>CM073589.1:35545123-38465123 GCA_037074715.1 Magnolia kwangsiensis | reverse complement strand
AAAACATTAGAATCGAATGTTCCTACAAGGTTCATGCCTTGTTTTAAGCTGTTTCCCTTTTATTGCTAATTGCAATTCAATAGTAGTTATGGCAAGTATGGTCCGAATGAGATGCAAGCAAAAGGGTGTTCCAGAGGATTCTTACTAGAATATTCTAGGATTGATTTATACTCTATATAATGACACATAAGCATAAAGTCATATGTATGACCCTGGTCATATGATTGAATTGAATGAAATCTTTGAATTTCCTTCTCTATTATGAGAGTGCTTTTGAGTGTGATTACCAGCTTAATACTACTAGGCTGTTGGGAACATCTTGGGTCCTACTGGTGAATAGGTCTACTTCAGGGTTTTTAATGGATCAAGAGGTCTTGGGCAGAGGGATCCTCTTATCCATTGTGATTGAGAATTTGTGACTGGACAAAGCTGCAAGTTTTCGCTTCATCAACAGTTTGAACTTTGAAGTAGGCCAATCGGGGCTCTCGATTTCTCATATTCAGCTCACTGACAATACTCTCATTATATGTAGTGCTTTGTTGGAGCAAGTCACGGCTCTCAAAGGAATTGTTTGTTGTTACCAAGTAGTTTCTACCTTATGGTCAATCTCAAGGAAAGTACAATGGCAAGCATGACAGCTCACGATGATGATGTTCATGCTTTGCCTTCAAGGTTGGGGTGTGGCAAAGTGTTGCTTCCAATAAATATCTCGGCTTTCCATAGGGAGGTAAAAACCATAGCCATCATCTTTTTGAGATCCTATTATCAAGAGAACTGAAAGAAGGATAGCTGGGTGGAAGATTTCTTATCCATCCTTTAGTGGTCAACACGCTTATTGAAATTGAAGTGGCCCTCTTGAATTTGCCTGTTTACCACGTCTCTCTCAAAGATGCTAGGGAAGGTGGCAAATAAGAATAAGAAGCTTCGGAGGGACTTCTTGTGGGAGGGAGAGGCAATAAACAAAAATTCGGTTTCTTTAGCTCTTCTCAAGGTATTCGTCAAAGGGACCCCCCCTCCCCCTTTTTGTCTTTCATTGTTGTTGAGAATCTTAGCCGCATGCTTAGCAAAGGCCAGGAGGAAGGGCTCTTCAAAGGCTTTCAGACTACTAATCTCTCAACTCCGATAAACCATTTGCAATTTGCAAATGATACCCTTCTCTTTGGTAAAGCCTCTAAATCAGAAGTGGCAAATTGCCAATAGCCATTGACTGGTTTGAAATCATCTCAGGTTTAAACATTAACATTGCCAAAAGTGAGTTGCTTGGGATCAATTTATTCTCCTCTGAGACCAATGCTTTTGCAGCTCTATTTGGGTGTAAATCTGCCTCATTTCCCTCTACCTATCTAGGGCTCCCCTTGTGCTTGGGTAAACCTGTTGTGCACGTTTGGGATAGGATAGTGGAAAGAATGGAGAGAAGGCTGACTGCTTGGAAAAACAAGTTCCTATCCTTAGGTGGATGTATAATGCTTATTAAAGTTTCTCTTGCCCAAAATCCGTGATCTCTCATATTGATAAAATCATAAGGAATTTTCTTTGGCAAGGTGGGTCGGTGGCTAAAATATACCACCAATTGAAATGGAATGATGTTTGTAAGCCTAACTCAAAGGGAGGAGTATGTTGGGGGCCGTTGCACAAAACCTTAGGATCTAGCCTCCCAAAACACCAGAATTATGGGATAATAAAGCAATGAAATAAATCAAAACATAAACCACACGATACAAGAGATTTTTCGTGGAAAACCCTCAAAGAGGTAAAAACCACAGGACCTCGTCCAGATCAACAATCCACTATAAAGTATAACGTTACGACCGATCACAAGCACACACTGCTTGGATCAAACCTTCTTCACTCACGCAGGAGTGGATAAACAATAAGAGAATAAAGAAAACGGAGATATCTCACCAATTACGAGGACGTAGAAGCACTGAGATGTCGAGTGCACAATAGATCACCTCTATGAGCATAACCTCCCTTCCACAAGCTTCCTCTCTCTCTCTCTTTCTCTCTCTGACACACACACACCTTTGATAGCCCTAAACCCTTTAGGAAACCCTGTAAAGCTTTAGGAAACCCTCTTGCATTACCTAGAAAAGCCCTAGGCACCCTTATTTATAGTTTAAGCAACTCCCTTTCGCACCTCTTGCGAAACCGCCTCAAATTTTCGCAGTCCGTACAAAATTCAGACTCAAATCTGCGTAACCTCAACTGGTCGAGCAAGGTCCTCGACCAGTCGAGTACCTTGTAAAAAATCAAACCAAACTCGCTGGAGTTTGAGTCGAGCCAGTCCTCGGCTAATCGACTGGCACCCTCGACCAGTCAAGTGAGGCTCTCAACCGGTCGAGCATGGGGAGAAAACCCCATCAAATCTCCCCCTTTTTGACTCAGGAAAGATCCACCTTCTTCAAGCTAGCGAGGTTTCTACAAACCTTAAACTTGTCCTTGAGCAGTGTCTTGGTCATCATGTCTGACCCATTATCATTCGTGTGGACCTTCTCAAGCTGTAACACCTTCTGTTCCAAAGTATCCCTAATCCAGTGATACTGAATCTCTATGTGCTTCAACTTGGAGTGCTGACTTAGATTCTTGCTCAAGTGTATAGCACTTTGACTATCGCAATAGACCATGTGCTGCTCCTGCTTCAGGTTAAGTTCCTGTATGAACCTCTTCATCCAAAGCATCTCTTTACATGCCTTTGTGACTGTAATGTACTCGGCCTCTGTCGTCGACAATGATACGACCTTCTGTAGTTTGCTCTGCCAAGAGACTGCTTCCCCTGCAAACGTGAACATGAACCCTGATGTAGACTTCCTGGAGTCTATGTCACCTACCATATCTGCATCTGTGTAACCCTCTAACACAGGTTTTCCGCCACCATAGCATAGGCTCAACCTGCACGAGCCGCTTAGATACCGCAGTATCCACTTTACCGCTACCCAATGTTCTTTGCCAGGATTGGCAAGATACCAGCTGACATCACCAACTGCAAATGCTATGTCTGGGCATGTACATACCATAGCATACATCAAACTTCCTACAGCTGACGCGTAGGGTATCTTCTGCATCCCATCCACCTCTGTCTTCGTTTTGGAACACTGTCTGTCGCTCAATCTAAAGTGACCATTCAGTGGAGTACTGACCGGCTTCGCTGCATTCATATTGAACCGCTCCAGGATTTTCTCAATATACCGCTCTTGTGACAACCAAAGCTTCCTGCTACTTTTGTCACAAGTTATCTCCATTCCTATGATCTGTTTAGCTGAGTCCAAGTCTTTCATCGCAAACAACTTTCCCAACTCCTGTTTCAGCCTACCGATCTTCTTGATGTCTTTTCCCATGATGAGCATGTCATAAACGTATAACCGCAGAACTAAGAAATCATCATCTGAGAACTTGCGAGTGAACACACAGTGGTCCGACTCCGTTCTGTCATACCCATGCTTTAACATGAACAAGTCGAACTTCCTATACCATTGTCGTGGAGCTTGTTTCAGCCCATACAAGCTCTTCCTCAGCCTACACACCATATGCTTTTTGCCCTTGACTTCGAACTCCTCTAGTTGGTGCGTGTATATCTCTTCTTCCAAGTCACCATGGAGAAAGACAGTTTTAATATCTAACTACTCTATCTCCAGATCCATACTAGCCGCCAACCCAAGCACCACCCGTATGGATGTCATCTTCACCACTGGTGAGAATATCTCCTCGAAGTCTATACCTTTTCTCTGACCGAACCCTTTTACCACAAGTCTGGCCTTGAACCTCGTCTGTGAATTCTTCTGCTCAATTTTCTTTCTGAACACCCACTTGTTGCTCAAAGCTTTCTTGCCCTTAGACAATTTCATTATATCATAGGTGTGGTTCTTATGTAAGGATTCCATCTCCTCTTGCATAGCTTTTAACCACTCCCCCTTATGCTCGTCAGCTAGGGCCTCAGAATAATCTTTTGGCTCTCCCCCATCAGTGAGCATAATGTACTCATGCGACGAGTACCTCTTGGATGGTTGTCTATCCCTAGATGACCTCTTCACCTATGGCTCAACAGGTGGATCAAGTGGGGGATGCTACCCTGGTCCATCTTTTGTAGGAACTCCCTCGTCCTCTGCACCTTGTTGTACTCGCCTGTTATCAAGCACCACGAGAGGAATAACGGATCCTTGTTCTCCAGCTCACCTGAACTAGGTTGATTCTTCTCTGGCTTATCAATGTCTTATATACACTGATCTTCAAAGAAAACCACACCTCTGCTCCTGACGAGCTTCTTCTCGGTTAAATCCCACAATCTATAACCGAATTTTTCATCACCGTACCTTAAGAACACACTGTCTAATCTTCATATCAAGCTTGGACCTCTCATCCTTTGGTACGTAAATGAATGTCATGCATCCAAACACCCTAAGATGACTGTACGATGGATCTTGTCTAGTCCACATATTCTCAAGTACTTCTCCCTTCAACGGGGCTGATGGAGACCTGTTTATCAAATACACTTCCGTGTGCATTGCTTCTCCCCAGAACGTCTTGGGCAGCTTCGCATGGGATAACATGCATCTGATTCTCTCTACAATGGTGCGATTCATTCGCTCAGCCATACCATTATGCTGGAGGGTCTTGGGAACCGCCTGTTCATGCCGTATACCCAAGGACTTACAATACTCATGAAAGTCACCGATGTATTCACCACCATTGTCAGTGCGGATGCACTTCAATGATCCACCCGTCTCTCTCTCAACCATAACATGAAACAATTTAAACACACCAAAGACCTCGTCCTTGGATTTCAAAGCATAAACCCAAACCCTCTTAGATGCATCATCTATAAAAGTGACAAAATACAATGCCCCACCCAAGGTTTTTGTCCTCGTAGGACCACAAACATCAGAATAAACCAAATCTAATGTATGCACTTAATTAACATGAGAAACAGATTTAACAAATGAAACTCTATGTTATTTCTTTGATAAACAATCAATATAGGTTTTGAGAGGTATATCTATCACGTCTGGAAGGAATCGCTTCCTCGCTAGTACCTGAAGCCATTTTTCACTCATGTGGCCTAAATGCCTATGTCATATGTCAATAACTGAATCTTCCGCTACGTTCAACCCACCCTTGCACACACTGACACTTGCCTTGTAAAGGATGCAACACTTATTTCCTCTGGCTGCGATCAACGAACCCTTAATGAGCTTCCAGCGCCCACCAGCAAACCGGCTTTCATAGCCATTATCATCCACCCGTCTCTCACTCAACCATAACATGAAACAATTTAAACACACCAAAGACCTCGTCCTTGGATTTCAAAGCATAAACCCAAACCCTCTTAGATGCATCATCTATAAAAGTGACAAAATACAATGCCCCACCCAAGGTTTTTGTCCTCATAGGACCACAAACATCAGAATAAACCAAATCTAATGTATGCACTTAATTAACATGAGAAGCAGATTTAACAAATAAAACTCTATGTTATTTCCTTGATAAACAATCAATATAGGTTTTGAGAGATATACCTATCACGTCTGGAAGAAGTCGCTTCCTCGCTAGTACCTGAAGCCATTTTTCACTTATGTGGCCTAGACGCCTATGTCATATGTCAATAGCTGAATCTTCCGCTACGTTCAACCCACCCTTGCACACACTGACACTTGCCTTGTAAAGGATGCAACACTTCTTTCCTCAGGCTGCAATCAACGAACCCTTAATGAGCTTCCAGCACCCACCAGCAAACCGGCTTTCATAGCCATTATCATCCAACCTTCCCATCGACATCAAGTTGAGGCGAAGGTATGGGATATGCCTCACATCCCTGAGAACCAATGTGCAGCCCACATCGGTCTTCACACAAATATTACCAACCCCTACGATCTTCGATACGCCAAAATTTCTCATCTTCACGATCTCGTAGTTACCTGACTAGTAACTTGTGAAGAAATCCCTATGTAGAGTCGCATGAAAAGAGGCTCCCGAGTCTATCACCCAGTCGGTTTCCTGACTTGTAGCCGTGAGACAAACATAATGATCTGCTGAAAGAATAACTACAACGTCGTCATCTGAAGCGACCGCAGTGAAATCTGATTCATATTCCTTCTCCTTTACTTTTCATTTCTTGTCATTCTTATTCTTACGACATTCATGCTGCCCTTCTTGTCATAATTTCAGCATTCAACATCCTTCCTAATACTCGACTTGCCTCTTGATTTATCTCGGGCCTTCCCGCATTTTCTTTTTTTTCTTTTCCCCCATTCCTGTGTCACAAGGGCCTCTTGCTGAGTAGACCCCTGAGACTTCCTCCTTGTCTCCTCATTGAAGAGAAAACTAGTTACTTGTTCCATAGACACCTTTCCGTCTGGCGCAGAATTACTTAGAGACACCACCAATGTCTCCCAACTATCAGGCAGTGAACTAAGCAATAGTAAAGCCTGTAATTCATCATCCAGGACCATCTTCATAGCAGAGAGCTGGTTCAATATATTGCTGACTTCATTCATGTGCTCAGCCACGGAACCACCATCTTTAAACTTGAAATTCACGAGTCGACTTATCAGGAAAATTTTATTACCAGTTATCTTCCTCTCATACAACTGATTACCTGTTCCATGGACACCTTTCCGTCTGGTGTAGAGTTACTTAGAGACACCACTAATACCTCCCAAGTATCAGGCAGTGAACTAAGCAATAGCAAAGCCTGTAATTCATCATCCAGGACCATCTTCATAGCGAAGAGCTGGTTCAATATATTTCTGAATTCATTCATGTGCTTAGCCACAGAACCACCATCTTTGAAGTTGAGATTCACAAGTCGACTTATCAGGAAAATTTTATTGCCAGTTATCTTCCTCTCATACAACCCTTGCAATTTTAGCCATAGGCTAGTGGTTGAGGTCTCCGTAGACACATGGTGGAACACAGAATCATCCAACTATTGTCTAGTAAACCCCACCGCCTTCCAGTCCAATTTCTTCCAATCATCATCTGTCATATCCTTTGACTTTGTTGATATGCCTTGAATTGGAGAATACAAGTCCTTGCAATAAAGCAAGTCCTCCATCTTATCCTTCCATATGATCCATTTAGAACCATTGAGGCTGATCATCCTTGACAAGCCACCTTCCATAATTCAGAACTGATCCCACTCTGTTCAATGAACTTAGCTCTGATACCACTTTGTTAGGGTCGTTGCACAAAACCTTAGGATCTAACCTCCCAAAACACCAGAATTATGGGATAATAAAGCAATGAAATAAATCAAAGCATAAACCACACTACACAATAGATTTTTACATGGAAAACCCTCAAAGAGGTGAAAACCACGGGACCTCGTCCAGATCAACAATCCACTATGAAGTGGAACGTTACAACCGATCACAAGCACACACTGCTTGGATCAAACCTTCTTCGCTCACGCAGGAGTGGATAAACAATAAGAGAATAAAGAAAAACGGAGAGATCTCACTGATTACGACGAAAACTCTCCACAAGCTCTCTCTCTCTCTCTCTCTCTCTCACACACACACACACACACACACCCCTTTGATAGCCCTAAACTTTTTAGCAAACCCTTGTAAAGCTTTAGGAAACCCTCTTGCATTACCTAGAAAAGCCCTAGGCACCCCTATTTATAGTTTAGGCAACTCCCTTTCGCACCTCTTGCGAAACTGCCTCAAATTTCTGCAGTCTACACAAAATTCGGACTCAAATATGCGTAACCTCGACTGGTCGAGCAGGGTCCTTGACCGGTCGAGCGGCCCACTCGACATGTCGAGCACCTCCCTCAACTGGTCGAGCACCTTAGAAAAAATCAAACCAAACTCGTTGGAGTTTAAGTCGAGCCAGTCCTCGACTGGCACCCTTGACCGATAGAGCCTAGGGAGAAAACCCCATCAGAGTAGGCATCAAACATCTGGATGTTAGGCATCAAACGTCTGGATGTTGTCAACTCCTCTCTCCTTGGCAAATGGATGTGGAGATTTAGGATTGAAGAGTTTAGCATATGGAGGAAGGTTGTTGAAGCTAAGTCCCCCCCCCCCCCCCCAAAAAAAAAAAAAAGTTAGTGGACTAGGGACTCTTTGATAGGGACATCAGAGGATCTACTTGAGTGTACCAAAGGCGGAGGTAACCACCGACATCAGCACAACCCTCTATGTGGATGGGAGATGAGTTCCAAATGGGGCCCGTCGAACCACTTTGAAGACCCCACATACATTGGATGTTCATCAGGAAGACCCTACATTGGGATGATACATGTGGGCTGCTTATGAGACATTTTTAGTCACACGTTTTTATTTTCGTGTCGATCCGACCGTTGGATCTTGTCGATCGGGCCATCAGGCCACCAGATCTTCCAGATTAGGGCCCCTTAGACCATGATCTTCCTCTATTTATGGTTTTTTTTAAAAAATTTAGGATTTATTAGACAATTGAGATTGCACTGAGGTGTTTGAGTGCGCTTATTTGGATTATGGGCCACAACACTTAAGTGGATAGCAATTCTGTAATTTTTTGGTATTTTTGATATATAAGCAGGGGAGGCGCCCGCCCAACCCTAACGGTGTTTTGAGTAAAAGAAAATAAAAGATTGTCTCTCTTAAGAAAAGCCCTTCTTCATCTTCCTTTAGGGTTTGTGAGAAAATCCTAACTTCCAATCAGATTGTGGAAGGGCTAGAAGATTGCTTGGTGTGGACTCCTCCAAAGTTCTTTTCTTCCTCTCTCTTCCCCAACAATGTACACAACTCTCTTCACTTTTCTTCTTCCTTTTTCTACAACTCCTCTAAAATCAAAACCCTTTCATCCCACATTCATTTTTATAAAAAAAACCTTTCCCCATCAAAACCCAGCCATCCATCCAACCCACACACACATCCATACACGCACTCGTACACACCAACCTTACGGACAACCGTACACCTTTACGGAGAGCCCCATCCCCTCATTTTTTTACTTCTTCTTTCTCCTTACATGATCCTCCACACCCTTTTGCTAACCGTAGCATCAATCTTAAACCTAAAACCCTAATCCCCAATTTCTTAAAACCCTAATTCCCAAAATCCCCAAACCTCGATTCCCAATTCCCAAAGCACCCTTTAAAAAATCTAATTTTCAAACAAACCCATGTTCCCCAAATCTGATTTTTATTAGTGTCATTGTTCCTTCATATGAATGTTGCCCTACCTATGCTAGATTGGAAGTCCCAACTTCCAAGTGGGCTAGACTTGTGGTATTTTATACTTTAATGCATCGTGTATGTGATAGCCTAGGTCCATTGAGTGGTTACTCTGAATTTTCGTAACTTACGATGTGGATGTGCTTAATTTCACTTGTTGAACGCTTAAATTGATACCTACATTGATCTCACATCATTCATCCTAGGCTAGTTTCACTCATCCTACATCATTCTTTCCTCTTCAGGGCGTCCTTTCTATGAAAGCTATAGCTGGAATCTACCCGTTGATGGCCCGTGGTCTGTCATTCGCTACTGGGGACAGTGCCAAGGTTCGTTTTTGAAACGATGTCTAGTGTGGCAGCACTTCGCTTTTGGAGTCTTTTCTGGCCTTTTGGAGTCTTTTCTGGCCTTAACAAATCTTTGCCCGAATGTAAATCTCTGTTGCCAATCTTGGCCTTAGCCAATCTTTAGATTCGCAGGCTTATCTTGGGTGATGCCAGTCACGGTTGAAGATCTTTTGGATAGTTGGCACGTCGATAGTCTTTTATATTTGTTATTTCTATCTTTCTTTGTCCAGGTCTTTTGATCCTTTCATTGTCCTTTGTTTCAATTTTTTGTGGCCCTTGGCCTTTATAATATTTTTTCTTTCAAAAAAACATAAACACAAATTCCACCTTCCTAAACACATATACCCATGGATTGTATGCGCATATCTTAAAAGGTGTGTTATCTCGATGTCAAAAATCTTCCAAACAACTAATTTTTCAAAGGCCAATACTGGTTATTGGCCAACGATAGACTCATTGATACAAATCACATGTATAATGTATGACAAAAGCTCAGAAATCCAGCCTAATCTTATTAATCAGGAAGTCCACAACCAAGTAAACAGACATGTTAATGCAAATGAAAAGTGTGCACAGGATGACCAAAAAAAAATAGAAATTCTATCAGATCTTATTAATCAGAAGTCAACAACAGTAACAATATGTCATAAAGTTTACACAAACTTCAAATTTTAGAAGAATTTTCGATGCATGACGGATAGCCTAAACTATAATGATGAAACGAATTAATAAACGGATTATTAGAGTAAAACAAATATAAAATATTGCCAATCTATCACAAATCTAACAGTGCTCAAATTCAAGGCCACATCACAATCCCGTAGATGGATCTTAAGATTATCGATCAGAAACGGCCCAATGGAAGGTAGAACTTCCATCTAGCATGGGATTCGATGTAAATCTGAGGATTCACTTGCACTTTGTTAGGGTTTGGAGATTCAAGGTTTATGAAATTTAGGAGATTAGGGTTTGGAATATTAGGTTCTTGGGTTGGGGTTTTATGTTTTAGGCTTATGGGGGTTTAAACGGAAAGGATCAAGGACGAAAAGGAGGGAAAGAATGAGGAATGGGGCTAGCCATATGGTCGAACGGACAGGGGGGTGGTCCATATGGTTGTACCGTTGGGTAAGGTCTTTGGTTTTGGGGATGGTGGGGATGGGATTTGAGAGGAAATTAAAGAAAATGAAAGAAAATAGAGAGGGAAGAAGAGAAAAGTGAAAAGAATACCTTGAAGAGAAGGAAAAAAAAATGGAGAGAGAAGATAATTGGAATCACTCCATGGCTTCACACCAAACTCCAATCACAAGAGGCTTTTTCTTGCTCAAAGCAACAAAGAAGAAAATTTTATTTTCAATAATAATGTCCCCCTAGGGCTTCACAAGCCCAACCCTTTAATAGTCTTTTTGGTGTGTTTTTACAAAAATACCCTTATTACATATAAAATGTCTAAAACACCTTATTTAACTAAATTATAAAATAAATCAAAATACCTAAAATAAATCAATAAAATAACTAAACTACATCATCCTAATGGCTCCATCATGTCTAATGGGTCCACGATCAAGATGATCCCTGATCACGATCCAATGGTCCACGTGTGAAATCCAACGGTCCAACACTCCCAACTAAGCAACCCACATGCATCTTCCTAGTGTAAGGTCTTCAAAAATGCACGGTCATGCATGTGGGGTCTTCAACGGGGCTAAGAACATAAATTGGGTCCATTGGGCCCCATGTAATGATTATCTAGCCATAACAAAATTGGGGTAGCTCTCTTCCCATCTCTGATAAACTCCAAAAGGAGCTCGGATGTCCTCATCAATTTTTTATGATGAAACCAGTGTTTTGTAGCATGGCATTCACCCCTTTGAAGCGTAAGGCATAAGCTACATAGCGTGTAACATAAGCTACATACGCTACACGCTACTTCTAGAATTTTAATCAAGGTTGCGCTTGGTTCCCCCAATTTCATGATATTATGTACCAATTTAGACTTGATTAATAATGAAATTTAATAAAATTTCATGATATTTAGCGCCACCAAATGCAACCTAAAGTAATAGGAAAGGGCACTAAATTGGTACATATATTATTTTACTAAAAACAATGAAAAGATTAACCGATTTTCATTGAACATAGAAAAATGTAACATACCATTAAAAAAATTTAATTGATTTTAATGTTGTAGTGAAAAATAACTTGTAATGTGAGCTACGTAGCGTGTAGCATATGCAAATTAATCATGTAAGCATAGACTATACGCGACTAAGGCTATTTTCATAAGCTATGTAGCATTAAGGGTAAGCTACACTACAGTGTAAGCTACACACTACATAGCGTAGCTATTTAAACATTGGATGAAACATGAACAAGTGGATAGTATGGTACCTGAAGAAGATGTCGTAATAAACAATGTAATATTGTTTGAGCTTGAGGAGAAGGCTCAAAGCATGGAAACTCTGTGCATGCTGAAAATGACATTCTTTGGGAGACACCAACTACAACCCCAGCATATGGGAGAAGCCCTAGGGGATAAACCTCACGGTCAAATTCCAGCTCAGGATCCAACTACATAGAGGAATAAAAAAAAATTAATCAGACTTGAGTAACTCCAAATTCCTTGATTTAATAACCAAATCAAACTATTTGATATGCAAGTACATTGCACAACTGTGATTTGAGCTAGAAACAAGACACCCAAAAATATAATCTGTGGCAGTTTTGCATAATTAATAGTTCCTTTCCCCACTTAAGAAATAGAACCAGCCTAACCCATATGTGTTTAAAATGCTCACAAGATATTCCAGACTAGTTAGAAAAAGATGCTTCAGTGTCAAAGGCAGATACTAAATCATACACAATGATATAATACAATGTAGAGATATTGATAGCAGTTATTTTCCTAATTGAAATTAATAAAGTAATCATTAAAGAGGGAAGTTCACCGTTATATTAGAAGGAATTAATTACCCATCTTTTAGGAGAAATTTGAGTTGATAGATAGAGTTTTACTCAACCAGATACTTTCGTTAGGTTAGGTAACTTAAGAATTAATGTATATGTTGAGTTAGTTTGGGAGTTTTTAAGGATGGGATTAAAAGATGATTAGGGTTAGGTTTTATGGTCATGAGAAGAAGACAGATTTTTGTGTTCGATGCCTTTCAATCATTACGTAGCTATTATTCAATAGACCTAGGGTTTGAGCCATTACAAGCTTTTATACCTGGTTTTGTTGCTTGGAGTCAAAATTACTCTTCACTTGAGGCTTCTTATTCCTGGCTATCTTTAATGAACTTTGTGATGTGTTGAAGATTGCATATTTCATTATTATTGCTGCATTTCTTGGAGTATTTTGGAGGATCCAAGGCTACTGGGTTGAAATTCGTGAGTGGCTGTCGTCATCCAGCTATAGCTACTTGCATCATCAAATTCACGGAAAGCAATAAGCAGCACCTGTATACAAGGTATACAGTGATTTAAGCTCATTCCTAATGATAGAGCCGAAGGTAACTTGGGAAATCCACCATGTGAAGGAAATTCAAAAATAGCATCTTTGTGTTGTGTTTTGAAGTAGCTTTATGAGTCATCACAATTTTTGGTGGTATGTAAAGGAGTTTCTGCATAAAAGAGGTTTTCAATTCTTAATTTATCGAGGGACAATGCAAGAAAACCATTATAAGAGCTTGAAAAAATAAAGAAAAGAAAGGAATGGCCTCACTAAATGTTAATCATTTTTCTGCAAAGACATCATTGCTTCTTGATGGCATCTCCTGGATTCTTACATGTGTCTTTAGAAAAGATTATGGCAAAAGCTGAATCACTCGGAAATTGTTGTCCGAAATAAATCAATAAATAAATCTCTGTATCAGGATCCTGGAAGGACTGCCCACCATACCACATAATAAAAAGGAAAAACTAAAACAAAACAAAAAAAAAAAAAAAAACGAAAAAACAAAACAAAAAACAAAACCAAAAAAAAAACAAAACAAAAAAAACAAAAAAACAAAGAGCATATGGTTTGAGTGTCGTAACTATAGCTGTGGGTCTGTTATCTGAAATCTGAATCTGCACGTTTACTGAATTCTGCTGTGGACATGATTTGCCAGTGTCCAGAAGTGTGGGTGAATACACAGTTATGATTAAGTATATTCTACGTTTACTATCTCAAACAAGCATAAATCTTTTGAAGAACGAAAGTATGAAAGGAACAAAGATTATGATTCATAAATAGACTCCACTAGAAGTTCAAGCTCCTAAGAAATTTTTTCTCAAGACTGTTGCCAATTCCATAGATCAGTGGCTTCACTGGTAAATGTGACCTCTCACTCCGCAGTGCACGAAAAAATAAATAAATAAATAGAAACAAATGAAATCCAATTGGCAACTAGAGGAATGGAGGATAGGAGTTGTTTACTAAGAAGGATCAGATATGTGCCAGAAGAGGGTGGTCCAAACGACTAAACACTTAACATTGCAGCCAAAGTTTGCTAAAGATTGGCAAATTAATTACGAAGCATATCCTATGACAAAAATAAGAAGAATATATTACTGTCACCAAACTGAAGTTCTGTGAAATTTCTTAAGCATGATTCAAAAAGGAGCAGGCAATAAAAACAGAAGTATATCCATAAACACTACGAGATTTACTCCATTGTATGAGGTAACTAGGAAATGGTCAGTGCCGAAACAAAAGTTTTAGTATTTGTTCCATGGAGAAAATAATTACCTGCAAGAAATCCTCCTGCTTAAAGGGGTCAACTCCAGGAGATGGATACCAGACCTGTAATAGTAAGCTTCGAAGAAAATTTTATATCAGAAATGTAAAATGCAGAAATATTAAGTCCAAGAGATACGGTGAAGAATTTAATGAGTTATTAACAGTATAATATCACTAGTACCCAGAAAGGAAAGCACTAGTCCCACAAAGCCTTTTACCTGCATTCCTCGGTGACCATAATCTAACCACAAAACTTCCTCAATTAGATTTGCCTTCTCCTCTGATTCTCCACAAGTAACCCAAAAGAGTTCAACTGAGTCAGCAAGCTCTCGCTCACGTCCATCATCCAAATCAAGTAATGAAAGCTCGCCATTTGTCCGCAATATTAAACATCTGACATCATATTCATGCCTGTTTAGTTGCCAGTTATGAACTGGAAGGAAGTTCAACTATCATTGGTAGGGTGAGGATAAACACCTAGCGGGTTGTCCAAATGATGAACCTGAAGTAGATGCGAAATGGTTCTCTGAGATACCTTGTCTTGGCAGCGGATCAGGGATGAAACGCATTGCTGCAGGATGGTTCTTTGCGGTCATGATTGAAAGCTCTCGTACTGTAGAAAGCTGTTTGTCATTTTATCACTTAAAATGCATAGAATATACAGTTGTTATACAGCTAGTGTCTTCCCTTCCAAAGCATAACCCAAAATCTTAGCAGCTAGAAACTTCTATAATTAATATATATATATATATATATATATATATATATATATATATATATATATATATATATATATATATATATATATATATATATATCCCAGTAAATCACAAAATAAATGCATCTGAGAAAAATTCCTCTTACCTGTAAAACCGGATTACTCGAAGGTGACAATTCACCAGAGATTTTAACATGGAATATGTGAACATCAAATGGACAATACGTAACAAGTATATAATCTTGAAACATGTCCATTACCATTGGCTTGCCAAGCAACGGTTTCTGACAAAGTAACGAGCTCTGATCAAGATGATATCTTGGGTAAAAGAGCAATTCATACCTGCAAGGAATCAAGTGATTTACTGCTAGGATGCAATAATTGAATTATAATAAATACCAATAACATTACAGAGAAAAAAAACAAAATATCAAACACGTTTTTTGGACATCAATGCAGCAATCAATTAGAGGCACGCACGCATCAGGATGTTAGCTAGCCCAATCAAAAACTAACTATTGAATAGATACCATCTCAAGCTAGAATGTCCTCCATCAAATGCTATATGAATAAAAACACCATCTCAAAGAAACAAGATTATAAATAAAATCACCAATGCGACTAAGGCTGAAGAAATCACTCTAATGGCAATTTGCAAATTTCAACAAGAAGCCCCTTTTTGCTTTCTATCCTAGGATTTCAAAGGTCAACACATTTCCTGGATTAAAAGAATGAACTTTGCCAATAGACCAGATCCTTCATGCACTTTAACATGACCCATTGACCAATACAACTCAATCCCCTGCCCTCCTTCCTGCATAAGTTCCAATTTTCAACTGTGTTTTTGGAAACTAAACAAACCAAAACCCAGAATCATTCATAACTTGTTGGTTGTACACAGACCAGAAAAGCACCTTCTCAGGTCTTGGAGAAAATCAAGTCCAGAGATACTTCACCAAGTCCTAAAGGATATTCAACAAGGCACATCTGAAGATTTCTTGAAAATAAAACCAAAAATTAGGATTGTGACACCAAATAAATTGTAGACCACATTGTGAATGTCTAAGTCAAGTACCAATTTTTCAAATGTTGTTTTCTACCAAGTGCAAAGTTGCATGCAGAAACTCTAGAGGTATTGTATGATACTTGATTGAGAGAAATGGAATTTATTTCTGACCCTGAAATGGTAAAGATGAGACCAACCTTTCCATAATCTAACCCATTGATCTGGTGGGCCTCATCATGGGATAGACCACCTAATATCTCATCTACGAAATGATCCTAGCCATCCAATGAAAATAGACAACTACTATCGAAGTTCAGATTTAAGAAGTCCAAATTAAATGGCTAGGATCAACAAATGCTAGAAATTTATGATAACCCATCGAGCAGCCACCATGGGACCAGTGTTTTGAATAGCAGTTGTAGCATTAGCAAATAGCATAAATCCCCTATAGTGTACGCTACAGGGATCATAGCGTATGCAGCGTGGGTGTTGCCTATGCATTTTATATTTTATATTTTGTACTTAATACTCTCAACTTGTGATATTTTAATTTCTTTACTTATGACTTGTGGCTTCAATTAGACATTATTAATTAAAGTGGTTTGCAATGTTCGAAATATTGGTATCGCATTACGTATCACATCCTTGGGATATAGATACATATCGCTTATCACACGGGATATCGTTTGTGTTGGATAATTTATCGAACTTTTTGGAAAACATGAGGAAACATTAGGAAAATGATTGAATTTTTCAATGAAACTTTAGGGATTGTTGAAAACGACCTTTTAAATCATAATTAATAACACCTCAAAAAAAAAAAAAAAAAAGTGCACATAATAGGTTTCCTATGCATAGGGTCCTAAGTTATGTGTTATCTGACTGAACTAATGCAAGTATATTCAAATTGAATGCATAACATTTAGAGTATATGTGATTATCATTTCATTAAACACTTCTAAATACTTCAAAATTAGTCTCAATTGATAGTTAGTTGAAGGAAAATATAGAAAAAAATATTTTAATAATTTTTAATTAAAAAATTATTTTTATTTTTCGAAAATTGACAAGGACTTAACAAATTAGTAGATCAACCCTCATACATACTTGATTTCATGTTTAGAGTGTAGCATTGCAAGCAGTATGGGAGTAATATGGAAAAGTTTGAATTTTTCCCAAATCGGACCTCCTACACTCAAAATTTGAAATTAGAGTGTGTGATGATCATTTCATCAAATACTTTTAAGTACTTCGAAATTAGTCTCAATTGACAGTTGGATGAAGGAAAATTTTGAAAATGTTTTTTGGAGTTTTCATGCAAAACATGAAGAACCAATGGATTTGTAACCATTTGACACTGATTTAACATAGCTTAACAAAATAAAAGGGATCGAAAATTAAAAATGCTCGCCGGATTGAACGTATGGGATATATCAGCACTACCTGTGCATTTCGTATCGCATGGGTGGAATACAAGATACATCGTGGGATATATCGGCCGATATCATTGATATTTAAAACATTGGTGGTTTGCTTAAAAAGTTGTTGATATGATAATGATTTGATTTGATTTCATTTAGATATATGGATTGGCTTTTGATAAATGACACTTAAATGAATCATCTTATATATATATATATATATATATATATATATATATATATATATATATATATATATATATATATATATATATATATATATATATATATATATATATTCTTACTATTCATCATATTTTTTCTATTTTTAAATTAAAAAATAGCAGTACTGTATGGCTTATGCTACTTACACTTAGTGTTTGAATTATCTTCGATAACACTGTAGCGATACCAATAACGCTGGTAGTATTGAAAATTTCAAGTATTAGGAATGTATCACTAAGTATCGCCAACGTATCAATATCGCTAATGTAATTGCCAATATTATATATATATATATATATATATATATATATATATATATATATATATATATATATATATTTGTAATTGCCAATATTTTCAACAATGTAAATTCTAGGTATCGCTTGTATTGCCAATGCATCAATATCAACAATGTATCGCCAATATTTTTTACTATGTAAATTCTAGGCAATGCTTGTATCATAAGTGTATCGATGATATTTCAATAATATCGCCAACGTATTGATATCATCAAATTTTTATTTATTAGAAAAAAATTATTTCAATTTTTTTCATGGGCACATGGTTGTACGTAGTGTTCAATTTGTCATTGATAATATTGATAATATCTCAATATTATCGATATCGCAACATGCGCAATATTGAGACCACAATCTTTTGTTCCCTTTCCAATTGTTGATGATTTCTTGGTGAAATTTTATGTGTCATTGATATTTTGTAATATCGATGGATGTTTGGATGGAAGGTTGGATGGTTAAATAGGCCAGATGAGATGGTTGGATTGATTTCTTACAACAACACATGCTTTTAAGGCCCCATTAAATGGAAACTTGTTATGTATGCATTCTTTTTGCAATTTTTTTATTTCTAAATATGCAAATATGTACATTTTAACATCTCATGAAGTTTCACTAAAAATTCCACCATTTTTCCCATGTTTCCCCGCATTTCCGGTTATCAGTGAGATTATCGGCGATATCAATATTGTTTCTATATCCCTGGCCAGCGAAACTTGTAGCGATATCGATACTTCGAACACTACGTACACTACACACTACAAAGAGTTAAACACTACGCCACATGCTACTGCTATTTAAAACATTGCATGAGACACACCATATGAAACATCTAGATCAATAGATTGTCGGTCCCACCCCCACATGCGCAATCTGTTGGGCCAAACAAAATGCTTGCGAATCTTTTCTGGAAATTGACTCTATATTTAAAAATAGCATCACAAATGTACTCGTGCATTTCGTGGTCATTATGTGACCTAAACAAATATCTATCAAATATTGTGCCCTAGCAGATTAAATGCATGTATTCGATGGTGCGACGTTGCCTATTCTCTTAGCACCAAGTCTTCAAAAGAACATGCTAATGTATTTTCAAGAATTAGAAATCAACTCAGGTTTTTTCTTCTTCTTTTTCTTTTTTAACAACGAATTTATTAAGCACCCATGAAAGCAGGAAAAGAATACAAATAGACCATCGGAAACAACTAAGCACTGATTAACAGGTTAAAGGCCGAACCAGCGTAGCATACATGCCCAACCCAAAACAAGCCCTTTTATAGACCTGATTACCTCATCCACCCCCAGACTCTCATTACCAAAACATCTCCCATTCTTAGCCCCCAAATAACCCAAAAGATAATACCTAACATTCAATAAATCCCATTTTTATGTTAATGTGATTTGCCTAATTTCATCTTCTTTTGGAGGGGGGGAGGATGCCAGTCCTATATGGTAGAACATCCTGTGCAAACACCATCATCCAAGAAAAAACAGTCAAATGTAATAACTAATATTGCGGGAAATGGTAACTGATAACAAAAGGCTGAGAATCATCCACATTCCACAACAATACTGATTTCGGTACAAAGGTTTTGCCTGGGAAGCAAAATATAGCAGAGTAGGTAACATCCACAGCACCTTAGACAATTCCATGCATAAATTTCTAAGAGCTTGTATCAACAACATGAGAAAGAGCAAAAGAATTGAAGTTCCACTATAGCCACAGAAACATTATGTCAAAGACACGAAATAGTTGAAGTTTCAGTATAGCCACACACATGCATGCATGCAGGCAGAGGCATGCAAACATACGCAAACATATTGTTTAAGTATCATCAAGATTGATTAATTGTGGCCGCAATAAACACCAATTACTACAAGAAGATTAAGATAACATATAGCCTGAAATAAAAGCAAGGATAAGGATAATGTTCTTCTTACGTGTTGGACGAATCCACATAGTTACAAACAACAACAATTTTCCCTAACCATAACAAGCCTTTGCACTCAATTTTTTGTTCTTGGGTAATATCTCCAAATACGCGCCACTTTTTATTCCGTATGTCATACAAGATCAACCCATGGAGACCTGCAACTGCCAAGTACATACCATCTTTGCTAGCCGCCACATGTAAAACTGGCCAATTCTGTGAAATATAAGATACCTGGGCAAACAAGATGATCATATCAGGAACATCCCATTGAATGAATAACCAGCGGGAAGCTAGAGAATCAACCAACAAACGCATAGGCCAAAGGGCTTAACTGGAAGGTTAAGATGTAATATTTTAAGCTCATCTGTATCTTCGGATTGCACCACAAGCACTCGGTCTTCACCATAAATCACTTGACGAACATATGTTGTGCCTGAAATGCCTCTGTTAAGACAGCATTTGCCAAAAGAAAATGCAAGAAGCCTCTCTGAAGACCTTTCCTCAACAGCATAGAGCCTGTATCCATATTCATCCCACTGCACCAATGCGGTGCCGCCCATCAAAGGCTCATACTTAAAGTCGTAATTCAGTTTCACGATTGGAGAAGAGACGGAACTTATTCCAATTTGACGAATTGTGCACATTAAGCGGCAACCAGATACAGACCAAACGGTAAGACCTCTAAACTTCCACCCAACAGCAAAAGCAGTATTATCAGGTGCCCAGGCTATACAACTTACAGGACCAGTATCCTCCATGGAGTACCTGAATGGATGCCATCAACAAATCATAAAAAAAAAAAAGTTCCTCCAGTCGAGAACAAATCAACAACTGTGACCACTGAAGACATCACAATCAAACCATGCTAAATTTTGTAAAACATAGATTGGTGGCAGTGTGACAAATATCGCCGAGATTTTGAACATATCGCAATAAAGTCATAAAATGATTTTGCCGCGAGATTTTCAAAATCTCAAAAGATTTTAAAACATCTTGTTCATGCCGTGATATTATCGCGATATGATCCCCAAAAAATAGTAAAAACATAAAGAAATTTGTTTTCTAAATATATATTTAAAATTTACATTTATTTAATAATTTAAAATAAATATTTTATTTTCAGCAATATTTTCTCAATAATATCCCAAGAAAAACCTCAAATTTTGAAAATCTACCAAGAAATTTCTGGGCCGAGAAATTACCAAGAACAAGATTTGGCACTATGATTTGTAGTTCTGAAATGAGTGTAGCTGAAATGAGGATGTTGAAATGGATGAGTGGCAAGAAGAGGAAGGATAAAACTAGAATTGAATGCATTCAAGGGAACTTAGTTGTAGCACCAATAGGTAATAAGGTGACAGGAAGTAGACTTAGATGGTTTGGTCATGTGCAATAGATACCAATAATTGTGCCAATTAGGAGTGAGTTGGTACAAGTTTAAGGCTCTAAAAGGGCAAGGGAAAGCCCAAGAGGACATGGGTGGAGATAGTAAGAAAAGATTTGATGACCTGTGGTCTAACTGAAGTTATGGCCCTTGATAGAGTGGAATGGCAGTACAGGATTCATGTATCCAACCCCAATTAATTGGGATAAGACTTAGATGTTGATGCCGACGTTGACGATATATTGGTGGTTCTGGTCAACCTAATGCTAGTTTCTAAGATAAAGTACCTTGGTGGAAGTGTTTTCAAATGACATGGTTCTAGTTGGTGAGACTAATGATGGGCGAATGGAATGGAGGTTTGAAGCAACTTTCTAGAGTCAAGAGCTCTAAAAGACGGCAGAACCAAGATAGTGTTTTTAATGCAACCTCATTAAGAATAGTGAGACTATAGTTAAAATTGATGGCCATGAGATTCCTTAAATTGAATTGTTTTGTTACCTTGGCTCTATCATTCAAAAGGATGGAGGAGGACACTTCCAATAGGATCAGGTGAGCTAGGATCAAACCTAAGACCTCAACATCAAAACGCACTCTATCTACCACTATCCACAGGTTCGAATCTGACAAACTCGACTTCGTTAGTAGAAATATATCCAAAAGCAACAAGGGTATCTGTTGTTGGTTCTCCTTGCTTATGAGATCCGTGACAAGGCTTCAAAAGGTATCAGCTTCATTAATGGATATCGGAGGCATAATTGGAATTATAACAGGGCATGCTTCAGCAGAGTAGTTAATCCACCACACCTTTGCATAGAAGAATAGAATCTTAAGCCCGGTGTTTTAAATATCGACGATATTGGCCGATATATCTGACGATATATCTTGTATCCCACCCGTGCGATACGAAACTCACAAGTAGTGCGATATATCTCACATGTTTGATCTGGTGAGCATTTTTTATTTTCAATCCTTTTTCCCCTCCTATAAATCATGTTAAATCAGTGTCAAATTATTACAAATCCATGGTTTTTCATGTTTTGCATGAAAAATTATGGATCGAGAGCTTCAATCTCGAGATTTGGAGGAGATGGGTTGAGTTGCGAAAAATTGAAAAAAAATAAAAATAAAAATCCACTTTCTCACAAATCAGTTGCAATCCTTATGTCCAAACATAAAATCAGACATGTATATAACCTGATCTAGTGATTCTTCTTTTGCTTTTGAATGTATTGCTTGTGTTTCCACACGTCTTCTTACATTTATAAAGTATATGAATAGACTTTGAATATACTTGCATCAATCCAGTTAGACAATGCATAGATTAGGACCCCATAAAAAGAAAACCTATTATGTGCACTTAGTTTTTGTAACATTTTGATTTATAAGTGTGTTGATATCTTTTTTAATAATCACTGAAGTTTGATTGAAAACATCGACTAATTTCCCCATGTTTCCAACAACAGTGATACAGTATGCGATACAACTGATATATCCCATGCGATAACCAATATGTATCTGTATCCCAAAGGTGCGATACGTAACATGATACCAATATTTCGAACACTGCTTAAGCCTACTTAAGAATTCTAGATACTGAAAGGAAATATACTATACATTGAATATCTTATAATTCTGGAACGATAGCAACACAGAGTAGAAATTCTTCACACTGCATTAATACTACACTGCTTGTTAATTCAAACGTTTGAAAAAATGTCATTACTTTATACATGGACACTAGAAAAAGGATAATCTTGCCAAAGAACAGCTTTGACATTTTTTTTATAAACAGTATTACATCTCTAACTTTATAGCACAAACTTTTTTTTGGGGTTTTGAAATTATTCAAATCTGATGCCAACTGGCTTACCATAATAAAATGTATAACTTTCCAGGTTTGCAGGAAACAACAAATCAAACAGCAGCAGCCAGACTCCATTTGGTGGAATCAGATTTTGACATGGAGGCAATGACATGCAGTACTCTTTTTGGTGGCTCACCAATGTTAGGCGTGCCATAACAGCAATAGCCAAGAAAGTCACTACAGAAATTACAGGTAAAGCACATGTATCATAAAATTCACGATGCTCCTCTCTTGTGCTTACTAAGAATTTCAACACTTACCCCCAGTCATACAAAGATACAGTGCGAAGAAGTGATGCATTCTCTGCCAGGTCATATAATTCAACAATCCCTCTTCTACAACCGACTGCAAGGATTTGTTGGTCTGAAGCTACTGAAGCACACACAGCATCGCCAGAATTCAACCATCTTTCAGCATTAATTGAATCCTTTTGCTTTAAACCTTTCTTACTTATCGAACATAATGCAACTTGACCATTGGAAAACAAAACAACTAGTAACCTCAATGGCAATGACAGTTCAAGCTGTAGAATAGCAGAACCACCAGCAGAACTATGGCTGGATGTTGAAACTCTTAATGCTCCTTCAGAAGCAGAAGACCCATTGTCCAAAGAACGCATGGGTTCAGTTGTCTCATTGGTGCCCCGAGGGTGACCATCAAGTTCAAAGGAGCCACCGAACTAGATCAAACAACATAGAAAACAAGAAAAAGTGAGGATAATAGATGCAAACACCACTTTAGGAGCAAGAATAGTGTTGATCACATATATCGAATTTAGTTGTCAAGCACATCATTGCAGTACATGCAGCACAGGTACAAGAATTGGACGGTTCCATTTATCTGTTGAGCCCAACACTGCATGGGCACAACACAAAAATCGAAGCATTCATATGATCCTAGCCAACAGCTGGTGGGATTTTTGTCCATTGAGTCAATCCCGTTGGTCTAATGTTTTTTCTAAAATTAACTTGTAACCCTTAAAAAATCCTAGCCATCAATTGTTAGAATTTTTGTCCATCGAGTGTAGGCCATTGGTTCAACTTTATTCTAACATTCTTCTGTAATCCTTTAGAAGTCCTCCAATGTGTCACTAGCATCATTTGAGCAGTGTGATTTTGAGGCACGCCATATCCAGTGCCTAGCAGATGGATGCCCAGATCACACTTGTGGGACACAAATACGGAGATGGAGTGCACGAACTAAATTAGATATAAGTGCCAACACGAGGTTTTTCCCTACTTTAACACTTGCTTGTAATAAAAGGTTTCATGATAAATAATGGTAGACAAAATGCAGCTTCACACCAAATACATACAATAAACCAAATGAAATTGCCACTGCTGATCCAATTCACATGAAAGATTCAGATATACCTCTCCTTTCCATGACACAACACGCAAAAACCCATTAGAAAGTCCAAGTAGAATGTATTTGTTGTCGCACACAAAATTGCTCCTGAAAAACAAATTGGAAAGGAAAACCATTTAAATACCCTTGGGTGAGATAGCTCATGTGAATCAAGCCAGGAAAGGCACAAAAGGGTTCATACATAGCCAAGTTCCTATCTGAAAAGGGTGCCTTCTCACTGAGAACCAGAGATATGGATGAGAGAAATAACCCAGAAGGCTGCTTCCCTCCAACTAGCAATTTTTTGTCTGTAATCTGGACCCTAAAAATGTGAAGAAAGAATGACGATGTCTGCAGGAAAGGTAGAGGCATAAGTAAAAGAACCTACGAAAGCAATACTTGGATAAATGCCAAAATGATGAGGTCACCTATGGCACTCCATTGAATCGGTGGGCCCCATCAAGGCGTGGGCCATGTCCTAATATCACCCAATCAGATGATCCTATGTATCCAGTGAAAAAAGAGTCACAATCAATGGTTCACACTTGACAGAGGCCTAAGTGGACACAGCTTCGAATCATCCAACGGAGGATAATTTTGGGGTACATCTCCATCCCCCAATCCAGCACAGTGCCACCATATAAACGATGTGGATCAGCAAAACGTGGGGCCCACATGTACAGTTTGTTGAACCAAGCAAATGTTCAATCTATTATTCAATATTTCCTCCGAAATGATGTATGCAGCTTGGTCATTAAAATGAAAAGAACAGAAAGGAAATAAACAAATGAAAATAGAAAAATACAAAGAGATCAAAAAAAAAAAAAAGCAAAAAGATTATAAATAAATAAAAAACTGTAGAGGGTCAAATATTGCATATTAGACCCCAATTATTATCTGAATTTAGGAACATAATACCATTTAATGACCCACTTTAACCGTGTTTGTGATGCAGGTAATTTTACAAGCTTGGACTGAAAGAGGTGCCTAAAGTATGGATTTAATGCTCTGATGTTATTAAAGGCAAGGGACAGACTCCAGAGGACCTAGATCGATGGAATTACATGGCAGAGATCCGAGAAAATCAGGAAACTGAAGTTCAAGTGACCCGAAAGTCAGCCAGAATGCAAGATCACAGGGTTCCCACCATCCGTTCGGTTCGAAACTTCATACAGGGTCAAGGGACCATAAATTAACCGTGCACGTCAAGATTCAGACGTTCGATCCCTGTAGAAGTGTCCCAATGGCTAGATCAGCCCTCAAATCGTCAATTTTGGGCCCACCCGCTATTTGGATATGCTTCGAAGTTGGTCCCTACGGTTTAAATAGGATGAGGAAAGGAATGGACGGAGTAGATCCTTCACATACATCAAGATGGGACCCGCTTTACATGGTGTGTGTGCATAGCTCAATTACACCGGCCATGCGCCGAAGCAAGCAAAGTCGGTCAGCGTTGCGCTGACCGACGATTTCTCTCAAAATCAGAAGACGCAATAGCGTCTTCACTGCCGACGTCGGGGATCAATTGTGGGCCCCACTCGTCGATAATTTGAAAGATCAGAGCCGTCCATTGCGTGTAAAGGGGGGGTGTTAACCTCACCAAGGTGGCCTTTTGAGACCATGCAAGCCGTTGCAAAATCCTGGCCGTTAAAAGTAAAATGGACGGCGGAGTAGATAAGTTGGTGGGCCACACCGAAAATGCTCCAAAAACACCCCTTATCGGACGGTTTTTCGTCCTAGAACCAATGGACGGAATGGATTTTCCACCTGGTTTCAATCTGGAGCCCACCGATCATCGCTGAGCGAAATACACAGGCGGACGGAGTTTGAGGGCCACCATCACGATCCAGATGAGAAATCTGAGCCGTCTATCGCATCTTGGAGTGGATTTCGACTAAACCCATTCTATTCTTGTGCAACCATACACAAGAACAAGATTGCAAAGATACGAAAGCTGATGCACGTTGATCAGTGCAGTGACCCACCCAAAGCTCTGATAAAGTTCAAATTTTTGCTTGCAGCCTGAATCGATCCTACGAGGCTAATGAGCGGCCCGGATTTAGCCATAGATTGTCACAGGCGAGTCGCATAGAGATCAGTAACGATGCCTGCGTAACTTGAACGCAACCTCGCACCGCCTCTGGATGCGAAAGTTTCATCCGACCGACTTTGATTGGCTCTTATAAAAGAGCAGGGAGAGGAAAGAAAGAAAAAAAAACAGAGGAGTTTGAGCTTGGGCTTGGAGACGTGAGGCTGGACGTGGAACGAGCAGGAGAGTAGTTTTTGCTTTCTTTTCTTTTTCTTTGTTTTCTTTCTTCTTTTCCCTTGATTTGTGTAGAGATCTTGAGCTAGATCATGTCTGGCTAAACCTCTTAGCTAGGGCTAAGAGGTGAAGCTTGTGGATAGATGGGAGACTCTACTTTTAGCCTTGATTTATTCTGAACCAACATTGATTTTAGTTTTATTAACGGCATGTTTTGTTTAGTCTTTAATGGTCTGTTGTGACAGAAATTACAATGGGTCTGCAATGGCTTGGAGCATGTCCTTTTTCCTTTATGTTTATGACGTCAGGAAGCCTTGTTGTTCACCATAGTCTCCTGGGCATGGTTGGATGACGGTACCCTTCCTAACTTTCATACATGTGATTGGTTCGTAATTAGTTTAATTCTGTTGTTTGCCATAGTCTTTTGGGCATGGTTTGGTGATGGAATCCATTCTAATTCATATACCTTTCATCTCTTGAAAACTAGATCAATGACAGTTCAATTAATTTCCATGAAACATGCATAAGATCTCCCTGATCTCTACAAGTGGATCCTCTGAATCCCTAGTTTCCTTCTCTGATTTCTCTTAAGTTTAGATTAATTAATTCATAATTATTCCACAATTGTTACTTGATTTAGAATTCATCTCATTCTAGTTCTAGTTCTAGTTAGTTTTAAATAACGTACAGTTTCAGTCCCTTGGGATTTGACCTCGGTCTTACCGAGTTATTACTACATCACAACCCTGCACTTGGGGAGTGAACAAAAACAGAGAAGAGTCACAGAAGTTGAGTGTAAGAGTCAATGTTTACAACTCAATCAGGCCCCATATAAATATCAGCAAAAGCAGATCAATGATGAGGCTTGAGAAAGAAATTATTCTATTTACAACCATCTCCTGCTTTTTAATTTTGCAAACTGCTTAAGCTACTGTTTGACTTGAAACTTCCAGTAATATCCCTTGTCTAAAGTCACAAAGTTCTGGGCTGCACCAAATACACAGGGGACTTCTCATTTTGCGGGTTCTCCCTGCAATGTGAGAATTTTAAAATTTTCATTACTGATGTGTAGGGTGCAGGTCCCACAAAATGTATGGCTTTTTAATAATACAATTTTCAAAAGTTTTGATCCAAACAGCACCTAAGGTTTGGATGCGCTATTGATATTCCCATAAACAATATTCATATTCAGAGGAACTAAGATCCAATTGCAAAATCTTTCCGGTGAATAGTGTCCTTCTGTTAGACAGCAATGGCCGATAAAATCTTGAACTTGGACCACCTAAAGGTTTAGAACTCTTCCCTTCCAGATATCAACAAACCTAAAAATTCTGAACACTTCCCTTCCTGACATTTCTTTACGACTAATGCAACAGGGCCTTGGATTACACCTGTGCATCATAGGAAGTCGAAAATGGGCCCAGTTGCTCACATGTCAGGACTGTTACATCTATTTAACCTAACTGGATCAACCATGGGCCACACAAGTCCTAAAAATACTCCTGCATATGGTTAGCTACCAACCATACAACATTCTAGACATGTAGTTGTGTATATGGCTCGATAAAACCTATACACAACGTGTATGTTGAAGTCCTGGTTGATTTAGATGTCTCTAATTGCTGTTAGAGTTGAATTAAGTGCTTTAATTTGAGTTGTTTTCCTATTTTCTAGGTACTGATAATTATGTTAGTGTTGGCATGTATTTAGGATAATAATAGGTGGGTGTTTACACCAATCAAGTAGTTGAATGCTAAGAGGATACTTAAGTACTCAAGCCCATAAATAGACTAATTACCAATATGTATGTATGCAGGTTACTTGATTCCTTCCAGAATAAAATTTGGAGGTTCCTTTATGCGGTAGCAGTGAAGGGGGCTGATTCTTAGTGGCGAATACTAGCTCCAGAGTAGCAGGTGTTAAACAATCAGTTTGCAGTCCTTTATTTATTTATCAGCTTCCTGCGTGGATTTTCCTGGGTTTCCTGAATTGTTTGCAGTTTCAGATATAGTATGTACTACTTTAGATTTCTGCAATTAGATTGGTTGGCTTCTATTTGCCTCATGTATCAGAGCAAGGGTTGTCATTGCATTTGTCTCTTTCCTCCTCTTCCCCTTCTCTTTCTTGCATTCCCCAACTAAGACCAAGCTGCAATAAATGCCCTCATTCCAAGCCCTGACTCCATATCTAGATACCCAGAGCCCTAATCCTTCCCCAAAATCCCCCAAAAACCTAAATCCCAATTTCCCCTGATGCCCAGGAAAATTCCCCAAATCCGTACATGCAAATTACCCAATTACCGCATGCATGTCCTTAACTTTTCCAATAGAGTTCTTGTTGAGATGTCTTCTTGAGGTGGATATTCCTAAGCTTCACACAAATACTCCTTTTTTATTATCAATACCCCTATTTGGAGTCATGTACTTGTTATCCACCTTCCAATTCATATCCAAGTTACTCTGCCTATTACAACTGCCCATCCTTTCATTCAAATCCCTACCAGAGTAGGTTTCTCTTTTTTTTAGAGTAACGCAGTTTTATTCAAAGGGGAGCAAAAAGCTCAAACAATAACAACAACTACAGCACAAAAGGCAAAGGCCAATCATCCTAGCCAAAATCCAAAGCAAAGGCCAATCATCCTAGCCAAAATCCTTAAGGCCAGATGCCCAACTTATTCTTTTATAAACATCTTGCACAACCCACATGTTCCGGAAACTCAGGTTGTTCCTTTCTCCTAGATGACCCAAATGACCGCCAACATGGCTAACTCTATACCACCCTCTTCTTCTTCCCAAACCTTCCCCCATGCCAAGCAAAGAATAGACTAGCAATGGTTCCCAGCATGACCCATGACATACCAAAGGAGACCACAACTCTCACCCACACCTTCATAGAGAACGAATAATGGATAAACGGGTGGTCCACTGTCTCTGCATCCCGCATACACATCACTCAATTAGGCTACACCATTGACCTCTTCCGAAGATTATCAATTGTTGGAACCTGATCCCTCCCCACCAACCCCACAAACATCATGATCTTGGAGGGGCCCCATAAGACCAAACAAACGACGTATAACTATCACTAGCATCTAAAGGGAAACTTTCAAGCATGTTGTAGGAGTAGACGAAAAAGTGGTCGGACTTGTCCAATGACCATACCATTGAATCCCTTTCACCCGAAGTGGATATAAAGCTAGTAATGCACCCTCCAACAATCATAGAAAAACTCATCTATCCCCTCTTCCATTAAATTCATTCTACAAAGGGGAGCAAACACCACTGCATCAGCAAAAGCAATGAAGCACTAGTCGATTGTCATGCCCAAGTCTGGAGCCAAACTAGCAAGCCTCAGAAAGACTTCTCATAAAGGCCTTTCCCCACACCAAAGATCTACCTAAAACCGGAGCCTCTTCCCATCACCACATATAAAGGGGGCACATGCCTTAAACTTACCCGTCAAACTGGAAACCCCTTTCTACAACCCTAACGCCTTGTACAATGACAATCTTTTCACCCACCAATTCCCATCCTAAACTCCATATTTACTTACAAACACCTCCCGCATAATGTTTCCTTCTCCATGGTAAACCTCCACAGCCATTTTCGGAGGAGCGTAGCATTCAATCTGTAGACTCCTAACCCCCGCTCCTCCTTCCCTATACAGCTTACACACTTTGAACCAATTCAAGAGATGAAACTTTTGATTCACTTCGGCCCTTTGTCGCAGAAAATCCTCCAAAATTTTTCTAATTTACAAAGGCTGGAAGCTGAGCACTTGAAGAGAGAGAAATGTAGTATAGAGGCAAATTGGATAATGCAGCCTTGAACAATGTCACCCTACTACCCAATGACAAATACCAACTCTTCCACCTAGATAACTTCCTTTTGACCTTTCTATGACTCTGTCCACAATTACTTCGTGGGCTTACCAATCCAAAGCGGAAGCCCAAGATATATGTCGTCAGGAACGAACCAAACCAGCACCAGAACACCCCTACCAAGTTTTCCACTTCTTGCTTTGTGATACACACTCCCAACATTTTACTCTTGAGCGACATTCACTTTGAGGCTTGAGACCACTTCAAAACATATAACTAATTTCCTTAGGTTATCCACCACCACAACTTCTGCATCACAAAAGAGGATAGTGTCGCCGGTAAACTGAAGGTGCGAAAATGTAATCTAGCACTTACAATTCTAAAACCACTTGTTAGCCCAACTGATTGACCCTAGTTCAACAGTCTACCCAACGCCTCTGCCACCTCCACAACCATTTCCCGAGAAGCACAGCTCCTCCTTCCCGATACGTTTTGCACACTTCATCCCAATTCAAGGGATCAGACTTTTGCTTCACTTTGGCTTCTTGCCACAAAAAATCCCTCCGCAATCTTTCTAATTTACACAAGGTGGAAGCCAAATACTTAAAGAGAGACAAAGAATATAGGCAAATTGGATAGAGCAACCTTGATCAACATCAGCATGTCACCCAGTGATAAATACTTGCTTTTCCACTTAGATAACTTCCTTTTGACCCTTTCTATGACTATCCCACAACTACTCCATGGGCTTACCAATGCAAAGCGGAAGCCTGAGGTATGTCGTCAAGAAAGAACCAAATCGGCACCCAAACACCCCTGCCAAGTTGTCCACTTCTTCCCTTGTGATACACAACCCCAACATTTCACACTTAGCAACATTCACTTTAAGGCTGGAGACCACCTCAAAACATCTAACCAATTTCCTTAAGTTATCCACCCCCTTAACTTCTATGTCACAAAAGAGGATATTGTCGTCGGTGAACTGAAGGTGTGAAATATGTAATCTAGCAGTTAGAATGCCGAAACCACTTGTTAGCCCAACTTATTGCCCCTGATCCAACATCCTACTCAATTCCTCTGTCACCGCCACAATAAGAAAAGGGAAGAGCGAGTCCCCCAGCCTAAGACCCCTTGAGGCTTGGAAGAAAACTTTTAGAGAGACATTGACTAGAACACAAAACCTCATCGAGCGAACACACTCTTGCATCCACCTTCCCCGTTAGTCCTGCATCCCATCCTTTCCAACATGTAGTCAAGAAAATACCAGTTCACAAGATGATAAGCATGTTCAATATCTAATTTGCACATAATGCCCTTTTTCCCTATGACGAACATCTAAGCACTCATGAGTTATGAGCGCGATGTCTAGGATTTGCCTACCCACCACAAAGGCACCCTGGAACTCAGGGATTCCCATGTAGAGAACTACCTGAAATTTGGTACCCAACATTTGAGCTAAGATCATGTAAGGGCCCCCGAAAGTCACAAAGGTTGTTGGCTCCTTCTACTTTTAGGATGATGGCAATAAAAGAAGCTCCCGACTCTGAAGAAAGGTGACCTCCCTCGCCAAACTCAGAGATGGAGTTGGATAGATCCACTTTAACTAGTTTCTAAAAAACCTAATAAAAAGCGATAAGGAATCCCTCTGGGCACAGAGCAATGTGATTATTACAGCAAGTCATATAATACCCTTCTTCCCAGTTCTCACTACAAAAGTCAGCCGCAAAACAAACACTACCCATGATGCCTCGTAGTAAGAAACTAGAGCGGGTGTTACTAAACATCCATGGGTTGAAGTATTTAAAGCATGGTACATGGAAGAGGTGTTAAGATGATAATCAATGGATACAGTCATGAGAATTGTGTATCCAAGGAAGTAATAATGAAAGTGTCAAAAGTTGGGATATTTTCCAGAGAATTTAAAACGTACCACTTGATAATACCTTTACCTTATTCATTTGAAGAATAATACTCGCAGTATGGTTCAATGTCGCTCCCATGTAGAACTGGCATCTGATGCTTGGATGACCATGGATGCAGTATCAAAAAGCCACCCATGATAAGTAGAACACACATAATTCATGAACAATGGAAGAATGATCATACTAAATCTGATGCCTAAAGACGTCCAGTTGTCCTTCAATTCTTCATGATAGGAAGAGCAAGAAGAAACAAAAGAATTTAAGGAAACAACCAAAAATAAAGAAGCTGCGAATGAAAATTCTAGTGAAGAGGTTTCTGACAAAAGCATAACAATCCAAAGTGATGAACATGAGGAATCCACCATTGGATTGACAAGTGGATCCATGGATGGATCAACTAATCTGAATCGAAAAGTAAGACGATGGATGACTCAATTGTCTAGGTGAAAGAAAATATCATTGATGATTCAAAGACCATGTTGCCGAGTCATAAGGAGATTGTTCAGATTGAGATGGACACAATGTACCATCCCAATGATGATCAAAGTGTAGAGATCAATGATTTGTAGAAAGAAAGATGATGAAGTGAAGAGCAGAAGATGAAATCCCCATTGACAATCGACCTTTCTAGGCATGCAAACCCACAACTATAGAAGAAGTGGAATGTACCACCAAGGATGTGGAGAACAGTGATGAAGTAAAATAGGAAGTGGCATGCCCTACCATGACTTCCCACACAAGAGATGTCAATCCAACATGTAAGCGTTCACCATCAAAAGCCAACGAAGACGAAGATGCCACGTTATAAAAGAAAACTAAGGCTATGTATCAATAACAGCTCTAACCTTGGGGACAAGTTCTCTCCAAGATATTGGGAATTGATGCAAGATGGACATCCAATGGGAGACCACAAAGTGGTCAAATTGTTGGCAGATCAACAATCAAACCATTAAATTGCAAAGTAGACCCATCTAAGGGTCATGATTAACCATCAAATCATTCATATTACAAATCTAGACCATGCAAAGGGTCCAAATCAACTTAATGGGAGGTCAAAACCATGTCAATGGCTTTGATGGGTATTTTAGACCGTATCGACAATCTTATTGGTCTATGGTAGGATAGTGTTTAATTACTCGTTAAAGTTAACCATGACTTGTTGAACAAGTTCCCCTTTAGTATTTTGTAGCCTATTTTGTGGACCATTTCTCTAGTACCAAACATTGTCTCAATGACACGAAATTGATCACATTTGAAACCAATTGAGTTAGCTTTCAAAGAAGCCCAAGATAATGCAATTTTGATATCATTTGAGTGACTTGCAGCCAACATACGTAAAGTATGAATGGTTTGAACAAGATTCAAGGACATGTTAGCCATTATTTATATTTATTGAAACAGATGGCAAGGATTAGAAATAATGGGCATCTTTATTTTCATTTTTTTTAAGGATTAGAAGCGATGGATGACTATGATCATATTAGGGTTTCTTTTGATTTGAGGAGTATATAAATATGTCAGACCTTTGGTTTCAAAAAATAAATGTCAGACTCTTTTATAAACAAACTAATGCTTATTTTGATTGAATGGATAGTTTTTCTATTTTTTACAGTTTCATGCATTGTTATTCAACACTTATTGGTGTGATGCCTTAGGGTTGCTTTCAGGGCTGTTAACAGGCCTGCCAAAGCCAAGCAATCAAAGCTTTGAATAGGGCCGGCCCAACTAGCCCGGCACGGTCAGCTCAAAATCCATGCCAAGTCACTGCAATTTAGATCCCACACCCTGAGGTTGCGTTTGGATGCTCAAGTTCTAAATTGCATTAATTCAAGCCAATAAGTGGAAACCACCAATGTGGGGCTATCCCCAAACCCCACTCCATTCACAATGAGAGACAAGAACCTGAACTGATATTACAGCTGGTTCGTGTTTAACTTGAAATGAATGGAATTAAAATTCTGCGCTTAGGTGACTTTGGTCACTTCTGGTATACTGAACTTGACAATTGCTATTAAGTTCAATTAACATCCAAACACATGCTTCAATGTAAAATCTAACAATATCGCAATTTCACTATTTGTAATTCGTACACTAATATCTTCAATTTAATTCGATAATACATCCAACAAGCACAAAACAACACAAACGAAATGCACTGAATCGGGAACAAAATTCAGCCAGGAAAAAAAATAAAAAATAAAATAAAAGACAAAGGAAAATAGTAATCGCAATTGAAACACTTACAAGAACAGCGACCAGCTTCGTATCGGGGCTCCAAATCGCCTGCAAATACTCCCCTTCTCTCTGGACCGAATCCGCATCTCTCATATACTTTCCCAATCTCACCTTATGCTGATTTTGAAAGGAAAAAAAAAAAACAGATTTCGGGGAAATTGAGATCTGGAGAGAGGAGGATGAGAGAAAGGGCGGGATCAAGGGAGAAATTAAGGAAATACCTGAGAGGAGCACCACAGCTCGAGGTGAGTGGGACCCACAACGAGAAGGAGGCGGTTGATGAGCTTAAGGTAGATGATCTGCTCGGATGAAGGGCAGGTGCAGGGCTGGAGAGGGATGACCTGAGGCCATCCGTAGGTCATATACATCTTCGGATTCGGGACGGTGAAAATGGGATCTGAGAGACCTGAGAATGGATGCAGGAGAGAGAGAGAGAGAGAGAGAGAGAGAGAGAGAGAGAGAGAGAGAGAGAGCATTTCAAGATGCGAGAAGCATTTTGATTTGTTGGAGAAGATCCGCGCCTCGTCTGGATCTTAAAATGCTAATCGGTTTATTATCGAATCGGTTCGGGGTGGAAATATGAATATTTCAATCTCAACCGCCTTTTAAGAAATTCAAAAGTAAAAAATCCAGAATTATTCTCTCCTATATATATATATATATATATATATATATATATATATATATATATATATATATATATATATATATAACAGAAATGTTCACACACAACTAATTGGACCGTAAGTTTTGGTCCAACCAGCTGGGCATTTAATGCTAATTAATGGCGAGAGAGAGAGAGGTGTTTGTTTAACGTTCACCTTTTAAGAGTTCTTTTGAAACTGATTTCTAACTTGGGTGGGCCCCACTATGCTGTTAATGTAAAAAATCACTTTGGCCACCACGTGTATCACCCCATGTTAAATCTAAGAACAGAAAATCAACTCTCCATGGTTCAAATAAACAACACAATTGAAAATAGTGTTAAAAAAACACTCACCTTTTAAAATAATTCCTTTGAGGAGGCACACTTAAATCCAATATGGGCTAATTTTTGAGTTCCATGCCTAGCTTTTGATGTGACATCTAATGGTTGGAATGGTTTTCACTTACTCATGATCATGGGTACTGTAAAAATCAAAGGTAGACGTCTCTCACTCTACCTTTTCTATTGGTGTGTCCTACCTAAATCAAAAGTCATCCTAATGTTTTGTCTCTAGATGTAGAATAAGATCACGCATTTGATGGTTGTAATGGATCTAACATGCACGTCAAGACATCATAGTGGGCCTGATAAAAATAAGGTTAGACATTCATCTTCCACTGTTAACCTTCTTCCGGCTTTCTTGTGAGAAAAAAATAAAGCCATGTTACGAAAAATATCAAGAATGGATTAAGTGCAGTTCATTGCTCATGTAACATAGTTTGTCCCTAACCATATCACCCACCTTCATATATGTATTGTATATCCATGCAGTTCATTGGTTTTTCCAGCTCATTTTAGAACATTGATCAAAAAACGAACCAATTATAAATCTCGAGTGGTCCACACCAAATATAAAATATTAAAAATTAAACTTTTACCATTAAAATTACGGTGGGCTTAGGGCCCACCGTAATTTTTTACATGCCACCCAACTTATTGATAATGTCACAAAGACCTTGATGAAGGAAAATAATATTTAAAATAAATTTCAGCTTAATCCAAAACTTTTGGCCCACGAAAATTTTTTAATGGCCAATCACCACTATTTCTTTAGTGTGGTCCACCTGAAATATGTATCTATTTCGTTTTTGGAATCCTTTCTTATCATTAGCTAAAAATATAAATGTAGAGAATGGATATGCAAGGAAGAGGGATGCACAGAACCGTATATGTACAAGCTGCACCCAATGTACGCCTACTTTTTTGGGAACAGGCACCTTTTCTCTCCGGGAATACAAAGAAGTTTAACGGCAGGAGAGAAAGCTTACCTCGATTTTTATATGGCCCACCTTATCATGTAGGTAAGATCCACTCCGACCATTAGATGTGCAATCTCATTGTAAGTTTAAAGAGAAAATACAAGGCAGATTTGTAATTCAGGTGAGCCACACCAATGGAATATTTCAAGGGAAGACATCCACCTTTGATTTTTACTGGACCCCAATCATGAGCATGTAAAATCAGCTCCAACCATTAGATTCGAAAGTAAAGACTAAGCGTGGGACTTAAAAATCATATCCATAAGTGATTCAAGTGGGCCTCATCAAACAATCATTTTAGAGGGTAAGCTTTTTTAGCATATTGTTTCCAATTGCGTGTTCCTTCCAAGCTAATAATGGGGTTTATTTTCAATCCATAAGTTTAACATGATGTGACACACATGATGGTCGGGGTGAATTTTACATTAACAGTACAGTGGGGCTCACCCAAGTCAAAGATAATTTCCAAAAGACTTCTTAAAAGAATAACGTGAAGCAAACGCCCCCTCTCAACATTTATTGGCATTAGATGCCTAGCTAGTTGGACCAAAACTCACGGTCCAACTAGTTGTGTGTGAACATATCTCTCTCTCTCTCTCATATATATATATATATATATATATATATATATATAAGTCATTCTATGTTATTTCTATGTTATTTCTTTCACTCCCTCATTTCTCTCTCTTCATGGACTGTAGCCTGCCCCGAAAAAAATAAACCCACTTTCCCCCCCTCTTTCGTCTCTCTCATTCTCCCTAAGGACAGTAGCCTAAGCCGCCATGTCCACCTCTAATATCAAAAAGATTTTCTCTCTCTTCTCACTTCTTCTTTCTTTCCCTTCCTTTCTGTTCCTTTCTTTTTATTTTATTTCTCAATCTTCTTCTTAATTTTAATAAGTATTTTTTTCAACATATCAAAGATTACTTTTTCTTCAATTGCATATACTTATATAGGATTTTCATTTCATAAAGAATTCCTAACTCCACAACCTAAAAGGCATTGTATTATCTTATACGAGTGCATGTTCTTTTCCATCATTACTTTTTTTTGCTATGTTATTTTGTATTAGCTTACTTAGTTATAGTGTTTTTTATTTTGATTTGTTTTCATAATTTTTTATAAAAAGAATGTTATTTTTCGTGCTTGAAATTGTTGTTGAACTTTTTTTTTTGTCTATTGCGCTTAACCTGAAAAATATAATATATATTGTTCATTTACTCATTTTTATATTATTTCGTTGATGTTGCATTAGGACCGTAAGCAATTTGTTGGATCACTATATTTGAATCCAATCAATCAATTGACGAGAATATTGTTGAGGTGTCAAGCCAATATTGTTCTCCTAGACAACGAAAATTGACATCTAAAGTATGAAATGACTTTAATAAACATCGATCCCCAAGTAGTGAGAAAGTGACTATTTGTATGCATTGTAAGGGAAAGTTTGTGGAGGGTAATAGTAGTGGAACTAGTCATTTGAATAATCACTTGACAATATGTCCAAGGAAGAAGCACATAGATATTTCTTAACAATTAATATCGTTGAATAAAAATGTAAGTGAAAGATATTATTTAAAGAACTTTAAGTTTGATCAAGAACGAAGTCATTTGGAACATTGTCGTAAGATAATAAAGCATGAGTACCCATTTAACATGAGTATTTTAAAATATTCTTGAACAATCTTCAACCCGTGTTTAAATTGATTTCCCACAACATAGTTAGGGCACCTGTGATGCATGTTTACAAGCAAGAGAAAAAAAAACTCTATGAGTACTTTGATAAACTCTCTTTCCGAATTGGCATTATTACTGACTTATGGACATCAGACCAATAAAGTATTGGGTATTGTCTTATAACTTTGTATTTCATTAATGATGCATGAAAATTACAAAAGATGATTCTTGCTTTTATAATAGTAAAAATTTGTCATGATGCAAAGACTATGTACAACTGTCATGGATAGAGTTATAAAGTAAAATATTGATAAAAAATTATTCACCATCACTTTAGACAATGCTTCCACTAACGATGACATGGTTAAAAGTATGAAGACTCATCCTTTTTTATCGAAGATTACTCACATTATATAGGGAGTTGTTTCATGTTCGTTCTTCCGTTCATATTCTTAATCTAGTTGTACAAAATGGCTCACGGGAGATAACATGTGTGCTCCAAAAAATATAACAAATTATGAACTACATTAATTCATCACCATCGTGGGAGCAAAATTTTCAATTTGCAGTAGCTTAAGTAAATTTAGCAAAGGAAAAGAGTGTACCTATGGATGTTCCAACAATGTGGAACTCTCTACATATCTCATGCTCGATGCTACTTTGGACTTTAGAAAAGCATTTTCTCAATTAGAGCAATGTGATTATGACTTCAAGGTAAATTCCTCCAATAAAGAATGGAAGATGGGAAAGATTATTAGTAAATGTTTGAAGGTTTTTTATAAAGCTACTAATAACTTTTAAAGTTCCAAATATTTAACTGTTAATATATGCTTTGACAACGTTTGTGAAATTCATCTCGAATTAGTTGAATGGGAGAAAAGTTATTGTGATTATGCTAAATCAATGACAAATATAATTAACTGAAAGTTTGATAAGTGTTGAGATGAATGCAATTTGGTTTTGACAATAACATTAGTTCTTGATCCTCAGTTTAAAATGGAGTACTACTACTGTCAAATCTATGACGTTAATGTTCATTTCTACATCAACAAAATTTGACATATAATAGTTGATATTTTCTCAGAGTATAAAGTTGTTGACTCGGATAAATTAATGACAACTTTTTTAACTATGGGTGAAAATAGTTATAATAACTATTTTTCATCATTTAGTGGTGTTTCTTATAATAATGAAGATCAATTTAGGGAATTAGATAAGTGGTATTCTCATGCACGTCTTGGCAGACAAGCTTTCTGTAACACCCCGAATTTTTGCCAACCTGGGGTTAAACGTCCTTAGGCAATGGGTCAACTAAAACACCTGGGAAATCGCTCAGAACCCAATTCCATAGCCAAAGAAATCGCATAGAATTAATTCCTTTAGAAAATCAGTGTAAGTTAACTAGCGCAACGCTAGAGTAGCTGGGAAATAGTCCCTGATCACTTTAAATACGTTCTACAAGACCCAAAACTTGTAGAATCAATGGTGCTATAATATTCTAAAACCTCGGATCAAACTCTAAACCGGTTTGTTCTCTGGACCTCTTTGAAACTTTGTATTGGATCTAGACCGCGCATCGAAAGTCCGATACCTACAATCTTAGACTGTTATAACCGCCTAGCTGGACTTAACAATCATTTTGAAAATCAAGTCCAACCGACATTAACAGGCTATTTCATTGAGCTTGGAGTGAAGAGTGTGAGAATAGGGTTAGATTTGAAATTTGAAATTCAAATCTGGTACATGACTTGACGCGTTATTATTAAGCGTTCTGACCGTCAGAATTCAGCCAAATTACACCCTCGGATCAGGAAAATTTTCTATTTCATATCATGAGACTTGTAGACCTGATCTACGTGCGGTGACCGCTGAACTGAAACTGGACCGCCACGTGCGATCTACGAACACTGCTGGTCTGAAAATGGGATGTGAGCGACATCTGACATGTATGAACTTAAATCCGATCGCGTTCGGCTAGGGGACCACCAGAAATATCCTTTTGGACCGAAACAGCCCCGATTTGGTTAGGTATCAAGTAAACTTTGTTCCCAAGCCTGTTTTGGGCATGTTTGGGCTTATAAAAAGGCTTGAAACCCGCTCATATCTCTCCCATCCGAATTTTGAAAAATTTCTAGGTTGAGAGAGAGAAAAGGTGAGAGATTGTGAGAGAGAGAGGAAGGGAATTTCTTGCTGCTCGTGCCACCTGTTGCACGTGATTAAGCCACGCAATCCAATCACTTTGCCGATGATTTCGCCGCATTTCTAGGTAAGAAAATACCTTAAATAGTTGCTGATTTGAGGTTCCTTAGTTTCCATAGCATGGTAGCTGATGGATCTTGTGTATTAGGTTCCCGATTCGCCGTAGACGAAGCGTGTACGCTCCGTTCGAATTGATACACCTATAAGAGAAAAGGTGCAGATATTAGACGCTTTGATTGACTATTTCCAACGCTTTCAATGTCGTTTAATAGTAAATTATCGATGGCAACGCCGTTTGACAAGTACAACATGCTGTCCGTTTCCTGTTTCGTAAGCAGACGAAAAATATGAGATTTAGGGCATTTTAGTCATTTGTAGGAAATACTGTTTTCATCCATAATTTGCTGATGTAATTGACATGGCTTCTTGTCGCATTAGGATACTAGGAATACGTGCATAATTAGTTTGGCGAAGAGATTCGCCTAAATGCGCACTTTGAGTCGACATACTATATGTAGACTTAAGTGTGTAGTGTAAGTGTTTGTATAAATGATTGTACTAGTATGTATTGAATTAAATGGTGTTATGAATTAGTTTGAGATTGATTTCTCAATTAATATGCTGATGTAAATGATTTCCTACATGTTAGCTATATGCATGATTTCATTATATGTATGAAATGCATGCGTTGAAAGATTTACTTAAGTTGTATGTTATAACATGTGTTAACATGCTCACATTGTTGTATTTCATTTCCAATACTCTTACATGATTGCTGATGTGGATTCATAATTGTTTGGGACTATACCTAGTCCAGGCAGTCGGCAACCGAGCAAGTTCGTGGTTGGCCTATCTTTGCCACGAGCGACGTGTCGATGAACGCGAGTCGTGTTTTGGAGTTGGCGGCAGTGGTTAGGCCACGCGAGGTGTTTTATGCACTTCATGTCGTACGACTTGAGATGCGCTCGTGCTAGTAGAGCCCGTCAAGTAACCCGACTGGCCTTTGTATGTTCACCCTGTATGAGTCATAACTGCTTGAACCTAGGGTACTGAACTTACCATTGTAAACCCTGTCAACCATAGTACCTTGATCCATAAAGACTCATGAGCCGGGCATGGTGGTATGGGACACCGTGGTCGAACTGTCGGCATACGCTGGGGCCACAAACCTTCCCGTAGTGACCAGTGAGCACCTATGTCTCGTGAGCAGATTATGGTGATATGAGACACTATATTCTTGCTGTCGGCCTACACTGATCAGGCGACGAGTCCTTTGTAGTGACTGCGAGCGTATTCTAAATCTATGGGAGGCGACAACCCTTCCGTAGCAGTGAGAGTACAGTAGGCTTGTATTGATAAGGTGATGGGGGAGCGGTGCAACGAGTGCGAGCAACGGCCCTGACAGCCCTTGCAGCGACCTACAAAATATACATCGTATGAGATTACTAGGAGTGACGACCCTAGACAGGATCTGTGTTGGGATTAATATAAGGAAAGTACCTTAGTTTCCCAATCCTGCTGTTTGAATAGACTAATAATAACTAGGCAATCATATCACATTGCATTGCATGTGCCTGGAAGATGTGGAGCACTGAGCGGTACGCAAGCATGCCGCGGACGAAGATGGTGCCGTATGAGGGAGAATGTCGGTGAGGGCATCCATCATGTCATGTCATATTGCATTAACAACAGTATTAGGAATGTTTGATTTACTGCTTTACTATTATCGCATGATTGATTTGAGAACATGCTAATCCTTGCTCTATTATTCCACTGAGTTAGCTACTCACTCCCACGTTACGGGATGGTGTTTCCGGACACCCACCAGTCCCTATTTTGGTTGCAGATGATGGCACTGCTTGAGAAGCGGAGCTGGACTTGATGATGATGAGGAGGATCCCTCCTTTATGCGTGTTCTGATTGACGGGATTACAGGGAGGTTGATTAGATACCTTGACACTTGTCATTTTATATTTTTAGAGTACTCATGTATATTCTTTTTGTTTACTTTTGAAGTATACATGTATGTATATAACCTGGTAACATGTTCACACTCTGGAGACATACAACAGTTTGTATATGTTATACATACTATCATAGTCTTCCACTTGTAAATTTAACTGTCTCTGGAGTATGATATGTTGTTCTGGCGTAATTCCACTCATGTTTAATACATTAACACAGACAACATTCAATCATACATATCTATGTTGCATAAATAACATTTTGGAACTCGGGAGTTGGGTTTTTACTCGACCCCCGATTTTCGGGATGTTACACTTTCCTTTTAAAAAAATAAAATAAAATAAAATAAATCAGAATTAAATCAGTATTTGGAAGAACCAATATTTCCTTGCAACCAATTGTTTAACCTATTAAGTTGGTGGCGAATCAATAGTTCAAAGTTCTAAACACTTTTAAAAATGTCCTGCGACATTTTGATGATTTTAGTCTCCATTTTTGCATCAAAATTAACATTTAATACCAGTAGTAGAGTGCTTGATAAGACTCGTAGTTGATTACTTCCAAAAGTTGAGGAGGCTTTAATATGTTGACATTATTGACTTCAACATCCAAAAAATAATAAGTAGATTTAAAATTTATTTAGTTTTAATTATTATTTTTTTCATATAAATTTTTCTAATTATCATTTTTATTTATATGTTAGGTGTTTTTTCTCCTACCATATGTACAAGTACGAGTATAAGTTAAAATTGTCATGGTTAGTCTTTTCAACAACATAAGAAAAAATGCATATGATAATTTTTTGAAGTTGATAGGGTTTCATGACTTTGTTTACTTTTGTATTATTTTACTCATAAACTATCAGTTTGATTTAATAAATTGATACTTAATAGATTTTCTTAGAATTTTAAATTAGTCCCGAGCTCGCCATGAGCAGATGTCGATCCATTGACAAGACTTAGATATGTGGCTAGCCGATCCGATCCGAATCCAACCCATTGACAGATTCAACGGGGCAGGTCTGAATCCACCATATAAGTCCTATGGAAGGGGGTCTAGATCCACTATATAGATTCGATGGAGTAAGTTTGGATTTTAAGATGCCGATCTGTTTGTAATTAAGTTGATTCCAGATCCGCCCTGATCCGATCCGGCTTCTACCCGTTGTCAAGCCTAGTCAGATCAATTTATAGTTATGAGTTATGAAATACCAAGCAGAGTAGGAACTCCCCGCTAATGTGGAACACGTGTGCAAGATCCTGGGCGGTTGGTTGGAGGGGCTGCAACGGATGTGCGGTAGGGCCCAACGGTCAATTCGATCTGGCCATCATTTAGGACGGAAAATTTATGGTGAGGATTGGACGGATAAAGATAGTTGTGGGTGGTTAGCATTTTGTGTACTTGCTTGGCCCACCTAATGAGTGGACTACCTGAGTTTTGGTGGGCCACATTGTAAAAAAAAATGTAACGACAACCAATGGATTAACTCATAACAGTACACGTGGGCCAACCTTATGGGAGTTTATTTAATATGTTGGCAGAATGAGATAGTTGAACCTAGGTACTCAGAAATTGCACACGTGGTAACTTTCATTCAAATTAAACCGTCTGCATTATGAACCCACCCTAGGTAAAATTTCATTGAAAACTCATAACATAGACGACTGACAATTCTCATGTAAACATGTCCATTAATTAACCAATGAGAAAAGAAAGCATACTTTTTAGTTTCATCATTGGTCTTAAGCCAAACAATGGGTCTAGATTTTAAGCCCAACCCTAGCCCTCGAGCCAAGTTAGAATAGTCCAAGCCTTAGCCCTGTAGGGTTGGCCGCCTGGCCCATTGCCACTTATAGTAGGGTGGATCATGAGTTTCTGCCTACGAAGTGTATGTGATCAATGCTCGCCCATAGGACCTATTGTACCTTGCAAGCAAAAGATTAATCCCTTCAAGGAGGAATGATCACCTATAATATGTTGTACGCTATAACTTCTTTGTACTTGTCCTAGCATGTCCATGTAGACCAACGACATGCTGCCACGTGTCGACATTACACATTAATGATAGATGAAATTTATTTACACTTCGAGGATATCTTTTGCCCCATGTCATTCGGTGGCACGTTACCTATCAAAAATAAAACAATACAAAGCCATATTGTAAGCCCCGTATCCTATACCGTACCGTTCCATAGACTTCCGCGGTCTTACCGATCGAATTCCGGCAACCTTCGACCCTTAACCAATATTTGTGTACGACCCTGATTCGTATGCCGTCAACCCGTATCGACTCAACCCAAGACCTTTACCATAGTGACCGCGCCGTCGCTGCGGTTTCGATGCCGCGATTTGAGCGCCGAGGCGATACCTTGGTCAAGAGATGTGGGCCAACGTTCGGTGCGAAGAAAACGCCGCGCGTTGCGAAACCCAAGAGAATCTCTACGAGGTGTCACATCAATCCCATCAATCCATCAATCCATCAATCCATCACATGTCAAGTACATGTCAAGTACACATCACCTTTCACCCATTCCCAAGCAACTACAAAAGTCAAGAATCTCTTACAAGCCCATACCTCTCTTACACCAAAAGCCCTCAAAGTCAAAAAGTTCTTACACCACCCATGCTTTTCTTACACAAATGGTCACAAATGGTCACAAAAGTCAAGATTTTCTTATACTTATCACTCACCACATCCATCACCCATCTTTCTCTCCCTTTACAACTCTCTCTCTCTCTCTTTCTCATTTTCAAACTTAAAAAAAATCTAAGGAGAGAAATCTTATACGTATGAGAATTCTCCAAGCCTCTCCCTCTCTTTCAAAACTTCAAGTGTGGCCCACTTTCCTACCCCATGATCTCTCATCCTAACCATCCATTCCCCATCTCCTCCATTGGAATCAAAGCTAAGGTGCTAAGGAACTCATACGAGTAAGAAGATCGAACGGTGGGTGCTCCTTTAGATGTTAAAAATTTGATTTCTATAGCCTAGATGTTTTCTTTCTTTCATGAGCAAAGTGTAGGACCCACCAATCAATGGTGAAGATCCCACACAATCCCATGGTTGTGGCCTAATGGCCTACCTTATGCATGCATGATCCATGCATGGGGTCTTTCTCTATGGGCCCCATCATGGTAGTTTTATTTCATATCATATTATGTTTGGATCATCTAGACCTTATAGCCATGGTGGAGATGACATTCTCACCATGCATTTTAATTATAGGCCATGTATGTACAAGATGCATGTTGTAAATGTAAATCTAGGTATGATGTGCGGGTGTGATTGATCTTGGGAGGGCTCAATAGTGGCGGAGCCCTTTTCCCTATGGCCGGATTGTCCTTCTATCTCTATTTTTTCTCATTTTATTTCCTGATGTGTGTGGCCCATTAATGTATTTCCCTTTTTATTTAACTTATATAATAAATTTTATCTAAGTACATGTTGCTGTCCAGAATTTTCTGGACAGTTTCTGGTTATTTTTGGACCAAATTTTGGGACTGTTTGGGGGACTATTCATACCTATTAAATATAATTTTCTGAAAGGTAGGGATCTCATCTTTATGTCTCCCAAATTTTAGCCCCAACTGACCTTCATTGGGGTCCCAAAGGTGTGGTCCAAATGAGGTGGACAATCTGGATTTTCTGCACTGTTTCAGCAACATTCCACCATGGACAGTTGGATTTTTGGAATTTATTAAAATACTTATAGGTGTTTAAAAATTATAAAAATTTTTAGGGGGGTGGCCTACTTATGGTAGGACCCACCTACAAAATTTTGGGGCCAATGGACGCATGTACACACCATGGTGATGGCGGGACCGGCCCATTATAATATGCTGTCCAGATCAGTCTGATTTTCAGGACAGATTGATTTATGTAAATGAATTAAAATATTTACAGATGTCCAAAAATTATGAAATTTTTTAAAAATATGGTCTACTTATGTTAAAACCCACCTACCAAATTTCAGGGCCAATAGACCCCTGTACACACCGTGGTGAGGGCCGGACTGGCCTACCACGTTGGGACGTCCAGGTCTGTCCGATTTTTCTGGACAGTCTGTTTTGTTTAAATTAATTAAAATACTTAGAGTTATCTAAAAATTATGAAATTTTGATGGGATGTGGCCCACCTATGGAAGTATCAATCTATGAAATTTCAGCCTCAAGTGACCCCGTTTGGGTATCCAAAAGAATGGGCCAAGATGATTGGACTCCAAGATTTTTTCTGTTGTGCAGTCCAACAATATGCCTTGATAAAAAAACCATAATTCAAAAAATATTTCTTCTGATGGTGGGCCACCTTTTTGGGTTTCCTCTCATTGTATGCATGATGAGGGACCTTGGCCCTCAATTTTCAGAGTTTTAGAGGCCTTGGACCTACTCCAATAGAGTGCCCAAATTTAGGACAACAACATGTTATAATTATGCTGACCTTGGGCTGAAATTTTGAGGAGTGCGGCCCACCATATTATAAAGATTTTAGAGGAAATGATTTATACATTTAGTTCCTTAAATATTGGGCTTAATGAATATACTTTTGAGGCCCACTATAGTTGAATTTAATTGGGTCCATGAACGTAGCTAGTTGTTAAACTATTTAAGGCCCATAGAGTGAACCCATTTGATGTGTTCCAAGGTCCATGGGATTAGGCCCATTTGATGTAATTTAAGGCCCATAGAGTGGACTCATTTGATGTATTCCAAGGTCCATGGGATTGGACCCATTTGATGTACTTTAAAGCCCATGGGATTAGGCCCATTTGATATGTATAAGGCTCATGGGTCGAGAACCTTTTGATACAATCTAAGGCTCACGGGTTATGACCCATTGCAATGCACATAAGGCCCATTGGTGCGGCCCATTGATGTGGCCCATTTGATGAGTAAAAGGCCCATATGACATGACCCATTTGATGTATTTAAGGCCCAATGAGGTGTACCTATGGTCCATTGCAATGTGTGATCCCAACCTGGTTTACGTAATATTATTCACTACGGGCTACACCTTGGGAGCAATGTTAGTTTAACGTCCACATTGCGAGTATAATGTTGGTTAAATGTCTGCATTGCGACTCTCCCTAGGGCCCATTGGTAGGCCCGTACTTGTTGTATGCAAGCCGTCTAGGCCAGCTACGCTGTAACGATAGGGCATTACTTTATAACATGCTTAGTATAACTCCATAACGCACAACCCATTTGTATCGGTCCATTTGATCGGCCTGCTCGTATCCGCCATTTGATTGATTTAGCCTATATGATTGATTAGGCCCATCTTGATATATTTGTGGCCTGTTGCTAAGGCCATATATGAGGCTCGTTGTTGAGGCCCACCTTTATGTGTATGAGGCCCGTTGTTGAGGCCCACCTTAAATATATATAAGGCCCATGTTGCAAGGCCCATTGTGATGTATGCAAGGCCCATGGGTCATGGGTCATGGCCCATTGCAATGTATGTAAGGCCCAATTGGTGCGGCCTATTCGATATATTTATGGGGTCCATGTCATTAGGCCCATCCTGTTGTATTGGTGACCCATCCATTGAGGCTCACCCGTGGTATATATTTGAGGCTCATGTGTAGGGCTCACCTATTGTGTATTTAAAGCCCATGGGTTGTGGCCATAGTGATGTATATTAGGCCTATGTGATGTAGCCCATACTGATGTGTATTAGACCCAGGTACGTGACTCACCTGCGAAGTATATTCGAAGCCCATTGTGATATATCTGAGGCCCATGGGTGCGACCCATCCAGATGTATTTGAGGCCTATGGGCAAGGCCCATTGTGAAATGTGTTAGGCCTATGACCAGGGCCCACTTGTTTCGTATATTTGGCCCTTGTGTGAGGCCATGTGCCCATTATATATTTGATCTATGTGGGTCATTCCTTGGGGGTAATGTTGGTTAAAAGTTCGAATTGTCGACGCCAATTATTGATACCGTTTATGAGTATGTGACATCATAACATCATGATACATGCCCATTCGCATCATCTGCATGTTTGTTATGAGATGTGATTGACCATTGTATATGTCATTGGGCAGGATGATGTGAGACTCCCTGATAGGTGGAGATTATCTCACATGAGCGCATGACATGCGCAGGATTGATGCATGATTGGATTGTATGACTCATGCATCTTGCATTGTGTTGTGATTACTGTACGCCCTAGTGACATCAGGGCCGTAGCCTCCACAGGCATATCGTGGATGGCCAGATGGGACACCAAAAATCTGTTCGAGCATCAGGCCGCCATAGATGGCCCTAGGTGAAAATTTCTAAACACCCTCTTGGTTCCAAAGGATGCTCCAACGTCCAAACCGAGTGAGTAGATGAGCGTTGAGTGCCAATTACCAGATGGTTGCGCTCTCCACTGTGTCATGGTCGGTTGGAAGGGGGTGCGGCCTTACCCGCCCGAGGGAGTAGGCATGGCTAGGCTGAGTTTGATCAGCTCGAGGAATGGGTCCGCTATTGATGAGCCGGGTAGGTATTGGTAAACTACTGATAGGCAGATAGTGAGGTCTTTTCCACTTATCTAGTTGTGCGCTTGATTGGGGCGGCAGGTGGTGTGGAGTGTAATAGACCTCGGTGATTTCTCCAGAGAGGAACCGTACTGATATGAGGACTGACATGATATTATGACACCCCGTCACTGTTGTGCATGTGGGCGGGCGCACGTGGGCGGACGCTGATGTGGGCGGGTGTGATGTGGGGGGGTTGAGGCCTGGGCAAGCTACCACACTGGGTGAGCTACCGGCGGTTGGCAGGCTACTGTGCTGATAAGCTACTGAGTAGGAGTTGCATACTCATTCATTCATCCATTCACTATCCACTCGGGCTGGTGGTGCGCAACTAATTGTTGTGTATTTTCGTTATAACAAAGATTTCAGTTGGACACGCGATTAACCTGAGATCAGGAGTTTACCACGTTGAGTCAGACTATCCAAATTTAGGTATGGGACTGGTTTGGATAGAGGTTCCTTGTGGTGGATCCCGTAGCCTGCGATACTACGTACTATCATCCCGGCATCACACTCCAGCATGGTCATTCCATTAGCACCATATACTGCATATTCCATTACATCTTCGGCGTGTGGCATTGTGGGTTGTTATGTTTCTGTATTCCTGTGACTTAGATGAGAGTGATGATATTTGTTAGCTCTTTCGAATTGTGTATTACATTATATCCTTGTCATTCGATATTTGATTATCTATGACTCATCATTTGCATAGCTGTCCTATATTGCGTATTCTGATATTGATTAACTTATGGACTTGTTCATACTTTTACTTATTTTGTTATCGCATGATTATAATCTTGTCAGTATTTCTGTTTACGCTGATAATTCCTGCTCTTATCAGTGTTTCTGCTTCTTCAGTCATTGTATGGTTTATCGATTAATAGCTTTTCGGTATTGTATTATTATGATATTGTATTGAATACTTGACACTTATCTCGTGCACACACTTACACCACCCTCTAAGCTTTCTATAAGCTTATGTACGATAGATGCATGCAGGTGATGTTAGGTTGCAGCAGCGTTGAGCTTAGAGCGTGCAGCTGTTTTTTGGAGCTTTGATTTTGACATATATATTTTCCTTTCAGCATTGTATTCAAATGATTATATTAGTGGATATACGATGATGATGTTGCATTTATGATTTGGGTAAACTTGTGGTTATGCTTATTACTAGTTAAATGTATATATATAAAAAAATCCTCCTTGTAGGATCCCAGGATCGAAAATCTGGCATATGAATGCTAGGAGCCGAGATGGGGTACTACGGAGGCTGTCGGCACCGGATTCGGCGATCGAAATTCCTGTGAATTCGATTTTCAGGTTTGGGGCGTGACACATACGCATGATTGCAGATAAGACATTGTTACAAGCAACACTTAGCCCCAACATGAGTGGCACGTGTGGTCGAAGAAGTGTACTTGACAAGTCTATAAAGTCTCGCCAGGATAGGGCTCATATCATAATCTAAATATGCTCGATAAAGTTGTCTCATACAATCTCGATTGTTGATCGATGCTTTCAGGGCAATTATGAAGGTTCAATAAATATATTCCTTCCCAAATGGAAGGAAATCGAAGGACATTGTGAAAAATATTCCAAGTTCAATAAAACTAATTTTGTAATATCTATGCATCTCTACAACCATGCGGGCGCACAATGCTGCTTATCTTAGTTTAGTTTTAGATTCCTTCTCTTTTATCCGACCACATTGCAGAACGGATAGACTTTAAGATAATTTTAAATTGTAGTTTTCCATTGCCGTCTTTGCAATACATATATGGGTAGTATAAATATCCACGACCTACTATTGTTAGATCCCTAATCAACCGAGTCCTTACTTAGAAAATTATATCCTAGTCACATCCTATTGACCATCTGCCTTGATTGTTTGTCCATACAAGCGATTACAACATTTATCTACTTACTTTGTTTATCTACTAATTATATTGAGCTTACATTATAAATTAATAAAACCCATATTATAGCTTTTAGTTTCAATCATTTCCATCCATTTATTGTACTATTGAGAAGTACAAGGCTCGCCATCACTATTGAAAGAAAATCCTTAGCGTGCGCAATATAAAAATTCTCATTTAGGACTAAATCTTTTCTAATTCGCTCGATCGCTACAACAGTCGATGTTTGGGAAGGTGGTCGATCTTCATAGATCCAATCTTAATTATTTTATCTCAATGCATATGATCACAATTATTCATTTGAACTCGAGTTGAGTATGACTCTGACATACCCATACTATTCTAATCGCACATGTTTGACTAGATACATGCCTCCGTTAACATATGTAATCTCTTGTTGAATTGAATAATAATCATGACCCATTTTTCTTTAGGAGATTTTATTATCAAATTTACACTGGTATGTACCATCCATGTAAACCAAGGGCATTACTTTAAGTAACCTAGTGCGGGGCGACATTTACACCGTCATTCTGGTAAGAAGCCCTCATGTACACTATAAAACCCTAAAAGTCATGATGATTCAAAACTTTGATGTCTCACATTAAAAGAAAGAGTTAAAATGGGCACGCCCATGATTAGTTTTGTATATAGCCCACCATGGTGTATATATCCGTTTATTTCACCCATGGTACCAAAATAAGATGAAAATTAGTCTATTAAAAACTCAGGTGGGCCATGTGGATATGAATTTATAGGTTTTACCTGTGATTTTATACCATTCCCTGTGGCTGACTTATCTACCATCTGATTTGATTGTTGAATAGAGAGTGGATTAGATGCGCCTCACCTTACCCAAGATGGTGATGGGGTTTTTGCCCCGTGTTCGACTGGTCGTAGGCCCTACTCGACTGGTCGAAGGCTTGTACGACCAGTCGTGGGAGTCGAGTCGTAGCTCGACTCAAAGTCTAGTAATTGGATTATTTTTTTCGGAGGGTGCTCGACCGGTCGTAGGTAGTCCACTACCGGTCGAACCTACGCAGATTCGTTCCGCGATTTTACGCGGATTTCATGTCGCAAGTCCTTTGCAACTAGGATGCGAAAAGGAGTTTCTTAAAACTATAAAAAGGGATCCCTAGGATTTTTCTATGGTATGTTGTGTGCACAAGAAAAACACAAGAGGGTTTCCTGAAGGGGTTTAGGGACATCAAAGGTAAGAGAGTGAGAGAAAAGAGAGAGAGGAAGCTTGTGCAAGAGAGCCGTCATCTCAGCGCTTCTACGTCCTCGTGATCGGTGAGATCCCTCTGTTTTTCCTTTATTCTCTTATTGTTCATCCACTCCTGCGTGAGTGACGAAGGTTGTAACGTTCTACTTCATAGTGGATTGTTGATCTAGACGAGGTCCCGTGGTTTTTACCTCTTTGAGGGTTTTCCACGTAAAAATCTCTTGTGTGGTGTGTGATTAATGCTTTGATTTATTTCATTGCTATTATTGTCCCATAATTCTGGTTTGTTCGGGAGGCTAGATCCTAAGGTTTTGTGCAAGACCCCCAACAAAGTGGTATCAGAGCGCTAGGTTCATTAAACGGGTAGGATCGGTTTGAAATTATGGAAGGTACCTCATCAAGGATGATCAACCTCAATGGTTCTAACTGGACCATATGGAAGACTAAGATGGAGGACTTGCTTTATTGTAAGGAACTATACTCTCTAATTTTAGGCATATCATTAAAATCTAAGGATATTTCTGGTGAAGATTGAAAAAAGTTGGACCGGAAGGCTGTGGGGTTTATTAGACAATGGCTGGATGATACTGTGTTTTATCGTGTGTCTACGGAAACCTCAGCCGCTAGCCTATGGTTAAAACTACAAGGGCTGTATGAGAGGAAGACAGCCGGTAATAAGATTTTTCTGATAAGACGACTTGTGAATCTCAAGTTCAAGGATGGTGGTTCTGTGGCCGAGCACATGAATGAGGTCAGCAATATAGTGAACCAACTCTCCTCTATGAAGATAGTCCTGGATGATGAATTGCAGGCCTTGCTTTTGCTTAATTCGTTGCCTGACAGTTGGGAGACATTGTTGGTGTCTCTAAGTAACTCCGCGCTAGACGAAAAGATATTCATGGAACAGGTTACTAATTGTCTCTTCAATGAAGAGACAAAGAAAAAATCTCAGGGGTCTACTCAGCAAGAGGCACTTGTGACACATGAACGGGGGAGAGGAAAGAACAAGAAGGGCGGGAAGGCCCGAGATAAATCAAGAGGCAAGTCGAGTAATAGAAAAGATGTTGAATGCTGGAATTGTGGCAAGAAGAGCCAATATAAGCATGAATGTCATAAGGATAAAAATGACAAGAAAGGAAAAGGAAAGGAGAAGGAAGATGAATCAGATTCTACCGCGGTCGCTTTAGATGGCGACGTTGTAGTTATTCTTTTTGTAGATCATGATGTATGTCTCACGGCTATGAATTAGGACACTGACTGGGTGATAGAATCGAGGGCTTCTTTTCACGTGACTCCAGACAAGGACTTCTTCACAAGCTACAAGTCAGGCGACTATAGAAAATTGAAGATGAAAAATTCTGGCGTACCAAAGATCGTAGGGGTTGGTAATATTTGTGTGAAGATCGATGTAAACTACACATTAGTTCTTAGGGATGTGAGGCATATCCCAGACCTTCGCCTCAACTTGATGTCAACAGGAAGGCCGGATGATGATGACTATGAAAATCGATTTGCTGGTGGGTGCTGGAAGCTCATCAAGGGTTTGTTGATCGCGGCCAGAGAAAAGAAGTGTTGCAGCCTATACAAGGAAAGTGTCAGTGTATGCAAGGGTGAGTTGAACGCAGCGGAAGATTCAGCTATAGACATGTAGCACAGGCGTCTAGGCCACATGAGTGAAAAAGGGCTTCAGCTACTACCGAGGAAGCGGCTTCTTCCAGACGTGACAGGTACGTCTCTCAAAATCCGTCTTGATTGTTTATAAGGAAAACAACATAGAGTTTCGTTTGTTAAAACTGCTTCTCATGTTAATAAAGTGCATGCATTAGATTTGATTTATTCTAATGTTTGTGGTCTTATGAGGACAAAAACCTTGGGTGGGGCATTGTACTTTGTTACTTTTATAGATGATGCATCTAGGAGGGTTTAAGTTTATGCTTTGAAATCCAAGGACGAGGTCTTTGGTATGTTTAAGTTGTTTCATCCTATGGTCGAGAGAGAGACAGGTAGATCATTGAAGTGTATCCGCACTGACAATGGTGGTGAATACATTGGCGACTTTCATGAGTACTGTAAGTCCCTGGGTATACGGCATGAACAGACGGTTCTCAAGACCCCCCAGCATAATGGTGTAGCTGAGAAAATGAATCACACAATTATTGAGAGAATCAGATGCATGTTATCTCAAACAAAATTGCCTAAGACATTTTGGGGAGAAACAATGCACACGGCGGTGTATTTGATAAACAGGTCTCCATCAGCCCAGTTGAATGGAGATGTACCGAGAAGGTGTGGACTGGACAGGATCCATCATACAGTCATCTCAGGATATTTGGATGCAGGACATCCGTTCACGTACCAAGGGACGAGAGGTCCAAGCTCGACATGAAGATCAAATAGTGTGTGTTCTTGGAGTACAGTGATGAAAAGTTCGGTTACAGATTTTGAGATCTGACCGAGAAGAAGCTCGTCAGGAGCAGAGATGTGGTTTTCTTTAAAGATCAGTGTATGGAAGACATTAGTAAGCCAGAGAAGAACTAGCCTAGTTCAGGTGAGCTAGAGGACATGGATCTGGTTATTCCTCCTGTGGTGTCTGATGACGGGGGAGTATAGCAAGGTGCAGGGGATGAGGGAGTTCCTTCAGAAGATGGACCAGGGGAGCAGCCCCCACTTGATCCACCTGTTGAGTCATAGGTGAGGAGGTCATCTAGAGATAGACAGCCATTCAAGAGGTACTCACCGCATGAGTACATTATGCTCCCGATAGAGGAGAGCCAGAAGATTATTCTGAGGCCCTAGCCGATAAGCATAAGGAGGAGTGGTTGAAAGCTATGCAAGATGAGATGAAATTCTTGCATAAGAATCACACCTATGACATGGTGAAACTGCCTAAGGGTAAGAAAGCTCTGAGCAACAAGTGAGTGTTCAGAAAGAAGGTTGAGAAGAAGAACAGACGAGGTTTAAGGCCAGACTTGTGGTAAAAGGGTTCGATTAGAGGAAAGGCATAGACTTCGAGGAGATATTCTCACCAGTGGTAAAGATGATATCCATACGGGTGTTGCTTGGGTTGGCGGCTAGCATGGATCTGGAGATAGAGCAGTTGTACATTAAAACTGCTTTCCTCCACGGTGACTTGGAAGAAGAGATCTACATGCACCAACCAAAGGGGTTCGAAGTCAAGGGCAAGGAGAATATGGTGTGTAGGCTGAGGAAGAGCTTGTTTGGGCTGAAACAAGCTCCACGACAATGGTACAAGAAGTTCGATTCTTTTATGTTACAACATGGGTATGACAGAATGGAGTCAGACCACTATGTGTTCACATGCAAGTTCTCAGATGGTGATTTCATAGTTCTGCTCTTATACGTTGATGACATGCTCATCATGGGAAAAGACATCAAGAAGATCGACAGGCTGAAACAGGAGTTGAACAAGTCTTTTCCGATGAAAGACTTGGGCCCGGCTAAACAGATCCTAAGAATGAAGATAACTCGTGACAGAAGTAGCATGAAACTTTGGCTGTCACAAGAGCGGCATATTGAGAAAGTTCGAGAGAGGTTCAATATGAATGCAGCAAAGCCAGCCAGTACTCCACTAGATGGTTACTTCAGATTGAACGACAGACAGTGTCCCAAGAAGAAGACAGAGGTGGAAGAGATGTAGAAGATACCCTACGCGTCAGCTGTAGGAAGTTTGATGTATGTTATGGTGTGTACACACCCAGACATAGCATATGCGGTTGGTGTTGTCAGCCGGTATCTTGCCAATCCTGACAAAGAGCATTGGGCAACGGTGAAGTGGATACTACGGTATCTAAGAGGCTCATCTAGGTTAAGTCTATGCTATGGTGACGAAAAATCTGTGATAGAGGACTACACAGATGCAGATATGGCAGGTGACATAGACTCCAGAAAGTCTACATCCGGGTTCATGTTCACGTTTGCAGGGGGAGAAGTTTCTTGGCAAAGCAAGCTACATAGGGTCGTAGCATTGTCGACGATAGAGGCCGAGTACATTACAGTCACAGAGGTATGTAAAGAGATGCTTTGAATGAAGAGGTTCCTATAAGAACTTAGCCTGAAGCAGGAGCAACACGTGGTCTATTGCGATAGTTAGAGTGCTATACACTTGAACAAGAATCCAAGTCAGCATTCTAAGTCGAAGCACATAGAGATTCGGTATCACTGGATCAAGGATACTTTGGAACAGAAAGTGTTACAGCTTGAGAAGGTTTACACAGACAATAATGTGTCAGACATGATGACCAAGGCTTTGTTCAAAGGTAAATTTGAGGTTTGTAGAAACCTGACTGGCTCGAAAAAGGAGGATCCCTCTCGGGTCAAAAATGAGGAGATTTGATAGGATTTTTGCCCCGTGTTCAACCGGTCGTAGGCCCTACTCGACCGGTCGAAGGTTGGTACGACCAGTCATGGGAGTTGAGTCGTACCTCGACTCAAAGTCCAGCGATTGGACTATTTTTTTCAGAGGGTGCTCGACCGGTCGTAGGTGGTCCACGACCGGTCATAGGAGGTGCTCGACTGGTCGTAGGAGGTCCATAACCGGTTGAACCTACGTAAATTTGTTCCGCGATTTTGCGCGGATTTCGTGTCGTAAGTCCTTTCGCAATTGGGACGCGAAAAGGAGTTTCCTAAAACTATAAAAAGGGGTCCGTAGAATTTTTCTAGGGTATGTTGTGTGCACAAGAAAAGCATAAGAAGGTTTCTTAAAGGGGTTTAGGGACATCAAAGGTCAGAGAGTGAGAGAAAAGAGAGAGAGGAAGCTTGTGGAAGGGAGCCGTCATCTCAGCGCTTCTACGTCCTCGTGATTGGTGAGATCCCTCTGTTTTTCCTTTATTCTCTTATTGTTCATCCACTCCTGCGTGAGTGACGAAGGTTGTAACGTTCTACTTCATAGTGAATTGTTGATCTGGACGAGGTCCTGTGGTTTTTACCTCTTTGAGGGTTTTCCACGTAAAAATCTCGTGTGGTGTGTGATTGATGCTTTGATTTATTTCATTGCTATTGTTGTCCCATAATTCTGGTTTGTTCGGGAGGTTAGATCCTAAGGTTTTGTGCAAGGCTCCCAACAGATGGTATGCCCTTACTGGCCCATCCATTTTGTAATATAATTTTAGGGCACGAAACCAAAAATAAAGTAGATTCAAATCTTAGATTCATTATATTATAGGAAATAGTGGTGATTGAATGCCCCACCATTTAAAACTTCCTAATGTTTGACCTCAATGTTTGGACAATGTTTATTTGCTATCCAACCTGTTGATAATGTTAGGTACACTTGGATGAAAGAAAAAAACAACACACACACAAATTTCAGCTTATTCAAAACTTTCGGTACCCCACAAAAAGCTTTTAATAGTCAATGTAGACTGTTTGGTACTTCGAGATTTGGATCTGTTTCATTTTCTGCTTCGTGCCCTAAAATGATCTAGAAAAATGAGTGGACATTGTGGATATATAATACATACATCAAGGTGGGCCCTTTGGTAAGGGCTGCACGGTCTTGGGTAAGGGCAGGGCTACATCTAATCCACTCCCTGTTGAATGAGCTTGATTTTGGGATTAAGACCAAAGATGGGATAGCTTACCTGATCAACGGGGTGGATGTCGTGCACGTAAGGTCATTATTTTACCCACCTTAGGGAAAGTGACGCGCTTGGCATATCTGCCAGAATAACGCCTTCGTCTTCGCACGAATTATAACCCGATGGGAGTTGTGCAGCTCGCTCCTCACAAAATATGGCAAATGTGCATGATCGGTACCGTTGATATTGTTGGCCACAAGGTTAATTCAATACGATCCAAAAATCTAAGTGATTGGACGACTATGATCATCCAATTGTTACCCGTTTTACTAGTTGGATGTCGACTGTTACTCCAGACGTTTCTTTTGCAAGTCACGTTACAATCCAATCCCCTTGGGATATGAACCGTGAAGGCCCATCAAATCAACACTCCCAATATCACGACAACTTCGCAAATTTATCACGAGGAGAGTTGCTTCGGACGCGGATTTCCTGGGAAAGACTTTCGACACGAAGTTCCTTCGTTGCAAACTTAGGTGGGCCCACCGCAATGTTTGAGAGAAATCTATTCTATCCATCTATTTTTTGAGATCATTTTAGAACATGGGGCTAAAAATGAGCCGGATCCAATACTCAAGTGGACCCAAAACATGATGATTGAATATCCACACCTGAAATATTCATGGGGCTACATAAATTTTGAATCAGGACAATATTTTTATTTTCACTTCATCTCATTGGGAATCATGTTGCGAATGGTATCGATGACATGTAAACATCCAGTCGACCTATGGAGGCTTCAACGGTAGGAATTTCCCTATCGACCTTATCCGGCTCATTTTTGGCTGATGTCTTAAAATGATTTCAAACAACGGATGGACTGAGTATTTCTAAAACCATCATGGTGGGCCTCACCTAGGTTTCAGGATTGTCTGTGACAAATCCATTCCGCCCATCTGTTTTGAAAGACCACAATGGTACATGATTTAAAAATATAGGCAGATCCAAAAGTCATGTGGCCCATACCGCACTAACCAGCAGGGATTGAACGCCTGGGGTGACAGAAGTTTTGTTTCGGGATGATACTTGTTCCTACAGTTTAGCCGAGTAGTAATGAACGGTTTTGATGGCATCATGGTCAGCTCTAGGAAGATTTCAATGGTGGATATTTTTGTTCCCACTATTTCGTTGGCGTAGCCCACCGTGGTTTTGAATCTGCCTAATTTTTAGCATCATATCCTCTGGCGGTCTTTCAAAACAGATGGACGGAGTGGATTTGTCGCTGACATCTCTGTGAGCCCCACAAACTCCCCCACGAGGTTTAGAATTATGTACTAAATAACTCATCAGTTTGCTAAGTAAATTCCGTGGGGCCATGGGTGATATATGTGTTTTATTCATGCCATCCAATTATTCATTATTATTTTTTTAATCAGCTCATTTTAAAGCATGAGCCCAAAGTTATAGCATATACAAAGCTCAAGTGGACCACACTAGGGAATAATGAAGTCCACTGTTGAAAACTTTCTACGGCCCACAATGATATTTATTTATCATCCAACCTTTTTTTCATAAGGCCAACCAGATCTGAATGAAGTGAAAACACAAATATCAACTTGAAGTATTTCTTCTTATTCCCGAATAACTTTTCAACCGTAGGGATTCAATTCCCACCGGTTTCTATGGTGTGGTCCGCTTTAGTTTGGATATATTTCATTTTTGGTCTCATGCCTTGGGATGATATGAAAAAATAGATGGTCAGCATGTATAAGACACATACATCACAGTGGGCCCCACAATGTTGTCACAACGCGGTTAAGGGTGCTGAGTGCCTCGTTACATGGTCGGTAGCGTAGTGATAAGCTGTGCCCGCCCTCACGGCCAACATCCCACGGTAAACGCACCATGAAAATTATCATGACTAGATACCTAATGGGCAACACATAGATGGCCTGCATTTCAAAATTCCATACCAATTTAGACAATCGGAGCCATCAGATCAGTAAGATACGGATGATAATACACAAAAAAAAGAAGTTCAGTGCTCATCCACATTGGTCAGGCCTAGAATCATTCAATAGCGTAGTTTTAAACTTTGGGCCATCTTTGATCGGGCCTATTAATGGACCCTCTCAGGTATTGAGGTGCCAATGTATTGAAATTTTGGTTTTAAAGATTTCATTTTCCCGCAAGATATAATGTTGAAATTTTCAAAAGAAAAATTACAATTTCTTTAGTCTCACACAGGAAAAGAAGATAAAATTTGTAGTTTACAAGTGGTTGAGTGGTGCATGTTCCACAATGGAGGATGAGATGGAGAAATGGAGGATGAGATGCTTAGTTTGTGTGTTTCAATGTGCGCAGATAGTATGATTGTAGTGGTGCTAGATAACACACCTTCACTACCAAAAAATGACTGAAGCCGATGGTCATGTTAGGCGTTTCTCTGATGACTTTTAGTCGTCGGCATCACCATTTCTAAATATACCTATTTCTCCGAAGCCTTGAATGAACCATCCTATTTGAGAAAGTAAGTCTACATGACAGAAAAGCAAGAAATATATCATCTAAATTCAATAGATAAAATATTATATATTTCATTTTTTTTTTTTTTCACTAATGAGAATCGCTGACGGCTAAACACCGTCGAAAACAGACGGATTCTCACCATTGAAAACGCTGACGGTTATAATCCGTCGGCGAGCAATGCTGATGCACCCTTTACTGATGGACCTTAACGATGGCTAATATCTGTCCGAGAAGGTCATTGCCGACGGTTTTGAACCGTCAACATTGCCCTATTTTCTGATAGTGTTTGCCCGTGCACGTCGTGTTGCAAATAGGCTGTTGGAAATGGTCAGTTTATAAATCCAAAACCATCTCTTGTTTTGAGAACCACTAGTAGCCTTGATAGCCAAAACGCGCTCCAAATTAAGTACCAACAGTCTACTGAAATGTCCATATAAACTAAACCATTCTGGTCCAAAACCAGTTACATTCCATCAAAATTCATCTGACATCTCTGAAACAGTCTTTCTAAGAAGTGATTGTTATACGTTTCAAACGCAATTTTGTTGTACCTGTGTACAAGTCACCTGATGCACACACCACCACATGTGCATGTGTGGCATACATGCAATATCCAAGCCATCCATCGTAGGAGTACTACTGTGTAGAGTCCTTATCCCAAGAATCAGGTCGACTAGTCAGGTGGCCCACAATTAATTAACAAATGTTTAGTTGTAAAAATATGATATGCATAACATGGTGTGTCACGGCATAAACTTGGAAACCGGACTCACAAAATTTTTGATCGCTGAATCCGACACTGACAGCCTCCGTAGTATCCCATTCTTGGCTCTCGACACCCATATACCAGATTCCGATACTGGGATCCTACAAAGAGAATTTTTCAGTGTGATTTTTTTTGAATGATTAATCTGTTTAGGCGGTTACACATTTTATACATGGTATCAATGCATATCGAAGAGACGAACCTGCTCGACATGTTTGAACGATTAATCTGTTTAGACGGTTATACATTTTGTACATGGTATCAACGCATATTGAAGAGACGAACCTATTCGACATGTCACACATGATATGATGCACCAGCTTAATGTAATGAAGGAAATAATAGCAAACTTTAACAGCTCTTGTATACATCCTAAAAAGTGTAAGTCATACGTATGAGCAAACCATAGCTCGTAAGTCTACTGCATGCTAGGAGTAAAATACGTCTTATCAGGGCGCTTCAGTAAAGGCATCCAAAACAACCATATTATGTTATCAACTAATCATGTTATCATAGGTGAGTAGGTTATCAATCAAGCATGTCGTATAACTATACAAGTTATCATGAATATAACATCAATAATAGACATGTCACTCAACAAGCGACCATGAGTCATTAAAATAGCTAATCATCATGAATAAGATAATCAAATTTCATTTTCTACTATATGACATACGATGAAAAGGCAATGATAAGGCTGATGTGTAATCGTTCGAGTATAAGGACATAATAAACTATATGTCATATGCTGAGAATGTAATGCAATATGTAAATTCTAACGAATCTACGAATATGTGGGATAAGGTCTTGCCTACACCGTGTGCACAGTATCCTGCCAACCATTGGTTGCTCGCCCAGACCCGCTAGGCCCCGCCCACATTAGTGTCTGCCTATGTGTGCCCGCCCACATATGACCACAGTAACGGGTCGTTACAATATGTCATATGCAGAGGATGTAATACAGTATGCAATGCAAAAGAAATGACAAGGCTGAAGTGTGAGTCGAGATGATAGTATGTGTTATCACAAGTTGTGAGGTTCATCACAAGAGACTTCTATCCAAATCAGTCTCATACCTAAATTTGGATAGCTAGACTCAATGTGATAAACTCCTGATCTCAGATTGGTCGCATGCACCAAATGAAATCCTGGCCATTGCGATGGTACACATAATGATTTGGTTGCGTACCACCAGCCCGAGTGGATAGTGAACGAATGAATGAATAAGTTAAATGCTGAGCATGCAACTCTTGCTCAGTAAGTCCACATATCAATACCATACATCTCTGGGATCATCACTGGGGTTTAGTACAATACTGTCAACCATACCAAGGTTATGTGATGTAAGGCCTACGTGGCCAATGTCATATGCAAAGTGCAATCACAAGTCATGCTAGTCCTCATCTGAATCCACATGTCAGTACAGTTCCTCTCTGGACAATCACCGGAGTCTAGTACGCTCCAAATGGAACTGCCTCTCCCTAGGCTCGCAGTCCAAGTAAGCATAAGAGACCTCACTATTCGCCTGATCAATAGTCTGCCAATACCTATTTAACACGTCAATGGCGGACCCATTTATGAGCTGGTTAGACTCAGCTTAGCATTGCCCCCTACCCTCGGGCGGGTAAGGCTACACCCCCTTCCAACCGACCACGACACAGTGAGAGACGCGGCCTAATGGTATTCGGTACTCGTGCATTCATACATCCACTCGGTCTCGATGTTAGAGCATCCTCTTGGTACTATAAGGGTTTAGGGACTTTCACCTAAGGACATCTATGACGCTCTATGTAGAACTAAAACATTTTCGGAGTCCAATCTTACCATCCACGATATGCCTATAGAGGCCTCAACTCTTATGTTACTAGGGCGAATAGAAATCATATCACAAAAATGTAAGATGCATGCATCATACAATCCAGTCATGCATCAGTCCTGCGCATACCGTGCGTTCAAGTGGGGTAGCTCCATCTCTCAGGGAGTCTTGAAAACAACCAGCCCAATGGCATATATTATGGTCAATCACTCATAACAAGCATGCAAATGATGCGTATGGATATGAATCATGGTGTATGCCATGCATGATTATCAATCATAACAATGATCGGCCTCACACAATCACAATGGGCCTTACACATTGCAATGGGGCCTCATCCAGTCACAATGGGCCTTATACAATCACAACGGGCCTCACAAAATGGGCCTCATACAATCACAACGGGCCTCATATAATCATAATGAGCCTCATACAATCACAACGGGCCTCACATAATGAGCCTCATACAATCACAATAGGCCTCGCACAATGGACCTCATACAATCATAATGGGCCTCATACAATCATAATGGGTCTCATCACATCACAATGGGCATCATATAATCATAATGGGCCTATATATCACAATGGGCTTACTTATCACAATGGTCCTACATATCACAATGGGCCTACTTATTACAACGGTCCTACATGTCACAACGGGCCTACATATCATGGCCACAAGATGTGTTCTAAGGTTTGAGTAGTACTACATGGTATTATGGAAAACATGATTCAATGAGGGCCCAATAAGGGGAAAATAGAAATGGGCTTAGTGTTCTGTTATAACTTGGTGCGATGTACATTCCATGTTTCTTCCTTAATGCTACCTTGATGTTATTGGGTATCTGTTATTTACACAATTACATCATATCACTTGTGGTGGCATCGCCTCATATGCATTTTGAATCCTGTGTTAATCAATTTTATTAATCCCATATGCTAGATAAGTTAAATTGAAGGTAATATAAATCGATAGCTACCATGACTCCTAGCAAGCGGAATGTGGTCTTGCCAGCAAAATTGCCATGGAAATCCTTGGTGAACTCGACCTATAGGTTGTTGAGGAGGTCAGCAATATCTGAGAATACAGGCCGTGGCTCCAAAATGCATTAGAGTACTAAAATGGACAATATACTTGTTGAGAGCCATCATGGTGGACCTTAGGAAGGTTTCAACGGTGGACGTCACTCTCCCCTCTGTTTTCTGTGGTGGGGTCCACTCTAGCCTTGGATTTGACTCATTTTTTAGCTCATGCCTTAAAATGATCTCTGTAAATGTATGGACGGTGTGGATACAAAACATACATCATGGTGGGCCCGTTGGGCCCGTTAGAAATTCATAACGTCACTTCAGTAGCGAGTTTGGCTACTCAATCAGTCAATGGCTAATCCGCAACTGAAAATTGGCCCATTTGATTTTTCAAATTCACTGTAAATGCCATGTATATACTTATTTATTACAATTTCACCCTGTTTAAAAATAGGCACGTACGTCTACTAATTAGGGAAAGGGTTCAAGAGGATTAACTTAAATTTGTGGGCCCCACCATAATGTATATGACATATCCATGTTGTGCATCTGCTTTACCATGTCATTTTGAGGCATGAACTGAAAAATGAGACAGATCCAACGTTGAAATGGCTCACACCAAAGTAAACAGTAGCCCTAATAAGTTTTTAACGGTGGGTGTTCGATTCCCTTTTTGCTATGGTGTGGTCCACTTGAACTTTAAATCTCGCTCATTTTTTGGCTTGAGCTAAATTCAGTTGGCATAACGGATGGGCGGTGTGCATAATTCACATACAGCACAGTGGGCACCACAAATATTTGGCAGCATCCTCCATTTTAAAGTTGAGAAAAGTAAGGGTAGAATCAATCTTAGAAAATGATGCCCTAATTACACATTGAAATAATTATTACCTATTTACAATGTAATTATGTTTACTTTGGAAAATCAAACTAACCCGATCGGGGTATAAAACATATGCAAAGCACCAAAAGTTTTCTAAAATTTTCGTTTCGTCTTATTCTATTGTTGGATGCGAGGTAGGACGTGGTTTACGTTATCATACGTTATTACCAAACGGGGTATATACGCATGCATGCTTAAATTCCACCGCCGAAGGAAATAAATAATCAAATTCACAGCCATTAATTTGTATTCTAACGACTTAAACAAGTATAAAATCCACTTGATAGATATACTTTACTTTCTTTAAACCTTTCTCATGAAATTAGATATACTTTACTTTCTTTAAACCTATCTCATGAAATTCTAGATGATTCAACCATAATTAAGGACAATCAAGTAGACACAAAATCATTACACCTAAAACTTCTTAATTAAGGAAGTATAGCCCACCTAAGTTTTGAAATAATTTTTCATCCTAATGAGGCATATGAGATGAATGGACTGTAAACATCACAGTGGGTCCTACACAGAATCAAGGGTGGAAGTTCTATCCCAACTTTTTCTTGTAGTGTGGCCCATCTAAGCTTTTGATAATCATCATTTTTATGTTCAAAGGTTACAATGGGACATCATACCTGATGGACGGGTGGATCTCATGGAAGATACATCCACGTGGCTCTAGGTTTGTGAAAGTATCTCAGGTAGGTATGTAGCGTGGCCCATATAAATAATCCTTGTACTCCACCATACAGAGGAGAGTTATAGTACTAGTCGTACTGGGACTTTGTACCGGGGGTGCACACCGGTTCCGTTCGATCTGGTTTTGGGGTGAAATCGAATCAAGCCGTTTGTAGCTAACGGTTCTAAGATTTTTGGAATCGGAACCGAACTGTGAAAACCATTTCGACTCCGCATTAGTTCCACGATTCCGTGCTTTGTAAAATCTAGCCCAAAAATTTTGTAAAATAGACATATATTCTTACAAGCCCATTTAGCCTAAAGATAAGGCCTAAAAACCCGACCCATTATCTATTTCTACTTGACTTCACTCTCCTTTACTAGGCCTTCTTATTGTCTTTGTTTGTACTTGTACAGTGGCTAAAACCTCACTTTATCAGGCCTTTAAACAAGACATACCCCAAGCCCTTCATCTAAGCACATTTTCAAAAACATAACCCCATCTCTCACATATAGGTTTTTATTTATTTATTTATTTATTTTTTTTGTGTTTTAATCACAAGTTCGGGTCCACGGTTTGGATTAATGATATGGTTAATAGTTCAGATCGGTTCTATAAGCCCCTAAACGGGAACCAAACCGTATCAATTGTTCTTAAATTTTTGAAATCGGAATTGAAACCGCTACAGTATAGAACTGGATCAAACCGGACCGTTGGATTGGTTCTGGTCCAGTTCCATGGTTCTACCGGTTCCTTGTGCACCCTACTTTGTACTAGCTAATGTGCCTTCTGAAATGTTTGCTAATTCCACACAGGACATGGATTGTGTCCGAACCCCATCCTTTTCCAGCTTTGAGTAGCCACTGTGATGTATGGGTCTTATCCACACCGTCCATCCATTTTTTCCTATTATTTTAGGATATAATCCTAAAAATTAGGTAGATCCATGACATATGTGGACTACACAATGGGGATTAAACTCTTACCGTTGAAAACTTCTTGGGGGCCACAAAAATTTTGGATGGATCTGATTTTTCTTTTTTATCTTCATCCAGGTCTATGTAACTTTATGAATAGGTTGGATGGCCAGTAAACATAACGCTGGACCCTAGAAAATTTTCAACGGTGAGAATCATTATCACCATTATCACCGCTGCTTCCTGTGGTGTGGTTCAATTGAGCCTTGAATATGCCTCAGTTATGGGTCCGTATTCTAAAATGATACATAAAAATGGATGGACGGTGTGGATAAGATCCATACACCACGGTGGCCACTCAAAGCTCCTGCCCGTTCCCAGCTGGAGACGGCCGGGGTAGGACGCAATCCGCGTCCTTCCATATGTACGTGGAACAGAATACATTCACACGCAGGCACACGTGCAAATTTGAAACACGTACTTAATATTTGAGCTTTCAAAATTGTGCTTGGATCTCCTTCCTTAAAAAAATCAGATGTTTTAACTCTTGGAGAACGTGCCAAGAAAACAGAGTTTTTATTTAATTATTTTTTTCTTGCCATTCTTTGGTTTTGATATATATATATACTATGGCTCACCTAGGTAACCTGTTTTGTTTTTTTCGTTTAAGCCAGTAGATTACAGCAGTTTTGTTCACTTGATGGAAAACTTAGATCTTACACGTGTCAGCTCATCACACATGCGCTCGAGGGTAGGAGTGTAAGGCTCCCACGTGTGGAATTAGCAAACCTCTCGATGTAAAGAGGCATTTTAAACGTGCTGCCATTCTGCAAACGCTGTACTGTGTGCATGTGGGGCCCATGGATCGGTGATCCAGACTCCACCATGGAAGGGAGATGTTTCCAACATTGATAGATAATCCTGGTTCTATATTTGGTCTTTTTCTCTGTTGAATGTGGACCACTTAACTTGTTTTTTTTTTTTCTTCTTACCATCTATTTGTAGGCCACCGTATTGAAAGTTTTGAATATTTTAGTTGAGAAATTTGCAGGAAATCCGTTAGAGACTATGGGCGCTGTCGTATGAACGGTTGAATTACGGAATAGTGGGCCCTGCGTCTACAGAATCCTGCATGTTTACTGATGAACAATACCCTGTACAAAAGGCAGCGGAACAATAGGAACATCGATCTTTCCATAGTATATACTCGGGGTTTTCATTTCTTACAAGTGGGGCCCACAGTGGATGGATCATGCCCAACACTCTCCTTTATAGGAAAATCCTAACCTTTTGATTTTTGTCCTGGAAATGGACGGTTAAGAAGAGAAATATATCTGTGGTCCACATTCAACTGCAAAAGAAGTCTCCGGACTGATGGGTAGTATCTTCGATCGAATCCAAAGAGTTTTGGGTCATGTTCTATTCACGTCGGGATGCAACACGCCCACGAATCCGGATCACTGGCTCCGTCTATCCTGAAATGTGATCTGTCCATGCAAGAGGTGGCCCTCACCAAGAAGATTGGCTATCTCTAAAATCGGGCGTATTGGACTCGGATTTGGTACTGACACTTTCAGTACCGACGTTGGTGCTGCAAAAGTTCCGTGGAGTCCACCATAATGTATGTGTTTCATACATTACGTCCATTCATTTTCTAGGTCATTTAAAGGCATGAGCCTAAAATTGAGGTAGATCCAAAGCTCAAGTGGACCACAACAGAGGGACGTCCACCGTTGAAACCTTCCTAGCTCCCACCACGATGATATCAGCTTCAAAACTTATGCGGCCCTTGATAAGTTTCTAACGGTGGGCGTTCAATACCCACTCTATTACCTAGTTTAGCCCTGGATCTGCTTTATTTTTTAGCTCATGCCCTTGAAACAATTTAACAAACTGGATGAACGGGGTGGATAAAATACTTACGTCATGGTGGGGCCCACAGAGCTTTTCTAGTACCCACGTTGGCACTTGAATGGGTAAACGGATTGGCTACTCGCCTGCTATGTGGGCCTCACCATGATGTATGTGTTTTGTTGTTCATCTATTTTCTAGATTATTTAGGGTATTAGACTAAAAATGAGGTATATCGAAATCTCAAATGGACCATATTATAAGAAACGTTGACCATTAAATCTTTTTTGAGGGCCATAAAAGTTTTGGATAAAGCTGGTATTTGTTTTTTTCTCTTCATCAAGGTCTATATGACCTAATCAACAGATTGGATATCAAATAAATAGTCCAGTGGACCTTAAGAGGATTTTAATGGTGGGTATCCATTCACTATTGTTTTCCCCTGGTGTGGTCCATATGAGATTTATACCCCTCTCATTTTTGAGTCTTGCTATAAAATGATCTGTAAAATTATTGGATGAACGGCATGGATGAAACACACACATCATGGTGAGGCCCACAAAGCACCCACCGGGAGGGTAGCCAATCCGTTTCCCTTGAATTGGTGACCGCCGAATCCGAATTCCGGATCCACTCTAATCTTACGTTAGTGACGTTGTGTCCAAGCATCCATTGATTTTTATGGCGTGGCCGGCCTGATGAGTGAAGTGGACCGACTCGTTTTACATCATGTGGCTGTTTGCAGACAGCGGATTGATAGGGATATCCCTGTTGCACCACGTGGCCCAAGCTCTGTGGGGTCCACCATGATGTATGTGCTTTTATCCATATACCATCCATCCATTTTTACAGCTAATTTTAGGGCGTGAGTTAAAAAATGATCCACATTCAAAGGTCAAATGGACCATACGTACCACAGAAACAGTGGGGATTGAACTCCCACTGTTGAAAACTTCTCAGGTCATAGAAGTTTTGGATGAAGCTTATATTTTTGTTTTACATTCATCCAGGTCTATGTGACCTTATGAACAGGTTGGATGGTAAATAAAACATCTGACAAAATGGATGGACGGTATAGATAAAACACGTACATGAAGGTGGGTCCCACAGGGCTTTAGGCCATGTCTTGTCACAGGAATATTCCTTTTCGTGCTGCGGACAATTTCGCTGTTTGCGTGGCTAATAGGTCCAGCGGCGTAATCTTGAAAGCCTGAGTGAAAAAACAAATGGGTGCAACAACCATATATAACACAAGTAAATATTTTTTAAGAAATGCTCGGATGCTCTCAGGGTACTATTAAGTCATGTAAGTTACAGTGCTGCTAGTTGCATTCGGACACTTAGACAGCTAACACTTGATCTAGGCTGTAGATTAGGTCCCACAAAGATTTTATGGGCTATAATGTAAATACCGTATATAATTTATAATTGTAAATATCTGATCTTTAGCCTTTAATTTGGATGGCCAAGATCATTTACAAAAGTAGGCCTGATTAACATTTGATCAATCTATTTATTTATATCAAGGATTGTTTTTGATTTTATAGTGTTGCGTTTGTTAGGCAATTCTAACCATCTCATTCATGGACTGGAAAAAGGATGGCTAAATAAAAATGCACAAGGGGCAGATTGGAACATCCTATGGGTGTGAATTTTGCATGGTAAGCCATAAAATGTGTTGTGGATCACTTAATAAATAGTTTGAGTTGATTACTGGATATTTTTACAAGAGTAATAAATTGTGTAGCACATCCAAAGTAACCCCTAAATAATAGTTACAAAAAATATAGCTGTAAAAAAGGTTACATTATGTGCCGGCCGTCTATTGAATTGTTTTAGTGAAACCATTAGTTGATATTTTAACAGAATTTTGTATTTAATTGTTAAACTTTAGGACATTTATAAAAATTTTTGATCTTAGAAATTCTTTAGAGAGTATAAAATAATGAACTTTTTTTTTTTTTGTTTTTTTTTTCTTCTTATTTTAAAGATTGCATTGGAATCATAGATGATATGCACATCTTAACAGGTGCAACGATGAAAAAGCAGAATCCCTCATGTAATATAATACATACATTTTTGAAAATATTTTGATAACATGCACTTTTGATTAAAATTTTTGTACGTCCTCATTAGTTGAAAAGCATTTGCGTCAGATTCATGTGTACTAGCATATGTAGTCATATAAATAGAGACATTGCATCTACTTAATGGTAAGTACTACTTAGTTGATATGAATTTTTTTTAATAGTTTCAGGTTTATAGTATCCTCTTTTACACTTTATTTTGACGTTTGTTAATATTTAGGAAATTTTAAGCAAGATTGTATTCCAAGGTCAAGAAAGGTTTTTTAATCTTCATCATTCATTGTTACGAAACGCTATTAAATGAGTATTTTGAGTTTTGAAATCACAATTCTTTATATTAAGAGGTGATTTTTTAGGCATTTATGGATGAGAGATTCCTTATATAATAGAGTAATGGGAGAAAAAGGTGAGCCTTGCACTCTTGGTTTCTCACATTTTAATAAAAAAGAAAACTCTATTTTATTGCCACTTGGACATAGGCACACCATAAATCTTAGTGCCTCTGTCCTTTGTTAGTCCTTTTGACTGGCTTTGCTATATTTGTATCAATTGTATGCCGATGTTTCTCAACAACATGTTAATCAACTTAAATTTTAATTTTAGAGATTTTTAACACAAAATGACTTAATGATTCATATTTTACTGGATAGTGCCTACACATACCCATATTTCCTGTGAGTGCTTTTTAAAAGGACAAAACACAACATTTCCCCTTTTTTTTTTTAATTATTATTATTATTATTATTTTTTATGTTTTTTCTTTTTCTCTACAAAGGAGAGAATTCAAAATTGTTGGACCCAAACGGTACATGTCTTAAATCCAAGTTATCCATTGGATGCACACCAACATGATTATTAGGTGATCTAAAAAGATTAGGCCAAACTATAAAAACATAATATACAACAATCAAAACATCTAAATATTGTGTAGCCGATCCGATGATTTGATTGGCCTAATTATTTATTCCTATGATCACCATGATAAGGTGCATATATAGGTTGGGGTGCTCTTGATGGACTCTAGAAATCTTCAAGCCAATGGAGGTAGTGTTCTTTCAAGTGATTGGGAAGGTCGGTGGGTATTTCGATCTAGTGACAAGATGTCAAGCTTGATCTTACTTCTTACTTGGGTGTTGAGTATGGGATTGAACCTGCCATTGTGTTTGATATGAGAAAGTGTGCAAGGTTCCGACCAGACCTTTTATCATTGGTTGGCCTATTTACTCTATAATAAGATGTCATATACATACCACCTGAGCCCCATAAGTATCGACTTTCAGTGATGTTTGAAGAGAAACTTTAGTGAGAGCATTTTTGTATTTTCATTCTTCACAAATCACTTTATTGTAATTTTATTGAATCCTCAATAATCTTTGCAATAAAAATTTCTTATTTTTATTGGTTTAATTAAAATGGCCTTAAGAACAAATAATGTTAATACTAATAATAAGAATATAAAAATACTAATAATAAGAATATAAAAGAAAACTAATAATTAGAAGTTTGATTAACAAGCAGATGTATAAATTATCCCGGAATCTCCACCACGAACTAGTGAGATCAAGAGGACCTCATGGTCATTGATCCAACAGCACGTGACCACCACTAAGTACCGAATACCTATTAGTTGCGCCGCATGTTTCCCTTGAAAACACCACATAGTTTCAAGGGCACACAAAGGATGTATCTTAAGCTAACCTACAACCGGGTGTATTGTATTGTAGGTTATTAGTTCTCTTATCTAAGACTGGATAAATATTTATCCTAATGAAGCGGAAGCTCCACTTCATGAAGATAGCAGCGGAGAGATTGAACTGCCGTTTGGCTACGAATCACGATCAGGAGGATTTCTCAACTTGTTTTCTCTGATTCTCTTCTCGTATTGTTTTTATGTATTGGATCCTGTCATGCATGACTGTTCCTTTTACAGAGACTGGGATATTTTCCATCACTGCCGAAGAAGAAATGTTCCTCTTTTCAACCGTTTCCAACGGTCTTGATACGTTACTAAATGCATCCAAACACCACATTTTGTCTTTTATACTTGACTGATAAACCCACAACCGGCTGTAATATGTTGACGTACAACCCATTTTTTCAGGCATTTCCAACTAGAAAATATTTATATTAAAAAAATGGACCATCCAAATTGCTCCATAGGTCTTAGAGAATATCATGATACGAAACCAACAGAAAGGTAAGTTCCAATTAAGACAAGATCTTTGATGATATAAGATTTCATTACCTTATTTTGCTAATGTAATAATCTATAAACATACATATATGTATACCACACATGCACCCATCTCCACATGCAACACAGAAACATGCCAGCCTGGCAAGAATATGGGACATCTGATCCGTGCATCATCTGGTCCCCACCATGGAGATGACCATAGGTAAAACGAGGACATTCATCAGGCCAGCCTAATGTTTGTTGAATGTGGACCGTTAACAAGTTTTTCCCGACCATCCATTGTTTTCACAAAAGGGTGACCCACCCAACAAATGGACTGTCCTGATTTTTATGTCCCACCAACATATCCCACTTACTGGCCAGGTTGGCACACACAATATTCCTTATGGAATAGCAAACCTCTCTATTTAAAATCAACTAACTTATTTTATTAACACAATCATCTATAAATAAGAGTGTTAAAGCCACATTCCTGGCGGGGTACTGTGGAGATGGATCTAGCCAAAGAAGGGTCTATCTTTTTTTTTTTTTTTTTTTTTTTTTAACACACGCACACAAACCCCTACGCACTCACGTCACACGCACACACACCGTGGTATTTCACCACCATGGGTACTCGAACCCTTGACCCGGTGTTGAAACTCCAAGGAGTCTACCGCCCGGGTAAGAGCAAGGACCCAAAGAAGGGTCTATCTCAAAGCAAGCTAGATGGGCCATTCTTGCAGCAGTAAGACTGCTGCTTGGGCTAGTTTTTCTTGGGGTCTTGTTGGTTTGGATTCTGAGGCCCACTAATCTGTGGACGGAGAAGTGGGTGGTCAAGATAAGCACACGTGTCGATTTGACCACATATTTCGGATCACAAGGTTGGGATTTTTTCTTATATGGGTCCCACTATTTACACCCACACGTTTGGTTATTGATAGCCCATTTTTCCTACTTTTAGCAATGCAATAGTAGAAAGTTGCACTAGTTGTATTACCGAAATAAGAGAAAAGGGAGTATCTATCAAACAAGATGGGTGTAAATATCCATTTCTAATTCATTCACTTAGGTATTTCAGGCACAAAGCTTCTGATATTCACATTTCCAGTTCTATTCATTGCTGTCTTGGGATGTGTGTACCTTCATTTGGGAGATAATGGTGGTAAATATAAGGGAAGGTGAGTAGGATCTTCATTTCATGTTCTTGGGACCGTCCATACAGTAGGATCCATCATGGATGGATCATCTTTCAAAATTCACATCTAGCAGACAATTTTACCCGTTGATTTCCTTCACTTTCCCACTCTCAATTTATGACCGTTTAGCATGTTTGTTTTTGACCGTTGCTTTTGAAGGATATAAGTATCACCTACAATAATAATAAAACTGATAAACTACAGGAAAGTTCATGCCACTCGCACAGGAAATCAGTACCATGGAAATGATAAAGATAGGACCCACCATGAAAATCATCTTTCTCGAAAACAAGGCTGATCCGAGCACTGGATGGACCATACCTGTATGTTGATCAGTTAGACTGTTGCTCATCCGTTAATAATTTCAACCGCATGGCCTACCTCATGAGCCGACCAGCCTGATTTTTGTCCCAGGTGATCTTTATAGTGGGGTCTACTGTTGCCATGGTCCTGATGTCCTACACAATTAGTAGCATGTTGGCCTGAAGGATGATACGGTACCACAAGTTGTGGTACCTTGCCTGGAGGTGATAAGTTCCCGTTACCAAATGGGCATCTAAGAAGCAAATAGTAAAGTATGGAAACTTAAGTAGATGTATACCCTGACTTTGTGGGCTACCTTGATGAATTTTGTATATCCATGCCGTCCATCTGCTTTTCCAGCTCATTTTAGGTCATATTCTTAAAACTTAAGTAGATCCAAATCTCAGATGGGCCACACCACTGGAAAAAGTGATGATTGACCATTAAAAATTTCCTGTGGACCATAAAGGTTTTGAATTAAGTTGATCTGTGTGATCTAATAATGAGTGAGTTGGATGGAAAATAAACATTATGATGCGCCCGAGGAAGGTTCAAACTGTGGCCATCATTGTCCCACTGCTTTCTAGGATATGGTCCACTTGAGATTCGGATCTTCTTAAGTTTTGGTGCGACCTGTAAAATAAGCCGAAAAAATGGATGTACAGCATGAATATACAACAAATACGTCATAGTGGGCTCCACACTAACATATTACTTGGGTAACACCTAATTAATCTGCTCCCCATTTGAGACATTCAAGCAGAGGTGCCCCACCATGTACTTGATCTAGCTCAAAATTAAGCCCATCATCATTATTATTATCATTATTATCATTATTTTGCCAAAAAATGTAGGAGCACGCCACTTATGACCATGTTGACATGAATAATATAATGTACAGTCATTCGACTTGGCTCGAAAAACAAGAAAAAGAAATAAAAAAGGCCTTACCTATCACATAATTCCAGCGGTACAAAAACTACACAAAAAAACAAAATAAAAAACAAAAAATAATTCAGGACAAAAGCTAAAAAGAAATTACAATAAAATAATTCAGATATATGGTATGCTGTGAAAAAATCTCGTACCCAGCTGCGTCAATAGCATAGGTTGAACTGGACTGTTGGCAATCCCTTTTAAGCCTTTTGTTGTCTTCGGCACTCCTTTTATTTTATTTTATTAGTTAAAAAAAGGCGCGAGCACATCATCTCTAATTTTGTTAAATAAAATATGAATTTACAAGCAATTAGGTGGGTAACATAGAAAGAAATGGGCCTCACATATCATATAAGGCAGCCTTGTGAAAAAAACAAAAATTCTAACACAGCCCAAGTTCTTGCTCACCAACAAATAAGTAAAACAAAAGAATCCTTCAGAGCCGAGTCGACGCCAAGACTCGGACCTGCACCAGCTCAACAATGGCACATACAAAACCTCGGATTACTTGCACCGTCTTCCTCAAGAAGGTAGCTATTCCGAATTCATGAAACTTCTCTAGACTCCTTACAGAGTCTCCTCGAATCTACAAGGAAAAGAACAAAAAAAAAAAAAAAAAATAATAATAATAAAATTTGAAATTAATTGATGAATGAAATAAACGAGTTCACAACCTTTTAAATAGAGATACTAAGCAATGTGAGAAAAATCAAAATCAAACTATAACTAAAACTCTTAGAATTCACAACTTACTATAAATAGTAAACGTACTATATATCGATAGATGGTTGTGCTGACCACACAAGGTTTTGGCAAAAAATAGTCAGTGTTCTATTTGGCTTCACCAAGTGGTTCTCCTAATTATTCTAAAGCGTTAGGCGCAACTCCTAAAGCCGAATGGATGAAGAGTTATAATTAAACTAAGACTTACTATTTGTAGTAAAAACAAAATTAAAAAAGGGAAACGTCTGCCAATCTAATGGTATTTTGCAAATCCGACTTGCACAACCCGGCGTAGTGAGTTTGGTGGCTAAAGTAGCTCATTCTACCCCAAAATCATAAATTTTACGTTTGATAACTCATTCTGGATATCGAGATATGTTCAATTTAAGGTCCGATGGTCCGGATCACTTTTGTTGTTGACTAAGTCTTTTTTGATCCATCTTGGCCATGAAACTGTCCGCAACCCACTCTACATGACAACCGTAGGTCTAAGCAGACACTAACAGGCTCCCAAGACCTATAAATATTAGAGGGGAATCCATGAGGGAAGAGAGGAAGGGCTGGGTCTCCGGTGTTCAAATCTTCTGAGAAAAGGGCCACCAACACAAAGAAATCTGCAACAATCCGCCACATCCACCAGCCCTGGCCTGGGCCAGGCCATCTATACTGTGGCACCTATCTGAAGAATGGCTCAGATATCTAACACAGAGCGAGGTTGGCATGTGTGCTTTTGCTAGCTGTGGAGTGTATTAGGTGTGGCCCAGCCTCACTCAAGACAGTGAGGCCCTTTCCGTGGGACCCACCATGATGTATGTATCCACACCATCTATCTGTTTTACAAGATCATTTAAGCGAATGAGCCCAAAAATGAAGAAGACCCAAATCTTTGGTGAAACATACTATAGGAAATGGTGGTGACCGAACGCCCTACCATTAAAAACTTCCTATGGCTCACAACAATGTTTCTATAATGTTTATTTGTCATCCAACCTGTTAAGAAGGTTGATCAGCTTGATCTAAAACTTTTGTGGTCCATTGTGGTCAATCACCACTTTTGCCTATTGTATTGACCATGCACACGTGAACTAGGTCTGCTATATTTTTTTTTTTTTTGGGCACATGCTCTAAAATGACCTGAAAAGAAAAATTGGATGGACGGGGTACATGTAGAATGCATGCATCAAGATAGTATTCTCTCTCTGTGCTTTCTGAGTGATATCTATCACTTTATGCCGTAGTTTTTCCTGTGAGAGTTTTTCCACATTAAATTCTGAGTCTTTATTATGCAGTTGGAATACTTTGCTTGATTCTTCTTTGTGTGCTTGTGTGGTCCCCCAACAATCCCATGGTAAGGGCTGCACTGTCTTGACTGAAGCTGGCCACATCTAATCCACTCCTTTGGCTAAATTATATTAAGAAACGAAGCAGAAGTTCACTATCAGTGAACGTTACTACTGTTATCAAGAATCGGTGGCCAACAGAAGATGGACACTACTTGATCCCGCCATACGGTGAGAGTGAAAGTAACTGGAGCCCACTTCTCATGGTAAAACTGGGATGGCCTTCACCCACATTGGACTTCTGCTACGGGTATTTCATGCCAGATCATCCCATTCCACGTGGATAATAGATCCACTTAATCTTTTGTTAAAGAACTGTACAATGTAAGTGCGGGATAATTACCCGTATTAGTTTCTACAGGGAGAAAATTTTTGAATAGTCAAAAGGCTTATGGGCTTTTGAATGGTAAGTTACTCTATAATCTACTCATGCCTTAAGTAGCTTATCTTAGTCGCTACATATTTAGCAGTAAAATATATTCAGTTTGAATGGTAAGTTACTCTATAATCTACTCATGCCTTAAGTAGCTTTTCTTGGTCACTACTTATTTAGCAGTTAAGTATATTCAGTAAATAATGTACTTATAAGCTAAAAAGTTAAAAAGCATGTTTGATTTTCAACACTTTTAGTATTTATCACTCAAGTTTGATTGGTCCCCTCACATATACTGTCCATCATGTGGAGTCAACCTTCGATGTGGACCGTTCATTGTGTGGGCCTCACCTTTGATGGGGGCTGTCCATCATCTGAGGCCTACCTTGAATGTGAGCCATTCATCATTAGTGGACAACCTTTAATGTGCACTACCTATTATGTACCGGCCACCTTTGATGTGGGTCATCCACCATGTGAGCCATCCATCATGTGGGGCCCCCTTGATGTGGATCATCCATCATGTGGGGCCAACCATTATTAATTGCCCATCATGTGGAGCCTACCTTTGATGTGGACTCTCCATCATGTGGATGCACATACGTGGATAAGCAACTTTAAGCACATGAGTTTCTTTTATAATCATGTTTACCAAACTAATTTAAGTATAAAAATAATAACGTCGTGACTTAATCCGAGCAGGCCTTAGCAAGACATTTTAAATAAAGGTAGCCACCCTTGCAAATAGGCCAAAGTTAACTTTTCCCATGGGATCTTCGTACTTTTAAATCATTCCTGCAAGTAGCCTCATCAACTCTCCTTTCTGCGTAAAGCCCACATGAAAGTGTGTGTGATATTCACTATGCAAATCTGCTGCGTTAGCTCAGGTTAAGACATCAGCCCAATAATATGTGAGAAATAGTGAGAATGGGTCGTCCATCATTCCCTTCCTCTCCTTAATTATCTTTTTCTTCTCTCTCTATCCTATCTTTGCTTCGCACATCATACTTGACAGTCCTAGTTTTTATTAATGCTTGAATGACTTTCAGTTACAGCAATGGTAAAAGGCGTGGTTTATGCTCATGGACGAAGCCAGTGCTTGTGAAAGGCCCACTTGGGATAGTGTCAGCAGTGGAGCTGGTCTTTCTCTTCATGTTCGTTGCACTTCTGATCTGGTCCTTGTCCACCACCTGCCTGACCATTCGATTTTCTGACATCCACGAGGCCACTGTTCTCCATCATCATGGCCACGATAACGATAAAGTGTACGATCCTCTTTCCACCCTTCTCAATCTATACTCGAAGAGGTCAATGTGCAACAGACATGCCTAGGCAGCACATGTGAGTGAGATCCGGGCCATTCATCATGTCAGACAACCACGAACATGAACACCAAGTGGACAATACTCACGTGAGAAGTGTTAAAGTGCCTTAATATACATTGATACACCATCCTCTAATAGTTCAAACTTTTAGATGAAGTGGTTGTTTAACATGAGATGAGGGCGGAGTGTCTTATGTTTAAATCTCGAGAGCTGGTATGGACCATTACATGTGTGGCACATTGGCATGGGTTTCGGCCTATATATTTCTTATATATGTATGTTTCTTGTGTCATGGGTTGGTTTTTGCAGGTGGGAAAGTAAGCTCAGTAGTGTAGGTTTCTACTTTGGATTCATCGGGAACATCTGTTGGGTCTTTCTCTTCTTCCCGGTCACTCGGGCATCCTCCATCTTGCAACTGGTGGGCCTCACTTCAGAGGCTAGCATCAAGTATCATATATGGCTTGGGCATATGTCCATGGTCCTCTTCACAGCACACGGCCTGTGTTACACTCTCTTCTGGGTAGTAACCAATGACTTGGGTGAGGTACGTAAATTTAAGAGGAAAGGAACTGATCATCTAGTGGGCCTCAACATAGGTCAATGATGGTTAAAAAGTTGCATCCAATGATCATAACCATCCGATCGGTGACTGGTTTATTTGAACTGTCCATTTCCTGGTCCCAACCTGATGGTTAGGACCAATTCCATTGGGGTGCAATTTGAGGATAACCAGACATGCAAGTAGCTAGGATACCGTGATACCGTGATTGATCTGAATTTAGCACAGCTCTTATTCGTTAAGGTCCGACCAAATGCAATATCCAGATCATCCGTCAATATTCTAGCCATTTGAACCCATCATCGATGAGCCACACAGATGGACATCATCATCCAATAATAATCCAAATCTTGAAACCAAAGCTGAAAGTTTCATGTTTCACTGTTATGCTGCAGCTTCTAAAATGGGACAAGGTTGGAGTATCAAATATGGCCGGAGAGCTAGCGCTACTCTTCGGCATCGCAATGTGGGCCGGGTCCTTCCCTTGCATCCGCCGTCGAATGTTCGAGCTGTTTTTCTACAGCCATCAGCTATACATCCTCCTTGTACTATTTTACATCTTACACATCGGAATTGAATATTTTTACCTCATTCTTCCTAGCTTTTACCTCTTCTTGATCGACCGATACCTACGGTTCTTACAATCACGAAAGATGATCGGATTGGTTTCTGCACGCCTTTTACCCTGCGAAATCATTGAGCTTAACTTCTCTAAAAACCCAGGTACAGCTAGGTTGTTGAAAATTATGCTTAACTTACAGACGTGTTTGGATGCATGCACTTTCCAATTATGAATTGAATTGAGCTAACTGTACTTTATGGGTAGACAAAATTTAGTGAAAAATCATTATGAGATATCAGGTGTGTTTTGACAGAATGCTGTACCCCGCCTCGTTTCCACCATTGGATTGCACAGGCGTCAGACAGGCCATTCATCAGGTAGTTTGAGAAAAGTGGGTGCTTCGAAAAAATCCAATGGTCCAACTTCAAGGTACACATGTGGTCCATATCAATTTTACGTGTGCCATCTGATGGTGTGAATGAGGCCCACCAAATAGATTGCAATTACATTCCTTTAAACTCCATCTTGATAATGACCAAATTGTAAATAGTCTAGTCCCTAATTTTGAAGATCATGACTGCGTTTGGACATTCAACTGAATCGAATTGCAATAATTCATTACAGTTTAATCCAATAAAGAGAAAATGACCAAAGTGTTGCAAGCCACATGCATTTCATTCAAATTGCAATTTGTATTGTTTGAGTCCAAATTGCAATTGGAGTAGCATCCACTGTTGTCATTCCCTCAGTGATGAATTGGGTGAATTGCAATTCAGTTCAATTGATCAATATCCAAATGCGGCCTAGGAAACTAATATCAATATGGTTTTTTCAGCTCAATCAAACTAATTATAGTAATTCAATTCTATGGCGCGTCTATGTTCAGCTCAATCAAACTAATTATCACAATTCAATTCTATGTCGCATCCAAACATGGCCTCAATGTAAATAATGGTCACACACCGAATCTCATTTTTGTAGGGCTGACGTATAATCCGACAAGCATGGTGTTCATCAACGTGCCGAGCATTTCATCTCTACAATGGCATCCTTTCACTGTGAGCTCCAATTCCAACTTGGAGCCTGAAAGGCTGAGTGTGATCATCAAGAAAGAAGGAAATTGGTCCCAAAAGCTATGTCAAATGCTGTCGTCGCCGGTCACAATGGACCGTTTGGATGTTTCCATTGAAGGGCCTTATGGACCAGCTTCAGTTCATTTCCTAAGGTTCTCTAGCTATGTAACATTGGATGGTAATTACCAAAGGTTTAGAGCTTTTTGAGGCCCACCCATGATGCATGTGTGGAATCAAAACTATGCATCTAAAGAATCATCCCGATTCAAAACTCAGGTGGGAAACACCACAGGAACAATTAATATATGATCATGCCTAAAACTTGTTGCGGCCCACCTGAGTTTTTGAATGTTCTGAATTTTTTGGTGGACCCCACATTCCGTTTGGAAGTTTCCACTGTGGGCGTTCACATATCTCAATGTGCTCCCATTGTGGTCGACATGAGTTATGGATCATGAGGCGGTGCATCCAATGGTCGCTTTCGATGCACTCAGACCATGTGGGTTCCACACAGCTCGAATCTACAATCTACCAACGTATGTGATGATTCTCCAGAGTAGAGTTATTTGGAAAAAATAGACTTTCCATGTGTGGAACACCTGACAATCAGGCACAGAACATAGGCAGTGTGGTCTACAAGAAGATCGGACTGGATCACACACGTGGAAATTTGGCATGTGTGGAATCGGATTGCTATCCTTGCGAGTAGCCATTGCAGGACTCTTCATCCATCCCTTTTGACATAGATTCATAAAATAAGTGCAGGTATGATATACTAGTCCTGGTGAGTGGTGGCAGCGGCATCACTCCCTTCATCTCCATCATCAAAGAGTTCATCTTCATGGGCCCTACACTAACATCCACACCTCCAACCATAGTCCTCATCAGTGCCTTCAAAACCTCTACAGATCTCACCATGCTGGATCTCATCCTCCCGATTGCTGGGCCCACCTGTGACACATCCCACATCCAACTCCAGATCGAGGCCTTCGTTACCCAAGAGAAGGACCCTACCATAGACAACAACAAGAACCAGCTCCAGACCATCTGGTTCAAGCCCAGCCCATCAGACATGCCGATCAAATCAATCATGGGCCCCAACAGCTGGCTCTGGCTAGGCGCTGTAATCTCCACTTCATTCATCATGTTCCTCATACTATTAGGCATTACTACACATTACTACATATATCCAATCGACCACAACACCAACAATGTCTACTCAGATTCAGCGCGGGCACTTCTAAGCACGTCGTTAGCGTGCGTTTGTATAATTGCTGCGGCTAGCGGAGCAGCATTATGGAACAAGAAGCAAGATGCTAAGGAAGTGAACCAAATCCAGAATATGGATGTTGGGACATCGACATCATTGCCTAGTTCATGGTTCTACAACATGGATAGAGAGCTGGAGAGTCTTCCACACCAGTCCCTTGTACAAGCTACCAAGGTGCACTTTGGTGCAAGGCCCAATCTTAAAAGTAAGATATCATTGGTCTTCATCATGCTGTTGGGAATTATACAGTGTGGGACACCCATATTGAAAGATGGGCAATTGATGGAAAGTGGGTCCACTGCTAAAAGTGTTTGTGATTAGTGGGGGATGATATATAAGGTGTTGAATGCTCACAAAGAAAGCTTACCATGGGTTGAATTTTATGAATTACATCAAATTAAGTTAGACACTGATCGGAAGTGGGCCCACTTTCATTGGACATATGGGTGTGGTTTTGATCAAGCAGCCCCACCTTCCAATCGCCATCTGATCTTGATTAGACCATATTAAGATTCACCCACAGGTGTTTCATTTCTCAAAATTATTACAGCATTTCTTCCTGGTTCACCATGCTCAAGCCCTTGCAGAATATGTGCATGGGTTGTGGGTGGGGCCCACTGTGATGTGTGTATGGCATTCAACCTGTCCAGTAGGGTGACCCACCATAAAAGTTGGATGCTCATGATTCAACTATCACACGAACCTTGCAACACTTCTTAAAAGTCGAAAGGGGTTTTTGTGCTAGGAGGGTTTTTTTTTTTATAAAAAAAACTCAAGTTAGATCACCCATTTTTAAAACTCTGCCTGCACATGAATTTGGAAGTTTTTGATCTGTGGTCCATTATTTTCTATGGTATGGCCCACCTAATGATGGGAATCATATAATACACGTGCGAGCTAGATGTCATACACACAAGACAGTGAGCCCCACAGAAGCAACAGTGAGAAAACTTATTCCACAGGTACTTGAGGACTTGCAAAGGAACGGCATTGCCTGTTGGGCCCCTCCTTGAATTGCTTATCTTAAAAAAAAAAAAAAAAAAAAAAAAAAAAATTCATTTTAATAATTAGCTGATCTTAACCATCCAATTGGTGGCACTCAACTGAGCGGTTAGAACAACAATAGTCAATATTCATATTTATTGTAACTATCTGATTGCAAGCTACTGTTGTGATGGTTAAGATTGTTTAGTGTCAGATTGCCATGGCGGGCCATAAGAATCACAGTTCAGATCAATGATCAGACCGTCCATGTACCCAATACAAATGACTAGCACGATATTGGTGCAAATGAGTTGTACCCGGTCATTTCCATTTCCTATATTCTCCTTGGCTCAATGAGTGCCTTCCATCTCTGCAGATATGCTATTGGAGTCGAAAGGATCGAGCGTTGGAGTTATGGTGTCTGGGCCCACAGAGATGCGCCATGAGGTTGCAGCCATTTGCTCATCTGGTGTGGGAAACCATCTACATTTCGAGGCTATTAGCTTTAACTGGTGAAATAGAGTAAGAGAGTGATCATGGAGAATGCTGGTGGATGGAAATGAATGTCTAGCTCCATTGAGAATGTTAATAAGGGGGTATTTGCCACGGTTGTTAGCAAGGTGTATTAATAAGCTGATGAACATGATACATGATACAAGCATATATGCAAACATGGGTTTCGGGTTTTGGGTTCCATATAAAGAGGTTTGCACATCTGTCGTGCAATAAGACACGTTGGGGCTCTAGCCATTGGATCTGGGGCTTTTTCAATGATAATCCGTTTATCATTCCCTCCTCCCCCAAAGGGCCGGGACCTTAGCCCCAGGGAGTGGGTGCTTCCCTCTCATAACTAGGGTTGAAAGCTTGGGCAAGATGTATTGGGTCCAGTTTTGAGATTCGGTTATATGAACACCAACCTGATCAAACTTGGGTTGGGCTCGAGTTGAGGTCTAGGGTTGTCTGTCCCAACTCAAACTTGATTGATATATAAATTACTTGAAAATTATAATTTAGTATAGATCGTCTATGTTGAAGGCACATAAAATTTTCAGTCGTGTTTTCTAGGTTTTCTTGAGCTTTTTTTTTTTTTTTCACCTCGGGTCTCTTGCGTTTTGTGTATACCTCCTTTTTTCAATGAAATATAGTGGGATCTTTGAAAAAAAAAAAATCATAAAAATAAAAAGTAAGATGTGTGTTAAAATATAATAAACTAATGTAATAACGAAAATATTAGCATGTATCCACTTGACCAACCCCGCTTGGGTTGGCTTGGGTTGAGAATTCCCAACCCAAGGTTGGGTTAGGGTTGAGGTATAGGAATCTTTGGTTGGGCTAAGGTTGAGCACCAACCCGACCTAACTCACTCTACTTTCCGCCATACTTATAACTGGGGCATGGGCTCTCTCCCTAGCCTGGGACGTGAGCTTCTTTATTGCCTCTCTTTTTTATCCTCCCAGGCTTGGGATGTGGGCCCCTCTTGAATTTTTGCACAGTGTGTGTTTTTTTTTTTTCAATAAGTAAATAAAAGTGTGTTCATTTCCTTCTGGAAAAAATGATAAACCATTTATCCCCTTGATGGGAGACACCAAAAGAATTCAAACTGAAAATTTCAACCCATTAATTATACAAAGGTCATGGTGATTGCTCATCAAAGAATTTGAGCTAAATTATCAAATCGATGAAACAATCCAAGAGGGGAAACAATCCAAAGGTCTGTATTTTTAGTTTTTCATGATGATTTTTATTTCCATGTATTGGAAATGTAGACATGAAAAACTCCCGTGAAACTCTTGGATTGGAAAAACTGTGGAATCTAATAGTTTATGCAGTTGTTTAGCTGAAATTCAATGTTTTCCAAGAAAATGTTAGGAGGTCTACAAATCAAACAGCTAGGGCTATCTGCTGTGACTGTGGAAATCTAAATTCAAGAGAACATTTTTTGAGAAATCATTTTACTTGAATTTTAGGAAAAATCGTTGAAATGAAATTTGATTTTGCTGAGAATTCCATGCACACCAGCCCTATAGGAAGAGATTTTGGTGAGGAAGGGATTTCATATTCAAGTCATTGTAGTTGGACATTCCACTTACAACCAGCTGCTTGTAACTTGCTATGACTACGAGCCCAGGACGAAAGGTACATAGATTTTGTCAGTGTACTAGATTTTGAAATCCAAAAAATCATGCAGTAGATTATAGGTGAATGTTACTACTCTCTTAGAAAAATAATCAATTTTGACACCCAACCAGGTCAATGCTCCCGAGGAAAAAAAAAAAGAAAAGGTCAATGCTCCCGAGCTTAACTGAACCAGAAACAGTCTGATTTTTAAAATTTTAATGGATGGCACATACATAATTAATCAGGATCAGGCTTAAATGATGACCACGACGGGTTGGATGACATATACACAACATGGTGGACTACACCGTAGAAAACAATAAAAAACCTCCAAGTTCACCTGGTGGAGACCACATGATGGTTGGACCAGCTTGATTTTTGGGCCATCAAACTTTCTGGGTGGGTGGCGTATCAATTGAGATCACCCATCAAGTTGCTTCTGCTGGATTGCAAGTGGACTAAAAACGACAAGTAGATTGGGTGATCCTATTCATGTGATTAGTGGCCTTAAAAGATGGTAGATCGAGAAAACCAAAATCCTCAACAGTCCAAATTAAATAAGGAAACTGATGTGGATTGATGGGTAGGACGACGCACCAAGTCTTACTTTTAAACGCCACCCATCTATGATAGAGCCCAATGGATGGACTGCCCTGATTCTTGTGTACACGTGATGTTTAGAGGTGGCTCTACCATATTCCTTTGTAAGTACTGCTCTACTAAAAGATTCATACGTCCCTGTTATATGCAACGTAGCAGCGTTTGGCCAATTATACTGGCACAATTAGTTATAGGAAGGGGCTTATGCTTAAATTATAAAAAGATAATGGAATGAATTCATTGTCCTTTAACCACGGGCATTTCATTATTTTAACTTTTTCATGCGAGAAGGCAGCCCTCACTCTTCTTTATGTGTAGCCATCGATCTCACGGGTATTAAGGAGCCTATGACAAAAGGTTCCATTGTTCGCACCGGTATTAAGGATCTTATAGAAAAAAAGTTCCATTGGACACACTAATGACTATAAAACATTTACTTTGTACATCTATTATGCCCGCTGATATTAAAATATTATACTAAAAATAAAGCCAATTCAACTATATATTCACCTCGGCTCTAGAAGCCAATTTTGATAAGCCTTCCTTGCTAGCCTCATATTCACGTGTTTAGTTACACGAGTGCCCTCCATCTCACTTTCATTTTCTTTCTCTTTTAGTGCTCTCCATCCCTACTTCACTTATATTGTAAATAATTATTACCACGGTGAGGCCCATTTGGCCTGACCCTATCCAACTGATCAATAAGCTAAACCAGTAAGCCTAACTAACCTAGATGTGACTTACTGCAATTGGAACATCCATGTGGGTAGGACTTTGATCATGGGACCCACCTTGATGTATGCATTATACATCTATGTTATCTATCTATTTTGCTCATTTTAGGTCATAAGCTAAAAATGAAGCAGAATCAAATTTCAGGTGGGCTACACCACAAGAAAATGTGGTTATTAATTATTAAAAACTTTTCATGGGCTATTAAAGTTTTGGATTAAGTTGATATTTCGATATTCTTTTCATCCAAGTTTATATAACCTTATTAATCGGTTGAATGTCAAATAAACTTCTACAATGTAACCTAAGAAGTTTTTAATGGTGAGTGTTCAATGACAACTGTTTCTTGTGACGTGGTCCACTTGAGATTTTAATCAGCTTTATTTTTTAGTACCATAGGCTAAAATGAGCTAACAAAACAGATATACAGCATATATACAACACATACATCAAGGTGGGCCTCACGGTCAGGATCCCACCCACTTAGCTAGTTCCGGGTCACAGCCAAGTCCATCCGACCTAACCTGATGGGCACAGGATTCAGGTGTGAGCCTGACCCATGACGGGACAGTCCGGAAAACCCGACCCACTGACACCCTAATTCACCAATATCTGTAGTAGCCAGTGCCAGGTCAGCTCAGTCTGAGTATTTCGTGCTTGTGCCAGGCACAAGCATGACCGAGCCAAGCACGTGTAAAACCCAAGCCCAGTTCCCTCGTGGCACTGCTTCCACCCTCTTTCATTGCATGCCTTCCATTCAAAGTGTCCGCCACGTGCGATACATGTGCATTTTACAGCCCATTTCCGTACAGTCCCGCCCACTTAAACAGGGAAAGGATTGGCTACTCCCCCTGACACTAGCCCCGTCGCTGGTGGTCGGTGCTCTGTGGGCCCCACCATGATGTACGTGTTTCATCCATTCCGTTCATCCATTTTTACAGATCATTTTAGGCTTGATAAAAAAAAAATAGGGATATGAATCTTAGGTGGGCCACATCACAAGACAAAAATAATGAATGGATATTCACAATTAAAATCCTCCTAAGGCTCACTGTACTGTTTATTTGAAATCCAATCTGTTGATTTGGTCATAAAGACCCAGATGAAGGGAAAAAAAAAATATATCAGCTTGATCCAAAACTTTTATGGCTCCCAAAACGTTTTTAATGGTCAAAATTCATTCAACACTGTTTCCTGTAATGTGGTCCATTGTGATTGAGATATACTTCATTTTTTTTTTCATACCATAAAATGATATGTAAAAATAGATGGACGGAATGGATGATCCACATACATCGTAGTGGGCCCCACAGAGCACCGACCACCAGCCAATGGCTGTGTCAGGGGAAGTAGCCAATCCGTTCCCACTTAAACAGATACCTCTCACAGTTCATACTTACACATGCAGGTGGCGTCATACCAACACAAGCACCTCGCACGTGCCAATTTGGCTGACTTGCAAGAGATCAGATCCGTTCATCAGGTTAGCTGCATGCTCATTGCATTGTAAAGATCGGAACGATCTGTTCGTTACATGCAAGACAAGTGTATGGAAAAAAGAGCGGCCAACAGTCTACACGATTGTATTGCCCACCTAATAAGAGGATTTTCCCAGTTTTCTCCGATTAGGGAGCATCCATCACGGGGCCAACGAGATGAACTTCTTGGATTTCGTACATGTATGACGTTTTGCACGTGTGAGGTGCGGATGCAGATTTGAGGATGCAAGTATCATCCCTCGTTCATCTTTCTTCTTGCAAGTACCACTCTCTCATCGTTTCCCATTTCGGCATTTCCCACTGACAATAATCCAAATCCCCGGAGGAATGCAGGGTGCTGTTTAGAAATCTTCTCCTACGACTCCGAGAACTCACCCCACGTAACGTGTATATGCAATCTAAGCCATTCAAACCCTTCATCTGATTCGGATGAAGGGTCAGGGAACAGTTCTCATGAGAAATGGTTCCTGACAGAAAATTTCCAGGTGCAGCTCACCAGCCTACTTAGGATTTGTTGAAGCATAGAATTCGGTACATCTAATACCATTTCATGATGATCCAAACCGTTTATATGATGGCCCCAGCATGGATGGTGAATACCTCAAAACGCTTTCAGATTCTAGTATCCTAATACTTAGATCAATGGTCTAAAAAATAGAAGGTTACTAAGATAACACTTTACATTCAAAGGAAAATAACTTCTGATCGAGTGGTGAGGAACTTCTGGAACCATGGTGAGTCCTATCAGGTCAACGATTTAGAGCACTGAACCATGGTCCCACATCTATGATACTCGAACAAATGTACGGTCGATAATGAGAATGACCCTATAGTGTGCCTATCCCCGACAAGGAATCCTCAGTCCCATCGGATCAGACGGCTGTAATCATCCCTTGCTTAGTCAAAGCCACTCCAGGAGCCCCATCCGTTGTCATGAGTTGCAAGCCGTTGAAAGTTCATTGACAGGATCTGTACATCATCAGAACATCCTGGAAGAGAAGCGGCAAGAGAAAAGGTATACACGAGAAGACTGGTGTAAACGAACCGAAAGGTGATCAATGTCATCATCAGGATGTGAAAACAAGATGCTTTGACAGGCACAAAATGCCAACTCGGATGATGATCTGGTCCGACAGTGCTGTCCACCCTGTACAAAAAACAAGGGACAGTTTAAAAGGAAAAAACCTATCCAACGGTCGATATTCGATGTATATGTGGAGCCTGCCTGAACTGGCCTATTTTCGCTTTAAGTGATCTTTGCAGTGGGACTGATGTAGAGTAGGTCACGGACAACTTCATGGCCGAGATGGATCAGACCTTATCGGGCGTATTTCGTAATTGGTAATGACTTATTCTACGTATCATCCACTTTAGCCGCTCAACCCCACTATACCGGTTTCCCTGCTAAATTTGTGAAATACCATGAGATCCACGGTCAAATTTTTATTTTATTTTCATTTTTTCTATTTACAATAAGTTTCAATTTGAGTATAACTCTTCATCTGTTAAGCTTTTAAAGTTGCACCCAACTTGAAAAGTGCTTAGAATAATTAGGAGAACATCATGGTTCAGCCAAATAAAGCACTTACTATTTTTGGCCAAAAACCATACACACTAGCAGACATCACGGCCATCTATAATTAGTAAGTTTATTATTTATAATAAGTTGCAATTTCTAAGAGTTGTAGTTGTAGTTTGATTTTGAAGCTTCTCCCATGGCTTAGTATTCGTATTTAAAGGGTTGTGAACTCGTTATTTTGGTCTTCCTCAAAATACAAAATTTATTTATATTTTTCTTATTTTTTTTTCATAGATTTAAGAAGTCTCTATGAAGAGTTCAAAAAAGCTCTATAGATTTGAAGTAGTTATCCTTGAGGAAGATAGTGATCAACCTCATTATGTTCATCCTTACGTCAGGAACCCATCTTATGCATTGCTCAAATTTTCCACATCCTTGCCAGGACGCGGATTAACTAATGACAACTTAAGTAGCTATCTCGCTACTAAAGTAATGTCACTAAGTTTTGTCGCCCCACTATGATGTATGCGTTTGTACCTACATGAAAACATTAATTTATGATATGATCTAAAAAATGAGGCAGATCCAAAACTCTAAGTAAACCTACCATGGAAAACAATGGGAGTGAATGCCTACCATTAAAAATATCTAAGGGTCATCGAAGTCATCGATCAAGTTGATATTTCCTTTAAAAAAGAATAAATAAATAAAATTTTGCCCCTTGGTCCATGTCTGTGTGACTTATAAACCAGCTTGATCTTAAATACACATTATGTGCCCTAAGAAAGTTTCAATGGTCTATATCTCTATGTTTTCTTTCATGGTGTTTGCTTGAGCTCTATTCTACTTTATTTTTTACCTCATGTCTTAAAATGATTTTACCAAATAAATTATTGCCAAATGAATGAATGGTGTGGATATAACACATACATCATAATAAGGCCCACAAAACTGGGTGACATCACTACAATAGCAAGACTACCCATGAGATCTACAACAATGGTGGTAGGGAATCCGGAAATAATAAGCTTTGTGCGGGCAAGGCGATCTGTCATTTGTGCCAGCTCATTTTAGGAAGCGAACAAAAATCAGGTGATCCAGACTTAAGTTGGCCACACCACAGGCAACAGTCAGAATGAGATACCACCAATAAAACCTTCCGGGGGCCACCGTGCTGTTTATATGTCATCCAAATCCTTCATAAGGTGGGTAACATCAGGATATTGGGAAAAACGAAATATCAGCCTGACCCAAAGCTCCCACGGGTCAAGGAGGTTTCAGTGATAGGCATCACATCACCAATTTTCTTATAGTGTGGCCCACTTGAGTTCTTGTCCAAAAGTACTTTTCGGCAAGCGTCCTAAAATGAGCTGACTCAGATGATGGACGGAGTGGATGTCACGAGCACATCAAGGTGGGCCCACGAAGCTTTCTGTTACACGGGCTCTCTAGAGACTGTTGTGGTATTAAATTGGGAGCGGGTTGGCTACTCCCCCAGCCACCAGCCCGGTGGCTGATGGGCGGTGCTCTGTCAGCCCCACCATGATGTATGTGTTTCATCCATTCCGTTCATCCATTTTTACATATCATTTTAGGGCTTGATTCACCATTAAAAATCCTCCCAAGTCTTATTGTACTATTTATTTGACATCCAATCTGTTGATTAGGTCATACAGACCCAAATGAAGGGAAAAAACAAAGATAAGATTGACCCAAAACTTTTATGGCGCCCATAAGGTTTTTAATTTTTAATGGTCAACATTCATTCAACACTGTTTCCTGTAGTGTGGGCCACTTAGACTGGGATATACCTTATTTTTGGTATCATACCATAAAATGATCTAGAAAAATAGATGAACGGCAAGGACGAAACACATACATCATGGTGGGTCCCACGGAGCACTGACCACCAGCCATTGGCTGGTGGCAGGGGGAGTAGCCAATCCGTTTCCTATTAAATTCGCCTCGGTTGCCAGGTTGGCAGTCGGTATTCCCCTAGACAATCTCTGCAACACAAACGTCTATTGCTTTTAGCCGTTCACTTATTTCATACACCGTGGTCCAGATGATTAATCAACCTTCCTGTATAATATAAGGTCTACAAAGAGTGGCCTACCTGATAGACCACCCGGATCTTGCTCACACTTTCAGAAAAGCTCTTCAACTAAATAGAATAAAGAGAAAATAAGATCACCACATTCTTCGGCACCTTTTAAAAGGCAATATTCAACTGTGGTGCGATGTGCTGAGGTAACGGCCATCATCATCTGCATGAATCTTGCTATGAACGGCTAAACAACCCATATCAAGATTTTAAAAAATAGGAATGCACTATGGCGGTAGGGTTGACTCCAAAACAACTATCTACAGTATCTTGGGAGGATGAACTGATCTGGGTACATCGCAGATGTATGATTGTATGGTCATTGAATCAGGATGGTGCATTTGGTGGGCTTACCATAGATGGTCCACCGTAGAAATTAAAATCACATTAATTGGGCAACACTAGTACAAGATCAAACGGCCCACATACATCATCACCGTTAGACACAACGCATGTTGCCCGATGTGTGTTGGATATTCCTCCGATTTGATGTGTTCAGTTGCCATTTTACATGCATCGTGGCTCATCTCACCAACTTGTGTCATCTCATCGCAGCCCACACGTAGAGATGGTCAGTTACAAAGATTACGTATGTATAGAATTCCAAGATCCGTATCTCTCCAACATCACATTCATTGCCGTAAGAAAATCAAGCTAAATGGCTAACTCTAGCTATTAATATGCATGGCTAGGCCAGTTTCGGGTTGGCCGTAGTTGTAGTCCAGCTAAGAAGACCTCAACCTTGGTCCGGCCGAGTTGGGCATAGGCTGATGTAAAGCGGATAGCAGAGGCTTTCATGGCAAAGATGGACTAGAAAAGGCCCCATCAGAGGCGGAAATGATTCAGACCTGTCGGAACCTTAAAACATTCGTATTGCACGTATTGGGATGATTTTTTCGATATAATATATATGATTTTAAGGTATAAGAACCTACTCAAACCAACCAACTCAATTTTGCCTTATGAGATTCTTCATATCAATTGTTAAAAGTCTCATTTATTTTCATTTTTATTATAAAAAGCGGTTGTTTGAGTTGAAATTTGAGTCTAAAACTGTCCTAAGTTTGACTTTTTTATTTAAAGAGTTATAATTTTATTTTATATTATCATTATTCAACTAATTTATTAAAAATTATTTCTACTTTTATTTCTTGTGTGTTCGAGAGTCCTTCACGAGGGGTCCAAAGGGTCCCGTGGATTCAAAGTAGATATCCCCACACTTATAGACCACGTCACGTCCTCCCTGAAACATAAGCCAACCCTATGGGACCAGTGGTATGATTAAACATTAGAAATAGCCTGAATTTAAGAAATTCTCTTGCATTACATCGTCATGTGTCATATAAATGATTGTAACCATGGAAATGAAGATGACCCAAAATCTAAAATTTACTTTTAAATCACACATGTACATACATTGAATTAGATTACTAATAATGTCTCAAATCATCCCTTCTTTTGTGTAACAAAGATACTTGATAATTAGACCAGTCATTGGCCATTAGGCCCAAGCAATCCAGCCCATTGCCACCCCTTTGTACAGCTGAATGTTGACCATTGAAAAGAAATCCATATAAGGATATTATCATCAATGAGATTCTAAAGGGGAGTATCACGTAGACAATTACCCAGGATCATACAGCCTGAATATATCAACAGAGAAGCCTAACAGATAAACGGTCCAGATCCACCGTCCTTGCAGGGACTCTCTCAGATTCGAGTCCTACGGAAACACAACCCACGTGCAGCTGGTTGACTTGCGTTCTGACGTACAGAGGGAATTTTCTTATCACTGTTATTGCAAGAGTAAATACAAGGACATGAATCACGCACTTTCCAAAATTCTCTAACTTCATATCTTTTTCTAAAAATCAAAACCCCACCTCTCAAACCTCTATAAATAAGAGTATCCAAGATACATTCCCTCAAAAAGGGGTTGGAGAGTCCTTAGATAAATATAATAAGAAAGAGAAAGTGGGTCTCTTTGATTATGAGACATGGATTCCAATGGAGGAAAGAAGAGTATCCAAACAGCAATGGAAGTGTTGCTTGGGATTGTATTTCTTGGTTGGATGATGATGTGGATAATGATGCCCACAAGCACCTACAGACAGATATGGCAGCCAAAGCTACGGTCTGAAACAAATTCTACCTATTTCGGTACACAAGGTTGGGATTTTCTACACCCTCTATTTCAAAATTTATTATTATTATTATTATTATTATTTTCTTATTTTTATTTTTATGTGAATATGTCTCATCTGACCACCACCCATTTGGATAGGAGATTTTTTTTCTTTCTTATTTTATTTTGAAAATTTTGCAGGTGCATATATGCTAACCTTTACATTTCCCATCTTATTCATTGCTGTATTGGGCTGTGTTTATCTCCATTTGCGAAAGAAAGATGGTAGCTACAATGGAAGGTATGTGTAGCATTTTATATGAGGATTGAAATCTACACCCACCCTGATTGTTTCATTATGATTATAAAAATCAAGGGTCAAAAAGATTTTTTTTAATATGATTTTATGGTTAAGATGATTTGGGTGTGTCCCTTAGCGGTTGATTGATCGTAGCCATTCATCCATATGACCCTGACGAGGGATGGCCTAGTTTTTAGAAGTTGCACTGACTGGACGATATTAACTGAATATATATACCTTTTCATGTTGAATGTGAACTGCTGGTGACATTTGTTTTAACCATCAGTTCACCAGCCATGGTGGGTCAGATTGGACCATCAATGGCTCAGATCTTTTATTTCATGGCATGTGGGCTACTCGAATGCTCATCCTTTTCCACTAAGATTATATGTTTTACCATGAGATGAAGAAGATGATGGTACCATCCTTGCTTGATTGGTTTTGATGGCAGCAATGGTAGAAATCAACGGCTTGCGATATGGAGACGGCCTGCGCTTGTGAAAGGCCCATTGGGGATTGTTTCAGGCATAGAGCTGGCCTTCTCTTCCATGTTTGTTGCACTCCTCATCTGGTGTTTCTCCAGCTTCTTGCACGTCGGCTTCAAAGCTGTCAATGCACGGTCCGCCCAGGCAGACGGCGAGAAAGTGTAAGAACATCTCTGCCCATGCAAATTTTATTTTATTTTATTTTAAATTTTAATCCAGTGTGGGCCCCACCTTTTGGCAATCTTAGAGATAATAGTATAAGCGTCCACATCGGACGATCCTAATCATTTATTTGGGTCATGCTTAGATGTGGACTACTGTTTATGATTGTCCATTTTCAGTAGATGGCTAGGATCATCTGATGCAGTAGTTCAATCCATGATGGGACCCATCAGATTAGTGGATATTATATATAAACATTATACAAGGTTTTAATTTGATAGGTGGGAAGCTAAGCTAGATACTGCAGCTCTACGGTTGGGATTGCTGGGCAACATCTGTTGTGGGTTTCTCTTCTTTCCAGTCACACGAGGATCGTCGATCTTGCCGCTGGTGGGCCTCACTTCGGAGGGAAGTATCAAGTACCATATGTGGATTGGACACATTGTCATGACCCTCTTCACGGCGCATGGTCTGTGTTACATTATCTTGGGGGCTGCAACGGGTCACATTTCTGAGGTACTTATTTTCTTAGTTTGCGCACAGTGCGTATCAAGACTCGGTGCGCTTATAGCACTCACTGTCTGATGATGGTGGGCGGGAATTTTATAACCCTTCAAAAATGGACCCTCTTCACGGCGCATGGTCTGTGTTACATTATCATGAAATGCTTGATTATCGCTGTATGTCTTTAAATGGTGGGAGATTTATGCGCTCATTGATTCTCTGTGCAGTCTGTGCGCATTGAAGTCGTGCAATTTATTTTCTTCTATAAATGTCTTTAAGAGCATTTAATGTTAGCCTAGCTAGGGAGGGGGAATTGTCTTGTGGGGTCCACCATGTTGAATATGTAAGATCCAATCCATCCATCGGGTGAGAACCATTGAGAATCGTGCCCAAAATGGAAAATCCTGATTAGAAATTCATTGGGCCACACTAATAAACAATGTAAATTTGCTCCCAAAACCACTGGGTTTAGACGGTGTGGCCGACCTGATTTTTTATATTAGGTATGATTTTTTTATTTTATCTTCATCCTTATGATTTACATCTGATTAACGGGTTTGATGAACTATTTACACCATTTTGGCCCCACATGCAAGTCTATGGTCGGCATCCTATACCCCATTGTTTCATATGGAGTGGCACATCTGATTTGTGGATTTATCTGATATTTGGTGTAATAGTCTAATATCGAGTATAGAATCTGATGGATGGAGCAGATTGTACATTTACAGCACTATGGCCCCCAAAGACTTGGATGTTGTAGAGCATGTCTGTGCAGTAGCTACAAGAATAAGGGTTTTTAGCAACGGAACTTTTAGCGACCATAATAAATTTCACTGTAACTGTTTGTTAAAAGCCTCGTCTCAACCGTTGGGCTTTTGTGGTCGAGCCATGACAAAATCATCCAAACAAAAGTAAAAGGAGAAAGGAAAGAAAGATGATGTTTCTGTTTTGGCTTTTGGGTGTAATCACTACAGGCAAATCTGGCTGTTAGTGAACCATATCGAAGATGTGGTCCACTTTATTTCGATGCTTTAGGATGTCAAATGAGCTCTCTTTCTTGGATAATTTCACTAGTTTGGGCTTGATCCCATTAAATAATAAATAAATAAATAAAAGACCCATGGCATAAGTCTACTGTGGGTATATCTTATGGGAATGGACCTTTTTTGTTTGATTTCCTGATCAAGTGGGACGCACTTCTCATCAGAGAAGTTCTTGTACGGAATCCACAGTGAGGTGTGCATCCATCTATCATGTGAGCCCCCTCATGTACTCCAGATAACCCAAAAATCAGGAAGATCCAAGACTAATATGGGTCACACCACAAGGAGCAATAGTGATGTCAGACTCGCACCATCAAGAACCTTCCAGATGTTGAACTGGGCCCCACCAGCTTATTATAAGCCATCCAATCCGTTCAGTAGGTGAGACCCACCCTGATGAATGGACACCACAAAATGGAAATTATATTGGGATGCGTTTGCATGGCCAATCCAAATGAATTGCAATAACTCTAGTTGATGATCCATTAAGAATACCACTATAATCATTTCAACTCCAACTTAAAATACATAGAAACACAACTAACTAAGTATTCCATTGTCATTACAAATTAACATAGTGCCTGTAATTTCCCAATTTATTATCACAATTCAATTCAATCATGCATCCAAACGGGTCCTTCCACACCCATCTTAAATGTATTTCTCCCTTTGTTACGTTGCAGTTGCTAAAATGGAATACGATCGGGGTGGCGGTCGTGCCAGGAGAAGTAGCATTAATCGCCGGGCTGCTCATGTGGGCCACAAGCATCCCACGTGTACGGCGTAAGATGTTCGAGCTCTTCTACTACACACATCATCTCTACTTCATATTCCTTTTCTTCTTCCTACTCCACGTCGGCATCTCGTTCTTCTGCTACATTCTACCTGGCATCTATCTCTTCCTCCTCGACCGCTACCTGCGATTCCTACAGTCGAGACGCAACGTCCGTTTGGTCTCGGCCCGCATCCTACCATGTGAAGCGATCGAGCTCAACTTCTCCAAAAGCCCAGGTGAGGATATGATCATAGGCCCATCATCTTCCTATGGGCTGAAATTGGGCCTATGGGCTTTTTCATGGGCCTTTTTTGAAGTCTAACAATGAATCAGTGATCCGAGCTAGAGTTTACATCTTGAGGCCTAGATAGATTGTGGGTCCTACGTTATATCATCCAAGATCTTTGAAGCTCTGATTTGCAGGGCTGACTTACACTCCAACGAGCATCGTGTTCATCAACATGCCGAGCATTTCGGCTCTTCAGTGGCATCCTTTCACTGTGACCTCTAACGGCAGCATGGAGCCCGATAAGCTCAGCGTCATCATCAAGAACGAAGGACGCTGGACCCAAAAGCTCTACCAGATGATTTCATCGCCATCTCCCGTCGACCGTCTGGATGTTTCAGTTGAAGGACCTTATGGGCCAGTTTCAACTCACTTCCTAAGGTGTGGACAACATCTGTTTTTAAAAGGCCAGGTTTGGCCTTTTGATGGATCCAAACATCTAGGGATGGCAATGGGCCTGATTCAGCCCCGGTTAGACAGGCCAGGTTCTTCCAATTGTGGGGCCTGAAAGTCAGCCCAGGTTCCACTTGTGATATCATGGTGGGCCTGGAGGCAGAACAAGATAGCCACCAAGCCCATTGCCAGCCTCCACATGGTATGTATCCAATGACCTTAGTGGCCCAATCAAACATAGTGAAATAGACATGGCCCACTAAATTTAATGGACATCGATCGACGGTGCAGGCACGACGCATTGATAATGGTAAGTGGCGGTAGCGGCATTACTCCATTCATCTCCATCATTCGAGAGCTCATCTTCCGTAGCACCACGGAAAGCTCATCGGTCCCACACGTACTCCTCATCAGTGCATTCAAGAACTCTGAGGACCTCACCATGCTCGATCTCCTCCTTCCAATCACCGGCACCCCGTCCGACATCTCCCGCTTACAACTCCAGCTTGAGGCCTTTGTCACTAGAGAGAAAGAGCCTACCAATGCCCAAGCCCAAAAACAACTCCGGGCAATGTGGTTCAAGCCTAGCCCAACAGACGCACCCATCTCTCCAGTGCTGGGCCAAAACAACTGGCTATGGCTCGGCGCAATCATATCGGCCTCATTCATCATGTATCTCATACTTCTGGGCATTCTCAACCGTTACTACATATACCCTATCGATCATAACACTAACAATATCTATTCCTATTCATCGAAAGCGCTCTTTAGCTTGCTTTTCATATGTGTCTGCATAGCCACGACGGCGAGTACGGCGGTGCTTTGGAACAAGAAACAAAATGCAATGGAAGCCAAACAGATCCAAAACATGGAGGTGGTGACACCCACAGTGTCGCCCGGGTCGTGGTTCTACAATGCTGATAGAGAGCTGGAGAGCCTGCCCCACCAGTCCCTTGTGGAAGCTACCAAGGTGCACTTTGGTGAAAGGCCCAATCTCAAGAGTAAGCTGATACTAACCCTTCAAAACCTTCTCCATTTTAGCTTGCATGAAGTGGGCCTTCCTATCTTTTAGGCCCATTCCATTCTGATGGGTCCATTCTAAGAGGTTGGATCCTCTGCAACTAGAGGCGTAGACCGTACGGTTCAGTCCGGTTTTGGGGTGAAATCTGAACCGAACCATTCCTAATGGTTATAGGAAAACTAGAACCGGAATTGGACCGTTTACACCCTAGAACCAAATTGGAACTGGACCGTAAAAAACCGGATCGGTTTTGATTAGGTTCTCGGCTTTTTATCATCCATCTCAATTGCATAGTTTTTCTTTTTTTATAATCTCCCCCAAGCTTCTCTACTGAAAATTTTCACAGTGGCTAATCTTGCCATGGTTTGTTTTTATGACCCTTTCGTGTTCTCAAAATGATTTTGCTACCAATGTTTATTCATGTCGTGATATGAATGGTCTAGATTTTTATGTTTTTTTTTTTTTTTTTTAAATAAAATTTAAATATTTATTAACCAATGGGTCAGTTTCAAGGTTTGGTTCTACGGTCCAGTTCACAGTCTAGTCCAATTCTATAGAACCCCAAACCATGAACCAAACCAAACTAACGGGTTCTTTGATTTTCGAAACCGGAATCAGAACTGGTCCACTTCAGAACTGGACCAAATCGTGCTGTCCAGTCGATTCCAGTCCAGTCTACGTGCACCCCTATCTTCAAACTTTGTGGAATAAGCTCCTTCTCCAACTCTTGCATGTGGGGCCCACCATGATGTTCTCTCGGCATCCAAGTCACCCCACAATGAAACTAGGACACTTATGATTTAGGTATTATGTGGGCCACCATATGAATCGGAGATTTTTGGGAAGTTCCGCGGCATTGTTTTTATGTTATCCAACCTCTAAAGAATCAGACATATACAATTATTAGGTGGAACACAAGATATAAACAATGGACAACTAATCTTCCAAATTCATATGGTGGCCCACATGATAGCTGGATTGGTTAGATTTTTTTGGAGTGTCCCATTTCCTTGATTTGGCTATCCTTCTTGACAGATTCGATGCCATGCACATACTGTAGTGGCCCACACACAATGTTGGTAGAATATGCTGATTCAACAGACACGTTGTAGAGGATCTAGTCTATTATAATTCTAATGTGTCTGATAGGATAAACCCAACTATGGCCCATGTGGGTTTGAGTCCAATGGGACTTCAGACTGACCGGCCCACCAATGGTCCTGATTTATTTCAAGTATAAACAGCTTATAATGGATTGTACATGTGTGATCATTGCAGAGATGCTGTTGGAGTGTGAAGGATCCAGCGTTGGAGTTTTGGTGTGTGGGCCCACCAAAATGAGGCATGAGGTTGCAACCATATGTTCATCTGGTTTGGCAGACCACTTGCACTTTGAGTCCATCAGCTTCAGCTGGTGATGGCATGCACTTCCATTGGCATGACCCCAGAGAAAGGCACGTGTGAAATCAAGAGCATTGGGTGTGAGCGTGTGAGTTTGGAGGTTTGACTGAAAAATGTTAATAAATATGGTAGTATCTTCTACCATGGTAGGTACATGTAAGGGGAACCGATCATATTCCATCAATCATCACTTGTTCAGGACATCGGAGCCATATAAATAACGGGTCCCACCGTGAAGATTTCCTGTCTCGAAAATCCTGCTCATCCATTCTATAGGTGGGCCACACCTGTATGCTAAGTCAGACCATTGTCAATCTATATTTTCGATGGTCTGTCAGGCCAGAGAAGTAAATCAGTCTGGTTCTCACGGCAGGAAATCTCCTTGGCGGGGCCCACCGTTTACATGGATTCGATTGGTGGGGTTGCATTCTAGGATAGCATATAGCCGAGTGTAGGTTATCTATAATCATATACATACATGCAAGAATATGTAGATATTGGTTTCATATTAGTGTATAACATGGAGCATGTTTTGTGAAAATGAGAAATGGCAGTCTCAAGGTTCCATGTGATTGAAACAAAATTACTAGCTAAGATGGGAATCCTAGGCCGCGTTTGGATGCTCAATTCAATTGGATTGCAATAAATCTATCCATAGCAATTAGCCTGGATTAGTTCTTGTATATTTATTTGTGTTATTGTGATTCTAATCAGATAATAAGCACCCAAACGCACCCAAAGCATCTCAATGAGCAGAGAAGGTGGGATTGGAGATGGGTTCCCCATGGTAGGCTAGATTGCGACTAATGTATTATTAGTTTTCAAGAAAGATCATCAAAAGGTCAAGAATAATAAAGATATTCCTGATCACACAAGATTGTATGGTAACAAAAGTCTTTGCTCTTAAGATAATTAATAATAAAGCACAACATTTCCACAAAAATACATCATTTTTTTATTTTTTATTTTTTATTTTTATATATATTGATATGACAATGGCCATCAACTTTTTAGAAAGAACTATCCAACTCTAGCTTTCAAGAATAAATCATTTTTCAATCAATTGTCGTTATTTATCTCAAACTTTGTTAAAGTTCCTTAACATACAATGACACACTATTCTCTGTCATCTTGAGCTTTTAGGGCAACTAATTGCTTGACATGATATTAGAGTAGAATATCTTGTGTTTAATTCCTTTGGAGTATATCTCCTTAATATATTCTCCCACATGGGCCATTTAATGCTTTAAATTTGGAGGCATGCCATTTAAATAGATATTATGCAAAACAAATAACTAGTTGCAAAGTTATTACTATCAAGATAAAGTGCCCGGTTATGCCTTTTTTCCTAATCGAGTCCTCTCTAACCTAAGTTTATGTGATCCTAACCCTTCATTGAATCATTCTTTACTTGTCTTACATGAAATTTGATTTTTGGACACAAAGGATAACATGAGGGGGTGCATCTGATGGAAAGATTGGATTTCGTGAGAACATCAAGAGCCTACCTTCACCAAATAAAGCTTTGTACTGGAAGATGGTAAGCAGACTATAATTCAAACGCTCTTGTTTCCCCTCCATCTCTATCATAATCAGCCCATCGGGGTTTATGGGCCACACAACTTGATGGGCTTTCATTTCTAGCCTTGGGTGAGCTAAATGTCCCTTGTGCTGCATAAGCAAGCGTGAGCAGGGCTCTATAAGCTTGTAGCATTTTATTTAGTAACTTGTTTAGGTTGAGTCGAGTCATGGCTTGCCCTAGTCAAGAGTTATGCGACCTGACTCACGTGAATCGAGGTTGAATCCTGAGTTGACTTGTAGCACCTACCTGTATTAATACTGATCGGGCCTGAGTCGACTCGGATGGTTCCTTAGTCTGGATCGGATCGGATTGGACACAAAGAATAACATGAGGGGGTGCATCTAATGAAAATATTAGATGTCATGAGAACATCAGGAGCCCACCTTCACCAAATAAAGCTCTGTACTAGAAGTAGAGGTGGGCAGGATCCGACCCGACTCGTTGGATTCGACTCGATCGAATCGGTTGGATCCGATCCGACCCGAACAGAAAGCCAGGGTCGGGTCAGATCGAGTAGACCCGCTCGGATCTAACGCCAAATCGAGTAGAGTTTGGGTCATGTAGCAACTCGATCTAATCCGGATTGAAATTGGGTAGTATAAAGTCAGATTTTACTTTTAAAAAAAATAAAAATTTATTTACCTTTACCCTTCTTCTACCCGAACCCGAACCTTACCCCTAGCCCGAGCTGACTTCCTCTCCTTCCCTCCTTTCTCTCCCTCTTTCTCTTCCGATTTCCCTCATCTCCCTCTTTCTCTCCCAATTTCCCTATTCTCCTTCTTTCTCTCCTTCTCTCTCCCAATTTCCTTCCCGTTTCCTTCCTAGCACCTTCTCAGCTTGACTCAGCCTAGTCTGAATCGACCAAACGGACTCAACTTGATCCGACTCGGTTTCCCTGACCGATTCGGATCAAGTAAGAAAGGAATCGGTTTGGATCAAGTTAGTCCTGCTAGACTCGATTCCGAAATGGATCGAGTTTGGGTCAGGTACTTGCGAAAACCGGATCGAGTTGAGTTGGACCTAATCCGATCTGACTTAACTGATGCCCACCTCTAACTAGAAGATGGTAAGCGGATTATAATTCAAAAGCTCTGGTTTTTCCTCCATCTTTATCATAATCAGCCCATCAGCAAGGTTCATGGGCCACACAGTCCGATGGGCTTTCATTTCTAGCCTTGGGTGTGGTTAATGTCATTGTCTGTCGGGGGAGCTCCTAGCATTTTATTTGGTGACTTGTTCAGGTTGAGTCAAGTCACGGTTTGCCCTACTTAAGAGTAATGCAACCTAACTCACATGACTCATGGTTGAATCTTGGGTTAACTCGTAGCACTTACCTGTATTAGTACTGACAGGGTCCACTGTTGGGTTTTGGACCCAGTAAAAAGGATCTTGTGGGAAGCTTGTTGGGTCCACTGTCATGGGCCCCACAAAAACCAGTTTAAGACAGGTCCAACCAGTTTTAGTATCAATATGTATATAAAAAAAATTATTCCAGCAACTAAAATATTGACGTATGCCAAGCCACATGTAAGTAAGCTTGTTTACATACCACACGTGATAAAGAGCGACTGTGAAATCTTTCCTAAGTTTACATATGTAAAGTTGTTGGGAGCATGGATTTGGAACCACCTGGAAACCCGTGGATTTGAAATCTTCCCAATGTGTTTCACCTTGGAGTGTGAATCAACTTTAATCCAAAAGTACCTATGCATGGTATATTTAAAGGCCCGGGTTTAAATTTAGTTACTAAATCAATTTTAATATATCTAGTGAGATATGTAATTTTTGACACAATAGTTGTGATAAGCCCAATGAGATATATGCTTTGCCCAAAAATGATGAAATTTCAAGTCTCGGATCGGCCACAAGCACAAGATTATGTCTAAATGACTAACCAACGATTTTTAATTGTTGATTTACATGGACAATGTTTGGACAATGTTGATCATCATTAATGGATCATGTGCCTAATAGAATGATAGTGTATATATATTGCCACACCTGTTACACCTGCAACTATTGATATAATGTTACACTTGTAACTATTGAAATGATTTTAGGTATAATCCAAGCTCTCAATATGGATTTCAAACCCCCGATTACTTTATGCTTCCAAACAACCATGGGATTTGAAACCACCTCAAATCCTCTTGAATCCACGGTGCCAAACGACTTTGTTTGGTTTAACCATTACAGTAATGTTCTATAATATTTTGTAAATGGGTAATGATTATCACAATTTATATGTAATACTACTTGGGTAACTTTAATTTTAACCTTGGATATGCATATAAAGTACTCAATTGTGATGAGATATGTGTGAATATAACTTGCCTAATATATCTTATATTGACATTGTCCATCCATTTTGTAATATTAATAGGGCATGACTAGGGGTCTACACGAACCGAGCTAGCTCAGTTAGCTCACTCGACTCGACTTGAAAAAGCTCAATTCAACTCGGTTCGAAGATGAGTTCTAGCCGTGTCGAGCTGATTTTTTGAGCTTGAAAATGAGTTCGAGCCGAGTTCAAGCTAGCCCCAACTCGACTCGACTCAGATCAAATCTAGCTCGAATCAAACTCGGATCGAACCAGTTTGGCGACTCAGTTACTTTGATATTTATGTTTCTCACCAAGTGTTTGATGAAATGACTCAACAAAGTGTGGCTGATGGCGTGGTTGGTAGCGAGGAAGGTATGTACATGAAATAAATACATTTTTTTCTTGATTTTTATGTTGCTTAGAAGGTATTTGATAAATTACCTTGAAAACTATTGCTGCTATTTCCCATATAGTGAGATTTTGAAGGTGCAGTCCAGGTGTTTGTGGAAATGCCACACAGGAAAACTTAGCTCGATCTTCGCTCAAATTGGTCCGAGCTCCTGATCGAACCGAGTTGAGCTGGCCGATCAGGCTCGATGACTGAGTCGAGCTAAGTTCGAGCTGAGGTTAGCTAATAGCCGAGCTGAGTCGATATAAGGCCAGCTCGACTCGGTTTGACTCGATGTACACCCCTAGGCATGACACCAAGAATGAGAAAGATCTAAAGTTCAAGTGGACCATACCATAAAAAGCAATGTGATAGTGATGCCCACCGTTAAAACATTCTTATAGCTTACTAGGATGTTTATTTGTCATCTAATTAGTTCATGAGGTGTGGATGAAGGGAAAACACAAACATCAACTTCATCCAAAGATTATGAAGACTGCAATAAGTTTTCAATGGCAGGCATTTAATCCCCTTTGTTTTCTATGGTGTGGTGAATTTTTGTTTTGGGTGTGCCTTGTTTTTTGTCACTTTTCGTAAAATGATCTTGCAAGATGGATAGATGGTGTGGATATAACACATATACATCATGATAAAGCCTACGAAAGTATGCCACTTCAACACACCTTTGCCCATCCTTCTCAAAGATGATATCAGAGGATTACCAAGATTGGACGATGGGTTTTATTCAACCGATGTCAAGGAATAATGATGTGAGTTTTGCACCCCATTACTATGATATTTCAAGGATCTAAATAGGCCCTAATTTATTATCCATTGTAATTATATCAGTTGCATTACTAAAATTATATAATAGAATGATTTGAACAGCCTAAACATTAGTAATCTAAGCCGATAATTAAAAAATATTGATGAGTCTCGGGATTGTGGACCTATGCTTGTGGCCTATTCCAAACTCAAATTTCGTCATTTCTTTAGCCAAGTACATATTCGAATCGGCTTATTACAATTCTTATGTCAAATATGAGATATGTACACCAATTTGATATATTAAAATTGTTTTAGTAATCAAATTCAAATTCATATAAATATATTATAAAATTGAATTCAATGCACTTTTTTTTTAAAAAAAATTCAGTACATTCCCAATACAAAGCTGTGAAAAACAATTAATGATTCCAAACCAACTTGATCTGTGATATGAATTATAATACATTCCAAACACAAGCTCTCTAAGAGACCCTTCATGAGCTGTTTACTAGTCGAATTGGCACCCTTGATTATAAATTTTAACTGTCCGCGTGAACACCTAATCTGCCAATTTAAAGTTGGTACATTTTCGGGCCATGTGGCATCACTTCAAAGACCATGGGATGGACGGTTTAGATCATTACCCATGCAGCAACGATGAATATGTGTAGCATCTAATAAGAGGCTGACCAGAGAAATGCAAAAACGGCCCACCAAAGTTACATTTCATGGGTGGGCCATAATTAAAGTGAAGATGTGTGTATCATGATCATACCATCAGTTGATAAGAAACTACAGTCTTTTATTATTATTATTATTAAATTCCTAGTGGGTTGGTGGGATTCAATCCTCTTTTTGCATACATGCATATCAATACGTCGTGATGCACGTGACCTAGTCTCGCCGTGTGGACCCAGTATCAGCCATTAGACCACCCCTTAGCGAAAACAGGTTGAAGGATAGGGAGCGCATTAGGTGCGGCCGTTACCGTGGGGCCCACCTTGATTTATTTATTCTATATCTACGCCGTCCATACGTTTTTTAAGATCATTTTAGGGCATGACACAAAAAAATGAAGCTGATCTAAATCTCAGGTGGACGGAAACAGTGGCCATTAAACGCTCTACATTAAGAGCTTCCTGTGACCCACCGTAATGTTTCGATGATGTTTATTTTCCATCCAATCTGTTGATAAGGTCACATAAACCAGGATGAAGTAAATAATAAAATATAAAACAAATAGTAGCTTGATACAAAACTCTCATGGCCTATTAACGGTCAATTTCCACTGTTTCAATTCCTACGGTTTGGTCCACTTGAGAATTGGATCTCCCTCATTTTTTGGATCCTAAAATGATCTGAAAAAACGGATGAACAGTGTGGATAGAGAATACATACCTCAAGGTGGACCCCACCATAAGGGATACACTGTATTAGGTAAGGCCGGGGCCGTACCAAATCGGTTCACGGATCGGATTACGCCTGCAAGCACTATCAGGTGAGAAAGGGGAGCCGCGTGGACCTGGGGGTTTCCCTGTCACACGTTAGAACATCTGCGACCGTCCGTGACCCTTTAAAGAAAGTGCTTCCCAAAGTGAAAAATGATTCTAATGGACTGGGCCCACAATTTCGGATAATCGTGTATGGAAAGCAAGATGCTGGAATCTCATCCGTTCATGTGGTACTCGTCAGCGATCAGACCGGGAGCGGGGATTATGTGTTACGCGGGTAACGCGTTACTGTATGTTGCCATGACCGTGCGGCCTACTTTGATGTATGTATTGTATATCCACACCGTCTATCCGTTTTTTACAGCTCATTTCAAGGCATGGGCCTAAAAAGGAAGCAGATCCAATCTCAAGTGGACCACACGATAGAAAAAAAATAGATTGAATACCCACCGTTAAAAACTTCCCAGGCCCGCCTTAATGTTTATTGACATTCAACTGGTTTATAACATCACACGGACTTGGACGAAGGAAAACACAGATATCAGCTTGATACAAAAACTATGTGGCCGTGATCTCTAACACATGCGCAGTCCCTTCACATGAGGGTAATCCAATGCATGTGAGTTCTTCTTGGTGGTAAAGTTACCAAAAGGTCCTGTTTCGGACACTGCCTGTGAAAGAAGTCCCTCAATAAAGGTCTTCTAATGTGAACTTGGGACTTCTGAAAAAGTCCCCGAGATTAAGTCAGTCAAGAGAAAAATACAAGAATAAGTTCAAGAAAGAGCGATGAATTGATGACTAGGATCTTTTAGGGCCTGTTTGAAAGCACAGTCAAAACCCATGTTCAGAGAAAAAACCCTGGACTTTTTAGGTTTGGAAGCCTACTGGAAGGGTCCGGCTCCGTTAGAAGTAGACAGATTGTTTGAATATTGAGATCATGTGATCGAGTGCCTACGTATGTGGATGTATTTAAAATAAAATAAAAAGCTCACAGAAATTATCCTTTTCAAGATCCATTGATGAAATGTCTCAAATAGGTGTTAAAAGGACTACTAGCATAAAGCCAGTAAAATGATCGAACCCCATGGGCTTATTTACCTTTCCTCAAAGAAGTTCATACATTGGGATGCTATTTGAAGCTTACCATGATATTTGTGAAAAATCCACCTCATTCATCCTTTTTGTGAGCTTATTTTAGAACATGCGACAAAAATTGAAGCCGATCCAAAACTCAAATTGGCCACATGAGAGGAAACAGTGGGAACACCCGCTACAGTTATATGCTCACAAAAGTTGTGTGTCAGGTGAAGTCTTAAGTTTTTTTCGCTTCATCCTAGTGCGGTTGACTTTATAAACAAGATGATGGCATATAAACAATAAGGGGGAGCTCAAGAAGGTTTCAACAGTAGGCATTTCTTTTCCTACCTCTTCTCTCACGTGTGGCCCACTTGAGTTTTGGATCCATATCATATTCATCGTGTGCCCTAACATAACCGTGCAAAATGGATAGATAGGGCAAATTTTTCAAAAACATCACAGTAAGCCCCTCCTAGCATAACAGTACAGGAACTTTCTGTAAAAGGCTTTCGCAGGATATCAAAATCCAGTCGACCACAACTGTATATGCTTAATAAATAAGCTCAATAACTGTGTGCTATCTGCCTGGTCATCTTATCTGAGTTCACTTTACAGTTAGGAGTTGGATTCTGGCTTGTAAATGGTTCGGGCTCAAAGGGATAATGATACAGTAAAGCATGGTGTACTGTAATAGAGTAAGCCACCAATCAAGGAAAGGGGAGTGCTAATTAAATTCACTTAAAAAAAATAAAATAAAATAAAATTCTCCAAATTTTTTTTCTTAAAAATGATTTTGAAATATCACTTGCTCCCATGTGATCAGTGACTTGCCCTATCACAATAGACAATGGCTTATATCAATTTCTCCTTTTAAGGTATTAGATGACATGCTTGATTGATGTACACATCTTATTGTACCATTTTAACATATTTGGTGTGTGAATAAAAGAAAATTAAATTGATATTATTGATGAAGAGTTTGATCAATAAAATCTGTTTACCAATTGTATTTATATAAATCCTAAGCTTAATTAAATTCACAACTCCATGAAAATAGCCAACTTTATGAAAATAAGAAATAACTTCTCAATTAGTTCAAACCCTTTCCTATTACTTAAATAAATATTGTAAATTATTATAAGACTTTTGAAATCTTAAAATATCTTTAAAATAATAAAATATTTTAACTTACAAAAATAGTTAATATTTTTAATTTCAAACTTAAAATTAACTATGAAAATAACCTACATATTTTTGGTAAGCCCTTCACGCAGTCAATGTCCTTTAGCATTGAACAACTAAGAGAACTAGCAGGTATCTTTTCAAAAACATATTATACACATGAAATGGATAATAAATTGCTTTGATGTTATAATGGGCTATAAACTCTTGGATGAGACTTTCTAACCTGATCTTGTCTATTCTAACCGGGTGAAAGTCCTCCAATAATTAATGGCTAGAATCAACGAATTGGTGTGGGTTCCTTTTCATGGCCTATCCAGGGTAGGCCATAACAGATGAACAGTTTGGATCTCGTTAGCATGGCACATGTATAGAGTGCTTGATAACTTAGTATTAGTGTATGCCTTCCATGATGATAATAATAACTAACTTAGTGTTCTGTTAAGGGAAGTGAATTTCCTATACCCCATGGCAACATGAAGTTCCTATTGCTAGAATATATGTAGGGCCCACGAAGATGCCCATGAAAAATCTACTCCGTCCATCTCACTTCAGAGCATGAGTCCAAAAAGAAGGGTATCCAGAACACAAGTGGGGCATGCTAGGATTGAACTCCCATTTTTTAAACCGTCGTGGGGTCACAAAAGTTTTGGATTAAGCTACTGTTTATGTTTTCAGTTCATCTCAGTGGGAATGACCTTATGAACGGTTTAAGATGGCATATAAACATCACAGTGGGCCCCAGAAAGGTTTCAACGGTGTGTGTTTCCGGTCCACTGTATACTGCCATGTGGCCCACTTGAATTTTGGATATACCCATTTTGGGGTCTTAACCTAACTTGAGCTGGAGAAACTAATATGGAGTGGAGTTTTCACCAACATTGCAGTGGACCCCACATCATTCACTGGCAACTCGTATCTTTCCTTAAGGACGGTTTGATTTTCCAAATTCAGGGTAAATGCCCGTAAATAGCTAATTATTACAATTTCACCTATTTGAAAATAAGAAGGTATTCCAGCTTTGAAAAATGGTTCAAAATGATTGGTATAAATTTGTTGGCCCCACCTTCATGTACATGGCATATCCGTGTCCTCCATCCGTTTTACAAGAACATTTTGAGGCATGAGTCAAAAATTGAAGAAAATCCAACATTCAAGTGGCCCACACAAAAGTAACCAGTGGCCTTAAGAAGTTTTTAATGGTGAGTGTTAGATTCCATTTTTACTATGGTGTGGTCCACTTGAACTTTGAATCTACCTTATTTTTTGGCTTATGCCTTAAATTCAGTTGGCATGGCGGATGGACAGTGTGGATAATCCACATACATCATGATGGGCTGCCATATATCTAGCAGCATCCTAGATCCTAGGATTGAAAAAAGTAAGAGTAAAATCAACATACGAAACGATGAAGGTAATTACCAAAGTAAGCGAGTATTGCCTATTTCCACTGCATTTCCATTTACTTCAGAAAATCAAACAGGCCCAACGATCTCCAATAAGTCTAAGCCGTGAATAGGCAATAGCAACTTCGTCTACTTTGGTCAAAGTAACGGGTCTTTGTTGCGTAACGTTTGATTGTTCCTCTCGAGCATTGCTAAACCTGCACCTGCTTACAAGTCGGCTACTATCCACATTACCATACATGTGAGCATTTCAGATCCAAGCCATCCACCAGGTGGACCTCACCGTGTAGATGTTACTACCAAAAGATAAAAATGATCCATTCAGTAGTCATACATTATATTAGAAATAAGTAGGTGGGTCATCAAACTTCGGCTGATTTTCCACAACCATCCATTTTACCTCATTCGTGGCATAGAAAATCCATATTGTAATACTCTTCTTATGGAAAGCTTGGATATTTCACCAGTCTACCACGTTGGCATATATGATGGCATGTGAATTGCCTAACTTGTAGGTGTGTGCAGCTTAGCAAAATTGTATTTTTTTCGACATCGTATTATGTAACCTGACGTGATTTCCTCCTGACTAGACCTTTCGTGTAGAAAATATTTATACCAGACTCAAGTCCCACCAAAATAATATTCAAACTAGTAGTAATTCATTGATTTAAAAACCGGTCCATTTACTATTTATTATTTGATTTATAATTTTTAAGCAAAAAGTAAGATGTTTTGTCAATTCCTCACGATAAGATATGGAAATAATTCTGAATTAATAGTGCCTCTATCCGACACATGGAATTTAGGCCTGCCGGCCAACCAGGTCAATTTAGAGGGCCAACAGCTGAGCTTAGGGAGGTCGGTAGCTTTGGCTTCATTACCAACGGTACCAAACTATTGATGTAGAAATCCAGTGAGCTTCCCCTGTACCTTTGTGTACCTGTACAAGAGATGAACAAAGAAAACCCTGGCTCATGCAGGGAACCATCCGATGCTGCCATAGTCATATCTACAAGTATTTTCCATTAAGTGGTCTTTGATCATGTGGTTTTTATCTTATAGTAAAATTTACTAAAAGGTCCCCTCTTGTACCTTACATTCCAAGAAAAGTCTACACGATGTGAATTTATGCATAGCTCGACTTGCAAAAGATTCATTTGGTCTCTTTCTAAAAGTAAATTACCCATTGCTTATGTTATAAGCTGGCAGTCATGTTTAAAAAATGTGTTCAAATGCACCTCAATGCAGTGTAAAATGTAATATTTCGGCTCTTCAATACTTGGGTATTGAATGATCTAGGGTGTTACTGAAATTTTTTGATCAAAATATAAAATCTCATCCATGAATAAACTCGAAAACATTAGAACTTGCTAGTGTCAACATTGTTCTAGAAATTCGAACTTAACTAGATTTCACACACAAACAGATCACACTGTACCACATTGATTGCAGATTCCTGAATCCAATAAACCCTAATTGTTTAGTTAGACAGGATTCTCGTGAGATCGTCTAAAATTAAAATGACTAGGAAAATGATTAACCTATAGAACACTTAAGTTAGAACCCTAAAACCTTGAGACTAAAAAAATTACAAATCGACTGTAGTTTTTTCTAATTTTGGCATCATTCCTACACGAAGAGATTGACGGTAGCCCTGTTGTCAAACATGATTTGGTGACTAGGCAGCTCTCGAGGTGGGTGGATATGTTCAACGGTTTAAGATTTTGAGTCATATCATGAGTGAGCCTTTTTATAACTACACTTTTAGATGATGCCCCCTGACTCCACGGTAACAATATTTACATTTGGAGTCTTGCTCATTCGCATCTTCCATAGGAAAGGAAGCATGTTGTATTACTATAGGAGGAGCAAGTTCTTCCACATCACTTATCATTTGACTAGTCTAGAACAATTTGGCTTGAAAGCCAGATGGAAGAGTGAGTACTATGTTGCAATCAAACACCACGAGTGACAATGCTCCAAAAATAAATTTTAAACCCAGACATTGCTCTCAAGTATTTTTAAGCCGTGATGCTCATTAGAACTTACACCAAAACGCCCGACACCCTCATCGGCCATTGAAGCTGCCTCCACCTATTTAAAAATGGGTGGTGATATGTCCAATACTTAGGTTATTGAGTTCTTTAATCAGTAGATCGTCTCCTAAAAACCATTCATCATTGAGAAAATTGGATTAGTCATCACCATTGCCCATATTTCTCAATTATGGAGTACTATTAGACTGGGTACTGTCTTCTGTGGCATGATCGTGCGTGACAGGTTTCAGAATTGTTTCGACTTTGTTTATAGTTAGTTGTTCCAATAATTGAGGAAGTCTCCAAAATGGTTGTGACTGCCCAATTCTTGGCCGAGATGCATTCTCAATCTCTGTCAATTCTCTTTTTATGACTGCTTAACACTACTACCAATGGCATTTTTAAGTTTGAGTCATCGCGTTAAGGGTACTTAAGAATTTGGGTTGCATGATCCTTTTCTAGACTCCCTTTTGAGTTGATGGAGGCTTAACTATCCTCTAATTCAGAGTTTTCTACTGAGGTCAACAATCAAGGGGCGGGAATGCCTCCGCTGCTAATAAGTCTCTCTTCTGTCGGTCGTCTTTTAAATTGCATGTATGACCTACCTTGCTAGCCGAGGTGGAGCTTCCACGTCTTGGGCCACCCTGGCACATCGACTGCATAGTAGTAAGACTAGACCGCAACGTTGCATTGCTTTCGACTTTTCTACTAATCTTGCATCCTCTATGTAGGAGTGGTATCGTCCCAATCTTCGTCATCATGACGCACCATATAATGACCAGGACCAAGATCAACTCTTTGCTTTGGTCGATCCAATTTTTATAGGTTCATCATGGCCATGTTGACGACTAGATTAAGCGGGAATGAGTAAGTATTTATCAGTATTGCTTCTTTGCCTTTTCAGAGAATTTCAACAATTTACGATCGATGTTATCTTGCACATTGTTCCTGAACACAACACACTGATTGGTGGAGTGAGAATGCATTTTATGCCATTTACAATATTTAATCTTTTTTAATTCATTGGCTATTAGAATTTTGTGATTATTAGGGACTTTAATGAACTTCTCAGTTGGCCGTATCTCAAATATCTCATTGGCCCAGGTGATATTAAATGTGTATGCTTTCTGAGCCTTTTGTGTGGTTAGTACGGTTGTTTCTACCTTGACTAGGATTGAGCAAATGAGTGAATTTTTTTGCCACTACCTCGGTAATCGCAACTTCACAATTAGGGTTGTACTAATACATTCCAATTATCAGGTTCTTTTGCTTAACTCCTTCCTGAATGAGCTCCTCATATCTAGAAACCTTCCTGATTAAATCATACAAATCTACAAACTCCATTCTAATGAATTTCTTCGGAGTTTGTATTCCAGGTTGTCTTGCGTAAGTTGTAAAAATTCAGCCTTAGCTGTGATAACCTCTTACGCCGACTTTTTCTCTTTTGAACCAGGTGATGTAAATCTTTTAAAATTCCTCAAACAACTATCAGAAACGTGCGAGATCAGCCATAGTTGTCTCACTGTCTTTGGAAAAGAACCGGGCATGAAAATTTTCCTCTATATCCCGCTAGATATGGATTGAATTTGGTAATAAGTTGGAGTACCATGTGAAGGTCAATGTCGTCAATGAATGACTAAATAATTGTAACTTGTTGTGTTAGCTAGTTCACCACATTGCGTAGTAAATCAACCAACATGTTCAATGGTTGATTAGCCAGAATCGCTTGAGAATAAGGTAAAATTCAGTCGGTAGTTCCTCGGCAAAGGGTATTATAGGTCAATCCATTCGGGATAAGGCTTTTAATAGATTGGGATTATATTGTGGCTAATGACTTGGCCTACAACCCGTTGGATATTTTATTGATTTGGTCACGATCTATCCACTACAGTTTAACCATTGGTGGTAGATTAGGATCCACCTAGTTCTGTCCCTCATGAAACAACGGATTTCTAAGAAAATAATGGTAGGGCATCCCTTCTGGCATACCCTGATTCTAAACTTCAAGAACAAAATTCATAAGCTCTCGCTCTAATTTCCTAAACTCGGTGTGTAATGAAACATTCCACCCCTCTTGGATTGGGACAGGAGGTGAGCTTCACTATAGGAGAGGTATTTATAATGGCTGAACCATGTTACTGATAGTGATGAGGCTTTCCTCCTTAGTTCTGAAGAGAGATAGTGCAACTCGTTGAAAAAATGGATGTTTTTTCCATGATGCTCGACCGGTCAAGTAGGCCGCTCGACTCAAAGTCCAGCAAGCAATTGGTTCTGAAATTCTGTGAGGCTCGACCAATCGAGGGAGGTGCTCGACCGGTCGAGGACCCTGCTCAACTGGTTGAGGTTACACAGATTCATGTCCGGATTTTGTGTGGACTGCGTAAATTTGAGGCAGTTTTGCAAGAGGTGTGAAAGAGAGTTGTCTAAACTATAAATAGGGTTCCCTAGGGGCTATTCTAGGGAATGCAAGAGAGTTTCTTAAATCTTTGCAAAGGTTTGCTAAAGGATTTAGGGTTATCAAAGGTGTGTGAGAGAGAGAGAGAAAGCTTGTGGAAGGGAGGTTATGGTTGTAGAAGTGATCTATTGTGCAATCGATGTCTCAGCGCTTCTATATCCTCGTGATCGGTGAGATCTCTCCGTTTTTCTTTATTCTCTTATTGTTTATCCATTCTTGCATGAGTAAAGAAGATTTGATCTAAGCAGTGAATGCTTATGATAAATTGTAACGTTCTACTTCATAGTAGATTGTTGTTCTGGATTAGGTCCCGTGGTTTTTACCTCTTTGAGGGTTTGTCACTTAAAAATCTCTTGTGTCGTGTGGTTTGTGCTTTAATTTATTTTATTGCTTTATTATCCCATAATTTTAATTTTTTCGGGAGGCTAAATCCTAAGGTTTTGTGCAACGGCCCCCAACAGACAGAGCTCCCTTCGGTATTATACTGTGTTGCCATAAGTGTTCCTTTGGTAATGATGGTCATCAAACGATGCATGGCCTCAGTCTGGTTAACCATCTGTCTGTTCAATCTCAATTTGAACATGAAATTGCTCGTCTGGAGCATGCACCAATTCTGCCTGAGCTCTCTCATACTCCTGAACATGCAAAATACTCATTTGCACATCCTAAAGTCCGACCATTATCTCTTAAAGAGATGTGGTTTGAGAAGTCGATGCTCCCTCCTGGTTCACGGGACTAAGTATTGGACTATTGTTCAGATTCAATGATTTGGGAGCTGCTTAAACTAACATATCTTCAGTCAGAGGTGGTGCAGTTGGTGTCGAGGGTTCATTCCCAACTATTCGATTGCTTCTTCTATTCATATTTTTTATTAATTAAATCGTAATGTCACACTAGTAAGTAAACCAAAGCGAGGGTCCCAGCATGTGTGCCAAGAGATGTTACTTTTACCCGAATTGTTGCATGGCTGGGGTTCAATGAATATTTCTAACAGTTAAGTGATTTTTTTTTTTTTTAATCCCATTGGACATACTAAGAGATGTTATTCTTGCCCAAATTGTTGCACGGGCGATGTTCAATGAATTTTTCTGACAGTCAAGTAGATTTTTTTTGTCCCATTGAGCGTGCCAAGAGATATCACTGGTATTTCAATCTCAGTCATGTGATTAGTGTGGGCGTGCTAGAATTGAATGTGCGACTCAATTCAAATCAAACAGCTTAGGTCCAAAGTTCTAAGATAAACAGATATATTAGAGATCGACTGTATATGACTGAGTTATAATAATATTAGTCGCTTATTCAACCACTTATAGAATATTACTTAAGATGATTTGGTGATAGTCAGAGGGTCGGGTTCATTCTCTAAAACTGGGTTACACTTTTACCTTCCTTATGAAAGATCTTTTTTCTCTTTAGAATAAATAAAACCAAAAAGAAAATTTTTATGGTCGACCACAGAACTCTTTAGATGGAAAACTTCACTTAATATTCTAATTAAATCTAGCGTATACGTATAGACTCGAATTACAACTAAAGTTAACAACTACTCAATTACCAATATGAATTACACCAAGGAATGTAAATAGAATATAAATGTAAAGATTTTACTAATGAATGATACAGTAAAGCATAGTGTAGTGTAATACGGTAAGCTACCAATCAAGGAAGGGGGAGTGATAATTAAATTCACTTTTTTTGGAAAAAAAATAAATTCCCCCAAATTTCTATTTCCTAAAAATGATTTTGAAATATCACTTGCTCCCATGTGATCAGTGACTTGCCCCATCACAATATACAATGGCTTATCATATCAATTTCTCCTTTTAAGATATTAGATGGCATGCTTGATTGATGACTCACCTTATTATGGTACACATCTTATTGTACCATTTTATCATATTTGGTGTGTGAATAAAAAAAAAGAAAATTGATATTATTGATGAAGAGTTTGATTAATAAAATCTGTTTACCAATTGTATTTATATAAATCCTAAGCTTAAACTCACAACTCCGTGAAAATAGCCAACTTTATGAAAATAAGAAATAACTTCTCAATTAGTTCAAACCCTTTCCTATTACTTAAATAAATATTGTAAATTATTATAAGACTTTTGAAATCTTAAAATATCTTTAAAATAATAAAACATTATAACTTACAAAAATAGTTAATATTATTAATTTCAAACTTAAAATTAACTATTTGTTAATTTTAAGTTTGAAAATAACCTACATTTTTTGGTAAGCCCTTTGGGGGGTCAATGTCCTTTAGCATTGAACAACACCTAGAGCTAGTAGCCGGTAGCTTTTCACAAATATATTATATACATAAAATGGATAATAAATTGCTTAGATGTTATAACGGGCTCTAAACTCTTGAATGAGACATTTTAACCTGTTCTTTTTTATCCTGCTCCAGTGATTAATGGCTAGAATCAACGGATTGATGTGGGTTCCCTTTCATGGCCTATCCATGGTAGGCCATAACAGATGAACAGTCTGGATCTCGTTAGCATGGCACATGTATAGAGACTAACTTAGTATTAGTGTATGGCTTAGATAATAATAATAATAATAATAATAATAATAACTTTGTATTCTGTTAAGGGAAGTGAATTTCCTGTACCCCATGGCAACATGAAGTTCCTGTTGACGGAATCTATGTAGGGCCCACCAATATGCCCGTGAAAACTCTACTCCGTCCATCTCACTTCAGAGCATGAGTCCAAAAAGAAGGGTATGCGGCACGCTACTGGAAACAGCGAGGATTGAACTCCCATCTTTTAAACCTTCGTGGGGATACAGAAGTTTTGAATTCAGCTAGTGTTTATGTTTTCAGTTCATCTCAGTGGGAATGACCTTATGAACGGTTTGGATGGCATATAAACATCACAGTGGGGCCTTATTAAAGGTTTCAATGGTGTGTGTTTCCGGTCCCACTGTTTACTGCCATGTGGCCCACTTGAATTTTGGATACACCTCATTTAGGGGTCGTATCCTAACTTGAGTCGGAGAAACTGATGTACGGAATGGAGTTTTCACAAACATTGCAGTGGATCCCATATAAATCACAGGCAACTCGCGTCTTTCCTTATCGATTGCCAATAGTCTAAGTCGTGAATGACAATCGCAACTTCGTCTGCTTTGGTCAAAGTCACGGGTCTTTGTTACATAATGATTGTTCCTCTCAAGCATTACTAAACCTGCACACGCTTACAAGTCGGCTGCTATCCACGTCACCATACATGCGAGCATGGAAGATCCAAGCCATCCAACAGGTGGACCTCACCTTGTAGATGTTACTGCCAAAAGATAAATATGATCCATTTGGTAATCATGCATTATATTAGAAATAAGTTGGTGGGTCATCAAACTTCGGCTGATTTTTCACAACCATCCATTTTACCTGATTCTTGGAATAGAAAATCTACATAGTAATACTCTTCTGATGACTGGATATTTCACCAGTCTACCACGTTGGCATATATGATGGCGTGTGGATTACAACAAAATTGTATTTTTGTTCATCATCGTACTACTTGAGCTCACGTGATTACCTCCTGACTATAAAAGTAAAGGTCCTATTGTAGACCTTTCATGTGGAAAATTATACCAGATTCAAGTCCAACCAAAATAATATTCAATGACTAGCAATTTATTGATTTTAAAACCGGTGTATTTACTATTTATTATTTGATTTATAATTTCTAAGCAAAAAGTCAAATATTTTGTCATTTCCTCAATAAAAAAAAATAAAAATGGAAATAATTCTGAATTAAGTGTGCCCTTATCCAACCCACGGACTTGAACCCTGCCGGCCGACCAGGTCAATTTAGGGGGCCATCTGCCAAGCTCAGGGAGGTTGGTAGCTTCGACTCTATCACAGACTGCGTCAAACTATTAACTCATGCGAGCTACGACTTGCAAAAGATTCATTTGGTCACTTTTGAAAAGTAAATTATCCATTGCTTATGTTATAAGCGGGCAGTCATGCTTAAAAAAAGTGTTCAAATGCACCTCAATGTGAGGTAAAGCGTAATACTTAGGCTCTTCAATACTTGGGTATTGAATGTTCTTGGGTGTTACTGAAATTTTTTTAATCAAAATATAAAATCACATGCGCTCGTACATGAATAAACTCGAAACATCAGAACTTACTACTATCAGCATTGTTATGAAAATTCAAACTTAATTACATTTCACACACATACAGATTACACTGCACCACATTGATTACAGATTCCTGAATCCGATAAACCCCAATTGTTTAGTTAGACAGAATTCTCGTGAGATCGCCTAAAATTAAACTAACTAGGAAAATGATTAACATATAGAACACTTAAGTTAGAACTCTAAAACCTTGAGACTAAAAAATTTCAAATTGACTGTTATTTTTTCTAATTTTGGCATCATTCTTATATAGAAAGATTGATGGTAGCCCTATTGTCAAACATGATTTTGGTGACTAGGCAGCTTTCAAAGTAGGTGGATATGTTCAATGGTTTAAGATGTTGAGTCATATCATGAGTGAGCCTTTTTATACCTACACTTTCAGATGATGCCTCTGACTCCATGATAACAATATTTACATATGGAGTCTCACTCATTCGCATATTTCTAGAGAAAATGAAGCATGTTGTATTACTATAGGAGGAGCAAGTTCTTCCACATCACCTATCATTTGAAAAGTCTGGAACAATCTGGCTTGAAAGTTAGATCGAAGAGTGAATACACCACGAGTGACAATGATCCAAAAATAAATTTTGAACTCAAACATTGCTCCCAAGTGTTTTCAAACCATGATGCTCATTAGAACTTACACCAGAATGCTCGACACCCTCATCAACCATTGAAGTTGCCACCGCCTATTTAAAAATGGGCGGTGATACTTCCAATACTTGGTTGTCGAGTTCCTCAATCAACAAATCATCTCCTGAAAACTATTCATCACTGAGATAATTTGATTAGCCATCATGATTGCCCATATTGCTCAAGTGTGGAGTATTATTAGTCTGGGTACTATCTTCTGTGACATGATCCTGCATGACAGGTTTCAGAATTGTTTCGACTATGTTTATGGTTAGTTGTTCCAACAATTGAGAAATTCTCCAAAATGGTTGTGACTGCCCAATTCTTGGCTGAGATGCATTCTCAATCTCTATCAATTCTCTTTCTATGGCCACTTAACGCTGTTGCCAGTGGCATTTCTGAGTTCGAGTCATTGCGTCAGGGGCGGTTAAGAATTTGGGTTGCATGATACTTTTCTAAACTCCCTTTTGAGTTAATGGAGGCTTGACTATCCTCTAATTCAAAGTTTTCTGTTGAGGTCAACAGTTGAGGGGCAAAAATGCCTTCTGTGGCTGATAGGTCTCTCTTCTGTCAGTTGTCTTTCAAATTGCATATTTGACCTACTTCACTGGCTGAGGTGGAGCTTCCACGTCTTGGGCCACCCTAACACATCGACTGCATAGTATTGAGACTAGATTGCAGTGTTGCGTTACTCTCGACTATTCTACTAATCTTGTAGTCTCTGTGTAGGAATGGTATCACCTCAATCTTGGTCATCATAACGCATTGTATAATGACCAGGACCAAGATCAACTCTTTCCCTTGGTCCAATTTTTATAGGTTTATCATGGCCATGTTGACGTCCAGATTAAGCGAGAATGGGTTAGTATTTATTAGTATTGCTTCTTTGCCTTTTTTAAAGAATTTCTACAATCTATGACCGATGTTATTTTGGCTATCGTTCCTGAACACAACACAGTTATTAGTGGAGTGAGAATGCATTTCACGCCATTTACAATATTCAATCTTTTTTAATTTATTGGCTATTAGAATTTTGTGATTATTAGGGACTTTAATAAATTTCTCTGTTGGCAGTACCTCAAATATCTCATTGGCCCAGGTGATATCAAATGTATATGCTTTATGAGCCTTTTATATGGTTGGTACAGTTGTTTCCGCCTTGGCTAGCATTGAGAAAATGAGTGGCTTTTTTGCCACTACCTCGGCAATCGCAACTTCACAGTTAGGGTTGTGGTAATACATCTCAATTATCATGTTCTTTTACCTGACTCCTTCCTGAAAGAGCTCCTCATATCTAGAAACCTTCCTAATTAAATCATACAAATCCACAAACTACATTCTAATGAATTCCTTCGAAGTTTGTATTTCAAGCTGTCTTGCGTAAGTTGCAAAAATTTAGCCTTAGATGTGACGACCTTACACCGACTTTTTCTCTTTTAAACCGGGTGATGTAACTCTTATAAGATTTCTCAGACAACTATCAGAAACGTGTGAGATCAACCATGGTTGTCTCATTGTCTTTAGAAAAAAACTGGGCATGAAAATTTTCCTATATGTCCTGCCAAGTATGGATTAAATTCAGTAATAAGTTGGAGTATCATGTGAAGGTTGATGCCGTCAACGAATGACCAAATAATTGTAACTTTTTATATTCAGCGTTAGCCAGTTCACTACATTGCATAGTAAATTGACCAACGTTTTCAATGGTTGATTGACCCGGATCGCCTGACAATAAGGTAAAATTCGGTCGGTAGTTCCTCGACAAAGGGTATTGTCGGTCAATCCATTCGGGATAAGGCTTTTGGTAGATCGGGATTGTATTGTGGCTAATGACTTGGCCTACAACCTGTTGGACCATTTTACTGATTTGGTCACGATCTATCCGCTATGTTCAACCATTGGCTGTAGATTGAGATCCACCTAATTCTGTACCTCATGAAACAATAGATTTCTGAAAAAATGTTGGAAGGGCTTTCCTTTTGGTTTAACCTGATTCCAAACTTCAGGAACACAATTCATGAGCTCTCACTCTAGTTTTCGAACTTGGTGTGCAATGAAGCATTCCACCCCTCCTGGATTGGGACATGATGTGAGTTTCGCTTAAGAGAGGTATCTATAGCTAGTGGTTGAACCATGTTAACGACAAAACTTCCTTCGGTATTATACTGTATTGTTGTAAGTGCTCTTTTGGTAATGTTGGTCATCAATCGATGCATGACCTTAGTATAGTTAACCATTTATCTGTTTAGTCTCAGTTTGATTACGAAATTGCTTGTCTTGATCATGTAGCAACTTTGCCTGAGCTTTCTCATACTCCTGAACGTGCAAAATACTCATTTGCACATTCTAGAGTTCGACCGTTATCTCTTAAAGAGATGTAGTTCGAGAAGTTGATACTCCCTCCCGGTTCATGGGACTGAGTGTTAGACTATTGTTCAGATTCAATGATTCAGGGGCCGCTTGAACCAATACGTCTTCGGTCAGAGGTGATACAGTTGATGTTAAACAATTCGATTGCTTCTTCTATTCATATTTTTAATTGATCAAATCGTAATGTTATACTAGTAAGTAAAGCAAAGCGAGGGTCCCAGCGTGTGTGCCAAGAGATGTTACTTTTATCCGAATTTTTGCACAACTAGGCTTCAATGAATATTTCTAACAATTAAGTAGTTTTTTTTATCCCATTGGACATACTAAGAGATGTTGCTCTTGCCCAAATTGTTGCACAGGCAATGTTCAATGAATTTTTCTAACAATCAAGTAGATTTTTTTTTTTATCCCACCGGGTGTGCTAAGAGATGTCACTGGTATTTTAATCTCGGTCATGTGATTAGTGTGGGTGTGTTATAATTGAATGTGTGGCTCATTTCAAAATAAACAACTTAAGTCTAAAGCGCTAAGATAAGTAGATATATCAAAGATCGACTGTATATGACCGAGTTCTAATAAGATCAATTGCTTATTCAACCAGTACTTGTACAATGTTATTTAAGATGATCAGGTGATAGTCAGACGGTGAGGTTCATTCTCTGAAACCGGGTTACACATTTTCCTTCTATATGGCAGATCTTTTGCTCTTTAGAATAAATAAAACAAAAAAATAAAAATAAAAAAATTCTACATTCGGCCGCTTAACTCTCTAGATAGAGAACTCACTTAATATTCGAAATGAATCCAACGTATGAGTATAGACTTAAATTACAGCTAGAGTTAACAATTACTCGTACACTAAGGGCCTATTTGATTGTCCGGCTCAAGTGTAATTACCATGTAAATGGGTAATAATTATTTACCTAAGTAATTACCACATCTTTTCCCATGCAGATGTGACAACTTACTTTTTTAACAGTTTAATCGAAAAATTTACAACCTTAATGTGGGGCCCATCTTGATGTATGTTACTTATCCACATCGCTCATTTGTTATATCAGTCAAATTTATGGCATGGGCAAAAATTGAGGCAGATCCAAAGGTCAAGTAGACCATACCATAAGAAACAACGAGAATCGAACACCTACCATTAAAATCTTCTTGGGGCCCTTAAAAGTTTTGCATCAAGCTGATATTTGTGTTTTACCCTTATCCATGCTTGTGTGACCCTATGAATGGGTTAGATGATGAAAAAACCTCAATGTGGGACTAATGAAGAAAATAACTTTCAATTGTGGACGAATTAAAGCCATTGTTTCCTTTAGTGTGGGTCATTTGAGTGTTGGATTTGTCTCATTTTTCGATTTATGTTCCAAAATGTTTCAATAAAATAGATGGACCCTGTGGATGTATCATATACATTATGGTGAGGTCCACATATTTAAGTCAACACTTTTGTTTCGATTTTTGATGTGGAATTACACTCATATTTTCAAACATGGTAAAAAACTAATAATTACTTGTTTACCTTGATTTACATGTATCATGGAAAATCAAACAGGTCCTAAAGAATGTAAATAGAATGTAAATGTAAAGATTTTATTAAAGAATGTAAATGACTGATAAAGCTAAGGATTATATTAAGGAATGTAAATGACTGATAATTGAAAAATAAATTTGATTTGGTTAATATGAGATAATTTCTTTTGCTGAATTCCATTGTTATTTATATCGTTAAATTGTTCATTTAGATGCTTCTCATATCCTACAATTATGTTACCATTTCAACACTTCATGATCTTATAGAGATTTCCTTCTAAACTTTTCACATATCCTAATAACCGCTTTAACACATTTACTTCCTCTTAATGGATGATATAACATTGCTTGATAAACATCAACTATATTATCACAAACTTTTCATATACCTCCGAAGATTTTCGAATATACCCCACTACTCTCCCCTGATTACAAGCAACATTTTATTTTTTCATAATTATTATAAAAATTTGACAGAAATAAGGATGAAAACCCGCGCCATGTAATTCCACGGCCAAATGTGCGAGTTCACCGAATCTTAGCGGAGACTAGATCGGATAAAAAGGGTTGACAGTGATATTGGAGTGTAGTAGCCTACAAGTAAGAAACATGCACATGCCTACGTCATTTTCCTTTTCATCTTGTCCGTTTCCAAGATTGCATTTACGGTTTCCCAAATCCCACACCGTACAATGATGTGGGCCGGAATCTCTACGCACATCCAAAATTAGATTTTTAAAATTAAAGGCCATTTGGACCTTGTAAATGACTTGCTAGGCCATTTTGTTTGTCCTCATCATGCGTCACTACCCACTTCTGCTGAATATCAGGTTGGAAGCTTGGAATTGAGTTTTAAGAGCAGTCTGCATACTGTTTATAAGAGAAGGTCTCAATTCCAAGTTGAGGGATCATAAGTTTTTTTAGCCTAGTCGACGACTTCCAACCTTTAATGTGTGTGTGACATCCAATATCCGTCCAATTGGTTGGCCTCATCAAAAGAGTTCCAAAAAAAATCAGCCAAATCCATTTATTGAGTTGACCAAACTTGCATTTTGCTAGTTATCAATGGTTAGAAATTATTTTCTATGTTGTGACTCACCTCATGAGTATACGGGGTTGATTTCTACAATGTATAATCCTAATGGTGGGGCCAACCTATTGTTTGGGTTGGATGTATCACAAAACTAGTAAGTTGTAAATTATCCATTGGGTGGACCATAACTTGTATTCCAACGGATTGGTCTTTAATAACATCTGTTTTATTATTATTATTATTTATTTACTGAGAAATGATCTGGTGTTATGAGAGCACTATAATCTATGGTGCCCCTAATTGGACTATGGAACTTAGACAATCCCATCCATTTATCTAGACTGTTGGGTTTCTCCAGCGAACATTTCATGGGCTGCCATACAAACATCATCCAAATTCGATGAAGATTAAAGATTTAATCAATGGTCTTTAATATGGACGGTCAAGATCGTTTTAAAAAAATAGGTCTGCCCAACAATTTAGTCCAGATCAATTGCATGTTATTCTAAAGAATCACGTTTCTTAGAAAAGTGTAACAATCGGACCAACAATTTAGAAAAAGGAGGCCAAATGGAGGATGGATTGGACTGGCCACTAGTGTCATTTTTTCTATGGTAGCCTATGAAATATACTCTGACTTAATGGACGGTTCAGATTAGTCAGCTGGACTATATAATGGTCCTATGCAAATAGGAGCATTATACCTTTGCCATGAGTGGAGCATTTCTCTACTCTTTTTTTTTTCCCCAGCTTTCTTAATGATCGAAATTATTTCTTGATAGAGTTCTATACTGTCATGATTAAAATGTCAGAACTAATTTTGGGACGCCACTGTTACAAGTTCTGCAACACAAAGCTCCTTGGGGGCCATTACAATGTTCACCTTAAATCCACTCCATCCATCAGTTTTGAAAGCTCATTTTAGTGTAAAATCCCAAAAATAAAGTAGATCCAATATGTAAGCAGGCCACACCATAAGAAAAAGTAGGAATTGAATGCCCACCGTTGAAATCTTATTGGAGCCCACATAAATTTTCTATCATGTAGAATATTTCTGTTTTCCATTTATCACGGTGAGAATCACCTTACGGAGGGTTTTGATGGCATATAAACATCACTGGGGTTTCAACGGTGGCCACTACTTCCTGTTATGTGGCCCACTTCGGTCTTAGTTCTGCCTCATTTTTATTTTTTTTTGGCTCTCATAATGAAATGAGGTGTTGAAATTGATGAACAGAGTAGATTTCATAAGAAAATCGTGTGGCGGGCCTTGGAGTTTTATCTTGCGGAACACCCTGTAAAAGATAGTCGCTGAAAACTCGGATAGCTGGCTTTGGCCATGGTTCCACTCATCCGATTGGATACAGCTGTATTATATCTGCCTCCTTTAATTACTAACGAAGGGTGTGGGCGCGCATGGATCGATGCTTACGCACAACTAGCTGTTATCGCATGGAGCCACGCGTAGCGTTTGTAGTGTTTACACGACATCCCGTCCATCAGCAATACCGTCCCAATTTAAAATTGGGATATCTCGTTGAACTTCTCATAAGCATATATGTGCAGGAATAGATGGTCACGCACAACTAGCTCTACACGTGCGTGGGCCCATGTTGTTTGCACGACATCTCTCGCCCGTCCATCAAGATCGTCCAACCATAAAAATAGGTACTCAAAAATCAGATATATTCAACGGTTGTTATTCAATTTGGATACGCAGCCACATGTAATGAATGGCTCCATTTTAATTAAACGTATGGGAATGCGTTAAGTGTCGTACGTGCAAGAGTTGTATTTAACCTGAATAACTTATTCATGTTCTTCAAAAAAAGCTATAAAGATATAAAAATTTAAAAAGCTAAACTTGATGTTTATTTTATTAATTTAAAAATAGATAAAGCTCAATTAAAAAAAAATTAATATATAAAGAAGAAGTTACCAATAGGAGCCTAAGCTAGAGAAGCAACCATGGTCTTGATGATCCTCCAGACCTAAATAGCTGTAAGACAACTGCCGCGTATGGCCAATAAGTAATAACCGAGGTATTACTAAGTAAAAAGTTAACAATTTTGGAGATAAATGAATTGACTTGCTACAACAGTGCCTTGAATAGAAGTGGAACTAGATTAAAGCCATGCTAAGAATTTGGATGCTTGTTACCGCATGATATTGGATTGAAGTGAAGGAAATTGAAGATAAACTAATTAAGATAGGTGTCAAGAGGGATGAGCGATAGGTGGCATTGAGTTGAAAGAGTTTTGTGTGATTGTGGTAGCATGAATATTTATTTATTTATTTATTATTATTTTTTGTTCAAACTTTATAAGTTTGGAAAGGCAACCGCCTTGTGTGATGTTCAGCATGAAAGATTTTAAGCTTGGCCTACTAAATTTTTTTTAATTTTTATATAATTATAATCTAATATATTAGGCCATGTATGTAAGAAAAATTATAATTCTAACCAGTATTATTACATATTCTTTTATCTAACTAATACAATAAGTATCTTATATGATACGTTTTGCTAGAGCCTTTCAGTTGTTGGACTCTTTTATTTGCAAAGAGTTGATTTTCTTAATCTGAACTAGTTTTTATAAATAATTGCTTTTGTTAGAATTCGAACGTTCAATGATTCCCAACATAGAAATGTATTTAGCCTATTGCCTTTGATGTTCATCAATACCAAGTGACATATATGATTTCCATGTGGCATTTTCTGATCCGTCCTATATAACCACGATGGGCCAGGTGTAAACACCAACCTATCACGAGGGGCACTACGATGTCAACACGTGAGAGATTTTCATGAGATTAAGCTGTGGGCCCCACCATAATCTACTTCAGATATCTACCCCATCAAATCAGATTCCCGGTTGGTCGGGATAATTCATGCCTTGAGTGATCCTCACCGCATACAATAAGTGAAAGTGGATACCCACCCACTGAAACATGGTCGTTTATATGCCCCACTAATATGTAGCTCAGCCATCCCACCCATTTATCGTGTGTAAATTAAACTTGGAGGAGCCGTCACACCAAGTTTCAGCCAAATCCAACACTCAGGTATGCCTTACCAAGTGTTTATAGATGTTTTAAGCATGATTTCACACGGTTTCAAAAGGCGTGAATTACTCAAGTTATAGAAATGGCTGATTTTTTAGATATATCATAATTTAAATGGAACTCACAAAATGCATGGTATGGATGTCAAATATATATCACGATGGACCCACGTAGCTCGATCTCATGGAAAACTCTACCATTTCTCATTTCTCCTTTGGAGTAGTGCTACATAAGGCTTTACCTGCGAGCAAAGTTGGTTGGGTTGGGTTGGGTTGGCGGCAGCTTGATGTGATTATTGCTGCGAGCAAAGTGGGGATGGGTTGGAATCCACTCCATCCATCCGCATATATATCTGGCCCAAGGGCACGCCTCACCGACAATCCATCACGCTAACACATCATCCAAGGACAGAAATGTGGGATTGGATGTTCATCAACTGGTGCCACTGTAAAAATGCCTAGAGCACTCCAGGTGTATGGCACCCAGCATGAAGCCCACTTACTGGGTAGATAGTCCTATTTATGGGACACTGCATGTTCGTGGTGGGCCCACATGATGAATGGTTCAGATCTTGTAAATATGTACCATGTTGGCACATGCTACTAATCTCCTCTTAAGGCTTTCCTTTTTTTACGTCACCTTTGCATTTCCCTGCATGATTAATTGGCCTCTTCAAAAGGACTTCTACAAACGGGTGGTGCATACCATATGGTTTTGGTAACAGTAGAGGTGGGCACTGGACGACTGGATCCAGTTAACTCAACTCATCTTACTTATTCACATCACAGTTATCTTGAATTAAATGGGTGGGTCAGTCTCAACCGAGTAAGCTCTTTTCAATTTAAAATCAAATTGAGTTGAGTTTGAGTTATTTAGTAACTTGAACAGACCTGTGACTCAATCTAGTTAGATCCAACTTGATTCAAAACTCGGCTCTCTGCCTCTAACCACCTCACTTTACCTTGACTTGATCCCAAAATCTTTCCCTCCCTCCCTCCCTCCCTCAAACCTAGCAATCATCCACCACCATCACTTTCCTCCTCCTCTCTCTCCTCTCCACTCCCTCGATCTCTTCTTGCCTCATCTCTCACTTTGACTTATGACAACTCGGCCTAACTCAGTGCTTCTGATAGAATTAGACTTGATCCGGATTAGTCTACGCCAAACTAGACTCGGATCGAGTCAGGCATGATAGACTCGTTATCAAGCCTGATCAAGTTCAGGCATGCCTATTTCAAAATCAAATCGAATCGAGTCAGCCCTAACTTGGTATGACTCAACTCGATGTGCGGCTCTAAATACGAGTAAGATAAACAGTGTTGATTGGTTTAGCTTGGTTTAGGTATTACACATCTATCCACGTGCCATCTTTCCAATTTTGTTAACCTTTGCACGTAATATTTACCGACGATCCAGGTCGAACAAGAGGTGGGCCACATCATTACAGCCCCATCTTTCCTGCCAACTATATATATCACTGGTTGAGAACATCTGAGCCGTGCTATAGGTGGGCCACACCATGAAGAAACATAGGAGGAAAATCAACCGGGTCTACTCATCAGGAGTGCCTCGTAATCTTTAATCAATAGACAGCTGATGGCTGACTCAATGAACAGGTGTGTTCCTCTTAACAAGTGAACGGACATGATTTTCACGGCATGGTCTACCCATCTTTTGCATGGGTCTGATGTGCAGTATACGTGAAAGATAAAACGTTTTATATGAAAATTCACATACAACGCATTTATGTTAACATTTCTCTTTTTTGTTATCAAAGATAATAGAGATCCACCGGTGGCCCACCTATTCAACGGACCAGATTGATCGGCATGTAAACCAACAATACATGCATTAGATAAATGACAAATACAGTCCGTGTAACCAACCACCCAAATAATATATTGTGCGTCGGCTACACACTACTCACTAAAAATTATATCAGCTCATCCACCGCACATCTCGTTCGCGTGAAAACAATCCAGACCCTCCAAAATCAAGGAACCCATTTTTTACAGATCAGAGCCCAACAGTCACACTGGTCAAACAACCATAACGGACCATTGGTCGTATCCATCGGCAAGGAAAAGATCGGCGATCTGATTCAACGGGCAAAGACATGCAGTAAAGATCGTCCGATCAGAGAGAGGTTTGTTACACTCTGAAATGGAGCCTACGATCTGGAAAGTCCTGATTGACATGTGCAAATTCCACGTGTGTAGATGATGTGTGGCTCCAATTTAGTGGGACCGGAATCCTCGACAGCACACGTAAGATACCCAAGCTCTATTAGGCCTCACCATGTTGTATATGTAACATCCGCTTCGTCTATCAGGTTCTATACTAGATTCTAGTGTTCGAGGTGAGAAATCAGACAGATTCACGACTCAGGTGGGCCACATAACGGGGAAAATGGAGATGGAATACCAACCATAGTCTTGTGTGTGGGGCCAACATGGTTTTAATCTTTCATCAAACCCGTTAATCAAGTGTAACTGACCGGGATGAAGTGAATTTACAAAATTTATTCTGATCTAAAATTCATGCAGTCCACACTGCGTGAATTTATTGGTTGGGTGAGCCCTGCAAAGCTGAACTGTTTTGTTGGTGCGGTTTGGGTGGATCACTAACTGTGGGGCCCACTTTGATGTACGTTCCTTAAATCCACACAGTCCATCGACTTTGAAAGCTCATTTTAGGGTATGGTCCCAAAAATGAAGCAGATCTAAATCTTGGGTAGACCATAGCACAGGAAACAGTCATGGTTGAATCCCCACCATTAAAAGTTTCATGGGGCTACCAGAATGTTTATTTTCCATCCAAGCTGTTGATAAGGTCACAAAGATCTGGATGAAGATACCACACAAATCTCAGCTAGATCCAAAATTTTTGTGGCTCACAAGAAGTTTTTAACGGTCTATTGCGTGTTTCCTATATTATGATCTACCAGAGATTTCGATCCGCTTCATTTTTAGGATCATACCTTAAAATTAGTTTTAAAAAGGGATGGACAGCCTAGACATAGGGCACATATATTAAGGTGGCACCACGTCAGTAACCCGCGTCCGTTTTATTCGATGCACATTGTTCAGCTCCGGGATAAAACAAAATGTCACCTTCAAAACAAAGTCAATCCCCACACTAAAAAGTAATCTAAGTGCCGGCAGCGGATGAGGAAAACGGATTGGCTACTTCCCCTGCCACAGGTCAATCCCCACGCTAAAAAGTAATTTAAGTGGCGGCAGCGGATGAGTAAAACGGATTGGCTACTTCCCCTGCCACCAGCTCGTGGCTAGTGTTTAGTGCTCCATGGGCTTACCATGATGTATGTGTTTCATCCATTCCTTTCATCCATTTTTAAAGATTATTTTAGGGTTTAATTGTAAAAATGAGAGGGATGTATATCTAATGTGAACCACACCATAAGAAAACGATAATGATTGGATATCCACCATTAAAATCCTCCTAAGGTCCATTGTAATGTTTATTTGACATCTAATTTGTTGATTAGGTCATACATAACCCAGATGAAGGAAAAAAAAGAACAGCTTGATCCAAAACTTCTAAAAATTTTTTTATGGTCAACGTTCATTCAACACTGTTTCCTATAATGTGACCCACTTGAGATTCAGATATACCTTATTTTTACTGTTATATTATAAAATGATCTATAAAAATAAGTGGACAACATATATGAAACACATACATCATGGTGAGGTCCACGTAGCACTGAACACCAGCCATTAGCTTTTGACAGGGGGAGTAGCCAATCCGTTCCCGCGGATGAGGTGCACCCTCGGCCTCATCCAACACAGTGCGGCCTGACCGTGGTTCCACCTTGATGTATGTATTGTATATTAATACAGTCCATCAGTGTTTGCAGCTACTTTTAAGGTACGAGCCCTTGGCAGATCCAAATCTATGGTAGGATTGCAGTGATAGAACGCCTATCATTAAAAACTTCTTGGGCCCACCTTAATTCCTATCGTAACGTTTGTCTTCCACCCAACCCTTTGATAAGGCCACACAGATCTACACTGAGGGAGAAAAAAAAAAAAAAAACAGACATCAGCTTTACTAAAAACCTTTAGTAGCCCACGAGAAGTTTTTAATGGTGGGGTATGATCCACCCGATATTTGGTTCTGCTTACATTTTATTTACCTACGTAAAATAATATTAAAAAATAGATAGACGGCATCGATATATAATACATACATCAATGTGGGCCCCATCGCTAGGACTGCACCGTGTTGGGTGACTACGGGGCCACACCTAATCCGCTCCCTCTCAGAACGGTAAACGGATCGGCTATTCCCCCTGACACCAGCCGATGGCTAGTGGTCGGTGCTATGTGGGCCCCACTGTGATGTATGTGTTTCATCCAAGCTGTCCATCTATTTTTACAGATCATTTTACTGTATAATATAGAAAATGAGGTATATCCCAATCTCAAGTCTACCACATTTCAGGAAAAAGTATTGAATGAGCGTCAACCATTAAAAAAAATTTGAGGCCGTAAAAGTTTTGGATCAAGCTGATTTTTGTTTTTTCCTTTTATCTGGGCCTGTATGACCTAATCAACAGAGTGGATGTCAAATAAACAATACCGTCAGCCTTAGAAGTATTTTAATGGTGGATATCCAATTGTTATTATTTTTATGTGGTGTGGTCGATTTGAGACTTAGATACTTCTTATTTTGTGTATCAAGCTTTAAAATGATCTGTAAAAATAGATTAACAGAATGTATGAAACACATACATCATGGTAGGGCCTACAGAGCACCGACCACTAGCCACGTGGCTGGTGTCGGGGGAAGTAGCCAATCCGTTTCCCTCAGAACGGCACTCTGCCATTACCTCATGCCAAAGCCTTTCGCAGGAAGTTCCTGCGCAAGGATCCTTTTGGGGCCCATTACAGTGTATGTGAGAAATTCACTCCGTCCATCCGTTTTAAGATCTCATTTTAGGAAGTGTGAAAAAAAATTAGGTGGATAAAAAGCTCAAGTGGGTCACGCGAGAGGGAAAATTAGGGAAAGAAATTTTTACCGTTGAAATATTCCCAGACTCTACCTTGATGTTTATAGGTTATCTAAACCGTTTATAAGGTCATTGTCAATGGGATGAAGTGAAAAAAAATATATATAGACTGTTAAAATAATTTTTTGGGCATAAGAATGCTTCAACGGTGCTCACTGAATGATCACTGTTTCCTTTCGTGTGTCCCACTTGAGTTCTAGATACACCTAATTTTTGATCGAAAGTCTTTAAATGATCTCGAAAAACGGATGAACAGAGTGGACTTATCAAAAACATGTCGTTGGGCCCCACGTAGCATCCTTGCGCAGGAACTTCCTGCGAAAGGCTTTCGCAGGAAATCCGCGTCCATTATCTCATGTCGCTATCCACCAATAAAAATTAAATAGGAACAAAAATAAAATAAAACAATAAAAATAAATAAAACTAACAATAAAATGCCTACCCATGGTTGACGAATCTCCGAAAGCTGAAAAATCTCTCCCTCTGTCTCTCTCCCATCTTTCATCTGCAAAGAGTTTCAGAAAATCTCTCTCTCTCTCTCTCTCTCTCTCTCTCTCTCTCTCTCTCTCTCTCCTGCAATCAATGGAGAAACAGCTCCAAAACCACATGAACCTCTCTTTCCTCCTAATTCTCCTCTTCTCCTCTCTTCAACCCATCTCATCAGCTTTCACTCCTTCGACTAACTACCTCATCCTCTGTGGCTCCAACAACAGCACACAAATCGACGGCCGAGATTTTACCGTCGATTCCAATTCTAATTCAGTCCTCCTCTCAGACTCAAAGATCTCAATCGAAGATCCAAACCCATCTCCAAATTCATCTCCTCTCTATCACGCCGCAAGAATCTTCCCAAAAGCTTCTTCCTACGAATTCAACATCCAAAACAAAGGCCACCATCTGGTACGCTTACATTTCTACCCTTTCTTCCATCAGAAATACAATCTCAGCTCTGCCATTTTCGATGTTTCCGCTCTTGGGTTTACTCTGTTGAAAGATTTCAGCATCCCGAACAAAACCCATGTCCTAAAAGAGTATATAATCAACATCGACACATCAAAGCTTGTAATTTCACTCATCCCTTCAGGCAATTCTACATTGCCGATGGCCTTTGTCAATGCCATCGAAGTTTTCACAGTCCCCAATGATCTGATCAGCGATTCTGCAAAGCTAATACCTCCAACCGAGCGCAACATGTTCGAAGGTTTGTCTAAGCAAGGATTAGAAACCGTTCATCGAATTAATGTAGGCGGGCCTAACATCACACCCTTTAATGATACTCTGTGGAGAAATTGGATCCCAGATGATGGGTATCTTCTATTGAATTCTGCTGCCATGGCCACCAATTACAGCGGCCAGATTAAGTACCCAAGTGTTGGTTTGAGCCCTGAGATCGCTCCCGAATACGTCTACAACACCGCTCGTGAGATGAAGAAGCTCAACATGGTGGCCCCAAATTTCAATATCACTTGGAATTTCCAGGTGACTGTTGGATTCCAGTACCTTGTCCGGATGCATTTCTGCGACATCGTTAGTCCTGTAGCTGATCAGCTGTACTTCAATGTCTATATCCATAATTCGTTCGCGTATGAAGATCTTCATCCCTTTGATCTCACCTCCCGCACGCTCGCAGCCCCTTTCTACCAAGACTTCGTGGCAAGTCCAGACCGTTTGGGAGTTATTCGCATAAGTGTCGGCCCTTCGAGAATGAGTAGTTCTGGAAAAGTAAATGCAATATTGAATGGATTGGAGATCCTGAAGATAAGCAATTCAGCAGGCAGCTTGGATGGAAGCGTTTCAGGTAATTCAAATTCGGGAAGTGGGCGCAAGCATATTTCAGTCGGTGTTGTAGTTGGTTCAGTCATTGGAGGTGTTGTGATCATCGGCTTGTTGGCAGCTGTGTTTTTAGTGGTGATCAAACGCCGGAAGGTGCAGAAGAAACCAAAGGAAACAGGGGCTGTGTGGTCATCTCCACAGATGGGGGCGAGTTCGATCAGCGGTGGAAGTAGATTGACAGATGGAGGGACTGTGTCCCCTTCGTTTAACATAAACCTAGGATTACAGATCTCTTTCACGGACATTAAGCTGGCAACTAACAACTTTGATGATAATTCTGTTATCGGGGCAGGCGGATTCGGCAAGGTCTATAAAGGGGTGCTCCGAGATGGGACGAGAGTCGCGGTGAAACGAGGTGGGATGCCAGGGTCCAAGCAGGGCTTCCCAGAATTCCAAACTGAAATCATGCTCCTATCGAGTATCCGCCACCGGCATCTTGTATCGCTGATTGGGTATTGCGAAGAACAGTCGGAAATGATATTGGTTTATGAGTTCATGGAGAAAGGTCCACTGAAGAAACATCTGTACGGCTCGAATTTGCCCTGTTTGTCTTTTAAGCAGAGGCTTGAGATCTGCATTGGTGCTGCGAGGGGCCTACACTACCTTCACACAGGCTGGTCGCAGGGGATCATACACCGGGACGTGAAATCATCGAACATCTTGCTCGGTGAGGATTACTTGGCTAAGGTGGCTGATTTCGGGCTGTCGAAGCTGGGGCCTTCCTTTGACGAGACCCATGTAAGCACTGCTGTGAAAGGCAGCTTTGGGTATCTTGATCCAGAGTATTTTAGGCGGCATCAGCTGACCGACAAGTCCGATGTGTATTCATTCGGCGTCGTGCTTCTTGAAGTCCTCTGTGCACGACCTGTCATAGATCCCTCACTTTCAAGGGAGAATTTAGCAGAGTGGGCCTTGCTTAAGCACAAGAAGGGGTTGCTAGAGGAGATCATTGACCCGAGGATTGCCGATCAGGTCAATTCAAATTCTCTAAGGAAGTATTGGGAGACAGTGGAGAGATGTCTGGCTGATTATGGTGTGGACAGGCCGGCGATTGGCGATGTCCTGTGGAACTTAGAATATGTACTGAAACTCCAAGAGACTGGATTGCAGAGAGAAGCATATGAAGATAGCAGCAGCCAAGCAACAGATATACCACTGCCAACCGTTGGACGAGTGCCTTCTACCACTATCGGAGTCGATGAAGATGAGACGACCCCAATGGACAGCGATCGGTCGGAGGTTACCACAAGCAAGGTTTTCTCACAGTTGATGACCCATGAGGGTAGATGATCCACAGATCATTGTGAAGAGAGCTGCTGTTATGCAGCTTCTTCTCTCTGCAGCACGTCTCATATGTGTGTTGATCAAAACTGTTGATCTGGTGGGGCACTGAACGGACAGGCCAACGAGATTGGGCTATGGTGACGCTGGGTTGAATGGCTCAAAAGTAATGGTTAGAGCAATGGCCCACATTCAACTAGCAAAATGCACGACGGCTGGATAGCTAGGGTTGTCCAATTACTTTGGTTTTTAGCCTATAGCCAATCCATGTGGTGACCCACCAGATCAACGGGCCCAGTTACCTTATGAGGAGGGCCGCATAATAGCATCTCTGTATTTTGTGATTGTATAAGCATATATAGATGAACTTTCATGTGTTGATTTGATTTACTACAGTATAAAATTTGTAAGCTTTGGTGTGATGATGAACATAGATGAGTTTTGGACATTGATGGTGTGATTTTGAAGTGTTTTTCAGTGTTATATATGTATTTTCCGCTGGCCCAATTTGAAAATTTTCTTTCATAAAATTTCTGGTAAGAGTAGAAATTCCAAAACAACAATGATTTTGATTTGTTTATGAAATGGTCATTAGCCAAAAATAGCCTTAGGTTTTCCAACTTTCTTTATCATGTGATTTGGGTTCTAGTCAAGTGTTTAGAAGGTCGCTTGGTCGACTCAGGGCTCTCGCTCTCCCTAGCTAATATGGTGTTGTTAGATGTCTTCAATTTATTTGAAACAAGCATCGACAGATCACTCGATCACATTTGGTATATGTTGATCCCATCGACAGTCCACTCGATCCTATCGAGAAATTCTGAAAAATTTCCAATTACTCATTGGACAGTTTTTGGAGTGCTACTCAATCCCATCAAAGGTAGCTTTGATCCCAACGACAGTCGTCGATTCTATTGAAGGTCCTATCGACGAACACGCAAGATTTTGCAGAAGTGCATATTTTGTTTATTAATTCAATCATAACTCTATATAAAGGGTTCTAAATGGAGGTATTAGGGTTAATGACATACAAGGGGCTACTAGAGTAAGAAGAGAGCAAAGTCAGGGTTTTGTGAATGGATTTCGAGGTTGTTCGGATTGGTAAGTCCATCAATCTCTTGTAATTTCATTTTTATAGTGGATTCATTGTTGCTTTGTGCTGTGGTTTTTCCTCGCAATGGATTTTTCACATAAAAATTTTGTGATCTTTATGTGGTTGTGTTACATTTGATTTCGTCTTGTTTAATTGAATTAAGGTTTGTTTCCGCCTAATCTTCAACAAGTGGTATTAGAAATATCATTGGGTTTTGAGTTATAATCTAAAATATGTTGACAAAAGGGTCTAACATGAAGTATTAAACGGATAAGTTCACAGGAATGAACAATATTGAACCATAAAAGGTGAAGATGAGAGGCCTTCTAGTTTAACAAGAATTGCAATATGCTCTCCTTGATAAGGTGAAGTGTCCTGCATTTATAAGTAATGAAGAGTGGGATGAATTTGATGAGAGGGCTACAACCTCAATCTAATTGTGTCTAACAGACAACGTTCTCTACAATATCTTGGATCAAAAGATCACCATAGGGATATAGACAACGTTCTCTACAATATCTTGGATCAAAAGATCGCAATAGGGATATGTACGAAACTTGACAATTTGTACATGAAGACATCCCTGGACAATCGTTTGTATCCTAAGAAGCAATTCTATAATCTTTAGATGACAGGGGGGTCTGATATTAATAAATACATGAGCACCTTTAGCGAATTGCTTTATAGACCGACAAATGTTGAGGTTAAGATCATAAAAGAATATCACGCCTTAATTATGTTGAGTTTGTCTCCACTGTTTTATAAGAATTTCATAGACATTCTGATCCATGATAGGGATACCATCAATGTTGAAACTGTTATCTCAGTCCTTTCATAAGAACTAGTTGAGAAGGAAAGATAATGGTGAGGGTATCTCTATAAATGCTTTGGTTGCTAGAGGATAGAATTCTAAATGTGAGAAGATAATTCTCAATTTACATCTAATTCGAAAGGGAATGGTAATATGAAGTGCTGAAATTGTAGAATGACATGACATATGAAGAAGGATTGTCAGAATCCTAAGGTATAAAAGGGAGAGAAATATGAAAATGCGATGAATGAGGCAAATAAAGCACAATCTAATGAGGAGGTGGATGGTGGTGATGTCTTGACCGCATCTAAATTTGGTTACCTCAATAAAAATCGAATTTTATTTTCGGGATCTTCGTAGCACATGACTTCTTACAGAGATTAGTTCACTACTTACAGCGAGTATGATGGTGGAAAGATTTTTATGGGCAATTATATTGCATGTAAGGTGATTGGCATTAGTTCGGTGCACATCAAGATGTTCGATGGGGTAGAGTGTATTCTGATAATTGTGTGACACATTCCTGACCATAGGAAGAACCTGATCTCTCTTAAGAAATTAGAGGCATTTGGGTGCAAATTCATTGGTTTTAATCGAGTTCTTAAAGTTTATAAAGGGGACTCTCATAGTAATAAAAGTGTAACGAAACAGTAACCTTTTCAAGTTAATTAAGAATACTATATTGGGTGGATATGTAATGTCTGTAACGGAACCCACATCGACAGGATTGTGGCATGCACGCCTTGGCCACATGAGTGACCATGGTATAAAGGTACTTTCGATTGTAGATTGATTCATGTCTTTAAAAGTGTTGATTTTCATGTGTGAACCGTAACACCCTGATTCCTGAAACCCGAATACACTACTCATTTTCTAAAAATTCGAGTGTAAACTTTTAAAGATAGCTCAAATTTCACGCACATTTTTTTTTCTTTATTAGAGTTAACAATTTAGAAGAATAAAAACAAATCAAGTATAAAAAAGAACCCAAATATACATAACTAAATATTCGAGTAACTGCCCAATAGCTTATACAAACCCATGTTTTAAGTCTTTACAAATACAAAAAAAAATAATAAAAAAAAATATATATAAATTCAGCATGAATAAAATCTACAATCTAGTTGCAAGGTCATTTGACTCATCGGATTCTACATGAACACCAGCATGCGTATTATCTGCATCTCTTGCACATTGAATATGGTTTGATAGCGTTAATGACTATTGCAGTGAGGTATAACCCTCAAGATTTATCGAAACATTAAGATAATTAAGCATAGTTTATCAGAAACATCCATAATGAATATTTTACAATAACCATCATAATAATGAGACAAAGTCCATCAGATGTGCAAATATATAATAGACTTCACAATGGTATTTTTGTTTAAATGCATGGATGTATGTACATGCTCACAGACTTGGGGATGCTCATCCAGCTGACAAAAACTCACCCAAGGAGAATTAGTCACCCGGAAAAGTACTTAAAGGTACGCCTTAAGGAAGACTAGCCACCCGAAAAAGACTATGCAATGAGGACACCCAAGGTGAATTAATCTTTCGAAAAAGTACACACAAGTATGCCCTAAGGATGACTAAACACCTGAAAAAGTCCATGCGAAAAGATAGCCCATAGTGATAAGAATGTACGTAATATTAATTTAGGATCACTCGGTAAAATACTTTATGGTATAGCTTATAGTGACTCAAGAAACTCTGTGTCTTACATTGACCATTCGGTAAAGTCTATATGCCATGAAAATGCATGATCAGTCCAACCATTATTATTCCAATTTCAAACAGCCATTTTTAAAACGCTCAAAGGTCACTATGGGGAGCTTGTCACCCAACATAGGCTAACAACTCGGGCATAATGTCCCATACCACCATTCCCGGTGTGAGACCCGTATCCTAAAAGACTATTTGAGCACCTAATTTTTTGTATCAACACACTTTTAATAGACCAGATCAACAAGTTCTGATCAGATACTCTGTGTTAATACATTAATGATCCAAGGCCTATTCCCAAACAACTACACTGACATTATGATTCCAACACCGCGCGACACATTTCATTTTGACGGCTAGATCGAAAGATGTATGCCCCATTAAAATTAATGCATGACATGCACCGTACATGTGTGTACACGTGATGTGGGGCTCACTAATTAGTATAAAATATCTGGAATAGTAAAACGTCACTTTCAAAAAAAAAATATCTAATGCATTTACGCTTCACCCTTATCGTGCCATGCCTATCCCACGTCTCCTCGCCTTTATATTCAAAGATGACCATGCCGTCCCTGTTTATAAAATCATCTCCCATCCATCTCAACAACTGCATGAAAGAAATCGAAAAGAAAAAGAAACGATGCAGAGAAAGAAAATATATAGTTAAACAAGATATTAGGAAGAAGGAAAGGAGATCTCAACCGTTTATATACATCCAGTGTCCAAATCAACCGTTAAGGTAAGTGCACGGGTCGTTTACCTATAATTTTGATGTTGGGCCCATCAAATTGGCTCTATCTTGACATATATGTTGATATCTATGTCAATTTTTCATTTTATCAGAAGATGGGACCAACCTGTCCATACTACCTATCATGGCCAATGTGTGGTCCACCTAGATGTGCATATGATTCGTATATATGGGTCCCATAATGACAGAAGCTCATTCAATGATAGAAATTCTATGTTTTCTTTGCCTTATCTATTTCTCCTTTATTGGGTTTTGATGGATATATAAAGCTTAGTGGGCCCATCATGAGCTGGCCACTCTCATAGACGGAGTAGATCACTCACGTGGACCCTATTAATCTATTTATAAAAATAAAATCAATATAGGTATTCAGTGTGCATGCAGAGAGACTCTCTATGTCAACAGACCGAGTGAAGTTTTTACTCGTAAACTCGCTTGAGGTTTGTGTTAAATCCAGACCGTTTGTTTATTATGCCAGATCATTTTATGGCTAGGGTCCAAATTTCAGTCCGAGTTTGATTACAGGTGGACCACACTGTAGGGAATAGTGGTGACAGCAATGCCATTGAAACCTTCCTCTGGAGATTTACCAATGCATTTATTGCCACGCTCGCAAAGTCATAGCGACAGGTACGTGGTGAGAGTATAACAAAAGAGGTGGCTCCACTCATAGGACCCACATGTTGTATGCATGGCTTCCAATCCATCCATCCATTTTGCTAGGCCATTTTAACCATTGGTTTCAAATATCGACTTGACCCATATATGGGGTGGGCCACGCTATAAGAAACAAATGATATAAGAATGTCCACCACTGAAAACCACCTACTATGGCATTTATTTCCATATATATGACTTCTGCAGGGGAAGACACAACCTTTACAGTGACATCTCAAACAAGATGTGGTCCACTTGTGGGACCCACCATGATGTATAAGTTTTATCCGAGCCGTCCATTCATTTTAACGGAGCATTTTAAACCTTGACCAGAAAGTGGGACAAATCCAAATCTCGGGTAGACCTCATCATAGAAAACATGTAACTGACACCCACATTTGGAAACTTCTTGGAGCCGTTACGTGAGGGTAGAAGCCTTTGGGCGATAATAGGGGTTCCACTCACGTTAGTGTGTATGTTGTATCTATGTTGTCCATCCATTTGCTCATATCATTTTAGGGTCAGCAACCAAAATTCAGCTAGATATACTTTTCAAGTGGATCACACCACAGAAAACAGCGGGGATTTGAATAGCCATCGTGGGCCCACTGTATTTGCAGCGTGTGTGAGTCCCAACGTGATGATTATTTACCACCAATCTATTGATAAGGTCACACTAACCTAAGTTAAGGGACCACACAATATCAGTTTGATCTAAAGCACAACGGTCCCACCACCACCATTAGAAACTTCCCCTGCTGACGGTCATATTATATTTTATCCATGTGGTCCATTCAACAGCGGGACCCACTATAATGTATATGTTTAATCTACACTGTTCATCTATTTGGTTTGATCGTTTTAGGCCATGAACCCAACAATCAGGCTAACCCATAGTTGAGATGGGTCATACCATAGGAAACAGTGGTGTCAATGACGCATACGGTTGAAACCTTTCTAGGGCCACTTTGATGTTTATTTTCCATCAACCTATTGATGAGGTGGTGCGACCTAAACCGTGGCCTGGCCCATACATAAGAAGCAGATCATGGCTCTAATGGACCTCACCAAGTGAGGCAATGGTGGCAGAATAACCACCGTTGAAATTCATTTCTAAGGGCTCACGGTGATGTTGGCTAGCATCTAGCCCACTGATGAGGTCTCTTAGACCTAGATGAAAGGATAATATAAACACCAACCTAGTGGGATTAGTAGCTGGGCCCACATGTGACATGTGTACCATCTCCATGCTGCCACTGTGTTGTACATATTTGATCCACATCCTCCGTCCTGTGGCTAAGTCTACTATGTTGCATGGGCCTATCCTCACCGTCCATCCGTGTTGCAAACTCATGTTAGGCATTAGCCCATGAGTAAGACAGATCTAAGGGTTAAAAGTGGATCTCACCATTTAAAACAGTGGTGACCGTGGCAACCATTGTTGCAAACATTCTAGAGTCCACGTAGATGTCCGTGGTAAGCATACTATGTCCATCTGTCTTGGACAGAACTTGATCCACCATGAAGTATATGTTTTATCTAAACCCTACGTGTGTTTTACTAGCACATTTTATGTGCATATGCCCAAGTATGGGGCCAATGCAAGTCTTAAGTGGGCCATGCCACATGAATATTTAAATTTCTACTAGGACCACATTCGAGTCCACACTTTTTATCTTAAGTTATTTAATAATGCTTATCACATGAATATGTGTACCAAAATTTGGTAACATGTTATTATACCTGGCCTTGATAAGGTCGACACTAGTATTATTCTTAGTATAAGGCATACCATGCTCATTTATATGCTACATGCATTATTTGTTTACCTGTTATGGATTTCGATTGATCATAGCGTACGCCTTTTAGATCGATATATTTAGGGAACCTGTATGAGACAGGGTCGCCCACATGAGCATCATATGACTTGATGCATGACTTGAAAGTGTGATTCATGCTATGACACGCTGCATATACTCCCTAGCGACACCAGGGAGGTAGTTTTACAGTTGGGATATGTTGACATATATGAGTACAAACATCGAAAACTATTAAGGTTATAGGGCGTCACAGGCATCCCTGGGTGAAAGCCCCTAAACCCTGTGATACCAGTAGGATGCTCCAATATCTAGATCGAGTGGATTCATGAGCGCATGAGGGTTGGATAGTGGTAGGCTGCGTCTCCCAATATGTTGTGGTTCATTGGAAGGGGGTTTGACCTTACCAGCCTGGGTGAAGAAGGTTACATGCTAGGTCGAGTTTGACCAGCTCGTGAAATGGGTTCGCTATTGACAAGTCAGGTGAGTTTTCATATACCACTTACAAGGTGGATGGTGCGGTCTCTTGCACTTGCTTGGTCTCGCATACGATGGGCGGCAACCAGTGTTAGTACACCCTGGTGATGATCCAATTGTGAACCATGTTATGAGATGTGGACTATACATCAAGATTGGCAGGTGACATGTGGTAACCATACATTCATGTAGCACTCGAGATTGTAAATGCATAAATATAATTTAGTGTAATACAATCATGGGCCTGATCCCCAATAAGTATGAGACTATTCGGGATCAGGAGTCTATTATTCTGTAATTACATTACATGTTTGCTATAAGACTAACATGTGTTGTAACCCTAGGTGCGAGGCCCATACTGGCATATGACACTACACACCACGACTCGTCCTTTATCGTGCATTTTTATATTGCATTACTGTATGTGACATTTGGCTTGATGACCTTTTACTTTATATAACCTTGGTATGACCATTAACATTCACGAACTTGACAGCATATAGCTCTCCATCATTTCTACATAATTTGATATCGTTATACTTGTCATACCTATTATGCACTCACACATGCACTCTCTAAGCTTCGTAGTAAGCTTACGCACGTTGTTTATGTGCATGTTATACTAGACAACAGTAGTGAGGCATGAGCACATGCTTGACCTTTTGGAGTTTTTATATATGTATTGTATTTTCCTTTCTAGTATTGTATTCGAATCCTTTTATAATGGATATATGTGATGATATTTGGCTTATGGTACATTCATAGTTATGCTTCTCCTTTTTTTTAAAAAAAAATACCCTAAAAATTCTCTTTGTGGGATTCCTATTTTGGAACTTGGCATAAGCTAGGAATCAAAATTGGGGTGCCACGGAGGCTGTTAGTACCTGATTCGGTTTATGGGGAATGAGCGTTGGAAATTGGATTTGAGGTGTGACACCCGACTCATGAAACTCTAACAAATATGATGTTTAAAGGTAAACTCTTCAACTAGTGGCTAATTATAATTCTACAAGCGGAACTTACCATCGCAAGGTTATACGAAGACGATCCATTAAGGCCACATATAGAAAATATTCCATCAAGCTGCATAGGGTAAACAATCCATCCTAAGGATGTGATAAAAAGGGGTTATCACAAAAGCCACTTAGGCAATAAATGATCAATAAGATTAAGTCCACCATATAATTTCATTTAATCCATTACACAAATGGCTACTAATTTGAGGACCTCTTAATACACTATAAAGTAATCACAAGTGGTAAAGCAAGTCACATGCAGTATCAAGAGTACTTACACATATAAAGTGTTTAAATTTAACCAGAATAGGAATATATTTGAGATCATACTTGAATTCTAAATCTACCCATTAATCATTTATGAAGAATTACACGAATGAAAATAACATTTATCATTATATTCAATTATTAAATTAAGCAATTAGTAAAATGAATGAACTAAGATAATTATCATGAGGTAGAAAAAGCTCGAAACGTGATCCTCACCTTAGGATGCAGATTCCAATCTAGAGTCGCTAGAATTTGCATACCTACTCGAAATTCAAGTCCCAACCCTAAGGTTCGACAAATTTCTTTATTAAATTGAGATGTTGCACATTAACTTGTATTAGGAATCGAATTTAGGTGTGAGATTCATCCTAGGCTTAGAAAAACCCAGCTTTCACACCAAAATTCTTACATAAAACCATTAGAGACCTACTCTTTTGATTTAGCTGATTTAGTTAAACTTGAATTGAATATGATTTAGCATAGATGATACAGAGTTGACGCGACTTGATGTACATCAATTCCCAAATAATAACACAACTTCATGGAAGACTAATCAAGATAGTTAATTATGGAAGATTCAAAATCTAAATTAATAATCTAAAACATAATCAATAAGAATTTTAAGCAACAACTTTATATATCAGCTTACTTGAAGAATGATGTGCTTCACCAAATCTCAGCCTCATTCAAGCTAGATTGACTCAACTAGACCATCACTCATAAGAGTTCTCACATGCCTCGAACCACCTATAGCTTGCTAAGCAACACTTGAATGAAATGAGAGGAGAAGAAAACTCGAGTTGGGACTTAGTGAGTCAAGTTGTCGAGTCGGGTTGACTCACTCGTTTCTCCTTTTACTTCTCATTTCTTTCTTTTTCTTGTTATGCTGCCCCAACTGACAACATCTCTGAGCATACTAGGCAACCAACCATTCGAAGGCTCGGCCCAGGTTGGACCGAGTTGATTCAGCAGCAGCAGGTTCCAACCAAGTTAACTCGGCGAGATCCACCTCCTCTTTCCTCCTCTTTTCTCTTCTCCCTTTTGATTTCTGTTGCAATGTTTAGTCCCACACCTGGACTTAGGACTCCAGCAATGAACCTGACCCAACTCCATCAGAACTTGATGAGTTAACTCAATTTTAGAACCGAGTAACCAGCCACCATCCTCTCTCCCTCTTTCTCTCTCCTCTTCTTATGATCTTCATATTTTCTTTCTCTTTCTGGTTGGTCCAACAATGGATGCCAGACCTGACTTGACTCGACCCGGGTTGAGCCAGTGGAGAAGAGCCCAGTCGACTCTGCAGCGGTGGTGCGACTGGTGGGCAATTCGCCTCTCTCCCTTCTCTCATCCCCTTCTTCCTTATTTTCTTTCTCAGCTCCTCCAGATTCTCCTCCTTTCCTTCATCCTCCAGATTCTCAGAGGTGCCTGGACTCGACCCGAACTCGCCACGACTCGAATTGAGTCAACTCAACTCATTACAGCTTTAAAAGTAGCACTCATTCCTCTCTTTCCAGCTTTCCTTTTCAGGAAAGGGTTGCCCTAAAAGGCAACCTCTTATAGTCTTTTCTAATCTTATTCTAGAGGCTTTGGAAGTAAGTAATCTACAAGATTAGTTATGGTTTCATCACTCGACCGTTTGAGTTTATGTGATAGTATATTCGAATCCGGTTTGCATGGATGAAATCTAATAATCTAGGTGGTGTATGGAGTCCTAGGCCACACGATGAATGTCTTAGATCAATGAATGGGACCCACTACCCGAGGATGGGTATCTCGGTCAGATCGAGAAGATGACTCCATCGTCAATGACGGATTCACAATGGGTGGATGATCTTGTGGTCTGCTGCCTTTGAACAGTTTTGATTGGGCCATTGGTCATTGTTGGACCCATATTTTGGAAGGACAACCACGAAAAATCGGTGGGTTCCGAGTTTTTTTGTTGCAGCCGATTTTTTTTTTTTTTTTTTTTTTGCAAATGACAAGATCTCGTGGATGAATGTGAGAGAGGCTCTGTGAAGCCCTAGCCTGGACGTCTAGGATGCCCTAAGATGGATAGTTAGGATGATACTTATACTACGAGCGAGATTGTAGGAGGTTAGGATTGCCAGCGCAGCAAGGAGATGTCTTTCCATTTTAAGAAACTTTTACCGCACAACTTTTCTTATGCACGAGCTTGCCCGCACACATCATTTCACCAACGTACCAAACATCCATACGTTTGATCGATGCTGAGTGTCGTAGACGATGGTCGGTTTAGATCATCTTTCCGTGTGATGAAGATGGGACACATAACAACGAATTCGGAGTTGTTTCATTTGAACCACACCCACACTCCAGATGTTTGCATGTATGAGTGTTCGTATGTTTGTATATGTCCACACGTAGGAATTTCAGGGTTTTGTTTAGAATCCTCAACCGAACTTGTTGGAGGATTCAGATATGGTGGACGGGGCATGAGGTGGGCCACAGATGATCACACACAAAACCAGCCGGTTTAAACGGCTTTGACAGGAAAATTGAGAAAGGAAGAAGGTTTTCCTTCTTCGGAAAACCGTCGGTTCAAACTGGGTTTGACCCGACTCTACGTTGGTGCACATCGAGTGCATGTAACGTCCGTGTGTACTAAAGTTAAAAGTGGGGTCCACTATGATGATTAGTGAGATCCAATCCACTCATTCACTTTGAAAGTCCCGTTTGATGAGACAAATCCAATGTTTAAGTGGGCCACACTAAGTGATTTGAGTGTTTTCCAATGGTCGGATTTATTTCAAGTCTAATTCACACTGGAGTACAAGGTTTTTGGGATTTTTTAAAAGGATGATTAGTGGTGGATTCAATGGTCAAATAACTTGATTATGATGGTCAATGCTGGGTTTCTATATTCAGTGATGTGAGCATAACAATAGATGGATTTAGTGATCTGTGCCACCAATTCCATGACGATTGCATTCATTCAAGAGTACCTATCGTATGAAATTAGGGATTTTAAACAGTGATGTTAAGTGATCCAACAGTTGGATGGCTTCATGGCTTAATTATTGATAGTAGAGTTTTCTAGTTTGATCTAAGTTAGAATTTGTAGTTGATCGTATGGTTTACTTAAAGTGTTGAGGTGATGATTGAGTGTGGATTATAAATCTTAGTTATCGCGGCCTAATGAATGGCGGGTTTGATAACCAGGGGTTTGTTATTGATGATGGATGGTTCATTCCACTTATAAAGAAGATCAAGATCCTAGATGATGTGCTAGTCTTACTTGAAATTCAATGGAGGGATGGTTCAATCTATGGATAATGATTATACCTGAAGGCTAGGTTCAAATTAGTATGAAATTGGATATTTAAGGAGGCTAGATCTATGTTTACACCAAGTTGGGTTTTTATAATAACACTCGAGTACTGAAAAGTACGGGTATTACATGAACATTGTATATATGGTAAACAATCACAGCTAACTTTTATGATTGGAAAGTATGTAAGGGGGTGCTTGAGTATGTGCATTCGGATGTATGGAGCTCTTTGCCCGTAGTTTTTATTGGGGGTCATCATTTTTTTTTTTCATTCATCGATTACTACTGCAGAAAAGTGTAGGTTTATTTTCTAAAAAATAAATCCGATGTATTTATCACGTTCAAAGTGTGAAAGGTGGTGGTTGAGAAGTAAACATGACAGAAACCGAAAGTTCTAAGGACAGACAATGGAGGTAAATTCATTTCAAAGGAATTCAAATAGTTATGTAACAATGAATAGATTATGAGGAACAATATAATGAGGCACACACTTGACTAGAATGGTGTGGTGGAACAAATGAATCAGACTTTCTTAGAGAGAGCCTGAAGCATGTTGAGTAATGCTGGATTGGGGGAGGAGTTATGGACTAAGGCCGTTAACATAACTTGTTACCTGTTGAATCGATCCCCATCTACGTTGATAAATTGTAAGATTCCGAAAGAAGTATGGAGTGGTCATGATGTCAATTACTCATAGTTGTAGGTTTTTGTTTACAATGCTTACTGTCATGTACCATCAATTGAGATAGATAAGCTAGACCAAATGTCGAAGAAAATTACCTTTGTAGGCTATGGTGATGGCATGAAAGGGTACAGTATGTACGACCGGGTCACTTGGAAAATCACTTTGAGCCATAATGACAATTTTGATGAGGAGTCACCATGAATCAAATATAGGACTTAATTATTCCTTTCAACTCATTTGAACAACTTTCTGAAATGCTTAGATTGTACACGGATTTCACATTTATTTTGATTTTTTCCTTCAATTTTAAGTATAAACCCCATATTAATTATATTTTTAAGAAAATGATAATTCACATGACCTAGTTTAATACACTGTATATTAAGAGACTCAATTGAATAAGTAGAAGAGTTACTACCATTGGCATTCATAACACTAAGTTTAAACAACCCATCACATACATAACATTTTCCGACAAATGTATTTTTTTTTGATATTACACATTTTCCAAATTCAAATACTAACTAAAATTTATTCTTTTCAAGAGTAGAACCAGATACAAGATTCTTCTAAAAGTCTGGTACAAGCAGCACGTCCAAAAGATTTAATACATTTCCAGATGTAAGCTTTAGGTTCACCTTTCACATGCTAATGACCTTTGCATTAGACGAATTCCCCACGAAAATATTCTTAGCATCCTTTACGTTCTCATAGGAAGAAAATACATCTAGGTCATAGCAATGGTACTTGGTGGCTCTTGTGTCTATACAAAACTCATGTGTATTACAAACGATGAGTACTTCAGTGATGACCCCTATAAACTCCTTAGCGACTTGAGCATGATCTTTCTCATTCTTTTCACTTTTGTAGAATCTACATTCTTTTGTAAAGTGATCATTTTTTTCTCACATACATAACACCCTTCATTCTTGTTATTATTTTTGTCAATTTTTTAAATTTTTTTGTCCATGTGTGTGCTTTTTGTTCACTTCTCAAGTATAGGGTTGTGATGTAGTAATAAACTCGGTGAGACCGAGGTCGAATCCACAGGGACTGAAACCTGTACGTAATTTGAAATTAACTAGAGCTAGAACTAGACTAAGATGAAATCTAAATCAAGAGAATTTAAGGGAATAATAGTGAAATATTGATCTAAAACTTATAGAATTAAAGGTAGGAAACTAGGGTGCCAAGGATCCACTTATAACAATTAGGAAGCTACCTTGCATTAATTCAAAGACACAACTGGAATCAGAGTCCTATTTTATCTAATTGGTAAGAAGGGATTTGTCAGATCTCTAAACGTATCATGGATCTAGTTGTCAACAGATACGATTAGTGCAGATTTGGAAGTGATTCCGTCACCTAACCATGCTTAGGAGATTATGGCAAACAACAACAATTTACCAATCTTACAACTAACCATGAGAGAATTGTGAAAGTTAGGAAGGATTCCGTAACCCTACCATACCCATGGGACGATGGTGAACAATAGGTCTTACTAATTTCACATTCTCAATGATGGGAAAAACATACTTAAAGCTATCGCAGATCCATTGTAATTTGAGTTACAACAAACCATTAAAAACTAAAAATATACCTTCATAAATAACTAGAATCCATAAGAGTTCAATAAAACATGAATCAAAGCTAAGTAAACGTCCCAATCATATTACAAGCTTCACCTCTTAGCCCTAGCTAAGAGGTTTAGCCCATTACAGACATAGTGGACCAAAGACTCTTAAATAAATAAAACAACTAAAGAAAAAGGAGGGAAGAAAAGAAAACTCTGGTGCTTCACACGTCTAAGCCTCCATGGTTGCACTCCAGATCCCACGTCCAAGGATGATCTCTTTTTTCTCTCATTCTCTTCCTTTTATAGCCAGCAAGGCCGATGCTGGAAGTCGGTGAAGAGCTTACGTAGTGGAGTCGGTGGAATGTTACACACTCCCTGCGTAAATCAATTTACGCAGTCAAGAAAACACGCGAAAATAGCACCACTTTCCTTGCTCATTTTTCAAAGAAACACCGTCCCTTAGGACATTTTTGAATACTCTACACGATGGACGATTCAAATCTCGCATTTGATCCAAGATGGTGGGCCACAACCGCCTAAAATTTTTTCTTTTCATGGACGTGCGAAGGCTTACACACGAGGCTACGTTGACATGATCGGTGGGCCCCACAATGGTGTTTTCGGGGAAATCCACCCCATCCATTAGATTCAGCAGGAAAAACCGTTTACATATGGACGGTTTTGAATTGTCGATGACGTAGCCCACTTGTTTTTCCATATTGCCGTCCAACCTGCATTTGAACGGTATTTTCCTGTGTGTGCGAGCATGGAATTGGAAAAACCTCCTATGTACGGATGATTTTCCCTTCTAGAATGATTGAATGGTCTGGATTATCTTTCAGATCGTGATGGTGGTCCACAAGTTCCGTCCGCAGGCTCTGTTTACGAAACAGAGCCTGCGCATTTGCACTGTGATGGGAGGTGGGCCATTGATCGATGACAGATACAAAATCTACTCTGTTTATTGGCTTCAGGATGAAAAACCATTTGAATATGGTACTTTTGGGTCAAATTCGGCGTGGCCCATAGGACTTTTCTCACTGTCATCCGTCCTGTGTTGTACAACATTCCATGTGCGTACATGTGCATGGGGCCTAAAGAAAAGCTTGGAAAGGGGCATGGCCCTCTTCTGGAGCGAATGGTCGGTCCAGATCATCCATTTGGATGATGAGTGGGGCCCACTAGAAAAACTCATGTCGGACAACAAAAACGCTAGTGTTTTTTTTTTAAATTTGGAAGAAGAAGTCGGTCAGCGTGCGCTGATCGACTTTGGCTGTAATGATGTACGTCCAGTGCATGTGTGCTATGCACATGCACCATGTAAAGTGGCTTCCATCCTGCTGTATATGAGACATCCGTTCTGTCCATCCATTTTGTTAGCTCATTTAATGAGTTGAGATCAAAATTGAGGCATATCCAGAGATCATGTGGGCCCAAAATAGACGGTTTATGGGTTGATTTATCTGTTGGCCCACTTTCACAAGGATCCAATATCCAAAATTCTATGTGTACGGTTAATTTAGGGACCTCAGGTCATGTATGAAGTTTTGAACTGAACAGATGGTGGAAACCCTGTGATATTATATTCTAGTTTACTTTCAGGCTACTTGAGCTTTAGTTTCTTGATTTTCTCAGATCTTTGGCGTGTAAATCCGTCGATCTTGGTCCCCTGGGGTCTGTCCCTTGCCTTGGTAACTTCAGAGTGTCAAATCTATACTTTTAGTATCATTTTTCAGTCCAGGCTCCTAAATTCACCTTGCAGCATAAATATGATTAAAATAGGGCATTAAGCATTATCATGTACGTAAAATTAAGTAATAATTGGGGTCTAATATGCAATATTTGACCCTTAACACTTTTTCTTTGGTGGACCAAACCTTCAATTATCTTGCCATTTTCAATTACTCTCAATAAGGTGTACATTACAAATTCTAATTTTAGGCAATGTTTATCATGGTTCCTTATCTCTTCTTCAATCCATATATAAAGGATGGGATCATCCAAACTTATATCATTTGTCTTATGTTTTAGAGAATTTTAATACTCCTTTCAAGATGGTAAAAGTTTTTTAATTTTTACAATAGCTTGGAAATCTTTATCAATCACTATACCTTTGAGAAGAGACTTTATGAGCTATCTTTTATAAATCATGTACCTGATTTACTACAAACTTGTCATTAGACATCTTAAAATTAATGGAGTACTGATTGACTACATGTTTTTTTCTTCCCAGTATCCTCCCTTCCAAACTTCTTTTCAAGATGATCCTACATATCCTTGGCCATTGAGAGATGACAATAAATATCATAGTTGTCATGAATCATAGAATTAATAATGTAAGTTCAGCATAGATAGTCATCATTCTTCCAATTAGATTGTTCGAAGGATGTTGCTAGTTCATTTGCCTTAATGGATGAGGTAAGATCATTGATTACATATATCAGCTTAAGAGTTGTGAGGTAAAACTCCATTTTCTATTACAATCTCTTGAAATTCTTCCTGTCAAAGTTCTCGATTCTAGGATTCTTAGAAGTAGTTGCCATAACAATCGAGACTTTGAGAAGAAATGTATCTTTAAATTGTTGAATCTAAAATATAGAGATATAACCAAAAAATTAAATAAAAACATATTTAGAAATGATAAATGGTAATCTGAAAAGTTAAGGCATGTTACAGTTGTTGTCTTAAAGGAAAACTTTCTCTATAAGAAGATCTACGATGCGTTAGGTTCCAACAATTCTGCTCCTGGGATACAAACAACTCTCCTTAAAAAAGAACGGATTCGATCAGGTGCACTCTCAATCTCAACCACACGAACGCAAGTTACTCATGCAGGATTGCCTAAAGAAGTTTTGAGAGAAAAAACTTAGAGAAAGAAGTAAAGAAGGAGATAGATTCTTTATTTATTTATTTATTTATTATTATTATTATTTTTACAAAATTTGGAGAAAACACTACCAAAAAAATGACCAAAGGCTACGAACTATTCTGCCTTTTTACTACGGCTATAAACCGTGGATCATTTGCTACGACTTAAAACCGTAGCTAAAACTTCAAAACCGTAGCTAAAAGCTAACTCCGCCAGACGTACATACAACCTTGGATACCTCATAAAGGACTCTACGAGGCCCATTAAAATGGGTGTACTCCATCTAATACGTCTATCCATTTTTTAAGAGTATTTTAGGGCAAGAACCCAAAAAAGGAAGTAGATCGAAAGTACAAGTGGACCACACGGTAGGAAAGAGTGGAGATTAATCCATTGATCAATGGTGTGGTTAAAATAAACCTTCGATTTGCCTAAATTTTGGGTTCATTCCCTATAGAAAAAAATTACAAAATTAATGGACGGAGTGGATATATCGATTGCATCAAGATGGACCCCACAAAGCCCTTGAAAAGGTTGTCTGTACAGATCACGTCAAATGTGAACCATGGAGGGCCCATTATGGATTGTTCAATGGCTATGGTTATATGGGCTTTTAGCTATGATTAAAAACCGTAGCAGGAAAAAATGCGAAAAACTGCACTGCCTTTTTCTTTTCCCCCTCTCATGAAACTTCATTTCCCTCCACTCAACCCTATTCCCTCTCAGGTCCGTCCCTTTCTCTCTCTCTCTCTCTCTCTCTCTCTCTCTCTCTCTCAATCTCCCCCGCCCCTTCTCTCTCTCTCTCTCTCTCTCTCTCTCTCTCTCTCTCGATCTCCCACGCCCCTTCTCTCCCTCTCTCTCGATCTCCCGCGCTCCTTTTCTCTCTCTCGATCTCCCCTCTCACGAACTGCTCTTGTCTCCCTAACCATCCCCTCCCACTCGATCTCATGAACTCCTCTTCATCAATGGATGATTTCGAGTTGTTGCATTCCCTGTCGTGAAGGATCTAAAACCTCTCTCTGCTGAAAGATTCGGAACCCCTCTCTCAATCCCACTCATAAAAAATCAAAAACCCCTTTTCGCTAATAGATCTGAAAGCAGAGCTCTCTCTGCTACTTGTCGCAAAAGTCATAGGCAGAGCACCAAACAAGCTCTTTAAGGAAAGGTTAGTTTATGTAGAAACAATTTTCAATCAATTTTTTTTTGTTTGTTTCCAAATTTCGGATGTTTAGATTTAGGGGTTTCTGATTATTATTTTTTGATTTATACTTTTTTTTTTACTAAAATCGAATGTTGAGATTAGAGTTTCTAAAATTTATCTGTAAATTTGTTGTATGATGATGTAGAGGGGGATTTCCCTTGGAAAATGCATGGTGTACCCTATTGTGAAGCATAATATGGTGTTGTGGGCTGCGACATGGTTCGATCCTGAGCCAATTGATCTTTGCTTCACTAACATCAATCTAGTGTCTAGGGACAAGAACATGTGGAGGAAGGGATGCCAACTATTTGATGAAATTGCCAAAGCCCATGTTGCACAGGCATGCACCTCTTATGTATTTATCGCAACTTCTTTCCATTAATATTTGAAATATATATTACAATAGTTATCATAGGTTTTGATTTTGTTGTTGGATTGATTTGAATTGCAAGTGGGTTTTGTTGGGCAGGTGCATGCTTTATATGCACAACACTAGCAAGCTTAAAACATGCATATATGGTTATACAACCACCACCTTTAGGTATATACCCTACTTCCTCCTCCAAACATGTGAAAGTGTAACCACTAAAGTAAGTTGTAATGCATTTGTGGACTTATGGAATTGAAAATATAGCCCAGGGAGTAGGGACGAGTTGCCTTAGCATGCTGGCTGCTATGCCAAGGAAACACTCTTTTATGCAAGCTTGGGCTTGGCAATAAGAACACAAAACTCTTACAGATGCTATGAGCATGCAATTAATTACAAAGGTTTATTAAAATAAACCAGTTGCTTTGAGAAATAAAATTATGGTTCCTATGCCTATGCAATTCAATTGTTTTGCTAATCTATGGTTTTGGGAAAAGTGTGTCATGATCAAGGGAGGTGATTCAATAATTGTGTATGGAAAGAACCGTTGCTTTTGTAATTGGCCATGAATATTTTTGTTGTAGCAAGGTACTGCAGTATTTTTGTTATCGTTCTATGGTACATTTTGAAGGGCTTTCCTTAATGTGATGCAGTCCCAATTTATTCATTTTTGTAATATGTGCAGGCTTGTCAATGTTCATAATTGTTAGCATGTTTGATGATCTTTAATTTAGCGTTTTGATGGTCCGATACATTGGTTTTTCCTTTGCCCAATATAGCATTTGGATGTCTGCACTCTGTAGTATGCAGCATGATTTGTTTGTTTGTTTTTTTTTTTTTTTGGGTTTTTGTTTTTGTTTTGTTTTGCTTTGTTTTTGTTTTTGTTTTTGTTTTTTTTTTTTTTTGTTGTTTTTTGGTTTCTTTTAAGAACTTCCCATCCCACTTAGAAATTTTAGAAAGCGCTTGTATATATAAAAATGTTGTTTTAACCTTGTTGTCCATATGTGCTATGAGTGATTCAGTAGAAAGAGATATGGAGCTGTTGGTGAGAAATGAACATTCATCATGGCTTGAGGGTAAACAAGAAAATGCTTTGTTATGGCTAACCATATCAGAAATCTCCATTTTACACATTGCAAATGCAAACAGAATGTAATCAAATTCCTTTCAAGTCAGACATCCATTGCTTGACAAAAGAAAAAAAAATGTATTGGCCCTGTAAGTATTTTTGGACTGACAGCTATCTCTGTTGGTGCAAATTAGCTGGACTGTCCAAATCATCTTACCATGAAGCCAGATATCCATGGTTTTTAGCTCATTGTTTTTTTTTTCAAAGCTAATATTCTTACTCACGGTTGTCTCTTGGACCAACGTAAATCCCTAATTATATGCATCTTGATGGTTCTTTCCTCTATTAATGCATTTTGTACTTGGTTTTTATTAGCTCATGATCTGCTCTCAATGGTAATTCCATGTTCTTAGTCATATTTTGGACTGCTATAAATCCCTAATTTTATGCAATTTGGTGTTTTTTCTTTTTAATTATATTGATGTACTTTATGATTTGGGTTTTTCGTTTTATGTTCTTTACCTGATGAGTTTGGTTTGAAGTGAATTTCATGTTCATGGTTGCCTTTGCCTGATAAGTGTACCAGTTTGATTATTGAGTTAAGGCACATTAATGGCAGTATCACCTTTGATTTAAAATTGTGGCTATTTTTTATGCTTCATCTCCATTCTTACATATGCCATGTTGCCTTTGCCTTTACAGGAATGGTGTTGGGGCTGGTATATGCTAAGACGCGGAACCCTCTCACCCCAATAACCATGCATGAATGCTAGAACTTGGGTGTTGTCCTCAAGCTTACGTTTCTTCAAGTAAGTGATTTGATTTGCCAATAATACCAAACAATTCATTGGTCTTTTTCGTTTATTTTTTGGTCTAATTATTCCTACTTCTAATGAGACTTTTGCTTTAAGTCTCTCAGAGGTTTTTTTTTTTTTTTTTTCAATGGCTTTTTAAAGTTACTCTTGAATTTTTACTCACAAGCATGGCGTCCATGTGTGGTAGGCGGTTCATCAAAATGGCATCTAAGGAAATGAAAAACAACCTGCATTCAAAACACATGCATGGCCAATCTGATTAGAAGTTGAGACTATGTCCTTCTTTCTTGGCAAAGGCAGGTACAAAGTAAGTTGATTTTATGGACGACGGGGATCTTCCTGTTCCATGTCTATGTAGTATGGCTAGGTGTATGGAGGCAAGTTTTTATATGTTCATGAGACTGTACATCGAGTAGATTCATTTCTGAACATCTTCCAGTTCCATGTTTTTCTAAAGTCATCCTGGTAGATATCTAGCCTACTTATTTCTTCTTTTGATAGTGGACTTCTACTTTATTGAATATGAATACTAACTAATTGCAATTTGGTCATTTCCACTTTATTGAACTTGTTATTGCAATTTTATTAGATAGTGCATCCAAATGCTGCCTAAATAGTCAGTTCGTGTTGGATTAGAAGTATCACAGTCGCGAGAACATACAACTTAAACTAATTCTACCCAAAAAAACTATTGGGCTGAAACTCAGAAGACAAAACAGAATCATGTAATGAATGCAGCACAGTCTCTCTCTCTCTCTCTACGTATGTATAAACTTGTATAAGTCCACATGCATTTATGCATAGCCCATTTATGTAGGTTTAGATGTGTTTATGTATGCATATGTAACATGTTCATGTGTATGCAATATGCAGACAAACATGGATAATTGGATATTGTATATATACCTAGTTTGCTTTCTAAATGACTGCAAATAAAAAGTCTTTTAGGGACGAAAGTGGAGTGGCTTTATTATATACTTCAGGCATTTAGAGCTTTTGGGATGGTGGTTATTTACATTTTTAGTTCACTGGCATAGGAATCTCTTCAAGTTCATTGAGGCTGCATTTGGATGCTCAGTTGAATTCAATCGCAAAATTTCAATTCACAAAAATGGAAATGACTAATGGAGTAGCTCCTTTTCAGCTATGAAGTGATATGAAGGATTTTTCACTTTCTGAGAATAGTGGGATTAGCGAAACAGGGTTCACAATGTGTTCTTCCTTCTTCGATCTCTCTCCACCAATCGAAGAAAATTGAAGAAAGAAGAGAAAATCGAAGGTACTCTCTCTCTCTCTCTCTCTCTCTCTCTCCCTTCATCTCTCTCTCTCTCTCTCTCTCTCTCTCTCACCCTCTCACTTGCCCTTTTGATTATCAAGCAGCGGCAGCCATATCCGCCGTTGTCCATGGCCACTGACATCTGCAGGTTAGTTGTTTGAAGAAACGCTTCAACCAATGACATGTACCACTGTTGTACATTTAATCTCTCTGTTTCTTTCATACTTTTTTGGCCCATCCATGAGTGGACTAACTTGATATATGGGAGGGGAACAATCAACATAGATCCACCTCATTAGGAAGGGCTTTTGCAAACTCATCATCTCTTTCCTTGAGGTGGGAATTGAGTGGTTGTGAGAAGCTGGCATATTGGAAAGAGAGTGACAGTTCGGAAAGGTCTGAGTCCTCTTGGGAGTGGTTTTTGGCTTTGCAAAATGTAATAGGACTGGTAACAACAAATTAATCCTTTTGATGTCCATCTTTAATCATATGATTTTTGATATGATTTTTCTTTGTTTTAATGAATGCAGTAGTTGGCTTCATTTGTAGTATTGTTACAAAGGTTCAGCCTCAGGAGGATATTTACTATGTTTAGGAACCTATAATGATATTGTTGTAGCCCCGTTCTCAAATTCTTTCACCTGGACCTGTGTAAAGCATTTCTCTAACCTAAGGGAAAAACACCTGCAATTTCTCAACTACTGTTTTAAACTGATTTTTGGTGTAGCTGATTGGAAATTCAAAAGATTTTATTTTTGGGATTTATTATTATTATTATTATTTTAAAGTTTGAGTACTGTTTCTGTGATGGGTTTGGTTGAATTCATATGTTGTTGGATTTTTAGTAACAAAATCTGATTTAGTTTACTTTGATTCTCTTTTTTCCAATTTGGTTTTGAAATTTTGAATGTTAGAGAAGTGCTACTATGATTTGTCTGGATGTATTTAACTGACTATGTTGTGTGTTCTCTACACCATAATGAAGGACCACAACTGGTCACAGAAAGTTGTAAGGTGCATTGGACACAGAAAGCTGAAGGAGATCTAATAGTCCAATGCTCCTGAGCTTTCATGAAGAACATTTTTCCAGCAAAGTTGAAGAGCTGATTGAGAGCCTCTCCGCATTTATGTATTTTGTATATAGGACACGAAGATGGAGCAGGAATTCTAATAGGTTCACTTGCAGGATTGTCCATTTTAGCTTTAGTAGTCTAAAATAACTTTATATATATATATATATATATATATATATATATATATATATATATATATATATATATATATATATATATAACTTCTCAGTAAAGAAGCAATTTGATTTGGATTTTTGCTTCTTCTTCTTCTTTTTGGTTTTTGGATTGTTGCAAAAGAAGGCTGCAAAACAGAGGTTTGTTTTATTTTTTAATTTTTATTTTTAAGTGGTTTGATTTGGATTTTCTCTAGAACAGAGGCCCATTGTCTATTTTATCAGTTAAATGATTGTTAGGCCATGCTATATCCATGATAGGTCTGCAATTTAACCGCTATCCATAAGACTATGCAGTTCATGATTCTCCACCATAGAAACAATCATGTTTTCCATGCCAACTTGGAATTTGTAAAACGGACCTGCTATCTGGTGGAACACATGTATACATGATAAATGATAATTAATAGCTGTTTTGAACATGATTATAATTGAAAAAAAAGAAGAAGAATTTTCATCTTTAAAAAAAGAATAAATTTTTAGGCATATTTTCAATTTTCATTTTTTTTTTGTTTTTTCCTTCTTATTATTTAATCCTATTTTAAAATTTAAAAATTTGAAGTATTGTGTAACTTATGTTACGTGCTTATAGAGGGTTGAACGCTACACAGCATGCTATTGCTATTTAAAACACAGCTTCCAGCAAAGAGCTAAGGGAAGTATCCTCCACTTGAGCCTTTCATAAGATGTAAAAAGATCCTTGTTCCAACTAAGGAATGTTTCCCTGAGGCCCACCCTCATTATCCACTTGAGGCTCATCAGCTAATAAAAAAATTTACTCCACAGGGCTGAGCAATGTGGAGCTACAATTTATAAATTAAATGGATGATTTCTTTGATCCCATGAGCTACAATGCCCTTTTTGGTATGTTGGATGATTGCATTGATCCTGTGAGCTACAATTTATAAATTAAATGGATGGAAAAGAAAAATGCAGAAATTATTCTGGCATTGTGACCAATTTGAGTGGGCTTGGCTTACTTCTTTTGAAGTAGTATCTACATGTTAGGCTCAACCTAATGGATAGTTTGGATCATATGTGCATATGTGCTTTCTTGTACATATGTGCTTTCTTGTACATGCATGTGGGTTTATCAATCCTCATATTATTGAGTTAAATTTCTATGATACTTAGCCAACATTTAAAAGAAATTGGTGCTTTCTTTAACTGTACGCATGTCATAGTTACACAAAAATTTTGATGACTAAATTGCTGAGAAAATTATTGATGACCAAATTAGAAATTTTCATTTTGAGTGTTTATCATGCATTTTCGAGTAACCAAAGTTTTTCCAGCAGACTTGCCTCAACAAACTTTTGAGTTTCTAAACTATGTTTCCACCATGTAGATACCTTTAGCTAAATAGTGAGCAAGTCAATCTATGGACAAAAATACTCTTGGGTTGAAATATTAGAACCATTAGCCAAATATGTGCATGGCACTTTCTGACCATCAATGCAAATATATGGTTACATGTTATGAAAATAAACTATTTAATTTGGGATACTTTTGGGGCACGACCTGTCTGCACTTGATTCCAACAGATCAACAACTGGCATCATTGAATCATGATGTGCCCTACTTGAAATAACAAAAATGCGAGGATATAATATTATAATGCCATTCCCTCAGGCTTCGAGAGTTAGTATAATTAAGTGCTACTGCTTAATATACTGGTATGTGAATTTCTTCCATTACTAGTTCTCTGCTTCTAATCTGAAGGTTGTGCCTAGATCGTCCTAATTCTTTGTATAGGGCATCAAGATGGTGGGATCCTTCTGTTGGATGGATTGGATCATACATACGTGCCATGTTGTCACATGTTCTGGTGTGAACATGTTACGTAAATATTGATTTTTATAAAAAATATTTTAAATAAAAATAATATATAATATATAAAAGTTGTTTGAAAAACACCTTTTGTGGGTTTTTGGGAATAGTCCCACATTGAAAAAAGAGGAGAAGAAAAAGTACTTTATATGAAAGGTGTGGAGTATTATAATACTTATACAAATGGTCCAAAGGAGAATGAAACTTGCGTGTTCCAGTGCGTACGCTCGGACTTGGACTCAGTGCGAGGGCGTGGGTATGTGAGGCAGTGTGGCTGTAGAGGCACTAGTGACGCACTTTGCACGTGCGCATCGTGTCGCTCCCTTCGCGAACCGGAGCGAGAGGGGTGCAACAAAGAGGCTAAGGCAAATAGGTGGCTGGACGAAAACTAGAGGACTGAATGAGAGTCCTTTTAATTATATAGTGGTTGGAAATATAGCTGTTGCACAAATGTGTAACAACTATGGCCTTTATTGCAGAAACTGTTGCCAACAGCTAGAAAATGGCTAGCCAGTTCTCTCACAACAGCCATAAAATGGCTAGTATCTAACAGCTATAAAACGGCTAGTTTCTAATAGCCATAAAACGGCTAGTGGGATTTATGTCTAGGGACCATAACTCCCAGCTATCTTAAGCCTATAAAAAGAGGCCCTGGATGGGTTTCCAAACCATCTCACAACACTCCAGCAATCTCAATACGAATTACATCATTTTCTCTCCTACAGACCAAAAAACATCAGCAGTATAGGAAGGTAATTAGAACCATTGCTTGAAGAATAGACCAAAGGTGTGGTCTAAGAACGGTTCAAATGAACCAAGGGCTGAAGAATCTGACCAGTGCAGTGGTCTTAAATCACAAAATCATTCTCTTCTTTTTCTTTGAGATTTTTCCTTTTGTTGTAATTCTGCCAGATAGTGTGTATAAGAGTTCCATTTGGTGGGCCTTCGTGTTTGCTGAACGCAGACCCACACCAGGCTTGTCGTATCCTAGAAGCTATTTGCCTATAACTTATCAGCATACTCAATTCACTTGAGTAGGGGCAAATAACACTTTAAGGACAGCGTTTTCAGACGTGCTTCAGCCTGTCTTTAAGTTCTGATCATAGTGATTTTGGTTTCCACATTATACAGATATTATCTTAATCTGCATAAATTCCCAATAGAACATGAGCTGACTGTGCTCGTCCGTGGGCTTAGTAAAGCTCTTCCTCACTATTTGCTTCGAAAAAGGAAAAAAGAAAAAGCAAAAAAAAACAAAGAACAAAAAAATGAGCTCTTCCCTATAATATATATGGGCTCCATTAATCAACACCCAGTAAGTACTATGGAAGTCACTGTCCTCCCATATTGTAATTAGTCTTCAGTGAGATCTAGACTCTTCATTCAGTTGGTCCAATTGCTATGGATCAGGACTTAAACATGGATTAGACGGACGACCCAATATTCATATTGGTCAGAATTCTGTTCTTACTCCTTTTTATGATGCTTCTTCTGTTCAAGTCTTACCAGATTTTATGACTAGAGTAGATATGGTCATTGATGAACTAGGAGGTGATATGACAATCTAATCGTCTCCAAATCACACATAGGTTAGCATGCTTCATACTTGTACAGTTTTTTTTTTTTGGAAGGGGGGGGGGTTGTTTTCAGTACAGGTGGGCATCCTATAATAACATGATGTTTAGGTTACTAAAAGGCAAGCCACACTTATACCATTGGTGGGCAGAACATGACATGATGTTTCTTCTGTTGATCATCCTATAATGCCTATTTGTATTTCTATGTATATAATTTTATTCTGCTTTAATGGTTATTAGTTTAGAGTACATTTGGTTGCCACTAAAGAGTTTTTCTTCATATTTCATAATTTATAGAAACCTACTAAGAGCCTAAGAGTAGAAATTCCAGAGTCATAAATTTGTTTTTCTATGCCTGTGAAATGCTCATGAGCCAAATGCAGCCTGAATGAATTCTGATGTAAGATGTTAGAAACTATTCATGAAATGTAGGTTCCAGGGTGTGTTTAACAGTTCAAAGAGTGGTTGATGGGTGCATATATATGTTGATTTCACTGTATAGGTTCTAATTTCAGTATCGAAAACCAATCCCATTCTCCAACCATCCAGCTAAGATATTGTAGCATGGCAACAGTTATTGGGCTGTGTTTGCGAGTTAAGTTGATGCGATGTTTCCCTCTAATTGTTGCCTTGGTCCCTTGTTAGCACTGGCAGTCCAGTCCCCATAAATAAATAAATGCGGCTGCTGTCTCAGCTTCTCTCTCAAAACATTTAATTGGCCTAAATAATATGGCTACTATAAATGGGACTTGAACATTCAAAGAGTGAAACAGGGCCTTGTAGCCAGCAGTATTGAAACCAATAAGATTTCCATTGCATGTCATGCTATTTGCCACAAGCATCAGATGTTCTTTTAGCACGCCTTTTGCAACCATTTTTATAGATGTTGACAGTCGTTGAACTGACTGACCAAAAGCACATGAAATTTCGAGCAGTTTTTGAATTTGTTGAACACTATATGGTGTAGATCTCCTTGTGTCAATTAAGTGCATTATAGGTAGGCATGAATCAATGGCTACCCTCCAAGCATCACCGCTTTTTTTGGCTGCATCTTTCTCAATGACCACCTCAACAGCTACATCACCCTTCCGCAACTTCCCATCATTTCTCACCCAAGTTGTCGAATATGAACCAATCCAAATAATGTTGGCCATATGCACTCAAGGGTCACCATTAACAAGAGTCCCCAACAAAATTAGGTAGATAGCTTGAAAAAAGGAGCCCTTAACTAACCCAAATGCCTCAGAAGGATAGTCAACACCATTAACAGAATACTTATTTTGGAAGTGGAAACTCATATCCTCAACCAAACGCCTTGAATAAAACTTCTCTCAGTCATAAAGTTGAAGCCCCGAAAAGCCAAGTTGTTGAACAACCTTACTGATAGCTGAATCATTTTTAGAATCTATCAAATTACCCAAAATAGATAACTTTAGAATACGAGTCACGATAGGCAGTTTTACAGTTTTCAGGTAGCTTTCCACTTACAACTCTACAAGTTCATTGTAATTTGATCTCAAGTGAAGCAGCAAAGGTGATATGTCTTGAATCTTCTTCTTTATATCTTCAGTAACAACCTTGAGAATGTCAAAATCATTCAAGCCAATACTATATCCTTCTAAAAAGATAATCTCCATTAGCAATGGCTGCAACATATTAAAGAACTTAACAGCCTCTTCTGTTCCCTTCTTGTCAAGAACAGAAGTAACAATTTCTGTGAATGATGACTACAGTAAATCTCTATTGAAATCAATCCTCACCATTTCACTTTTACTGATCAAATGCCTCTCCCCAAAGCAGTCAATAGTTGGCTTTCTTTTAACAGTTTGTGAATTTGCATGGACTGCATGATACTTAAGTTTCTTATTTGATAATCTGAATTTTCCACTAGCATGAAAACTACAGCATTATTGTGTTCTCAACCATCGGAGCTTCATGGTTTTGTTGCTTTAAATATAGTTTGCATATTATTTATATTGTCAAGGAAAGAACCCCAAGTTGGGTATCTATAGCTTATTCATGAAATTTAATGATTCACTTGAGGCATTCCAGAGAAGAAGGGTGTTTAAAGACAACAAAAGGTCTTAGATGTATTTTACTTGGACTTAAAAAGATAGCTTATTGAAAAGGAAAATAACATGTTGGTATCATCCCGTGTGAAAAGATAGCATGTTGGTATGATCTTAGTTGAACCATCCATTTGATAGATCCTACTTTGTATAAGTTATGATAGATCATCTTGAACCATCTTAAACCATCGTAGCTCAGCCGTTTCCACCTCTAATCTACATGAATATTGAGAAAAAAAAGAAAGAAAAAATGTTAAATTCAATTTTCAGTTTCTCAGTTGAGTTGACGAGGAACACAAGGCTTTTGTAAATATGGAGTTTGGGTGTGGTACTTGTAGGCCTGCCTTGAATTGCATTTCAGTCCTTTGCCATCTCCCAAATAAATCCTTACTGAAGAGGGTTCTGGTGGTTTTGATCTTCTCTCCCCTTATTTTGTGCAAGATGTTAGCTACTCATCACATGGGCCCACCATGGAGGTGTCCGCATAAAAAAAACAGGTTGATTTGAAAATCCTTGCCATTGAATAAGAGGTTCAGGATGGATGGTTAAATAAAAGTAGTTTAATGGATTTAGCCATAACGTACACGCCAATCGATACCATAAAAATTGAAACCCGAAATGGGTGGATTGTCAATTACCATTTTATTTTCCATCTTGAAAAATTCATTCATCTCAATGCATGCTTTTTCTCTCCATGGGACATGTTTCCGAGGGGGTAAACCCAAAGGCAGGGGAGCTCCGAAGAAGGCTCCTCCTAGAAAGGTGTGCTTGCAAATCCTGAAACTTCTTATTTCCCAAGTATCTTCCTGTTTTTGTGGACTTCTTATTGCTTTTTTAGTTTGGGTCTTTCAGCAGAAAATGCCGACTGTCGTTGATAGTGAAGAGGAAGATGATGAGGTGCTCGAGTTGAAAGAACGACTGGCAGCGTATAACATTGATTGTCCTTCAGATCAAACAGGTATATGATCATCCATGTGCAGTAAGCTTTCGGATCAAAGCGAAGCTGAGAATAGGGTGTTAGTTGATTGCAAATTGATAACCAGTGGATGCACATCTATGGAGTTTTCTCTTGCGATTGTTGAGAAGCTATTTGGCTGCGAGAAGGTATTAGATCTTGCTGTTAATGAGAACTTTAAATAGACATATAACTATTATGTTGGCATTGTACTTTTGTGAATGGAAATGAATGATTGTGTTTGAATGAATGAATGAATGATTGTGTTTGATTGAATGAATGAATGATTTAGCCATGAAGTATTTATTTATATTACCTTATATGAGTTATCAGGGTGTACTACAATGGTGAGAGCTGCCATTACAAATTAATTTTTTTATTAACAATAGACATTAGCTACGGCTATTAACCGTAGCACTTTGTTGAAAATCGTAGCTCTTGTTGAATTCAATATTTTGCTACGATTCTCATTCTACTTTTCGCTACAGATAAAATCCGTAGCTGTATATAATTTTAAGCTACGGTCAATATTGCTATGGATTTAATCCGTACCTATTATTTAATTAGCTATGGCTACTCACCGTAGCTATTGCTAATTTAAGCCTATTGCTACGGTTCGTTCTCTACTTTTGGCTACAGATATAATACATAGCTGTAAATACGTTAGCGCTACAGAAGAAACAGCTACGGATTTAATCCGTAGCCATAGCCTTGTAGACCTATAGCTATGGTACCAATGATTACGGTCATACTATGGATCTTAACTGTAGGCATAGAATTTTGGCTACGGTTTTTAGCCGTAGCCTTTGGCCTGTTTTCTGGTAGTGAAATGAGTTACCATATAGGGAAGGCTCTTTATCCACATGTGCATGATCATGATATCATCTATGCGGAGAAAACAAATGGTGTTCAATCATTGAATCACTGCATTGCATCACGCCTCGACTATGGTCGTGTGCCAGGTTGCACCTAAGAAATACTGTTGATTTCCAATACAAATAATAGGGGGAGGATTCTAGTATAAAGATAAAAATTTCTCATCTACTTTTCAAGGTGAAACTAAAACTAAATCCAAATCAGCAAATGAGATCACACAAGCCTTAAAAAACAGAAAAAAATATTAATAAATAAATAAAACTCCAATTTTTCCTAACAAATATATAGTCCTTTTCAGGAGAGACATTAAGTCCTTTTTCGTTTGGAAGGCCGCGTGGTTCTTTCATCCCACTAAAGAAGCCGCCCCTTGCATGCCAAAGGATAAACGGCTCTCCCGTAGTGTACGTTGGCTACAATTCATTGAATTGTATAACCCATCTACTACACGTGACACGCATGCACATTAATCCAGACCATCTAAATCATGGACCCCATCGTCGTCCATGGAACAAATTGCAAAAATCTCAATAGCCAAATCTTACACTGACCGATGGTCAGTATCTATTGGAAAGGAAAAGATCAGCGGTTTGAATCAACGAATCAGACAGTAAAGATCGGTTGATCAGAGTGATTTTAGGCTACTCAGCAATGGACCCACAACTTGGACGGTCCTCGTCCACATGATCGTGAGACGCATGCACAACCGACAAGCCGTACTAATGGTCAATAGTCAAAAGTTCCAAGATAAAAGAGAAAATGACCACTGTAGACAAAACCTTTTACCCAGCGGTTTTTATCGTAGAATACAAACTTAAGTTACCAACTTAGACTAGCACGTGCGGACAGCGACTTTGAGGACGAAACTACCCCTCCTTTTTACTGCCGTTGCTTTTCTTCTCCCTCCCTTCTCTCGTTCCATTTTTTTTTTTTTAAAAGGACGAAAACTCCACCGCTACATCTGTTGCTTGGTTCGCACCACGCTCTAGCTGGATCCCACCTAGGGGTGTACACGAATCGAGCTAGCTCGGTTAGCTCGCTCTACTCAATCTGAAAAAAGCTCGATTCAGTTCGGTGTTGAGTTCAAGCAAGGTTGAATTGATTTTTTGAGCTCAAAAATGAGTTCGAACAGGCCAGCTCAACTCGACTCGGATCAAATCTAGCTTGAATCAAACTTGGATCGAACTAGTTCGGTGACTTGGTTACTTTGTCATTAATGTTGCTCACCAATTGTTTGATAAAATGACTGAACGACATGTGGCTGGTGGCAATGAAGGTTTGGCTAGTGGCAAGGTGGAAAGGAAGGTATGTACATGGAGCAAATACTTTTTTTTTTCTTTATTATTATTATTATTTAGAAGGTGTTTGAGAAAATACCTATAAAATCATTGCCTTTGTAGGTAAAACAGTGGGATTTTGAAGTTGCAATTAAGGTGTTTGTGGAAATGCCTCAATAGCAAACTCGGTTCGATCTTAGCTCGAACTCAGCTCGAGCTGCTAATTGAACTGAGCCGAGCTGGCCAATCAGGCCCGAGGACTGAGATGAGCCGAGTTCAAGCTGAGGTTAGCCACTGTTCGAGCCGAGTCGAGCTGAGGCCAACTCGACTCGGTTTGACTCGATGTACACCCCTAATCCCACCCTCTCTATTCATCAACATTATCTCGTTTTTCCTGAAAATGTTCCCTCCATGGAAGACAGTACGCATGACAGGTATGATATACATTTACCTAAATGGCGTAAATTTTTTGTGGGCCATTAAAATGCCGAATGAAGCTCCCATCTTGGTTTTTGGTTCATCCATGCGAAAATCATCCTATGGACATGATGGATTACAAGTAAAACATCATTGTAGGGGCATAAAAAGGTTTCCACGGTGGAAACACTGTTTCCTGTGGTGTGATCCACTTGATATTTTAATATGCCACCATTTTGGGCTGAAACCCTTGCTTTAGATGGAAAAATGGATGAACGTCATGGATAGTCCACATACATTTAAGGTGGGCCCAACTCAATATTTTTAATTTTTTAATTTTTTAAATATTTTTCTATTAATTTTTTTTAAAAAGTTTTTTTAGTTTAGCTTGTTAGTACGCACCCATGTCAATGCACACACTCCATGTTAGCCACCCTGGCTAGGAATCGATACCAGGACCTCAAGTGTTGATATGAGGTATATCTACTCAGTCTGCCAATTGAGCTATGGATCTGGGTGTGCCTGTTGAGGGTCTAATATTACATATTAGACACCAGATATTGTCTGGATTTACGAATATAATGCTGTCTAATGGCTCGTCTTCTCATTCTTATGTTGTAAGGTGATTTTATGAGCATGGATGGAAAAAGGATGTTAAAAGTTGAGATTTAACGATCTGATGACACCAAAGGCAAGGGACACACTCCAGGGGACCAAGATTGACAGATATACACGGTCAGAAATCTGAGAAAACTAAGAAATTGAAGCTCAAGCGGCTTGAAACGCGTCCAGAACGAAAGATCACGGGGTTTTCAATATCGGTTCGGCTCGAAACTTCATACGTCGCTTGAGGACCATAAATTAACCGTACACGTCAAAAATCATCCATTGGATCATTGCGGAAGTGGCCTAACGGACAGATCAGCCCATCAATCTTCAATTTGGGGCCCACCCGCCAGCTGGATATGCTTGATAATTGTTCTCAACGGGTAAAATAATGTGAGGAACAGAATGGACGAATTAGATTTCTGAAACACATTGCAATGGGGCCCGTATACATGGTGTGTATATTACACATGTACGTGCATACGATGTGCACCGGACCAACCGATCGGTCAGTGCAAGCGCTGACCCACATCCTCTTAAAAAAAATGAAAATCTCCGTTTTTCACGTTCGCGTAACCGACCGATGCTCATTTTTGCGGACGGTTGTGGGCCCTACCCATTGGCTGTACATCTGATCCAAGCCGTCCATCTTGTAGAAGGGTTCGAACACTACAAAACCATGCTGACCTTTTGCATCCATGCGTACACACGTGTGCGATACAGGGGCCACAAAAGGACTGCCCGGTAGCTTTCAAATCTGATATTTTAGTTATTTCTTCTCTGGGACACGTCAATGGACGTTCAAAACTACCCATTCTTGACTGAAATTTCGTCCTGAATCCAATGGACGGGGTGAATTTTATAGAAAATACTTCTGTGGGGCCCACCGATCACAACAGCAAAATGGTGTGAAAGGTTTCGCACATCCGCGAAAACTGACTTTTTCAGGCGATTTTGGCCCACCATCTTTGATCATATGACAGATCTGAATCGTCTATCATATAGAGGACCCAAGAAAGTACTAAGTGATGGTGTTTCTTTAGAATTTGAGAGAGGAAAGTGGCGTGTTTTGAGGCACCGAACTTGGCTGCGAAAATTACACTCCGTGTCCTGCTACAACTCTGTCACTGACTCCAGCCTTCCAGCAGCTATAAAAGGAGGTTTTGGACGTGGGAGCATTCATTCAGGTCTAGGAAGGAAGAAAAAGAGAGACGTGGAGGCTCAGACAGGGACGTGAAGCAGAAGAAAAAAAAGAGTATTTTCTTTTTATTTTTTAGTTTATTTCAATTGTGGAGATTTAGCCCATCCATGTCTGGCTAAACCTCTTAACTAGGGCTAAGAGGTGAAGCTTGTAGTGAGATGGAAGATTTGATTTTATTTTAATTTTAATGCATGAATTGACGTTGATTTTAGTTAATTATTATGAGAATGTTTTAGGTTTTTAATGGTCTGTTGTGACTGAAATTACAATGGGTCTGCAATGGCTTTGAATATTTTCATTCTCTTTAATGTTTATGATGTCAGGAAGCCCTGTTGTTCACCATAGTCTCCTGGGCATGGTTGGATGTCGGTACCCTTCCTAACTTGCATACATGTGATTGGGTGGTAATTAGTTTGATTCTGTTGTTTGCCATAGTCTTTGGGCATGGTTTGGTGATGAAATCCATTCTAATTCATACACCTTTCATCTCTTTGAAAACTAGATCAACGGCAGTTCAGTAATTTTCATAATTTTTGATGCAAGCATAAGTTCTCCCTAATCTCTACAAGTGGATCCTCTGAATCCTTAGTTTCCTATCTCTGATTTATTTTCTAAGTTTTAGATTAATTATTTTACAAGTATTCCAACATTACTAATTGATTTAGAATTCATCTTAGCCTAGTTTAGTTCTAGTTAGTTTTAGATAACGTACAAGTTTCATTCCCTTGGGATTCGACCTCAGTCTTACAGAGTTATTACTACATCACAACCCTGCACTTGGGGAGTGAACAAGTTTTTGGCGCCGTTGCCGGGGGCTGTCGGCTACGTTTTTCTGAAATTAATTAGTTTTAGGATTAGTTTAAGATTAGGTTTAGATTTTCTTAATTTTTAAAAATTAACTTGTCTTTCTTGTTTTATAGGCTTTTAATATAGTTTCTAAATTAGTAAATTCTGTCTTAGATTCTTCCTTTCTATTATAGATTTAGATTAAGATTTATTTCTTCTTTTTAGTGAGATTCTAATTCTAATTCGTTTTAGGAATCCTAACTTTGTTTCTTGTTTTAGAAATTTTCTATAAGTTTTTGTTTAGAAACTAATCCAATTTTTCTGTTTTGTAGGAAACTTCTAATTTAGTAAGCTCTTTCTAATTCTTCTTTCTTTGGAATTTCTTCTTTTCTCTAGAAAGTAGTTTACTTTTAATTAGGACTTTCTATTCTTAGAAACTAAATTTTTTTCGTTTTATTTTGCAGATTCTTAACCTAGGCCTCTAAATTTGGTAACTTCTTTCCATTTTTTCCTTTTATTTTCTAGATTTCTACTTCTTCCTTTCTCTTAGGTTTAAGTTAGAATTTGAGGACTGAGCGTGTTTTATGCCCCAGTGGGCACGCGACAACACTCGACGTCTCGTGACTGAAGGAGGATTAGTTGAGGGGTTGACTGTCCATCGAAGGACTAGACACCACTTGAATTCTCCTGAGACAGAGGAGGTTATGGCTGAAAATCAATCTCAAGCACTACTCCAACCAAGGGTTGAGGAAGTACATGATGAGAATGAGGTGCATCAGGCACTCCCACCTTGTACTTTACGAGATTATTTACAACCGACGGGGGTGAGTACGCCCTCATGCATGATTTTTCCTGACAATACAGGACATATAGATATCAAGCCAGGGGTTATCCAACTCCTTCCTAAGTTCCATGGGCTTGAGTCTGAAGAACCATACTTGCATCTGAAAGAGTTCGATGAAATCATAGGCACCTTATACTTTCCTAATGTATCTGAGGATACTATTAGGCTGAAACTCTTTCTATTTTTCTTGAAAGAAAAAGCCAAGACGTGGTTACATTCACTTCGTCCTAGATCCATTGGCACATGGAATGATATGCAGAGGGAATTTATAAAGAAAATTTTCCCACATCATAAGACAATTACCCTCAAGAGAGCAATCATGAACTTTGCTCAAAAGGAAGATGAAACATTCTTCCAATGTTGGGAAAGGTTCAAGGATCTGGTTAATGCATGCCCACAACATGGCTTTGAAATATGACGCATTACAAATTTTTTCTATAATGGGCTAACATCTTCCATGCGCCAAATGGTCGAGACAATGTGTAACGGAGAATTCATCAATAAAAATGTCGACGAGGTATGGGATTACCTCGATAGTCTCACTGAAAAAACACAATAATAGGACTGTTATCCAAGGACGAACACTACGTCTAGGCCGACTCATTCAAGGGAAAAAGGAGGAATATATCTCCTGAAAGAGGATAATGATCTTAATGCTAAGGTGACCAATCTCACCAGAAAATTTGAGGCCATGGAAGGAAGGAAGGAAAAGGTTAATGAAAGTGTTTGCGGTATCTGTGATTGCAACATTCATACTACTGAAAATTGTCCTTCAATACCTGCCTTTCGAGAAGTATTGAATGAACAATCTAATGTCGTAAATAACTATCAAAGACCTTTCAATGGACCACCCTCTAATACATACAATCCTGGCTGGAAAAATCATCCAAATTTTAGTTGGAGGAACGGACAAACTGCTACCCCTCAAGGTTTCTTCAATCAAAATCCAAATCAGGAAAAACCTCAAGAAGAATCGGTTCAAATTTTCATACAAGAGCTGGCTCAGACAATGCAAGGAATTTTAGATTTTATGCAAAAAATAGATTCACGTATGACGGCTATGAAAAAAGGGATGCTCCCTTCACAATCACTCCCTAATCCGAAATCGCAATACGAGACAGGTGATCCCAGCTCTTCAAATCAAATGGGGCACGCTAAATCCATCACCACTCTTAGGAGTGGGAAGGTTATTAATAAAAACCATCCGGTTAGGCCCGAAAAGCCTCAAGAATCAGAAGAGGACAACAATGATGGATCTAGTGGCGCCCCACAAAAATTTAAACCAGAACCTCTAGAAAAGCCAGTTGCTCGTTTTTCCCAACGGTTGGTTGAACCAAAACATCTCTCTAACTCTCAGGATATCCTAGAGGTGTTGAAACAGGTGAAAGTCAACATTCCTCTACTTGACGTTGTAAAACAGATTCCTTTATATGCTAAATTTCTAAAGGACTTATGCACTACCAAACGACGAAAAAATGTTCAAAAGAAGATCTCCTTGACTGAGAAAGTGAGTGCCGTCCTAAAACAAGAGGTGCTGCAAAAATTCAAAGATCCCGGTTGCCCAACCATATCATGTGTAATCGGGAATTATCGAATTGATCACGTACTTCTTGACTTAGGAGCGAGCGTCAATCTGATTCCCTATTCGGTATACCAACAGTTAGGTTTGGGTGAATTAAAACTCACCCGAACCACACTACAACTTGCTGATCGTTCTGTTCGTGTACCAAGAGGGATCATCGAGGATGTGTTGGTCCAGGTTGATAGATTCTACTACCCTGTTGATTTTATCATCTTGGACACCGAACCTATCAACGACACGAGCACTCAGATTCTCGTCATCCTTGGTCGCCCATTCCTGTACACTTCAAATGCAATTATCAATTGCAGGAATGATGTTATGACTATGTCTTTTAGAAATTTGACATTGGAATCGAATATCTTTTTCAATAACGGCAGCAACTCAGAGGATGATGACAACTTCCACGATGTTAACATGATTGATTCTTTTGTGGAAGACAGAACATCTCTCACCTTATCTTCTGATCCTCTAGAGACGTGCCTGGCCCACTCTCATGATCTTGATGATGATATAATTAGGGAGACGTGTGCCATGCTGGATACTGCACCGGTACTTGAAGTTAACCGGTGGAGGCTACAAATTAAAGAATTGCCCCAAACTGATGTAGTGCCTCTACCGTCTAACCTCAAGCCACCGAAGCTTGACCTAAAACCTTTGCCCTCTGATTTAAAATATGTTTATTTAGGTCAAGATGAGGCATATCTGGTGGTGATCTCTGCCCACCCGGAGAAAGAACAAGAGAGTATAAGGGAGCTCTTGGATGGACGATAGCGGACCTCAAAAGAATCTACTCTCATTGAGTATAAGGGAGCTCTTGGATGGACGATAGCGGACCTCAAAAGAATTAACCCATCGATTTGTACTCACCGTATATATCTTGAGGACAATGCAAAGGCTGTTCGGCAATCACAACGTAGATTAAATCCAAACATGAAGGAAGTGGTTAAGGCCGAGGTTCTCAAACTATTGGATGTGGGGATCATATACCCCATATCCGATAGTCAATGGGTGAGTCCAACTCAGGTGGTTCCTAAGAAGTCCGGGATCACCATCGTAGCCAATGCCAATAATGAACTCGTGCCGACCAGAGTTACTAATGGTTGGAGAATGTGCATTGACTACAGGAAGTTGAATACCGTCACTAGGAAGGACCACTTTCCTTTGCCCTTTATAGATCAGATCTTGGAAAGGTTAGCTAGTCATTCCTATTATTGTTTCCTTGACGGGTATTCAGGTTATAATCAGATTGAAATCGCCCCTGAGGATCAGGAAAAGACTACATTTACATGTCCCTATGGCACCTTTGCTTACAGAAGGATGCCATTCGGCTTATGTAATGCCCCTGCCACCTTTCAGTGATGCATGACGAGTATCTTTTCTGACATGGTGGGGAAATATCTAGAGGTCTTCATAAACGATTTCTCTGTTTTTGGTTCATCTTTCAGCGAATGCTTAGCAAGTCTTAAATGTGTGTTGAAAATATGTGAAGAAAAAAATTTGGTACTTAACTGGGAGAAGTGTCATTTTATGGTTCAAAAGGGAATTGTCCTTGGGCATATCATCTCGTCCAAAGGAATCGAGGTAGATAAGGAAAAAATTGATCTTATCTCTAACCTACCTCCACCCAAGAATATCAGAGACGTGCGATCCTTCTTATGACACGCAGGCTTTTACAGACGATTCATAAAGGACTTTAGTCTCCTCTCTCATCCTTTATTTAATCTTCTTCAAAAGGATACACCATACGAGTGGACTGAGCAGTGCCAAGAAGCTTTCACTAAGCTTAAGGGCATGTTAACCACTGCACCTATCATGCAGCCACCCGACTGGAGTCTTCCTTTTGAACTTATGTGCGACGCCTCTGATTATGCTCTTGGAGTAGTTCTAGGCCAGAGAAAAGATAAGCGGCCTTACGTTATTCACTACGCAAGTAGGACTCTAAATCCTGCCCAAGTGAACTACTCGACTACGGAAATGGAACTCTTAGCCGTAGTGTTCGCTTTGGACAAATTTCGGTCCTACCTGATCGGATCCAAGATCATTATTTATACAGATCATGCGGCACTTAAGTATCTTCTTTCTTTCCAAGAATGATTCTAAGCCCCGCCTAATACGATGGATCCTTCTACTCCAAGAATTTGATTTAGAAATTAAAGACAAAAAGGGAGTAGAGAACGTAGTAGCTGATCACCTTTCTCGCCTTAATACCTCTGATTCCCTTGAGGCGACCCATATCAATGACATGTTCCCTGATGAACAACTGTTTAGAGTCTCCCATTCACCTTGGTTCGCTGATATTGCTAATTATCTTGCAACAGGTGCCATACCGACATACTAGACGTCACAAGATAAGAAGAAATTCTTTACCAAGGTGCGTAACCTTTTCTGGGACGATCCATATTTGTTTAAATATTGCCCAGACCAAATCTTAAGGAGATGCATACCAGACGATGAGCATCAGAGTGTCATCTTCTTCTGTCACTCACAGGCCTGTGATGGTCACTTTTCTGCTAAAAAAACCACGGCCAAGATTTTATAGTGTGGCTTCTACTGGCCCACTATGTTCAGGGACACTTATGAGTTTTACAAGGCTTGTGAGCGTTGTCAGAAATTGGAAGCATTGTCCCGTCGAAATATGATGCCCTTGAATCCCATCCATATTATAGAAGCATTTGATTGTTGGGGCATCGATTTCATGGGACCATTCCCCCAATCATTTAGAAATCTGTATATTTTGTTCGCCGTAGACTATGTCACTAAATGGGTCGAAGCAATTCCGTGCCGCAAAAATGACCATCGCGTGGTCATTAAATTTTTGAAAGAAAATATCCTGTCGCGGTTCGGAACGCCTCGAGCCATCATTATTGACGGGGGCTCACACTTCTGCAATAGACCATTTGAGAGCTTAATGAAGAAATACGGTATCTCTCATAAGGTGAGCACCCCATACCATCCACAGACAAGTGGACAAGCTGAAATTTCCAATAGGGAGATCAAACATATCCTAGAGAAAACGGTTAACCCTGATCGTAAGGACTGGTCAATCCGATTGACCGATGCCTTATGGGCGTACCGTACTGCCTTTAAAACTCCTATTGGAACATCTCCCTTTAAACTTGTCTATGGTAAGGCTTGTCACTTGCTGGTGGAATTAAAACATAAAGCATACTGGGCGATCAAAAATCTGAATTTCAATCTGGACAATACTGGCTCGCTACGCAAACTTCAGTTGAATGAACTTGAAGAAATCCGGAACGATGCATATGAGAACTCGAGAATTTACAAGGACAGGATGAAGGCGTTTCATGATCAACATATTCTACGAAAATCATTCACGCCTGGTTAGAAAGTCCTCTTGTATGACTCTCGACTACATCTCTTTCCGGGTAAGCTTCGATCTCGTTGGACCGGCCCTTACATTGTTGTTACTGCTTATCCTCATGGGGCCTTCGAGATAAGAGATCCCGACAATGGAAAGGAGTTTAAAGTAAATGGACATCGATTAAAGCCATTTGTCGAGACATTTTATTCAGAGGACATGTCCATGCCTCTGATTGCTCCTGTTTATCAGGACTGATCTCCTAGTCTGATGGAGGTATAGGTAGGTTTATCACTTTCATAGGACTAGGATTGTTGCTTTATTTTTCTGGCTGAAGACGGTAAATTTAATACTCCTGGGAGGCAACCCAGCTTTTTTATTCCTTTTCATTCTTTAGTAGATGATTCAATGTTTGTGGGTAACATTACTGCAAACCCTCACGAGACTACAACTAGTCCACTAGGGGTAACCTAGGGGTTTAAAGGCTTGTTGCATACGCTAAATGCAATCGAGAGCACCTGCGAAAGTAGTATAGGTAGGATTTTATTTTTGTCATTTTTCTTTTTCTTTTTCTCTCGTGCTAACCAGCTTCCATGCTATGATCTCTTGGAAAGTCTCTCTCTTGATTCATTATCCAGGTACTATCTTCCCATCACTTTACTTTTGTTGTTCCATGTTTAGATCTTTTACATTGAGGACAATGTAGATTTTAGGTTGGGAGTGGGAGATTAGGCTTCCTAATCAGTATTTTTTTGGTCTTGAGCAAAAATTGTGAAAATTGTGAAAAATTTTAAAAATTTTTCTGACATTTCTTTTAAATTTAATGTGATTTTGACATCTATCTTTGATTTAGAATTACGAGATACATGATGTTGGTAATTTATGACTCTTGGATTTAGCTACTTGATAGATTCCACAGTTGAGTTTGAATTATCAATCCATGATTAGAGTTTTAAACATTGATTGAATCATGATTTCAGGACACGTCTTGCTTACACATTAAGATTTCAGTTCCATATCGAAGGATTAACTTGGTAATCACTAAGCATGAAAGGAACTGGCCTGAAATATCTTGCCATCATGGTATAAAAATTGGAAAGGTTGGATAATTAATCTTCACCATAGGTTTGTTCCCTATATGTGTAGAGTTAATTCCCCATGAATGATATGTGAAAAAGAGTCAGGTGTACGATCTTCACCATAGGTTTGCTCCCTATAGGTGAGGATTTGATTCCCCTTCCTTGGCATTACTTTGAATAGAAAAATCACAAGTTAATAGGCTAATCTATGAGGCAAGTTTTGGATTAGGTTTTGGTTGTCATGAATTTTCTTGTTGGTTACCAATGATATCATGAAATTGACAATTGGATCTCTTAATGATGATAAGCCGAGATTAGACTATACATCCATGGATTTCAATGTTTAAAATTTTTCTAATTGATGGATTAATGCTTTACACTTGATTATGAAGTCTACCGTGCGCTTGAGCTCAGGAGAAAACAATTTCTAACATTCATGAATATTACATTTCTCGTATTTTATTCAAAATCTCACTCGATTTCATAGAAAGTTCTCCTATAATTCTCAACTTATTTTTCGCATACTTTGCTCGGGACTAGCAAAATGCTGGTTGGGAGTTGTGTTGAGGGTCAAATATTACATATTAGACCCCAGATATTGTTTGGATTTACGAATATAATGCTGTCTAATGGCTCGTCTTCTCATTCTTGTGTTGCAAGGTGATTTTATGAGCATGGATGGAAAAAGGATGTTAAAAGTTGAGATTTAACGATCTGATGACACCAAAGGCAAGGGACACACTCCAGGGGACCAAGATTGACAGATATACACGGTCAGAAATTTGAGAAAACTAAGAAATTGAAGCTCAAGCGGCTTGAAATGCATCCAGAATACAAGATCATGGGGTTTCCAATATCGGTTCGGCTCGAAACTTCATACGTGGCCTGAGGACCATAAATTAACCGTACACGTCAAAAATCATCCATTGGATCATTGCGGAAGTGGCCTATCGGACAGATCAGCCCATCAATCTTTAATTTAGGGCCCACTCGCCAGCTGGATATGCTTGATAATTGTTCTCAACGGGTAAAATAATGTGAGGAATAGAATGGGCGAATTGGATTTCTGAAACACATTGCAATGGGGCCCGTATACATGGTGTGTACATTACACATGTACGTGCATACGATGTGCACCGGACCAACCGATCGGTCAGCGCAAGCGCTGACCCGCATCCTCTTTAAAAAATGAAAATCTCCGTTTTTCACGGTCGCGTAACCGACCGACGCTCGTTTTTGCGGACGGTTGTGGGCCCTACCCATTGGCTGTACGTCTGATCCAAGCCGTCCATCTTGTAGAAGGGTTCGAACACTACAAAATCATGCTAATCTTTTGCATCCATGCATACACACGTGTGCGATACAGGGGCTACAAAAGGGTTGCCTGGTAGCGTTCAAATCTGATCTTTTAGTTATTTCTTCTCTGGGACACGTCAATGGACGTTCAAAACTACCCATTCTTGACTGAAATTTCGTCCTAAATCCAATGGACGGGGTGAATTTTCTAGAAAATGCTTCTGTGGGGCCCACCTATCACAACAGCGAAATGGTGCGAAAGGTTTCGCACATCCGCAAAAACTGACTTTTTCAGGCGGTTTTGTCCCACCATCTTTGATCATATGACAGATCTGAATCGTCTATCATATAGAGGACCCAAGAAAGTACTAAGTGACGGTGTTTCTTTGGAATTTGAGCGAGAAAAGTGGCGTGTTTCGAGGCACCGAACTTGGCTGCGAAAATTGCACTCCGTGTCCTGCTACAACTCTGTCACTGACTCCAGCCTTCCAGCAGCTATAAAAGGAGATTTTGGACGTGGGGAGCATTCATTCAGGTCTAGGAAGGAAGAAAAAGAGAGACGTGGAGGCTCGGGCAGGGACGTGAAGTAGAAGAAAAAAAAGAGTATTTTCTTTTTATTTTTTAGTTTATTTCAATTGTGGAGATTTAGCCTATCCATGTCTGGCTAAACCTCTTAGCTAGGGCTAAGAGGTGAAGCTTGTAGTGAGATGGGAGATTTGATTTTATTTTTATTTTAATGCATGAATTGACGTTAATTTTAGTTAATTATTATGGGAATGTTTTAGGTTTTTAATGGTCTGTTGTGACTGAAATTACAATGGGTCTGCAATAGCTTTGAATATTTTCGTTCTCTTTAATGTTTATGATGTCAGGAAGCCCTGTTGTTCACCATAGTCTCCTAGGCATGGTTGGATGTCGGTACCCTTCCTAACTTGCATACATGTGATTGGGTGGTAATTAGTTTGATTCTGTTGTTTTCCATAGTCTTTGGGCATGGTTTGGTGATGGAATCCATTCTAATTCATACACCTTTCATCTCTTTGAAAACTAGATCAACGGCAGTTCAGTAATTTTCATAATTTTTGATGCAAGCATAAGTTCTCCCTGATCTCTACAAGTGGATCCTCTGAATCCCTAGTTTCCTATCTCTGATTTGTTTCCTAAGTTTTAGATTAATTATTCTACTAGTATTCCATCATTGCTAATTGATTTAGAATTCATCTTAGCCTAGTTCTAGTTCTAGTTAGTTTTAGATAACGTACAAGTTTCAGTCCCTTGGGATTCGACCTCGGTCTTACCGAGTTATTACTACATCACAACCCTGCACTTGGGGAGTGAACAGTGCCCAACTTAGTTAACTCAGCCTTATAAGTGCGTACTGAAAATTTTATGAACCGCTCGGTCAATTTCATTAATTGCTCGATCAAATTCACCGAAGAGAATTTCATGTAAATCTCGGTCAATTTCATTAACTGATCGGTCAAATTCAACAAAGTAAATTGTTAGGCTAGGTCAATTACATTTAAAGTTCATTCCAATTCATGTTAACCTCACCCAATTTCAAGCTTGCCTCGCTCAAATTGATGTTTTCCTTGCTCAATTTCTCGGTTGCCTCGTTGAATTTTTTTCGTTGCCTTGCTCAACTCCTAGGTTCCCTCGCTCAATTTCTAGGTTCCCTTGCTCAATCCTCGCTCCAATTTCTACGTCGCCTCGCTTGCCTCGCTCAATTTCTAGCTGTCCTCACTCAATTTCTAGCTTCCCTCGCTCAATTCTTAAGTTGCGTCGCTCCAATTTCAATGTTCCCTCGCTCAAATCCTAGGTTGCCTCGCTCAATTTCTAGCTTCTTCGCTCAATTCGTAGGTTGCCTTGCTCAATTTCTAGGTTCCCTCGCACAATTTGTAGCTTCCCTTGCCTCGCTCAAATCCTAGGTTTCCTTCCTGAATTTCTTAGTTCCCTTGCTCAATAATCAGAATTCCTTGCTGAATTTTTACGTTACCTCGCTCAATTCCTAGCTTCTTTCGCTCAATCCCTACGTTGCCTCGCTCAATTTCTAGGTCGCATCGCTCAAATCATAGGTTCCCTTGCTCAATTTCTAGCTTCCCTCGCTAAAATCCTAGGATTCCTCCCTCAATTCCTATGTTGCCTCGCTCAATTCCTAGGTTGCCTCACTCAATTTCTAGGTTCCCTTGCTCAATTTCTAGTTTTCCTCTCTCAAATCCTAGATTGCCTTGCTCAAATGCTAGGTTGTCTCGCTCAATTTCTAGCTTCCCTCGCTCAATTCCTAGGTTACCTTACTGAATTCCTACATTGCCTCACTCAATTTCTAGGTTCCCTCGCTCAATTTCTAGGTTCCCTCGCTCAATTTTTAGCTTTTCTCGCTCAAATCTTAGGTTACCTTGCTCAAATCCTAGGTTGCCTCGCTCAATTTCTAGCTTTCCTTGCTCAAATCCTAGGATTCCTATCTTAATTCCTACGTTACCTCGCTCAATTTCTAGGTTGCCTCGCTCAATTCCTAGGTTCCTTCGCTCAATTTATATATTGCCTCAATGGATTTCTAGCTTCCCTCACACAAAAGCAACATAGCAAAAAAATAAATAAATTCAGTTTGCCCCGCTCAATTTCTAGTTTGCCCTGCTAAATTAAGTGTGACAAACTGGAAATTGAGCGGGGCAAACTAGAAATTGAGCGGGGTAAATTGAAATATATTTTTTTTTGCTTTTGTAGGTCCCGTCATGATGTATGTCTTATATCCAAACCGTCCATATATGAGCGGGGCAAACTGGAAATTGAGTGGGGCAAACTGAAAATTAAGCGGGGCAAACTGAAAATTTAAGTTTAGGGTGTAAGTTTAGGTTTAAGGATTTGAAAATTTAGGTTTAGGGTGTAAGTTTAGGTTTAGGGATAACAATTTTTGATACACTTTAGCTACGGATTATAACCGTAGCTATAATTGCGTCGATATAATTTTTGAATTTGAGAATGGGTAGGTTATAGGTTTTGGTTTTGATTTTGATTTAGGTTATAGGTTATAGGTTTAGGTTAAGGTTATAGACTTTTGGATTTGAGAATGGGTTCAGGTTTAGGTTATAGGTTTCAGTTTAGGTTATAGGTTTTTGAATTTGAGAATGGGTTCGGGTTTAGGTTATAGGTTTTGAGATTTGAGAATGGGTTCGGGTTTTGGTTATAGGTTTTGGTTTTGGTTTTGGTTTTGGTTATAGGTTTTTGGATTTGAGAATGGGTTATGGTTTAGGTTTAGGAAATCGGGTTCAGGTTCGGGATTGGGTTTAAGTTTGGGTTTTTACGTTTAGGTTTACATTTATGTTTGGGAGTTGAGATTAGAATTAGGTGTAGGTTTCACTTTAGGAAATTGAGTTTAGGTTATAGGTTTACAAAAAGGTTAGGTTTAGGTTTTAGGTTTTGGGATTTGAGAATAGTTTTAAGTTATAAGTATAGGTTTAGGTTAGGTTATAGGTTAAGGTTTAAGGATAGGTTATAGGTTTTGGTATTCGAGAATGGGTTCAGGTTTAGGTTATAGGTTTTGGTTTTGGTTTAGGTTATAGGTTATAGGTTTAAGATAAGGTTTAGGTTTAAGTTTAGGTTATAGGTTTTGGGATTTGAGAATGGGTTCGGGTTAGGTCATAGGTTTTGGTTTTAGTTTAGGTCAATTTCATGTTTGTCTCGCTCAATTTTCAGTTTACCTCGCTCAAATTCTAGTTTGCCCTGCTCAATTTCAAGTTTACCCCACTCAATTTTCAGTTTGTCCCGCTCAATTTGCTGTTTGCCCCGCTTAATTTCTAGTTTGCCCTGCTTAATTTCCAGTTTGCCCCGCTCAATTTCTAGTTTTCCCCGCTCAAGAAATTGAGCAGGGTAAACTGAAAATTGAGCGGGGCAAACTGAAAATTGAGCGGGGCAAACTAGAAATTGAGCAGGGCAAACTAAAATTAAGCGGGACAAACTAGAAATTGAGCGGGGCAAACTGGAAATTGATCGGGGTAAACTCGAAATTGAGCCGGGCAAACTGAAAATGAGCGGGGTAAACTGGAAATTGAGCTGGGCAAACTAGAAATTGAGCGGGGCAAACTGAAAATTGAGCGGGGCAAACTGAATTTTTTTTTTTTTTTTGCTATGTTACTTTTGTGGGTCCCATCATGATGAATGTGTTATATCCAAACCGTCCATATATTTTACGAGCTCATATTAAGGCTTGAGACAAAAAATAAGATAGATCTAACTATTAAGTGGACCACACTGTAAAAGGCAATATTATCCTTCTCTGATTTTCAAGGTAAAGAAAGTATCATTATGGGAGTTTTGGTTGTCTTTTCCTTATTTTTATTGTCACTTTCTCATTGTTATGGAGCATTGCTTTTTGAATATTCTTCTTTTTGTAAATTTTGTAAGAATCATATATTTTACAACTCAATTGAATGGAGCCTTGCTGCTACCTTGAGGTTGTGCATTCAATTTGAGACTATTATCACATGTTTCATTTGTGATTTTAAAGATTGTGAAAGTTTGAATTTTCTTAAAAATTCAGTTCTTTACTATCTATTTAGCTGGGTTTAATAATTCCATATTCGCATTTGGACAGGTATTCAATCTTCCCAATTTAAAATCTTTCAATCCAATCTTCCTAATTTACTATCCGCAATCCCATTCATTCAATTGCTCTCTAAATTGAATCAGTTTGATAATGCACCAACCTTTGCTCTATCCTTTGGTAGTGCTTATTTCCTTTGATTCTATTATAAATTTTGTTTATTCTTTTTGTCATTACAATGATTGTTTCAAAGATTTTATTTGGAATGGAGCTTCGATATTAGGAACATTGTGTGATCTAGGCTGTATGAATGAAACTATAATAGTTATCAGTTGCATCTGGTTTATCTACTTAATGTTAACCATCATTTTCAGTTGCAAAGTTACAATCGGGATCTATTCCTGTTTCTATACTTTCTAGTTTCAGCTATAACTTCTTTCAAAATTCACCATGAGATGGGACTGCTCGAATGTGGTTGGAGATTTAGTCGTTCCTGTGTAACTTGGTTAACAGACCTGATTTCTAGTTTACAATTACATATGAAAATGGTCTTCTAATGACTTAACTTTGTGCTGTGTATAATAGATTTGAAGGACAATATCTTAAGAGTAGGGGAAAGGAAGATTTCAATGCCATTTTTGCAAGGTTTACAACTTCAAGAGGAGTGTTTTGTGTGGATGTTGCTAATATTTATAATACAATCTTCCTCCTGTATTTCATGCATGCTAACTATTTGATAAAATGGCTCAACAAGGAGTGTTTTGTGTCGATGTAGCTGATATTTATAATACAATCTGCCTCTTGTATTTCGTGCATGCTAATTGTTTGATGAAATGGCTCAAGAAGGAATGAGAAGCTAGCACTACTATCATTAGGCTATGATCTGACTAATCCTTGATCTTAGGTGTGTGGAAAAAAGTTTATCAAGATTGAGCAGGTTTCAATTTTTATAGTGATGCCTCTTATAATAGCTATTTCATTCTTTGTATTTTGAAACACTTCTTACTAAGACTATGATGACACCTGTAACTTGATTGGACTGGCACTATGTGTCTCAACCTTAAGATCATGGGCCGAATCCTAGCTTATCTACTGAAGCACATGATTGCACAAAATTGGTAAGAAAAAATGTTGAGCGATTGTGTCTTTGATTTTTTTAAATGTCTGTCTCTCTCCGTCGTATTTTTGCCTATATTTACATCACTAAATCTATAAGGGCTCTTCCATTTACCATAGACCTTTAGAACCTCATTGCCATATATTGAAACCTCCCAAGTAGAGAAGGCATCTTGCACTTTTTCCTTGGTGACTAATGAATAAGGCATGCACCAACATTCATTATGCAAGTACTCTGGCATATATAAATGTATATATGGTTTACTGTTCCATGATTTTCATCTTTGATATCTTTTTTATAGTTGGCCCCATGGCCAAATATCCAAGTCACTATAACAAAATGGAACATTGCTGTTGCATTTTTTCTAGCAGCCAACATTTAACGCCAGTTGTGGTTTTCACTTGTGGCATATTCTGGATATATTCTGGATATATGTGCATATTCATATAAGTTTTTCATATTATGTAATGCTTTGGGTTTTGAAGATTATCTACTACGCCGCTATCAAAGTTTTCACTGCTGGGCTGAAATTGTTCAGATCCAAGATGAACAAGTTCCATGTTCCCCATTATAACACGACACAACACTTGGTAAGTCTCTTATCAAGAATGCACATGTGTAGTTATCATTGCGGTTATAGTTATTCATTATGTGATAGGTTTTCAGGTAAGATGAACGAGTTTCAAAAGAAAACAGTCTGCGATTTTGAGAAGCGATTCTTAATGCCATTTTATGTTTAAATGCATATTTCAGATTCAAGCATCTGGTACGTCTCTTGACTTAAGAATGCACATGGTTGGAGTGGTCTGGCTATTTGGACAGACTGTGTTTATGTATTTGCTCAAAATTGATGGAGCAGACCCGGATGTGCGTCGGAGCTATCCGAAAGAGCGGGGGTCCCTGGAAGGTGGGAACCATTGTTATAACCATGATGAAGCTGTCCATTTCCTATGGACAGCATTGGAGGGGCCTGACCATTTGGATAGGCCGTGTTTATGTATTTGCTCGAAATTAATGGAGCGGACTCGGATATGCGTCGGAGCTATCCGGAAGAGCGGGGGTCCCTGGAAGTTGGAAACCGCTGTTATGACTATGATGAAGCTGTCCATTTCCTATGGACGGCATTGGAAGGGCCTGACAATTTGGACATGCCATGTTTATATTTGTATTTGAAGGTACCATACCCTTAACCTAAACCCGAACCGATTCTCAAACCCAAAAACCTATAACTTAAACCAAAACTAAAACCAAAACCTATAACCAAAACCAAAACCAAAACCTATGACCTAAACCCGAACCGATTCTCAAATCCCAAAACCTATAACCTAAACCAAAATCAAAACCTACGAACTAAACCCGAACCCATTCTCAAATCCTAAAACCTATAACCTAAACCTAAAACTAAACCTATAACCTAAACCCGAACCCATTCTAAAATCCCAAAACCTATAACCTAAACCAAAACCTATAACCTAAACTCAAACCCATTCTCAAATCCTAAAACCTATAACTTAAACCAAAACCTATAACCTAAACCCGAGCCGATTCTCTAATCCTAAAACCTATAACCTAAACCAAAACCTATGACCTAAACTCGAACCCATTCTCAAATCCCACAACATATGACCTAAACCCGAACCCATTCTCAAATTTCAAAACCTATAACCTAAACCTAAACCTATAACCTAAACCCAAACCCATTCTAAAGCAAAACCTATAACCTAAACCAAAACCAAAACCAATAACCTAAACCAAAACCAAAACCAATGACCTAAACCCGAACCCATTTTCAAATCCCAAAACCTATAACCTAAACCTATAACCTAAACCCGAACCCATTCTAAAATCAAAAACCTATAACCTAAACCAAAACCAAAACCAAAACCTATAACCTAAACCCGAACCTATTCTCAAATCCTAAAACCTATAACCTAAACCAAAACCATAACCAAAACCTATAACCTAAACCCGAACCCATTCTCAAATCCAAAACCTATAACCTAAACTTAAACCTTATCCTAAACCTATAACTTATAACCAAAACCAAAACCAAAACCAAAACCAAAACCTAAGACCTAAACCCGAACCGATTCTCAAATCCTAAAACCTATAACCTAAACCAAAACCATAACCAAAACCTATAACCTAAACCTGAACCCATTCTCAAATCCCAAAACCTGTAACCTAATCTAAACCTATACTAATAACTTAAAACTATTCTCAAATCCCAAAACCTATAACCTTATCCTAAACCTATAACCTAAACCTAAACTTATAACCTATAACCTTAACCAAAACCTATAACCTAAACCAAAACCAAAACCTATAACCTAAATCCGAACCCATTCTCAAATCCTAAAATCTATAACCAAAACCTATAACCTAAACCTAAACCTAAACCTATAACCTAAACCCGAACCCATTTTCAAATCCCAAAACCTATAACCTAAACCTAAACCTATAACCTAAACTCGAACCCATTCTAAAATCCCAAAACCTATAACCAAAACCAAAACCAAAACCAAAACCTATAACCTAAACCCGAACCGATTCTCAAATCCTAAAATCTATACCCTAAACCAAAACCTATAACCTAAACCCGAACCCATTCTCAAATTCAAAAACCTATAACCTAAACTTAAACCTTATCCTAAACCTAAAACCTATAACATAAGCTTAAAACCTTATCCTAAACCTCTAACCTATAACCTAAACTAAAACCTATAACCAAAACCAAAATCTAAGACCTAAACCCGAACCCATTCTCAAATCCAAAAACCTATAACCTAAACCAAAACCATAACCAAAACCTATAACTTAAACCCGAACCCATTCTCAAATCCCAAAACCTATAACCTTATCCTAAACCTATACTTATAACCTAAAACTATTCCCAAATCCCAAAACGTATAACCTTATCCTAAACCTATAACCTAAACCTAAACCCAAACAAAAACTTATAACTTAAATCCGAACCCATTCTCAAATCCCAAAACCTATAAACTAAACCAAAACCAAAACCTATAACCTAACCCGAACCTATTCTCAAATCCCAAAACCTATAACCTAAACCAAAACCTAAAACATATAACCTAAACCTGAACCCATTCTCAAATTTTAAAACCTGTAACCTAAACCCGAACCCATTCACAAATCCCAAAACCCAAACCCAAACCTAAACCTAAACCTAAACTTAAACCCATAACCTAAACTTAAATCCATAAACCAAAACCTAAACCAAAACCTATAACTTAAACCCGAATCCATTCTCAAATCCCAGAACCTATAACCTAAACCAAAACCTATAACCTAAACCCGAACCCATTCTCAAATCTCAAAACCTATAACCTAACCTAAACCTATACTAATAACCTAAAATAATTCCCAAATCCCAAAACCTATAACCTTATCCTAAACCTATAACCTAAACCTAAGCCTATAACCTATAACCTATAACCTTAACCAAAACCTATAACCTAAACCAAAACCAAAACCTATAACCTAAATCCAAACCCATTCTCAAATCCCAAAACCTATAACCAAAACCATAACCAAAACCTATGACCTAATCCCGAACCCATTCTCAAATCCCAAAACCCAAACCCAAACCTAAACCTAAACTTAAAACCTAAACCAAAACTTATAACCTAAACCAAAACGAAAACCTATAACCTAAACCCGAACTGTTTCTCAAATTCCAAAACCTATAACCTAAACCAAAACTAAAACCTATAACCTAAACCCGAACCCATTCACAAATCCCAAAACCTGTAACCTATACCCGAACCCATTCTCAAATCTCAAAACCCAAAAATCAGTGGGGATTACAACAGGGAAAAGGAAAAAAAAAAATAAAAAATGAAAAAGAAGCCAGCAAGTTGGGGTCGACCGGGTAATGCTCTGCACTTTTTTTATTTTTTATTTTTTATTTTTTACATGGAAAACTTTATTGTACCTACATTTTTCTTTAATACATGTTTATATAAATGTGTGTGTGTGTGTGTGTGTGTGTGTGTGTGTGTGTGTGTATAAATATAAATTTTTTTCCTTTTTTTTTCAATTCTTTCTTTATTCATTTAACAAGAATATCTTCTAAACTAAAATTAGTTACTTGACGTACCACATATGATTTTGGGGTAGGAGAAGCTATTTTAGCCAACCAACCTAGTTATTTTCCAAGATTCCATCAGGTCGATGGTTAAGGTTTAAGTTTAGGGATTTGAGAATACATTTAGGTTTTAGGTTTAGGTTATAAGTGTCGGTTATATGTTAAGGTTTAGAGAACTGAGAATAGGTTAAGGTTTAGGCTTAGGAAATCGAGTTCGGGACCAGATTTAGGTTTGGGTTTTCAAGTTTAGGTTTAGGTTAAGGAGTTGATATTAGGATTAGGTGTAGGTTTATGTTATAGGTTTTTGGATTTAAGAATGGGTTCGGGTTTAGGTTATAGGTTTTAGTTTTGGTTTAGATTATAGGTTTTGAGATTTAATAATGGGTTCGGGTTTAGGTTTAAGTTTAGGTTTAGGTTATAGGTTTTGGGATTTGGGAATAGTTTTAGGTTATAACTATAAGTTTAGGTTAAGTTATAAGTTAAGGTTTTGGGATTTGAGAATGGGTTCGGGTTAAGGTTATAGGTTTTGGTATTGGTTTAGGTTATAGGTTTTGGTTAAGGTTATAGGTTATAGGTTTAGGTTAAGGTTAAGGTTATGTTTAGGTTATAGGTTTAGGTTATAGGTTTTGGTTAAGGTTATAGGCTATAGGTTAAGGTTTAGGTTAAGTTTAGGTATAGGTTATAGGTTTTGAAATTTAATAATGGGTTCAGGTTTAGGTTATAGGTTCTGGTTTTGGTTTAGGTTATAAGTTATAGGTTTAGGATAAGGTTTAGGTTTAGATTTAGGTTATAGGTTTTGAGATTTGAGAATGGGTTCGGGTTTAGGTCATAGGTTTTGGTTTTAGTTTAGGTTATAGGTTTAGGTCAATTTCATGTTTGTCCCGCTCAATTTTCAGTTTTCCTTGCTCAATTTTCAGTTTGCCCCACTCAATTTCCAGTTTACCCGGCTCAATTTCGAGTTTGCCCCGCTCAATTTCCAATTTGCCCCGCTCAATTTCTAGTTTGCCCCGCTCAATTTCCAGTTTACCACGCTCAATTGAGCGGGGCAAACTAGAAATTGAGCAGGGCAAACTAGAAAGTGAGCGGGGCAAACTGGAAATTGAGAGAGGCAAACGGGAAATTGAGCGGGCAAACTGGAAATTGAACGGGGCAAACTGAAAATTCAGCGGGGCAAACTAGAAATTGAGCGGGGTAAACTGAAAATTAAGCAGGGCAAACTTGAAATTAAGCGGGGCAAACTGAAAATTGAGCGGGGTAAACTGAAAATTAAGCGGGGCAAACTAGAAATTGAGCGGGGCAAATTAAAAATTGAGTGGGACAAACATGAAATTGACCTAAACCTATAACGTAAACTAAAACCAAAACCTATGACCTAAACCCGAACCCATTCTCAAATCCCAAAACCTATAACCTAAACCTAAACCTTATCCTAAACCTATAACTTATAACCTAAACCAAAACCAGAACCTATAACCTAAACCCGAACCCATTATTAAATTTCAAAACTTATAACCTAAACCTAACCTTAACCTAAACCTTAACCTATAACCTATAACCTTAACCAAAACCTATAACCTAAACCAATACCAAAACCTATAACCTAAACCCGAACCCATTCTCAAATCCTAAAACCTATAACCTAAACCTAAACCTAAACCTTATCCTAAACCTATAACCTATAACCTAAACCAAAATGAAAACCTATAACCTAAACCTGAACCCATTATCAAATCCCAAAACCTATAACCTAAACCTAACCTTAATCTAAACCTACACCTATAACCTATACCGTTAACCAAAACCTATACCCTAAACCCGAACCCATTCTCAAATCCCAAAACTTATAACCTATAACTTAGACCAAAACTAAAACCTATAACCTTAACCCGAACCCATTATCAAATCTCAAAACCTATAACCTAAACCTAACCTTAACCTAAACTTAAACCTATAACATATAACCTTAGCCAAAACCTATAACCTAAACCAATACCAAAACCTATAACCTAAACCCGAACCCATTTTCAAATCCCAAAACCAATACCAAGACCTATAACCTAAACCAAAACCAAAACCTGTAACCTTAACCCGAACCCATTCTCAAATCCCAAAACCTTAACCTATAACCTAACCTAAACCTATAGTTATAGCCTAAAACTATTCCCAAATCTTAAAACCTATAACCTAAACCTAAACTTAAACCTAAACCCGAACCCATTATTAAATCTCAAAACCTATAACCTAAACCAAAACCAAAAGCTATAACCTAAACCCGAACCCATTCTCAAATCCAAAAACTTATAACATAAACCTAAACCTTAACATAAACCTATAACCTATAACCTATAACCTAAACCAAAACCTATAACTTAAACCAAAACCAAAACCTATAACCTAAACCAGAACCTATAACCTAAACCTAAATAAAAACCTATAACCTAAACCAAAACCAAAACCTATAACCTAAACCACAACCCATTATCAAATCCCAAAACCTATAACCTAAACCAAAACCTATAACCTAAACTCGAACCCATTCTTAAATCCAAAAACCTATAACCTAAACCTAAACCTAAACCTTAACATAAACCTATAACCTAAACCAAAACCTATAACCTAAACCTAAATCAAAACCTATAGCCTAAACCAAAACCAAAACCTATAACCTAAACCGGAACCTATTATCAAATCCCAAAACCTATAACCTAAAATGAAACCAAAACCTATAACCTAAACGCGAACCCATTCTCAAATCCCAAAACCTAAACCTATAACCTAAACTCAAATCCCTAAACCTTAACCTATAACCTAACTTAAACTTATACTTATAACCTAAAACTATTCACAAATCCCAAAACCTATAATCTAAACCTAAACCTAAACTTGAAAACCCAAACCTAAACTCGATCCTGAACCCGAACCTGATTTCGTAAACCTAAACTTTAACCTATTCTCAATTCCCTAAAGCTATTACCTATAACATACACCTAAACCTAACATAAACCTAAAACCTTAACCTAAACCTAAAACCGAAACCTAAACCTAAAACCTAAATGTATTCTCAAATCCTTAAACCTAAACCTACACTTAATCCTAATCTCAACTCCTTAACCTAAACCTAAACTTAAAAACCCAAACTAAACCCGATCTCAAACCTGAATCCGATTCCCTAAACCTAAACCTTAACCTATTCTCAATTCCCTAAAGCTTTAACCTATAACCTAAACCTAAACCTTAACCTAAACCTAAACCAAAACATATAACCAAATTTTTAGTTTGCCCCGCTCAATTTTCAGTTTGCCCCGCTCATATATGGACGGTTTGAATATAACACATACATCATGATGCGACCCATAAAAGAAAAAAAAATTCAATTTGCCCCGCTCAATTTCTAATTGAGTGGGGCAAACTGGAAATTGAGCGGGGCAAAATAGAAATTGAGTGGGGCAAACTGGAAATTGAGCGGGGCAAACTGAAATTTTTTTTTTTTTTTTTGCTATGTTACTTTTGTGGGTCCCATCATGATGTATGTGTTATATCCAAACCGTCCATATATTTTACGAGCTCATATTAAGGCTTGAGACGAAAAATAAGATAGATCTAACTATCAAGTGGACCACACTGTAAAAGGCAATGGGAAATTGAACGTCTACCATTGAAACCCTTTTAGGGGTTAAAGAAGTTTTGGATCATTATGAAATTTTTTTTCCTCTTCATCCAGGTCTTTTTGACCCTATGAATGAACTTAGACGAGGAAGATTTCTCACAAATATCACAGTGGGCCCCCTAAAGGTTTCTAATGGTTGACGCTCATTCAACACTATTTCCTGTAATGTGGTACACTTGAGAACTGGATATATCTCATTTTTGGTCTCATACTATAAAATGATTTGAAAAAATATATGAATTGAGCGAGATAGCCTACGAATTGTGCGAGGGAAGCTAGAAATCCAGTGAGGCAATATATAAATTGAGCGAAGGAACCTAGGAATTGAGCGAGACAACCTAGTAATTGAGCGATGCAACGTAAAAATTCAGCGAGGCAACTTAGGATTTGAGCGAGGTTCCCTAGCTCAATTTCAACGTAGCCTGAACCTCGCTCAATTTCTAGGTTCCCTCGCTCAATTTCTAGCTTTTCTCGCTCAAATCCTAAGTTGCCTCGCTCAATTTCTAGATTCCCTCGCTGAACTCCTATGTTACCTCGCTCAATTTCTAGCTTCTCTCACTCAATTCATAACTTTTCCTGCTCAATTTTCAATTTACTCACTCAATTTCATATTTGTCTCGCTCAGTTTTTAGTTTGACCATGAAGTGATTGAAATTGATTGTGAAGTGAATGAAATGTATTTTTGAGCATTGACCTGATGGAATCTTGGAAAATAACTAGGTTGGTTGGCTAAAATAGCTTCTCCTACCCCAAAATCATACGTGGTACGTCAAGTAACTAATTTTAATTTAGAAGATATTCTTGTTAAATGAATAAAGAAAGAAATGAAAAAAAAAAAGAGAAAAAATAAAATTATATACACACACACACACACACACACACTTATTTATATAAACATGTATTAAAGAAAAATGTAGGTACAATAAAGTTCTCCATGTAAAAAATAAAAATAAAAAATAAAAAAGAAAAAAGAAAAAAAAGTGCATAGTATTGCAGTTATGGCTACGGTTATAATCCGTAGCCATAGGCCGGTCGACCGGGTTGACCCGGTCGACCCCAACTTGCTATTTCCTTTTTCAATTTTTATTTTATTTTTCCCTTTTCCAGTTGTAATTCCCACTGATTTTTGTGGGTCCCATTATGAGGTATATGTTATATCCAAACCGTCCATCTATTCGATGAACTTGTATTAAGGCTTGAGATGAAAAATAAGACAGATCTAGCTATCAAGTGGACCACACAGTAAAAGGTAATGGGGAATTGAATGTCTACCATTGAAACCCTTTTAGGGGTTGCAGAAGTTTTGGATCATCATGGAATTTGTTTTTCCTCTTCATCCAGGCCTTTGTGACCTTATGAATAGATTGGATGGAAAATAAATGCTATGATGGGCCTTACAAAAATTTTTAACGGTGAAAATTAATTTCCCCGCTGCTCTTTGTGGTGTGGTCCATTGATTTATGGATATGATTTAATCTTTTTTGGATAATGCTCCGAAATGATTTTGAAATATGGATGAACGTTGCGGATATGATAAATACATAGCTGTGGGGCCTTGTAACTTTGATCTCTCCTAAGCCGTTCGTACAACTCTCAGTTGGAGGAGCGTCAGCTCTCGTCTTCGCAGTGAAAAGGAGGGGTAGTTTCGTCCTCAAAGTTGCTGTCCGCACGTGCTAGTCTAAGTTGGTAACTTAAGTTTGTATTTTACGATAAAAACCGCCGGGTAAAAGGTTTTGTCTACAGTGGTCATTTTCTCAAGATAAAATAGGGAAGAACTTTGATCCTCGGGCAACTGGGGTGGTTGATACACGTGCACTTGTAAATTTTATACATGGCATCTAAATAACTCAAATTAAACTACCCAAATAGTGATTTTGCATGCATCATACCTAGAAAATTGTACTAATTTGATAATATAATAATTGATTGGTGGACAGTTATTGGACATTTAGATGAAATACAGCCAACGGTCCCAATCAAGCAAAACCAGCGTAGGCCAATCAGAGGTTAAGACTGTTCCACGAATCCGATTTGTGGTAAGTGACCTATCTAGCTGGTTCCCACATATTGGGAAGAGAAATTTGAGTAATATATCCCACGTGTCCGGTGTGCAAGTGCCTGCGTATTAACCATCCCCGTTTACCAGAGTATCAAATAACTCATCATAAAGTATCTGTCATCTTTAGACCAAAGGCGGTTTGAATCGACGAATCATGCACCCATGATGCGAATGGAAGCTCTACAACACCTGCTTTAAGTTGCGTGTTAAACACCCAGGCTTGTGGGGCCCACCATGTTGTATTTTTAAAATCCAACCGTCCGTCAGGTTCTATCCTCGATTACAGGATCTGGGGGAAAATATCAGCTCGATGCATAAATTAGGTAGGCCGTAGAATAGTTAACAATGGGATAGGATGCCAACCATAGGTTCATGTGCTGGGCCACCATGATGGTTATCTTTCATCAAACCCATTAATCAAGTTTAAACCACCCATTTGAATAAAAATACAAAAATCATCCTCATCCAAATATCAAGAGGGCCACACCTTGTGAACTTAAGTTGTTTTATTAACTGTTATACTTTTTTCCATTAGTGTGGCTCACTAAAGATTTTATCAGTTTTATCCTTTTTTTCCAACGGGTAAGATAATGTTTCTCACTCGATGGACCGAGTGGATTTACATAGAAAACATGTTGGGCCCCAGAGAGATTGGATGTTTTACACAGCTTGGGTGTCGCGCTTCTTCCCTTCGAAGAATTTCTCTTTCGTCGTTTATCTATGAGAAACTTCCAACTGTCCGACCAGTACATGCCCATTCCCGAGACGAAGCCCACCGCATTTTACTTTCCAAGAATACTCCCCGGCTGTAAGGATACTTTGCAAAAGGTCGAAAATGCCCCTGCTTTTTCCTTCAAGCGCTGACGCTCCTCGAACTCCCAGGTGCACGAACGGTTTAAAGGAGATCAACGTTACATGGGCGCAGCAGTTATGCATTTATTATATCTACAACGTTCATTCATATTTTGAGATCATTTCGGATCATTATCCAAAAAAAAAAAATCATATCCAAAGATCAACTGGACCACACCATAAAGAGCAGCAGAAAATTGATTTTCACCGTTGAAACTTTTGTAGGGCCCACCATAACATTTATTTCCCATCCAATATAGTCATAAGGTCACAAAGACCTGGATGAAGAGGAAAAACAAATTTCATAATGATCCAAAACTTCCGTGACCCCTAAAAGTGTTTCAATAGTATACGTTCAATTCCTAACTGCCTTTTATAGTGTTGTCCACTTGATAGTTAGATCTATCTTATTTTTTTGTCCCAGGCCTTAATATGAGCTCTCGAAATAGATGGACAATTTGGATATAACACAGACCTCGTGATGGGATCCACAAAAACAAAAAAATAAAAAAACAAAAAAAATGATAATTCACATGACCTAGTTTAATACGCCGTATATTAAGAGACTCAATTGAATAAGTAGAAGAGTTACTACCATTGGCATTCATAACACTAAGTTTAAACAACTCATTACATACATAACATTTTTCGACAAATGTATTTTTTTTGATATTACACATTTTCCAAATTCAAATACTAACTAAAATTTATTCTTTTCAAGAGTAGAACCAGATACAAAATTCTTCTAAAAGTCTGGTACAAGCAGCATGATCCAAAAGATTTAATACATTTCCAGATGTAAGCTTTAGGTTCACCTTTCACATGCTAATGACCTTTGCATTAGACGAATTCCCCACGAAAATATTCTTAGCATCCTTTACCTTCTCGTAGGAAGAAAATACATCTAGGTCATAGCAATGGTACTTGGTGGCTCTTGTGTCTATACAAAACTCATGTGTATTACAAACGATGAGTACTTCAGTGATGACCCCTATAAACTCCTTAGCGACTTGAGCATGATCTTTCTCATTCTTATCACTTTTGTAGAATCTACATTCTTTTGTAAAGTGATCATTTTTTTTCTCACATACATAACACCCTTCATTCTTGTTATTATTTTTGTCAATTTTTAAAATTTTTTTGTCCATGTGTGTGCTTTTTGTTCACTCCTTAAGTATAGGGTTGTGATGTAGTAATAAACTCGGTGAGACTGAGGTCGAATCCACAGGGACTGAAACCTGTACGTAATTTGAAATTAACTAGAGCTAGAACTAGACTAAGATGAAATCTAAATCAGGAGAATTTAAGGGAATAATAGTGAAATATTGATCTAAAACTTATAGAAATCAAAGGTAGGAAACTAGGGTGCTAAAGATCCACTTGTAGCAATTAGGAAGCTACCTTGCATTAATTCAAAGACACAACTGGAATCAGAGTCCTATCTTATCTAATTGGTAAGAAGAGATTTGTCAGATCTCTGAACGTATCATGGATCTAGTTATCAATAGATACGATTAGTGCGGATTTGGAAGTGATTCCGTCACCTAACCATGGCTAGGAGACTATGGCAAACAACATCAATTTACCGATCTCACAGCCAACCATGAGAGAATTGTGAAAGTTAGGAAGGATTCCGTCACCCTACCATGCCCATAGGATGATGGTGAACAACAGGTCTTTCTAATTTCACAATCTTAATAATGAAAAAATATATTTAAAGCTATCGCAGATCTATTGTAATTTGAGTCACAACAAACCATTAAAAACTAAAAATATACCTTCATAAATAACTAGAATCCATAAGTGTAACGTCTCGAAAAAATCCATACAAAGATCCAAGTACCACCTTAGGTAGAAATCATTAAGGACCAAATCCTTTAGAAATTAAACGAGAATTAACTAGTGTTAAACTAGATTACCTGTGAAATTAGCCCTAATTACTTTAAATATGAACTGCAAGACCCAATACGTGTAGAATCATTGACGCTACATTACCCTGAAACTTAGGATCAATCTCTAAACCCAATTGCTCTTAGGAGCACATTGAAACTTCATTTCAGACCTGGACCACACGTTGTAAGTATACGGTTATGAACGCCTTGCTGGACTTGACAACCACCTCAGAAATCAAGTCCTAATAGTACCCAGAAATACACAACTTGAGCCCGGATCGAAGTGTGTGAGAAATGTGAATATCTTTAGGAAGTGAACTGAACTTAAGTAAATTGAGTCGGTTCGCTTACAGGCCAAATATAAGGATTCAGACCATCGGAATCTGACCAAATTATACTCTTAGATCAGGAAAAAATTTCAACATATGTCAGTGTACTTGTGACCCTGATCGAGCACCGGTGACCGTTGAATCGCCACGGTCGATCTGCAAACCCGATCGGACTGAAAACTTTACCTGACCTACATCCATGGTCAGGGAACTTAAGTCCGACTGCATTCAGCAAAGGGGCCTCCAAAAGTGCTCCGTTAGATTGAAACAGACAATATTTGGTTATAACCTAAGTATACCTTGGCCCTGGGGCCATTTCCATCACTTTTGAGCCTATATAAAGGGTTTAAACCCTCTCTCTCTCTCTCTCTCACATTCCATACGAATTTGGAAAATTCTAAGGGAGAGAAGAGAGAGAAAAAGAAGGAAAGAGAGAGAAATCGAGGGTGAGAGTTGGATTTCGTCCTTGGGATTAAATCTCGCTGCTCCACGTGCTTAACCACCATTCCTGTATCGTTATACGGGCGATTCCAATTCCATATTTGGAAAAGAAATCCTAACCCTAATTGGTTTTAGGAATTTGAGTAGAGTAATTGTCGAATAGCTAATCTATTCCCTGTTGCAGGTTGTTGTGGTGCCGTAGACAAAGACTTAGCTTTTAAATTGAGTTCGTTACGAGTCTACTGGCGAAAGGTGCAGACTATAAATGTTTAGGTTATGATTTTTAAGGCTTTCAATGTTAGCAATGATTTACGACTGACTTGATTGCTGCCACATGTGCTTAGATATGAGGTTTACCGTATGTTATGCCTATATGTGAATTATGTTGATTTTACATGCCTTTCATGTGTTAGTTGAAATGATTGAATGCATATAGAATTTGGATTCATATTTGACATGATTATCCGTTGTGGATATGGGGTTATTGTATGTGCAACAACCCCTTGGCGAAAGGACTTGCCCTAATTCATATTATGGCCAACATACATCATGTATGTTATAGTGTGTAGTCTAAGTGTTTGTTGAAATGACTGAATGAATATGGATTCATAATTTGTGTCTGCCATGTGTATGGAATGTAAGAACATGATTGATGTGTATTAGACAACTCCTTGGTGAAAGAATTTACCCTATTATATGTTTAAATCAACATATGTCATGTATGTCGGTTATGTGTAGTCTAAGTGTTTGACAAAATGCCTGAATGAGTTGTTGCTAGATGAGCTGTAGTTAATAAAGTTGTTGAGATGGGATTCTCAACCACCTTAGCTATGTACATAAATTCCTTCAAGTAGCTGTAAATCTATATGATGTGCTTGAGTATAATAGATATATGTAAAATGGCATGTTAGACGTGTTTCATTGTATTTTCAAATGCTATTCATGATTGCAATGGTTGTTAAGTATTGTATGAATACCACATGTACATATTTCTTACATCGCAATGTGTTTGGGGCTACGATGTAGTACAGAAAATCGGTAATGATTTGTGATCGGTGGTCGAATTATTTAGCCACGACGGGCACGCCCGATGAATCCAAGTCGTACGCTTCTTGTCGGCAGTGGTTAGGCCACACGGAGTGCTTACGTACTTTATGTTGATCAACTCGATGTGCGCTCGTACTAGTCGAGCTCGTCAAGTAATCCAATTGACCCAATGTATGTTCACCATGTATGGACACTACTGCTTGAATCTAAGGTACCAAACTCACCAGTGAAAATCCGTTAAACCATGGTACCTCGATCCGCTAAGACTCATGAGCCGAGTATGGTGGTATGGGACACCGTGGTTGAGCTCTCGGCTTACGCCGTAGTGATGAGCCCACCCGTAGTGACTAATGAGCAACACCGCCTCGTGAGCTGAATACGGTGGTATGAAACACTATATTCGAGCTGTCGGCCTACACTGATCAGGTGACGAGTCCTTAGTAGTGACCTTGAGCATACTCTGATACTGCATTGAAGCGATGAGTCTTTCCGTAACCACTAGAGTATAAACTAGGCCTACACTGATCAGGTGACGAGCCCCTTGTAGTGACCTATAACCACAACATTGTATGAGATTTGCTAGGACTGACGACTTTAGAATGGATCATTGTTTGAGAATTGATATAAGGGAGGTACCTTAGCTTTCTAATCTTGCTGTATGAATAAACTAAAGTAAGAACCTAGCTAATCACGTGCATGCACCGCACTGCATGTGCTTTGGCGAGGAAGAGCACTTTCGGGAGGATGTCATGTGCGCCGTGAGATGAAGATGCTGAGGGAGTGTAGGCGAGGGCATGCATCATTATTTCATATCATTCTTGTATTAATAAGAGTACTCAAGACCTGATTGTTGTATTGCGTTATCATTACTGCTTGACTGAATTGATAATATGTTAACCTTTGCTTTATTATTCCACTGAGTTGATCACTCATTCCCACGTTACGGGATGATATTTTAAACACCCACCAGACCTTATTTTAGTTTTAGATGATGGAGATGCGTATGAGGTGGAGCCAGACTTTTATGATGATAATGAGGGTTTCTCCTATATGCAACTATTAGGCAGGTCTATGTAGACTATGTTCTGATCGACAGGGTCACAATGATGCTTATTAGACGTATTACGCTTGTTATTTTGTACTTTTAGAACACCCATGTATATTCTTTTTATTCATTTTTGGAGTATACATGTATATATTTAACCTGGTAACATGTTCACACTCTAGAGACTTACAACAGTTTATACATTTTATATATCTATCACAGTCTTCTGCTTGCGAAATTTAACTGTCTCTGGAGTATAATATGCTGTTTTGGCATAATCCCATTCATGTTTAATGCATTAATAGGGACAACATTCAATCATCATTATCTATGTTGCATAAGTGATGCCTTGGAACTCGGGAGCTGAGCTTCTGCTCGACCACCGATTTTCAAGACGTTACAATAAGAGTTCAACAAAATATAAATCAAAGCCAAACAAATGTGCCAATCTTGCTACAAGCTTTACCTCTTAGCCTTAGTTAAGAGGTTTAGCCCATCACAGACATGGTGGACCAAAGACTCTTAAATAAACAAAACAACTAAAGAAAAAGGAGGGAAGAAAAGAAAACTCTAGTGCTTCACACGTCCAAGCCTCCACGGTTGCACTCCGGATCCCACGTCCAAGGATGATCTCTTTTTTCTCTCATTCTTCTCCTTTTATAGCCAGCAAGAACGATGCTAGAAGTCGGTGGAGAGCTTATATAGTGGAGTTGGTGGAATGTTACGCACTCCCTGCGTAAATCAGTTTACGCAGTCAAGAAAATACGTGAAAATAGCACCACTTTCCTTGCTCATTTTCCAAAGAAATACCGTCCCTTAGGACATTTTTGAATGCTCTACACGATGGACAGTTCAGATCTCGCATCTGATCCAAGATGGTGGGCCACAACTGCCTAGAAATTTTACTTTTCACGGACGTGCGAAGGCTTATGCACGAGGCTGCGTTGCCGTGATCGGTGGGCCCCACAATGGTGTTTTTGGGGAAATCCACCCCGTCCATTAGATTAACAGGAAAAACCGTTTAGATATGGACGGTTTTCAATTACCGATGACGCAGCCCACTTATTTTTCTATATTGCCGTCCAACCTGTGTTTGAACGGTATTTTCCTATGTGTGCGAGCATGGAATTGGAAAAACCTCCTATGTACGGTCGGTTTTCCCTTTTGGAACGATTGGATGGTCTAGATTATCTTTCGGATCGTGATGGTGGTCCACAAGTTCCGTCCGCAGGCTCTGTTTGCGTAACAGAGCCTGCGCATTCGCACTGTGATGGTCGGTGGGCCATTGATTGATGATAGGTGCAAAATTTACTCCGTCTATTGGCTTCAGGACGAAAAACCATTTGGATATGGTCACTTTTGGATCGAATTTGGCGTGGCCCATAAGACTTTTCTCAGTGTCGTCCGTCTTGTATTGTACAACAATCCATGTGTGTACATGTGCATGGGGCCTAAAGAAAAGCTTAGAAAGGGGCGTGGCTCTCTTCTGGAGCGAATGGTCAGTCCAGATCATCCATTTGGATGATGAGTGGGCCCCACTAGAAAAACCCATGTCGGATAGCGAAAACGCTGTTGCGTTTTTTTTTTTTTAAATTTTGGAAGAAGAAATCGGTCAGCGTGTGCTGACCGCCTTTGGCTGTAATGATGCACGTCAAGTGCATGTGTGCTATGCACATGTACCATGTAAAGTGGTTTCCATCTTACTGTATATAAGACATGCATCTGTTTCGTCCATCCATTTTGTTAGCTTATTCAATGAGTTGAGACCAAAATTGAGGCATATCTAGAGATCAGGTGGGCCTAAAATAGATGATTTATGGGCTGATTTGTCCATCGGCCCACTTTCACAAGGATCCAATAGCCGAAATTCTTGTGTACGGTTAATTTAGGGTCCTCAGGCCATGTATGAAGTTTTGAACTAAACGGATGGTGAAAACCCTTTGATGTTGCATTCTGGCTGACTTTCAGGCCACTTGAGCTTCAGTTTCTCGATTGTCTCGGATCTCTAGCGTGTAAATTTGTTGATCTTGGTCCCTTGGGGTCCGTCCCTTGCCTTAGTGACTTCAGAGCGTCAAATCCATGTTTTTAGTACCATTTTTCAGTTCAAGCTCCTAGATTCACCTTGCAACACAAATATGATTAAAATAGGATGTTAAACATTATCATGTACGTAAAATCAAGTAATAATTGGGGTCTAATATGCAATATTTGACCCTCAACACTTTTTCTTTGGTGGACCAGACCTTCAATTATCTTGCCATTTTCAATTACTCTCAATAAGGTGTACGTTACAAATTCTAATTTTAGACAATGTTTATCATGGTTCCTTATCTCTTCTTCAATCCATATATAAAGGATGGGATCATCCAAAATTATATCATTTATCTTATGTTTTAGAGAATTTTAATACTCCTTTCAAAATAGTGAAAGTTTTTAAATTTTTACAATAGCTTGGAAATCTTTATCAATCACTATACTTTTGAGAAGAGACTTTATGAGCTATCTTTTATAAATCATGTATTTGATTTACTACAGACTTGTCATTAGACATATTAAAATTAATGGAGTACTGATTGATTATATATTTTTTCTTCCCAGCATCCTCCCTTCCAAACTTCTTTTCAAGATGATCCTACACATCCTTGGCCATTGAGAGATGACAATAAATATCATAGTTGTCATGAATCATAGAATTAATAATGTAAGTTCGGCATAGATAGTCATCATTCTTCCAATTAAATTGTTCGAAGGATATTGCTAGTTCATTTGCCTTAATGGATGAGGTAAGATCATTGATTACATATATCAGCTTAAGAGTTGTGAGGTAAAACTCCATTTTCTATTACAATCTCTTGAAATTCTCCCGTCGAAGTTCTTGATTCTAGAATTTTTAGAAGTAGTTGTCATAACAATCGAGACTTTGAGAAGAAATGTATCTTTAAATTGTTGAATCTAAAATACAGAGATATAACAAAAAAATTAAATAAAAATAAATTTAGAAATGATACATAGTAATTTGAAAAGTTAAGGCATGTCACAGTTGCTGTCTTGAAGGAAAACTTTCTCTATAAGAAGATCCATGATGCATTAGGTTCCAACAATTCTGTCCTGGGATAACAAACAACTCTCCTTAAAAAAGAACGGATTCGATCAGGTGCACTCCCAATCTCAACCACACGAACGCAAGTTACTCATGCAGGATTGCCCAAAGAAGTTTTGAGAGAAAACTTAGAGAAAGAAGTAAAGAAGGAGATAGATTATTTATTTATTTATTTATTATTATTTTTATAGAATTTGGAGAAAATGAATTAATATATAGAGAAGGCTCTTTATCCACATGTGCATGATCATGATATCATCTATGCGGAGAAAACAAATGGTGTTCAATCAATGACACGCTGCATTGCATCACGCCTCGACTATGGTCGTGTGCCATGTTGCACCTAAGACATACTATTGATTTCCAATACAAATAATAGGAGGAGGATTCTAGTATAAAGATAAAAATTTCTCATCTACTTTTCAAGGTGAAACTAAAACTAAATCCAAATCAGCAAATGAGATCACACAAGCCTTAAAAAAAGAAAAAAATATTAATAAATAAATAAAACTCCAATTTTTTCTAACAAATATATAGTCCTTTTCAGGAGAGACATTAAGTCCTTTTTCGTATGGAAGGCCGCGTGGTTCTTGCATCCCACTAAAGAAGCCGCCCCTTGCACGCCAAAGGATAAACGGCTCTCCCGTAGTGTACGTTGGCTACAATTCATTGAATTGTATAACCGATCTACTAAACGTGACACGCATGCACATCAATCCAGACCATCTAAATCATGGACCCTCGTCGTCCATGGAACAAATTGCCAAATCTTACACTGATCGATGGTCAGTATCTATTGGAAAGGAAAAGATCAGCGGTTTGAATCAACGAATCAGACAGTAAAGATCGGTTCATCAGAGTGATTTTAGGCTACTCGGCAATGGACCCACAACTTGGACGGTCCTCGTCCACATGATCGTGAGACGCATGCACAACCGACAAGCCGTACTAATGGTCAATAGTCAAAAGTTCCAAGATAAAATAGAGAAGAACTTTGATCCTCCGGCAAATGGGGTGGTTGATACACGTGCACTTGTAAATTTTATACATGGCATCTAAATAACTCAAATTAAACTACCCAAATAATGATTTTGCATGCATCATACCTAGAAAATTGTCTAATTTGATAATATAATAATTGATTGGTGGACAGTTATTGGACATTTAGATGAAATACATCCAACGGTCCCAATCAAGCAAAACCAGCGTAGGCCAATCAGAGGTTAAGACTGTTCCACGAATCCGATTTGTGGTAAGTGACCTATCTAGCTGGTTCCCACAAATTGGGAAGAGTAATTTGAGTAATATATCCCACGTGTCCAGTGTGCAAGTGCCTGCGTATTAACCATCCCCGTTTACCAGAGTATCAAATAACTCCATCATAAAGTATCTGTCATCTTTAGGCCAAAGGCGTGTTTGAATCAACGAATCATGCACCCATGATGCGAATGGAAGCTCTACAACACCTGCTTTAAGTAGCGTGTTAAACACCCAGGCTTGTGGGGCCCACCATGTTGTATTTTTAAAATCCAACCGTCCGTCAGGTTCTATCCTCGATTACAGGATCTGGGGGAAAATATCAGCTCGATGCATAACTTAGGTAGGCCGTAGAATAGTTAACAATGGGATAGGATGCCAACCATAGGTTCATGTGCCGGGCCACCATGATGGTTAGCTTTCATCAAACCCATTAATCAGGTTTAAATCACCCAATTGAATGAAAATACAAAAATCTTCCTCATCCAAATGTCAAGAGGGCCACACCTTGTGAACTTAAGAGGTTTTATTAACTGTTATACATGTTTTCCGTTAGTGTGGTCCATTAAAATTTTTATCAGTTTTATCCTTTTTTTCCAACAGATAAGATAATGTTTCTCATCCGATGGACGGAGTGGATTTACATAGAAGACATGGTGGGCCCCAGAGAGCTTGGATGTTTTACACAGCTTGGGTGTCGCCCTTCTTCCCTTCGAAGAATTTCTCTTTCGTCGTTTATTTATCTGCAAAAGTCTCAGAAAATCTCTCTCTCTCTCTCTGTCTCTCTCTCTCATCAATGGAGAAACAGCTTCTTCTTCCAATTCTCCTTTTGTTCTGCTCCCTTCATTCCCTCTCATCAGCTTTCACTCCTTCAACTAACCACCTTATCCTCTGCGGATCAAACAACAGCACAACAATCGACGGCCGAGATTTCACAGGAGATTCCAGCTCCAATTCACTCGTCCTCTTCACAGGCTCAAAGATCTCAGTCAAAGATCCAAACCCATCTTCAGATTCATCTCCTCTCTACCACACTGCAAGAATCTTCACTACACCATCTTCCTACGAATTTGACATCGAAAGCAAAGGCACCCATCTGGTACGCTTCCATTTCTTCCCTTTCTCCAATCCAAACTACAATCTCAGCTCCACCATTTTCGATGTTTCCACTCTCGGGTTCTCTCTATTGAAAGATTTTGGTGTCCTGAACAAAACCCAATTCCTAAAAGAGTATATCATCAACATCAACACATCAAAACTCAGAATTTTATTCACCCCTTCCAGCAATTCAACACTGCCTATAGCCTTTGTAAATGCCATCGAAGTTTTCTCTGCACCCGACGGCCTGATAAGTGATTCTGCACCATTCATACCTCAGATAAAACCCAAATTCAAAGGTTTGTCTGCACAGGGATTAGAAACCATTCATCGGATCAATGTAGGCGGTTCTCACATAACGCCTTTTAATGACACGCTGTGGAGAAATTGGATCCCCGATGATCAGTATCTTCAACAGAGTTCTTCCACCAAGGCCGTTGGTTTCAGCGGCCAGATAAAGCACTGGAGTGGTGGGCCGAGCCAGGAGATCGCTCCGGATTACGTCTACAATACAGCCCGTGAGATGGATAGGCCCCACAAAATGAACATCACTTGGAAATTCCCTGCAACAGTTGGATTCCATTACCTTGTTCGGATGCATTTCTGTGACATCGTTAGCCAGTGGGCTGGTCAGCTGTACTTCAATGTCTATATACATGATTCATTCGCATATGAAGATCTTCATCCATTTCATTTTACTAGCCAGATGATGCTCGCATCCCCTTTCTACCTAGACTTCATTGTGGGTCCCGACAGTTCGGGAGTCATAAGCATAAGCGTCGGCCCTTCAAATATGAGTGATCCTGAAAAAATCAATGCCATATTGAATGGATTGGAGATCATGAAGATAAACAATTCAGCAGGTAGTTTTGACAGACATGTTACAGTAAATTCAAATTCACAAAGCAGCAGGCCTAAGAAGATTGCCATCGGCATTCTCATCGGTTCTATCGCCATTGGCACCATGATTATCTCATTGGCCTACTCACTTTTAATGGTGTTCAAACGTTGGAAGTTGAGGAAACTGAAGGAAGCTGGGCCTGCGAATATAAACTGCAGATTGCTGATCCCTTTCGCAGAAATTAAACTGGCAACAAACAATTTCGATAAGAATTCCATTATTGGGGCAGGCAGTTTCGGCAAGGTCTACAAAGGGGTGCTCCAAGATGGCATGAAAGTTGCCGTGAAGAGGCATGGAATGACAATGTCCCAACAAGGCTTCTCAGAATTTCAGACGGAGATCATGTTCTTATCAAGACTCCGCCACCGGCATCTCGTTTCGTTGATTGGGTACTGCAACGAACAGTCAGAAATGATATTAGTTTATGAGTACATGGAGAATGGCCCACTGAAGAAACATCTCTACGGCTCCAATTTGCCGTGTTTGTCATGGCAACGAAGACTGGAGATCTGCATTGGCACTGCAAGGGGCCTACACTACCTTCACACGGGCTGGCCGCATGTGATCATACACCGCGACGTGAAGTTGGTGAACATCTTGCTGGATGAGGACTACACAGCCAAGGTGGCAGATTTCGGGCTGTCGAAGCTGGGGCCTTCCATTGATGAGACCCACGTAAGCACAGACATCAAAGGCACCTATGGATATCTTGATCCAGAGTATTTTCAGAGATGCCAGCTGACCATAAAATCCGATATATATTCACTCGGCATCGTGCTTCTTGAAGTCCTATGTGCTCAGCCCATCATAGATTTCTCTCATTCAAGGGAGAAGGTGAATTTAGAAGAATGGGCCATGCATAAGCTGAAGAATGGGTCGCTGGAGGAGATCGTCGATCCGAGGATCGCAGATCAAATCGATTCAAATTCTCTAAGGAAGTATTGGGAGATAGTGGAGAGATGTTTGGCTGAACATGGAAAGGACAGGCCTATGATAGGCGATGTCTTGTGGAACCTAGAAAATGCACTCCAACTCCAAGAGGCTTCATTGCAAAGAGAAGTATATGAAGATAGTGGCAGCGAAGCGACGGATATTCAGTTGCCAACCATTCATCGAGCAGATTCTACCACTGTAACAATCAATGAGGGTGAGAAGATCGAAACTAGCTGTGATCGACCGTTGATAGGGCATGAGAATGGTATTAAGAATCGAAGGAGTCGATCGATTCAGCCCCGACTAGAGCGAGTCATGACTCTTACTCAGGATTGAACTATTCGAGTCTGAGTGGTTTGCGTCTTTTAGTTTTAGCCATGTGGGTACATGATTCCTAGGTTCTTAAGAGAGTTGCTATTATGCAGTTTCCTTACTATATTATATACATGTGATAAACATGTGTGGTGATCATAACTGTTGATCTATTCGGCCAGGCCATGTTCCAAAAGAAAAGGGATTAGGGTTTCAAAAGGAATGGTTAGAGCAATGGCCCACATCAATCAGCGAAAACGGTGGCTGGATGGCCAGAGTTGTCTAATCACCACCGTTAATGGCATATAACCTACCCACATGGTGGCCCACTGGATCATCAGTGCCTATCAGTACTGTATAATGACTAAGTTGGATTATAGCATTTCTTTCTTGTGATTGTATAAGCATAATTATATACTTTGGTGTGATGGTGAAAATAGAAAGCTTTGGTAGTGTCATTTTGAATTGGTTTTGAGTGGTATGTATGTATTTTCTGGTGGCCCATCCCTTGGCGACACACCAAATCACGGCACGATGATATGTGGCGCTTTATTGCATTTATATATTGTGATTGTATTACCATATATAGATGAACTTTTGAGACCTTTTGTTTTAGTCAAGGGTGTGTTTGGTTGCACCCAATATCACGATATTTTGCACCAAATCAGGCCGATTAATCATCCAATTCTCCTAATTTTCCTTTAGAATGTGTAAGTTTAGGTAAGCTTTGGGGACTGATAATCAATTTGAAATGTTTTTAGTACTTAAAATGTATAGCCTTCTATTAGACCTTTATGATCTTAGGATTTGATATTATAATTGATATTTGCAACCACTCAAATTGATTTTTCATGCCATCGAAATCATGAAAATTTTTACAATGTTTAAAGCTTGTTTGAATAGGTAGGAAAAGAAGATAGAAGAAAAAGAAAATCGTAATAATCATCCCACTACGATTTATGAAAGATTTTCACCAAAACGAAATATTTTTACCGGAATTACTGAAACATGGCTTGCATTTTTAGGGGGGCCTTATTTGGATGGTACTTTGTATATTTGTGAAGCTCTCATAATATTTATCTCATATTTTGTGTATGAAATTTTGACAATATTGTTTAGGCAATTATCACTTTTTTGAAATTAATATCTAAGTAATCCAAACACAGCAAAGCATCCGATCATAAGAAAAGTTATCTAAGTTTTTTTTTTTCCCTATTATTTGAATAAGATTATGTTTTTCCTCTACCCACCGCGGAAGGGAAGGCCCCGTAGGTAATAGCTTGTTCATGCAAATTCACTGAGTTTTATGAGTTTCGCAATGTTGTGTTAGGAGAGATAAAATATGAAACTATCTAAAACTCAAGTAGGCCTCGTGATGAGAAATAGAGGGGATGCAAATGCCCATGGTTGAAACCTTGCTAAGGCCCAACGTAATGTTTTTTCTGTTTGCCATATTCCAATTATTCCTAAATTTATTGGGACAAACTGAAAAGTCAAGGGATAGAATGATCCAAAACTTTTGTCACCCCCACAAAGGTTTTGATGGTGGGCGTTGGATCCCCACTATTTCTTGTAATGTGATCCTCCTGAGTTTTGGAACTACTTCATTTTTGAACTCATTTCTTAACATGAGTTGGCCAAGCTAATGAACGGAATGGATGTCATACAAACATTATGGTGTGCCCACATAGCTTTGTTAAGGACCTAACCATTAATATGCCAAAACCCCTAGACTAATGGAACATGTAAAGTAAGGCTTTTAAACCCTTGGGATCATAACATTCCACCACGCTCTGCAACTGACGTCTGATGAGGTGGTTCACTTTGTGACAACACTCACTCTAGCCTCTTTTTTAGATAGTGTGATATCAATTATTAAAAACCTAACTAATATGTCAAAATCCCTAGGACTGATGGAACATGTAAAGTTAGGCTCTTAAACTCTAGGATTTTTAAGATTCCTCCAGGCTCCATAGCCAATGCCCATAATAGCCCACTTTGTGGCAACACTCACTCTAACCTCTTTTTTAGGTAGCATGATATCAATTATTAAGAACCTAACTAATATGCTAGGGCTGAGGAATGTATAAAGTTAGGCTCTTAAACCTTTGCGATCGTAACAAGCTTGCTTATTGGAATTGTGTCCATCCAAATGGGCCCTTAGTGATAGCGCATCATCTCCTCAGTGAAGAGTAAGTCCGACAGTAATTGTCTTGTCAATCGAATTTAATATTCATGTGATCATCTTTTCATTTTTCATTTTCTAATCAATCATTTGATCTTTTGGGTGATATATTATAGGAATAGTATCAATTTCATCAACTATATCTCACAATCCTCTTTCTTTCATGAAGAAATTTTTTAAAGTGAATGGACCAAAGTACATAAATGATTTCATCAAGTTTGCAACGAAGAAAAGATTCACGATTCATGATGTATGCAAGAAAAATGAAAACTCAATGAAGATCCAAAAACGTGAGATGTACCTAGCAATGGATGCATGTTATCTGAGAATCGTCCTGTAACCATAAAACAATACCAACCACAGTGAAAGGAATAAGATGGTCCACAAATCTCAACCACACATCCACTAGGAAGGGAGAATGGCATGTTCAGCAAAGCCAAGCCTAAATCATGATTGAATAAGGGTCGCAATATCAACGGAAAGCCAGCGGATGTTGATGAAAGATCCTGACGAAGTAATGAAGTGATTCAATCAATAGAATCAACGGAATACCAATAGGGATTGCGCGATGAATCAACTAGGGTAGGACTAACATGTATGAGATTTGTAGGACCAGAGCTAAAGGACTAATACTTCTGAGATCTACAAGTCCAGAGAGCTGAAGGACCAATGCTTTTGAGATGTACAAGACCAACACATCTGATGTCGGGCTTGCGCTTGGAATTAATTAACTCATTGATTTTATGGAATGGACCATCACATAATGCTTGATTGTAATCAACCATCTAATAATCGATTATACCACACTTGTAGGATTTTTGTACTCCCATTGATGGTCCATATTCTAAATAAAGGAGGAGAGTTGCATCAAGTTGGCAGCCAGCATCAAAGTTACGTCGTAACTTTTAAATCTGAATAATATAATGTATTATCTAATTACTATATAGAATTTTATTTTTTATTGTAAATCTTTCTGCTTAAAATGATGGGTGGAATACAAACCCAAGAGCTGGGCCCAAGGTCTAGATTAGACCAAAGGACAAATGACTTTTGTGGAAGCATGTACTTTTAGGCATGGGAGGCAATGGGTTGTGTTTGGGCTACGCCAAGCTAGACTTGTGATTGGACATAGCACCACACTTAAGACCTAAAGCTTGAGTCGAAATTTTGGTTTGGTGGAGCCCCCCACATGCATGTTGTTAACATATCCATTAGTCAAGTGGGCCACACATGCATAAAGAAATAGAAATTTTAAAGGAACAAAACCAACAACATACATTTAAGATGGATGGATTGCCTACCAATGTTGAAATGGCATATTTGTGGGACTAGTAGAAAGGGCATGCTCTAGTAGTACTGGTGTTGGAGTTTTTAAAACATGGCAGAAATTTTTATTTTAAAAAATAAAATAAAATAATCAAAGGCCTAAATTAATAGATTATGCCCGAAGGATCATTGTCTAAATGTTGTCAAGTTTTTGTTTTTGTAATTAACAAAAAACATAAATTTCAGATCCAGCTATGTCATTTAATCGCCACTGTCAAACACTTGTTAATGTTATAACTTCAAAGTAGTCTATACTAAATGAGAAGAGGAGGAAAGTCAATACAAAAAATTCTAGAGCAAGGTTAGGGCCATGAATAGAGAGATGCACGCATAGTAAGCCACATACATATAGACGTATGGAGGCAAAGAAGGGAGTCCTTTCTACCCTCATCTCTTTTCACTTTTCTCTCCCTCTATATGTCTCTCAAATTGGTGACCCCTTAGGGGGGCTTAGGCAGCCAAGGTTCTGTCTTGTGTGCATCCTCTCTCTTTAGAATAAGATCTTATTTATAATGAGAAATCAAAGTTTTAAAGAAAGATACCAATGTGGTACTCTATCACCCTATAGACTTTAATGTCCCATGTCACCCTAAAGTTTATGAATCATGCCAAACCATTTAAAATAATAATAATTTATCTCTCCACTGAGCATAGCCATCCATCCTCAATCTAATTCTCATGTGAATTAAATGAAGAACAATAAAATCAACCGTCGATGTGATAAAAATATTTTAATAGTTTAATTTTTATTTATTTTTAATAAAAAATAGATGAAAACACTTGTAAAACTATTTGAAACCTTTGGAGGTACCAATATCAATAAAAAAAATAAAATAAAAAATAAAAAACCACTAGATAAATGGCCTGATTTACTAGATCTTAGCCATAAGAGTATTTGTACGAGACCAATTGATCCCTTATTGGATCGTATGAACTGCAACTATATCCTAATGCATGAACCCATCAAAAACTACATATGAGAACTAGAATTAACTTCTTAAGGTAGGCTAAAGCACATTATATCAGGAACTTAAACTATCCATATATGTTTAAATCTAAAAATTAATTAAAGCTAATGCATACACAAGCATGGCATAATAAGTCTTTTTGTATAAAGAGTTGAATTGATCCTCCAATGCAATTATATGTTCAACTTGTCCAATATCAGAAGCTTATTATCATAACATAATTTCACTCTAATGGTGGAGACCATCCATCTCGATTCATCATTGATGCCCTCACACAAGATAATAACACAAGAATAACAACCATAAATTTGTCAACAACCTACTAGATGGTCATAGAATAATGGGGTCCTAAGATTCCATAAAACATAACTCTCTCTTAACCGGTTACCATAATGTCCAAACTTAAGTTTCTATGGATAATCAAAGGAATATCTTCTTTAACCAAATATACATATACAATTTGAGATATACACATATATATTAATTATGGTGCTAATGACATGCCCGCATAAACCTATGGCCATCTTGATATATGGTTAAGATCATCAAATCAACATTTAAGATTAACACATTGGCTTTATAGGACACAAACTCACACTTATCAAAAAACCCATCGAACTCAAACTCAAGCACATATGCCGAACAAAATACAATCTTATCATCATAACACCAAAGATTATAACATAAGGTTGGGATATATACGCCCTCTCATGGAAGTACATAAAGCATGAATATAAATTGTAATGGTAATTTATACTATCATATATTGGTTAATCACAAGACTATGCCACATAAACTATGTGACGCATTGTACCATTCCATTGGGCATTTATTCTAGTGACATAAACTAATCACTAATAACTCAAAGTTCTTTCAAGAACCCTATGATCCTCGGGAATGAAACATGCATAAACTACACATATGGATCATCAAAAAACTTATATACAATGCTTACAAATATTATCACAAGAGTGATAAAATAACCCACTGTTGAGATACAAATATTGCATATTTTCCTCCATTTATATCTTAGTTTTATGAACATGATACTACACAATGTTATATTTTATGTATGTTTGTATGGCGAGGTGATCTGAGAGCTTGGATTGAAAAGAATGCTAAAAATATGGATTTAGTGCTCAAGAATCACCAAGGCAAAGGAGGGATCCTAGGAGACTAAGAATGGAGAATTCTTATGTCAAAGATCCAAGGAAACTAACTACAAAGGATGAAGAAAAGATTAGTAAAAACACAAGTTAAACAATAAAAAAACAGGACAATTTGGTGCTACCTAAGCCAATTTCGATACCACTTAAAGTGCACAAAATAGTCCAGTAAGAAAATAGCTTAATTCGGTGCCACTGAAATCAATTTCGGTAACAAATTTTGCCACCTATGTACTTTGCATATATAATTTTAGATGCGATAAAATAGAGATTTTGGTGCCACTAAAGCAAATTATTTCGGTGCCACCAAAATCACGCAGGGTGTAACGCAGTGTCTATGCAGATTATGTAAATAGAGTCAGTTTTGTAAAAGTAACCGAGCTAGGCTATAAATAGAAGTTTCCTACGGATTTCTAAAGCATATACATAGGATATTTTTAAGCAAATCTAGGGTTTTTGGAGGGCTTTCTAGTTTTTTTTTTTTTTTTAAATATTATTGTATAAAAGTCTCAAGTTTCGTAGTTTTAGTTTTAGTTTTTCTTTACAAGTTTTTTTTTTTTAGATCTTTATTTGTTTATGTACTTTCTTTTTATTTTCTTTGTATTTCTATTTTTAATTATGTATTTCTAGTTCTCTCTAGCCCAAGTTAGAAGGAAAGTACATGGGTTAATGATTCTTAGGTTATAATTGATTGATTTGTTTTTAGTCATGAGATGAATGGTGTATGCATGTTATCAATGATATATCTAGGTTTAGGTTTTTGATCCATCATTTGAGATCCATATGATGAATGCTTAGGCTTAACCGGGATCATTAGATTTCCTAGATGAGAGATATTTTCAACCTATTACATTGTTTCATTCATTATCTCATGGATAGTGAATGCTTACAATCACTGGTGTTTGATAATATATGTTAATGGTGCAAATCCGTGATTCTCTAATCTTTTATGTCATTTATTAAAAGATTTGAACTATTTTATTTTCTGATTAGGCTGACTATAGTGCCCGGATCCTAATTGTGTTATTAAAATCATCATCACTTATGGATTATTAACTTATGTGTGGAACTTTGAAGCTTGGATGTTGCTTTTAAATTCTATTTAAAAATAAAACCTTCAAAATCATTACATCCTTTAATTAGAATTCTTATAAGATATTTTCCCTTAGTTAGTTTTGCATTTGATTTTTCATTCTCCTAAACTATCTCCCTGAGGGATCGATCATGTATTCGCAAGATACTACTTATGAACCTCTGCGCTTGGAGGCAAGCAATCAAGTTTTTTGGCGCCGTTGCCGGGGAAACAAAGATACTTTTGATCTTTGCAAGATAGCTAAGGTAAGTTCTTTTCTAAAACCTCTAAAATTTCTGTAGATTTTCTGTTTTACTTTGAAAGTAAATTCAGTTGGGTCCTTCAAGCACTCACTGTGACATAAGGTTGCTCTTGCTTTAGATGTCATCACCCAAGTTCTATAATTGTCCTATAGTTGTTGTTTAATCATAAAGATCATCTGCTGAATTTATTTTTCAGATTAGTATAGTTTAATTTTTGCATTAGTTTTATTTTCTTTTGATTTATTTTGCTTTATGGTTTGAACTCTTATGGTTAGCTCTATCACTTGGGTTGTTGGATAAGTTTTTTTTTTTTTTTTACTTTAAGTATTATACTTTCTATTTGAATTTGTGGTTTTTTGTATGGTGTAGATGGTTTATGTCCCATTGGAATAGAGATCAAAATAATCAACTCTCCTCCAAAGGTGGACTAGTCCCAGGCCTTAATCATTCATTTAGCAAAGGTAGTCAACACCACTTGGATTCCATGACAAACTAAGTTGATAATGCAATTCCAAATCTGCCTAATCCAACTCTAATCCAAAATAGAGAAAATCAACACAATCCTCCTCTTGAGGATAAGAATGAAGTCCATAGAAATGTGTTAAACTAACCACGGACTTTACGTGAACATCTACACCTTGAGAGAATAACTTTACCATCTTGCATTATGTTCCCTTCTCACACAGGGAACATTGATTTTAAATCAGGTGTGATTCAATTGATTCTTAAATTTCATGACTTGGATTATAAAAGACCTTACTTGCACCTTAAGGACTTTAAAGAAGTGATTACAACATTATAAGTAAACAATGGTAATAGGGATGCACTCAAACTTAGGTTATTCTCATTTTCTCTAAAGGATTGGGCCAAAGCATGACTCAACTCTCTAAGACCTCATACCATCACTACATGACAAGCTTTAAGTAGAGAGTTTTTGAAAAAAATTCTTTTCTGGGCACAAAACAAATGTGCTGAAACATGAAATCTTGTCGTTCTCCCAAAAGGGGAATGAACTGTTTTTCCAAGCTTTAGAGCGCTTCAAAGACCTTCTACTCACTTGCCTACATCATATTTATGAACTATGACACTTGATTAATGTGTTTTGAAAGGGGCTCACCATGGATACCTGTCAGTTTATAGAGATGATGTGTGGCGGAACCTTTCTTGACAAAGATCATAATGAGGCTTGAGATTTTTTAGACGTGTTAGCAGAGAATACTCAGACATAGGATGTCTTTGCTAAACTGGACCAAACTAGACCCATTCCTAAAGAAAAAACGGGGATGTATGTCCTAAGAGAGGAAGACGACCTTAATACAAAATTCGCTGCATTGGCTGGAAAGGTCGAAGCTTTGGAAATTAGGAAGGTTAATGTGATTAAAGAAAACACCTATTTAGGTAATTTTTGTAACATTTGTGGTGATGCTGACCATGACACAAAGTATTGTTCAACAATCCCAGTTGTACAAGATATCATGCATGAGCATGGGCAAGCAAATGTTATAAATAACTACCAAAGATTAGTTGTGCAACCAATAAGAAACATGTACAATCCAAATTGGCGTAACCATCCTAATCTTAGTTGGAGGAGTGGATCACAAATTAATGCGCCCAATGCACCTCAAGGGCCTCCATAAAACAAATTCTTTGGGCATCTAACAGTGCACCATATGTGCTCTTACTAAAGCCATCATCTGTGGAGGATGTATTAACCGTATGTATAAACTTTTAAGCTTAAATGAATCAGTCTTTAATCCAATCAAATTAGGAATTAAAGACGGTCATGACTAATATTGAGACTCAACTAAATGCTAGGAAAAAAGGTACACTTCCTTCTCAACCTGTTTCAAACCCTAGAAATACACATTTCATTGGAGACTCAAATCCAAGTGAGCTACATCATGAACAAGCTAAGGCCATCATTACCTTGAGAAGTGGAAAAGAAGTCGATAACAAGATAATGCAACCAGTAGAAATATTAAAGGATGATTCGCCTTCTTAAGAGAATGATGAATCGGCTATAGTTCAAGAGCCGCAACAACAAAATAATAAAGAGACTAAGTCACATGAGCCTCCAGTTCCGTTCCCATCTAGACTTCGGAACCCGACTATTCTCATGAAATATCAAGAGATGTTGGATGTGTCCCAAAAGGTGACTGTCAATATTCCTCTACTTGATGCCATTAGACAAATTCCATCATATGTTAAATATCTCAAGGACTTGTGCACCGTGAAGAGAAAATTAAATGTGCATAAGAAAGCCTTTCTCACTGAGAAAATGAGCGCTATCATTTAGAAAAGGGTCGTACCCAAATACAAAGACCCAAGAAGTCCCACTATTCCTTGTATTATTGAGAATTTTTAAATTGAGCATGCTTTGCTAGATTTGGGTGCAAGTGTTAACCTAGTACCTTATTCAATTTACTAACAAATGGGGTTAGGCGAGCTTAAACCAACCACAATTATAGCAGTCCTATAAGCTCATAAAGCGTCGGATAGTCTGAGGGACCAATCCTTCTTATTTGGCCTTATAGTTTTTCTCCAAAATGTATTTGATTTTCTGATTAGAAATCTCAACTTGTCAACTCATTTGTGGGTGGTACGGGGTGCTCGCTTTATGCTCGATGCCATATTTCTTTATTAAAGCCTTAAATGTCCTATTGCAAAAGTGAGACCCACCATCACTAATGATGGCCTTTGGAGTTTCAAATCTAGAAAAAATATTTTTCTTGAGGAATCATATGACCACTTTGTTATCATTGGTCCTACTTGGAACTGCCTTAATTTACTTGGAAATATAGTCCACACTAATCAATATATAAAGAAATTTAAAAGAAGATAGAAATAGGTCCATAAAATCAATACCCCAATAATAAAAAATTTCCAATAGTAAAATAGAAGATAAAGTCATCATGTTGCGTTGAGACATTCTTTTCAATCTTTGACATTTGTCACAAGCAACACAGAAAGCATGAGTGTCTTTAAACATGGTGGGACAATGGAAACCATATTGCAGGATTTTTGCAGTGATTTTCTTAGTAGAAAAATGGCAACCACACGCTTACATGTGGCGAAAGAAAATAACACTTTGAACTTCATTTTCTGGGACACAACGTCTAAAAACTTGATCAGTCCCATATTTATATAAATACGGGTCATCCCAGAAGAAGTTCTTAACCACAGTTTCAAAACACTTCTTATCTTATAACTTCCGATGATATGCCAATTTTCTCATCACAAAATAGTTCACTATATCCGCATATCAAGGCAATTTGGAGATTATAAATAATTGTTCATCAGGGAAAGTGTCCTAGATATGCATCTCCTCAGTCTAATCATCTAATACTAATTTAGAAAGGTGATGGCCACTACGTTCTCCACTTCTTTTTTATCTTTTATCTCTAAGTCAAATTCCTAGAGTTGGAAGATCCATCTCAAAAGTCTCAACTTTGCATCCTTCTTAAATAGTAAATATTTCAAAGCTGAGTGGTCTGTGAAAATGACCACTTTGGATCCTAGCAAGTAGGACTTAAACTTATTTAAAGTAAAAACTACTGCAAGTAACTCTTTTTCAGTTGTTGAGTAGTTTACTTGGGCCGAGTTTAGAGTTCTATTCGCATAGTGAATAACATAGGGTTGTTTATCTTTCCTTTGGCCCAAAACAGCCCCTATGGCATAATCACTTGCATCACACATTAGTTTAAAGAAAGTGTCTAATCTAGTGGATGCATGATAGGTGCAGTGGTAAGGGATAATTTAATTTTATTAAATGTACTTGCATGCTCATTTGTCTACTTAAATGAGACATCATTTTAAAGAAGATTAGTTAATGGTTTAGTAATAATATTAAAGTCCTTGATGATTCTTCTATAGAAACCGGCATGTCGTAGAAGTGATCTAATATCTCTAATAGTTCGGGGAATAAGTAAATTAACAATAATGTTCAGTTTTGAGTGATTTACCTCGATTCTATTTTTGGAGATAAAATGGCCCAAAACAATTCTTTTTTGAACCATGAAATAACACTTCTCCCAATTTAAGATAAGGTGCTTCTCTTCACACCTAGATAAGACAAGAGATATATTGTTGAGGCATTCCTCAAAACTACTCCCAAATACAGAGAAGTTATCCATGAAAATCTCAAAAAACTTCCCAACCATATTTGAAAAATACTTATCATACATCGTTGAAAAGTTGTTAGGGCGTTGCATAATCCAAATGACATCCGTTTGAAAGCAAACATGCCAAATGGACAAGCGAACGTGGTTTTCTCTTAGTCTTCCATGGTTATTTCTATTTGGTTAATTATATCTAGAATTTTCATAAAAGAATCTATAGAAGGAGTGACCTGCTACCCTCTCTAAAATTTGATCAATGAATGGTAGAGGGAAATGGTCATTTTTTATGATTGTATTCAATTTTCTATAATCAATGTAAATACGCCAACCTGTGGTGACACGTGTTGGTATGAGTTCATTATTAGAATTTTACACAATACTTATTTTAAATTTTTTTGGAACTACTTGGGTTGGACTCACCCAAACACTATCGGATATTGGGTAGATGATTCTCACATCTAACAATTTGATCACCACATTTTTTACAACTTCCATCATGTTTGGATTGAGACGCCTTTTGAGGTTGTCTAGTTGGTTTGGCGTCCTCATTGAGGTGGATCCAATGTGTACATATAGAAGGGCTTATACACTTAATGTCAGAAATGGTCCAACCCAAGGCTCTTTTGTGGTCCCTTAGAACATTCAACAATTTACTATCTTGATCCTTCTCTAAAAATGAAGAGATTACATAGGATAAGTTTCATTTTCACCCAAGTATACATACTTAAGCTCATTTAGTAGTAGTTTTAGATCAAGCTTTGGAGCATTGGTTGGTGATGACAGAGGTCGCAAGTCCTCGATAGATAGGATTTGAGTGCGTGCGCGGTCTCCATCAGTATATACCAATGTCCTGGGTGGTAGTGCTCTCATTATCATCACAAATTTCAGCAAACATTTTTTCTAAATCAGAATTTTTTAAATTCTTAAAAACTTCAACCAATTCCTTAGGTAAGCTAGGTTCCAATTCCTCTTCCTCTATCAAGTAGTCCATAAAATTCAGCTCATAGATCTCATTATTGTCCATGAGCTGCTTATATAGATTGAAAGTATTGAGCTCTAAGGTCATGTTACCAAAAGACAACTTCATTTCATCATTTCATTCTTACAATTGATGATTGTATTTGAAATTGTTAGGAATGGGCGGCCTAAAATAATGGAAACTTAAGTGCTAGCATTTACACATGATTCAGTGTCTAGTATAATAAAATTTATGGGGAAGTGAAATTTCTCTACTTGGACTAACACATCCTCTATAATTCTCCCTGGTACTTTAATGAAGCGGCCAGTAATTTGGAGTGTAACACTACCAAAAAAATAAACAAATGATAGAGACTATATAAGTTTTTAGCTATAGATATAAACCATAGCTATATTATTACGTTGAAAAAATAGCTACACCACTAGAAATTGATGATCCTGTAAGAGACTTTTTGAGGCCCATCACAATATATGTGTTCTATCAAATCCCTCCATTTTTTTAAAAATATAATTTTAGTATATCATCTCATAAAATGAGGTATATCGAAGGCTCAAGTGGACCACACGGTAGGAAAAAATAAAGATTAAATCACACATGATTCCTATGGTGTGGTCCACTTGGGCCTTCAATATACCTCATTTTTGGGATCATTTTCTAAATATATTTCTAAAAATGAATGGACGGACTGGATAAACCATATACATCATGGTGGGCCCACGTAGGTACCCCATCCACGCCCAAAATAATTGCGCGCGCCCAAATCAATGACTCTCTCTCTCTCAATCATCCTATTTTCAAAGCCCCAGCATTTTCTCTCTCTCGCTATCTCAACGGATTTTGAAAGGTGAGCAATTTCTCCTTGTCTTTTTATTGATATCCTTATGTTTTGCGAATCTTCTCCGATTCTCGACCGAGGATCTTGATTATCAATGAAGAAATGGGATATTTCTGTCATAATTTTGGAATTTATCGCCTCATTTGCTGGATTTCCTGCGTTTTTGCTCTCATTTCTCCATTTAGGATTTTGTTTATGTGGTTAAAACTAATTGATAAAATGCCTCGACAAGGATGGCTACGTATGTTGCTGATTTTATAAATGGGTTGCAGGTAAAGAAGGGCTTGCACAAGCCCATGAGCAGGGGCTGTAAATGTGGAGGCGGCTGGCTATGAGGCTGGGGCTGGGCTTGCAGTTGAGCCTGAGGATGTGGATGAGGCTGGGGCTGCTGCATCTGCATATGAGGAGGATGTTGTAGGTGGGGCTGAGGGGTTTGGCGTGGTAGTGGTGTGTATATGCCATCCAATCCATTCTTTAGACTTGCCCCACCAAGATGAAGGGACACCCAAAAATCAGCTATTTCAAAACTCAAGTGGGCAACATCACGTGATTTTAGGATTTTTTAGACATGATTTTGCATTGTTCCCTATTGTATGTTTACAGAGAGGAGAATAACTCATAGAATAAGCTTATTCAACAAAGACCTGTTGTAGAACCAGCCTCTTTGGAAATGTTGATTACTCTGACAGTACAAATGACATAGATGTATGGCAATGTGAACTATATTTTAAATGGACCACTCACTATTTTAACCATCCATTTGATAGACATTAAATGGATGGCTAAGATTTCACAAAATGCCTCCTGACCAGCATTTATATTAGCCAGCCTTTATTTAGATTTTCCAAAAAAATGGTCCATCTTTCATCATTTGATTTTTTTATATGATTTTTCTTTGTTTTAATGAATGCAGTAGTTGGCTTCATTTGTAATATTGTTATAAAGGTTTAGCCTCATGAGGATATTTATTGTGTTCAGGATCCTATAATGATGTTGCTGCCCTGTTCTCAAATTGTTTCACCTGGACCTATATAAAGCATTTCTCTAACTTGTCTAACATTTGTTCTGTTTTCCGTTTGTGCACAGATGTGAATCTTCCTTGATATATGTTGAGAAATGTGGTTAGAAGAGTTTTGCTATAATATGGGTACAATTAGAGACTTATTTGTAATTTTCTAAAGTTTCTTTTAAATATATTAGAAGGGGGGCAGAAACTTCTTTAGTTTTTTTCCCAAAACTTCTCTTTTGTCTTCTTCTGTTTTTTTTTTTTTTTCCCTTTTTCTTCTCCTCTCCTCTCCTCTTCTTCTTCATCTCTTGATAGGGTTTTATCCTCTATTTCCTGTTAGTATTAGAGTAGGGAAAAGCACCTGCGATTTCTCAAATACGAGTTTCAGTGCTGATTTTGGACAACCATAAATTTGATTTTATCCAATCTTCAAACTTAGACCTTTCCTGCTGAAGAGTGGGCAGCAAACCCCACTTCTTGTCAATATTATAGTTAGCTTCTATACCCTTTGTACTAAGAGTATATAAATAAACGGATTTTGGCTCAGGGGATTGAAGTGATTTATTAGACAAGATCTACATTAGCTGACCAAAGTCAATCTACAGCAGGTCATTATGGTTTCAATGTTTATGTCACTACTTGATGGGTTTCGACAAGAATTGACCTTCAAATTTATTAATATCTGATAGTTATCGGCTTGTGATACTTTCATGACTTGTTTTCATAGTCACATTTAACTGTCTTATAATTATATGCTTTGCTCTCTCTCTCTCTCTCTCTCTCTCTCTCTCTCTCTCTCTCTCAGCAATTGATCTATTTCCAATGCTACAACACTAATTTCTTATTGGATTTTTATAATTTGTTGGATCTTCCCATGACTCTTTAATTTTTGCAGGGTTTTTTTTTTTTTTTTTTTTTTTTTTTCTGGCTTAAATCCAAATTGCAGTTTTATGTCCAGTAGCTGATTGGAGTTTGTTGTGTTTTGTGGTTTTTTTTTTTTTCTGTTTTGATGGTAACAATGCAGTGTTTGGGTGATGATAAATAAACAGACTAGAAGATTGTCCCAAATGCTAGAAGAAGTTAGAGGGGAAATAGAACCTGATTTTATCGAGCAAGCTGCTATCTTGGATGAGGACAGCTGAAAACTGCCAAAGCTCAATGATAACTCTGCGGATTACATCTGAAGAGGCTTAACTGTAAGTCTGTGGTTGGCTTGTTAAAGTTGGCATTCATTCTGATTCACAATAGTTTATGTTTATAGCAATGACCTGTAATTACTCTTTTAAACCCACAGCCTCGATGGAATGTTTTGGATGTCAATCAGCATGTGAACAATGTCAAATACATTGGTTGGATTCTCGAGTTAGTTCTCAGACTGGATGTCAATCAGCATGTATAAATATAGGCTGGATCATAGGATGGTATATCAATTCCGAATCAATTAATTGAATCATTCATGTTACTGCCTCTGCCTTAAGGCTAACATTTATTGTTTGACAGATCCACATATTTGAGAAATCATACTTCCTCATTGTGAGTTTACTTTCCAATAATTGTTTTATATCATCATTTTGCTCCGTGCTGCAGGCCTTGTGGCAACTCCTATGGGTCATTCCTAGAAAGTCCTCCACCTTCCAGAAGTCTGCTACCAACTTCTCTGATCATAAGAGACTTTCAATACATTTCATTCAACATAAAGTTGGCATTGTAACCTCTGAGCGCCTCACTCAGGTGAGTGAAGTCGTTGAACTTTCTCTTTTGACAATGATTGATGCTAGATATTAGTATCTGAACTTCATTCATTCTATTTTACTGTTTTCTTCTTCCTTTCTAATCTCGCTTTGAACTATCTGCTTATTTGCCTTGCTATCAGGAGTTTTACCTTAATAGAAAAAGTTATTGGCTATTGTTTATTGGAACTCTTTTAGGTTCATAATTGTGTTTCAGTGGTAGAACACTCGGATTGCATTTGGCCTTCCTTTTTAAGTGTTGAGTTATCTAATGTTGGTTCATGTTCCCAAACAAAATGTTAAATCCATTGTTTCCTACTGTTTTTATGTCATTTCAGTTGCAAGACTGGAATAACAGACGACAGTTTACACCCCCACTAATTTTCATGCACAAGAAGCAGTGGATGATATTTTTATCTGTCAGGTATTAATTTCTTACATGAGAAGATGAACATGATGTTTGAAGTAGATGTTACCACAAACTATAGTGGGCCTCATGGATCTGTGCGTTCCACCTGAAGCCGGCTACAACTCTTACAGAGGATTCTAGTCCAACGTCCTATGGGATTGAGTGTGGGCTTCCCTCCATTAGAGAATATGACAGACATGAAGATACTGTGAGTTGAATTGAATATACTACTATCCTTGGTATATATAACAATGTCAATGGTCTCTTGTTTCGTTCGTTTTATGAAGTACATTGCTTGGCTGATGCATCAGGATACAAAGAAATTGCTTGATTTCTAGTGAAATCCCAAAATTTATTAACGACAACATGAAGAATCTCAAAACCCTGTAAGTTACTTCCTTCGGGCCTTTTACAGCGCATGGGGTTCATGAATTTCATCTCTCATCAATGCTGACCATGCATTCTTAGGTGAAAAAAAAAAAAAAAAAAATCCAATTTCGAAATATTTCAATTTTTATGGAGATGATTGGATCTAATGTTTGACAGTCCGATTGTTGTGAAGTTGTCCATGGAATGTGGACCTATAATGATTTCAGTTATGATATACTTCTATGCTTTTAGAAATTCCCCAATAACGGCAGACAGCCAAATTTATCTCATTAATTACTCTATGAGTATCCTATAATGATTTTGGTGATTCCCATGTGGGTGGCCGATCGCAGACCGCACTCCGGTCCTGTGAGGGATGATCTGAGGGGACATCTATAAGCTGCTGAGAAATTTCCACCTTCAGTTCTGATGATTCACAAGGCAATACAACTGATGCTGCTAAATAATTCTAGGCACCATTATTGACTTGTCAAACCACCCAATCTGTCTTCTGTTTATTTGGGGAATTCATTCATTTTATCTATTTCTCTATTTCTCTATTTTATCTAATAGAATATTGGTTATCTGTCAAAAGAGAAGTATTATTGACTGCATGACTTACCCAGAGTCATCCTCAAAGGGCGAGTCAAGTAATTGGGTCTGAATCACTTACACACATTACACTCTCTACCATTTCATCTAATGAGCCGAAGATACTAGTTCCCTATGAATTCCATGTAGAATTTATGAAGTTTTAAATTTCCCTGGTAAATAACAATGGGAACTTCAAGAAGCTTACATAAATACACTGTAGTCCTACTAACATATAAAATATTAGGTTCTTGATTTAAAATGTAAGACGCCTTTTTTACGTTAGAAGTAAAGATTGTATTTTAATAAGCTATTAGCATTACCTACATTTTCTTACTTTATTTGCTATTTCGGTTGGGCCCCAATTCTTTCGTAGGACCTGTATCTTTCTTCTTCTATTTTTTGGGATGCTCGGTTGTTTTGTTCTTTGGAATGGGCCAACTGTGTTGTTACTTTGCTACATCATAAAGGAGCATGAGCAAGACTAAAAGACACCAAAAAAAATGCTTACATGGCTCAATAGGCCATTTTAACTGATTGCTTCATGGGTGATGATGTCTCATTTTCTTTTGTCCATTACCAATGCTGAGATTTCGAATTTCCTCTTTCATGCTAGTCTTTTTGCTGTTGTTGGGCTGGTGGGCCATCAATGAACCATACAGTCTATTTGGGTGAGCAGTTGTTTTATTCATAAAAACTCATCTATATTTGATACAATGTTACTTTAAGCTAAGGAGAATTGCTCCTTGCTTTTGCTAACCAGGGGCTTATGATGAGGAAGAATCTGCAGCAAGGGCTTACAATCTGGCCACAATTGCTCCAAAACTCAAGTGGACAACACCACAGGAAACAATGGACGCTTACAATTAAAAAGTTCTTGTGGCTACAAGTTTTGAATCAAGCTGATTTATGTGTTTTCCCTTCAACCAGGTCCTTGTGACTTTATGGACAGGTTAGAAAACATCACTGTAAGGTTAGGAAGGTTTCAACGGTGGACATTATTCTCTCAATTGTTTCATGTGGTGTGGTCTTTTTTAGCTATGGATCTGCCTCATTTTTGGGCTGATTCCCTGAAATAGGCTGGCAAAATGAATGGACAGAATGAATGAAATACACACATAATGGTAGGGCCCATGGAGCTTTGACATCAACTAGCTGGCTAGTGTTGAGGTCAATAGCCAAACCACGGCTTGTCAATAAGCCGCTGGCTTTTCCATTGTATCAAATGAGAAGACATGTACCTACCATCTCAACACCCTTTAGGAATGGACTGTGAAGGAATGGACTGTGAATGTGGGACTATACACTGAATAATGCTATATACACTAACTGCCTAACATCCATCGCACTGAGATTATTGACAGAAACTTTTTGGTTTTTGGATACAATGTAGGCACCATCACAATGGCAGATGGGAAGCAAGGATAGGAAGGGTTTTTGGAAACAAGTAGCTCTACCTTGGAACTTACAGTGAGTGTTATTTCTTTAATATCTAATCAATCTTCCCCATTGTTCTGAGACTTGGACAAGTACCATACAGACTCATCCAGTCAACTCAGATTTTAATACCCAGAGTTACCCCCGATCGACTAGGGCAATTAGTCAGGCTGATTCACCCCGACTCAGGTCTAAATTGGGAAAATCCGAGAGTCACTGAGCCTTTTAATCATTTTGACAAATATTGTGTGAGTTCACTACACCATAATTGGGAAGCAAATATACAACAACATGCTCGGTTTGGGCTTCTGCATTTTGTTTTGTGTATTTTGTATATTTTGTCTTATTTTTTATTCTCTTCCTTTGTATAATTTACGAACTATCAATTGCCGTAATTCCTTTGGTGTAGGTCTTTGGGTTCATCAAGTCAGCGAGCTGACTCAGTTAACCCGATGAGATTTTGAGCTGAGTCATCAGGTTCAGGAATAAAAAGCCTCAGCTTGGTGTAGGTTTTATGCTACCCTGTTTTCAGATATTGAGTCATCAGATTTATTTTTTTGCCTTCACCAGAATTTCAAGTTTTATGTGAAGTTAGATGCTTGCTATTGATTGAGCTTTCTGTCTTGAGGTTGCTTTTTATAGCATCCTTAATGTCTTTATTCTTTGTTTCCTCTGTTATGTAGGGGCTATGTTGGAATTCACAGCTCATGATTCAGAGATTTCATTCTAAAGCCGGAGCTTCTTCGAGTCATTGTAGGTCCTGGATTTGAGCATCCTTTAGAAGGAAAATTCTTGTCAAGTTCTCATTTTATGTTTGACTTCATGAAAAATACATATTTTCTGGTTTTTTTATTGTTGCATCTGATCTTGAATCTACTATGGGATTTCAGCAAACATGTGTGATTTTTTTAGAAGAATTTCAGCATCTGTTGCCAGTTTGGTTGTTTTATTTTTATTTTTTGTAGTCATTTGTCATGTTTAACATATTTAGAGACATGTAATCTGTTGAATTCATGTAATAAATTTGGTATGGAGAAGGATGACATCTGCTTTTGGATTTGGATATTTCTTTTCATGTTATTACAACAGATCTAAAACTGTTTTTTTTTTAAAGTTTGTTTTCTTATCTGTAGATGAATTCCTGCCTTTTTAGGTTCTTTAATTTTATTATTTTCTTATGATGGTATCTGAATTTCTGTAATTTTGTTTCCTAATCACACCATTATTAGAATTTTTTTTAGTGGACATAGCTACGGATAATGGCCGTAGCCTTGAATCTACAAACTACGAACTTAGGCATCATGCTACGGATTTCATGTTACTTTTAGCTACGAATATTATCCGTAGCTATAGGCACTTTTCGCTCCAAAGAATATGTCTACGGATTAGATCTAATATAGCTAGAGCACCAATTGCTATGATTGTGCTACGGACGATAACTGTAGCCATAGATCTTTAGCTACGACTTTTATCCGTAGTTACTGATCTCTATTACTACAGACGATAACCGTAGCCATAGATCTTTAGCTACGACTTGTATCCGTAGTTATTGATCTCTATTGCTACGGACGATAACCATAGCCATAGATATTTAGCTACGACTTTTATCCGTAGTTACTAATCTCTATTGGTACGGATGTAATCCATAGCTAGCGGTTTTTGACCTTTAGCTACCTACCAATAGCATGAATATTCTATGGATTAGATCCGTAGCAATAAGCCTTTAGCTACGGATTTTATCCATAACCTTTGTCCCTTTATCTAGTAGTGAAATTTTAATTCTAACAAGGTTAAATGAACTAGTACCATTGACATATGATTAAAAGAGAGAATATTGAAGAAAAAGAGGATAAAAATTTATGAATGTAATGATCATAACAATCGTGTCACTAATCCGGAGTAAGGATACCTAAGTGTCCATTGCTATTACCATTACAATTATGATACCTTAGGTTATAAAACAAACTTGGTGAGAATCTTCATCTAAGGGTAGTCTATAATAATGAGGATATGATGATAAAAGAAGAAAAGGCATGAAGTAAATGAAATAACTAAAGATTTTATATTCTTGCGATGATTGAAAGGAGTTGGGATAGGAAACATGCATATTTCTCAAAGTTAGACTAGTGTCACAGAGCACCTAAGTACATTAGATCATAACTATTTTAAAATTTGATTAGGTCTCTGAACTCAAGGATGTAATAGTTTAGGAAATTGAGATTCTAACTTCACTAGTGTTGCTTTTTTTTTTTTTCTTTTTTTTTTTGGAATTCATATTATGAATAGAGGCATAGTTGTATAAATTTCTGAGTTTTGAAGTATTTTCCATTATTTCAATGTTTGTGGGTAACATTTTTGAAAATCCTCACGAGACTATAACTCGTCTACTATAGGAAACTTGGGGTTTAAAGGTTTGTTGTATATGCTAAATGCAATCGAGATTACCTACAAAAGTGGTATAGTTAGAATTTTTATTTTCATTTTAATTTTGTCTATGAAATTAGTTTTTATTCTTTTTTTTATTTGAAAATTTTCTTCACTTATTTTGCTCGGGACTAGCAAAATGTTAGTTGGGGCATATGTTGAGACTCAAATATTGCATATCTCTCCCCATTTATATCTTGGTTTTATGAACATGACACTGCTTAATGGTATGTTTTATGCATGTTTGTGTTGCAAAGTGGATCTGAGAAGTTGAATTGAAAAGAATGCTAAAAGCGTAGATTTAGTGCTTAAGAATCACCAAGGCAAAGGAAAGATCTTAGGAAACCAATAATGGAGAATTCTCATACCAAAGATTCAAGGAAACCAACAACAAAGGATGAAGAAAAAATTGACAAAAGCATAAGTTAAACAGTAAAAAAAGTAAGACAATTCGGTGCATGGTCCATCTACAATGTGTCCAATATGATTTTAGAAACCTTCCTTGCTACATATACATATGGTTTCAGAGAAGAACAACTATATCAATTTCAAATAAAATCAATTTTCAGAAATTGATATTCAAAATGATCATTCACATAGAAACTTGTATTAAGAAGAATCATTTTAGGACTGCCATCCAAACTGGCTCTTAAGGTTACTGGAGAATAGTTTTTTTTTTTTTTTTTTTTTTTTCACTTTCATTTCTTTTCTTTTCCACCTCCTGGATTTTATTTAGCTTCTAGTTGTAGTAAGCATTGTGCATGTAATTTTAGGCCCCGTTTGTTAGATTTGAAGTCTAAAGACTGAAATCTAAAGCCTAAATCTGAAATCTAAAGTCAAAAAACTTGTTTGATAATTATGGCTGAAGTCTGAAAATTAAGTACTGAATTTGAAACAACCTAAAGTCTGAAAATCCAGATAATCCTATCACAAGAACAAAATTGTTTATGGCAACTCATACTAAATTCGATGGGTCTAACCCTTCACAGGAGCTGAGCATTACAACAGAAAGAATAAAAGAAATAGTTGCCAATGACCCAGCTACTATACATAACGATTTGAATCACGACCTGGTTACACGGGTTTTTCATTCATCCTCTTCACTTTGACATACTTAGCTTTTTGTACCCTTTTTGTTACTAATATACATGCATTACTATTAATGATAGATTATCATTTAGATTTGTGGTCGTGATAAAAGAGTACGTGTTAGGGGGTTGGGTCATATTTTGAAAAACTACTATTATTGCTTCAACCCCTTACATTAATGAAATTAGATTAGGAAAGAGCGAAATTGTTGAGGCTAAAGCATTGACGAATGAATTCAAATAGCAAATGGAAAACAGGATGAACGAGTGAATCAACGTATGCCAGAACATTTTATCCAGTATTGGAAATAGTCTAGTTCAACCAATATTGCATTAATGCTCTCCTAGCACTGTTGGATCTTAGGTATTTTATCAATTAAAGAATAATGTATAGTCATTATTTTATCCATGAAAATAATAAAAAATATTTGTTATAGGTGCATTTTTCTATCTAACGAGATCTCGACTCGTCGTGAAGATTCAACTCCATCTCCACGGATGAAAAAATTTTATTGTTTGATAGATATTCATAGTCGAGTTGTTGCACGTGAGCGGCTGATTAGAGATAATGCAGGCATCCCTCCATATTATGTCAAAGTTATATTGGATGTTGTTGATGTGTTTGGTGATGTTGGGTACTAGATGTTGGCCGATTGCGACGTGGGTGATATTCTCATTTGGCCTAGAGTGCCAATGAAAACATAAATATTAAAGGGATTTACTTAAAACTTTTCTTAAGTTAAGAACATACTTTTTAAATTTGGTCAAGACATGTGGAATGTGTCTGAGGTTATTTTGGATATTATTTAACAAAATCTTTATCTTGAATTATTTAGTAGTTTTGCTTAACTAATCTATACAGATTTATGTTGTGATTTGTTTCAGCTTTTCATCTTTTTATTTGTAACATAAGGTACACATATTTCTATTATGATTTGTTTGATTTTTTTCTCTGCTTATGCGTAAAATGTTCTAATTTAAATATTAAGAACTATGTAGTGGCTTGATCCCAATCTTCTGAACATTGGGTATGTAAGCAGCCATTCATACTAGACCGTATCGGTGTAGCCACAAATTTTTTTTTTTTTTTTTTCCTTCTTGTAGTGTGGATGCATTTTCATCAGGACTACTTAGCAGTAAGGTAAGGTGGAAATAAGTTCTCGAAACCTTAAATTAATCTTAAATCATTTGTATCTTTATCGCTTCATTTATATGTTGTCGTTAGGGTCAACTTGTAACTCTTAAGAACCCGCTTTGCCGTAAGACATTACGGTGCATGATGTTTCCCAGTGGCTTATTTGCGAATGTCAATGAAAGTAAAGAACTTAATATATATATATATATATATATATATATATATATATATATATATATATATATATATATATATATATATATATATATGTGTGTGTGTGTTATCAATGAAGGATACCTTGTTTAGGGGGACATGAAATTCTTGTAACTTATCGTATGGTGCCCCAATATTAGTTGTATATTTCTAGTATGCAGTAGATAATACTAAGATTGTGCTCATATATCCAAAGCTCAAGTGGACCACACCATAAGAAACAGTTGCAATAATGATATTGAAACCTTACTAACGTCCACAATGATGTTTATTTGTCATCTAACATGTTTGTAAGATCACCCAAACATGGATGAAGGGAAAAAAAACAGTTATCAACTTCATGATTTTTTTGGCTGAAAGCATAGTGCAATTTGGATAACTAAGCAATGAGCCCCATGTTGAGAATGTGGAGCCACATTGGGCCGCCTTCGATCGGTCGTAAGACGTCTTCGACTGGTCGTAGGGGCCTGCTCGAACGGTCGTGGATCGGCTCAACTCAAAGTCCAGCGATACTGTTTTTGTTGTTTTGAGCCCTAGGACTAGTCGTAGGGACTGTAAGACCGGTCGTAGGGGAGCTAGGACCGGTCGTAGGTTACGTAGATTGTTTCCGAAACTGATACGGATAGCGAATTTTGGTATCGCCTTTCGCAAGGGTGCGGAAGGAAAGTTACCTAAATTATAAATAGGGGTTCCTAGGACTTTTTTAGGGTATGAGGAATATTGAAAAATATTTCTAAAGGTGTGGGTCAAGGGTTTTTTATATTCTTCCAAGGGAGAGGTTAGTATTTTGCCTTGTAATCTTTGTTTCTTCATAGTGAAAGTTTGCATCCGTGATTTTTTACCCTAGTTTGGAGTTTTTTCAAGTATATCTTGTCTTGTGGTTTGTTTGGATTGCTTTGATCTGTTTCTAGTTTATATTCCTTTCTGTTTATCGTTTGTGGGTGAAGCCTGAGATTGGATCTCGGCCCACTGCGTTGTTGGCGTGCTGCACAACAACTGGTATCAGAGTTATTGGTTTAGTTCTATTGGGAGCGATGGCGGAAGATAGAAAAACTAGAATTGAGAAGTTTGATGGTTCAAATTTTGCCTTCTAAAAGATGCAGATGGAGGATTATCTGTATCAGAAGAACCTCTACATTCCTCTAGAAGGAAAAGAGAAGAAACCAGAAAAGATGACAGATGATGAATGATTTTTACTGGATATGAAGGCTTTAGGAACGATCCGACTCTCTTTATCTAAGAGCATCGCCTTTAATATATCCAAGATGAAAACGATAAAAGAATTAATGGAAGCCCTAGCCACCATGTATGAAAAGCCTTCAGCATCCAACAAGGTTCATCTTATGAAACAACTATTCAACATGAAGATGTCAGCTGGTGGGAGCGTGGCTAAACATATAAACGAGTTCAATACAGTCACAAGCCAGTTGGAATCCGTTGGCATCGTTTTTGAGGATGAGGTCAGGGCACTATTGATCTTATCCAGTTTGCCAGACAGTTGGGATGGTTTGGTGATTGCTGTGAGCAATTCTTCAGGGTCGACAAAGCTGAAATTTGATGATGTGGCCGGTCTAATTCTGAGCGAAGAATCTAGAAGAAACGCATCAGAAGTTTCAGGGGATTCAGGGAATGCTCTAAACGTTGAAGGAAGAGGAAGATTGCAGAACAAATGAGGCAATAAACAGGGGCGTTCTAAGTCGAGAAAGAAGTCCAAGGGACCAAAAGATAAAGACGGGTGTTAGCATTACGGCAAGAAGGGGCACATGAAACGTGATTACAGGGCGCTTAAGAAACAAGATGAAAACTCTTAAGGCGGGAAGGATTCAGTGAATCTGTCTGAGGAGAGAGACACAGAGGCGTTGATCTTGTCTCTTGATGCGAGGAATGAGTCATGGGTTATAGACTTGGATGCTTCGTTTCATGTCACTTCATGTAAGAAAGTTCTGCGTGATTATGTGTCAGGTGACTTTGGGAGAGTTTACCTGGGTGATGATGAGCCATGCAGTATTGTTGGAAAGGGGGACGTTCAGGTCAATCAGAAAGACGGAACGGTTTTGAAACTAAAGGATGTCAGACATGTACCGAGTTTGAGAAAGAATCCGATCTCAGTGGGCCAGTTGGCCGATACCGGTTATGTGACGACATTTACCAGTGATTCCTAGAAGATCACAAAAGGTGCCTTGGTGATATCTCGAGGTAAAAAGGAAGGAACTTTGTACATGACTTCAGGATCGTATGGTTCACTCTCAGTCGCATCAACTGGAGTGAATGGGCAGTTATGACATCAGATGTTGGGACATATGAGTGAGAAAGAGATAAAAGTGCTATTGTCAAAAGGAAAGCTACCAGGGCTGAAGTCTCTTGACTTGGAATTCTGCGAGGACTGCATATATGACAAGCAGAAGAGGGTAAGCTTCAAGAAGATAGGACGTGCTCCAAAGACGCATCTATTGGAGCTTGTACACACTGACGTGTGGGGACCGGCACAGGTATCATCTCTTGGTGGCTCACGTTATTTTGTTTCCTTTATTGATGATGCTAGTAGAAAACTATAGATTTATTTCTTAAAGCATAAATCTGATGTATTTGATGCGTTTAAGAAGTGAAAAGTTATGGTAGAAAACGAGACAGATAAAACAATAAAGTGTCTCAGATCTGATAATGGGGGAGAATATTGTGATAAGAGGTTTGAGGAGTATTGTACAGCAAGTGGAATCAAACATCAGAAAACGATTCCAGGGACACCACAGCAGAATGGTTTGGCTGAGCGCATTAACAGGACCATCCTTGAGCGTGCCAGGAGCATGAGGTTACATGCAGGGTTGCCCAAGACCTTTTGAGTAGATGCTGTGAATACTGTCGTATATCTTATCAATAGAAGTCCCTCAGCACCATTGGATGGTGGGCTACCAGAAGAAACGTGGACTGGGAAAGAAGTGAACCTTACACATCTAAGAGTGTTCGATTGCACTTCATATGTTCACATTGATGAAGAGCATCAAGACAAGCTGGATGCGAAGTCCAGAAGGTGCACGTTTATAGGCTACGAGCAGGATGATTTTGGCAACAGGTTTTGGGATGCAGAAAATAGAAAAATCATCAGAAGTAAGGACGTAGTCTTCAATGCAAAAGTAATGCATAAGGACAGTGTACAAGAAAATAAGGCCGAGGAAAAGGAATTCGTAGAATTGGAAGAGTTACCGGACACAGGTGTTACAGCACCACAAGATGATCATGCACAGGAGCATTATGAAGTAGAGCCACAGACACCGGTTACGAGGAGGTCCACTCGAGAGAGGAGACCCACGGTCCGATACTCATCCTCCTTACATTATCAACTGCTGACAGATAATGGTGAGCCAGAATGTTTTGAAGAGGCATTAAAGTCAGATACACGGGTTAAGTTGGAGCAAGCCATGGATTAGGAGATGGACTCTCTTGAGTCTAATCGTACTTGGGAGCTAGTCACTTTACCTAAGGGTAAGAAAGCTCTTCACAACAAGTGGGTTTACAGACTGAAGGAGGAGCACGATGGTTCGAAATGGTACAAGGCTAGATTGGTTGTGAAAGGGTTTCAACAAAAGGCAGGTATCGATTTCACTGAAATATTTTCACCGGTAGTGAAAATGTCTACGATTCGCATGGTCATGAGTATAGTGGCTACAGAGAATTTACATCTAGAGCAGCTAGATATTAAGACAGTTTTTCTTCATGGGGATCTTGAAGAAGAAATATATATGCATCAGCCGACAGGATATGTGACACCAGGTAATGAGAACAAGGTGTGCAGACTGAAGAAAAGTCTATAGGCCTGAAGCAAGCCCCGAGGCAGTGGTACAAGAAGTTCGATAGTTTCATGTCGGAAAACGATTTTAGGAGATGTCATGCAAACCACTGTTGTTACTTAAAGAAGTTTGATACGTCATACATCATCCTTCTTCTGTAAGTTGATGATATGCTTGTGGCCGGTTCAAGCATGAAGGACATCTCAGATCTCAAAAGACAACTGTCTAGAGAATTTTCCATGAAGGATTTAGGAGCTGCAAAACAAATCCTAGGCTTGAGGATAAAGCGTGACAGGGAAAATAAAAAATTATTTTTGTCACAGGCAGAGTACATAGCCAAGGTACTTGATTGATTCAATATGAGAGGTACTAAGCCGGTTAGCACTCCATTAGCCAACCACTTCAAGCTATCTAAGGAGCAAGGTGCAAAGACGCAGGAGGAACGGGAATACATGGCCAAAGTCCCATATGCGTCAACAATTGAGAGTCTCATGTATGCTATGGTAAGCATGAGGCCAGACATTGCTAAGGCAGTGAGAGTTGTTAGAAGGTTCATGAACAACCCCGGGAAGGAACATTGGGAAGCTGTGAAGTGGATCCTCAGATACTTGGTGGGTACTAAGGATGTAGGGCTGTGTTATGGTGGATTGGAAATCAAGCTACAAGGCTACGTGGATTCAGATTTGGCAGGAGATATCGACAGCAGAAGAAGCACTACAAGTTATGTGTTTACTCTGGATAGTGTTGCAGTCATTTGGGTCTCTCAGTTACAGAAGATAGTATCTATCAGTACGACAGAAGCAGAATATGTTGCGGCTACAGAAGCATGCAAGGAGATGGTGTGGATGCAAGGTTTTATGGAAAAGTTGGGTAAGAAGCAAGTAAATTGCAAGCTATACAGTGACAGTCAGAGTGCAATACACTTGGCTAAGAATTCAGTCTTTCATTCAAGGACCAAGCATATTGCCATCAGATATCACTTCATACGTTCGTTACTGAAAGATGGATCGATTGTTTTGGAGAAGATTCATACAAGTGAGAATCCTGCAGATATGTTGACCAAGGCGGTCACAAGGGAGACGCTGAAGCTCTGTTCAGCTTTGATTGGTCTTCAGGCTTGAAGACGAGGATGTGGTGTACCCCGGATGAAGAAGATGAAGGTTTATGACAACGTGTCTCCAAGTGGGAGATTGTTGAGAATGTGGAGCCACATTGGGCCGCCTTCGACCGGTCGTAGGACGTCTTCGACCGGTCGTAGGGGCCTGCTCGACCGATCGTGGACCGGCTTGACTCAAAGTCCAGCGATGCTGTTTTTGCTGTTTTGGGCACTAGGATTGGTCGTAGGGACTGTAAGACTGGTCGTAGGGGAGCTAGGACCGGTCGTAGGTTACGCAGATTATTTTCGAAACTGATACGGATTGTGGATTTTGGTGTCGCCTTTCGCAAGGGTGCGGAAGGGAAGTTACCTAAACTATAAATAGGGGTTCCTAGGGCTTTTCTAGGGTATGAGGAATATTGAAAAATATTTCTAAAGGTGTGGACTAAGGGTTTTTTATATTCTTTCAAGGGAGAGGTTAGTATTTTGCCTTGTAATCTTTATTTCTTCATAGTGAAAGTTTGCATCCGTGGTTTTTTACCCTAGTTTGGGATTTTTCTACATATATCTTGTCTTGTGGTTTGTTTGGATTGCTTTGATCTGTTTTTAGTTTATATTCCTTTCTGTTTATCGTTTGTGGGTGAGGCCTGAGATTGGATCTCGGCCCACTGCGTTGTTGGCGTGCTGCGCAACACGCTAGGCCCAAATGGTATTGCACATTCCTTCGGCTAAGTACAACAAGAAACCTTTATATCTTCTGTTTTCACAGTAGATCAGCTTAAGATTTTTTCCATTTAAGGAGATCTTTGGTGAAGGGCTAACCATGGTTATTTTTCCATATTGAAGTTCGGATTTACCCATGGTTATTTTTAATGGCATATTTCAATAGGGCTACAACATTAGTTTCAGGTCAACCTCAACCCAACTGATCCAACCCTAGTTTGGGTTTGGGTTGTCAAGGTCCTCGGGCTGGGTTCAGGTTGGAAAAAGCCAACCTGATTTGAGTTTGGGTTGAGCAGATTCAGGTTGGGTTAGGTCAGGTTGGGAATAAACACATGTATTTGGCTTAGGTCGGGTTGGATCAAGTATAGAGGACTTTGGGTTAGGTTGCAGGTTGGATCTTGCTGAGGTCAGGTTGGGCTCGTGTTGACCCTCAACCCAACCTGCCAAGTTACACCACTATATTTCAAAAACCTAACAACTTGGCTTGGCTCAATTTCCAGCTGGGTTGGTTCGATCGAGGATATTTTTTATGTAATGAAAACCTGTGAATTTGCTGGAGCATGCACAACTACAGCTTGTGAGGTCTTTGGTTAAAGATGTCCTCTCTCCTGAACACACCCTGATTTTATTTTATTTTCCGGTCTTAGGCAAGTAATATAAACATGCATGATGCAATAAGCTAACAAGTGTCCAGGACAGCCATTTACAAAACTATAGTATGTGTTCTTTAAGAGCTAGACCTACGCACTTGAGTCACATATACCAATTTTTTCCAGTACTACCTTAGTGATGAGAATGGAACAGCCTGATTTTTGCACTTGTGGGCTCCACCTTATACACAGATCAGATGTTCAGGTTGACAACTCTGCTACATCTGAAAGTAGATGTGTATGGTTTTTATCTGGGGCTAGCAAACCTTGTGGCATGGATGACACATGCCAACATGGCACACATGCTTGATATCTGGACCTTTCATCAAGTTGGCATTCCTCTAGGCAAAATAAAAATCAGACTGGTCACTCATTAAGATAGCATATATATGAATGAAATGGCTTGTAAAAACAATGACAGCTTTTTAGCCAAGTGAAACCATAACTTATAGAATGAGCTTATTAGAGGCCCTTTGCTCTAAAGGACCTATAGAATGAGCTTATTCTGATTCATGGTTATTATATTTTGCTAAGCTAATCCATGTTTTCATTGGATTGAGCCTGATGGTTATTCTTATGCAACATGATCCTCATTCAAACTGCAGAATAGGGAGTTTTCAATGACGTCCCTATCTTGTTGAAATTCTTGCATGTGTAATGTTGAGTCTTCTCCTTTTAAACATTCCTTCACGAAGGGACTGACTGAACTTTCAGGAAACATTCCTTTACAAAGGGACTGACTGATTCTTTCTGTTTGACAAGGGGTACGATGATATTCCCAAAGAGATACCCAATGCTGATGCCAAAAAGGTAACTGATTAATAATTTTCATGTGTTATAATACAACCTAATCTTAACAAATACAATTCCCTGGAAGCACACCAGTTTATGAATGACTTGCTTAATTGCTTCCTTATAATACATGCATGTTTTACTTGAATTGGTTTGCTGCAATCAGAAGACTGGGATGATGAAGAAGATGGTGAATGGACAGCTCCAACCATGCCAAATCCTGAATACAAGGGTCCATAGAACCCAAAGGTTTGTGAACCAGTAATGCCAATCCAGATAAAAAAGTTTTATGTACCACGATTTTGAATTTTCTCTTTCATCCATTGACAGCAAATTAAAAACCCCAACTACAAGGGAAAATGGAAGGCTCCGATGATTGACAATCCAGGGTTCACGTAGATTTTACATTTTTGATTAAATTGTCCCAGGTTCTTACTCCCAATTTTCTTATTTTATATATTTTTCTAACCTAGTATGATAATCCACAGATTTCAAGGATGATCCTGATATTTATGTTTACCCCAATTTGAAATACATGGGTGGACATACTACTGAGTCTATGTACGATTTCAATAGTTATATTTGAGCCCCTTTGTTACATCTCACAGCCACTCAGAACCTTGTTCAAAGTTTTACATATCAAATGGTCTTAAGCCCTCTCGTCTTTTGTAGACGGTAGGATTACATATCATTTGAGGCCAGATTTAAATGTCTACAACAAATGGACATGAGTCCATGACTTGTGCTCTAATATGAGGTGTTTGCATATTGGATCAAGTCATATATATGCAGGTTGTTTACAATCTAGATTGTCCAGCTCAACAGCAAACTTTAAGGTCATTCCATCTGTTTTCTTTTCATTTTCGTTTTTAAAACCTCTTCTTTTTCAGTTTTTCTCTGTTGTAATGTATGCTTGTCTATATTGAAGAAACTTGATTCAGGAATATAGCCATTTCAAGCTTGTTGCTGCATTCTTGATGTTTCAATATGATAAAGAAAGATGGTAATTTAGGTAGAGGAATTATATGATCCTTGAGCATGGATATCAATCAGATATGCATGTAGTATGTACAATATGTAGCAATTATCCACATCATTGATCTGATGGGCCCCAATGGATTTATTAGCCCCCCAGAGATCTACTGAATGGAACAATCCTTTGTAGCTTGTACCTCATGCTTCAGATAGGTGAACACTATGCTATATGCTATTTGATATTTAAACACTGTTGTAGTTATACCATGGTCTGAACTCTAGACCAAGATATTAGGATCAAGTGACTAGCACCATTGGGCCACATATCAAATCTATGAATATTGTTGAGGCAACAATTTTACATTTACCTTATTTCATCAGTAGCTGACCTAATTTTGGCTATTTACTGAGGATCCAAACACATTAATATTTAGTCCAATTTCATATTTAGCACAATCTTTTGAATTTTGTGAATGGGATTATTATTAAACAATCATGTGAATTATTTTTTGAATGACTCTCAGGTGTAAGATTTATAAAAAAATTTAAAAAAAAAAAACGGATTATATTTTTTTATTTAAAGATATTTTAGCAACGGACCAAATTCGTCGCTAATTTCTGAACAAGTTGAAAATCAATGACGAATTTTAGGTCCTTTGATCTCCTCATATTAGCAACGGACCTTATCCATCACCAATATTTTTAATGATGAATAATTCAGGTGGGTTTTTTCAAATTTTAGCGACAGATTTTTTTATGTGATAGATCTTATCGGTCAGTAATCTGTGACAGACTTTACCCGTCATAGATTAATGACAGATGTTATCCATCGCAAAAAATTACATCCAAGAAAACAGCAATGGACCAAGTAATGGATGAAATCCATCGTTTATTTAGTTTTATGACGGTTTTGGTCTGTCGCAAATTCATGATTTTAGCATAATGCTACCTAAAGTGTACAAAACAATCCAGCAAGAAAATATCTTAATTCGGTGCCACCGAAATCAATTTCGGTAGCAAATTCGGTGGGAATTTTTACCACCTAAGTACTCTGCACATATAATTTCAAATGCGATAAAACGTAGATTTTGCTGCCACCGAAATCACGCAGTGTCTACGCAGATTGCATAAATACAGTCGGTTTTGCGGAAGTAACCGATCTAGGCTATAAATACAGGTTTCCTACGGACTTCTAAAGCATACCTAGGATTTTTTTAAGCAGATATAGGGTTTTTAGAGTGCTTTCTAATTTTTTTATATATGTCTTAAGTTTCATAGTTTTTGTTTTTCTTTACAAGTTTTTTTTAAATCTTTATTTGTTTATGTACTTGCCTTTTATTTTCCTTGTATTTATATTTTTAATTATCTTTCTAGTTCTCTCTAGCCCAAGCTCAAAGGGAAGCACATGGGTTAATGATTCTTATGTTATGATTGTTGATTTATTTTTAATGATGAGATGAATGGTGTATGCATATTATTAATGATCTATCTAGGTTTAGGTTTTTGATCCATCACGTGAGATCCATATGATGGATGATTATACTTAATCGGGATCATCAGATTTCCTAGATGGGAGATATTTTCAACCTGTTATAATGTTTGATTTATTATTTCATGGATATTGAATGCTTACAATCACTGACACTTGATAATATATGTTAATGGTGTAAATTCATGATTTTCTAATCTCTTATGTCATTTATTAAAAGATTTGAACTGTTTTATTTTCTGATTAGGCCGACCATAGTGCTCGGATCATAATTGTGTTATTAAAATCATCTTCACTTATAGATTATTATCTTATGCATGGAACTTTGAAGCTTGGTTGTTGCTTTTAAATTCCATTTAAAAACAAAACCCTCAAAATCATTACATCTATTAATTAGAATTCTTATAGCTCACTTTCCCTTAGTCACTTTTACATTTGATTTTTCATTCTCTTAAACCATCTCCCTGAGGGATTAACCAAACAAGCAAATATAACATTCATATGAGTCAACACATCACAATGAGGCTTATCCAATATGAATGATCTTATATAGATAATCTTTGACTTGCTATTCATGATATGTCCTTATTCTCTCCCACTAAATAAGACATCTATATATATATATATATATATATATATATATATATCATTTTATACAACATATGATGTATATAGATGGGTTAGATTGAATTATACAATGAGACACATCATGACACAATAAAAGGAAAACATCACTATTATACGCTATGTTTTTTACATCTATCCCACACTGAACATGACACCTCTACATCTCATCTTATCCTTTTATTCCTCTTGATGTAGAGTGGGTCATGGACTGTTTCATGGCCAAGATGGATCAGAAAAGGCCCAGTCGATGACAGAAGTGATCCGGACTGTCTGACCTTAAATCGGGCGTATCTCACAATCCGGAATGAGTTATTAGGCATAAAATATATGATTTTGGGGGTAGAACGAGCTACTTTAGCCAACCAGCCCGTTATGTCAGGTTACACAAGGCAGATTTGCGAAGTATCCCTAGATCCACAGTCATTTCCTTGTTTTAATTTTGTTTTTACTACAAATTATAGTAAGTTTTAATTTGATTATAACTCTTTATCCGTTGGGCATTAGGAGTTGTGCCCAACATGAAAAGAGCTTAGAATAATTAAGAGAACAACTTGGTGAAGTGAAATAGGACACTATTTTTGGCCAAAAACCTTGCGCACTAGTAGACATTACGACCGTCTATAAATAGTAAGTTGCAAACTCTAGGAGTTTTAGTTATAGTTTGCTTCTGATATCTCTCACATTGCTTGGTATCCCTATTTAAAGGGTTGTGAACTCATTGATCAATCAAATTATGATTTCATTAGAATTTATTTCTTTTCTTCTTGCTTTCTTTCTCCATGGATTCGAGAAGTCTCTATGAGAAGTCCAGAGAAGCTCCGTGATTCGGGGTAGTTATCCTTGAGGAAGATGGTGATCAACCTCATCATGTTCATCCCTGCATCATCTCTTATACAATTTAGCTCCATTTTGTTAATGGGTGGTTTGAATTTCCCACGTGCATCGAGATGGGCTCGTGGGTTGGCATTTAGATGTCGGCCTTCGTAAGCACTTGTGCTAAATATAATAGGATTCTTTTCTAAGCTAGACTTTGTGATACTTCACCACTATTTTGACCCATCCTGGACTCACATATAACCATTTAGATTACTGAAATAGTGGATGTTCCACATCTCTATTGATGGCTATCAAATCGCCATCAATCGGCTTAGTGCTAGTACCACATCATGTGCACGATTGAAGAATCACCACCATTTTTCTAATGATGCAAAACATGGGAGTCAAGCTCAAGCTTAGAAAGGGATTCAATTTCGTTTGTGACCCCTTCAAAAGCTCTTTGAGCCCTACTATGATGTATGTATTTCATCCACACCATCCACACATTTTTTTTCCAGCTCATTGTAGATCCCAATCTCATGTGAAGCAGAACACAGGAAATAATAGTGATTGAATATACACCATTAAAACTTCTTAGGGACCATTTTTTTTAATTATTATTATTTAGCTGATATTTGTATTTTCCCTTCATCCAGGTCCATGTGACCTAATCTATAGATTGGATGGTAAATAAGCATTATTGATTAGGTCACTCAGACCTGAATAAAGGGAAAACACAAATATCAGCTTAACCAAAAACTTGTGGCCCCAAGAAGTTTCAATGGTGGTCATTCAATCACCACTGTTTCCTATATATGGTCTGGTCCACCTGAGATTTGGCTCATGCCCGACGTGCATGAAATACATACATCATAGTGGGGCCCATAGAGCGTCCACAGGCACCTAGCTGGAGGGGTCACTACCAAATCCGAGTCCAGGAAGTTGAGGTTTGCTATAATAGGTTCGGACTTCAGACATACCATTACTATGGCCACTGAATCCAGGGCCAATGTTACTACTATGATCTAAACCGTTTATATGATGGGCCTCCCAATGGAAATTTTCTATAAAATAACGTTAATGACCATTAAATGAATGGTTAAAAGTAAAGCAGTGATCGATCTAAATTTCAAGGGGAAAATAAGTTTTTGAGTTGTATAACCACACGATCACATGGATACAATTGAAAAGATAGCACCCTTCTAAGATGGTGGTTAAGAATCATAAATAAAACTCAATTAGAAGAGGTTTGCTAAGCTCGCCCGTGAACAAGAAAATCACATTTAACACCTCAAAACATAAGGACGTGAAACACGTGTGAGAGCCAAGTCTCATGTGCTACAGGGAGAATGCGAAAGCTCTGCGGTGTCCACTATAATGTCCATACAATATCCACTCATTTCATCGGCATTACTCTCTTATGACAGGATATAAACTTAAAAACTAGATAGATCGAAAACTCAATAAATCCCACCTTAAGAAACAACGAGATTGAAAGCTTACTAGGGGCCCACAGAAGTTGGGTTGGAGTTGAAAAATATTAACCTCATTTGACTCTAGGTTGTGTTTGTGTTGAACAAATTCCAGGTGGGCCAGTTGATGAGAATAATCACATGTCATTGGGTGGGGTGAAGGGGACCTTAGGTTAGAATTCAAGTTGAGTGGGGTTGTAGTGTGGGTCCTCTTGAAGTCGTTTGGGCTACCTGAGCCACAACTAAGGGTGTACACAAACCAAGCTAGCTCGGTCAGTTCGCTCGATTCAACTCGAAAAAGCTCGATTCAACTCAGTTCGAAGCTGAGTTTGAGCCAAGTCAAGCTGATTTTTTGAGCTTGAATAAATTTTGAATCGAGTTCGAGCTTGCCTGAGCTCGACTCGACTCGGATCGAACCCCAACTTGAATCGAACTCGGATCAAACTAGTTCCGTGACTTGGTTACTTTAATATGTGTTTGATGAAATGACTCAACAAAGTGTCAGCTAGTGGCATGGAAGGTATGTATATGAAAAAAATACCGTTTTTCCTTGAATTTGATTTTGCCTATTAGTGTTTAACGAAATACTTGTAAACAGCTGTTGCTGTTTTACATATAGTGAGAAATTGAAAATGCAATGCATGTGCTTGTGAAAATGCCGCAGAGGCTCATTTTTGGTTCGAACTCGGCTCGAACTGGCCCAAGCTACTGACTAAACTAAGTCGAGCTAGCCAGTTAAGCTCAAGGACCGAGCCGAGCCTAATTGTAGTAGGGTCAGCTAGTGGTCGAGCAAAGTTGAGCTGAGGCCAGCTCGACTAGGTTCGACTTTGATGTAGAGAGGATTGCGGACAGTTACATGGCGAAGATGGATCAGAAAAGGCCCAGTCGACGACAGAAGTGATCCAGACCATTGGACCTTAAATCGGGCGTATCTCGCAATACGAAATGAGTTATCTGACGTAAAATATATGATTTTGGGGTAGAACGAGCTACTTTAGTCAACCAACCCACCTATTCCAAGTTTCCCAAGCCGGATTTGCGAAATACTGCCAGATTGACGGTCGTTTCCCTATTTTAATTTCACTTTTACTATAAATAGTAAGTTTTAGTTTGATTATAACTCTTCATCCGTTGGGCTTTAGGAGTCGCGTCTAACATGAAAAGAGCTTAGAAAAATTAGGAGAACAGCTTTGTAAAAACAAATAGGACACTTACTATTTTTGGCCGAAAACCTTGCGCACTAGTAACATCACAACCATCTATAAATAGTAAGCTTACTATTTATAGCAAGTCGCGAATTGTAGGAGTTTTAGTTGTAGTTTGATTCTGATTTCTTTCTCATTGCTTGATACCCCTATTTAAAGGGTTGTGAACTCATTTTTATTCATTCATTAATCAATTTTGAATTTATTAGAATTTATTTCTATTTTCTGCTTTCTTTCCTCGTGGATTCGAGAAGTCTCTGTGAGAAGTCAAGAGAAGTTCCGTGGATTCGGAATAGCTATCCTCTTGAGGAAGATGGTGCTCGACCTCACGTCCTTCCCTGCATCAATTTAATATCAAAGTGAGATTTTTCCTCTGATAGATGGTTTCTAACGACGGGTCAGGCAACAATCCCATGAGTGGTGCTCCAGGGAATTTACCTTTAATAGTGGTAGCTTTCGAAGTAGCGCAACAAGAGAATCGGTAAGCCACGCAAGGGTTGTAGGCTTCCATGGACCGCATAGTTGATCTCTTAGAGGAAACCCTAGGGCAATTCGTGTTCCTGATGGTAATCCTCCACCAATAACTGAAACTCGTAATTGCCCTGATCGCAGGATAGTACCAGCAGTGCATCCAAGGGTCATTCCTATGGAAGGGGGTCTAGCGAGGAGGAGATCGACGACATAATCTTTCAACACCCTAGACAAAGCGGCAATCGAGTAGATCGAACAGATCGAGAATTTAAGATGTAGGTTGATATTCCTAACTTCAATGGCCAACTACACATTAAGAATTTTCTCGATTAGCTTTCTGAAATTGAGCGATTTTTCGACTATACAGACATCCCTGAAGTAAGGAAGGTCAAGCTTGTGGCCTGCAAGTTGAAAGAAGGAGCTTTAGCTTGATGAGAATAATTGCAACTCGCACGAACTAGGCAGATGAAAACACCATTCCACATATGACAACGGATGAAGCAGCTACTACGTGTCTAATTCCTCCTTAGCGATTACAATCAAGTATTATTCCAACAATACTAAAATTGTAGATAGGGTAGTTAGTCGGTGAGAGAATACGCAGAAGAATTTTACTGTCTAGCGGCGCGTAATGATTTGGTCAAGACTGAATCGCAGCAAGTCGCCCGATTCAACGGTGAATTGCATATAGCAATCCAGGATCGAGTTCAGATGCAGTCCGTCTAAACGATGAATGATGCGATCAAGTTGGCTACTTGGGCGGAAGTGCAACTTGAACGTCCTAACACGGACCTATCCTAACGCAAGGATCGCTCCGGCAGGTCCACCCCAAGGAGCTCCACAGCCTAAGGGAAGGAGCCCGTAGGAGCATGCACTCAACATCCTACATTTGAGAGCGAGATTAGGGAAGCGGACAAGCTAGACTCCAAAGGGGCGTATCGACTACTGTTAGTCCAAGTAGAATCCTGAACCCCTATGCTCGACCAAGGCCCAACAACTGCTATCGTTGTGGCCAACTGGGCCACCTATCAAATACTTATCCCCAGCAAAAAGGGGCAAAACTCACCATCAATGATGGTAGTGCTGATAACACCTATGAAGATCCAGATGTTAAAGAATGGAGCATACCACTAAGGATAAGGCAGATGATTCAAGTTGGGTTCAACAAGATCCTGGGGAGTCACTCGTTCTGCTATTATATACGCCAAGAAAAGAAGTGCATCCACAGCAGCATAACATCTTCTGCACTAGGTGTACGGTAAATTAAAATGTTTATAACGTGATCATTGACAGTGGAAACAGTGAGAACATCGTCTCCAAGGCCATGGTGGAAAAATTATAATTGAAAACGAAGTGTCATCCCTCCCTATATACAATCGGTTGGATTAAGAAAGTCAGCGAAACAAAGGTAACTGAACGGTCCACCATATCCTTTTTAATTGACAAACATTATAAAGATGAAGTAGTATGCGATGTGCTTGACATAGAAGCATGTCACATACTACTAGGTCAACCCTAGCAATCTGACCGTGACTCCACTCATAAAGGGCGAGATTTTATATATATATATATATATATATATATATATATATATATATATATATATATATATATATATATATATATATATATAATGGCCAGAAGACCATATTGGCCCTTATGGATCCAGAGGGACTACCTGAAACTTCTAAAGTAGAGGGTAATTTTCTCTTAACCATATGAGACTTCGTGGAAGAATCCAAAGAAACAGGACAGGCTTATGCATTAATTGTAAAAGGAAAAGAATTCAAGCCTACCATCATCTCTGAAAGACTAAGGCTCTTGTTACATGAATTCAAAGAAATTTGGCCCGATGACCTTCCCGATGGGTTACCCCCCATGCAGGATATCCAACATCATATCAACTTTGTCCCCGGGTCCAGTTTACCCAATCGTCTTCATTATCGAATAAGTCCAAATGAGTGTGAGATTCTATAGGGGCAAGTGGAGGAGTTAATTCGTAAGGGTCTTAATCGAGAAAGTAAGAACCCATGTGTCATACCAGCTCTATTAACTCCAAAGAAATATGAGAGTTGGCGTATGTGTGTCGACAGCAAAGCTATCAACAAAATCACCATAAAATACAGGTTTCCTATACCATGGTTGGACGATATGTTAGACATGCTAGAGGGTGCAAAAATATTCTCTAAATTGGACTTAAGGAGAGGCTACCATCAGATTCAAATATGGCCAGGTGATGAGTGGAAAACGACATTTAAGACCAAGGATTGTACGAATGAATGGTCATGTCATTCGGTCTTTCGAATGTGCCTAGCATATTCATGAGATTGATGAACCAAGTTCTAAAACCTTTCATTGGGCAGTTCGTTATGGTTTATTTCAATGTATTTTGATATACAGTCAAGATAAAACCATCCATTTGGAACACCTCAAGAAGGTCCTTCAAGTGCTCACTGAAAATAAATTGTATCTCAATTTTAAAAAGTGTAGCTTCATAACTGATAGCCTATTATTTTTGTATTTTATCATAACATCCACGGGCATTCAAGTGGATATGAAAAAAGTGAAGGCAATCAGAGAATCACCGGTTCCCACAAATATTCACGAAGTACGAAGTTTTTATGGACTGGTGACATTCAATTGTCGGTTCGTAAAAATTTTCAGTACCATTGTGTCACCAATCACAAATTGTATCAAAAAAAGACAGTTTTAGTAGACTGACGAAGCCGACAGGAGCTTTGCCGAAATCAAGCGCAGATTATCCACAACCCTAGTTCTTGTACTTTTCAACTTTGACAAACTATTTGAAGTTGAATGTGATGCCTCATATGTCGAGGTTGGAAGAGTTTTATCTCAAGAAGGTAAGTCGGTAGTCTTCTACATGAGAAACTTAGCGATGCACGCAAGAAGTGGTCTACATATGAGATCGAGTTGTAGACGGTAGTCCAGGTATTACGACACTGGTAAAATTATTTGATTCAAAGGGAATTCATACTTTACACGGACCATCAAGCTCTTAAATTCATTAATATCTAAGCTAACATTAACCATGTGCATACTAAATGGATCTCATTTTTGTAGGAATTCACGTTCGTGCTAAAATATAAGTCAGGACAACAGAACAAAGTAGCCGATGCGTTAAGTCACCGTGCAACTTTGTTAGTCACTATGAGCAATGAGGTTGTCGAGTTCGAGCACCTCAAAGACATATGTCGATCACGACGACTTCAAGGACACATGGGTTAGATGCCAAGAAGGTCACCCTGACGACTTACATATGCAAGACGGGTTCCTTTTCAAGGAAAATCGACTATGCATCCCCAACAGTTCGTTAAGGGAACAGATAATCCAAGAGCTGTATGGAGGTGGCCTTAGTGGACACCTTAGGCGATACAAGACGCGAGCTCTTATGGAAGAACAGTATTACTGGACACAATTGGTACGTGATGTAGGAAAGGTAGTCCAACATTGTTATATTTGTCAGACCTGAAAGGGATAATTTCATAATCGGGCCTCTATACCTCGTTACCCATGCCTAACAGCCCCTGGGAGGATTTATTTATGAACTTCATGCTTGGTCTCCCACAAACACAATGCAGCATGGATTCGGTGTTCGTGTTCGTGGTACTAAATCATTTCTCCAAAATGGCGCACTTTATTTCATGCAAGAAGACTCTCGATACAACACACGTGACAAATCTATTCTTTAGAGAAATTGTGTGGCTACACAGAGTTTTCAAAACTATTACTTTTGATCGTGATATGAAGTTCATAAGCCACTTTTGGCAGACTTTGTGGACTTAATTCAATACACGACTTCAGTTCAATAGCACTTACTAACCACAACTGACGAGTAAACCGAGGTTATGAATCACACGTTAGGAAACCTCCTTCGATGTATTTTAGGAGAAAAACTGAAGCAGTGAGATTTGGTCTTGTCTCAAGCGGAGTTTGCATTCAAAAACATGGTGAATCGCTCGACAAGAAAATCTCCGTTTCAAGTTATTTATAAATATTTCGCCACACACTAGACTTGGTCCCTCTACCCAAGCTCCCAAGCATGAGCATTGCAGCAAAACATATGGCAGACAGGATCATGGGCATTTATGTAAAGGTATAGACCAAGCTACATGCCTCGAATGAAAAGTTCAAGGAGCAAACAGACAAGCATCGACGACAAAAGGTGTTTGAGGTGAGCGACCAAGTAATGGTTCATTTGCGCAAAGAAAGATTTCCAACCGGAACATACAATAAGTTGAAGAATAAAAAAATTAGACTGGTACTAATCATCCAAAAGATCAATGATAACGCTTATGTTGTTGATCTTCCAGATGACATGACAATCTCACGGACTTTTAATGTCACGGACCTGACTGAGTATAATGAACCAGAGCAAGAGGAGAATTCAAAAATGAGTTCTTTTGAGGTAGAGGAGAATAATGTAAAGTACGATGCGGGTACTTACATGGCCAAGATAGATCAGAAAAGGCCCGGTTGACGACAGAAGTGATCCAAACCATCAGACTTTAAATCGAGCGTATCTTGCAATCCGGAATGAGTTATTTGACGTAAAATGTATGATTTTAGGATAGAATGAGCTACTTTAGCCAACCAACTCACCTATTTTGGGTTACCTAAGCCAGATTTGCGAAATACCCGCCAGATCGACAGTCGTTTCCCTATTTTAATTTCGTTTTTACTATAAATAGTAAGTTTTAGTTTGATTATAACTCTTCATCTATTAGGCCCAACATGAAAAGAGCTTAGAAAAATTAGGAGAGCAGCTTGGTAAAACCAAATAGGACAGTTACTATTTTTGGCCGAAAACCTTGCGCACTAGTAGACATCACAACCGTCTATAAATAGTAAGTTTACTATTTATAGTAAGTTGTGAATTCTACGAGTTTTAGTTGTAGTTTGATTCCGATTTCTTTCTCATTGCTTGGTACCCCTATTTAAAGGGTTGTGAACTCATTTTTATTCATTCATTAATCAATTTTAAATTTATTAAAATTTATTTTTATTTTCTGTTTTCTTTCCTCGTGGACTCAAGATATCTTTGTGAGGAGTCTAGAGAAGTTCCGTGAATTTAGAATAGTTATCCTCTTGAGTAAGACGGTGCTCAACCTCACGTCCTTCGTACACCCCTAGCCACAACCCCGCAGAACTAGTACTTCCGTAGGAGGCCCAAACGTCGCCCCCAACGCTAGTAGGTCCAAGCCCAGCAGTGACGGGTTGGATTAGACGTTACTCGAGTAACATATTTACTGTGGAGCTCCCCTTAATGGTATATTGTATATCCATGTCGTCCATCCGTTTTTCCAGCCTATTTTAGAACCTTGTCCAAAGAATTACGAAGATGAAAATCTCAGGTGGACCACACCACATGAAAGAGTGGTGATTGAATGCCCACCAAATGAAAACTTCCATTGGCTCACTGTAAACAGATCCATAATTTTTTACTTTCCATCTAATGATGCAGGGAAGGACGTGAGGTCGAGCACCGTCTTCCTCAAGATGATAAATATTCCGAATCCACGGAACTTCTCTGGACTCCTCACAGAGACTTCTCGAATCCACGAGGAAAGGAAGTAGAAAATAAGAATAATTTCTAATAAATTCGAAATTGATTAATGAAAATCCTAAAATCGAGTTCACAACCCTTTAAATAAGGGAACCAAGCAATAAGAAAGAAATCAGACTCAAACTACAACTAAAACTCCTAGAATTCGCAACTTACTATAAATAGTAAACTTACTATTTATAAACGGTGGTGATGTCTACTAGTGCGCAAGGTTTTCGGCCAAAAATAGTAAGTGTCCTATTTGGCTTCACCAAACCGTTCTCCTAATTATCCTAAGCACTTTTCATGTTGGACACAACTCCTATAGCCCAACGGATGAAAAGTTATACTCAAACTAAAACTTACTATTTATAGTAAAAACAAAATTAAAACGAGGAAACGACCGTCGATCAGGGGGTTTCCTGCATATCCGGGCTGCGTAACCCGGCATAGCTGGGTTGGTTGGCTAAAGTAGCTCGTTCTACCCCAAATTCATATATTTTACGTCAGATAACTCATTCCGGATTGTGAGATACGCCCGATCTAAGGTCCGATGGTCCGGATCACTTCTGTTGCCGACCGTGCCTTTTCTGATCCATCTTGGCCATGAAATTATCCACGACCCGCTCTACATCAGTCCCCTCCACTTGAAAAGAACTCGTCCTTGAGTTCTCCTCCTGCGCTGGTTCATGATACTCGGTCAGGTCCGCAACATTGAAAGTCCGTGAGATCGCCATGTCATCTGGAAGATCAACAACATAAGCATTGTCATTGACCTTTCGGATGATCGGTACCGGTCCAATCTTCTTATTCTTCAGCTTGTTGTTCGTTCCGGTTGGAAATCTTTCTTTTCGCAGATGGACCATTACCTGGTCGCCCACCTCGAACACCTTTTGTCGACGATGCTTGTCCGCTTGTTCCTTGTACTTTTCGTTCGAGGCATGTAACTTAATCTGCACCTCCGCATGAATACCCATGATCCTGTCTGCCATATGTTCTGCTGTAATACTCATGCCTGGGAGCTTAGGCAGAGGGACCAAGTCTAGTGTGTGACGAGGTACTCGTCCATAAATAACCTGGAATGGAGATTTTCCTGTCGAGCGGTTCACCATGTTGTTGAATACAAACTCCGCTTGAGACAAGGCCAAATCTCACTGCTTCGGTTTCTCTCCTGAAATACATCGAAAGAGGTTTCCCAAAGTGCGATTCACAACCTCAGTTTGACCGTCAGTCTGTGGGTGGTAGGCGCTGCTGAACTGAAGTCGTGTATCGAATCGAGTCCACAAAGTTCGCCAAAAGTGGCTTTTGAACTTCGTGTCACGGTTAGAAGTAATAGTCTTGGGAACCCCGTGTAGCCGCACAATTTCTCTGAAGAATAGATTCGTCACATTTGTTGCATCGAGAGTTTTCTTGCATGGAATAAAGTGCGTCATCTTGGAGAAACGATCTACTACCACGAACACCGAATCCATGCCACGTTGTGTTCGTGGGAGACCAAGCACGAAGTCCATAGATAAATCCTCCCAAGGGCCATCAGGCAAGGGCAACGGAGTATAGAGGCCCGTATTATGAGATTGCCCCTTGGAGGTTTGACAAATATAACAACGTTGGACTGCCCTTCCCACATCACGTACCAACTGCGGCCAATAATACCGTTCTTCCACAAGAGCTCGCGTCTTGTCTCGCCCAAGGTATCCACTAAGGCCACCTCCATGTAGCTCTTGGATTATCTGCTCCCTTAGCGAACTGTTCGGGATGCACAATCGATTTCCCTTGAAAAGGAACCCGTCTTGCATATGTAAGTCGCCGGAGTGACCTTCTTGGCATCTAACCCATGCGTCCCTGAAGTCGTCGTCATCGGCATATATGTCTTTGAGGCACTCGAACCCGACGACTTCATTGCTCATAGTTACTAACAAATTTGCACGGCGACTCAACGCATCGGCTACCTTGTTCTATTGTCCTGACTTATGTTTTAGCACGAACGTGAATTCCTGTAAAAACGAGACCCATCTAGCATGCATACGGTTAATGTTAGCTTGACTATTAATAAATTTGAGAGCTTAATGGTCCGTGTAAAGTATGAATTCCCTTTGAATCAAATAATGTCGCCAATGTCGCAGTGCCTGGACCACCGCATATAACTCGATCTCGTATGTAGATCACTTCTTGAGACAAAACTCCTCCAATTCCTACATATGAGGCATTACATTCGACTTCAAACAGTTTGTCGAAGTTGGGAAGTACAAGAACCGGGGTCGTAGATAATTTGCGCTTAATTTCGGCAAAGCTCTTGTCGGCTTCGTCAGTCCACTGAAACTGTCATTTCTTCATACAATCTGTGATTGGTGACACAATAGTACTGAAATTTCTCACGAACCGACGATAGAATGTAGCCAGTCCATGAAAACTTCGCACTTCGTGAATATTTGTGGGAACTGGCCATTCTCTGATTGCCTTCACCTTTTCCTCATCCACTCGAATGTCCGTGGACGTTACGACAAAACCCAGAAATAATAGGCTATTAGTTATGAAGTTACACTTCTTTAAATTGAGATACAGTTTATTTTCAGTAAGCACCTGAAGGACCTTCTTGGGGTGTTCCATATGGGTAGTATCGTCTTAACTGTATATCAAAATATCATCGAAATAAACCACAACGAATCGTCCAATGAAAGGTTTCAGAACTTGGTTTATCAATCTCATGAACGTGCTAGGCGCATTCGAAAGACCTAAGGGCATGACCATCCATTCATACAATCCTTCCTTGGTCTTAAAGGCCATTTTCCACTCATCACCCGGTCGTATCCGAATCTGATGATAGCCACTCCTTAGATCTAATTTAGAAAATATTTTGACACCCTCTAACATGTCCAGCATATCATCCAACCGGGGTATAGGAAACCTGTACTTTATGGTGATTTTGTTGATGGCTCGGCTGTCGACACACATGCGCCAACTCCCATCTTTCTTTAGAGTTAACAGAATTGGTATAGCAAATGGACTCATGCTTTCTCGAATAAGACCCTTACGGATCAACTCTTCCACTTGCCCTTAAAGAATCTCGCACTCATTCGGACTCATTCGGTAATGAGGCCGATTAGGTAGACTGGACCCGGGGATAAAGTCAATATGGTGTTGGATATCCCGCATGGGAAGTAATCCATCGGGAAGGTCATCGGGCCAGATTTCTTTGAATTCATGTAGCAAGGGCTTTAGTCTTTCAGGGATGATGGTAGGCTCGAGTTCTTCCCCTTTTACAATTAATGCATAAGCCTATCCTGTTTCTTTGGATTCTTCCACGAAGTCCCGTATGGTTAAGAGAAAATGACCCTCCACTTTAGAAGTTTCAGGTGGTCCCTCTGGATCCATAGGGGCCAATATGGTCTTTCGGCCATCCTTGACGAAGATATATATGTTATCTCGCCCTTTATGAGTGGCATCACGGTCAGATTGTCAGGGTCGACCGAGTAGTATGTGACATGCTTCCATGTCAACCATATCGCATACTACTTCATCCTTATAATGTTTACCAATTGAAAAGGATATGGTGCACCGTTCAGTTATCTTTGTTTCACTGACCTTCTTGATCCAACCGATTGTATATGGAGAGGGATGCCGCTTTGTTTTCAATTACAATTTCTCCACCATGACCTTGGAGACGATATTCTCGATGCTGCCACTATCAATAATCACGTCACAAACCTTTCGATTCACCGTACACCTAGTGCGGAAGATGTTATGCCTTTGTGGATGCACTTCTTTTCTTGGCGCATATAAGAGCCGCCTCACGACGAGTGACTCGCCGCGATCTTGTTGAACCCAACTTGATTCATCTACCTCATCTTCGGTGGTATGCTCCTGGTCTTCATCATTTAGATCTTCATCGGAGTTATCAGCACTACCATCATTGATGGTGAGGTTCGCCACCTTTCGCTGGGGACAAGTATTTGATAGGTGGCCCGGTTGGCCACAACGATAACAGTTGTAAGGCCGGGGTCGAGCGTAAGGGTTCGGGATTCTACTTGGACTAGCAGCAATCGATACGCCCCTTTGGGGCCTAGCTTGTCCGCTTCCCCGATCTCGGCTCTCAGACGTAGGAGGTTGAGTGCGTGCTCCTACGAGTTTCTTCCCCTTGGCCTGTGGAGCTCCCTGGGGTGGACCCGCCGTAGTGATCCTTGCGGTAGAATAGGGCCATGTGGTAGAACGTTCAAGTTGTGCTTCTGCCCGAGTAGCCAACTTGATCGCATCATTCATCGTCCAGACGGGCTGCATCTGGACCCGATCCTGGATCGCCATACGCAGTCCACCGTTGAATCGGGCGACTTGCTGCGATTCAGTCTCGACTAAATCGTTACGCGCCGCCAGACGGTAAAATTCTTCTGCGTATTCTCTCACCGACCGACTACCCTGTCGACAATTTTGGTATTGTTGAAATAATACCTGATCGTAATCGCTGGGGAGGAATCGGACATGTAATAGCTGCTTCATCCGCTGCCATGTGCGGATTGGTGCTCTCATCTGTCTAGTTCGTGCGAGTTGCAGTTGTTCCCACCAAGCTGAAGCTCATCCTTTCAACTTGTAGGCCACAAGCTTGACCTTCTTTGCTTCAGGGATATCCATACAGTCGAAAAATTGCTCAACTTCAGAAAGCCAATCGAGGAAATCCTCAATGTGTAGTTGGCCATTGAAGTTAGGAATATCAACCCGCATCTTAAATTCTCGATCTGTCCGATCTACTCGATCGTCGTCTTGTCTGGGGTGTTGAAAGATTATGTCATCGATTTCCTCCTCACTGAAGCTCCCTTCCTCAGGAATGACCCGTGGATGCATCGCTGGTATTATCCTCCGATCAAGGCGATTGCGAGTTTCAACAATCGGCGGTGGAACATTACCACCAGGAACACGGAGTTGCCATAGGGTTTCCTCCAAGAGATTCGCTATGCGGTCCATAAAAGCCTGCAGCCCTTGCATGGCTTGTCGATTCTCTTGCATGGTTGCTTCGAAAACTACCGCCGTTAAAGGTAAATTCCCTGGGGCACCGCCGATGGGATTGTTGCCCGACCCATCGTTAGAAGCCATCGATCCGAGGAGAAACTTCGCTCTGATACCAAACTGACGCAGGGAAGGACGTGAGGTCGAGCACCGTCTTCCTCAAGATGATAAATATTCCGAATCCACGGAACTTCTCTGGACTCCTCACAGAGACTTCTCGAATCCACGAGGAAAGGAAGTAGAAAATAAGAATAATTTCTAATAAATTCGAAATTGATTAATGAAAATCCTAAAATCGAGTTCACAACCCTTTAAATAAGGGAACCAAGCAATAAGAAAGAAATCAGACTCAAACTACAACTAAAACTCCTAGAATTCGCAACTTACTATAAATAGTAAACTTACTATTTTTAGACGGTGGTGATGTCTACTAGTGCGCAAGGTTTTCGGCCAAAAATAGTAAGTGTCCTATTTGGCTTCACCAAACCGTTCTCCTAATTATCCTAAGCACTTTTCATGTTAGACACAACTCCTAAAGCCCAACGGATGAAAAGTTATACTCAAACTAAAACTTACTATTTATAGTAAAAACAAATTAAAACGAGAAAATGACCGTCGATCAGGGGGTTTCTCGCAAATCCGGACTGCGCAACCCGGCATAGCGGAGCTGGTTCTACCCCAAATTCATATATTTTACGTCAGATAACTCATTCTGGATTGTGAGATACGCCCGATCTAAGGTCCGATGGTCCGGATCACTTCTGTCACCGACCGTGCCTTTTCTGATCCATCTTGGCCATGAAATTGTCCGCGACCCGCTCTACGTCATCTAACCCGTTGATAAGTTCAAACAGACCTGGATAAAGGTAAGATAGAAAGATCAGCTTATCCAAAACCTATTGTCGCCTAGAAAAAGATTTTCATAGTCATGCACCACTTTTTCCAATGGTGTGATCCACCGTAGAGTTGGATCTGTTTTTATTTTTTAAAGATAATCTCTTAAATTGAGCTGAAAAAACGGATGGACTTCGTGAATCATTGCCCACATTCATCAAGGTGGGCCCCACACAGAAAGGGTAACACCGTCTCCCGGCAATAATTAACCAGGTCAGGCTACCTGCTCCGTTGCCTCTCTTGCATCCGGATAATACCTGGGGCCCACCTTGATGATGTGTTATATATCCATGCTGCTCACTGGCTTATCAAACTTTTTATAAAGTTGTGAAGAAGATTCAACAAAGGATAAAAACAAATTCACCATCTGTCTTACATCATGCAATACGTAGACTAACGCTCATATATACTTTCTACAACCCATTTTAAGATATGGTACAAAAAAAATTTAAGCATTTTCAAATCTGAAGTGGACCACATAATAAAAAATAATAGTGATTGAGTGCCTCACCATTAAAAATTCCAAAGTACCCATCATAAGGTTCCAATAATGTTTATCTACCATCTAACCTGTTGATAATGTCAAGAAGGCTTGGATGAAAGGAAAATATAAAGATCAGTTTCATCTAGAACTTTTATGGCCCACAAAAGTTTTTGAGGGACATTCGTCGCTGTTTCTAGTGGTATGGTCCACCTGAGATTTTGGATCTTATTAAGGTCTGGTAACAGCTAATCCGCTGAAATCGGATTGCGTACTGAGTTACTCAGTACGCTTTGAGTAAACTCTGTTTTTTTATCCAGCCCCCCGTGAATTCACGTGGTTTATCCACACCGCCCATCCGTTTTTTTATCTCATTTTAACAGTTGAGCCAAAATTTGAAATATATCCGAAGCTCAAGTGGGCCATACCACAGGAAACAGTGGGAATAATGATTTCCACCGTTGAAACCTAGGGCCCACGGTAGCGTTTATTTGTCATCAAACCTGTTCATAAGATCACAAGAACATGGATGAAGGGAAAAAAGAATATCAGCTTGATCCAAAACGTCTGTCCACCCCCAAAGAATTTTTCAACAGTAAATGTTCAATTCACACAGTTCTTCCCTGTGGTGTGGTCTACTTGAGATTTGGATATTCTTTATTTTTTTTTCCCATATATTAAAATTAAATTATAAAATGTATGGACGGAGTGGATAAAATAAATACATCATGTTGGGCCCCACGTAGTTTACTCTGTACGCTCAGGGTATTGAGTTACTCAGTACGCAATCCGCTTTCTAATCCGTTCCCCTTCATCCATATCTGTAAATGATGTTTTTTGCCAATTTTTTTTATTTTTTTTAATAATCTTGAGTACGACGTACCCTGCAGGAGTGAGGTCGGCTTTCAATGGAGGGGTTTTGATAGTGGAGGGTGCCCTGCCACAGTACCGAACAAGGACCAGTTTTCAACCGTAAAGTGCATCCTTAGATTCATCTTAACCGTTCATTTTATCAATGATACTGTATAGAATCTATGATTCATATTACATTCTTCATTGATGACCATGGTCTTTGAATATTGAATTTGAATATGGCCCATCAAATATTTATCTTCATACACAGTAATGCATTCAACAATTGTTTCTCAATATAGCTCAGGTAGCATAGAATACAGACCTTGAACGGTTCAGATCATTATTTAAGATGCATTCTCTGGGTAAAAACCCTCAGTACCTTACTGTGGTAGGGTGCACCGTACTCCATCAAAACCTTTGAGGAAGCGGACGGAGCAACCTATATGTAGATGAGCATTAATGGGTTTAGTGCCATCTTTGGTGACTTTTATATGATGGTGAAATGTATGGCCACCTATATTGACTTTAATGCAGGTTTCCATAGCCTACCATTTGGGATTTCATTATGTACATGTGGAGCCCATGATCTACTCATCCAAACTGTAGATATGATAGCCTCGCCATGGATGATCCATGCACCAAAAAAATGCCCAGATTGAACAAGTCCTCACACGTCAATAGGTGGACCAGAAATTGACCGTTCACATTCAATTTCGGAAATGCTTAATATTCGGTGGTTTTTATATCTTAATGGGAAAGATATTTTATTTGTGGGCCATCCATGTGGTACCCATAATAAAAACAACGGTTTGGATCACTCAAACACTATCCCAATTTATACAAGTTGAAAGACAGGAAATACAGGGTGTAATGGGTCGGGCACTTGAGCTTACGGGTCATGCCCATCATGGTTAGGTGGCCGTTGGGTCAGTCTAAAAGGTAATGAGGCCCAGTGGCTAAGGTGGGACACACCATAGGGAAATGTTGGGATGGTGATGCTTACCGTTAGTTGTGTGTGGGGTCCACCATGCTTTGTATATGACATCCAATCCATTCATTTGATTCATCCTATCAAAATGATGGGACGTTCTAATTATTAAGCCACTCCAAAACTAAGGTGGGCCCCACTATGTGGATTTGGGTAGGCGTAATTTTTTGCACTGTTATTTATTTATTATTATTTTTTGCTCACTTGAGTTTCGTATCAGTCTACCTTTTGGAATCTGGGCCAAAGATGGGGCAGGGCATCTGATGGACGGTTTGGATCTTATCAACCCACCATCATTTGAAATTATTGAGAATAACACACGTGTTATATCTAAACCGTTCATTTGTTTTGTAACCTCATTTTATGGAATGGGCCTAAAACTGAGGTAGATCCAAAACTTATGTAGCCCCAACGAAGCTTTCAACGGTAAGTATTCAATCCCTATTACTTTTTATGGTGGAGTCCACTGGAGCTTTAGATTCACTTGATTTTTTAGCCCATGCTCTAAAATAATCTCAATAAATAGGTGGACAGTGTGGATATAGCCCACATATCATGTTGGGACCTACACAACTTCCCAAACATGGAGTGAAATTGGCATGAAAATCAATGCAATTCCATTTAATGTAATTCAAAGCTTCTCCATTCATTCCAAACATGGAATGGAATTGGCACAGGATTAGATGAATCTCATCCCACTTAATCCTTTCTAATTTCACTGTCCAAACTGACCCTTATGCTGGAGCTTCCAAGTTTAGGAGGAATGAGAAGTGGTTGGTGGAGTATGATCGTTGATGCACATGCACTAAAAATTTTCATATGTATCGTGATTATAAGATAATCCAAACCATCAAATTGCTAAATCTACTAATTGATGGAGCATAACCAAAAAAAATTACAGTCAACCACTCACACAAGCTGTCATTTGAGAAAGTATTCAATAAAAGATTTCCATCATCCATGCATGGGGTCGTTTGGTAGGGGTGAAGTTTTTAAATGGGTGTGAATTGAAAAAGTACACTTATTTGATTGGTGTGATGCGTTGGTAAATGAAATGTTAATTTTTGGCTTATTAAGAAATTATTGCGTTTTGCTATTAATCTGCTATACATGTGACATGCTAATATTACTCCCAAACAATCCAACTATCACCCACTTTACTAGAAACATATTAATAGAATGATCCAAGCGGTCCAAACATTGGCCATGTAGCCAATATCCATAGCTGGTGAAAGCCCACTACGGTGTGAGTGTGTGGGGGTGTGTCTGCACGTGTTCAAAAAAAAAGAAAAGGAAAAGAGAAAAAAAAAAAAAAAAAAGATAAATCACTTTGTTTAAAATCCTTAGGACCTGTTTGAGAGCGTGGATATGAAACCCTTGGATCTGGAGTGCCCTGAATTTGAAATTCTCCTATTGCGTTTGGCACATTGGATTCAAAATCAACTTTAATCCAAAAGTAGATATGCATAGTATATAGATATGGTTTTGAATTTAATTACTAAATTAACTTTAATATTTCTAATTAGTAAACGTATGTAATGTTCAACAAAATGGTTTTAATAAGTCCGCTGAAATATATATTTTGCCTGAAAATGATGAAATTCTAAGTCTTGAATAGGCCACAAGCACAAGATCATGTTCGAGTGACTGACCAATGATTTTTAACCATTGATTTACATGGGCAATGTTTGGACAGTTTTGATCATCGTATTAAAGAAATTATAGTGATGCAATTGATAATCTAATTATTTTGGGATATCATTAGTAGGTCGTGTGTCCAGTAAATTAATAGCCTTGTGGCACACATGATACACATGTAACTCTTAGAAAGATTTTAGATGTAATTCAAGCTTTCACCGTAGATTTTAAATTCCCTCTTTAGGAGGATTCGAAACCCCCGGCTACTTTAAAGTGCCAAACAACTAAGGGATTTGAAATTACTGAATTTTGCTACTGATCTGTTGTACATGTGACATGCTAATATTACTCCCAGACAATCCAAGTATCACCCACTTTATTAGAAACATATTAATAGAATGATCCAAGCGGTCCAAACAGTGGCCATGTAGCCAATATCCATAGGTGGTGAAAGCCCACTATGGTGTGAGTGAGTGGGGGTGTGTGTGCACGTGTTCAAAAAAAAAAAAAGAAAAAAGAGGAGTCACGTTGTTTGAAATCCTTAGGACCTGTTTGGGAGCGTGGATATAAAACCCTTAGATCTAGAGTCCCCTGAATTTGAAATTCTCCTACTGCGTTTGACACATTGGATTCAAAATCAACTGTAATCCAAAAGTAGAAATGCATAGTATATAGACATGGTTTTGAATTTAATTACTAAATCAACTTTAATATTTCTAACTAGTAAACATATGTAATGTTTAATAAAATGGTTATAATAAGCCTGCTGAAATATATATTTTGCTCAAAAATGATGAAAATCTAAGTTTTAAATAGGCCACAAGCACAAGATCATGTTCGAGTGACTGACCAACGATTTTTAACCATTGATTTACATGGGCAATATTTGGACAGTTTTGATCTTCGCATTAAAGAAATTATAGTAATGTAATTGATAATCTAATTATTTTGGGATATCATTAGTGAGTCATGTGTCCAATAGATTAATAGTCCTATGGCACACATGTTATACATGCAACTCTTGAAAAGATTTTAGATACAATCTAAGCTTTCACTGTGAATTTTAAATTTCCTCTTTAAGGGAATCTGAAACCCCCTTCCCCTGGTTATAGTTTTCAATGGGCTTGTACAATCATTTTTTCAAATGTCATATGATTACATTCATTTGAGACATCAAAATTAATTTACATAATCAAATTGAGATGCATATGAATATTATTCAGGATTTTCAATATATCATACTTTATATCATATCCTATCAATTTTAGCTTTTAGAGAAAGTGGTTAGGCATCTTGTGTTAAAGCCGTGTTAGAGCGAAAAGTCTCGTTTTGAAGAGTCTCATCGAGAGTAATTAATGCATATTACCAAATGATATCAGGAAAAAGCAAAATAACAATAATGGAACGATTGAAAGATACCTACCTCAACGTTGACGCCATTATTTGAACGGTTTGGATCATTGAAAGATGATCCAACACTCGCCATTTATCGAGATGTATTCTAACAAACATACAATTTCGTACGAAGTGGAAAAGTCTGCGTAGGCTGGATTCCATACATCGTATTCTGGAAGAAAGGTAAACAAACAGCACATACCACGTGATGTTTGTTCAACGACCCAAGGCAAGTATACCTTTCTCCTACACTTTTTTCTTGGTGCCAATTGGATGGTCAGGATTGCACGATCAATGTAATTTTCAAGCTATAAGCTTCATCACCAATGTGCTGGCAGTTTGGGCGGTCTGGATGGCTGTATGCGGCCACATGTAAGGAGCAGGACTCACCACCACTTGGAAAAATCACCCTATCTACCACTGAAATCTCATATAAAGGGTATAGCTTTTTGGATCTGATCTCTTTAGGATGTGACCTATTAATATGGAACGACATGAAATGTCAGCACATGGCCATTGAAATCAATCGACGCCACTTACAGACGAAACCCTAAACACTTACAGACGCCACTTGACCATCCATCACGCCCGCTGGACCAATCGTACTACCCCCATTTGAAATGTCAGTCCATGGCCATTGAAATCAATCGACAGAGAGAGCAACGACCACGTGCTACCTCATCTGAAATGTCAGCCCATGGCCATTGAAATCAAATTGACAGGGAGAGCAACGACCAAGGACAGCATTAGCCTTTCCAACCCGCGATCTTTCCTTATTATTTTTCTAAAAAAAAAGGTAAAAACACCCCAAATCAACTTTCTAAATACAAAGAATTTCTTTAAGGTGTTAACATGAAAAATCAATAATCAACTAATAAGTATTTTTAGGTTTGTTAATTCTAAAATACAAAAATACAATGAAAAATTCGAATTAATGGACCAAAAATAACAATAGAAGAATATGAAGAGCAATGGGCACGCCCATCCATTCTTTTTGATAGCTCCTGTTAAGGGTTTGTATACCAACATCGGTGATTCTTAAGCGTTAAATTCATGCTTTTAGCATCCTTTTCAATCTAAGCTCTTGAATTCACGTTGCAATATAAACATGATTAATATATAACATTAAGCATTATCATGTTCATAAAACCAAGTAATAAATGGGATTTAATATGGAATATTTGACCCTCAACACAATCCTTAACCAGCATTTTGCTAGTCTCGAGCAAAGTATACGAAAAAGAAGTTTAATGCGCAATGTTCAAACTTTTTTTAAAAAACAATCTTTCGTGTATTAAGTGTGCATGAGTAGACTCAAGATAAGAAGGTGAGTTTTTGAAAATCTGGAGCCGAACCACATAAGTAATCGATCAAATAAATTCTTTATCCATTAGATCAAAGCATAGTTTACATATCAAGTTTTTTAATGTGCTCAGTAAATATATTATCTGATTATAATGTTAGTCATGCTCATCACTTCAAAATTGGTTGAAAACTCAAGTACTGATTTGAACTTATCCTCCTTTTCTTCTTTTTCTAGTTTTTGATTTTATATTGACGGTCATTTGTATTTATTCATTCTTTTCATCCTCTTTTTTTTTAAAAAAAAATAAAAAATAAAATAAAAAATATTACATTCTTTTCAAAGATGTTGTCATTCTTCATTCTTTATGACCTTTTTATCATTCTCCTGTTTTTTAACTCGTTCTTTTCTTCTTTTAAGGTAGATAAAATTCTCCAGAATCGATTCTCAATATCTTTCAATGATCACCATACTCGACCACACTTGGCTCTCTCTTAGAAAGCTTGGACGGTCCTCTCTTTGGTTATTTGGAATGGAGTGAGAAATGAGAGAGGGAGAGAGAGATTGGAGTGGTGTTGTAAGGAGAGATGACGGGGAGAGCATGATGCTTGTTGACTTTTGGGTGAGAGAAGAATGGGTGTCATGCCTTGTTGATGAGAAAGGGATGGGCTAGGTATGGTTTGGTACTTAACTTGATTGATGGGATTGATTTGATAGATTATAGAGATTCTCTTCTAGGGATTTACAACACGTAGCGTTTTTCTTGAAATAAACGCGGGGCCACAACTCCTGGCCCAGGTATCACATCAGAGTGCAAGTCGCAACATTGGAACCACAACGACGACGTGGTTGCAAGAGTAAAAGTTTCGAGTCGAGTCGACATAAATATATAGGATGCGACTTAGGGTCACGTAAACACCGATTACTGGTGGCGGGTTGCCAAAATTTGACCGGGAGGACCTCAAGATCTTAAGGAACGATATGTACTAGGATACGGCCTTTTCAGCTCTCCCCTCCTAATAAAAATTTCATCCTCAAAATTTACACTATTACGCAACTAGACATAACTCATAAGTAAAGGAAGGAGCAATCATAACAATATATATATATATATATATATATATATATATATATATATATATATATATATATATATATATATATATATATATATATATCGAAAACAAAATACAATTAAATAATGCTTGCAAATCTCAGGCTCTCGCTCCTAAGACACCTCATCTACACTGTGATGACCTCACTGATCCTAGGATCCCAGTATCCCAGTAAAAAACGATCGAAACTGAAATACTATGCAGCCTCGCAATCTCAACAATAGAGAGCTATATCAGAAAGTCTCTAAGTTATTCGAACTTGGGGATTTAATCATTCTAAGTTCTTAACAATCATAGGGTGTAGGGTAGCTATCAGCAGATATGTGATGTTATCCTCATTATTTTCAAGTTATGCTCCGATACTAACTTCTGTCATGCCCCAAATTCGAAAACTGGGCTCACAGAATTCTCGATCGTCGAATTCGGTGCCGACAGCTTCTGTAGTACCCCAGTTTCGGTTCTCGTCGCCCATACGCTAGGTTCTGATCCTAAGATCTTACAAGGAGGATTTTCCAACGTACACTTATCTTGTAAGAAGCATAACCATAAGTTTACCCAAATCACAAAGACAACATCATTATTACATATCCACTAATATAAACATTTGAATACAATGCTGAAAGGAAAATACATATATCAAAAATTAAAGCTCCAGAAGATAGTTGCACACTTCAATCTCAATGCTACTGCAATCTAAAGCCACTTGCACGCATCTATCGTGCATAAGCTTATAAAAAGCTTAGAGGGTGATGTAAGTGTGTACACAAGGTAAGTACTAAGTATGCATTATCAGAGCAATGTGGAAACATACCAGTAAGTCCATACTTACCTTCAGCCTTATCCAGGCTATTCGATGCAAAAGCATAATAAGGCAATATCATATACTGAGGATATAATTGTAACACCCCGACTTTTCATGACCCAAGTATATGACCCGTTTTCAAAAAACTCGAGTATTAACCTTAAAGGATGGTCAAACTTGAGTATACATTTTTAAAAAAAAATCATTTAGAGTAAATAGATAAGCGCAGAATGGATAAATCAACATAAAGGAAAATTTCATTTACATTTGGAATGCGTGATGTCGAGTTCATAATTCACAGCCCAATTTAATCCAAACCATTGCTCTGATACCATCTGTAACACCTCAGGTTTTCAAGGGCCGTGTAAGAACTCGGCTCCCGAATTTTCAGGTGTCATAAGTGCCCTAATGGACTTCATATTTTAATTATATTTGGATGATCTCATAGACAATGAAGGATTTAGCAAGGCATGAAGCATTAGTACGTCATAAAGCAGTATCAATCGTTATTAAATATAAAAATATCCAAACCAAGAATCCAAAATCATCTAAATATGGAACTAGTCTCACCCATACATGACCCAAAGTAACTAAGGCCCTGGTCCATACCTCGCGGTAGGCCGAACTCAGACTAAAAGGATTCGCCAAAAGTCTGGAAGCAGGGAAGCTCCTCTTCCCTATCCTTGCTCACCTTGCTCGGCTCGTCGAGCTCCGCCTCACCTACATTTAGGAAAGGGTCTGGTTGGTGTTTAAAAATACCATTTTAGAGTGGGAGTGAATAACTAACTCAGTGGTTACTATTAGCCTTAAGTTACAACAAGCATTAATTACACAATGAATTTAATGAAAGGCATACATTCACAGATCCCTAACTAATCTTCTTAATGCATAAGTATGTATTATGATATGATGTATGTCATCACAACAACACTCCCTCGAGCGACTTCGCCTAACGATCGCGTATGACCAACCACCCTCATTACGACCTCAACTGCCGAGTCACCAAATCCTAACTAATGCGATGCATGGATAATGTTACCCGAGTATTTAGTTAATTCTGTTCATTCAGCAGATTAGAGAAACTGGTACACCCCATATATCATTGTCCTCAACTAGTTGCGATCCTAAGGCCCCTCAACGTATAAGGCCAGGACCCCACGATCCTTAATCCCATCGGGTTCTCCATCTCTGATTTCAAGCACATGGAGAGTGCTAAGAAAAGAGATTGCTCGCGGTCACTATAGGGAGCCTCGTCACCCCAGCGTAGGACGACAGCTTAGATACTCTCATTCCACCATGCCCGGCTCTCGAGTTAGTGGATTGGTTTCAAATGGTTATCAATGGGCTTCAATGGTTGAAGGGTGTTCCAGGTTGTATATAGGTGTGAGCAGACAGGATTAACAAATATGGTTGGTCAGTAGGCGAACTAGACCGTGTGAGTTCAGGTGAGTACGTGATGAACGACATCGATTACAAGCGACCCATGTAATCCAACTACTGTCGCTCATTCGCATCCGCCTAAATCCACTGATTTAGCCGCAGGATGGTCCTACCAACGGGACCACCTTCTCCCACTTCAGTTCCCTAACCAATCCATGAGTTTATAACATTCAATAATATTCCAACAATTCAGGATTCATCTTCTACATGAGTGAGTCATGCTCTCATACATTAAACATGAAATTTAGATTTTTCTACAATGCATCTACTAACAAAATACGAAATTAATGTGCATGTGTGTTGTGATGGGTTACTGAAAAGATCAAGAGTTATACATCATTCATAGCACAAACATACAAAAAGGATTAATGCAAGTACTAACATACAACAAGGATTTCATGCAATCAAACATGCCACAAGGAAGATTATACTAAAATCATATGTGGGATGAACATGCCACATGAAAATTAAACTTAATCATGTTGAAAAATAAATAAATAACATTCAATCATTTCATGGAATTTAGGGGGACATATCATGTAAGATTTTAGCTAGGTTTTCTCTATAGATTTCTTAAGCACATCATCCTAACATTCATAATCATTAAACTCATAGTAAAATTGGTGCTAAGCCACCTAAGGATAATAGTCTGCACCTTGTGACGAACCGCTCGATCCACGGCTCTCGTAAGGTTATGGTGTTAGGAAATTATTGTTAAAATATCTAAATGAACATACAAGCTTATAAGATTTGGGATAAACAACTATTAAAACCCTAAATTATATTTGAGATTCAACACTTACCTCCAACTATTGTTGGGAAAGCTCCAATGATGACTCCAGCTACAGCGAGGTGGCTAAAGAGGAGATGAGAGGGTGGAGGTGCATTAACACCCACACCCCAAGGTCTCTCTCTTCTCTTTTCTCCTCTTTTTCTTCTCCCTTTCTCCCTTTTTTTACTCTTGCTCTAGGGAAAATTCATATGGGGAGAGAGGATGCCCAAATGAGGCCCTTTTATAATGCCAAATTTGGTGCAAATGGCCCCAAGGGTTGGGTTTTTACTATACTAGCCCTTTGGGAGGATTTTTCTAGTCTCTAGATCTCACTTTGGGGTGTATATATTGATATACACCGTAGGATAGTTAGCCTTAATGATGATCTACGTATGGACATGTTCTTCCCACCATTTGAATGCGTCGATCGACAGATATGCTTAAAGTCTGTTCAACGGTCACCGATGGTCGATCGGCGTCGCGACTATACGGATATGAACAAGGAAATATCCTTACTCCACGTGTGAAGTTTGGTCGTAAACCAATGATCTAAAATCCTTAACTTTGCATAAGAGTGGATGACCCAATTCACTTAAGTTTCAGCTTCTTCCTTTAGGGTATTTACACTTCTCATATACTCATCCTTTGGCTCAAGTTGAGTGGTTCTGAACAGTACCCAGGTCCGACTCCCATTTTGGACGTCGAGCCTAGTAAGACGGACATTATTCTATAGTTTTGAAACTAGTGGCCCATCAACGAGCGGTTTAAAACTTATTCAAAAAATCAGAGCATTTATATAATGAATTAGGTATTAAGATTTCTCGTGGGCAATGATTAGGGTTTGGATTAACTATGTTCATAATATGACCTATTTATAGCTATTGAAAGTGAAGATTTGGTCATAATTACTCTAAACCATCAGTTTTATTCTAAAAGAGTAATGGGGTTGATTTGGTCTATTAGTCAAGATCCGGGCCTTATCTGACTCGGCTTCGGTTAAATCTTTAATTTAGTGATGATTGTCTTGATTAATTAACGATGGGTCGGTTAGATTTGGGTCCTATATGAGTAAATCATGGGGCTACATCTAATGTTCAAGTGATCGGGCAGATTAGTTGGCTTCCTACGGTTGATTAATCAGACTTGTGCGGTTCTTTACTGGTACCACCCCTGTATAAACTAACATTAAGTATTAATGGTCATTAAGTGATATTATAAGTGAATTAAAAAAATTCAAGGGTTTTTGAAAATCCAAAATAATGAAAATCCAGGATGTTACAAAGATAGACCTTAAATACATCACATGTGGGGTCCATGAGCTAGACGACACTAATAAAACACGTCCATCATGTGGGGGCCATGTGGAAGGACGGTGTGAATATACAACACATCACAAGGTAGGGGCCCACACCGCACACGTGCAGCTTGTCCCACGTGCTGCAAAATGAATGGACGGTGTGACTGAATAACAAATACAACAAGGTGCACCCCATACCACACCATCCAGATGGACTGTGTGGATATAAAATACATACATCAAGGTGGGTTCCACCCGCCCACAAGTGTCACACGTGTGAGGTGGGCCCACACCTCAACAGATGGGCGGAGTCAATAAGACGCATACATTACAGAGGCTCCCACTGTCCTAAACAGATGGACGGTGTGGATATAAGATAAATACATCAAGGTGGGTCCCATCTACCCACACGTGTCACACATGTGGGGTGGGCCCACGTCTAAGATAGATGGAAGTTATGTATAAAATACATACTTCATGTGGGTTCCACAAAACTTGCTGATGTCGATACAGCAGCTATATAGCTGGCTATTGGCCAGCGTCCAGATGATGGACGGATGAATGAAACATGTATATCATAGGTCGGGTCCACCATTAATGGATGGTGTTGATAAAACACTGCATCACGATGCAACCCACTGTCCAGATTGATAAGACATCTACCTCAAGATCAGACCCTCATAGCAGCTAAAAGTGGTTGGGTTGCTGACCCACCATCCATCAGATGGATGGTTTGGAAATAACACCAACCTCATGATTAGGGCCATAGATGGACAATTGGGATGAACTACATACACCATGCAGGACCCACAGATCTTGCTGACGTTAGTCCAACAGCTATAAGCTTCTGGATGGTTCCCACCGCCCACATAAATCATGGTGGCCCATGGGCAGCGTCCATTTGATGGATGAATGGGATATAACACATGCGTCCAGGTGGGGTCCATGTCAGTGTGCCCCACCCAATTTGGATTGCACTAATATTTATTTTCCCTTTGTCCTGGCTGTCCGACGAGCAGCAAGTGTTGTTGCTGGACAACCAGCAAGGTGGCCCTGCTTTGGTGGATGGCATGGATGCAATACATATATCAAGGTGGGGTCCAACCGAGTGGGCCACATGGCCTCATCATCACCATAAAAAAATATGAAAGAGAGGGAGAGCAAGCGAGAGAGAGAGAGAGAGAGAGAGAGAGAGAGAGAGAGAGAGAGAAATGGCGAAGATGGGAGGAGCTCCGCCACTATGAGCTCCTCCATGTACATGCATACATTAAGATGGGCCCCAAAATCGTGTGGACCCTAAAAAATCCAAATCTAGCACCATGAACACCAACCAATTTCGCTCCTCCTAGGCTCCTTGGACTCCTTAGCTCGTAGGTTTTCCTTTTAATGGAAGATGATGATGATTGAAGGGCTAAATTGGAGATATGGGGGTAGGAAGTGGGCCACACTTGGCTCTCTTAGGAAGATTAGACTGTTCTCTCCTTGGTTGTTTGGAATGGAGTGAGAAATGAGAGAGAGAGAGAGAGAGAGAGAGGAGTGGTGTTGTAAGGAGAAATGACATAGAGGGCATGGTGCTTATTAACTTTTAGGTGAGAGAGGAATAAGTGTCATGCCTTGTTGGTGAGAAAGGGATGGGCTAGATATGGATTGATACTTGACTTAATTAATGGGATTGATTTAATAGATTGTAGAGATTCTCTTCTCGGGATTTGTAATGCGCAGTATTTTTCTAGAAATAAACACAGGCCCACAACTCCTGGCCTGGGTATCGCATTGGTGTGTAAGTCACGGCGTTGAAACAGCGGCAACGGCGCAGTCGCAAGGGTATAAGTTTCGAGTCAAGTCGACATAGATATACAAGATACGACTTAGGGTCACCCGCAAACACCGATTACAGGTTGCAGGTTATCAGAATTTGATCAGGAGGACCGTAGGATCCTAAAAAATAATAAGGACTAGGATACAGGCCTTACACCTTCTACCATGGTATGAATGATTTTCAAAGAATGTGTTGGTCATGAAATGCGTTCATCCTATCCATATAAATTCTCAAATTCTCGTACACATCATTCTTGATTTCTTCAAGTTCATTCAATTGAAGTTTACATAACGAGCCGGCGTTGTCCAAATTGAAATTCAAATTTTTGATCACTTAGTAGGATCTATGCTCCAATTCCACAGACAAGTGGCAAGCTTTCCCGTAGACAAGTCTAAAGGGAGATATTCTAATAGGAGTTTTAAATGTGGTATGGTAAGCCTATAAAGCATCGATCAATCGGAGTGACTGATCCTTACTATCAAGGTTAACTGTCTTTTCCAAGATATGTTTAATTTTTCTATTAAAAATCTCAGCTTGCACACTTATTTGTAGGTGGTATGGAGTGCTCACTTTGTGGGAGATGTCATATTTCTTTATTAAATTCGCGAATGGCCTATTACAAAAATGTGAGCCTCCTTCACTAATAATGGCATGAGGCATTCTGAACTGGAAAATGATGTTTTCTTTTAAGAATTTAATGACCGTTTGATGGTCATTGTTCCGGCACGGAATCGCTTCGACCCATTTAGTAACATAGTCTACTGCTAGCAAAATGTATATATTTTTAAAGGGTTAGGAGAATGGTCCCATGAAATCAATGCCTCAGCATTCAAATGCTTCTATGATAAGAATGGGGTTCAAGGGCATCATATTTTGATGGGACAATGCTTTCATTTTCTGACAATGCTCATAAGCTTTGCAAAACTCATGAGTGTCCCTGAACATAGTGGGCAAGTAAAAGTCACACTGCAAAATTTTGGCTGTGTTCTTTTTAACAGAAAAGTGACCACCACAGGCCTGAAAATGACAGAAGTAAATGACACTTTGGTGTTCATTGTCTGGCACACATCTCCTTAAAATTTGGTCTGGACAATATTTAAACAAATATGGATCATCCCAGAAGAACTTACAAACCTTATTGAAGAATTTTTTTCTTATCTTGCGCAGTCTAATATGACGACGTGAAACCTATGGCAAGATAATTAGCAATATCAGCAAACCAAGGTGAATGAGAGACTTTGAATAGTTGTTCTTCAGGGAACATGTCATTGAAATATGTCGTCTCGGGGGAATTAAGAAAATCAAGACGAGAAATATGGTCAGCCACTACGTTCTCTACTCCCTTTTTATCTTTTATTTCCAATTCAAATTCTTGGAATAGGAGGATCCATCTAATTAGGCCGGGCTTAGCATCATTCTTAGACAGAAGATACTTGAGCATTGCATGATCTGTATATATGACGATTTTGGATCTGATTAGGTAGGACCTAAATTTGTCCAAAGTGAACACTACTACGACTAAGAATTCCTTTTCCGTAGTCGAGTAGTTCACTTGGGCAGGATTTAGAGTTCTACTTGTGTAATGAATAACGTAGGGCTTCTTTTCTTTTCTTTAACCTAAAACTGCCCCATGAGCATAGTCAGATGCGTCGCACATAACTTCAAAAAGAATGCTCTAATTAGGTGGCTACATGATAAGTGCAGTGGTTAACATACCCTTAAGCTTAGTGAAAGCTTCCTGGCATTGCTCAGTCCACTCATATGGTGCATCCTTTTGAAGTAGATTACATAAAGGATGAGAGAGATGACTAAAATCCTTTATGAATCTCTTATAAAAGCCGGCGTATTCTAAAAAGGATCGCATGTCATGTATGTTTTTTGGGTGGAGGTAGGTTAGAGATAAGATCAATTTTAACCTTATCTACCTCAATTCCCTTCGACGAGATGATATGTCCAATGACAATTCTCTTACGAACCATGAAATGACACTTCTCCCAACTGAGTACCAAATTCTTTTCTTCGCATCTTTTTAGCACACATTTAAGATTCTTTAAGCAATCGCTGAAAGATGAACAAAAAACAGAGAAGTCATCCATGAAAACCTCTAGATATTGTCCCACCATGTTAGAAAAATTAGTCATCATACATCGTTGAAAACTGGTGGGGGCATTACACAATTCGAATAGCATCTTTCTGTAAGAAAAGGTGCTAAAAAGACATGTGAACGTGGTTTTTTTCCTGATCTTTGGGAGCTATTTTTATCCGTAACGCCCTGAAAATCAAGGGTCGAGCAAAGCTCAACTCCCGAGTTCCGACACCTCACTTATGCAACATAGATAATGATGATTAAATGTTATCTGTATTAGTGCATTAAACATGAGTGGGATTATACCAAATCAACAAATCATACTCTAGAGACAATTAAATTTAAACAAGCAAAAGACTATGATAGATATATAAAACCTATAAACTGATGTAGGTCTCTAGAGTGTGAACATGTTACCATGTTAAATATATACATGTATACTTTCAAAATGGACAAAATGAATATACATGTGTGTTCCAAAATACAAAATAGCAAGTGTAATGACATCTAGTCAATATCCCTGTAACCCCGTTGATCAGAACATGGTCTACATAGACCGGCCTGATATCTGCATATAGGAGAACTCCTCGTCATCATAGAAATCAGGGTTCATCACGAAGGTCTCGTCATCATCTGCAAGTACAATAGGGTCTGGTTGGTGTTTTAAAACACCGTCCTAGAGTGGGAGTGAGTGATCAACTCAGTGGAGTTATAAGGTAAAGGTTAACATGTTATCAATTCAGTCAAGCAGTAATGATAAAGCAGTACAACAATCATGTCCTAAATACTCTTATTAATATAAGGATGAAATGCGATAATGATGTATGCCCTCTCCTACACTCCCTCTGCGACATCATCTCACGATCGCAGCATGCAACACTTTCGATGTGCTCAACTCCACTGTCAAAGGCACATGCAATGCAATGCATGTGTGTGATAAACCAAGTTCTTAATTATACTTCTTCATACAACAGTATTGGGAAGCTAAGGTACCTCTTTTTATATCATTGACCCAAACATTAATCCATTTAGGGTCGTCAATCCTAGTAGTCACATACGATGGGTAGTTTCAAGTCGCTACGGAGAGGCTCGTCACCTCAGCGTAGGCCTGGTTTATACTCGAGGTCACTACGGAAAGGCTCGTCACCAATGTGTAGTCTTAGTGTATATTCAAGGTCACTACGGGCTCATCACCTGATCGTAGGCTGGCAGCTCGAATACAATGTCTCATACACCACCATATTCGACTCATGAGTTTGGGTTACTCACTGGTCACCACGAAGAGGCTCGTCACCCCAACGTAGGCTGACAGCTCGACCACGGTGTCCCATACACCACCATGTCCGACTCATGAGTCTTAGCGGATCATGGTACAAAGGTTAAATAGGATTTTCACTAGTAAGTTAGCACCTTAGATTCAAGCAGTAGCGTTCATACAGGGTGAACATACAATGGGCCAATCAGGTTACTTGACAAGCTCGACTGGTACGAGCACACGTTGACTTAATCGACATGGAGCGCGTAAGCACTCCGCGTGGCTTAACCACTGTCAACAAACAGCGTATGACTCGGATTCCTTGAATGTGTCTTGTGTGGCGGAACGACCTCGGCCACTAATTTTGGAACCATTACCGATTGCCTGGACTACATCGTAGCCCCAATCACAATTCAAACAATAGCATTCGCATATAATAGCCAAAGACAGCATACGACAACCAAATCTGAATATAAATCTCATTTGAGCATTTCAACAAAACACATACTACACTAGTTACCATACATAAGCATTTCATCCATAAATCACATAGTAAGATAGGTTACATAGAGGAACCTATAACTATAGATAAGGTGATTGAGAATCATATCTCAACACCCTAATCAAGTACATATTTACGAGCATTTTCTCATTCAGGTATTTTATCAAACACTTAGACTACACATATCATATACATGTAATAAAGTAGTTATAACAGGTATTATAGCAAATCCCTTTACAAAGGATTCACCATACATACAACAATCATGTATTCTCAGTCAATAAATATGACAAGCATAAATCATAATTCCATACTCATTCAAACATTTTAACAAACACATGGAATGCATTAAAATCAACGTAATTTACATATATGTGAAATATACAAAAATCATCAAAACTAGGCACATGTGACAGCAATCAAGTCAATCATAAATCATTACTGACATTGAAAGCCTTAAAAACCATAACCTAAACATTTATAGTCCGCACCTTTCACCGGTAGACTCGTATCAAACTCAGTTTGAACACTATGTCCAAGTCTATGGCACTACGACAACCTATAGCATGAAATAGGTTAGTTATTTTACCATTTACTCTATTTGGATATCTAAAATAAATTAGGATTAGGATTTCTTATCCAAGAATGGAGTTGAAATCGCCGAAATAGCGATACAGACAGGCTAATTCAGCACGTGGAACGGTGGGATCGAAGGTCAGCAATGATCTCCCATTTTCTCTCTTTCCTTCTCTCTTTATTATCTTCTCTCTCTTAGGGTTTAAAATTCGTATGGAATGAGAGACGGGTGGGTTAAGGCCCTTATATAGGCCCAGAACTGATGAAAATGGCCCTAGGGTCATGGTATACTTAGGTTATAGCCAAAGAGTGGCTGATTCGGTCTAACGGAGCTCATTTGGAGGCCCGTTTTCTGCATACGGTCTGAAAAAGGTCCCCTGACATTGGATCTATGCCAGGTTAAGTTTTCAGTTTGATTGGATCAATGGATCGACCACGGAGGACCTGTTTCAGTTCAACGGTCATCGTTACTCGATCAGGGTCACAAGTACACTGACATGTATTGAAAATTTTTCCTAATCTGAGGGTGTAATTGGGTCAGGATCTGACTATCTGAAACCTTACAATTGGCCTGCAAGCGAACAATTTAATTCATTTAAGTTTTAGTTCATTTCCTAAAGATATTCGCGTTTCTCAATACTTCACTCCGGGCTCAAGTTGTGCATTTCTGAATACTATTAGGACTAGATTTCTGAGATAGTTGTCAAGCCCAATAAGGCGGTCATAACCATATAGTTTCACAATAATCAAACTTTCGACGCGCGATCAGGGTCCGATACGGAGTTTCGTGATGCTCCCAAGAGTAATTGGGTTTTGAGATAGAACCTAAGTTTTTAGACGATGTAGCGTCAGCGATCCTACTGATTTTAGGTCTTGCAGTTCATATTGAAAGATGTCCAAGCTAATTCGACAGGTAATTTAGTTTAACACTTAATTAATTTTCGTCTAATTTCTAAAGTATTTGTTCCTTAGCGATTTCTACCTGAGGTAGTACTTAAGTCTTTGTACAGAATTTTTCGAGACATTACAATCTACCCTCCTTAAGAAAAAATTTAATTCTTGAAATTAATACATTTTCGTACTCCTCGAGAATCTGAGGGTAGTTCTTTCAGATCTTGGCTTCTGTTTCACAAGTAGCCTCCTCCTCAGTATGATGCGTCCACAGTACTTTCACAAGTGGAATAACTTTACTGTGCAGCACCTGCTCCTTCCTATCTATGATACGCGTCGGTCGCAGTACATAAGTAGCGTCCTCATTTAACTGTACCTGCTCCCATTTGATAATGTGGAAAGGATCGGGAATGTATTTCTTCAACATCGACACATGAAATATGTTGTGCACACGTACGAGCGGTGTGGGCAAAGTAAGGCGATACGCTACCACGCTCACTCGATCTCGTATCTGGAATGGGCCAATGAATCTCGACGTGAGTTTCCCTTTCTTTCCAAATCGGAGAACTCCCTTCATGGGGAAAACCTTTAGGAATACATGGTCCCTAACCTCGAACTCTAGCTGTCGTCGCCTCGTATTGGCGTAGCTCTTCTGTCTGCTTTGTGCTGCTAGAAGTCGATGCCTTATAATGTTGATCTTCTTTGAAGTCACCTGTACTAACTTTGGGCCAATCAAGCTCTTCTCTCCAACCTCTACCAAGCAGTGCAGTGCTCGACAGGGATGCCCATACAATGCCTCATAGGGAGCTATGTTAATACTCGCCCGAAAACTGTTGTTATAAGAGAACTCTGTGTAAGGAAGACAGTCATCCCAACTATCCTTGAAATCAAGCGCACAAGCTCGCAACATGTCCTCTAACACCTGATTCACCTGTTCCATCTGCCCGTCAATCTGTGGGTGGAACGCAGTACTGAACTTCAATTTCACATAGATTGTTTCCTGGATACGAGTCCAGAAGATAGATGTGAATCGAGTGTCTCTATCCAACATGATCTCCTTAGGAACTCCATGCAGACGTACAATCTCCTTAATGAACAACCTGACCAACTCGTCTGCTGAGTTTGAGACTCTAATCGGGAGGAAGTGGGCCGATTTCGTCAACCGGTCCACGATCACCCAAATGGAGTCATGTCCCTTCCTCGTCTTCAGCAGCCCTGAAATGAAATCCATATAGATGAAATCTCATTTCCATTCAGCTATGGGCATGGGCTGAAGAAGTCCAGGAGGTCGGCGATGCTTGGCCTTGAACTGCTGGCACGTGAGACAGCGTGATACATGCTCTGCTATGTGGGCCTTCATGTTGTCCCACCAGTATGAACGCTTCATGTCTTGGTACATCTTCATGTTGCCAGGACGCATTGCCATCTTCGAGTTATGAGCGACTTCGAGAACTTCCCTTCTCAAGTCATGAAGACTTGGAACGCATACGTGGCCTCGATAACATAAACCTCTATCCAAACCAACTCTCCACTCGGAGTCTTCCTCATCTCTAGCTCGTTTCATAATCTTCACTAACCATTTATCTTTCCCCTGAGCCACTATGATTCAATCATCGATAAGTGGTTGCATGCAAACATGAGCAACGCTCTCGAACGGCTCATCTACCGTAAGCTTCTGCTTGAAGTCTCGCACAAATTCCACCATGTTTCACTCATCTATCATCAGTGGAGCCACAAATGCCATAGTCTTCTTGCGGCTCAACGCATCTGCCACAAAGTTAGCCTTGTCAGGATGGTACGAGACCTCGAACTTGAAGTCCTTCAAGGTTTCCATCCATCGTCGCCACCCCATATTCAAGTCCCTTTGTGTGAATATGTACTTGAGGCTCTTATGGTCGCAAATGATCTTGAACTCCTCTCCATAGAGGTAATGTCTCCAGAGCTTCAATGCAAAGATGACGGCTGCTAACTCCATGTCGTGCGCAGGGTAGTTTTCCTCGTGCTTCCTCAACTGTCGCGATGCATAGGCAATAACTTTGTCTTTCTGCATCAAGACACAACCCAAACCAACTCAAAAAGCATCATTGTAGATGGTATACTTGACCCCTTGCTCTGGCAATACTAGCACAGGAGCGGACATCAACTTGTCCTTTAACTCCTAAAAGACTGCTTCTGCCCTCTCATTTTAGGTAAACTTGAGATCCTTCCGAGTTAGCTGAGACAACGGTCTGGCTATCTTAGAAAAGTCTCTAACGAATCGACGGTAGTAAGCTGTCAGGCCAAGAAAACTCCTTACTTCAGTAACTGAATCGGGATGCTCCCAATCCTGAACTGTAGTTACCTTAGCAAGGTCCACAGCTATCCCTTCCTTGGACACTACATGTCCAAGGAACTTGACTTCTTCTTTCTAGAAGTCACACTTCTTGTACTGTGCAAATAACTGGTTCGTATCAAAGACTGCTCGTAGGTGCTCCTTGTGCTCCTCTCGACTCTTGGACTATATCAGGATGTCATCTATAAATACGATGATAAATCGGTATAGATACGACCGAAACACCCGGTTCATCAGGTTCAAGAACACGGCCGGTGCATTCGTGAGTCTAAACGACATCACTAGGAACTCGTAGTGATCAAAACTGGTCCTGAAAGCTGTCTTTTGCATGTCCTCATCCCTGACGCGTAACTGGTGATACCCTGACTGTAAGTCGATATTCATGAAAAACTACACCCCCTTCAACTGATCAAATAGATCATCTATCCTGGGTAAAGGGTACTTATTCTTCACCGTCACTTGGTTCAATCTGCGGTAATCAATACACAATCGTAATGATCCATCTTTCTTCTTCACAAACAACACGAGTGCTCCCCAAGGAGATACACTCGGTCGTATGAAGCCCGCATCCAACAGATCATCGATCAATTTCCTCAGCTCCTCCATCTCACATGGTGGCATGCGATAAGTTGGAAGAGATATAGGTGTCGCACTAGACACTAGATCAATGGTAAAATCGATCTTGTGCTAAGGAGGTAACCCAGGTATCTTCCTAAACACGTCCGTGAAATCTTGAACTACTAGCGTGTTCCCAAGTGTCGGACTATCAACATTCTTCAAAAGTGTCGGACTATCAACATTCTTCAATAAGGAAGCGTAACAACGTAAGCGGCAGGGCAAACTGACTTGAACTGAAAAAGTGAATGCCACATTTTTGGGTCTGTGCGTCGTCACCAGTCTGGTTTCACAATCAATCTCTTCCTTCATCTCGGTGAGGCAATCCATACTAAGGATGATGCCGTAATGATATAACGGGGCAACGATCAGGTCGACGAGTACTATTCTATTCCTGGAACTAGTTTATAACCCCAATCGCTTGACTGTTGTACATGATACTATAAAGATAGTGGACCCGGTGTCCACCAATAAGAAGACCGGTATACCTTGCATATGTACTGTGACTTCAAAAGCCAATGGTTCTATAACTGTCATCTTGGATGCCTCAGCTGAAAGTGAGTGCACATGAGCTTGCTGACAATGGTTCAGCTGTGATATCATGGGCCATTGAGGCGGCCTAAATCAGGGTGCAGGTGGCCTATAGGAAGGCTGTGCAGGTAGTATAAAACGTAGAGGTGGAGTCAAGAGAGGTGGTGGCATCTGACAATTGATCCTCTGAGGGGGCGTAAAGCCGTTGTCCCTCATCCTGGTGAAACAATAAGTGTTAGCATGGCCCAACCTCTGGCAGTAGGTGCACCATATATTAGGTCGCATCGGCTGTGTCGGTGAAGCCGTAAGCCTGGGAGGTAAGTCTGTACAAGGCCTCTTGTCAAGAAACATTCTACCCGACAAATCCGGTCAAGGCCTAAGAACCATAGGCACACGTGCACAGGACAGCCTGTCCCCATCCTCCTCAACTCGCAGAGACATTCCCACTAGCTCAACATAGTTGGATATGCTAGCACAACACATCTTCGAGCGTATCTCGGGTCACAGACCCTCAGAAAACCACCGCATTCGCATCAGCTGGTCGACTAATATTAGGGGAGCATATCTGGCTAGCTCCGTGAACCTATTCTCGTACTCTACCACTGTCATCACTCCCTGATGGAGGAGAAAAAATTTACTCTCTTTCTCATTACGGTAAGTGAGAGGGAAATGCTTCTCGTGGAAGCGCGTCTCAAAGGCTTCCCATGTCCACACATACCCTAAGGGAACCATCCGCAGGATGCTATCCCATCATAGGTTGGCCTCCTTCTCAAACATGTAGGTGACCAACTCTATCTACTCTGCCTCAGTGCAGTGTAGTGGCTTCAGCATCTTAGAGATGCAGTCGAGCCAATACTCGGCCTCCTCGAGTCTGTGAGTACCGGCAAAAGTAAGAGGTCGAAAGCACTGAAATCACTCAAATAGGCCGCTAGCACCCACTTTTTCAGTAGGGTGTACAAGTGGTGCAGGTGGAACCACACTCATGCTTTAGGTGAGGGCCCCACCTAGGATACACATTATATGTGAATATATGGTGAAGCAGGCGAAAATCGTCTGTCAACGCTGTCGACGGGAGGCATCTGCCTCACTTCCAGTGAGCTAATCAGCCGCAAGGGAAACGTATGCAGTGATCTCTTTCTCCCGCATTCTTGAGATTCCCTTCACTAGCGTGTACCTCTCCACACAGGATTCCCTTGATCTGGGCCATTAAATCTACATTAACTGTTGTTTCCTGCCTTCCCATGGAAATCTTAAACTGTAGAGGCTCAGCGATGGGTCTCGTATATGGGCGTAGAAGGCTCGAACAATATTCTCACATGCGTGAGACATACCCTTGAATATGGGACCCCACCCGGCGTCCACCAGGTGGTCCATCATTGGATACAACCCTGATAGCCTTTCATCTACATGAGCTTCAAATACAACCCTGTGGCTGCCAAACCGACCGTGTTCGATGCTCGCCAGTAGAACTCTCTCAAGTGGGATTTGGGGATCAAGAACCCGCTTTGACCTCAACTCTTGTGCGGCGCTTGTGCTGGCTTCGGTGCTCGCCTTCTTCCTTAGACGGGTAGGGCGGCTAGGCCCGGCTTCATCCGTAGGAGCCCTCTTCTTCCCTATGAGAGAAAGAAGTGTGGAAATGGAGAAAATCGTCGTCACAAGCTCAAAAAGAGCCATTTGAGCGAAATAAGATGGGAGGATTGAAGGGGTTGTTGAACTTTATGGTTTTTGAGGCACAAAAGGGGGGATTGTGCACTCAAATGAGAGGGATTTAGAGAAATAGGTGCTTGTGGAAGATGGGTTCGAGAGTGTGGTGTAGGTGGTGCAAGAAAAGAGAAGAAGGTGAGATTGGAGGGGTGATTTGAGAGGGGAAAATGAAACTTTTTGAGAGATAGGAAAGCTTGAAAGTGTGTAAGGGAGGAAAAAGGAGCAAAATGTAAAGAAATAGGGGTCCCCACATGATTTTGTGGGCCCCACAGCCATCCATAAGTGTTGGCCCGACCAGCCCACTCTGGCCCAACTGGCTCGGACGAACCAGACAGGGGTGCGCCCCGGTCGACGCGGCGCCACCGAGGGCCTCTGGACCCGGCATGGTGTCGTCGCGGTTGGGCGATGGCTACCCCCATCCCGGGGTGCCAAACGTGTATGGGGGACACCCTAGGTCCCACCGATTTGCGGGTTTGGGCCCCCTCGACCGCTTGAGTCGTTTCAGGTCCCCTTTCATGTGTATTCGCGCCTATTTGGTTTGTTTGAGCTTGAAATGGGCAGAATCATAGTCTAAACCCATCGATAGATAGCCTGGAGTAGGAATGGGATCATCTCGCATGACCACAGGTGCCTACAGGTCCGATCTTTACGGTCAGTTTCGCCTTGATGGTCATATGATCTGTGACGGACGAAACTTAGAATCCTACCACTGTTTCTACGTTTCATCGCTCCCTCCTAAATCAAAGTATATCTGTATGCATCGTGTTACCATAACTTAGGTCCAATTTAATCCAAATTATGCTCTGATACCAACTTGTAATGCTCCGAAAATCGAGGGTCGAACAAAGCTCAACTCTCGAGTTCCAACACCTCATTTATACAACATAGATAATGATGATTAAATGTTGTCTGTATTAGTATATTAAACATGAGTGGGATTATACCAAATCAACAAATCATACTCTAGAGACAATTAAATTTAAGCAAGCAAAAGACTGTGATAAATATATAAAACCTATAAACTGATGTAGGTCTCCAGAGTGTGAACATTTTACCAGGTTAAATATATACATGTATACTTCTAAAATGGATAAAATAAATATACATGTGTGTTCCAAAATACAAAATGGTAAGTATAATGGCATCTAGTCAGTATCCCTGTAACCCCGTCGATCAAAACATGGTCTACATAGATCTGCCTGATAGCTGCATGTAGGAGAACTCCTCGTCATCATAGAAATCAGGCTCCATCACGAAGGCCTCGTCATCATCTGTAACTACAACAGGGTCTGGTTGGTGTTTTAAAACACCTTCCTAAAGTGGGAGTGAGTAATCAACTCAGTGGAGCTATAAGGCAAAGGTTAACATGTTATCAATTCAATCAAGCAGTAATGATAAAGTAGTACAACAATCATATCCTAAGTACTCTTGTTAATGCAAGGATGAAATACGATAATGATATATACCCTCGCCTGTACTCCCTCTGCGACATCATCTCATGATCGCGCCATGCAATACTCTTGTTGTGCTCAACTCCAACACCAGAGGCACATGCAATACGGTGCATGTGCGTGATTAACCAAGTTCTTAATTATACTTCTTCATACAGCAGTATTGAGAAGCTAAGGTACGTCCCTTTATATCATTGACCCAAACATTGATCCATCTAGGGTCGTCAATCTTAGTAGTCACATACGATGGGCAGTTCCAGGTCGTTACGGAGAGGCTCGTCACCTCGGCACAGGCCTAGTTTATACTTGAGGTCACTACGAAAAGGCTCGTCACGTTTGCGTAGTCCTAGAGTATACTCAAGGTCACTATGGGTTCATCACCTGATCGTAGGCCGGCAGTTCGAATATAGTGTCCCATACACCACCATATTCGGCTCATGAGTTTGGGTTGCTCACTGGTTATCACGGGAAGGCTCGTCACCCTAACATAAGCCTACAGTTTGACCACGGTGTCCCATACACCACCATTTTCAGCTCATAAGTCTTAGCGGATTGTGGTAACAAGGTTAAACGGAATTTTTTCGGGTAAGTTGGTACCTTAGATTCAAGTAGTAGTGTTTATACAGGGTGAACATACAATGGGCCAATCGTGTAACTTGACAAGTTCGACTGGTACGAGCACACGTTGACTTAATCGACATGGAGCGCGTAAGCACTACACGTGGCCTAACCACTATCGACAAACAGCGTACAACTCGGATTCCTCGAACATGTCTTGTGTGAATGAACGACCTCGACCACTAATTTGGAAACCATTACTGATTACCTGGACTACATCGTAGCCCCAATCACACTTCAAACAATAGCATTCGCATATAATAGTCAAAGACAGCATGCAACAACCAAATCTGAATATAAATCTTATTTGAGCATTTCAATAAAACACATACTACACTGGTTACCATACATAAGCATTTCATCCATAAACCACATAGTAGTAAGATAGGTTACATATATGAACCTATAACTATAGATAAGGTTATTGAGAATCATATCTCAACACCCTAATTAAGTACATATTTACAAGCATTTCTTCATTCAGGCATTTTATCAAACACTTAGACTACACATATCACATACATGTAATAAAGTAGTTATAACAGGTATTATAACAAATCCCTTTACAAAGGATTCACCATACATACAACAATCATGTATTCTCAGTCAATAAACATGGTAAGCATAAATCATGATTCCATACTCATTCAAACATTTTAACAAAAATATGGAATGCATTAAAATCAACGTAGTTTACATATATGTGAAATATATAGAAATCATCAAAACTAGGCACATGTGACAACAATCAAGTCAGTCATAAATCATTACTAACATTGAAAGCCTTGAAAACCATAACCTAAACATTTATAGTTTGCACCTTTCGCCGGTAGACTCATATCGAACTCAGTTTGAACATTATGTCCAAGTCTACGGCACAACGATAACCTATAACATGAAATAGGTTAGTTATTTCACCATTTACTCTATTTAGATATCTAAAACAAATTAGGGTTAGGATTTTTTACCCGAGAATGGAGTTGAAATCGCCGGAATAGTGATACGGACAAGCTGATTCAGCACGTGGAGCGGTGGGATCGAAGGTCAGCAATGATCTCCCACTTTCTTTCTCTTTCCTTCTCTTTGGTATCTTTTCACTCCTAGGGCTTGAAATTCGTATGGAATGAGAGAGGGGTGGGTTAAGGCCCTTATATAGGCCCAGAACTGATGAAAATGGCCCCGGGGCCATGGTATACTTAGGTTATAGCCAGAGTGGCTGATTCGGTCCAACGGAGCTCATCTAGAGGCCCATTTTCTACATACGGTCTGGGTAAAGTCCCTTGACATTGGATATATGCCAGGTTAAATTTTCGGTTTGATCGGATCAATGGATGGACCGCGGAGGACCTGTTTCAGTTCAACGGTCATCGTTACTCGATCAGGGCCACAAGTACACTAACATGTGTTGAAAATTTTTCCTGATCCGAGTGTGTAATTGGGTTAGGTCTGATGGTCTGAAACCTTACAATTGGCCTGCAAACGAACAACTCAATTCACTTAAGTTTCAGTTCATTTCGTAAAGATATTCGCGTTTCTCATACACTTCACTCCTGACTCAAGTTGTGCGTTTCTGGATACTGTTAGGACTTAATTTCTGAGATGGTTGTCAAGCCCAGTAAGGCGGTCATAACCGTATAGTTTCGCGGTAATCAGACTTTCGACCCGCAGTCCAGGTCCAATACGGAATTTTGTGATGCTCTCAAGAGCAACTGGGTTTTAAGATGAATCTTAAGTTTTTAGGCGATGTAGCGTCAGCGATCCTACTAATTTTCGGTCTTGCAATTTGTATTGAAAGCTGTCCAAGCTAATTCGATAGGTGATTTAATTTAGCACTTAATTAATCTTCATCTAATTTCTAAAGGATTTGGTCTTTAGCGATTTCTGCCTGAGGTGATACTCAGGTCTTTGTACGAATTTTTTCGAGGCGTTACACTATCTGATTGAAGGTCGAATGCCCATCAAGGAAATAATAGTATAAATGACTAGCTAGCTTTTTCAAGATTTGATCAATGAAGGGCAAAGGGAAGTTATCCTTTCTCGCAGTAGTATTCAACTTCCTGTAGTCATTGCACATTCTCCAACCAGTAGTAACTTTAGTTGGCACGAGTTCATTGTTGGCATTGGCTACGATGGTGAGTCCGGACTTCTTAGGAACCACTTGAGTTGGACTCACCCATTGACTATTGGATATCGGGTATATGATACCCACATCCAATAACTTAAGAATCTCAGCCTTAACCACTTCCTTCATGTTTGAATTTAGTCTACATTGTGGTTGTTGAGAGGTCTTCCCATTATCATCAAGATAGATATGGTGAGTACAAACCAAAGGATCAATTCCCTTAAAGTCCGCAATCGCCCATCCAAGGGCTACCTTATGCTCAATGAGAGTAGATATGGGCATACTCTCTTGTTCTTGCTCAAGGTGGGATGAAATCACCACCGAGTATGTCTCATCTTGACCTAAATAGGCATATTTTAGATCAGAGGATAAAGGTTTTATGTCAAGCTTTAGTACCTTTAGGTTAGACGGTAGAGGCATTTCATCGGTTTAGGATAATTCTTCAAATTGTGACCTCCGCCGGTTAACTTCAAGTACCGACGTAGTATCAAGCATGATACCCATCTCCCTAATCATATCATCATCTAAATCATGGGAGTGGGTCAAACACATCTCTAGAGGGGTCAGAGGATAAGGTCAAAAGTGTTATATCTTTTACAAAAGATTCAATCATGTTAATGTCGTGGAAATCGTTATCATCCTTTAACCGTTTGCCTGTATTGAAAAAGATATTCAACTCCAATGTCATATTCCTGAAAGACATACTCATTACTCCTTTCCTGCAATTAATGATTACGTTTGAAGTGGCAAGTAATGGTCGACCAAGAATGATGAGAATTTGACTGCTCATGTTACGGATGGGTTACGTGTCTAGGATGATAAAATCTACCGGGTAGTAGAATCTCAACTTAAACCAATACATCCTTAATTATCCCTCTTAGTACACAAACTGAGCGATTAGCAAGTTGTAATGTGGTTAGGGTGGGTTTCAATTCACCTAAGCCTAACTATTTATAGACCGAGTAGGGAATCAGATTTATGCTTGCTCCTAAATCAAGAAGTGCGTGCTCAATTCAGTAGTTCCTGATTACACAAGGTATGTTTGGGCTACCGAGATCTTTGAATTTCTGTGGCATATCTTACTTTAGGATGGCACTCACTTTCTCAGTTAAGAAGATTTTCTTTTAAATATTTTACCGTTTTTTAGTCATACATAAGTCTTTCAAAATTTTGGCATATGAAGGTATTTGTTTAACCGCATCCAGTAGAGGAATATTGACATTCACTTATTTCAACATTTCTAAAATGTCCTGAGAGTTAGAGAGAGGCTTTGGTGTAACCAACCGTTGGGGGAATGGGGCAACCGGCTTGCCTTGAAATTTTGGTTCTAATTCTTGTGGAGCAATGCTAGGTCTATCATTGTTGTCGTATTTTGAGTCCTTAAGCTTTTCAACCCTTACCGAAATAAATTTGTCAATGGTCTTCCCACTCCTAAGAGTGGTGATAGATTTAGCTTACTCCATCTGATTTGAAGAGCTTAGGTCGCTAATTTCATATTATAGTTTTGGATTGGGAAGAGGTTGAGCTGGAAGGCTCCCCTTATTCCCACTCGTATTCCTTATGTCAAGCCCTTGTATAGCTTTTGTAAGATCTTGAAAGGCTTGTAGCATCCCCTAATTGAAAAGCTCTTGCTTTTGAAGATGTTTAAGAACTGGATCCTCTTGAGGTTTCTCTTGATTTGGAATTTGGTTGAAAAAACCTTGAGGGGTAGTAATTTATTCATTCCTCCAACTAAAGTTTGGATGATTTTTCCAACTATGATTGTATGTATTGGAGGTAGGTCCATTAAAAGGTCTTTGGTAATTATTCACGGCATTGGATTTCTCATTTAGCACCTCTTGAAAGGCAGGTATTGTTGGAAAATTTTCAGTTGTGTAAATGTTGCAAGCACAAATACCGCAAACAGTATCCTTAACCTTATCTTTCTTTAATTCTATGGCCTCGAGTTTTCTGGTGAGATTAGCCACTTTAGCATTGATATCATCGTCCTCTTTTAGGAGATACATTCTACCTCTCTCTTTGGATTAAGTTGGCCTAGACATGGTGTTTGATTTTGGGGAGACGTCCCATGATTGTGTGTTTTCAGTAAGCTTATCAAAGTAGTCCCACACATCATCGACACTTTTATTCATAAATTCCCCATTACACATTTTCTCAACTAATTGGAGCATGGGAGATGTCAGTCCATTATAGAAAAGTTCATAATGCGCCACATTTCAAAACCGTGTTGTGGGCATGAACTAACAAGATCGTTGAATTGCTCCCAACATTAGAAGAATGTTTCATCTTCCTTTGGGGCAAAGTTCATGATCGACTTTTTAAGGGTGTTCATCTTATGGTATGAGAAATTTTTCTTTATGAACTCCCTTATCATGTCATTCCATTTACCAATAGATCGAGAACATAGTAAATGTAACCACGTCTTAGCTTTCACTTTCAAAGAAAAAGAAAAGAGTTTTAACCTGACCGTGTCATTGGACACGTTTGGAAAGTATAAAGTGGCTATAATCTCATCAAATTCTTTCAGATATAGATATGGATTTTCATATTCAAGCCCATGGAAGTTTGAAAGGAGTTAGACTACCCCTGGCTTGATATTAATATGTCCTGTATTTTCTGAAAAAATCATACATGAAGGCGTGCTCACTCCCGCCGGTTGTAAATAACTCGCAAAGTACGAGGCGGGGTGCTTGATGCACCTCATTCTCATCCTGGACTTCCTCTCCTAGATTAAAGTTGTTGATTTACTAATTGATCTGTAGCCATCACTTCAATTAACTCTGAGGATCTTGAGTGGTGTTTAATCCTATGATGGATATATAACCCCTCAACCAATCCTCCTTCAGTTAAGAGACGTCGAGTGTTGTCATGGACCCACTTGGGCATGAAACACTCTCAGCCCTCAATTTCAAAATCTAACCTAGACCTAAAAAGAGAAAGGAGATAGAAATCTAAAAATAGTAAGAGAATGGAATTAGAAAGAAGTTATCAAATTAAAAGTTTCTAAATTAAGATCCTGCAAAACAAAACAAAATAAGTCAGTTTCTAAAATAGAAATTCTTAAAATTAGAAAGTTTCTAAAAATAAAAAATAAAAAAGATGAGTTAGTTTTTAAAACTAGAAAAAGTTTCTACAAAGAAAAATAACTAACCTAGTTTCTAAAAACTGATTAGGAAAGTTCTAAACCTAGAATTAGAAAGTAACTTTTTAAAATAATTCAGAAAAAACCCTACCCTAAAAATAGAAAGTAAAAAAATCCTAATTTTAAACTAATTCTAAAACTAGTTAATCTCAGAAAAATGCAACCGTTAGTCCTCGGTAACAGCGCCAAAAACTTGTTCACAACCCCAAATGTAGGGTCGCGATGTAGTAATAATCTCAGTAAGACTAAGGTCAAATCCACAGGGACTAGTCTCGTGTGCTTTCTGAAAACAACTATAACTAGAAATAAAAGAAGATGTATTTCTAAATCTGGAATAAGTGAGATAATAATTATAAAAAACTTAAAAACTTGTGAAATTCAAAAGTGAAAAACTAGGGTTTCTAAGGATTCACTTGTAGAGATCAGGCGCTCTATGCTTAATTCACAAACACAACTAGAATCAGAGTCTCATCTTCATCCATTTGAAAGATATCTCATTAAAAACCAAATCTGAACTTCCTTTGATCTAATTCTCAATGGATGAAATGTATTAGAACTAGAATTGATTCTATCACAAAACCATACCCATGAGACAGAGTAAACAATAGAATTTACCAATCCACAACCAATCTTTTATCATCCAACCATGCCCAGGAGATGATGGCGAACAACAGAATTTCCTAATTTCATAAATCCCGATAAAAAGAACATACTCAAAGCTATTGTAAATTCATTATAATTTAAGTCACAACAAATCATAAAATAAACTAAAAGTATTTCTTATAATTAAAGATCAAAGAGAGTTCAACCAAAATGAATCAAAGCAATCGAAAACAACCCATCATATTACAAGCTTCACCTTTTAGCCCTAGATAAGAGGTTTAGTCAATCATAAACATGATTAAACTAAAATCTCTTTTTTCAAAAAAAAAATGACAAATAAAACAAACAAAGAAAGGGAAGAAAAACTCTTTTGAAAACAGTTGCGCACCACGCTCTCTCTCTCTCTCTCTCTCTCTCTCTACCTTTACTCTCGTCCTTCTCTCATTCTCCTCTTTTTTTCTCCCTTTCTTCTCTCTTTTATAGCAGCAAGGAGGGTAGGTAGGTTAGTCACTGACCCTGTTTACACAGATGAGATACGCAGCATCTGTTTCTGGTGTGACAAAATGCAGCCCTGTGTGGTGGCTGTTATGGGACCCAATGATCAGGTCTTCTTGATCCGACTTCTTGGATAGGGTCGAGACTCTTGTCCCATGATTTTGGACGGTCCGAACTGATGATTCGACATTTTTGGCCCATCAGGACTGTCCGCAAGTCACATTTATAGACCATGCGAACGTTCATTTCAGATTTGTGATATTTGGTGGGCCTATGATCAGCTCTAGCGAGGAAATCCACTCCGTCCATTAATTCTCCTCGAAAAACTAGTCGAAGATGGATGGATTTGGATCGGATTCAGTGTGGCCCACGAAATTTCTATTCTGTCATCCATCCTGCATTAAAACCTTCATGTACATGCAACATTCGAGAAAATTGAGCCGTAAATCAGGGTATGGTCAGTTTAACCTCCTGGATGCAATGAACGATTTGGATCATCGACTTGGATGATGATGGTGGCCCACCGAACTTCGTCCGCAAGTCGCTGTTTGCTGTCACAAGCGGGATTGGATTTTTAAATCTGAGTAGGAGTCGGGTCAGCAGTCTTTAACCAATCTGGCTGATTTGGTGCACAGCGGGTGCACAGCTTTTGTGTGCACCAACCACGTAAAGTGGTTCCCACCTTGATGTTTTGGAGCAATCCGCTCCATCCATTCTTTTTTACAACCCCTGTTAGGGGCCTATACACTGGCCTCAGTGATTCTTGAGTGTTAAATTCATGCTTTTAGCATTCTTTTCAATCCAAGCTCTTAAATTCACCATGCAACACAAACATGATTAAAATAGAACATTAAGCATTATCATATTTATAAAACTAAGTAATAAATGGGGTTTAATATGCAATATTTGACCCTCAACAGAACATGTAGACCTACCACTTGGAAACAAGCTAATATGTTATAAATTAGTGTTTAGAAAAAAAATTAAAATTAGATGTGACTATTGATAAGTTTAATATTGGATTAGTATAAAAGGTTTTAAACAAAACGAATGAATAGATTATTTTGATACATATTCTTCTATAACTAGGATTACAAGTATCACGGTCGTAATATCAATAGCTTCTATATATAAACTGGTGGTACACCAGATGGAACTCAAGACGACTTTCCTAAATGGAGACTTAGAAGAGAAAATATATATGAAGCAACCTGAGGGTTATATGATATCGGGTAAAAAAAATAAAGTGTATAAACTAAATAAGTCACTATATGATCTAAAATATGCTCGTAAACAATGACATTAAAAATTTGATGGTGTTTTGAAATCAAATGGTTATCATATAGTAATTTTTTTAAATTGGTAGTGTTATTATCTGTCTTTATGTTGATAACATGCTTATTTTTTAACTAATATTAAATTAGCTAATGCGACTAAGAAATTCTTGTCATATAAGTTTGACATAAAAAACTTAGAAGAGGCTAGTATAATATTAGGTATTGAAACAACCATGAAATATGGTGGTCATGATTATCATAATTTCATTACATTAAGAAATTATTGAGAAAGTTTGATAATTTTGATTATTTACCTGTCAATACGCCTTATAATTATAGTGTGATTCTCATTAAAAATATATATATTAGTATATCTAAATTGAAATATTTTAAGATAATTAGTAGTCTCATGTATCTGACAAACTACATTAGACCAAACATAACTTTTGTAGTAAGAGGACTAAGTATAGTCTATGGATTACATTATAATGGTTATCATGCTATATTAGAATGATACAGTTATACTAACTAAATCACTAATTCAGATAAAACACTTCATTAGCAGATATATCTTCATTTTGGATAGAAGAGTTGTCTCTCAGAAGTCTACTAAGTAGAGTGTATCGCTCGGTCAAGTATGGAATACAAGTTTATTACTTTAGAAAAGGCTAGATCATAGGCTAAGTGGCTTAAAAATCTCTTAGTTGATGTACCATTATGATCAAAGCCTATATCAGCCGTATTTATTTATTATTATTGTCAAGAAATTATAGCAAAAGTAAATAATAAAATATATAATGGAAACAACAGGCATATTAAAGTCAGACACAACATAGTAAAACACATATTACGTGATAAAGTCATATTCATTGACTTTGTGATGTTAGAAAAGAATATGACAGAGTCTCTAACTAAATGACTATCTAAAAAATTAATCAATGATACATCGAAAGGAATTGACCGTAAGCCTAATATATGAGCCACCAGTGTTAGCAATCTAACTTATACAGATGGAGATCCCATGAGATAAGTCTAATAAATAAACAATAAGACACGAGGTATACAATTGCACTAATATAAATGAGCCCCTTCTATAGTGTAACAATGTGAACAACAATGTAAAAGGATGAGTTTTTAGAACTCTTAATGAATTCATAGTCATATATTTTGTGGTGCATACAGTTGTAACATACACTTTATGAAATTCACTTATATAGGTGTAGAGGTTGAAGCTGCATCCTATGAAAATCTAGACAAATTCTCTACAGAACTCATGAAATTCAGGTAATTGTGTATGATCGAAAAACACCGAACTGCAGAATTACTTGCAAAGGAAGAGTTCTATAAAGAGTTCTATGAGTGACATGTACTTGCAATTTACAAAAATTAAAAAAAAAAATAGTAATAATAATAAAATTAAGGCTCAAGGCTATGGTGTCACTTGATTCCTGTAAACTTGTTTTACTTATTCTAATATCGGTTCAAGTCTATGGTGATACTAATACTATTGCAGAACTATTACATGTTAATCCGAAAGGTTTTTTATTTTGAAACATATAAAGAATTTTGTATTTTGTGATATATATATATATATATATATATATATATATATATATATATATATATATATATATATATATATATATATATATGAGAATTTAAAATATTTCAGTTTTCCTCTAAATTTAAAATTTATGCAGCTTTTGAGTTGTGAGTTTAGTCTCATGTCGGATTTATCCAATAAAGTTTTCTTGTATATAAAACAGGCTTTTTGCCTTGGGGTTTGATCCCCAAATTTTTTTTTTCAAAAGTAACGATTTATTAAAAGGCAAAAGAAAAACAAATCAAATCTGCTGAGAGAGTAGAACAAGGGTTAAAAGCCTAAGAACAAAAGATTAGAACCCTTAAGACTAAGAACAATGACCACCCATTCAATAAGAAGTTTTTTAGCCCGAGACCCCACTACTTGAGACAAAGATTGAGTATTGTTAAAGCACTACTCGTTTCTTTCCATCCAAACAGTCCACCAGATAGCGAGAATCGCCATTCTCCAAATCTGCAATTTCATCTTCCCTAATTTAAACCCATGCCAGTGAGCTAGAAAGGAGGAAGCGGTCTGAGGAGTGCACCCGCTGACATTAAATCTTTTGCAAAAGTCTAGTAAAATGTGAGAAATGAATGCACAGTGGACCAGTAAATGGTTGGTCGTCTCTTCATCATTCATGCAGCAAAGGCAGATATTGGGAAGTTGCATGCCTCTTTTCTGCAGGTTGGCAACTGTTAGAATTCGATTCCTAGCTGCTAACCAGCCGAAACAGATATACTTGGGGGGGATCTGGTACTTCCAAATGAAATGGTGCACCGAGGGAGGTGGAAATGTGGCAGAAGAGAGAAGAGAATAAAGTGATCTGACTGAGAAAAGGCTGGACTTATCCCCTTTCCACACAACTTTGTCAGGTTCTTTCCGGGTCGGCAACACTAAAGAGAGGCAATTAAGAAGGTCTGCATATTCCCCCACATCCCGATCATTAAGATTCCTGGTGCAGCTTATGTCCCAAACTAATCCAGAATCAGTCTGCGAGTAAAAATAGTGGATCAAGCTATCTTTAATGGCAGCAATGCAATAGATGTTGTGGAATCTATATTTGAGAGCCGTTTCGTCGATCCAGTGATCTTCCCAAAATCTAATAGATGAACCGTTGTCAAGATGACACCTGATGTTCTGCACCACTAGCTTTTGAGCACGTAAAATACCTTTCCAGATAGAAGAGGCTCTGTAACGCGTCAAATCTTTAGTCCACCATGCCCCGGGAGACGACCCATATTTTCATATAATCACCACGCTCCATAACGCGTACAATTCTGTTGCCAACCTCCAAGTCCATTTGCCGAGGAGAGCACATTCATCACCTTTAGGCTTCTGATACTTACTCCATCCTTGAAGTGGGAACAAACATCTTTCCAGTCCAACAAATGAATTTTTTTCTGGATCTCCTTTCCACTCCAAAGGAAATCTCTTCTCAAATTGTCGATTTTATTGAAAACATGAGCAGGGCACCTAAACAAGGACATATAATAGATAGGAACATTGGACAGCACTGCCTTGATAAGAGTGATCCTACCCCCAATAGACAGATAGCGACCCTTCCAAGAGGCGAGCATTTTGTAGAATTTCTCCACCACTCTGTCCCGCATGGAGGGAAGGAAGTGGGAGAGCAAACGAAGATGTTTGCGTAGGAGGATAAGTTGCCATCTGAGCAGTTGATACCATACACCCTAGATTTGGCCATGTTGACTTTAAGGCCCGAAACCGCCTCGAAGCATCTTAATGTAGTTTGCAGATTTTCCAATGATACAGGGTCTGCCTCCACCATGATCAAGGTATTTTCCGCAAATTGGATGTGCGAGATTAAGGAATTAACACCTGGAATCGACACTCCTTTGAAGAGACCGGCACATTCACCTTTGATGAGCATTTAGGACAAGGCTTCTCTAATCATGAGAAATAGGAGCGGAGAAAGGGGATCGCCCTGGCGAAGCCCTCTAGAACTTGGAAAGAAGCCTTTAGGAACGCTGTTAAGAAGAACCGAAAAATGAGCCGATTCGACGCATGCTCTAATCCATCTTTGCCACTTATCACCAAATTTCATCCAATCCATCATGTAGTATAAAAAATTCCAATCGAAGTGATCATACGCCTTTTCAATATCCAATTTGAGAAAGATATATTTATTCCCCGATCGGTGGCACGAATGTAGGATTTCGTTGGTAATGAGGGCACCGTCGATAATTTATCTTCCCTTAATAAATGCATTCTGATATTTAGATATGAGTTTGTCCATGACTGACGAAAGCCTGGTTGAAAGAATTTTATAAGGGCTGCCGATGAGACTGATGGGCCTAAAGTCGGTGAATGCAGAAGCGCTGGGCACCTTGGGAAGGAGTGCGATAAAGGAAGCTCCTAAACCTTTAGAAAATTTGCTCCTTAAGTAGAATTCTTGTAAAAATTTCATAATGTCGCAACGAATCGTGCCCTAAAAAGTTTAGAAGAAGCACATGGGGTATCCATCGAGGCCTGGGGATTTGTCTCCACCTAGCGCGCTGATTGCTAGGAAGGTTTATTCCTCAAAGAAAGGAATTTCCAGCAGATCCGCCTCAGCGACCTGAAGGGAGTGGAAAGGAATGTCATCGAGCAGGGGTCTATTCCAACCCTCCTCAATATAAATAGATGTAAAGTGAGCTACTGCGCAAGCGACGATTTAATCTTTGTCATCGATTTGTCTTCCATCAACAATAATGTTGAAGATGGCTTTGGCTCGGGCTTTCATACTAGCAATGTTGTGAAAATACCTTGTATTTTTGTCACCCTCTGCAATCCATTTCGCCCTCACTTTCAGTTTTTAAGAGACTTCATCTTCAAAAGCCATAGAGGATATGCCCTTGATAATCTAGATGCGCCTGGTAAGGATATGAATAGGGATTTCGGTGCCATCGATATTAGAGTCTATTAATTGCAGTTCTGTGAGGAGAGCATCGGTTTCTTGATCTCTCTTAAGAAGTTCCTCTTCCTTCCAGGTTTTGATTTTGTCCTTCAAAAGTCTAAGCTTACAGAGCAGACTGTGACCAGCAAACCCGGATACTTGAAAGGATGACCACCACTCCTCGATTCTTTGTTTGAAGCCATCGATCGCTAGCCAGGCGAAGTTGAATTTAAATGGTTTCGGACCCCAGTTGTCCTCGTTTCCCGACAAAAAAATCGGGCAATGATCAGAAGTCAATCTGGGGAGAGCAAGCTGGCAGACAGATGGAAACGCGTCAATCTATTCTGCAGAAAGGAGAAATCTGTCTAGCCTATATTGAATCGGAGTTCGATGCCCATCAGTCCAAGTGAACTTGGCACCAGAGAGAGGGAGGTCAACTAGCTGCTGTTGCTAGATCCAGTCTGAAAAGGCGAGCATGGTCGGATTCGCTCTCCTGCTTCGGGAATGTTCCTCTGAGAATCAGATCACATTAAAGTCTCCCACATAGTAGCAGGGACCTAAAAATGAATGCCTGGACACAGTCAACTCCTCCCAGAAATTTTGCCTAGCAGAGTCATCGTTAGGACCATAAACAATAATGATAAGACAATGGAAAGAGAATGACTTATCCTGGAGGATGACTGATGCCGAGTAAACTCCCGTAGCCGAGTGCTACAAGTCCCACTTAGAGGATTTCCAAGCGACAAGAATGCCTCCCGAAGAGCCATCAGCGTCCCGAGTGACGAATTTGGCATCATTTACATGCCATAAAGTCGCCAGGAGACGATCTGAGAAGATAGGGACTTTAGTTTCCTGCAGGCATAAAACGTCTGGGTTATTACGCCTGATAGAATCCTTGATGAGGCTCCGCTTCTGCTTGGAACCCACCCCACGAACATTCCAGGAGAAGATTTTCATTGAGAAATCACTCTGCCCCGAGCTCCCTTTCTTCCGCATCTGGAAGTAGACGCAGGAGAAGAGATAGTCTGAGATTGAAGATTGAAGAGTTCCCTATTGGAGAAGGAGTGATTTTGCTATTTGATCGGATTTTTAGCCGGAGGGAGAGGTCTTCCTCTGTCTTCAATGTACTGGAAGAGGCTAAAGTAATTTGTTGTCCTGTCATCGAACGATAAGCCCAGAGATCGACCGACATGGCCTACAGCATCCCTAATCCACATCCTGTTTTGCATTTTATCAAAAATTTCTTCTCGGCTTTTGCCCTCCGTGGACAACAAGGGGTTGTCAATCTGTTGAAGGGAGAGGTCTATTCTCATCTGGAGACGTTCAGTGATGATGACCTCACTTGGACACTCCTATTGGAACAGAGTCAAGGGACCCATGTCTGCCCAATCCTGTCTCCTAAATACTGATGTGGAGGGAGAGGAAGGGCGGGATGATGCGCCTTGAGATTCAAAAATTAGACTCTCCGAAAGGTCCATGTGGATTTGATTGTCTTCCATTGGCGTCGAGTGAAAGAGGGAATGAAGTGGAGTCGAGGATCTGAAGAGTATAGGCGATGGATTGGGATTTCAAGGAACTGATTCAACTACTGTGTGAGTAGGCCATTTGTTGTGAGGAAGACGGATTCGGGTCGAGAACAAACCCGGATCCACTAACCTGATTTCGTTTAGGGAAGTGAGCCTTGGAGACGCTGTATGAGTATCCACGTGGACGGTGCTAAGACAATCTACAGGACGAGCAGAGGAGATATGGCGTCTGGGCGAGATCGATGAGGTGTCATGATGAAGGGAACTCAGGAACTGAGATGGAGGCGTGTTACATGGTTGTCTCTCCGTCGTTGAGTTGTTCAAACGCAGGAGGGTCGTAGGATATGATCCACGTGTCGCTAGATATAGAGGGCGCCGAAACTTCTCCCCCACGGCAGGAGAAACTTCAGCTATACAAAACGAGGGAGGTCTCGGGGAGCTACCACGTTGCTCGGAGGGCGATAGGTGATTATTATGACTGTCCGCGATAGCAGACGATTTGAAAGCACCGTGCTTCGGTGCTCCTCCGGTGCATGGAGACAATGCTCCATCTTCTCCAATATGTTCTTGGAATTACTCCGGGAAAAAACAGCCATTATCTCTGGCACTCCAAACATCGCCCCACCTGAAATCATGGGATTGAGGATCTTCCTTTTGAACTGGTAGTAAAACTATCCGGTTATCCGCCTTAACGCGTATGTGATTGAGGAGGGGTGTACCTTTCTTCCTTCGAATTCTAGCTCTGATAACTCCAAGCTTGACCCCTAGCTGCATTTTAGAATCCATTTCCAAAATAAAGCCGAGGGAGGATGCTGCCGATATAAGGAATTCGTCATACCAGAATTCCAACGGAACATCCCATATGAGAAGCAAGATATTTTCTTTCCTGAAAATGGAAAATTCCTCCCATGGCATGATTTTAGCAATCGGACCAGAAATATGAGAATTTCCCACTATAGAGAGAAGATCGGGTGTAAGGCCAGGACAAACTTTAACCCAAAGAGCATTAGAGCAGATGGGTTTAAGATCGGAATTCCCATGTTGAAACCCAGTGTTGGCTTTGATCCATTCCTTAACTAGGAGAATAGATGCTCCCTCCTTCGTAATGATGACTGCAGATTTGGCCAATTCTATTCTATTTTTCTTAAACTGCACTTGATCTATAGTGAGGGTGTCTGCCGATATGACTTCGCTATCTACTCCGAGAGACTGGAAAGATGAGTTAAAGATGGATTCCTCTAATGGTGTAGCAAAAGAAGAAGGGTCTTTAGGGGTACTATTGCCATAAACAACGACGTCTTTGAATGAGTGACCTGGAGCAGGAATATTGATATTGCCGGTTTTTGGTAGGGGCATAGAACTATTGAGGGGACTTCGCAAGGGGAGTGGGCTTAGGATCCGAACATCGTCGAATGGGGGGGTTGGAAAGTGTTTCAGGGCCATATCTAGTACGTTGAACTCTTGGTTTCTTGCCATCAAAGTTGTCGCCATGAAGCATATCCACTGCTCTTGCCAGCTCTGTTTCGCTACCCATGCGAATTAACGCGAAGCCATGATACTCACCGCTATCTCTATCTCTGGGCATAACCACATCCATGACTGCGCCTGCTTGCCCGAAATGTTTTTCAAGATTAATAGGATACCACCCATGCAAATAACCTTTGACAAAGAGGGTGGGGTAATGAGCATATTTACTGCAACTATTTCCTGGTGGTACCTGGTTTCATCTTTTGGGGAGGACCTTAGTCCACTCCCCTTCCTCATGGACGATTGGGATGTTGCGATTATCGGGCAGAATGTCCTTGCCAGTCCCTTTGGTAGAGGTGGATGTCATGGTCGAACACTAGATCGGAGAGGACCCTCTAATCGCAGATCGTAAGTGATAAGTTCATCGGAGCAAAGAGTTCATCGGAGTGGAGAGTTCTTCAGAAGTGCAGAGTTCATCAAGGCTTGCAAGTTTGGGGGAGCCCACAACATGACATTCCAAGAATCTCCTTCAATAATCAATGAACTAGAAAACAAGCTATTATTGATATTTTGAGGCACTCCCTTAATGCAAAAGCTATTCTTGCTATTCTTTATATTTTAAGGCACTCCCTCAATGGGGTTTGATCCCCATTGAGGGAGCATGTGAATTTGATCTTGTGCGGGGCTATGCTAATAGTTATAATTCCATTGAGGGGGCATGTGAATTTAATCTTGTGCGGAGCTATGCTAATAGTTATAATCTATGTCATTAACCACATATGTGCATGTGCATTGAGCCAATCCGACTTGTCCCATATTATATTATGTCGAGCTGGGTCATGTCGTGCCTATCTGAATTGTGTCAAGTCAAGTCCATGTACGTGTCCGTGTCAGTGTCCCCGTGTGAATGCACGACGGGTTGGGCCATGAATGCAAGTGCATGTGCGGGTGTACTCATGCAGGAGAGTGTATAAGTACTCGAGGATTTTATTTTGTGCAAGTATACTCACTCTTGCCTTTTCATTTTGAAACAGAGAGATGTGGACAGTCAGTTGGTCGCACATATTCAGTTTGAATCCAATGTACCAAAATCTTTCTAAATGGTGTTTAATGCACTACTTCGAAGTCTTTATAAAGACTTTCATTTTTTTTATTTTTTTTATAATGAAAATTTGTTTGCTCTCATGTGAAAAAATTTCTCTTTTCCTTTTCTATTTAATTTAAGAGTTTTTTGTTGTTGAGTTCGTCGCTGAGTTAACACTTTCAGGTTAAACTGTAAGTGGTTCGAGTCCTCATACAGTGAGTGCACCATTGGGACCATGTCATAGTAGTTGTATCCTAGAGGTTAATTGCTATGAAAATTTATTACATTTAGAAATTATCCAAGGAGGACAAATTCGATTTTAAGCTGAGTGACGCACATGACGCATTGACTCAACTCTATAAATCTCCTATTTCATTGATGGTTTGGTTGCATTTCTTTCTTCTCTTCAGTGGTCGTTTAGTTGTTTTCCTTTTTTCAGCTCAATACAAAAACCTCTGTGCAAGAACAAGGTCGACATGAAATGTAATGGATGACCATTCATGGTGGAAACAGCGGGAACACAGCTTCTAACTAAGCATTCATTTCTGCCAGATTATCTAAAACTATTAGAATCTCCAGTACATCCAAACAGGCCTTTTAAGGGTATTGTTTCTCCCTTACAAGCCAGAACCATCAACAGACAATCAAAACAAAACCATAATTACACTAAGCCCACCTGTGTTGAACACCCCATTTACATATTCATGGTGACTAACATGATTTAAGGCAAAACAAATCAACGGACAGGATAACAGTTAAACAAATAACAGAATCTGCATAGAAAGAAATCCTACAATTCAGATTAACACCACCCAAGATCTACATATGACATAAGTAATTGACTATCCGTTACTTGCTAATCCGACCGCACTTCTACATCTGATTTGAGCAACTGACCAATCCTCCTATGCATGAGGCCCACCTAACGAATGGCCTAGATCAAGAACATGCAATGGAATAAAAACCAAATTATCTTCCTTCACTACTGATCAGTTGAGAGAAAACTCCGCTCGTCCTTGTATCTGAACTCTCATTGCTCGTCAATGCCGAACTCTCATTCTCTATTTTGATGCTGCTGGAAGGAGTACGACGAACCATCGGCAATGAAGACCCAGATGCCGACGTAGTACTGTCTTCATACGGTTCTCGAAGCATGGTTGTTTCTTGGAGTTGCAATGCATATTCCAAATTCCACAGAACATCTCCCATTGAAGGCCTATCAACGCCATATTCAGCCAAACACTTCTCTGCTGTTTCCGTGAATTTCCTCAGCGAATTAGCATTGATAGTACCCACAAGCTGAGGATCGATGATCTGCTCGATCAAACCCTTCTTTTGAAATTGCATGGCCCACTCAGCCAAGTTCACCTGATCTCTTGGGAGTGAGATATCAATGGCTGGCCTTGCACATAAGACTTCAATAAGCACTACTCCAAATGAATACACGTCTGACTTTTCTGTCAGATGCTGCCTCCTAAAATACTCTGGATCAAGATATCCAAAGCTTCCTTTGACATTGGTGCTTACATGGGATTGATCGATGCAGGGCACGGCTCTTGAAAGGCCGAAATCGGCCACCTTCGCCAGGTAATTCTCATCGAGCAAGATATTTGCTGATTTAACATCGCGGTGGATGATTCCATGTGATGAACCTGTATGAAGGTAGTGAAGGCCTCTTGCAGAACCGATACATATTTCAAGCCTCTGTTTCCAAGACAAACAGGGACAATCCGAACCATACAAATGATCCTTCAGTGTCCCATTTTCCATGAACTCATAGACCAAAATCATCTCTGACTGTTCTTCGCAATACCCAATTAAGGAAACGAGGTGTCGATGCCGGATTTTAGACAAGACCGTGATCTCAGTCATGAACTCTGGTAGGCCTTGCCTAGAACCAGGCATGCCTCTTTTCACAGCAACTTTCCTGCCATCGCCAACCACTCCTTTGTAGACATTACCAAATCCACCAGAACCAATTAGAGATTTCTCATTGAAATTGTCAGTTGCAGAGAGTATATCGAGGAATGGTATCTTCAACCCGAGATTGATATTTGGGCCAGGTGATGGATTGGTTCTATTAGTCAATGAACTAAATGAACTTCCACCAAAGCGAGGCACCGGCGACCATGCCGCACTCTCTCTACGTTTGTTCTCTGATTTGGGTTTTTCAGGCCTTTTCCGTCGACATAGGAAGAAGAACAAAACAATTGAAATGCAGATGAAAGCAAATCCTCCAACGGTCGAACCGACCAGGAGAGGGATACGATTCTTCGACTTGGGCTTTGGAATGAAACCCAATTCACCATTCATCTTCATGATTTCCAATCCATTCAGAATTGCGTTTTTCTTCGAATTAGTTCTCAGTTCTGAAGGCCCGACACTTACACTGATAAGACCGGAATTGTCAGGATCGACGATGAAGTCGATGTAGAAAGGGGCGGCAAGTGCTTGGGTGGTTAGGGTTGAGAGATCGAGATCTTCAAATGCCGAATCATCGTTGATATAGACATTGAAATACAGCTCGTGAAGAGCCAAACTGACAATGTCGCAGAAATGCAAACGAATGAAGTGTCGTGAACCAAGATCTACAGGAAAAACCCAAGTTATATTGAAATCAGTCATCGATGAATTCGTTACATTCATCTGTTGGGCGGTGGCGTAAACGGTTTCCGGCGCGATTTCAGGAGTCGGGCCTCCCTGTTGGTAGTTGATTCGCCCGCCAGCTGTGGCTGGCCTTGCGGCGGACTTCAATTTCAGGAAATCCTCATCAGGAATCCAAGTCCTCCACAGAGAGTCGTTGAATGGTGTGAGAGACGGGCCACCAACGTTGATTCGATGAACGGTCTCTAGCACTTGATGTAACAGACCGTTGTAATTCCCGAATCCGGTGGGTTTAACGAACCGAGCGACGTCGGCGATCAGATCATCAGGTGCGGAAAAGACTTCAATGGCGTTAACGAATGCGAATGAAGAATTCAAAGGTGTGAACAAGATCACCAATTTCTGACTGTTGATCTTGATTATGTACTCTTTTAAGACATGGGTTTTGTTCAGGACATTGAAATCTTTCAACAGAGGGAATCCAAAAGCGGAAACATTGAAAATGGCAGAGCTGAGATTGTAATCCGGATTGGAGAAAGGGTAGAAATGAAATCGTAACAGATAGGTGCCGCTGGCTTCAATGTCGAATTCGTAGGAAGAAGTCTTCCTGAAGATTCTTGCAGTTTGGTAAAGAGACGAATCTGGAGTTGGGTTTTGGTCTTGGATTGAGATCTTTGAATCCGTGGAGAGGTGAACTGGACTGGGATCATGGAAATCACCAACGAAATCTCGACTGTCGATTGTTGCCTTGGTGGTTGATCCGCAGAGAATGAGGTGTTTGATTGAAGGTGTGAAGGATGATGAGAGGAGTTGAAGAGAGGAGAGGAAGAGAATTAGGAAGAGAAGAGAGACGTTTGGATGGTTTTGGAGATTGGTTTCCATTTGGACTGGAATTTGGGACGCGTTTGGGGAGTTCTGATATTGGAATTTGAGAGAAATGGATTTTGAGAAGATAACTGAGTTTTTCTACGGTTGACTCGATCATGGACTGATCATAGACATGGAAAATCAAGATTTTATTATTTTTATTTTTTTGGGTTTTTAATGCAGGTATCAGAGAAGCGTAGAAAGTGTGAAAACTCAGTCACATGGGTATGATGTCAGCTTGGTTTGGATGGGACCGGAAGGTGGGCCCCACGAGAGCTAGATTTATTGGGGGGCTCCCCTATCAAACGGAAGCAGATTGCATGTGACCTCGGCCACATAGATATTTCTGTGCCATGGGCTGTGTGGGTCCCACAGATATGTCGGTGATAAATCTACTACCATCCATTAGTTTTGAAAGACCGCAGTCCGGAGGATTTTAAAAATCAGATAGATCCAAAACACATGTGGGATGTACCACACGAAACAGTGAGGATTGAATGCCTCGGGTGTCAGAAGTTTTGTATTATGATAATGTATGTTCCTACGGTTTATCTGAGTGGTAATAACTTATGAACGGTTTGGATGGCATATATACATCAGTATCAGCTCCAAAAGGGTTTAGGTGGATGTTTCTGTTCCCATTGTTTCCTTGGTGTGGCTGAGCTGAGTTTTGGATCTGGCTGATTTTTAGAATCCTGTTCTATTTTGGTCTTTCAAAACAGATGGACGGAGCGGATTTATCACGGACATCTCTGTGAACTCCATACAGCCCGCAGGCACAGGTATATCTCCGTCCCGGAGTCACAGGCAATCTGCTTCCCTGATAAACACCGCATACACCACGTGTGAGATGTCTAGGCCGTTGGTGCCGTAGCCGTCGTGTACAGCTGGATGGTAGCAGATTAGATCAGGTGAGGTCGGGCCCGTCGGGGTAACTGCTTGCTCCTGAAAGTGGGGCCCACTTTGATGAATTTGACGTGCATCTATCCGACCCATCCGTTATTCCTGCGCATTAATAGCATGAGCCCAAAAATGAGAAAAATCCAAACCTGAGATGGACCACAACAAAAGAAACGGTTGTGATTGAAAACCCACCACAAACCCTTCCTCGGGCCCACGGTACTGTTTATTTTCCATCCAATTTATTGACATGGACACACGGATCTCGATGAAGGGAAAAAACAAATATCAGTTTGATCCAAAACTTTTCTGGCCCATTAAAAGTTCTTAATGATCGGTCACCACTGTTTCCTGTGGTGTGGTCCACATGAGATTTGGATCTGCTTCGTTATTTGGGATCATGCCCTAAAGTCAGCTGTCAAAACAGATGGATGGCATAGATGTAAGGAACATGCATCACACAGTGGACCCCACAGTATCCACAGAAGCTCACGCAAAAGCGTGGCAAAAATGATTACACGTGCATGGGATCCACGCCGTCCATCATGTGAAAAACATCTCGTTTGCTACTGATCCAGAAATCAGGTTGATTCGACACTTAGGTAGCCGTCTCACGTGTTATGGCCCACCTGAGTTTCGGAATAGTGTAGCTTTAGGGAAGTCATTCCATTTGAATGGACAGGATGAAATATAGATACGACGACCGTGGACCTACACAAAGTCTATGGTGGGCTTTCTACGTAGACTGTTTCCTTTACACGGCGGTAGGTGTGTTCCACGTTACAGCCCAGCACATGTTGTCGGGAGCGGATTAGGTGCGTCGCTGACCGTGTGGCCCACTTTGATGTATGTATTGTATATCCATACCGTCCATCAGTTTTTACAGCTTATTTTAGAATATTAGTAGAAACATAAAAATAAAATTATAGCCTATTTACTAAATCTCAGATGGATGATACCATAGAGAACAGTGGTAGTTGATTGACCATGAAAAACTTTATTTGGGTTGTAAAAGTTTTGTATGAAGCTGATATTATGCTCTTTTCCCTTAATCAGGTCTGTGTGACCTTATCGGATAGCAAATAAACATTATGCTGGGCCCTAGGAAGTTTTTAACAGTAAGCGTTCAATCACTGCTGTTTCTTATGGTGTGGTTCACCTGAAATTTGGATCTGATTTTTTTTACATATCGTAAAAAAAAAAATGATCTGAAAAAACGGATGAATGGCATGGATATACAAAAAATACATCAAGGTGGGCCCCACATTCAGCGCCGCACTGTGTTGGGTGAGGCCAGAGCCGCAATATGATCTCCACGCGATCACTGAGCTGAACTGGTTCTCTATGTCACTTTCTGCACACATGGCATGCACGGATTAGATCTGAACCGTCAACATAGTGAGTCCAATAGCCAAGGTACCGTGGTCCGAAAAAGAACCTATTCCATCTTATAACTGGTTCGCATCAATTGAGAAGAAAGCTTATTTATTAAACGGTTAGAATAGTCCCATAAAGGCAATTTTTACTTGGTGGACCATTAATGGAGGAGACTTCCTTGTGAGTGGTTAGGATCTTGATAGATATGAATGATTTGCTGCCCGTGATGCAGTACATATGGGGCCCATGTTGGGATTACCCGCACTCTTGATCTAAATGCGAAACCGCTTGATTTTGTCCGTTCTTAACTCAAAAAAAAAAAAAAAGAAAGGCAAAGATGGAACATTTAAGACCTTTAGATGTTGGGGCTTCTTCGTGATCCTTTACCCGTGGTGTGGTCCATCAAATCAACGGTACCGATGAAAAATACACGAAAACCAGTGCCTCAGATGAGTATACATTTGCATTGGCTCACAAGGAGAAAATTCCTAGTTTCCCACCTCACGTCGCATGACAGCGAAGAGAGTAGTAGTTCACCTAAAACACATTGCACATGTGCATGACATCTAGACCGTTCCTCTACTGCGCCCTATCATTAATAGTCCACATTCTTTGTAGAAGTCGTCTTATAATCATGCTGGGATGAATGTGATGAGGTCGATCACGGTCTTCATCCGGAATCTATGGAGCTTCTCTGGATTCGACTTCTCAATTCCATGATAAAAAATAAAAATTAGAAATAATTCTAAAAAATCAAAATAAATTTACCGATAATTGATGGATGAAATAAACAAGTTTACACCCATTTATAAACAAGTTTACACCCAGTTTGGCAAATGCCACGTGGCCTCTCTCAATCTCTCGATAGCAACTTTGGGCCTGTTTGGCCGGACAGATCCCATGGTATTCGGAGGGATGGGACCCATTTTAAGATGAGTTGCGAAAAAGCTTGCGTGATGGAAAGACAAACGTACGCGGTGCTTTTGAAGACTAACACGTGGTCGTGTTATCTACGGAACGAAGCCGTCTACATCACTGTTTTTACACACCCTATCTGTTCTGGGTCCACCATGTTTCAAATACAAAATCTACTCCGTCCATCATGTTATCACCACGATTATAGAATTCTATGAAAAATAATATTTGAATCCAAAATTCAGGTGGGCCATACCATAGGGAACAATGAGTATGGTACAACAACCATAGGTTTATATCTAGAGCATCTCGGTTTTCATATTTCATCGAACCGTTCATCAGGTGTGACTCACATGGATTAAGGTAATATATAAAAATCTTCCTGACCCAAAACTACTTGGTCAAAAACGAGTGAACATAGAGGTTATAGGCGCATTTTTACTTTGTTCAATTTTGAGTGGTCCATATGAGATTTATTTATAGTATTTTTTTCAATATTGAAGGTTAAGATGATTCATAGTACCTGATGAATGGATTTGATTTCATATATACAACATGGTGGGCCCAGACATTTGAATCTTTTTCGAGCTGCGTAAAACAGGTGTTGTACAAGTTCCAGTCCGTCGTTCAGATTCACTCGTCTTTTCTCAGGAGATTTATATGGTAGACACGGAAGAACCGAAATACGTTAGATCCATTACAATAGAGTACACCTGTGAGGGTGATCATTCGATCTGGACGGTTAAACTAATTGGCCACCGCATTCACGGCTATGATTCTAAAGTTACAGCTGACATAGAACTTACCCTTTCTTTACATGGATGAAAATTCACTAGCCATTTGTGTTTTCTACCGTTGCATTGAAGACAACTAATCAGATATCAAGGATCTTCCAATCTCTACGTACAGTATGGTCCACTAAATGGAAGGTCCTGATTGGTGCATCATTCTGCCACGTATGATTTCAAGCGATCTGTGTGACATATTCAAGATTCTTCCGGCTGCATTGTATTATCTTGCTTTTTTCTCAATCATGACTTTCAAGATAATTCCAATCATGTCAGACAGCTAACACAAACCAGAGGAAACAGATGAGTGTCCTGATACAGAATGCAATAGTGTCCTGGTGTGTCTAAATTGATCAAAGTGGGATTTAGCTAGTTGATCCAAACCGTTGATATGATGGGAATTTTAATCGAAGTATTTTTCTCCAAAAATTTCCCAATATAAACAAACCTAACCACTGTAGATGTGGCATCAAAATAGACGGTCAGGATGACCTTATGAGCTGATACACCAAAACAACAGTCAGGATGACCCTATCAGGATGCTATTCGAGCGCGACGCATCAGTACCCGTTATTTTATAAAAAGATGAATTGTACACCAGTTTTCAAGTATGATGAATGGGGCCCATGGTTCGATAATCCAGACCATTGATCCTTTATATCCAACAGTTGATAAGCTACGTATCTATGCCTCGAAAGCCTTGTGAGTAGGAGAATCTTAACCTTATCTTATTGTAATTTTTAATGCAATGTAAAGGTTCACGGGATTGAATCAACAGCCGATAGATTCTCTTGATTTGGCTACTACCCCTGACACCAGCCAATGGCTGATGGTCGGTGCTCTGTGGGCCCCACCATGATGTATGTGTTTCATCCATGCTTTCCATCTATTTTTACAGATCATTTTACAGTAGGAGACGAAAAATGAGGTATGTCCAAATCTCAAGTGGACCACATTACAGGAAACAGTGTTGATTGAGCATCGACCATTAAAAACATTTTGGGGGCCATAAAAGCTTTGGATCAAGTTGATTTTTGTTTCTTCCCTTCATCTGCGCCTGTATGACCTAATCAACAGATTGGATATCAAATAAAAAGTACAGTGACCTTAGGAGGATTTTAATGGTGGATATCCAATCACTGTTGTTTTCATGTGGTGTGGACCACCTGAGATTTATATACCTCCAATTTTTTGGATCAAGCCCTAAAATGATCTTTAAAAATGGATGAACAGAATGGATGAAACATATACATCATGGTAGGGCCCACAGAGCACCGACCATCAGCCACGGGGCTGGTGGCAGGCGGAGTAGCCAATCCGTTTCCACGGAAGAGACATTGAGGGTGGGCCATGGCCCCTAGAGGAATCTAAAGACCAATCGCACCAATGCAGATTGAAGAGGAAATGTATCACACACGTACATCATGTAAGATCCAGGCCAGTCATCAGGTGGGAATCATTGTAAGCATGCCTAGGGGAAAAATTGGGTCTGTCCATCATCAGGTGACCTATTCACGAAGTAGAAAAGAATGAGAAATGGTTTATGTTCAACACAAATATGTACCTCAGATAATTAGTTGAACGAACTAAATTTTGGGCCAGTATATTTTCTCAGAGGGCCCCACCCGATGATTGGACTGGATCTGTAAAATATTTATAAGGTTATCATATATACTGCGTGGAAATTCTCGATCTCACGTAAGCGAGTCTGGATGGAATTTCTATGAAGACTGACCCGCGAGTAAGCAAAATACGGCAGCGGATTCGGTATTACCCGGGTAACCCCTACCGTGTGGGGCCCACTTTGATATATTTTGCTGTATCTAAGCCGTCCATCTGTTTTACCAGATCATTCTAGCACATGATCTGTACAAGTAAGAAGATCCAAATCTCAGGTGGACCATACCAATGGAAACAGTGATGAATCATCGTTAAAAACATTGTGGACCACTAGTTTTGGATGAAGCTGATATTTTCATTTTCTCTTCATCTATGTCTTCTTGACCTTATCAACAGGTTGGATGGAAAATAAACATCACGGTGGAACCTATAAATTTTTTAATGGTAGGCATTCATTCCCAACTCTTTCCTTTGGTGTGGCCCATATGAAATTTTATTTGATAATCTGCGGGGGAAAACACTTAAAATGGGATGGGAAAACTGATGGACGGCATGGATGTACATCAAAACATCAATATGGGCCCCACGGTAAGGATAACACCTGACCCAATCCGCTCCCGCATACACAAGGGGGTTGTTTGGATTCAGCCCAGGTCCTGTCGTGACAAGCTAGCCATAGACATGTGGGGCCCATCATTTGATGATCCAAATCGTTAATCTGATTACATCCACTGTGGATGATGGATGCCACAAAAATCCCCAAATTTTGTACATCCTAGCCATTCAATCGGTAGTCTAGAAATAGACATTAAGAAAAAGATATAGCAGAACCGACATTAATTCATCAATAGAGAAAGTCCATATATCAAAAGGTTAGGATCTTCCGATCTGGTTGATTTAGTAACATCCCCACAAATGTCAGGGCTCATCAGATCAACGGTCTTGATTACTCTACCATTGGGCCCCACATGCACGCTAATGAAAACCAGATCTGACTGTCCTTAGAATTCCTAACTAAAATATTCATTTACGTATTCACGGATCTTCAACTGCTCATAACCGACACAACACGACAACCAACACGAAATCCACGCGTGTGAAGACCTGGCTCTCTTCAAGCGCGCGCACTTGCAGTATAACGCACGTGCGAAACACAATGTTTTTAAGACGTCCATTTGCTTACTAGATTCTGGCCCACTCATAGAACTAAAAATGCCTACTGAATGATCTGAAAAGTATAGGCCCACCTGATGGAAAGCTCAGATCTTGCTGTCATATGTGCAGGGCTCCACACGCGCGTGGGGCAAGGAAGCTAAACTGTATATTGCAAATCAGATTAGGGTGTGAGAAAAACACGGCCTAAAAAAGTATTATTTTTTGTCGGAAGTCTATATTTAGCGTGTTTTATTCAATAAATTGAAAGGTACGGATTAACGATTTAAATATTTTGGACTCTAATATCCATTGCTACTTGTCTTGAGCGGCAGCATCGCTTTATCAAGGCTTATCCTCTTACAAACCCACCGTAGGAGTGATCCAGGTCGTTCATCTATAAGGTCTCAAGGTAAGCAAAAGCTTTAGTTTATCAAAGATCCTCACCGTCCATATGAATTTGGGTGAGAAATCTTGGTCCATTGTGAGATACTAGATATTTCTCACTGTATGGGCCATATGTTGTGTGACTGACTAGATGAGCGGTCTGGATCACCAAATCGTATGGAAGAAGGGGCGAATCTTGTCGGCAAAACCTCTTGCTGGGATTTGAGAATGGCCCAGTGAACAGGACATGAGAGATTGAATACTCAACCTAAGGCAACTCAAATTAGATCTAGTTAGGTTGGGTTTGCCAAGACCTTAACTCAAGCCTAACTTGACCTGGAGTCAGGAGGTTGACGGTTTCAAGCCTAAACCCAGCCCAGGCTGACGTGACCTTAAGTTCGGGTCCGGTCAATGGGCTCAGTTGGGCCAATTTGCACTCCTCGGTCCCTCATGTGACTTACAATGTTAATATCCACCCTTCATCAAAAGAAGTACATTCTACTAATAAACATGTGGTGGACAATTTCCCTCACCCGTTAATCCACATGAAAGAATACTCGTTATCCGTAAAATGGTCGTTGATCCACTTAGGCTCCATTTCTTACTTTCGTAATACGTGACTCTTTATTGAAGTTAGTTTGCCAGTTACAATGAGTGCAATGGTGGCTATGTGTTTGTGGGTAATGGCAATGTATGTAAAGTGGTTTGCATTAGATCGATGCGCATCAAGATGTTTGATGACATGAAGTATATCTTAATCAAAGTGAGATATGTTTCTGGTCCAAGGAAGAGTTTGATATCTTTGGGAGTACTCAAGGCACTAGGGTACAAATTAAATGGGTTTGATCGTGTCCTTAAAGTTTCAAAGAGAGCACTCATTGTTAGGAAGATGCAAAGGAATGGAAATATTTGCAAGTTTATCAAGAGTACTTCATCGAGTGAAGCTATATCGCATATAATGGATTCCACTTCTGCACTATGTGGCATGCGCGCTTGAGACACATGAGTGAACGGGGCATAAAAGTACTTTCTAACCATTGTTTAATTCTAATATTGATTTTAATATATGCGAGCATTATATATATGCGGTAAATAGTCACGGTTATCTTTTAAGCTTGGAAAGCATGTTTGTAAGTGTGTTTTTAATTATGTGCATTATGATGTATGAGGGCCGACATCTGTAGTTTATGATAAAGAGTCATCATATTTTGCCACATTTATTGACGATTGTTCCAAAAAAGTGTAGGTTTATTTTATAAAAAATAAATTCGACATTTTCACCAACTTCAAACAGTAGAAGACGATGGTGGAAAAACAGATAGGGCGAAAGGTGGAAGTGTTGAGGATAGATAATAATGGGCAATTCACTTCTAAATAGTTCAATCGGTATCGTAAAGATGAATAGATCGTGAGGCACAACACAGTGCATCATACATTAGAGCATAATGGTATAGTTGAGCGGATGAATCAGACTCTCTTAAAGAGAGCCCGATGTATGATCAACGATACTGGGTTAGGAAAGGACTTGTGGACTAAAGCCGTTAAAAGAAGCTTATTACTTGGTGAATCAGTCTTTCTACGACCATTGAATGTAAGATTCTAGAGGAACTGTGGAGTGGTGAGCAAATGAACTATTTGGGACTGCGTGTATTTGGTTGCGATGCTTACTCTTATGTACCGTCAATTGAGAGAGATAAGTTGGACCAATTGGATAAAAAATACATCTTTGTCGGTTATGGTGGTGGCGTGAAAGGGTACAGGCTATATGATTGAGTCATATGAAAAATCTTTCTTAGTCATAATGTTAAATTCAACGAAAGATCTTTATTTCATAAAGATGAGTACAGGGAAGTGGAAAAGTTAATCATGGACATTCAGTTAAACAAATATGAGACACATACTAATACTGGGATACAGATAGGTGCAAGAGCAAGTGGAGCAGCCACATATGAGAAGGAATCCGCCAATGAATTATAGGTTGTCGGCGATATATAAAGATGACACAAATGTTGTATTTGCCCTCATTATGGATGAGGAGAATTCGTTTACTTTTTAAAAGACTCTTGATGAGCCAAATGCCGAAAAGTAAAAAACATTGATGAGATGGATTTCTTGTACAAGAACGAGATGTGGGAGCTGGTGAAGTTTTTCGTTGGTCAAAAAATAATTGGGTGCAAGTGGATCTTTAAGAAGAAACATAATAGATACAAATTAAGGTTGGTAGCTAAGAGATATGCTTAGAAAGAGTGTGCGAACTTCACTGAGATATTTGCACTGATCATAAAATAAGTATCTATCAGATTCGTGTTTGCACTAGTTATCCAATATAATCTTGAACTAAAATAAATGGATGTGAAGATTACCTTTCTGCATGGGGAATTGGAAAAACAGATTTTGCATAAAGCAACCATACGATTTTAAAATATAAGGGGCAGAGAATAAGGTTTGCATGTTAAAAAGGTTGTTGTAGTTCTTGAAACAGTAGCCTAGGCAGTACATGAAATTTGATTATTTCATAGTAAGTCAGAAGTTTTTCAGGAGTGAGTATGATCATTTTGTCTATTATAAGTGTAAGACCCGTATCCTAATCCGCACTGTTCCGTTGATTCCCGCGACCCTTCTCGTCAGATTCCGGCAATCCGCGACTTATGGTTGACGTTGCGCACGACCGTAAGTCGTATCCTATTCATTTGAGCCGGCTTAATCCAAGACTTGTATCGTTGCGACCGCACCGTCGCCGCGGTTCCAACGCCGCAACTCACGCACCGATCCGATACCCAGACGATGAGATACGGACCCACGTTCAGTTCGAGCAAAAACACCGCGCGTTGCAAATCCCAAGGAATCTCTACAATATGTCCCATCAATCCCATCAATCACCCATCAATCACCTCTCATGTCAAGTACACACACACCCATGCTTCCTTTCTCCACAAGACAAGCAACCACCTAAGTCAACTAACCTCTCACTTCACCCATCACTCACTTCACCCATCACTCACCTCACCCATCACTCACCTCACATCACTCCATCTCTCATTAATCACACCTCTCTCTCTCTTTTCTCAACACTCCAACCCAAGCAAGGGAGAGCATCCAACGTCCAAGCCTCCCCATGGAGAGAAGTGCATATGTGAGGCCCACTTTTCACTCCCAAATCTCCCATCTTAGCCATCTAATTCCCATCTCCACCATCAAAGTAAAGCTCTAGGAGACCGGCTATCCAACGGACCAAGAAGATCTAGAGGTGGGTGCTTTGATAGAGTAGTTTTTCATGTTTTTAAGGTGGGCCAAGTGAGGCCAACCGATCAATGGTTTGGATCTCACTTGGGACCCTAAGATGTGGCCAATGGCTCATCTGGATCATCAAGATCATTCCATGATGGGGCCATTCTCCATGGACCCCATCATGATGTTTACTTTCCTTGTATTGAGGAGGTCATCTAGACCGTCCATTGCTAGTGGAGTGGGATCTCCACCGCTGATCTTTTGTTGATGGTCCATATGCAAGGGGACCTTGATGTATGATTCGATGATTGAAACGGAGGGCCCATAGTGCCGGGGTCCCTCTATCACGCGTGTCTCACTCTATTCCTCTTCCCCTCTCTTTCCATTTATTTCCTTGTATGTGATGGAATGGCCGTATGGCCCACTTGGATGGACCCCACCTTGATGTTTATATTCCATCCAATCCGTTCATGAGGTGGGCCACTCTCTGAAGAGGGCCCCCTCCAAATTTCAGAGAAATCCAACGCTCAGGTGGTCCACACCGTCTGAAATAGTGCGAATTGAATTCCACCATTGAAACCCTTTTGGGGTCCACACAAGTTTTGAATCACGCTGAAATTTATTATTTATTTTATTCATTCAGGTCTGAGTGACCTTATCAACCGTTGGATGACAAATAAATGTTATGGTGGGCCCCCACGTGGGACCCACTTTTACCCTTTAAAGCAGCTCATGCTGCAACGTACAGCAGCTCCATGGCTGCTGTGCTCACATCAGCAGGAACAATGGGGATGGGTTGGCTGGCCCCACATGATGTATATTTTGTATCTGTGCTGATCAGCAGGTGGTCCACCTTCTGAGGTGGGCCCTCTCCAAAAACGGGGCACATCCAACGCTCAGGCGGCCCACACCACAAGAAACAGTGGTGATTAAACCTTACCATTGAAAACCCTTTTTTTGGGCCCACTGCAGTTCGGGATCAATCTGAAATTTGTGTCTCCCGTTCATCCAGGTCTTTGTGATCTGAGCAGCAGATTGGATGGAAAATATAGGTTATGGTGGGTCCCACATGGAGCCACAGTGATATATGGGTTATATTGCCACCGTCCGTATGGACGGTGGACTTCACTGTGATGTATGTGACTATCCACACTGTCCACTATTTGGACAGTGGGACTCGCTATGATTTATATGTTCTATCCACTCTGTCCACTTGCGTATGGGTGTGTGTGTGTGTATATATATATATATGTTATATATGTATAGATGTGCATTGGTGGGCCTTCGGGTGGGCCTCCACTATGATGGATGAGCAGCATCCAAACTGTCCTCCTATTTTGAGGGCTCATTTCACGACGTGAGCCCAAAGGAAAATGAGCCAGATCTATGGTTCAAATGGGCCCGCTTTGATATGTATATAGGGCCCATGTTGATCCATTATGGTCATTCATTTAGGCCCACCTTGGTGCACATATAAAGCCCATGGGATCAAGCCCATTTGATGTGCATGGGGCGCAAATAGAATGGCCCATTGGACCTATTTAAAGCTCATGTGTGTAGTCCCACTTTGATGTATTTCACGACCCATGAGTCATGGACCATTGCAATGTACATAAGGCTCCTTGGTGAGGCCCATATGATTCGGCCCATTTGATGTATCTAAGGCCCACGGATCGAGGCCCAACGGATGTCCTTAAGGTCTATTGCAATGTGTGATTTTTCATGGTTCATGTAATGATATTTATAGCGGGTCGTGCCTAAGGAACAATGTTGGTTTGACGTCCACATTGTAGGTACAATGTTGGTTAAATGTCTGCATTGTAACTCTCCTTAGGGCCCATTGATAGACCCATACTCGTTACCATTCATCGCTTTATGACATGCTTAGTATAATCCCATGATTCATGCTCATACGCATCATACGTATGCTTGATTTGAGTGGTGACTGATCATAGTATATGCCATTGGGCAGACCACTTACGGGACTCCTTATGAGACGGAGTGCCCTACATGATCGCGCAGTGCGCGCTGGACTTCTGCATGATTTGACGTGTGATTCATGCATCTCGCATACGTATGACTTGATCACTGCACGCCCTAGCAACATCAGGGCCGTGGCTCCACAGGTACATCGTGGATGGCCGTATTGGATACCGGAAATACTTATTCTAGCACTGTGGGCACTTAGGATGTCCTTGGGTGAGAGTCCCAGAACCTTTTGGTACCAGGAGATGCTCCAACGTCTAGACCGAGTGGATACACGAGCGCCCGAGTGCCAAATACCAGTAGGCCGCGTCTCCCACTGTGTCGTGGTCGGTTGGAAGGGGGTGTGGCCTTATCCGCCTGAGTGAGAGGGCTATAAGCTAGGCTGAGTTTGACTAGCTCGCAAATGAGTCCGCTATCGACGAGCCGGGTAGGTATTGGCATACTACTGGTCAGGCGGATAGTGAGGTCTTATCCGCTTGCTTGACTGTGCAGCTAGGGAGGTGGCAGTCTCCGCGAAGTGTATTAGACCCCGGTGATATCCAGAGAGGAACTGTACTGATATACGCATTTGAGGAATACCGACTTGCTTGGATTGCATTTCGCATATGACATTTGGCTATGTAGGCCTTGCATTGCATCGGTGCGGCCGATGACATTCATATCTCGCATCATGCCTTGCATTACACAGTCTTGGTACATTCATGGACTTACCGCATACTTCCGCATTCTTCTGATACTGTACACTTGGCGTTTGCCTTACGCACACACTTACACCACCCTCTAAGCTTTTGTAAGCTTATGCACGATAGTTGCGTGCAGGTAGCGTTGGACGACAGCAGCGCTGAGACAGGAGTGCACATCAGGACCTTTTGGAGCTTTTGATCACCTTGTATTTCCCTTTCTGCATTGTACTTAAAATTGTTGTTATAGTGGATACGTGGTGATGTTGTTTTGTGACTTGGTTATGTCTGTGGTTATGCTCCTTTACACAAAAAAAAAGTTCATTCTGAAAATCCTCCTTGTAGGATCCCAGGATCGGAATCTGGCATTAGATTACCAGAAGCCGAGAATGGGGCACTACGGAGGCTGTCGACACCGGATTCAGCAATCGGGATTCATGTGAATCCGATTTTCAGGTTTGGGGCGTGACAATAAGACACTGAATGATGAAAAATTTATTATCATGGTTTTGTATATCGATGATATGTTTATCGTAAATTATAGCATGCCTGAGATTAACATAGTGAAGACTCAATTATCGGGAACATTTAAAATGAAAGATATGGAGGTTGTAAAGAAAATTCTCAGCATTGACATACATAGAGACAGGAAAATGAGAAAGCTATGGTTATCTTAGACGAAATACCTTGAAAAGGTATTGAAGAAGTATGGGATGGATAAAGCAAAGCTGATCAACGTTTCCTATACGATTCATTTTAATCTTTCTTCTGAATAGTGTCATAAAGTCGATGAAGAAAAGCAGTATATATTTCGTGTGGCTTATTCGAGTGCGGTTGACAGCTTGATATATGTCATGGTATGTACAAGATCAGATATTTCACATGCGATAGGTATTATTAGTAGATACAAGTCTAACCTCGACAAGTAACACTATGAGGCAGTGAAATGACTACTTTGATACATTTGGGGTACGCGAGATTATATCTTATCATTTTAAAAATCAGTAGACAAGCTAGTAGGCTATGTGGATTCTGATTACGCAAGCACTGTGGATAATAGAAGGTCAACTTCTGGTTACTCATTTGTACTAGCGGGTGGAGCAATCAATTAGATGTCAAAGCTTCAGTCTGTGATAGCTTTTTCTACAATCGAAGATGAGTATATGGCGGTAATAGAAGAATCTATGGCATTTGGTTGAGGAGGATGATAAATCAATTAGGGCTTCAGGGTGCGATTAATTTAGCTAAAAAAATATTTATCACTCATGTACTAAACATATTAATGTATGACATCATTTTATTCGACGGGTACTTAAGGAATGAGGCGTGATTTTAGGAAAGATTCACACAAGCATAAATCTAACAAACTTACTTATGAAGGTGGTTCCTACGGAGAAGTTCAAGTTCTGTGTAACTTCTCTAAGCTTGACAAACGCATAAATGAAAGATGGAGTGTGATCTACCAATGCCACCGACAAACCACTCGATGCCATCGAAAAAATCTATGTTGGTTGCGAGAAGATTTTAGTGTTGCTACTCGATGTCATCGAAAGTGTTTAATGCTATCGATAGATCGTCGATACTCAATGCCATTGGACAGATCATCGATGTCATCGAAGTCTCATTGAACGCCCATGTAGAATTGCATAAGTGTAGTATTTATTTCATATTCTGATTGAGATACTATATATATCAACTGTAATTATAATTTAAGAGTTGTGAAGAGTTTTAGGGCTTTGTAATTCATTTCTAAGGATTTTAAGGGCATAACTAGGGCTTGGAAAGTGGATTGAATCAGTAATACTCTATCTCTTGTATTTTTGCTTTCACAGTACTTTGCTCGTCGCTTTGTGATGTGGTGGGCCATTTCACTGGCTGGGGCACATGACAGGGTGGCCTTGTGTCTGCAGCGCAATGAAACCATGCAATGCTGACGGTTATGTGTTTTGTTTATGGGACATGACCGCCGTACCTCAACATCTCCACTGTTCCTAAAATAGATTTTGGTTTTGACTAATGAGGCCGGTTGCTCTACTGGTTTCCACTGAAACCAAAGTTAAAATAAAATAAAATAATAATATAATAAAATTTCCATAGAAACCTTATTCTACATGTTTTTATTTTCATTATTTTTAATTTTTACCGGTTATTGAACTGTTTGTAGGAAGAAATTTACTTGTGTTCAAAAGCTATTCAGTTGCTGATACACTGTGCCTTGTGGTGCCCACCATGTTGTATGCAAGACGTCTCACCTGCGGATTAAGCAAGCCCCAACTATGACGAGATTCCCCAAAAATCAGGCCTCTACAGTTTGTTAGGCGGACAGATTGTAGGAAACAACAGAAAACCGCCTAAAAGTATGATTTTTGTAGCATCCGACTTTGACAATGAGGCCACTCTGCTGGGTAGGTTTAATACATACACACATCAAGGTGGGCCCTATGTGCGCACCCTGATCCATTCCTCGTTTCAACACTTAGGTCTTGGTATCGATCCCCAGTGGGGGTGGCTAACACTGACTTGTCAACTGACAGTGTTGTGTACTAACAAGCTAACGAAAAAATAAAGAAAAAAGGAGAGCCCTATGTGCAACCCTTGCAGAGGAACCGGCCAATAGGTAAAAACGGCTAGAATTCCAAATTGGGAATTTCCAAACTTGGAATTCTTCTATCCTTTAGCCATACAAACTTTTGATATGATATGGCCCACCATAGATGGACCATGCCCCAAACACCTCCACAATGGGACATTCCCAAATCCTTCATCAGTCGTCTGCAAATAGACGGTTCAGAAGTTTAATACAGCAACTAGCCGCGTCCAAATGGAAATGAAAAAAAAAGTTGGATAGCTGATCTTCCAATCCGGGACATTTCGTCCATCAATGGCTGGGCCAACCATATCAACGGTAGGGATTGCTGAACCATGAGGGGTACTTTGTACAAAAATGAAAACCCAAATCATCAAGCTGTGGAGAAGGATTTATGGAGAGAAGGCCCAAATTCCAATGCTAGTTCTGCGCCATTATTAAAATCACGGCGACTCATCCTCTCACACGTGGCACTGGCATACAAATATCTGAACCATCCAAAGTGTGGGTCCCCATTGTGGATGGAGCATGAATGCGTGATCCGAGCCATTGTTCTATGGACCCCAACCATGGATGGGAGACAACCCAGAAATCTCCTAGGTCAGAAGATCCACACCCACTTCCATCAGTGACCTACAGAGAGATGATTAAGAAACCAACCCCAACCCTCATGCGCTCCTCAATATCAGATGAACCATCTCTTATAAATAAATAAATACATAAAAGAGCTCATCACATGATGAAGACTGATTAGAGGTTACCTGCATTTCAGCCCCAATGAGCTACTTCAAGGCGAGGGTCCCTTCCCAGGCGTAATGTCTCCGGCAAAACAAGGGCAGATAAAATCCTGAATGGCAGCCAACGCATTGCACTGTGTCTCAGCTCTCTCCGGAGCCTCATTACTTTGGCATGTTTTGAAATGCCACCCTTTTTACTCTAATTCCAGTGTAGTAGGAGATGTTTTTTTGCTGATTATATCCCAAAATAATCTGATCATTGGCTGCATCACTAAAATCACATCAATATAATGATCCAAATTGTCCAATCATTGGCCATATATATCAACGGTTAAAAAAATTAGCAAGTCACTTATCAGTGATCCTTATGCTTGGGGTGCACCCGAGGCTTGGAATTTCCTCAAATTTGGCCAGGGTATATATTTCAATGGGCATTTCCTCAATTTTAGCCAGGGTATATATTTCAATGGACTTATTATACTAATTCTATCGAATTGGATTCCCGTGCATTCCGATTACAAGCTGCCAAATACAATTGAGAATTCAGAATCGCCTTGATTTGTGATTCGAATTCCAATGCATTCCAAATACAAGCTCCAAAACGAGCCCTAAGAAAACAAGAAACACAAGACAGCACTAGATTGGGTGTGTTTGTGTGTGTGTAAGGTTGCAAGGTGACCTGTCTGACGTAGCATCAACATTTCAGTTTTGAATCGAAAGATGATCAATCATATATGAATGAAAATACCTAGAATGAATGAATCATGTCAACAATGGCTTATGCCGAATTTCTCTGAGACTAGTACACAGCATTGCAATGATGTCTCACAGCCGCTCCATTCCATTCTCAAGAGTTATGGCTACTCATGAGAGTAGGCTTCTAAGTCCCGCTCCCCCCACGCATGCAATGCCAAACATGCTGCAAGATCCAGGCCACCATGTATGCACTGTGGCCTAAAAATCAGGCCAGTCAGCCATCATGTGGGCTGAGCACATGTACGTCAGATATGGACCATTGGATAACTTCTTTGACCATCTAAATTCTTCAAAACGTGTTTGGCCCACCAGATGACTGGCCAATCCTGACTTTGAGGTGGCAGCACACACGTGGGGCCCAACACATATAAGACTCAGGTCTCACACATGCCAGCCACATGGGCACGTATGAGGTGAGAAGGATCCATCATCCTACTACAAATAGCCATTGTGTCTTCGAATCTCAAATACCATCTGAACTGCAACGCCATTGTTCTGTAGGTCGTGGGCGTTGATGATATTGATGCGTTTCTTCCTCCAGGTTTGGAACCTCTGAACTACTAGACGGTCTGGCATTGAAAGAGGCAATGCTCTTGAACCAAGCACTTTGGAATCTGGGGGTGGTGACTCTGTTGGAATTACTTGCAGATTCTGGAGTGACTGGTGAGTTGGAGGTTATACCCGCCAGGAACCGGTATGCCACCTTGCTGGCAGTCACAATTTCTGTCTTTGCTCGTCTCCACTGCAAAAAGATGAAAGTGGAAAGAGCAGCAGTTAAAACTGGAGCACCATGCAAAAGAAGTGATGGTTGAATTAGAAGTGAACACGAAAGCAGTGAAACTGCCATATAACATTTAATCTCTGAACATAATCCAAACTTCTGTGACTGGCCTCTTTTAAGTTTTAGGCCAGGTACAGAACATCCATTCAACTTCAAGTTCTGAATTTTCAATCAGTGGGAGGATTGCACAATTTTGAATCATGTTCTACATGGCCTTCCAATTATTCGCTAATAACACTAATTATTTGCTACAGTTCCTTTATGGCACCATTCAACGGTGTTAAGTTTGTTGAATAAACCCCTTTGTTTATTCTTTTAATGTGACATTGAAGTTCTTTTGCATCTTAGAATATTATGTAATCCCTTAAATAAAGATTCAAGTTTCTTCCTCAATGATGTATAGTAGAAGAGACATTATAAAATGTGGCCTGCACATGTAGGTCCAGATTTAGGCCCGTCTTCACCACGCACACACAGTGAAATCTACCATGATCTGGAAAAGAAAAAGAAAAGGCTACAGCCAGAGGCAACAAACCACCAGCCCAACCCCACAGACGTCTTATCAAATAGAAGCCAAAGCCCAATCCAAATCCAGCTCTAGCTGAAGAAAACACCCCTTTAGGGTTGCCACAAATATTCTGGAAGCATCTCGAATTTCTTTCATTCCAGATGGCCCATAGCCCCGCCAAAAGAAACATCCTCCACTCCTTACTCCTGGTCTTTCCTCCGCCTCCATGCCACTGCCAAAAAAGATCTTCAATCGAACTAGTGAACCTCATGAGACACCGAGCAGCTGAAAAATCAAGGCCCTCCAAGGAAAAAGAACAATGAACGAAGAGGTTGATAGTATACACTGTTTCCTCATCATTGTTTGGGTTATGGGCTTCTGTCCCATCCACAATGCTGCCCATATTTTGGAGCCTGGATTATCATAAACATGGTAGGCATGAGGTGCAGATCCCCCATAAATATGCCCCATATCACATAATTCCTTGTCATCAAAATCTAAAAAACAATTGTCTTTTAAAAATAAGCTAGGCTTCTGTGATAGTTAATCACTTCTATAAAATTGGTGGTTACGCACCATACACTGGCATAGTCATGTAACTCCAGACCATCGAGATTGTGGATAGGGTAACCCAAAACTCACACTGAGGTGACATTTTAACTATATAACTCTGACATTAAATTTGGACCACTCACTATTTTACTTTTGATCATCCATTAGATAGCCACTAATTGGATGGTCTGGATTGCTCAATCAATCTAATCATCAAGCCATGGTCCATCAACAATGTGCCCCACAATTTGAATGCTGTGAATACATGTAGATTGGCTTGTAGTTGCATGAAACGTGAAGTGGCACCATGTTCAGGTGCAGAAGCAGGAAGCATCCTTTTCAATATGTTATCCAGTACAAATGGCTAGGAAGTGGGGAGGGAGCGTAAATTCGAAGCACAATTGAAAGTGGGAACAACACCTAGTTGGAAGAATCCTGCAACCAGTTTGGCCACATTAAGGAGCATGAGTCCCCAAAATTTCAAAGATGGCGAACTACTTTTGGAGTGTTATCCTATCACAATTTCAGCCAATTAAGAATACAGAAAAGTCAAGACTAGATGCTAAAAGCACAAAATCCAAAGGCAATGGATAAGAGTCCCCAATAAAAAGGGCAGACCTACGAGCCCTTTTGCAAGCACATTTGCAATACAAATAGACTGTCTAGGGACTTGAATATTTTTAATTTCCATAGAGCAAGACACATCTTCAAGTCATTTGAGACAAAAGCAACTTCTGAGGAGGGGGGCTTCCCCAACAATGAGAGAGCTGCCTACCCGACTAGAAAAGACTTCCCAACCCAATTTTGAATGCCAATGATTCCACTCTATTAGCATTCCCAAAACCAGCCAACGTAAATGAAGGAAATGAAACCCGGGATTTTTCATCTATTAGAACTCCCCCGTGTACCAAAGTCCCCAGGATTGCCCAAAAACAATCGTCAACATTGAGTTTCCAGAAACCCGAAGGAGGCTTCAAAGGGATGGCATTGGGGGGCATGTCTCGGAAGTCATAAATAGCTGCCTTCCACACACACAGGAGATCTGAAACAACCTTAAGAAACATAATTTAAAACATCCCCAGGAAGAGATTATTCCTTTAAAAATTTGAAAAAAAAAAAAATGGTTTTTTTTTTTTTGGTTTCTTACTTTCTGGAATTTCACAGGTATTAATGATGGTATCATCAATGTATGCAAAAACGGTTATGTAATAGCCATTATGTAACAGTGGCCAACGTTACGTGTTATGGGGCAGTCACGGCCGTTACAAATAAAATAAAATAAAAAACCTTTGACAGCCCCATAATGACTGTTTTACCCCATATAACGGCCATAACGGCCCATTACAGGGCCGATATAGGTTTTTTCAGGGTTTTTTTAAGGGACCATAACAGCCATTATGGGGACCGTAACGGCCGTTACAACCCATATTGTCATGGTAATAGTGGTGGCTGTTACAGCCAACATTACCTTTACAGAATACCTCGGGAATCATCATTATTATCACATGTATCAACAATACAGTGTTTACTTCAAAAGGTTGTGTTACAGGTATCTCGCAATAACGTAAGACATCAGTGATATTATTGAAAATATCAACTAATGTAGTATATCTTTATATACACCCTGTACCTGTATCGCATGATACAGGTAACATCATCCAATATTATTGATAATACCGGTGATACCAGGAACACTGCCTGTAGGGGCAAATGAAATGTTTAGCCTAGAGATGAGAGACCTGATTTCGCTGAAAACAAACCTTTATTCCCAGCATTGGTTTCCACATACACGACAGAAGAGGGTAGAACCAATGTGTAGATTTCAGCTGTGGGGCCTATCGTGATGTGTGTACGACATCCATCCCGTCCTTCAGGTTTCGAAGCCTAAAAATCACTGTCCATCAGCTGCTAACCTTTTTGTTTTCTACCACCAATTTGAAGGCTACTGATTGGATGGGTAGGATCATCCAATCAGTGTAATTTTAAACCATTTTCAAAGCATGATAGGGTTCAGTGGATGGACCATCTGATTGACGCTTCCACCTACCATGTATCATTTTGGAGAAAGAGATCTACCATATTAGTGTTCTAATGGCTCCCGAATTGTGTACCATTGTGAAGTGCTATTTGCAGCCTTTGGATATGCAGGCACGAACGTAGCACGTGTACTAGATCCAAGATTTTCTCCAGGAGCATCTATGGTAAATGCATGCTAGCCTTAAGATGTTCCACTTATTTCGTGCACCACAAATGTAGGTTTAATATGTAACCCTGGTTAGCTTTTAAAACTGCTCATTAATTAAATGTGGACCACTTGATCTATGGAGCTCTGGTGTTATGAGCTTGGAACACTCACTGCAGGGCTCACCTGACGAATGGATGTGATCTCTTGTACGTTTTCCATCTGTACTTTTGGGGTTCATGTGGCACTTGTACACATGGATTTTCAGTAGAGAGATCACCTTGTACACGGCTTAGCCACATTGTAGCTTTCTATTAGAAAATTACTTTCAAAAGCCGCCATATGTTAAGAGGGGATTCTTTTAGATTGGTATTTAAGTATTTTCCCATGGGAGAAAAAAGTATGATAAGTGAAGAAAAATAAAGGGGACAATTTGCTTTCAAGTACTATGGATAGATTTAAGAAGGAACAAGTGATGGCAACTCTCAAATAATATGGAACCAGGACGTTTACTTACAAATAGCTTCAGAAGTACTCGGCAATTTAGAACGTTTAACGTGTAATTTGAAATATCCGAGCCTATTAAAATTCTTAGATTGAAACGTCAACAAATCAGGTTCAGTTTTTAATTGTCTGGAACTTGCACATAATAAATTATTGAAAGATATCAGCATGAATATGTGGTCCCATTTAATTGTTTCAAAATACTATTGTGCCAAGGATTCAGGCATTCCTAGAAAATGCCAGCCCAATCTTTATTACTAAGAAAAGAACAGTACATAGAGCCCATAGAGGAACAAGATTAAATTAACGAAAAACAGGACATGCTAAGAGAAGTTTAGCGAACAATAGAAAACAGCAACAGCAACTCACACGTAATGCCGTATTTCCAGCAACTTCCATAGCAGCATCCCCAGCATTAGCAAACCGGTTAACCCAAGCTGTATATGATTTAAAATCATAAGAATAAGATACATGTAACTGACAGCTAATAAAAAATCAACTATCATGAGCATCCACTCCAAGAAAAAATCCAAACGAATCATTTCTACCCAAGAATCAAATTTAGGAGTAATAGAAATTGACAATTCATGCAAATCATTTGTCTTGACAGACAGACTTAACTTCCATGAATTCCCTCAACAAACAATCTATAGATTAGAAACATGCGATGTTCTGAGGGTAGTGAAAGAATTAAGTAGAAAAAAGCATGCACTGAAGCATTGCACCACCATCAACCAGCACGATGCATGCTTTGGACTCACTTATCACAGTGTTATTTCTACAATTGCACATGTGGCAATGGTTCAGGTTCAGTTTGAGTCAGGCAAGGGTCAGCCCAAGCCCAAGCCATCCCCAATCTACATTGCACATGACCAACTCATCTCAATGTGTTCTCCATCATTTTCTCTCTTACTGTGGCTACTCCTAGACCACTTCGGATTATCTCATTCTTAGTTTTATCTTTCCTAGTCTGACAACACATCCATGTCAAAATCCTCATTGCTGAAACACACTCTCTGCTCACAATGTCTTCTTACTATCCAACACAGCCCCATATTAGCATAGCTGGTCAAGTAGTTGTCTGATAGATTATTTTCTTCAGTTTCATAGGCATGCAACAATCACATAACACTCCAAAGGCACAATTCCATCTGCCCAGCTCTTATTCTATTTGAAACATCCTCATTGTCACCAAATGTCCTCAACATTCTATTTGAAACGTCCTCTTTCCATGAGGACTAATTCGTACTAGTAGGACTATGATGTAACTGGGTCAATCTTCTATTCAGAACATCCTCCTGTCACTCATTCTATTCAAAACTAGGACAATCTTTCCACCTTTAAAAAAAAAAAAAATTAAAAATTAAAAAAAGGACGATCTTTCCCAACATTCTTGCCATGAGGGCCCCACCAAACTGTCACGGACTTGGATGTGGATCCTTCACAAGTTATGTGAGTCTGAATCGAGTCAAAATCACATGCACCTGCAGTTTGATCCACATTGTAGTATAGCAGACAAAAAATGAGTAAAATAAAAGTTAAAACTCTATAGTTGCACGAAGCATGAAGGAAGCAGCAATAGATTTGACTGCGGTAGCAGGGAGCAAATATAAACAGCTAGGAAGCAGAAGCGGAGCCAGAATGGGAACATAACTCTAATTTAGGTCATTTCTTCAATTCACTAGATTCACAGTTTTGATTCGCCTAATTCACCAGACTGGTTTGGGGCTCTAGTTCAACACAATGTTATCCAACTTAGTTGATTCACTGTTTTACCAGTAACCATAAATTTGATATCTATTTTGATCGTTAGTATTGCTTGATGAATGTGATGTAGAGATCTGTCCATCCACAACATGCCCCACAATTTTGATGCTCAGGATAACTGTACATGAGTGCAACATAAAAGGAGGATGAGTTGTTACTATTTTCAAAATCAAATGAAGGTGAATTATCATAGGAGTCAAGCATAAACCCCTATGCATGCACGAGAATCCATCTTCAAGATACTCCATGTGCCAACATGGCACAAATGTGAGATCCAAGAAGTCCATCAGGTGGATCCCACCTTGTAGATGCCATTGCTTGAAAGTCAAGCACAGTCCACTTGTTAAGAAACAAAAGGATTTCTTAGAAAGACTCGACTAACAATTTTAGATGTTCATTTCTTTTGTAGCCTGTAGCTCCACTGATCAGTGCGCTGGCCCTATTCTTGGTCAATGGCATTTGCATAGTGGGACCGATATAATGGACAGAGTAAATCCCCACACTAGTGCTACTTCGGATCCATTGTACACAAATGTGTGCAATATGATAGTTGATACACAGGCACTTAGAGGTTCTGAATGTCGCATACAAATAACTCAAATTGAAATGCAAAAATTTTGAGTCCATCTACTCTGTGAATCCACTGGGGATAAAATAATTGATGCTTGTGCAGAATATGATAGTTGATACGCAGGCACTTAGAGGGTCTGAATGTCGCATACAAATAACTCAAATTGAAATGCAAAAATTTTGAGTCCCTAGATGAGTCACTAACCAAATATTATACTAATTCAATGACTTGGACGTACTAGCAGATTTGTGAAAATTTTAGTGGGCAGTTGAACTAAAGAATAACCAACAGCACTAATTTGACAAATAGTTGATAATAAATCAGAGGTTAAGATTTTCAGCCTATCTAATTTTTGTATCATGACCTCTCTATAACAGGTCCTGCAATTTGAATGGTTTGTTTGGAATTCGTTTTTTGGCACATCTACAGTTTCTGAGTGCATATGTATCAACCATCACCCTACCAAAGTCTGAAAATCACTCCTCTTCCAAGAAGAGATCAAAATCCCATTTGCCGTCGGGGTTGTAGATCTGTCATTTTGAACTCATAATCACCATTTGCCATCAGCCCTTGGAGTTGTTGCAGATACACCATTTTCAACTACCACAAACTAACATGGTTTGAATCACAAATCGTCATGAACTAAGCACAATTAGAGAATAAAACTACGACAATTTGAATCAATGATATCATCAAATTCAAGTGATTTGAAATGTGAATTAGGTCACTTGAACTAATTCATAATCTGAGCAAATGCAGGCATGCAATAGATTAGGCAACCAAGGTCAGTGGTGTACTTTGATGCAGGAGTGGCACTTGGGTAGAAGGTTGGTGCAAGTGAGTGAGACCAAAATTTATTGAAGAATTTAATTCTTTAAAACTACTTGCCATCCGAGTCCCTGACAGAAAAGGGTGACAAACAAAATTAGTTTTGCTACACTACACTTTAAATATTGTCCTACATGATGGCATAAAGAGTCATTCCCCAAATAATAGCACCTTCGTATCCAACGGCCTGTGCAGCCAACCTTTAATTAACTCTCCTAAACAAACCATATTGGACCTAGCAGATCCCAAAGAGGTCGTGAAAATAGCTCCATAATTCCTTGACTGTAATTTGCAAAGAATAAACAGATGATGTGTTTATTCGAGAAAAAATGAAATAAAATAAAATTTGACGGATTGTGTGTGTGTGTGTGTGTGTGTGTGTGTGAGAGAGAGAGAGAGAGAGAGAGAGAGAGAGAGATGAGGACATCTGAGCGCCATACTAGAGGAAGGCAAAGCCAGTCTCCTTCTGGCTAAACGACCATTACACATAGGGCCCCACTTGCTTCAATCCACATTCCTAACCACATTGAAGACCCCACATGCATATTCGTGCATTTTTAAGAACCCCACACTATGCACGTGGCCTGCATATAAAAGTTTGTTGAACACATTAGACTATTAGATCGAGTGGACACAAAGATCGGACCATTGGATCATCATCATTGGACATCTTGATTATGGACCCCCATGGGCCACGAAATATTTTTTTTGTTTAGTTTGTTTATATGTTTCGTTATTTTTTGTATAACTCATATTTGTTTTGAGATTAGGGAGTTAGGAACAAATTTTAATTCATTAAGCGTCTTTAAGTTAAGAATCTTATCTGAGAGCGCCATTTTGTACAAAGTCTTTTCTAAGACTATAAAGGGTTGGACATCCCCACCCTAGCCAATATGCATGTTATGAATAAAAGATATTTCTCTCCTTCTGCTTTCAGATTGAACAAAATTTCATCATGTGATTGGATTGGTCGTGCAAAACCATGGGGAGCGATTCCCTGATTATCTTTTCTACTTTTCTCTCTCCTCAACAAGGTATCATCTTCTCTCATCTTCTTCTTTTCTTTCTCATTCACCTCTTCCTTTCTTTTCTTCTTTATTACCATCAAAAACCTAAATTGACCCATACCAAGACCAAACCCAGCTGGCCATCCTTTGTTGTCCGTACGGATGTACAAACGCATGTACGGACGGCTACCTTTACAAACAGCTTTGTACATGGCCCCCTTGCTTCGTCATGAATGCTCTTCCCTTCCCTTAGCTTCCCTCTTCAAAACATCTAAACTAATTTCTCCAAACCCTAACCCTAACCCGAAATTTCCAAAATCCCCAATTTCTCCAAACCCAAATCCTCAAAATATGCAAATTCCTTGACCAAATTATAAATCCCTAATTCCCATAACCTAAAACCCATATTCCAAATCCTAGAAACCCTAAATCCTAAATCCCTTAAACCTAAAATCTGAAATCCTAACCCAAAACATCCTAAAACCTCAATCCAAATGTTCCAAACCCTAATTCCTCTAAGCCTAGATACACCAAACCCATTTCCCACATTCCCCGCCCTTTAAACAGCCCTAACACATCAAAACTCTTACAAGACACATTATTTCCATTGAATTCATATTTAACCCTATATTTGGATGGGGGTTTTATCTTCCATTAGTCTTGGTTAATCAGTAATTTATAATATTCGCACTACAGGACTGTCACAAGCTTGAATTTGAACATGTCATAAATCTGAAAATTTTGAATTTATGGTAAATTAGCATCATGTTATCGTTCCATTGCTCTAGTTAGGGCATGTTTGTTAACAATGAAAAAATCACGGAATGCGGAACCCAAAAAGCATTGTGTTAAGTGATATTTGTTAACACAGAACCTTGAAAGCGCTCCGTGATTTTTACAAAATTTTTTTGGCAAAAAAGGTCTGGCTTAACGGTGAATATGGAATGTGCTCCGCGCATCCTTCTTAAAAAATAAATTTTTCTTCCAAATTCACCGCTAAGCACATTGCCAAGGAGATTCTCTCCCACGAATAGATTGCATAATACACAACGCAACTTTTAACTTGTAGAACTTCTCTAGGCCCACCATGATTTATGCGTTAGATCCACACCGTCCATCAACTTTTCCAGATAATTCTAGAGCATGAGCCCAAAAAATGAGGCACATCAAAAGTTCGAGTGGACCTCACCACAGAAAGCAGTGGGAATTGAATGACTACTGTTGAAACCTTCTTAGGGTCCATTATCATCTAACCTCTTCATACCACCACAGACCTAGATGAAGGGAAAACACAAATATCAGCTTGTTTAGGGCCTTCTATGGCCCCAAGAAGTTTTCAGTGGTAGGCGCCCAATTCCCACTGTTATTTATAGTGTGGCTCACTTGAGTTTTAGATCCGCCTTATTTTTTTTTATTGTCCTAAAATGAGCATGCAAAATGAATGGACGGGGTAGATTTCCCACTGACATCACGGTAGGCCCCACCTAGCATCCTAGCACAGGAAGTTTCTACGAAAGGCTTTAACAACAAATCCGCGTAGATTGTGTATAACGCTGCCAATAGTGGAACCAAATTGCATCGTGTGCCACACACCATCGACCTGACGTCACCAAGTTATGTGGGGCCCACCATGACGTATGTGTTATATCAAAACCATCCATCCATTTTTTGAGATCATTTTAGTGCAAGAGACCAAAAAAGAGGCAAATACAAATCTCAAGTGGAACACACCACAAGAAAACACTAGCAACTAAATGCTCACCACTAAAAACTTCATACAACCCACTAAAATTATTATTTACTATCCAACCGCTTGATTAGGTCACACAAACCTAGACGATGGGAAAACACAAATATCAACTTGATTAGAGCCTTCTATGGGGCCAAGAAGTTTTCAACGGTAGACTTTCGATTCCCACTGTTTCTTGTAGTGTGGCCCACTTGAGCATTAGATTTGCCTCATTCTGTCTTATGCCATAAAATAGTATGGAAAAATGGATGAATAGTGTGGATAAAACATATACGTCACGGTAGGCCCCATAAAGCCCCTGACAAGACCGTCTGTCACCAGCTAGGTGCGGGCGCAGCTTCGGTGGATCTTGGATCCGAACGAGAGCAGATTAGGTGAGACCCCAACCTCAACCAAGATGATGCGGCACTTACTATGGGGTTACCATGAGGCCAACATTGATGTATGTATTATGTATCTACACCGTCCATCCGTTTTTATGGATCATTTAGGGCATTATCCCAAAAATGAAGCAGATCCAATTATCAAGTGGACTATACCATAAGAAACAGTGGTGATTGACCTTCCTACCATTAAAAATTTCTTAGGGAAGCATGGATGAAGGAAAAGAAAAGAAAAAAATAAAATAAAATCAGCTTGATCCAAAACTTTTTGCGGCCCATTAATGGTCAATCAACACTGTTTCCTATGGTATGGTCCACCTAGTAATTGGATATGTTCAATTTTTGGATAATGTCATAAAATGATCTGGAAAAACAGATCTTTGACTTGGATGAAGAGAACACACAAATATCAGCTTGATCCAAAACATTTGTGGCTCATGAAATTTTTTAATGGTCGATTACCACTGTTTCCAATATTATCGTCCACCTGAGATTTGGATCTGCTTCATGTTTTTGGATCATACCCTAAAATGAGTTTTCAAAACAAATGGACTGCATGGATACAAGGCACATACATCATGGTGGGCCCCATAGTCACAGATTGCACCCCACATCTCCAAACAGGAGAAAGGGGCAAATGTGTCAAATTAACAGATTTTAGACATTTCAGACGTTTGTTAACGAACAGGTTGTTTCAGGTTCCGTACTTAATTTTCAGACTTATGTTGTCCTTTTAGACAGTTACCAAACAGGTTTTCCGACTTCAGATTCAGACTTCGGATTCAGATTTAACAAACATGCCCTTAATCTGTCTTTTCATTTCATGGTATCATATTAGGATATAGATCATTCTGTCCTACATCAATGTGTGTGTGTGTGTGTGTGTGTGTGTGAGAGAGAGAGAGAGAGAGAGAGAGAGAGAGAGAGATTGGGGTCACCATCTATTGATAGATTGAGATACTGGAAAATTTTAGCAAAGACGGATCAATATATATAGGGATTACTTGGAAAGGAAGGATTTGGGAGAGACAGAGAATGATATTAACTTGCTATTGATTAAGTATATACATTATTGCCCATGCCTATATTCTGTTAAAGTTTTCTATTTTGATCTTGCACACATGCATGCATGCATATAGCCATTTTTTCACTCTTTGTTTTTTTTTTTAGTTGAAACTGTACTAAACTCGAACTTTTCATTCTCTGAATTTTGGCATTTCCATTTCTTTGACCAAATTTTTTACCATCATTTTGATGATTGAGAACAGGTTAAACACGAACATTTCCAATACTTTTTTTGGGAAGGATGACAACTTTATTAAGCACACGGCAAAGCCAAAGAATCTTGCAAACAAACAGAAAACTGAAAGTCCTTAAGAGGACGAAACATTAACCCACTCTAAAACAGAATAATGAGCTCTCAGGAAAATGCCCCTCGGAGTGCCGAACTTGTTGCAGAAACATCTGTTATTTCTTTCAGCCAAAAGTGCCCAAAGACCAGCTAGAAGGAATAATCTCCATCTCCCTCTGCAAGTTGGAATCAGTCCAAACCCATGCCATTGAACAAAACGAACCGCTATCAATCGCAGAATCATCCAGCATATGCCGAAGATACCCCAGAACACTGTTCCATACCTCCAGAGAGAATGAACAGTGAATAAAGAGGTGATTTGCTGATTCCTCCTCGCCCCAACATGAAGGACATGCATTAACTAACATGAGATCCCTATTTGCAAGCACACTATTCCAGTCCGCGAGCCACGCAAAAGCCACCACCTTGGACGGGGCACCGTAAAAACAAATGGGATAGGTGTGGACTTTTGCACCAAGGGGCACCTTGCTTTGCCATATGGCATTTTGATAACCATCCCAAATACAATTAAGCAAAATCATTATTGCTTTCCACATAAATCTCATATGCACAAGTAAACGGCACTGAAATGGTGATAATACAAATGATATTAAATTTCAATCAGGAGAAATGCTCCAGTGCTCTCAAGGCACTATAAGTTATAGTGCTCCTACTTCCATCGGTTCACTTGGACAGTCCAATCTATCGATCTGAACTGTCCATTAAGCGCATAACACATTCCATGGGCTATGATGCAAAAATCAAACTGATCAGATGATCCAATCTATCCTTTATTTGGCCTTATTTTTATAGCCATCCATTTTCTATCCCATGGGGGGGATGGTTACAATTTTCTAACAAAAGCGATTATTTAGAATCATAAGCATTCCATGATGAGTCCTAACAAAGAATTATGAGTCCTAACAAAGAGATGGATTAAATTGGTTAGTGGATCTATTTTTGTGTGAATGATCCTGACCGTCCATATTAAAGGCTATTGATCAAATGGTGTTCGCATAGTAACCCATGAAATGTGCGCTGGACTTGTGAACAGTCTGGATCAATGGATTTGGTTGCCCATGTATCCCAATGCAACTAGGAGCACTATAACTTACAGTGCTCTGAGAGGAATGGAACATTCTCTTTAATCAGTAACAGAAAAAGAAACCGAGAGAGAGAGAGAGAGAGAGAGAGAGAGAGAGAGAGAGAGAGAAACTGAATATCACCTGGAAGTTTTGGCACACCAAGCTTCTCACAGAACTCATCACAAAAGTGGTTGCAGTTTTTTGATAACAAGTCGTATGAGGTCCCAGGCCACTCTCTGCTAAGTTCCCTTAGAATCTGATTTACGCTGAAGTTTGGCAAGTCAGTCTCTCCAAGGACAATGGATTCACGATAGGTGTACATAGGATTTCTAGTTGGTGGACAACTAAAAACCCCACTGCCAGTTTCGCAGAATCCAAAAGACCATTCCTCATCTCCATAAACCTGCAAAAATTGGCTGTGGAATAAATCATCTATTCTAAAGGTAAAAAAACCACAACCTTTAAAAGGTGTCTCTCATCTTTCATGTGCACTGCCATCAGGCAAAGTTTTGAAGAAATAAACTGCTGACTTAATTTTTGTTTATTTTCCTTCTCCTTTTGTGTGTGTGTGTGTGTTTTGAGAAAAGCCACAAACTACCAGTAAGCTTGGGAGAATAAACTAACGGTGATAACTAAATTAGAGTTGTAGAATGAGAAACAAAAGCAGCTGTTATGGGAAAGCGAAGCAACAAATACCTGCAAAAGAAGGACAAATATGCAGAAATCATAAAACTAGCTTGGAAAATGAAACCAGAAGAAGTGAAATCATCTATGAACTAATCACTACAAGTCCATAGTCTTGTTCATTTTTCACCTTGTGAACTTTTTCTTTTTTGAGAAGTACCTTATGAACAATATAGTAATGAAAACCATTCACCTACCACAGGTTGTATGTTAACTCAACATATAAACCATTTTAAAAGCATTTTTTGCCCTTGAAAATTCATGATATTTTCAAGGCAAAACTCGAAAAAAAATAAATAGATAATTAAAAAAAATCTGAAGGCCAAAAGAAAAAGTGTTGTAGAATGACATACAACCATTTGTAGGTGATCAGTCCTCTACAATAATATTCAAAGTTTTTTTTTTTTTTTTTGAAGGATGAAAATTTTATTAAGCAACAGCAAAAACTAAACAGAAAACAAAAGGAGAAGAAGAAAACAAAGCCCACATATTAAACGAGTGAAAAGCCAAAAAGCTACAACTCAGTTACAAGTACAACTCAGTCCAATCGGACAATAACAAGACAGCCCCTATCAACACCGCTTGAGGAGACCTACAATGATTCTGAAAGCACCGCTGATTCCTTTCTCCCATAAAGCCCACCATATTGCTGGCAGAGAAAGTTGCCATTTAGATCAAGAAAACTTCCCTCCACCTCCCCCATGCCACGCCCAAAGGAGGTCCCGGACCGATCTTGGCATCACCCAAGCCACTCCAAAAGCAGCTAAGAAGTGGTTCCAAACTTCTTGAGTGAACGGAAAGAAAATGAAGAGGTGATCCACCGATTCGGTGTCTCGATTGCACAAACATCACATATTAGGGATCATCATAGATCTCTTCTATAAATTGTCAATCATCAGAACCTTCTTTCTTCCCACTAACCATGTGAAGGCCACTACTTTTGCGGGCGTGCCGTAGAACAAAAAATGAAAGGTGTGTCTCTCCTGATGCTCCACAGCTTGAGGCTGAAACATTTTATAGAAAGACTTAACCGAAAACCGGCCTGAACTGTGCACCTTCCACACCAGGGAATCGAATCCACCTTGCAAATAGACAAACTAAAGATGATCCAAAAGAGCAGCAAAATCAGATACTTCATCGTCAGTTAAATTCCTCCTGCATGGAGGGGGCCAAACGACCAACGAGCCACTCTAAGAGATGCATTTTGACACCACCAAATCATTAGAAGGCACAAGACTCACCAGGGCAGAAAAATCGGACCGCAACGGACCAACGCCACACCAACGATCCTCCCAAAACCAAATTCTAGTCCCTTCCCCTACCAAGAACAACACACCTTGCCAAAAGATATCTCTAATCTTCATGATGGACTTCCAAATGTAGGCCCTATAAAGAGAGGACCTCTTTGTTTCTCAGACCCCCATGGATCATGCCATACTTATTTGAGATGATTTCATGCCACATGCAACCTTCTTCCATACCAAATCTCCATAGCCATTTACCAAGGAGGGCCGAGTTCAGATGGTTATGTGGTTGTAACCCTGCTCCACCTTGAGTGACTAGTTTACAAACCTCCTTCCAATTCAAAAGATGAAACTTGAAGCCTTCGTTGGAACCCCTCCAAAGGAAGTCTCTTCTCAGTTTTTTCCAACATGGCGAGCACGGCTTGAGGACATCTGAATAGCGACATGAAGTAGATCGGCATGTTTGAAAAAGTTGCCTTGATCAAAGTAATACGACCTCTAAGAGGAAAAAAAAAAAAAAAAAACTTGCTTCTCTAATAGGAAAGCTTGCTCTCAATTCTTTTTATCACCTTATCCCATAGATGAATCGTCGGTCTCCTAATACAAAGCGGAAGGCCTAAATAAGAGGTGGGAAAAGAGCCTTCCTTGCACCCAAAGGACAGTGCCGACCTGGTAGACTCCTCATTAGACAAGTGCATTCCCAATAATTCACTCTTCCTAATGTTAATCTTCAAACCGGAGACCACTTCGAAACATATCAGCACTTTCTTTGTGTCTTCCACCTTAACAATGTCTGCCTCACAAAAGTCAAGCGTATCATACGCAAATTGAAGTTGCAACACTGGGTCCATCATACTTCCCACCTTAAAGCCACTGAAGAGGCCAACTTCTTGACCTTTGACTAACATGTGACTAAGAGCCTCTACAATAACCAGAGAAAGGTACGGGTACAAGGGATCTCCCTGCCTAAGGCCTCTAGAAGCTTTGAAAAAGCCTTTCAGGGATTCATTGACAAGAACCAAGAATGAAGGAGATCCCATGCAAGTACAAATCCAATTTCTCCACTTGGCTCCACAACCTAGTCTGTCCAACATGTAATTCAAGAAATCCCACTCCACATTATTGTAAGCCTTCTCCACATCCAGCTTGTAAACCCACCCCTGCCTCTTTCTTTCTTTTTTTGCTTGAACAGAGAATCTATACATTCATGAGCAATTAAGGCCATGTCCAAAATCTACTTACTTTTAACGAAGGCCCGTTGGTTAGGAGAGAACGCTACCCACCACATTCATAAATCTTAACGCAAAGATTTTGGTGAGGATTTTATATGAACTTCCTATGAGGGTAATCGAATGAAAGTCCTAGGGAGCTCTTCTGCACCCTCCAACTTAGGAATAAGCATGATAAAAAGTGCACCTAACTCCATCGACAAGTGACTATCCGCAAAAAAACTCCTTGAGGAAATCCATCAAATCCCTTTTAACTATGTCCCAAAAGACCTGGAAAAGGGCAATAGGATACCCGCCAGGCCCGGGGGACTTGTCCCTCCCCAAACTCTCTACTGCTTCCTTCACCTCAATTTCTGATATCGGGTTTTCAAAGACCCGCATCTTCGTCAAAATTCTATCAAAATGGAGATAGTCCAGACTCAGCCAAGACTAATGATCTAAAGACAGAAGCCATCGATAGAAACCAATAATTGCCTCGCAGATATTGTCCTTCTTCTCTAACGTGTTGCCTTCAACTACTAACAATGTGATTTGATTGCACCTTGCTCTCGTTGAGGCTACACCGTGGAAAAATCTCATATTTTTGTCACCCTCTTTTAGCCACACAACCCTTAACCATTGCCTCCACTTAATTTCCTCATCTTTAAGAAACTTAGAATACTGTGCTTCCAACTTCCCACAACTAACGATATCCTCTTAAGATGCCTCTCCCCCTTCCTCCTTGATATCTAGAGTGTATTTGATCCAGAATACAAGCAACAATAACTTCTCTAGCCCCAAAAACCTCCCTATTCTACTCCTTAAGTTTCCCTTTGAGAAGCTTCAACTTCTTGTGTAGCTAGAAACCCGTTGCATCGTCCACAGTGAAGGAATTTCACCACCCCGAGACCATATCCTTGAACCCCTCAGCCTCCAACCACATCAATTCGAACCGAAAGGGTTTTGGACCTCACCTCTCAAAAGAATCCTCCAACACTATAGATTTGTGATCTAATGTTATCCTTGGAAGACCCTAGATCTGAACCAGTGGAAATTTTGATATCCAATCTGTAGACGTTAGAAACCTATCAAGGCGAGACATCATTAGAAGATTGTGGCCGTTCGACCATGTGAACTTAGCCCCTGACATAGGGATATCTACCAGCTCATGATGTTGAATCCATGAAGAGAATTCCCACATACTTCAGTGGGTCTTCTCGAAGCTAAAGCAAACAACGTTAAATTCTCACCCCCAAATGCACTAGGGCCCTGACCACCTAGCAATGATACATTTCAATTCATCCTAGAATGAATTTCTTTTGTTTGCTCTGCAGGGGCCATACACATGGGAAAGAAGCCATTTGAAGATAACAAGGATTTCAACTAGAACCACCATAACCAGGAAGTCACCACGCTAGCTTTCCTCCTTCCTCCAAAGACAGGAATTCCAAGCCACCACGATACCCCCTGAAGAACCAACCGCATCTAGAGAAACATAATCGTTCAACTTCTATCCCCAAACCAAACCCAAGTTTGTTCTGCTGAAAGAGGAGATATTAGTTTCTTGAAGACTGATTATCTAAGCCCTCGATTTCTTACACATGGCTCTAATCCGATACATTTTTCCTTGATCCCCCAAACCCCTCACGTTCTAGCTAAGAATATTCATTGAGACACCAACCTTGCCCTTATCCCCCTGATCATCTCTGTTGGTTTGTGGACCAAGCTTTCAAGTCTCAAGAGCTCCCACTGCCCTCTAGGGTTTCGCCTTGAAGCCCAGTACGATATATCTTTGCCCCTCTACTCTATGTATTAGAATAAAGCTACCACATCGTCGTCCCCTGCTTGGAAAAACATCCCCACCTTTCTCCCTACTATGTTTATGATGTCCTCGGTCCAGTCCAAATCCTTTGTCGATATGTGGTTTTCTTTCAAGAAGCCTTCTAAAGCCACAACTTCTTGCATTAGCGTTGTTTCCTCATGCAATATGCTTTGTATACACCCTGTAGAAGCTTGAAGAGGAGTGACAGCCAACATCTTGTCCATATTGACCCTCTCCACGACCTCTCCCCCAACCGCAAGAGAGAGCGCTTACAAACTGGGATCTTGTTCGAAGCTATGAGCAAGAGCTACCATACCAACTGGGGACGAATCCTAAAGGAGAAGTTCTGAACTCCCTGACTGCCCCACTATCTCCTCCTGCAGAAGGAGAAGACATCCTCTTCCATTGCTTCAAACTAGTTAACTTGCAACATCTGCCTGGTTAACTCCTATTAGCTAGCCTTAAGATTATTGTTTGGGTGAGATTCTCATGTACATCAGTTGCGAGCGAGCTTCTAGATCTGTAGAAAGGATAGAATTAAAAATGAATGCATAAGAGGGAACTTAGGAGTAGCACCAATCGGTAATCAAATGAGGATAATCAGACTTAGATGGTTTGGTCAAGTGCAATGGAGACCAATAGCTGTGCTGTTTAGAAGAAGTGAGTAGTTGCAACTTTTAAGGCTCTAGAAGGGCAAAGGGGAAGGCCCAAAAGGACATGAGTGGAGGTAGTAAGATAGGTAATGTATCCATATACTAAACTAAAATGTTTAATGATAGAAGTCGAACTAGTGCCATTCCATGTTGTATCCATGTCGTTTTGGGGTAACATGAGAAGATACAGCATCAAATAGACTCGGTTTGTAGAGAAGTGGGAAAAGGAAGAGTGCAGGAGCAAGAGCATGAGCTCAAAGAGAAAAATATAGATAAAACATTAAAGACCAAGACCATCTAGGATTCAAACTTTGAAGCTTGAAGTGAAATAGAAGAGCGTAAAGCAGTCTAAAAATGAAGCAATGATTGCACTGCTAATATTTTTTTTGGAAGTTAATTACACTGCTGATATGATTAAATAGCTGCATATGGTCGCACAAATCTTCTGCTTAGGGTGCAGGATCAAATGGATTTCTAGATTAGAATTAAGGGTTTGAAAATAGATTTCTAGAATATGTCACAGGTATCAAAACTTCACACCACGTTATATGTATAAAGGCAGAAAAACATGGTTTTCTGATTCTCCCTTTGGGACTTGATTTCTCAGTTCCCATCATATAGATAGTATAACTCGAAGACATGTGAGGAGTTCTAAGGTTGGTATGCAAACTGTAATATTATATTCGCACCACAGTATTGTATGGCCCTGTTGAATACACAGCATATCTTTGTCCAATGCAGCAATGTTGCAGTGAGAAATGCTAATCGGGTTTGCTCAAGTGATCCAAATGGGCAAGCACGATCATCAGGTGGGCAGTGGCTCACATGGGCCACACATGTACACAGAATTCGAATCATTGGTTGATTTTTCTTTGCCATTCTTTTTTTTTTTTTGTTTGGGGGGGGGGGGGGGGGGGGGGGGGGGGGGTTGTACACATTGCATCAAACATCATTAGGATTGCCAGATAAACGGTTCTGATCTTACACCGACCCAGTCCCCACATGTGAGGTGAACACACTTCCAAGCAAAACTCGAGCCAGTGCAATTAGTATCCCTAAGGTGGATCCCGCCTTGTGCTAAATTGAGGCACCTGGCAGCCCCATCATTTGATGGGCCATGGCCCCAATATCTCCCTTGTTGGATGACCCTAGGCAGTATCCAATTGATGACTTGAAAAGATAACAACATCCAACAGTCTACATTCAACACCAGTTCAGCCGTCCAGTCATGATCATCCAATGGAGGAGATTTCCAGGATACCTCCTCCCCACAGCAGCAATGGCCGCATGAACGGCTCAGATCACCAGAGGGACATCCAATCAACCCTCCCGCATTCTTTCCACGATTTCTATAATTCCAGACAATTACCAACCCAGAGAAAGAAAGAAAAAGCAAAAAACCCTAGATCTCATCTCAGACAACCAATGCGACAAAAATGAAACCCTAGATTAATATCAAATTCACCAATTTATTTAGAAAGAGAGAGAGAGAGAGAGAGAGAGAGAGAGAGAGAGAGAGAGAGAGAGAGAGAGAGAGAGAGAGAGAGAGACGGACCTGGACAGCGCTGTGAAAGATACCGCCCAAACCGATAGCGTCTTTGAAGATCTTGTTGATATGGAGGATGGTGTTGTTCGTCTTTGGGGAGGCGCTGTTCGTGACGTCATACACGTGCAGCACCACCTTCTTCATTCTCTTCTCTTCTCTTCTCTTCTCTTCTCTTACACTCCCTCCGATAGAAATCCAAAACGATTCCTCAGATATTTACAGGAATACCATCGGGAATCAGATCTTTCTTATTATTTTCATCATCACCATCTCCACTGTCTCTCTTCTTCTACCCTTTTCCTCTCTTTTACTTTTTCCATCTGGGATTCTGTTTTTTGTTTTCGCTCTCTCTCTCTCTCTCTCTCTCTCTCAACAAGGGCGGAGATCACTCGCACGTGCACATGAAGGTTTCTTTTCCCTGATGAAGAGACTGATGTAGTAAGATTACCGACGTTTTGGGGGAAAATAACGGATGCAATTTCCTGTAACCGTGGCTGCAGGTAATGGGTAGCATCATTACGGTCCGTTTGGACGCACCTCCCACACCGCCGTTTGGAGGCGAAACAGCGTTTCGAGCCAAATACCGTTTGGGTTTGCCTTTCGAAAACCCGGGAGCGGATTCCGTCATCGAGAGCGGATTAGGTGAGACCCTGGCCTCACCCAAGAGAGTACGGCCCTTACCGTAGGGTTACTGTGGGGCCACCTTGATGTATGTATTATGTATCCACACCGTCCATCCGTTTTTACAAATATTTTTTAGGGTATTACCCTGAAAATGAAACAGATCCAATTATAAAGTAGACCATACCATAAGAAACAGGGGTGATTGACTGTCCTACCATAAAAAACTACTTGGGGCGCACCTCAATGGGCTTCCGTGGTGTTTATTTAGCATCCAATCTGTTGATAAGGTCACATAAGCCACAACGGAGGGAAAAAATATCAGCTTGATTCAAAACTTTTATAGTCCATTAATGGTTAATCACCACTGTTTCTTGTGGTATGGTCCACCTGATAATTAGATCTGCTTCATTTTTTGGGTTAATGCCCTGATATGTTTGGGAAAACGAATGGGCAACGTGGATACATGATACATGCATCATGGTGGGCTCTTTGGTAAAAGCCACGCCCTTTTGGGTGAGGCTAGGTCTCACCTAATCCGCTCTCTCCCTCGTGTCAGGTGACACCAAGTTTCATCATGCTGTGATAGTAGAGCAATCTTGATATATGTATTTTATATTCAAGTTGTTTGTAAGTTTTGGCATTTTTTTAACACCCACACACACTACGATAGGAACTTGAGCCGGTGACCTTAGTGCTGAAACTCTTGTGAGTCTACCACAAGCACTGAGTAACGATCTAGATTTGACTGCTCATTTTATACCATGGGCTCAAAAATGAAGCAAATCCAGCTTAGTAATGTTTATTTTGTCATCCAAACTTGGATATAGTTACGTAAACCTAAATAAAGGGGGAAAAAATATCAGCCCATTCAAACTTTTGTGTACTCCAAAAAGTTTTTAATGGCCGAACAAATTGTTTCCTATAATGTGGTTCACCTGGTATTTAAATCTCTTCAATTTTAGGCCCATGCCCTAAAATGAGCTGTCAAAATTGAAAAGTATGGATATACATTACCCCAACCTGACCGAATCCGCTCCATCCAAAACCTGTCTAATCCCACTTTGCAAAATAGTCATTAGAAAAGCCAACTCAATTAAAACCATTTTAAGTGATTGCCATGCTGTGATCCCCACCTATAGTTTTCCTTTTCCTCTCAAGATCACTTTGATTTTATTATTATGGCCATCTAACAAAATGGACTGTCCATGTCATTTATGACCAAAGACCTTTTTATTATGCATCTGACCATTAATCCTATGGGTCACACATTTGCTTCCGCGTTCTTCTCAAGAATAGCTTTAATCTGATGAGCCTAGCCATTAGATCAATGTCCAATGTTCTTCTCAAGAATTGCTTTAATCTGATGAGCCTAGCCATTAGATCAATGTCCAATGAGGGAATGAGCATATCATCTATTATTGAATTGTCTAAACATCTCAGGTTAAATACAACTACCTATATGTGTGTGTGAGAGAGTGTGTGTGTGTGAGAGAGAGAGATGGTACTATAAGGTTGACCTCGTTCGAACTTCCCATGAGGTTGAGCTGTGTGGGCCCCACCATGATGTGTGTCAAACATCTACCCATCAGTCAGACACACCATTCCATGGTGGGCCATGGGCTTAAAAATCAAGTCAATTCATGACACGGGTGGGCCACACCACATACAACAGTTGAGAGGGGTTAGCCTCCCATTAAAACATTTATAATAATTTATTGGGCCATCGAGATGTGGCTCACAAATCCAGACCATCCATTGTGTGTGTCCCATTTGGATGAGGCGTCAGACCAAGTTTCAGCAGCATCCAAAACTCAGGTGAGCCCCACCAAATACTTTTATATGTTTTAGGCATGTCTTCACATGGTTTTAGATGATATGGCCCATCTAAGTTCCATATACAGCTGATTTTTGGAATATAATGCACGTATTGATATTCGATACACATCACACTGGGGCCCACGCTGCTGGACCTCATGGGAAGTTCCCATGAGGTAGACCTCACGGTACATTTATTGGATGGCTAATCTAACAGGGGTCAGCTGCATGAATCTGTTATCCAATTCCACTCCATCATGGACCATAATTCTCAATAAAATCATCATGGACCATAATTTTCAATAAAATTATAGGTCTTCAAATAATTTTTTACTGGCTACACTCATATACTTTGGGGCATTTTTTTTTGTCCTTTTAGAGCCTTCAACTTTAAGGGACTTAATTTTATTTTTCCTCGGTCCTACTTCCAAGTTTCCTTCAAATATATTTATTCATAATTTAGTCAGTTATGATTTTCAAATCAAAGTGACTTTTGAAGTGAAATTAGAGGTGAAGCCCATATTATAGACGGTCTAGATCTATGATTGGATATTTTTCATAAATGATTCACTGTCCATTTTGTTGGCCATGGATTGATTGACTACTGTCATCAGATTAAAGTGATTCTTAAGTAGAACGGGGAAGCATATGTGGGAACCCAAAGATGACTGGTGTAGATCCATGAAGTGGATTTATTTTATTTTTTTTGTCATAAACGATCCGGATCATCCATTTTCTTGCCCATTTATTGGATGGCTAAAGATCATAATGTCAAATTGATCCTTGAGAGTGAGAAGAGAATCAGAGTTGGGCCCACAAGAAAAACAATCTAAATCCATAGTCAGGTAGCTTTTATCATTCATGTCAGGACTGCATTTTGTTAGGCATTGATTATGCCTAAGATCATGAAATCAAAGCATTTATCGAAAGTAAAAGGGATATAGTGGTAGAGATGAATGTCAATCTGGACTTTTGATCCAAAGGCAAACATGCTAACCCCGTGAGTTATTTGATCTGCATTGTCGGATCTTTGATGCCTCTTGTATTGTTGGATCCGGACATTTTACTAAGTAGATGCAAGCTAAGTAAAACTTTGTTTTAAAAAAACATAAATGCATTATTCTTATTATTGTCTAATATCTTTAATATGTACATAAAATAGGATTTTGAGAGATCGATTTGGTAGATTGATCAATCGAGTGTGCTCCAAATTATAAAAACTGGTCTCTGGATAGTTTTGTACAGTTTTTGATCAATTGAACTGTTAGGTTGATCAATCGACCAAATTCGAAAAATACTTGTAAACTTTTTGAACACTTTGAGTATGTTTGAGCGATTGAACATGTGGTGCTCGATCAATGCTTAAATTGATGACGTGCGCAATTTTACGTAATTGCGCTATTAGTTTCCTATTCCAAATGTTATGTTATATATATTGGAAATGCTCGCCTGCAAACCAATTCGTACGTACTACGTACGAACTTTTTTGAGAACCCATCATACGTGATGTGGATCCAAAATTTGAACCGTTCATGTGAAGCAGCACCTCATGAAACCCCTCAGGCCCAAGTTTTACTTTGATCTAAAATTTTGATGGGCCATGAAAAATGAAAACAGTTTCCTCCCTTGATTTGCATTTCTCTTTGCTATGGCTCACCAGAATTTTAGATCTGGGTGAAAATTTGTCACATGGAGTTTCATGGGATTCCGCATCACATGGACCATTCAGATTAGACACCCATGGCACGTGTGCAAAGGTGCGCAAGGGAGCATGACTCTCTCTCTCTCTCTCTCTCTCTCTCTCTCTCTCTCTCTCTCTCTATATATATATATATATATATATATATATATATATATATATATAATTGCGGAATTAGGGTAATTCTAATCAGGGATAAGTCATTTTTAGAGTTTTGATAGGAGAAAACGAGGGTTTCCTAAATTGCATATACATGCTTTATTGTGTTTGTTTATTATTAGGTGATTCAAATTTGGGATTTGCTTTTGCAGTTCCTCAACAAGTAGTATCAGAGCCAACATTGGGATTCGATTTTGAATCTAAAACATGTCGATGAAAGAATCGAGCATTAATTATGAAACTAAAAAGTTCACCGATAAAAATAACTTCGAATTATGCAAAGTAAATATGAGAAGCTGTCTAGTTCAACAAAGATTACAGTATGCACTCATTGGTGTAGAAGAGCATCTGACATCTATGAGCGATGAAGAGTGAGAAGAATTGGATGAGATTGTCAAAATCTTGGTCCAATTATATTTGCAGAAAACGTCCTTTACAATGTTATCAATCAAAAGACCACCACAGGACTTTGAAAAAAGTTAAATAGCTTGTACATGACGAAATTCTTGTCGAATTGTCTGTATCAGGAAAAATATTATTCTAAAGATGTCAGAAGGGTCGAATCTTAATAATCACATCAATGCATTTAATCAAATACTTTTCAAATTAACGAGTGTAGAAGTGAAGATTGACGAGGAAAGCTAATGCCTAATTTTGTTAAATTCCCTTTCTGAGTCTTACGAGACCCTCATAGACACTATATGCCACAGTAGGAAAACCATCTACGTCGAAACTGTCATCTCAACCCTTCATTCGAAGCAGTTGAGAAAAAAAATAATAGTAGTAGTTCCTCTACGAATGCGTTAGTTGTTAAGGAAATAAATTTTAAGCGGGAAAAAGGAAATTCATGATCTCAATACAAGTCTAAGGGAGATGAGAAGATGAAGTGTTGGAATTGTAGAAGATATGCATATGAAGAATGATTAACGAAATCCTAAAGTTTATAAAGAGAAAAAATCAAATTAAATGTTGAATGAGTCCAATGCAGCAGAATCCAGCGAGGAGGTGGTTGATTATGATGTTCTGACCGCATGCAAATCTGGGTATCTAAGCAACGAGTGCATTTTGGATTCGGGGGATTCATACTACATAACTTTTCAGTGAATTTAGTTCACTAGTTACAGGGAGTGTGATGGTGGCTAGGTGTTTATAAGCAATGATATTGCTTGTAAAGTTGTTAAAATCGGGTCTATGCGCATTAAGATGTTTGATGGAACAAAGTATATCCTGATGGATGTGAGACACGTTCCTGAACTGAGGAGGAATCAGATTTCTCTGGGGGGGGGGGGGGGGGGGGGGCTCTCGATGCACTTAGGTGTAAGTTCACCGACTATGGTCATGTTTTACAAGTTTCAAAAGGGGCACTCATTGTGATGAAAGCACAATGGTGCGGTAAGCTTTATAAACTAATTGAGAATATTGTATCCGGTGGAGCTACAACGTCTATAGTGGAGTCCACATTGACACGTTTGTAGCATTCACGTCTATACCACATGAGCGAGCGTAGTATGAAGTACTTTCTAATCGATACTTAATTCATGTTTTAAAAGTGTTGAATTTAATATATGTTATTATTATGTATATGGTAACATAATCTCGACTGTCTTTTAAATTTGAAGACATGTAAGGGTGTTCTGAATTATGTGCATTCGGATATATGAGAGTTGTCACCCATTATTTTTTAAGATAGGATTATTGTTCTTTGTGATTGTCATAGACAAATTTTCTAGAAAGGTAGGGATTTATTTTTTGAAAAATAAATATAATACTTTTGCCACTTTCAAGATACGGAAGACAATGGTGAAAACGAAGACAAGGTGGAGTTGAAAATGTTGAGAACGGATAATGATAAGAGAATTCACTTCAAAGCAATTTAATCGGTTTTATAAAGACGATGGGGTCATACGGCATAACACAATCAGTCACACACCAGAGCATAATGATGTTCGAAATGAATGAATCAAACTTTTTTGGAGAGAGCCGAAAGTATGTTAATAAATACTGGGTTAGGCAATGAGCTAAAGACTAATGTTGTTAACATATATTGTTACTTAGTGAATCGGTTCCTATCTATGTATATTAACTGTCAAATTCTAGAAAAGTATGGAGTAGCCATGATATAGACTACTTAGGGATACAAGTATTTGGTTGTAATGCTTATACACATGTACCATCAATAGAGAGAGATAAACTAAACCAAAGGGCAAAGAAGTGTACTTTTGTCGACTATAATGATGGTGTGAAGGGATACAGATTGTATGACTGGGTTACATGGAATATCACGATAAGCCGTGACATCAGGTTTGATGAAGAATCATTGTTTTACAAGGATAAACACAAGAAAATAGAAAATTCAGTGGCAATTGATGTTAAAATAGAAAAAGGTGATATAAAGTAAGAAGTCGAGCTACAAGAAGATGCATATAAAAAGGTGGAGCAGTCACTTGTGAGGAAAAATTCACTGAGAGATCATAAATTATAGGCAAGATACAAAGATAACATGAATATTACATTCACCCTTATTACGAATGAGGGGGATCTATTTACTTTTCAAGAAGCATTGGATGATTCATATGTTGAGAAATGTATGACAAAGATACAAGATGAGATGGACTATTTGTATAAGAATAAGACGTGAGAACTGGTGGAGCTTCTCGTTGAACATAAAGCGATTAGGTTTAAGTGAATTTACAATAAAAACTAAGACAAATATAATGCAAGGTTGGTAGTGAATGAGTAAACCCAGAAACAAGGCATCGACTTTAACAAAATATTCTAACCAATTGTCAAGTACCTATTAGATTTGTGTTAGCGTTGGTTGCCAAATACAATCTAGAACTGGAGCAAATGGATGTAAAGATTGCTTTCTTATATGAAAAATTAGAATAACAGATCTACATGAAGCGATCAGAGGAGTCCGAAGTGCATGGTTCAAAGAATAAAGTTTACAGGTTAAGGATGTCATTGTACGACTTGAAACAATCATATAGGCAATTGTATAAGAAATTTAATACTTTTATGGTAAGTCTGCAGTTTTACTATAAGTGAATATGATCATTGCGTCTATTTCAAGGCACTAAGTGATGAAAAATTCATTTTACTAGTATTATATGTTAATGACATACTTATCGCTAGTCATAGCTTGTTTGAAATCAATACATTGAAAACTCAGTTATCAGAGATATTCAAAATAAAATATCTAGGAGTTGTAAGGACGATTTTCGGCATTGATATACACATAGATATGGAGAGGAGCATGTCATAGTTGTTTCAGGCTGAATACCTTAAGAAGGTATTAGTAATGTTTGGGATAGACAGGGCTAAGCCGATTAGCACACCCTATGCTGCTCATTTTTAGTTTTCTTCATAGTAATATTTCATTACAGATAAAGAAATACAACTTGTTTTGTGTACCCTATTCGAGTGTAGTTGACAGTTTGATGTATAATCGAATATTTCACATGCAATCGATGTTATGAGTAGATACATGTTAAACCTCGATAAATAATATTGGGAGGCAGTGAAATGGCTACTTCGTTATTTACAAGGTACAATGTATTACGTCTTGACATTTGAAAAATCAAAGGAAAAATTAATCAGCTGTGTGAATGCCGATTACATAGGGAATATGGATAACAGAATGTCAGCTTCTGATTACTTGTTTGTACTAGTGAGTGGAGTGATCATTTGAATGTTGAAGATTCAATTTGTAGTTGCTCTTTCTGCAACTGAAATCGAGTATATAGTAGTGACAAATGCTTTCAAGGAATGTGTTTGGTTACGTGGAATGATGAGTTGAGGCTTTGACAATAAAAGTATGATCAACTTGGTAAAGAATTCAATTACCATTTTTAAACTAAACTTATTAATATTCGTCATCATTTTCTATGACAGGTGCTCAAGGAATGTAGTGTTACTCTTAAGAAGATCCACATGAACATGAATCCGACAGATATACTTACGAGAGTGGTTTTCATAAAAAAGTTCAAATTCTGTTCGACTTCTCTGGGTCTGGCAACAGTTTGATGAAGATGAAGTGTGCATAAAAAGCGATGGCAACAGTGAAGTTATAATAGAGGTGATTAAAGATGGAGCTTGGAGCTATGGTTCATGATGGTTGAAGTCATGGTGGAGATTGTTGTCTGATGTCTTCAATATGTACATGAAACAAGGGTCTTAAGTGATCGATCAGGCTAATCGATCGATTAAGTGAGCCCTTAATTATACAAATTGGTATATTAATAGTTTTGGACAATCTTGATCGATCGACATAATTCGAAAAATACTTGTAAACTCTTTAGACACTTTTGAGCATGTTTGAGTGATCAAACATGTGGTGCTCAATCAATCAAGGACTGCCTAATCAATGTCGATTGATTGATGCTTAGATCGACGATGTGCATAATTTTACGGAATTGCATAATTAGTTTCTTGTTTTGGGTGTTGTGCTATATATATGAGTGTAACTGCGGGATTAGGATAATTCTAATGGGGTCTAAGTTATATTCATGTTTTAGAGACGAAAAAATAATACTTTTATGAATTGTAAGTGCATCTATCTCTTATCCTTTTCATTTACATAGTGATCGTTGTTGATTTGTGCCAAGGTTTTTTTTTCGCAAGGGTTTTTCCCACATAAGATCATGTGTACTTATCCATGCTTTATTATGTTTTCTTATTATTGTGTAGTTTGAATTTGAGGTTTGCTTCCGCGGTTCCCCAATACCTGCAATGATGTTTAAGTCTTAAAGATGTTGATTTACCCCATTGTAGTAGCATTTGTTGTTTTAGCTGTGGACCGAGACCCAAGAACCATTGTTGTAATGTAGCTGAAATGTTCAATCGATTGATTAATGGGGGTTCTTGGCTTTTTTTCCAACATGAGTAGCATTGGGAGCTACCAAATCAATGACTGTTGCCTATGGGTTTTTATATGTCCATGAAATGAAGTTAAAGTATTTTCAGAATACTAGTATTTGCATAAGGGCCCATTGAATCAATGTCCCTGATTGTAGAGAACATGGCATGTTTGCAGTGGGAATGTGTCACGCCCCAACCCGGACTCGGTGATAGGGATTCTTGTGAATTCGATTTTTCGAGTTGGGGCGTGACAGAATGTCTTCACCCTAGCATGCTGTCGTGCTTGGGTACATCCTTTCAGGTGGCTACAATTCAACAAATTCCAAGGTGGTTTCATGCAACCTGTGATGTAGAGTGGGTTGCGGATAATTTTATGGCCAAGATGGATTAGAAAAGACACGATGGGAGGCAAAAGTGATCTAGATCGTCAGAACTTAAAACGGGGCATATCTCGTAAATCGGAATGAGTTATCCGACATGACATATATAATTTTAGGATAGGACAAGCTACTTTAGCCACCCAACTCACTATGCTAGGTTGCCCATGCCGAATTTGCGAGATTCCATTAGATCAATAGTTGAAACCTATTTATTTTCATTTTTACTGTTTATAGTAAATTTTAGTTTAATTATAACTCTTCATCCGTTGGGCTTTAGGAGTTGCGACCCATTTGTTTTCGTTTTTACTATTTATAGTAAATTTTAGTTTAATTATAACTCTTCATCCGTTGGGCTTTAGGAATTGTGTACAACATGAAAAGTTCTTAGAATAATTAGGAGAATAGCATGATTGAGCCAAATAGGAAACTTACTATTTTTGGCTGAAAACCACGAGGTCTAGTGGAAATCGTGACCATCTATAAATTGTAAGTTTACTATTTATAGTAAGTCACAATTTTTAAGAGTTTTAGTTATAATATAATTTCAAAACTTCTTCCTAGGGTTTATTGTTCACAACCCCAAGTGTAGGGTCGCGATGTAGTAATAATCTCGGTAAGACTGAGGTTGAATTCACAAAGATTGAACCTTATACGTAATCTGAAAGCAACTATAACTAGAACTAGAAGAAGATGTAATCTAAACTAGGAAAAATTAAGAGAATAATGGTAAAATATTAAACTAAAACTTATAAAATTCAAATGTGAGAAACTAGGGTGCCAAGGATTCACTTGTAGCAATCGGAAAGTTACCTTACATGATTCAAGGACACAACTGGAATCAGAGTCCTATCTTATCTAGTTGGTAAGAGGAGATTGTCAGATATTTGAACTTCTCATGGATCTAATTATCAATAGATAAGAGTGGTGAAGATTTAAAAGTGATTTAGTCACCAAAGCATGCCTAGGAGACAAGGCAAACAACAACAATATACCAAACTCACAACCAATCATAAGATAATTGAGAAGATTAGGAGGATTCCATCACTCTACCATGCCTATGAGACGATAGTGAACAATGGGATTGCCTAATTTCACAATCTCAATACATGAAAAGAAGATATTCAAAGCAATCGCAGATCTATTGTAATTTGAGTCACAACAAACCATTAAATACTAAAAATATTCTTTCATAATCAAACTAGAATCTAAGAGAGTTCAATAAACATGAATCAAAGCATAAAAAAAAAATCATCACGCTACAAGCTTCACCTCTTAGACCTATCTAAGAGCTTTAGACAATCATGGACATGATCAAACTAAAATCTAAAGGAAAGAAGAAAAACCAAAGAAGAAAGAAAGAGAACTCGTTGCCGGCCCGCTCCACGCCTCCACGGCTGCTCATGTCCTTGGATTCCCACGTCCCAAGATGTTTTCTTCCTTCTCTTCTCCTCTCCTTTATATAGGCACCAAGGGGGTCGGTTCGTGGCTGAAGTCAGTGGGAAGATCGTGCGCAAGCTCTTTACGCAGCCAACAGTCGCATAACGCAAGAAAACATGCGTTTGAATAGAGTTTCGGCCAGTAGACGCTCCGAGAATGAATTATGGCTTCATATTTGGGGTAAAGACCCCCTTCTTGAGCTTTTGGACGATTCAAATTAGATATTCAACCATCACCTAGGCCGTACAACGCTTCGCAATGTCCTGAAAAACTGGACTTACATAAAGTTTAAATCGTTCTATGTTGAGATGCTCGGTTAGCCCCACAGTGATGTTTTTGGAGAAATCTACCCCGTTCATTGGATTCTTAGTGAAATTTCGATCAGAAAGAAATGGTTTTGGTCGAGTTTTGGTGCGGCCCACTGTATCGAATCACCTCGTCATTTATCCTGTGTTTGATAGCAATCTGCGTGTGTACACATGCATGGGACCCAACGACCTCCATGGGTACGGTCGTCCCCACCCCCTGAAGCTCGTGTGCAAATGTCATATGTACACGCACGTCCTTTAGTGGGGCCCACTGTGATGTTTACGTGAAATCCACTCTGTCCATCCATTTTTTCACCTCATTTAAGGAGTTGAGACCAAAATTGAAACATATCCAGATATCAAGTGGGCCCCAAATCGATGATTTATAGGTTGATCTGTCCTTTGGGCCACTTTCACAGGGATCCAAGGGCTGAATTTCGACTTATATGGTTAATTTAGGGTCCTCAAGCCAAATATAAAGTTTCGAGCCAAACGAATGGTGGGAACCCTGCGATCTTGCATTCAAGACGATTTTTAGGCCCTACATCTCCAATCACTTGATTTTATCAGATCTTTAGCGTGTTAATTCGTTAATCTCGGTCCCCTAAGATCCATCCCTTGCCTTGGTGAATCTTGAGCATTAAATTTATGCTTTTAATACCTTTTTTAAGTTCAAGTTTCTAAATTCACCTTGCAACACAAACACGATTAAAACTGAGCATTAAGCATTATCATGTTCGTAAAATCAAACAATAAGTCAAGTTTAATATGCAATATTTGACCCTCAACATTTATGTTATTATTTAAGAGGGTGTAGCTCATTTTTCATCACCAATAAATTCATTACAAATTTTCTGGAATTATTCTATTTTCTTATTTTTCCTTGTGAGTTTATGGCATCTATGTGAGGATTCTAGGGAAGTTTTGTAGATTCGGTATAGTTAGGAAGACGTGATTGACCTCACGTCCTTCCTACATGAACCTGCCAGCATGGAATAACTGCGCATAATAAGGGCCACTGATTAAGATGTGGCCACAAGGTGGTCCACTCATCTGGTGGGCCATGCACTTCTCTGGCAATTCTCATTCACAAGCAGAAGCTTACACAACAAATGTATGCACGTGTGATTGCTGAAAGCATGTGTGCACACGAACTGCTTGTTCATATGCCCAGGCGTGGATAGTACAAATACACCCCTGGTTTCGAGCAATAAACAGAAGCCCATGTTTCAGGTCCACTCATTCCCTTCATCAGCATATCCCACAGGCTTACTACAATGTGAAGAATAGCATCTATAACAAAAGGGTCCGTACTAGTGAAGCTGGTTTTACTTCCGCTCAGCATTTCTAATACAGTAAAAGAGAACGTGACAAAGGGTGTGTTTGGCTGCACTAATTAATCAAAATACAATTCTTAATCAATCAAAGTGGAATAATGAAACTGTAGTCGTGTGAGATTCAAGGAGTTGGACTTAAAAGGAATGGCTATTTGCAATTCAATTCGCTTTGGCATCCAAACGCAGCCCAGCTGGAGAAGCATTGTGTAGTCCTCTTGTGGGAGATTCTCCTCTGTAGGAAAACATGTGAAGGTAGCACAATTAGGAAGGAACCTCTTTATCCTTTGCCCAATTCCTTTCATTGGTTTTGTTCTCATTTCATTCCTTTATAAGGATACTTAGATTAACATACATGGCTACCATTGGGCTCAGCCATGGCTGGTACTCTACCATCTTTGGCATTGAGCTATCCAATGAGTAGGAAATCTCGACACAGCCCGCTTAGTTTGGCGAGTACACATCTTCCTGTCGGTTCCGCCACTGTCAACAGTACGCGTTTTTTGGAGCTGAAGGGAGCATCACATAGAAGCATTTGTTTAAAGAGAGTGCCATGGCAACCGCATTGTGCCAAACGGTCAGCTGATCTGGGTGGGCCAGACTCTCGACCAGATCCAGTTCGGGCATCTGACACAATTACGCAGTTCTACTCATTGATCAATGGCAAGAAGTTCGAGAAATTGAGAGAGCTCATATCAGAAGATTGTTATTTTGAAGAACTGTCGTTTCCCAATCCATTTCAAGGGAGAACGGTTCTCTCTCTCTCTCTCTCTCTCTCTCTCTCTCTCTCTCTCTCTCTTCTACAATATCAATCTTTAAATCATTTGAAAAAGGAATATAATCATGTTGGATAGAGATGGCCCCACATCCAGATCATTTGGTTCAACACAAGGGTGCAACTCAAGCCCAACCCAAAAGTCGAGTCAGGTTGAGGATTTCCAGCCCAAACCCAACTCAATCTCAACCCAACCCACCATGAACTGACCCGAAGTTCGGTTGGGTCAGATCGGATTGGGTTGGACCCAACCCAAGTTGTACACCTACCAGACACTCATTTTCATTGAATGGCTAGGATGATTGGATTGGGAGAATTCTAAGGCATTGCCTATCTCATGATGGGGCCACCAGACCAACAGATCATGCTGCCAAAAGGTGGTTCCACATGTACAGTAGCTGGGCCCGATAAATCCCCGACATGATTTATCAATCATGACATGTGTACTGTGCAATTGCAGGAAGTTATGTATTTCTTAACCGAACTAGCCAACGACATGGGCCACAACATACAGTTCATTATTGAGAAGGTATATGGAGGTGACGAATTTGCAGCCGGAGTAATGTGGCACTTAGGTAACGTAAACCTCCGATTTTCAATCATGGTCACCATCTCTATTGTCTTTCTTAGTGTTATCACAACAAAGAGCATTGTCATTGCAGAATGGAAGGAAAAACAAATTCCCTTCACCAAAGGCTGCAGCTTCTATGAATGCTCAAAAGTGGGAGAAAAGCTTGTCATTAAGTACTAACCATTCTTTTCTTCTCGCCATTTACGTCTTGAATTTTCGGGTCACCGATTAAGAACTGTTACATGCATGCAGGAAAGCTCGGGTTGTGATTGAATCGCCGGTGAAGCCAGGAGTATTTCTGCTGGTAAAATGCCTCTTATTTCGTTCAAACTGGAACTATAGGATCTTTGCCCAAGGACCCCTCTCGCGAAGCATCAATCACCTTTAGATGGGCTGTTGGGAACTTCAAAATCAAAACCGAAGATCATGCTTCATGTTCGGTTTATCTGATGGGGGTCATGTTTCTAAGGACTCATCAGGCACATGATCTTATAATTCCTAAAAAGCTGCAATAGAGACCTGAAAGATAATTAAAGTCGCACTTCATTTATATATAGAAAACTCGTGGTGGCTGGTGAAGCTAAAATTTTCAATAAATTGATAAATTGATAACTCCGGATTACGATTTAAAGCTTTGATGTTTGGATGCAATATCAAATTGGATCCAATAAAAAAGGAAGAATCATAAATTTCTTTCTTACATTTCCTCTTGATTGCGAATTGATTCAATTCACCTGTGAATCCAAACATGGCCTAAATACAGAAACAATGCATGGTTTGATGGCAATCCAAGGTATCGTAATTGCAAATCAATTAAGAAAAAACAAACATGTGATTTGGTGCATTGTCAAATGGATTGCAATTATCAGTCTAAGAAAGAGAGATGTAGGCCATGAAAATCAATCATCATCATTTTACTTTGAAACTCTGTTTCTTGTGCTCAAATTTCCAAGTTAAAGATAATGTAGATTTTTAAATTCTGTCTCCTGATTTGGGCTGCCATTTGAGAATTTCAGAAACTGTTGTCGGTGGTCAGTTCCGTATTTGACCGATTTCCGAATTTGACAGAGAGTATGTTGCTTTCAACATTTCTCTACTTAGTATCTTATGCAAGGCCCTTGTGATATGAAAGTGACAGCTTCTGCTTTTTCTGTGGCAGGATTCCTTCAAAAACCTCATATAGTACTCAAGTTTCTATTGAAAATTTACAAGATATTGGTTGAGCCTATGATCCTTCCAGTTTTGGTGTATTACACCCACCTATGGGAATTTGTGGCCCGCATGTTTGGCTGCGTTTTCAACATACTACTAAAGATTTTTAAGTTGTTTAAGTGAAACTAAACATTATACTAGAATATTATGAGCATGGCTCTGCCCCATTTCAAGTAACAGCAACAAGAATTAGTACCACTCAGTCATCCTCTCCATCATGGTCTGATCCCATTTCCAGCAATGAGAGGACAACAAAAGGCCCGAGAACTGGTGGCGGCAGTGGCTTGTTCAAGGCAACAATGGGTTCAGCTTTGTCATCCGTGATGGGCCTACCCTCAACGTTGTTTTCTCCTTGTTTCTTTGGGGTTGTAGTTAAGATTCCTGTGTTCACAACACACCTCTGTTAAAGAGAAAGACACTTTAAAGAACAATTAGATTCTTGTGATAGCATTTAAGAGAAGGGAAATGATATTATTGAGACATCTCTTTCATATCTCTATCATGATATGATAGAGTTCCCTTTCCACTTTACAATGATATGATAGAGTTCCCTTCACACCTTACAATGGCACAAGGGATGCTAGTGCTGCATCCAGATCATCCATCAAATGGGCCTACTGTGGATGGCTCATAGTTCAAAAATCACACAAATTGGATGATCTATTGAATGCCTTTAAACGATGGCGAACTGCAAAGTGGCTAACAGTCAACATTCGGTGGGATAAAGCCTGGGGAAGTCAGGGCTAGGATTGTCCAATCAGTGTGGCTTTTCAACCATTAGCCATCCAAAGCAGAACCCACAAGGCAGACGGACTAAAATGGGAGGGAGGCTTTGACCATCCAAAGCAGAACCCGCTAGGTGCACGGTGTAAGATGGGAGGGAGGGTCTATCATATTACGGTATACATGTCTCTTCTGGTACCATTTCTCCTAAAAGAGTGGCTTGGCATTACCCAATGTTCCTTTCATGGGATGGATTTGTTTGAGAATGTTTTTAACAGGAAATGCAGTCATTCCACGCATATTGGCTGCAGCCATCTTTGTCCCTTGTCTTAGCCTTTTGGAAATTCAAACTAGCGATACTGCAAACTGGAAGATGTATGCAGGCAACAACATTCAGCATAAACTGGTGAAACGAAAGACAGATGGTTATGCATATCATAGTTTCATATGACACCCATTTGGATCTCTCTCTCTCTCTCTCTCTCTCTCTCTCTCTCTCTCTCTCTCTCTCTCTCTCTCTCTCTCTCTCTCTCCCCTCCAAAAGGGTTTCTGCAAATCCCTTTCGTCTCTGTCGACATTTTATTGACTCACCGAGACATTACGTTGACTCGCTGAAAGCAATCTGATTGCAATGGCGAGTGGGCTTTTCATTGCTCATTTCGACAAGCGGAGACCAAATGGGGGTTTGTGGAAGTGCATCCAAATGCACAAGGCATAAAAGAGTTTAGTTCAAAACCAAAAGGCTCTTTCGAGGGTGCATCCAAACAGGCCCTAAATAGTCATCAGATAAAGTTCTAAACTGCATGAAGGTCATCTATAAGCTGATGCAAGAAGAACATATTATAGCATGTTTTGAAGCAAGATGAAAGAACTTTCATATGCAATAAAATGGTATTTTTAGGTACAGCTTCCAAGTTTATGCAATGTCAGGATGAAGCACGTCTTTCATACAGGACAATCAAGACCCACACATGTCTGTCTTAGTCAATATTTATGTGAGTTTTTAGCAGGGACACTTGGAGGTTTCAACTTTTTGGTATTTTTTGGGCCAGAGTACGTGGGTACACCTGCATGCTCCTCGAAATACCACACTTCAAAATCAAGATAGACGAAGTGTCCTAGTGATGCCATAGATAAGAGCCATGTGGAGAGCACAACTGAGCTCTCCTACACATTCTTCGGTTTTTTATTTTTTTATTACCATGTAAATTTCTTTTGTTGAGTTGACTATTTCCTCGCCGTCAGGCTTACTTCCGTGTCTATGTCGAAGGAACTATTGACAAGGTTTCCTTTCATTGACTCTAGGGTTTGCTTCATTGTTATTGATAGCTATCAAGGCCCACAACATCGAAAGATCACGTATCTTTGTAAGAGAGAAAGTGTTGTTCATTGTAGTGTTATATATATATATATATATATATATATATATATATATATATATATATATATATATATTACGGTCTCTTCTTGAGATAGTTGCTGCATAATTTTCAGTGTTTTCCATTTGATTTTTTTTTTTTAGTTAAGACTGAGATTAATTGGTTTTTACTCAAACCATGGGTACCCCATTTTTTTGATCCATTTCTTTGCCTGGTCGAAAAGCTGGACCTAAAGTGAAGGGGCCCACCTCACTTCTCCCCTTCCCATGGCCACACGCTAGACTGATATTAATTGGTTTTTTATTCAAACCATGCATCCCATTGAATTTCCTTCGGTTTGTATGTTTCCATTGCTTTCTCTTATTTTTCATTCAAATAGTGAACTCAAACCTACAACAGAGTTTTAGTCTTAAACTGCAACTCAAACACCCTAAGAGCGTGATTTACTATAAATAGTAAGCTTACTCTTTGTAGACAGTCACAATTCCTACTAGACTTCATGGTTTTCCGCCAAAAATAGTAAGTTTCCAATTTGGCCTAACCATGTTTTTCTCCTAAATTTTCTAAGCTCTTTTCATGTCGGGCAGGACTCCTAAAACTCAAAAGGATCAAAAGTTATAATCGAATTAAAACTTACTATTTATAGTAAAAAAGAAAATAAAATGGACTTTTGACCATCGATCTGATGGAATCTCGCACATCCAACGTGGGCAATCCGGCATAGTGGGATGGTTGGCTAAAGTAGCTTCTCCTACCCAAAATCATATATGACATGTCGCAAAACTCAATCTGGTTTGCAAGATACAACTGTTTTAAGGTTCTTACGGTCCTAATCACTTCCGCCTCTGATTGGGCCTTCTCTGGTCCGTCTTTTCCATGAAAGTGTCAATGACCCACTCTACATCGGTACCAATCCAACGCTGCTAACAAAAGATCTTCCCAATCCACACCCTTCACAATTTTCAATCCACACCCTTCACAATTTTTAAAGCCTAAGTTCAAAAAATCCTTACGCCGCAATCACAGACCTCTGGGTGTGGCAATTCCACCCAGTAGAAGCAACACACCAATCAAAATCTCAACCTTTAAGAGGTACTGATAATATCATATCGCTCCACTCCACTACCCATTTCTACATGCATCTCGTTAAAATGTCTCAATCTGCTTCTGCAAAGAACCGGTTAACTCACCAACTGCAGAACAAGTAGGCAAAACCCAGCCCGATAGAGGATTCACTACTAAGAATCCTTTCGAATTTGAACATTTTCCCTTTTATCTGACTGTCCATTTGATGCCCACCAATCGGAAGGTTTAGATCGTCCTATCTGTGTGATTTCTGGGGTGTTTTAACTGATAATTGATTTCAGAAAAATAAAACCCAATTGCATCACTGAGAGAGAGAGAGAGAGAGAGGAAAATATCTCAGATACCAATTTACAGAATACATAGAAAGAAGAATAGAGTTTTTCGAAACATACCTTTCTTTGATGGGATTTCTGGGGCGAAACTATAAAATTTTTTGAAATGATTACGAAACATCACGAAGGAATGGAAGTTGGTCGGGGGTGTTTTTAACATGCGGGGTGCAAAGTTCCTGAAACTTCTCGAGTCGATGAGGAAATCTTTTATGCTCCGGTGAAGTACGAAGGTTCATGCAACTGCACTTAGATGCTTAAATCAAACAATCCAAATGGGAATCATTTTACGTCCGTGATAAGACATTTAAACAAAATGTTGATTATATCCCGTGGGAAATCTATCGGACGGTGAAGATGGGAAGTAGTCAATCTCCTGAATTCATTGATTAAATGTCAATCAATATTGGGTTAAAATGGCCTAACCACCTATCATTAAGAATTTCAACCTTAGAGGAAGAACAAGTAAAAGGAGTAATACCATAAAGAAAAAGTGTATCCGATAAAATAATGATTTTTGTAATTAACACATATTTGGTTAAACCACTCATAAGAACCATGGTATATTAGGATATAATGTAATGGTTCCACTGAATAAATAATCCATGTGAATCTTAAAATTAACAATGCTTTGGAATCGGTATAATTGATCAAATGGAATAAAGCAGCTTAATAAGAATATATTTCTAGTGCTAACATAATATAACTCATAATTAACTTAGAAAGGATAGGTGACACTCATAAACAAAGATGGAACGGAGAGAAAAGCAGAATTAAAAAAAGAATATGAAAAAAAATAATAATAAAAAAAAATAACAAGCAAACTTGTAACAAAGGCGTGGGTTACATTTAAAGAGAGAAGGATACCTATGGTTTTAACTATGGTTAATTTATCTATATAGTTTTGTGTCGTGGCTCATCTTGTTTTAGTTGATGTTTTAACATGAGATGGTGTAATAGATGTAACATACGAATTTCATGTTGTCACCAAATCGACCCCACTTAACCTTTGTTGCAAAGTTTCTTTATTACTATGCTCAATGTAGACTTCAAACAAAGAAGTTGAGAAATTCATATTGGGGCCAGGAAAATGGGAGGATTTAACATCTGAGGTTTGAAACATTCGGGGCCACAAAAATTTTATATGTATTAAGCTAATATTTATGTGTTTTCAGTTCTTCCTAATGGGAATCACCTCATGAACTATTTGGAAGGCATATAAATATCATGGTGGACCTTGGGAAGCTTTCCGTAGAAGGCATTTGTGTCTCACTTTTTCTTGTTGAATTTTTCACTCGGTTTTTGTATCTACCTCATTTTTTAGCTCATGTCCTAATGTAAGGTGGCAAATGAGATGAACATGATGAATTTCTCACAAACATCAAGGTGAGCCCCACCTACCTTCCAATGGGTTTTATGCAATCCTTACCATAATAATAGGATTCCCTAAAATCACGCCTACACAGTTATTAGTTGTGATGCATTATAGAAAACAACCTTCAAACACAAGTGGTGGCCCATATGGTTGTTGGATCATCTGATTTCTAGAGTGTCCAGCTTCCTCTGCATGGCAGCCCTGACGAATAACTTGAGTGCCATGCACAGATCTTGTGAGCAGGGGACTTGCAAAAGATTCAGCCTCAGACAAAGGGGGCGTTTGGTTTGTAAGTTATTTTATATAAGCTACTTAAGGTATCTTAATTTCTATTTTTTAAGAAAATAAGCTTGTTTAGCAAACAATATACTTGTAGCTAAAAAGTAAAAAACCAAGTTTTATTTTCAACATGACGTAAGTATTTATCCTTTAGATTGGTTTGGCCTACCCTCATATTCATTATCCATCATGTGAGGCCAACCTTTGATGTGGACTCTTCATTGTATAGCCTCACCTTTGATGTGGGCCGTTTATTATGCAGGATTCGCCTTAGATGTGGCCATTCACCCTTAGAGGTTGACCTTTAATGTGCACCGTCCATTCTGTAGGGCCCAACTTTGATATTGGTCATCCATCATGTGGGCCCACCATCAATGTTATTGTCCATCATGTAGGGCCCACCTTCAACATCCACCACCCATAATGTGGAACCCACCTTTGATGTGAACTGTCCATCATTGGGTCATCCATCATGCGGGCCTAGCTTGGATATGGGCCACTCATCATTAGGGCCCACCTTGGTATGGACCATCCATCATGTGCGCCTCACTTTTAATGTAGATTGTCCATCATGTGGGTTGTTCATGATGTAGGACTCACCTTAGATGTAGGCCATTCATCATTAAGGGCCAACCTTTAATGTGGACCATCCATCATTTGGGGCCTAACTCGATGTGGGCCATCCATCATGTGGGGCCTTTCTTCATGGTTCATTGCCCATCATGCGAAATCCACCTTCGACGTGGACCGTCCATCATGTAGGCCCCACCTTTGAAATGGGTTATCCATTATACTGGTTCGATTTAAATGTGAGCTATTTATCATTAGAGGCCGACATTGACTATGCATAATCCATTATGTAGGCTCGCATTAATATGAAGTCATCTATCATGTGTGGCCTACCTTTGATGTGAACTATCCATCATGTGGGTCTCACCTTTGATGAGAATAGTCCATCACATGGGGCCTCCTTTGATAAGGGCCATAAAAGAGAGGCTCCTATGATGACTGTGATATTGAAATAAGTAACTTTTAGTGTTAAGTTACTTTTATGACGATGCTTACCAACCTAACATAAGCATAAGAAGTAAATTTAAAATAAGCTAAAAAGCAACTTATTTGGTGGTATCCAAACAGGCCCTAACTTAAGTGTAAGAAGTAAACTTAAAATATGTAAGCCCCGTATTCTAGACCGTACCGTTCCATAGACTTTCGCGGTCTTACCGGTCGAATTCCGGCAACCTTCGACCCTTAACCAATATTTGCGTACGACTCTGATTCGTATGCCGTCAACCCGAGCCGACTCCACCCAAGACCATTACCATAACGACCGCACCATCGCTGTGGTTCCGATGCCACGACTTGCACGCCGAGGCGATACCCTGGTCAAGAGATGTGGGCCAACGTTCGGTGCGAAGAAAACGCCGCGTGTTACGAAACTCAAGAGAATCTCTACGATGTGTCACATCAATCCCATCAATCAATCAATCCATCAATCCATCACATGTCAAGTACATGTCAAGTATACATCACTTTTTTACCCTTCCCAAGCAAGCCTCAAAAGTCAAAAAGTCTCTTACAAACCCATGCCTTTCTTACACAAAAGGCCACAAAAGTCAAAAAGTTCTTACACACATCTATCACTCCATCTATCCATCACTCACTCTCTCTCCCTTTACAACTCCTTGTCTCCTTCTCATTTTCAAAAAATCTAAAGAAGAACCCTCTCATACGTATGAGAATTTCTCCAAGCTTCTCCCTCTCTTTCAAAACTTCAAGTATGACCCACTTTTCTACCCCATGATCTCTCATCCTAACCATCTATTCTCCATCTCCTCCATTGGAATCAAAGCTAAGGTACTAAGGAACCCATAGGAGCAAGAAGATCGAACGGTGGATGCTCCTCTAGATGTAAAAAAAAATCTGATTTTTATAGCCTAGATATTTTCTTTCTTTCATGAGGGAAGTGTAGGACCCACCAATCAATGGTGGAGATCCCACAGAATCCCATGATTATGGCCTAATGGCTTACCTTATGCATGCATGATCCATGCATGGGGCCTTTCTCTATGGGCCTCATCATGGTAGTTTTATTTTATATCGTATTATGTTTGGGTCATCTAGACCTTATAACCATGGTGGGGATGGCATCCTCACCATGCATTTTAATTATAAGTCATGCATGTGTAAGATCTATGTTGTAAATGTAAATCTAGGTATGATGTGTGGGTGTGATTGATCTTGGGAGGGCTCAATAGTGGCGGAGCCCCTTTCCTTATGGCCGGATTGTCCTTCTATCTCTCTTTTTCCTCATTTTATTTCCTAATGTGTGTGGCCCATTAATGTATTTTCCTTTTTATTTAACTTATATAATAAATTTTATCTAAGTACATGTTGCTGTCCAGAATTTTCTGAACAGTTTCTGGTTATTTTTGAACCAGATTTTAGGATTGTTTGGAGGGACTATTCATACCTATTAAATATACTTTTTTGAAAGATAAGGATCTCATTTTGATATCCCCCAAATTTCAGCCCCAACTGACCTTCATTGGGGTCCCAAAGGTGTAGTCCAAGTGAGGTGGACAGTCTGGATTTTATGCACTGTTCTAGCAACATTATACCATGGACAGTTGGATTTTTAAAATTTATTAAAATACCTATGGGTGTTTAAAAATTATAAAAATTTTCAGGGAGGTGGCCTACTTATGGTAGGACCCACATACAAAATTTTGGGGCCAATGTATGCCTGTACACACCATGATGATGGCGGGACCGGCCCATTATAATATGGTGTCCAAATCAGTCCGATTTTCAGGACAGATTGATTTATGTAAATGAATTAAAATATTTAAAGATGTTCAAAAATTCTGAAATTTTGGTCCACTTATTTTAGAACCCACCTACCAAATTTCAGGGCCAATGGACTCCTGTACACACCGTGGTGAGGCCGGACTGGCCCACCACGTTGGGACGTCTAGGTCTCTCCGATTTTTCTGGACAGTTTGTTTTGTTTAAATTAATTAAAATACTTAGAGATATTTAAAAATTATGAAATTTTGTGGGGGTGTGGCCCACCTATGGAAGTATCACTCTGTGAAATTTTAGCCTCAAGTGACCCCGTTTGGGTATCCAAAAGAATGGGTCAAGATGGTTGGACTCCCAGATTTTTTCTGTTGTGCAGTCCAGTAATATGCCTTGATAAAAAAATCATAATTCAAAAATATTTATTCTGATGGTGGGCCACCTTTTTGGGTTTCCTCTCATTGCATGCATGATGAGGGACCTTGGCCCTCAATTTTCAGAGTTTTAGAGGCCTTGGACCCACTCTAATGGAGTCCCCAAATTTAGGACAACAACATGTTATAATTATGCTGGCCTTGGGCTGAAATTTTGAGGAGTGGGGCCCACCATATTATAAAGATCTTAGAGGAAATGATTTATACCTTTAGTTCCTTAAATGTTGGGCTTAATGAATGCACTTTTGAGGCCCAACACAGTTGAATTTAATTGGGTCCATGAATGAAGCTAGTTGTTGAACTATTTAAGGCCCATAGAGTGGACCCATTTGATATGTTCCAAGGCCCATGGGATTAGGCTCATTTGATGTAATTTAAGGCCTATAGAGTGGACTCATTTGATGTGTTCCAAGGTCCATGGGATTGGACCCATTTGATGTATTTTAAAGCCCATGGGATTAGGCCCATTTGATATGTATAAGGCCCATGGGTCGAGAACCATTTGATACAATCTAAGGCCCACGGGTTATGACCCATTGCAATGCACATAAGGCCCATTGGTGCGACCCATTGATGTGGCCCATTTGATGAGTAAAAGGCCCATATGACATGGCCCATTTGATGTATTTAAGTCCCAATAGGGTGTACCTAAGGTCCCTTGCAATGTGTGATCCCAACCTGGTTTACGTAATGTTATTCACTACGGGCTACACCTTGGGAGCAATGTTGGTTTGACGTCCACATTGCGAGTATAATGTTGGTTAAATGTCCGCATTGTGACTCTGCCTAGGGCCCATTGGTAGGCCCGTACTTATTGTATGCAAGCCGTCTAGGCCAGCTGCGTTGTAAGGATAGGGCATTACTTTATAACGTGCTTAGTATAACTCCATGACGCACAACCCATTTATATTAGTCCATTTGATCAGCCTACTCGTATCGTCCATTTGATTGATTTAGCCCATATGATTGATTAGGCCCATCTTGATATATTTGTGGCTTGTTACTAAGGCCATATATGAGGCCCGTTGTTGAGGCCCACCTTGATGTGTATGAGGCCCGTTGTTGAGGCCCACCTTGATGTGTATGAGGCCCGTTGTTAAGGCTCACCTTGATGTATATGAGGCCCATTGTTGAGGCCCACCTTGATGTGTATAAGGCCCGTTGTTGAGGCCCACCTTGATGTATATGAGGCCCGTTGTTAAGGCCCACCTTGATGTGTATGAGGCCCGTTGTTGAGGCCCACCTTGATGTGTATGAGGCCCGTTGTTGAGGCCCACCTTAAATATATATGAGGCCCATGTTACAAGGCCCATTGTGATGTATACAAGGTCCATGGGTCATGGCCCATTGCAATGTACGTAAGGCCCAATTGGTACGGCCTATTCGATATATTTATGGGGTCCATGTCATTAGGCCCATCCTGTTGTATTGGTGACCCGTCCATTGAGGCTCACCCATGGTATATATTTGAGGCCCATGTGTAGGGCCCACCTATTGTGTATTTAAAGCCCATGGGTTGTGGCCATAGTGATGTATATTAGGCCTATGTGATGTAGCCCATGCTGATGTGTATTAGACCCAAGTACGTGACTCACCTGCGAAGTATATTTGAGGCCCATTGTGATATATCTGAGGCCCATGGGTGCGACCCATCCAGATGTATTTGAGGCCTATGGGCAAGGCACATTGTGATATGTGTTAGGCCCATGACCAAGGCCCACCTGTTTCGTATATTTGGCCCTTGTGTGAGGCCATGTGCCCAATATATATTTGATTCTATGTGGGCCATTCCTTGGGGGCAATGTTGGTTAAAAGTCCACATTGTCGACGCCGCCGCTTATTGATACCATTTATGAGTATGTGACATCATAACATCATGATACATGCCCATTCGCATCATCTGCATGTTTGTTATGAGATGTGATTGACCATTGCATATGTCATTGGGCAGGATGATGTGAGACTCCCTGATAGGTGGAGAATATCTCACATGAGCGCATGACATGCGCAACATTGATGCATGATTGGATTGTATGACTCATGCATCTTGCATTGTGTTATTATTACTGTACACCCTAGTGATATCAGGGCCGTAGCCTCCACAGGCATATCGTGGATGGCCAGATGGGACACCGAAAATCTGTTCGAGCATCGGGCCGCCATAGATGACCCTGGGTGAAAATTCCTAAACACCCTCTTGGTTGTATAGGATGCTCCAACGTCTAGACAGAGTGGGTAGATGAGCATTGAGTGCTGATTACTAGATGGCTACGCTCTCCACTGTTTTGTGGTCGGTTGGAAGGGGGTGCGGCCTTACCCGCCCGAGGAGTAGGAATGACTAGGCTGAGTTTGACCAGCTCGAGGAATGGGTCCGCTATCGGTGAGCCGGGTAGGTATTGGTAGACTACTGACAGACGGATAGTGAGGTCTTTTTCACTTACCCAGTTGTGCGCTTGATTGGGGCGGCAAGTGGTGTGAAGTGTAATAGACCCCGGTGATTTTTTTAGAGAGGAACCGTACTGATATGAGGACTGACATGATATTATGACACCCCGTCACTATTGTGCATGTGGGCGGGCGCACGTGGGCGGACGCTGATGTGGGCGGGGCTGAGGCCTGGGCGAGCTACCACACTGGGCGAGCTACCAGCGGTTGGCAGGCTACTGTGCTGACAGGCTACTGAGTAGGAGTTGCATACTAATTCATTCATCCATTCACTATCCACTCGGGCTGGTGGTGCTCAACTAATTGTTGTGTATCTTCGTTATGGCAAGGATTTCGGTTGGGCGCGTGACTAACCTGAGATCAGGAGTTTACCACGTTGAGTCAGACTATCCAAATTTAGGTATGAGACTGGTTTGGATAGTGGTTCCTTGTGGTGGACCCCGTAGCCTGCGATACTTCGTACTATCATCCCGACATCACACTCCAGCATGGTCATTCCATTAGCACCATATACTACATATTCCATTACATCTTCGGTGTGTGGCATTGTGGGTTGTTATGTTTCTGTATTCTTGTGACTTAGATGAGAGTGATGATATTTGTTAGCTCTTTCGAATTGTGTATTACATTATATCCTTGTTATTCGACATTTGATTATCTATGAATCATTATTTGTATAGCTGTCCTATATTGCGTATTCTGATATTGATTAACTTATGGACTTGTTCATACTTCCGCTTATTCTGTTATCGCATGATTATAATCTTGTCAGTATTTCTGTTTACGCTGATAATTTCTGCTCTTATCAGTGTTTCTGCTTATTCAGTCATTGTATGATTTATGGATTAATAGCTTTCCGGTATTGTATGATTATGATATTGTATTGAATACTTGGTACTTATCTCGTGCAAACACTTACACCACCCTTTAAGCTTTCTATAAGCTTATACACGATACATGCGTGCAGGTGATATTAGGTTGCAACAGCATTGAGCTTGGAGCGTGCAGCTGTTTTCTAGAGCTTTGATTTTGACATATATATTTTCCTTTCAGCATTGTATTCAAATGATTATATTAGTGGATATGTGATGATGATGTTACCTTTATGATTTGGGTAAACTTGTGGTTATGCTTATTACTAGTTAAATGTACAAAAAAAAAATCCTCCTTGCACGATCCCAGGATCAGAAATCTGGCATATGAATGCTAGGAGTCGAAAATGGGGTACTACGGAGGCTGTCGGCACCGGATTCGACGATCGAAATTCCTATGAATCCGATTTTCGGGTTTAAGGCGTGACAAAATAAGCTAAAAAGCAACTTATTTGGTGGTATCCAAACAGGCCCCAACTTAAGTGTAAGAAGTAAAATTAAAATAAGCTAAAAAGTAACTTATTTGGTGGTATCCAAACAAGCCTTAGAAGACCAACAATGTTTAAAAAAGAAAAAGAAAAAGAAAGAGAAAAAAAACTCTCCTCTTCCTATCTAATGTACATGTTGCCAAGTAAAAATAATAAGAATGACACGGCACTGGCAAACCACTGGTGTGAATACATTACACACAACAACTTATGGTTTGGAAAGCCCTCAATTCTCACTACAAGTGTGCTTTTTAGCCTTAGTTGCTGAAGAACTGAGGCTAAAAGTTCATTTTTCACCTCAGTTGCATAAGAACCGAGGAGAAAAGTTTACTTTTTAGCCTTAGTTGCATAAGAACAGAGGCGAAAAGTCTACTTTTTAACCTCATTTGCATAGGAACCAAAGCCAAAGTCTACTTTTTAGCCTCAGTTGCATAGGAACCGAATCGAAAAGTCTACTTTTTAGCTTCAATTGCATACGAACTGAGGCAAAAAGTCTACTTTTTAACCTCATCTGCTCATGCTTCCCTGCTATTAAACAAACACAAAATTGTTGCCAATTCACAACTTAATCCATGTGGGAAGATAATTGCTGAATTTATATTAGAATATAAGATAGTAACAAGACCAATGTTGAGTAGAGTAATAACTACAGTGAATTGGCATGAATTTTGAGCAGAGTATTGCATTGTTCAAAGTTAGATACAAGCGATGGATAAGAGTTGGATACAAAAGTCAAGGTAATGCATTGAGCAATACTTTCTCCTTTGAATTAGGATTTCTTTTAAAGTTGTATTGTTTTAAGAGTTCCCTTTATTTCATTTTGTTGAGGGCACAAATACGAAAAATGGATCCTATGCATGTGGAAGCCTTTCATAGCCATTTAGTTGGATATTGCCATGTTCCAATCTGCATGCGACAAGTAAACATGCATGTGATGCTCTTTTTCTTCACCCTGGCAGTCGACATTTGCAACTGTTGTTCAGTTTGGTTCTTGTGATTGTACGCTTATAGTCTAAATGCGATGCTTGCAGATACGGCCGTGTGAAACCAGATGTTGTCGCATATGGCAGGGATATCATGGGCTCTAAGATCAGCACAGGTTGCAAAAGCCTCTCAGGCACCAGTGTTGCAAGTCCAGTGGTTGCGGGGGTTGTATGTCTGCTTACTAGCATCATCTCCGAAGGCACCCGGAAAGATGTTCTATATCCTGCAAGTATGAAGCAAGCACTGGTTGAAGGAGCTGCCAAGCTTTATGGACCCAACATGTATGAGCAGGGTGCAAGCAGACTTGACCTGTAAGTACTCTTATTCTAAACATTTCCATAAACTTTGCTTTCAATTGAAGATAATAGCACCAATTGTCTCATTTTTTGTTAGCCTAGAGTCATATGAAATTCTGAAAAGCTACCAGCCTAGAGCTAGTATTTTCCCCAGTATTCTTGACTACACAGACTGCCCTTATTCCTGGCCTTTCTGTCGCCAGCCACTCTATGCTGGTGCCCTCAAGAGCATTTCCAAGAAGCCAGTGCTGGTTTGTCAGGTGTAAGGGCTAAGCGGCCCATGAAACGTGACACTGCAGATAAGGCAGCTGCAGCCAAGCACCAGCAGCACCTACAAAGGTTGAGCCGCAAGTGATCTTGTTTTATTTTCCCATCAGAAAAGGTTACCATGAAGGTGCCTTCTTGTAAGTATTCAAACATCAGATGCATTCTATGTACAGGATTTCACTAATTACGATGTTGTTTGCATTTTTAGACCAACCTTTTGAAATGGTTGAGACATTTTATTAGGTTGATGTAGCTTTGGGTTTTAGTGATGCTTTGTCTTGGAACGCCAGACCTATATGAATTCTATTTTTTTGAGTTCCCTAAACACAAACTTGTTTTTTATTTCTCAGACAATTTTCATTTTCGTGAAGGGAAATATAATGGAACTTGGACCTGATGCCGTGGTGATCTGATTTCCTTCATCTTTTTGGCTTGTTCAATCCACAACTTCTGCTCTCCCGGTCATGTACACCGGCCTAAATTCACCTCAGCTAACTGGCTGGAGCTCGACAGGTGATGATCCATGTGGGCAGTCTTAGAAAGGTGTAACGTGCTCGGGTTCCTAGGTTATAGAAATGTGAGGATTTTCATCCTGATACTTGGAATGCTTAGCATAACACTGAATACTTCCTTTTCTGATTTGGGTTTTATTATCAGCAAATTATCAAGTTTGCAGCTTAGCGGGTCAATGGGTTACCAGCTTGATTCTCTTACTGCATTAACCAGCTTGTGAGTTTTTTTTTTTTTTTTTTTTAATTGCTTTTCCTTTTTCTATTCTTCTTCTTGTCCATTATTTTTTCTTCATGTTTTATGCTTACATTGGGGGTGTGATTTGTTGAATTCATAAAGCGACATGAGCAATAACAATCTTGGAAACTCAATACCTTATCAACTTCCTCCAAACCTCCAACGACTGTAAGTTACATGAATGAAAATTTCTCACAACATTGTAAGATTTGGCGGTGACAGTTAAATATCTCATCTGTAGAAATCTGGCTGGGAATAACTTCAATGGAGGCCTCCCTTATTCGATTTCCCAGATGACTTCTCTCAAATACCTGCAAGTTTGGCACTTTTTTTGTTTAATTCTATTATGAATTTATAATCGAAACCTGAGAATTGAGCGGTGGTATTGGTGGTGAGTGTAGAAACGTGAGTCGCAATCAACTTCAAGGCAAATTGGGTGGCCAATTTGGTGGACAACTAACTGGTCTCTCGACATTGTGAGTTAGTTCTCTCTTCTCATTAAAATAGCAACAATTCTTAGCTGCTTTAGCATGGTAAAATGTTTTCTCATTATTCTATTGTTGACAATGAGTGAAATTGCTTTTTTTGAGTTTCCTTATTCAGACACACTGTAGAAGCCCTAGAGATGCTGTTGTTGCCCATGACAAAAGATGGTACTGAGGCTCTTGGCTCAATGGGAAATGATGCTCCTTTGGCCGTGATGTCCAACAAAGAGAAACTTACATTTGAGTATTTCAAGCAGATGTTTGCTCAGGTTACAGACCCACCGATTGATCCGATCTGAGAGAAAATAGTCATGTGGAAGGGGACCTTACTGAAACAGTTCATGTGGAAGGCTATGTGGCAGTTTGTTTGTTTTGAAAACTTTAAATAGACCATTAATTGTTTTGTTGATTGTTATCTTGATGGATGTTAAATGGGTGAAAAGTGCATAAGTTCAATCATTGGTTGATTATAATATTGTTAGCTTTTGTTGATAGAAATTAGATTTAGCCTCGATTATTGATAAATGATGTTAAAATTTGAACTTAACCTCAGTTGATACCAACAAAGGCTAAATCTATCTTTAGTCTCAGTTTTGTCTTAGTTATCTAAATTGATACTATAACTCCCGTGGCTAAAGGCTTTAGCCTCGGTTGTTGAGAACCGATGTTAAAAATAGATTTAACTTCGGTTGGAGGCAATTGAGGCTAAAATTTGAATTTAGTCTTAGTTGGAAACAATGGAGGCTAAAATTTTAATTTAGCCTCATTTCAAGAAAATTGAAGCTGAAAAGGTTCTTCTAGCCTCACTTGAAGAACCGAGGCTATAAAAGTCATTTTAGCCTTGGTTATTAAAACTGAGGTTAAAGCCTTTAGCCACGGGAGTTTCAACCTCGGTTTGGATAACTGAGGCAAAACTGAGGCTAAAGGATTTAACCTCAGTTTTTAACCTTTTTAGCCACAGTTTTGAACCGAGGTTAAAGCCCCCTTTTCTTGTAGTGTCTATCTAACTCGGTTTTAGTAGTGAAGGAGTCGTGTCATGAGTTGCGCCATGATTCAACCCCACCTTGAGCGAGTTGGGTTTATTTAACCCCGGGTTGGGTGAGTCCCAGCTCTACTCAGAGCCAAATGAGTTAAGATAGTTTGCCGGGTCATAAAAACAATGATACAACTTGAGTTGGGCTCAACCCAACTTGAACATCATGTGATCAGACCGTGTTTGGCCTTGGGTTAAGGCCTTAAGCAGCTCAATCTAACTCGAACCTAATCGTCGATGCATAATATGACACATGTGAGAGATCTTCTGAAGATTAGTGGTGATCCACAATTGAAGATAGCTGGTGTGGAGACCGTTTGACTAAGACCTTATCTGTTGTGGGGCCTTGGATCGCCAATTAAACACATTTTGATTCCTTATGCTAGTATATACCAATTACACTTAAACATTTTCATTGCTATACATATTTCACATTAGCTCTGTGCACTTTGTTTATACTTATTTTCGATGCTCTAACGTGCTCCAATAGAAAACTGTCATGTGGTGATATTATGTATTTGGCATACACAGAAGACATACTTGCACCTAAAGAGATAATCAGTTGATTTTCCTTCCGCGTCATGCATTTTGTTATTAATGTGATGTCACTAACCCTTACGCATGCCTTTAAGTGATGAATTGTCGCATGCCATGTGGCCATGATCAGCGTAACCATTTATGAGGCAATGTACTAGGCATGTCTATAAAAGACTCATTGAGAGAATAGATCTATCATGAATGTGGCGATGATATTCTCGGCAAAACCATCTCTTATAGTCATTCCAAAATGAGAGATCTTCCCAGAGATGTTTGGAGAGACTGTAGTGATTGAGAAAGTTATAAACATCAACAGGTCATACTCATGTCCAAACCGACTTGTCTTGGGTTCGAACTTAAGTTGGGAGAGACAGACACATCGGTTTGGTCAAGTTCCTCATTTTGTGCATTGATTGAAATTAAGAGAATAAGAGATTGGAATTAAGAGAATGAGAGAACTAGATCCAACCAAATCTAATAATAGATCGGTATCATGTGTTCAACCCCACCTCACCTTAGACCATCACCTATGAGATGGTTAAATGCAGGGGGTAGTTTGATCTATACCATCCAATATCTTGGAGTCGACAAGGTAGGCCATCGACAGAGATGTTGACTGATCATGGTCGGTCCCGATCGATCTAGCCCTTGAGGTTCACGAATCTTGATTTGGTTGTCTTCATTATGGAAAATTTGGTGGTTCTAAATTTGAACTTTAGTAGACCAAGCATCTCCATGACGGATCAGTTACAAGAAGAAGATTCGAGAAGCCTGGGAGTTCATATCCAATTGGAGTCATTTTTTTCCAATCTAAGTTACCATTTTCGAGCAATCAAGGGAATATGAAATTATGATGAGAGGCAAACAATTCAGAAGCAACAAGGAAGTCCAACGATGAGTTTTCACCGCCTCGATAAGCTATAAAAGGAGCATAGGAAGAAGAGCTCGAGGCCCCATACCAAATACATTTATCTACTTTTCGTTTATCTTTCCTTAGTTTAGTTTAGCATAGTTAGTGCATAGCGGCTCCTACTACATACCTTAGGAGTAGGAGTAATTATCTTCAACCATAAGTTGTAGGATCATGTTTGATTAAATTTCAATCTAGTTGTTCATACCAACCTGATCACGTCTTGCTAACTACCCGCCTCAGACATTTGTTTAGATAGATTAATCAGTTATTTATCTTAGTTTAGTTTACTTTCATTTATTTATCTGGTTGATTATTATTTTATTGATTATAATGGACTATATATTTTAATATCAATAAAGTCGACATTTATTATACATTTTAATATCAATAAAGCCGACATTTATTCAGCCCTATTCCATTTATTGGTACATTCTTGTTCATTTGAAATGTATACAAACTTAAAGACCAATGAAAAAAAAGAGTCTTTAAGGCCTTAGACTCACGTCTATTTGTCATAAGGTTCAAAAAACTCATTCAGAGGGGCTAACCCCTACCCTTTCACAAATCACTAAAAAGAGCGTAAAACGATGGTCGAGGGGATAACTGGATCCCAATCCAGTCTCCAATCTGCCCATCTCGACGAGGGGGACACCAACAATTCAATCATAACTTTTAAGTCGAGCAGACTTTGGCATGTCATGCATCTTACTCTCACACGAACAACCAATCCAAGCCTTTGTTTACACATGTGGCCCAATTTGATTGAATTGGCAGCAACACACTTATTTAAACACGTATAATACTCTAGCCATTAAGGTTTATCTGTTGCGAAACTGGAGAAGTCGCTTCAATACTGCTCCCACACAACTAGGTCTTTTCCAATTGTTGTGGCACACTCTTTTAAGTGGAGATAAATCAATATCATGTAGCTACAACACACACTCAAATTACATGTACCAACATCTCCAAGTTGGTCACTTTGGCTAGGCCTGGATCCTTGGCTCCGTGGCAGACAATGTCTGTTTCAACACTGGATGCCACAGATTGAGTGCCCATGTGGTATGAGTGGGTGTGTGGGGTGTGTATATATATAAATATAAAGTTAGCCACTATGGTCATTTCTTTATAAGTGGGTGTGTGAGTGTGTGGGGTGTATATATAAAAAAAAGAAGTTAGCCACTGTGGTCATTTCATTTATATTTTTATACTTCCGTTTACTAATATGAGATTTAATACATTGGTCAATTCACCCAATTACATGTAATAACATCCTGTGTAACACTGGGACATAAGTTAGGCTCAGTTAGGGGAGCTTGGATTGGGTCTTAGGTCAAATAATAAGGTTAGGCCAAGCTTTGGGCTAAATCATCTAAAGGTTGGGCTAGGTTCGAGTTGACTAGCCCAAGTTGCATCCCTGATTCTACCCTAATATGATAGGTTGCTACAGTTAACGTCGGGCATCGAGTCGAGTCGGACCAAGTTAGGTCCAACCCGACTCGATCCGGTTTTGAAATAGGCCTGACCTGAACTCGATCCGACTCGGTCCCGAGTCCAGCATGCCTAACTTGATCCAAGTCCGAGTCTAGGCTAGGCTAATCCGAACCGAGTCCGACCCAGTCAGAAATACCAAGTCGGATCGAGTTAGCACCGATTCAGATTGGGTCATCAGGCTAGGTTATAAAACGGATGGACAAAGGGAATAAAATACATAAATCAACTTGATCCGATACTTTTGGGCGATGGGCCTCACCATCGTTGAAACCTTGAAGGGGCCCCATCCTGCTGGACATGTGGAACCCTCCACATTGTCCATCCATTTCCCTTGATCAACAAGGGACTGTGGTCCCCAGAATGAGGTGGATGCACAACTCAAATGGGTTACTCTAAAGAAATAGTGGGTTAAACCTCCTCTTAACATTAATAAATAAATAAAACTTTAAAAAAAATCAAAATGCTAATGGGACGTTGGTTGCCTCTTGTTGGACGAGAAAGGAGAGGAGAGAGAGAGGAGGATGAGGAGGAGGAGGAAGGCCGAAGCTCGGAGGGTTGATGGCTGATGGGTGCTGGACGGGAAGGGCCAAAGGGGTTGCCGGATTGGGTTTTTTTGGATCGGGGTGTACGGCGGGTAGGGTAGAGATAGACAAATTAGGTTTACATACACATACTACCCGACAACCCTAGTCAAGTCGGGTTTCAAATTGGGTAGAGTCTAACTGATCGAGTTTCGGATCGGGTCGGGTCGAGTTACTGGGTAACTCGAACCCAACTCGATTTGAATTCGGATTGGGCGAAGCTTACTTGGTTCGGAACGACTCACCCATTTGGATGGGAACGAGTCGGACGAGTCGGATCAGCGAGTCGAGTCATCCCGTGCCCAACTCTAGCTACAGTGCTACCCTAAAATAGATGTGTCAAACCGTCTATGTGGTCATGAACCATACCATTGAATTGGAGTTCAAAAGTCAAAGTTAGAACTGTGTGTCCAGTTTGATCTTTTCTACCTTGCATCGTCTAGAGCAGGGTCCACCAGATGGATGGTCCAAAATTCACCAAGCCGATGACCATGTGTTTAATATATGCACAGATGAATAAAGGTCTGATGTGGTGCATGTCCAGTGTCCACCGAACGTTGTCAGGTATGTTAGCCCCATATACCCCACCAACAATAATAATAAATAAATAAATAAATAAAGGCAAGTTTGTACGGAAGTGCCATTATATAAAAGTGGGCCATGGGAATAACCCAAAGCGTTGTTGGTTGGCCGCCACACCTTAGGGGAATGTATCTGGCCGTTTTCACTGTTGAATATGAGCCGTCTATGTATTTTCTCTTAACGGTCTATTTATTAACCACCGATTGAAGGGCTAGGATTGTTCAACTATTAGGAGTTTTGGTGCATGGCCCATCCACACTGTGGCCTGTAATATCAAAAGATTGGATCACTGAATAGTGGGCCCCACATGCCCTCACTTTTGCAAAATGAAAAAAAGAGTGTATTTTATAATAACTCTGTTATCTTTCAGGAAGCGGCATGCGTACCTAGGCGTGGGTACCTACCGAAGTCATTTTCTCGATGTGGGCAAAAATATTTATCGTGCATGAAATCCACGCCGTCCATAAGCTACATCACCCCTTTTTCAACCTTGATCCCAAAAATCAGGCTATCAACGGTCAGGTGGGCCATCCAATAAGGAACAATATAAATTATACCCAAAAATTCTAAACCACGTGGTCTGACCCACTTGAGTTTTGCAGCAGTGTGATTTTTTGTTATATCTTTCATCTTGTTTAGGCACATCAGATGAATGGATTGGATGGCATATGAACTTCACAGTGGGCAAATAAAAATAATGTGTGGGCATGCCCATCTCAACTGTTTTCCTGTGGTGTGGCCCACCTGAGTTTTGGATCATCATGATTTATTTTTGTTCCTGGTGAACATAAGTAATATTACTTGATGAACGGGGTGGATCTCATGAAAGTAACAACCATGTGGCTTCTGTCTTCTATGCCATGAATAAAGTGGAACTCTCTCATGGGCCAGGGTTCCACCATGATAGTATGTGGTCCAATTACTATCGTTGACGTGGACAGTCAAAATCAATAAATCTGAACCGTCCATCCAATTTAGGACACATGCAAACTGATATGGTCAGATGACCCTGTCCATTTGATCACATTATAAAGATTAAAAAGAAAGACCAATTGAACAATCTGATGTATCCAATCAGTGGGCCCTGCCTTAGATTGCCAATGGTTCGTTGTGATAGCTTGTGTACGGCAGTTCAAACAATCTCATCGCTGCTTGGAAATGAATGGTTACAAGGATGCGACAGGGATCATCAAACTAACCCTAACCCTAGATTGGCCCAAGCCTAATGGGTGGCCGGTCCTATAAATAATAGATAAGTTACTTGCTGTGTATGCAATTGGTATACATGACGTGACAGAGATCAGGCTGATTTAGGGATTGTAATGGACCAGGCGTCCAACCCTGGAGCCCTAAGCCCTAGCCCTAGCTCGCCCCAAAGCCCTAATGGGCTAAAAAAGCCATGGCCTAACATATAAGTTGTTTGTACGATCGGCATATAAGATGCCATAGGGATCATCATATCAGCCCAGGGACTTTTCTAGGCGTGGTAATGGCCCGGCGGCTAGCCCTAGCCCTAGCTCGGCCCAAGCCCTAATTGACTAAAAAGGCCATGGCTCGTCTTATAAATTAAAGATAAGTTGGGTGCTTTGTGTACAATCCAGGTAAAAGATGCAACAAGGATCATCACATAAGCCTGACTTTGTAGGGGTGATAATGAGCCGGATGGCACCTTGAAGCCCTAAGCCTTAGCTCTAACCCTAGCTCGGCCCAGGCCCTAATGGGCTAAAAAGGTCATGACTGGTCTTATAAGTTAAAAATAAGTTACTCAAAGCATACTTCTATTAAATAAGATCATTTATTAACCAAGCACAAGCTCCGCTCAATCATCAACCATACTTAAATGCATGGATTCGAATAAATGCATTATCATATTGTTCATCATCTGAGTTGGAGTTTAACAATTTGGACAGTTTATAAATGCTTATGAATCATACATTACACTCTACTAGAGTGTCAAAGCTCTTCATATTATTATATATAGAGCTTGGCATCGAGTCGAGTCGAATCGAGTTAGAGCTGACCTGACTCGATTCGATTTTGAAATAGGCTTGACCCAAATTCGACTTGACTCGATACCGAGTCAAGCATGCCCAAACTGATCCGAGTCTAGGTCTGGCTTGAATTAATCCGAACCGAGTCCGACTCATTCAAAAGTATCGAGTCGGTTCAAGTTAGCACCGATTCGAATCGAGAGATGAGGGAGGGAGGGAGGGAGTGGAGAGGAGAGAGAGATGATAGGGAGGGTGGTGATGGTGGTGGGTGGTTGCTGGGCTTGGAAGAGGAGGAGGATGAAGGAGGGAGAGAGAAAGTTTGGGATCAGGTCGGGGTCGGGTGCGGCATATAGGTTAGAGATACTTAGAAATTAGCATTATATATATATATATATCCGAAACGCTCACCTGCGAACTAGTTCGTACGTACTATGTACAAACTTTTTTGAGAACCCATCATACGTGATGTGGATCCAAAATCTAAATCGTTCATGTGAAGCAGCACCTCATGAAACCCCCCGGGCCCAACTTCTACTTTGATGAGCCATGAAAAATGAAAACAGTTTCCTCCCTTTATTTGCATTTCTCTTTGCTGTGGCCCACCAGAATTTTAGATTGGGGTGAAAATTTGTCACATAGGGTTTCATGGGATTCCACATCACATGGACTGTTTAGATTAGACACCCATGGCACGTGTGCAAAGGCACGCACGTGCGTAGGTGCGCAGGGGAGCATGACACACTCTCTCTCTCTATACACACACACACACACACACACACACACACACACACACACACACACACACCTGAATCTCAGTCAAGTCGGTTTCGGATCGAGTTTACTTTTCGAACTTTGGTGGGGCTCACTATTGGGGAAAAATCCACAAGTCCATAAGTCGGCTTATAGAATGGACCAACTCCATTGAACCAACTTGAGTCCATGGGGATCCAAGCCTAACAAGGCCTCTATGTCCAAGAACAAAGCACCCTCCAAATAGAGTGATGCAATTATGACGACACACAAGGAGCTTCCAAAGCTTGCACCAATGATTGAAAGACCAACCTAAATAGGTCAGATATAGGTCGGTCACAAATCAGTCTAAGATTGATCACAGACCGACCATAGTTCGATCATAGATCGGTCATAGATCAGTCCCAAATTGATCACAGACCAGCCATAGATTGGTCATAGATTGACAATACCCTTATCAGGGTTAGAAGAACTCAACACTCAGAGTGTAACACCCTGGAAATCGGGAGACGTGCATACGCTCAACTCCCGAGTTCTCGAGAGTCACTTATAACCGTTTTCATTATTAAGCATTTAATTCGGTTTAATAGCGCAACGTGGAATTTCCTAAAATCATGGAACACAACCACAAGTCCACTGAAATGAAAGAGATCAACATACGTGTATATACATGTCCAAAAGAATAAGGGGATCGCACATGGCATCACCCAGTCAAAATCACAAAAGAATACATAGGTCCAAAAGAATATGAGGCTGAGTCCACTCTCGGCAATCCAAACCCGCCACTCAAGCTGGCGGAGAATCATCCATCAGCTGGAAGTATGACAGCTCCTCCTCCTCATCGAGAGTACCATCGCATGCTCCCCCTGCTCCGCATCTCCTGCATCTACGAGAGAGTCTGGTTGGTGTTTTAAAATACCGTCCCAGAGTGGGAATGAGTGATCAACTCAGTGGGTGCTATTAGTCTTAAGTTACAACAGGCAACAATTATAATATGAATTTAATAAAATACGGTCATTCATCAATTCCTAGAAACTCTTAATTAAATGCATGGATGCGAGATGATATGATGCATGCCCTCACCACAACGCTTCCTCAAGCGACTTCGTCTAACGATTGCATATGTCAACACTTCCTCATTGCGACCTCGACTTCCGAGTTGCCACCCTAACTAATGGATGCAATGCGATCGTATTAGCCGAGTTGTTAGTTAGGTCCATTCATCCAGCAGATTTAGGAGTCTGATACACCCCACAAATCAAATGCCCTGAACTAGTTACGAGGCTAAGACCCCCCAACGTGTGAGGCCAAGTTCCCGCGATCCTTGATCCCGTCGGGTTCCCCATCCCTGACTTCAAGCACATGGGGAGTGCTGAAAACTGGGATGGCTCGCGGATACTACGGGGAGGCGCGTCACCCCAGCGTAGACCGACAGCTCGGACAAAGTGTCCCATTCCACCATGCCCGGTTCACGAGATAGTGGATCGAAATTCAAGTGGTTATCGATGGCTACAACGGTAGTAGGGTGTTCGAGGTTCCATACATGTGTGACCAAACATGGTTAACAATACGGATTTACCAGTATGTAGGCTAAACCGTACAAGTCAGGCGAGTACGGGATGAACGACATCGGGTACGATAGACCCATATAGTCGAACTACTGTCGCCCATACGCATCTGCCCAATTCGCGGGTTTAGTCTCAGGGTAGTCCAACCAACGAGACTACCGTCTAACCTCGTGTTTCTGATCAATCTACGATTTAACGATGATTCATAGCATACCAACATTAAGGTTATTATCTAACATACAGTATCATGATGCATTCATCCTATCATACATATCAATGTTCCTAACAAGCATGTTACAATACCGTAATTAGAGTGCATGTGAGAAGTGTGAGTGGGCGAGGAAACGAAACGTCTCCTACGCACGTAGGAATTAAAATATGTAAAGACAAAATATCATACATGTCATAGGCATCATCATAAGAAGGAATCACACAACATATGAGCATGCGATCATCAGTTATATCATCAAACATGTGAGAAGCATAAATACGATCATGAGGAAGAAAAACTAACAAACATGCAATTTCATACTTTTTCATCAAACACTCAAATCCTAGGGTCTCTCTAGATTCCACACATGCTTCATCCAAATAAGTAAAATCATTAAACTCATATTATGATTAGTGCTAGGCCACCTAGGATTAATAGTCCGCACCTTGAATTCGTTGGAGACTCGGATGCGTTCTAGAAATGGGGTTTAAGGGTTGACTGGCCGAAATTTCTAAAATCAAATCCTTGCATGTAAGAAATCTCATGCCAATCCCTTCTTAATGCTTGAATCTCAAGAAGAAATGGGGAGAGGTTCTTACCTAGATGGCCAACGGACGAGTTTGGAGGGTTGAGGCGGAGAATTCCATCTTGAAGGAGAAATTGAGAGTTGAAAGGGTTGATGCCTTTGGCCCCACCTTGATTTAGGGTCCATACATGCACTTCTCCACCTTCTCCTCCTCCCTTAGCTCTCCTTGGTCGTTGGAGAAAGGTGGAAGCTATAAAGGGAAGGTTTGTTGTCGGATGGTGGTGGAAGTTATGAGGAAAGGGAGATTTGATTGTGGAAGGTTGAAGGAAGTTATGAAGGAGAGAGGGGGTTGTTGAGAATTGAAGAAGGTTATGAGGGAGAGAGGGTTATTGTTGGAAGAATGGAGGAGTTATGAGAGAGAGCTAGGGTTTATTTCCCTAGAGTTGGGCCCCTTGGCCTTATGTTTATATAATTTCTCAAAATAGTCTCTTAGAGCTACTATTGGTGTTGTGGTGGCCCCAAGACTCCTGTGACCACCAAATTTGGTGTAAACGTGTCTCATGGCCCAATGAGGGGCCATATAAAATTTAAAAACAATCGGATGAACGGATATGAGATCTGAGTAGGCGATCCTGATCTGTAAATGGCCCTGTGGGGTCCATTCCGGTCGTTGAGGTAATTCTGGTGCTCTCCTGGCCATAAAATTTATTGGGTAGGTGGTCCATGGTCAAATAAAGGATCGTACAAATTTTGGGGTCGATCGGATATTTGGTTTGATCGTACGGGTCCGATGTGCGATCAACGGTTACCGTGCCACGATCGGGGCCCAGGTTTTGTTGACGGGCATAGGCCCCCACATTAAACCCTCATCGTAAATTTAGAAGTAATCCGATAGCTGAAAAGTTCGGAGTCTCGATTCCATTTGTAAGTGCTAGATTCCAATTCTGGCATTGGTGGGGTGCATTCGGCCAGTGCCGGATCCCAGTTCTGGGTGTCCACTGGGTCTGAGGTCTACGATGGACCTCAAGCCCAGTGAGATCTAGTGTTCCCTAAAGTTTTGTAATTTTCTGACCTTCCTGCGTCGCGGTATGGCCCGCATGGGCTATTGCTAAGTACAAACGGTCATCTGTCTTGGCGGCCCGCATTAGGTTCTATCATGACCTACCTAGACTACTCTTTAGGACTAATCCTAGATTATTTTAGGTGTGGTACCCCACTACAAGTGATTTTAATTGAATGGTCCTATGGCCAGTCCTACGTGGACGCCTCAGGACGCGGTGCTGGTTAGATGGGATGTTACAATCTACCCCCCTTACAAATAAATTTCATCCTCAAAATTTGTACTTGTTCGTATTGCTGAAATAGGGTTGAGTAATGCTTGCGGACTTCAGCTTCTGTCTCCCAAGTGGCCTCTTCTTCATCGTGATGGGTCCAGAGTACCTTGACCAATGGGATGACCTTATTGCGTAGGACCTACTCCTTCCTATCCTTTATTTTTGTGGATCAGAGAATGTATATAGCATTTTCTTTGAGTCTCACATTCTCACACTTGATGATATGCGAAGGATCGGGGACGTACTTCTTCAACATAAATACGTGAAAGACATTATGCACTCCAGCAAGCGGCGTAGGTAGGGCCAAGCAATAGGCAACCGCAACTACCCATTCTAAAATCTAAAAGGGGTCGATGAATAGTGGCATGAGCTTTCCCTTCTTGCCGAAGCGTAAAATGCCCTTCATTGGGGAGATCTTGAGAAATACATGATCCCCAGCTTCAAATTCTAAGTCTCGCCACCTTGTATCGGTATAACTCTTCTGTCTGCTTTGAGCCGTCAAGAGGCGGCGCCAAATAATTCCAATATTCTCGGTAGTGATTCGCACCAAATCCGGCCCTAGCAAGCTTTTCTCACCAATTTCTTCCCAACAATGCGGGGCTCAGCATGGACGCCCATATAGAGCCTCGTAAGGCGTCATACCGATGCTAGCCTGGAAGCTATTGTTGTAGACGAACTCGGCATATGGGAGACAATCATCCCAACTCTCCTGAAAGTCCAGGACACAGGCCCTCAACATGTCCTCCAATATTTGGTTCACCCGCTCGGTTTGCCCATCCGTCTGCGGGTGGAAGGCGATGCTAAACTTCAACTTCACTCCCATGGCTTCTTGAATGCGGGTCCAGAAGATCGAAGTGAATCGAGTATCCCGGTCTGACATAATCTTCAACGGGATGCCATGGAGTCGCATGATTTCCTTGATATACAACTTTGCCAAATCATCGGCGGAGCTAGAAGTTCTGATTGGTAGAAAATGGGTCGATTTGGTTAGTCTATCCACGATCACCCATATAGAGTCATGCCCCTTCCTGGTCTTGGGTAAGCCAGAGATGAAGTACATGGATATCACCCATATAGAGTCATGCCCCTTCCTGGTCTTGGGCAAGCCAGAGATGAAGTCCATGGATATCACCCATATAGAGTCATGCCCCTTCCTGGTCTTGGGCAAGCCAGAGATGAAGTCCATGGATATAAAGTCCCATTTCCATTCTGCTATGGACATTGGTTGTAGAAGGCCCCTGTGGTCGTCGGTGTTCGGCCTTGACTTGCTGACAAGTGAGGCATCGGGACACAAACTCCGCTATCTCCCTCTTCATGTTGTCCCACCAATAAGTTTGCTTCACATCCTGGTACATTTTGGTGCTACCAGGGTGCATTGCCAGCTTGAAGTTGTGAGCGGCCTTCAAGACTTCTTCTCGTAGTCCTTGATGGTTTGGGACACAAATTCGGCCTCGGTACCGCAATCCTCCATCAGAGCCGACTCTCCACTCGGACTTTCCGTCCTTCCTTGCTCTTTCCCTCATCTTCTTTAATAGCTCATCGCCCTCCTGGGCTTCAATAATTTTACTATCAACAAGTGGCTGGGCCTGTACGTGGGCTATGAACTCGTATGGTTCCTCCACGGTTAGCTTTGTATCGAAATCTCGTACGAATTCCACCATATCTTACTCTCTTACCATTAGCGGTGCCACAAATTCAATTGTCTTCTTGCGACTCAAAGCGTCCGCCACCAAATTGGCCTTGCTAGGGTGGTATAAGACATCGAACTTGAAGTCCTTCAGCGTTTTCATCTAACGGCGTTGTCTCATGTTTAAGTCATTTTGGGTGAAGATGTATTTGAGGCTCTTATGATCAGAAAAGAGCTCAAACTCCTCGCCATAAAGGTAGTGTCTCCATATCTTCAGTGCGAAAACCACCGTCGCAAGCTCGAGGTCATGCGTCAGATAGTTCTCTTCATGCTTCCTTAGTTACCGAGACGCGTAAGCAATTGCCATGTCCTTCTGCATAAGCACACAACCCAGGCCCACATGAGAGGCGTCAGTATAAACGGTATACATGACTCCCTGCTCAGGTAGCACGAGTACGGGTGCCGACGTCAGTTTATCCTTCAACTCTTGGAAGGCCGCATCCGCCTTCTCATTCCATGCAAACTTAAGGTCCTTTCGTATAAGTTGGGATAGGGGTCGAGCTATTTTTGAGAAATCTTTAATAAATCTCTAATAATAACCTGCTAGCCCGAGAAAACTCCTCACTTCCGTAACCGACTTCAGTTACTTCCAGTCTTACACGGCCACGACCTTGGCGAGGTCGACAGATATACCTTCCTTGGACACAACATGTCCCAAAAATTTAACCTCTTCCGTCCAAAAGGCGCACTTTTTAAATTACGCACACAACCGATTTTTCTCAAGGGTCCCAAGAACCGCCCTTAGATGCTCTTCATGCTCCTCACGTCTCTTTGAATAAATCAGTATGTCATCGATGAATATGACGACGAATCTATATATGAACAGCCTGAAGATTCGGTTCATGAGATCCATGAATACCGCTGGGGCATTGGTGAGCCGAACGACATGACTAAGAACTCATAATGGTCGAAGCAGGTTCTGAAGGCCGTTTTCTGTATATCCTCATCCCTGACCCGCAGATGATGGTACCCTGATTGTATATCGATCTTTGAGAAGTATTTGACACCCCTCAGCTGGTCGAATAAATTGTCAATTCTAGGCAACAGATATTTATTCCAAATAGTCACTTGGTTTAATCTTCTGTAATCTACACATAGACGTAGTGAGCCATCCTTCTTCTTTACAAATAGGACTAGAGCTCCCCAAGGTGAGACGCTAGGTCGGATGAAGCCTTTCTTCAACAAGTTATCAATCTGTAACCGAAGTTCCTCCATCTCACATGGGGGCATGCGGTAAGTAGGTAAGGAGATGGACTTAGTATTCGGAGTTAGATCGATAGTGAAGTCTATTTCACGCCATAGAGGTATTCCAGGTATGGCTTTAAACACATCATCGAACTCTCGGACTACGGGAGTGCATGTGTGAGAAGGCCCATCATAACCATCCTCCAATGAAGCAAAACACAAGATCCTGCGGTCGTAGCTAACCTGGACTGGGAATGTGAGGGAAGTGTCGTCGTCCTCGAATATTTTCACTGTCAAAGAGTCACAGTCAAGCTCCGCTTTCATCATGCTCAACCAGTCCATGCCCAAGATGATATCATAGTGAAAAATCTTTATCACTATCAAGTCTACAAGCGCCACCTTGCATCCCAAATCAATGGGACAATCATGACATATCTTTGTTGCTTCTGATATAGTATCGGCGGCGGCGATAATCTTCACCCCATCAAAAGGAGTAGCATGCAGTCCTAGACGCTTGACAGTAGCATGTGTTATGAGAGAAGTGGTGGATCCCGTGTCTATCAACAAATATATACGAGTACTTTTTATGTGGGCCGTCACCTCAAAAGTTGTAGGAGTAGAAATGATAGCATCCTGGCCCTCTGCCGCTAAGGCATGTACTCGGGCCTGCTTTGAGAAGTTCGGCCACTGCATATGCTGTTGTGGCGGTCTAACCTGTGGTGGAGGGGGACGACGGAACTGCTGGCTAGGCCCCATCGTCCGTAAAAGCGGAATCTGTAATGCCTTCTGTGGGGGCCTGTAATTGCGCTGAGGTGGCGTGAAGCCAAGATCCCTCATCCTCGTAAAGCAGTAGGGCTCGAAGTGTCCAAGCTTCCTACAATAGCTGCAAGTCTGTGTAGGTCGTGTGGAGGGAGCTGGTGCGACCACAAACCTAGGCGGAGAGCTCGGGCGTGGCCGTTTGCCTGTAAAAGAAGAGGACGGCCCTTCCATCCTGTTGCGTACCCCTAGTTGTGAACGGGCCCGTGAGACACGCTCTTCGTCCTGCTTCGCCCGAGTCGACATCTCGAAAATCTCGGCATAGGTACGGATGCTCGCACAACACATCTTGGAGCAGATGCCGCTCCTCAGCCCTGCTGTGAATTGCCTCATCTTAATGGCTTCGTTGGCGATCATATCAGATGCGTAGCGAGATAGTTTCGTAAACAGGTTCTCATATTGCGCCACGCTCATTCCCCCTTGTTGGAGGTGGAGGAATTCATTCTCCCTCTCGTGCTGGTACGACTGAGGGATATATTTTTCATTGAAGCGGGCCTCAAATGCCTCCTATGTCCAAACGTGGCCCATAGGAATAGATCGGAGGACACTCTCCCACCATAGATCCGCCTCCTTCTCAAAGAGGAAGAAGACGAGCTCAACATTTTTCGCCTAGGAACAGTGGAGAGGACGGAGCAGCTTGGCAACTCGGTTGAGCCAGTATTCCGCTTCCTCTGGGCGGTGAGTGCCAGCAAAGGTAGGCGGTCTATGCCTCTGAAACCGTTCAAACATGTTACTCGTGTTGGCCGCTTGCTCGGCCATGGCAGGAGGTTCTGATTGCGGAAAACGGAAGTTCGGGGCCACATTGGGAGAGTCCGATTGTTGAAAACTGAAGTTTTGAGCCATGGCCCCCATCATGGTTGCCATCATCTGTTATTATTGTTGCATGGTAGCCACCATCATTTGTTATTGTTGTTGCATAAAATGCAACATTTGGACCATTTGTTCCATGGCCGGTGCCGGGGGTGGTGCTGGGGCCGCGGCTTATGGCGACGGTGCATTTGGGGCCGCTTCTTGGGGGCCTTGATTATCATCGGGAACATGGTTCCCATCAACTAAGCCGTCATGGGGTAGACAGACATATCGACCGTTCGGTCGTGGAGGCATTTCCTAAAAAATTCTTAGAGTATTAGTCACTTAGAGCATTCACCGCACACTAGGCAAGTTAGATTCGTAGCCTGTAATTCATGACCATAATCATAACGCACATAAGGCACCTTTCAAGCAGGAAGGATTTAAAACTGATCCATATATTAGCATTGATTTCAAAATGGCATGAGCATGGCCAGTTACATGCTACATCATGGATTACAAACACTACCAAATACGATAAACGAAAGAAAATGTAAGCTACATAAGCAAAAGCCCTAACTGTTTCAATACATAGAATTTAACCTAAGCAACTCAAGCGAACTACTGATCAACAGACGACTCGTGGTGCACTCGTCCGAGTTGGGAGAAAGCGGAGGGGCTTCCTCGCCCTTACTGCACATATCAGGGCCCTTATAGCCTAATAAATCTTCTTATTCCACTTCTGTTGCTCAGCATGGTATCTCGCCTGGGTTTCCTCTATCCTCGTCAATCTAGTGTCAAACGCATCCCAGCGCTCGCGCATATCTAGAGTGGCTGGTGGCTCCCTGGTAACCTCTTGGGTCACCACAGCTTGTCCAACCCCTTCAGCATTTTCATCTCCTTCCTCTTCGTCATCGCTCTCTTTGTCTTCTTCGCATTCCTCTTCTTCCTCGTCCGCCTCCCCAAATCTCTCAATGTGAGCCTGTCTTTGTCTGGGTCCCACTCCCATCGAGTTTAGCATCTTATCCCCCAGGATCTTTAGTGGTACACAGTTCCCGTCCGAACCGCCTATTCCAAACTGTCTAGCTATAAAGCAAGCCAGACGGCCAAATGGAAGAGCTATGTCCTTCCGCGTCGAGGTCGCGGCCTTCACAATTTGGTAGAGTACGGTGCTAGGAGCACACACATTCGCTCCCTGACTCACCTGATACAAGAACTCCACCATGTAGCGGGAGCACTCAGTGTGGTTCTTCAACCTCAGGTATATATTATGGGTAGCAACGCGGTGAAGTACCCGATATTTGGGGGTTAGGGCTATTGCGTAAAGGCGAACATCCCGCGTCCATTGGGCAGCTCGGCCACACAAAAAGCGAGTCCGTTCGTCGCGAGTTTCCATTGATTCAAGGTTCGCTTCATCAATCTGCACCTCCCCTAATGGCACTCTCAGCATTTCAGCCATGACCTCAACTCCCGAGTGAATTTTCTCACCACGAACTATTATATCAAATCCCAATGGCTCATATTGAGGATTCCTAATGCGAGTGTAAAATATCCTAGCTTGTCCCACATCAGCCTGCTCGCTTGCATAGAACATAGGGCCCCCATCCTTCTTCATAAGTCCGTTGAGTAGGGGTTGATTACCTAGCAAGTACTCCTCCACGGAGGCCTCAAAGGCGACTTGGCGCACTCGGAAGTTTCTCAAATCTTCAACGAGGGCTTCATCTTTCTCGGAATCGTTTCGCCTCTTGGACCGGACTTCCGAGCTTGACTTCTCCTTCTTCTTGCCACACCGCTCTTGGCTCGGCCCCACGTCCTTGGAAGCCGGTCTTTTCTTTCCCATAAGGGAAAAGATCACCGGGATGGATAGAAAAGTGGCGACAGTAGCTAGAAATGTCATTTCTTTGGCAAGGAGATGGATTGTCGTTAAGAAGGTGTAATTAGATAAATGAGGTTTGAAATGGATTTGTTGAAGGGATTTGGAGAAATGAAGATAGAATGGGTTTTGGGGATGGTTTGATGGAAGGGACTTGAGATGGGTTAATGAAAATGGTTTTGGAATGGGGTTTTGTGAGAGTTGAGAGTTGGGTTAGAAGAAATGGATAAGAAGGGTTTTGTAAAATGAGGGTGAAATGGGATTGGAGAAGATGGAAGGTGAAGGTGGTTTGGAATGAGAAATGGGGAATGGAAGTTGTTGGAGGAAAGGGATTTGAGAATGGGTTTGAGGTGTGGATTGGGAATGGAGTTTGGAGTGGAGGGGATGAAAGATGTGGAAGAAGAGGTTTGAAGAAATAGAAAATGTGGGGGAGAAAAGAAGTTGATTGAAGAAGTGGTGTTGAGGATGGGATTTTGTAGATGAAGATGGGTTGGGTTTGATGGAATGTGGAGAGAAGGGAGAATGATGGAAGAAGAAATCAATAGTGTGAAGAAGATCCTTGTTGAAGAAAGGGATTTGGGATGGAGAGTATTGAGAAAAGAGTGCTTGAGGTTGGGAAAATGGAGAGAAATGAGGGAGGGTTGAATGAAATGAGGGAGAGAGAGAGGTTGCTTAAGTGGACAAGGGTGTGGGGCCCACCCAAAATTCGAAATTTTGGGTGTAGGACCAAGAAAATGGTCTGGCAGGGTGACCACGCCGGTTGGCGGGGGCAATGTCCCCCGCTGGACCTCGGGCGAGGCGGGCACGCGGGTGGCGAGGCGAACACGCCAACGGCGTGAGCGAACAGCAGCGGCGGCGGGGGCAACGCCGGTCGGCAGGGTCCACTTACTTTGCCTTTTTCTGGGCGCTGGAATGGCCGCCGAGGATGTTCTATATATGAATTTGGGGTAGCGGAAGCTGATCTACGCAACGGGCATAGTAGTTACGCATGATCCTCCCTGGTTAGGGGCCAAATCCTATTTTTCTCCTATTCTATCTAATTTTGATAAAATTTCATCCCCCCCCCCCCCAAGTCTTTATTCCAAAATGAGTCGAAATTTTCAATTCAGCCCAATACTAACATGTTCGGTCTAAGACGAAGGGTTTGACAGTCCAATCGTTCAGATATGGGATTGTCTAGGCCCTTGTCAATGGAATCCTAAGCATAATTGAAAGAAAATCTTGCGACTTACCCTCGAGCACATGCATCCCAACCCAAGTATTGGCATGGAATACAGACTAGCTACATTCTCTAGCCAGACAGACCTAGTTTTGTCGCCAGGTTGAGATTATGGGATCCGATTCCGAGCAATGCTAACTTTCCTTGCTACTCATTCCTATCTCCTTGTAAAACCTATGTTCCATCTACAGTTTTCGACTCATGGTCTAAGATGAAGGATTTGTAGGACCAACTTATTCGGTCCAAGACAAAAGATTTGTCAGTCCAATTGTTCAGTATCCAATTGTTCAGTATCTAGCTCGATCCTGACAATATACTGGGGGAGTACAAGAATAGTGTGATGACGGAAGAACCTTTGAGGCGGAATGTTGGAGGGCGAGATTTCGACTTAGGCCTAACTGGCTAAGGGTTCCTGGTTGTACTGAACTGGTTTGCGATGCTACTCCCTACTTGCGACTTGAGAATGGCATGTTTGGAGTGGGTGTGGAACAGAATTTGCAACTTATCCAATAGGCTTCGTAAAATAAGTCTTGTGTGGGAAGGTGAGGTTGAATTCTAATACTGTTAAGCTCCATCTTCTCAGTCTACGACCTTCATATAACCCTTGGACCTATTTCTCAGCATCAGTACTTATTCTTGCTACTTAACCTTAACATCTGAAGGTCCTACTATTCATTTACGAACGTTGGTTCAGAGTCTAGGGAGGTTTCAAGCGTTCTAAGTCCCTGTTGCGATATCTAATATGTATCCTCTCAAGTCAGCGGACGCGTTAGTGAGTTCATGACCCATGGCCCAAGGGATTCCAAACTATTGCTCTGATACCAACTTGTAACACCTTGAAAATCTGGGGACGCTCAACTCCCGAGTTTTCGAGAGTCACTTATAACTATTTTCATTATTAAGCATTTAATCCAGTTTAATAGCGCAACGTGGAATTTTCTAAAATCATGGAACACAACTACAAGTCCACTGAAATGAAAGAGATCAACATACGTGTATATACATGTCCAAAAGAATAAGGGGATCGCACATGGCATCACCCAGTCAAAATCAGAAAAGAATATATAGGTCCAAAAGAATATGAGGTTTAGTCCACTCTCAGCAATCCAAACCCGCCACTCAAACTGCAGAGAATCATCCATCAGCTGGAAGTATGACAGCTCCTCCTCCTCGTCAAGAGTAGCATCGCCATGCTCCCCCTGCTCTGCATCTCCTGCATCTATGAGAGAGTCTGGTTGGTGTTTTAAAACATCGTCCCAGAGTGGGAATGAGTGATCAACTCAGTGGGTGCTATTAGTCTTAAGTTACAACATGCAACAATTATAATATGAATTTAATGAAATACAATCATTCATCAATTCCTAAAAACTCTTAATTAAATGCATGGATGCGAGATGATATGATGCATGCCCTCGCCACAACGCTCCTTCGATCGACTCCGTCTAACGATTGCATATGTCAACACTCCCTCATTGCGACATAGACTTCCGAGTCGCCACCCTAACTAATAGATGCAATGCGGTCCTATTAGCCGAGTTGTTAGTTAGGTCCATTCATCCAGCAGATTTGGGAATCCGATACACCCCACAAATCAAATGCCCTGAACTAGTTGCGAGGCCAAGACCCCCCAACATGTGAGGCCAAGTCCCCGCTATCCTTGATCCCGTCGGGTTCTCCATCCCCGACTTCAAGCACATGGGGAGTACTGAGAACTGGGATCGCTCACGGTCACTACGGAAAGGCGCGTCACCCCAGCGTAGGCCGACAGCTCTGACATAGTGTATCATTCCACTATGCCCGGCTCACGAGACAGTGGATCAAAATTTAAGTGGTTATCGGTGGCTACAACGGTAGTAAGGTGTTCCAAGTTCCATACATGTGTGAGCAAACATGGTTAACAATCCGGATTTGCCAGTATGTAGGCTAAACTGTACAATTCAAGCGAGTACGGGATGAACGACATCGGGTACGATAGACCCATGTAGTCGAACTACTGCCGCCCATACGCATCCGCCCAATTCACGGGTTTAGTCTCAGGGTAGTCCAACCAACGAGACTACCGTCTAACCTCGTGTTTCTGACCAATCCACGGTTTAACGATGATTCATAGCATACCAACATCAAGGTTATTATCCAACATACAGTATCATGATGCATTCATCCTATCATACATATCAATGTTCCTAACAAGCATGTTACAATACCATAATTAGAGTGCATGTGAGAATTGTGAGTGGGCGAGGAAAAGAAACGTCTCCTACGCACCTAGGAATTAAAATATGCAAAGATAAAACATCATACATGTCATAGGCATCATCATAAGAAGGAATCACACAACATATGAGCATGTGATCATCGGTTATATCATCAAACATGTGAGAAGCATAAATACGATCATGAGGAAGAAAAACTAACAAACATGCAATTCCATACTTTTCCATCAAACACTCAAATCCTAGGGTCTCTCTAAATTCCACACATGCTTCATCCAAACAAGCAAAATCATTAAACTCATGTTATGATTGGTGCTAGGCCACCTAGGATTAATAGTCCGCACCTTGAATTCGTTGGAGACTTGGATGCGTTCTAGAAATGGGGTTTAAGGGTTGACCGGCCGAAATTTCTAAAACCAAATCCTTTCATGTAAGAAATCTCATGTCAATCTCTTCTTAATGCTTGGATCTCAAGAAGAAATGGGGAGAGGTTCTTACCTAGATGGCCAACGGACGAGTTTGGAGGGTTGAGGCGGAGAATTCCTTCTTGGAGGAGAAATTGAGAGTTGAAAGAGTTGATGCCTTTGGCCCCACCTTGATTTAGGGTCCACACATGCACTTCTCCACCTTCTCCTCCTCCCTTAGCTCTCCTTGGTCGTTGGAGAAAGGTGGAAGCTACAAAGGGAAGGTTTGTTGTCGGATGGTGGTGGAAGTTATGAGGAAAGGGAGATTTAATTGTGGAAGGTTGAAGGAAGTTATGAAGGAGAGAGGGGGTTGTTGAGAATTGAAGAAGGTTATGAGGGAGAGAGGGTTATTGTTGGAAGAATGGAGGAGTTATGAGAGAGAGCTAGGGTTTATTTCCCTAGAGTTGGGCCCATTGGCCTTATGTTTCTATAATTTTCTAAAATAGTCTCTTAGAGCTACTATTGGTGTTGTAGTGGCCCCAAGACTCCTGTGATCACCAAATTTGGTGTGCACGTGTCTCATGGCCCAATTAGGGGCCATATAAAATTTAAAAATAATTGGATGAACGGATATGGGATCTGAGTAGGCGATCCCGATCTATAAATGGCCCTGTAGGGTCCATTCCGGTCGTTGGGGAAATTCTGGTGGTCCCCTGGCCATGAAATTTATTAGGTAGGTGGTCCATTGTCAGATGAAGGATCATACAAATTTTGGGGTCGATCGGATATTTGGTTTGATCGTACGGGTCCGATGTGCGATCAACGGTTACCGTGCCACGATCGGGGCCCAGGTATTGTTGACGGGTGTAGGCCTGCACATTAGACTCTCATCGTAAATTTAGAAGTAATCCGATGGCTAAAAAGTTCGGAGTCTCGATTTCATTTGCGAGTGCTAGATTCCAATTTTGGCATTGGTGGGGTGCATTCAGCCAGTGCCAGATCCCAGTTCTGGGTGTCCACTGGGTCTAAAGTTCGCGATGAACCTCAAGCCTAGTGAGATCTAGTGTTCCCTAAAGTTTTGTAATTTTCTGACCTTCCTGCGTCGCAGTATGGCCCGCACGGGCTGTTGCTACAAATGGTCATCTGCCTTGGCGGCCCGCATTAGGTTCTATCATAACCTGTCTAGACTACTCTGTAGGACTAATCTTAGATTATTTTAGGTGTGATACCCCACCACAAGTGGCTTTAATCGAACGGTCCTTTGGCCAGTCTTACGTAGACGCCCCAGGACGCGGTGCTGGTTAGATGGGATGTTATATAGAGGAATGAAACTTAAACCTTCTGAGTAAAAGATACCTCGTTTCAACACTAAAGTCTTGGCATCGATCCCTAGTGGGGGTGGCTAACAGTGAAGTGTCAACTAACAATGTTGTGTACTAACAAGTTGACAAAAAAAATAATATTTAAACCTTCCGGCTTGTCGGACGGATAGAAATGGTGAATGCTGATTTGTTGATCGAGACAACATTATTCAGTTCCGACTCAGCGCCTGCCTTAGATCCGACCTAAAGCTGAGCTGCAGATTCAAAGAATCCTCGCAATTTCAGAGATCTCTCTCTTGAGATCTTCAGGAGATAAGAGCGAATCCCGACGTTCTCAAGACTCCGCAATCTCAGGGAGATCCTAGATCACGTCAAATCTTCAAGATATTAGGGAAGAGCCCCTTTATGACCGAATTCTCTCTTCCCTGTAAATGGGAGAGCATCTCCCATCATTGGAGGTACGTTCACTTAAATCTTAATACCCTACTTGTATCTTTTCTGAAGACCCTCTCCTCCTATAAGTAAACTAGGGCCTCCTTTGTTTCTCACTTTCACTTATACAGGTTTAAGAAGGGGGTTCCGCATAGGGTCCGTCGAAAACTGCATCAACATCCACCAACCCAATTACCTGACTTAACCGGCCCAAAAAATCGAATTTGGATATGTAATATTCTAACTGATTTAGAACTTCAACCCAGCCTTCCCAACCCAAACAAAAGCTTCGCGTGAGAAGTGTGAGGCCCACCAAAGACGTGCCTGTGATCGACACGAAAGGTCATGGATGTGGTTAGTTGATCACGGGATAGCTTGCACGCTATCACATGCATAAGAATGGAAGAAACAGGAAGGAATGTGGGCCACCTGCTAAATTCCACGCTAGAAAGTAGAAACGGCCAAAAAGCCTCACTTCCACTGAACTGGGCAGAAAATATGGGGATATATACTAATAGTGCCACCTCATGTGTAACTTTAGGGATACTTTTAATTTAGTCCGTGGAATGCACGTGGTGGGCCCCACCATGAAAGAGGATCAACACCATTGGAATCGTGGACCACAACATTAATGGGAATGGCACATAGCTAGAAAATTGATTGGTTATATAATCCTCACCATTCACCTGATTCTACGTATAGGGTTTCAAGTGGGCCAGGCAGGCACCTTTAGCTGCCAGATGATCCGCATGATACGGCAGAGCCCACTACGGTGGAAACGGACCTATTTAGGTCTGACTCGGGCTAGATTAGGCAGACTTGGCCTGAATTGTCCATGAGTTGGTGGCTGTGTGGGTCCATCTTGTTTCGTGGCCAAGGCATCGTTAAATTCGGATCATTTGCTTGCCACAAGCAAAAAATTATGTTTGCTTGCATCTTGATTAGTCCACATCATCACTGACATTATCCGCCCTGCTGCATTAATTGCTGATGAAGTTTAGATAGTGATGGTGAGTGGTGGGTGCTATGTGGACCCCATCATAATATATGTTTTATCCATGTCATCCATCCATTTTGAAGGATAATTTTAGAGTTTAATACCAAAAATGAGTTATATCTAAATCTCAGGTGGACCACATAATGGGAAAAATGAATGTCCACCGTTAAAAACTTCCTAAGCCCACTGTAATGGTTTTTCGACATATAACCTGTTGATTAGGTCATACAGGCTTGGATGAAGGGAAAAACATATATTAACTTGACCCAAAACTTTTGTGGGCTGAAGAAGGTTTTAATGGTGGTCATCCAATCAACACCACGCAGTCCACTTGAGATGTAGATCAACCGTGTTTTGGACTAATTCAATAAAATGATATGAAAAAATGGGTGTATAGTATAGATGAAACACGTGCATCATGGTGACCACCCGGGTTGGTACTTAAATCATTTCTATTAAATGCAACGTGTGAGGACACGGCCGGGCAATTTGTGATAAATAAAAATTTCCTATTTGCGGCGAGCAGCTGATCCGAATTCAACATTGTTCCTCTCCTACGTTTTCCCAAAGCTAAAAATTGAGGATCCTGTGTTTGAACCCACTTTGGTATGTATATGCCATCTAACTCATTCATCAGGTGCACCCCGTAATAATTAATGGATGTGGTGTGTGTATGCCATCCAATGCGTTCATTAGGTGCACCCTCACATGATTAAGGAATGTAGTAAAATTGAGTCAATAGAAAACACAATTGAGACACATTACATGAATTTTAAGTCATTTTTGTTTCACAACCACATGTTTTCTCAATAAATCGTGGCCCACCTCACTCCTGCAGTCTAAATCTCAAGTGGGGAATCCATGTATTGGTACCCTTTTCATGATTAATTAGGATATAAACCAAAATGCTATGCTGGCATGTGTGGTGGCTTGTGCATTAGTTAACTTGTACACCCATGTGAACTTAGCAAAACTCCAAAAATATTCATTTTACGTTCAGAGATCCCCAAGGATGAAAAGATGAAAAGATAAAGTAGGAAGAAGGATAATATGTCAGAGCCATCTCTCCCTCCAGATACATGGTAGAGTGATGTGGTCCACCCATGTACTGGCACTGGAATGAATGGTTTACATTTTAAAAACTAAAGTTATGAGATAATCCTACCCATTACTTCTTACAATCTTCATCTCACTACTATTAACTATCTTTGTTTTATTTCAATGGCTAGGATTAGATCAAGGCTGATTTTTTAGGGGTAAACAATACTTGCTAGGGTTGTGTTAAAGTCCCTTGATATACACTGATACACCATTCCCTTTTCCATGCCATCCATCATATGACCAGAATTACAAATCAGGTCGACGATTTAGATTCTGCCTACAATATTTCCCAACAAGAACGGTTTGGATCATCCAAACGTACATTCATGTGGGCCCTATAGAGAGAAACATATTGGATATGCTGTGGGGTATTTAATATTCCACAAGATAACCACCAACAAGGTAAATGAACGGCTGTAAACGAACGTACATTCTTTGGGGCCCACACGAATCCTTTAACGAATCCGGATTTTTTAACAGAACGCTTTATCTAGTCACAAGTAGACGAACGCGGATTGCGTCCTACCCCCGCCCGTCACCTGCTGGGAACGGGCAGGGGTTCCAAGTGGCCACTGTGATGTATTGGTTTTACCCACACCGTCCATTCATTTCTCCGTAGAATTTTATATCATTGGACCAAAATTTTAGTCAGACGGAAGATTCAAGGGGACCACAACATAAGAAGCAAAGGTGATAATGGTGCTCACCGTTGAAACTTTCATACGCCCACCGTCATGTTTATTTACCATCCACCCTATTCATAAAGTTAGGTAGACCCGGATGAGTGGAAAACAAAAAATGTCATTTCGATCCAAAACTCCTGTGGCTCTCAAAAAGTTTTCAACAGTAATTATTTAAATTCTATTGTGTGGTTCATATGTGACATAGATTTAACTCCTTTTTTAAATTATAAACTGAAATAATAAAGAAAAATAGATGAACGGCATGGATCAACCAATACATCACATTGGCCACTTAGAGGCCCTGCCCATTCCCAACTGGAGGTGGGCGCAGTAGGACGCAGTCCGCGTAGATACGCAATCCGCGTAGATAAGGATTGCATTTACAAATCATTATTGTAAAAATATCCATACTCTGCCGAGTGTGATGGATGATAAGCAGGCAATTAGAAATTGTTTATGTAGCCTATGCATAACTCATATTAAACTGTCCAGATAGTGGGCCCTATGATGGTCCATAAGACAACAATAATTATACAGAATTTAATCCCTTCACTGGTTGATTAGTTGATATCAAAATGGATGGTCCACGTAAAAAAAATCAACAGGGACATTTTTTCATAAATTAGTGTAACGCCCGTGAAAAATCCATCCTTGGGCTCGAGTACCAACTCGACCCGAATTTGCGTAGAATTCATTCCTTTGGAAAATTTGACTAGGTTAGCTAGTGCAACGTTAGAATAGCTGGGAAATGGTCCCTGATCACTTTAAATACGTACTACAAGGCCCGAAGCGAGTGGAACTAAGGGTGCTATAATGCTCTAAAGCCTCGGATCAAACTCTAAGCCGGTTTGTTCTCTGGACCACTTTGAATCTTTGTATTGGATCTAGACCGCACGTTGAAAGTCCGATACCTCCTATCTTAGACCGTTAGGACCGTCTAGCTGGGCTTGACACTCATTCCAAAAATCAAGTCAAACCGGTGATCACAGGCTATTTCATTGAGCCCGGACCGAAGAGAGTGTGAATAGGGACATAGTTGGAATTTCAAATTCAAATCTGGCACACAAATTTGACGCATCAGTATTAAGCATTCTGACCGTCAGAATACAGCCAAATTACACCCTTGGATCAGGAAAAATATCTATTATATATCACGGGACTTATAGGCCTGATCTTGATGCGGTGACCGTTAAACTGAAACTGGGCCGCCACGTGCGATCTGGGAACCCAACCGGTCTGAAAACTGGATGTGTGCTAGATCCAGTATGCATGAGCTTAAGTCCGACCGCATTTGGCCTGGGGACCTCCAGAAATGCCCTTTTGGACCAAAACGGCCCCGATTTGGTTAGGCACCAAGTAAACATTGTTCCCAAGCCTATTTTGGGAATGTTTTGGGCTATAAAAGGGGTTGAAACCCTCACTCCTCTCTCCCATCCGAATTTGAGAGAAGCCCTAGCTTGGGAGAGAGAAAAAGAGTGAGAGATTGTGAGAGAGTGGGAGAGTTCTTCCCGCCACTTGTGCTACGTGTTGCACATGCTTAAGCGACACTTCTCTACCGCTTTCCCGGCGATTCCACCGCAATCCTAGGTAAGTAAAAACCCTAAATAGTTGGTGATTTGAGTTTTTCTTGTTTCCATGGCGATGTAGCTTATGGATCTTATGTATTAGGCTCCTTACTCGCCGTAGACGAAGCATATACACTCCGCTTCAATTCCCGAGTCTACAAGACACTAGGTGAGGATTTTAGACGCTTGGATTGACGGTTCCCAATGCTTTCAATGTCGTTTAATAGTAGATTCTTGACGGCATCGCCGTTTGACATGTACAAAATGCTCTCCGTTTCCCCTTTCGTAAGCTAACGAAGAATATGAGATTTAGGGCATTTTAGTCATTTGTAGGAAGTACTGTTTGCATTCATATTTTGCTGATGTGATTGACATGGTTTGTTGTCGCATTAGGAAGTTAGGAATGCGTGCATAATTAGTTTGGCGAAGAGATTCGCCTAGTTGCATACTTTGGGTCGACATGCTATATGTAGACCTAAGTGTGTAGTGCATGTGTTTGTATAAATGCTTGTATTAGTATGTATTGAATTAAATGATGTTATTTGATACTTTGTGATTGATTTTTCAATTATTATGCCGACCTAAATGATTTTCTACATGTTGACAAAATGCATGATTTCACTACATGCATGGAATGTATGTGCTTGAGGATTTGCTTAAGTTGAATATGCATAGGAAGTATGCCTTGAAGATTTGCTTAAGTTGAATGTCATAACATGTGCTAACATGCTCACATGATGTATTTCAATTCCAATACCTTTTATAGTGATTCCATAGATGTGTGGGACTTGACTTAGTCCAGGCAGTCGGTAACCGAGCAAATTCGTGGCTGACTGGTCATAGCCACGAACGACGCGTAGATGAATGTGATTCGTGTTGAGAGTTGGCGGCAGTGGTTAGGCCACGCGAAGTGTTTTACGCACTTCATGTCGTTCAATTCGAGATGCGATCGCGCTAGTCGAGCCCGTCAAGTAACCCGACTGGCCGATGTTTGTTCACCTTGTATGAATCATAACTGCTTGAACCTAGGGTACTGAACTTACCATTGTAAACCCTATTAACCGTGGTACCTTGATCCACGAAGACTCATGAGCCGGGCATGGTGGTATGGGACACCGTGGTCGAGCTGTCGGCCTACGCTGGGGCCACAAACCTCCCCGTAGTGACCAGTGAGCACCTAGACTCGTGAGCAGATTATGGTGGTATGGGACACTATATTCTAGCTGTCGGCCTACACTGATCAGGCGACGAGCCCTTTGTAGTGACCGCGAGCGTATTCTGAGTTCACGGGAGGCGACGACCCTTCCGTGCAGTAGAGTACAGTAGGCCTGTATTGATAAGGTGATGGGGGAGCGGTGCAACGAGTGCGAGCAACAGCCCTGGCAGCCCTTGCAGTGACCTACGAAATGTACATCGTATGAGATTACTAGGAGTGACGACCCTAGACAGGATCCGTGTTGGGATTGATACAAGGGAGGTACCTTAGTTTCCCAATCCTGCTGTTTGAATGGACTAATAACAACTTGGTAATCATATCACCATAGCATTGCATGTGCCTGGAAGATGTGGAGCACTCTAGGGAGTGTGGCATGCCGCGGTCGTAAGATGTTGCCGTATGAGGGTGATCGTCGGTGAGGGCATACATCACGTCATATCATCTTGCATTAACAACAGTTTTAGGACTTGTCTGATTTACTGCTTTACTATTATCGCGTGATTGAATTGTGAACATGCTAATCTTTGCTCTATGATTCCACTGAGTTGATCACTCATTCCCACGTTACGGGATGGTGTTTGCAACACCCACCAGACCCTGTTGTAGTTGCAGGTGTCGATGAGATCCAGGAGGTGGAGCTAGATGATGACGAGGACCAGGATGAGTTCTCGTATATGCAGTATCATGACGGCTTCCCGTAGGTGACCTGGATCGAGGGGACATCAGTGGGACTTTTCTTTTTGAACATTATTCTTTTGTTATGTACATGTATATGAGACTCAGAGATGTAGTCATACTTTGGAGACAGTTGAGATTACTTTGTTTTTCCATACAGTGATATATATCTTGTTTAGTCTTCCGCTTGCTTTTATCACTGGATCTGAAGTATGAATTGCAGTTTTGGTATACTTTTACTCATGTGGATGCTTTAAATCAGACAACATTGAATCATAACCATTTTTGTTGCATAAGTGACGGTCTGGAACTCGGGAGTTGAGTTTATACACGACCCCCGATTTTCAGGGTGTTACAAGTTGGTATCAGAGCATGAATGAGAGTATACTGGGCCTGGGTTATGGTCTTGCGACGTACGCTGTCGCTTCATTTGACTTAGGTGGGTGCGAGAAGGGTCTAGAAACACTTCTAGGATCACAGATTCGCCGATAGGCGAAGTTTATAAGGATCGATCGCAAGATCGAGTCTGTAACGTATCTCGGGTCGCGTTAAGCAACCCGAATCACTTCTAAGCTGTAGGAAGTCGGGTGGAGATGTCCTATGAGCGGTTTTAAACCGCAAAAGTGAATCCATGGGCCGTGGAATGACCACGACTCTAGTAATCAATCGCCAGGGCTTAAAAACCCCGTTTTGCCAAAAATTCTTAAAATTCCTTCTCTAAACACTTCAACCTTCAGTTCTTTTGTATCCATTTCATGTTAGGCATCAAACCTAATGTGAAAATAACACAAATTAGTACATTCACCAAATTTTACAGTGAATAGTAAAATTTCATAAAAAATGGCCATAAAGCCATTCTAACTTCACTTTCTTTAGCAACTAAGGAGCTAGAAAGATGTACTGGATCCTTCTACCCCAAATCCATATGCTGCATCATATGGTTTGGTATTCGGGACTGCGATGTGGACCCGGAAAGCCCCAAAAACATGTTTGGGCTCATAGGGACCAAAATACTATGAAGTAAGGGGTGGGACTAGACTTTTTGGGACCCTGGGACCATGGGGGACCAGACCCATGGGGTCCCGCTGGCCAACCTGGAGGTTGGCCGGCGATGCCATTGCCGGCCGGGCGATGCATCGCCGGCCGGCCACCTCGGACGGTGCTGCCCTTTGGGCGCACCCACTTAAATACACCCCCCAACACCCCTAGCTACCTCCCATCCCACGAAAACCCCTAAAACACCCCTCTCCTTCACAAACAGCCCCCTTGCATGCCCTAGATTTGAGTTTCAGCGCTCCATTCCAAATCCCGGCGACCCAAACCCATCCTAATCCCTTCCTTGGCCAAAACCGACCACCACCCATTGATTATTGGGTGTTGGCAGCCCCTTTCCTTGAAGATTTTCCCATTTGGAGCTCCAAAAATCCCCCAAATAGTGTCGAAATCGTGAGCAGCTCCATTCCACCTTTTTGTTCTTATTTTTCCCTGAAACTACAGCCTTGGGAAGCTTGAAGCATCCCTCTACGACGCCTAGATTTCCTTTTGTCAGATTGGGCAGCCATTTCTTCGCATTTTCGGCGTTTTCCATGGCTTTCGTGGAAGCTATTTTGGGTCTTTTGTCACTCTCATCCATCCTGTCTTTGATGGGTAAGAGGAAAACTGCAACAGACGAGGCTGGGCCGAGCCGCCCTGCTCAATCAAGAAGACCGCGGGGTGGTGCCGCAGGTTCAAGCGCCGCCGCAGGTCCAGCTGCAGTCCTGGAGTGCCGTACAAAGCGCGATTTGGATCCCCATGCACATCTTGGACGAACCATTCTATCAGAGATGCCTCATGGTGAATACACTGATCGTAGAGTGTTATTTGAGGCGGACGTAGATGGACGGTTGTTCGGCGAATATCTGTTGTTCGAACGCATTGAAGCTGCGCACTGGGGACCGATCTTTGAAGCTCGCGCTCGTGCTAATGTGAGCACTATTCGTGCCTTCTATGCTAGCATCCAGAGTCCTACCTTGGATCCTCTGCAGTTCAAAATCCCTTTTGGTAGAGATCGGATGGCTACGATCGACGTCCGGTTGATTGCGCGACTTCTCAACGTGCCTCTAGGTGATGTACATCCAAGTGAGAAGAATTTGAGGACTAGACGTGAATGAGATCGCCGCACCAGGTTTCTGTGCGGTAAGTTGGTTCCATGGCAGCCTAATAATAGCCTCAAAGTGACGTACATGTCTGAGGATTTGCGTCTGCTGCATCACATCTGCACGTTCAATGTTTATCCTAGGTCGACGAACCGCATTGAATGTACACGTCTTATGGTCGATTTCTTATTTCTGGTGGCTCAGGGAGAGAACGTATGTATGGCCACTTTCATCTTACGGCAGATAGTTCTCATAGCCAGGTCGAGAAGAACATCCGAATCCCTTCCCTTTGGCCGACTCATTTGCAGAATTGCGCTTGAGTTTGCCTATAGACTTGGACCCGAGTTGCCGGTATCGATTCACACCATCGATGAGTCGACGATGGTTAAGATGAAGATCGGGTCGCAATATCGTGAAAATCAACTTGAAAGGGATAGTGGGGACGACTTTGACGAAGAGGAAGATCAAAGCGAAGGAGAACCTAGTGCAGAAGTTCAGGAAGAGACTCAGGAAGAAGCAGAAGAGGAGGCTCAGGATACTGATGAGAGCCCTCCTCCTTCTGCGCAGACTACTATTGACGATCGCATTGCTCGGATGGAGGAGAGTCAGACCGCTTTGCGAAGGGAAGTCCAAGAACTTCGAGCAGAGGTCGCTGATGCCAAGGCCGTTACGAAGAAGAAATTTGGCAGGGTGACTCGCACCTTGAAGGCAATCCTGTGTTGCTTACAGGATAAGGGTGCTCCTCCTCCGTCGCCAGACTCCGACTAGCAACGCGATCTTTGATGTTGTTATGAGTAGTTAGCTATTTTCTGTTTCATGTGTGTAAAGCCTATTAGGGCTAGTGCTTTGCTTTTGTCGCTGTTGCTTAACTGTCTTAATTTCCATGTCATTCTAGTCATGATGCTTGTAAGGATATATCCCTTGTATTGTGACAATTTTGATTAATTGAAGTACATGGAATGCCTTGACTCTTTAGTGAATGATTGTGGTGTATTCGTGCAATTGAGACTGACAAGGTTGCGCCCTATTTTGAATATAGGGAATGCCACCTAAGACTACGAGGAGCGCGGTTCGGCTTTCATTGTCAGAGCAGATGGATCAGGCTCCCTCTCAGTCTGGCACTCGTCCGGACCCTGCTGTGGGCCCGATTCCTGAGACTGTTCGATCGTCTCAGCCTGCTACTGGTCCTACAGATGGACCACCGCCATTTACACCATCAGTCAGAGAGCCACAGCGCGCATCTACTTCCGCACCTCATCCGCCACAGCCTGCTCCACCCCCTGATAGATTCGAGCAGATGATGGCTATGATGCTACAGCAGCAGCAGCTTCTGACCACCATAGTTGGGACTTTAGCCCAGGGTGGGGGTGCGACTGCATCTACTCCGCCTGCACCACCTGCGCATCCAGCTGAGGATGCCTATGCTTACACCCAGGATGAGGGCGTAGCACTTCCTGCGCAGCCTGCTTTCCCTGCGGGGAACCCTGCCGACACACGGGGCCTTCTGGAGCGATTTCAGCGCTTGCGGCCTCCTACTTTCACGGGTTCTCACAGACCCGAGGAGGCTGAGTTTTGGCTCGACCGAGTGTCGAAGATTCTGCGCATGTTGCACTGTACTGAGGCAGAGCAGGTAGAGCTGGCTACCTTCCAGTTTGAGAGAGAGGCCAGTATGTGGTGGGATAGTGTATTGCGGACTGTTACCGCAGACTTCGTATGGACATGGGCAGCATTCGAGTTTCGCTTCCATGAGAAGTATTATCCTCAGACCTACAGACACGAGAGGGAGAATGAGTTTCTCCGTCTCAGGCAGGCAGCGATGACGGTCACCGAGTATGAGCATCGGTTCACAGAGTTGGGCAGGTACGTCCCGACGATTTTAGCTGATGAGCAGATGCGCATACGGCGCTTTTTGGAGGGCTTGCGACCGGATATTCGGTCGAAGATGTGCTGCATCAGTTTCTCCTCCTATGCGGAGTTGGTTCACATGTCCATGCGGGCAGAGCAGGACGTGGATCGACTTGCGCGATCACGAGGCCCGACTACTCCTAGGCCGCGACCGGAGTTGCCAGATAGGCCCTTCGCGGGCAAGAGGCCTCGCATTGATCCTCCTACCAGGACCACGGCGCCAGTAGGACCGTTTCGGCGCCCTGATCTATCATGCACATACTGTGGGAGGACGGGCCACCTAGCGCCGAGTTGCTTTGCGAGGATGCGGGACAGTGGGTTCTCGCCGCCGCAGAAGATTGATCGTGTACGTCCACAGGCGATATCAGCACCGCCTATACGGTCAGCTCCTGCGCAGTCCTCTTTCAGACCCACAGTATCACAGATTCGACAGCCCCCACGGCCCTTGACACAGCGGCCGAACCGGCCACAGCAGGCTCGAGTTCATGCACTGACCGCTGAGGCAGCTACGACGCCGACTTTCCAGCATTCAGCCTTCGAGGTCACGGGCCATATCGGAGGTACTCCCGTTCTTGTCATGGTGGACACTGGTTCCACGATTTCTTTGATATCGCGTGCCGTAGTCAGACGTCTTGGGTTGCAGACTATTACTATGGATAGCGTGCGAGTCCTTGCAGCTCATGGAGATTATTCGGATGTCACCCAGATGTGTGAGGGTTGTTTACTTGATCTGGGAGGCAGGACGATGGCTCTTGATTTGGTCGTCGATCCCTCGCTCGTATATCTCGACGTCATCCTTGGCATGGACTGGTTGACTGCAGCGAGAGCCGAGATTGACTGCGAGGCTCGTGTGGTGACGGTGTACGAGCCTGAGGGCACGCCTTTCACATTTTCAGTGCGGGTAAATCTTCCTTTCCGCATTCTTAGCTACGCCACCCTGTTGCGCGACGCTGGTGCCCAGGTACTTGAGCAGACGCCAGTTGTTTCTGAGTTCGGGGATCTGTTCAGGAAGATCCCTGGTTTGCCGCCCAGACGTGAGATCGATTTCACTATCGATCTGATTCCTGGTTCTACACCCGTCTCACTGCCGACGTATCGCATGGCACCATGTGAGATGGAGGAGTTGAGGACGCAGATTGATGGTCTACTAGAGCTTGGCCTTATACGGCCTAGCGTATCTCCTTGGGGAGCACCGGTCTTGTTCGTGAAGAAGAAGGATGGTTCGCTGCGATTGTATATTGATTATCGCAGGCTGAACCAACTCACAGTGAAGAACAAGTACCCTTTGCCCAGGATCGATGACTTGTTTGATCAGTTGAGAGGAGCGCAGTACTTCTCGAAGATTGATCTTCAGTCAGGATATCATCAGCTGCGCGTCAGAGATGAGGACGTGCAGAAGACAGCGTTCAGGACCAGTTTTGGTCATTACGAGTTCCTTGTGATGTCGTTCGGTCTCACGAACGCACCGGCCGTGTTCATGGATCTGATGAACCGGGTACTACGGCCTTTCCTCTATCGATTCGTCGTTGTCTTCATCGACGACATTTTGGTATACTCTAGGAGTCGAGAGGAGCATGAGGAGCACTTGCGTTTGGTCCTTGATACGCTCAGACAGCATCAGTTGTTCGCACAGTATAAGAAGTGCGACTTCTGGAAGCAGGAGGTGAAGTTTCTGGGACACGTGGTGTCCAAGGATGGCATGGCAGTTGACCTGTCTAAGGTAGCTGCGGTGCAGGACTGGGAGCAGCCTGGTTCTGTCACTGAGGTGAGGAGTTTCTTGGGTCTCGCTGGCTACTATCGGCGCTTCATTCAGGATTTCTCGAAGATCGCGAGACCCTTATCTCAGATGACACGGAAGGACGTGAAGTTCGCCTGGAATGATAAGGCGGAGTCAGCTTTTCAGGAGCTGAAGGACAGACTTACGTCCGCCCCTGTGCTAGTATTGCCAGAGCAAGGGGTTAAATACACTATATACACTGACGCGTCTAGCGTTGGTTTGGGTTGTGTCCTTATGCAGAGGGACAGGGTAATTTCGTATGCCTCGAGACAATTAAGGAAGCACGAGGAGAATTACCCTACACACGACCTGGAGTTGGCAGCCGTGATATTCGCACTGAGACTCTGGAGACATTACCTCTATGGAGAGGAGTTCGAGCTCTTTTGCGACCACAAGAGCCTCAAGTACATATTCACACAGCGGGACTTGAATATGAGGCAGCGGCGATGGATGGAGACGCTGAAGGACTTCAAGTTTGAAGTCTCTTACCATCCTGGGAAGGCGAACCTTGTGGCTGATGCGTTGAGCCGCAAGAAGGCGATAGAGTTTGCGGCTCCGCTGATGGTTGCCGAGTGGGATATGGTTGAGTTTTTGCGAGACTTTGAGCAGAAACTCACCGTAGAGGAGCCATTTGAGTTCATCGCACATGTTCAGGTGCGATCTCCGATCGATGACCGTGTCATCGAGGCGCAGAGGGACGACGCGCATCTTACTGAGCTTCGAGAGCAGGCCAGTGATGATGATGACGCCGACTGGCGAGTTGGCATGGATGGGGGTTTACGTTACCGTGGCCGCCTATGCGTTCCTGATGTCCCTGACTTGAGACGAGAGATTCTCGAGGCTGCGCATTCTACTAGACTCGCGATGCATCCTGGCAGCACGAAGATGTATCGTGACGTGAAGAGGACGTACTGGTGGGAAGGTATGAAGACCCACATTGCTGAGTTCGTGTCCCGTTGTCTCACTTGTCAACAGGTGAAGGCAGAGCATCGCCGACCACCTGGACTTTTGCAGCCTATGCCGATTGCAGAGTGGAAGTGGGATTTCATTTCCATGGACTTCATTTCTGGGTTGCCGAAGACGAGGAAGGGGCATGATTCTATTTGGGTGATCGTCGACCGATTGACGAAGTCGGCGCACTTCCTACCGATCAGAGTTACGAACTCTGCAGACGAGCTGGCTAGATTGTATATTAGAGAGATCGTGCGTCTGCATGGAGTTCCGTTGGAGATCGTGTCGGACAGAGACACGCGGTTCACTTCTATCTTCTGGACTCGCATTCAGGAGGCTATGGGTGTGAAGTTGAAGTTCAGTACTGCCTTCCACCCACAGACGGACGGACAGACAGAGCGAGTGAACCAGATCCTGGAGGACATGTTGCGAGCTTGCGCATTGGACTTCAAGGACAGTTGGGATGACTGTCTTGCATATGCGGAGTTTGCGTACAACAATAGTTTCCAGGCGAGTATCGGCATGGCACCTTATGAGGCGCTGTATGGGCGACCTTGTCGCGCACCGCATTGCTGGTTAGAGGTCGGTGAGCGCAGCTTGATTGGCCCAGAGTTGGTGCAGGCGACGTCAGAGAAGATTGATATTATTCGACGTCGGCTTCTTACAGCGCAGAGCAGACAGAAGAGCTACGCCGATACGAGACGGAGACCACTAGAGTTCACAGTCGGGGATCATGTGTTTTTGCGAGTTTCCCCTATGAAGGGAGTCCTTCGGTTCGGGAAGAAGGGGAAGCTGGCACCGCGATACATTGGTCCATTTCAGATCCTCGATCGTGTGGGAGCAGTGGCTTACCGATTGGCTTTACCCACGCCCCTCGCGAGCGTCCACAACGTATTTCATGTTTCTATGCTGAAGAAGTACGTTGCTGATCCTTCTCATATCATCAGATGGGAGCAGGTGCAGTTAGGAGAGGATGTTACTTATATCCTGCGACCGACACGCATCTTAGACCGGAAGGAGCAGGTACTGCGTAGCAAGGTGATTCCCCTTGTGAAGGTACTATGGACGCATCATACTGAGGAGGAGGCTACTTGGGAGACAGAAGCCGAGATCAGAAAGAACTACCCACAGCTTCTCGAGGAGTACGAAAAGGTACAAAATTTCGAGGACGAAATTATTTGTTAAGGGGGGTAGATTGTAACGCCCGTGAAAAATCCATCCTTGGGCTCGAGTACCAACTCGACCCGAATTTGCGTAGAATTCATTCCTTTGGAAAATTTGACTAGGTTAGCTAGTGCAACGTTAGAATAGCTGGGAAATGGTCCCTGATCACTTTAAATACGTACTACAAGGCCCGAAGCGAGTGGAACTAAGGGTGCTATAATGCTCTAAAGCCTCGGATCAAACTCTAAGCCGGTTTGTTCTCTGGACCACTTTGAATCTTTGTATTGGATCTAGACCGCACGTTGAAAGTCCGATACCTCCTATCTTAGACCGTTAGGACCGTCTAGCTGGGCTTGACACTCATTCCAAAAATCAAGTCAAACCGGTGATCACAGGCTATTTCATTGAGCCCGGACCGAAGAGAGTGTGAATAGGGACATAGTTGGAATTTCAAATTCAAATCTGGCACACAAATTTGACGCATCAGTATTAAGCATTCTGACCGTCAGAATACAGCCAAATTACACCCTTGGATCAGGAAAAATATCTATTATATATCACGGGACTTATAGGCCTGATCTTGATGCGGTGACCGTTAAACTGAAACTGGGCCGCCACGTGCGATCTGGGAACCCAACCGGTCTGAAAACTGGATGTGTGCTAGATCCAGTATGCATGAGCTTAAGTCCGACCGCATTTGGCCTGGGGACCTCCAGAAATGCCCTTTTGGACCAAAACGGCCCCGATTTGGTTAGGCACCAAGTAAACATTGTTCCCAAGCCTATTTTGGGAATGTTTTGGGCTATAAAAGGGGTTGAAACCCTCACTCCTCTCTCCCATCCGAATTTGAGAGAAGCCCTAGCTTGGGAGAGAGAAAAAGAGTGAGAGATTGTGAGAGAGTGGGAGAGTTCTTCCCGCCACTTGTGCTACGTGTTGCACATGCTTAAGCGACACTTCTCTACCGCTTTCCCGGCGATTCCACCGCAATCCTAGGTAAGTAAAAACCCTAAATAGTTGGTGATTTGAGTTTTTCTTGTTTCCATGGCGATGTAGCTTATGGATCTTATGTATTAGGCTCCTTACTCGCCGTAGACGAAGCATATACACTCCGCTTCAATTCCCGAGTCTACAAGACACTAGGTGAGGATTTTAGACGCTTGGATTGACGGTTCCCAATGCTTTCAATGTCGTTTAATAGTAGATTCTTGACGGCATCGCCGTTTGACATGTACAAAATGCTCTCCGTTTCCCCTTTCGTAAGCTAACGAAGAATATGAGATTTAGGGCATTTTAGTCATTTGTAGGAAGTACTGTTTGCATTCATATTTTGCTGATGTGATTGACATGGTTTGTTGTCGCATTAGGAAGTTAGGAATGCGTGCATAATTAGTTTGGCGAAGAGATTCGCCTAGTTGCATACTTTGGGTCGACATGCTATATGTAGACCTAAGTGTGTAGTGCATGTGTTTGTATAAATGCTTGTATTAGTATGTATTGAATTAAATGATGTTATTTGATACTTTGTGATTGATTTTTCAATTATTATGCCGACCTAAATGATTTTCTACATGTTGACAAAATGCATGATTTCACTACATGCATGGAATGTATGTGCTTGAGGATTTGCTTAAGTTGAATATGCATAGGAAGTATGCCTTGAAGATTTGCTTAAGTTGAATGTCATAACATGTGCTAACATGCTCACATGATGTATTTCAATTCCAATACCTTTTATAGTGATTCCATAGATGTGTGGGACTTGACTTAGTCCAGGCAGTCGGTAACCGAGCAAATTCGTGGCTGACTGGTCATAGCCACGAACGACGCGTAGATGAATGTGATTCGTGTTGAGAGTTGGCGGCAGTGGTTAGGCCACGCGAAGTGTTTTACGCACTTCATGTCGTTCAATTCGAGATGCGATCGCGCTAGTCGAGCCCGTCAAGTAACCCGACTGGCCGATGTTTGTTCACCTTGTATGAATCATAACTGCTTGAACCTAGGGTACTGAACTTACCATTGTAAACCCTATTAACCGTGGTACCTTGATCCACGAAGACTCATGAGCCGGGCATGGTGGTATGGGACACCGTGGTCGAGCTGTCGGCCTACGCTGGGGCCACAAACCTCCCCGTAGTGACCAGTGAGCACCTAGACTCGTGAGCAGATTATGGTGGTATGGGACACTATATTCTAGCTGTCGGCCTACACTGATCAGGCGACGAGCCCTTTGTAGTGACCGCGAGCGTATTCTGAGTTCACGGGAGGCGACGACCCTTCCGTGCAGTAGAGTACAGTAGGCCTGTATTGATAAGGTGATGGGGGAGCGGTGCAACGAGTGCGAGCAACAGCCCTGGCAGCCCTTGCAGTGACCTACGAAATGTACATCGTATGAGATTACTAGGAGTGACGACCCTAGACAGGATCCGTGTTGGGATTGATACAAGGGAGGTACCTTAGTTTCCCAATCCTGCTGTTTGAATGGACTAATAACAACTTGGTAATCATATCACCATAGCATTGCATGTGCCTGGAAGATGTGGAGCACTCTAGGGAGTGTGGCATGCCGCGGTCGTAAGATGTTGCCGTATGAGGGTGATCGTCGGTGAGGGCATACATCACGTCATATCATCTTGCATTAACAACAGTTTTAGGACTTGTCTGATTTACTGCTTTACTATTATCGCGTGATTGAATTGTGAACATGCTAATCTTTGCTCTATGATTCCACTGAGTTGATCACTCATTCCCACGTTACGGGATGGTGTTTGCAACACCCACCAGACCCTGTTGTAGTTGCAGGTGTCGATGAGATCCAGGAGGTGGAGCTAGATGATGACGAGGACCAGGATGAGTTCTCGTATATGCAGTATCATGACGGCTTCCCGTAGGTGACCTGGATCGAGGGGACATCAGTGGGACTTTTCTTTTTGAACATTATTCTTTTGTTATGTACATGTATATGAGACTCAGAGATGTAGTCATACTTTGGAGACAGTTGAGATTACTTTGTTTTTCCATACAGTGATATATATCTTGTTTAGTCTTCCGCTTGCTTTTATCACTGGATCTGAAGTATGAATTGCAGTTTTGGTATACTTTTACTCATGTGGATGCTTTAAATCAGACAACATTGAATCATAACCATTTTTGTTGCATAAGTGACGGTCTGGAACTCGGGAGTTGAGTTTATACACGACCCCCGATTTTCAGGGTGTTACAATTAGGGACCAGAATCACTACGTCAAACTTATTTGATCTTTAATCCATAAACAACCGTTTTCATGATTTGGACAGTTTAATTTGAATTAAATATATGTCATGGGTGCACATGCAAGTGTCTGCGTATCATCGTCAAACTCTGCCACAACATAAAAAACTGCTCCATGTAGAAATCAGCGGATTGCTAAAAACAGCACTAAAATCTCCATGTAAAGAGAAGAATTGCTGGCCTCCCATTAACGTGTTTGTACTTCAGTTTCAATAAGTGGGTCCCATTGTTCAGTGATCTGAACCGTTGATATTATAGGCCAGATGGAAAAATTCCAATCCTCAATAGGTGGTTAAATAAAATAGACGGTTAAGGAATAAAATGCAGGCCATCCACTGACGTCCATCGTACGAACGATTTTGATTAGTTAACCGTGGGTCCCACCCATACAACTTACAGTCCGAACGCATTGTACAGTATCTTGGCCCGAGCACCGTACAATACTACCAGTAAGGTAGCACACGTTGCGGCGGATGAGCTGCCACAGATTTAGCAATTTGTGCCTAAAAAAATCTAGGATATACGGGCATAGTGTGATCGATGGTGCTCACCGTTGAAACTTTAGTCAGACGAAAGATTATGGATACACGGACCAAAATTTTAGTTAGATGAAAGATTCAAGTGGACCACAACATAAGAAGCAAAGGTGATAATGGTGCTCACCGTTGAAACTTTCATAGGCCCACCGTCATGTTTATTTTCCATCCACCCTATTCATAAAGTTAGGTAGACCCGGATGAGTGGAAAACAAAAAATGTCAGTTCGATCCAAAACTCCTGTGGCTCCAAAAAAGTTTTCAACAGTAATTATTTAAACTCTATTGTGTGGTCCACATGTGATATAGATTTAACTCATTTTTTAAATTGTAAACTGAAATAATAAGGAAAAATGGATAAACGGTATGGATCAACCAATACATCACATTGGCCACTCAGAGCCCCTGCCCATTCTCAGCTGGAGGTGGTCGCAGTAGGACGCAGTCCGCGTAGATACGCAATCCGCGTAGATAAGGATTGCATTTACAAATCCTTATTATAAAAATATCCGTACTCTGGCCGAGTGTGATGGATGATAAGCAGGCAATTAGAAATTGCTTATGTAGCCTATGCATAACTCATATTAAACTGTCCAGATAGTGGGCCCCATGATGGTCCATAAGACAACAACAATTATATGGAATTTAATCCCTTCACTGGTTGATTAGTTGATATCAAAATGGACGGTCATGGTTGATATCAAAATGGACGGTCCACATGAAAAAAATCAACAGGACATTTTTTCATAAATTAAAGACTAGAATCACTACGTCAAACTTATTTGGTCTTTAATCCATAAACAACAGTTTTCATGATTTGGACAGTTTAATTTGAATTAAATATATGTCATGGGTGCACATGTAAGTGCCTGCGTATCATCATCAAACTCCGCCAGAACATAAAAAACTGCTCCATGCAGAAATCAGCGGACTGCTAAAAACTGCACTAAAATCTCCATGTAAAGAGAAGAATTGCTGGCCTCTCATTAACGTGTTTGTACTTCAGTTTCAATAAGTGAGTCCCATTGTTCAGTGATATGAACCATTGATATTATAGGCCAGATGGAAAAATCCCAATCCTCGATAGGTGGTTAAATAAAATAGACGGTTAAGGAATAAAATACAGGCCATTCACTGACGTCCATCGTACGAACGATTTTGATTAGTTAACCGTGGGTCCCACCCATACAACTTACAGTCCGAACGCATTGTACAGTATCTCGGCCCGAGCACCGTACAATACTTCCCGTAAGGTAGCCCACGTTGCGGCGGATGAGCTGCCACAGATTTAGCAATTTGTGCCTAAAAAGATCTATGATACACGAGCATAGTGTGATCGATGGTGCTCACCGTTGAAACTTTAGTCAGACGAAAAATTATCCATACATGGACCAAAATTTTAGTCAGACGAAAGATTCAAGTGGACCACAACATAAGAAGCAAAGGTGATAATGGTGCTCACCGTTGAAACTTTCATAGGCCCACCGTCATGTTTATTTTCCATCCACCCTATTCATAAAGTTAGGTAGACCCAGATGAGTGGAAAACAAAAAAGTCAGTTTGATCCAAAACTCCTGTGGCTCCCAAAAAGTTTTCAACAATAATTATTTAAACTCTATTGTGTGGTCCACATGTGATATAGATTTAACTCATTTTTTAAATTGTAAACTGAAATAATAAGGAAAAATGGATGAACGGTATGAATCAACCAATACATCACATTGGCCACTCAGAGCCCCTACCCATTCCCAGCTGGAGGTGGGCGCAGTAGGGCAGTCCGCGTAGATACGCAATCCGCGTAGATAAAGATTGCATTTACAAATCCTTATTATAAAAATATCCATACTCTGGCCGAGTGTGATGGATGATAAGCAGGCAATTAGAAATTGCTTATGTAGCCTATGCATAACTCATATTAAACTGTCCAGATAGTGGGCTCCATGATGGTCCATAAGACAACAACAATTATACGGAATTTAATCCCTTCACTGGTTGATTAGTTGATTTCAAAATGGACGGTCCACATGAAAAAAATCAACAGGGACATTTTTTTATAAATTAGAGACTAGAATCACTACATCAAACTTATTTGGTCTAAAATCAACAGGGACATTTTTTTATAAATTAGAGACTAGAATCACTACATCAAACTTATTTGGTCTTTAATCCATAAACAACAGTTTTCATGATATGGACAGTTTAATTTGAATTAAATATATGTCATGGGTGCACATGTAAGTGCCTGCGTATCATCATCAAACTCTGCCACAACATAAAAAACTGCTCCATGCAAAAATCAGCAGATTGCTAAAAACAGCACTAAAATATTCATGTAAAGAGAAGAATTGCTGGCCTCCCATTAACGTGTTTGTACTTCAATTTCAATAAGTGGGTCCCATTGTTCAGTGATCTGAACCCTTGATATTATAGGCCAGATGAAAAAATCCCAATCCTTGATAGGTGGTTAAATAAAATAGGCGGTTAAGGAATAAAATACTAAAATACAGGCCATCCACTAACGTCCATCGTACGACCAATTTTGATTAGTTAACCGTGGGTCTCACCCATACAACTTACAGTCCGAACGCATTGTACAGTATCTCGGCCCGAGCTCCGTACAATTCTTCGCGCAAGGTAGCCCACGTCGCGGCGGATGAGCTGCCACAGATTTAACAATTTATGCCTAAAAAAATCTATGATACACGGGCATAGTTTGATCGATGATACACGGGCACGTGGTAATTACTTAGATATTGCAAATTTGCATTCAATAATTCAAATTAGACTGTCTAAAATATATGTTTCAGTTTAGATGTATTACGAATTTAAAATTAAGCTTATTCGGTTATCTGATTGTTGGATTGGTGGACCTTTATTAGAGGGTTGATAATCAACAAATCCAATGGTCCTATTTCCACAGACCAGTGTCCGAAAATGAGACGTCATGATTAGTCAAAATATTATGATTTAGAACTATGATTTGTGGAAATGGGCTCCACAAGTTTATGTATTCTATGTATACAGTTTTTTACTGCCTGCGTATCAAACCTCATTCTCTTTCAGAGTATCAAATAACTACCTTTTCTCTACCGTTGAGTCGTGGACTGCATATACCTCTGAATTCTGTAACGCTCGTACGGCGCACTTTGAAATTGAAAGTGCACTCGAACGTGTGCGAGATCAGAGCCGTTCTTCATGCGTTGACAACAATGTAGATGCCATATCAATATGCAGAAAATCAAGCCTACATGTGGTCCACACATGCAAAAAGTAGATCAGAGCTGCTCTTCATGCGTTGAAAACAATGTAGATACCATATGCAGAAAGTAAGGCTTACCGGTGGTCCACACCAGCAAGTTATGATCCAAATGGGCGCCGATTGCGTCTCCGTAGCAGCTTTGAGTGGCCACCGTGATGTGTGGGTCTTATCCACACCGTCCATCCATTATTTTCGTATCATTTTATAGCATAAATTTAAAAAAGAGGCAGATCCAAGGCTCGAGTGGACTACACAAGGGGGATTAAACTCTTACCGTTGAAAACTTCCTGGGGCTACAGAAGTTTTGGATGGAGCTGATATTTATGTTTTCTCTTCGTCCAGGCCTATGTAACTTTCTGAATTGGTTGGATGGCAAATATACATCACGGTGGGCCCCATAAAAGTTTCAACAGTGAGAATTATTATCATTGCTGCTTCCTGTGGTGTGGTCCACTTGAGCACTGGATCTGCCTCAGTTTTCGGTTCATCACCTTAAATGATGCAAAAAAAAATGGATGGACGGTGTGGATAAGACCCATACGTCACGGTGGCCACTCGAAGCTGCTGCCCGTTCCAGCAGGAGACGGCAGGGGTATTACGCAATCCGCGTCCGATTCAAATCTGGACGTTGGCCCACCTGATTTTTTTTTTTTACTTTTTCCACATTTACCAGATTTTAGGTGCAGTGGATTTGTAAACTTAGGACCGTCTGACGCACGCGACTTGTCTGTGACCCGGGGTTACACGACTCTCCTCTGACCCAAATATATGTGGGCCTACGATTTTTTGCAATATCTACTGCCTATCAGTTTGGAGATCCAAAACTCAAGTGGGCCAGATGGGGCAGATCCAAATCTAAAGTGGACCATATCACAGAAATAGTGTGGAAAATAACGCTCACGGTTGAAACCTTTTCAGCGCCCACGATGATGTTTATGTTCCATCCAACCCGTTCATGAGATAACTTGGACATAAACGAAGGAGAAATACAAATATGACAGACGTGCTTTATCCATGCTGTGAGCTCACTTTGCCAGCTCATTTTAAGCCATGAGCTCAAAATCGAGGCATGCCCAAAGCTCGAACTGGACCACATCGTAATAAACAGTTGGATTGAACGACTACCGTTGAAATTTTTTTAGAGTGGTTTCAACGGTGACATTATTCTCCCCACTGTTTCCTGTGGTGTGGTCTTCTTAACTTTTTATATTTATGCTATTTAGGCCTCTTGGATTAGAATGAGCTGGAAAATTAGATGGATGCTGTGGATAAAACACATACGTCACGGTGGGCCCACCTAGTCCTGGTGTCACGACGCAATCCAATCCGCCTCCGGATATAAGATCTAACAGCGGGCCATAGACAACTTAGGACGGCAGCCTCAAGCAATCCGCGACTATTCTAACGACGAAAGTTGCGGGGTCACGTGGTTTTAAAAAATAAAAAATAAAATAAAAAGCATGTTGCAGGTTACATCAATCTAGATGATCTCGTGGTACATCTTATATTCCTGGGCCCACCGTGATGTTTATATACCATCCTAGTCGTTCATGAGTTTTCCGTCATGATGAAGGGAAAGCACGTATGTCGGCCTGATCCAAAACTTCTATTGCCAACTAACAATGTTTCAATTGTAGTCACTCAATTCCTACTATTTCTTCTAGTGTGGACCACTTTAGTTATGAATCAGCCTAATTTTTTAGATGAGGTCCTAGCATGTGCTGGGAAACATTGGACGGAGCAGATATAAATCAGAATTCACGGTGGGCCCACTGAGCTTGGAGTCATAGGAGTTGGAAGCAGATTGGGTGGTGTGTGGCGTCAGCAACTTCTATGGCCCCATCTTGATGTATATGTTATATCTACGCCGTTAATCCATTTTGTAAGATCATTTTAGGTCATGAACCTAAAAATGAGGTAGATTCAAATCTCAAGTGAACCACACCACAGAAAGCAGTGGGAACAATGATTCCTACCGTTGAAACTTCTCTAGGGCCCACCATGATGTCTATTTATCATCCAACCTATTCATGAGGTCACGTAAACACGGGCAAAAGGGAATAAAAAAAAAAAACAAACAAACGATTGGTCCAAAACTTTTGATTGGTAGACGTTCAATTCCCCTTCCTTTCTTTCCGTGGTATGGTTTACTTGAGTTTCAAAATCTACGAATTTTTTTGTACATGGCCTGAAATAATGTCGTAAAATAGTTGAACGGTTATAAAATAATACATGCATTACGGTGGTTCCACGGAATTCCGTGACGTCAACTAACGACAGTAGTTGAGCTTAAGATCTGCTCCATGCCTTAAAATAGTGTCGTAAAATGGATGGACGGTTTTGATATAATACATATGTCATGGTGGCCCCACATGACTTGGTGATGTCAACACACCACAGAGGTCGGTGGTGTGTGTGGCACACCTGATAATACGCTTCCGAGTTACACGGCCAGCTAGCCTCGGGTCACAGGGAAGCGGATTGGCTGGTGTACCTCACACCGGCTATATAGCTGTATTGATGTAAGCAAGTTGTATGGGTCTGATCAGGAGGTATGTGTTATATCCAAACCATCCATCCATTTAGTGAGCTCGTCTTAAGGCTTGAGACGAAAAATAAGACAGATCTAACTATCAAGTGGACCATGGTAAAAAGAGCACCGGGGGATTGAACGTCTACCATTGAAACTATTTTTGGGGTCACATAAGTTTTGGATAAATATATATAAAAAAAATCCTCTCATTCATGTCCTTGTGACCTAATGAAAAGATTGGATGGAAAATAAACATTATAGTTGGCCCTAGGAAGTTTTTAATGGTGAAAATCATTATCTTTGCTGTTATTTGTAGTGTGGTATATCTGATCAATGGTTATGATTCATTTTTTGGATAATGCTCTAAAATGACTTCTAAAAATGGATGAACGGTATAGATATAATAAATACATCACTGTAGGGCCTGTGTAACTTTGATCTCCTTTGAACCATTCGCCCAACTCGGTGCTAAAGGTGCGTCAATGCTAATCGTCTCACAACACGTACCTACAGTAGCTATACTACAGCTGGTGTGAGGTACACCGTATACCAGCCAATTCGCTTCCTATAACATGTACCACACCACCTACCTGGCTAGCGTGCGTAAGTGCATCCTAGGTTTTCACTATTTTTTATTCCTAAAAGTCTTTGAATTAATTCATATTATCACTTACTAACTATTAGCATTCAATGTTAGTTTATACATGGATAGTATCGGTAAAGAATGCATAAGTCCGATTAATCAACCACAGGAAACTAACGAATTCGCCCAATCACTTAAACACCAAATTTAGCCACATGATTTACTCACATAGAGCCTAAATCTAACCGACCTACCACTGATTAATCAAGACAATCATAACTAAATTAAAAGATCTACCTGAAGATGAGTTAGATAAGGCCCGGATCTTAACTAATGGACCAAATCAACCTCGTTACTCTTTTAGCCTAAAATCAACAGTTTAGAGTAATCATGACCAAATCTCCACTTTCACTAATTATAAATAGGCCACATTATAAACATAGTTAGTCCAAACTCTAATCATTGCCCACGAGAAATCTCAATACCTAATTTATTCTAAAAATGCCTCAATTTTTCGAACGAGCTCTAAACGGCTCTTTAGTGGGCCACTAGTTTCAAAACTATAAAATAATGTCCGTCTTACTGGGCTCAACGTTCATCGTGGGAGTCAAACCTAGGTAGCATTCAGAACCGCTCAACTTGAGCCGAGGGACGAGTGCATGAGAAGTGTAAATACCCTAAAGGAAGAACATGAAACTTAAGTAAATTAGGTCATCCACTCTTATGTAAAGTCGAGAATTTCGAACTATCAGTTTATGACCAAACTTTACACGTGGAGTAATGATATTTCCCTGCTCATATATGTATAACCGCGACCCCGATAGACCATCGGCGACCGTTGAGCAAACTTTTAATCATATCTGTTGATCGGCGCATACAAATGGTGGGCCAATCATGCACATACGTAGATCATCATTAGGGCCAATTATCTTACGATGTATATCAATATGTACATCCCATAGTGGGCCCTAGAGGTTAGAAAAACCCTCCCACAGGGCTAGTTTGTAAAAACTGAACCCTTAAGGCCAATTACACCGAATCCGCCACTATAAAAGGGCCTCATTTGGGCACCCCTTCTCCCATACGAATTTCATGCCCAACCTTGGGTGAAGGAGAAGAGAAAGAGAAAAAGAGATGGAGAAAAAATGAAGAGAAAGAAAAGAGAGAGAGTGTTTGTGTGAGTGAAGGAAATCTTGATACTTGTGGGGTTGGTATTTCCTCAACCAAACTGGTGGCTACTACAAAACCTCCACTAAATCCACCCATGCTAAGAATCAGAGGTAAGAATGATATATTTTTCCTTCAATTAAGCAACCTAGTGTAGATTTCTAGTCATTAATGTTGTTTTTCTTGCTTTCGATTTAGGAATTGGTGGTTTTACCCAAATCTCCAAATCCTAAGATCTCAAAAAATAGAAATCTCCTCTTAAGGTGTGGGTCATTATCCTTAGGTGACCAAGTACCAATTTTAGGATAAATTTAATGATTGTGGATGTTAGATAGATTTGCTTGAGTAATTTTAGAAAAAATTATTTAAGAACCTACATTATAAGTTAACTCAACATGCATGCGTTAATAGATTGTTGTTCAAATGGTCTTCAAATTGTTTAGGCATGGAATTGTTGTTGCATATTTATCCTTGCATATGATCTTTGCATATTCATCCTTATAATGTGCATTATTGTATTTTTACTGCTATATTTTCTTCATTATGGATGTTGTGTTATCTCTTGTCTCATAGGTAATCCGACACCATATGCACACACATCTAACCTTTGTTGTTAAGAGTAGATGCATTCATTGTAATATCCTGAATTCTATATTGGATGTATATTGTACATAATTTCATCTGTACTAAGATGAATTTTTTAGCTGAAATGATATAAAATACAACCCATTTTTTGGGTTGGACAGTAAACTGAGATTTTTTAAGGTGGTCCCGTTGGTTGGACCGTCCTGTGACTATTCTGACTGATTTAGGCGGACGCAAATGAGCGACGGTAGTGAGACTACATGGGTTGTTTGCACCCGATATCGTGCATTGCGTGCTCGCCTGAACTTGAGCAGTTTAGTCCACCGATTGACCAATCATGTTTGTTAACCATGTTTGCTTATGCCTGTTTGAAACCTAGAATACCCCTCGCCCACTGATACTGTAAGACCCGTATCCTAATCCGCACTGTTCCGTTGATTCCCGCGACCCTTCTCGTCAGATTCCGGCAATCCGCGACTTATGGTTGACGTTGCGCACGACCGTAAGTCGTATCCTATTCACTTGAGCCGGCTTAATCCAAGACTTGTATCGTTGCGACCGCACCGTCGCCGCGGTTCCAACGCCGCAACTCACGCACCGATCCGATACCCAGACGACGAGATACGGACCCACGTTCAGTTCGAGCAAAAACACCGCGCGTTGCAAATTCCAAGGAATCTCTACAATATGTCCCATCAATCCCATCAATCACCCATCAATCACCTCTCATGTCAAGTACACACACACCCATGCTTCCTTTCTCCACATGACAAGCAACCACCTAAGTCAACTAACCTCTCACTTCACCCATCACTCACTTCTCCCATCACTCACCTCACCCATCACTCACCTCACATCACTCCATCTCTCATTAATCACACCTCTCTCTCTCTCATTTCTCAACACTTCAACCCAAGCAAGGGAGAGCATCCAACGTCCAAGCCTCCCCATGGAGAGAAGTGCATATGTGAGGCCCACTTTCCACTCCCAAATCTTCCATCCTAGCCATCTAATTCCCATCTCCACCATCTAAGTAAAGCTCTAGGAGACCGGCTATCCAACGGACCAAGAAGATCTAGAGGTGGGTGCTTCTATAGGATAGATTTATGTGTTTTTATGGTGGACCAAGTGAGGCCCACCGATCAATGGTGTGGATCTCACTTGGGACCTTTATTTGTGGCCGATGGACCACTTGGATCATCATGATCGTTCCATGATGGGGCCATTCTCCATGCACCCCATCATGATGTTTATTTCATTTCAAAAAGGTCATCTAGACCGTCCATAACGGTGGAGGATGGATCTCCACCGTTGATTTACATTTTTGATGGTCCTTTGTTCAAAGGGGCCCGTTGTTGTATGATTTCATGTAAGGGAGGGCCCATAATGACGGGGACCCTCCATCATAAGCCGTGTCCCACTCCATGTCTCTCTCTCTATCTTATTTTTATTTTAGTTTATTTTATTTTATTCATTACAAAAGGATGGGATGGCCCACTTGAATAGATCCCATCCTGATGTATTTATGTTAACCAAGTGGGGCCCACCTTTCACACCATTTTCATGCCGCCCATCAGGTGGTGGCCCACTTCATCAGGACCTGCCATATAAAAAAAAAATAAATACATAAATTTATTTAACCGTCCAGCGTCCCAGACGCTGGACGCTGTGAAGAAAAAGAAAAAGAAAAAGAAAAAGGGAAGAAGGAAAGAAGAAAAGAAAAAATTTGGGTGGCCTTCTTGCATAGGCCCCACCCTGATGCTTATATCCGATCTGAGCCGCCCATCCTCTTACCCACGGCATTGTAGCCGTTGGGTAGAAGTTTGAAGCTGATCCAATCACCTGGTGGGCCATAGCGTCAAAGGTCGCACCTTTACCATTCAAATATCACTTTCTTAGTTTATTTCACTGCCATGCATCAAAAAAATTCAAACTCTGGACTCATTTGGACGGCCTCGGGCCACTGATCGTAATGGCCGGAGTAGATTTCATTTTCACGGGCCCCACAGGCCAAAAATCGCGGAAAAACCGCTTTCCTTCCAAACTCTTTTTCTTAAAAGGAGCAGCAGAGGCGCTGCTGCCTCTGACCAAACGCAGGACGCTCGAGCGTCCTGCACTCTCCAGCGGCGGGCGGTCGGTCGGCGGACGCAGGCCGTCCACGGCTCCACGGGCGGGCCCCACATGATGTATACTTTGTATCCACGCCGTCCAAAGGGTGGCCCACATGCTGAGGTGGGCCCTCCCCAAAAATGAGGCCCATCCAAGTCTCAGGCGGCCCACACCACAAGAAACAGTGGTGATTGTAATCTACCATTGAAATCCTTTTTGGGGTCCACCCAAGCTTTTAATCCCGTTGAAATTTATTTATTTATTTATTTCAGGTCTGAGTGACCTTATCAACCGTTGGATGACAAATAAATGTTATGGTGGGCCCCACGTGGGACCCACTTTTACCGTTGAAGCAGCTAATGCTGCATCGTACAGCAGCTCCATAGCTGCTGTACTCACGACAGCAGGAACCGTGGGAATGGGTTGGCTGGCCCCACATGATGTATATTTTGTATCTATGCCGTTCAGAAACGGGGCACATCCAACGCTCAGGCGGCCCACAGCACAAGAAACAGTGGTGATTGGACCTTACCATTGCAATTTCTTTTTGGGCCCACTGCAGTTCGGGATCAATCTGAAATTTGTGTCTCCCGTTCATCCAGGTCTTTGTGATCTTAGCAAAAGATTGGATGGAAAATATAGGTTATGGTGGGTCCCACATGAAGCCACAGTGATATATGTGTCATATTGCCACCGTCCGTATGGACGGTGGACTTCACTGTGATGTATGTGACTATCCACACTGTCCACTATTTGGACAGTGGGACCCGCTATGATTTATATGTTCTATCCACTCTGTCCATTTGTGTATGGGTGTGTGTGTGCGTGTAAATATATATATATATATATATATATATATATATATATATATATATATATAGAATGTTATATATATTATATATGTATAGATGTGCATTGGTGGGCCTTCATGTGGGCCTCCACTATGATGGATAAGCAGCATCCAAACTATCCTCCTATTTTGAGGGCTCATTTCATGACGTGAGCCCAAAGGAAAATGAGCCAGATCTATGGTTTAAATGGGCCCGCTTTGATATGTATATAGGGCCCATGTTGATCCATTATGATCATTCATTTAGGCCCACCTTGGTGTACATATAAAGCCCATGGAAATAAGCCCATTTGGTACATATAAAGCCCATGGGATCAAGCCCATTTGATGTGCATGGGGCGCAAATAGAATGGCCCATTGGACCTATTTAAAGCTCATGTGTGTAGTCCCACTTTGATGTATTTCAAGGCCCATGGATCATGGACCATTGCAATGTACATAAGGCTCATTGGTGAGGCCCATTAATGCAACCCATTTGGTGGATGTGAGTCCCATGTAATACAACCCATTTTGATATATCCAAGGCCCAGAGATCGAGGCCCAACGGAAGACCTTAGAGTCCATTGCAATGAACGTTTCTCATGGTTCGTGAAATGATATTTATGCCAAACCGTGCCTAGGAAACAATGTTGGTTTGACGTCCACATTGTATGTGCGATGTTGGTTAAATGTCCGCATTGTAATTCTCTTTAGGGCCCATTGACAGGTCCATACCTGTTACTATTCATTGCCTAATAACATGTTTAGAATAATCTCATAACTCATGCCCATACGCATCATATGTATGCTTGATATGAGTAATGACTGATCATAGCATACGCCATTGGACAGACCATCTATGGGGCTCGTTAGGTGACTGAGCACCCCACATGATCGCGCAGTACGCGCTGGATTGCTGCATGTTCTGACAGCGTGATTCATGCATCTCGCATACGTATGACTTGATCACTGCACGCCCTAGCGACATCAGGGCCATGGCTCCACAGGTACATCGTGGATGGCCGTATGGGATACTGGAAATGCATATTCTAGCACTGTGGGCACTTAGGATGTCCTTGGGTGAGAGTCCCAGAACCTTTTTGGTACCAGGAGATGCTCCAACGTCTAGACCGAGTGGATACACGAGCGCCCGAGTGCCAAATACCAGTAGGCCGCGTCTCCCACTGTGTCGTGGTCGGTTGGAAGGGGGTGTGGCCTTATCCGCCTGAGTGAGAGGGCTATAAGCTAGGCCGAGTTTGACTAGCTCGCAAATGAGTCCGCTATCGACGAGCCGGGTAGGTATTGGCATACTACTGGTCAGGCGGATAGTGAGGTCTTATCCGCTTGCTTGACTGTGCAGCTAGGGAGGTGGCAGTCTCTGCATGTGTATTGGACCCCGGTGATATCCAGAGAGGAACTGTACTGGTATACGCATGTGAGGAATACCGACTTGCTTGGATTGCATTTCGCATATGACATTTGGCTATGTAGGCCTTGCATCGCATCGGTGTGGCTGATGACATTCATATCTCGCATCATGCCTTGCATTACACAGCCTTGGTATATTCATGGACTTACCGCATGCTTCCGCATTGTTCTGACATTGTACACTTGGCGTTTGCCTTACGCACACACTTGCACCATCCTCTAAGCTTTTGAAAGCTTATGCACGATAGTTGCGTGCAGGTAGCGTTGGACGACAGCAGCGCTGAGACAGGAGTGCACATCAGGACCTTTTGGAGCTTTTGATCACCTTGTATTTCCCTTTCTGCATTGTACTTAAAATTGTTGTTATAGTGGATACGTGGTGATGTTGTTTGTGACTTGGTTATGTCTGTGGTTATGCTCCTTTAAAAAAAAAAAAAAAAAAAAAAAATTTCATTCTGAAAATCCTCCTTGTAGGATCCCAGGGTCGGAATCTGGCATTAGATTATCAGGAGCCGAGAATGGGGCACTACGGAGGCTGTCGACACCGGATTCGGCAATCGGGATTCATGTGAATCCGATTTTCGGGTTTGGGGCGTGACAGAAGTTAGTATCAGAGCATAACTTGGGAATACCTGAGTAATACATCACATATCTACTATAAATAGGTTCCGAGTCTGAATGATTTAACGATTTTTTTCGACGTAACGCTTAATGTATGTGCCTTCGAGGATTCTCAAGACTGATAGGCCATTGTTCCTTCCTGTAGGAGACATTATGGCTAGAAGAACAACCCGAGCGAATCCCGCTCCACCACCCGCAGCTCCTGCTTTACCAGCCGCTACTCCTACTCCACCACCAGATAGTCCTGCCTTTGAGCCTGAGGATGCCACTCATTTTCCTGAGACAGGTGCGGATCCTACCGTACCTGTGAGTGCTACTCAGCTGCAGCAGATGTTGCAGGCGATGACCGCCATTCTTCAGGGGCAGAGCAGGCGTCCCACAGTGTCACCGGCCGAGGCTGAGCAGGAGCGTGCGAGCGCTCTTCTCAAGGATTTCCGACGGCACGATCCCCCACGTTTTCGGGGTGAGCCGGACCCTACTGCTGCAGAGTTATGGTGCTCCGAGGTGGAGAAGATATTCGACACCATGAGATGTACTACTCAGCAGCGAGTTCCATTGGCTGTATTCCTCCTGCAGGGCGAGGCTCAGTATTGGTGGGCATCTATAGCCCGATCAGTAGCCACCGATTTTGAGTGGACCTGGGAGGACTTTATAGACCGGTTTGACCGGAAGTTCTTCCCCGAGCATGTGCGACAGCAGCGCGCACTTGAGTTTGAGACGTTGGTCCAGGGGGACATGTCTGTGTCTCAGTATGAGGCTCGGTTCGTCGCACTATCCAGATTCGCGACGTATCTTGTTGATGATGAGGGGCGGAAGGCCCGCCGTTTTGAGAACGGCTTACGTCCTGCCCTCCGGAGCCGTGTGATCGGACACATGCTTCCGACATTTGAGGAGATAGTAGAGCGAGCCTTGATATATGAGATAGATTGGGCCAGTGTGCAGAGGGCCCGTGATCAGAGGGGAGATCAGAAGAGGAAGGCACCCTCTAGTAGCTCCCATCAGCAGCATCGTTCACAGCAGCGGCGCACAACCCGCCCAGCATTCCGAGCACCAGCAGTACCCCCAGCACCATCTTCGGGATCGTTTTCAGGTACTTGCTTTGGGTGCGGTCGTACAGGGCATCGTAGGCACGAGTGTCCCCATCCGCAGCAGCAGCAGCAGCCGAGGGCACCACATCCACCTCCACGACAGCCACCACAGCAGCAGCGACCGCAGCACCAGCCTCCTGTACCTCCTCCACAGCAGCTGAGGCAGCAGACTAGGCCCCCACAGCGACCACAGCAGCAGCAGAGACCTCAGAGGGGACCTGCACCTCCTCAGCAGGCTCATGGCAGATTTTATGCCGCCCAGCAGGACCCTCAGTCATCAGGAGGGGTCGTCGAGGGTACTCTTCCTGTCTCTGCATGCATTGCACGTGTACTATTTGATTCTGGTGCATCGCATTCATTTGTCGCCGATGATTTCTGCCGATCGACCGGTTTGCCGTTGGAGTCTGCCCGTGAGGATTTGGTAGTATCGACGCCATTAGGGAAGACCGCCGTGTTGAGCCGATTTTGCGCGTCTTGCCCTATTTTGATTGGGGATATCTTCTTGCCTGCCGACCTATTTGTATTGCCGATGTCCGGTTTTGATGTTATCCTGGGCATGGACTGGCTTGCCGAGTACTACGCCATATTAGACTGCTCTGCGAGGTCAGTCACGTTCTGCATACCCGGCATGCCAGAGTTTCAATTTGTTGCCGAGCCCAGAGGAGGGCAGCTTTCTTGCTTTTTATCGTGTGCCGTTGAGGAGCCAGCTGCTTTGAGTATCGACCAGCTGCCGGTTGTCTGTGGTTTTCCTGATGTGTTTCAGGAGATTCCGGGATTACCACCTCGTCGGCATACCGAGTTTCAGATTGATCTTGTGCCTGGTACTGCACCTATTTCGAAGGCCCCGTATCGTATGGCACCACTAGAGTTACGGGAACTGCAGAAGCAGTTGGACGAGTTGCGCGAGCTAGGCTTTATTCGTCCGAGCAGTTCGCCGTGGGGAGCGCCGGTACTCTTCGTAAAGAAGAAGGATGGCTCGTTGAGGCTTTGCGTAGACTACCGCGAGCTCAACAAGGTCACGATCAAGAACAAGTACCCGCTTCCGAGGATCGATGACTTGTTTGATCAGCTGCAGGAGGCGCAGTTCTTTTCAAAGATAGACTTGCGGTCCGGTTATCATCAGGTTCGGGTTCGAGATGAGGATATCCCGAAGACAGCCTTTAGGACGCGATACGGTCATTTTGAGTTCCAGGTCATGTCCTTTGGACTGACCAATGCGCCCGCAGTATTCATGCAGTTGATGAACGAGGTCTTCCGTCCTTATCTTGATCAGTTTGTCGTGGTGTTTATTGACGACATCCTGATATATTCGAGGACTCGTGAGGAGCATGAGCGACATCTTGAGATTACATTGCAGACCCTCCGTGCACACCAGCTTTACGCAAAGCTGGAAAAGTGTGAGTTCTGGCAGGAGGAGGTGAAGTTCCTCGGCCATGTAGTGACGAGGCAGGGTGTCGCTGTAGACCCCTCGAAGATAGATGCCGTGCGTCAGTGGGATCAGCCCACGAACGCATCCGAGATCCGCAGTTTTCTTGGTTTGGCAGGCTACTACCGACGTTTTATTGAGGGATTCTCTCGCATTGCAGCCCCGTTGACCAGGTTGACCCGGAAGGGTGCCGAGTTCATTTGGAGCGACGCTTGTGATCAGGCGTTTATGGAGTTGAAGGACCGCCTCACGTCCGCTCCTGTCCTCACTCTTCCCTCTGGGAGTGATGGATTTGTTGTATTTACTGATGCGTCACGAGTTGGCTTAGGTGCTGTCCTGATGCAGCACGGGAAGCCGGTGGCTTATGCGTCCCGACAGCTCAAGGTCCACGAGCTGAACTACCCTACGCACGATCTGGAGCTGGCAGCGGTTGTCTTTGCACTGAAAGTGTGGAGACACTATCTTTATGGGGTGAGATTCGAGCTCTTTTCCGATCACAAGAGCTTGAAGTATTTGTTCTCTCAGTCCGAGCTGAACATGAGGCAGAGGCGTTGGATGGAACTCCTGAAGGACTACGATTTTGATCTTCAGTACCACCCGGGCAAGGCGAACGTGGTGGCAGATGCCCTCAGTCGTCAGCCACGAGGCCTGGTGGCGCATATGATGATTCAGGAGTGGAGGATGCTCGAGGATATAGCAGAGTACGACTTTGAGTTTGGTCTGCAGTCATCTATCGTTCAGCTATCGAGCTTGTCGATTCAACCCTCTCTTGTCGCAAGGGTGATCGAGGCTCAACAGACAGACGAGTCGTTACAGGATTACCGAGCAGAGGCAGCATCTGAGAGTCAGACAGATTGGCAGGTCGGTTCTGACGGTGGACTTCGCTTCAGAGGCCGATTGTGTGTCCCGGATATCCCTGATTTACGCCGAGATCTTATGACCGAGGCACATCGATCGCGCTTCTCTATTCACCCTGGCTCGACGAAGATGTATCGCGATATGAGACGCCAGTATTTTTGGTCAGGGATGAAGCGCCAGATAGCTAGTTTTGTGGCCGAGTGTGACACCTGCCAGCGTGTCAAGGCCGATCACCAGAGACCCCCTGACCTATTGCAGCCGCTGTGCGTTCCGATGTGGAAGTGGGAGCATATATCTACCGATTTTGTCTTGGTTTTGCCGAGGACTCAGCGCGGTCATGACGCCATCTGGGTTGTTGTGGACCGTCTGACGAAGTCATCACATTTTCTTGCGATTTGTGAGACTTAGCATACAGATCGGCTCGCTAGGATGTTCATTGATGAGATCGTGAGATTGCATGGTGTTCCTGTCTCGATTATTTCAGACCGAGATCCGAGGTTCACATCTCAGTTTTGGAGGAGCTTTCAGAGAGCGATGGGCACTGATTTGCAGCTCAGCACCGCGTATCATCCGCAGACCGATGGACAAACCGAGAGGGTCAACCAGATCCTTGAGGATATGCTTCGGGCCTGCACGATTGATTTCGCGGGTAGTTGGGACGAGCACCTGCGATTGGCTGAGTTCGCGTACAACAACAGCTATCAGGCGACCATTGGCATGGCTCCTTTTGAGGCATTATATGGCAGACCGTGCAGATCTCCGAGTTGTTGGACTGAGGTTGGAGAGCGACGTCTCCTAGGTCCCGAGCTTGTGCTGCAGACGTCAGAGGCTATCGACATCATCAGACAGAGGATGCGCACAGCTCAGAGCCGGCAGAAGAGTTTTGCTGATCGTCGGCGTCGTCCCTTGGAGTTTGCCGTTGGGGACTATGTGTATCTCAAGGTCTCACCCATGAAGGGTGTAGTTCGTTTTGGGACGAAGGGCAAGCTTGCCCCGAGATTCATAGGACCTTTCGAGATCACTGGGCGCATTGGCGCTGTGGCTTACCGGCTTGCCTTGCCATCGCAGTTGTCTGGCGTCCACAACGTCTTCCATGTCTCTATGTTGAGGAAGTGTGGGTCAGACATCGTCCCTGTTATCGATTGGCAGCCGTTGGAGGTTCGTGAGGACGCTTCTTATATTGAGCAGCCAGTTCGTATCCTCGATCGAAAGGAGCAGGTCCTCAGAACCAAGGTCATTCCCTTGGTGAAAGTACAGTGGGGCGACCATAGTGTGGATGAGGCGTCTTGGGAGCGCGAGGCAGAGATCCGCGAGCGTTATCCCCATCTTTTCGATAATTGATTGTATGATGTATTATGATGCTTGATTAAATATGATGTATGTTCCCTATTTCCTTTGTGAATTATGATTAGTTGCGATGGTAACGTAAATTTCGAGGACGAAATTTTTATTAGGTGGGGAGAGCTGTAAGACCCGTATCCTAATCCGCACTGTTCCGTTGATTCCCGCGACCCTTCTCGTCAGATTCCGGCAATCCGCGACTTATGGTTGACGTTGCGCACGACCGTAAGTCGTATCCTATTCACTTGAGCCGGCTTAATCCAAGACTTGTATCGTTGCGACCGCACCGTCGCCGCGGTTCCAACGCCGCAACTCACGCACCGATCCGATACCCAGACGACGAGATACGGACCCACGTTCAGTTCGAGCAAAAACACCGCGCGTTGCAAATTCCAAGGAATCTCTACAATATGTCCCATCAATCCCATCAATCACCCATCAATCACCTCTCATGTCAAGTACACACACACCCATGCTTCCTTTCTCCACAAGACAAGCAACCACCTAAGTCAACTAACCTCTCACTTCACCCATCACTCACTTCTCCCATCACTCACCTCACCCATCACTCACCTCACATCACTCCATCTCTCATTAATCACACCTCTCTCTCTCTCATTTCTCAACACTTCAACCCAAGCAAGGGAGAGCATCCAACGTCCAAGCCTCCCCATGGAGAGAAGTGCATATGTGAGGCCCACTTTCCACTCCCAAATCTTCCATCCTAGCCATCTAATTCCCATCTCCACCATCTAAGTAAAGCTCTAGGAGACCGGCTATCCAACGGACCAAGAAGATCTAGAGGTGGGTGCTTCTATAGGATAGATTTATGTGTTTTTATGGTGGACCAAGTGAGGCCCACCGATCAATGGTGTGGATCTCACTTGGGACCTTTATTTGTGGCCGATGGACCACTTGGATCATCATGATCGTTCCATGATGGGGCCATTCTCCATGCACCCCATCATGATGTTTATTTCATTTCAAAAAGGTCATCTAGACCGTCCATAACGGTGGAGGATGGATCTCCACCGTTGATTTACATTTTTGATGGTCCTTTGTTCAAAGGGGCCCGTTGTTGTATGATTTCATGTAAGGGAGGGCCCATAATGACGGGGACCCTCCATCATAAGCCGTGTCCCACTCCATGTCTCTCTCTCTATCTTATTTTTATTTTAGTTTATTTTATTTTATTCATTACAAAATGATGGGATGGCCCACTTGAATAGATCCCATCCTGATGTATTTATGTTAACCAAGTGGGGCCCACCTTTCACACCATTTTCATGCCGCCCATCAGGTGGTGGCCCACTTCATCAGGACCTGCCATATAAAAAAAAAAATAAATACATAAATTTATTTAACCGTCCAGCGTCCCAGACGCTGGACGCTGTGAAGAAAAAGAAAAAGAAAAAGAAAAAGGGAAGAAGGAAAGAAGAAAAGAAAAAATTTGGGTGGCCTTCTTGCATAGGCCCCACCCTGATGCTTATATCCGATCTGAGCCGCCCATCCTCTTACCCACGGCATTGTAGCCGTTGGGTAGAAGTTTGAAGCTGATCCAATCACCTGGTGAGCCATAGCGTCAAAGGTCGCACCTTTACCATTCAAATATCACTTTCTTAGTTTATTTCACTGCCATGCATCAAAAAAATTCAAACTCTGGACTCATTTGGACGGCCTCGGGCCACTGATCGTAATGGCCGGAGTAGATTTCATTTTCACGGGCCCCACAGGCCAAAAATCGCGAAAAAACCGCTTTCCTTCCAAACTCTTTTTCTTAAAAGGAGCAGCAGAGGCGCTGCTGCCTCTGACCAAACGCAGGACGCTCGAGCGTCCTGCACTCTCCAGCGGCGGGCGGTCGGTCGGCGGACGCAGGCCGTCCACGGCTCCACGGGCGGGCCCCACATGATGTATACTTTGTATCCACGCCGTCCAAAGGGTGGCCCACATGCTGAGGTGGGCCCTCCCCAAAAATGAGGCCCATCCAAGTCTCAGGCGGCCCACACCACAAGAAACAATGGTGATTGTAATCTACCATTGAAATCCTTTTTGGGGTCCACCCAAGCTTTTAATCCCGTTGAAATTTATTTATTTATTTATTTCAGGTCTGAGTGACCTTATCAACCGTTGGATGACAAATAAATGTTATGGTGGGCCCCACGTGGGACCCACTTTTACCGTTAAAGCAGCTAATGCTGCATCGTACAGCAGCTCCATAGCTGCTGTACTCACGACAGCAGGAACCGTGGGAATGGGTTGGCTGGCCCCACATGATGTATATTTTGTATCTATGCCGTTCAGAAACGGGGCACATCCAACGCTCAGGCGGCCCACAGCACAAGAAACAGTGGTGATTGGACCTTACCATTGCAATTTCTTTTTGGGCCCACTGCAGTTCGGGATCAATCTGAAATTTGTGTCTCCCGTTCATCCAGGTCTTTGTGATCTTAGCAAAAGATTGGATGGAAAATATAGGTTATGGTGGGTCCCACATGAAGCCACAGTGATATATGTGTCATATTGCCACCGTCCGTATGGACGGTGGACTTCACTGTGATGTATGTGACTATCCACACTGTCCACTATTTGGACAGTGGGACCCGCTATGATTTATATGTTCTATCCACTCTGTCCATTTGTGTATGGGTGTGTGTGTGCGTGTAAATATATATATATATATATATATAGAATGTTATATATATTATATATGTATAGATGTGCATTGGTGGGCCTTCATGTGGGCCTCCACTATGATGGATAAGCAGCATCCAAACTATCCTCCTATTTTGAGGGCTCATTTCATGACGTGAGCCCAAAGGAAAATGAGCCAGATCTATGGTTTAAATGGGCCCGCTTTGATATGTATATAGGGCCCATGTTGATCCATTATGATCATTCATTTAGGCCCACCTTGGTGTACATATAAAGCCCATGGAAATAAGCCCATTTGGTACATATAAAGCCCATGGGATCAAGCCCATTTGATGTGCATGGGGCGCAAATAGAATGGCCCATTGGACCTATTTAAAGCTCATGTGTGTAGTCCCACTTTGATGTATTTCAAGGCCCATGGATCATGGACCATTGCAATGTACATAAGGCTCATTGGTGAGGCCCATTAATGCAACCCATTTGGTGGATGTGAGTCCCATGTAATACAACCCATTTTGATATATCCAAGGCCCAGGGATCGAGGCCCAACGGAAGACCTTAGAGTCCATTGCAATGAACGTTTCTCATGGTTCGTGAAATGATATTTATGCCAAACCGTGCCTAGGAAACAATGTTGGTTTGACGTCCACATTGTATGTGCGATGTTGGTTAAATGTCCGCATTGTAATTCTCTTTAGGGCCCATTGACAGGTCCATACCTGTTACTATTCATTGCCTAATAACATGTTTAGAATAATCTCATAACTCATGCCCATACGCATCATATGTATGCTTGATATGAGTAATGACTGATCATAGCATACGCCATTGGACAGACCATCTATGGGGCTCGTTAGGTGACTGAGCACCCCACATGATCGCGCAGTACGCGCTGGATTGCTGCATGTTCTGACAGCGTGATTCATGCATCTCGCATACGTATGACTTGATCACTGCACGCCCTAGCGACATCAGGGCCATGGCTCCACAGGTACATCGTGGATGGCCGTATGGGATACCGAAAATGCATATTCTAGCACTGTGGGCACTTAGGATGTCCTTGGGTGAGAGTCCCAGAACCTTTTTGGTACCAGGAGATGCTCCAACGTCTAGACCGAGTGGATACACGAGCGCCCGAGTGCCAAATACCAGTAGACCGCGTCTCCCACTGTGTCGTGGTCGGTTGGAAGGGGGTGTGGCCTTATCCGCCTGAGTGAGAGGGCTATAAGCTAGGCCGAGTTTGACTAGCTCGCAAATGAGTCCGCTATCGACGAGCCGGGTAGGTATTGGCATACTACTGGTCAGGCGGATAGTGAGGTCTTATCCGCTTGCTTGACTGTGCAGCTAGGGAGGTGGCAGTCTCTGCATGTGTATTGGACCCCGGTGATATCCAGAGAGGAACTGTACTGGTATACGCATGTGAGGAATACCGACTTGCTTGGATTGCATTTCGCATATGACATTTGGCTATGTAGGCCTTGCATCGCATCGGTGTGGCCGATGACATTCATATCTCGCATCATGCCTTGCATTACACAGCCTTGGTATATTCATGGACTTACCGCATGCTTCCGCATTGTTCTGACATTGTACACTTGGCGTTTGCCTTACGCACACACTTGCACCATCCTCTAAGCTTTTGAAAGCTTATGCACGATAGTTGCGTGCAGGTAGCGTTGGACGACAGCAGCGCTGAGACAGGAGTGCACATCAGGACCTTTTGGAGCTTTTGATCACCTTGTATTTCCCTTTCTGCATTGTACTTAAAATTGTTGTTATAGTGGATACGTGGTGATGTTGTTTGTGACTTGGTTATGTCTGTGGTTATGCTCCTTTAAAAAAAAAAAAAAAAAAAAAAAATTTCATTCTGAAAATCCTCCTTGTAGGATCCCAGGGTCGGAATCTGGCATTAGATTATCAGGAGCCGAGAATGGGGCACTACGGAAGCTGTCGACACCGGATTCGGCAATCGGGATTCATGTGAATCCGATTTTCGGGTTTGGGGCGTGACAGATACCCACTGATAATAGATCATAGAAACTGATCTACAATCTTGTGAGTCGGGCATGGTGGAATGAGACACTATGTCCGAGCTGTTGGCCTATACTGAAGTGACAAGCCTCCCCGTAGTGACCGCTAGCGATCCCGCCTCCCAGCACTCTCAACGTGCTTGTAATCGGGAGTGGGGACTCCGACGGGATCAAGGATTCCGAGGTATTGACCTGGCAAGTTGAGGGGTCCTGGCCTCGCAAATGGATGAGGGCATTGATATCGTAGGGGTGTAACAGTTTTCCCAACCTACTGGATGAACGAAACTAACTAAATACCCAGTTAACATTATCCATGCATCACATTAGTTAGGATTTGGTGACTCGGCAGTTGAGGTCGTAATAAGGGAGTGTTGATCATGCGCAACCATGAGACGAAGTCGCTTGAGGGAGTGTTATGGGTGAGGTCATGCATTATACATAACTCTTGCATACACAGTAACAAAGACCAGTTAGTGATTTATGAATTTATATTTTTCATTAAATTCATTATAAAATTGTTATTTGATGTAACTTATGGCTAATGACACTCACTAGTTAGCTACTCGCTCTCACTCTGGGACGATGTTTTAAAACACCAACCAGACACGTCATTAGATGCAGGTGAGGTGAAGCTTGACGAGCTGAGTGGGGTAAGCATGGATGAGGAAGAGGAGCTTCTCTACTTCCAGATTTTCGGTGGATCTTTCTAATATGAGTTCGGGCTACCGCGGTGTATGGGTTAGGGCTTTAGTCACTTTGGGTCATGTGTGGGTGAGACTAGTTCACTATTTAGATAATTTTAGATTTGTGGTTTGGATATTTTTATATTTAGTGGTACTTGATACTGCTTTATGACTTATTTATGCTTTATGCGTTGCTAAACTCTCTATTATTTATGAGATCATCCAAATGTAATTAAAATTTGAAGCCCATTAAGGCACCCGTGGCACCTAAGAATTCGGGAGCCGAGTTTCTACACGGCCCTTAAAAATTTGGGGTGTTTCAGATGGTATCAGAGCAATGGTTTGGATTAAATTGGGCTGTGGATTACTCGTCATGACACATTCGCTGACGTAGGAGGGAACGATCGAACTTAGCGACACTTGTAGAACCCTAGGACCAAGCCATCCGGCTAATCTGAGCACTGAAATCTTAGCCTAGGGTTCATGCATAAAAAGGACTTGGGTCATAAGCAGTGATCTAAATCACTTGTAGTTGAAAATTCAAAGAGTGGAGGCAATACAACCCAATGTTAAAGAGTTAAGCGACTGAAGTAGAGCACGTGTTTCCCCAGACACGTGCATTGCACTTTCAATAATCCAATCCGAGGTAGGACATGCTCTCATTTCAGTTTTAACGGGCCGAGTCATCTTCACGTTGAGTTTGAGAGACTCTTGACCTAGCTAAACGATCAAGTGAACGGCGGCCCTTTTGGGATTCAAGACGAAGAAGAGGAGGGGGACGATAAAGATGATGAGGATGAAAATGAGAAGGAAATCAGGGAGAGGGCCGCTTGAACCGCCTACCCCATGGCGGCCTAGTCGAGAGGGATCTTCCTTCTCCCGATGAACGACAAGGTCATTAAGGGACAGTCGACCCCCACAACGCGGGTAGTATTACTCAACAAACAGACCCAGAAGTACAACCAACTCAGGGCTATCGTCAACTCTCTCTTCCAAATCCAATCTTTTCCATGAGAAGTCTTCTCTCTAGTCTAATCTTTCAAATCTCATTTCCTCCCAGGCACATTAACCTTTAAAATCTCCCCTTCCAACTCATCTTCTTCAATAATCTCACCTTCTACCACTTTATTATTCTAATTTTTCTATGTACTTTTATTTTAGACATAAATCCTAAAGATCAAGGATGAAGAACTATAATTAAACAAAAATTTACTATAAATAGTAAAAATATAAGTAAAATAGACTTTTGACCATTAACCTGATGGAATCTTGTGAAATAACCATGTTATTTGAATAGAGTAGCTTCTCCTACTCCAAATTCATATATGGCATGTCGAATAACTTATTCTAGCTTGTGAGATACGCATGTCATAAGGCGCCCCGCTTGGGGAGCCAGATTTCGGAGGGGCACTAGCCCGGGGAGCCAGATTCGAAGGGGCCCCAGCCTAGGAGACCAAAGACTCGGGTGGCCCCCACCCGACCGGTGTGGCTCCCACCCAGGCAACAAATGGGTGGCCCCTTTTTGTGTTTTAAACTTGTGTGAGGCCCACTTTCTTACTATTATAAGAACCCTCCACCCCTTTTCTCTCTCATTTCACTACTAACCCTCCCAAAACCTCTAAAGAAAGCCTCTCCCTCTCCAAATCTCAAACCCATTATCAAAAACCCATCCAACAACATCCACCTTCAAATCATTTCATTCCATCTCTCCCAAAAACTCATATCTTAATCTCCCTTCTTCCTTTCCTTCACACTATCCATTTCTCTCTATTCATTTCACTCCATTATTCCTAAAGATCATTCCCAAAACCTATCTCCAAGACCATTCTTAAAACCCATTCTTAAACCCACTTCCAAAACTCATTCCTAAGAACCATTTCCAAAACTCATTTCTAAAGGTTATTCCCCAAACCCTTTCCTAAAACTCAATCTCAAGCGCCTTCTCAAAATCCCTTTCTTCAACAAACCACCTATTGTCTTTCTCACCTTCAACCTATCCTTCAACACTCAACCTCAAACCCATCCTCCAACATTTAATCCCCAAACCCACCTTTCAACAATCAATACTCTTCTTTCTTCTATTCACATTACACCATCCCAACTATTCCCCACACCACCAATCCATCTCTTATCTCTAACTTCCAAAGGAACTCACCTTAAGCTGAGGAAGATGACTTTTCTTGCAACCATTACCTCTATTTTCTCCATCCCTGTGGTCCTCTCCCTCATGGGAAAGAAATGACCGGCCCCCGAGGAGGTAGGGCCGAGCCAAGAATGATGAAGCAAGGGCGATGCTGACCCAAGAGAAAGATTAAATCCTGAAATCTGATCCAAGAGAAGAAATGACCCTCAAAGAGAGCTTGCAATACACGCCGCCCACCGCACCGAACATGCGCGAGAGCTTGAACATGCTCAATGCTAGGATGGGTAGAATCGGAGAAAACCAAACGAGATAAGAGAATTAGAATAAGAAACTATATCGTGCTATAAAGGCCCTGATTTGTGGAAATCATGGGGAGGAGCCACACTCATCCTCATCTGACCTGGAAGAATAGTAGTTTAGTTTGGTTGAAGATAGTAGTTTATTTTATGCTAGTTAAAATTACTCACTTGTATTGAAGGATAGTTGGGCCCTTTTTGCTTGATTAGACCATGGTTTCCTTATGCTTGAAGTATCTAGTGACTCATATAATCAAGGTGTTAGTGATGTAACTGGTCATGCCAAATGGCATTTTGAATTTAATATGAATGTATGGATTGCTTAAAAATTTCTTCTATTGTTTTATGAATCCCTATGAATGGTTGGTCACTAATATTTATGATTGAAGCTTTTAGGTCTTGTATATTGTATGCAGTGTTCGCGTTATCGGTGAATTTTTGATATTATCGCCGAAAAAATCGGTGTCGCCAGCTTTGCGACATCGAAACCCCTGAAATTCGTTTCTCTGCCAGTTATCGGCGAAAAATCGGCGATATTATCGGCGTCCGACCGATATTTTCGGAATCTCCACTGTAGCCACCAACCCTACCCCACGTGAAAACTGTAGCCACCTACCCCTTTTTTTTCGATAAATATCGGGGATATCGGGGAAAAAAAATTTCAGGGTGATTTTCGTACCTGATTAATCGGAAATTGGAAGCGGATCTGGAAGAAGACCATCTCGATCGACAGAGCCGCGATCGACAGAGCCGGTACGCTCTTTTCTCGCCATCTCCCCTCTTTTCTCGACAGAGCTTCTCGGTTTTTGGATTGCTTTGCGAAAATCCCTAAAATTTGATTTCACCCCGAGTGAAAATCACTCTCGCACGGTCGCACCAGGAAATCGGATTTCACCGAGTGAAAATCCTTCTCGCGGTGAGAGTTCGTGTCCCGCGAAGATGAAAATCGAAAACTCTCTGGGCTTTGGGAAGAAAATCGGATGATGGACGCAGCGCGAGTACCCTCTGATCGTACTCACTAAGCTCGGTTGGGCCCACTTTGGCTACACGCGTGGTTTATCTAAACCGTCCATCCGTTTTTCCATCTAATTCAAGTGGTTGAGCCCAAAAATCTAAGCATATCTAAAACTTCCGTGGCCCTAAGAATTTTGCAACGGTAGACGTGCAATTCAACTATTTCTTGCCACGTGGTCCAACCATGATGTATGTGGGCCCCACCATGATGTATGTGTATTATCCACTCCATTCATACATTTTTTCAGATCATTGTAGGGCTTTATTCCAAAAATGAGATGGATAAAAATATCAGGTGGACCACACCACAGGAAAATAATAGCAATTGGATATCCATCACTTAAATCCTCCTAAGGCCCACGGTACTGTTTATTTGACATCCAATCTGTTAAGTAGGTTATGGAGACCTGGATTAAGGGAAAAAAAAAAGATCAGGTTGTTCCAAAACCTTCATGGCCCTCAAAAAGTTTTGAATGGTCAAAGTTCATTCAACACTATTTCTTGTAATGTGGTCCAATTGACATTGGGATATAATTTTTTTTTTTTATATACAATAAAATTATCTATAAAAATATATGGACAGCATGGATGAAACACATACCTCATGGTGGGGCCCACATAGCATGACAGGGGAGTGGCCCGTCCGTTTTAAAAGCTCCAGTGAGCCGTACTATTAGGACGCGGATTTCCTGCGAAAGCCTTTCGTTTCCTGCGCAAGATTCTGTGTGGGGTCCACTATAATGTTTGTGAGAAAGCCACTCCGTCCATCCATTTTTTGAGTTCATTTTAGTATATGCCACAAAAAATGAGGAGGATCAAAAACTCAAGTGGGCCACACGAGAGGAAACAGTGGGGATTTAGTGACCACCGTTGAAACATTTATATGGCCACAAAAGTCTTGTATCAGTTTAATTTCTTGGCTTTTTCACTTCATATCAGTGCAAATGACCTCATAAACGGTTTAGATGGAATATAAACATCAAGGTGGATCCTGGGAAGGTTTCAACGGTAGGAATTCCTTTTCCCACTGTTTCATCTAGTATAGCCCTCTTGAGTTTTGGATCCTAATCATTTTCAGTCTCTATGTCCTAAAATGAGTTCAAAAAATGGATGGACGGATTGGATTTCTAACAAACATCACAGTGGGCCCCATCTAGAATCCTTGCGCAGGAACTTCCTGCGAAAGGCTTTCGCAGGAAATTTGCGTCCGTACTATTAGAAGATGTGGCTAGAAAAATTCCTACTATTAAACCTTCTTCGGGTTCAACAGTGATATTTAGATGCATCGGTACCATTAATAATGTCATTACTATTGGGACGAACTCAAAACAAAAATATTAGCTGAATCAAAACTTTTGTGGCCCCACGAATATTTCAACAGTGGACATTTAATTATCACGTTTTAGGCTCACTTGAGCTTCAGATACAGTTCATTTTTTGCATCATGTTCTAAAATGAACTCACAAAATGGATGAACGGGAAGGATTTTTTACAAATATCACAGTGGGCCCCAACTAAGCTTGCAGTGCAGGAAGCAAATCTAATCCTGCGCTGCTGTTGAAAGGGGAGCGGATGCCTGGCTGTTTGCGTATGCAGCACGCTAGCCAATGGCTGCTGGTCGGTGCTCCGTGGGTTCCACGATGATGTAAGTGTTTCATCCATGCCGTCCATCTATTTTTGTAGATTAGTTTATGGCACGAGACCAAAAATGAGTGAAATAAAAATCTCAAGCGGACCACATTACAGGAAATAGTGTTCAATGAAGGTTGACCATTAAAAGATTTTTGCAGGCCATAAAAGTTTTGGATCAATCTGATCTTTCTTTTTTCCCTTCATCTGGGTCTGTATGACCTAATCAACAGATTGGATGTCAAATAAATGGTACACTGGGCCATAGAAGGATTTAAATGGTGAACTTCCAATCACTATTGTTTTCCAGTAGTGTGGTCCAAATGAGATTTATATCCCTATTATTTTTGGTAAAAAGCCCTAAAATAATATTTAAAAATGGATGAACGGATTGGATGAAACACATACATCATGGTGGGGCCCATAGAGCACCAACCACCAGCCCCAGTCCATTTCCCAGTTTGGGCGGTGGAATTAGAAGGGATTAGGTGGGATGGGATTCATCTGATCCTGTGCCAATTCCATTCCGTGTTTGGAATGAATGGAAAAGCTTTGAATTACATTAAATGGAATTGCATTGATTCTCATGCCAATTTCACTCAATGTTTGGAAAGTTGTGTAGGTCCCGACATGATGTGTGGGCTATATCCACACCCTCCACCCATTTATTGAGATTATTTTAGAGCATGGGCCAAAAAATCAGGTAAATCTAAAGCTCAAGTGGACTCCACCATAGAAAGTAACAGGGATTGAATACTTACCGTTGAAAACTTCTTTAGTGCTACATAAGTTTTGGATCTACCTCATTTTTATGCCCATGCCATAAAATGAGGTTACAAAACAAATGAACGGTTTAGATATAACACATGTGTGTTATTCTCAATAATTTCAAATGATGGTGGGTATGTCCATTCAATATACCACTGTACTATCAACAAAGCATGGCATTAATTTAATGCCATGGCAACAGTGGACAGTCCCTGCCACGTGTATCAGTGATGTTTTTTGAATCCTATCCCACCGAGTCCTGTCTAATCCGACCGCCCAAACTGACCCTAAGCATACTAAGTAAACTCTGTGGGGTCCATCGTGATTTATGTATTTTATCCTGTCGGTCCATTCATTTTACAAGATAATTTTAGGGGTGTGAATTCTTAAAATGGAAACAGAGTGAATTCTTAAAATGGACCACACCATAGCAATCTGATTTTGGGTGCATTGGCTACAGATAAAAGCTGTAGCCAAAAACTGTAGCAAAGCAAACAGATTGGCTACGCCCCTACCACCAGCCATGGATGACAGTCGGTGCTTTGTGGCCCCCACCATGATGAATGTGTTTCATTTATGCCGTCCAACTATTTTCCTCCATCATTTGATAGAATCAGACGAAACTAAGGTATATAACAGTCTCAAGTGGACCACATTATTGGAAATAGTGTTGAATAAACTTTAACCATTAAAAACAATCTGAGGCCATAAAAGTTTTGGTCAAGCTTATCTTTGTTCTTTCCCTTCATCTGGATGTGTATGACCTAATCAACAGATTGGATATCAAGTAAACAGTATAGCCATCCTTAGGAGGATTTTAATGGTGGATATCCAATCACTGTCCCTATTTTTTATGGCAGGGTCCACTTGAACTTTATTACAGGCCACAAAAGTTTTGTATAAAGCTGATATTTGTTTTTTCCACTTCTCTTATATTTATGTAACCTTTTCAATGGGTTGGATGGAAAATAAACATTATGGACACATTATGGTGGGTCCTAATAAGTGTTTAATGGTGGACTGTACAATTACAACTGTTTCCTTTTGCATTGTCCACCTGAGACTATCTGTTTCATTTTTTTTCAGTATTCGTCATGTTGTATGTATAAATCACAATAAGCCTCATAAAGTTTACTTAGTATGTAATTTGCAAACTCTTTCATCAATTGTAATTTATATGAAATTTTGATTTGATCTAACATCTTAACCCTTGAAATGATTTGGGCTTATTACACTGAATACGAACCAATGCACATTTTTTTGTCGATTATTACAAATTTGTATACTACTAGGGAGCAAAATGTCGTCTGGATCGGGAAAAGGAGGAGCAAGGGACATTGGGTGGAAACATAGACGGCCAGTGGAAGGGAATAAATATGGGGCCATATGCAACTATTGTGGCCAAGTGATACGTAGTGGAGGAGTGTCTAGGCTAAAGGAACATTTGGCAGGGGGATACAAGAATGTGAAAGACTGTCCAAGTGTAACAAGGCCAGTGAGAGAGGAGATGAGAAGAGTGCTGACTGAAGCGAAGTCACGCAAGCCGCAACAACAGGATTGAGAGAGGGATATGAGGGAGGAGCTACGAGGCACTGAACGGGGCCTAGGTGCTATCAATGAGCACGATGATGACGACGATGAGGGGATCATGTACCCCGATGACTGTGTTACGGCTCGAGAAAGGAGTGATTTTAGACAAGTGATTCTTGAGTCTCGGGCTTCAGAATGGGAGGGGGAGCAACGAAGACGGATTGATGAAAGTAAGCCATCGTTTGGGACATCCCGACATGAGGCTGGTGGGAGCAGCAGACGATTTGAGGGAGGCAGCAGGCATGGCCTACAACGCACGCAAAGCGCTCGTGTCCCAGATGCACCCATTGCAGGCGTTAATCAAAAAAGATTAAAAAGTGTGTGGAGTAAGGGGCTCAGGGAGAAAGTGGGTGGCGCTATATTTAGGTGGTTCATCTCGAGCCATGTACCAGCAAATGCAGCAGCCAGTCCTCACTTCAAAAATATGATTGAGGAGGTACAGCGTGCCGGGCCTGGCGTGAAGCCTCCCACGCCACAGGAGATTCTTGGCGTCTACCTCGATCGGGAGCACGAGGAGATGCAGGCTTGGGTACGTGGACTCCAGCCGAACTGGAAGCAGTATGGGGTAACAATCATATGTAATGGGTGGACAGGACCCACGAAATTGTCCATTATCAATTTCATGGTGTACTGTAGAGGACAACCGGTTTTTCTCAAATCAATTGATGCATCGGCCAGAATAAAAGATCACGAATATATATATGCTCTCCTGAAAGGAGTAATTAGAGATGTTGGGTCCCAGAATGTTGTCCAAGTTGTGACGGACAATGGCAGTGCGTTCGTTAAGGCAGGAAAGAAATTAATGAAAAATTTCAATCTCTATTGGACCCCGTGTGCGGCACACTGCATTGATTTAATGCTCGAGGAGATAGGCCAGAAGGATTCTGTCAGAAAAACCATCCAGGATGCAAGGAAAGTGACAAACTTTATATACAATCACTCATGGTTGTTAGCTGCAATGCGTGAGTGTTGTGGAGGGGACATCGTTAGACCAGGCGCGACACGATTCGCCACGAACTTCATTGCACTCGACAGCTTATACAGGCACCGCGTGGGTCTCAAAAATTTGTTCCGATCCGAGAGATACATGGAGTGGAATCAGAGGAAGACCGAGGGTGCAAAGACCTGTTCAAATATAGTGCTTTCTGATACCTTCTGGGATAAAGTTCACCATGTCGTTTCCTTCCTGCATCCTATGTACAAGGTCCTACGAGCTGTAGATAATGAGATGTGGCCTTCGATGGGGTCAATGTATAAGCTTTTGAGAATCATGAGACAGGGGATAATGACTGTAATCCCCACTTCGTGTCAGTGGGTGATCAATATCATCGATCGTCGATGGACTGGGACTCTCGAGCATCCACTCCACCAAACTGGTAAGTTTGTTAATACAATTGAGTACTTTAAGCATCACTTCTGTTTGCATGTTAATACAAATGAGTAACTAATATTTGGGTTTCAGCATACTACCTGAATCCTAAATTTCATTATAAACGTCGGCTCCATGAGAATAAAGATTTGACGATGGCCGTCCACGAGGCGTTCGAACGATTGTTCCCAAAATCAACAGCGTAAGCAGATTTCGGCAACCAGGTAATGCAATAAAATTTCTTCCTTATAGCCTCTAGAAATATGGATGATTAAAAATAATGACCTGTGAATCCGTGTTTACAGTTGTTACGGTTTAGAGATGCAAGGGGTACGTTCTCATCCGCACTAGCAAAAGTATCGACTGAAACGATGATGTCTTGTGAGTATGGTAACATAATTAAGTAATTGCATTTTTCGTTTAAACTTCAAACTAAAACAAGTTCTTCATGGATATATAGGTGAGTGGTGGGCGATGTATGGAGTCGACACGCCTGCACTGCAGTTATTGGCAGTCCGTGTTCTCGCACAGACTGTATCCTCTTCACCGTGTGAGAGGAATTGGAGCACATGGTCGCTCATACACACCAGCAAGAGGAATAGACTAGCATATGAGAAGCTGCAAAAGCTCGTTTACTGCCATTACAATATGAAGTTAAGAGAAAGGCAGTTGCGGGTAGACCGAGACATGGAGGAAAATCAAGACCCTTTAGACCTGTTGTCTATAGGTAACATGGCACAGATAGGTGATGATGATGAGGACCCACTTTATGAGTGGGTTAAATCAGCTGATTTAGATGATGCGGAGGGAGGCCCTGCTCCACAAGTGGCCGAGGGAGCAGCAGCTCTAGGTATCGATGTCAATCAGGTAGTAGAGGAACAGAAGGCGGATACAGACTCCTTTGATCCTTTGGTGAGGAGTTCGGCACGTTCCAATAAGGGTGATGAAGCATCTTTACGGCCCCCTCCTTCTCATCAAGTTGTAGTGAGTGATGATAATGATGAGACTCAACCCCCACTTGACACTGTTCCTGGGGATGACGACGATGACGACGACGACGATGACGATGACGATGGTGATGAGGGAGGGGATGGAGGCACCAACACTAGTATAGGTGGTACTCGTGGGCCGGGGGGTGGCAGTGGCAGTGGTGGGGGTACACGACGACTCAGAGCCAACGATCCGTTGGCCAGTTCACTGAGAAGCAGAGCTTTGACCATTCCACTCAGGACGAGGATCATGGATCTCGTCCACTGTCCAGGGCGAGAGCATCAGAGCCCAGATATATGTTCGAGCGTCGTTCGAAGAAGAAAGCCGGACGCGCCACGGCTGATGCTCTCACACGCAGCTTATCATCTATGGACATAAGTTCAGATCGGGGGAGCTCCACCTCTATCCCATCTTATGCTTATGGGGGATATCACGGGTATGGACATGACAGCTCTAACATTCAGTCACGCTCATCTACCCATGGGTACATGCAGCCGGAAGATAGTTCTTCGAGTCATGACCCTTTGATAGGAGGATATTCGGGGTACCTGTATGACTGGCAAGAATACTATCAAGGAGTCGGGGTTGGACTTGATCTGTTCCCTCAGTACCCAACTCAGGAAATGCCGTCGATGTATGTCATGCAATTCCCACGTCTAGGCGTACTCATACAGTTTGGGGAGGATGACTATCAGAGGTATATAAGAGAGTTCCTCAATTGGTACGAGCAAAGGATGACCTGGGAACAGTACTGCCAATATATTGAGCAGCAGTACTACTCTCAGCTGCCACGGGATCCGGACAATGATTACGAGCCACCTCGACACTCTATGTGGGGATGAAACATGGCTAGAAATGTGTATTTTTTTCAATTCATTGAGACTTTTGCAGTCTTAATTGTTCTAAAAGCTTGCATTTGTATTATATAAACTAATTTTGGTTACTATTTTAGTGATTTCTTACAACAATGCATACTTTTTGGCCCCCATTAAATGGAAACTTCTAATTTAATGCATTCTTTTTGTAAAATTTTCATTCATAAATATGTAAATATGTGTATTTAGGCATGTCCTAAAGTTTCACTGAAAAATTCCACCATTTTTCCCATATTTTCCTCTTTTTTCCTGCATTTCCGGTTATCGGCGATATTATCGACGATAACGATATTATATCTTTATCTCCGGCCAGCGAAACTTGTAACGATACCGACAACTCGAACACTAATTGTATGTAACCCTTATATAGAAATTGCTCCAGTGCTTAACCTCTTAAGGAATGTCCTTCTAAGAAATGCGACCACGAGGAGAGGGCCGCTTTATCCGCTTAGCTCATGGCGTCCTAGTTCAGACGAATCACGCCGTCCTAATAAATAACTAGCCCCCCAAGGGGCGACCAACCCCCAAATTTCAAGGCGTTATAAGTTGGAAGATAGATTTAAACTTAATGATAAATTAACAAAAAAATTTTAAAAATAATTCAAGTACTAAAAGTATAAGAAACATTACAAGAAATAAAGACATTTCGCAATCATATAAAGATCGTTAGTTTCAGACAACTGTCACTTCTAAAATTTTTATATAACTCAAAATGAGATGAAATTTTATAATATGAGGATAAACTTACTGACAGCTCATTATAAAAATTTTAAAAATAATTTACTTAAGTATGAAAAACGTTACGAGTAGTAGAGGTAATTTTAGAAATAAATAGAACATCATTGATTTGGGACAACTATTACTTCCTGAATTTTTATAATTCTTATGGAACTTCAAACAAAACGAAATTTGATGAAATAAAAGTAAGTTTAATGATGGAATACTATAAAAAATTTAAGAATAATTTAGTAACTAAAAGTGATAAATATATTACAAATAATAGAAGGGTTGAAAAAATAAAATAAATAAATAAATAAATTTTACAACTTCGAGTTGCCAATAGACTAGTCATTTCTTTTTTTATTAAAGTTCAATATTTAGTGTCTATTTGGAAATTATTTATAATCATCCCGTGATTAATTTTGATTATATATATATATCTTTTTGTTTAAGTTGTTTGGGCTCAATTAAGTTAGGACCCTTGAGTAGGATTGAGTTTTATAGTTCAATACTCCATAAGTTCATATTAGAGGCGGAGTACGGTAAAATATATTGAGTTTTCCTATTCTCTTATGGACTCAAGGCTCAAACAATATCGAGAAGATGATATCCTCCATCGTTGCCTTCCCGTGTCCTCGTTAGCGTTAGTAGAACTCCAAACCTCTAGAATACCTTAAAACTTTTGATTCTTCCTTCCCCGTTAAAATTTTTGAAACCAAAGCATAATTTACTCATAACTTACTGACCATAGAATCAAAATGGTAATGTTGAGAGGAACGTTAAGTTCCTAAAAACCTTTCTAGGATAGTCGTTTGATCATAGGCACCGTGGGAGACTCACTACCCATTAAAATATTATAAATGTGAAACTTGAACTTTTTAATAATTTGTTTTTGATATCTTCCAAGAATAATCGAACTATAAAATTACAGAACCATACATTTACAAAGTATTCGCGGCTTAACCCAATTCTCGATCCTGGGTGGCTACCAACGGACTTACTGCTTTGACCGAGCAGAAGACCAGGATTCACCAGGACTACGAAAGGATACAATATCTTTCTGCCCTGGTTAGGTAAAAGATCGACGTATGGGATCAAAGCCTACCACAACTTTCTTTTCATGTTAGTCCAATCATAAAGAGTAGAATATACCACTCTTAGGTAAACTTTATCATCAAACACTTAGTACGACAATTATGATTTGACATTTATTTTCAAACCTCAAAGATGAAAACTTTTAAGGGGAGTAGACCACAATGAGTTAGGCTAGTGTAGTTATTATATACCCTAACACATATAAACTTGAAACTAACAAAATTAAGCAAATGAAATGATAATATCTTTACTTATTACCCTTAGGCAATTTTAAGGACGAAATTATTTTTAAAGAGGTAGATTATAACGTCCTGGATTTTCACTGTTTTAGATTTTCAAAAATTATTGAACTTTTTTATATAATAAATTTATATTATCACTTACTGACCATTAATACTCGATATTAGTTTATACACGAGTGGTACCAGTAAAGAACCGTACAAGTTCGATCAATCAACCGTAAGAAGCCAACAAATCCTCTCGATCACTTAAACACCGCATTTAGCTATATGACTTACTCACATAGAGCTTAAATCTAACCGACCTACCACTGATTAATCAAGACAATCGTAACTAAATTAAAAGATCTACCCGAAGCTAAGTTAGATAAGACCCGGATCTTGAATAATGGACCAAATTAACTCTGTTACTCTTTTAGTCTAAAACCGAAGGTGTAGAGTAATCATGACCAAATCTCCACTTTCACTAATTATAAATAGGCTACACTATAAACATAGTTAGTCTAAATCTAAATAATTGCTTACAAGAAATCTCAATACCTAATTCATTGTATAAATGCCCCAATTTTTTGAACAAGATATAGACCGCTCGTTATTGGGCCACTAGTTCCAAAACTATAAAATAATGTCCATTTTACTAGGCTCCACGTCCATCACGGGAGTCGGATCTAGGTAGTGTCCAGAACCGCTCAACTTGAGCCGAGTGACGAGTACATGAGAAATGCAAATACCCTAAAGGAAGAATATGAAACTTAAGTAAATTAGGTCGCCTACTCTTATGTAAAGTTGAGAATTTCAAACCGTCGGTTTATAACCAAACTTCACATGTGGAGTAAGAATATTTCCCTGCTCATATCCGTATAGCCGTGTCCCCGATCGACCATCGGTGATCGTTGAACAAACTTCTAATCATATCTGTTGATCGGCGCATCCAAATGGCAAGCTGATCATGTCCATACGTAGATCATCATTAGGACCAACTATCCTACAGTGTATATCAATATGTACACCCCATAGTGGGCCCTAGAGGTTAGAAAACTCTCCCATAGGGCTAGTATTGTAAAAACCCAACCGTTGGGGTCAATTACACCAAATCTGGCACTATAAAAGGGCCTCATTTGGGCACCCCCTTCTCTCATATGAATTTCATGCCCTACCTTAGGTGAAGGAGAAGAGAAAGAGAAAAAGAGAGGGAGAGAAAATAAAGAGAAATATAAAGGAGAGGATGTTTGTGTGAGTGAAGGGAATCTTGATGCTTGTGGAGTTGGTATTTTCTCAACCAAACCGGTGGTTACTATAAAACCTCCACCAAATCCACCCATGCTAAGAATTAAAGGTAAGAATGGTTTATTTTCCCTTCAATTAAGCGACCTAGTGTAGATTTCTAGTCATTAATGTTATTTTTCTTGATTTTGATTTAGGAATTAGTGGTTTTACCCAAATCCTAAGATCTCAAAGAATAAAAATCTCTTCTTAAGGTGCGGACCATTATACTTAAGTAGCCAAGTACCCATTTTATGATAAATTTAATGATTATGGATGTTAGATAGATTTGCTTGAGTAATTTTGAAAAAAACTAGCTAGGAACCTACATGATAAGTCAACTCAACATGCATGAGTTAATAGATTATTGTTCGAATGGTCTTCAAATTGTTTGGGCATGGAATTATTGTTGCATGTTCATCCTTGCACATGATCTTCGCATATTCATCCTTGTAGTGTGCATTATTGTATTTTTACTGCTATATTTTCTACATTATGGATGTTGTGTTGTCACTTGTCTCCTAGGTAATCCGACACCATATGCACACACGTCTAATCTTTGTTGTTAAGAATAGATGCATTCATTGTAATATCTTGAATTATATACTAGATGTATATTGTGCATAATTTCATCTGTACCAAGATGAATTTTTTAGCTGAAATAATATAGAATACAACTCATTTTCTGGGTTAGACAGTACATTGAGATTTTTGAAGGTAGTATCGTTGGTGGGACCGTCCTGTGACTAGTCCGACTGATTTAGGGGTATACGAATGAGCGACGGTAGCGGTACTACATAAGCTGCTTACATCCGATGTCATGCGTTACATGCTCACCTGAACTTGGACGGTCTAGTCCACTAACTGACCAATCATGTTTGCTTATGTATATTTGGAACCTGTAACACTCCTCGCCCACTGACGCTCACTGACAACAATTAGAAACTAATTCAAAGTCTAGTGAGCCGGACATGGTGGCATGGGACACTATGTCCGACCTGTCGGCTTATGCTGGGGTGACGAGCCTCCCCATAGTGACTGCGAGTGATCCTGCTTCCCACAGTGACGAGCCTCCCCACGTGCTTGCAATAGGAGGTGGGGACTCCGATGGATTCAAGGATCGCGGGGTCTTTGCCTCACACGTTGAGGGGTCCTGGTCTCACAAATGGGTGAGGTCATTGATAACATCGGGATGTACCAATTTCTCCAACCTGCTGGATGAACAAAATTAACTTAATATTCGGTTAACATTATTCATGCATCGCATTAGATAGGATTTGGCGACTCGACAGTTGAAGTCGCGATGATGGAGTGTTAGTCATGCACGACCATGAGACGAAGTCGCTCGAGGGAGTGTTGTGGGTAAGGTCATGCATACGCATTAACAAAGACTAGTTAGTGATTTATGAATTTATGTTTTTCATTAAATTCATCATGGAATTGTTATTTTATATAACTTATGGCTAATGACACCCACTGAGTTAGCTACTCACTCTCAGTCTGAGACGGTATTTTAAAACACCAACCAAACACGTCCTTAGATGCAGGTGAGGCGGAGCTCGATGAGCTGAACGGGGTGAGCATGGATGAGGAAAAGGAGCTTCCCTGCTTCCAGACTTTCGGCAGATCCTTCTAATCTGAGTTCGAGCTATTGCGGTGTATGGGCAAGGGCTCTAGTCACTTGGGGTCATGTATGGGTGAGACTAGTTCCCTATTTAAATAATTTTGAATTTGTGGTTTGGATATTTTTATATTTAGTGACACTTGATACTGCTTTATGACTTATTTATGCTTCATGCCTTGCTAAACTCTTCATTGTTTATGAGATCATTCAAATGTAATTAAAATTTGAAGCCTATTAGGCACCCATGGCACCTGGGAGAATTTGGGAGCCGAGTTCCTACACGAATTTTGAAAACTCGGGGTGTTTCAGTAGGTGTCATATGAAGATAAGCACTTTGGCTTGTCCCCTTGCCACCAGCCAATGGCTGATGGTCGGTTCAGTGCTCTGTGGGACCCACTATGATGTATGTGTTTCATCCATGTCGTTCATCTATTTTTATAGATCATTTTATGATATGAGACCAAAAATTAGGTATATCCCAATCTCATGTGGACCACATGATATGAAATAACATTGAATGAATGTCGACCATTAAAAATTTTTTGGGAGTCAAAAAACAATTGGATCAAGCTGATCTTATTTTTTTTCCCTTTATTTGGGTCTGTATGACTTAATCAATAGATTGGATGTGAAATAAACAGTACAATGGGCCTTAGGAGGATTTTAATGATAGATATCCAGTCACTATTGTTTTCTTGTGGTGTGGACTGCATAAAATTTATATTCCTCTCATTTTTAGTACCAAAGCCTTAAGATGATTCGTAAAAATAGATGAAAATAATTGATGAAACACATACAACATGGTGGAGCCCGCACAGCACTGACCACCAGCCATGGGGCTCGTGGAAAGGGGAGTGGCCAATCCGTTTTCTACTTACTAAGGCTGTACATCAAGTTGAGCCGAGTCAAGGCGGGGTGCTACATTCACGTTCGAGCTTGAACTCAACATTGGAACTTAGCTTATTTGTGAAAGTTTTCTAGTCGAGTTAGTGGATAGAAACAAGTTGAGTGACATAGTGCGCGAGCTTGATTTGTTTTTTGACTTAAGCTCCAAAATACGACTCCACTCAACTCAATACCACTAAGTCAAGGCGATGTAGTCGAGTCGATTGAGTTTAACGAGTTGACTCGGCTTATGACCAGGTCCAGCGCTGACGCTCCTCTGCACAGAATTGCCGAACGGTCCAAAGGAGATCAAAGTAACGTGGCCCACAATGATGTATTTATTATATCTAAACCTTTAATTTATTTTCTAAGATTATTTTAGAGCATGAGCCAAAAAATTATTTATATCCAAAGCTCAAGTTAACCACACCACGTAAATGTGGGGACAACGATTCTCACCGTTAAAACATTCATAAGGCCACCATTACGTTTATTTTCAATCCAATCTGCTCATAAGGTCGCACATACGTGGAAGAGGGCAAAACAAAATATCATGTTGATCCAAAACGTCTCTGGTCCCCAAGAGGGTTTCAATGGTAGACGTTCAATCCTCCACTGCTTTTTACAGTGTGGTCCACTTGATCTTTGTATATATATCATATTTTTTGGATCAAGCGTTAAAAGGAGCTTACCAAATGGACGGACGGTTCGGATATATCACAAACCTCATGATGGGACCCACATAACTTGCTGACGCAAACACGTCAGCCAGATCGGTGGTGTGTGGTGCACCAGCCAATCCACTTCCGGGGTTATTCCGGGCAAGTCGCGTCAGAGCAAAGGATAAAAAAAATTCGTGATGAGTTAGGAGTCTTCAAGCACCATTTTCCACACTAACATTGGCAAGTGGTGCACGTATCTAATTTGCATTGAATGGTACATCTGATAGGCTCATGCGGTGGACCCCACTTTGCAATTTTTCTAGAGAAAAATATTAGACTGATAATTATTTAGGTGGCCCACATATGTACATCCACCGCAATATTTGTACATCGTTCATCTAAATAGGTCTTTTGATGAGCGTACCAAAAATATTTTTTTCCAGAAAATCAAAATATAAGGGTCCAACTTATGAACGTATCAGATTCTCCATGCATGTGGCACGCTTGTTGGATCCCAAAGCGTGTGAACTACTTGACAGAGATTACTGTATATCAAAGCAACGCATATTCTCGGGAGTTTCCTGTCCATTTTCAGAAAATTTCCCGTGCATAAAGAGAGTATATACAAGTGCGTTCCCATGCACTCACCTTCCGTACATGTGTCATGCATGCAATAGATATGAACCGTTCATCTAGTGTTCTTTCTCGTCAGTAGTTCATAGGTGGAAAAATAAAGCTGTCAGATGATTTCTTCTATCTTTTGGATCTGTCTTTATTCGATCTGAAATATGAACCGTTAATTAGAATTATTTTAACCGCCGATAAGTTATTCGAATATGGAAGCCTAGGAAAACGTGCGAACGATCCGATCCGGTCATCGGAGATCCGCACTGTGTTCATCCCATTCTAAAAAATAAGGTCGCTGTATCATCCGGTCGTCCAATTTTTTACGGAATACATGAACGATTAAGATCAATTACCAGTCACTAAAATTAGATGCACAACAGTGGTCCACTTGATGATGACGCATCACCTCCCAATCGGCTGATGAAAGGTTGGAATGTCTCACACGTGTGTTCCAATTCCACGCGTGAACAAGTGCAATTGGCAATTCAGCGCTTCTCATTCTCGAGCGAGCGAACCTTTCTTCCGGCCGTTGTTCAATGGCTGGGTTTTGTTATTTTAGTGAAAATCAATGGTAATTGTCCATCCACGTCATTTCCATCGCAAAAACCTTAGAAGGGGTAAACCCTTGAAGGATATTGCTGGATTCCGAAAGAAAAACGCCTCTCTTTCTCTCTCTATTTCCTATAAATAGTCGTCTTCTTGGATGCTTTAACGATAGAGCTACTGCAATGGCGTTGCAGAGAAATCCTACGACTCATGTAAGACTTTTATTTTTCCCTTCTGAGAAGGAAGATTGCATTTTTCGGCCGATTTTTTATTTGGATTTCTCTTTTTTATTTGTTTTTGTATTTTTTTTGTCTTGGGTTTCTGTTATTTTTCAAAATCAAGAGATTGTCAGCTCTTCGTTTCGTTTTCAGTTTCCTTCTCTGTTTTTTCATTTTCTTTTTGGCTATTTTCCATTGATTGTAAGAAAAACAAACATCTTTTTTATCTATATTTTCCCTCTGTTTGTATTAAAACATGATTTTTATTCTTAGATTTTTAAAAAACTCGGATAGGTTTCTTTTTCTCAATTCAATTTTCTTATCGAAAACGGAACACGCTTTGAGAGATGAGACCTTTCCTATATATATATATATATAACTCTATTTTATCAGGAAAAATTCGTTCATTTAGAATCGAAATCGATTTTACTCTTGCAAATAAAGTCGATTTTTCCTGTTGTTCTTTTTGGGTTCTTTCTCTGAAAACAGAAGTTCTGGCTTTTCCCCCTTTTCCCCTTTGTACTGTACTGTTTTTAGATCGAAAGTCTCTTCGATTTCATCCAAGAAAGTAGAAACTATCGCTTTCTTCCTTTCCTGTTTTTGCCTTTTCTTTTCTTTTATTTAACAACCTCTTCTTTCTCTAATAAAATGTGTATATTTTTATTTTTTTCTCATTTCTGTTTTTGGGTTTTCTCTTAAGACAGCTTCTCTTTACCTCGTTCTTCCTTTTCCATTAAAAATGGATTCATTTTCATACTCCCCTGTTTTTATTTTATGCTTTCAAGTTATTCTCTTTCTAATTTTCTGTATTCATTCCACAGATCATTCGAATATCTATCCTTGTCATAGTTGGATTTCTCTCTTTAAAAACAGCTGAATGCGCTAGGAAATGTAAAGATGAATCATTCTCCTACCAGTCGACGAAATGCAGAAATCACAGCGTCTCGTTGACGGACTTCGGTGGAGTCGGCGACGGCGTGACGGTGAACACGAAAGCATTTCAAGCTGCGATCTCTCATCTGAGCCAGTTTGTATCGGACGGTGGAGGCCAGCTCTACGTTCCGCCTGGAAAATGGCTGACAGGCAGCTTCAATCTCACCAGCTGTTTCACTCTCTATCTCCATAGAGATGCTGTCATTCTCGGCTCTCAGGTATGTCTGAATTCTCCCCCTTCTATCGTTTCGGGTTTTTTTTTTTTTAATTATCGATCCGATATCCAGCTTATTTCTAGATCCGAAACAAGATTTTCCTTTAAAAAAAAAAAAAAAACTCGTCGCGGCACATGAGAATGAGATTCTGCCCATCCATCAGTTTTACTCTTTTGTAATTATCTCTTGTTCGAAAATAAGGAAAATGTACGGTTGAGAGTTGGTAAAGTACCCATTTTGTCAGTAATCCAAACCGTTGATGAATGTGTCCCATTCTGCATTGTCTCACAATGAAACATCCTTGTTGCACCATTGTCTTTTTTAGGGAAATTGTCAGCCGTTGCTCCATTTTCTCTAGCAGTCGTCCACTTGATTGACTACCTATTGAACGGATAAGATCTTCCCATATTTGAGATTTTTCATGCATGGCCATGCAATGATATAGCCCACCAGAACATTGGCTTAGCTTATCTGAAGGTAGGTTGGTATTCTGTTGACCTCTTGGTCAAATCACTTCGTACTTTTGACTCCAGGTATGAAAGCCGGAACAAAAATCCTTTCCTGCGGACGCTGATTTGATACTGCTCCGCCCCTCCTTAGCTAGGGACTGGACAGGGGCTCTTAGGGGCTACCGTGATGAATTTATCTTATCGACACCGTACATTCATTTTTTTCATATCATTTTAGTATACGAATTTAAAAATGAGGCAGAGTAAGATTCAAGTGGACCACACCACTTGAAGCAGCCGTGATAATGACACCAACCATTGAAACCTTCCTAGTGCCCACCTTTATGGTTAATTTCCATCCAACCTGTTCGTTAGGTCACATACAACTGGATGAAGGGAAAACACAGATATCTGCTTGATCGAAAACTTCCCTGGCCCCCCAAAAAGTTTTCAACGGTAAGTGTTTAATCCCCGCTGTGTGGTCCACTTGAGCCTTGAAACTGAATCATTTTTGGGCCTGTAATCTAAAATGATGTGCCGAGATGGATGGACGGTGTGGATAAAACTCATACTTCACAGTGGCCCCTCAGAGCCCCTCTTAGTTCGCGTTCCTGTACAAGTTTTTGTGGAATATCTTTGTGTTTTATTCTATAGAGTTCTTCACGTGCGTGTACACTTTGTTATTCACCTGATTTTGCACGGTTATCTATGTGGGGTCCTCTGTTGTTTATGTATCATCCAATCCGCTCATTGATCTAGCCTCCCTTGGTGCTGATCGGATGTCCCTAAAAAATCAGATCTATACCATCATTAAGTTGGCTACAACATAGAAAACAATGGACGGCCATCCGAAAATCTCCAAATTCACGTGGTGTTGGCGAGATAACGGTTGGATCTTCCTGATCTTTGGGCCGTCCAACTCTCATGATGTGCTGACCCTGCTTGACAGGTTGGATACAATATTGCACAGCGGTGGCCCCATGCAGACCTGGAGGAACCTAACCGGGGGTAAAAATGGAATAAATCTTTTATCAGCCTCAAAATCTGTCAGCTTCAGCTTGAGATTTGAACTCGTCAAAACTCAAAAAGATTAGCCTAGTACGGCACTTCCTTCGAGTCGGCAGACTTTTCCGTTGATTGAGACCATCCCAATACCATTGTCAAGGCTACAATGGGAATTTTCTTGGGATGAGTATTCCTTACCTAACTAAAGTCTTGAATGTGTTAGGCCCAAGTGGGCCCACTCACAATTGTGGGTAGAATGGGTCCACCGTCGACTGCACATGGCTCCTATAATCGTATGGCCATGATAACCAATCAATTTTTCTTCTTTCTTTTTTGGGTCATGTGTAATTGCATTCCTTCCATCATCAACTGTGTTCCTTTAAAGGTGGATCCCTTTGAGCCTATATACATGGATTGGATTGATTTAATCACGTGCCGCTGTCAGGCCTAACAGTTTTGGAACATGCTTTGAGTGGTTCCCGTCTAACAGTGCCACATGGCTCAATCAAATTCTATTTTAACGGGGTCACCACACAATCTACGCTGAACTCCTCTCACCATGGAATTGGGTGGTGGCAGCTTGCTAATAGAGTATCCAGGCTACTTCCACTACAAAGCGTTTCTAGGTTGAAGCTTAATGTATAAATCAACTTGTGGATCCTATAGTGATGTTTTTATAATATTCAATCGGTTCATCATTTATGCTCCCTATTTATCTACTTGGAACACAAAAATTAGTCAGATTCAAAACTCAGGTGGGCCACACCACTGGGCACTCTTGGGATGTGGATGCCCACCATTTAAAATATTTTATATTGTATGTGGGATCCATTTTGTTATTTTTATTCCATCTAATCCATTAAGAAGATGAATCCAACTGGATGAATGGACATCCAGAAAATTAGGCCATTCCAAAACTTAGATAAGCCAACCAAACATGATTTTAGAGGTTTTAGGGATGATTGTTCATATTGTGGCCTATCTTTGTTTTGGATTGACATGAATTTTAAAATAAAAGAAGAATACAATGGGGATCAAGTGATGTACGGTTTGGATGTCATTAAAACGTCTTAGTGGGTGGAACCCATATGTCCATTTATACCTTAATTGTTCGGTAGAAACATTTGTATTGGATTGGCCTCTAGTCATTAAATAGAGTTGGCTTCTATTCTAAGAAGCAGTTGCAAAGACAGGAAAGACTTTGGACTGATCCAGTCAATGCCTTCACATTGAGCTACCCACCTTTGATCAATATACCTTCTATGGATTATTATCTGATCAGAGAGTTTGCAAGATTGACTACGGTCATCAAGTCTCTGCAAAATCATATGTGAACTTTTGATTGATTTTGTACACAGAGCCTTGATCAATGACTACAATCAATAGATTGGAACGATTATTTGAACTTTCTGGTTTGTGGTGGGACCCAAATATTGAATGTTCATCCTTTTCCCAAGTGGGCAAAGCTGAGTTCCAGTTGCGATTCTCAATCCATTCTTCGTTCTGAAGATCTTGTAGGCCAACATGGCAGATGCATGCAAGATCCAAGTTATTTAGTAGATGGAACACCTTCGTAGAAATCACGTAGAGCATGGGCCTCACCTCTATCATGGCACGTGGCCTAATCAAATCCCACCATGTCCCAACACCATTGACCTGCGTGAGGCTGGGATCATCACTTCACTTCCATTAAAGTTAAACCCGCCTTTCATTGTACTTACTTTTCTTCCAAAATTCTTAAGTGGAAAGTTTAAAGAGTCCAATTTCCTTTTGGGTTATCACCTAATCATGCTAGGGTCACTTGATTGATGGTTTCTATCATCTGGGCTCTCATCTGCCATTTGATTCCCAACCTGAAATTCAACCTTAACTTATTTACCGTTAGTGCCTCTTCTCTATGCTGTGGACTGTAAGGATGCATAGAACTAGTGTGGCCCACTATAAATTTTAGGCCCCATCATGCTTGATATTTGCACGTCGTGGCAACACACCATCATCACAAAAGACAAAATGGAAGGTTCAGATCTTGCGCACGTGTCATAAGTTTACTAGTATAAAAGCAAGAAGCTCTTCAAACTAATTTCTAAATACATCAACACTCGTTTTTATTGCATGTAACTAAAATATTTCACATGTGATGGTTAGTATTTCATGTATTTCTAATGACTTATATTATGTGTGACGGGCTTTTATTTTTGAGTCATGATATTAGGGGATGCTTTTTCCCAGTCCAAATTAAGATTGAATGGTGATGGGAAGAGCAATCAGGTCCACTTCATTTGAGTGGCCCACTTCCCATCACCATCTGATCTCAATAGTATAGCAATAACAAGTGGTCCTTTCACTAGTTATATAATCTATTTTTAAAATTATATTTATGTATTATGATACAATATTTATGTATTATGAATACAAAAAACATTCAATTTCCATTTCAACTGTTGTAGGATGAAGCAGATTGGCCCCTTATCGACCCCTTGCCTTCCTATGGCAGAGGAAGAGATGAGCCCGGCGGGAGATACAGTAGCCTTATCATGGGATCAAATCTCACTGATGTTGTGATTACAGGTACAACCTGTTCATCTATTTAAATAAATACTTGCACCGGGTCCATGATTCTCCAACTTGGCTTGTGTTGGACATGCTAGCTGTGTATTAGAGTCTTGATTCATAGCTTGGATATTTGAAAAAGCTCCATCTTTTTGTAGTTCATGGACTAAATCTGATAAGTTTTCAGGTGACAATGGCACGATCGATGGCCAAGGCGCTCTCTGGTGGGACAAATTCCACAATAAACAGCTGAATTACACCCGTGGATACCTCGTCGAGATTATGTTCTCCAATCAGATTCTTATATCCAATCTCGTATTTAACAATTCTCCTTCATGGAATGTCCATCCCGTTTACAGCAGGTTAGATTTTCTTCTAATTCTAATTCCACATTAATCTGTAATCCAATATTATTGCCATTATCAACATCAGTAGCTATCCAATCAACATCAGTCATCGTGAGAGGTCCATTGCCTAGATAGTCCACAGACCCTTGATTGTTGCAATCATATTTTTTTCTAGGAATGGGACTCATCTATGAGGTGAATTCTCAGATGTTCGGTCCGGACTGCTTGACACATCCCACAATCCTAACCATTTACTAAATCAGAAAATGGTTATTGGCAAAGAAATGACAACCGCACTGATCGTTGAAGACCTTACAATTCTCAGACGTTCAATCTGAATTGATTAACACATCCACCAATCTTATAAAATATAGGATTGAAACCATGTACTAAATCAGAAAATGATGTTTGGCAAAAGAAATGACAAACCATACTAATCTTGTTTTTATGGATTTCTATTTTATGCAGTGACGTAATCGTTAAAGGAATCACAATTCTCGCTCCACTCATATCTCCAAACACTGATGGAATCAACCCAGGTTTGTCTGGTCCCCTCAGATTTCTAGTTCTCAATCTGATAGATGCGTGAAATGACTGAATTTAGATCACTCTCACTTCTGTTTGTGATCTGATTCTATTCTGGTTTCTGTTTATAGATTCATGCTCCAATGTCCGAATTGAGGACTGTTATATAGTCTCTGGCGATGACTGTGTCGCTATAAAAAGTGGTTGGGACCAATACGGGATCGCCTTCGGAATGCCCACCCAGCATGTGATCATCAGACGGCTCACATGCATTTCGCCCACCAGCGCTGTCATTGCTCTAGGCAGTGAGATGTCTGGTGGGATTCAGGACGTCCGTGCTGAAGACATCTACGCCATCAATTCAGAGTCTGGAGTGAGGATCAAAACGGCCCCCGGACGTGGTGGATTCGTAAAGAACATATACGCAAAAGGAATGACGATGAATACCATGAAGTGGGTTTTCTGGATGACGGGTGACTATGGCCAACATCCTGATAATGGCTTTGATCCGAACGCGATCCCTGTCGTTAAAAATATCAGCTACAGCAATATAGTTGCAGAGAATGTGACAATGGCCGGGAAATTGGAGGGGATTCCAAAGGGACCATTTACAGACATATGCATCTCCAATGTAAACGTGGAGGTTGTGAAATCGAAGAAGCCGATATGGAACTGCACTGACATTCAGGGAGTCTCGCATGATGTGAGCCCTCAGCCATGCTCTTTGTTGCCTGATCAGGGTTCAGAGGCATACCCATGCCCATATCCAACGGATAGATTACCCATTGATGATGTGGAATTCAAGGAGTGTCATTACGATAGCATCCATCTATGATCATTGTCTATTTATTATCAGTGGCTTTGTTGTTTGAAGCCATTTTTTTAGTATAAATTGGAAATGAAGAAAGAAAATGAATTTGATTCGTCATTACTGATGGTGTGTTTGGATGCATATACATTATCAAATTGCAATTTCGTCCAGGTGAAATATAAGTACTTGAATTGTATAACTGGGATTTGTGAAACTGAATTCCTTCCAAAGGCAAGCCTCTGATCTCAATTGATTAAAACACTAAAATACTTAAAGAAGAAAAAAAAAACATTGATCAGAGAGAGAGAGAGAGAGAAATGTCCTTGCTTGTGGGCCACTTGTATAAGATCATGACCGTTCATCCAGTGAATTGTACTGTGGATGGAGCATACTTCAAAATCATACCAGTTGGGCAGACTGTAGATAGTCATGGAGGTGATTTTAGTGTTGCAAATGAAAATGTAGAAAAGCGAAGTCCAGCAAAACATCCTACATTCTATAGGAGACGTCCTCTAATGGGTGGATAGGATTGTTCATTCGCCGCAATTTTTAGGCATGGCCCATCAATAACAACGGTTAGAAAGGTCAGAACTTGTAAATACATGCAGTTTTTAGACTGCCTTTTGAGCCTATCAGCATTTTTCAGCCTTCCTAGATTCATCCTCCCCCATCTTGGCTGAACATTAACCACGACACAAGCAAATGTTAGACACCTCTCAGTCCGACATGTCTGAGTTGACTCAGAACTTAGACAAACCTGGGTTGAGTCTGTATTGTGAGTTCTGCAAGGTGGGTAGACTCAGATGACTCGGTCTAGCTCAGATGAATCGTTCAAGACTCAGGTGAGTCAGTGACGCAGGGGAGGACGTGAGATCGAGCACCGTCTTCCTCTAGAGGATAACTATTCCGAATCCACGGAACTTCTCTGAACTCCTCATAGAGACTTCTCAAATTCACAAGGAAAGAAAGCAAGAAATATAAATAAATTCTAATAAATTCAAAATTGATTAATGAATGCCTAAAAATGAGTTCACAACCCTTTAAATAGGGGAACCAAATAATAGAAAAGAAATCAGAATCAAACTACAACTATAACTCCTAGAATTCGCGACTTACTATAAATAGTAAACTTACTGTTTATAGACGGTCTTGATGTCTACTAGTGCACAAGGTTTTCGGCCAAAAATAGTAAGCGTCCTATTTGGCTTCACCAAACCGTTCTCCTAATTATTTTAAGCTCTTTTCACATTGGACGCAACTCTTAAAGCCCGACGGATGAAGAGTTATAATCAGGGAAACGACCGTCGATCCAGGGGTATTTCCCAAATTCAGCTTGCGCAACCCGGCATAGCAGGGTTGGTTGGCTAAAGTAGCTCGTTCTACCCCAAAATCATATATTTTATGCCTGATAACTCATTCCAGATTGTGAGATACACCCGATCTAAGGTCTGACTGTCTGGATCACTTCTGTTGTCGACCGAGCCTTTTCTAATCCATCTTGGCCATGAAACTGTCCACGACCCTCTTTACATCAGTCCCCTCCACTTCAAGAGAACTCATTCTCGAGTTCTCATCTTGCTCTGGTTCATGATACTCGGTCAGGTCCGCAACGTTGAAAGTCTATGAGATCGTCATGTCATCTGGAAAATCATCAACATAAGCGTTGTCATTAATCTTTCAAATGATTGGGATCGGTCTAATCTTTTTATTTTTCAATTTGTTGTACATTCCGTTCGGAAATCTTTCTTTGTGCAGATGGACCATTACTTGGTCACCCACCTCAAACACTTTTTGTCGCCAATGTTTGTCCGCTTGTTTCTTATACTTTTCGTTCGAGGCATTTAGCTTGGTTTGTACCTCCACATGAATGCCCATGATTTTATCTTGCATATGTTTTGCTACAATGCTCATGCATGAGAGCCTAGGCAGAAGGACCAAGTCTAGTGTATGGCAAGGTACTCATCCGTAAATAATTTGGAACGAGAATTTTCCTGTCGAGCGGTTCACCATATTGTTGAATGCAAACTTCGCTTGAAACAAAGCCAAATCTCACTGCTTCTTTTTTTCTCATAAAATATATTAAATGAGGTTTCCCAACCTGCGATTCACAACTTCAGTTTGACCGTCAATTTGTGGGTGGTAGGCGCTGCTGAACTAAAGTCGTGTATCGAATTGAATCAACAAAGTCCGCCAAAAGTGGCTTATAAACTTCGTATTACAGTCAGAAGTAATAGTCTTGAGAACCCTTGTAGCCGCACAATTTCTTTAAAGAATAGATTCACCACGTGTTTTGCATCGAGAGTCTTCTTGCATGAAATAAAGTGTGTCATCTTGGAAAAATGATCCACTACCACGAACACCGAATCCATGCCGCGTTGTGTTCGTGGGAGACTAAGCACGAAGTCCATAGATAAATCTTCCTAAGAGCCGTCAGGCATAGGTAACGAGGTGTAGAGGCCCGTATTATGAGATTGCCCCATGGAGGTCTGACAAATATAACAATGTTGGACTGCCTTTTTCACATCACGTACCAATTGCGGCTAATAATATTGTTCTTCCATAAGAGCTTGCGTCTTGTCTCGCCCAAAGTGTCCACTGAAGCCACCTCCATGTAGCTCTTGGATTATTTGTTCCCTTAGCGAACTATTCATAATGTACAGTCGATTTTTCTTAAAAAGGAACTCGTCTTACATATGTAAGTCACCGGGGTGATCTTCTTAGCATCTAATTATAACACCCCGTATCTTTGATACTCGGGTGTTACCCCTAATGACCCCCGTTATAGGAATTTAAGACAATTACGCAAAATAACTTAAACTTCACATCATTGGTCGGGACTTCCATTCAACGACAAAGCTAACCACCATGATCCAAGTGAGCCACGTCAAACCCAACGTCAACCCAGAAGGTAAAACTCAGAAAATTTTTAGATTAAAGCAAGTTATGAACAAGAAATTACTAAGTCACAATGACACTATACATCCACTAACCACCTTAGAATAACAAATTAAGATCAACTACGCACTCGGAGCCCCTCAAACGTCTGTTCCACCGTTGGAACATAACCTCATACCCATCTGACCAATGGAACACGTCATATGGACAGAATGAGACCCTGAATGGTATGATATGACCCACTTGGGCCTCAGGTCTGCCCTAAAACATGCTGAGACCTTTATAACTGGTCCCTAAGACAGTTGATAGGAGCACATCGGGCACAAGAGTCGTTAAAGGCCCTAAAACTAGATGCACGTGCACCCACTGGACAACCACTTGCGGTCAGACTGCGTTTGACCGAACTCAAATGCAATCTCTCGAAACACGTTCCCGACAACGCCCTGTTTAAAAACGCCTACCTTTGAACTTCAAAGTGGACCGTCACAGTCACTTTCCGGACAATCCGGACCGTCCATTCTGTCGGTGGGGCCCACACTAACAAAACCGTATAAGGTGTTGGCCCCCTTGAAATCAGACGAAGGGTATCGACCCCTGGCCGTCCGTTTTATCATGGGTAAACAGACGGCGATCGAACCACTGGTGTTGTGGGGAGAGCGGCGTCGGTTTACCCAGGGGATTGCCGACGTGCAGACGCCAGCTCTCTCTCTCTCTCTCTCCAACCAAAAGCGGCCAAACAATGAGGAATTGCAGCCGCGTTTTCCGTTTCGGGAAAAACAGAGGCTGCCACCGGCGGCCATCGCTTGGAGATTTGCAGAGAAAATCTCAGCCGCTGGATCTCTCCCCTCCCTACCTATATGAGGAGGAGTTCAGCCTCTCAGATTTCACAAGAAAGAGAGGTGAGAAAGGGAAGAAACAGAGAGAGGAGAGAGAGAAAACAGAGAGAAGGAGAGCATCTTTGGTGAGCTTGAAGCACACTGTCCCAACTCAGTCCGTGAAAATCGGACTGAGCCGAGTCAGTGTGGGACCACAGCAACACCATTTGAGAGAGAAAAAGGAAAGAAAAGAAAGGAAGTAGCAGGAGGTGGGTGTGTGTGCGTGTCGGCCCAAGCTCGGGTCGGACCCAACTTAAACAGGTAGGACACCTCCCTTCACTTCTTCTGGTTAACAGCTTTAAAATAAACTCTAAAAGTAAATTCCATCACACCTCACCCACACATATTCGTGGCTGAGGATAACCACCAGCGTAACCATTCTCAGAGCCAAGAACAGGCTCTGTTTTGAAGAGGAAGATGGCCTGCGTTCAGGCACTGTTTTAACGTCCAACCGGCCTGAGTTCGCGCCCTGTTTTGAGTCCAAGCAATGACGTGTAAATAGCTTCATATAATGACTGAAACACGGACAAGGAATGGCCTACAAACGAGCTGTAGTTTGTCTGGAAAACGGACTGAAGATGGCCCGAAAACCAGGGAGAAAACGCCCCTGTTCAAGCCATTTTCTTGGCTGGAAGAACTGGCAGCGACCATGCCTCTGTTGGACACCGGGGTGGGTCGAAAAACGACCTGATAAGAGCTGTGCTTGAGCCAAAAACCGGTGCCGAAAGTGGTTTCAAAAACAGCTCTCAGCAGAGGAAGAAGCCTGTGCATGTAGCCAACACTAGTAGATTCCACCATGTTGGGCCTCACCAAACTAAAACTGAGCCCTGTAAAAATTGCAGGTGGGCTGCACCTTGCAACGGCTGAGGGTGGAGCCACACCTGGATTCTCTCAAATTAGGTGGGCCACATCATATAAGTGATCGTGGACCACACCAAGTCACCAGGGGCCAACACCATTGTTGGTGGGCCTCAACAAATTTCAGTTGAGCTGCACGCATGAGAGGCGTCCCCATTTGGCAAGAGCCTGTATATACCTCCTTATTCAATATATATATATATATATATATATATATACTATATTTTATTATAAAACATAAGTACACTTGTATGCAGGAGGTAGGCCACACACGTGACCCACCCTGTCAGCGTGTTGGCTCCACACTCCTGCGTGAGTGGTATATCCAGGCCGTCCATCACTGAAAATAGTAATATAATATATTTTATTATAAAACATAAGTACACTTGTATGCAGCAGGTAGGCCACACACGTGACCCACCCTGTCAGCGTGTTGGCTCCACACTCCTGCGTGAGTGGTATATCCAGGCCGTCCATCACTGACGACCAGGCCCTGGACGTGTGGCTTTAAAGAAAAGAAAAAAAGAAAATATATAATAATGAAATACATTAATGCATGCATCTGTACATGCATGGTAGTATCATATACCTCTGGTGCATGAAGAACGGTATCTGTGGAATGCATCCAGGACCGTCCATCCATTTCAAACTTCAGCTGGGTGGGCTACACCATCAGGTGATTACGGTGAGCCACCCAGCCCTACTGGACGGCTGCTGTATAAGTTTAAGGAGAAAGGTGTATATATATAAATACAATGCTATATGTGGTGGGCCCCATGTGAGACCCACGTTGGAGTAATATACATATATATTGTATATACATGATAGGCCCACGTGGGACCCACTTGATATGATTGTATAGAAGGTATAATATGTAAATATGCAATGTACGTGACGTCAGGGCCTGTTTGGATTCGCGGCTAGAGGTGTAGTGCATTGTATTAAGGGTTCTTATTTAGCATTAATGTTTGGTTAAGAGTAGCCGAACTTCGTGTACGAAGTGTCCGAATACATGACGGAGCCAGAATTTCTTGACTGGCAGTATTCTATTGTCAGTGCTGTCTACTGCCATTTGTACGACGTCTTCATTGTGTTGTAAATACGGAGGACTTTCAAACATGTCCATACATTATATACTTATGGGGAAGAGGGTGGAGAAGGTGAAGGGTGAGCCAAGGATGACGAACAGTGATGTAAATGGTTCTATTATGCTGTCCTCATCTCCATCGTCATCTGCTTCTTTTAGTGAAAGAAAGATATGAGAATCCAAAGGTAAAGATCACGAGGTTTAGAAGGAACCGGAGCTTGTTGAATGTTTCCAGCCCCACCAGTCACTCTTGGAAAAGTCACATGCTACCTATCTTCCGGTTTGTACCAGTAGGGGCTCATTTTTCAATGATCCAAACCGTTGATCTGATTGACCTCAACACGGATTATGCGTACACTAATTTCTCTCAGATTGGGCAATTCTAGATTTTCATGATGGGCATAGGCCTTCTATCGGTTGAATCTATACAGTAGATTATTTTTCACCCATCCATGTAGGACCAACATTTTGAAGGGTTTACCTTCTCCGGGATTTTACCCTTTGAACGGTTTGGATCACTGGATGATGGCTCCACTCGTACGAAATGGAAACCTGGACGATATTCTACGAACTTCACAGAGGTTTGCTAATGCCACACGGCTGGGGATGCTACCCACATACCTTATACACGAAGGAATACGTGCTAATATGGAACACGTGTTTACGATCAGAGCTTTTCATCGGTAGACTGATTTATTCCTCAGATGGGTCACACTGGATAGTAAACGGACGGTTGCAACATATTCCAGCCGTCCATTTGCAGTGTGTGATATCAGATATGGCACGCCTGAGGTGTGAAATGGCCAGAAAATCTAGGCCGTGTAGTGTAGACCACGTGATGGAAAGATCTGATTCTCATCTGGCGTACGTGTTCTATGGTGGTACGTGCGTGTGGATGGTCAGGGCTGCCACACGCTTTTGAAATTAGTATTCTCTTTACGTTTTACATCATCGTTATCACTCGTATCCTATCAATATATCATGGAGAAGCTGTAGTTGACAGTACGCCCTCGTATTCAAACATTGATATCACGTATACAATACCTCTCATCCAAACATTGAATAATGGCACGGTGATGAGGATGTATTCTGACAACCGTCCAATGTATACATGAACAGTACCCAAATACAATACAATACAATATAACACACAAATCCAAACAGGCCATGTATTATTTAAATATATAGCAGAAACATGAATATGTAATAGGTATATATATATATATATATATATATATATATATATATATATATATATATATATATATATATATATGGGGCATATGGCGCTGATATAATATGTTAGATACATGTGGTGGGCCCGCGTGGACACATTTATATAATCCCACCTGCACCGTCCAAACAAATTTGACAGTGGGTGCCCACCACAAAGTGTGTTGCTATCCCAACCATTCACCCATCTATACAGTAGATGGGACACCCTAATACATGTACCATACATCCACTTCTCAAAAGACCATAAATCCCTGGCCATCCATCAATGGACAACCCTAAATCGTCCACCTATGGACACCCAACACTGGACATCATCACTCAAATCCATAGCTCAACTGACAAACAGGACGGAGACACCTCATTTCAGCACTAGAGGTCTTGGAATCAATCTCTAGCAGGGTGGTTAACATGAAGTGTGTACTGGCATGGGTGGCACCAGTGCCATCTGGACCCTTCGTTAGGTGCGTCCCCTGGTTGGTCATGGATGGCCAAGATGCCAAAATATCTTTTAAATCATTAGAAATTTTTGTGGGCCATACATGTGGACTCCACCCTGTACTGCGAGTCCCACCAAAATATAGGTATCTTATCTGCACCGTTGGTACAATAGGACCCAACCTGATGTAGTGCTTAATTACACTAAAGGACCCTACCTTCAATGAATGTTCTACATCCACCCGATCCAGTCCTCTAGACAAGTGAGACCCAATGCATGATGCGTTGCATATCCGCACCATCCACAGGACTTCATTATGATATATGTGTTAATCTAAGCCATAAAAATATTTGACAAACGTAAACTGTAATTCTTAGGAGGTTCCCTGAATGACCCCGGGCCGCCAGAAGACTTGCACTGAGTTCGTGAACACTGCCAAACAGGTGATGACTTTTCCCTTGGGCTTTCCATTTCTAAATTAGCTAAACGTAGTTTGCACTAGATTACCAATATTGTGATATTTCCTTTCACCATATGATAGGCTCACATGCTAGTCAATCCTTGGATAATGACCACTATCCATATGACTCAATAGCATATCATCAGTAGTTATTAACTCACGATGCCTCCTTTCATGTTTTATTTGAGGTTATATGTTATCACATGTTTTTATGATTGCCTCTGTATATAATCTCATAATGTTGTACGTGGAGTATTTCATGATTGTATGCAAGCCACACTAGGGATGTAATTAGACAAAATATGTGGAAAAAATAAGACCCTTGAACTAGTGTCATTGCAATTAAGGGATCTTATTAAAACACCCCAAGGTGGAGAACCTCATGAGCTGAGGATGGTGGTAATGGGACACTATGCTCGAGCTGTCAGCCTATGCTGGATGACGAGCCCCCCATAATGACCTTTGAGTTACTTAATTTGGATGATTGTAACTGGATTAATAACGACTGGTTAATCATGCATTCATAGCATATTGGTGATGACAGATGACTATTCTAGATGCTGTAGCACGTTCCCTAGAGTTGTTGAGGTATCGTTTCGCTAGCTCCCAGACCATCGACTATCGACCCCTGTTCCGACTGGATGATCATTCCTACGTCGATGATTGCATGGGTGACGATTCCAAGTCCGACTGGATGTGCATCCCCAGGTCGATGTGCATTCATACATCCACGCATCTAATAAGACTGCATACTGTCTGTTTTGGATTACTGCTTGTTTTTCTTTTAATTATATTTGTTAAGGCGGCGATGTATAATCTTGAAAAAAATTCACACTGAGTTGGCCACTCATCTATCAACTATCCAACCGTATAAAATACGCAGGGACAAATGTATAGGACACGATGCTAGCATATATGGCGCAACTGCGGAGCCCGATGGAGAATACTATGATGACGAACTGCAACAAGAGGCGGCGGTGTATTTCGGGCTTGTTTTCCTTTTAATTATGTTTGTTAAGGCGGCGATGTGTAATCTTGAGAAAAATTCATACTGAGTTAGCCACTCATCCATCAACTATCCAACCGTATAGAATACGCAGGGACAGATGTAGAGGACACGGTGCTAGCCTAGATGGCGCAACCGCGGAGCCCGAGGGAGAATACTATGATAACGAGCCACAACAAGAGGCGGCAGTGTATTTCAGGCTTAATTAGTGGTTCTATATTTTAATTTCGATAGTTTAGTATTTCGGGAACTTATGAAAATTTTGTAACTAAGACCCCCCAGCTGGGCTGGTCAGATATTTGGGCTCTCATGGTTATACACTCTTCCTTTTGATATTGTACTCAGAGTTTAAATTTCCACTGGTTCTCTGATTCATAAACTTTCGGATTTCTAGAACAAGTCTCGTACTCAGGTTTTAGAAATCGAAGCGTTACATTAACTCATGCGTTCTTGAAATCGTCGTCATCAGCATATATATCTTTGAGGCGCTCCAACCTGACAACTTTATTGGTCATAGTGGCTAAAAAAGTTGCACGATGACTTAATGCATCAGCTACTTTGTACTGTTGCCTCGACTTGTGTTTTATTATAAACATGAATTCCTGCAAAAACGAGATCCATCTAGCATGCACACGGTTAATGTTAGCTTGACTATTAATGAATTTGAGAGTTTGATGGTCCGTGTAAAGTATGAATTCTCTTTGAATTAAATAATATCGCCAGTGTCGCAGTGCCTAGACTACCGTGTATAACTCGATCTCATATGTATACCACTTCTTGCGTGCATCGCTAAGTTTCTTACTGTAGAAGGTTATCGGCCTAGCTTTTAAGATAAAACTCTCTCAATTCTGACATATGTGGCATCCCATTCAACTTCAAACAGTTTGTCGAAGTTAAGAAGTACAAGAACTAAGGTCGTGGATAATCTACACTTGATTTCGATAAAGCTCCTGTCGGCTTCATCAGTCCACTGAAACTGCCCTTTCTTCATACAATTTGTGATTGGTGACACAATGGTACTAAAAATTTTCATGAACCAATGATAGAATATCGACAATCCATAAAAACTTCGCACTTCGTGAATATTTGTGGGAACCGGTCATTCTCTGATTGCCTTCGCATTTTCCTTATCCACCCGAATGCCAGTGGATGTTACGACAAAATCAAAAATAATAAGCTATCAGTAATGAAGTTGTACTTTTTAAAATTGAGATACAGTTTATTTTTAGTGAACACTTGAATGACCTTCTTGAAGTGTTCTATATGGGTGGTTTCGTCATGACTGTATATCAAAATATCATCGAAATAAACTACAATGAACCGCCCACTAAAAGATTTTAGAACTTGGTTCATCAATCTCATAAATATGCTAAGCGCTTCGAAAGACTGAAAGGCATGACCATCCATTCGCACAATTCTTTCTTAATCTTAAAGGCCATTTTTCACTTATCACTCGACCATATTCGAATTTGATGGTAGCCGCTCCTTAGGTTCAATTTAGAGAATATTTTTTATGCCCTCTAGCTTGTCCAACATATTGTCCAACTGTGGTATAAGAAACCTATATTTTATGGTAATTTTGTTGATGGTCCGACTGTCGACACATGCGCCAACTCCCATCTTTCTTTGGAGTTAATAGAGCTGGTATGGCACATGGGCTCATACTTTCTCGAATAAGACCCTTATGAATCATCTCCTTTACTTGTCCCTGCAGAATCTCGCACTCATTCAAACTCATTCAATAATGAGGATGATTAGGTAAACTGGACCCAGGGATAAAGTCGATATAGTGTTGGATATCCGACATGAGGGGTAACCCATCAAGAAGGTCATCGGGCCAGATTTCTTTTAATTCATGTAGCAAGGGCCTTAGTCTTTCAGGAATGATGGTAGGCTCGAGTTTTTTTCTATTACAATTAATGCATAAGCTTGTTTTGTTTATTTGGATTCTTCCATGAAGTCCCGTATGATTAAGAGAAAACAGCCCTCCACTTTTAAAGTTTCAGATGGTCTCTATGGATCCATAGGGGCAAATATGGTCTTCCGACCATCCTTGACGAAGATATATACGTTATCTTTTTCTTTATAAGTGGCGTCACGGTCAGATTGTCAAGGTCGATCGAGTAGTATGTGACATACCTACATGTCAACCACATCGCATACTACTTCATCCTTATAATGTTTGCTAATTGAAAAGGATATAGTGCACCGTTCAGTTACCTTTATTTCGCTGACCTTCTTGATCCAACCGATTGTATATGGAGAGGGATAATGCTCCATTTTCAATTGTAATTTTTTCACCACGACCTTGGAAACGATGTTCTCGTTGCTTTCATTGTCAATGATCACGTTACAAACCTTTCGATCAATCGTACACCTAAGCAGAAGATGTTATGTCGTTGTGGATGCACTTCTTTTCTTGGCGCATATAATAGTCACCTCACGACGAGTGACTCGCCGTGATCTTGCTAAACCCAACCTAAATCATCTACCTCGTCCTCAGTGGTATGTTCATGTTCTTCAATATCTGAATCTTCATAAGCGTTATCAGCACTACCATCATTAATGGCGAGGTTTGCCACTTTTTGCTGGGGACAAGTATTTGATAGGTGGCCCAGCTGGCCACAAGATAGCAGTTGTCGGGCCTTGGCCGAGCATAGGGGTTCGGGATTCTACTTGAAACAGCAGCAGTTGATACGTCCCTTTGGGATCTAGCTTGTCTACTTTCCTGATCTCGGTTCTCAGACGTAGGAGGTTGAATGTGTGCTCCTACGGGCTCCTTCCCCTTGGGCTGTGGAGCTCCCTGAGGTGGACCTGTCATAGGGATCCTTGTAATAGGATAGGTCCGTGTGATAATACGTTCAAGTTATGCTCCCGCCCGAGTAGCCAACTTGATCACATCATTCATCGTCTAGACAGACTGCATCTAAACCTGATCTTGGATAGCCATACGCAATTCATCATCGAATCGGACAACTTGCTGCAATTTAGTCTCAACCAAATCGTTACGCGCTGGCATGCGGTAAAATTCTTTTGCATATTCTCTCATCAACCAACTACCCTGTCGATAATTTTGGTATTGTTGAAATAATACCTAATCGTAATCGCTAGTGAGGAATCGGGCACGTAGTAGTCATCCGCTGCCATGTGCGGATTGGTGTTTTCATTTGCCTGGTTCATGCGAGTTGCAGTTGTTCCCACCAAGTTGAAGATTCGCCTTTCAACTTGTAGGCCACGAGTTTGACCTTCTTTGCTTCATGGATGTTCATATAGTTAAAAAATCGCTCAAATTTAGAAAGTCGATCGAGAAAATCCTCAATGTGTAGTTGGCCATTGAAGTTAGGAATATCAACTCACATCTTGAATTCTCGATCTCTCCGATCTACTCGATTGGCTTTCCTGGGGTGTTGGAAGATTATGTCGTCAATCTCTTCCTTACTAGATCCCCCTTCATCAGGAATGACCCTTGGATACACTGCCGATACTATCCTGCGATCAGGGAAATTACGAGTTTCAGCAATTGGCGATGGAGGATTACCATCAGGAATACGGAGTTACCCTAGGTTTTCCTCCAAGAGATCAGCTATGCAATCAATGGAAGCCTATAGCCCTTGCATGGCTTGTTGTTTCTCTCGTTGCGCTACTTCGAAAGCTGTCATCATTAAAGGTAAATTCCTTCTAACACCGCCCATGGGATTATTGCCCAACCTGTCGTCAGAAGCCATCGATCCGAGGAGAAACCTCGCTCTGATACTAAACTGACGCATGGGAGGACGTGAGGTCGAGCACCGTCTTCCTCAAGAGGATAACTATTACGAATCCACAGAACTTCTCTGAACTCCTCATAGAGACTTTTCGAATCCATGAAGAAAGAAAGTAAAAAATAGAAATAAATTCTAATAAATTCGAAATTGATTAATGAATGCCTAAAAATGAGTTCACAACCCTTTAAATAGGGGAACCAAGCAATAGGAAAGAAATCAAAATCAAACTATAACTAAAACTCCTAGAATTCGTGACTTACTATAAATAGTAAACTTACTATTTATAGATAGTCATGATGTCTACTAGTGCGCAAGGTTTTCAGCCAAAAATAGTAAGTGTCCTATTTGGCTTCACCAAACCGTTCTCCTAATTATTTTAAGCTCTTTTCACATTGGATGCAACACCTAAAGCCCGATGGATGAAGAGTTATAATTAAACTAAAACTTACTATTTATAGTAAAAATGAAATTAAAACAGGAAAACGACCGTCGATCCAGGGGTATTTCACAAATTCGGCTTGCACAACCCGGCGTAGCGGGGTTGGTTAAAGTAGCTCGTTCTACCCCAAAATCATATATTTTACGCTTGATAACTCATATTCCAGATTGTGAGATATGCCCGATCTAAGGTCCGACGATCTGGATCACTTTTGTCGTCGACTGGGCCTTTTCTAATCCATCTAGGACATGAAACTGTCCGCGACCCGCTTTACATCAGTCAATCCTGTGCAACTCAGCCAAGAGTCAGGCCCACTCAGCCAACATTACACAGTACTAAGTCACAAGAGATTTTACTAAAAAATTTTCCACTAAGGCCCCGTTTGGATACTAGTGAATAAGTTAATTTTTCTATTTATAACAGTAGATAAGTAACTTATTTGAGATAAGTTTGGTTTATGATCAATTATAAGTAAATTTTTTTATTTAAACTTACTTAATCACTTCAGTTTAATAAGTAGAAATCAAGATAAGCTATTTACTTATGGCATAAGTGTTGTTAACATGTCTTAAATTTGCAAAGTTCGACTAGCTCAGGGAAAGTTCGACTCGAAGTCCAAGAAGGAATTCCTGAGGTCTTTGACCAATCAAAGGTGCATTTCGACCAGTTGAATGTGTCATTCGACCAGTCAAAGGTTACGCAGACAGCACACGGACTCCTTAAATTTGAGGCGATTTTCGGACTATTCTAAAGTCAGTGCGTAAGTAGGGTTTCCTAAACTATAAATAGGAGTGCTTAGAGCTATTCTAAGGTATTCTAAGGCTTTCTAAAGATATTCCAAGGAGTTCTAGGGTATTAAAGGGTGTAGTAAGGGTGAGATTTGAGGTTATTCGAATAGGGTAAGTCTTTTCTCTTTGTAATTTCTAGTTTTATATTGGATTTGTGTCGCTTTGTACCGTGATTTTTTTCTAAAAGGGTTTTTCACGTTAAATCTTTGTGTTTCTTTTAATTGTTTGGCGCCATTAGATTGCTATCTTAGATTCTTATTTGTGTAATTCCGCAAACCAAATCCCAACAATAAGTAGATTATCTTAACTTAAGATCTAAACGCCCTCTAAATGTCTGGAGAGAGGCTAATAATGGCACAGTTGATTTCTAAGGCTCTGTTTCGTAGATGCCTAAAAATGAGAAAATGAGTTTATCTCATTGTAATTAATAATAATTATATGTTAAAAATATTATCTTAGAGACATTATTTTTATGGAACCTTTAGGGTTAAGATTTTTCTCCCTCACCACTATTATTTATAAACATAAAAATATATGCAATCAAAAGTACCAAAAATAAATTTTTATATATCAATACTAGCATTCATCTTGAAGCTAGTGCATACATATCGATTATGTCCAACTTAAAAATAATATAGATAACCAAGAAGAATGATTACCTTTAGTGAATATATTAGTCAATCATGATGGGATTTTCCTCCTCAGATCAGAGGAGAGATGGAGCAACGGATAAAAAATTGGAGTATTTCTTCGCGCTGCTCGACCGGTCGTGGGAGGCGCTCGACCGGTCGTGGGTTCGAGCCCTAGCACGACTCAAAGTCCAGCGAGTTGTTGATAATTTTCTCCTCCGTCTATGACCAGTCCTGGGTGAGCTACGACTAGTCATAGGTGAGCTACGACCAATCGTAAGCGACTAGGACCAGTCCTGGAATTTTCAGGACCAGTCCTAGGTTACACAGTTTTTGCGAAAAATTACAGATTTGAGTCCTTTCGCAATAGGGATGCGGAAAGGAGTTTCCTAAAACTATAAAAAGGGGTTCCTAGGGTTTTCTAGGATTTTTTGATGTATGAGAAAAATACAAGAGGGTTTCCTAAATGCTTTGCAAGGATTTTCCTAAAGGGTTTAGGGTGAGAGAGTGAGAGAAAAGAGAGAGAGGAAGCTTGTGGAAGGGAGCCGTCGTCTCAGCGCTTCTACGTCCTCGTGATCGGTGAGATCTCTCAGTTTTCTTTTTATTCTCTTATTATTTATTCGTTCCTGCGTGAGCGAAGAAAGTTTGATCCAAGCGGTGTGTGCTTGTGATCGGTTGTAACGTTCTACTTTCATAGTGGATTGTTGATCTGGACGAGGTCCCGTGGTTTTTACCTCTTTGAGGATTTTTCACGTAAAAATCTCTTGTGTGGTGTGTGATTGTGCTTTGATTGTTTTCATTGCTATTATTATCCCATAATTATGGTTTGTTCTGGAGGGCTAGATCCTAAGGTTTTGTGCAAGGTCCCCAACAAAGTGGTATCAGAGCTTAAGTTCATTGAACGGGAAGGGTCGGTTTGGAATTATGGAAGGTGGCTCATCAAGGATGATCAGCCTCAATGGTTCTAACTGGACCATATGGAAGGCTAAGATGGAGGACTTGCTTTATTGCAAGGATCTATATTCTCCAATTTTAGGCATATCAGCAAAATCCAAGGATATGACCAATGAAGATTGGAAGAAGTTGGACCGAAAGGCGGTGGGGTTTATTAGACAATGGCTGGATGACTCTATGTTCCACCATGTATCTACGAAAACCTCAGCCGCAAGCCTATGACTGAAACTACAAGGGCTGTATGAGAGGAAGACAGCCGGTAATAAAATTTTTCTGATAAGGCGACTTTTGAATCTCAAGTTCAAGGATGGTCGTTCTGTGGCCGAGCACATGAATGAGGTCAGCAATATAGTGAACCAACTCTCCTCTATGAAGATGATCCTAGATGATGAATTGCAGGATTTACTATTGCTTAGTTCATTACCTGACAGTTGGGAGACATTAGTGGTGTCTCTAAGTAACTCCGCGCCAGACGGAAAGATATCCATGGAACAGGTTACTAGCTGTCTCTTCAATGAAGAGACAAGGGAGAAGTCTCAGGGGTCTATTCAGCAAGAGGCACTTGTGACACGGGAACGGGGGAGAGAAAAGAACAGGAAGGGCGGAAAGGCCCGAGATAAATCAAGAGGCAAGTCGAGTAACAGAAAAGATGTTGAATGCTGGAATTGTGGCAAGAATGACCACTATAAGCATGAATGTCGTAAGGCTAAAAATGACAAGAAAGGAAAAGGAAAGGAGAAGGAAGATGAATCTGATTCTACTGCGGTCGCTTCAGATGGCGACGTTGTTATTATTCTTTCAGCAGATCACGATGTATGTCTCACGACTATGAGTCAGGACACTAACTGGGTGATTGACTCAGGAGCTTCTTTTCATGTGACTCCACACAGAGATTTCTTCACAAGCTACAAGTCAGGTGATTATGGGACCGTGAAGATGGAAAATTCTGGCGTATCGAAGATCGTAGGGGTCGGTGATATTTGTGTGAAGACCGATGTGGGCTGCACATTGGTTCTCACGGATGTGAGGCATATCCCAGACCTTCGCCTCAACTTGATGTCAACAGGAAGGTTGGATGATGATGGCTATGAAAGTCGATTTGCTGGTGGGCACTGGAAGCTCATCAAGGGTTTGTTGATCGCAGTCAGAGGAAAGAAGTGTTTCACCCTATACAAAGCAAGTGTCAGTATATGCAAGGGTGGGTTGAACGCAACGGAAGATTCAGCTATAGACATGTGGCACAGGCGTCTAGGCCACATGAGTGAAAAAAGGGCTCCAGCTATTAGCAAGGAAGCGGCTCCTTCCAGACGTGACAGGTATACCTCTCAAAACCTGTCTTGATTGTTTATCAGGGAAACCGCATAGAGTTTCATTCGTTAAAACTGCTTCTCATGTTAATAAAGTGCATGCATTAGATTTGATTTATTCTGATGTGTGTGGTCCTATGAGGACAAAAACCTTAGGTGGGGCATTGTATTTTGTTACTTTTATATATGATGCGTCTAGGAGGATTTGGGCTTATGCTTTGAAATCCAAGGACGAGGTCTTTGGTGTGTTTAAGTTGTTTCATGCTATGGTCGAGAGAGAGACAAGTAGATCATTGAAGTGCATCCGCACTGATAATGGTGGTGAATATATCGGTGACTTTCACGAGTACTGCAAGTCCCTGGGTATACAGCATGAACAGACGGTTCCCAAGACCCCCCAGCATGATGATGTAGCTGAGCGAATGAATCGGACCATTGTTGAGAGAATCAGATGCATGATATCCCATACGAAGTTGCCCAAGACGTTCTGGGGAGAAACAATGCAAACGGCAGTGTATCTGATAAACAGGTCTCCATCAGCCCCATTGAATGAAGAAGTACCTGAGAAAGTGTGGACTGGACAGGATCCATCGTACAGTCATTTCAGGGTGTTTGGATGCAGGGCATCCGTTTACGTACCAAGGGACGAGAGGTCCAAGCTCGATATGAAGATCAGGCAGTGTGTGTTCCTAGGGTACGGTGATGAAAACTTCGGTTACAGATTGTGGGATCCAACCGAGAAGAAGCTCATCAGGAGCAGAGATGTGGTTTTCTTTGAAGATCAGTGTATTGAAGACATTGGTAAGTTAGAGAAGAACCAGCCTAGTTCAGGTGAGCTAGAGGACATGGATCCGGTTATTCCTCCCGTGGTGCCTGATGGCAGGGGAGTACAGCGAGGTGTAGAGGATGAGGGGGTTCCTACAGAAGATGGACCGGGGGAGCAGCCCCCACTTGATCCACCTGTTGAGCCACAGGTGAGGAGGTCATCTAGGGACAGACAGTCGTCCAAGAGGTACTCACCACATGAGTACATTATGCTGATTGATGGGAGAGAGCCGGAAGATTATTCTGAAGCCCTAGTCGATAAGCATAAGGAGGAGTGATTGAAAGCTATGCAAGAGTAGATGGAATCCTTGCATAAGAACCACACCTATGATATGGTGAAACTGCCTAAGGGCAAGAAAGCTCTGAGCAACAAGAGGGTGTTCAGAAAGAAGGTTGAGCAGAAGAATTCACAGACGAGGTTCAAGGCCAGACTTGTGGTAAAAGGGTTCGGTCAGAGGAAAGGCATAGACTTCGAGGAGAGATTCTCACCAGTGGTGAAGATGACATTCATACGGGTGTTGCTTGAGTTGGCAGCTAGCATAGGTCTGGAGATAGAGCAGTTAGACGTTAAAACTGCTTTTCTCCATGGTGACCTGGAAGAAGAGATCTACATGCACCAACCAGAAGGGTTCGAAGTCAAGGGCAAAGAGCATATGGTGTGTAGGCTGAGGAAGAGCTTGTATGGATTGAAACAAGCTCCACAGCAATGGTATAAAAAGTTTGATTTGTTCATGTTACAGCATGGGTATGACAGAACGGAATCGGACCACTATGTGTTCACACGCAAGTTCTCAAATGGTGATTTCATAGTTCTGCTCTTATATGTTGATGACATGCTCATCATGGAAAAAGACATCAAAAAGATCGACAGGCTGAAATAGGAGTTGGGAAAGTCTTTTGCGATGAAAGACTTGGGCCCTGCTAAACAGATCCTAGGAATGGAGATAACCCGTGACAGAAGCAGCAGGAAGCTTTGGTTGTCACAAGAGCGGTATATTAAGAAAGTCCTAGAACGGTTCAATATGAATGCAGCGAAGCCGGTCAGTACTCCACTGGATGGTCACTTCAGATTGAGCGTTAGGCAGTATCCCAAGACGAAGGCAGAGGTGGAAGAGATGCAAAAGATACCCTACGCGTCAGCTGTAGGAAGTTTGATATATGTTATGGTGTGTACACGCCCAAACATAGCATATGTGGTTGGTGTTGTCAGCCGGTATCTTGCCAATCCTGACAAAGAGCATTGGGCAGCGGTGAAGTGGATACTATGGTATCTAAGAGGCTCATCCAAGTTGAGCCTATGCTATGGTGACGGTAAACTGTGCTAGAGGGCTACACAAATACAGATATGGCAGGCGACATAGACTCCAGGAAGTCTATATCGGGGTTTATGTTTACGTTTGCAGGGGGAGCGATTTCTTGGCAGAGCAAGCTACAGAAGGTCGTAGCATTGTCGACGACAGAGGCCGAGTACATTACAGTCACAGAGGCATGTAAAGGGTTGCTTTGGATGAAGAGATTCCTACAGGAACTTAGCCTGAAGCAGGAGGAGAACGTGGTCTATTGCGATAGTCAGAGTGCTATACATTTGAGCAAGAATCCAAGTCAGCATTCCAAGTCGAAGCACATAGAGATTCAGTATCACTGGATCAGGGATACTTTGGAATAGAAAGTGTTACAGCTTGAGAAAGTCCATATGGACGATAATGGGTCAGACATGGTGACCAAGGCTTTGCTCACGGGCAAGTTTGAGGTTTGTAGAAACCTGGCTGGCTTGAAGAAGGTGAATTCCTCCTGAGTCGGAAAGGGAGAGATTTGATGAGATTTTTCTCCTCAGATCAGAGGAGAGATGGAGCAACGGGTGAAAAATTGGAGTATTTCATCGCGTTGCTCGACCGGTCGTGGGAGGCGCTCGACCGGTCGTGGGTTAGAGCCTTAACACGACTCAAAGTCCAGCGAGTTGTTGCTAATTTTCTCCTCCGTCTACGACCAGTCCTGGGTGAGCTACGAGCAGTCATAGGTGGTCTACGACCAGTCGTAGGTAAGCTACGACTAGTTGTAGGCGGCTAGGACCAGTCCTGAAATTTTCAGGACCAGTACTAGGTTACGCAGTTTTTGCAAAAAATTACAGATTTGAGTCATTTCGCAACAGGGATGCGGAAAGGAGTTTTCCAAAACTATAAAAAGGGGTTCCTAGGGTTTTCTAGAGTTTTTCGATGTATGAGAAAAATACAAGAGGGTTTCATAAAGGCTTTGCAAGGGTTTTGCTAAAGGGTTTAGGGTGAGAGAGTGAGAGAAAAGAGAGAGAGGAAGCTTGTGGAAGGGAGCCATCGTCTCAGCGCTTCTACGTCCTCGTGATCGGTGAGATCTCTCAGTTTTCTTTTTATTCTCTTATTGTTTATCCGCTCCTGCGTGAGCGAAGAAAGTTTGATCCAAGCGGTGTGTGCTTGTGATCTGTTGTAACGTTCTACTTTCATAGTGGATTGTTGATCTGGACGAGGTCCCGTGGTTTTTACCTCTTTGAGGGTTTTTCACGTAAAAATCTCGTGTAGTGTGTGATTGTGCTTTGATTGTTTTCCTTGCTATTATTATCTCATAATTCTGGTTTGTTCTGGAGGGCTAGATCCTAAGGTTTTGTGCAAGGCCCCCAACAAATCGATCCTTAAAAGCTAGATAAGGTGTGTCGATAATACTTAATGCGAGCTTTTCTCAAATAAAATGACAATCAACTTTAGTATATTTGGTTTGCTCATAAAAAATTCAACTAAAAGTAATGTGAATGACAACTTAGTTGTCACAATACAACAGTTTTGGAGAAGAGATGCGAATGCCAAGTTCAGCAAAAACGGAGCACAATCATAGAACCTCACTAGTCCCAGGCTTCATAAATAATACTCAACTTTAGCAAAGGACCGAGTAGCAATAGTTTATTCTTTTAACTCTTAAACATAATTAGATTGCTTCCAAAAAAAAAAGTTCAAAACTTTGTAGTAGAGCGGCAATGATCCACTCAATATCATATAAGCCCAAATATTGAAATGGTCATGATTTACATAGAAAAGAACCTTCCTAAGGGTGGCTTTGATATAAAGAAGAATTCAAAAAAGTATTTTGAGATGATAAGAATGCGATGTTTGCAAAAATTAACTAACAACATTGACTATATGGGCAATTTTAAGATTAATAATGGAAAAATAAATCAACTTCCTTACTAACTGCTCATACATGCAACAATCACCGAGAGGATCAAATTGCCTTGTAATAAATGATGCTTAACTTTTATAGTAACTCAGTTGAGCAAGAATCAAGCATACCAATGACATTGAAAAGATTAAAATAGTATTTCATTTGAAAAATGAAGGTACCTTTGGATGAATGAGCAACCTCATTCCCAAGTAAATATATAGCGTAAGGGATCTAAACCATTGATATCAAAACTTTTGGCTAAAAAGTCATTTATTAAGGAGATATCATTAGGATTATCATCAATAATTATAATATCATTAATGTACATTACCAGAATAATAGTAAAAGTATGACGTCGCTTCATAAAGACGAAGTAATTAGATGAACCAATATCAAGGATGGTGGTACCAATTCATTCAATCACACACGAGGTGATTGTTTGAGTCTATAGAAAACTATTTGTAGCCAACAAACTTTACCAGATAATCTTTTATATTGGAGGTCAGGAGGGAGCCATATACAAATTTATTTGTGGAGATCTTCTTAGAGAAGAGATTTTTTCATGTTCAGTTGATAAAGTGGCTAATGCCAACAAGCAGTGATAACGACAAGGACATGCATTGAGATAATCTTAGCAATGAGCGAAAATGCATCATGGTAGTTAATTCACGATTTCTTAGTAATGTCATGTGCAGCTAAATAAGCTTTATACCGAGCAATAGACTCATTAAGGTTATGTTTTAGGGTATAAAGCAATTTGCCTATACTTTGCTTCTCAAGAGCTACAATTTTATCGAGCATTACTTGTTTCTCAATCATTGGGGGTCTTTCAAGGAAGCCACAGCCATATTGGCATAATCATTTCACTCTCATTACCACCATAATATCTCATGCAAATCCAAGGGAGAGATCAACAAATCTTAATTATTAGATATCTATAAGGAATTAAGGATGATTAAAATAAATGAACCGTTAAAAACTGGATTTCAACAATTGAAAAACCTTGATTAATTATTAGAAAATATTATGAGCACTAACTAACTAAGAAAATATTTAATGGGTTGTCTAAACCACAAGATCAATCCATAAATATATCCCAAGCAAACAAGTAAATTATATGTCAAATCGTGTGAGCTTCGTCTTAAACACTAATTGATGTAGAGCGGGTCGCGGATAGTTTCATGGCCAAGATGGATCAGAAAAGGCCCGGTCGATGACAGAAGTGATCCAAACCGTTGGACTTTAGATCAGGTGTATCTCGCAATCCAGAATGAGTTATCTGACGTAAAATATATGACTTTGGGGTAGAACAAGCTACTTTAGCCAACCAACCCTGCTAAGCCGGGTTGCGCAAGCCAAATTTGCAAAATACCCCTAGATTGACGGTTGTTTTCCTATTTTATTTTCATTTTTACTATAAATAGTAAGTTTTAGTTTGAGTATAACTCTTCATCCGTTGGGCTTTAGGAGTTGTGTCAAACATGAAAAGTGTTTAGGATAATTAGGAGAACGGTTTAGTGAAGCCAAATAGAACACTTACTATTTTTGGCCAAAAACCTTGCGCACTAGTAGACATCACAACCGTCTATAAATAGTAAGTTTACTATTTATAGTAAGTCGCGGATTCTAGGAGTTTTAGTTTTAGTTTGATTCCGATTTCTTTCTTATTGCTTGGTACCCTTATTTAAAGGGTTGTGAATTCGTTTTTATTCATTTGTTAATCATTTTGAATTTTATTAGAATTTGTTTCTATTCTCTTGCTTTCTTTCCTCGTGGATTTGAGAAGTCTCTGTGAGGAGTCTAGAGAAGCTCCATGGATTCGGAGTAGTTATCCTTGAGGAAGACGGTGATCGACCTCATCATGTTCATCCTTGCGTCACTAATGCATGCACCTAGCACCGCCCACATGTCGGCTTCCAATGTAATCTCGTAAAGTAAGCCAAAGCACCTATCATGAGGACCTTAACCTCCTTACATGCCTTCAGAGTAAGGATTAGATTTCTCAACACTGGTCCATGCATGATGGATCTCCTAATTTAAAGACTTTAATTGATCTACTAATGCAAGTGCCTAGTAGATCCGTCACCAAGATCCTATTCACATAACGCACTTACAATCTTATGCGGGGTAGGGGGGGAAACAATACACTAACTCATTATCATGCTCAATGGTAAAGACCTTCCATCTTGATTTGTCATCAATCTCCTTGCATGGGATAACCACATCAAGAACAAATAAGCAACGGTTCATCCTGCAACCTGCTAGTTGTTATAGTCAAACATGATATGAAATCCAGGGCTTACTCTCTCTTGGCACGTGTTCATTGTGTCCAATCTCCGGTTCTCAAAGACAAACAAAGAAAACCCTCTTATTAACCTATATAGATATCATATTAGATTAAATTCCACATGTTAATGAAGCAAATGAATGAACCATGATGAGATGAAACCAAGAATATAACCATTGGTTTTTCAGGCACAACACTGACACTAATGTTGATAATCTAATTCATTCCATTTTTGACATAAGATAGCATGATATGTCTCGATAGACAATTCCCCTTACTGTATATGAGTACCCTATGCAAACAAATAAGCATGTGCAAAATCTTGTGAGACCTCTATAACTATCCCAATTTTCCTAAGAAATGCACATCATCAATGCCCCTCTAATCTCAGGTTTCAAAGAATGAAGCAACCAACTCATGACAATATAGTTGTCACTGACCCAATCATCATGACATGGATCACTGCCGCTGGTCTGTTTTGTTGCTGCTGGAGACGGGCACCAACACCACTGCCGCTGCTGAGAGAGTAGGAAACCTAGCTATGATACTATATTCTAGTAGAAAATTTTAGGATTAGGATCTCTCTCCCTTAGTACCGTTATTTATAAATATATAAAAAATGTATGGTGATCCAAAAGAACATATAATGGTACACCACTACTAACACACATAATGAGTTAATGTTAATAGTAATTATGCATTAGATATCAAGATCTTGAATACATAATTAGTGTTAACTAAAAAAACGAGATGAGCTAATTTTTAGGTGTCTGCCAAGCAAGGCCTAAACGGTTCTCTTCCCTTCCCTTTAAAGTCAAGCAAGGCCTAAATGATTATCTTCCCTTCCATTTAAAGTCTTTCCTGTTTCCCCGAAGAGGATTGCCTCATGACGTTGTAAGATTGTAGTTTTGATTCTTTGGGGTGTGGCAAAAACCCCTCTTTAACCCCCCAAGGAGGAGGAAGACAAGGAAGAAAAAGACTACAAAATGAAGAATTCTCCTGTTCAACTGTGCTATAAGAACAAGGGGCAACCCTGCTTCACTTCAATAAGACGTAGCAAAACATCCACATGCATCCACCATACTCGTTCACCAGTCCAGACCATGCATACCTCAGGCCCATTCCAGATGAAGAATGGAACAGAACACCCATTGATTAAATGGCACATTGTAATTGGTGCCAACAAAATGGACAGTACAATGAAATGGTCAAAAACACAAACCAATCACAAAATCCGACATCTTTTGATGACCCACCCATCTACAACAGGCCTACAATTTGGACAGCTAAGATTGGATGAGCTGCCAATCATACACTGTTCTAATTTATAGAACTATATATAGTATCAAGAAACAATGAAGAAATCATTAGCATAGTAGTTGCTATCATCATCAAGTTTCCTTATTATTAGTGTAGCAAGAAAACCTGTCAGAGAGCATCAAAGCATCATACAAAGCTCCAGCTTTGGAGTTCTCTCAAGGACCAAGAGAAAAATGCAAGTTCTCCGTTACAATGTGCATCAAACATTCAGATCTAAACATCTTATTTGAAAGCGAAAATCAGTCTTGCAATTTTACATGGTGACAGCTTCGCTGTGAAAACTGTTCCAGAGTTCTACAACTTGTCTAACTGCACCCTTTCCATGGCTGCAGAAGAAGGTGGGCGGCTCTCTCTTCCTATATATTTCTTCAACCAGTCCACCATATACATAATACACTGCAACCCCAATTGCAAAGTGGGCCAAGGGAGAAGACAGAGATGCATCACTGATCAGCATCATCCCATAACAGAACCTGATCTGCAAACACACTTCAAATGTCAGTGTGTTGCGGTGAAGATGACAAGCAGTTGAAATGGAGTAATTAGAAGCCACAGGCACCTCAAAACAGGGCAACACATGCCAACCAGGCATGTGTGTAGCACATCCGAGTCATGCCTGCAGTGGGACCCACAGTGTTGATGTCCTGAAAATCAATCCGGTCCGATCACAGGGCAATTGGCAACTTTGTCTAACCAACCATTATTTCTGACAGTTGGCCTGATCTTTGGGCCAGGCCATCTACACAGGGTCACCTGATCCAAGTCCCAGATACACGTTGGATCAGGCAAGTGTGGCTGCAGACAGAGATGCATGTGGAGAAGCATGTGTGGACTTCACAAAGCTCAAACTGAGACTTCTAGACAAAAACTATAAAATTTCCGGTGATATATTAATTACAGATACATAGATGTTTCCATCTTTTTACCAAAACATTAACATTAGATTGTGAGAGCAAATTGGAATCTGAAAATACTCGGAAGATTAGGGAAGCGACAGGAATACTCCAAGCCACAGCATGGTCCAACGAGGAATCTAAACCTATGATATCCAGACGTGATACGGACTCAGATACAACAGGGATAAGGTTGTACACTTCTCAAAACTCCAGGAAACTAATATGGAGTAGGAAACAGATACAGATATAAATATCCCATTCGTAACATGAAATTGCGAGGGATTGCCCAAAATTTACAAATAACTAATATAATAAAATGGGATTCAGTTAAAACATTTCCTAAAGTTATCCTGGGATATCTTGTAGCAGTACAGTATCTTGTCATGTCCGACGCATAGCATGGTAAGTTAAGAATATCAAAGTATCTAGACATCTCTAGCTTCTAGGTATCACAGCTCCAAACATAAGTAGAGGAAAACCAGTGCACAAGACATTCTCTAGATAGGCCCCAAGACCAGCTCTAGTTTCCTACATGCACTTGGAAATGCTTGGTTCACCAAACCTCCATTCTGTGCACGAGGCTGGCTAATCCAGACTATTGATGTGATGGCCCACCATCAATTGCAGCTTCCCCACAAGTCCCCCAGATTTGCTCATTGTATTCAATCAGTGGCTTATAAAGTGACAGTTGCAGAATGACAGTTGCAGAAAGGAAAAAAAAAACCAGATTTAGTGAAAATTATGAAGCTTGAACATAATTTTCATGGCATCTTCATTCCCAGCCCTCAGTGGCCCACAAAGTGAACAGTCTAGGTCAATGAGCCTTGGTCCCAACATCTGCAGAATTTTGAGGCTCAGGACCTCCATGTACTCTAATACATACGGATGCAATGAGTGGTTGACATAGGTTGAAAGGCATTCTTGAAATTTATGACAGTACAAATCGTAAAGGAAAGGGATGGAACTAGCTACTCCAGGGGGGCTCCCATTGGTTGGAACTATAGGATCCACCCATCTATTGAGCAGGTCCCATCATTTCCACCACCAACAACCCATTAAGGAGATGATTTATCACTAAAACGGGCAATGGATGTTATATTGTAGAAAAAAGAAAAGGATGCTTCCAATGGTCTCCACAACATAAACACACATACTAGCAAGATTTTCCTAGTGGGCTGGGTCTGGATTGAACTTCACGGATTCTCTCCATATGAGCTCCTTGATGTTTTCTTCAGTGAATGATGGCTGCTCGAAATCAAAATTGAATGGCATCGGGCATATGGGCTCGTCATTGATATCATGAAGAGATTGCAGATATGGGTGACATAGCGCCTCGTCAACTGGCCATACAGAAAAGAGAAATGCATTATGAACACCTCTTCTTTATTTTTAAAAGGAACAAACTATTAGAGATCACCCAAATACTCCAAATGGAACTTTTTTATTTGAGACTTGACATACCTGTAATGCGCTTGCTGGGATCAAACACAAGCATTTTCTCCAGCAAATCAACTACTGCAGGTGACTTATTGGGGAATCTCATAGAAAATTGCTGCTTTGGGTACTGAGGCAACTGTCTTACGTATCTTCGGGCGTTATCACTCCGGAGAAACCCAAGGCTTGAGTCATCAGGTGAACCTACAAGCTTTTAAGGGGAAAGAAAGAACACAATTCATCATACTTAAAATAAACTTTTTAACTATCGTCAGCCTTCAGATGCAGGGGGTTTCTAGGACAATGGGGTAGGGCTGCTAATGGCCAGTCCCAGGTTGGTTTGGGCTCAGTTTTGAATTTGTCAGACCAGGCCCATTCTATTTATTTTTTTCCCTTGGCACGGACCCAGCCCATTGACAGCCCTACGAAGGGAGCTAGTTTCGCCATGCTGGAGATTCAGCTGCAAGATATTTGTTTGTTTGTTTGTTTGTTTATTTATGAAAGATAGCTGCAAGATATGTACACTACAGATTGATAGAAGCTACGATGGATGTCCCAAAATGATACCTCTGTGATAAGTCTCAGCTGATGAACATAGTCTTTGCCTGGAAATAGAGGTTCGCGGGTCAAGATTTCACCAAGTATGCAACCAACCGACCAAATATCGATTGCGGCAGTGTACTCCGAACAATTGAGAAGCAGCTCTGGGGCCCGGTACCAGCGTGTCACGACATACTCAGTCATAAAATCTGTTTCAGAAGTCGTCCTTGCCAGTCCAAAGTCTCCTATCCTAAGGTCGCAATTCGCATTTAGGAGCAAGTTGCTGGGCTTAAGATCACGGTGCAAGACATTTGCCGAGTGTACATACTTCAGTCCTCGTAATAACTGATACAGGAAATACTGCAAAGATGCATATAAATATCAACCTCTATACCATCAATCAAAAGCAAATCAATTACATTGTATTTGTACCTGAAAAATATGAAAATATGCTTTTCTGCAATCAAATTCAGTACAGAACTACAATTATTTTTCAGTATGCGTACTTGAATGTATGAATAATACTATTGCTAATAAAAATACTGCAACGCAAGGCAGCTCAGTCCAAAACATGGATCAGAGTATCAAATCGAAAGTATTTTCCTCTTCATAGCTAAATACAAGCTTTGGATGAGTCCCTTACCTTGCCATGAGTTCTACAAGCTTTGTTATAACAGCTCGCACTGCATATATGACTCCAAGCTGATTGGTAGTTGGTACGGATATGGTTATCAGACTACCCAGTGATTGGTCCTCGGTAGTTGATAGTATATACCTCTCCATACTTCACGCCAGTAATTCTAAATTTGTAACATTTATCAGGTCACATTTCATAATTTGTATGCTTTATAGTATAACCAGCTGATGATATTAGATCCACTAACACAAATCTGATGGGTCTCAGCAAAGGTCCAAAAAACTGGTCAGCTCCTAGACAGACATGTATTGGAACGTATCAACTTTATCAGGTGAACTTTGACCAATTTAGTTCCAGATGGGTGACATACTGACACACATGGAAAACACATTGTATTGATGTTCAAAACACCAGTATGTATAGGCAAATGGTATGAACCATGGTTTCGAATATTCCTTTTAGTTTAAGCTCAGTACAAGACACACACCCAAAACAATATTCCTAAGCACACAAACGAGGAAAAAAGAATGCCACAACAAGTATGAAAACTCAAATTGACAAATAAAAGAAGGTTATTATCCTAATCTCAGATGAGGTGGAAATCAGCAGTGAGATTGCTCCTGTTTCTTTAATGAAGAGCAATGTCATCATTAGAAAGAGGTGACAAAGATATACCAAAATGATGCAAAAGCTGAGTGGTTCAGACAGTCATGTTATTAAATGCTCCTACTGACCCCTAAGGAAGGGCCTTGCTTGGGGCAGGTGGATGAATCCTTGGTGCATTTGTTGAAACACCCCACACGATCTTGACTGTATGTGTAATCTCTTTTAAGAGAAGTGTTTTTTTTCATTAATACTGAAAGGATGGGGAATTTGACCTGCGGAATCACACAGATCTAGATCTAGGATAGCAATCCAATGGCACCAAGCACACAAGAGAACACAGAGAACACTCAGATTTAACGTGGAAAATCCTTGCAGGAAAAAACCACGGCACAAAGCGACAGATCTCCACTATGAAAACAAAAATTACAAAGAGAGAAGACTTACCCGATTCGAACAACCTCGAATCTCACCCTTGTTACACCCTTTAATTTCCCTGGAACCTCTTTAGAAAGCCTTTCCCATACCCTAGAAAAATCCTAGGAACATCTATTTATAGTTTAGGCAACTTTCCTTCCACATCCTAGTTGCGAAAGGACACAGATTTCCGCAATTCGAAAAATCGCGGAACGAATCTGCGTAACCTACGACTAGTCGTAGCTCTCCTACGACTGGGTCGTAGACCCGGGAGAAAAACAACACAATGTCTCTGTACTTTGAGTCGTGCCAGGGCTTGAACCTACAACAGGTCGAGCGCCTCCCACGACCGGTCGAACGACCTCAAGAACTTCAAATTAAAGACTTCTCTTAACAATCTCCACCAAGTCTTCAATCTTCAACCGTGTAGCTCCTTGACCTCTTCTCTTATTTCTGTATCACATCATAGCTTCTTGTGCACACTCCGTCCTTCTTTTACACCATCGCCAAGCCCAGAGAAGTTTCACAGAACTTGAACTTCTCTACAGGAATGATCTAGGAGAGCATGTCCGTCGGAACAGAATCCACATGCCCAACCATCCTTGCTCCTGTCTTCTCAAAAGGAAAGACGTAGTCTTCTTACCATCTCACTGCTATCCAATATTGCTTGTCGGGGTACTTGCTCACAACACTGATAACCTGTGAAATAACTGGTCTAATCCAGACCCTAGCATACACTGCCAACCGCATTCGAATAAGGCTCATGAGATATCCTGCTTTTCCTCATCTGTTTTTGGGACAAATCCTGAGGAAAACTTGAGGAGAGATACGTAGGGAACGCTCTTCGGGTTTACCTGGCCCATCACATCCTTGATCAATACCTACACACAAGCTATTCCTCCTATGATTACCAAAGCCTACTCCTCCTTCAGTCTCAATGTCGAAAACCATCTTTGCAGCCCTCCGATCATTCATCCTGAATGTCTCACTTAACCGAGTCTTCAGTACATTGATTTCAGACATGTCGTAATTGGCGATCTACATGTCATCAATTCCTGACTCACCATGAAGGAATCAAAACCACTGCCTAGGCGACAGGTCGAACCACAACCTCCTACAAAGTCTTTTCCCAACCCCTTTAACTTTCAACCGCTCTGGTTGCTTTATGTAGATCTTCTCTTCACTTTTCCTTGCAGAAGTGCAAACTCCACATCCATCCTTCCAGGTCAAGATCACGTTGGCCAACCAGCGCCAATCACGGATCTAACAGACACCTACTATACCGTCGGCGCGAATATCTCTGAGAAGTCGATCTCTTCTCTCTGAGCATAACCCTTCGCTACCAATATCGCCCTGTATCTATGTTGTATCCTCCTGAAGATCCACATGCATCCAACCGCTCTCCGGCCCACTGGAAGCTCCACCCGCTCCCATATGTCGGTCTGGTACAACGAATCCATCACATCGCCCATAGTCACCTTTCACTTCTCAGCACCAGGCTCACCTAAAGTCATCTGAATAGAAGATGAATCCTCCTGCGATATTGAAGTCGTCCATGTACCTCGCCGATATCCTGCGATCATGCCGTGTGATTTTTCTCACAGGTTGCTGCTCCACCTGCTCTGTATCCCTATCCATGCGTCTCAGCCTTCCTGCCCTGCTCGTTCATGTGGCTATGCCCAACATGCCACACACGTGCAGAGGTGAAATCCGCTACATCCACTGCAGCTCCACCTTTTGAAGTGCTCTCGATCAACTTGTACAAGTTACCGAGTCGTTGCGCTTTCATGATTACTCGTGCTCCCTTAGATACTTTAAGAGCACCATCAATACATATGTACTTGCATCCTTTTACCTCAAGCACATCAAGAGAAATCAGATTCCGCTTCAAATTAGGAACGTGCCTCAAATCTGTCAAGGTACGCTCCACCCCTTCAAATATCCTGATGCGCACAGAACCAACAGCCACAACATTACAGACAATGTCATTGCCCATAAATACTTGTCCACTATCGTACTCCCTGTAGCTGGTGAACCAATTCCGATGAGGAGTCATGTGAAAAGATGCCCCTGTGTCTAGCATCCACTCGTCCTTACGATTATCGTATGACCGTCTAAGTAAAAACACAGATAAAACATCACCATCACTTCCATCTGACGTGGCAACGTTGGCCTCCCTGCAAGAGCCTCAGAATCCTCCCTCTTCGATTTAGGATTTTCACAATCCTTCTTCAAATGTCCTTCCTTCGCACAATTCTAGCACTTTACCTTTCCTTTGCCCTTGCCCTTGGATTTGGATCTAGAACCTGAAGAACCTGTACCTTATCCAGAATTCCTACCCACTGTAAACAGCGCATCAGAAGATGTCTTCATGTCGTTATTCAGTTGTCTCATAGCCTTCCCTTAAAGGACTAAGATAACGGTGTCGACACTCAGGGTTTTATTCATGCTGCACATAGTGTCCTTGAATGATTCATAAGACGCTGGAAGAGAATTCAGCAACATACATGCTTGTTATTCATCTTTCATTACTTCCTCCATATCCAGCAATTTGCAAACTAATTTATTAAAGTTGTTGATGTGAGCCTCTAGATCTCCACTCTCTGCCATCTTGAAATTATACCATTGCCGCTTCAAGTGCAGGCGATTTTCAGAGGATTTTTTTGCATAAACATCCTCTAACTTCGCCCATAACTTAACCGCAGTTTTCTCCCTCATGACGTTGTAGAGAACCTCATCTGTGAGACATAAACGGATCGATGATAAAATTTTCTTATCAAGAGTATTCCAATCAGCATCAGTCATAGTAGACTTCCGCTCCTCAAGAGCACCATCTTCGCCTTGCTTGATTAAGGAACTCATCATCTTGATTTTCCATAACTCAAAATTATTTTTTCCCGAGTACTTCTCAATCTCATACTTAGCGCTCACCATTATTACTAATCCCTCAGATTCAGATATGTGCCCCAACGATCGCTCTGATACCACTTGTTGGGAATTTTGACCTGCGGAATCACACAGATCTAGATCTAGGATAACAATCCAATGGCACCAAGCACACAAGAGAACACAGAGAACACCCAGATTTAACGTGGAAAACCCTTGCGGGAAAAAACCACGGCACAAAGCGACAGATCTCCACTATGAAAACAAAAATTACAAAGAGAGAGGACTTACCCGATTCGAACAACCTCGAATCTCACCCTTGCTACACCCTTTAATTTCCCTAGAACCTCTATAGAAAGCTTTTCCCATACCCTAGAAAAACCCTAGGAACACCTATTTATAGTTTAGACAACTTTCCTTCCGCATCCTAGTTGCGAAAGGCACAGATTTCCGCAATCCGAAAAATCGCGGAACGAATCTGCGTAACCTACGACTAGTCGTAGCTCTCCTACGACTGGTCGTAGACCGGGGAGAAAAACAGCACAATGTCTCTGTACTTTGAGTCATACCAGGGCTCGAACCTACGACTGGTCAAGCGCCTCCCACGACCAGTCATGGCTGTCCCACGACCGGTCGAACGACCTCAAGAACTTCAGTTTAAAGACTTTTCTTAACAATGTAATGGATGGAGAAACATGATAATGAAGGATGGGGGATAAATTAATAAGGTAAGAAAAAAGATGCTAGATGAATGAAAGAAGAAAATTTGTAAAGAGGTGAGAAAGGATAATGTTTAATGAGGGAATACAAAAGACAATCAAAAGAAGAAGAAGATGACTTGGGTTCAAAGAACATGCATTGAAAAGTATTATAAACAAAGATGAACCTTTCCTAAGAAAAAAGATCATCAAGGGATTTCTCTCTCACAGACTAACACAAATGACACGAGGATCTTCAAACAAAATGGTTGGACCTTGACCTACTATACTCATCAGCAGCAGCAGCATGATAGCTTTCTTGAAGCTGTTTGGGGTTGCTTTTCAAATCCTATTTCACCAATTACAAGATTCAAAACAGGAGTTCCCATGACTAGTTGGTATAATTTTGAGGCATCTCTGTGGCTTGTTGTTTCTTGGAGGACATTAGAGTTTGCACCCCAAAAGGAATTTGCCGGAGGAAGAGGAGTTCATCCGATGCCTAGTGAGACTCTATCTTGTTAAGCCATCTATATATATAGGGAAAAGGTACTATGCGCTCGAGCTCACGGCTCCGTCCCATGCGGTCGAGCTGTGTGGGCCCCACCGTGATGCGTTTCGAACATCTACCCCATCAGTCAGATGCGCCATTCCATCGTGGGCCTAGGTCTCAAAAATCAAGTCAATCCGTGACTTGTGTGGGGCACACCACATACAAAAGTGGAGAGGGGCCGTGCACCATTAAAACATTCATAATCATTTTTAGGGCCCACAAAAGATGTGGTTTGCAAATTCAGCCCATCCATTATGTGTGTCCCACTTGTATGAGGGTTCAGACCAAGTTTCAGCAGCATTCAAAACTCAGGTGGGCCCCACCAAGTGCTTTTATATGTTTTAACGGTGTTTCACATGATTTTAGATGGTATGGCTCACCTGAGTTCCGTATACGGCTGATTTTTGGGATATCCCATAATTTAAAGGGTACCCATCACATGCACGGAGTTGATGGTCGACACGCATCACGGTGGGGCCCACACAGCTCGACCTCACGGGAGCTTATCGTGAGCTCGAGCGCATAGTACCTTTTCCCATATATATATATATATATATATATATATAGAGAGAGAGAGAGAGAGAGAGAGAGAGGGAGAGAGAGAGAGAGATGTTATGGTTTGGTCTAAAGCTGAATCCGACCGTTTCTATATTCGCTCATTTTATAGGGAGCTGACTTCTTCAAGGGTTGAGGGGCGTGCGTTCACCTCCTATGGTGTTCCTCCAAAGGTAGCATCTTTCACTTGGTTAGTCAGTAGAAATTAGATGCTCAAAATTGATAACTTCCAAAAAGGAGCATTAGTGATCCCCAATTCTTGATTCAGGTGTTTTTAATTTGTAATGTTCGTGAGGGGTTTTGGATTGTAGTTTTATTCTTTTATTCTAACTAACAAAATTATAGGTGGTGTGCTCCCACATTTGGCTAAAAAGAAGGAATGAATTCCTTGCTTTTAACATTTTTTTTAGAAATGGTAATATTATTCGAAAAGGCCAGAGGCTGAAAAATACGAGAGAGAGAGAGAGAGAGACCATAATACAAGCATATAAGCAAAGGAAGAGCTAAGATAAGGCTGAGGGATCAGCCAATCAATCCTAAACAAGACCAACCACTAGCTTGCAGACATCCAGAGAGTTACTAGACATGTTCCTGAAGCATTGACGATTCCTTCCCGACCATATTGACCAGATTCCCACTAGCAAACATAAGTGTCAGATTTTCTTACCTGTCTTCCCATTGCCCCCACCATGCCATGACAGAAGCATAGATTCGATGGAGTCTGGCAAAACCCTCACCATTTACCTGACAGCCACCTTGCTTTTAACATAACCTATAGAAACTTGAAATCGGAAGTGCTTCTTGGAAATATCTAACTTATGTTTGGTGGCAACTTGTGGGTTCTCCCAGGGAAAGTTTACATTCGTCTAGTTCACGTTGTGGCTTTCACGGGCGAAGTCTATAATTTGGTTGGTTACCTCACTGTGTCTCCATCATTTCAAAGCCACCTCTAATTGACCATGACTCTCAATAACCACTTTGATTGGACAACTATAACTATTGGTCAATGGCCAAAGTCAATCATTAATCCCTGATTAATCATTTTGTGAGCGTGTTTGATCATGGATATGAACCGTCCATCATGCATCCGGCTTCTGATTGCATGTCTCTTAGAAAGCACTTTGATCAAATAATTCTAACTATCGATCAATAGCTAGGATAATTGATGATCCATATTGATTATACTAAAGAAGGTCCAACCATTGATTTGGATTATCCATCATATGGGACCCACCTTTTATTGCCCATCCTCTCAAAAGTCAATTTCCTTGGATGATCCTAGCCAACTGATGAAAGGCTATGAAAAGGAAAGGTCCCTATTGATTATACTAAAAAAGGTCCAATCAACGATTGGATTGTCCAACATGTGGGATCCACCTTTTATTCCCCATCCCTCCCACACCCTCCTAAAAATCAAAGTGACTTTATCATCTTAATTACCTGATCAATGGATAAAAATGAAGGGTCCATATTTATATATTCTTAGGTTTGATTAGCAATCTAGACCACCATCATATGGGGCCCATCTTTGATTGATGATCCCTCCAAAAGATCAATTTGATCAGACGGCCCTAAGTACCTAACCATTCAATTGATGTCTAAGAATAAACAATCCAAATTTACTATACTAGAAAAGATATGAGCATTGTCTATCATTTGCAATACACCTCTGATTTCCCATCCCTCTTAAAAGTTACTTTCATCAGAAGATGCTAACCATTGAGCAATATGTCACAGCCCACGTGCTTTCCCAAGTGTAGACAGTGTGACACTGTTCTTACAGTCCCTTCGTGAATGAGACAGCCTTACCCAATTGCACACCACACTTGCTAAGCACCAAAGCTCAATAGAATGCAAGAGAGGCACAAGTGTGTGAAAGAACACTTTGTATTTCACTAGAGTTCTCAAAACTACAACTCTTGGACACTTTACAAACAAGGACCCCTCTATAGGAAGACTCTAGACCTAAACATGTATGGCTAGGAATGTGCCACATGAGACACATCCAACAGTTAAGAATTCCTTAGAACATTTGTAGAAGACCCTCCTAGAGTTCTCTAGAAACTGCCAAAGATATCTACACAACTCTATACTATTCTACACAACTCTAGAGTCTAACCTCTCCACACAATTCTAGGACTTTCTACAAATTCTCTAAACCCTTGCACCATTCTCTACAACTTTCCACATAGCTCTATTCTAGAATTCCCTAACACTTACAAAACCTCTCTAATATACAAGATGAGAAGGAATATGGCCAATTCCACGACTTAGGCCAATGGGATGATTGGTCCATGACAAATGGCTAGGAAAATGTTACAATACAAAAAAGGTCATTGATTTGGACCTTACATCATGTGGGTCCACCTTTGATTGTCCATCCCTCTCGAAAATCACTTTGCTAAGGTGATCATAACCATCCAATCAATGGCTTGAAAATTGGACATTTCCAGGCAGGTTGACGCATTCCCAGATTTAATCCTAGCTAAAACCAAGGCGTGGGAAAAGTACCCAAACACAAAACCAGGGTTTTCCTGGGACCTATATAGCCTGCCAAGTGTTCCCCAGAAACCAAACACCCACTAGGGTCCAACTAGGGCCTGTTTGGATTCCCATATAAGAGTGCATTGTATCGTATTATAACTGAATATTCTCGAATATTCCCATTATTCAACATTTGGATAGGAGCGTACAAGCGTCGTATCCTATGCGCGCGATTTCATACCGTTTCCAAAAATCGAAAGCATAGTATAGTATTGTCAGAATACAGGCTTGCAGTCAATACTTCATATTCATTGTGCTGTATTCGGCAGCGGATGAAAGTTTGAAATTTGTATGATTACAAGATATCTAGTACCTATGCAGTGTAAGATCGGGACCGTTCATTTGGTACATTTCAACGTAAAAATCAACTGAGCTAGAAATCAAAAAGTTCCATACGCCAAACAGGCCACCCGACCCAATTAAGATTGTACAATACGCAGACATAATACATCCTATCCAAACATTGATCTGTATAACGTATTGTATACTATGCCAAACAATACCTCCAATCCAAACATTGATTAGTATCTAATTGATTTGGATGTATTCTGAAAATCATCCAATGTATACATGAATAGTACCCAAATACAATACTATACGCGAATCCAAACAGGCCCCTAGAGAGTAGGAAGAGTGTTCCGCAGAAACCAAGCACCTCCTTAGGGTCCAACTAGACGGTGGGAAGAGCATACTTAAGAGTGAAAACTGCCAACCAAGAAATCTTGCAGCAGCTGATGCAGAATGAAAGTTCAAATAATGAGAATAATTGCACGCATAAATTTGAAAACCTTCTCAACAATCAAAAATAAAAATAAAAATAAGACAAGAAACATCTGTCATCCACAAGATCAAACTTTTAATCTAGACGATAGATTCAGTGTGCATTTGGAAGAAAGCCTAATTGACATTTGATCGGATATGTCATGGGGGGCACTTCGTTTTGAACTTTGCTAGCATTTCAGGCAGCACACAAAACAAAACCAAAAAAAAATAAAATCCCAAGCGACTAACCAATGTGTCCTTCTAGTAAAGGGCCTACTCACAATACTATTAAAAGGAGTACAGAAAAACTCATTCAGAAAGTTCAAATATTCGTGAAAAAGCAGTCATTATTCTACATGAAAGGTATGCTACACAAAAGGAAAAGAAATATTCAAAAGCCCCAGGAAATCTGATGATGAAAAACCTGGCAATGGTCATCGGTCAATGGCTGGTTAGAGCGTATTATCTGATGAAGATCGGTGTCCATTAATTCGTAAACAATGTATACATCATTGAAGTTCTGCCTCTGTGGAGGTCGTATGATGTCCTTGATGGCAATGACCTGTAGCAGGGAAACAAGTGGACTGTAAGCAGCAACCAAAAACCATTTTAAATGTCTTCTTAAGTAATCTACACCAGCTCACTCAGTTCAAAAAAAGAATTTATGTAGGAAATTAATGTCCAGGTATCAGAAACAATGAAATAGATGTTATCCATTGATTACAGACCAAAGAGTGGTGAAAGTAGTACTGGACTGAAGTGTCTTCCTTGACATAGCTTTAGTGTTATTAAACATATCTTTTTTTCTTGTTTTTTTGAGAGATAACAGAGACTTTCATGTAAACATATCTTGATCGCAAAGAAAATAAGAATTTTTTTTAATCAAAATCCTTTTTTTTTAAAGAACTAGAATATGCCATTAAGAACTAGATTCCAAATTTATATGTAAACAGATAACAATTTCAATTGAGAAATTCCCATTTAATAAGCCAGCAACAAGAATGTCAAGATGACTCCACAAAATCGTTTCTAAGGCCCGCATTATCTGATAAGGTTTGGAATGCATCAATCCAAAGTGGGCCTAAAGATATACAACATAAAAGGCCATAACAGACCAAATCGCCCCTCTAGATTCGCCATCAATGACAGAGGGCAAGAATGTCTAAGCTATCTGGGACAACAAACAATATCTGAAATTCCTCTGCAAAATGCAAAAACATAACTTACTAGATGCATGACTATAAACTACTGCATCGTTGATGCATCCAGAGCATGTACGATGGCTATCAAACGGATTGCCCTAGCGAGATATTCAAATGAAGTGGAAGATTAAACATGTAAATATGAAGACATGAATGGAAATATGATGTAAATTTCTAGTTGTAGACAGCTGCCCTACGTTTGCCTATCATATAGACAACCTTCTGAGGGCCTGTTATCAGTAGACTGACATCTATAGTCTTCATTTGAAACATCAAGGGCCTCTGGAAATAACCCTGGAAATCAATCCTCACATAAGAAACATCAAGGGCCTGTTTGTATTGGGGGTAAACTGGGGGAAGCAAACAATTTCCCTTTGATTTGACATTTTACTGTGTTTGGATTACATAAAAAAGGCAATGAAACCTTTTTTCCCCCAAAAGTCACATGATGGGAAAAGGAGGTTTCCCATCAGATGTGAGGTTTTAAATGGAAAAATTGGAGGGAAAAGAGGTTTCCCCAAGAAAATTGCAACCGAAACAATGAAAAGTGCAAAGGTAAAGCACTTTCCTTTCCTGTAGGAAAACAAAAAGGTGCAAGGGATTTCCTTCCACCAGTGCCGATGTCAGTTTGTTATACACTTATGTCACAATTTCACTTTCCCTTGCATTCCCCTAGTTCACACCAAATCCAAACAGGCAGCAAAGGAAAAGATAGGATGAGAGAAGAAATATCTTTATTGAAACCAAATCAAAATACCCGAACTTGTGTAAACACTCCAAAGCAATCAAAAAAGCAATCAAACAAATGATAAACGATAGAAGATTACCAGCAGGGAAAGAAATGAAGTTGAAATTTTATGAAAAGGCTCTTGAAAACTACAAGTTAACTGAACTCACGTTTTCATGATCCATGTGGCGGAGAAGCTTAATTTCTCTTAATGTCCTTTTGGCATCAATTCTATTATCAAATGCATTACCGATCTTTTTAATTGCAACCTCTTCATGAGTCTCTGCATTCATCGCAGCGCTGTAGAAATAGAAATAAAATCACAATTAGGTTGAAGAATTGAGATGAAACAATCAACAATTAGAGTAAAATAGGCAGTGGCATTCAGTCATTACACTCCTAGAAAGTGAGATACTCAGTCATTCAGTCATCTGGGTGTCAAAAATATTTGAAGTACAATTACAATGATACAGCTGTTAAAAAAAAAAGGTTTCAATGAAACTTGTTTGACCTGCTGAGGATTCTCAATCCTTCTCTCTCCACGTGCCAATGTAACATGTGCATGTGAAATCCAAGCCATTCATGCAGGTCGGTACTACCTTGTATGCATCATGGTTAGAAAAAATGGGACAGTCTGGTTATTAGAACCATCGATGCTGTGCATTTAATGTGGACCGCTGGTGTTTTCTTCTAACCATCTATTTTATTGTACACCTGTGGTCCACCCAACAACCACACCAGCATGATTTTCAGGCCACGGCACATACTATGGTTATCTTTTTTACCAAAAATTTGAGTGTCGGCCGCTTGAAGACATGTGCTGGGGTCATGATTTGGAACCTGAAAGCTTTCCTGTATCTATACTGCATAAAAACACTGAGTTTCAGCTTCAGCAAACATTCCCTCCATATCCCTTGAGTATACTTTACTTTCACATGAAAAACATCAATGCATTTGCCAAACACTTGCCTACATGCTTGCACGATCTGAGGGTAAATTGGGTGGCCACATTTTAAAGATGCCATGGTGAAAGAAAAAGAGGGCTTACATATGTCATATCGTCAAAATTTCAGAGGGTTCTTCTCATCTATGCATTGCTTTCAGAAATTGTGGACCATCTTCTGAGTGGAGAATCCCATCTTGCAGAGATGTATACAATGGTGGGACCCATCCAATGGATGGTTTGGATGAAAACGAACCATTACCTATGCCACCGGGTGTTCTCATGCATTTAAAGTATGCATGCACATGGACCTGCCAAACATGTCATATACCCACTGCTTTTCTAAACTACATAAAAAGAGTGAGTTTCAACTTTAGCAGAAATTCCATCCATGTCACTCAAATATATTCTTGCATGAAGCACTTCAATGCATTTGCCAAACACTTGTGGGGGCCCACATGCTTGCTGATCTGACGGTAAATCGGGTAAGCCATACATGCTTATGCACATGCTAACTGCGTAGTGACAAAAAAAAAAATCCAAGATATGACACAAAATCCAAGTCAACTTGGATAGTTGAGAATAGGTCAAATCACATAACTCACTGCAAGAAACTAATCCTAACTTCTTTACAACTGGTCCGTGTTAAAGAGCAAAACATTGAGTATTGCATCATGAAGTATATTTTTACTTCTATAAGATAGTTTGTAGTTCCATGTGTTTAGTTACAATTGAAGGTGCCTTTTCCAGCTTTATATCCAATGTACTTTTTATTCATAATGTTATTGCTTATCGTAATTGGTTATTGTTTCTTGTCATTTCTTTACATAAATATGTAAGTCAATGGTCCCAAGTACTTAATGAGAACCTGTCTGATATTCATTATACACTTAGGGTAGTGATACATAAAAAAAGAACACACCAGAGTTCGATTTGCACAAGGTAGGAGTGCCAAAGATGAAGAACAAGATACACACTGACGTGTGGATGGTGACCGGTTACACATGTGCATGTTTTGCATGTGCATAAGTCTGAGATTCTCCATTTTCTTAAAATCATGTAAATGACTTCTAGAACATCGATTATAAGATGCCTACCAACAACCATCTTCAAACAAACAGTCATTTCAAATCACTTGAAAGGAATCAAATGTCGCAAGAAGGCCACTACTCCATCTAATTGAATAATTCCACTGAAGGGTGATTGATAAATCTTCGACAGCTCTGCATTTACCACAGCTACAAATAATGTGACTATATCTTGACACATGTCTGAAACACCCAAACAGCAACGGAAATCTACACAAAACATACCATTACATACCCCCCAAAAAATGAATTTTTGAATTACTTCACAAGCAGAACAAACATTTCTTCGAATTATGACTCTTAACATGATATATGGAAATCCCAAATCCCCAATTGAAATCTAAACAGTAAACACAAACAGCAAAAAATATGAACTTGGCATAACAAACCATGTTTACTTAACAAAACCAAAAGCAGAACAAGAATAGCCTAGAATTATGATGATTTCTCGATATGATCTCTGAAAATCACCCAAATTCAATCTAAACAAATTAGATCAATTCAAACGCCCCAGAAACATGAATTGAGCATGAACATATAAATCTAGTTCACAAAACAAAACGCATCTTCAAATAATGATGGTTCCTCATTCTGATATATGGAATCCCCAAAAACCCAATTGAAATCTGACCAGATTCTATCAGAAGAAATGCCTGAAAATATGTATCTTTGTAGCCTCATACATATCTCATTTGAACACCGAGAAGCAGAATAATATCTTCAAATTATGAAGACTTCTTAGCATCCATCTGAAACCCCCAAAATCCAGTTTAAAATTAAACAAACTAAATCAATACAACACCCACAAAATACTAATCTGTCCATCCAAAAACATATCCTATTGGGGGGGGGGGGGGGGGGGGGTTACTCAAGTAGCTTCTTCTTCTTCTTTTTAAATGTGTAGCTTCGAATTACAGCAATTTCTAGACAAGACCTCTAAAAATCCCCAAAACCCAGCTGAAATATAATTATCAATAAAAACAAGACAAACACCAAACTGCAGATCTTCCTATCATATACATATCCTACAAAGTCTGAAATGTTCAGACCTTGAAAAGATCTAATCACTCCGGCCCATCTGATGGAAATCTCAGGCCTTCCACATCTGCGCCATACAGGCGTATGTGGCTGAGAATAGATGGGCAGAACTCCACATGCAAGTGGGCTTAGCAAACTTCCATATCCTATTAAGCAGGAAAAAACATGACAGAAACACTCAAATAGCTTCAAATTGCAACAATTCCTAGAAATATCCAAAACACTAGACCCTAAACCCTACACCCTAATCACAGAATTTTCTCTCACACGATCTCAGAAAAAACCCCCAAAACACGACTGAAATCGAAACAAACTATATAAATACAAATAACAGACACCAAAAACCAAGAATCAGAAAAACACCGAAATAGAGCATCAAATTTTTACAATTTCTTCAAACAATCTCTCAAACTCTCAAAACCCAGTTGAAATAGAGAGAAATAAAACCGCCCCAAACACCCAAAAGCACAAATATTCATCCACAAACACATATCTGATATATATAAAAAAACCCATTCATAGAGCAAATACAGAGAAAAAGGCACAAAACAGATGAAAATAGGAGATAGAAACAACATGCTTGGAATCTTGGGCTGTAAATCTTACCAAACAATGCCATAGGCCCCTCTCCCGACGGGCCGTATCGGCGGGACGTACTTCTTCGTGACCTCGAACAGATTCCCGTAGACATTGTACTGAATGTATCGGCCTCCATGAGTGGGAATTCCCTTGATATGACCGTCTGCTGAAGCAGAGCTCGATTCTGCAGACATGTTTCCGAAAACCCAGAAGAGGGTTTTGGGATTGTATGGGAGAAGTGAGAGAAATCTGCAGCTGGAATAGTAAAAAAGAAGAAGAAGATGATAGTCTTTTCGTCTTCTTTCTTTGGGTTTTCCTCCTTCTGCGAGTTGAGATTTGAAATGCGTTTGTTGGATTATTTCAACCGAAACATGAATGGCATTCAAAGTCCGTGAGATTGAAATCGACTCTCGGGTCCGCTTTTCTTCTTTCCTCTGTTTTTTTTTAATTTTTTTGCTCCTTTCACCTTCAGTGTATTTTCTTTTTTCCAAAGCTACTTTCTTGGGGTGGACCGTGGACTTCAATTACCGGGTGTCCAAACTCGGGTTGACTAATTACCGTACACGTGGCATAAATGCGTGACAATCGGTCGGTCTTGGTATGCTAGAGTTCAGACGAACCGGACCCGAAAATGCAGGGATACGGTTTGGCTAGTAACCCAACACTAGCCAGTTAGCTGATGTCAAAGATATGTGGGCCCCACCATGATGTGTGTATTTTATCTAAGCCATCCATCCATCTTTCCAGCTCATTTTATGGCATGAGTTCAAAAATGAGGCAAATCTAAATCTCAGGTGGACCACACTACAGGAAAACATTGTTAATTGAACGTCTGCCATTAAAAACTTCTTAGGGCCACTGTAATTTTTGTTTTCCATCAAACCTGTTGATAAGGTCACACGGACCTGGATGAAGGGAAAACACATTTTTCAGCTTGATCCAAAACTTCTGTAGGCCCCAAATGTTTTCAATGATAAGCATTTAATCCTCACTATCCTATGATGTGGTCCATATAGGATTTGACTCTGACTTATTTTTGGGTCCAAACTCTGAAATAAGCTGATAAAACGGATGGACGGAGTGGATAAAACATATACCCATGTTGGGCCCACGGAGGCTTGACACCTTGCTGGCTTGTGTTAGGATCATCGGACAAACCTCCAAAATGCAGGCCCCTGGTCCGAGCCGGACGCACTGTATATTCGGAAGGAGGTTTGCTAGAAGACATCCATAAGATAGGATGGAACTCTAGCCCTTGGATTTTTTAATTTTTTTTTTCTAATAATCCAAACTGTTAATTTGACAGGGCTGCCCTTGGATGGGGTGAAAACCTAGGATTAAATATTTCAACCCTTTGATTATCCAAAGGGTATGTTGAATGTCCATGTTCTAAGCAAAAGAACCAAATTGTGCTAAGTTTAAATAATCCAATCGACAGCTTATAAAAGTGGGACCCATCATATATATGGTTTGGATTATTGGAAGATGGCCCATACTTAAAAGGCTAAATTCCCTACGTACGGTATTGTTATACGCCTAGTTGTATGGACCGAACCTCTTTGGAATGTCAATGTGTTAGGTATATAATGAAGAGAGAGATCTCGCATCTTTCCCACCAAACCGTTGCTTATGCCGGACATCTGAGGCATATGTGAGCTATCGGCCCCACCATGAAGATCAAGGGTCTATGAACTCATGCCCATCACGAGCTTTGATCGGATATACTGTACCCTGAGTCAAACCATCGGCCAGTCATTGGTTAAGATGATTTTCCTGCCAGATGTATGAATAGGGCGTTTTTCACCCGCGTAGTGATCTTCATGTGGGTCCCACCGTTTAAATGGATCGGATTTCCTCCATAGCTTGCATATTGAAGGGAACATGGGGCTGTATGTTAAGTTAGCATAAAGCCGGCTGCAGATAATCTATTCTCTGTGATGAAATAAATGTAGTAAGTCCCATGTGCATGATAGGGGTGTACACGAATCGAGCTAACTCGCTCGACTCAGACTCGAAAATGCTGGATTCGGGTCCGTTCAAAGTTGAGTTTAGTTGATTTTTTGAGCTTGAAATGAGTTCAAGCTGAGTTCGAGCTGGCCCAACTCGAATCGAACTAGTTCGGTGACTCGGTTACTTTGATATTGATGTTGCTCACCAAGTATTTGATGAAATGACTCAACGAAGTGTAGCTGGTGGCAAGAAAAGTACGTATATAAAACTAATATTATTTTTTTCTTGATTTTTATATTGCGTAAAAGGTGTTTGATAAAATACCTATAAAACCGTTGTTATTATCTCAAATACAGTGAGATCAAAAGTGAATTTGGCTTGAATTGGCCCAAGTTGCTGGCCGAACCGAGCCAAGTTGGCCAATCAGGCTCGAGGACTGAGCCAAGTTCTAGCTAAGGTCAACTAGTGGCCGAGCTAAGTCAAGTTAAGGCTAGTTCGTCTTAGTTCAACTCAATGTACACCCCTACATGCAGACCTTGGATACGACTCAGTTGAGACTGGGTGCTATCCTGACCATGGGGCCCACCTCAATGCATGAGTTGCATATCTACATTGTTCATCTATTATGCCAACGCATTTTATGACATGATTCAAAAAATAAAGCAAAGCAGGTATAAATCTCGATTGGAACACTCCATCAGAAACCGTGGTGAATGATTATTAAAAACTTTTTGTGGGCCCCAAAAGTTTTAGATAAAGTTGATATTTGTGTTTTCCTTTCGTACAAGTCTGTGTGACTTTATCAACAAGTTATACGGAAATACACATTATAGTAGGCCTGGAAAAGTCTTTAACAGTGGCCATTCAATTATCATTGTTTCTTGTGATGTGATCCACCTGAAATTCATATCCTCTTCTGTTTTTTTCTTTTTTTTTTTGGCCATAAAATAAGTTGGCAAAATGGATGGCATCTAAATATACAGTGCATACATCGAGGTAGGTCCTACGGTTTGGGTGCCACCCCGATAGCTCATTCTAGGATCACATTGTAGGTCGTGTCCTTTGGACTTTGAACTGAACTTTGCACTTGATCCGAGCCGTCAAGTCCAAAGTCTAGGCCTAAGTTGTGCTCTGTCAACAACATGCTGGCTAATAGGGTATGTGACGCAAGGAAGGTGGATCACCATCTTCCTCAAGGATAACTAGGATTTCACATGGCTTCTTTAGACTCCTCAATGAGATTCGTCAAAGCCACGGTGGATGGAAATAGAAATAACTTCTAATAATTTAAAATAAAATGGTTGATAATTTAAAAATATGAATTTACAATTCTTTAAATAGTGTATCCAAACTTATGAAGGAGTTTTAGACTCAAACTCTCAAAAAAAAATGTGATTTATTATAAATAGTAAACTTACTATTTTAAACGATCATGATTCCTACTAGACTTCATGGTTTTTGTCCAAAACTATTGAGTGCCTATTTTAGCCTAACCACACTATTTTTTTAATTTTTCTAAGCCATTTTCATGTTGGGCATGACTCCTGTAACTTTGAGGATTAAAAGTTATTATTGAATTAAAACTTACTATTTATAGTTAAAATAAAAATAAAATGGACTTTCAACTATCGGTCTGATGGAATTTCACAAATCCGATGTAGGCAACCCGGCATAGCAGGGTTGGATGGCTATAGTAGTTTTTCCTACCCAAAATTATATATGATATGTCGAAAACTCATTCAAATTTGAGAGATACGACTTGTTTAAAGTTTTGATGGTCCTGATCACATCCACATTGAGCCTTCTCCGGTCGATCTTCGTCATGAAAGTGTTCGCAACCCACTCTACATCTGTGTGTTGTTGTGGCGCATAGGCAGGACAACCTAAGTATGAGAATTACATTAGTCAGACGATCCTAACCTTGCAATTGGGAGAAATTGGATGGTTTGAAATAAAATAGTAAGTGGTCCAAATGCAGCTAGGACCATTAAGATTGTGATCATGTGACTTGTGAGGCATGATCTGTTGACAATGTAGATGGTCCATCAGGTGAATAGCCAATGAAGTGCTACTAGTGTTTTAGAAACTAGACATGGACCTATGCCTATGTGTGGGATCACTTGACTGTATGTTTTGTTATGTGCATAATGTTATTATTCAATTCATATATATGCATGGCCAAATGAATTATGAGTACTGGCCTGAATTCGGCCAAATATGTGATATTAGGAGTAATGTCAGGATATGCTAGAGTCACACTCAACTTAAGTTGATCGAACACTTGTGACCCAAGGCATCAGACCGGTTAGTTTTAGATCATGATGGTTGATTGGACTGTTTAACCACTAATGTTATAGCTATCAAACAATTTAAAAAGAAGAGAATAGGTCTTTTAAAGTTTGATGTTTTTATCTTGAACTAAAGACTTTTCTTTATAGTGATAACAATATTTAAATTTCTTAATAATGTTATATAGTGGGCAAATAAATTTTAAAAATAATACTAATTGTTAATTTTTATCATTTTATGTTAAAAAAATAATAGAAATAGCAAAAGAAAATTAAAATAAGCAGAAAAATAAAAATAATTACTCATGAATGTCCATGGACAAAACCATCAAGGTGTGTAGTTTGCCAGAGGTGATTGTCCTTATCTACCTAGCAAGGCCTCAGTGACTGGTGGTATTCAACAACAGAGTCTATGAATATTTAATTCATTCTTAACGCATACTGCAATGATGTAATTAAACAATAATGGATTTACGGCAAACTTGGTATTTTAGATTTGCTGCAGCCTCGATGAACAGAAGTAAAACATTTAAGTTAAAGACATAAAATTAAAATAAGCAGCATTGTATTGTACATAATGATTGATTGTATATGTCAAGTGTCCCAAGCTCTTCATTAAATGCTAAACTTAGAAGGTAATAGTCGAGTCAAGGTTTGATTACTAGTTTTGAAGGTTCAAAGTTAATTAGGAAAGAATCCACCTTGTAGCTTTTTATAGTCTTTCCCATAATATAGTATATTGTATAAGCTAATTAGTTAACACATGGCAGTATTTCATTGGCCAACTTAAACTTTGTGGCTAAAGTGTAAACACGTGCCGGCATATACATGGATGTGCTCGTGCGATGGAAATTCAATACTCGTTTGAGAAATGATTTTGACTGTCGACTATTGATTATATGGACAGAACTATCAGGTCAGTGCCACTTTTACATTCTACCACATGAAATATGTTTTCAACTTAATGGACGGTCGAGATAGTTCGATTGGACTGTCCAACTGCAACTAGCTAGGAGAACTATAACATGTACGTGATGTAAGAGCATTGGAGCGTGTATGCTTGCAGCCAGCGGTGCAATGTATATTCCCACGCATAATTCTATGTTAGTTCTGCACCGTTTCAAAAAGGATAGTAACTCTTCAACCGTTCACTTGGCATAGTTGTACTGAAATCCAGACCGTCCAAATCGCTTACCCAACCGTGGATAGAGTATAACTGGAGACCAATACGAGAAAATAATGTTAACCGTGTATTTTTTCCCTTTGAATTTGGATCAGTTGTTACCATTAAATTGATGGCCAGTAATTGGATGGTTAGGATTGCTTGATAATTATAATTTTAGAGATATTCTCCATCTTAGAATCCACGCTTTGGATGGGATGGACAGCTGTACCTCAGTTTCAGGAACTAAAATAAAAGTCCAAGTCCATGGTCTGCACCTTCCTTGTGAAAAACATCAAATTAATATTCAACCACTCCTTTCCTTGTGAAAAACATCGAATTAATATTCAACCACTCCTTTCTGGGTAAGACTGATTTGCCCCTCGTCTTGTCGTGAAAAAGGCGTTATGATTCACTTACCATAGTGAAAATCTAGAGGAGAAAACGGTAAACATGTGACCTCAGAAGCTTCTTCGAGGAGATGTGTGAACATGAGCGACCGATGACTTCCCACACGGGCAAAATATGGCACACGTCCGTGTGTCACATCTGCTCATCAGGTGGGGGCCACCGTGCAAATGGACACATCAGCAGTTAAGGTGGTTAGTCGATACTCTGATCAGTGGTCTATTCAATGCGTGCCTGTGGGACATGATGATCAGATATTCAGATTTTAGCTTTTAACAAAGCATATAGGTTGAACTGCCTAATGAACGGCTTTGATCTCACACATGTATGAAACGTCGATGTGGGACGCAGTTTGGGTACTGCCCCACCCGAGCTCGGCACAGGCTAGACCTATGAGGGCCCACCGTGATGTATGGTTTATCTACACGCCCATCAATTTTGCTATATCATTTAAGGGTTAGATCCAAGGCTCAAGTGGAGCATATAGTAGGAAGCAGCTGTGATAAACCTTCCCAGGCTCATTATAATCTTTATTTGCCATTTAATCTGTTGACATGATCACAAAGATCTGGATGAAGAGAAAACACAAATATCAGCTTAATCCAAAACTTCGGTGGCTTTGAAGAAGTTTTCAATGGTAAGAGTTTAATCCTATTATGTGGTCCACTTGAGCCTTGGATTTGTTTCATTTTTATGTTTCTACCATAAAATGTTATGGTAAGATAGATAGACGGTATGGATAAAACCTACGCATCATGGTGGTCCCTCTGCTTGTGCAGAGCTGGGGCTACCTACATTGATGTATGTATCAAGTATTTTGTATCTATGCTGTTCTTTTTTTTTTTTTCAGATTATTTTAAGCATTATCCCAATAATAAAGCAGATCCAATTATTAGGTGGACTGTAACATGTGAGACTGTGTAAATTGATATGCGCTAAAAGTTTTGGATGAGGCTAATATTTGATTTTTCTCTTCATCCATGCTTACGTGTCCTTATTTGGATGAAAAATAAATACCATGGAAACATTAAGATGGTCACTAAGAAGTTTTTAATAGTAGAATCACCACCGTTTCCTATGATATGGCCCACCTGATAATTGGATCTGCTATATTTATGGAATAACACTCTAAATTGATATGCAAAAATGGATGGACGACATGGATACAGAATACATACATCAAGGTGGACCCACCCATGGTAAAGGCCGCACCTTCTTGGGTGAGGCCGGGAAGTGGATTGGCTAGCATACCATACCATAGACCGTAATGTGTTGACACCATCAAGATCCGTGGGCTCCACCATGAAGTATGTGTTATATCGAAAACTGTCCAACGAGTTTGTAGTAAGGCTTGAGCTCAAAAATAAGATAAACTTAACGATTATGGGTGTACATCGAGTTAAACAGAGTCAAGCTGGCCTCAGCTTGACTCGACTTGGCCACTAGCTAACCCTAGCTCGAACTTAGCTTAGCTCGGTCCTTGAGCTTGATTGGCCAGCTCAGCTCGGTTCGGTCAGCAGCTTGGGTCGATTCAAATTAAGTTCTCCTATGCAGCATTTTCACAAACACATTGACTATATCTTTAAGATCTCATTGTATGTAAAACAACAACAATGATTTTACAGGTATTTTATCAAACACTTTCTAAGCAATATAAAAATTAAGAAAAAAAGGTATTTGTTTTATATACATACCTTCTTTATCACCGGCCACACTTCTTTGAGTCATTTCATCAAACACTTGGTGTAAGACCCGTATCATAATCCGTACTGTTCCGTCGCTTTCCGCGATCATTCTCGTCAAATTCCGGCAATCCGCAACCTGTAGTTGACGTTGCGCACGACCGTAAGTCGTATCCTATTCATTTGAACCGGCTTAATCCGAGACTTGTATCGTTGCGACCGCACCGTCGCCGCAGTTCCAACGCCGCAACTCACGCACCGATCCGATACCCAGACGATGAGATGCGGACCCGCGTTCAGTTCGAGAAAAAACACCACGTGTTGCAAATCCCAAGAGAATCTCTATAAAGTGTCAAATCAATCCCATCAATCAATCAATCACCCATCAATCACTTTATGTCAAGTACAAACACCCATACTTCCTTTCTCCACAAGTCAAGCAACCACCCAAGTCAACTAACACATCACCTCACCCATCACTCACATCCATCAACCATCACCCCATCTCTCATTACATCACACCTCTCCATCTCTCATTTCTCAACACACCAACCCAAGCAAGGGAGAGCATCCAACGTCCAAGCCTTCCCATGGAGAAAAGTGCATATGTGAGGCCCACTTTCCACTCCTAAACCCATCATCCTAACCATCCATCTCCCATCTCCACCATCAAAGTGAAGCTTTAGAAGACCGGCATCCCGACGGACCAAGAAGATCAAGTGATGGGTGTTTCCATAAGCTAGATTTTCATATTTATATGATGGGCCAAGTGAGGCCCACCGATCAATGGTGTGGATCTCACTTAGGACCCTAAGATGTGGCCGATGGCCCATCTTGATCATCAAAATCATTCCATGATAGGGCCAATCTCCATGGATCCCATCATGATGTTTACTTTCTTAGTTGAATGAGGTCATCTAGACCTTTCATTTTTGGTGGAGAGGGGATCTCCACCGTTGATCCTCGATTTGGCGGGCCCACATGCAATGGGACCCGCTCGATGTATGAATGGATGTATGGAAGGGAGGGCTCATAGTGGCGAAGCCCTCCATGCGCGTGTGTCACTCAATCTCTCTCTCTCCTTTTGTTATGCTTTTGGTGTGATGATACGGTCGTATGGTCCACTTGGATGGACCCCACCTTGAAGTAAGAATTTTATCCAAGCCGTCCATGAGTGGGGCCCATCTTATATGTATTACCCTCACACCATCCATCATGTGGTGGCCCACCTAAATAGGGCCCACCTTGAATGCATTGTTACGCCAGAAACGTCCAACGTCTGGACGTTGCTGGGAGAAAATACAAATATGAGTTGAAATTTTTAAGCTCATGGGGTGGGTCACTCATATAGGCCCCACCTTGATGTATGTTTCTAATCCCTGCCGTCCATCCTCGTTTCCGACTCATTTTAGGCGTTGAGCCGAAAAATGGTGTCGATCCGATATTCAGGCGGGCCATAGCATAGCAAACATTGTCTTCACTGTTAAAAATTGTCTGAGGCCCACCTTGAGTCAAAAAAATACCGTATATTAGACTCGTTTGGTTTGTATTGAGTCATGCAATTCAATGGCTGGAGTGGATCCATCAGATGCAGACCCCACGCCTGAAAAACCACAGAAATACCGGTTTTCCAAAAAAAAAAAAAAAAAAAGGGAATAAGGCAGCAGACGTTGCTGCTGCAGAGGCGCAGGCAGCGCCTGCGCCAGAACGGGCGGGCGGACAAGGGGGTCCCACGGCTGATAGTGTGGGCCCCACCTTAATGTTTACTTACCATCCGATCTGTCCAATAGGTGGCCCACTTTCTAACGTGGGCCCTCCCCAAAAATGAGGTCCATCCAAGACTCAGGCGGCCCACACCATAAGAAACAGTGGTGATTAAATTCTACCATTGAAATCCTTTTGGGGTCCACAGAAGTTTTTGATCAAGCCGAAATTTGTTTTTCCTATTCACCCAGGTCCCTGTGACCTTATAAACGGGTTGGATGGATTATAAACATTATAGTGGGCCCCACATGAGACCCACAGTGATGTAAGTGCCTAACTGGAGCTCACTGCATGTATGTTATACCCACACCGTTCAGGGGACGGTGTGTGAGTGTACGCGTGTGTGTGCGTGCGTGTGTGTGTATGCATGTGTGTGTGCGTGTGTGTGTATGCGTGTGTGTGTGTATGTGTGTGTGTATATATATATATATATATATATATATATATATATATATATATATATATAATATTATATTATATATACATATACTGTATATAAATTATATATTATATTAAAATATGATTATGATGGTGGGCCTTCATGTGACCCCCACCATGATGCATGCGTTGCATCTCACCGTCTATCCATTTAAAAAAAAAAAAAAAAAACTCATGTCTTGAGCTGAAAATGAGCAAGATCTATGGTTCAAATGGGCCCACTTTGGTATGTATATAGGGCCCATGTTGATCCATTTATGGCCATTCATTTAGGCTCACCTTGGTGCACATCTATGGCCATGGGATTCAGCCCATTTAGCATATGTAATGCCCATAGGTTTGGGCCCATTTGACATATGCAATGCCCATGGGATCCGATCCATTTATCCTATATAAGGCCCACGGGTTTCAAGCCCATTTGATACATATTAAAGCCCATGGGATCAAGCCCATTTGATGTGCATGAAGCGCAAATGGAGTGGCCCATTTGACATATTTAAGCTCATGTGTGTAGGCCCACTTTGATGTATTTCATGGCCCATGGGTCATGGACCATGGCAATGTACATAAGGCTCATTGGTGAGGCCCATTAATGCAACCCATTTGGTGAATGTGAGGCCTATGTAATACGACCCATTTGATATATCTAAAGCCCAGGGATCGAGGCCCAACGAATGTCCTTAGGGTCCATTGCAATGTACGTTTCTCATGGTTTGTGAAATGATATTTATGGCAAGCCATGCCTAGGAAACAATGTTCGTTTGACATCCACATTGTATGTACAATGTTGGTTAAATGTCTGCATTGTAACTCTCTTTAGGGCCCATTGATAGGTCCATACCCATTGCTATTCATTGCCTTATAACATGCTTAGTATAATCTCATGACTCATGCCCATACGCATCATATGTATGCTTGATATCAGTAATAACTGATCATAACATATGCTATTGGACAGACCATTTACGGGACTCGTTATGTGACTGAGTGCCCCACATGATCGCGCAGTACGCGCTGTATTGCTGCATGTTTTGACAGCGTGATTCATGTATCTCGCATACGTGTGACTTGATCACTGCACGCCCTAGCGACATCAGGACCGTGGCTCCACAGGCACATCGTAGATGACCGTATTAGATACCGGAAATACTTATTCTAGCACTGTGGGCACTTAGGATGTCCTTGGGTGAGAGTCCCAGAACCTTTTTGGTACCAAGAGATGCTCCAACGTCTAGACCGAGTGGATACATGAGCGCCCGAGTGCCGAATACCAGTAGGTCGCGTCTCCCACTGTGTCGTAGTCGGTTGGAAGGGGGTGTGACCTTATCTGCCTGAGTGAGGGGGCTATAAGCTAGGCTGAGTTTGACTAGCTCGCAAATGAGTCCGCTATCGACGAGCCGGGTAGGTAATGGCAGACTACTGGCCAGGCGGATAGTGAGGTCTATTCCGTTTGCTTGACTATGCAGCTAGGGAGGTGGCAGTCACTGCGAGGTGTATTAGACCCCGGTGATATCCAGAGAGGAACTGTACTGATATGTGTACATGATGAGTACTGACTTGCTTGAGTTGCATTTCACATATGACATTTGGCTATGTAGGCCTTGCATTGCATCGGTGTGGCCGATGACATTCATATCTCGCATCATGTCTTGCATTACATAGCCTTGGTATATTCATGGACTTACCGCATACTTCCGCATTACCTGATCTTGTACACTCGACGTTTGCCCTCCGCACACACTTACACTACCCTCTAAGCTTTTATAAGCTTATGCACGACTGTTGCGTGCAGGTAGCGTTGGACAGCAGTAGCGCTGAGGCAGGAGTGCATATCAGGACCTTTTTGGAGTTGTTTGATCACCTTGTATTTCCCTTTCTGCATTGTACTTAAAGATTTTGATATAGTGGATATATGGTAATGTTGTTTTGTGACTTGGTTATGCTTGTGGTTATGCCCCATTATCAAAAAAAAAATTTCATTCTGAAAATCCTTCTTGTAGGATCCCAGGATCAGAATTTGGCATTTGATTACCAGGAGCCGAGAATGGGGCACTACGGAGGCTGTCGGCACCGGATTCGGCAATCAGGATTCATGTGAATCCGATTTTCGGATTTGGGGCGTGACACTTGGTGAGCAACATCAATATCAAAGTAACCGAGTCACCAAACTGATTTGATCCAAGTTTGCTTGGAGTTGGGTTTAATCCGAGTTGAACTGAGCCGAGGCCAACTCGAACTCAGCTCAAACTCATTTTCAAGCTCAAAAAATCAGCTCAACTCGGCTCGAACTCTGCTTTGAACCGAAGCGAGTTGAGTTTTTTTGAGTCGAGTCAAGCGAGCTAATCGAGCTAGCTCGATTCGTGCATACCCCTGCCAACATTCAAGTAGACCACACTACAAAAAGCATTAGGGTATTGGACATCTACCATTAAAATCTTCTTTGGGGTCACATAAGTTTTCGATAAATTTGATATTTATTTTTTCTATTCATCATGTCTACGTGACATTATGAACGGATTAGATGAAAAATAAATATTATGGTCACCCTACTAATGTTTTAATGAATGAGAATCATTGTCCCATTGTTATTGGTGGTGTGGTCCACTTAAACTTTGGATATGACTCATTTTTTTATTCATACATCAAATGGATAGGCAATATGCATATCATAAATATATCACCGTGGGGTCCACGTAACTTTTACATTGGTGGTGTGTGGTACACCAGCTAATCTCCTTCTCTGAGGCTGGGGTCTCACCTAATAAGCTCCCGCTCAGGACAGGCTATGTGAGCCGAGTAGCAAAGAGGTGCACTCACACGTTTCCTTATGACGTACGTGGGAAGTAAAATGATGACAGATTGTTGACTTTTGTGTTTTAATGCTTATTAATAGGCCACCACTATGTTATAAAATCGTTTAAACATTATTATTTTTGGCCAATGGCCCGTTAACTACTTGAAATATGAAATTAATGATTTTTTTTGGTTGATTTTTTATGCTTTAACTATCTAACAAATGTCCACCAATCCAATGGTCAGATAATAAAATAAGCTTAATTTTTTATTTATAACATATCTAAACTGAAAATTATAATTTAGACTGCTTAATTTAAATTACTTGTGTACCATGTATGTATTTTTTAAGTAATTTTTAATGACTAATGAACCACCCGAGTATCAATCAATGCTTTTCCCTTTCAAAAGTCTATTTTCAAGTAAGGCAGACGATTAGAACCGAAATGTCGTAAACTCATGTCGCTATGTTACACTATCTTGCAATCAAGACCATATATAGGACTCAATTTAGATGGAAGTCGATTTAAGTTACTCAGAAATCATATAATCCTAGACATCTAAACATTGACCTTTAATTAGATAACGCGAAGGAAACAACATTAACAGCCCGTTTTGTACCTGCGCATGCCTAGAAATGAGTTAATATCATTTTAGTTAATAATAGTTATGTATTAGAGATCTCAATATATGATATATAAAATGTTGATATTAGTAGTACTTATCAATTAGAGATTAAGATCTCTAATATATAATTATTATTAGCCAAAATTAAATAAACTCATTTTTAGACGTCTATTGGACAAGTGCAGGTGGTTGAAAGTGAAATTATGTGATGGGTATGGGCGACTAATGACAAGCATGATTAGTCAAACATCATCCATCCATCTATAATAAACCTTGTTGCCAACCATCGAAATTGGTAGACAGATGGCTTTACTATATTTTATTTCCTCTGGCTCTGCCAGATTATTAGATTATTGGATAGGGAAATGCCAACTCACAGTACACAATTTGCACGTAAGTCTTTTCCTTTCCCACCAAACACCAGTAAGGATGGATGAATGAACATGGTTGTGTAATTTAGAAAGGGGTGCAGATTGGGTGCTTCCCCCACTCAACTTATCTACAGAAAGATGACTCTAGTAGGGGATCAATGTGAGACACCACGATGTATATATTTTATCCATATTGTTTATTCATTTTGACATTTCATTTCAGGACACGAGAAAAAAATAAGGGGGTGGATCAAAAGCTTGAGTGTAGCACACCATAGGGTATTAATGACAATGATGCCTATTGTTAAAACTTTTTTAAGCTCACTGGAATTTTATTTTTCATCCAATATATTTATTAGCTTATAAATACTTGTATATAAAGAAATATAAATATTAACTTGATCCAAAGCTTCTATATTCATCAAGAGGTTTTCATTCCTCATAATTTTGTGTGTTGTTTGGTCCACTCAAGCCTTTGATCTCTTCCTTTTTGAGCTCATGTACTATTTATTTATTTATTTATTTGTTTTTTAAAATGAAATGCATGGTATATATAAAACGCATACATTAAAGTGGGCCCCACATAACCCGTCTCGGTACTGTCGGTCTCTAGCGAGGCCCGTGAGGATAGTACCCAATCCGCCTCTTTCAGAAAGGGGAACTCTATACTGTACTTATTACCTAAGAAGTAAAAGCTTATGTGGTACCAAGATACTCTTAGTGGGCCCTAGTTTTTTGAGACACATGCACGAGCTAATCATCGATCCCGAATGTACGCTAGGTTCAATCCACTTTTCGTGGGCCACCATGAAAACCTGTATTGATTGATTGGAGGATTCCAACCTTTTAAAAATTGGCATCTTTTCTTTTGACCGTAGGTTTGCCAAGCCAGCGAATGGATGGTAATGGTCACCTGATCAAAATGGTTCCACGGACAAAATACACTATTCATATTGATCATTAGAGCTTCTTTTATCCAAATCATCCATTTTTATACGGCGATTTTGAGAGTTGCTTTGATCAGTGTGAATTTCCTGTGTAGTCATGAAATGTGGGTCAAACCTAATGGACGGTCCAGATTGATGATATGATCATCCACGTATCTAAATGGATGAACTTAAAAGTAACATTACACCCTCAGACCACTGAAGAAATCCATTATAATTATACGATGAAAACAAAACCAATAGGGTTGGCAGAAATGTCAAGCGATATATTTTATACCTTGGCAAACATGACATACACGAATGGTAATCAGGACTACGATATGGTGGGCCACCACATGTACGATCAAGATGCTAAAACCTAAAGTTATTGGACAATTATGACCATCCAAAATTCGCTGGTCGGATGTAGACCGTTCCTTGGTCAGACCGAATGGCCCCTTGTTTGAGGTAACTGATAAGATGGTTATCCCAGCCTAAAGATCCCAACCAAATCAACGGTCATGATCAGCAAACACAACTGCCTCGTGTATGATGGAGATGTACCCGAGACGGCATTATACACGCGTCACCCGCACGGTAGGATTTAAAAAAGGGTAAGAGATTTCGATCACAGGCACAAGATGCCACTTTTTTACTTTCTGTAGCTTTGCGAGGATGGGTTGGTGGGATGGTCACGAGATGTAGGGTCTGTATTAAAGGCCTTGAAATCATCTTTTTTGACCTTATGTTTAGAATAGGAAGTACTGTGGTTGGGTGGCATGCCACGCTATCCTTTCTGGTATTACATACGTAGCTTTCCATGCACACGTCCCTCACCGTACATGCAGCACGTGCATGTGATGCTAGCCATAAAATAAAGACCATGGCCCACGAAATCAATGCTACCTATCATCCTACACGTGTTGCAAGTGTTGGCGCGTGTTTGGGCTAAATCTTTGTAGCCTAGGGTAGGGCTGAAAGTCCGGGTGGGTTATGCAGGGTCGGTGCTCATCCCTAGCCTAACCCAAGGTTTCTATACCTCAACCCTGACCCAACTCAACCCTGGTTTGGGAATTCTCAACCCAAGCCTAATCCAAGCGGGCTCAGTTAGGTTGGCTAGGTTAGTCAGGTCAATACATGCTAATATTTTTGTTATTATATTATTTTATTTTATTTTTAATACATATCTTATTTTTTATATCTATAATTTTATTAATTATATATGTAATTATTTATAGTAAAGAACTTCATTTTTTATAAACAAACGAGTTAAAATATAGGATAACTTCTCCTTTAAAAGCCATGTTGTGTAGCACATAATTTATTTGAGAAAGAGAAATCTGATATATCTTATTACCATGATTTATTGGAAATGATGTGAGCTAATAAAACCCGGCGGCATTGGAATTTCCTATGCCTTTAACACAAACAATCTGGACTCAATTATAATCTATAAGTAACTTATATTTTGATGGGGTTCCGGTTGGGTCGGGCAACCTAAGACCTCAACCCAAGACCAACCTAACTTTTATTGGGTTGGGGTTTGAATAGCCCAGGCTTACGACCGAACCCGATACATCCGGCCCGAGCCCAACCCAATGTTGGGTTGGTCACGGGTCAGTCGAGTTGAACCCGCCCGACTTTCAGCCCTAGCTTAGGGTGGCAATGGGCCACAAAGGACCGATTAGGCCATGGTCAGTCCTTTAATTAATCGAGGTTGAAAGTTGGGAATTGGGGTAAGTTAGATGGATAGTGGGTTCAGCCCGGATGGTAAAAATGTGGACCTTTTAAGTTAATGGGTTGAGCTCGGTTTGAACCCCACCCAACCTGACCTGCTTATATAACCTATGATTCGGTGAGAGACCTGGCCCGACAATCGAATAAGTCGGGTCAAGTAGGCCTTTGGGCTTGATGAATTTTAAGTGGGTTGGGTTGAGCTGGAATTCTAGGTGTGTCTTGTAACTTGGTTAGGCTGACACACACATAACCCGTTGCCGTGCTTAGTCGGGTTTGAATTTTAGGCCAGTCTTGATCCTCCAACCTAAAAATCTGGGCTGATCCCAGGCTATTGGTCAGGCTTAAAAATCCATGGATGTGACTCTCCAAGTGTCCCAATGCAACTAGAAGCACTTGGGTTTGGGTTAACCTGAAACAGACTAACCCAATGACAAGGTCCATAGGTTTGGGTTCGGATTGAGTAAATTCGGGTTGGGAAAATCATATGTATTTGGGTTGGGTTGGGTCTGGTTGGTTCTATAGGACTTGGGGTCATCTGGGTCAAGTCAGGTTCTGTGTTGGTTCTCTTGAAGTTGGGATCTTCTAATTTGGGAAATTTTAGGGGAATGGTTCATCCATGATGGGGAATCAGAACAATGGATTGGATAAATCAACCATGAGCCTTACATATACAAACTAAGTTATGGAAGGAGGGAACTCCTACAAATATCAATACTTCCCTATTGATAAAAGCCTTCAGATCTTAGTGGAAACACCTTCACCGCTCAAATTTGCATCATCTGTTCTTTTCCTTTTCAGAGGAATTTATACGATCCTCCTCAACCCAAGTGGAGCCTAATCACATATGGAATCCGATGATCATGTCCATAAAAAGTGAACCCTAAACCCTAAAGATTTGATGCGTCGATTAAGATTCAATTGAGAAAGATTCATTAGAAGATTCTATTGCCCTAAAATAGAAAGTAGGGCTTATGGTCAGGTCGTGCGCACGGATGCAACCTATCTCCTGAATTGCTGAAACTGGATGCGCTAGACCCTAATCAGATTTGAGACTTGCCTCCCCGACCCTTTTTGTGAAATTTATATCAGATTTGAGACTTGCCTCCCTGACCCATTTTGTGAAATCCAATAAAACGACGATTCTGACTAGGTACAAGAATTGTAGGAAATAAAAGCCTTTCAATCCCTTTCTTTTAGGTTCTAGGCTCGTATAAAGCATGGATCGTTATGAGGAAAGGCAATGTCGGGCAAGTCCTTTCCAGAAAAGGTCATTGTTTCAGGCACAATTCACTGGCTACATCAGATCTTAGTTATCCAACATTGGCCCGTTTTTCTTTCAGTGGACCACTGTCTTCTCTTTTGTACAGTCCATTTTATTTCATTTTTACTCTCCATTTGCTGGACCCAAATCCAAGTGTGGAGAGATTATCATCTCCACAGGACTTTTGGGCTGTATTTGATCATTTCTCAATAGATATGCTAAACAATAGCATCAGATCAAACTATTTTCATCATATTTCTATGGCAACAAAGTGTTTAAATCAAATGATGAATGTTCTGTCAAAACAAATGATACATCTGACCCTACAGACATTTTCAAATAAACAGGATCAATCTATTTGGCACCTCAGCTTACTTTCAATCCCCACTACCTTCTTCCTTTCGATTTCGAATCGTAATGGTGAGCCTTCTTCTTCTTCTTGCGGATCACCACAGTTGGACCCCCGCCCTCTCTGAACGGCATCCCCATGAGGGCGAGCAGCCTCTGAGCTTCGTTGTCTGTTTTTGCTGTGGTGGTTATGCAGACATCCATCCCCCTGGGCTTCCCAAGTGCGTCGTACCTGATTTCTGGGAACACGCTCTGCTCACGCATGCCAATGCTGTAGTTGCCGTGCCCATCAAAACTGTTGGGGTTCACGCCTTGGAAGTCCCTAGTCCTTGGAAGCCCCAAATTTACAAGCCGATCCAGAAACGAATACATCATCTGGCATCAATGAGGAAAATGGGCACTCTCGAATTAGTTGCAGATGACACTAAATCACAGGGGCACTACTTCATTTAGTAGAAGATGAGGAAAATGAAAGATAAGTTTAGATCAGGAAACAGATGATTTAGTTCAATTCATAGAAGAATCAGAAAAGCCATATCATGAATGGAAACTTAGAACAGGAAACAGAGGATTTAGTTCATTTCTTAGTAGAATGGGAAAACCCATAACATGAAATGGAAGCTCAGAGCAGGAATGAGGATTTAGTTCATTCCCTAGAAGAACCAGAAAACCCATATCATGAAATGGAAATTTAGAGCAGGAAACAGAGGATTTAATTCATTTCATATAAGAATCAGAAAACCCATATCATGAAATGGAAATTTCGAGCAGGAAACAGAGGATTTAATTCATTTCAAATAAGAATCAGAAAACCCATATCAGGAGGATTTAGTTCATTTCATATAAGAATCGGAAAAGCCCATATCACGAAATGGTTGTTTAGAGCAGGCAATTGAAGATAATGCCCATCATGGGCAACACAATAAAATCCATACAGTGATGACCTCTCCGTCGACGATGCTCGCCTTCTGATACAAAGCTCTTTCCGAAATAGTGGTGTAGAAGATGAATCCCGCAGAACCTCCCGATAATGCTGCTACCGCGTGGACCCAGGTGCAACCTAGAAACCGGCATCGACCCTTGCTGACGAACAACCGACGAAAATACTCCTCCTATCCCACCCTCTTCGTCAAAGGATACCCATTTGGATGGGCCCCGCTCAACTTAGAAAAAGTTTTCGGCAGAGCGGGAGCCGTCATGGACGTCGTCATGCCGCGCGACAAAGAAAGTGGGGCTTACCAAGGTTTTGCTCTGGTTCGTATGAGCAGCGAGGCCGAACTGGCCAAGGCGGTCGCCATGCTTCATGGTGATAGCTATGACGGGAAAAAACTTCTAGTTCAAAGAGCACGCTACGGCCCCGAATCTCTTTTCCCTACGTCAAATCTCAAGAGGGCTACCCCATCTCATGCAAAAGATCCTGACAACCGCCTTCCGCAACCAGGGACGAGCCGAATGCCCCCTGCTCCCCCGGATCCTCCTGCTAGACTGGTACCCGGCTCTTTTAGAGACGCTTTACTACATAATCCCTCAGCAGACACCCACGCGGAGCCGTCACAAGATGCGATGACCGTTGCTCACCATTCTCCTCCAACTAAAGATGCCCCGGATGAGCAGAAGAAATTCACCATCTCTGTCAATCAGGTGACATTCGAGAAAAACCGCAGTGATCTCGCAAATACTGTTGTGATCATAACGACTGACGACGCTACTATTCCGTCAGTCAGGGAATGGATTAGAGATTGTACTGGCTTTTAGTATGGGAACTCGGAAATCAAACCCTTAGGCTACAACGCCCTCTGGGTCAGGGTCTGTCTAGGATTAAACCCCGAAATGCTTAAAATGGTAGGCCATTTGCACGCGTCAGGTCCGGTCATTAAGATCATAGAGTGGGAAGAATTTTCCATTTTCGGCAAAGAAAACATTTGGCTGCATATCTGGGATGTTCCGATGGAATGCTGGTCTGATGATTTCATCATTAAAGCCATTTCCCGTCTCGGGTTTATCCTCAAAATCGACCCTAAAACGAAGATGGGGGTGGAACTCGGTGTTATCAGAGCCCGGGTGAGAAGACCGAAAGGATCGCCTCTGCCCAATCATCTCCGAGTCAAGGTTAATAATCGGATTATCTTGCTTTCGGTGCAGAAGGAACAATCCAAGTCATTCCAACCCAGATGGGGTGATGTGTGGTACGCCAGAGAGTCAACAAGTCCGATGCAGTCGCAACCGCACCAGAGACAGAGAGAAGAAGGTGCACCACCCTCGTCCTCCGCTGGACTACTGAACGATCACGCCTCTTGCGTTCCTGCATCCCTCTCGCTTCTTGTCAGAGAGCGTTAATTGGAGGGTGTACGTGGCAAGTCTGCAACAACCCTCGTAAATCGCCTGACGAAGCAAATCTCTGACTGCAGCGGGGAGTCAGAGAGATTGACGGAGAACGAGCCAAGTGTCGTCGATAATGTCGCCCCTGCTTTGATGGTGATTGCTTCCCCTCAGCGTTCGACGACCAGTTTGACACGTGGTTGATCCCTGCTTCATCATCAATGCAGTACGCTCGACGACGACGACTTCACCATCGCAACGCCCCGACGCGTGTCTCTGTCAGATAATCTTGATGGTAGGAGATCTTTCCAAATGGATTCTTCAGATCTCTCCCTTAAGCTAACGTCTCTTGTCGACTTATCCTCCGTTATCTCGGGTCCGAATCCCCTCCTCTAAGTGGGGACCCATTACCATACCCGAACCCATACCCCATCAACCCACCCACCTACACCAGACCATCGGACCCGATCACCATCCCGAACCCGACCGATCCCAGAACCCACTTCCCCTCTCTTACTACCCGAACCCGCCCCATTCTGATCTTCCCGCTGATTCCCTATTAGGGGAAACGTCAGACCTCCTATCCTCTGAAGCTTGCTCGGCCTCCCCCATCCCCTCGTCCCCTACGATCTCGGATTCCCAACCCAGGGACTGGGCGAATCTGGGCCCCCTCACGTTATTCCAGGAGGACTTCTCCCGCGAGGTGATCATGGCAGAACCCCTGTAGATGTGCAAAGACATTCCTACGTGCGTTCAAGGTCTCAATCCGGGAGACCAACTAGATGGTAAGAGTAGAGAAGACACCTTCGAAGAAATCAAAAACAAAAGATGGATCAGAGATGCGGTAGGTTGTGTGGGGCGCTCCCTAGGTTTATCATTCGGAAACAGGGTAGAAGATTATACTGAACTCTTCCACTTCATCGAGAACAAGGGAAGACCTCTTCCCCCGCCTAAGACGCCAGTGAAGCAGCTCTCTCAAACGATGAGTAACAGAGAACTCCTCAGGCTCCATCCGATACCAGTTTCAATTTCGTCACCATCCACCAGACGAGGCTGCAAGGGACTTCAGGGCAGCTCAATTCCCCAATGATCATTCTCTCTTGGAACGTCAGGGGAATCGGCTCCAAGCAGAAGAGGAGCTTTATTAAAAGATCCATCAGGCGAAAAAATCCAGCAGTCATTTGCCTTCAGGAAACTAAAGTCCCGTCCTTCACTGGGTTGCTGCTTTTTATAATATGGGGTGTTTCTGATGGTTAGTTCGTGACTCTAGACGCGAATGGGTGCTCAGGTGGTATCCTCATCACTTGGAAGTCTTCGAAGTGGGAGTAACAACTATCGTTGACAGGATCATTCTCGAAAGCGGTCATCCTCAAAGATAAGAATTCTAACTTATCTCTTTGCATCATCTCTGTCTATGGTCTTAGCGATGATTCCTTAAGACACATGTTCTGGGATGAGCTGACTGCCATGAGATGGTCCTTTTTAGGCCCCCGCTGCTTCGCGAGCAACTTCAATGTTGTCAGGTTCGAGGAGGAGCACTCTCGCAAAAGAAGACCCACCTCTGCCATGCATTCTTTCTCCGATTGGATTCACGACCTACAACTCGTCGACCTTTCACTCATAGGGGCTAAATATACCTGGTCCAACGGGCAAAAATCGCAGATTCAATCTCGGCTCAACAGGTTCCTTCTATCATCAGAATGGATAGAATCTTTTCCTGCTGTAAACTAGATCGCCCTTCCCCGAACGCCTCTGACCACTGCCCCATCCTTCTTTTCGAATTTGAGGTCAACTAGGACCCAAAACCTTTTAACTTCAATTCGGCCTGGTTCCGCATTCAAGGTCTCAAGGAAAATATCATCGATTGGTGGACTTCGTCCCATTTTGAAGGCTTTGCCGGTCACAGGTTGATTTGTAAACTGAGATTTATCAAGGAGAAAATCAAGGAGTGGAAGTTATCTCATATTCATCAGCGTCAGAAGGAGACGGAAGCTCTCTTAGATGAATTGAATGACATGGATTCTAAGGCTGATGATTCTATTCTCTCGACAGATTTTCTCTCCAGACGAATTCAGATTATCCAATCTCTAACAGCCAGATCTATTGAAGATGAAATTAACTGGAAGTTGAAGTCGCGTACGAAATGGCTATCGGAGGGAGATAAAAATACAAAATACTTCCATTCCATCGCTAACATGAAGACCCGGGCGAAGACCATTCTTAGCATATCCAAAGATGGTATCCAAACCAACGACCCAGATGTCATTTCGCATATGGCCGTCAACCATTTCAGATCCGTCCTCTCTTCCGAGGGGATGGAATAGACCTCGTCTGGATGGGATCCCCTTCTACTCGATGCAGAAATCAGAAGCCAATATCTTGGAAGTGCCGTTCTTGAAATTAGAAGTTAAAATGACAATTGATGCAATGGAAGGTGAAAAATCTCCGGGTCCTGATGGCTTCCCCATCAGTTTTTTCCAATGTTTCTGGGAAACGGTCCGGCCTGATATCATGAATTTTCTGCAGGAATTTCATTCAAGAGGTAAGCTTTCGAAGGGTATTGGAGCGTCGTTTATCGCCCTCATCCCCAAAGTAGCTGGTGCAAACTCCTTCTCGGAATTTAGACCCATTGGCTTGATCGGTAGTCTCTACAAAATCTTGACCAAAATTCTGGCTATCAGATTATTGGCGGTGATGGGGAAGTTGATTTCTAAATATCAGAATGCGTTTATCAGGGACAGACAGATCATTGATGGAGCCTTAATTGCTAACGAAGCCCTCCACACTTGCCACAAGTCAGGAAAAAAAACTTATTCTGCAAACTAGACATTGACAAAGCATATGACCACGTCGATTGGAGGTTTCTCCACTATCTAATGGATCTTATGGGGTTTGGAATCAAGTGGAAGTCTTGGATTAAGTCCTGCATTAACTCTGCCTACTTCTCCATTCTCCTCAGTGGCGTCCCAAAAGGGTTCTTCCCTTCTTCTAGAGGTCTGCGGCAGGGGAATCCTCTTTCCCCTCTTCTCTTTCTCCTTATTGGTGAGGCTCTCTCTCAGATGTTGCAACAAGGCCAGTGTGCTGCCCTCTTCAGCGGAATGCCTAGGGTCCCTACACCGATCTCACATATACAATTCGCAGACGATGCCCTTATTATGATAGAAGCTGAGGAGGAAGCCATTTCCAATCTCCACACAACTCTAAGATGTTTTGAGGCAGTCTCTGGGTAACAAGTTAATATGAACAAATCCAAAATCTTTTGGGTGAACCTATCGGACCAGGAACTTCAGATGTATGCAGCCTCCATCGGATGCTCTTATGCTCATTTCCCAACTTCTTTTGTCAGGCGTCCGCTCGCTTATAGCCCCCCCGCTTTCTATGTGGGACAAGGTCGTCGACAAATTTCACAAATCGTTGGCCAGATGGAATTGTAGATTCCTCTACATGGGGGGCAGACTCACCCTCATTAAAGTTACCTTATCCAACATCCCTCTTTACTTTATGTCTCTCTTTAAGTGCTCTCAGTCGGTTCTTCGCCGAATCGACAACCTAAGGAGAAACTTTTTGTGGTGTGGAAAGGAAAATCAGAAGAAGTTTCACCTTTTAGACTGGAAGGAGGTGTGCAGCCATTTTCAAGAAGGAGGTGCGAGCGTCAAATGATTGCGGATCATGAACAGATCTCTCTTGGGGAAATGGACTTGAAGATTGGGCTCGGAATCCGACGCATTATGGTGTAGCGTAATTGAAGGCAAATATGGCACCTCGCCGGGGGGTTGGTGGACGAAGGATTCGTCAGCTTACAAAGCATCTCACAACTGGAGGGGCATTTTGCGATCTAAATATTTGGTTCTTAACAACTTGGGCTTTGAATTGGGGAGGGGCAACTCCATCTGTTTTTGGGAAGACCGCTGGCTAGGGGACTCAAGCCTCAAAAATAGTTTCCCAGCCATCTATCGCCTCACCGACAAAAAGGAAAATCCTATCGCAGACTTCTATTCAGCTTCTGATTCAGGCGTTGTTTGGAACATTCCTCGTCACAGGGACCTCAATGATTGGGAGATATCCAAGAACCTTCTCAGACTTCTGTCCACTGCTTCCCCCAACCAGACAGAATCGGATAAGCTTATCTAGACTTTCGATAAATCTAGCAGATTTTCTGTCAAATCCCTTTATACGCTGCTAACCGCTCCCACTCCTGAGTCCCGAACCTCATCGTTTATTTGTAAATACCCTATCCCTCCCAAATTCATCTGTTTTGTTTGGCTCACTTCGAAAAACAGGATCCTCACGATTGATAACTTGAAGAAAAAAGACATGGAACTCCCTAATATTTGTCTCTGCTGTATGGGAAATGAGGAATCTGTGGATCATCTCCTGGTTCACTGCTCGTTCGTTACCAAGATTCAGGAGGATTTTCAGTCTCGATTCAACGTGAAAGGGTGTGTTCTAGCCTCCACTCGCCTCCTCTTGGAGTACTGGCACAGTTTCAAGTTGGGCAAGGATCGTTCCTACATCTGGCGCATGGCCTTAGTAGCTATTTGGTGGGGGGTGTAGAAAGAAAGAAATGAGAGATGCTTCAACAACTCCCATTCTTCGGTTTCCACTATGGGGTCCCAGGCTAAAAACTATGTTATCAAATGGGCTATTCCCGCCCTCAAGGGTTCTGATTTACTTTTTCTAGGCTCTTAGCTTTGCTATTTGTTTTCTCTATTTTTTCCCCTTGGCCCTGCCACCTCGGCAGTGCTGTTTCCTTTTCTTCTTTAATAACATCCTCGTTAATTTCGAAAAAAAAAAAACAATAAAATCCATACAAAAGTCAAAGCCTGCGTTTGGATGCGTGTCATTGAATTGCTAATAATTAGTTAGATTGAGTGGAAATGAACAAATTGTAGTTTACTTAATATTCATAGTGAGGATGTAACCCTTAAAATGGCAGTTTTGTTCCTTCTAGGATCAACTTCCAAGTAATGAAACTGCAATTTTAAGCCTAGTTAGTTGCATGAAGGAGAGGAAAGGTAATTACAATTTGATCATTTCTACCAAAATGAACTATTACACAATCCATTTCAATGGTGCATCCAAAAATGGCCAAAAGCTTTGAAAATCATACAAAACCAATCTATTGATTAAAAGAAAAGAGAAGGAAAAACTCCCAAAATAATGGCCAATTTGGACAATGCAATTGAGAAGCTTCGTCCCACATTCCGGGGGTTGTGGTTTAGGGTCAGAAAATTTGACACCTAGGTGGGCAAACCCACAAGCAACCTAATGTTATTTTAGTGAGTGAAGAAAAATAACCATTTCGCCATCAGCAGATTTGCACATCAGAATCTCTCTCTCTCTCTCTCTCTCTCTCTCTCTCTCTCTCTCTCTCTCTCTCTCTCTCTCGTTTTTAACACGCATGCAATGGTGTATTACACCATTCTTGGGTAAGCATGCTGTTCTATTCTGCTTTGTATCTTTTTTTTTTTTTTTTGTTAATGAATAAAAAACGAAACAGGTCCTAATAGAACAAAAATCAAGCATGATTTAGAGCTTATTACAATGAAAACAACAAAATGAAGACGAAAAAATGGAAAAAAGAAGAAGAAGAAGAAGAAGAAGAAGAAGAAGTGATGGCCGAAGAGGAAACAATGGAAAAATAAAAAAGAGTGATGGTTTATCCCTTCTTTTGAATTTCCCAAAATAGTCTACTCCACTTCGATTTATCAAATTCCACTCAAAATCTAGTCTAAAATTAGTTTCCAAGCTTTCTCTATGGTTGAATGAAGAAAGAAGTGGAAAAACAAGGGAATTCGAAAAAAATAAAATCAACAAGGGGCCTTTATGGTCGAAACGGCCTGTGTAAACCGTAACGGCCATGTCTCGGTGCTGATAGAGGCCAAAGGTCTTCTTTCTTAACGGACTGTTTCACCCCCATAGCATGATAAAGGGGTGCTGATACCATCACATAACAACCAATATGCCCATAGAATGCATGTGCTTAAAGTTCATCCTGATTGACCCCATTGAATTAGGCGCACTAGCATGCAACCAAAGAAGCTTACTTGATTTGGGCAGGCCCCACCTCAGGGGGCCAATTAGAACACACGACATTGTTCCCTCACCATGTATCAGTCCCCTTAACTATAACAAAAGGGATGATGCTTCTTTTATCTGATGATTTGCAAAGTTTGTTTCTCAAAAGCCTCTGGGTAGGCAGTTCTAAATTACTACACTCGTATGTCATGAAAGATCTGGGTGGGCTCAACTCAATGCTTTTCTACCAAATCAATGTGAAGGAGGTTCCCAATGGGACCTAGAAAGTAGAAATTTCTGATTTGGAGCAGAAAAAGTGGAAAAGGAGCTTAATGTGGTTCCTCTTTTTAGTACACCATCTCAAATGCAGCAGAACAGGTAACAATCCACACGGCCAGATTATTGGGCCTCCTTGAGATTTGTACATCCACCCACACCCAACAACATACATTAAATCATGACAACATCACAGTTCAATGAGCGGTTGAACCAGTTTGGACTGAACTGCTCACTCCATGGGTTCATCAGCTTCCAGTCCAGTTTTAGAAACACCGGCGATTGCCTATTAAAACTTGAGAGAAATCAACAGGGTAATACAGATAGAGAAAAGTGCATGCTTAAACAGTATTATTATTATTATTATTATTATAGATTTAAAACGTTTTTATTTCAAACAAGAAAAAAGGAAAACAAATTCAAAGTACGAAATGTAGCAGAAAGAAATACCTAAACAATCTTGAAGATAATAGAAGGAAAACCAAAAATACTAATTGCAGTATTAATGAGGAAAACTCACATTTCCTCTGAGTGTGACTGCGATACCAACGGTCTGACCCTCCCGGAGCTTGAAGGTGGCGATAGACTGTCTTGCACGTGTCTTCACTGGCCTCTGCCCAGTTATAAGTGATAAATCCTTCATTGCTTCTTCTAAACCCTTGTTATTCTGTGCGATTTCACCCATGCCACAGTTCACCACAATCTTCTCAATCTTTGGGACCTGCCCAAATTCAGATCCACCCCCATATTCACTTAATTAAAAAAAAAAAAAAAGGATATGGCAGAAGAACTATTCATACCTTAGTACTAACTTATCTTCTTTTATTTTTATTTTATGCACGCACCCTCACACCCACACACACCACAATGGGTACTCGAACCCATGAGTGTTGAAACTCTTATGAGTCTACCAGTAAGCCATGAGTAGGGACCCAACTTATCTCTACTATATATAATGGCAATAGCCTTGGAGATTTTTGTCCTTGCAATTAGTCTTCACAACATTGGTTAAGAGAGGGTAAATTCATCATAAAAATGTAGCTATTTCGCTGGGAATGGTTGAAATTTTACCACACAAGGTATTGAATAGATTATACCCTCTTCATTTCACTTCTTTTAATGCATATAGCCTAGCTGACTCCCTCACGCACGAAGTGTCTAATTAGGGAGACAATGAGACAGGTCTTGTGGGGCCTGCCCTAATGACAATGTGACATCAACTCCGTACATCTGTTGTGTCAACTCATTTTAGGATGCTATTGAGGACTGGACTGGGCCACAACAATGGAAACAGTGAAGATGGGCATCCACTGTTCCCTTCTCTCTCTCTATCTGTAACACGCGCCTGAATGTAGCCTCACCTTTCCCTCCGCCTCTTTCTCCTCTCTCTCCCCGCTCTCTCTATCCCATTGCTCCACATGCATCACACGTACCATACCCCTAGTAGTATTGAACACCATGCTTTACTGGCTCACACGTGTGCACAAGGCATCTCATTTACGTGCAACTGCATGTGCCACATATCACACATCTTCTTGAAGCCATGGCACAAAATCAGGCCGGTCAGGTCAACAGGTAGACAACAATGTACAAAAGAAATGGATGGGTAAGTTTTCCTAAGCTGTCCAGTTATTTCTAACATTGTGTAGCACTTGTGACAAGTGACCCTGCCTGATTTCCAGACCAAGGAATGTAAATTGTGGAACCCACGTAATGGACAGATTGGATCTCATGCCCACGCGCCACACAGGTACATAAGGTCCTTATTCACTAGTGCGGGCTTAGCAAATCTCTTGAACTCTTCCCTCCCATGTCTTCATGTCATCCTCAAGATAAAAAGAAAGACTGAATTCCAAGTTGATGCATGGTTGGTTGTCCATTGGACCACATCAGTTAGTGGCCCATGCTGAACTCCAACTAGGGGTGTACACGAACCGAGTTAGCTCGCTTGATTCGACTCGAAGCTGAGTTCGAGCTGATTATTTGAGCTCGAAAAAATTTCGAACCGAGTTCAAGCTTGCCCGAGCTCGACTTGACTCGGATTGAACCCCAACTCAAATCGAACTAGTTCGGTGACTCAGTTACTTTGATATTGATGTTGCTCACCAAGTGCTTGATGAAATGACTCAACGAAGTGTCGGCTAGTAGCAAGGAAAGTATGTATATGAAACAAATACCATTTTTCCTTGATTTTGATGTTGCCTATAAGGTGTTCAATGAAATACTTGTAAACAACTGCCGCTATTTTACATACAGTGAGAAATTGAAAGTGCACTGCATGTGTTTGTGAACATGCCGCAGAGGCTTGATTTTGGCTTGAACTGGCCCGAGCTGCTGACCGAACTGAGCCGAGCTGGCCAGTTAGGCTAAAGGACCGAGCCAAGCTAAGGCCAGCTCAACTCGATGTACACCCCTACCTCCATCACATCTACAAAGAACCCAATTGCTCATCTCGTGAACCCCAGTGAGGATGATCAATGGCACAAAAACCAAACTAGATAGTGAGAATGGCCATGGGTTCATATCAAAGGGGTAAGTCCATCCAGATCGTCCGCACAACCACACCACAGACTATTGTCGTTGATCACAGCTATTCATTCATGGGGCTCCACCATAGTACACATATCCCACTAACTGAAAAAGTCAGCCAATCCCATCATGGCTTGCAACTGGATGGTCAACACTACAAAGGCACCTAAGTTCTTCAACTGGATGGACAAGACCGTCTGTATTGTACAATTCTTCACCATACACGAAGGGCCCACTAGATGATTGATTCCAATCGCTGAGGATGGGCACATGGACTACTACTACTATTTCAGAATCGAGTCGAACCAAGTCAAGCTTGGCACAACTCGACTCGGCTCGGCCACTAGATGACCCTAGCTCAAACTCGGCTCGGCTCGGTCCTCGAGCCTGATTGGCCATCTTGGCTCGGTTTGGACAACAGCTCCGGCCAGTTCAAGCCGAGTTCAAGCCAAGATCGAGCCTCTGCGGCATTTTCTCAAACACATTAGAGTGCGCTTTCAATTTCTCATAGAATGTAAAGCAGCAACATCGGTTTACAGGTATTTCATCAAACACTCAATAGGCAACATAAAAATCAAGGTACAAGGGTATTTGTTTCATATCCATACCTTCCTCGCCACCAGCCGACACTTTGTTGAGTCATTTCATCAAACACTTGCTGAGCAACATCAATATCAAAATAACTGAGTCACCGAACTGGTTCGATCCAAGTTCGATTCGAGTTGGGGTTCGATCCGAGTCGAGTCGAGCTCGGGCAAGCTCGAACTTGACTCAAAATTTTTTCGAGCTCAAAAAAATCAGCTCGACTTGGCTCGAACTCAGTTTCGAACCGAGTTGAATCGAGCAAACTAACCGAGCTAACTTGGTTCGTGTACAGCTCTGATCCCTGAGCTGGGTGCATGGACTACTAATTCAGCTGGTCTCTAGAACTACCAAACCGGTTCTGTAGAAGAAAGTTTAGGATCCAAAGTGTCTCCTACATTCAGTAACTCAACAAGTCCTTGATTGGTCCACTTTGACGACTGATCTGGACAGTCCAATTAACCTTCCCCCAACATGGATGAGACGTTGCCCAGAGAAAAAAAAAAAAAAAAAACCCAGTTTGAAGCCCATTACCATCTGCTCCATGGCCCATCTTAGTATGGACAGAAAGTTTAAAACAACGGCCAGAAAAAAAGGTCCATAGACCGAGTAGTTAGAAATAGCCATTTGCTGCGAATTTTTTTACCATCATCCAATCGAAGAGCTGTCCCATCAAGTGGTCGGTCCAGATTGATCTCCAAATCCGCTGATCTTATGAATTACGGTATCAGTCGATACCATTTAATCAGCCGTGTATGGAACCCAGTGGACTACTATTTCGTGTGGTACGCCAAAACCCCATTAAAATAAATAAATAAATAAATAAGAATTATACAACCCTAGTAAACCCTAGAATTACATACAAAACCCTGAAAAAGCTCATAATTACAGAAATACCTCGTGCATGTTCTTGTAGGAGAACTCGTCCTTGAGTAGAGGAACGACCTTCTCCAGATAAACTGCTTTCAGCCGATTCACCTTCTCAACTTCAGTTTTCTCTACCAGCACGATTCCTGACGCAGACGCTCTTATTGAAAACCCGCTTCCGTTCCGCCGCTCGGCGTTTCGGATCGGTGTCGGTACCGGTATCGCCGAAATTCGATTCCGAAATGACACCGAGGAAGGAGAAGGGCATATCGCAAGAGAAGCCATAGGAGAGGATATCGGCTCCTTCCACTGGCTAAGAAGGGTAAGAAGTAAGCATATGCCCTTCTTTTTTGTTATTATTACGGGAATGCCACTCAGTTCCGAGGAAGTTCTGCACTTTGTCGCATTTGACTTAAGTGTCCCTGATAATTCCGGTGACCACGGTATACGGGTTTGATGCGTCGAGGGTATTTTCGTCATTTTAAAGGATTTAGGAACTCTGGGCGGGACGTAAATTACTGGAATAACGAGGGTCTGGGCAGGAGAGACTCGCTCTGGTTTCGCAACGGATAAGGGGCAGTACTTGAGACCTGAGAGGTAGTTTCCTATACACGTGCCAACTCATCTGACACGTGCAAGATCGAAGCCGTCGATTATAGAGGTCAACATTGTAGATAATGTAACCAGAAGTCAGGAAAGATAATACCCAGGTGGATGACGCATGGCTGCTGAATGTGGGCCGTTGGTGGTGTTGGCATCACCGTCCATTGTTGATTTAAACGCGGCCCACCTGAAGAGAGGACGGGCCTAATTATTGGGCTAGTTAGGCCCACATGATTAATGTACCGGATCTTGCAAATGGGTGCAATGCGTCCAGTTTGGTTTGGGTTGGGTTCGGCCCAAGCTGGACCCATTTACAGTTCGGGCCAAAACTTCTTGCTCCAACGACCTGTTCCTCTGAACCAACGGAACCCACTTAAAAGTCTATTGAGACCACCTGACCAGATCCGACCCAACCCATTTAAATGTTAATGGGTCGGGCTTGACTGACCCAACTCGACTTGCCACAACCTAACTCAAGTTGAAGTAAGGCTGTACATAAGCTGAACTGAGTCAAGTTTGGCTCAACTCGACTCGACTCGGCCAATAGGCTATCCTAGTTCAAACTAGGCTTAGCTTGGTTATCGGGCTTGAGTGACCAGCACGGCTCAACACAGTCAGTAGCTCGACCCAGCTTGAGCCAAGCTTGAGTTCGGTCTTTCAAACTAAGTTTAAGTTTGAGCCTATGAGGTGACTTCGAGTTTAATATATAAATATTTATAAAATACTTCTATTAAGTGAACCTGATACGAGTCGAATCGATTCAAACTGAGTCAAGATCCTAGGTTAGTCGAGTCAAGCTCGGACTTAGCTCGAAACTTTATTGAGTTCAAAAAAATTAGCTTGACTCGGCACGAGCCAAGTTGAATTGGGCTTTTCCAAGTTGAGGTGAGCGAGTTAACTAAGCTATGTTTAAGAATGGATATGACAATGAATACGTAAGGTTCAACATAAGCCCAACCCACTTACTTAAACATGCGATATTTCTAGCCTGAGCTAATCTACTGCTCATTTTGCCCGGTGTTAACCCACCTCAAAAGCCGGTCAGGCTAGCCAACCCTAATCTTTCTAGCTTACCTCAAGTTGGCAGTGGCCCTGCATGCAGATACCTGGTTGGATGAGTACAGATGGACTAGCCCATCCCATGAGGTAAATACTTGGGCCTAGAACCACCTCAGCCCATAGCCATTATCTGAACCTAGGTTTAAAATCGGTGTATAGGGTGCACACCTTCCACCATCGATGCAATTTTCGATGGCCCATGCCGCCTTGTATCAGGCCCATATAAGCCAATGTACAATATTATTCACGAATTGTACCGGTCCATGTCGTTTAATACGTACAGTTTCTGACTACAGTCAGCTCAGCCCATTTGCAAATAGCCAGGCATGGAAAATCATATGCTAAGGCAGGCCAATGGCCAGACCCAACCCAAGAAGCTATTGAGCCTGACAAGTCGAGTCACCAGAGTAGGAAGGGCCCTACCTAACCTAATCCACATTCATGGGGCCTAGAAAACATGTCCTAGCTTATGCTCAGGCCTAAACCTGGTTAGCAAGACTTTGTTCTCTTTACTGCTGGGATGGACGCACATCACAAATATCACCCTTGTTTAAAACTTGTGTGGCAGTACGGAGGAATGCCGGGTGAATGGATTGTTGGCATATAAACATGATGGGGGGCCATATAAAAAATTAATGGTGGACGTGCCATTCCAATGGTTTCATACGGTGTGGCCCACCTGAATCTCGGATCATTATAATTTTTGGGTTCTAGGGTGAATTTAAAGTTAGCTTACCTAATGGACATGGTGGATCTAATGGAGATGCATCTGTTTTAGTTAAGGCGGGGAATGTTGGACGGATCAAATTGGCCACTGTAAGGGTCAACCAAACTGATTCCTCCACCTTTAATTCTGTCTATGGTGTATTCCACTCGAGTTTTAGGTCTATCTCATTTTTTTAGCTCATATCATACTATGACATGAAAAAACATAGATGGTGTGGATAAAACTCATGCATCATGGTGGGCCCCACAAAGCCCCTACTAGGGGCTACTTTCGTTTATAATGTAGGGTCACCGTTAGCTGCACACGCCTCTCAAAATTAATTATGATTTAACTGTGAAAATAAATAGTTTAATATTAATTGTAATTTAAGGTTTGATCATTGATTTGAGCCATCCTTCGTATGAGTTCACCCTTCAATCCCCGTTTCTCCTAGCCATCCTGTTGCAAGATGTCTTAAATCTGAATCCTTTTACAACTGGGATGTGAAAGGGTCCTTTCGCGTCCTTTCGTAACTGTGATGCGAAAGGAAAGTTTCTTAAACTATAAATAGGTGTTCCTAGGGCTTTTCTATTATATGAGAAAGCTTTCTAAAAGGGTTTCAGGGAAATTAAAGGGTGTAGCAAGGGTGAGATTCGAGGTTGTTCGAATCGGGTAAGTCCTCTCTCTTTGTAATTTCTGTTTTCATAGTGAAGATGTATCGCTTTGTGCCGTGATTTTTTCCAACAAGGATTTTTTCACATTAAATTTGAGTGTTCTCTATGTTCTCTTGTGTGCTTGGTGCCATTGGATTGCTATCCTAGATCTAGATCTGTGTGATTCCGCAGGTCAAAAATTCCCAACACATCCGAGGGATCTTCTTTACTTAATTAAAAAAAAAAAAAAAACTAGTCTTTTCCCCACAATTCTGAGAAAGACTCTCCTGTGAGGAGGTTGTCCTTTGAATTACTCATATATATCCTATGTATTTCACTTCGCAGGGAAACTACTCTAGGAGAAGTTCGAATCCGTTCCATTCTTTCATATGGATGCATATGTGTTCACTCCCCAAGTATAGGGTTGTGATGTAGTAATAAACTCCATGAGGCCGAGGTCGAATCCTAAGGGACTAGAATCTGTACGTAATCTGAAACTAAAATAGAACTAGAACTATATTAAGATGTAATCTAAATCGAATAGAATTGAAGGAATAATGGTGAAATATTAATTTAAAACTTAAGAAATTTAGAGGTAAGAAACTAGGAATTTAGAGGATCCATTTGTAGAGATCAGGGAGATCTTATGCCTGATTTAAGAACTTAACTGGACTTAGAGCCCCATCTTCATCCAGTTGAAGAGTGTAACCATAGAAATTAAGACTGAACTTTCTTTAATATAGTTTTTAAGAGATGAAAGGTATATGAATTAGAATGGATTCCATCACCAAGCCATGCCCAGGAGACAAAGTAAACAATAAAATTAAACTAATTACCAACCAATCAACAATATATGAAGGTTAGGAAGGGTACCGTCATCCGACCATGCCCATAAGACGATGATGAACAATAGGGCTTCCTGACGTCATAAACATAAAAACGAAGGAACATGCTCAAAGCTATTACAAACCCATTGTAATTTTAGTCACAATAGACTATTAAAAACTAAAAATATTCCCTTAATTAAATTAAAATCAACATCAGTTCAGTCTAAACAAAAGGCATAAGCAAAAAGTTTTCCATTACGCTACAAGCTTCACCTCTTAGCCTTAGTTAAGAGGTTTAGCTATCCATAGCCATGGTTAGACAGAAATCTCTTACAAATAACAAGAACATAATTAGAAAACGGAGAAAATAAAAAAAAAAACTTAAACCCGGCCACACTCTCTGTTTCTCTTCTCTTGCTTCTTTCCTCTCCTTTAATGAATGTCCCCCATGTTCTCTCTCTCTCTCTCTCTCTCTCTCTCTCTCTCTCTCTCTCTCTCCTTCTTTTATAAGCATAAGGAGGAGAGTCGGTGGGGCTTGCAGCGTGCATGCATTTTCTTTACGCAACAATCAGCGTGCGAACTAAGCTTCTTGGCTGCACAATCAATTTTGAGTTGTACCGAGTAATCAGACGCGAGATCCATCTCATTCGATGTCCTCAGCCCTGATCGGACAACCCTGGGATCATTTTGGACGACCAGGATCATTGGTCCGATCCTAGCCACGTTCTCCGAACGGCCCGCTAAATCTGTTTAACGCACGCTCCACGCATGCTACAAACTACACCTGTGCTGGTTCTTGATGGGGCCCACTTCATTTTTCTCTCGAGAAATCTATGCCGTCCACCCAATTACTTTCAAAATTTTGGCTGGGAATTGTGTGATTCCATTCAGATTCGGTGTGGTCCATGGAGTTCTTCTTGTACTGTTCATCTTCTGTTTGAATGGTTGAAAACTGGATCCTCGCTAATTCTTGGAAATTGTCCACCTAGGTCTTGGTCATTGGGCATGTAGGACTCTGATGGATGGTCCGAATTAGACCTCTGAAGCACGGTGGTGGCCCATAAGATTCGTTCGTAGGCTCTGTTTGCGAAACAGAGCCTGTGCATTCGCGCTGTGGTGGTCGGTGGACCCATGATTGAATTCTAATGGGAAATCCATGCCGTCCATTAGAATCACAACAAAAAACATTCAGAGATGGCTGGTTTTGGATCGATTTAGGTGTGGCACATTGAATTGTAACCCAGCCGTTCGTCCTGCATTTAAAAGGAGATCTACGCGTGTATACGTCTATGAGACCAAAAGTCCCCCATGTACAGGGTCATGGCCATTCCCGGAAGTGAATGAACGGTCCAGATCATGTAATGGACCCCATGATGGGGGCCTACAACATGCAAACGGCCCAACAGCCCCTACCCGCTGTTGGTTTACGCAAAAAGGGTCGGGTCAGCCCGGCTTTGACCAGGTTGCCCGACCTGTGTGGCGCAGGAGTGCACCGCACTGTGTACTCCCACCTTATATATGGGGTCCAATTTAATGTATATGTAAAATCCTCTCCGTCCATCCATTTTTTTCAGCTCATTTCATGTGTTGAGACCAAAATTGAAGAATATCCAAATATCAGGTGGGCCCCAAATCAATAATTCATGGGCTGATCTGACCATTGGACCACTTTCACAAGGATCCAATGGCTGAAATTCGACTTGTACGGTTGATTTATGGTCCTCAGACCATATATGGAGTTTCGAGCTGAACGGATGGTTGGAACCCTGTGATCTTGCATTTTGGACCAATTTCGGGCAACTTGAGCTTCAATTTCTTAATTTTTTCAGATCTCTAGTCCGTAAATCCTTCGATCTCGGTCCCCTGGAGTTTGTCCCTTACTTTGGTGATTCTAGAGTGTCAACTCCATACATTTAGCACCATTTTTCAATCCAAGCTCCTAAATTCACCTTACAGCACAAACACGATTAAAATAGAGAGTTAAACGGTATCATGTTCATAAAATCAGGTAATAACTGGGGTCTGATATGTAATATTTAACCCTCAACAATATACATACACAATTCATATTCAGGCCCAAATGAAGCATCTGAGCTAGTGGAGGCACAACACCTTAATGCAAAGTGAGTCTCATGGGGAGGATAGTGAGTGGCCGAGCATTTGAAGCGGTTGAACTATGTTATGTAAAAATTGTCAGTCTCTTCATGATGTATGTGTTTGATTCACACTGTCCATCCATTATAACAGCTCAGTTTAGGACATCAGTCCAAAAATGAGGCAAGTTGTAAGCTCAAGTAAACCACACCACAGGAAATAAAGGGGATAATGAATCTATCCTAATAGGAGAAGATGACACATTGAGTGCCTTGGAGACTATCAAATATAACTGCAGTTGCACAGGCTATGCCCTCTTTGTACCTTGTGTGGGTGCTTCCCCTGCCTTCGCCTATGGTACTATCGTAGCTACCGGTGGTGGTACCTCCGCCTATGCGGGTTCTGCCTCTGCCTTGTAGTCGCCTTTGCATGGGTGAACAAAAAAAAACATAAATATCATCTTGATGCAAAACTTTTTTGATACATGCTCAAAAAGTTTGAAGGGTAGGCATTTGTTTGCCACGGTAGACTGTGGTGTGATCCATATACAGTTTAGATAACATCCTCTTATTGTTTTTGGGGTGCTCTTGGGTGGAAGAGGAACTAACCTTATCTTCTTGCCCTCATGCATGAAAGAACAAGTATTTAAGTGGATGAATATTGTCACATCATGATTGAACAGCCAAGGCCTACCCAAGATAATATGGCCTACGTACATGGGTAACACATCGCACCAAAGTGTATTTTCATAAGATCCAAACTTAATAGGAACCATGACATTGCGACGAAACCGAAATTGAAGTCTTGTCTACCCAAGAAACTCTATAGGGCTCAGGATGAGGACTGACGAGATTTTTTATCCCATGCTCGACCGGTCATGAGCCTTACACGACCGGTCGAGGGTTGGTGCACGACCAGTCGTGGAGTCGAGCCATGACTCGACTCAAAGTCTAGTGACTTTGGGTTATTTTTCTCCAAGGTGCTCGACCGGTCGAAGGTGGTTCTCAATCGGTCATGGGTGGCGCTCGACTGGTCGTGACTTCGTCTTGACCGGTCGTGGTTATGCAGATTCATTCCACGATTTTGTGAATTGCAGAAATCTGAGTCCTTTTGCAATTGGGATGCAGAAAAGAGTTTCCTAAAACTATAAATAGGGGTTCCTAGGGTTTTTTTAGTAACATGAAAAATACAAGAGGACTATCAAAGGTGTGAGAGAGAGAGAGAGAAAGAGAGAGAGAGGAAGCTTGTAGAAGGGAGGTTATGCTCGTGGAGGTTATCTACTATGCAATTTATATCTCAGCGCTTCTACATCCTCATAATCCGTGAGATCTCTTCATTTTTCTTTTATTCTCTCATTATTTATCCAATCTTACGTGAGTGAAGATGGTTGTAACATTCTACTTTATAGTGGATTGTTGATCTGGACGAGGTCCTGTGGTTTTTACCTCTTTTAGGGTTTTTCATGTAAAAATCTCTTGTGTGGTGTGTGATTTATGCTTTGATTTATTTCATTGTTTTATTATTCATAATTCTTATTTGTTTCGGAAGGCTAGATCCTAAGGTTTTGTGTAAGGCCCCTAACAAAGTTGTATCAGATCTAGTGTAAGCCCCGTATCCTAGACCGTACCGTTCCGTAGACTTCCACAGTTTTTTCGGTCAAATTTGGCAACCTTCGACCCTTAACCGACATTTACACGCGACCCTATGTCATACGCCGTCAACTCGAGTCGAATCAACCAAAGACTTGTACCCTAGCGACCGCGCCGTCGCTGCGGTTCCGATGCCATGACTCGTGCACCGATCCGATACCCTGGTCAGGAGATGTGGGTCCGCGTTCAGTGCGAGAAAAATGCCGCGCATACGAATTCTGAGAGAATCTCTACAACTTGTCACATCCATCAATCCCATCATATCAAGTACACATCACCTTTCACCTTTCCCAAGCAAGCCCCAAAGTCAAAAAGTTCTTACACAAGCCATACTTCTCTTACACCATTTGCTACAAAAGTTAAAAAAGGTCTCTTAGACCCATCACTCACCACATCCATCCATCACCCATCTCTCTCTCTTTTTACAACCCTCCCTCTCTCATTTCATTTCTCAAATTCCCTTTCCAAGCAAGAGAGAACACCATACGTATGAGCCTCTCCAAGCTTTCCCAAGCAACAAAGGTGGCCCACCTTTCTTACCCTTTCATCTCCCATCTCAACCATCCAAACCTCATCTCCTCCGTTGGAATCAAAGCTAAGGAGCTAAGGAAGCCTAAGGTGCAAGAAGAAGCCAGTGGGTGATCTTTGATTTTTGTCTTTCATTCGTTTGTTTGATTAAGTGCCCATATTTAGTGGGACCCACCTTGATGTATATTTTGTATCAAAGAGGGGCCCATAGTGGCGGGGCCCCTCCATCACCACCGTTGTCTCCGATCTCTCTTCCTCTCTCTCTTTCTATGATTATGGCCCACCTAATGTGTGTACATCATCCATGCCATCTACTGGTGGACCCCATCTATGTGGGACACACCATGATGTTATATGCCATCCCAACCATCCATAGGGGGGCCACCTTGATGTGGCCAATGGTGGGGTATGGCTGTTAGTGAAGCATGATCTGACGTGGGCCACATGACTCACGTGGTGACTGAGTGAAAGATGCCTCGTTACAATGCTGGAACCACCCATCACTTAGCTCAACTGGCAGATTGAGTGAGGATGCCTCATTGCAGCACCTGAGGTTTTGGTATTGATCCTGTGGAGGTGGCTAACATGGAATGTGTACTGACATGGCGTGTGAGTGATGGTGGGGTCCATGGGACCCACCCACATTGCCCATCCATTTCGATGGGCCACACCACTATATGTGTTCTATTCGAACCGTCCATCTGACGGTGGGACCCATGTCCGCGTGGGGCCCTCCCCGATGTATGTGACTGTCCAGGCCTTAGACAGCCTGGACATCAGATGATATATATATATATATATATATATATATATATATATATATATATATATAAATATATATATATATATATTATATTATATATTATATGCATGTGGTGGGCCCTACGTGGGACCCACCTCTCCCTTTAATACCTAAAAGCTGCACAGCAGCAACTAGCAATTATAATATATATATATATATATATATATATATATATATATATATATATATATATATATATATATATATATATATATATATATATATATATATATATATATATATATATATATCATATTATATACTGTAGGCATATATAATGGTGGGCCCTACATGGACCCACCTCTGCCTCTTTAAAGCAGCAGAGGCTGCATGTTCTGTAGCTACACAGCTGCCCCATTCACGTCAGCATGGTCTGCTGCACGTGTGGATATGATCCACACTGTCCAGTTATGTGGACCTCATAACTTGCTGCTGTGTTGTGGGTCCCACCTATCCCATCCTTGCCATCTATCTATGGGGCCCACCATAATGCATGTGTTATATCTAAACCGTCTAACCATTTGAAATATCATTTTTACGGCTTTAGGCTAAGAATGAGTCAGATCTAAGATTCAAGTGGACCCCACCACAAAAAAAGTAATGGAGAGATGAATGCCCACCATTGAAGTCCTTTTTGGACCATAGTAGTATTGGATTAAGGTGATATTTGTTTTTTCTCCCAATCAACCTATGTGACTTTACTAATAGACTAGATGGGAAATAAACTTGATGGTGGGCCTTGGGATTGTAAACGATGAAAATCATTATCTCCACTACTATTTGTGGAATGGTCCAGATCCTTCAATATGATTCTTTTTGGGAATGTATGAGGCCCACCTTGTTATATGTAAGGCCCATGGGTTGAGGCCCATTTGATGTATTAGGGGCCCATGGGTTAAGGCCCATTGAGATGTTTAGGGCCTATGGGTTGAGGCCCATTTATGTACATATGGGGCCCAATTGGTGTGGCCCATTTGATACACATAAGGCCCATGTTACGAGGCCCATTGTGATTTTTTAAAGGCCCACGGGTTATGGCCCATTGCAATGTACATAAGGCCCATTGGTGCGGCCCATTGATGTGGCTCACTTGATGAATATAAGGCCCATATGATATGGCCCATTTGATGTATTTAAGGACCAATGGGATGTACCTAAGGTCCATTACAATGTATGATCCCAACATGGATTATGTAATGATGTTTACGACGGTCAACCTTGAGAGCAATGTTGGTTTAACGTCCACATTGTAAGAATAATGTTGGTTAAATGTCCGCATTAAAATTCTCCCTATAGCCCATCGTTAGGCCCATACTTGTAGACCGTATAGGCCCATCTTCGTTATGAACAATATTCATCATCATATAACATGTTTAGTATAGTTCCATGATTCATGATCATACGCATCATATGTATGCTTGATATGAGAAGTGACTGATCATAGCATATGCCTTTGGGCAGATTGTTTAGGGGCTCCCGGATAGGCGGTGTTGCCCTACATGAGCGCACGATACGTGCATGACTGCTGCATGACTAGATACTGTGATTCATGCATTTACATTGTGTGATATGGTTACTGTATGCCTTGACGACATCAGGGTCGTAGCTTCCACAAGCGTATCGTGGTTGGCAGGATTGGATACCGAAAATCTTGATCTACATGGGATGCTATAGATATTCCTGGGTGAAAGTCCCTAAACCCTTATGGTACCAAGAGGTTGCTCCAACATCTATAATGAGTGGGTATAGGAGCACCAGGTGCCGATTACAGGAGGTCACGCTTTCCACTGTGTCGTGGTCGGTTGGAAAGGGGTGCGGCCTTACTCGCCTGAGAGTATGGGGTAAAGTTAGGCTGAGTTTAACTAGCTCAAGGAATGAGTCCGCTATCGATGAGTCAAGCCCGATATTGGTAGACAGATAGTGAGGTCTCTTCCACTTATCTTATTGCACGCGATGGGGTGGTGATCTGGTTTAGAGTGTACTAGACCCTGGTGATATCTCAGATTTGAGTTGTATTAATGTGGACTTAGATGAGGATTTCTATGCTTGAGTTACATTTCACATCGCATGACCTTGGTATGACCGACATCATTCATGCTTTACACCGCATGGCCTTGGTACGACTAATGGTATTCTTGGCTTTCATCAGCATGTTCCGCATTACTCTGATACTGCATAACTGCATTATCACTTGCGCACACACTTTAACTACCTTCTAAGCTTTCTATAAGCTTATGCATGACCGTTGCATGAAGGTGACCTTGGATCACAGTAGCGCTGAGGCTTGAGTATGTGACAGATTATTTTGGAGCTTTTGATTTATCATCATTGTATTTTCCTTTATGCTCATTGTACTTGTTAAGTTTTTGATCATAGTAGAAATGTAATGGAGTTTTTGGTTGTTGTTTGTGAGTTATCCCTTTGATTATGCTTATTATGAATCAAATTGATGTTGAAAATCCTCCTCGTAGCATCCCAGGATCGGAACCTGGCGAATGGGCACTGGGAGCCGAGAATGAGATTCTACAGAGGCTATCGGCCCCAGATTCGGTGATCAAAAATTTTGTGAGCCCGATTTTTGAGTTTGGGGCGTGACAGAAGTTGGTTTCAGAGCATAACTTGAGAATAACTAAGAACAACATTACATGTCTGCTATGAGTTTAGAATGACAAAGTCCCGAAGTTCGGATAACTTAGCGATCTTCTGTTATAAACTCTTAACGTGCGTGCCTTCGAGAGTTTTGAAGTTAATAGGCGCCTTTGCTTTCCTATAGGACAAGATGCCTAGGAGAGTGACCCGATTGATGCCCGCTCCACCACCAGAGGTTCTTACTGCCCATCCTGAGAATGCTGCTCCTCCACCAGAGACCGATGTAAACCCGACCATATCCGTGAGTGCCTCCCAGTTGCAGCAGATGTTACAGGCTGTGTCGGCTACACTTCAGGGACATGGTAGGCACCCAGTCGTTTCGCTGGCTCAGGCAGAGCAGGAGCGCGCGAGTGCCCTTCTTCGAGAGTTTGGATGGCTAGATCCCCCGCGTTTCCAGGGCGAGCCAGACCCGACAGTATCTGAGAGATGACGCTCTGATGTGGAGAAGATATTCGAGATGATGGGATGTATAAATGAGCGGCGAGTTTGATTAACCATATTTCTTCTCCACGGTGAGGCTGAGCATTGGTGGACATCAGTCTCCCGAGCAGCAGGCGCAGATTTTGTGTGGACATGGGAGGATTTTATGGATTGGTTTGACCGACGGTATTTTTCAGATCACATCCGACAACAGAGAGCGTTGGAGTTTGAGGCCCTAGTGCAGGGCGATATGACTGTGGCTCAGTACGCGGCTCGCTTTGTAGCACTGTCCAGGCTTACGCCTTACTTAGTAAATGATGAGGAGTGGAGAGCCCGCCGCTTCAAGGACGGCTTACGTTACAACCTTCGAGGCAGTATTTTTGGGCATGAGCTCCTGACTTTTGAGGGGGTGGTACGGAAGGCTCAGATTTTTGAGGCTAAGTGAGCCGGTTCTCAGTCTGATCGCGGTCAGAGGAGAGACTGGAATTGGTGGGTTCCTTCCGATGACTCCCAGCAGCATTGACCACAGCAGCAGAGGCGTACAGGTGGCCAAGCCTTTCGAGCACCAGCAACACCTCCAGCATCACCTCTGAGGCAGTTCATCGGTACCTGTTTTGGGTGCGGTGTGATGGGACATAGTGTATGGGAGTGTCCTCGCCCCCAGCAGCAGCAATAGCAGCAGAGAGGTCCATAACAGCCTCCACCACCGCAGCAGTAGAGACCCCCACAGCAGCAGCGATAGTAGTCCCCACCACCGAGGCTACCTTAGTAGTAGCATTAGCATCAGCCTCCAAGGTCGCAGCAGCAGAGGTAGCAGTTTCGACCTCCTCAGCGACCCTAACAGTAACACGCTCAGAGGGGACAGACACCTCCCCAGCCGGCTTAGGCTAGGTTCTATTGGGCTCAGTAGGACCCAAGTAATCTGGAGGAGTCGTTGAGGATATACTTTTAGTCTCTGCATGTACTGCATGTATGTTGTTTGATTCTAGTGCATCGCATTCTTTTATGACCAAGAGTTTCTGTCGATCGACTGGCTTGTCATTAGAGTCTGCTGGCGAGGGTCTATCAGTATTGAGTCCCTTGAGGAAGACTGCAGTGTTGGGCTGATTTTGCTCGTCTTGTCCCATTCTAGTCGGGGATACCTTTATGCCTGCTGATCTGTTTGCGTTGCCGATGTCTAAGTTCGATGTCATCCTGGGCATGGATTGGCTTCCCGAGTACTATGCCATATTGGATTGCTCCGTGAGGACAGTCACGTTCTGTATACCCAGTGTGCTGCAGCTCCGGTTCATTGCAGAGCCCAGAGGAGAACCGTTGTCTTGTTTGATGTCATGTGCCATAGAGGAGCCCATAACGGTGAGCATCAACCATTTGCCCGTGGTTTGTGATTTTTTTGATGTGTTCCAGGAGATTCTGGGATTACCGCCTTGTCAACTCATCGAGTTTCAAATTTATCTAGTGCCCGATACCGCGCCTATTTTGAAGGCCCCGTATCGTATGACACTGTTGGAGTTGTGAGAATTGTAAAAGCAGTTGGACAAGTTACGCGAGTTGGGCTTTATCTGTCCGAGCGGTTCACCATGGGGAGCACCTGTACTCTTCGTGAAGAAGAAAGATGGCTCGTTGAGGCTCTACGTGGATTACCGCGAGCTCAACAAAGTCACGATCAGGAACAAGTACCCGCTCCCGAGGATTGATGATTTGTTTGATCAGCTGCAGGGTGCACAGTTCTTTTCGAAGATCGACATGCGTTTTGATTTTCATTAGATTCAGGTCCGAGAGGAGGACATTCCGAAGACAACATTCAGGAAACGTTACAGTCATTTTGAGTTCCAGGTCATGTCCTTCGGACTGACTAATGCACCTGCGGTCTTCATGCAGTTAATGAACGGGGTCTTCCGCCCATATCTCAATCAGTTTGTTGTAGTCTTCATCGACGACATTCTGATTTATTCGAGGACCCGTGAGGAGCAGGAGCATCATTTGGAGATTACTTTGCAGACCCTCTGCGTACACCAGTTGTATGCGAAGCTGGAGAAGTGTGAGTTCTGGCAGGAGGAGGTGAAGTTCCTCGGTCACGTGGTGACGAGGTAGGGAGTCGCATGGACCCCTTGAAGGTTGAGGTAGTGTGTCAGTGGGGCCAGCCCATGAATGCGTCCAAGATCCGCAGTTTTCTTGGTTTGACGGGCTACTACCGGCGTTTCATTGAGGGCTTCTTTCGTATTACAGCCCCGCTGACCAGGTTGACTTGGAAGGGAGCAGAGTTTATTTGGAGCGACGCCTGAGAGCGAGCATTTATGGAGTTGAAGGACCGCCTCACGTCCGCTCCTATCCTCACTCTTCCATCTGAGAGTGACAGATTTATTGTATTTACTGATGCATCGTATATTGGTTTGGGTGTTGTCCTGATGCAGCATAGGAGACCAGTGGCCTTCGCGTCTTGTTAGCTCAAGGTCCATGAGCTGAACTACCCCACGCATGATTTGGAGCTGGCTGCAGTTATCTTCGCACTGAAGGTGTGGAGACACTATCTTTATGGGGTTAGGTTCGAGCTCTTCTCCGACCACAAGAGATTGAAGTACCTCTTCTCGCAGTCTGAGTTGAATATGCGGCAAAGGAGCTGGATAGAGCTCCTGAAAGACTATGATTTCCATCTTCAGTACCACTCGGATAAGGCAAACGTGGTGGCAGATGCCCTCAGCGGTCAGTTACGAGGCCTAGTGGTGCATATAATGATTTAGGAGTGGCGGATGCTTGAAGGTATTGTAGAGTATGATTTTGAGTTCAGTCTGCAGTATTCTATCGTGCAGTTATCGAGCCTATCAATTCAACCCTCTATTGTCGCAAGGGTGATCGAGGCTCAGCAGATTGATGAGTCGTTGCAGAGTTATATAGCTGAGGCTACATCTGAGAGTCAGGAAGATTGACAGATTGGTACAAATGGTGGACTTCACTTCAGAGGACGATTATGTGTCTAGGATATTCATAAGTTACGCAGAGATCTTATGACCGAGGCACATTGATCGTGATTTTCTATCCACCCTAGCTCGACGAAGATGTACTGTGACATGAGGCGACAGTATTGTTGGGCTGCGATGAAGTGCCAGATCACCAGTTTTGTGGCCGAGTGTGACACATGCCAGCGTGTCAAGGCCAATCATCAGAGATCACCTGGTCTATTGCAGTCGTTGAGCGTCCCGATGTGGAAGTGGGAGCACGTGTTGACAGATTTCATTATGAGCTTGTCGAGGACTCAGCGCGCTCATGATGCCATTTGGGTTGTGTGGATCGTCTGACGAAGTCGACACATTTCCTTGCGATGCGTGCGACTTGGTCTATGGACTGGCTTGCGAGGTTATTTATCGCGGAGGTTGTGTGACTGCATGGAGTTCCAGTCTCGATCGTTTCTGACCGAGACTCGAAGTTCACGTCTCAGTTTTGAGGGAGCTTCCAGCGAGCGATGGGGACTGATTTGCAGCTCAGCACCGCGTACCATCCACAGACCGATGGCTAGACTGAGAGGGTCAACCAGATCCTTGAGGATATGCTTCGGGCCTGCGCGATTGATTTCAGGTGTAGCTGAGATGAGCATATACGATTGACTGAGTTCGCATACAACATCTATCAGGCGACTATCGGCATGGCTCCTTTTGAGGCACTATATGGCAGACCATGTAGATCACTGAGTTGTTGGACCGAGGTTGGAGAGCGTTGTCTCCTATGTCCCGAGCTTGTGCAGGAGACGTCAGAGGTTATCGATATCATCAGGTAGAGGATACGCACAGCTCAGAGCCGACAGAAGAGTTTTGCTAATCTTCGGCGTCCTCCCTTAGAGTTCGATGTAGGGGACCATGTGTATCTCAAGGTATCGCCCTTGCCCCAAGATTCATATGACCTTTCGAGATCACTAGACGCGTTGGTGCCGTGGCCTATCAGCTTGCCTTGCCATCTCAATTGTCTGGTGTCCATAATATTTTTCATGTTTCTATGTTGAGAAAGTGTGGGTCGGACATAGTTTCCTTTATTGATTGACAACTGCTGGAGGTTCGTGAGGATGCTTCTTACATAGAGCAGCGAGTCTATATCTTTAATCGAAAGGAGCAGGTCCTTCGGAATAAGGTCATTCCGTTGGTGAAAGTTTAGTGGGGTCAGGGTCACCATTCTGTTGAGGAGGCTTCTTGAGAGCGTGAGGTCGAGATTCGAGAGCATTATCACCATCTCTTTGATGATTGATTATGTGTTGTATTTTGTATGTTATCACTTATTTTATATGATGATGCTATATTTCTTCTTTCTCGGAGTTATGCCTAGTTAGGATGATTGTTTAAATTTCGAGGATGAAATTTTTATTAGGAGGGGAGAGCTGTAAGCCCCGTATCCTAGATCGTACCATTTCGTAGACTTTCGTAATTTTTTCGTTCGAATTCCGACAACCTTCGACCCATAAATGGCATTTGCGTGCGACCCTGTGTCGTACGCCGTCAACTCAAGTTGACTCAACCCGAGACTTGTACCCTAGAGACCGCGCCGTAGCCGCGGTTCCGATGCCGTGATTCGCGCGCAGATTCGATACCCTGGTCAGGAGATGTGGGTCCGCATTCGGTGAGAGGAAAATGTCGAGCGTACGAATTTTGAGAGAATCTCTACAACTTGTCACATCCATCAATCCCATCATATCAAGTATACATCACCTTTCACCCTTTCCCAAGCAAGCCCCAAAGTCAAAAAGTTCTTACACAAGTCATACTTCTCTTACACCATTTACCACAAAAGTCAAAAAAGGTCTTTTACACCCATCACTCACCACATCCATCCATCACCCATCTCTCTCTCTCTTTACAACCCTCCCTCTCTCATTTCATTTCTCAAATTCCCTTTCCAAGCAAGAGATAACACCATACGTATGAGCCTCTCCAAGCTTTCCCAAGCAACAAAGGTGGCTCACCTTTCTTACCCTTTCATCTCCCATCTCAACCATCCAAACCTCATCTCCTTCGTTGGAATCAAAGCTAAAGAGCTAAGGAAGACTAAGGTGCAAGAAGAAACTGGTGGGTGATCTTTGATTTTTGTCTTTCATTCGTTTGCTTGATTAAGGGATCATATTTAGTGGGACCCACCTTGATGTATATTTTGTATCAAAGAGGGGCCCATAGTGGCGGGGCCCCTCCATCACCACTGTTGTCTCCGATCTCTCTTCCTCTCTCTCTTTCTATGATTATGGCCCACCTAATGTGTGTACATCATCCATGCCATCTACCGGTGGATCTCATCTATGTGGGACACACCATGATGTTATATGCCATCCCAACCGTCCATAGGGGGGCCACCTTGATGTGGCTAACGGTGGGGCATGGCTGTCAGTGAAGCGTGATCTGACGTGGGCCCCATGGCTCACGTGGTGGACTGAGTGAAAGATGCCTCGTTACAACGCTGGAACCACCCAACACTTAGCTCAACTTGCAGACTGAGTGAGGATGCCTCGTTGCAGCACTTGAGGTCTTGGAATTGATCCTGTGGAGGTGGCTAACATGGAATGTGTACTGGCATGGGGTGTGAGTGACGGTGGGGTCCATGGGACCCACCCACGTTGCCCATCCATTTTGATGGGCCACACCACTGTATGTGTTCTATCCGAACCGTCCATCTGACGGTGGGACCCACGTCCGTGTGGGGCCCTCCCTGATGTATGTGACCGTCTAGGCCTTGGACGGCTTGGACGTTAGATGATATATATGTATATATATTATTATATATTATATATTATATGCATGTGGTGAGCCCTACGTGGGACCCACCTCTCCCTTTAATACCTAAAAGCTGCACAGCAGCAGCTATCAATTTTATATATATATATATATATATATATATATATATATATATCATATATATATATATATATATATCATATTATATACTGTAGGCATATATAATGGTGGGCCCTACATGGACCCACCTCTGCCTCTTTAAAGCAGCAGAGGCTGCATGTTCTGTAGTTACACAGCTACCCCATTCACGTCAGCATGGTCTGCTGCACGTGTGGATATGATCCACACCGTCCAGTTATGTGGACCTCATAACTTGTTGCTGTGTCGTGGGTCCCACCTATCCCATCCATGTCGTCTATCTATGGGACCCAATATAATGCATGTGTTATATCTAAACCATTTAACCATTTAAAATATCATTTTTACGGCTTGAGGCTAAGAATGAGTCAGATCTAAGGTTCAAGTGGACCTCACCACAAAAAAGTAGTGGAGAGATGAATGCCCACCATTGAAGTCCTTTTTGGACCATAATAGTATTAGATTAAGGTGATATTTGTTTTTCCTCCCAATCAACCTATGTGACTTTATTAACAGACTATATGAGAAATAAACTTGATAGTGGGCCTTGGGATTGTAAACGGTGAAAATCATTATCTCCACTAGTATTTGTGGAACGGTCCAGATCCTTCAATATGATTCTTTTTGGGAATGTATGAGGCCCACCTTGTTATATGTAAGGCCCATGGGTTGAGGCCCATTTGTGTATTAGGGGCCCATGGGTTAAGGCCCATTGAGATGTTTAGGGCCTATGGGTTGAGGCCCATTTGATGTACATATGGGGCCCAATTGGTGTGGCCTATTTGATACACATAAGGCCCATGTTACGAGGCCCATTGTGATGTATTTAAAGGCCCACAGGTTATGGCCCATTGCAATGTACATAAGGCCCATTGGTGCGGCCCATTGATGTGGCTCACTTGATGAATATAAGGCCCATATGATATGGCCCATTTGATGTATTTAAGGCCCAATAGGATGTACCTAAGGTCCATTACAATGTGTGACCCCAACATGGATTATGTAATGATGTTTACGACGGTCGTGCCTTGGGAGCAATGTTGGTTTGACGTCCACATTGTAAGAATAATATTGGTTAAATGTCTGCATTAAAATTCTCCCTATGGCCCATCTTAAGCCCATACTTGTTGACTGTATAGGCCCATCTTCGTTATGAACAACAGCCATCACCATATAACATGTTTAGTATAGTTCCATGATTCATGATCATATGCATCATATGTATGCTTGATATGAGAAGTGACTGATCATAGCATATGCCTTCGGGCAGATTATTTAGGGGCTCCTGGATAGGCGGTGTTGCCCTACATGAGTGCACGATATGCGCATGACTGTCGTATGACTAAATAGTGTGATTCATGGATTTGCATTATGTGATATGGTTACTGTACGGCTTGGCGACATTAGGGCCGTAGCCTCCACAGGCGTATCGTGGTTAGCAGGATTGGATACCGAAAATCTTGATCTACATGGGGTGCTATAGATATCCCTGGGTGAAAGTCCCTAAACCTTTATAGTACTAAGAGGTTGCTCCAACGTTTAGACCGAGGGGGTACAGGAGCTCCGAGTGCCGATTACTAGGAGGCCGTGCTTTCCACTATGTTGTGGTCGGTTAGAAGGGGGTGCGGCCTTAGCCGCCCTAGAATATGGGGCAAAGCTAGGTTGAGTTTGACCAGCTCAAGGAATGAGTCCGTTATCGATGAGTCGAGCCCGATATTGGCAGACGGATAGTGAGGTCTCTTTCACTTACCTTATTGCGCACGATGGGGTGACGATCTGGTTTAGAGTGTACTAGACCCCGGTGATATCTCAGATTTAAGCTGTATTGATATGTGGACTTAGATGAGGATTTATATGCTTGAGTTGCATTTTGCATCGAATGACCTTGGTATGGTCGACATCATTCATGCTTTGCACCGCATGGCCTTAGTACGACTAATGATATTCTTGGCTTTCATCAGCATGTTCCGCATTACTCTGATACTGCATAACTGCATTATCACTTGCACACATACTTTCACCACCCTATAAGCTTTTAATAAGCTTATGCACGACCGTTGTGTGCAAGTGACGTTGGATCGCAATAACGCTGAAGCTTGAGCACATGGTAGATTATTTTTGAGCTTTTGGTCTATCATCATTGTATTTCCCTTTATGCTCATTGTACTTGTAAAATTTTTAATCATAGTGAAAATGTAATGGAGTTTTTTGTTGTTGTTTGTGGGTTATGCCTTTGGTTATGTTTATTACCAATCACATTAATGTTAAAAATCCTCCTCGTAACATCCCAGGATCGGAACCTTGCGAATGGGCGCTGGGAGCTGAGAATGAGGTTCTATGGAGGCTATCGGCGCTAGATTCGGTGATCAAAAATTTTGTGAGCCTGGTTTCTGAGTTTGGGGCGTGATAGCCAGGTTCATTGAACGGGTAGGATCGATTTTTTGAATTATGGAAGGTGGCTCATCAAGGATGATCAGCCTCAATGGTTCTAACTAGACCATATGGAAGGCTAAAATGAAGGACTTGTTTTATTGCAAGGACCTATATTCTCCAATTTTAGGTATATCAGTAAAATCTAAGGATATGTCTGATGATGATTGGAAGAAGATAGACCGAAAGGCGGTGGGGTTCATTAGATAATGGTTAGTTGATTCTGTATTCCATTATGTATTTACGGAGACCTCAACCGCTAGCCTATGGCTGAAATTGGAAGGCTGTATGAGAGGAAGACAACCGATAATAAATTTTTTTTGATAAGGCGACTTGTGAATCTCAAGTTCATGGATGGTGATTCTGTGGTCGAGCACATGAGCGAGGTCAGCAATATAGTGAACCAGCTTTCTGCTATGAAGATGGTCCTGGATGATGAATTGCAGACTTTATTATTACTTAGTTCATTACTTAACAGTTGGGAGACATTGGTGGTGTCTCTAAGTAACTCCCGCGCCAGACGAAAAATATCCATGGAACAAGTGACTAGCAGTTTCTTCAATGAGGAGACAAGGAGGAAGTCTAAGGGGTCTACTTAGTAAGAGGCCCTTGTAACACAAGAACGGGGGAGAGGAAAGAACAGGAAGGGTGGGAAGGCCCGAGATAAATCAAGAGGCAAGTCGAGTAATAAAAAAGATGTTGATTGCTAGAATTGTGGCAAGAAGAGCTACTAGCAGCATGAATATCGTGGTAAGAAGAACGACAAGAAAGGAAAAGGAAAGGAGAAGGAAGATAAATCAGATTCTATTGCGTTTGCTTCAGATGGAGACGTAGTAATTATTCTTTCTGCAGATCATGATGTATATCTCACGGCTACGAGTCAGGATACCAACTGGGTGATAGACTCAGGAGCCTCTTTTCACACGACTCCACGCAGGTATTTCTTCACAAGATACAAGTCAGGTGACTATGAGACCATGAAGATGAAAAATTCTGACATATCGAAGATCGTAGGGGTCAGTGAAATTTGTGTGAAGACCGATGTGGGTTGCACATTGGTTCTCAGGGACGTGAGACATATCGCAAACTTTCGCCTCAACTTGATGTCAATGGGTAGGTTGGATGATGATGGCTATGAAAGTGGGTTTGCTGGTGGGTGCAAGAAGCTCATCAAGGGTTTGTTGATTGCAGCCAGAGGAAAGAAGTGTTGCACCCTGTACAAGGCAAGTGTCAGTGTGTGCAAGGGTGGGTTGAACGTAGTAGAAGATTCAGCTATTGACATGTGGCACAGGTGTCTAGGTCACATGAGTGAAAAATGGCTTCAGCTATTAGTGAGGAAGCGGCTCCTTCCAGACGTGACAGGTACATCTCTCAAAACCTGTCTTGATTGTTTATTAAGGAAACAACATAGAGTTTCATTTGTTAAAACTGTTTCTCATGTTAATAAAGTGCATGCATTAGAATTGGTTTATTCTGATGTTTGTGGTTCTATGAGGATAAAAATCTTAGGCGGGGCATTGTATTTTGTTACTTTTATAGATGATGCATCTAGGAGAGTTTGGGTTTATGCTTTGAAATCCAAGGACGAGGTCTTTGGTGTGTTTAAATTATTTCATGCTATGGTTGAGAGAGAGACAGATAGATCATTGAAGTGCATCCGCACTGATAATGGTGATGAATACATTGGCGACTTCCATGAGTATTGTAAGTCCCTAGGTATATGGCATGAACAGACAGTTCCCAAGACCCCCCAGTATAATGATGTAGCTGAGCGAATGAATCGTACTATTGTAGAGAGAATCAGATACATGTTATCCCATGTAAAATTACCCAAGATGTTTTAAGGAGAAGTAATGCACACGGCGGTGTATCTGATAAACAGGTCTCCATTAGCCCTGTTAAATAGAGAAGTATCCGAAAAGGTGTGGACTGGACAAGATCCATCGTACAATAATCTCAGGGTGTTTGGATGTAGGGCATCCGTTCACGTACTAAAGAACGAGAGGTTCAAGCTCAATACGAAGATCAGGCAGTGTATATTTTTAGGGCACGGTGATGAAAAGTTCGGTTACAGATTGTGGAATCTGACTGAGAAGAAGCTTGTCAAGAGCAGAGATGTGGTTTTCTTTGAAGATTAGTGTATAGAAGACATTGGCAAGTCAGAGAAGAACGGACCTAGTTCAGGTGAGCTAGAGGATATAGATCCGATTATTCCTCTCGTGGTGCCTAATGACGGGGGAGTACAACAAGGTGCAGAGGATGAGGGAGTCCCTTAAGAAGATGGACTAGGGGAGTAGCCCCCACTTGATCCACTTGTTGAGCCATAGGTGAGGAGGTCATCTAGGGATAGACAAATATCTAAGAGGTACTCTCCTCATGAGTACATCATGCTGAATGATGTGGGAGAGTTAGAAGATTATTCTGAGGCCCTAGCCCACGGGCATTAGGAGGAGTGGTTGAAAGCTATGCAAGAGGAGATGAAATCCTTGCATAAGAACCACACCTATGACATAGTGAAATTGCCTAAGGGTAAGAAAGCTTTGGGCAACAAATGGATGTTAAGAAAGAAGGTTGAGCAGAAGAATTCACAGACGAGGTTCAATGCCAGACTTGTGGTAAAAAGGTTCGATCAGAGAAAATGCATAGACTTCGAGGAGATATTCTCACCAGTGGTGAAGATGTCATCCATACGGGTGTTTTTTAAGTTGGTGGCTAGCATGAATATGGAGATAGAGCAGTTAGATGGTAAAATTATCTTCCTCCATGGTGACCTGGAAGAAGAGATCTACATACATCAACCAGAAAGTTTCGAAGTCAAGGGCAAAAAGTATATGGTGTGTAGGCGGAGGAAGAGCTTGTATGAGCTGAAACAATCTTCACGGTAATGGTATAAGAAGTTTGACTCGTTTATGTTGAAGCATGGGTATGACAGAACGGAGTTTGACTACTGTGTGTTCACACGCAAGTTCTCAGATGGTGATTTATTAGTTCTGCTGTTATATGTTGATGACATGCTCATCATGGGAAAGGACATTAAGAAGATTGACAGGTTGAAATAAGAGTTGGGAAAGTTGTTTGTGATGAAAGACTTGGGCCCGGCTAAAAAGATCCTAAGAATGGAGATAAATCGTGATAGAAGAAGCAGGAAGCTTTGGCTGTCACAAGAGTGGTATATTGAAAAAGTCCTAAAGCGGTTCAATATGAATGCAGCAAAGCCGGTCAGTACTCCACTGGATGGTCACTTCAGATTGAGCGACAGACAGTGTCCCAAGATGAAGGCAGAGGTGGAAGAGATGCAGAAGATACCTTACGCATAAGCTATAGGAAGTTTGATGTATGTTATGATGTATACACGTTTAGACATGCATATGCGGTTGGTGTAGTGAGCCGGTATCTTGCCAATCCTGACAAAGAGCATTGTGCAGCGGTGAAATGGATATTGCAGTATCTAAAGGGCTTATCCAGGTTGAGCCTATGCTATGGTGATGGAAAACCTGTGTTAGAGGGCTACACAGATGTAGATATGGCAGGCGACATAGACTCCAGGAAGTGTACATCGGGGTTCATATTCAATTTTGCAGGGGGAGCGATTTCTTGGCAGAGCAAGTTATAGAGAGTTGTAGCATTGTTAACAACAGAGGCCTAGTACATTACAGTCACAGAGGCATGTAAAGAGATGCTTTGGATGAAGAGGTTCCTATAGGAACTTAGCCTGAAGCAGGAGCAGCACATAGTCTATTGCGATAGTCAGAGTGATATACACTTGAGCAAGAATCCAAGTTAGCATTCCAAGTTGAAGCACATAGAGATTCGGTATCACTGGATCAGGGATACTTTGGAACAGAAGGTGTTACAGCTTAAGAAGGTCCACACGGACGATAATGGGTTAGATATGATAACCAAGGCTTTGCTCAAGGGCAAGTTTGAGGTTTGTAGAAACTAGGCTGGCTTAAAGAAGGTGAATCTCTCCTAGGACAAAAGGGGAGAGATTTGATGAGATTTTTTGTCCTGTGCTCGACCGGTCGTGAGCCCCACATGACCGGTCGAGGGCTGGTGCATGACCAGTCATGGAGTCGAGCTCTGACTCGACTCAAAGTCCAGCGACTTTGGGTTATTTTTCTCCGAGGTGCTCAACCGGTCGAAGGCGATTCTCAACCGGTTGTGGGTGGCGCTCGACTGGTCGTGACCTCATCTCGACCGGTCGTGGTTATACAGATTCGTTCCGTGATTTTACAGATTGTAAAAATCTAAGTCCTTTCACAACTAGGATGCAGAAAAGAGTTTCTTAAAACTATAAATAGGAGTTCCTAGGATTTTTCTAGTGACATGAAAAATACAAGAGGGCTATCAAAGGTGTGAGAGAGAGAAAGAATGAGGAAGCTTGTAGAAGGGAGGTTATGCTCGTGGAGGTTATCTATACAATTTATATCTGAGCGCTTCTACGTCCTCGTAATTAGTGAGATCTCTCTTTTTTCTTTTATTCTCTCATTGTTTATCCACTCTTGCGTGAGTGAAGACGGTTGTAACGTTCTACTTCATAGTGCATTGTTGATCTGGACGAGGTCCCGTAGTTTTTACCTCTTTGAGGGTTTTTCATGTAAAAATCTCTTATGTGGTGTGTGATTTATGCTTTGATTTATTTCATTGCTTTATTATCCATAATTCTGGTTTGTTTCGAGAGGCTAGATCCTAAGGTTTTGTGTAAGGCCCCCAACAAGGACTAGCTTTCAACTTTAGGTGATTCATGGTGTTAGTGGACATCACATTTGAACAACTTATATTATCACTACCCTTGGCATAAGTATAGAAAATTGTGCACATGCGCCAATCATCATTACTCTTAGACTATGCTAGAGTGCATCTTATAACTGCAAGTGTCATGATATCGACTCCTTTGTCACTAGCACCTCCTTCCCGCTCATGTAAACTTCTTCTTCGTATTCACTATGATCATCTTCACCTTCTTCCTACTCTTCAATTATGAGGGTCTTAGGTTGGTCTTTAAAGGAACACTCATGAGCAAAATGGCCAAATTCTTGGTAGTTATAACACCGCTTGGGTTCGTCACCTCGTGAAGTGGTGCTGACAACTCCTTTGCCACTGACATCCTTTAAGTTGGATTGAGAACAGGTAAGGGACTTAGATTGACCCCCAAAGTTAGACTTACTCTTAATATTTGAGTCCCGAGAGACAAATCACCTCTCATATTGCAGCTTGAGGTAATGCTCAATGTCTTACACCACTTGGTACATTTGTTTAGGGTGCTGACGTTGCAAGAGAGGAGTTCTCGCTAGATATCGATTTGGAGGCCTGACTTGAAATGAGAGAGCTCAATCATCGGGTCCTCCTCAATATCACATTACATCATGTATTCTTCAAATTTAGTGATGTAATATAACACATGCATGATCTCCTTCTAAAAGGATTCCACTAATCCATAAGCTTTTGACGGAACAAGTGGGGAATATATTTTTCTTTCAACATTTCTTTCATATCTTCCCAGTGAGCCACTGGGGCACCTCCAGACTGCTCAATCTTTCGCTCCGTGTTGGTCCAAACTAATTTGGCTTGGCCTACCAATTTCATCTTAGCGAATCTCACATGACAGACATCAGGCATGTCATACCACTCAAGTAGTGGTTCATGCTAGTCATCTAGTCAAGGAATGCATTGGGGTCTAGGCGACCATCAAAATTTGGCGCATCTACCTTCACGCTTTTCATGACTCGCTCATGATCTGGATCATAGTGGTTATAGAACTCTCTTTAGGGTACTTGAGTGAGCACCACTATGACTGCCAACTCAACCATGGCCTCATCCACGACCTCCGGTAGGACCTCCTACGTCAATATGCATTGGGACTACCACTTGGGATTGGTCATTCTCCTTGGTGTTGGGGTTGGCTTATAGAGATGTCTCTATCTGCTCTAAATGGTTATTTTAGGCTATCAGTTGATTATTGTTGGCTTTACCATGTGCCTCTATTGGCTCTACCTTGTGCCTCTATGGTTATCAAACAGGTGTTCATAGTTTAAATGAGCTCGGTTAATTTTTCCAAATTCATCGTGGGGTGTAGACTAAATTCACATCCAGATCGCGTGGGCATGCACAAGGAAAACCTAATGTGAAGACTCTATACAACCTTATATGATCCTGGACAACTCTACATGACTCTGTATGACTTTGTATGACCAAAGAGACAATATTTCCTAAAATTCAATTCCAATTGAGATATGCATTGAATCAATAAATTGAATATTGTGATTGTTATGAATGAATTTTTGGATACTTAGGCTATGTTTGTTAACACTGTATTTTTGCACTTAACGCAGAATGGGGAGAACTTTCCATGGTTAGTGGTGTTTGTTAATGCGTCCCTAAGTGGTTTTTCACTGAATTCTTTCTGTGATAGGAGTCTGGCTTAATGGTGAACGCAGAATGCGCTCCGTGATTTTTCATTAAACAATTTTTTTTTGCTTCCAAAAGTACCCATTTTCAAGTTACTATGACAATTTTTTCTTTTAAATTGTTTGCGCAATACAATATCAACCTTTAACCCGTGAAACTTCTTTATGCCCCACCATGATTTATGTGTTTGATCCACACCGTCCATCAGCTTTTTCAGATAATTTAAGGTGTGATCCAATAAAAGAAGCAGGTCCAATGATTAATTAGACCATAAGGTGGGGATTGAACGTCCACCGTTAAAAACTTCTTGGGACCTGGAGAAGTTTCGAATCAAGCTGATATTTGTGTTTTCACTTCATCCACGTCTACATGACCTAATGAATAAGTTGGATGGTAAAAAAAACATCACAGTGGCCCTTAGATGCAAAAAGAATTAAATGCCAATTGTATTAAATGCAATAGTCATCTGTGTTGTGGTCCACTTGAGCGTTGGATTTTCCTTATTTTTGTACACGTAACATAAAATGATCTGAAAGGAGGGATTGACGGCGTGGATAAACTGATACATCACAGTGGGCCTGCCAACACAACTGCCCGTTCGTGGTTAGATACGGGCGGAGGTAGGATGCAATTAGCGGGGGCGCGGATTAGATACCGCTACTGAAGTGACGTCACTAAGCTCTGTGGGCCCTACCATGATGTATGTGTTTCATCCATGTCATCCATCTAGTTTTTCAGATCATTTCATGGTATGGGACAAAAAATTAGATATATCAAAATCTCAAGTGGGCCACTGTAGTGTTGAATGAGCGTCGACCATTAAAAACCTTTTGGGGGCCATAAAAATTTTGGATCAAGTTGATCTTTGTTTTTTCCCTTCATCTGGGCCTGTATGACCTAATAAAAAGATTGGATGTCAAATAAATAGTACAGTGGGCCTTAGGAAGATTTTAATGGTGCATGTCCAATCATTATTGTTTTCCTATGGTGTGGTCCACCTAAGATTTATATCCCTCTAAATTTTGGGAAAAAGCATTAGAATGATCTGTAAAAATGGATGAAACACATACATCATGGAGGGGCTAACAGAGCATCAACCACAGCTGTGAGAGTAGCCAATTCATTTCCGTCTTCGTCACGGATCTCCTGCAAAAGCCTTTCACGAGAAGTTCCTGTGCTGGGAACGGAGGTGGGGCCACTTGGATGTTTGTGAGAAATCCTCACTGTCCATCCGTTTTGTGAGTTCATTTTAGGACATGAGGCCAAAGATAAACCGTATCCAATGCTCAGGTGGGCCAAAAACATGATAATTAAATGTCCACAGTTGAAATATTCGTGGGGCCACTAAAGTTTTGAATCATTCTAATATTTGTATTTTCAGTTCATTTCAGTAGGAATGACGTTATGAACGGTATGGATGGCATGTAAACATCACTATTGAATTAGGAAGGTTTCAACATTAGGAATTTTCCTAAATACCTTTTCCTTTAGTACGACCCACTTGAGTCTTGGATCCTATTCAGTTTTGGTCTAATCTCCTAAAATTAACTCACAAAATGGATAGACGGAGTGGATTCCTGACAAACATTACGGTGGGTCCCACCTAAGTTCACAGCGATAGGAACTTTTGCGTTTGCTCCACTTCGCAAATGGGGATTGCATCCTACCCCCGCCCGTCTCTAGCTGGGAATGGGCAGGAGATTTGAGTGGCCATCGTGATATATAGGTCTTATCCACACCGTCCATCCATTTTTTAGTATCCTTTGAGGGTTTAAAACTAAAAATGAGACAGATCCAAGTCCCAAGTGGACTACACAATGGGGATTAAACTCTTACCATTGAAAACTTCTTCGGGGCTACAAAAGTTTTTGATGGAGCTGATACACACACACACACACACACACACACATCTAGGTCTATGTAACTTTATGAATAGGTTGGATGGAAAATAAAAATCATGGTGGACTCTAGAAAAGTTTTAACGATGAGAATCATTATCACCGCTGTTTCATGTAGTGTGGTCCACTTGAGCCTTGGATCTTCTTTATTTTTGGTGTTATACCGTAAAATTATATGAAAAAAAAATGGATGGACAGTGTGGATAATACCCATACAAGAAGAAATTATTATGTCCAATATGCGAGAAGAAATTGCCGCCACACTTATACATGCAAATCATTAATTTTTTATCTGTTTTATGAATAATGATATTTTAATTTTCTATTAAGTACTTTATAGTTTATTTGAATTAAATAGAATAATTTTATTTTCATTTAATAAAAATATAATTTCTTTATATTGTAAAACATTTCCAAACAGGAGATAGAGGCAAATGTGTCAAATTAACATATTTTAGACATTTCAAATGTTTGTTAATAAACAGATTGTTTCAAATTCCGCACTTAATTTTTAGACTTCAGCCATAATTACCAAATAAGTTTTTTGACTTCATATTTCAGATTCAGGCTTCAGATTTCAGATTCAGTTTTAGATTTCAAATTCATGCTTTAGACTTCAGATTTAACAAACGGGGCCTTAGTCTTTTATTTTTATTATTTAAAAACCCTCTTTTTTTTTTAATCGTTGGATTGAAAACTTAAACAAACCTTTATTGTTAGATTAGTTCTAAGTTGTGTTCTCCATTCCCAATGGATTCCACCTCGGACTCACCAATTTATTACTACATTGCAACCTTGCAATTGGGGTTGTCAACCCTTGGGTTTGAACATTAGCCCCATAGAATGGACGGTTCTTGTCGGAGAGTAGTTTCCCTCTCTTAAAAAAACTTCAAAAAAGTCACCGAAAAGAGTTCTAGGTCCCACAATAGAGAGAATGTCGCAGAAAACACCTTGAGTGGGTCCCACAGAGGTTGTAGCAATGGTGACTTTTGTTTTGGTGGTTCCCTCTCTCTAAAAAAATTCAGAAAGTTCCAAAATAGGGTCTGTTGAGGTATTTTTATGGGACGACTTCTCTAAGACGGATCTTCAGCCACCTGCACAATCAACAATATCAAGGAGACCATGGCTAGAGCCGGGTAGCCTCCGATGCTTAAGTCAGTCGTTTGATCAATGACAAAGGATTTTTTCTCAGTTTTGTATTGCGTACCTGCTTCTGTAAAGAGCTTGGATATTTATAGATCTCAGGAATCCTCATCGTTAGAGGATTCTTCTCCTGATTATCCGGAGATTTAAATCTTCTTCACCGATTGCGCCCGATCCCGAGATCCTCGGGATCGGACACCCGTATTCTTGAATTTTTGGAGCAGTATTTGAATTCATACTGCTTTCTTTTATCTCGGCTCGGCCGTTACCGACTCTAGGAGAGTCTCGGCCGGCTATCGAGCATCAGTTTTCTGCCTTCCCACGGACAAAAGAGTCTCAGTTTTACCCGTCATCCTTCCTTACGCCGTGGCCGACAGAACCAACTCGTTAGGTCGGTTTTATTCTGTCGGTTGGGTGGCGTATAACATGCTTGGGCTTATGCAGACGAGGTTATCTCTCCGATAGAGTAACTTTATCGTCTTATGCTTGTGCCACTTGGCCTATCACTTTTTCTCTCGGCTTTGACCATTGTCTCGGATTATTCAGGTAGTGCCGGCAGAACCAACCTACTTAGAATCCGAGTCTCCGGACTTGAACATATTTTTTCCCAACAGTAAGCCCCCCTTACTCCTTGTGTCGTTCACGGCGTCAAGGGGTAATGAGTTTTTAGGTCGGTTCGTATTAGAGTCCGAGGTCATGATGAGGCATTTAATGCCCTTTACGTCGTCCCTATCATGTGACGGTGCGTCTCTCGAGGCTGCACGTGTGGCTAGCAGTCAGGTAGTTTCGTCCGCTTATGGGAATCGGACGCATGGCGATGGCGTTACCGCTGCAGTCGGCGTGTGCCATGTGTCGATCGGGGGAGTCGAGACGAGCGCCATTTCACCTTTTTCATTAAATGCTCTGCCACGTGGCACGACTATAAAAAGGTCAGGCAGGAGGAGCGTATGAATTTTATTTTCGCCTTCATTCCTCCCGCCCTTGTGTCCTCTTCCAAATCTTTCGCTGTCGTTTCCTCCTCCGTCAACTTCCTTTGCATCCGCTGTCATCTTCCCCGGTGAGTTCCTTCCCTCCACTTCTATAGTCGTTAATGGCTGCGCGTGGCTCCCAAAGCCCTCGGGAGGGGATGTCCGGAGATGAGGGTGTGTCCCAACATCTTTGAAATGTTGTGGAACCACCCTCCCTACTGACGGAGTTTGCCATCGGTACTGATGCCACATTCCGACTTGTAAAGGGGGCCAACGATTTATCAGCTGAACATCCCGCTCAGGCTGGTCCTTTCAGTAGCAGTGCATCCCTGGTAACTCGTCCAGGGAGACCGAATCTTGGGATGGACCCGTTGGAGGAGGGAGAAGGAGAAGATAAAGTAATTGTAGCTGAGGGGATGGATACTTCAGATCCTATAAACTCAACTGTAGAAGCTTCTGAATCCTCTTCCAAGGGAGAAGGAGCCAAAGACGATCTGAGCGGTCTTGTCGCCTCGATTCTGACTGAGTCTGACCTAAATCGGATCCGGGTTGGATTTCATGTTCCTAACTGGGTCGTTCTTCATCTTCCTCGTCCGGATGATTTGCCCGACCATCCCCCTGCGGGGATGGTTGCAATTTTTCAAGTCACGATGCAATGTGGCTTGCACTTACCACTTCAGCCCATTGCTCGTGACTTCTTGTCCCGAGTCAAAATAGCTCTCGGTCAAATTGTTCTGAACGCGTGGAGGAATTTGTTTGGGTGCGCTGTGCTATGGGCCGAGTTAGAACAACATCCGCTAACAGTTGACGAGTTCCTTTACCTCTATCAAGTTAGACCAAATTCAAACTTCCCTGGCCTATACTTCCTGAGTGCATGGAGAGACAAAGGTGGGTCTTTGATAACCAACCCACCTACTTCTAACAAATACTAGAAGGAAAGGTGGTTTTGGGCGTGCAGACAATGGGAGTCGGCCGATACGTGGCCGTACGAGCCTCGAGTCTCTCGCTCGTTCCGAAAAGCAGGTGACTAGGTGAATCGGCTTGATGACCTTTGTTCTTTTCCATTGTCTTGTGCTGATCCTGATCTTATGATGCTTTGCAGATATTTTGAAGAAAAGAGGGAAGCTTGAGTCCGGCGCTCTAGCTCGGGTCAAAGAACTGAGGAAGCTGAGTGCAGCAGACCGGTCTTGAAAATTATTGCTCCAACCCGAGCGTCTTCATCTCGCGGGTTTAGACTCATTTGTCTCAGGTGGTTCATCCCGTTCTGTTTCATTCTCTCAGTTTCCTGTCTAACCCATCTTCATTCTTCTCCCCAGATCTTCCTGAGGCTCATCCACATCTTAAATCGGCTTCTGCTAGCATGACCGGGTCTCGTCCATCCTTAAAGCCAATCTCCAAAGTGAAGGCCCCTCCGATGTCGGCTCTTTTGTCAGGGTCTCGGCCTTCGAAGCAGTAGAAGACCGCTGTAAAAGCCAAGGAACCAGCTGCCTCGCCTGCTCCCGTCTCTGCCGTCCCGCAAGTGGTCGTGCTTTCTGACCCTGATGAGAGGGTGGAGGAAATGGAGCCGAGCCTTCCGGTCTCTTAGTCGGCTCCCGAGCCGGGACCCGTGGTAGAAGAGGTCCCGAGGCACCTAGCGGGGAATCCTCGAGAGGAGAGACGACTCAGCAGGAGTTATCTCCCTTCTCCAAGGTTCTTTTAGGGATGATCCCTTAGGCCGCCGCTCATAGGGGAGAGAAGGAGTTTGCCAGCTTCTACAATGCCCCAACCGCGCAGACTCTCGAGCATACAACGAGGATACTCTTTGAGGTAAAATTCGTTCTTTTTACTGTCCTGTTACTTTCGACTAAGTCTTTGGTCATAACTTATTATCTCCCTTTTGCAGTTGGCCCCCTGCATCGTCAAGGCCAGCTCAGAGCTGACTGCTGCTCAAAAACTCACTGCCGAGACAGACAGCGAAGAGGATTGCGACCGAGGCAGAGGGTCGCAGAGAGATCATCGAGGGTCGCATCGGCATTATGACTGGCTATCTGTCAATTGCCAAGAAGGTGGCAGAAGACGCTAGGAAAGCAGCGGAGGGTGCAAGGATGGTTCTTAAAGGAGCCAAAGCTGACAATGCCCTCTTGACCTCGCTTCTGAAGGAGGCTGAGGAAAAGCATCAGCATCTTCTCCGAGTTCACGACTCCTGCGAGGGCACTCTCGCCCGGGCTAAGTCTGAGGCTGCGGCCCTCATCCAGGAAGCAGAGGAAGAGACCCGCCGAGCCAAGGAGGCAGAGGAGCGGGCCGTAGACGCCTTCCTTCAGTCATCGGAGCTTGCGGAAGAAAGGGAACGCCTTTATCAAGGCAGTTACAGGGCCTGCATTTTTGAGATGAAGGCTTCCTTCCCCGACCTTGATCTCTCTGCTTTCGATGCCAACAGTCCTGAGGCCGAGGCTACTGACGTCGACACCGCTGACGGGGAAGCCCCCGCTGCAAACGCTGTTGCTGACGAGGCCAGTCCTTCCGAGACTGCTTGAAAAATGGTCCTTGATCGAGGGAGATAACTCTCTCTGTCGGTAATTATGTCGTCCATCTTTCATGTGACTTTACCATAAGCTGTAACTCGACGCTAAACACTTTACAAAAAAATGGAATTTTTTATTTTTATTGACTCGACTTCAATTACATCTCTCTTCCATTATTCTTTAGCGCTTTCTATTATATTTCACGGGTAATAGATCTTGAGATGTTCGGCATTCCACGGGTGAGGCAACGGTTGCCCATTTAGGTCTTCTAGCCGATACGTTCCAGGGCGGATAATGCTGAAGACGACATAAGGACCTTTCCAATTGGGTCCCAGTGTGCCCGCCCCAACTTTCTTTGTGTTTGGGAACGTCTTCCGGAGGACCATATCCCCGGTTCGGAATCGTCTGACTTTGACTCGGCTGTTATAAAATCGAGACACTTGCCTCTGTCGAGCCATCATTCGTATTCGAGCTCTTTCTCTTCTCTCTTCCAACGAATCGAGCCCGAGTGATAGGAGTTCATCATTTTCTTGTTCACTGAACGTATTGACTCGGGCCGAGCTAATACCGATCTCAACCGGGGCAACTGCCTCTGAGCCATAACAGAGAGAGAAGGGAGTTTCTCCCGTGGCTGTCCGAGGTGCAGTTCGATAGGCTCAAAATATATTCGGAAGTTCCTCGGCCCATGCTCCCTTTGCCTCATCGAGCTTCGTCCGGAGATGCCGCTTTATAATTTTGTTAACGGCCTCGACCTGTCCATTCGTCTGAGGATGATGAGGCGAGGCATACACGTTTTGTATCCTGATATTACTGCACATCTCTCGGAATTGCTTGTTATTGAACTGCCTTCCGTTATCGGTAATGATAGTCCGAGGTATCCTGAACCGACAGACGATATTTCTTCAAACGAATCCTGTGTTTTTTTGCTCAGTAATCTTTGCTAATGGCTCGGCTTCGGCCCACTTCGTGAAATAATCTACTGCAACCACAACAAACTTGGTCTGATCCTTCCCTAGAGGGAAGGGTCCAATGATGTCGATTCCTCACTGTGCGAAGGGCCACGGTCCAGGCATCGGAGTTAGTTTCTAGGGGGTTGCCTCGGGATTACTGCGAATCGCTGAAACTTATCGCATCTTTGGACAAACCTCTTGGCATCATGTTGTATAGTCGGCCAGTAATACCCCTACCGTAACACTTTATTGGCGAGCGAACGTCCTCCTGAGTGATTCCCACATATTCCTTCGTGTATCTCCTGTAAGACATATTCGATTTCATGAGAATCTACACATCTTAGCAAGGGAGCGTAAAATCCTTTCTTGTACAGTACCCCATTCAAGATGGTGTAACGCAACGCTCGTGCCTTTAGCCGTCGTGCCTCGGTGTGATCTTCTGTTAGCTCTCCAACGTTGAGATAACGAATGATTGGATCAAACCAAATGGGTTCCGAATTGATAGGAAGTATAGCCGAGTCTGTCGGCTCATTTATACTCGATTTTGCTACATATTCGATCGGAACCGATCGAGGTATGGTGTCTTCGTCTGCTGAGGCGAACTTGGCTAATAAGTCAGCTTTGGCATTGTCGGCCTTGGGTATCCGAATAACTTCGTATTTATGGAATCTACTGATTAATTCTTTAGTTTTTTTCATGTACACCTTCAGTTGTTCTTTCCGAGTTTAATAAACACCAGAGATTTGATTGGCGACCAGCTGCGAGTCACTGAAAACATTAAGATGAGTTGCACCTAAACTTGCGGCAAGTCGAAGGCCAAGTAATAAGGCCTCGTATTCTGCTGTATTGTTCGACGCTTAAAATCTAAGTCGTAAGACATATTGCATATATGTTTGATCAGGAGTTTCCAATACTACTCCAGCCCCGCTCGCCTTAGAGTTGGATGAGCCGTCCACGAATAATTTCCAAGGAGTCGGGTCAGGTACTAGGCTGGAGGAAGAAGCCGCTGCTTTAGTAATCTCTTCAGAATCAGGCATTGTGTTATGTTTGGAGGTTACTTCAATAAGGAAATCAACAACAGCTTGTCCTTTTATGGCTACTCTCGGCAAGTATTGTATGTCGAATTCACTCAATTCGACAGCCCACTTCGTAAGTCGGCCGGAAGCTTCTGGCTTTTGAAGAATCTGACGCAGTGGTAAGTCGGTCACAACAATGATGGTGTGAGCTTGAAAATATGGCCGGAGTCGTCGCGAAGATACTACCAGAGTTTAAGCTACTTTCTCGAGGTGAGGATACCTTGTCTCTGCCGGTAGTAAGGCTTTGCTGACATAGTATACGGGTAATTGTTTCCCTTCGCTCTCTCGTATCAGGGCCGAGCTGACTGCCGCATCAGATACAACCAGATATAACAATAATGCTTCTCCTGACTCAGGTTTAGACAGTAGTGGTGGAGACCCGAGATAGGCCTTCAGCTCTTGAAATGCTTTTTCATACTCTTTCATCCATTCTATCATCTGTAGTCCCTTCAACTGTTTGAAAAACTGGAGACATTTGTCTGTAGCTCGGGACAGGAAGCGGTTTAGCGCAGCTACTCTCCCTGTCAACCTTTGAATGTCTTTAATGGTTTTTGGAGACTCCATATCGAACAAAGCTTTGATTTTCTCGGGATTCGCTTCGATTCCTCGCTGACTAACGAGGAAACCGAGGAATTTTCCCGAGCTTACACCAAAAGCACATTTGATAGGATTCAATTTCATTTTGTACTTACGTAGAGTCAGGAACATTTCTTCTAGGTCCACCACATGGTCGGCTGCATGTACACTTTTGACAAGCATATCGTCTATATATACTTCCATAGTTCGGCCGATCTGCCGAGCGAATATTTTGTTCAATAACCTTTGATACGTTGCTCCGACGTTCTTCAGACCAAATGACATCACTCGGTAACAGTAAAGGCCTTTGTCAGTGACAAAAGTGGTTTTTGATTTATCAGTTTCATGCATTACAATTTGATTGTAGCCTGAATAGGCATCCATAAAACTAAGTAATTCATGTCCTGCAGTACTGTCCACCAACTGAGCAATGCGGGGAAGAGGGAAGCTGTCCTTGGGGCAGGCTTTATTCAGATCTGTATAATCTATACAGACACGCCACTTCCCATTAGCCTTTCTCACGAGCACGACATTGGCTATCCACTCTGGATAGTATATCTCCTCAACGAATCGACTTTAAGGAGCTTGCCGACTTCCTCTTCAATGATAACGTACCTTTCTGGGCCAAGAGAACGCCTCTTCTGTCGGATGGGCCTGTAGGTGGGTCGATGTTGAGTCGGTGCGTTATGACCGAGGGATCGATTCCGGGTATGTCTTCGTGGCTCCAGGCGAATACATCGGTATACCGCCGAAGCAAGGCGATTAGATCCTCTCTAATAGGTTGAATCAGAGAAGAGCTGATTAGCAATACCTTCGACTCGTCTGTCTCGATTAAAGGTTCCGAGACGAGTTCTTCCATTGGTTGTCCCCGTTCATAGATTCGATTCGAGGGTCCAGCGATTCGATCATCGACACTTCCGTCGGCACTTTAACTGCGGTCGCATAACATCGCCGGGAGTCTTGTTGATCTCCTTTGACAATTCCTACTCCCAACTCAGTCGAAAATTTCATGGAAAAGTGGTACGTAGATACCACGGCTTGAAGGAGGCTTAGGGATGGTCGACCGAGTATAGCATTATACACCGATAGTTGGTCCACGACCAGGAAGTCGACCATTGTAGTTGTCTGATGAGGTGCAGTCCCGGTAGTGAGTGGTAGTGAGGCGATTTCCTCAGGAAGTACCTGTCCACCTGAGAATCCTATGAGTGGGGTTCGGACCGGCCGCAAGGTCGATCGTCCGATACCTATTTTGTCGAATGCTTGGGTGAACAACACATCCACCGATGACCCAGTGTCTACCAGTATTCGGAACACTTTTCTGTTAGCGATGGTGAGAGCAACTAAAAGTGCATCATCATGGGGATGATGAATGCCTCGGGCATCATCCTCAGTGAATGAGATGCAATATCGTTCTCTCTTCTGCTCCTTGGAAGGTCGGGACAGCAGAAGAATCTCATATTCCGAGCGATCGATGCTTCTGGCGTGATTTTTTCTGGCGTTATTTGAATCTCCGCCGCCCTAATCCCCTCCAATAATCGTTTAGATTTCTTCCGTGGGACGATCTTCACTTGGTCCTGCTTTCGTGCCAAGTCCTTCCGTATGTTCTCTGAGTCGACCTTCTTTAATTAGCCGCTCGATCTTATCTTTCAACTGGTAACAATCACTCGTGTTGTGACTGTGATCGCGATGATAGTGGTAGTACTTATTCTTATTCTGTCGATTTGGATTTCCGGGAGCTTTCCGGGCCAGTTGACGAAACCTTCGTTCTTGATTTTCATCAACACCTATTCCTGAGATTTGTTTAGAGGGGTGTATGTGGAAAATCTTCTGTCGGGTCGTTTGTTCGACCTGCCTTCGTCTCATGCCCGGTCATCTTTTTGCTTCTTCCCTCCGGCTGGGTCGGCTTCTTTCTTGGCCGGCTCTTTAGCCGAGGGTTTTGCATTCTGGACCTTCTCCCGTAGGAGTCGGGTCTCCTCAGCGTTGGCGTATTTGTCCAAACGAACCATGAATTCGTCCAAAGTCTCGAGCAGATTCTTGTCCAGTGACGCTAAAAAGGGTTTATCTCTCACCCCTTGTATGGGAGCGTTAAGAGCTGTCTTCTCAGAATGCTTTCGAACCTGCAAAGATTCGAAGTTGAAGCGCTTAATGTAGTCTTTCAACAGCTCTCCTTCCTTCTGGACTATGTTGTTCAGATGTGCGGGCAGCTTTAACTTCTTCTTTCAGCCGATAAAATTGTTGAGGAAGACATCACTGAGTTCGGCGAACGACTTAATTAACTTCGGTTTTAATTGCTTAAACCAAAGTCAGGCTACATCAGTCATGGTAAGAGAGAAGGCTCGATACATAACGGCATCCGAGGCATCGTGCAACTCCATATATGTTCTGAAGCATTCAAGATGCTCTGTCAGATCGGTTTTCCCGGAGAAGGGAGTTATCTGAGATAAGCGGAACCTCTCCGGCAACCGCGCCTGCATTACTTCGTCCATAAATGGAGAAGCTTTTTCCTCGGATTTGGTCGGGTTCGAGTTCCGACCATTCTTCATATCTGCCATCTCCCTTTCCATCTTTTCTCGGACCTCATTTTTGAAGTCTTGTATATCGACTTTCTAAGGTTCCGCACTATTCGCCGTCTCTTTTACAGGGAGTCAACTTTGCCTCCTCTGATCTATTCTATGTCGCAGATCAGAGGGAGGCAAAATGGTTGTTGCAGAGCGAGCCGGCGTTGGCTGACTCGGCCCTTGATGCTGACTCCTTCCTTGATGATGAGTCGGCTCTCGAGGCGACTGTGGATCAGCAGGCTGTGCTGCTGATGCTGGCGGGGGAACCTACGCTGACTCATGACGCTGCTGCATTTGCTGATTATACAGTTGTTCCAGCATGTGTTTCATAATAGCCATCTCGGAACGCATCTCTTGGACTTCACGATCCAAGTGGGCGTTCCCTCGGTTAGGTTGGCTGGTAGTCGCAGGCGATGCTGTTGGGGGAGCTCCCTGAGCTGTGCTGGCAGCGCCCTCCCCCACTTCATCTGGATCCGTCCTCCTAGTTCTTGCCATTCAACAAGTTATAGAAAATGGCTTTTTGTCCGTTCCCACAGATGGCGCCAAACTGTTGAGGTATTTTTATGGGACGGCTTCTCTAAGACGGATCTTCAGCCACCTGCACAATCAACAATATCAAGGAGACCCTGGCTAGAGCCGGGTAGCCTCCAATGCTTAAGTCAGTCGTTTGATCAATGACAAAGGATTTTTTCTCAATTTTGTATTGTGTACCTGCTTCTGTAAAGAGCTTGGATATTTATAGATCTCAGGAATCCTCATCGTTTGAGGATTCTTCTCCTGATTATTCGGAGATTTAAATCTTTTTCATCGATTGCGCCCGATCCCGAGATCCTCGGGATCGGACACCCGTATTCCTGAATTTTCGGAGTAGTATTTGAATTCATACTGCTTTTTTTTATCTCGGTTCGGCCGTTACCGACTCTAGGAGAGTCTCGACCGGCTATCGAGCATAAGTTTTCTGCCTTCCCACGGACAGAATAGTCTCGGTTTTACCCGTCATCCTTCCTTACGCCGTGGCCGACGGAACCAACTCGTTAGGTCGGTTTTATTCTGTCGGTCGGGTGGCGCATAACTTGCTTGGGCTTATGCAGACGAGGTTATCTCTCCGACAGAGTAACTTTAATCGTCATATGCTTGTGCCACTTGGCCTATCCCTTTTTCTCTCGGCTTTGACCGTTGTCTCGGATTATTCGGGTAGTGCCGGAAGAACCGACCTACTTAGAATTCGAGTTTCCAGACTTGAACATATTTTTCCCCAACAGGGTCCAAGGTTAGGTCTTACCACACTTATTGGTTTTCAAATAGGTTTTGTGGGGGCCCACTATGAGTAATGGCTAAAATTCACTCTAACCATTTGAATGATGATTTAATTTCAAGGCATAATTCTAAGAATGAGGAAAAAAGACACACTTGAGAACCACACTAGAGGAAACAATTTGGAATGAACAACCACCGTTATCTCTACTTAGGAGACACGGATGGCTAAGATCAAAATGAAATCAATGCCTTGCGAGGTTCTAGGATGCCCCGAATAAATGAATGGATGAGATCTCCCATTGAGTGAGTTAAATCTTAGTTCCGTGTTCAACTTTCAAAGCACTCTACGTCACCACGCTTGCCAACGGCATTTTGGTTTCAAAAAAATTTCAAAAGCATGAGCGGCCATAAAAAAAACGGATACTTATAATGGTCAAACTATGATCCATTTTAATAATAATAAAAAACACTTAAAACCCCTGGCATAGCTTACGATGATTATTCACTGCTTCAAGGGCCAATCCAGCCACCCGGTTTTCTGAAAGATTTGGGCTGCTCATCAGGTGTGCCCCATCATTGCATGATCTATGAAAAAATGCCCTTGAAACTTGAAACGGGATGGGCTCAGTTCAGGATAATGGGCTCTTAGACACAGCCCAAGCCAGGACAAGTAACAAACCATCTTAAAACTTACGCCCAGGCTACCCTCGGTCTAGTATTCCAGCCCAATCCTTGCCAGAAGCTGCTCGGGTCTGAAAGCCCGACGGCACAATGCAGCCCATTAACAACCCTACTGTTGATCAATTCGTTGGTTGGTCATCAACGTCGTGATGTAAAGGTAGTGGAACCAGAATATTATAGAGACTCATCTCTGCTACACACATGCCAAACACTTAAACCAGCCGTCGCAAATCCCGGTTGTGGGCCGTAGTCTGGTGGCCCACCGTTAAAAAACAGTAGTAATAAGTGACCACTCTATCAGGTGTTGTTAGAAGGTGAGCATTCAGCACAGAAGCACAACAAAGAGATAACAAGCTGTCATGGGATGTGTCATTTTTTTGGCTGTGGTCAATCCACGGTGGGGCCCACAATCAGGACGGTTCTTATTTCAAACAAAATCCAGCCATGTATACAGTGAAGATGGGTGTCGACCATATCCCGGTCCCACCAATACTACCTTCTTAGTTTCAAAAGGGAATGGACAAAAAATAGTTGTGGATGTGGTCCCACATATCAGTGGAAGATGCACCGTCCATGTTTGTTGACTAATACAAAAAACAAAAATGTGAGACGTGCAAGCTTCATCACTGGGAGAAATGATTTGTTTTAACCGTCCACTTTTATACGCAATCAATCGGTGGTTGGAATAATCGGTTTGCTACCATTTTTACATGGTGTCCGAAGAAATGTGTTCTTGATCTAATGGACGGCTCAGATGGTTGGCTGGACCGTCAGTGTGTCCGCATGTGGTGATATGGGGGCAGTGGATCCTTTCTCAAAGATGCTACATTATCTAATCTATTTCTCTTTTCTCCTATGTTATTAATTGTAATAAAAACTTCTCTAAAAAAAGCAAAATACAAATATAGGAATAGAACATAATCAGCTGCTTGGTTTTGAAGTGTTGGAGAGCTTAATTCTCCTATTGATCTCCTTCTCCAGCTCTTCAATGCCACCCACCTCCTCCAATTCCTGTCACATGCATCACAACACAACATTTTCATCTCCCGCAATCACCATTCGACATTCCAAATCATCAGTCCGTTGTGGCTCACCAGGGATGGAATATGAAATCTATTTCATAAGACTATCTTAACATTCGTATATGTGACCACACACAGACCATTAACCATCACGAGGAGATACTAAGACAGTCCACGTTCAACTGTAAAAAGGTAAAAAATAAAAATAAAAATAAAATCCCACCAGTGTATTGTTCATTGAAAACTGGGCTATGCCGTGCGGATTAGGTGTGGCCCTTACATTGGAGCCCACCTTCATGTATGTATTGTGTATGCATGCCGTCCATCTGTTTTGCCAGATCATTTTAGGGTATGAGCCTAAAAATGAATCAGATCTAAATCTCAAGTGAACCATACCATATGAAACAGTTGTAAATGATTATTAAAAACTTCTTGTGGGCCACAAGCAGTTTTGGATCAAGCCCAACATTTACTTTTTCCTTCATCCAGGTTTGTGTGACCTTTTTTTTTATATATAAAAAAAATAAATAAATTTATTTTTCCTTCATCTAGGTTTGTTTGACCTTTTTTTTGTTTTTCCTATTAGCTTGTTAGTACACCCACTGTCAGTTCACACTTCACTGTTAGCCAACCCCTAGCTTGTTAGTACACCCACTGTCAGTTCACACTTCAGTGTTAGCCAACCCCACTAGGGAATCGATACCAAGACCTCAGTGTTGAAACGAGGTATCTTTCACTTAGTCTACCACTTGAGCTATGGATCAGGGTGTGGTTTGTGTGACCTTATCAACATGTTGGATGGACCCACTGTTTCTTATAGTATGATCCATGTGAGATTTGGATTTGCTTCATTTTTGGGCTCATCCTCTAAAATGATCCGGCAAGAAAGATGGACAACGTGGATACACAATACATACATTAAGGTGGGCCCCTCACTAAGGGCTACACAGTCGGCCAGGGCCGCACCTGATCCTCTCATTGCTTTAGGCTTGGGCTTGGGCTTCGACCTTTTAGCTCGTCTCCATGAGCTGGGCTTGGACGTGACATGTAAGTCCCGATCATTATTGGGCTAATCTGAGCCTCTTTTAGATTGTTTTAGCCCGTTCTGGTTCAAATTTTCCATGCCAACTTCTGTTTTCAAAGGGGTATGGAAAGGGATTTGTTATAAACAAAAAGGACATTTAGGTAATTTGGAAGTGCTCCATAAAAATGTTTTTGTTATTTTAAAATGTCGATGCTGATACCTTAAGCTCATATGGTCCACGGGTAGCACATGACACTTGATACATGTGGCATGCATAACTCTAATTAAACTAACTAAATTGCAGAATTCGTTGTCCAAGTCACAATTCCAAAATCAGATTGGTTGAACAACCCTATCGGTGACGGAAACAGGACCATTGGATATAAATAAATAAATAAATAATCGTACCTTTGGTCCCAAGAACAGTCCATATGGTACTCCATTGAATTTATCTGTATGGTGGATCTATAAATGGCAAATAATCAAAGAACCCATGTTAATTGGTTGGCTTATTTTCAATTAATATAAAGTTTAGAAAACAATGCGAGTTTCCCACATCTCGCTAAATGAGGAACGCATGCCTGCAATCCGGACCGTCTGTAACCGATCTATTAGCACGATGCTAAGGGTAAACTCGCCTGGTTCATCTGATCAACGAACTTTTTTGGCTTTGGTCCACCCACGATGGACCCACGTATGGACAGATGTACTTGCATACATGCCACGTGTCAAGTGGATAGCTTGTGATCATTTAGTGAGTTGTAGCTGCCCCCACCTTAGAGTGTGGTCAAGATGGAGAATAAAAGAAGATGAGTGCAACTTTCATTTATTAATATATTTACTTGGTGGGCGGCCGCAACCCTCCGAAAGTAAGGCACGTCAGCGATGGGCCCCACAGGAAATCTACGGTGTACGAGGCCGTCGTGGACGAACATATAGGCCATGCCAAACATGGTGATTCCCAGACCCTGCAATCAAATACATTACCCATTTTTCACGGTCCAGAAAATTCGAAGAATACAATACGAATTGGCACCCTGTGAATTATTTGAGGGGTGAGGACTACTGTGTCAGTTTTGCACAGTTTAAAGAATGGTGGTGACTCATCCTCCTCACATGTCACTAAGTGCAGCCATCCAGGCCGTCCAGTTTGTGGGCCTAGTCTGGATGCAGCATCCACATCCCTAAAATCACACTGATATCATGAATCCAATTAATGGCTATTAAATGGATGGTTAAGATTAGAATAGTGAGTTGCTCTACTTGTAGAGAAATATCAGATGGCTAATATTACCATCTCAGTGCAAGTTTTTGGTGTGGATGGTATGGATTGCCGTGGAACATGGATCCGATTAGGTGTTGCCCGGGTAACCTTTTTGTGAGTGTTTATAGCTCATTTTATGCCATGGTCTAACAAATGATGCGGATTCAAATTTGAAGATAACAACAATACAGGAAACGGTGGTTATCACCGTTAAAAACTACGGCCCACCATAAAGTTTATTTGCCATCCAACCTGTTGATAACGTATCAAAGATATAAATGAAGGAAAACACAAATATTAGCTTGATCTAAAACTTTAGTGGCCCGCAAGAAATTATTTATGGCTTGGATATACAATACATACATTTGTTGGTGTCAGATGCCTTCAATATGAAGTATCACTGTTTGATGACATCAAACTAGCTTCGATGACATTGAAGCCAGTTCAATTACATCGAAGCAAACTCAATGCCATTGAATTTTTTCAGGATTTTTACCCTTCATCGCTGGATAGTTTTGGTTATTCTAAGATGTCATTGAAACACCTTCGATGACATCGAAGCTTTCATGCAAATTTTCTACATAAATGGAGATTTTGCGATTTTTTGTTTCGTAATCCTTCTAAGTGTTTCTAAAAGGGTCCTTCTAAATGTTTTTAAAAGGGTTCTAGGGTTTTAAGTCTGGTAAGTCTTCTATTTTTGTAATCTATGCTTTTAAAGTGGAATTTTGTATCGCTTTGTGTCGTGGTTTTTTCCCGCAAGGGTTTTCTACGTTAAATGTCTGTATTCTTTTGTGTTTGCTTAGTTTTCTTGGATTGCTATCCTAGATCTAGATCTATGTGATTCTATAGACTAAATTCGAACAACATTAAGGTGGGCCCTATGGTAAGGGCCACACCCACCAACGTGGTACCTTATCTACTTCTTGTAAAACTACATTGTGTGTACGATTGACGAGTCCCCACCATTTTTTAAAGTTGTGCATAACTAAATATACAGCAAGGTCTTCATTCATGGCTCAGTGATAAATAGGGGTGTACACGAGTTGATCCGAGTCAAATTGGGATCAACTTGACCTGATCACCGGGCCAACATGTCCAGCCCGAACTCGGCCTGGTCAGTAATCGGGCCGAGTTCGTGCTAGTTTCGGACCTTACAACAAGTTTACAGGAAGGGCTTTGACAGGTAATTCACGTCCCATTACAAGACCCTCGATCAACCGTTTAGATAGTTGAAATATAGACTCCACAAAAAATCTAATTGGTCAAGACATTATAATTCTTTTTTGTATTTGGATGAATCTAGGTCATTTAAGTTATACGTCTGTGAGGTGGATGAGTCACAGTCATTTTAAAGATGAGCGATGAATTATCCCAGAAGGATAAAGGGGAAAGGGACGGGTTGGGTTTTGAAATACACACACATACACACACACACATCACTTGACTGAGTCGGGCCAGGTCGAGTCGGGTTTCAGGTCGAGTCGAGCCGAACTGAGACCTATCCGAACTTGGCCCGGACTCAGTTTCAGATAGAAAAAAATGGCCCGTTCCGACCTGAACTCAGTTCTAGGTCAGGCCGAGTCGAGTGATTTAATCGGGCTAGCCCAGTTCATGTACAGCCGTAGTGGTAAACTCACAAGAGTTTCAAACCTGAGACCAGGGTGAGTGCCCATGTGGTGTGAGTGGGTGTGTGTAAAAAACAAAAAACAAAAAAAACAGCAGTACTATAAGAGGACACGGAGAAATTTTCACCACAAAAAGCCTCAGCAAATACAGACCACATAAGGCCAATAAAGCATGACGTAGCCCAAATTCCGTGGTGCCTACCGTGATGTATTTGTTTTGTCTGCGGGCAACACCCATTCATTTTGACATATCATTTAAGAACATAATCCTAAAAAATGTGGCAGATTGAAGGCTCACGTGGACCACACCAGAGGAAGCAACCGGGATAGAAAGCTTACGTTTTAGATCAAGCTAATATTTATGTTTTTCCTTCATATAGGTGCACGCAATCTTATAAACAGGTTGGATGGAAAACAAACATCATGGTGGGTCCTACAATGTTTTCAATGGTAGGAATTCAATCCAAGTCCGTCGCGGCACCTTGGCACCTACGGTCGGGATGGAAGAATAGGAGTGGATCCATCTCTCAAAGTATCCGTTGAAGGCTAATCATTTGGAACCGTCCATCTGATCACACTAACTGTGGTCGTAAACTGAACCAAAACATACATGGACACGGTTATCCAAGCCACCTGATCGATCGCCCTCAAAGAAAAGGTGGGAGTTCAAAAACAAATCCGTTTAATGGTCTCTTATTTGGGAGGCGGTTTGGGCCTGCAGGGGTGGCTAGTGGCTAGTGGTCGGTGCTATGTGGGCTTCGCCATGATGTATATGTTTTACCCAGGCCGTCCATCCATTTTTCCTGATCATTTTAAGGCTTGATTCGAAAAATGAGGCATGTCTAAATCTCAGCTGGACCACACCACTGGAAAACAGTAGTGATTGAATTTCCATCATTAAAAACCCCAATACTTGACATCCAACCTGTTGATTAGGTCATACAGACCTGGATGAAGGAAAAATATATACAAGCTTGATCCAAAACCTTTGTGCCCCCAAGAAGTTTTTCAACACTGTTTCCTGTGATGTGGTCCACTTGAGGTTTGGATCTATCTTAATTTTGGTCTCGTATGGTAAAATGATCTGGAAAAATGGATTGACGGCGTGGATGAAACACATACATCATGGTGGGGCCCACATAGCACTGACCAATCGCCATTGGCTAGTGGCTAGGTCACCAGCCAATCCGCGTCCAAGAAGGATAAGGCCCGGCAGATGGACAAGCACGATTGATGCATCACCTCTGCTTCGTGTGCAGTGGGGGGATGGATTCACCCACCATATTCCCGTTCTTTGTGAAAATCCGGCAAGGGTAGAAATGGAAATCGAAAGAGACTATTTTATACTCACAGCACCGAAGCAGAGGCCAGGAACGAGGCCTTTATTGAAGAATCCGTACGAGAGAAGGGCGATAGCAGGACCTGCGTTGATCATTGCAAAAACGTCGTTGAGCTCGAACGGACCGTCTCTTGGCCGATGGTGGGACTGCACCCATGTGCGTAAATTAAGTCAGTACTCATCCCATGCGCACGGTAGCATCATCACATGATTTGTGAGAGAGAGAGAGAGGGGGGGGGGGGGGGGGGGGGGGGGGGATAGATACCTCATGCATGTGCCACAAAGAAGCATGCCAGAGCGATTTGTGGGCCCATCGAGCCCAGAACTCCATTCCCACCTGAGAAGAAGAAAAGCCCGTGTGCAAGTTAGCAAAAAGCATTAAATTACCAAAAAGACCCTGGCTTTTAGCTCAGAATTACAAGGGAGGGAGTCTTACAGCGGCCCCGACGGACAGAGCAAATGTACCGAACATTTCAGAAACCGGAATCACTCCACCCTATCAATGAAAGAAATCAAATCGAAAAAAGAAAAATATTTAGCAAAATCAATGAAAATTGGGACTGATTTCTACGAGCTCAGGGGAAGAGGGCGGAAATCTAGACGCAAATTGAAAGAGAGGATTTTTTTAATCCGCGTCGGGATTCCCGTACCTGAAACTGCCACGAGAATCTGTAATAAACGGCTGCAATAGCCATGGATGTTATCCCGAAGCTCGACATGATCGCCGCGATGAGGTATGTGGACCGCTCGGATCTCTTCCTCGCCATTCTCTCCGCGGCACGAACGGCCGAGATCTGCTCCCTGTTTTCTTCTAATACTACTAATACTCGTTCTTCTTTTTCTAGATGATCTTCCTTCTTGTCTGAGGTCAGGAAGCAGACGGTTGAGATCGGTCTCCTCCTCCGCTGAATAATCCTGTCCGTTCGATGAGTCAACGAAGAGAAGAAGAGGAAGCCATTGCTTATACCGGTCCTGGGTTTCGGGCCGAGGAAGGGATTTCGGCCGAAACGATACGGTTTGAGGGTCACGGCAGCTGAAATGCCAGCCTCCATGGCTCTCTTTTCGACCTCAAAATCACAGAGAGAGAACTTTCAACCTCGAAACGGGCTTTTATCATAAAGGGAAGATGATACGGTACAGCCCGTAGAACCGGAATATGGTACAGCGTCTCTCGACAATACACGTGGCAGGGTGATTTATCACTCGGAACCGTCCATGAAGTTTTCTTTTCGTTACCATCGATGATGAATAGTCGAAGATGGATATCCATTGGATGATCCTAACCACCCGATGGGTGGCCTTCCAAACAAGGATAGGAAACAGGCATGGTTGACGGTCCACGTAAGAGCGAGGGAAAATGAAAATGGATTGATGGTATAAGATTGCCTGATAAGTGTGATCTTTTTAAATCATGGGCCATCCCTCTAAAGGCAACTGGATATACGCTCCCCATCAGAGACGTCAACCTTATTCCGGATCCGACACCTCAGACTGGAATCCTAGGTTGATCATGTTTAATGTGTAGCAACCCATGTGTATCGATACTAAATTTTGAATCATATAAAATTCGAATTGATTAAAATAAATAATTTAATTTTATGATTATTAATAAAATTAAATACTTAATATAATTGGTAAAAGTGATCTTGGTGGAAGGTAAGGTTTGTGGATTAATTCCTAATACTGCGATAAATTAAATTTTTGTGAAAATTACGAAATTTCAAAGGAACCTTTTCCATCCACAGCTTTCTCTTTATAAAAAGTAGTAGAGAAAGTTATTAGTTCGTTATTTTGAAATAGTTTCTGTTTGTTGATTGAAAAACTCTAGATTTACACAATAAATGGGGGTGGATCTACCGTATGCCTATTGTTTCCATTTACGAGAAGTTTAAAGGTAAAAAGACGGCATTTGCATGAGATCTTGTGTTGTAAATATTAACTTTGAACAATTTGGTCATGTCAATTTAGATAGGATTGAATCAAAGTTTCTTAAGGATAAATCATGTTAGGGCTTCAACATTTAGAGTAATTTGACTGTTGAATTGCCCACAACAATCTATGGATATTATTGATAATAATATATTATGTTGTAGAACGGTTTTAACTAGCTATTGTAGATTTTGATAATTCAGTTCTGAGCAATCATTTGATTTTTCCAATTTCTAAGATGGGAATAATCATTGGATTGTTTGGACCTAACCCTTGGAGTGATTAAATCCATAAAGGCCAAGGAGACGGAGGAAAAATCCTAAAGTTTTCAAAAAATCAAATTGAGTAAAAGAACTTAATTGACTTCGGTCGATTGATTAAAGTTAGTTTTTCAATCAATTGAACATGTTGATTTTTGTCCAGCAACTAAAGACTGAAATTCATAATATGGTTTAACTGATTGAAGTCTTAAGTTTGATCGATCAAGGGTTTCTTCAACAAATCTCAATCGATCGAGGGTATTAACTGAGCATAGTGAAATATGTTCAACGACTAATTTGAATTATTTTCAACATTTCTCGATTGATTGGTCAAAGGATTCAATCGATCGAAGGTGACCAAAAGTGTGTATAGACTTGAGTTGTAAAATCTGAATTGTTTTGATTTGTGGTCGATTGATCGGAGGATCGATCGAGGGCCTTCGATGCTTGCTCAATCGATCGATCACATTGATCGATAATTTTCCATTTTAATTTTTAACTAAGTTAATGGATTAATAAGATTATAATGGATTAATACTGAGTTATCTAACTTAACTAAAGGTAGACACCATTGGATGGAATAACTAAATTAAATTCATAAATTATTAAATTATTTAATATGGATTCATATTTTAGATTTTTAAGCACAGCTGATTAGAGGATTTAACTCTACAAAAAATAAGTGAGTGAATCCCAATGTGTCTCATACCTGTATGATTAAGATAGATGATATGGATGCTACGATTGTTATGGCTGTTATGATTGATATGGCTGTTTTGATTGATATGATTGTTATGTTGTTGTGTTATCATGTTAAGATGATCCTTATTATATGATTTACGCTCAGAACGATTATTAACGTAAATTAAATATGTGGACAAATAAATCATTGAAATCATAAATTCATTGTTTCCAATCTCGTTCCGGGAGATGTATGTATTGATTGTGCATGTCGAGGCATATAGTGTGTAGCATGCATTACATGCATCCATAACGTTCCTACGTTGATTCTTAAAGGCCTGCTTTAGATGACTGCATGCATACTTCGTGCTTGGGTTCCTGAATAATCTCCCTGAATGGTCTCTTAGTATATTCGTTACTAGATGCCCACATTAGTGGAAACCTAATCACGAAGTAGATGCCGGCTTTGCCTATGCCTACCTATGGTAGAAGCCTGTCAGGTGCAGATGCGGGTTGACAGATATTTAATTCAAGTAAGTGGACAATCATCCCACTTGACATGTATTTCATGACATTCTTTACATACATACTCATGCCTACACATATATTTGGTATTTTTTATGTTATCTTACCCGTGTTGTGTATGAACCATTATGGGGTTCACTAACAAGTCTAGCTAGCTAACATTGTGGATTGACAACTGTACAGAGGCGAATGAAAGATGAAATATTTTGAACCAGGTGCCAGAGAATGATGATTGGTTCGCGAATGAAACACAAGACCAATGATCGTATATGGCGGAAGATAATTTATTGCATTTGATGGATGATTCGTTCATACAATTGATTAACGAGAGAATTTAATTTTTATTCTTTATAGTACTAATGTTTAAATTTAAATTAATATTGTTCATAATCATGATTTTGTTAAACAACATTTCATCTTTTAGATGAATAAAATTTCAAATGGGTGGATGTAATTGAATTTTAGAATTTAATTATATGGCTGTGAATATGATGAAATTGGTAATGAAAAAGCATATGATTGTGTGAATGCATGAATGTTAATTTGGTGAAAACTTAGAATATATTAAATTACACCTCTAAATAAATACATGATGAGTAAAATTTTGTACACTTGGTGTATGAGTCATGGGTCTGAGGGTGTACACTGTGCATCCGAATTGTGGGGCGTGACTCCATGTTAGGTTAAATAAATTACAACATGATAGGTTAGGGGGGCGTTTGGATTGTAAGTTACTTAAGATAAGTTACTTTTGCCTTAAGTAACTTAACTTGATTTTTTTCTTATTAAACAAAAGTGATTAAGTAATTTCAAATAAAAAATTACTTATAATTAATCACAAACCAAACTTAGTTATTTTAAATGAGTTACTTATTTACTGTGTAAGTAGAAAAAGTAAATTATTTGGTGGTATCAAAACGAGCCTTAAATTGAAGAATAAAGAATCGAGATATACATCAATGATGGAGATTAAAAAGAATAACATGTACGTGTTGGTGTTGAAGATTTAGGAATAATAAGAAATCCTAATCAATGGCTTTCCAATGTAATTATGTTTTAAGTTTATAGCTTCTTTTTTTTTTTAAAAGAAAATATTTATGTTTACACCTTACTTGTCATGGTTAGCTCCAATAAATAGGATATCGACATGTGTTGATGCATTTGTAAATAAACCAGAAAAAGGTCCTCACAATTCTTAGAAGAAATATCGTGAAATTTTGAATTATAACTTTACCATAAACCTGTGTCATGCCTGAAAGGTCATTGCACTCAAAGACGTACGCATAACCGAAACCATAGATGTAGTTATTCTCCTAATAATATATGGTAAAAATATAAGTTGCGAATATGTAAAGTGCCTAGAAACCACACATAATTTAATGCAATACTAAAACGGTAACATCTAGTGACACATAACTGAATTTAATTGGCCATGCTTAATTGTAGACTTCTAAGTGATGCATCAAGAAGAGAAAGCTGTCTGACAATGGAAACATAACCACACACAACAACGTAATGATCGGCTAATCCCTTCTCAAAATATAAGTGTATCGAGCTAAAGCTACTAACCATTGATACATTAAACCGAAAAGCCAAGGGACCGTACACAAGGCCACCGCTTAACCTTAGCCTATAAAAGCATCAGAGAATGAGGATGAAGAGCCCCAGACATTCATTAATCCAAACATAACAAATCTCTTTTCTGCTCAATGCTGCCTATCAAATCTTTAGTCTTCACATGAACGCTTATCTTATCTTAGCCTATATCAAGTTAGGGTTGTTCATGAGTCGAGCTAGCTCGAAAAACTTGCTCGACTTGGCTCGAGTCAGCTCGGATTGACTCGACTTGAATGACCGATTCAAGCCGAGCCAAGCTAATTATTTGAAGCTTGAGTTGAGTTCAAGCCAAGTTCAACCAGGGGGCATTTCAACTCGACTCGACTCGAAGCTCGAACTCGAGCTCGATTAATAAATATATTAAATATTGTATATATAATATAATATAATATAATATAATATAATATTTCAATCTCTTGAGATCTAGCTCCACAATAGTATGATTTCAATCTCTTGAGATTTATATCTTGGGCAAAAAACCTAAGAAATTCTAGATGGATTCTTCTCAGATTTGTTAGAGCTTCAAAGAAATCTAATGTTCTAATTGGCAAGAGTTCTTTACTTGGATTTCTGATCTATGTTCTGCTTTGTTTCTTTTCTAGTATTCAGATTTCTACTGGTGGAGAAGATCAAGAATAGATCAGTTTTTACAGGTTTCCTTATCCGATTCGAAGCTTCGTTTGACTTTTTCATTGGGTTTTGCTTTGATTCTCTTAAGATTTTTGAATTTTTCATTAATGGAGCAGGATCAAGAACAAAATCCATTACTCTCTCACCCAACAAGCTTGAGCTTGACTCGAGGTAAACTCGACTTGACTCGAACCACTAGCTCGACTTGACAGCTTTGGCAAACAAGCCAAGCTTCAATGTTGAGCTCGAGCTCGAGTACATCATGGACAAGCCGAGCCGAGCTTGACCCACCTCGACTCGACTCGGCTCGATGCCCACCTCTAGGTCAACCTCTCTACTTTTATCCAGCATGATGTTGTAGAAAGTATGAATCGATTAACATAAATTTAGTTTAGATTCTCCACTTTTGTCCAGCATATCACTATAACAAGACAGATTTAGTTTAGTTTTATCCATGATCTCATCATTAAAACTTTTTAGTCTCTAAATTCTTACTTCAGTGATTATCTTGGCTAGAACATGTTGGCCAAACCACGACATCTTACAATCATATAGGTTTTGATGACTATCTCATATCCATTAGGTCTAGAAGGCTGACAATTGTCTATGATCGACCTCTTAAATTATCTTCGCTAATTTCTTATACTTTATTTAGTTTTTTACTGTTTGGATTGCATTCATATTTAGTTTAATAAAATTGATATTATGATTTTACTTTCCATTTTCTTTCTAAATGTTTATTTTGTTGGTGAATGCAACCAAACTAATATTTTTGTGACAAACGTTTCTATCTTGGAAAACAGAAAGAAAAAAGAGTTCATTCGAAGGACTAGCTCTCTTTTTCATAAATTACATGATTCCTTGTTAATAAGTGACTGACTAATTAGGCCAATCTTAACAAATCTAACCATAATCTGGCTATTTCGGTGCCTAAGGTTATAAAGTGTAGGTTAAATTTGAGTTAAATACTCGTGTAATGAAAATTAGACAATTCACTACTAGAATGAGTAGGTGTTTGAATTGAAGCCCAACAACTTGATATCCACGATTGATGCATAGATCTGTTCGTTATTTCAGGATCAAGTCAAGCAGAATGGATAAGTTGGGGGGTGTGTAATTCATATGATGAAAATGATATGCAAAAATCAGTCTTATATACACACACACACCCCTAAAGCTTAGCATACCACACCACGTGAACTTAGCATTTTGAGAGCAATTTTACGTTTTCCCATTAATGCGGTCTGTATGAGTTCACGGGCCTTTTTTCTAATGTATTTATAACGAAAATAACGGTTCTCATGCAATAAATGAGCAGATTTTACATAAACAACGTGGTATAGCGACAGCCTCGTTTTTTTTTTTTTTTTTTTATCTTTTTAACACACGCACACAGAACCTACACACTCACGCAAGTTGAATTTCACCGCCTATGGATGCTCGAAGCCTTGCCTGGGTGTTGAAACTCCTGAGAGTCTACAGCCAGGCTCGAAGTGGCATCACCTAATTCCGTGGGCCCACCATGATGCGTATTTTGTGTCCTTGCCGTCCACCTATTTGGAGAGTTTATTTTAGGACGAGAACCAAAGAATGAGTTAAATCCAAAGCTCCAGTTGTCCCCATCACACAAAAGGGTACATTTACTCCCACAGTTAAAAACTTTTAAAGAACATAAAAGTTTTAGATTAAACTGGTATTTGTTTTCTTTCCTTTCTTTCATGGTTTTTTTTAACTTTTCAACTGGTTGGATTTCAAATAAACATCATGGTGGGCCTTAAGATAGTTTCAATGGTAGGAATTGCTCTCCACATTGTTTTTCATGGTAGGGTCCACTACAGCTTTATATACTCTTAAATCTTTGGCTCCGGCCATAAAATGATATCTCAAAATGGATGGACGGTGTGGATAAACACATACATCATAGTGGGCCCACATAACTTGGTGACGTCACTTCAGCAGACTCTCGCTGCTAAACCTGTCAATAGCTAATCCGCGTCCAATATGGTAAACCCCACGTGGCCTTGGGTGGTCTGCTGCCACCCGCGGCTCTGCCGCATCTTTGAATCGTCCACTGAGGTCTGAGTGGCAGCAGAAAATCCCATGGAATTGACCAAAACTACGAAGATGCCACCACGCGAATATATAGGCGACTTGTAAACATGCGCACCCAAGGCGCAAAGCGTATGCCTTGGGTGCTCTTTTACACGTAGGCACGTGCCAAAGTAGTAGAAGGACGTGGCATCTGATTAGTCAATAAGGTGGACTTCCAGCACAAACTCTACTAAAAAAATTCAACACTCCAACCGTCCATTAGGTTAGCCCTATGCAAAAATCAACGACATCCACTTATTAATTGGACCACATGTAAATTTTGTTATTTATTGACAGACGTTGCTTTCTATGTTCTGGCTCACCAATGAGTAGAAGGAGCTCTTTTTTGTACTAGGTGATCTGCCTGGCAGGGCTAACCTATTGGAATGGTTGAATGTGATATTCACTTAATATGTTTGAAGTTATTCAGTGCGTGGACCGTTACTAGAGGTCCATCTCATTGGACTTCAAACCCACTGATTTGAGTGGTGATAACCTTGCCATCCACGACCGCAACTAATTGACCAATGGTTTAGATTGTGGAAACATGAACGGACCTCATTCTCCCCCACTTTACCTTCCCTGCGTGATCACACCTACGCTAGTCGTTGGATTTTACCGTGGCATTTTGGTAGTTTTAATGAGAAATGGAACCCATCAAGGGAGTCACTGACGTAAAAGCAAGGAAACGGATTGGCTACTCCCCTGCCATCAGCCCATGGCTGGTTGTCGGTGCTCTGTGGGCTCCACCATGATGTATGTATTTCATCCATTCCGTTCATACAGTTTTACGTATCATTTTAGGGTGAATATCGAAAATGAGAGGGAAATAAATCTCAGGTTGACCAGACCACAGGAAAACAATATTGATTGGATATCCACCATTAAAACCCTCCTAAGGCCCGCTGTATGTTTATTTGACATCTAATCTGTTGATTAGGTCATACAGACCTAGATGAAGGGAAAAAATAAGAATCGGCTTGATCCAAAACTTTTATAGCCCTTAAAAGGTTTTTAATGGTCGATTCTCATTCAACACTTTTTCCTATAATGTGGTACACTTGAGAATGGGATATAAGTAATTTTTGTCTTTACAAATAAAATGATCTGAAAAAATAGATGGACGGCATGGATGAAACACATACATCATGGTGGGACCCACATATCACCGACCACAGCCAAATGGCTGATGGCAGGGGGAGTAGCCAATCCATTTCCCCGAAGCAACATGCGACGAATGTAGTAGTCGTGTGGAGCGGACGCTGCCTCTGCGCGATATCTGTGGCTGAAAGGTGCCACACGTATGATAGAGAAACCTTTTCTCTAACGGACGCCAGTTAGCTACCGAAATCTATCCTATCCGTGCACTAAGGGCCCGTTTGGCCGGTCGGATTGGAAGGGATTGGATGGTTGTGAAAGGGATTGGAAGTTAAATCCCGAGAATGGCCGGCCTGCCAAACAGAGCTGGTGATCTGATCCGAATCCCATGATCCTCAGACAATCCACTGACAACAACATCATTACCTTGAATCCCATTCAATCCACCCTAATCCGTTCAAATTTGCCTAAGGACGTGTTGGTTGGTTGGATTAGAAGGGATAGAAGGTTTAATCCCCGGATTAGTTGGGCGTGCCAAACGGACTGGATATAGCAATACGTGGATACAACAATCCCATGAATTATAAGAGAATTCACCGACAACATCATTACTTAGAAATCCATGCCATCCACCCTGATACCATTCAATTGCTTTTAATTCACCCGTTCAAACGGGCCCTAAATGGATAATGCTAAATAGATAATGTGCATACTACGGAATCCAAGTACAAGTGGATAAGTACGATTCACTCATAGATGTGTGCACAGTAGTTACAATTTCTCAAAAAATAAAAATAAAAACTGAACCGTGATGGGAACTCGAGTGGGCCTACTGTGATGTTTTTGAGAAATCATTCTCGTCCGTCCCTTTTTTTATTTCATTTTAGGATATGATGTAAAAAATGAACCATATCCAATGCTCAAGTGACCGGTAATAAAAGAAAAGATGATTAGGGAAATTTCTACAGTTGAAACCTCCTTGGGTTTGACAGTGATGTTTATATGTCATCTATACAGTTAATAATGTAATTACAACCAGATGAATTGAAAATTAAAATATTAGTATGATTCAAAACTTCCGTGGCCCCATGAATATTTCAACTGTGTACGTTTGATTATCACATTTTCAGTCCACTTGAGCATTGGATACGGTTTATTTTTGGCATCGTGTTCTAAAATGAAATCACAAAACTGATGGATGGGAAACATTTCTCACAAACATCACAATGGGTCCCACCTAGGTTCCCAGCGCGGAAGGCTTTATGTAACATCCTAAATTTTCACTGTTTTGGATTTTCAAAAATTCTTTATTTTTTTTAAATGTAATTAATTTATATTATTATTTACTGACCATTGGCACTCAATGTTAGTTTATACACGGGTGATACTAGTAAAGAACCGCACAAGTCCGATTAATCAATAGTAGGAAGCCAACGAATCTGCCCGATCACTTGAACATCAAGTTTAACCCCATGATTTACTCGCGTAGGTTCCAAATCTAATCGACTCAACACTAACTAATCAAGACAATCATAACTAAATTAAGGATCTAACCGAAGCCGAGTCAGATAAGGCCTGAATTTTGACTAATAGACCAAATCAGCCCCGTTACTCTTTTAGCGTAAAATCGACGGTTTAGAGTAAACATGACCAAATCTCCACTTTCACTACTTATAAGTAGGCCACACTATGAACATAGCTAATCCAAACCCTAATCATTGCCCACGAGAAATCTCAATACCTAATTCATTTTATAAATGCCCCGATTTTCCGAATGAGCTCTAAACTGCTCATTATTGGGCCACTAGTTCCAAAACTATAGAATAATGTCCATCTTATTGGGCTTGACGTCCATCATGGGAGTCGGACCTGGGTACTGTCCAGAACTGCTCAACTTGAGCTAAATGACGAGTGCATGAGAAGTACAAATACCATAAAGGAAGATGTTGAAACTTAAGTGAACTGGATCATCCACTCTTATGCAAAGTTGAAGATTTCAGACCATCAGTTTACTACCAAACTTCATATGTGCAGTAAGGATATTTTCCTGCTCATATCCGTATAGTCGCGGCCCCGATCGACTATCGGTGACCGTTGAATAGACTTCTAACCATATCTGTTGATCGGCGCATCCAAATGGTGGGCCGAACATGTCCATACATAGATCATCATTAGGGCTAATTATCCTATAGTGTAAGCAATATGTACACCCCATAGTGGGCCCTAGAGGCTAGAAAAATCCTCTCATAGAACTAATATAGTAAAAACCCAACCCTTAGGGCCATTTACACAAAATCTGACATTATAAAAAGGCCTTATTTGGACACCCCCTCCTCCCATACGAATTTCATGCCCTAGAGCAAGAGAAAAAAAGGCAGAAAGAGAGAAGAAAAAGAGGAGAAAGGAGAAGAGAGAGACCTTAGAGTGTGGGTGTTGGTGCATCTCCGCCCTCTCATCCCCTCTTTAGCCGCTTCGCTATAGCCGGAGTCGTCGTTGGAGCTTTCCTGACAATGGTTGGAGGTAATTGTTGAATCTTAAATATAATTTAAGTTTTCAATAGTTGTTTATCCCAAATCTCATAAGCTTGTATGTTTGTTTAGGTATTTTAATAATTTTCTCTAAAAACCTAACCCTAGGAGCTCAAAATCGGAGATTCTTTCTTAAAGGTGCGGACTATTATTCTTAGGTGGCCTAATACCAATTTTAGTATGAATCTAATGATTATGTTTGATTGGGTGATATATTTGCATAATCTAAACAAAATTTAGACAAGACCTTACATTTTAGATCCTCTCAATCAACATGAAATGATTATGAAATGTTTGTTGTTCCTCAACATGATTGGGCATGAATTTGATAATTGTTTGTTCATTCCTTGTTTGATTTTTGTACAATGTTTCCTTATAACATGTATGATACATCAACCCTTGTGTATTTTGTACTATGAGATACATGGAATTCTTGGCTTCCTTACTAACTCATACAACACACTTGCACATTTATTTCGTAATAATATTAACAGTTACATTTATAGAGAAACTTGAATTTATATGTTTAATGTATGACTACTTGACATCACTTGTGTTAGATGATAAACCCTAATTTGTTGAAACTCTATTGAATACTATCAAATTCCTAGGTTGCTTAAGAAACTGAGGTGAGAGAAGGTGGTCTCGTTTGTAGGACTATCCTGAGGCTAGATCAACGGATTTGGGCGGATGCGAACGGGCGACAATAGTTGGACTACATGGGTCACTTGTACCCGATGTCATCCGTCACATACTCGCCTAAACTCGCACGGTCTAGTCCACTTACTGACCAACCGCGTTTATTAACCATGTCTGCTCACGCCTGTATGGAACCTATAACACCCTTCAACGACTGAAGCCCATTGATAACCATCTGAAACTGATCCACTGACTCGAGAGCCGGATATGGTGGAATGTGATACTGTGTCCGAGCTATCGGTCTACACTGGGGTGATGAGCCTCCCTGTAGTGACCGCGAGCGATCCCTTTTCTCAGCACTCCTCATGTGCTTGAATCGGGGATGGGAAACCCGATGGGATCAAGGATCGTAGGGTCCTGGCCTTGCACGTTCAGAGGTCTTGGCCTCGCAACCAGTTGAGGGCAATGATACGTAGGGTGTACCTATTTTCCCAATCTACTAGATGAACGGAATTAACTAAATATTAGGTTAACATTATTCACGCATCGCATTAGTTAGGATTTGATGACTCGGTAGTTGAGACGCCATGAGGGATTATAGGTCATGCGGGATCGTTAGAGAAAGTCGCTTGAGGGAGTGTTGTTGTGAGGTCATGCATCATATCATAATATATGTACGTGCATTAACAAGACTAATTTGAGATCTATGAATGTATGCCTTTCATTAAATTCATCATATAATCGCTGCTTTTTGTAACTTAAGACTAATAGTAACCACTGAGTTAGGTACTCGCTCCCATTTTGAGATGGTGTTTTAAAAAACTAACCTGACCCTTTACTAGATGCAGGTGAGGTGGAACTCGATGAGCCGAGTGAGGTGAGCATGGATGTAATGTCTCAAAAAAATTCGTATAAAGACCCGAGTACCACCTCAAGCAGAAATCACTCAGGACAAAATCCTTTAAAAATTAGACAAGAATTAGCTAGTGCTAAACTAGAGTACTTGTGAAATTAGCACTAATCACTTTAAATATGATCTGCAAGACCCAAAACGTGTAGAATCATTAACGCTACTTTACACTGAAATCTAGAATCAATCTCTAAACTTGGTTGCTCTCGGGAGCACCTTAAAACTCCATATCGGACCTAGACCACGCGTCGAAAGTCCAATTACCCCGCAACTATATGGTTATGACCGCCTTGCTGGACCTGACAACCACCTGAAAATCAAGTCCTAATAGTATCCAAAAGCGCACAACTTGAGTCCAGAGTGAAGTATGTGAGAAATGCGAATATCTTTAGAAAATGAACTGAAACTTAAGCGAATTGAGTCGGTTCATTTGTAGGCCAAATTTAAGGATTCAGACCGTCAGAATCTAACCTAATTACACCCTCGGATCAAGAAAAATTTTCAACCCATGTCAGAGTACTTGTGACCCTGATCAAGTATCGGTGACTGTTGAACTGAACCAGGTCTGCCGCGACTGATCTGCAAACCTGATTGGACCGAAAACTTAGCCTGACCTAGATCCATGGTCAGGGAACTTAAGTTCGACCGCATTAAGAAAAGAGGCCACCAGAAGTGCTCTGTTGGACTGAAACAGATGCCCTTTGGATATAACCTAAGTATACCTTGGCCTTGGGGCCATTTCCATCAGTCGCAGGCCTATATAAAGGCTTAAAACCCCCTCTCTCTCACTCCATACGAATTTTCTAACCTAGGTGAGAGAAGAGAAAAGAAAGAGAAGGAAAGTGAGAGAAAGTGTGAGGGAAGTTAGGATTTTGTTACAGAGATCATTCCCTACAGCTCTACGTATCGAAACACCGTTACTGTATCGCTATACCGGCGATTTTGGTTCCGCTTTCAGGTAAGAAATTCTAATCCTAATCTGTTCTAGAGATTCAAATATAATAGATGAGGGAATAACTAACCTATTCCCTGTTATAGGTTGTTGTGGTGCCGTAGACAAAGACTTAGTGTTTAAATTGAGTTCGTTATGAGTCTACCAGCATAAAGTGCGGACTATAAACGTTTATGTTTTGATTTTCAAGGTTTTCAATGTCGGTTAATGATTTATAACTGATTTGGGTGCCATTTCACATGCTAATGCAAAGATTCCTTCGTTTTACAGATATATATGAATTATGTTGAGTATAGTGTACTCCATATGTTAGTTGAAATGATTGAATGCGTAGAGAATTTAGATTTGTGTTTGACATGATTATCCGTCATAGATATAGGGTTGTTGTATGTGCGACAACTCCTTGGCGAAAGGATTTGCCCTAATACATGTTATGGCCAACATACGTCATGTATGTTATAGTGTGTAGTCTAAGTGTTTGTTGAAATGACTGAATGAATATGGGATTATGATTTGTGCCTGCCGTGTCTATGGAATGCAAATACATGATTGCTGTGTATGTGACAACTCCTTGTTGGAAGGATCTGTCCAATTATATGTTATAATCAACATATGTTATGTATGCTGGTATGTGTAGTCTAAGTGTTTGTAAAAATGTCTGTATGATTAAGTATTTTGTGCATTGTACTTTATATGGGTGTCGAGATAAGATTCTCAACTACCTTAACTGTGGGTATAAATCTCTCCATGCAACCTGTACTATATTGTCTGTTTTACTTATGGAATGCGTATGTGTGAATCCATATTTATGCCGTATTTCATAAAATGCTAAAATGGTTGTAGGATCTGAATTATTTGTTCAATACTGCTTTTACTACTTCATGTGATTACTTGTTGAAATCGAGTGTGGTTGGGATTATCAAATAGTCCAGGAAATTGGTAATAGGTTCTGATTTGGTGGCTGAGATCGTTTCGCCACATAGGACATGTTTCGAGGAATCCGAGTCGTACGCTGGTTGTAGATAGTAGCTAGGTCATGTGGAGTGCTTACACACTTCATGTCGATAAATTTGATGTGCGCTCGTACCAGTTGAGCTCGTCAAGTAACTCGATTGACTCGATGTATGTTCACCATGTATAGACGCTACTGCTTAAACCTAAGGTACCAAACTCACCAGTGAAAACCCCGTTAACCTTGGTACCTCGATCCGCTAAAACTTATGAGCCGGACATGGTGGTATGGGATACCGTGGTCGAGCTGTCGGCTTATGCTGGGGCGATGAGTCTCCTCGTAGTGACCAGTGAGCAATACCGCCTTGTGAGCCGAATACGGTGGTATGAGACACTGTATTCGAGTTATCGGCCCATACTTATCAAGTGACGAGCCTTTTGTAGTGACCTCGAGCATACTTTGAGACTGTGTTGAGGCGACAAGCCTTTCCGTAACAACTACAGTATAAACTAGGCCTACACTGATCAGATGACGAGCCCTTTGTAGTGACCTAAAATCGCAACATCGTATGAGATTTACTAGGACTGACAACCCTAGAATGGATCATTGTTTGCGAATTGATATAAGGGAGGTACCTTAGCTTCCTAATCCAGCTGTACGAATAAATCTAAGTAAGAACTTGGTAATCATGACCATAATATTGCATTGCATGGTGCTTTGGCGAGGAAGTAGCATGTGTCTGGAGTGGTGCATGCCGCGATCGTGAGATGAAGTTCTCTGAGGGAGTGTTGGTAAGGGCATACATCATTATCATACCATCCTTGCATTAACAAGAGTACTTAGGGCTTGAATATTTTATTGCTTTATCATTACTAGTTGATTGAATTGATAACATGTTAACCTTTGCATTATAATCCCACCGAGTTGATCACTTACTCACACGTTCTGGGATAGTATTTTAAACACCAACCAGACTCTGTCTTAGCTGCAGATGATGACACGACGCATGAAGCCGAGCCAGACTTTTACGTCGATGAGGAGGAGTTCTCATATATGCAGTTATCAGGCGGGTTTTCGTAAGCCGCTCTAATCGACGGGGATTGTTCGGTTGCTGACTAGATGACATTATACATTTTGTATTTTTTAGAATTTTGCATATAAATATTTAACCTAGTAACATGATCATACTCAGGAGACTTACAATCGCTTATATTCTTTATATTCTTATCACAGTCTTTCGCTTACATAAGTTAACTGTCTCTGGAGTATGATATGCTGTTTTGGTATAGTCTCACTCATGTTTAATGCACTAATACAGATAACATTTAATCGTCATTATTTATGATGCATAAGTTGTGTGTTGAAACTTGGGAGTTGGACTCCTGCTCGACCCCTGATTTTCAGGGCGTTACAAGGGATGAGGAAGAGGGGCTTCCTACTTCAAACTTGTGGGCAAGTCACCATAGACTGTGCAAGTTGATTATGGGTTGTTGAGTTGTAGATCTAACACACCATTTCTTTTCAACATTATTTTATAAATTTTTTTTCGGGCGACGCCTTGTGCGACTAGTTTGATATTCTTATAGACTTGTATTTCTTAGTCGTATTTGTTTCAGTAGATTAGTTGTGATTGTGATTTATGTTCCAGCCGATTCCTTTATTGCTCATTTAAACTGATATATGTACAAATTACCATAAATAGGATATAAGCAACACCCGGGAATTTGGAGGCCGAGTTCCTACACGGCCCCTGAAAGATCGGGGTGTTACACTTTCGCAAGAAATCCGCTTGGTAAAAAAATGAAAAAAGAGGAGACATACGAGCTAACGTCTTCGTTTGCTTATGTGTCCTCCACCTTCTTACATAACCACTTTCCACTAGTCAACAAGCTACACGTCCAGCCCATCCTGAGCTCTAGACGGGCGGGGGTAGTACCTAATCCGTGCCCCCATTGGGGATGGAGATTGCGTCATAAACACAACACCACATCCTACGTGGTGCAAATAAGCAGATTGCCTGGTAGTGGTGTGTTGACATGCATCAAATTCTGTGGGCCCATCATTATTATTTATGTATTATATCCACACCGTTGATACATTTATGACATCCTTTTAGGACATAGACCCAAAAACGAGGCAGATACATAGCTCTTAGTGGACCAAACAACAGAAAGCACTGGGGATTGAATGCCTACCATTGAAAACTTATTAGCATCATGGAACTTTTGGATCAAGCTGATATTTATGTTTTCCCATCATTCAGGTTTGTGTGACCTTATGAACAAGTTGGATGAACAAAAGATCACTCTAGGACTAAGAAAGATTTCAACGATGGATGTGATTATCTCTATTGTCTTCTATAGTGTGGTCTACTTGAGCTTTGGATTACCCATTTTTTTTAGCCCCCGTCCTAAAATGATATTGCAAAATGGATGAACGGCGTGGATATAACACATACATTGTAATGAGGTCTATAAAACTTAGTGACATTAACACACCACTGAGGCAATCCACTTCCGTTGTGTAAGGACTCTTTGGGGCCCATCATGATGTATGTGTTTTATCCATGGCATCCATTGGTTTTGCCAACTCATTTGGATTACGAGACAAAAATTGAAACATATGCAAATCTCAAGTGGACCACACTATGGGAGACAATAACAATAATGACGTCTACCTTGAAACCTTCCTTGGGCTCATAGTAATATTTATTTGTCGTCTAACTTGTTCATAAGGTCACACAAATCTAGATAAATGGAAAACATAAATATTAGCTTGATCCAAAACTTCTATACGGAAGTTTTCAATGGTAGACATTCAATCCCCACTAGTTCTTGTAGTGTGGTTTGCTTAAGATTTAGATATACTTCAATTTTGGGCTCACGCCTTAAAATGATTTGGAATACTGATGGAGGGTGTAGATAATATGCATGTGTCATGGTGGGTGGGCCTATAAAAGTCCTTACACCAAATAGCCAAGTGGTTTTTGGTCCACACAATTTGCTCTCCATCCATTCTTTGATGGTTTTTTGGTCCAAATAGTCCTATATTATATATGAGGTGGTCGTAACAGGAGCCTATTTGTTGACGATCAAATATTACATATTAGACCCTAGTTATTACTTACTTTTACGAACATAATACTGCTTAATGCCCCATATTAATCGTGTTTGTGATGCAAGGTGAATCTAGGAACGTGGATGGGAAAGGATGTAAAAAGCCTGGATTTAACATTCAAGCATCACCAAGGCAGTGGACGAGACTCCATGGGATCAAGATTGAAGAATTTACACGCCAGGGATCCAAGAAAATCAAGCCATTCAGGTTAAAGAGGCCCAAAAGTTGTCCAGGATGCAAGATCATAGGGTTTCCACCATCCGTTTGGCTTGAAACTTCATACATGGCTTGAAGACTATAAATGAACCGTAGATGTCAAATTTGAGCCATCGGATCCCTGTATAAGTGGCCCAATGGACAGATCAGGCCCTTAAATCCTTAAGTGGGGTCCACCTGATCTCTGGATACGCTTCAATTTTGGACTCAATGCCTTAAATGAGGTGAAAAAATGGATGGACGGCACGGATTTCTCACAAGCATCATAGTGGACCCCATTTATGCATGAGTGTGCATAGTGCACAATTTCACTTGCCGTGCACGGCAGCAGAGAGTCAGTCAAACCGACTCTTGACCGATCTTCCTCTTTCAAATACAAAAAGGCCATAGTGTCTAACGCTGCCTTACCGTTTTTGGGTAGTGAGGCCCACCCATCATCCATTTGAATGATCTGAACCATCCGTACTCTCCTGAGGGTGGGAACAACCCCATCCTAGCTTTCCTTTTGGTCTCATGCACGTACAGATAGGTAGATCGGGGTTGAAACGCAAGATGGATGGTGGAAGTAAAAAGTCAGTGGACCACGTCAACAACAATCTAAAACCATCCATTCCTGACTGGTTTTTATCTAGGAATTCAATGGATGGGGTGAATTTTATCAAAAACATTACTGAGGGGTCCACCAAACATCATAGCGCCAATGCGAAAGCTCTGTTTCGCAACAGAGGCTGCGAGTGATCGTTGTGGGCCTCACTCATCGTCCGTATAGTTAATCAGAACCGTCCATTAGAATTATAGGAGGATTTAGACTAAGATCTAGTTGATCTTGGTTTAAAACATGACGGACAGGAGGTGAAAAACGAATGGATGGCAGAATTATGTTACATTAAAAGTTACATGGGCCACACCAAATTCGAGCCAAATCAATCCATATTTGACCTAAATTCTGACATGAATCCACTGGACGAAGTAGATTTTCTTGCTAGCATTGATTATGGGCGGGCTCGCCAATCATCACACAAGAAGGGAGTGCGTAAGAAAATTCCTGCGTAAACAGAGTTGCTTGTTACGCACTCCACCGACCCAGCCACCGCCCTTAGCATGCTATAAAGAGAGAAGAAAGGAGTAAGAGAGAGAGATCAGTAGCAGGAAAAACCAGATCTGCCGAACGTGGAGCAGAGTAGAGAGAGAAACTGGGAAGCTAGGCTGAGCTGGACATGGAAAAAGAGCGAGAAAGAGAGAGATTGAAAAGGGATGTGTTTCTTCTCAATTATGTTTTTTCTCTTTCCAATTAAATCATTGTTCCATTCCATGAGTTTTTAATTTCTTAGCTAGGGCTGAGATAAAGCCCTTAATTTGAATTACTCTTGTTTATTGTTGATTTTATTCGTAATTGATTGATTTATTTCTTTCTCTAGTGTGATTAAATGAAAATTCCATACATCTCTAATTTATTAGCTTAACCAAAGTCTAGATGTGGGTATTGTTTGGAATCTTATTATAGGTATGCTTGTGTTTGACCATGAACAGGTTTCCTAAAGAGAAAGAAATAGGAATCTACATCTATTCATGCCTGACCATGGATGGAAAGATGTGATCCCTGTGCTTCAAGGTAATTATACATCCTGTGGTCCTGACTAAGGACACAGAGTGTGATTTATTTAGTAAATTTATATCAATCTGAATTAGGGTGAATTAACATGTAAAACAAACGTTATGACAATTAGGGGTGGATTCAAAAGTCCTAGTGTTTTTCTTGATTAAATTTTCCTTCTTTCTCTCAGCTATTTTTCATAGATTTTTGTTATTTTACTTAATAGTTATACACTATTTGTTGGATTAGTTAAGAAGAATCACAAAATTTGAATTGTGACAACCAGTCCTCATGGGAATGATCTCGTAATACGTACTGTTATGGGATGATCCGAGCCCCTAATAAGTCCAAGAGTGATCCAACCAAGTGTATGAGCAACCGAGGCGGCGTCTATCTGACTTGAGGTAAGTGCCTCTGCAATGAGTACACACACTCCAATCAGAAGCAATAAACTATCTGCCATCTACTGGACAACTACAAGGAACTCCACTCGATGGGACAAATCCGACTCCCCACCCCGGACCTCAAAGCGAATGCTTTAATAGCCCTTATGAGAGGCCAGACCCATCACCTTGAGGCGGGTCTGTAAGTTCGACTCGAACTAAGAAAGTGTCCCTGTTCGACAAGTTAATAGCAAAGACTGGTTCATGTCACAACAACCAAGTGAGCTGAGTCGAGGCGAGATAAGCATTCCATTTGCCAGATTCAGAAACTTCCATAATTGAATGTGGCCGATTACTTCATGCACGGATACGCATTATCTGCCTGATATGCTACATGATCCATGGATTGCGCATAATATCTCCACGATTTTAGTATCCCGCCGATTAAGTAAATCATGTCGATAATAATAGACCTAGACCGTCTCACATTTTGGTATAAATACATTGAGACCCTACTGCTACAGGTACACAAGATCTTACACTCCCCCTCTACCTTTCAACTTAGACCCCGATTTCATTGACCTGACTTAGGCATCGGACGGTCCCCTGGCCTAGCCAGGGTCACCTTTGCCTGTTCTCATTGTGTAGGATCAAGAAATTGAAGTGATCGATGACCAGATTTTAACATCAACATTTTTGGCACCGTCTGTGGGAATCGGATATGAAAGGTTAGGTTCCTATTTTTGAATACAATGACGAGAAGAAAAAAGAATGCGGTAGTTGTGGAACCAGAACCAAATGAGCAAACTTGTTCATCATTGCTACTTCATGCCGAGTCCGCTTCGGGGCCTTCCCAGCGTTCTCACAACCGGGCAAGTAAGTATCGAGCTCTGTAGAATGAGATCCAGGCTCTATGCGATGAAGTAAACAGAATGAAGTAGCAATAGGAGCCACAACTGCGCTCAATCCAGGAAGATCCCATTCCTAAGCCGGTTGGATTGTTCGTAGAGGCTCACTCTGTGTCGAGGAGTATGAGGCCCGATGCAACCCAACACTCTCGGGCGCCGCTCAAAGGTCAGAATCCTCCTCTGGTACAAGTTAGAGTCTTGGCACGGAATATCACAACTCGGGCTCCTACCAACAATTCCATCACCTCGGCACTGACACCAATAGACCTTCGCCATTAGCTAGAGTGGAGGAGGGAAAGGAGGACTCCAGAAATAGAGGATACCCCAGAGATCGTTGCTGAGAATAAAGATCCCTGAGAAGCGCGGTTTATGGAACTCAACGACAAATTCTTAATCCTGAAAAGAAAGTAATAATTGTCGACAGTTCCCACCACGGTTCAGGCAATGAAGGAAGAGACCGAGCCTCCCTTCACCTTCGTCATCATAATGAGGTGATGCCGCAGAGGTTTCGAATACCTCCTGTCATCCAATATTCTGGGTCCGACGATCCATCCGAGCATCTAGAAGCCTATCGTTTGTGGATACAGATTCAGACAGTAACGGATGCAATGATGTGTAGAGGATTTTTCATTACCCTTGTAGGATCCGCTTGGAGTTGGTACTGTCAGCTTAAACCTAATTCCATCGGTTCCTTTGCAGAGTTAAGCCGACTATTCCTTACCCAGTTTATAAGCGGTAAGAGAAGTCGAAAACTCAATACTCACCTGCTCACCATCAAGCAAGGGCCGAAAGAATCGCTAAAGGACTATATTGCTCGCTTTAACGAGAAGCATTACAAGTAAAAGACTATGCTGACAAAATAGCGCTTGCAGCAATACTCAGTGGATTGAAGGAGGGGAGATTCACTTTCTCTATAGGAAAGAATCTGCTGAAGACGTTGGTGGACTTCGTCATAAAAGCTCAGAAATACACTAATACCGAAGAGTTCACTAACGCCCGTAAAAGCGCATAAGTGAATGACCCGGCTAATAAAGGGAAGAGGTCTAGGAATGAAGAATCTCAGCTGACAGGCAAAGGGACAGATGACCATGCCCCTTGCGTTTGCCAACCGAGCCGAAGACCGGAAGGAAAATTCCATTCCTATACCCCTCTCAATACATGTGCTGAGCAAATCCTATTAAATATCCGAGGAGACAAACTTCTGAATTGGCCTGTATGCATGAAGGCTGACCCTGAGCATCGAGATAAGCGTAAGTTTTGTCGCTTTCACCGGGACCACGACCACAATATGAATGATTGCATAGATCTCAAAGATGAAATTGAGTCTCTCATCCGCAAAGGGTACCTACGTCAATACACCAAGAGAGAAAGATCCGCTCGGAAGGAAGAACGAGACCAAAAGTGACCGAACAACACCGCGGAAGAGCTAGCCGAAATCCGTACCATTTTTGGGGGCTGGTCGGGGGAGGAGATTCTAATAGGGCTTGGAAAACCTATTCTCAAAAGTCTGTATCGGAGCATTACATTAATTTAATCGAGCGTCCTAGTAAGGAACTTCGGGTCAATCTGTGTAGTTTAACCTTTACGGAAGAAGATGCGTGAGGAATCCAACATCCCACGATGATGCCCTGGTGGTCACGATGACCATTACAAATCATAAGGTATACCGCATCCTGGTCAACACCAGGAGTTCAGATGATGTGATCTACTCAGAAGCTTTTTAAAGAATGGGGGTCCCCCGTTCGTGCCTCTGACCCGTGAAGACCCCCTACATGGCTTTGCCTTAGAGAGAGTGATCTCCGAAGGAGTCATTTCCTTTCCAGTAACTACGGGAGAAGGACAACACCAAGTCACCTTTATGGTGGACTTTCTCATTGTCAATGTACCATCGGTGCACAATGTCATATTGGGCCGACCCTCCCTCAACGCAATGAGGGCAGTTGTTTCTACTTATCACTTAACGATGAAGTTCCCAGCTGAGGGCGGAATAGGCTACCTCCGAAGTGACCAACGCAATGCTCGAAAATGTTATGTTATGGCGGTCAAGAAAGGATCCGTCAAATAAGCACTTACTGTTAATGTCCTGGACCCTCGAGGACTCGTTGGGAGCCCATTTGTAGAAGATCTTGAGAAAATACCCCTCGACGAAGCAGACCCGATCAAGATTGTTCAGCTCGAAACATCATTAAGCCCTGAATAGTGGATCAAAATGCTGACCTTTTAAAGGCAACATGGGGACATCTTTGCATGGTCACACGCAGATATGCCAGGGATCTCTCCTGATGTTATGGTCCACAGGTTGAACGTGGACCCAGATCAAAAACTGGTAAAGCAGAAGAGAAGACCATTCGATGTCGAGTGCTATGAAGCCATTGCCAAGGAAGTATCTATCCTACTCGATGCCGAATTTATAGAGGAAGTGTATTATCCCAACTGGATTATAAACGTGGTGCTAGTCAGAAAATCCAACGGGAAGTGGTGGTTCTATGTAGATTACTTGGACCTGAACAAGGCATGCCCCAAGGATAGCTTCCCATTACCTCAGATCGATTAGCTAGTGAATAACACGACTGATCATGAGTTACTCTCCTTCCTGGATGCCTATTCCAGATGCAACCAAATTACGATGTATCCCCCAGACAGGCAGAAAAGGATCTTTGTCACGGACAAGGGACTCTACTATTATTGGGTCATGTCATTTGGCTTGAAAAATACTGGGGTGACATATTAGAGACTAGTCATGTAACGCCCGTGAAAAATCCATACTTGGGCTCGAGTACCAACTCGACCCGAAATTTGTGTAGAATTTATTCCTTTAGAAAAATATGACTAAGTTAGCTAGTGCAACGTTAGAATAGCTGGGAAATGGACCCTGATCACTTTAAATACGTTCTACAAGGCTCAAAGCGAGTGGAACCAAGGGTGCTATAATGCTCTAAAGCCTCGGATCAAACTCTAAACCGGTTTGTTCTCGGGACCTCCTTGAAACTTTGTATTGGATCTAGACCGCGCGTCGTAAGTCAGATACCTACCATCTTAGACCGTTATGACCACTTAGCTGGGCTTGGCAATCGTTTCGAAAATCAAGTCCAACTGACATTCAAAGGCTATTTCATTGAGCCTGGAGTGAAGAGAGTGAGAATAGGGTTAAAATTGGAATTTGAAATTCAAATCTGGCACACGATTTGACGCATCAGTATTAAGCATTCTGACCGTCAGAATACAGCCAAATTACACCCTTGGATCAGAAAAAATTTCTATTACATATCACGAGACTTATAGGCCTGATCTTGGTGCGGTGACCGTTAAACTGAAACTGGACCGCCACGTGCGATCTGGGAACCCTACCGGTCCGAAAACTGGATGTGTGCTAGATCCAGTATGCATGAGCTTAAATCCGACCACATTCGGCCAGGGGACCATCAGAAATGCTCCTTTGGACCGAAACGGCCCCGATTTGGTTAGGCACCGAGTAAACATTGTTCCCAAGCCTATTTTGGGCATATTTTAGGCTATAAAAGGGGTTGAAACCCTCACTCCTCTCTTCCATCCGAATTTGAGAGAAATTCTAACTTGGGAGAGAGAAAAAGGTGAGAGATTGTGAGAGAGTGGGAGAGTTCTTCCTGCCACTTGTGCTACGTGTTGCACGTGCTCAAGCAACACACCTCTACCGTTTTCCCGACGATTTCACCGCGATTCTAGGTAAGAAAATACCCTAAATAGTTGCTGATTTGAGTTTTCTTTGTTTCCATAGCGATGTAGCTTATGGATCTCGTGTATTAGGTTTCTTATTCGCCGTAGACGAAGCATATACGCTCCGTTTCAATTCACGAGTCTACAAGACTTAAGGTGAGGATTTTAGACACTTTGATTGACGGTTCCCAACGCTTTCAATGTCGTTTAATAGTAGATTCTTGACGGTATCGCCGTTTGACATGTACAAAATGCTCTCCGTTTCCTGTTTCGTAAACTAACGAAGAATATGAGATTTAGGGCATTTTAGTCATTTGTAGGAAGTACTGTTTACATTCATATTTTGCTGATGTGATTGACATGGTTTGTTGTCGCATTAGGAAGTTAGGAATACGTGCATAATTAGTTTGGCGAAGAGATTTGCCTAATTGCACACTTCGGGTCGGCATGCTATATGTAGACTTAAGTGTGTAGTGTATGTGTTTGTATAAATGATTGTATTAGTATGTATTGAACTAAATGATGTTATGAATTAGCTTGAGATGGATTTCTCAATTAATATGCTGACCTAAATGATTTTCTACATGTTGACTAAATGCATGATTTCATTACGTGCATGGAATATATGTGCTTGAAGATTTGCTTAAGTTGAATGTTATAACATGTGTTAACATGCTCATATGATTGTATTTCAATTTCAATACTTTTACATATATTGCTGATGTGATTCCATAAGTGTTTGAGACTAGACTTAGTCCAGGCAGTTGGTAACCGAGCGAATTCGTGGCTGACTGGTCATAGCCACGAACGACGCGTCGATGAACGCGATTCGTGTTTAGAGTTGGCGGCAGTGGTTAGGCCACGCGAAGTGTTTTACGCACTTCATGTCGTTCGACTTGAGATGCGATCGCGCTAGTCGAGCCCGTCAAGCAACCCGACTGGCCGATGTATATTCACCTTGTATGAGTCATAACTGCTTGAACCTAGGGTACTGAACTTACCATTGTAAACCCTGTTAACCATGGTACCTTGATCTACGAAGACTCATGAGCCGGGCATGGTGGTATGGGACACCGTGGTCGAGCTGTCGGCCTACGCTGGGGCCACAAACCTCCCCGTAGTGACCAGTGAGTACCTAGACTCGTGAGCAGATTATGGTGGTATGGGACACTATATTCTAGCTGTCGGCCTACACTGATTAGGCGACGAGTCCTTTGTAGTGACCGCGAGCGTATTCTGAGTCCACGGGAGGCGACGACCCTTCCGTTGCAGTAGAGTACGGTAGGCCTGTATTGATAAGGTGATGGGGGAGCGGTGCAACGAGTGCGAGCAACTACCCTGACAGCCCTTGCAGTGACCTACGAAATATACATCGTATGAGATTACTAGGAGTGAGGACCCTAGACAGGATCTGTGTTGGGATTGATACAAGGGAAGTACCTTAGTTTCCCAATCCTGCTGTTTGAATGGACTAATAACAACTTGGAAATCATATCACCATAGCATTGCATGTGCCTGGAAGATGTGGAGCACTCTAGGGAGTGTGGCATGCCGCGGTCGTAAGATGTTGCAGTATGAGGGAGATCGTCGGTGAGGGCATACATCACGTCATGTCATCTTGCATTAACAACAGTATTAGGATTGTCTGATTTACTGCTTTACTATTATCGCATGATTGAATTGTGAACATGCTAATCTTTGCTCTATGATTCCACTGAGTTGATCACTCACTCCCACGTTACGGGATGGTGTTTGCAACACCCACCAGACCCTGTTGTAGATGCAGGTGAGGCTGAGATCCAGGAGGTGGAGCCAGACTTTGACGAGGACCAGGATGAGTTCTCGTACATGCAGTATCACGATGGCTTTGCGTAGGCGACCTGGATCGATGGGATTTCAGTGGGACCATTTTGGATATTTATTTTGTTCATGTATATTATATGAGACTCAGAGATGTAATCATACTTTGGAGACAGATGAGATTTACTTTATTTTTCCATACAGTGATATATATATTGTTTAGTCTTCCGCTTGCTTTTATCACTGGATCTGAAGTATGAATTGCAGTTTTGGTATACTTTTACTCATGTGAATGCTTTAAATCAGACAACATTGAATCATAATCATTTTTGTTGCATAAGTGACGGTCTGGAACTCGGGAGTTGAGTTTATACACGACCCCCGATTTTCAGGGTGTTACAAGTCAACCAGATGTTCGCTAAACAGATCGGGCGCACTATGGAAGTTTACGTCAACGACATGTTAATGAAAAGTATCAAGGAGTCTGATAATCTGACGGATCTCGGGGAGACATTCAGTGTTCTCGGAGAGTACTAGATGAAGTTAAATCCTGTTAAGTGCATCTTTGGAGTGGAATCAGGGAAGTTCCTCAGATTTCAGGTCAGCCAGCGGGGCATCAAGGCAAATCCCGAGAAGATTAAGGCGCTCTTTGGAATGAGTTCGCCCTGAACCACCAAAGAGATACAATGCCTTACAAGAAGAGTCGCTGCACTCAGACGTTTCATATCCATGGTGATAGATAAATGCCTCCCCTTCTTTTAACAATTGAAGGGTCGTAAGAAGACAGTGGACACCAAAATGCGAGCAAGCCTTCCAACAGTTAAAATTGTATCTGTGCTCACCCCCTCTCCTGTCTAAGCCTGAAGAAGGTGAGCTCCTATTCCTTTACCTTGCGGTCTCAGCCTCAGCTGTCAGCTTGGCCCTGATAAGAGAAGTCGGGAGCAAATAATACCCCATTTATTACGTGAGCAAGACAATTGTGCTTGCAAATACGAGATATCCGTCCCTGGAGAAGCTAGCACTTTACCTTGTTTTCTTAGCTTGGAGATTACGTCCGTACTTATAACACCTCAGGTTTTCAGAGGCCATTTAAGAACTCCGCTTCCGAATTCCCAGGTGTCATGGGTGCCCTAAATGGGCTTTATATTTTGATTATATTTGGATGATCTCATAAACAATGAAGGATTTAACAAGGCATGAAGTATAAATACATCATAAAGCAGTATCAATTGCTACTAAATTAAAAATATCTAAACGACGAATTCAAAATTATCTAAATAGGGAACTAGTCCCACCCATACATTTTTCAAGGTGACCAAGGCCATGATCCATACCCCGTGGTGGCCCGAACTCAACTAAAAAGATCCGTCGAAAGTCTGGAAGCAAGAAAGCTTCTCTTCCATATCCTTGCTCACCTTTCTCGGCTCGTCGAGCTCCACATCACCTGCATTTAGTAAAGGGTCTGGTTGGTATTTTAAAACACCCTCCCAGAGTGGGAGTGAGTGATTAACTCAGTGGGTGCTATTAATTTTAAGTTATAACATGCATCAATTATAATATGAATTTAATGAAACACAGCCAATCATCAACACCTAACAACTCTTATTAAAATGCATGTATGCAAAATGATATGATGCACGCCCTTACCACAACACTCCCTCGAGCGACTCCATCTAACGATCGTGTAAGTCAGCACTCCCTCAAAGTGACATTGACTTCCGAGTCGCCACCCTAACTAGTGCGATACAATGCGATTATGTTATCTGAGTTATTAGTTAAGTTCAGTCATCCAACAGATTGAGGAATCTGATACACCCCACGTATCAATGTCTTAAGCTGGTTACAAGGCCAAGACCTCCCAATGCGTGAGGCCAAGACCGTATCAACCCACGTATCAATGTCCAAAGCTGGTTGTGAGGCTAAGGCCCCCCAACGCATGAGGCCAAGACCCCACAGTCCGTGATCTCGTCGGGTTCCTCATCCCTGATTTCAAGCACATGAGAAGTACCAAGAGAAGAGGATCACTCGCGGTCACTACGGGGAGGCGAGACACCCAAGCATAGGCCGACAACTTAGACACAGTGTCCCATTCCACCATGCCCACTCACGAGGTGGTGGACCAGTTTCAAGTGAGTTATTGATAGGCTACAACGGTTATAGGATGGTTCAGGTTTCATACATATGTGAGCAAACAGGGTTAACAAATAGGGTTGGTCAGCCTATAGAGTAGACTGCACAAGTCCAGGCAAGTACGTGACTGAACGACATCGAGTGCAAGCAACCCATGTAGTCTAACTACTGTCGCCCATGTGCACTCGCCCAAATCCATGGGTTTAGCCTCGAGACGGTCCTACCAATGGAACCACCTTTGCTCTCCTCATATTTCTGGCCAACCCAAGGGTACGAATAGTGATTCATAGCATGCCGACTAACAATCTATCACTAGGATAAACAACATCATGTTCTCATACCTATCAACATACAATTCATATTCTCATATCAAGCAAGGCTAACCATATCAAGAAATAAGTGCATGTGAGTGTGTGTATGTGTGTGAGGAAGTTAAGCACTTCCTCCATCTTAAGAAATCACATGCATAAGAGTAATGAAATCATACATACTATGAAGCAACAATATATGAGAAAAATCAACAAGGTATGAGCATATAATCATTCATACCCAAAAATCATGTGAGAAGCAAGAACAACATCATGAGAGCCAAATCTACAATTCCATACAATTTTTACAAACATGCAATTCCTATGGATTCTCTAGGTTCTCCAAATATGGCATCCAAGTAATCAAAATTATTAATCTCATACTAAAATTGGTGCTAGGCCACCTAAGAGCAATAGTCCCCACCTATGGGTCATTAGAGACTTAGAAAATGACCAAGGAATGAGGGCTTGAGGTCAATCGGCCGGAATCCCTAAAATAAACTCTTGCATGTGAGAAATCCAAGCTAATATTTTCTCAATACATGGGTTTCAAAAAAAAAAGGATAAAGGATCTTACCTAGATGCTCAACAGAATGATTATTGTGCTGGTGGTGTAGGATTTTCTTTGGAGAAAGGGTAGGGAGTTGCAATGTTTGATTTTCTCGGCCCCACATTCAAATACGACCCACTTTCTCTCCTTTCTTCACTCTTCCTTCCTCTCTTCTTCCTCTCTTCTTTCTCCCTTTTCTCTCTTCTCTCTTTCTCTCTTTCCTTCTTTCTTTTCTCTAGGGTAAAATTGTATGGGGAGAGAAGGTGCCCAAATGAGGCCCTTTTATAATGCCAGATTTGGTGTAAATGGCCCCAAAGGCTAGGTTTTGTGAGCAGGCGTAGACAAATATATTAAAACTTTACTGTAAATTTGAAAGAAATTTGACTGCTGGAATGCCTGAAATCTCAGTTTTATTAACCAGTGCCAGATTCCAATTCTGGTATTGGTGGGTTGTATTTGGCAAGTGCCATTGGGACGACCTGAATAGTTTATTTCTGGGTGTCCATTGGGTCCGTGGTCCGCGATGGACCACAAGCCTGGTGAGATCTATACTTTCTCAAATTTTTAAATTTTTCTGACCTTCCTCGCCTGCTGCACGGCCTGCACAAGCTGTCGCTAAGTACAAACCGATCATCTGACCTGATGGCCTGCACACGGTCTGATCGTGACCAGACTGGACCACTCATGTATAAGCTAGCGTTGAGTGCTAATGGTCAGTAAGTGATAATATAAGTTAATTAATTTTTTTTAAAAGAATTTTTAAAAATTTAAAACAATGAAAATTCAGGATGTTACAGTACTTCTAAGCCCATTCCATCGTCGTGTTAACTGACTTTCCTCTGAGACAAGTTTTGCAGAGACCTAAGGTTTCAGGTTGGATGACCAAGTGGGCTATCGAGCTCGGAGAGTTCGACATCCAATTTCGTCCGAGGACAGCACCTGATTCAATGACTATCCAATATGCGATCAGACTTGGGTTCAAGGCTTCGAACAATGAGGCTGAATATGAAGCACTACTAGCCGGACTCAGATTGACTGCTAGTCTGGGCGTTCAGACTCTTCAGGTTCGATGCGACTCGCAGCTGGTGGTAAACCACATTTTCACGGAGTATGAAGCCAAAGAAACCAGAATGATCTCTTATCTCGACGAGGTAAAAAAATTGATCGAAAAGTTTTGGATTTGTACTATCCTGCAAATCCCTAAAACGGAGAATTCATGGGCCGATGCCTTAGCAAAGCTCGCCTCGGCCTCAGAAGGAAAGATCTCACGATTCATCCCAGTTGAGTTCATAGAACATCCGAGCATCGGCTAGGCAGAGAAAGTCAATCCAGTGCACGCTACTCTGAGCTGGATGGACCCAATCCTTGACTACCTCTCATCCGGCGAAATCCCCTTAGATAAACTGGAGGCGAGACGATTGAGAGTCAAAGTGGCTTGATATGTCATCGTGGACGGAGTACTGTATAAGAAGGGGCATTCCTAGCGTTACCTCAGATGCCTCTGACCGGACGAAGCCGACTACATGTTTAGGAGATTCATGAAGGAATCTGCGGAAACCATTCTAGTAGCCGAGCCCTAGCCCTGAAGATACTTCATCAGGGATACTTCTGGCCGACCCTCAAGTAAGACTCGAAGGACTACGTTCGAAAATGTGATAAATGCCAACGATATGTAGCTGTGCTGAGGCAACCAGCGGAGGAGATGACCCTATGAGTGGTCCTTGGCCATTCGCTCAGTGGGGGATTGACATCATCGACCCTCTACCTACAGGAAAGGGGCAAGTCAAGTTCGCCATCGTTGTAATCAACTACTTCACAAAGTGGGCAGAGGTCGAGCCTGTCGTGAAAATCACCGAACAGAAAGTAATTGACTTTGTCTGAAAAAACATCATTTGCTGGTTGGGAATACCGCACACCATCGTATCTGACAATGGCCGACAGTTCGATAACGACAAGTTCCGTAGCATGTGCCAAGGGCTCGGCATCACAAATGCATATTCATCGCCTCGGCATCCATAGTCTAATGGACAGGTGGAAGCGGTCAACAAGGTCATCAAGCACCATCTTAAAATGAAATTAGAAAAAGAAAAAGGTAACTAGGCCGAGGAGCTTCCATTTGTCATCTGGGCCTACAGGACCACAACTCAGTCCTCTACTGGGAAAACCCCATTCTCACTCTCCTATGGCTTGGAAGTGATGGTGCCGGTCGAAATCGGTCTCCCTACTGCTCGAGTAAAAAATTACCAAGAGGACCAGAACTCTGAATAGATATTAACTAATCTGGATCTTCTTAAGGAAGTCCGAGACCTCTCGAGGCTCCGAGTCGCTGCTCGGCATCAATAGGTAGCACGCTTCTACAATTCCAAAGCTAAGGTCAGGCGGTTCCACCTAGGGGACTTAGTCCTCCACCGAGTCTTCCAAAACACCATTGAGTCAGGGACTGACGTACTTAAACCCAACTGGAAAGGACCATATCGAGTGGTCCGATCGACAAAGCCTCTTACCACTTAGAAGACCTCAAGGGCCGCAACTCCCTCACCCTTGGAACGCCGAGCACCTGAAGATCTACTATCCCTGATGTAATGGCCTTTAAGGCCCCCAATAAAGTGTACGCCTCCAAACGACCAGCCTTTAAGGCTTTCAATAAAGTTCACAATTCAACTCCTACACGAGCAAGTTATCCACTAAGTGAAAGTTGCCCCTTTAATATAGAGGCGAACTGGATGAGCTGATCCCTTAAAGAAGGGGTCAGATCGTAATCTCACGAAAACTCAACAGGGCATCCCCTCTAGGTTAGGAGAAAAGTCAAAGGATGGCCCGACTCTCCAGCAGGGTAATCGACTCATCAACCGACTAAAAAGAGGTTTCTCGCCAATCGTGTGATGAGCCGACTCCCCCATGAGTTCAACTCGGCTATAACCTGAGCCAGGAAGGCCTGAAAGGTCTACTAAATGACAATGGAGGGAGCTGACCCGCTAAAGGGTTGGCTTAGCCGTGTCTTGGGACAAATTAAGAGGCCAACGATTCAGTTCGACAATCAACAATTAGCATGAAACTTTTAAAGAATTAACACAAGTCATCATCTGAGAAGCTCTTTCCAAAGGGTCAAAAAATATATATTACCCATTCAAAAAATACAATGTCATCTATTCAAAAAAAAGAAGAAGAAAGAAAGTGAACTAAAATCTGACCTGATTTTGTGAATTGGGTGGGAACCCAGGTCAGCAGAGTCCCAAGCTCCACCGCTGGCACCTCCTACTCGCTTGCTGCCCAAAACCACTTATTCTTTCAATCCTTATTGGAGGACGGAAGGTTTATTACCAGCCCCAACCCTTTGCTGCCTCGGGTCACAAAGTACTACCATGGTTCTTGGTTATCGTACTTAACCAGGTACAGGCTCATCAGCTCCTCTGGGGTCAGTTTCGAATTCCCGACTTGGTGCCAGATGATGAAGGCAGAGATTAACACCCTCCAGGCATTAGGGATAAATTACCCTGGAGCAAGTCCGAGGTAAGCGGTTACAACTCGGATGAAGGGATGAAGAGGGAACCGAAGTCCATACTGCAGCGCACAGAGGAAGATCATAACTTTTCCCTCGACAGGGGCACCAATGGTGTCGAGGGGCCCGGGAGCCCTTATAAGAATGGAGTTCAGGATCTGGAACTCCGAACGGATCCATTCCATTTGAGACTTTGACAGAATGGAGCTTCCAAGTACTACCTTCGAGGCTCGTGCACTTGCGAGCATTTCAGTAGCCCCGGTGGTAGTAGTCTGGGGAGCTCGAGTGGCCTTCTTCTTGCTAACTCGATGGGTCCAAGCCCCTGCCTCTTTTTGTCTTCAAGGCGGGGGGTACAAGGGTACAACTTCAAAAGGGCCTTCAGAGGCCCTCCTCCCACCATCCGAACTCCCCAGCTCAGAGTCATCATCATACTCACGAATAGTCTCCAGATCGGACGACATTGTAAAAAAAAATGACTGGGGAGACTCACCGGACAATCACCGAAAATCGCTTCTACCAGAAATGCTTGATCGACCAAAATCACCTACCGAAAACCACAAGTCGATCGGAATTACCTTTGCCGAAAATCGCCTTCTCTGGTACGCACTCAAACTTGAAATGCTCGTGAAAGGAGTAGGTCCGAAAGAGACTTATATAAGTGTAACACCCTGAAAATCGGGGGCCGAGTAGAAACCCAACTCCCGAGTTTCAATGCATCACTTATGCAACACATGTAATGATGATTGTATGTTATTTGTATTAGTGCATAAAACATGAATGTGATTAAGCCAAAACAGCAAAACATAATCCTGGGACAGTTGTAACACGCAAGAGGAAGTTTGAAATGAACATGCATAACTTTATAACCAGTATAAATCTCCAAAATATGTATGCATTACCAGGTTGATAATTACAATACAAAATGTAAAAATGGCAAAATAAATGTGATAGTCCACTATAAGTAAATCCCTGAAGCCCCGTCAATCCGAACGGTCTACATAAACCCGCCCGAATACTACATATATGAGAAGGCATCCTCATCGTCTGTGAAGTCCAGCTCCGCCTCATCAGTCATGCCACCAGCTGCATCTAAGACAGAGTCTGGTTGGTGTTGCGAACACCGTCCCAGAATGTGGGAGTGAGTGATCAACTTAGTGGAATCATAAGGCAAAGGTTAATATGTTATCAATTCGATCAAGCAGTAATGATAAAGTAATACAACACTCAGGTCCTAAGTACTCTTATTAATGCACGAATGACGTGGATGTAATGATGCATGCCCTCGCCTATGCTCCCTCAGCAACTTCATCTTACGATCGCGGCATGCAACGGTCCCTCAGTGCTTGACCTGCTACGCCAAACGCACACGTAATGCGGTGCATGCTTATGATTAGCCATATTCTTATTTATGTTTATTCATATTGTATGATTTGAAAGCTAAAGTACCTCCCTTATATCAATTTCCAAACAATGATCCAGTCTAGAGTCGTCAGTCTTAGTAATTCTCATACGATGTTGTGGTTCAGGTCACTACAAAAGGGCTCATCACCAAATCAGTGTTGTTCCTGTGGGAAACACATCACACGCACAGGACGCAACATCTGATCAGTGTAGGCCTAGTTATACTCTAATGCTACGGAAAGACTCGTCGCCTCAACGTAGACTTAGAATATGCTCGAGGTTACTACCAATGGCTCGTCGCCAAGTCGCAGGCCGACAGCTTGAATATAGTGTCCCATACCACCGTATCCAGCTCACGAGTTTGGGTTGCTCATTGGTCACTACAGGGAGGCTCATCACCCCAGCGTAGGCCGACAGCTCGACCACGGTGTCTCATACCACCATGTCCGGCTCATGAGTTTTAGCGGATCGAGGTACCAAGGTTGAAGGGATTGCATTGGTAAGTTTGGTACCCTAGATTCAAGCAGTAGTGTCCAAATATGGTGAACATACATCAGGTCAATCGGGTTACTTGACAAGCTCGACTAGCACAAGCGCATGTTGAGTTGATCGACATGAAGTGCGTAAGCACTCCATGTAGCCTAACCACTGTCGACAACCGTAGTACGACTTGGATTCATCGACACATCCTGTGTGGTGAAAACAACCGCAGCCACCAGTTCATGGCATGATACCGATTGCCTAGTCTATGTAATAGCCCCAAATACATTCAGTTATAACAGGTAATCAAATGAAATAGTGAAAGCAGTAGTGAATAAACAACTCAATTCCTATAATCATGTAAGCAGTTTAGGAACTACAACTTAAACATGAGTCCATACATATGCATCCATAAACACATAGATACTACCATAAGACATACATGGAGGAAATCATATACATAATTAAGGTAGTTGAGATTCCTATCTCGACACCCATATACAAATACTTAACTTACTCATTTAGACATTTTCACAAACACGTAACTTACACATTTAGACATACATAACATATATTGGCTATAATACTTATTAGGACAAATCCTTTTATCAAAGACTTGTTACACATACACCTGGCATATATACAAGGTAACAAATCATGGAAAACATAGTTTTAAATTCTATACGTATACGATTATTACTACAAATACATGGAATACCCTAAATACAACATAGCGTATACGTATACGTAAAGTGAAACAGATAACGCATTTGGCATGTGTAATGATACCCACATCAGTAATAAATCATTATCTGATATTGAAAGCCTTGGAAACCATAACCTAGACACATATAGTCCACACCTTACTCCAATAAACGCATATCGAACTTAGTTTGTATGTCAAGTCGTTGTCCACAACACGAGGGCCACCTATAGCACTCAATAGGTTAGCTATTCATTACTTAGATTATTTAAAACCCTAGAACGGATTAGGGTTAGGTTTTCTTACCCAATCTTGGGATTAGAATCACCAGAATAACGATCCGGTAGCAGTGGATAAGCACGTGGAGTAGCGGGGATTGAATCCCAGGAATAACTCCAATTCTTCTCTCTCTTTCCTTCTCTTTCTCCTCTTCTCTTCCTTAAGGTTTTTAAGAAATTCGTATGGAGTGTATGAGAGAGGGTTTAAGGTCCTTATATAGGCCCAAAACTAACGAAATTAGTCTCAGGCCATGGTATACTTAGGTTATAACCAAATCGGGTTTGTTCCGATCCAACGGAGCATTTCTGGAGGCCCCTTTACAGAATGCCTTCGGACTTAAGTTCACAGATACTGGATCTTGATCAAGTTAAGTTTTCAGTCTGATCGGGTTTCCAGATCGACCGTGGTGGATCAGTTTCAGTTTAGCAGTCACCGAAACTTAATCAGGGCTACAAGTATATAGGCATGTGTGGGACATTTTCCTTGATCCGAGGGTAGCTTTGGGTTAAATTCCAATGGTCAGAGTGCTTAAAATTGGCACGCAAGTGACACAACTCAGATTACTTAAATTCATATTTAATTTCATAAAAACCTTCACGTTCTCACACTCTTTACTCTGGATTTAAGAAAATAGTCTCAGGACCTCGTGGGGACTTAATTTTTGAGGTGATAGTCAAGTCCAACTAGGTGGTCATAATTGTCTAAGTTTATCGCTATCGGACTTTCAACGTGCGGTTTAGGTTCGATACAGAGTTTCTGAGTGCTCCCGAGAGAAACTGGGTTTAGAGTTGGATCCTAGATTTCAAGGTAATGTAGCATTACTAATTATATAGTTTTTGGGTCTTGCAGACCATATTTAAAGTGGTTGGTGCTAATTTTATAGGAAATTTGGTTTAATGCTAGTTAATCTTCGTTAAATTTTTAAAGGATTTGGTCCTAAGAGATTTCTGCTAGAGGTGGTACTCGGGTCTTTATGCGGATTTTTTCAGGACGTTACAATAAGCTACAGGAAATCTATGCATTAATGGCAAAGAGTAATGGCCGCATCCGAATCGTCACGAGCCGATTCCTCGAGCACACGTGGCCGCCTGTTGTTGACTAATCCCCTGCCAGGAAGCATGACTCCGACATTGAATAACGTGCTTCGATATACGAAACGACGTCTAAGCAAGCGGAGCTGTCACACAGACTCTTCCTCGGGCTTACGTGGCGTCCCATTATAGGCTAAGTGATTATTCAGAATCATAACCGTCGCCACGCGTCTGCTAGAGAGCAATCCATAGGGGTTAAATCCCGAGATATAATGCATCAAATTCGAAAATCATGATTACTCCAGTATGGGCTGGAGATCTTCTGCGTGCTTACTCTCCAAGTCCACAAGTGAATTAGAAGAGTGGGGGGCTTCTGTTATGGGACGATCCGAGCCCCTAATAAGTCCAAGAGTGATCCAACCAAGTGTATGAACAACCGAGGCGACGTCTATCTGACTTGAGGTAAGCGCCTCTGCAATGGGTGCACAAACTGTGATCGGAAGCCATAAACTATCTGTCATCTACTGGACAACTACAAGGAACTCCACTCGATGGGACAAATCCGACACCCCGCCTTGGACCTCAAAGAGAAGGCTTTCATAGCCCTTACGAGAGGTCAGGCCCATCACCTCAAGGCGGGTCTGTAAGGTTGGCTCGAACTAAGAAAGTGTCCCTATTCGACAAGTTAATAGCAAAGGCTAGTTCATGTCACGACAACCAAGTGAGCCGAGCCGAGGCAAGGTAAGCATTCCATCTGCCATATTCGGAAACTACCATAATTGAACGTGGCTGATTACTTCGCGCACAGATATGCATTATTTGCCTGATACACTACACGATCCATGTATTAAGCATAATATCTCTACGATTTTAGTATCTCACCGATTAAGTAAATCGTGCCAATGATAACGGACCCAGACCCTCTCACATTCGGGTATAAATACATTGAGACCTTACTGCTATAGGTACGCAAGATCTTACAGTCCCCTTTACCTTTCAACTTAGACCTTGATTCCCTTGACCTGACTTAGGCATCGGAGGGTCCCCTGACCCAGCCAGGGTCACCTTTGCCCGTTCTCATTGTGCAGGATCAAGACGCTGAAGTGATCCACAGTTCGAGAGACTGAGGGGAGATGGCCAAATTTTGACATCAACACGTATCATATCTACATCTGATTCGTATACTTGCGAGTTTAAAATCATTTAAATCAGATTGATTTAAATAAAACATCATGTTTTTGGCGCCGTTGCCGGAGACTGTTTCGATCCAATTGGATTTAATATTCTCTCTTATCATAATTTATAGCCTTAGGATTTTAAGCATCATTTCATAAATTTTAGGAAACTTAATTTATTTTTATTTTTATTTTACAGGGATTAAGGAAGTTAGCTGAAAATAACATTGTCTTCAAAGTGAAGGAGGAGCTCCCAATTCTTCAAACATCAATCATCTCCTTTTCTAGGTTCTTTCTTCCAATTCTTGTTTACATAGTTTCATCTTGTTTTTAGAAATTCATAATTTTTAGCTCTAGTTTTATTTCTTTTAGGTTGCATCTTAGTTTTACTTTCTTTCCTGCATTGCAGTAATTCAGTTTATGCTAGGACGTAGTTCTCTAAACATAGAACTAACACCTTTTGATACTAAAATAGAAAGAACATTTCGTAAAAGATTGAGAAACATTCTATTTGAAATGGTGGACTAGAATGGAATTAAAGCTCTTAGAGATTATTCAACTCCTATCCAATTTAATGCACCTTCATGCATAGTGTTGCAAGCCACCACGACAGTACACTTTGAACTTAAACCTGGGGTCATACAATTGTTGCCCTTCTTTTATGGTTTAGATAAGGAGGATCTATATCATAATGTGAAAGAATTCCTAAACATTTGCTTTACCTTTAGGTTCCAAAACTTTTCAGATGATTCGATCAGCGTGCGCCTTTTTTCCTTTTTCTTTAAAGGATAAGGCCAAAGCATGGTTGAATTCTCTAGAAGTTGGGTCTATCACTATATGGGACCAACTGTCTAAGAAGTTTTTAAACAAGTTCTTTCCCGTTCACAAAACTAATGCTCTCCGTAGAGAAATTACTAATTTCACACAAAAAGAGGGTGAGCACTTTCATGAATGTCAGGAAAGATGGAAGGACTTGCTTCTTAAATGTTTATACTATGTTTTTGAGAAGTGGCAATAGGTTCAATACTTCTATGATGGTTTGACACCCTAAAACCGTCGCATGGTTGATGACACTAGTGGAGGGTCATTCATGACCAAAAGCGATGTCGAAGCTTGGAATTTCTTTAAAATCTTGTGTAAAAAATCATAACAATGGACTATTCAAATAGAGGTGAAAGAAGTCCCTAACCACAGAAGAAATGAGGTATATATGAGATAGGAGTCACGACAGATCTTTATGCCAAGATTGATAGCTTGATAAAGAAAGTTGATGCTTTGATGATGAATAATGGACCTCCATAAATAACTCAAATCAAGTCATGTGCCATATGTTCCAGTCCCGCCCATCCTACGCAGTCTTGTTCATTTGGTGCAGCATTTTCAGAATTTCTCTCTGAACAAGTACATGTTATGAACACTTTTTGAAAACCTGGGAATGATCCTTACTCAGACACCTACAACCCAGGGTGGGCTAGACATCCAAATTTTTCTTGGGCAAAAGGACCACAACAAGGAGGATCATCTGAAAATCCTCCAATGCAACCTTACCCCCAAGTTGGCAGTCAATAACATCAACAGTTTCTACAATATCAACAACTTTCTGCACAATCAAGGAAAGCATCTCTTGAAGATACATTCAATCTGTTTATGCAGAGTTCTCTTCAATTTAAAAAAGACACCCAACAAACTTTACAAGCTAACTAGCAAAGCTTACATGTAAATGCACAATCTATTACCAAGCTGGAAGTACAGTTGGGTCAACTTGCTACCACATTGAGTGAGAGAGAGAAGGACAAGTTCCCTAGCCAACCTGTGGCAAATCCAAAAGGACAGTATGAGATTGGCTCTAATTCAAACCAAGAACAATATCATGAGCAAACCAAATCAATCATTACCCTTAGGTCCGACAAACAGATTGAGAACAAAGTAGAGATGCCTAGGGAAGAATTAAATTTTAAATTGGAAGACCAAAATGAAGCGGAGAGACATACTAATGCATCTAAAGTTCAAAAGCACTTTGACTCTATAGGAACAACTCTTGTGCCATCCTATGTGCCTAAAGCACATTTTCCTCAACGTTTGACACCGGTTAAGAAAAGAAATAACTTTAATGAAATATTAGACGTGTTTAAGAAAGTATAAATTAACATTCCGTTGCTTGATGCTATCAAGCAAGTCTTTGCTTACGCTAAATTTCTTAAAGAATTATGCACTCAGAAGCATTGCTGAATGTTCACAAGAAGGTCTTCCTTGCGGAGCAACTCAGCTCCATGATTCAACACAACACCCCTCCTAAATTTAGGGATCTAGGAGCTCCCACCATTTCTTGTGTCATAGGTGATCATTAGATTGAGAAGGCATATTTGATTTAGGGGCGTGCGTTAATTTGTTACCATCATCTGTATATGAGCAGTTAGGGCTTGGTGAGCTGAAATCAACTAAAATAACACTACAACTAGCTGATAGATTTGTCAAGGTGCCCCGTGGTGTTATGGAGGATGTGATAATCAAGGTTGATAAGTTTTATTTTCCAGTTGATTTCATTGTTCTAGATACTCAGCCTGTCAAGATTCCTACTAGTCAAATCCCGATTATTCTAGAACATAGATCCATTCTTAACCACATCCAATGCTATCATAAATTGCAGGAATGGAGTTATGAAGTTGTCTTTTGGTAACATGAAGATTAAACTCAATGTTTTCAATGCTGGACAACAACCAGTAGACTCGGATGATATATTTGAAGTGGATATGATTGAGAGTTTAGTGCATGACTCTTTCCTTAAATCTTCCGAAGATGCTCTTGAGACTTGTTTGACACATTGTGGCATAGATTTTGATATACAAAGTTCCATCCAAGAAGACAATGCATTACTCGATTCTAATCTTATAATGGATACTATAAAATGGAAAGCTAAAGTGAAACTTCTTCCAACCTCTGAGTCTAAACTGGTCCTGTCTATTGAGAAACCACCCGGACTTGACCTTAAACAATTACCTGAAACTCTCAAGTATACATTTTTAGGTCCTTCTGAGACCCTGCTTGTCATCATAGCTTCTAACCTTGAGAAGGAACATGAGAGCAAGTTACTTAATGTTCTTAAAGAATATAAGGCAACTATTCGGTGAACGATAGCGGACATAAAGGGAGTAAGCCCCACTGTATGTATGCATCGTATTTATCTTGAAGAAAATTTAAAAACGTCGCGTGAAGTGCAAAGGAGGCTTAACCCTAACATGAAAGAAGTTGTTCGAGTGGAGGTGCTTAAATTGTTAGATGTTGGTATCATGTACCCCATTTCAGATAGCACGTGGGTTAGCCCAGTTCAAGTTGTTCCCAAAAAGTCTGAGTTTAGTAATCAAAATGTTGAGAAAATTTATTTGAGGGACCCAAGTTATCAAGATTGATTAATTCGTGGTCCATGGTTACCTTCATTGTTTGTCTGGCTGAAGGCGCTAAACTTAAAGCTCCTGGGAGGTAACCCAACTTTTCATTTTATTTACTTCTTTTTCCTAATTAGTTCAATGTTTGTGGGTAACATTGTTGCAAACCCTCACAAGACTACAACTCATCCACTAGGGGCAACTTAGGGGTTTAAAGGCTTGTTGTATACGCTAAAAGCAATCGAGAGCACCTGTGAAAGTGGTGTAGGTAGGATTTTATTTTTATTATTTTTATTTTGCTGGTTTCTCTCTTGTGCTGACCCGCTCTTACACTGATATCTTTGGAAAGCCTCTTGATTCTTTCGTCTAGGTACTATCTTTCCATCACACCTCTTTTACTTTCATTGTCCTATGTGCATTGCATGCTTATTTCTTCTACATTGAGGACAATGTAGATTTTAGGTTGGGGGTGGGAAATTAGGTTACCTAATCAGTATTTTCTTGGTCTTGAACAAAAATTATGAAATTATGAAAATTTTTAAATTTTTCTGGAATTTCTTGTGAATTTGAAGTGATTTTGACGGCCGTCTTGGATTAAGAATTAAAAGATACGTGAAGTTAACAATTTATGACTCTTGGATTCAGTTGTCTGTTAGATTTCACAGTTAAGTTTGAGTTATTAATCCATGATTAGAAGTTGTAAACATTAATTGAGTCATGATTTCACATATCACATCTCGCTTATACATTAAGGTTCCGGTTTGATATTGAATGATTAACTTGGTAATCACTAAGCATGAAAGGAATAGGCTTGAAAATTTTTTAGCATTAGTTTATAAAGAAGAATTGAAAGGGTTAGTCGAATAATCTTCACCATAGGTTTGCTCCCTATAGATGAAAATTTGATTTCCCAAGGTTGACATTCGGAACAGGTTGGGCTACTGGTTTTCACCATAGGTTTGCTCCCTATAGGTGAAGATCTGATTCCCCTCGGTGTTACTTTAAAATTAAAAAATAAAAATAAAAAAGAAAAAAAGAAAAAAGAAGAAGTCAAAATATGGAAGAATGAAAGAATAATCTGTGAGACACGTTTAGTTTTTGGGTGTCCTGAATGCTCTTGTTGCTTACCAATGGTATCATGAAATGGCAAAATGAATTTTAATGATGATAAGCCGAGATTACACTATACACTCATGAAACTCAATGTTTAGAATTTTTTTTAATTAATGGATTAATATTTTGAACTTGATTATGAAGTTTACTGTGAGCTTGATTCTAGGAGAAATAACTGCTTACCATTCATGAATCTTAGAATTCTCACATCTCGACTATTTTTTCACAAGTCACTCGGGTTTACGGGAATTGTCTTATATTTCTGAAATTATTTTTTGCATACTTTTCTTGGGACTAGCAAAATGCTAGTTGGGAGTTATGTTGAGGGTCAAATATTGTACCCCAGTTATTACTTACTTTTACGAACATGATACTATTTAATGCCCCATGTTAATCGTGTTTGTGATGCAAGGTGAATCTAGGAGCGTGGACGGGAAAGGATGCAAAAAGCATGGATTTAATACTCAAACATCACCAAGGCATTGGACTGGACTCCATAAGATCAAGATTGAAGAATTTACATGTCAGGGATCCAAGAAAATCAAGCCATTCAGGTTAAAGAGGCCCAAAAGTTGTTCAAGATGTAAAATCACAGGGTTTTCACCATCCGTTCAGCTTGAAACTTCATACATGGCCTGAGGACTATAAATGAACCGTAGATGTCAAATTTGAGCCATCGGATTCTTGTATAAGTGGCCCAACGGACAAATCAACCCCTTAAATCCTTAAGTGGGGCCCACCTGATCTCGATACGCTTCAATTTTGGACTCAACGCCTTAAATGAGGCAACAAAATGGATGGATGACACGAATTTCTCACAAGCATCATAGTGGACCTCATTTATGCATGAGTGTGCATAGTGCACAATTTCACTCGCCGTGCACAACAGTAGAGAGTCAGTCAAACCGACTCTTGACCGATCTTCCTCTTCTAAATACAAAAAGGTCACAACGTCCAATGCTGCCCGACCATTTTTGGGGAGTGGGGGCCACCCATCATCCATTTGAATGATCCGAACCGTTCGTACTCTCCTGAGGGTGGGAATAACCCCATCCTAGCTTTCCTCTTGGTCTCATGCACGTACAGACAGGTAGATCAACGTTCAAATGTAAGATGGATGGCAGAAGCAAAACGTCAGTGGACCACATCAACAATAATCTAAAACCATCCATTCCTGATTGGTTTTTATCCAGGAATTCAATGGACGAGGTGAATTTTATCAAAAACATCACTGAGGGGTCCACCAAACTTCATAGCGCCAACGTGGAAGCTCTGTTTCACAACAGAGGCCGTGGGTGATCGTTGTGGGTCTCACTCATCATCCGTATAGTTAATCAGAATCGTCCATTAGAATTATAGGAGGATTTAGACTAAGATCTAGTTGATCTTGGTTTGAAACATGATGGATAAAAGGTGAAAAATGAATGGACGATAGAACTATGTTACATTAAAAGTTATGTGGGCCACATCAAATCTAAGTCAAATCAATCCATATCTGACCTAAATTCTGATGTGAATCCACTGGACGGAGTGGATTTTCTTGCCAGCATTGATTATGGGCTCGCCAATCATCACATAAGAAGGGATGCGTAAGAAAATTTTTGCGTAAACAGAGTTGCTTTTTACGCATTCCACCAACCCAGCCACCATCCTTAGCATGCTATAAAGAGAGAAGAAAGGAGAAAGAGAGAGATCAGTAGTAGGAAAAACCAGATCTGTCGGACGTGGAGCGGAGCAGAGAGAGAAGCTAGGAAGCTAGGCTGAGCTGGACGTGGGAAAAGAGCGAGAAAGAGAGAGATTGGAAATGGATGTGTTTCTTCTCAATTATATTTTTCCTCTTTCCAATTGAATCATTGTTCCATTCCATGAGTTTTTAATTTCTTACTTAGGGTTGAGATGAAGCCCCTAATTTGAATGACTCTTGTTTATTGTTGATTTCATTCATAATTAATTGATTTATTTCTTTCTCTAGTTTGATTAAATAAAAATTTCATACATCTCTAACGTATGAGCTTAATCAAAGTCTAGATGTGAATGCTGTTAGGAATCTTATTCTAGGTATGCTTGTGTCTGACCATGAACAGGTTTCCTACTGAGAAAGAAATAGAAATCTACATCTATTCATGCCTGACCATGGATGGAAAGATGTGATCCTTGTGCTTCAAGGAAATTATACATCCTGTGTGCCTGACCAAAGACACAGAGTGTGCTTTATTTAGGACATTTATATCAATCTGAATTAGGGTGAATTAACAGGTAAAACAAGGGTTATGATAATTAGGGATGGATTCAGAAGTCTTAGTGTTTTCCTTGACTGAATTTTCCTTCTTGCTCTCAGCTATTTTTCATAGATTTTTGTTATTTTACTTAATAGTTAGATATACTATTTGTTGGGTTAGTTAAGAAGAATCATAAAATTTGAATTGTAACAACCAGTCCTCGTGGGAACGATCTCGTTATACGTATCGTATCTACATCTGATTCGTATACTTGCGAGTTTAAAATCATTTAAATCAGATTAGTTTAAATAAAACATCACTATTCTTTTCAAACTTAAGTTTTTTAACCTTTAAATCACTTTTTCATGTTTTAAAGGATGAAAATGCTCATTTATCATAGTTGCCCCTCGTAGGATGGGTTCTTATATTAAAATGAGAAATGCTTTTTTAAAAGGGATGTGGCCTTACAAATATCTAAAATTTAGCCCACCCCTTAGTCAATTTGATTTGTTCATTTTAATCAGATAATTGTGAATATATAAGAGGGTATTTTTTTTTCCAATTTTTTTTGAAATTCTTTGTGGCCTACAATTATACTAACATTGTGCGTTATTGTAAACTTTTTTCTCCCGTGTGATCCATTTGTGATGATTTTTGCCTTCAAATTAAACTAATAACATGAAATTAAAGCCCCACGTAAGATGTGGATGTGTTCAAAAAAATGGGACCCTTGCTGCACGTGGGCCATTTGGCCATTTCTTTCTTCCTTTTTTCTTTCTTCTTTATTGCTTGGTATTTTTTGGTTCTCTTCTTTCTTCCTTAATCTTTCCTTAGTTCACTTTATAATTATTTTTTATTTTTTTATATGAATGATGAGAGTTTGTGAAAGAGATGAGAATATGGTGGTTCCCTTTATAGTTTTTTTTTTTTGATATGAATGGTTAGAGTTTGTGAAAGGAAAGAAGGTATGGAAGAATGTTGTAATGGAATAATGTTATAATGAAAGATTGCTATAGTGGATGTATGTTGTAATAGATGACCGTTCTAATGGATGAATTTTGTAACGGATGAATGTTGAGATGGAAGAATGTTGTAATAGATGAATGTTGTGTATTGGATTACTGATATTCACTATGGATTGCTGATATTTTTATTGTGTATCGTTGATATTTTTATTGTGGATCATCGACATTTACTGTGGATTGCCGATATTTCACTTGGATAGTAGGTATTCACTGTGGGCCACTGCTCATACGAAAAAAAATCATAACTCCCTCGTTATATGTTTGATTTAGGTGATCTTATGCCTGTTGGAACGATTATTTGACGAAATTTTAAATGTATTTAAAATAATTTTATTTAGACACCATTTGATTGCCTAAAAATGGGTCCAAAGTTCATCATTAATACTGAATATCAACAATCCACATTAAATGATGAACTTTAGACATAATTTTGGGCAATCAAATAGTGTCCAAATAAGACGATTTTAAGAATATTTGAAAGTTCATCAAATTATCTTTCCATTAAGCATAAGATCACTCACATCAGATATGTAATAAAGGAGTCATGGCCGTTTTCATGGGATCGGTGTCCCACACTGAATATCCGTGATTCACAGTGAAAATATCAGTGATCTACAGTGAATATAAACAATTCACACTAAATATTGGTGATCCATAATGAAAATGTTAGTGATCCACAATGAAAATATTGGTGATCCACAGTGAATATTAACGATCCACACTAAGTATTGGCAATCAACAATGAATATCGACGATCCATCATACAAAATTCTTCCATCTCAACATTTTTCCATTACAAAATTCATCCATTCTAACATTCATCACATTCATCCATTACAATAATCTTTCATACCCTCCTCCATTTCATAAACCTCAACCATTTATGCCCAACAAAAAAATAAAAAATAAAAAAAATAACTACAAAGGGAACCACCACACTCTCATCTCATTTACAAACTCCCACCATTCATATAAATAAAAATTAAAAAATAACTACAAAGGGAATCACCACTCTCCTCTCTTTCATAAACCCCTACCATTCATACTAAAAATATAAAAAATAACTATAAAAGGAAGGAAGGAAGAAAGAAGAAGGAAGGGAACCAGAAAACGTCAAGGAAGGAAGAATAAAGGAAGAAGGAAGAAGAAAACAACAAATGACCCTCATACAGTAAGGCTTCGATGTTTTGAACCCATCTACTTCTTACATGGGGCCCACGCATTATCGTGAAGCAAATTCAATTCATCTACATATAAGGAGTTTTAATTTCATGTCATTGGCACAAGTTTAAGAGAAAAACTTACCATAGATGGACCACACAGGAGAAATTAGTTTAAAATTAATGCACAATATTAGTGTAGTTGGGAGATACAAAGAACTTCAAACAGAAAACTGAAAAAAAATTCTCATATGGGTTTACGACTGTCTGATTAAAATGAACGGATTAAATTGGCTAAGGGATGAGCCAAATTTGAGTTTTTGGCGGGGCTTATGTCCCTTTAAAAAAATATTTTTCATTTCGAGACGAGAGCCCGTCGTGTGATCAAGACATCATAAGGTACTTCTTAACTCCAGGAACCCCACAACAGAATGGGGTGGTAGAGAGGATGAACATAACTTTATTGGAAAGGGTGAAAAGTATGTGGTTACAAACATGGCTGCCTAAAAGCTTCTGGGTTGAAGTTGTGAATATGTCTTGCTATATAGTAAATCAGTAACCATAACAATGTCAGACTCTAAGGTTGCAAATGAAGTCTAGACAAGCAAGGGCGTCGATTACTTAGGATTGAGAATTTTCGGGTATCCAACATATGTTCATGTGTAGAGTGGACATAGGTCAAAGTTGAATCCAAAGTCTATGAAGTGCATTTTTTTCGTATTTGAAAAATGTATTAAGGGCTATAAGCTTTGGGATTCAATTTCACAGAAGGTGGTTATTAACAGAGATGTCATCTTCGATGATGTGTCAATGTTGAAGACCAACAAGGACACTATAGCAAGGCAGTCGGATTCACATGATGAGACTGAGAGATTGTCGGTGCAAGTGGAGCTAGTTGAGCAAGTGACTGAAGTTGAAAATCAACAGGAACACGACACTAAGCAAAATACTCAACATGATGCTCAAGAAAGTATAGCCATGAACATAGAGAAAAGAACCATTTGAGTTCTGGTTCAATAGGGGTTCAAGAATATGGTGTCTTTTGCATTGTCTCGTAAATGCTTACATTACACCCTATCACGCTACAAAACTTGTGCCATGAAACAAAACTTATAAACAGACCTCTCACTGATGAAGCATTCAGTCTAGACCAACTTATTCATCTTATTAATTCCACCCGACTGGTGTTACTATTCATGAGCCGAATGTCTATACCACATTTCCTTAAAATTTTAGATTTTATATACCCACCAACTTCTCCTGCAAGGATTACCAAGGTGTTTATAAGATTAAGTGCATGCCCTTAAATTGTCATAATACTAATATTGACTTCCACTATTCCCTCACTAATTAAACGATTAAAGGAAAAATGTGATTTTGATAGAGGATCTTATATTGCATATATTAGGATTCTCTAAAATTTGAGACATATGTCTCCTTTCATTTCTAGATCAAAATTTTCTCATGAACTCTTAGCTTAATGTCCTGAACGTCATTATAGGTAAATCTACCTCAAAGTGATAACATTATCTGCCCGGACTAAAAACCTTTCAGTACATCACTTTTAGGGGTCGAACTTATTTATGACCATTACTTTTATTCTTGTCTATCAAAAAGGTTGCCATCATTCACATCTACATTATATATATAAATAAAGTATCGATGCCCTAATACAACATTTAAATTTAAAAGGAAATCAAACAAACTATTTTATTTCAAAACTAGTGTACTATAAAATAAATGCAAAGTTTTCAAAAAGTTGAATGCAAACTAATTTATGTATTTAAAAGAAATACAAAATCATTAGCCTTAATTCTCTCACTAAAAAGTCACCCATTGATCACGTAACGCTCATCATCATTAGATCTTTGGTTTCCTAGGTGCTTCTACACATGATTCAAGATGTGAGTCTTCGGCCCAAAATTGATCCACATCATGATTAACGTGTATCAATAAAAATCTCATGAATTGTTAGACAAATTTTTTTACCTTTACTTCTATTCATATTCTTCTTGAGCCGGCCTTTATATTCATAATATTGTTTCTTTAAAAGTTGTAGGGTCCTACTATTTGGTTATGCTATACCCATATTCAGATATCCCACGTATCATGTTTAAGAGTGTTATTTATAACCCAAATGCACAAACTTGAATCTGCCATCACACTATATGCATGTCAAGATCATTGGAGAGAATGTTGACGCATGGGTCTTCCACCTCTTCTACACCTATGACTATATAGGTTCTCCGATGGGAAGAAAGACGTTTGTATCCAGTGTAGGTATTTGGGGATCGTGCACTTCCTTATAACAAGGAGGTTATGTGAAGGTCCCACCCATCATAGGGCACTTCCAAGCCCACGACTCCTTAATCCCATCATTGGGAGAGAAGTCATCTTCCAACATAACTCTATTAAGAGTTATCTATATACTTCACTTCCACTCTTACTACGGTGTGAGCCCCACCTTGATGGTCATATATTTGATCCTAACTGATCATTGCATTGCCAGATGAAAATACGCCACACATAGCCCACGATTCCAAATTATAAATTGTCACATAAAGCTTTAACTTGTAAATATCTCAGAAGTACTAATGAGCCTGAAAATAAGGCTTGCTGTTGTGCCCACAACTATTTTGGTTGTCCAACAACTGTTTGAGTGGACACATTTTTCCACAATGGTGACTATTCATCTAGTGGGCCAAATTATGAATGGGACACGCCCCAAAATCTTTCCCATCAAATAGTCAAAACTCATCTGATTAGTGGGCTATCGAATAGAATGTACTGGTTAATTTTCAACTAAATTAAATACTATTATTTATTTAAATATATAAGATTTTTGGATGGAATGAATGTTCTGGAAAAATACTTATTGATATAATTAAACAAAGCAAAATTAAAAAAGAAAATTGGCAAACCAAGAACCAAAGAGAGACAAAAAATATAAGTGGTTCGACAGTAACAGCGACACAAAACTTTTTTATTCTATAAAATAAAAGGATTAAGAGTACAAGACTTGCATTTCTCAAATTCTTTTTCAGTGCAAGAACTTTCCACCAAAAAAATACCTATTTCATGTAACACATATTTATATACATGCGGCTGACCCTCCACTGCCTCTGGACATGAGGCACTTACCCTCAACGAGAGGGACACTTGGGCTTGACGTAGGTTCCACCTGGTTGGAGGACTTTGTTCAGGGAAAGGCAGGCCCACCTGTATGGCTGCTGACCGAACAAAATTAATGTTTATTTCAGGGGAAAAAATTGCAACCGTGCATCTCTACTCTTATAATACAAGCACCCGACATGTGTCAACACGGCATGAGTCTACTTTTTTTATTTTTTTATTTTTTTATTTTACATGCACACACACCCTACACACTCACACGCCAGTGGAATTTCACCACTTATGGATAAACGAACCCTTGACCGGGTGTTGAAACTCTTGAGAGTCTACCACCCGAGCAAGAGTAAGGATCCAACACGAGTCTACCTGGATCTAGAACACTGAGATCTAAGTAGGTTGGAAATTCTAGATTAATAATGTAGGAAAGAATGTCTTGTATCCTATATCCTCTCAAAGAAACGGGGATTTAAATAAATTCCAACTTGTCTATACAAGATGAATGATTTTTTAGGGGTGTTTAATCGCTATTGACACAGGAATTTAGTTCACTTTCTTTGGACCTTCAAGTACCTACACAGGAAGAAAATAAAGAAGACTCTGGCTAGAGGCCGGAGACCGTCTGTTGCCAAAGTCAGACTAAGAATTTGGTTTTAATAGTTTTAGGTGAGAGATTATGTGTACCCCTCTTCATAGATGGGATTTGTATATATAGAATCCTTGGCGGTGTTGTATATAGTACTAAATCCATCGCTTGGTGCCGTGCTAATTTGGAGGAGCGCAATTACTATATCGGGATTCTGGAAGAAAATCTAGGTGATATCCTTTAGATCTCGAGTGACGGGCAGCTCATCAAGTCGGGGCATGTGGCTGAGCTCCACTTGAGGCTTGAACCGAGCTCGTATTTGAACTTAAGAAAATTGAAGTTTGAGATCGAGTCCGTAGTTGAATGGGCTATCATCGAGGTTGATCAAAATGAGCTCGGGGTCGATCAGAATAAGCTTGGGGTCGGCGAGACTGGGCTCAAGGTTGGTCTCGGGTTAGGACCGAAGTTGGCATGATCCATTGACTCTGAGGTCTGGAGGGCCGTAGTCTTTTCATTTTGAGTTCTTTTTGGTCGGTCCATTTTTACCCATAACAATAGCCATCCAAAAACAATCCACGAATGGGGGTGTAAAAGGGATGGTTTGGGCGTGATTGTGAATTATTCCATCGTGCTCGTCAGGCCTGGCCCATAAACACTCATTCACAGCTCTCAATAAGATGGGAAATCGGAGGTCAGACCGTTTCGGGTCCAGTCATGGGCTGCCAGACTGAAAGTTGGGACCATATCCAGCCATTAGTGGAAGTAGATACAAGTGGGCCCAGTTCCGGGCCCATTTGGCCTCAATCTGAGAATCCCGTTTGCCCATGGGTCTAAAAGTCAAATCCAAGGCTGGCATATAGTGGTCTTGGCCTGGGAGCCTAACGCCTCTTCTTGTAGCCGTCCATCTACTCGCTAATCACAAGCCTACACGTGCCAACTTGGCACACATGTAGAAGATCCATTACATTCATAAGGCGGGACATTTGGTAAAGAGGCACGCTCTGGTGGTACCAGTAACACCCTAAGATTACAGTGGTACCGGAAATACTTGGGGCCCACGTGATGTATACAGGCCATCCAACCCATCCATCCTACGCATCACCTCTTATTATCATCAGGTGCCAAAAATCAGCCAGATCAGACACTCATGAGAGTTACAATACTTGGAACAATGTGAGAGAGGACACCCACCCTTGATATGAATAGGGGCTCACCTGCCTTTTGTCCCCCTCATTCATCCAGGCCATATGAATGGTCGGAACGGTCCAGATTCCATAAATACAACATTGTGGTCCCTACATACAAATCAAGGGTGGGCATTCTCGCTCACCTTGTAACCCATGTTGTGGCCCATATGATTCACGGATCAGCCTGATTTTCAAAATATACAGGAAATATGCGCTGATGGATCTGATGGGTGGTTTGGATTTCTTTCACGCATCACGTGGGCCTGTCTGATGAACAATCTGGATGTTGCACGCATGAGCCATGTTGGCACGTGGGGACACCTGTGCCTGGTTCTTGGAGATGTGTGGCTACAAATGGTACTCCTCACTCATAAATATACGGCTGAGAAAAAGCTGGATGAAGTACCGCATTTATTTTTGGGCTGAACATGTACAAGGTCAGAACAACCTGATGGACGGCTTGGATATTGCACCTGTGAACCATCTTATAACCTGTGATCGTGTGTGCTTGACCTTGCCTAGTACACGCTTGTGGGCTTAGCAGAGCTCATCATACAATGGTCCACCTCAGAATATCTACAGTCCTGCTTGAACTTTAAAATTGTTTAGATGATCGAGGCCACTGATCTACTCATCCTAGCTGTTAATATGGTGGGCCTCACTATCCATAAACTGAATATCTCGTGTATGGGAAATTTCAAGTTCCTAACCCTTCTATTAGTGGCCGACAAATATATGCTTAATAAAGAAAAATAATGTGAATATCCCCATTCAACGAAAAATCGATGGCTATGATCCTTCAATCTGAGACATCTGTAGTGCACAAGGTTCCCTCAATTTAGCCCGTAATATCAACGGTTGTGATCACTAAACCATGGGCCTCACTTGTGCTAGCTTTAGTCCCAATTATACCAAAGACATGAGCATTGGGTAACACCAAGTGGTATCAATGGGCCGGACTTAGTGGCTTCCAAAATTTTTGTCTTCCATAGGTTGGGCTTGGGCTTAAAATGGAAGCCATTATATAAATTACGCTGGGCTTGGACCATATATCTCTCTCTCTCTCATGCTGCCCCGGGGTTTCAATGTTTCAAGTTCCCCAAATGACCGTTTCCAGCTAGGAGTGAGAAACATAGCTACTGCAAAGCCTAAGGTTGATACAATGGTTGTTGCATCTCTCTCTCATTTGGAAAGCAAAAAAGCCCGAAAAACTCAATCTGCCATTTTTATTACCTCACAGTATACACCAGTTTCCTCTCTCTCTCTCTCTCTCTCTCTCTCTCTCTCTCTCTAACCCACCAACCTAGACGCCTCTCTCTCTCTCCAACCCACCAACCTAGATGTGCCCATGCCATCGTCCCCACATGCCCTTGCCGCCATTGCAATGGAGGCAGGCCATTGGCCATTGCAGAAGAAGAAGAAGAAATAGAGAAATCCTTAAAAAAAGAAGCCTCCATTTCTTGCCGCAGTTTTCCTTGGTTGATTTTCCTTCCTCATGTTGTGTTTTAAATATTTTTTAAAATAATTATTTTATAAATAAAATATTTTCCTCATTGTTTCTCCTTCTGAAAGGGTTTTGTTTTTTAGTGTATTTTTCTTACTTCAATCGAAAAGGACCAAATAAAAACTCGAGTATAAAAGATGAAAGTTTTGTACTGGGGCTTCACCATTCACATACAAGGCAGATTTGGTTTCAAGTCGGGCGACTTAGTCACGCCTCAACTTATTCACATATAAGGAATCTTTTCTTTATTTATTTTTAATTACTATTTTATTTTCAGTTTTTTGAATTTCATCTACTATTTTCAACACATTTAAACAATGTTGAAACCAAATTTTAATTATTGGAAATAGTAGACATCTTATTCAATATTTGTCCGGAAACACATTTTTCTTCTTCTTTTTCTTTTTGTAACTAGTGTCGGCTGTTTCTCTAATTGGTTGAAAATCGAGCTACAATTAGAACTCTATTATATTCAATGGCCACAATCATAGTCAACCTTATAAATGAATTGTCCAAAATCAAACCGTTCACTGGATAAAATTTCAAAAGATGGAAATAGAAGATCAGTTTTACACTGAAAATATTAAATGTCTTTTACATTCTTTTAGATTTATTTATAATTAATTCAGCCAATGAAAATGAATTTAGAGATGCCAATAACTACAAACATAATATTCTGAATACATCGTCAAATTAATTATATGATATTTATGTTTCCTATAGATCTACCAAGGACATTTGGATTGTACTAGAAAATAAATGTCTTTGGAGATGTATGATCTAAGAAACATGCTATCGCAAAATTTCTTCATTATGAAATAACAAACGATAAATGGAATCGTGTGGATTATCTACCATAGTGTGTGTAGAAGCTTGGCAGAGCTCTTCAATCCATCTCAGCCCATTATAAAGACAGTTCGGTGAATGCCTTCTGGACATCTCCTAGATCATGGGATTTATCCCCTCAGGAACATATTGTTCCCCAATCAGTCATTCTAGCTATTAGGAACAATGGTGTTTGCTCCTCGACCAAAAAAGATTGTCTCATTTCGAAGTTGGCTACCTCAGGAAAGTTTAACCCTAAAATCTACATGGAACGTGATCATAGCTCGTCGTCTTGAGCTCAAATGGACCATTTGGGTTTGGAACAAATTCCTCCCCATGTAAATTACTACTTTCTTCTAGAAAATCCTCCACCATGCAGTTCCTGTGTATTCAATAATTTAGAAAGTGGGCATCAATCTAGCCTCCAAGTGTGATTGCTGTGACATGGAATCCCCCTCAGTTAGTTCTTGAAGAAGGCTAGCGGATGTTGTCAGAACGATGTCCTCAATCTTCAAGGTCGCTCGACTGGTCGAGGGAGCTGCTCAACTAGTCGAGGCACTCTTGACTCAAAGTCCAGTGAGCTCCTTTTTTTAGGTGTCCATGATGCTCGATCAGTTGAGGGTCAGGCTTGACCGGTCGAGTGGGTTGCTCGACCAGTTGAGGGTCAGGCTTGACCGGTCGAGTGGTTGCTCGACTAGTCGAGGCTCTCCTTCGACTAGTCGAGGTTACGCAAATTCTGCGTGAATTTTGTGCAGACTATATAAATTTGAGGCGGTTTTCGGACTTTTTCAAAGGAGGTGCGTAAGTGGAGTTTCCTAAAATATAAATAGGGGTCCCTAGGGCTATTCTAGGATATTCTAAAGCTTTTTAAAAGTTTTTTAAGGGTTCCTAAAGGGTTCTAGGGTTATCAAAGGTTGTAGTAAGGGTGAGATTCAAGATTGTTCGAATCGAGTAAGTTCTCTCTCTTGTAATTTCTACTTCATAGTGGATTTTTGTCGCTTTGTGCTGTGGTTTTTTCCCGCAAGAGTTTTCTATATTAAATCTTTGTTCTCTTGTGATTGCTTGTTGCTCTTGGATTGTTATCCTAGATCTAGATTTGTGTGATTTCGCAGCACAAATTCCCAATAAGTGGTATTAAAGCAATCATTGGGGCACAGATCTGAATCTGCAGGATTAGTAATAATGGAAATGACAAGCTTAATATTGAGAAGTACTCAGGAAAAAATAATTTTGACTTATGGAAGGTTAAGATGATTAGCCTGTTAACCAAGCAAGGCGAGATTAAGGCTCTTAAGGAGCGAAAATCTACCATGAAAGATGATGAATGAGAAAACCTTGATAGTAATGCTTTAGCCTCTATCTATTTATGTCTCACGGATGAGGTTCTCTATAATGTTTTGAGGGAGAAAACTGCGGCTAGTTTACGAGTAAAGTTAGAGAATATCTATGCAAAGAAGTCTTCTGAAAATTGCCTACACTTGAAGTTACAGTGTTATACCTTTAAGATGGTAGAGGGTGGAGATCTAGAAGCCCATATCAGCAACTTTAATAAATTGATGTGCAAATTACTGGATATGGAGGAAGTGATCAAAGATGAGGAACGGGCATGTATATTGTTGAATTCCCTTTTTACATCATATGAGTCTTTTAGGGATACAATGTGCACCGCAAATAAAACCCTAAGTGTTGACACCGTTATTTTAGCCCTTTAAGAGAAGGCTATGAGAAAACTAAACAGTGATATGTGGGCATCTTCTGATGCACTGATTATGAGGGGCAGAGATTCTAAGCATCGTACAAGATTCTCAAGGCCTAGATCCAAATCCAAGGGTAATGGCAAAAGAAAATTAAAGTGTTGAAATTGTGGGTTGTCTGGACACATGAAGAAGAATTGTAGAAATCTTAAAACAAAGAAAGAAAATTCAGCGGCTTCTTCTAAGGAGGCCAATGTTGTCACATTTGATGAAGAGACAAGTGGTGGTTAAGTTCTGTCTGTATCCATGATCGGACATGTTCACGACAATCATGCAGACAAGTGGATCCTAGACATAGGAGCATCATATCACATGACTCCTCATCGGAGTTGGTTCGCTAGTTATAAGGAATGCGATGGTGGACAGGTTTTTATGGGCAATGACAATGCCTGTAATGTTGTGGCTATTGGTACAGTGAGCATCAAGATGTTTGATGGGATGGAGCATACCTTGACTGACATCAGGCACGTTCCTGATATGAAGAAATGTCTGATTTCTCTCGGTGCACTCGAGGCTATAGGGTGCAAGTTTACCAATATTGATGGTGTCCTTAAAGTTTCAAAAGGGGCACTTGTGGTTATGAGAGCACAGCGGCACGAAAACCTTTACAGGTTGATTGGGAGCACTTCAGCAGGTGGAGCAGCAGCAGCTATTGCAAACTCCACATTTTTAAGTATGTGGCACGCTCGTCTGGGCCACAGAGCGAGCAGGGCATGAAGGTACTTTTTGATCGATGTTTGATTTCAACTTTTAAAAATTCTGATTTAGATATATGCGAGCATTGTATATATGGAAAACAATCTAGATTGTCTTTTAAATTTGAAAAATATATTTGTAAGGGAGTGCTTGATTATGTACACTCTAACGTATGGGGGCCATCGCCAGAAGTTTCCATTAGGGGGTCGTCATGGTTTGTTTTATTTATTGACGACTACTCTAGGAAAGTTTGGGTTACTTCATGAAATGTAAATTTAAAGTTTTTACCATATTTAAACAATGAAAGGCAATAGTGGAAAAACAATCAGGGCAGAAAATAAAGGTTTTAAAGACTGACAATGGTGAAGAATTTACTTCCACTGAGTTTAATGATTATTGTAAGGATGAAGGGATCATCAGGTACAATACATTGCGCCACACGCCTGAGCAAAACGGTGTGATCGATCGAATGAATCGGACTCTCCTAGATGTCACGCCCCGAACTTGGAAACCAAGCTCACAAAATTCTCGATCACCGAATCCGGCGCCGACAGCCTCCGTAGTACCCCATTCTCGGCTCCCGGCACCCATATACCAGATTCCGATCGTGGGACACTACAAGGAGGATTTCAAATATGATTTGATTCGTAATGAGCATAACCATAAGCATAACCCATGAACAATAACCACAAGAACACCATCACAAAATCCACTATGATAAAAAACTTTAAGTATAATGCGTAGGAAAGAAAAATATAAGATAATGCAAATAACGGAAACTTTAAAGCTTGACTACACGCTCCTACTGCTACTATGCTACAACTGTGTCCTGGCGTCACCTACACGCATCAATCGTGCATAAGCTTATAGAAAACTTAGAGGGTGGTATAAGTGTGTGCGCAATATAAGCGTGCTCAGAATGTAAGGTCAGAGTAATGCAGAATCATGCTGATGAGTACATGAAGGTAATCAGCCGTATCAAGGCTATGCGATGTAAGATGTGAATGCTATCGCCATAATAGGACCATACAATGCGAGATGCAACTCAAGCATGTCAATCCTCATCATATATATCAATACAGTTCTCATTCTAGATAATCACCGAGGTCTAGTACACTCTACGCCAGCTTGTCGTCCCTATCCGAACGCACAACTAGGAGAGCGGAAGAGACCTCACTATCCGCTTCCCAATATCGGGCCTAACTCATTGATAGCAGATCGATTCCTCAAGCTGGTCAAACTCAATCTAGAAGTTGCCCCCTCACTCAGGCGGATAAGGTCACATCCCTTTCTAACCGACCACGACACAGTGGGAGACGCGACCTATTGGTATCTGGCCATCGCGCACTGTGTATTCACTCGGTCCCGACGTTAGAGTCATCCTCTAGTACCATCAGGTTTAGAAATTTTCACCCAGAGACATCTATAGCTCCCATATGCTAGAACCAAATATTTTTGGTATCCAATCCAGCCACTCACGATGTGTCTGTGGAGGCTATGGCCCTGATGTCATTAGGGCATGTAATAATCATGATCATACAAATGCAAATGCATGAATCACCCTATCAAACATGCAACAATCCTGCATGCACCGCATGCTCATGTAGGACAACTCCGCTTATCAAGGAGCCCATAAACAATTCGTCCAAAGGCATATGCTATGATCAGTCACTCATCATATTAGACATACATACGATGCGTATGATCATGAATTATGGATCTACACTAAACATGACATAGGATGATGAGCTTTGCGCATAATAAATATGGGCATAGACGGCCTGCTCAATACAAATATGGGCCTATCAGTGGGCCTTAGGGAGAGAGTGATAATGCGGACATTTAACCAACATTATCCCTACAATGTGGGTGTCAAACCATCATTGCTCCCAAGGCTCGACTCGCCTTAAATATCATTAAATAAATCATGATGGAATCACACATTGCAATGTGCCTTAGGTACATCCCATTGGGCCTCAAATACATCAAATGGGCTGTATCTCATGGTCCTTATATTCATCAAGTGGGCCACCTCAATGAGCCTCACCAATGGGCCTTAGGTACTTTGCAATGGGTCATCACCCATGGGCCTTAGAATGCATTAAAATGAGCCCAATCATATAAGCTTTATGTGTATCAAATGGGCCTAATCACATAGGCCTTATATATATATATCAAAGTAAGCCTCAACAATGGGCCACAAATACATTAAATGGGCCTCATAATGTGGGCCTATATATATCAAGGTAGGCCCCAATAATGGGCCTATAAACACATCAAGATGGCCTACATACATGGGCCCATATATACCAAAGTGAGCCTCATGTGAGGCCCGCCATAATGTTTATTTTCCTATCCAATTTATTGATAAGGTCACATGAATAGGGGGCCCACTAAAATGTCTATTTTCCAGCCAACCTATTGATATGGTCACATAGACCAAGGGGCCCACTGTAACGTTTATTTTCCACCCAACCTGGCCCACTGTACTATTTATTGGCATCCAATCTGTTCATGAGGTCACGTGGACCAGGGCCCACGGTGATGTTTATCGCCATCCAAGCTATTCATAAGGTCACGTGGACCAGGGTCCACCGTAATGTTTATGCGCCATCCAAACTGTTCATAAGGCCACATGGTCAGGGAGGGGAGCTCACTGTAATGTTTATTTGCCAAACAACCTGTTTATAAGGTTACGTGGGCCAGGGAGCCCATCATGATGTGGTTCACAAATCCAGCCCACCCATTAAGTGCGTCCCACTTAGCTGAGGGTTCAGACCAAGTTTTAGCTGCATCCAAATTTCAGGTAGGCCCCACCAAGTGATTTTTATATGTTTTAGGCATGTCTTCACATGATTTTAGATGGTGTGGCCCACCTGAGTTCCGTAGACGGCTGATTTTTGGGTGACCTGTAGCCAGGGGGGAGGCCCACCCAATGCACGATGTTGATGTTCGAAACGCATCACGGTGGGGCCCATGGCTGGGACCCGTGGGACCCAGCCCATTCGTCCGCCCGCCCACGCAGCCGCAGGCGCTGCTTGCGTCTTGTGTCAGTAGCAGCAACAGTTGTTACTGCCTTTGTTTTTTTAAAATCACAAATTCTGTGGTTTTTCTCATGTGGGGCCCACATCTGAAAAATCCAACCCGTCCACTCGATTCTATGGCCCCTGATCGACCAAATGAGACTAATACACGACGTGTTTTTGGTGGATAGAAGAATCTAGGTGAGTTTTAATGGTGATGCCGCTATTTCCAATGGTATGACCCAGCCGAGAATCGGTTTGGTCTCAAAATTCGGCCCAACGCCTAAAATGGGCTATAGAATAGGATGGACGGTGTGGATTATATACACACATCAAGGTGGGGCCTGCATGAGCAACCCACCTCAACTTTAAATATAAATAATATTTCATTTTATTTTTGTTGGCCGCCAGTTCACACCTAAGCCAATACATACACTCCATGTCACACGTCCAGCGTCCCTGGACGCTGGACGGCGTGGATAATCATAATATCATGGTGGGTCCCACACGTACTGGCCCACCATATACATATATATGTATATGTGTATATATATACATATATATAATGTTAATATAATATAATATATTTTATATCAGCTCGCCAGAAATGTGGTGGGCCACACCGTTTGATGGATGGAGTAGATTTATCATGAATTGGTGGGGCCCACTTCATTCTAGGGGAAGGATAAAGAGAGAGAGAGAGAAAGAACAAGAGTGAGAGACAGTGGTAAAGAGGAGGGACCCTGCCACTATGGGCCCTCCATGGTTACAACTCCTACATCAAGTGAGTCCCACAATAAGTGGACCCTTAAAATTAAAATGAACGATGGATCACCCACCTCTCTTCCTTCTTCTTTCTCCTCTAGCTTCCTTAGCTCCTTGCCTTCGGGTTTGACAGTGGATGATAAGATCTTGATGGTGAGGATGAGAGATGAGAGAGTGGGCCACACTTGGTGTTTGGGAGAGGGAGAGAGCTTGGACGTGGGATGTTGCTTGGGAGATTTGAGAAATGAGAGAGAAAATGAGGTGATGAAATGATATGGATGGGATGATGTGTGATGGGGATGGGTGAAGTGATGTATTGTAAGAAGAGGTATGGGTTGAGTTGAAATTTTGGTAAAAGAGGGATAAGTGAAGAGAGAGAGAGAAAGTTGAATTTATGGAGAAAGAGGGATGAGTTGTTGTACTTGGGGTATGGAGTGACTTGACTTATACTTGACATGAGTGATTGATTGATTGATTGATGGGATATGATGTAGAGATTCCCTCGAAGTTTGTAACGCACGGCGTTTCTTCGGAATAAACGTAGACCGACATCTTCCAGCCTAGGTATCGGTTCGACATATGAGTCGTGGCGTTAGAACTGCAGCGATGACGCGATCGCTAAGGTACAGATTTCAGGTTGAGCTAGCTTTGGTATGCAGGAGCCGGCTTAGGATCCCGTGCAAACGTCGAAAACGGGTCGGGGATTGCTAGAATTCGATTGGAAGGACCGCGGAAGCCAATGGAATGGTACGGACTAGGATATGGGTCTTACAACTCTCCCCTCCAAATAAAAATTTCATTCTCAAAATTTACTCAATCATCCTAAGAAAACATAACTCATAATAGAAGAGAAAGCAAGGCATTGTCATATAAAATCAGAGACAGCATACAAGGTACAATATGTGATCAATCATCAAAGAGATGGGGATAGCGCTCTCGAATCTCAACCTCGCACTCCCAAGACGCCTCATCAACAGAATGTTGACCCCACTGAACCTTCACCAAGGGAATGACCTTAGTCCGGAGGACCTGCTCCTTGTGATCAATTATATGAACTAGCTGCTCAATGTAAGAAGCGTCCTCATGAACCTCTAGTAGCTACCAATCAATAACAGGAACTACGTCTGACCCACACTTTCTCAACATAGAGACGTGAAAAATATTGTAGACGCTAGACAACTGAGATGGTAAGTCAAGCCAATAGGCCACGGTGCCAACACATCCAGTGATCTCAAAAGGTCCTATAAATCTCGGGACAAGCTTGCCCTTTGCTCCGAATCGAACCATGCCCTTCATGGGCGAGACCTTGAGATCACATGGTCCCCTACATCAAACTCTAAGGGACGATGTCGAGGATCAGCAAAACTCTTCTGCCGGCTCTGAGCTGTGCCCATCCTTTACCTGATGATATCAATAGCCTCTGATGTCTCTTGCGCAAGCTCGGGACCTAGGAGATGCCTCTCTCCAACCTCAATCTAACAATTTGGAGATCCGCACGGTTTACCATACAATACCTCAAAAGGAGCCATGCTAATGGTTGACTGATAGCTGTTGTTGTATGTGAACTCAGCTAATCGCAGATGCTCATCCCAACTACCCTCGAAATCAATCGCGCAGGCCCGAAGCATATCCTCAAGTATCTGATTGACCCTCTCAGTCTGGCCATCGGTATGAGGATGATACGCGGTGTTGAGCTGCAAATCAGTGCCCATCGCTCTCTGAAAGCTCCTTCAAAACTGAGACATGAACCACGGGTCCCGGTCAGAAACGATCGAGACTGGAACGCCGTGCAGTCTCACTATCTCTTCAACAAATAGTCTGACGAGCCGGTCCGTATGCCAAGTCTCACGGATTGTAAGAAAATATGCCGACTTTGTCAGATGGTCCACGACAACCCAGATAGCGTCATGACCACGCTAAGTCCTCGGTAAACTCATGATAAAATCTGTAGATACGTGTTCCCACTTCCACATCGGGACGCTCAACGGCTACAACAGACCAGGGGGTCTCTGATGATCGACCTTGAAACACTGGCATGTGTCACATTCAGCCACATAACTGACGATCTAGCGCTTCATCCCTATCCAAAAATACTGACTCCTCATATCGCGATACATCTTCGTCGAGCCAGGGTGGATAGAAAACCGCGATCGATGTGCCTCAGTCATAAGATCTCTACGCAACTCAAGAATATCTGGGACACATAATCGGCCTCTGAAGAGAAGTCCATCATCAGAACCAATCTGCCAATCTGTCTGGCTCTCAGATGCTGCCTGTGCTCGGTAATCTTATAACGACTCATTTGTCTGCTGAGCCTCGATCACCCTTGCGACAAGAGAGGGTTGAATCGACAAGCTCGATAACTGAATGATGGAAGACTGCAGACTAAAATTGAAGTCATACTCTGTTATATTCTCGAGCATCCTCTACTCCTGAATCATCATTGTGCCACCAGGCCTCGTGGCTGACGGCTGAGGGCATCCGCCACCACGTTCACCTTGCCTGGATGGTACTGGAGGTCAAAATCATAGTCTTTCAGAAGCTCCTTCAGCGTCTCTGTCTCATGTTCAGCTCAGACTGAGAGAATAGATACTTCAAGCTCTTGTGGTCGGAGAAGAGATCGAACCTAACCCCATAGAGATAATGTCTCCACACCTTCAGTGCTAAGACGAATGCTGCCATCTCCAAATCGTGCGTGGGGTAGTTTAGCTCATGGACCTTGAGCTGACGAGACGCGAAGGCTACAGGTCTGCCATGCTGCATCAGGACAGCACATAAACCAATACATGATACATCAGTAAATACAACAAATTCATCACTCCTAGAAAGAAGAGTGAGGACAGGAGCGGACGTCAGACGGTCCTTTAGCTCCACGAATGCCCGCTCACATGCATCAGTCCAAACAAAGTCTACACCCTTCCGAGTCAACCTGGTCAATGGGGCCACAATACGGGAGAAACCCTCAATGAAACGCCAATAATAGCCCGCTAAAACAGGAAAACTGTGGATCTCAGATGCAGTCGTGGGCTGACCCCATAGATGCACTGCCTCAACCTTCGAGGGGTCCACTACGACACCCTCCCTCGTCACCACGTGACCGAGAGATCTCACCTCCTCCTGCCAGAACTCGTACTTCTTTAGCTTCGCATACAACAGGTAGGCACGTAGGGTCTGCAAAGTGATCTCCAGATGCTGCATATGGTCCTCATGGGTCCTCGAATAGATCAGAATGTCGTCGATGAAGACCACAATAAACTTATCAAGATATGGACGAAAGACCTCATTCATCAACTGCATGAAAACCGCAGGTGCATTGGTCAGTCCGAAAGACATGACCTGAAACTCAAAATGACCATAACGCGTCCTGAAAGCCGTCTTCAGGATGTCCTCCTCTCGAACTCGAATTTGATGATAATCGGAATGCAGGTCAATCTTCGAAAAGAACTGTGCACCCTGCAGCTGATCAAACAAATCATCTATTCTCGGGAGCGGGTACTTGTTCTTGATCGTGACTCGGTTAAGCTCGCGATAATCGACGCAGAGCCTCAACGAGCCATCCTTCTTCCTGATGAAGAGTACCGGTGCTCTGCAAGGCGAACTGCTCAGACGAATGAATCCCAACTCATGCAACTCGTCTAACTGTCGCTGCAACTCACACAATTCCATCGGTGCCATATGATACGGGGCCTTCAAAATAGGCGCGGTACTAGGCACAAGATCAATCTGGAACTCAATATGACGGTGTGGCGGCAATGTCGAAATCTCTTGAAACACTTCAGGGAAGTCACAGACAACCGACAACTAATCAATACATGCCACAACAGGCTCCTCAACGGTGCAGGACATCAAGTATGACAATGGCTCTCCTCTGGGCTCGGCAACAAACTGAAACTGCGGTAAGCCTGGTATGCAGAATGTGACTGTCCTCATGGAGAAGTCTAAGATGACGTAGTACTCAGCAAACCAATCTATGCCTAAAATAATATCGAAGTCTGACATCGGTAGCATGTACAAGTTGGTGGGCAAGAAAATATCATCGACCAGAACAGGGCAAGATGAATAAAAATGGCCCAACACTGTAGTCTTCCCCAAGAGCGTCGATACGATCAATCCCTCACTAGCAGACTCTGTCGACAATCTAGTCGATAGGTAAAAATTCTCAGACATAAATGAATGCAAAGCACCGGAGTCAAATAATACTCGGGCGATGCATGAAGATACTGGAAGCATACCCTCAACGACCCCTTCAGATGACTGCCGGTCCTGCTGAGCTGCATATAATCTAGCCTAAGCTAGCTGGGGAGGTGCCTATCCCCTCTGAGGTCCCTGATGCTGCTGATGTCGTTGGGACACTCGAAACTATTGTCTCTGCTGTTGTGGCCTCAGAGGCTAGTACTGTTGTGGCCTCGGAGGCTAGTGCTGCTGTTGAGGGGACCTCGGTGGTGGAATCTGCTATCGCTGCTACTGCGAAGGCTTCTGCGGTACTCTCGACTGTTGCTGTGGAGACTGCTGTAGTACTCTCGGCTACTGCTGCCGAGGTCGGGGACACTCCTACCTACGGTGTCCTATCCCACCACATCCATAGCAAGTGTCAAAAATCTATCTCTGACGTGGTGCTGCTGGGGGTGTCGACGGTGCTACTGGTGCTCTGACGGATGGGTGACTCCTATATCTCTATGGTCGTCGATGCTGCTGTGAGTTACTAGAGGGGGCTTACCTCTTCTGACCCCTCCTTTGATCTCCGTCGGCCTACGTGCCGGCCCACTCAGTCTCATAAATCTGAGCTCTCCACACTACTACCTGAAAATTCGGGAGCTCATGCCCAATGACATGGCCTCGAAGACTGTAACGTAAGCCGTTCTCAGAACGGCTAGCCTTTCGCCCCTCATCATCAACCATATATGGCACAAACCTCGATAGTGTCACGAAACGGGCTGCGTACTGCGCCACATTCATGTCCCCCTGCACTAGAGTCTTAAACTCCAGTGCTCTCTGACGTCGAATATGGTCAGGGAAGTACTGCTCCTTGAATCGATCGATAAAGTCCTCCTATGTCCAGACATGATCAGGTCCTTCAACACGGGTAACGAAGGTCCACTAATGCTTGGCCTCGTCCTGAAGAAGAAATACTACCAGTCAGACTCGCTGCTCGGTTGTACATGACATAGTATCAAAAATCTTCTCCACATCGGAGCGCCGCCTCTCAGCTGCTGTAGGATCTGGCTCACCCTTTAAACGTAAAGGATCAAGCTGTCGAAACTCTCAAAGTAAGGCGCTCGCACGCTCCTGCTCTGCCTGAGCTGGTGAAATAACTGGGCGCTTGCCCTGCCTCTGGAGTACGGCTGTCACAGCTTGTAACATCTGCTGTAACTGAGAGGCACTCACAGGTACAGTCGGCTCCACATCGGCCTTAGGTGGAGGAATGTCATCCTCATGCAGGGGAGTAGGGATCTCAGGCTGTGGAATGGGAGGCGCAGGTGGTAGAGCTGGAGCCTCAGGTGGTGAAGCGGGGTGCGCTCGGGTCGCTCTCCTGGGCGGCATGTCCTATAGGAAAGAACAATAACGCCAATTAACCTTAAGAATCGTACGTTAGGAAACTCAATCAGAAGGTTTCGCACTCGGAACCTAATCGTCCTAAACGCATAGCAAATATGTAATGTTGTTCTCAATTATTCTCAAGTTATGCTCTGATACCAACTTTTGTCTCGCCCCAAACTCAGAAATCGGTCTCACAAAGTTCTCAATCACCGAATCCAGCGCCGATAGCCTCGGTAGTACTCCATTCTCGGCTCCCGGCACCCATATACCAGATTTCGATCCTAGGATGCTACAAGGAGGATTTTAAATATGATTTGATTCGTAATGAGTATAACCACAAGCATAAACCACGAACAATAACCACAAGAACACCATCACAAAATTCACTATGATCAAAAACTTTACGTACAATACGTAGGAAAGAGAAATACAAGATAGTGCAAATAACGAAAACTCCAAAGCTCGACTGCACGCTCTTACTGCTACTATGCTACCACTGTGTCCTGGCATCACCTACACGCATCAATCATGCATAAGCTTATAGAAAGCTTAGAGAATGGTGTAAGTGTGTGCGCAATATAAGCGTGCTCAGAATGCAAGGTAAGAGTAATGCGAAATTATGCTGATGAGTACATGAATGCAATCATCCGTACCAAGGCTATACGATGCAAGATGTGAATGCTATCGACCATAACAGAACCATACAATGCGAGATGCAACTCAAGCATGTCAATCCTCATCATATATATCAATACAGTTCTCATTCTGGATAATCACCGGGGTCTAGTACACTCTACGCTAGCTTGTCGTCCCTATTTGAACGTACAACTAGGAGAGCGAAAGATACCTTACTATCCACATGCCTATATCTAGCCCAGCTCGTCAATAGCGGACTGATTCCTCAAGCTGGTCAAACTCAACCTAGAAGTTACTCCCTCACTCAGGCGGGTAAGGTCACACCCCTTTTCAAACCACCACGACACAGTGGGAGACACGACCTATTGGTATACGGCCATTGCGCACTTATGTATCCACTCGGTCCTGACGTTGGAGTCATCATCTGGTACCATCGGATTTAGAAATTTTCACCCAGGGACATCTATGGCGCCCGTATGCTAGAACCAAATATTTTCAGCATCCAATCTAGCCACCCATGATGTGTCTGTGGAGGCTTTGACCCTGATGTCACTAGGGCATGTAATAATCAGGATCATACAACTGCAAAAGCATGAATCACCCTACCAAACATGCAACAATCCTGCATGCGTCGCATGCTCATGTAGGGCAACTCCGCCTATCAGGGAACCCATAAACAATCCGCCAGATGGCATATGCTATGATCAGTCACTTGTCATATCAGACATACATACGATGCGTATGATCATGAATCATGGATCTATACTAAACATGACATAGGATGATGGGCTTTGCGCATAATGAATATGGGCCTAGATAGCCTGCTCACTACAAATATGGGCATATCAGCGGGCCTTAGGGAGAGAGTGACAATGTGGACATTTAACCAACTTATCCCTACAATGTGGGCGTCAAACCGTCATTGCTCTCAAGGCTCGACTCGCCTTAAATATCATTAAATAAATCATGGCAAAATTACACATTGAAATGTGCCTTAGGTATATCCCATTGGGCCTCAAATATATCAAATGAGTGATATCTCATGGGCCTTATATTCATCAAGTGGGCCACCTTAATGAGCCTCACCAATGGGCCTTAGGTACTTTGCAATGGGCCATCACCCATGGGCCTTAGAATGCATTAAAATGAGCCCAATCATATAAGCTTTATGTGTATCAAATGGGCCTAATCACATAGGCCTTATATATATCAAAGTGGGCCTCAACAATGGGCCATAAATACATTAAATGAGCCTCATAACGTGGGCATATATATATCAAGGTAGGCCCCAACAATGGGCCTATAAACATATCAAGATGGCCTACATACATGGGCCCATATATACCAAAGTGAGCCTCATGTGAGGCCCACCATAATGTTTATTTTCCTATCCAATCTGTTGATAAGGTCACATGAATAGGGGGCCCACCAAAATGTCTATTTTCCAGCCAATCTATTGATATGGTCACATGGACTAAGGGGCCCACTGTAACGTTTATTTTCCACGCAACCTGGCCCACTGTACTATGTATTGGCATCCAATCTTTTCATGAGGTCACGTGGACCAGGGCCCACGGTGATGTTTATTGTCATCCAAACTATTCATAAGGTCACGTGGACCAGGGTCCACCGTAATGTTTATGCGCCATCCAAACTATTCATAAGGCCACACGGTTAGGGAGGGGGGCCCACTGTAATGTTTATTTGCCAAACAACCTGTTCATAAGGTTACGTGGGCCAGGGAGCCCATCGTGATGTGGTTCACAAATCCAACCTACCCATTAGGTGCGTCCCACTTGGCTGAGGGTTCAGACCAAGTTTCAGCAGCATCCAAATTTCAGGTAGGCCCCACCAAGTGATTTTTTATGTTTTAGGCATGTCTTCACATGATTTTAGACGGTGTGGCCCACCTGAGTTCCGTATACGGCTGATTTTTAGGTGACCCATAGCCAGGGGGAGGCCCACCTAATGCACGGTGTTGATGTTCGAAACGCATCATGGTGGGGCCCACGGCTGGGACCCGTGGGACCTAGCCCGTTCGTTTGCCGGCCCACGCAGCCGCGGGCGCTGCTTGCGTCTTGTGTCAGTAGCAGCAGCAGTTGCTGCTGCCTTTGGTTTTTTTTTTTTTTAATCACAAGTTCTGTGGTTTTTCTCATGTAGGGCCCACATCTGAAAAATCCAACCTGTCCACTCGATTCTACAGCCCCTGATCGACCAAATGAGACCAATATACGACGTGTTTTTGGCGGATAGAAGAATCGAGGTGAGTTTTAATGGTGATACCGTTATTTCCTATGGTATGACCCAGCCGGGAATCGGTTTGGTCTCAAAATTTGGCCCAACGCCTAAAATGGGATATAGAATGGGATGGACGGTGTGGATTATGTACATACATCAAGGTGGGGCCTGCATTAGCAGCCCACCTCAAAATTTAAATATAAATAATATTTTATTTTATTTTTGTTGGCCGCCAGTGCACACCTAAGCTAGTACATACACTCCATGTCACACGTCCAGCGTCCCTAGACGCTAGATGGCGTGGATAATCACAATATCATGGTGGGTCCCACACATACATGGCCCACCATATACATATATATGTATATGTGTATATATATATACATATATATAACGCTAATATAATATAATATATTATATATCAGCTCGCTTGAAATGTGGTGGGCCACACCGTTTGACGGATAGAGTAGATTTATCATGAATTGGTGGGGCCCACTTCATTCTAGGGGAAGGATAAAGAGAGAAAAAGAACAAGAAAGAGAGATGGTGGTAAAGAGGAGGGACCCCACCACTATGGGCCCTCCATGGTTACAACTCCTACATCAAGTGGGTCCCATAATAAGTGGACCCTTAAAATTAAAATGAACAATGGATCACTCACCTCTCTTTCTTCTTCTTGCTCCCCTAGCTTCCTTAGTTCCTTATCTTCGGGTTTAACGGTGGATGATGACATCTTGATGGTGAGGATGAGAGATGAGAGAGTGGGCCACACTTGGTGTTTGGGAGAGGGAGAGAGCTTGGACGTGGGATGTTGCTTGGGAGATTTGAGAAATGAGAGAGAAAATGAGGTGATGAGATGATATGGATGTGATGTGTGATGGGGATGGGTGGAGTGATGTGTTGTAAGAAGAGGTATGGGTTGGGTTGAAATTTTGGTAAAAGAGGGATGGGTGAAGAGAGAGAGAGTTGACTTTGTGGAGAAAGAGGGATGGGTTGTACTTGGGGTATGGAGTGACTTGACTTGTACTTGACATGAGTGATTGATTGATTGATGGGACATGATGTAGAGATTCCCTCAAAGTTTGCAATGTGCGACGTTTCTTCGAAATAAACGCAGACCGTCATCTTTCAACCTAAGTATCGGTTCGACATGCGAGTCGCGACGTTAGAACCGCGGCGATGACGCGATCGCTAAGGTACATATTTCAGGTTGAGCCGACTTTGATATGCAGGACTCGGCTTAGGATCGCCCGCAAACGTCGAAAACGGGTCGAGGATTGCCGGAATTCGACCGGAAGGACCGCGGAAGCTAACGGAATGGTATGGACTAGGATATGGGTCTTACACTAGAGAGGGCCAATAATGTTGCATTGGGCAAGGCCTTATGGATAGAGGCTGTTAACATGGCTTGTTATTTGATGAACCGATCTCTTCAACTATAATTGAATGTAAAATCCTAAAAGAAGTATGAAGTGGTCCGAAAATCAATTACCCAGATCTACGCATATTTGGTTGTGAAGCTTACTCTTATGTACCATCAGTTGAGAGAGATAAGCTAGACCATAGAGCCAAAAAGTATATTTTTGTTAACTATGACATTGGTATGAAAGATTACAGGTTATTCAACATGATCACATGCAAGGTCATCACTAGCCGTGACATCAGATTCGATGAAAGCTTTCTATTCTGCAAGAATGATCAAGAGGAGCAAAAAGAACCAGAAAGGTTGATCATAGACATCCAGATTGACTCAAATGATACTCAGGTAGAGACAGATGTGCAGATAAAGGTATAGAACAGGTGGAGCAGCCACTTGTGAGAAGGAACCTATCGCGTGATCGTATGTTACCGGTAAGATATAAAGACGACTCTAATATTGCATATGCCCTCATTACAGATGAGAGAGACCCATCTACTATTCAAGAGGCTCTTGATGAGCCTGATGTAGAAAAGTGGAAGGCAGCTATGGACAATGAGATGGACTTGTTGCACAAAAATCACACATAGGAGCTGGTGGAGCTTCCTGTGGGCCGAAAAGTGATCGGATACAAGTGGTTATTCAAAAGGAAATAGGATAGATACAAAGTAAGGTTGATAGCGAAGGATTATGCTAAGAGAGAAGGAATCGACTTCACAGAGACATTCGCGCCAGTGGTTAAGCAGGTATCTATTATATTCGTGTTGGCACTAGTTACCAAATACGATCTCGAGCTGGAACAGATGGATGTGAAAACTGCATTCCTACACGGGGAATTAGAAGAGCAGATCTACATGAAGCAACTAGAGGGCTACGAAGTTAAAGAGGTAGAGAAAAAGGTTTGTAGGTGAATGGGGTTGTTGTACGGCCTGAAATAGTCACTTAGGCAGTGATATAAAAAATATAATTCTTTCATGGTGAGTCATAAATTTACTCGGAGTGATACGATCACTGTATCTTTTACAAGACACTAAGTGATGAAAAATTCATCATCCTAGTACTGTATGTTGATGATATGTTGATCGTCTGTCATGATATGTTTGAAATCAACGTACTGAAGACTCAGTTATTATGGACATTCGAGATGAAAGATTCGGGGGCTATAAAGAGAGTTCTCGACATAAATATTCATAGAGACAGGAAGAAGAGCAGACTTTAGTTATCATGGGAAGAATACCTTGAAAAGGTATTGATTAAGTATGGGATGAACCAAGCAAAGCCAGTAAGTGTTCCGCAAGCGGTTCGCTTCAAGCTTTCCTCAGAACAATGTCCTAAATCAAATGAGGAAAAACATGTTATGTCTCATGTGCCTTATTCTAATGTGGTTGAAAATTTAATGTATGTCATGGTCTGTATAAGACCAGATATTTCATAGCAGTCGGTGTTATGAGCAAATACATGTCAAACCCCGACAAGCAACATTGGGAAGTGGTGAAATGGCTACTTTGATACATTCGAGGTATAAAAGATTACTTCTTAACTTTTGAGAAAACAGGGACAAAGTTGGTAGGGTATATGAATTCTGACTACGCAAATAGTATAAATTCCAAGAAGTTTATTTCAAAATACTCGTTTGTACTATCGAGTGGAGCAATCAGTTTGATGTCGAAGCTTTAGTCCATAGTGGCTCTTTCCACGACCGAAGAAGAATATATGGAAGTGATAGAAGTGTTTAAAAAAGGTGTTTAGTTCAGACGTATGATAAATCAATTGAGACTTCATCAGGAGGCCATGCCAGTTAACCGTGATAGCGAAAGTGCTATCAATCTAGTTAAAAATTCTGTTTATCACTCACGTACTAAACACATTGATATTCGTCACCACTTTATCCAACAAGTGCTTGAAGAAGGAGGCGTAACTTTGGAGAAGATTCACACCAGCATGAATCCAGTAGACAGGCTCACTAAAGTCGTTCCTATAGAGAAGTTCAAGTTCTATGCAACTTCTCTGGACTTGACGATGGCGTAAAAAGAAGGATAAAGTGTGCACGAGAAGCGTTAATTGAAGCTATGATATGATGAAGAGATAAAAGAAGAGGTTAAAGAGCTACACGGTTGAAGATTGAAGATATGGTGGAGATTGTTATCAGAACGATATCCTCAATCTTCAAGGTCGCTCGACCGATCGAGGGAGCTACTCGACTAGTCGAGGCACTCTCGGCTTAAAGTCCAGCGAGCTCATTTTTTGGGTGTCCGTGATGCTCGACCAGTCGAGGGTCAGACTCGATTGGTCGAGCGGGTTGCTCGACCAGTCGAGGCCCTCCTTCGACTAGTCGAGGTTACGCAGATTCTGCATGTATTTTGTGTGGACTACGTAACTTTGAGGCAGTTTCTGGACTTTTTCAAAGGATGTGCGTAAGTGGAGTTTTCTAAACTATAAATAGAAGTCCCTAGAGCTATTCTAAGGTATTCTAAAGCTTTCTAAAAGTTTTTCAAGGGTTCTTAAAGGGTTCTAGGGTTATCAAAGGATGTAGCAAGGTTGAGATTAAACATTGTTCGAATCGGGTAAGTCCTCTCTCTTGTAATTTCTACATTACAGTGGATTTCTGTTTCTTTGTGCCGTGGTTTTTTTTCCCAAGGATTTTTCACGTTAAATCTTTCTGTTCTCTTGTGATTGCTTGTTGCTCTTAGATTGCTATCCTAGATCTAGATCTGTGTGATTCCATAACACAAATCCCTAACAGCGGAGTCTCTAAGTTCCACCCGGTCGTAGCTCCAGGGAAATCTGCCCCAAATTAGCCACTTCGCTTCAACCCTTTCTTCATCTCAGCCAGCCGACAGGATGTAGGGGATTGATCTACAACAAAATTCAGTTCAGTGCTATAACTAGACTCAGGTATCTCCTTCCCCCCAATCTCCTAGGCCTTTTCCTTTAATGTAGAAAATCTAAATCACCTATTATATTTTGGTGTAATAGCTACCAAAGTGTGGTCCTACTTTGTTGCGTTATTCCTTATTCCTCTGATTCCTAATCAATCCATTTCTGACCGAATGATTTAATGGAGTGGCTTAACAAGTAAATCATCTAAGTGGAAGTTTCTGCAAGGCATGGTTCCTCCTCTCATCATTTGAGAAATCTAGTTAGCTAGAAACGCTAAAAGATTTGACAACCAGCAAATGTCAGCTAACTAGATAAAAGGCAAGACTTCTAGATGGCTGAGAGATATAGGCAGCTATCTCCCTTCTTCTTTAAGAACTTGTTCTCGAGAAGAGTTTATAATGCAAGCTCTGGGCATCGAAGATTATTCTCCAACTAAAGCAATCAAAATCCAATTAATTAAATGGACTAAACTTGACACAAGATGGCTAAAGCTAAACATAGACGGTTCTATTAGGGAAAATTCAGGTACAGGAGGAGGGGGAATATGCAGAGACTATAGGGGCGAGCTCATTGTTGGTTTCCACAATAGCTATGGTAGGGTCACAAACACCTATGCAAAAGCTCAAGCAATGGCAGACGGATTGCAAATCTGTAAAAATATGGGTCTGTCAAACATTATTGTAGACTCTGATTCTTGAGTTATTGTTGAAGCCATTTCCTCTCCTCAATCGTCTCGATGTTGGAAATCATGGCATTAATTGGGAGCTAGTATCAGTCTAAAAGATCCTCGCAAGCTTCTCTTCTCTCACATCTATTGTGAAGGCAATTCGGTAGTAGATGAGCTAGCTAATATGGCAAGTAGTGGTCACGCTGACTAGTTATTCTTATCTATAACTAATCTTCCCTCTAAAGTTAGGGGTTCTCTTCTTCTGGACAAGGCAGGTTTGGGTATGATAAGGAAGTCAACACCTAAAAAGGGAGTGGGTTGATGTTCGTTGGGGAGGAGGGACTCTTGACTCTCCCTCTCTCTCTGGTCAGATCTTCTTCTATTTTTGGATTCTCTAGCAGTAGTTGGTGTCACTTGTTATGCAGTAGTAGCGGGCAGTTTAGCATTTTCTTGGTAAGCTAAGTCAGATTTATCTTCCTAAGTCTGATCTCTTCTTCATTCAGTAGTTGTTGGAGTCTAATCTCTGTGCCACTTCTCAGGAGTATTATGTTGGTTGGGCTAGTATGTGGGATTTTTCAGAAGGCCTAAATCAGTGGGGACTTGTTTATGGCTGAGTGTTGGTATCAATTGATCTTTAGCTTCATCCAGATTTTCTTTCTATAGATTGTACTGTCTCATCAGGGTATAGTAGGGGATTTTGCTCTTATCTGCGGTAGGGGCTAGTTTCAGTTAGCCAGGGAGGGCCTAGCTCTCCCTTTTCACCCCTTTGCTCTTCTGTATTTTGCTAGGATACATTAAGCAAGGTGGGTTTTATTTTGCTTTTGTGGAGCTCGCCTGTAAGCTCTGTTTAGTATCCATAGTTTCGTGGACGTTATAGTCCAATGCGGTGTTCTTCATGTAAGCCTAGGAGCCGGGCTGGTTCATGTATGCATTCTGGTTAGCTGGATTTATGGCGTGTGGTCAGTGGTCAGGTTTTTGATGTGTTTCTACTGCTACTTCTCTCTCAGCTTGGTGTGTTTCTACTACTGCATCCCGTTCAGTTTCGGATGTAATCGCGTATACAGTCTGGTTAGTCTTTTTCTTGTTTTAGGATATGATAGGCGTGGTCCGAAGTTTTTTTGTTGAGGCTTGTCCGAAGTTTTTTTAGGATATGATGGGGGGGGGTGATTATGATCACTTTAAAATTCTTTACCTAATTGTCTAATTTACTAATTAAAACTAATAAGGTAAATTAACACTAAGTCTTCCAATCCAAAGTGGGTCCAATCACATATACTACAAATGATATATCAATCAAGCAACTAGTTTATAAGAGATAGTGAGCTTGTGTGTGATTGTAAGTTAAGTACCTATCATACAATCTAATTCAAGCATTCGTATAGTCTAACTAATCAAGTACATAAGCAACAATAAAATTTTGATAAAATGACAATCATAAACACAAGCATGTATGGTGATTCGATTTCCTTACTCTACTTTTGACGGTCTCACTCTCTTCGAGTGTACCGGTATTCACTATCTTAAGAATTTTCAATAGGTTCACCCTTAATGTAATGCCCGGAAAAAATCCATACTTGGACTCGAGTACCAACTCGACCAAAAATCGCGTAGGAATAATTCCTTTAGAAAATAAGTGTAAGTTAGCTAGTGCAACGCTAGAGTAGCTGGGAAATAGTCCTCGATTACTTTAAATACATTTTACAAGACCCAAATCGAGTAGAACCAATAATGCTATAATACTCCAAAACCTCGGATCAAACTCTAAGCAGGTTTGTTCTCTGGACCTCTTTGAAACTTTGTATTGGATCTAGACCGCGCGTCGAAAGTCCGATACCTACTATCTTAGACCGTTAGGACCGCCTAGCTGGACTTGACAATCATTTCAAAAATCAAGTCCAACCGACGTTCGCAAGCTATTTCATTGAGCCTGGACTGAAGAGAGTGAGAATAGGGTTAGATTTGGAATTTGAAATTCAAATCTGGTACACGACTTGACGTGTCAGTATTAAGCGTTCTGACCGTCAAAATTCAGCCAAATTACACCCTCGGATCAGAAAATTTTTTTATTTCATATCATTAGACTTGCAGACCTAATCTACGTGCGGTGACCGCTGAACTGAAAATGGACCGCCACGTGCGATCTGCGAATCCTGCCGGATTGAAAACTTGATGTGTACTAGATCCTGTATGCATGAGCTTAAGTCCGATCGCGTTCGGCCAGGGGACCACCAGAAATATCCTTTTGGACCGAAACAGCCCCGAATTGGATATACCTCAAGTATACATTGTACCCGAGCCTATTTTGGGCACATTTGAGCTTATAAAAGGGGTTGAAACCCTCACTCCTCTCTCCCATCCGAATTTAAGAAAAACCCTAGATTGGGAGAGAGAAAAGGTGAGAGTTTGTGAGAGAGAGTAGGAGAAGATTTTCCTGCTGTCGTGCCACCTGTTGCACGTGCTTTAGCAACACACTCCAATCACTTGGCCGGTGATTTCTCTGCATTTTTAGGTAAAAAAATACCCTAATAAGTTGCTGATTTGAGGTTCCTTTCGTTCCATAGCATGTTAGCTGATAGATCTTGTAAACCAGGTTGTCTAGTCGCCGTAGACGAAGCGTATACGCTTTGTTCGAAACGATACGCTTTTAGTAGAAAAGGTGCGGATTTTATATGCTTTCATTGACTGTTTCCAACGCTTTCAATGTCGTTTAATAGTAGATTATCGACAGCAACGCCGTTTGACATGTACAACATGCTGTCCGTTTCCTATTTCGTAAACCGGCGAAGAATATGAGATTTAGGGCATTTTAGTCATTTGTAGGAAGTACTGTTTTCATTCATATTTTGCTGATGTGATTGACATGGCTTATTGTCACATTAGAATGTTAGGAATACGTGTATAATTAGTTTGGCGAAGAGATTCGCCTAAATGCGCATTTTGTGTCGATATACTATATGTAGATTTAAGTGTGTAGTGTAAGTGTTTGTATAAATGCTTGTATTAGTATGTATTGAATTAAATGGTGTTATGATTTAGTTTGAGATTGATTTCTCAATTAATATGCTGATGTAAATGATTTCCTACATGTTAGCTATATGCATGATTTCATTATATGTATGAAATGCATGTGCTTGAAGATTTACTTAAGTTGTATGTTATAACATGTGCTAACATGCTCACATAGTTGTATTTCATTTTCAATACTCTCACATGATTGCTGATGTAGATTCATAATTGTTTGGGACTATACTAGTCCAGACAGTCGGTAACCGAGAAATTTCGTGGTTGGCTTATTTTTGTCACGAACGACGCGTCGATGAACGCAAGCCGTGTTTTGGAGTTGGCGGCAGTGGTTAGGCCACGCGAGGTGTTTTACGCACTTCATGTCGTTCGACTTGAGATGCGATCGTGCTAGTCGAGCCCGTCAAGTAACCCGACTGGTCGTTGTATGTTCACCCTGTATGAGTCATAACTACTTGAACCTAGGGTACTGAACTTACCATTATAAACTCTGTTAACCATGATACCTTGATCCACGAAGACTCATGAGCCGGGCATGGTGGTATGGGACACCATGGTCGAGCTGTCGGCCTACGATGGGGCCACAAACCTCCCCGTAGTGACCAGTGAGCACCTGTGTCTCGTGAGCAGATTATGGTGGTATGGGACACTATATTCTTGCTGTCGGCCTACACTGATCAGGCGACGAGTCCTTTGTAGTGACCGCGAGCGTATTCTGAGTTTACGGGAGGCGACGACCCTTCTGTAGCAGTGAGAGTACAGTTGGCCTGTATTGATAAGGTGATGGGGGAGCGGTGCAACGAGTACGAGCAACAGCCCTGACAGTCCTTGCAGCGACCTACAAAATATACATCGTATGAGATTACTAGGACTGACGACCCTAGATAGGATCTGTGTTGGGATTGATATAAGGGAAGTACCTTAGTTTTCCAATCCTGCTGTTTGAATGGACTAATAACAACTCGGTAATCATATCACCATTACATTGCATGTGCCTAGAAGATGTGGAGCACTGAGCAGGATGCAAGCATGCCGCGGGCGTAAGATGGTGCCGTATAAGGGAGAACATCGGTGAGGGCATCCATCATCTCATGTCATATTGCATTAACAACAGTATTAGGATTGTTTGATTTACTGCTTTACTATTATTGCATGATTGATTTGAGAACATGCTAATCTTTGCTCTATGATTCCACTGAGTTGATCACTCACTCCCACGTTATGAGATGGTGTTTGCAACACCCACCAGACCCTGTCTTAGATGCAGGTGATGCAGAGATCCAGGAGGCAGAGCCGGACTATGATGAGGACCAGGACGAGTTCTCATACATGCAGTACCACGACGACTTTGCTTAGCTGACCTGGGTTGACGGGACTCCTCAGTGGGACTATTTTGGACATTTGATTTTTTTTCTTTATATGTATATAAGACTCAGTGATGTATTCATACTTTAGTGACAGTTGAGATCAACTTTATTTTTCCATACCGTGATATATATATTCTTTAATCTTCCGCTTGCTTTTATCACTGGATCTGGAGTATGAATTACAGTTTTGGTGTACTTTTACTCATGTGAATGTTTTAACTCAGACAACATTGAATCATAATCATTTTTGTTGCATAAGTGACGGTCTATTTTCAGGGTGTTATAAGATGGTATCAGGGCATGAATAAGATTATACCGGGCCTGGGTTATGGTCACGCGACGTACGCTGTCGCTTCCTTTGACTTAGGTGGGTGCGAGAAGGGTCTAGAAACTCTTATAGGATCGCAGATTCCCCAATAGGCGAAGCTATTCATATCGATCGCGCGATCGAGTCCGTAACGCATCTAGGGTCGCGTGAAGTGACCTGAGTAGCTCCTAGGTAGTAGGTAAGTGGGTTGAGACATTATTTAAATGATTCTAAACCCGTAAATGTGAATCATTGGGCTGTGGGGTAACCACAACCCCTGCATTCAATCGTCAGGGCTTAAAAACTCCGTTTTACCTAAAATCTTTAAAAAATTTCCTCTCACCACTCCATTCTTCAATTCTTTCTTATTCTTTTCATGTTAGGCATTGATCTTAGTATGAAAATGACATAAAATTATACTTCGATAAAATTTTACAGTGAATAGTAAAATTTCATGAAAACTGGCCATTAGGCTATTCTAAGTTTACTATCTTTAGCAAATAATGGGCTAGATGGATGTATTAGCTCCTTCTACCTCAAAATCATATGCTGCATGATAGGAAATTATATTCGGTATTGCAGATTGGCCCCGAAAAGCCCTGAATGCATGTTTGGGCCTCTATAAGTCAATATACAATGAACTGAGGTGGGGCCCATAGTTTTTTGGGATCCCTGGACCATGGGGGACCAGACCCATGTGGTGCCATCAGCCACCTAGGGAGATGGCCGGCGATGCCATCGCCTTCTGGTGGGGCCCACTTAATGTGAAAACTGGGCACACGCCGTATTTTGGGTAGTGTACACCCCCCATGTAGTGTTCGACCATAGAAAACCCCAAAAAGGGGTACTTCCTTCATAAACAGCCCCTTCCCTACCCCATTTTCATTTTCTTGCTGCCTTAACCCAAAACCGTGATTCTAAACCACTCCCAAATCCATTCTTGGCTAAAAACGACCACACTCCATCACTCCATTGCAGTTTGCAGCCTTTTCTCTTACAAATCTCATCGTTTGGAGCTCTTACAATCCCCAAAAAGAGCTAAAATCGTGAGGTGCTCCATTCCCCTTTTTCATTCTCTTTTCTTTCTGAAAATCCATCCTAAGGGAGCTTGAAGCATCCCTCTACAACGCCTAGATCTCCCTTTTCCAGTTTGGACAACCATTTCTTCACATTTTCTCCATTTTTCATGGCTTTTTTTGAAGTCATTTTGGGTCTTTTGTCACTCTCCACTATCCTCTCTTTGATGGGAAAGAGAAAGACCGCAGCGGATGAGGCTGGGCCTAGTCGCCCTGCTCAATCAAGAAGACCGCGGGGTGGCGCCGCTAGCTCAAGCACCGCCGCAAGTCTAAGCACAACCCGAGAGTTCCATACAAAGAGGGATTTGGATCCCCATACTCAACTTGGGCGAGTGATTTTAGCAGAGATGCCTCATGGCGAATACACTGACCGTAAGGTGTTGTTTGAGGAGGACGTGGAAGAGCGACTCTTCGGTGAATTCCTGTTGTTCGAGCGCATTGAAGCTGCGCATTGGGGTCCGCTCTTTGAAGCTCGTACTCGTGCTAATGTGAGCACCGTTCGTGCCTTCTATGCTCGCATCCAGAATCCTACACTGGAGCCATTGCAGTTCAAGATTCCTTTTGGTAGAGACCGAATGGCTACGATTGATGTTCGGTTGATTGCGTGACTTCTGAACGTGCCTCTTGGTGATGTTCATCCCAGTGCGAAGAATTTGAGGAGTAGGCGTGAGCGAGATCGCCGTACCAGGTTTCTATGCGGTAAACTGGTTCCATGGCAGCCTAACAATAGCCTCAAGGCGTCTCATATGTCTGATGATTTGTGCCTGCTGCACCACATTTGCACATTCAGCGTGTATCCCAGGTCGACAAATCGCATTGAGTGTACGCGCCTTATGGTTGATTTCTTGTATATGGTGGCCCAGGGAGAGAATGTGTGTATGGCCACTTTTATCTTGCGACAGATTATCCTCATAGAAAATTTAAGAAGAACGTCTGAAACGCTTCCTTTTGGCCGACTTATATGCAAGATCGCGCTTGAGTTTGCTTACAGACTTGGGTTGGAATTACCAGTTCCGATTCACAGTATTGATGAGTCTACCATGGTCAAGATGAAGATCGGGACTCAGTACCATGAGACTCAACTTGAAGAAGATAGCGAGGATGACTTTAATGATGAAGAGGATCCAAGTGAAGGAGAACCTGAAGCAGAAGTTGAGGAAGAAGTCCAGAAAGAGGTAGAAGAGGAGGCTTAGGATACAGATGAGAGCTCTCCTCCTTCTGCTCAGGCTACTGGCGATGATCGCATTGTCCGAATTGAGGAGAGTCAGGTCACCTTGCGAAGGAAAGTTCAGAAACTTCGAGCTGAAGTCGAGGATACCAAGGCCGTTACGAAGAGAAAATTCGGCAAGGTGACTCGCACCTTGAAGGCGATCCTGTGCTGTTTGCAGGATAAGTGTGCTCCTCCTCCGTCACCCGACTCAGATTAGTGATGAGATCTTTGATGTTGTTGTTAGTAGTTAGTCGTTTCCTGCTTTATGTTGTGTAAGCCTGTTAAGGTTAGTAGTTTGCTTATGTTGCTGTTGAAACTTTAATTGTCTTAGTTCCCATGTACTTCTTGTCATGATGCTTGTAAAGAGATATCCCTTGTATTATGACAATTTTGTTTAAATGAAATGCATGAAATGCTTTTGACTCTTGTGTGAATGATTGCGGTGTGTTTGTGCTATTGAGACTGACAAGGTTACGCCCTATTTTGAATATAGGGAATGCCGCCGAAGGCTACACGGAGCACAGCTTAGCTTACATTGAGTGAGCCTATGGATCAGGCTCCTTCGCAGTCTGATGCACATGAGGACCCTGCTGTGGGCCCGATTCCTGAGACAGTGCATGCGTCTCAGCCTACTGTTGGTCCTACAGTTGGACCACCGCCTTTCACACCACCCGTCAGAGAGCCGTATCGTGCGTAATCTTCGATGTAGTACACGCCACAGCCTACTCCACCTCTAGATAGATTTGAGCAGATGATGGCCATGATGCAACAGCAGCAGCAGCTCCTGACTACTATTGTGGGGACTCTAGCCCAGGGTGGGAGTGTGCCTCCACCCGCACTACCTGCGCATCCAGCTGAGGATGCTGATACATATGCCCAGGATGAGGGCATGGCTCATCCTATACCACTTGCTTATCCTGTGGGGAATGCCGTAGATACACGGGGCTTGTTAGGCGATTCCAGCGCTTACGGTCTCCCACTTTTACAGGTTCTCATAGACCCGAGGAGGCCGAGTATTGGCTCGACCGTGTGTCGAAGATACTGTGGATGCTACATTGTACAGAAGCTGAGCAGGTAGAGTTGGCTACGTTCCTGTTCGAACGAGAGGCCAGCTTGTGGTGGGACAGTGTATTGCGGACCGTTGCCGCCGATTATATATGGACCTGGGCAGCGTTCGAGTTCCGCTTCCATGAGAAATACTATCCCCAGACGTACAGGCATGACCGGGAGAATGAGTTCCTGCGCCTCAGACAGGGAGGCATGACGGTCACTGAGTATGAGCATCGGTTCACCGAGTTGGGCAGATATGTCCCGACTATTTTGGCAGATGAGCAGATGCGCATACGGCGCTTTTCAGAGGGTTTACGACCGGATATTCGGTCGAAGATGTGCTGCGTGAGCATTTCCTCTTATGCAGAGCTGATTCACATGTCCATGCGGGCAGAGTAGGATGTGGATCGACTTACCCGATCTCGTGGCCCTGTTGCTTCTAGGCCACGACCAGAGATGAAGGACAGGCCCTTCGCGGGCAAGAGGCCTCGCGTCGACCCTCCTACTTGGGCTACAGCGCCAGTACCATCGTTTCGGCTCCCCGAGTTATCATGTACATACTGTGGGAGGTCGGACCACTTAGCACAGAGTTATTTTGCCCTGATGCGGGACAGTGGGTTCTTGCTGCCGCAGAAGATCGACCGTACATGCTCACAGGCGATATCAGCACCGCCTTTACGGTTGGCTCCTGCGCACCCTTCCTTCAGACCTCTGGTATCGCAGATCAGGTAGCCTCTATGGCCCACGGCGCAGTGGCCGAACCGGACACAGCAGGCACGGGTGCATGCATTGACAGCTGAGGCAGCTGCGACAGAGACTTCTCAGCATTCGACCTTTGAGGTCACTGCCCACATTGGAAGTATTCTTATTCTCGTGATGGTGGACACTGGATCCATGATTTTTTTGATATCACGTGCCATAGTCAGACACATTGGGCTACAGACTATTACTATGGATGGGGTGCGAGTTTATACAACTCATGGGTCCTTTACAGATGCCACCCAGATGTGTGAGGGCTGTTTGGTGGATCTGGGGGGCAAGACGATGGCTCTTGATCTTGTCGTCAACCGCTCTCTTGTTTATTTTGACGTCATTCTTGGCATGGACTGGTTGACTGCAACGAGGGCCGAGATTGACTGCGAGACTCATATAGTGACTGCGTACGAGCCAGAGGGTGCATCCTTCACATTTCTAGTGTGGGTAAATCTCTCCTTCCACATACTTAGTTATGCTACTTTACTGCGAGACGCTGGTGCCCAGATACTTGAGCATACGCTAGTCGTTTACGAGTTTGGGGATCTGTTCAGGAAGATCCTTGGTTTGCCGCCCCGACGAGAGATTGATTTCACTATCGATCTGGTTCCTGGTTCCACGCCCGTCTCACTGCTGACGTATCGCATGGCACCGTGTGAGATGGAGGAGTTGAGGACACAGATTGATGGTTTGCTGGAGCTTGGCCTGATACGGTCTAGTGTGTCTCCTTGAGGAGGACCAGTTCTATTCGTGAGGAAGAAGGACGGTTCGATGCGATTGTGTATTGATTATCGCAGGCTGAACCAGATCACGGTGAAGAACAAGTACCCTTTACCCAGGATCGATGACTTGTTTGATCAATTGAGAGGAGCGCAGTACTTCTCGAAGATTGATCTTCAATCAAGATATTATCAGTTGCGCGTCAGGGATGAGGACGTACAGAAGACAGCATTCAGGACCATCTTTGGCCACTACGAGTTCCTTGTGATGTCGTTCGGTCTCACGAACGCACCGGCCGTGTTCATGAATCTGATGAACAGGGTATTTCGGCCTTTCCTCTATCAATTCATCGTTGTATTCGTTGACGACATTTTGGTGTACTCCAGGAGTCGAGAGGAGCATGAGGAGCACTTGCGCTTGGTCCTAGATACGCTCAGACAACATCAGTTGTTCGCACAGTACAAGAAGTGCGACTTCTGGAAGCAGGAAGTGAAGTTCCTGGGACACATGGTGTCCAAGGATGGTATGACAGTTGACCTGTCTAAGGTAGCTGCAGTTCAGGACTGGGAGCAGCCTGGTTCTGTCACTGAGGTGAGGAGTTTCTTGGGTCTCGCTGGCTATTATCGGTGCTTCATTCAGGATTTCTCGAAGATCGCGAGACCTTTATCTCAGTTGACACGGAAGGACGTGAAGTTCGCTTGGAATGACAAGGCGGAGTCAGCTTTTCAGGAGCTGAAGGACAGACTTACGTCCGCCACTGTGCTAGTATTGCCAGAGCAAGGGGTTAGATACACTATATAAACCGACGCGTCTAGCGTTGGTCTGGGTTGTGTCCTTATGCAGAGGGACAGGATAATTTCGTATGCATCGAGACAATTAAGGAAGCACGAGGAGAATTACCCTACACGCGACCTAGAGTTGGCAGCCGTCATATTCGCACTGAGACTCTGGAGACATTACCTCTATGGAGAGGAGTTCGAGTTCTTTTACGTCCACAAGAGCCTCAAATACATATTCATGCAGTGAGACTTGAATATGAGGCAGCGGCGATAGATGGAGACTTTGAAGGACTTCAAGTTCGAAGTCTCTTACCATCCTGGAAAGGTGAACCTTGTGGCTGACGCGTTGAGCCGCAAGAAAGCGATAGAGTTTGTGGCTCCGCTGATGGTTGCTGAGTGGGATATGGTTGAGTTTTTGTGAGACTTTGAGCAGAAACTCACTGTAGAGGAGCCGTTTGAGTTCATCGCACATGTACAGGTGCGATCTCAGATCGATGACCCGGTCATCGAGGCGTAGAGGGACGATGCGCATCTAGCTGAGCTTCGAGAGCAAGCCAGTGATGATGCTGACGCCGAGTGGCGAGTTGGCATGGATGGAGGCTTACGTTATCGTGGCCGCCTATGCGTCCCAGATGTCTCTGCCTTGAGACGAGAGATTCTCAATGCTGCGTATTGTACCAGACTCGCGATGCATCCAGGCAGTACGAAGATGTATCGCGACATGAAGAGGACTTATTGGTAGGAAGGTATGAAGACCCATATAGCAGAGTTCGTGTCCCGTTGTCTCACTTGCCAGCAGGTGAAGGCAGAGCATCACCGACCACCTGGACTCTTGCAGCCTATACCGATCACAGAGTGGAAGTGGGATTTCATTTCCATGGACTTCATTTCAGGGCTGCCGAAGACGAGGAAGGGACATGATTCCATTTGGGTGATCGTCGACCGTCTGACGAAGTCGGCGCACTTCCTACCGATCAAAGTTACGAACTCTACAGACGAGCTGGCTAGACTGTACATCAGAGAGATTGTGCGTCTGCATGGAGTTTCGTTGGAGATTGTGTCGGACAGAGACACGCGGTTCACTTCTATTTTCTGTACTCGCATTCAGGAGGCTATGGGTGTGAAGTTGAAGTTCAGTACTGCCTTCCACCCACAGACAGACGGTATCACGCCCCAAACTCAGAAACCGGGCTCACAAAATTCCCGATCGCCGAATCCGGCGCCGACAGCCTCTGTAGAACCCCATTCTCGGCTCCTAGCTCCCATTCGCCAGGTTCCGATCCTGGGATGCTACGAGGAGGATTTTCAACATCAGTTTGATTCGTAATAAGCATAACCAAAGGCATAACCCACAAACAACAACCAAGAACTCCATTACATTTCCACTATAATCAAAAACTTTACAAGTACAATGAGCATAAAGGGAAATACACTGGTGTAGAACAAAAACTCTAAAACACTCTGCAACGTGCTCCTGCCTCAGCGCTGCTGCGATCCAACATCACCTGCACGCAACGGTCGTGCATAAGCTTACAGAAAGCTTAGAGGGTGGTGAAAGTGTGTGCGCAAAGTAGTAATATGAACATGCAATGTCAGAGTAAAGCGGAATATGCAGATGGATCGATAATATCATGAGTCGTACCAAGGCTTATGCGATACAAGACATGAATGGTATCGGCCATCCCAAGGCCATGCGATGTGTAATGCAGCTCAAGCATACAGATCCTCATCTATGTTCACATATCAATACAGCTCAAAATATGGAATATCACCGGGGTCTAGTACACTCTAAACCAGATTGCCGCCACATCGCACACAATAAGGTAAGTGAAAGAGACCACACTATCCGTCTGCCAATATCGGGTGCGACTCGTCAATAGCGGACCCATTCCTCGAGCTGGTCAAACTCAGCCTAGCATTGCCCCCTACTCTCGGGCGGGTAAGGCCGCACCCCCTTCCAACCGACCACGACACAGTGGAGAGAACAGCCAACTGGTATTCGGCACTCAACGCTCATCTACCCACTCGGTCTAGACGTTGGAGCAACCTCTTGGTACCATAAGGGTTTAGGGACTTTCACCTAGGGATATCTATAGTACCTCATATAGAACAAGATTTTCGGTGTCCAATCCTGTCAACCACGATCTGTCTGTGGAGGCTACGGCCCCGATGTCGCTAGGACGTACAATAACCATGTCACACAAATGCGGAATGCATGAATCACGCTATCCAGTCATGCAACCAATCCTCCGCATATCGTGCGCTCATGTAGGGCAACACCGCCTAACCGGGAGCCCATAAACAACCTGCCCGAAGGCAAATGCTATGATCAGAAAACTCTCACGTCAAGCATACATATGATGCGTATGATCATGAGTCATGGAACTGTCCTAACATGTTATATAAAGATGGGCTCTGTGTATAACTGAGATGGGCCGAGATAGCCTACTTACTACAAGTATGGGTCTATTAGTGGGCCTTAGGGAGAGTGACAATGCAGACATTTAACCGACCTTCATCCTTACAATGTGGGCATCTAACCATCATTGTTCCTAAGGCATTACTTACTATAAATATCGTTATATGCCATGGAGGGATCATGCATTGCAATGGACCTAGTTGCACTCAATTGGGTCTTAAGTATATCAATTAGGCCGTATCATATGGGCCTTACATTCATCAAGCGGATCACCTCAATGAGCCTCACCAATGGGCCTGAGGTCCTTTGCAATGGGTCATAACCCATGGGCCTTAGAATTCATTAAAAATGAGCCCAATCACATGAGCTTTATGGGCCTAATCACATAGGCCTTATATATACCAAAGTGGGCCTCAACAATGGGCCACAAATACATCAATTGGGCCTACACACATGGGCCCATAAATAACAAAGTGGGCCTTAGTGGGCGGGCCACAAATACATTAAGATGGGCCTCAACAATGGCCTTAAAATGATCTCAAAATGGTTGGACGGTTTGGATGAAACTCATGCATCATGGTAGACTCCCATGTGGGCCCACTATAACATTTATTTTCCAGCCAATCCTGGGCCCACTAAAATGCTTATTTGCCACCCAACCTGTTGTTAAGGCCGTGTGGCAAGGGGCCCACCAAAATGTTTATTTTACATCCCACCTGTTGATAAGGCCATGTAGCAAGGGGCCCACCAAAATGTTTATTTTCCATTCAAACCTGTTGATAAGGTCATATAGACCCAGGGCCCACCGAAATGTATATTTTCTACCCAACCTGGGTCCACTGTACTATTTATTTGCATCCAAACTGTTCATTGAATCACATGGCCTAGGGCCCACTGTAATGTTTATTGCCATCCAAACCTGTTCATAACGTCACGTGGCCAGGGGCCCACGTGATGGACGGCGTGGACACAATACATACATCTGAGTGGGGGCCACCGTCCACTGCCGTGGACGGACAGCGTGAGTGAAACACTTGCATCACAGTGGGTGTCACCACCCACTGTTTTGACGGTGTGGTAAGCCACACATACCACAGTGGGTCCCATGCAGGACCCACCAAAGTGTTTATTTGCAATCCATCCCATCCATTATGTGTGTCCCACCTGTTTGAGGGTTCACACCAAGTTTCAGCCACATTCAAAATTCAGGTAGGCCCCACCAAGTGTTTTTATATGATTTAGGCATGTCTTCACATGATTTGGATGGTATGGCCCACCTTAGTTCAGTTTGTGGATGATTTTTGGAGTCAACGCACCATTCAAGGGGAAATATTAAATGAGCGGTATAGATGTAAAATATACATCATGGTGGAGTCTACAAGTGGGCCAATGCGGCCACCCTTTTTAACGTGGACGTCTCTCGACTCATGGCACAAAGTCATGCCAAAAAAGAAAATTATTTTTTTATCCTATGTGGGACCCACATTAACCAGATCTACCCCATCCATTGCATGTTTCCCACAAAAATAGGGGTCCAAAACAAGTTTTAGGTAGGTCCAAGCTTCTGGTGGACCCCATAAATCATTTTTCCAAGTTTTAAAGGAAGATATTAGTATTCTTAATGCCACGGCCCACCAGATAATTGGATCGATCTCATTTTTCGGCTCAACGCCTAAAACGATCCCGAGAGTAAAATGGATGGCTTGGATTAAAAAATATACATCAAGGTGGGGCCATGTTGGAGCAGCCCACCATTTCCCTTTTCTTTTTCTTTCTTCCTTATCCCTTTTCTATTGAAACGTCCAGCGTCCCAGACGTGGGCGGTCTTTTGTTATTTATTAGTTTTTTGAGTGTGGGCCCTGATGGAGTGGGCCACCACTGATGGGTGCCATGGGCTCAATGTCCAAGGTGGGCCCCACTTGAATAAAAATTACATCAAGGTGGGATCCATTCAAGTGGGCCACACCATCCTATTGTAATAAAATAAAATAAAATAAAAGAGAGAGAGAGAGAGACATGGAGAGTGGGACACGGCTTGTGATGGAGGGACCCCGTCATTGTGGGCCCTCCCTTACATGAAATCATACATCAACGGACCCTTTGAACGAGGAACCATCAAAAATGTAAATCAATGGTGGAGATCCATTCCCCACCGATATGGACGGTCTAGATGACCTTTCTAAGTGAAATAAACATCATGATGGGGTCCATGGAGAATGGCCCCATCATGGAATGATCATGATGATCCAAGTGGTCCATCGGGCACAAATAAGGGTCCCAAGTGAGATCCACACCATGGATCGGTGGGCCTCACTTGGTCCACCATAAAATCAAGTAAATCTACCCTATAGAGGCACCCACCGTCCGATCTTCTTGCTCCTAGAGGTTCCTTGGCACCTTAGCTTCAACTTCAATGGTTAAGATGAAGAATGGAGGGTTGAAATGGGAGATTTTGGGGTAGAAAGGTGGGCCACTTGGAGCTTAGAAATTTGGAGAAATTCCATACGTGGGATCTCTTGGAATTTTTTTGTTGTTTGGAAATTTTGAAATTAGAAAGAGAGAAAGAGAGAGAGTGATGTAAAGGGAGAGAGAAAGAGTGATGGATGGATGGGTGAGTGATGGTTGTGTAAGAAAAGCTTGACTTTTGAGGCTTTTGTGTAAGAGAGGTATGGGAGATGAAGACTTTTGTGGCTTTTTGTGTAAGAGAGGTATGGTTTTGGGAGACTTTGTGGTTGCTTGGAAAAAGGGATGGAAGTGATGTGTACTTGACATGTGATGGATTGATGGGTGATTGATTGATGGGATTGATGTGATTAATGTGATACATCGTAGAGATTCTCTTGGGTTTCGCAACGCGCGGCGTTTTCTCGCATCGAACGTTAGCCCATATCTCTTGACCAGGGTATCGCCTCGGCGCGTGAGTCGCTGTATCAGAACCACAACGACGGCGCGGTCGCTATGGTATTGGTCTCGGGTTGAGTCGACTTGGGTTGTTGGCACATGAATCAGGGTCGCGTGTCGATATCGATTAAGGGTCGAAGGTTGCCGGAATTCGACCGGTACGACCTCAAAAGTGTACGGAAAGGTACGGACCAAGATACGAGTCTTACAGACGGATAGACAGCGGGTGAACCAGATCGTAGAGGATATGTTGCGAGCTTGCGCACTGGATTTCAAGGACAGTTGGGATGATTGTCTTGCCTATGCGGAGTTCGCATATAACAATAGTTTTCAGGCAAGTATCGGTAAGGCACCTTACGAGGCGCTGTATGGGCGACCTTGTAGCGCACCGCATTGCTGGGCAGAGGTCGGTGAGCGTAGCTTGATTGGCCCAGAGTTAGTGTAGGCGACGTCAGAGAAGATTGATATTATTAGACGTCGGCTTCTCACAGCGCAGAGCAGACAGAAGAGTTATGCCGATACGAGACGGAGGCCACTAGAGTTCACAGTTGGGGATCATGTATTCTTGCGAGTTTTCTCCATGAAGGGAGTCCTTCGGTTCGGGAAGAAGGGGAAGCTAGCACCGCGATTCATTGGTCCATTCCAGATCCTCGATCGTGTGGGAGCAGTGGCTTATCAATTGGCTTTACCCACGCCTCTCGCGAGCGTTCACAATGTATTTCATATTTCTATGCTGAAGAAATACGTTTCTGATCCTTCCCATATCATTAGATGGGAGCAGGTGCAGTTAGGAGAGGATGTTACATATATCCTGCGACCGACACGTATCCTAGACAGGAAGGAGCAGGTACTGCGTAGCAAGGTGATTCCCCTTGTGAAGGTATTGTGGACGCATCACTCTGAGGAAGAAGCTACCTGGGAGACAGAAGCCGAGATCAGAAAGAACTACCCACAGCTTCTCGAGGAGTACAAAAAGGTACAAATTTTGAGGACGAAATTATTTGTTAAGGGGGGTAGATTGTAACGCCCGGAAAAAATTCATACTTGAACTCGAGTACTAACTCGATCAGAAATCGCATAGGAATAATTCCTTTAGAAAATAAATGTAAGTTAGCTAGCGCAACGCTAGAGTAGCTGAGAAATAGTCCCTGATTACTTTAAATACGTTCAACAAGACCCAAATTGAGTAGAACCAATAATGCTATAATACTCTAAAACCTCAGATCAAACTCTAAGCAGGTTTGTTCTCTGGACCTCTTTGAAACTTTGTATTGGATCTAGACCGCGCGTCGAAAGTCCGATACCTACTATCTTAGATCGTTAGGACCGCCTAGCTGGACTTGACAATCATTTCGAAAATCAAGTCCAACCGACGTTTGCAGGCTATTTCATTGAGCTTGGACTGAAGAGAGTGAGAATAGGGTTAGATTTGGAATTTGAAATTCAAATCTGACACACGACTTGACGTGTCAGTATTAAGCGTTCTGACCGTCAGAATTCAGCCAAATTACACCCTCGGATCAGGAAAAATTTCTATTGCATATCATGAGACTTGCAGACCTGATCTACGTGCGGTGACCGCTGAACTGAAACTGGACCGCCACGTGCGATCTGCGAACCCTGCCGGACTGAAAACTTGATGTGTGCTAAATCCTATATGCATGAGCTTAAGTCCGATCGCGTTCGGCCAGGGGACCACCAGAAATATCCTTTTGGACCGAAACAGCCCCGAATTGGATATACCTCAAGTATACATTGTACTCGAGCCTATTTTGGGCACATTTGAGCTTATAAAAGGGGTTGAAACCCTCACTCCTCTCTCCCATCCGAATTTGAGAAAAACCCTAGATTGGAAGAGAGAAAAGGTGAGAGTTTGTGAGAGAGAGTAGGAGAGGATTTTCCTGCTGTCGTGCCACCTGTTGCACGTGCTTTAGCAACACGCTCCAATCACTTGGCCAGTGATTTCTCTGCATTTTTAGGTAAAAAAATACCCTAATAAGTTGCTGATTTGAGGTTCCTTTCATTCCATAGCATGTTAGCTGATAAATCTTGTAAACCAGGTTGTCTAGTAGCCGTAGACGAAGCGTATACGCTTTGTTCGAAACGATACGCTTTTAGTAGAAAAGGTGCGGATTTTATACGCTTTCATTGACTGTTTCCAACGCTTTCAATGTCGTTTAATAGTAGATTATCGACAGCAACGCCGTTTGACATGTACAACATGCTGTCCGTTTCCTGTTTCGTAAACCGGCGAAGAATATGAGATTTAGGGCATTTTAGTCATTTGTAGGAAGTATTGTTTTCATTCATATTTTGCTGATGTGATTGACATGACTTATTGTCGCATTAGAATGTTAGAAATACGTGCATAATTAGTTTGGCGAAGAGATTCGCCTAAATGCGCATTTTGAGTCGATATACTATATGTAGACTTAAGTGTGTAGTGTAAGTGTTTGTATAAATGTTTGTATTAGTATGTATTGAATTAAATGGTGTTATGATTTAGTTTGAGATTGATTTCTCAATTAATATGCTGATGTAAATGATTTCCTACATGTTAGCTATATGCATGATTTCATTATATGTATGAAATGCATGTGCTTGAAGATTTACTTAAGTTGTATGTTATAACATATGCTAACATGCTCACATGGTTGTATTTTATTTCCAATACTCTTACATGATTGCTGATGTGGATTCATAATTGTTTGGGACTATACCTAGTCCAGGCAGTCGGTAACCGAGAAATTTCGTGGTTGGCTTATCTTTGCCACAAACGACGCATCGATGAATGCGAGCCGTGTTTTGGAGTTGGCGGCAGTGGTTAGGCCATGCGAGGTGTTTTACGCATTTCATGTCATTCGACTTGAGATGCGATCGTGCTAGTGGAGCCCGTCAAGTAACCCGACTGGCCGTTGTATGTTCACCCTATATGAGTCATAACTGCTTGAACCTAAGGTACTGAACTTACCATTGTAAACCCTGTTAACCATGGTACCTTGATCCACGAAGACTCATGAGCTGGGCATGGTGGTATGGGACACTGTGGTCGAGCTGTCGGCCTACGCTGGGGCCACAAACCTCCCCGTAGTGACCAGTGAGCACCTATGTCTCGTGAGCAGATTATGGTGGTATGGGACACTATATTCTTACTGTCGGCCTACACTGATCAGGCGACGAGTCCTTTTTAGTGACCGCGAGCATATTCTGAGTCTACCGGAGGCGATGACCCTTTCGTAGCAGTGAGAGTACAGTAGGCCTGTATTGATAAGGTGATGGGGGAGCGGTGCAACGAGTGCGAGCAACAGCCCTGGCAGTCCTTGCAACGACCTACAAAATATACATCGTATGAGATTACTAGGAGTGACGACCCTAGACAGGATCTGTGTTGGGATTGATATAAGGGAAGTACCTTAGTTTCCCAATCCTGCTGTTTGAATGGACTAATAACAACTCGGCAATCATATCACCATTACATTGCATGTGCCTTGAAGATGTGGAGCACTGAGCGGGATGCAAGCATGCTGCGGGCGTAAGATGGTGCCGTATGAGAGAGAACATCGGTGAGGGCATCCATCATGTCATGTCATATTGCATTAACAACAGTATTAGGATTGTTTGATTTACCGCTTTATTATTATTACATGATTGATTTGAGAACATGCTAATCTTTGCTCTATGATTTCACTGAGTTGATCACTCATTTTCACGTTACGGGATGGTGTTTGCAACACCCACCAGACCCTATCTTAGATGCAGGTGATGCAGAGATCCAGGAGGCAGAGCCGAACTATGATGAGGACCAGGACGAGTTCTCATACATGCAGTACCACGACGGCTTTGCTTAGCTGACCTGGGTTGACGGGACTCCTCAGTGGGACTATTTTGGACATTTGATTTTGTTTCTTTACATGTATATGAGACTCAGTGATGTATTCATACTTTAGTGACAGTCGAGATCTACTTTGTTTTTTCATACCGTGATATATATATTCTTTAGTCTTTCGCTTGCTTTTATCACTGGATCTGGAGTATGAATTGTAGTTTTGGTATACTTTTACTCATGTGAATGCTTTAACTCAGACAACATTGAATCATAATCATTTTTGTTGCATAAGTGACGGTCTAGAACTCGGGAGTTGAGTTTATACACGACCCCCGATTTTCAGGGTGTTACACTTAAACTTTATAGCTATATACAAGGACCTAAAACATGTAAACTCCTGTGTCAAAGGAACACATTTCCACCTGTGTCGGTGGCTCCCCTGGAGATTGAGTTAGTTTTTTATCGGCTAACCAACGACCACTAGAAGTCCTAATCCAATGACCTACGTTTTTCTCCCCCTAGAGGCTCTCATGGATATACGTACACATCCGTGTCTGGTTATTGTGATCATAATCCAAGGCATTACGTATACTCTCACCGGAGGCTCCTTATATAGTCTAACACGTACACACCCATGTCTGGTGAGTTCGGTCATACACAAGAGCTTAGGTCTTACACAAGAACTTATTCGAGTTTGGGTCATAAAGTCTATACTCAATCTTACACAAGGATGGTGTGTGAATGGATTCTAACATGCGACTTGTTACATTGAGCCCATTTGTAGCATCTTTCTTGAGATGCTTGATCGATACTCTCCCATGCTCTAATCAGTTTTTCATTGTGCTTCCCCGATCGTTGACTCATTACTTCAGCTCTTACAATCGATCACCTTGCATGTGATGTTCCAATGAGAAAACCATGGTAATGGAGGATAGTAGAATGTCCTACAACTAATGGATAATTGATTTTATACAAGATTCACCAATATGGGTGTTGTAGAGGGTTTAAACAAGGATTATGCTTATTAGCTTGGGTCAAATATTTAGAACATGGATAAGATTAAATTCATCTTCAAAGGGAGCTTGGAATGCTCATTTAAGTTATAAATCACAAGTAAGATGACTTAAATATCTTTTAAATAAATGTTTAGGATGAGAGATATGAGTGGGGAATCATATATGCTTCTATTACACCAAAACTCATCCTCTTGTCTAATGACTGAATGCCATTTATAAAGACGAACAGAAAAATGACATCATTGATTAATCAACTGAGGGTCGTTGATCGATCGAAATATGTTGAAATAGGTCAAAAAACTTGTTGGACAGTTTTGGCCAAGATCGATTGATTAAGGTCGAGCTTCGATTGATTGAGATCGATCGAGCTTATCTATGAGTCTACTAGTTTGGGCAGTTTGGTTTTTAACACCTCGGGGCCTTTATAGCCTGTATAATCATGTTCAAATGAGCTCCTGAAGATAAATAATGATCAAATGAAGGTTCATCTACAAAGGTTATGATCATCTAGAGGTTATATTGTTTTAGGTCTAAGGTTAGGGTCACCAAGACATGTAAATGATTGACTTGTTCTACAGTCCTTAATGCTTTTTGTCCTCTTGTGTCTTCAGTCTTCAGCTCCCAATGCCTCAACCAACTCACTGACACACACGATTGACAAATAAGTGCACAAATCATTGCACTAACAATAAACCTGTTATGAATCAAATTAATGATAATTATCAGAATATGGTACTTGAACTGATGATTAAAGGAATGAAAATGGATAAGGTATTTTTGGCAGGAGCGTTAATTGAAAAGCTACCTATTTCCTAAAAAGAATAAATACACCGAATGAGACATTAAAAAAAAGGACATTTCTTTAGAAAACATAATCATACACTTAAGGATAGAGGAAGCTAATAAAAACAGATACCAAATTGAGAATGCAAAGGGGTTAATATTTAAATCTAACCTAGTGAAAACAAGTTATAATACAAAAGAGCAAAAAGAAATAAAATTGTTACAACTGTGATAAACATGGACATCACTCTAAGGAGTATAAGCTAAAAAAGAAAACGAATGGCCAATTCAAGAAAAAAAGAATACAAAATCTCAGTGAAGTTGAAGAAAATTCGTACATGGTCATCGCTATAGTGTTCGAAGTTTTTCTGGTTAACAACATAGAATAAGTTTTAGACACCGTGGTAACTCGGCTTGTATGTAAGCATCGCAACATGTTTATCTCCTATCAGGCGATAAGAGATGATAACCAAGTATTCATGCGAAATACTCAATTTTTCTTGGTTGTTGGAACAAAAAATGTTCTTTTAAGCTCACATCGGGAAAGACATTGATGCAAAAGATATTGTGGCTAACTATCTCCCAACACCCTCGGAAAAAAGCACCTGAAAATCTATCCTGGCCAGGACCCCCATCTTTGGGTAAAGCTTAGATGACTTGGAACACTTCTTCAATGGACGGCTTAGCTAGGAGAGCACTATTTTGATCGGACATGACACATGTAGGGATGACCTATAAGCATTCCTTGATATGCCCAATAGGCTCAGCTTGGAGGAGCCGAGAGAAGAAATCAACCGCACCCTACTTAAGAGAGGACTGGTCAGATACTAACACCCTTGGATCCAACTTGATTTCATAAACAACAGATCTCCTTATTCGCTCAGTGACCAAACTGTGGAAATATTTAGTATTTTAATCACTCTCAAGGATCCACTCATTTATGGACTTCTGCTCCCAAAAGATCTCCTCAAAAAGCTCCATGTGGGACAGTTTATTCCTGGCCTCTTTAAGGCTTTCAAGGAGAGTCAAATTTGAGGATCCCTCCGCTGCATTCTCAGCCTTGACGAAATCTGCCTCTTCTTCCTTAAAATTGTGGAAAATAATCCTAAAGACATTCCTGTTCCAGGTCTCCAAAGCCAGTTTAACACTCTTTAACTTTTTAAGAAAAACAAGCATTGGCTCCCCTGCAATGTATGAGACCCATGCCTTTCTAACCAGCTGCTGAAAAGATTCATGGAGAAGCCACATGCACTGAAATCTGAATAGTTTTAGGAAGGATGGAGGTTCAAATAGGAAGGACATAAGGAGTGGGGTGTGATTTGAGTTAACTCTATCCAGGTGCTTTACTTGGAAGGAGGGAATCGCGTGAAACCATGAGCAATTATAGCACAGTCTATCTAGCCTAGCCCAAACTCGAGCATGCCTTGCTTGATTATTACAACAAGTAAAGTTGATCCCTGTAAAGCCAACATCGATCAACGTTGCATTGTTGAGCACTGCAGTAAGTTCAAAGGAGCTAAGGAGATTAAATGAGTTGTCCCCTCTCCTCTTAGATGCATTCAAAATTGTACTAAAATCACCACAAATCGCCCATGGGGCCATGCTATTGAAGCCATATTTTCTAGCTGTGCCCACTGCTGCCTTCTCAAAACTATAGAAAACTAGCAATGGGAGTAAGAAAATAAGTTCTATAACGTGCAAGGACTTTCGCGGTCCCTTTACGTGAATTGGGCCATTGCTTGCTCGCTTGCCCCCCTCAAAAAGGATTCAATAAAGGGATCGATTCATCCAATTCCTCACTTTTTGGTATATATTGTGTTATGTTAGAAGAGATAAAAAAAGAATTACATTCTATTCCCCCTTATTTTTTTATTTGTTTATATTGTACCTCCTCTTGTTTAAAAAAAAAAAAAAAAGAATGTTAATACTTCATACATATTCGAAGTTAGTTGGCTTGGCTAAAAAACCCAAAAGTCCAGTCTAGAGGAGTTGAAGGATGTGAATAGACATGATTCATTTAAGATACGATTCAAAAAAATCCGATCCCTTTTCATTTCTGAATTTCATATTTTCTTTTTTAATTATATTTCTTCACTTTCTACTTCTTTACTCCCACCTACACGACTTTCCGGAGCATTTCACATAAAACAAGAAAGCAAGACCCTATTCGCTCTCCCCTGGAGGCCCATTGAAATAGAGATAATTTGATTCGATGATTCCACCATGCTAACAGACAAATAGGAGCCGAAGAACACCCGGACTTCCCACCCACTTCTCATCAACCGAAGCATTGGCTCGAGGATGGAAACAATTTCCAGGTTGTGCTGCCTAATAAGCCTCTTCAGAGACCTAATAGTAGGTGCATTCCCCACTTTGCAAGCATTCTAAATTAGAATACCATCCATCAGTAGAAGGATCATGCGACTCAACTCATCTCTTCAGTTTTTAGAGTCTCCCATTCCATCTTTTTGTTCGTATCTATCTTCTTGGTAGTTCAAACTAATGATAGACACTTTTCTAGTATTGAGATCAAATATAGACTCTGCGAGGATCGGAACTTAGTTAAAATTTCAAAACAGTACGTAAGAGCTCTATCGTACCATTTGAAAGAAGTAAATTATCTTTGAGAAACGATATTGTAGCTCACTTTGAGCCAAAATTCTTTAGGTAGATTATGTTGAAAATTGATGCCTTAAATCTGGGTGCTCGACTGGTCGAGTGGGCTGCTCGATTGGTCGAGGGAGCTGCTCGACTAGTCGAGGCCTGCTCGACTCAAAGTCCAGCGAGTACATGTTTTGGGTGTCCAAGACGCTCGATCGGTCGAGGGTGCCCTTTGACTAGTCGAGGACCTGGCTCGATTAGTTAAGGGTTATGCAGCCAGTGCGCGAATTGCGTAAATTTGAGGTAGTTTCTAGACATTTCCAAAGGAGGTGCGTAAGTGGAGTTTTCTAAACTATAAATAGGGGTCCCTAGGGCTATTCCAAGGGATTCTAAGACTTTCTAAAGGTTTTCCAAGGGTTTCTAAAAAGGTTTAAAGGTTTCTAAAGGGTGTAGCAAGAGTGAGATTCGAGGTTGTTCAAATCGGGTAAGTCTTCTCTCTTTGTAATTTCTGTTTTCATAGTGAAGATCTGTCGCTTTGTAGCGTGATTTTTTCCAGCAAGGGTTTTTCACGTTAAATCTTTGTTTCTCTTTTGATTGCTTGGTGCCATTGGATTACTATCCTAGATCTAGATATGTGTGATTCCGCAACACAAATCTCAACAAGTGGTATTAAAGTAATCGTTGGGGCACAGATCTGAATCTGGGGGATTAATAATAATGGCAAGCACCAGGTATGATATTGAGAAGTACTTAGGGAAAAATAATTTTGAGTTATAGAAGATCAAGATGATGAGTTCCTTAATCAAGCAAGGCAAAGATGGTGCTTTTGAGGAGTGAAAGTTTATTATGACTGATGATGAATGAAATACTTTTGATAAGAAGACTTTATCATCGATCTGTTTATGTCTCACGGATGAGGTTTTTTACAATGTCATGAGGGAGCAAACTGCTACTAAGTTGTAGGCAAAGTTAGAGGATGTCTATGCGAAAAAATTCTCTGAAAATCGTGTACACTTGAAGCGACAGTGGTATAACTTCAAGATGACAGAGGGTGGAGATCTAGAGGCTCACATCAACAACTTTAATAAATTGGTTTACAAATTACTGGATATAGAGAAAGTGATAAAAGATGAAGAACAACCATATATGTTGTTGAATTCTCTTCCGGCGTCTTATGAGTTATTCAAGGACAATGTGCTCTACGAATAAAACCCTAAGTGTTGACATCGTTATCTCAGCCTTTTAAGGGAAGGCTATGAGAAAGCTTAATGTCGACATGGGGATATCTTCTAATGCATTGCTTGCAAGGGATAAGAATTCTGAATAAGGGACAGGCTCTTCAGGTTTTAAATCTAAATCCAAGAGCAAGGGTAAGGGAAAGGTAAAGTGCTAGAACTGTGGGAAGGAAGGACATGTGAAGAAGGATTGTAAAAATTCTAAATCTAAGAGAGAAGATTCTGAAGCTTCGTATAGGGAGGTCAATGTTGTCACATTAAATAGATCGAGTGGATGTGATGGTAATGTTTTGTCTGTGTCTACAATCAGATGACCATACAATAATCGTAAGGACGAGTGGATGGTAAACATAGGAGCATCTTTTCATATGACTCCTCATCGGAGTTGGTTCACCAACTATAGGGAGTGCGATTGTGGATAGGTATTTATGGGCAATGATATTGCCTGTAATGTTGTGACTGTTAGTACGGTGTGCATCAAGATGTTCGATGGAGTGAAGCGTATCTTGACTTATGTCAAGCACATTCCTGATTTGAAGAAGAATCTGATTTCTTTTGGTGTACTTGAGGCAATGAGCTGTAAGTTCATAGGTATTGATGTTGCTCTTAAGGTATTTAAGGGGGCATGAGTAATCATGAAAGCGCAATGACTCGGTAACATGTAAATGTTGATCGACAACACTTCAAAAGGTGGAGCTGCAGTGGATATAGTGGATTTCACCTCTGCACATGTGTGAGCGGGTAGGGCAGGAAGGTTGATACGCGCGGACAGGGATATAAAGTAGGTGGAGTAGCCACCTGTGAAAAAAATCATATGACATAATCGCATGATATTGGCGAGGTACATGGACGACTCCAATATCTCAGGTGATTCATCTTCTATTCAGAAGGCTCTATGTGAGCCTAGTGCTGAGAAATAGAAGGAGACTATAGGCGATGTGATGGACTTGTTATACCAGATCGACACATGGGAGCTGGTGGAGCTTCCAGTGGGCCGAGAAGCGGTTGAATACGAGTAGATCTTTAGGAGGATACAACATAGATACGGAGGTTGGTGGCGATGAATTATGCTCAAAGAGAAGGTATCGGCTTTTTAGAGATATTCGTGTCAATGGTATAGTAAGTGTCTATTAGATCCGTGATTGGCGCTAGTTGACCAATGTGATCTTGAGCAAGAAGGATGGATGTAAAGTCTTCACTTCTATAAGAGAAATTGGAAGAGCAGGTCTACATGAAGCAACCAGAGCGGTTCGAAGTTAAAGTGGCAGAGAAGAAGAGTTTGCAGGAGGTCGTGGTACAGCCTGTCGCCTAGGAAAAGGTTTGATTCCTTCATGGTGGGTCAGGTATTGTATGTTAATGACATGTAGATGCCAATACATTGAAGACTCGGTTAAGTGAGACATTCAGGATGAAGGATCAGGGGGCTGCAAAGATGATTCTCGGCATTGAGACTGAAAGAGGAGTAGACTTTGGTTATCTCAGACTGAATACCTTGGGTAGGTATTGATTAAGGAGGTGACGAATCATTTAAATCCAGAGAGCATTCTCTATGCGTCTCTCCTCAAGTTTTCCTCAAGACATGTCTTAAAATAGATGAGAAAAAGCAGAATATCTCATGAGCCTTATTCGAATGTGGTTGACAGTGTATGCCATAGTCTGGATTAGACCGGTTATTTTATAGGTTCTTAATGTTATGAGTAAATATCTTGACAAGCAATATTGGGTAGCGGTGAGATGGTAAGAAAACTACGTCTTTCCTTTTAAGAGGATAGGAACCAAGATGGTTGGGCACATGGATTCTGATCCGACAGACATGCTCACCTAGATTGTTCTTAAAGAGAAGTTCAAGTTCTGTGCAACTTCTCTAAGCTTGGCGATGACGGAAAAGAAAGACAGAATGTGCACAAGAAGCTATGATGTGATGAAGAGATAAGAGAAGAGGTGAAGAAGCTACACGGTTGAAAATTAAAGACATGGTAGAGATTGTTGAAAATTGATATCTTAAATCTGGGTGCTCGACCAGTTGAGGGGGTTGTTCGACTAGTCGAGGCCTGTTAGACTCAAAGTATAGCGAACACATGTTTTGGGTGTCCGGAATTAATGTTCAACCAGTCGAGGGTTAGGCTCGACTAGTCATGGGTGCCCTTCGACCAGTCGAAGATCTGGCTCAACTAGTCAAGGGTTATGCAGCCGGTGCGCAGACTGTGTAAATTTGAGGCGGTTTTCGGACATTTTCAAAGGAGGTGTGTAAGTGGAGTTTCATAAACAATAAATACGGATCCCTATAGCTATTCTAAGGGATCCTAAGGCTTTCTAAAGATTTTCTAAGGGTTCCTAAAATAGTTTTAAGATTTCCAAAGGGTGTAACAAGGGTAACATTCGAAGTTGTTTGAATTGGATAAGTATTCTATTTTTGTAATTTCTATTTTCATAGTGGAGATCTGTCACTTTATGCCATGATTTTTTTCTACAAGAATTTTTCATATTAAATTTTTATGTTTCTTGTGATTGCTTAGTGCCATTGAATTAATATCCTAAATCTAAATCTGTCTAATTCCACGTCACAAATCCCAACATATTATCCACTAAAGAACAGATCTAATTTTACCGTGAATGGCATAAGTGGTAATCCCATCCAAAATACACACCAACATGATTGAACCTATGTACTATCTAGTGACCGGTCACCAAAAGTATTGTCGTGTCACGGGACACTTGCAGTCACATCCAAGCCCGAAGGCAAGTAGAAATGTCACGAAAGCGTCACACCTGCCGGGTACTATGGGCTGGTTTGAATTCTCGACCATATCATCCCACAAGGCCATGTTCCGCTGACGCTAAAACAGGACGCAGCCCTGCAACTTCAACATGCTTTTCGGGTGGAGAAAATAAAAGATTTCACAAGTTTACACGTAAGACTCCGTGCATGCGGCGTCCATGGTTCAGTGACCATTGATTTGATGGGCCAACTCCCTGACTGCAATGAAATTATTCTCTGATCGGCTAGCAGACCCTACCATTTGTTCTTTGGACTAAGTGTACCTTGAAAACGTACTGTTTTATTTCTGATCTTTCATATAAAATTCTTTGATGGATATCTTTTAGCTGTAAAGGCCTGCTCGAGTTTCTCTTGCCAGCTCTGCCTCTCTGCTTTATGATCCAGACCGTTCATCTTTGAGCTCACATTACATATGGCCCACCAGGCATATATAGGCATGTGGGTTGCAAGCTTTTTTCTGTACTATAGGTTTCTTACTTTGTACGGAGACGGTAAGAATGGTTGAAACCCTACTGCTTTAGGGTCTTGTTTGTAATGTTGTGACAGCGAAAAAGTCACCAACAGTGTAGTTCCTAGGTACTGGATGTGATGGCACAGACGAGGGAATGGTCCATTGGTTGATTTAAGCATTAGACACTAGGCTTTTTTTTTTTTCATTCTTGATCTTACATGGTGGCCGCATATGGCGATGGCCAAGATATCATATCAATGATCTAGATCACACTTAGTGTTGTTGGGGGCCTTGCACAAAACCTTAGGATCTAGCCCTCCAAAACAAATCAGAATTATAGAATAATAATACAATGAAATAAATCAAAGCAACAATCACACACTATATAAGAGATTTTTACGTGGAAAACTCTCAAAGAGGTAAAAACCACGGGACCTCGTCCAGATCAACAATCCACTATAAAGTAGAACGTTACAATCTTCGTCACTCACGCAGGAGCGGATAAACAATAAAAGAATAAAAGAAAATAGAGAGATCTTACCGATCACGAGGACGTAGAAGCAGTAAGACGACGACTCCCTTCCACAAGCTTCTTCTCTCTCTCTTTTTTTTTTCTCTCTTTCACTTTTGATAATCCTCTTGTGTTTTTCTCATACTCTAAAAAAATTCTAGAGACCCTTTTTATAGTTTTAGAAAACTCCTTTCCGCATCCCTGTTACGAAAGGACTCAAATCCGCAGTTTCGCGCAAAATAACGGAACAAACTGTGTAACCTACGACTGGTCTTAGACTGCCTAGACTAGTCGTAGCTCTCTCTCGACTAGTCGTAGACCTCGGAGAAAAAACAGCACAAACAAAAAAAATAACACAAACTCACTGGACTTTGAGTCATGCTAGGGCTCGAACCCACGACCGGTCGAGCGCCTCCCACGACCAGTCGAAGACCTCCTACGACCGGTCTAGCAAAGCCGTGAATTACTCCGATTTTTCACTCGTTGCTCCATCTCTTCTCTGATTTGAGGAGAAAAATTCCATCAAATCTTTCCCTTTCCGACTCAGGAGGAATTCACCTTCTTCAAGTCAACCAGGTTTCTACAAATCTCAAACTTTCCCTTGAGCAAAGCCTTAGTCATCATGTCTGACCCATTATCATCCGTGTGGACTTTCTCAAACTGTAACACTTTCTATTCTAAAGTATCCTTGATCCAATGATACCGAATCTGTCTGTGCTTCGACTTGGAATTCTAACTTGGATTCTTGCTCAAGTGTATAGCACTCTAACTATCGCAATAGACCATGTGCTCCTCCTGCTTCATGCTAAGTTCCTGTAGGAACCTCTTCATCCAAAGCATCTCTTTACATGCTTCTGTGACTGCAATAAACTCGGCCTCTGTCGTCAACAATGCCACGACCTTCTGTAGCTTGCTCTGCCAAGAAACCACTCCCCCCTGCAAACGTAAACATGAACCCCGATGTAGACTTCCTGGAGTCTATGTCGCCTGCCATATCTGCATCTGTGTAGCCCTCTAGCACAGGTTTACCGTCACCATAGCATAGGCTCAACCTGAATGAGCCTCTTAGATACCACAGTATCCATTTCACCGCAGCCCAATGCTCTTTGCCAGGATTAACAAGATACCGGCTGACAACGCCAACCGCATATGCTATGTCCGGGCGTGTACATACCATAACATACATCAAACTTCCTATAGTTGACGCGTAGGGTATCTTCTGCATCTCTTCCACCTCAGCCTTCGTATTGGGACACTGTCTGCCGCTCAATCTGAAGTGACCATCCAGTGGAGTACTGAACGGCTTTGCTGCATTAATATTGAACCGCTCTAGGACTTTCTCAATATACCGCTCTTGTGACAGCCAAAGCTTCCTGCTGCTTCTGTCACGGGTTATTTCCATTCCTAGGTTCTGTTTAGCAGGGCCCAAGTCTTTCATCGCAAAAGACTTGCCCAACTCCTATTTCAGCCTGTCGATCTTCTTGATGTCCTTTCCCATGATAAGCATGTCATCAACATATAACAGCAGAACTATGAAATCACCATCTGAGAACTTGCGCGTGAACACACAGTGGTCCGACGCCATTCTGTCATACTCATGCTGTAACATGAACGAATCGAACTTCTTGTACCATTATCGTGGAGCTTATTTCAGCCCATACAAGCTTTTCCTCAGCCTACACACCATATGCTCCTTACCCTTGACTTCGAACCCTTCTAGTTGGTGCATGTAGATCTCTTCTTCTAGGTCACCATAGAGAAAAGCAGTTTTAACGTCCAACTGCTCTATCTCTAGATCCATGTCAACTGCTAACCCAATCAACACCCATATGGATGTCATCTTCACCACTGGTGAGAATATCTCCTCGAAGTCTATGCCTTTCCTCTGACCGAACCCTTTTACCACAAGTCTGGCCTTGAACCTCGACGGTAAATTCTTCTGTTCAACCTTCTTTCTGAATACCCACTTGTTGCTCAGAGCTTTCTTGCCCTTAGGCAGTTTCACCATGTCATAGGTGTGGTTCTTATGCAAGGATTTCATCTCCTCTTGCATAGCTTTCAACCACTCCTTCTTATACTTGTTGGTTAGGGCCTCAGAATAGTCTTCTAGCTCTCCTCCATCAGTCAGCATAATGTACTCATGCGAGGAGTACCTCTTGAACGGTTATCTGTCCCTAGATGACCTCCTCACCTGTGGCTCAACAAATGGATCAAGCGGGGGCTGCTCCCCCCGTCCATCTTCTGTAAGAACCCCCTCATCCTCTGCACCTCGCTGTACTCCCCCGTCATCAGGCACCACGGGAGGAATAACCGGATCCATGTTCTCTAGCTCACCTGAACTAGGCTGGTTCTTATCTGACTTACCAATGTCTTCAATGCACTGATCTTCAAAGAAAACCACATCTTTGATCCTGACGAGCTTCTTCTCGGTCGGATCCCACAATCTATAACCAAACTTTTCATCACCGTACCCTATGAACACACACTGCCTGATCTTCATATCGACCTTAGACCTCTCGTCCTTTGGTACGTGAACGGATGCCCTGCATCCAAACACCTTGAGATGATTGTACGATGGATCTTGTCCAGTCCACGCCTTCTCAGGTACTTCTCCATTCAACGGGGCTGATGGAGACCTGTTTATCAAATACACCGCCACGTGCATTGCTTTTCCCCAGAACGTCTTGGACAATTTCGCATGGGATATCATGCATCTAATTCTCTCAACAATGATGCGATTCATTCGCTCAGCTACACCATTATACTGGGGGGTCTTGGGAATCGTCTGTTCATGTCGTATGCCTAGAGACTTGTAGTACTCATGAAAGTCACTGATGTATTCACCACCATTATCAGTGCGGATGCACTTCAATGATCTACCTGTCTTTCTCTCGACTGTAGCATGAAATAACTTAAACACACCAAAGACCTCGTCCTTTGATTTCAAAGCATAAACTCAAACCCTCCTAAATGTATCATCTATAAAAGTAACAAAGTACAATGCCCCACCCAAGGTTTTTATCCTCATAGGACCACACACATCAGAATAAACGAAATCTAATGCATACACTTTATTAACATGAGAAGGAGTTTTAACAAATGAAACTCTATGCTATTTCCCTGATAAATAATCAAAATAGGTTTTGAGAGGTGTACCTGTCACGTTTAGAAGGAGTCACTTCCTTGCTAGTAGTTGAAGCCTTTTTCACTCATGTGGCCTAGACGCCTGTGTCACATGTCTATAGCTGAATCTTCCGCTGCATTCAACCCACCCTTGCATACACTGACACTTGCCTTGTATAGGGTGCAACACTTCTTTTCTCTGACTGCGATCAACGAACCCTTGATGAGCTTCTAACACCCACCAGCAAACCGGCTTTTATAGCCATCATCATCCAACCTTCCCATTGACATCAAGTTGAGGCGAACGTCTGGAATATGCCTCACATCCCTGAGAACCAATGTGCAGCCCACATCGGTCTTCACACAAATATCACCGACCCCTACGATCTTCGATATGCCAGAATTTTCCATCTTCACAGTCCCATAGTCACCTGAGTTGTAGCTTGTGAAGAAATCTCTACATGGAGTCGCGTGAAAAGAAGCCCCCAAGTCTATCACCCAGTCGGTGTCCTGACCCATAGCCGTGAGACATACATCGTGATCTGTGAAAAGAAAAATAACAACGTCGCCATCTGAAGCGATCGCAGTAGAATTAGATTCATCTTCCTTCTCCTTTCCTTTTTCATTCTTATCGTTTTTAGACTTACGACATTCATGCTTATAGTGGCCCTTCTTGCCACAATTCCAGCATTCAATATCTTTTCTATTACTCGACTTGCCTCTTGATTTATCTCGGGCCTTTTCGCCCTTCCTGTTCTTTCCTCTCCCCCGTTCCTGTGTCACAAGTGCCTCTTGCTAAGTAGACCCCTGAGACTTCCTCCTTGTCTCTTCATTGAAGAGACAGCCAGTAACCTGTTCCATAGATATCTTTGTCTGGTGCGGAGTTACTTAGAGACACCACCAATGTCTCCCAACTGTCAGGTAACGAACTAAGCAATAGTAAAGTCTACAATTCATCATCCAGGACCATCTTCATAGAGGAGAGTTGGTTCACTATATTGCTGACCCCATTCATGTGCTCGGCCACAAAACCAGCATCCTTGAACTTGAGATTCACAAGTCACCTTATCAGAAAAATCTTATTACCGGCTGTCTTCCTCTCATACAACCCTTATAGTTTGAGTCATAGGCTAGCGACTGAAGTTTCCGTAGACACATGGTGGAACACAGAATCATCCAGCCATTGTCTAATAAACCCCACCTCCTTCCGGTCTAACTTCTTCCAATCATCATCAGACATATCTTTGGATTTTGCTGATATGCCTAAAATTAGATAATATAGATCCTTGCAATAAAACAAGTCCTCCATCTTAGCCTTCCATATGATCCAGTTAGAACCATTGAGGCTGATCATCCTTGATGAACCACCTTCCATAATTCTAAACCGATCCTACCTGTTCAATGAACTTAGTGCTCTGATACCACTTTGTTGGGGGCCTTGCACAAAACCTTAAGATCTAGCCCTCCAAAACAAACCAGAATTATGGAATAACAATGCAATGAAATAAATCAAAGCAACAATCACACACCACACAAGAGATTTTTACGTGAAAAACCCTCAAAGTGGTAAAAACCACGGGACCTCGTCCAGATCAACAATCCACTATGAAGTAGAACGTTACAATCTTCGTCACTCACGCAGGAGCGGATAAACAATAAGAGAATAAAAGAAAATAGAGAGATCTCACTGATCACGAGGACGTAGAAGCGCTGAGATGACAACTCCCTTCCACAAGCTTCCTCTCTCTCTCTTTTCTCTTTCTCTCTCTCACCTTTGATAACCCTCTTGTATTTTTCTCATACCCTAGAAAAACCCTAGAGACCCTTTTTATAGTTTTAGAAAATTCCTTTCCGCATCCCTGTTGTCAAAGGACTCAAATCCGCAGTTTCACGCAAAATCGCGGAACAAACTGCGTAACTTACGACTAGTCGTAGCTCTCCTACGACTGGTCCTAGACCACCTACGACTAGTCGTAGCTCTCCCTCGACTAGTCGTAGACTTCGGAGAAAAAACAGAACAAACTCGCTGGACTTTGAGTCATGCTAGGGCTCGAACCTACGACCGGTCGAGTGCCTCCCACGACCGGTCGAAGACCTCCTACGACCAGTCAAGCAACGCGGTGAATTATTTTGATTTTTCACCTGTTGCTTCATCTCTCCTCTAATCTGAGAAGGAAAATCCCATCAAGTGTCTGGATCATCTCAAGTTACATGTGGTTATTCCATAATAGTAGATCAAGCTTTAGCGGCCGTGATCAATTTTTCAAACTTTTCACTGTTCAGATGGTCAATTCAACAGTTCAACAGTATTCTACGGATCATAACACACTCAAGCTTAATATTAGATGAAGATACTAAGTACTAGAAGTGGCCTTGAGAGCCGGATCTCTAGCTAGCCGGCCTCTGCACACAAAACTAGCTCTCATATCCTATATCCTGCAGTATAGGAGGCTGATCCAAAGGTTCAATGGTACACCAAGGTCTGCATGCCGGGTGATTAAGTGAAATAAAGAAAATAAGCACAAAAGAGAGTATTTCAACACATGTAGCTACATGCCAAACCCGACGTCAAACCTGGCGGCACAAGATCTATTGTGATGTGTTGTGTGACAATCAGCCCACTACACACATCAGGCCTCTACAACATGCATTTTATGACAAGAAGTTACAAGTATTCCCTAAAATGGGGTGAACATGCATACTTGATCCTGATTGCCTTTGATGAGTTCTAAAAGGGAGGAAACAACGAAAAAGCTCCACTACAACAATCTATCATAGCTAGCTTATATGTTGTAATCTCTATAGCAACATTCCAACTTGACGTAACCTTTTTATTTATTTATTTTATAAATAAAGAATAAACTGGGATAATCTACTTATATTAGGAAATTTCCATATTTGTTAAGAAGTAAATCTATTGAGATCTTTTAGAGTCTACATATCGCTCACCTCTTCTATATATTTAGTTATTGTCAATGGAATACAAATTACAGTTTTCACAATGCACTCTCTTATAGTTTGGAAATTGTAAATGAGCCCACTATCAAACTCACAAGTGATTATTATTATTATTATTATTTTTTGTATGTTTGAACACCCAAGAACTCAACAAACAATGGGTTTTTCCTTTTTAATTTTTCTATGTTGCATTAATAAAATTCAAAGCACTTTGGGGTTTCTTTGCAAACAAAATACAGTAGGAATTTGTAGCACAGAGTGCATAATCCCATTCATCTGATGCACGAGATTCAGCAGGTCCCGGCCGCATTCTGGATCATTCTCATCTTTTAGTACATCCAAACAGTCTTTTATTCTCATATATATATATATATATATATATATATATATATATATATATATATATATCATGTGTGCACCTTTGAATGTGCACACATTTGCACGTGTCATGGGTGTCGAATCCGAACAGTCCATAGGATGCGGAATCCTATGAAATCTAATGAGATAAATTTTCATCCTGATCTAAGATTCTAATGGGCCATAGCAAAGAGAAATTCAAATCAAGGAAAGAAAATATTCACATTTTTCATGGCCCACTAAAGTTTCATACCAAGGGGTTTTATGAGGTGCTTTGCTCGTGTGGACTCTTCAGATTTTCGAAATTCATCGGATATGATAAGTTCTCAAAAAAAAAATTCTAATGTAGTACGTAGGAACTGGTTCACAGGTGTGCATCTCTCTCTCTATATGTACATAATGCTAAGAAAGGAAAATACTTTGCTTTTTGGGTAGTTCTTTCATCTGATGAGGCACATCAGATGAAGGAATTGGATGGCAAATAAACACGTGGGTCTTACACAACTGGTGGTTGACATTCCATTCCAATTATTTCCTATGGTGTGGCTTACCTGAGTTTTGGATCATTATGATTTTTGGGTTCCATACTTAAAATGAGGCAGCATATCTGATGGGCGCGGTGGATCTCATGAAATTTCCACCCGTGGCTCCAACAAAAGCTCGATCCACGTTCACGTGGACTTAGTAGGGTCATTTCTATAGATGGTAAAAACGAGAAGTATTAAGCCTTCCAAAATTCAACAAACCATGCCCATTATTTAGAGAGGCTTGGATTGTCAAATCAATCTGCCGACTGGTACAGCGAATCCCACTATTTGGGTGGATTGATGTTGAGGTACATGCCATTGCCGCGTGGGAGTTTCCCTGGCACCACTCTTTCATTCCTCTTGAGTGGATCTCGCACAAAGATTATCAATGTCAAAGAAAATGGTATAAGGGCATGTTTGGGTGCCGTTTAAAACAAGTTTATCTCATTAGTTTAATCTTAATTATGTATTAAAGGTTGTTTTTATAGGATTAAAAATATAACCAACAAAATATATAAATTATCTTTAATACGCACTTGATGTTAACTAAAATGAGATGAACTCATTTTTAAGTGGCACCCAAACATAATTAAGAAAAAAAAAAAAAAAAAGTGGCACCCAAACATGCCCTCATAAGAGTAGGGCATGTTTGTATGGATATCGCATTAAGTTGCAATTATTAATCGAAGGAGTGAGAATAAGCAAATTGTAATGCTCATCCTTGCCAGCCAGAGTTGGGCTCCAGATTGTGATTCTTTGAAATTGGACGAAAGAAATGTAACTGCAATTTCGCACTTTGATAATCACCAACACCGTTAATTTTGTCATTATTATCTCGATTGCAATTCAAGTTACTTGTGCATCCAAACGCAGCCTTAGGATGTGAAATAGAGCTGCTAGGATCCTATATATATCTACCCTCTCATAAGAGAACGACTAAACCATCTTCATCGTCCAATTATTCTTTGATCTGAAAAAATACAAAGATCCATCACAAGGACTACTCTTACAAGTAACTATAAGCATTGATTGTGTGGATCCCAATTGCTTGCTATTAAACATAAACTAATCTTCACGCTTGTTTGATAGAAAATGATATGGGATCTCTGCACTTATTCATCGGGTGCATCGTGAATCTAGATTAAGAACAAATCAACACATGGGATCTTTAATTCATGACAAGATACATAATGAAGAAAACCCTAATTTGATTTCTCAGATCCATACAAGAAGAACATTAGATCTGGTCTCGGACTGACTTCCATAAACATGATATGATTGTCTAGTTTGGCTAATTCAAAGAACTAACCATACTATTGGATATTTGTGTACTCAACTCACCTTAGTCAACCCCCATGGTCCCAAACCGAATCTTCTTGATTATCCTCCATTTGATCTCAGGATAACTTCAGCCTGTCTAGTCAAATCCATCGAGGGGTCAGGTATCATCAGAGAGATTAGATGTGACATAAGCCTTATTTTAATATAGAGAGGTGACAAAGAGGCTTGGCAGGAAGTCATATCCGTAAATTACAATTTCATTCGTTACCATTCTATCAGGGCTCAGGACTCCAAACTTTGGAGCTGGACTTGAAAAAAAATATCACAAACTTACATGATACTTGGTGCCACCAAATGCACCTTAACTTAGTGTTTGCAAACCAATTTACTTTTGCAGCTAGACCTAGGATTCAAGGCGCATTTATCCAGGGCCATTCGCTAGACCTAGGCTTAGGCTTCAACACGTGTTTATCCAGCGCGTTTATCAAACTAGACCTGGGCTTCGAGTGCTGCCTTCGCTACTCTCTCCCGAGCAAGGTGCGTGTGTCCAGGGCTGTTCCATGGCAGAAAGCATTTCCCTCGCCCAAGAGATGGTTAGAGAGCTGAACAGAAAAATACGTGGGGGTAGGCTTCAAGTGCTGCCTTCGCTAATCTCTCCCGAGCAAGGCACATTTATCCAAGGCCATTCTATGGCGGAAAGCATTGCCCTCGCCCAAGAGATGGTTAGAGAACTGAACAGAAAAATACGTGGGGATAATATTATTTTAAAATTGGATATGGGAAAGGCTTATAATAGGCTGAATTGGACGTTTTTCAAACAGGTCATTCCAAAATTTGGTTTTAGCCCCTCTTGGGTGGAGTTGGTGGAAAAGTGTTGAAGCAATGCTTAGTTTTCGGTTCTAATTAACGGTGAGGCTGCAGGCTTTTTCAAGTCTTCAAGAGGTATCAGACAAGGCGACCCTCTCTCTCCGAGCCTCTTTATCTTGGCTGCTAAAGTTCTTAGTAGAGGACTCCAAAATCTAATTCATCAGGGTCTTTATCATCCATTCAAGAATAAGAGGGAATACCCGCTAATATCTCACCTACTTTATGCGGATGATACTCTTTTGTTCCTCAACGGGGGCCTAACATCTATCCGTGCTATGAAAAACTTCCTTGACACCTATCAAGTTGCGTCGGGCCAAAAAATTAACCTTCATAAGAGCGCCTTTTTCTATTCAAGCAAGCTACCTACTTCCAAGGTTAAGTCTATTGAGAGAATCTTGAGAATTTCCAAAGCTGCCTTTGGGCTAACGTACCTGGGCGTCCCTTTGGCCTTTGGCAAGCTAAATAGAGGCGCTTTCCAACCTCTGGCGGATAAGGTGGAGGACCGAATTAAGGGGTGGTAGGCGTGATTCCTCTCTCAAGTGAATAGATCAGTATTGGTGCGTCACATACTTGGAAGTATTTCAGTCCACTCTATGGTAGCAACCACATCCCTACTCAGGTTCTTTCTGCTTTGGAAATCAGTTTTGCGAATTTCCTTTGGGGTTGGGCCGACGGTAAGAGGAAACTGCATTAGAGAAGTTGGAACACAATGTCGCAGACCAAAGAAGAGGGAGGGCTGGGCATAAAAAAACTTTCAGAATTCATGACGGCTCTTAGGCTTAAGATGGCTTGGGCGATTAAAGTCAAGGCCAAGGAGAGTTTGTGGAGTAATTTTATGAATGCAAAATATGTTCAGGACCTCTCCCCTATTGGATCGAGTTCCCTTACTGTCTTTGCCTTGCCTATGTGGAAGAAGATTCGGAAGCCGCTGCCTATTGTGGAGTATAATGCCCAATGCCTGTTGGGTCTTGGTGATTGCAATTTCTAGATAGCAAACTGGACAAGACTAGGCCAGCTGTTGTAGATTGCTGAAAAGACAATTCCTCCCAACCTACTTTCTCTTAAAGTGAATCAGGCCCTACATGTGTGCTTGGCATTAACATTTCTCTCCCAACACATAGTCAACTTCATCTTTCAAGCGGGCTTCTGCTTTTGGACAGTCCGGATAGATGCATCTTGCCCTTCACTTCTTCTGCAGAATTTTTGGTCAGCTTTGCATGGAATATCTGCAGCGCCAACTTCCTCCGCAGAGAATGGGCTAGATGGGTCTGGCATCCCAAGCTCCCCCCAAAAATCTCTTTGTGGCATACTATCTGGAGAGTTGTCCCTGTGGATGAGGTGGTCTAAGGTTGCGGTATTCAGCTAGCATCCAAATGCGAATGTTGCTTGGACTCTTTTCCCTCGGGCCATTGTAGTGAATCTCTTCTCCACGTCTTTATCGGTAGTGTGTTGGCTAGGTTCACTTGGGACCATTTTCGGGGGGGGGGGGGGGGGGGGGGGGGGGGGTTCGATTGCCGCCATATTTTTTTAATTTTTTTTGGCAATTCAACCATCTAACGGCCCTAGATGTATTCAATTCCAAAAGGAGGATTTACAATTCAGGGAGGCCCAGAAGAAAGGACTGAGCCCGCCTATCATGAAGAACTAAACAGAAAGAAAACAAGCAAGCTAGCAGACTTGGCAAACAGCTATGATCACACCCCCTAGTCGCGCCTAACCAGATTAAATCAATGTTGATCCATTATGTCATCTCATAGCAAAGTCTCCCATCTGACAATATTAGTTCTGTGCTTCATTATTTGAGAGATCTGGAAATCGAGAAACAGGGATAGATTTGACAGTAGGCCCACCTTAGCTCCCCAAGTCATTGCAACCGTTAATAAGTGGCTGTCCAGCTTGGTAGAGCGCTCCCTATCCCACTTGACTGGGCTAGATACCAGACCGATCCAGTAGGTGCACGGACTGCACTCTTCCCTCCTCTCTCCTACTTCTTCTAGGATCGTGAAATGGGTCCTACCCCCTCCAAGATGGTCCAAGGTTAATGTGGATGGGTCAGCTAGGAGAAACCAGGGGCAATCCGATGGCGGGGGTGTATGCAGAAGTGACAAGGGGCAGTTTATCTTTACCTTCTTTGAAGGATATGGTTCCGGCTCCAATATTAGAGTGGAGTTAAGGGCGGTTCATGACGATTTAACTATTTCCTTTTTCCTTGGGCCTATCCAAAGTGATGGTGGAGTCTGACTCTCAGCTAGTGGTAGATATTATGAATGGTAAAGTCCTCCTGAGCTGGAAATGGGCCTTCTGGTTGGCCAGAATTCACAGGTTGAAGATCAAAGGAGAAGTTAATTTTGTGCATACTTTTAGGGAAGGAAATGGTCCGGAAGATAAATTGGCTTGCCTTGGTAGCAAGTCTCTTTTTTTTTTCGAAAAACCAATTTCATTCATTAGCCAAAATATACAGGAATTGACATTCGAGCTGCCTCAGGAAAAAAGGACCTGAGAATAGCCTATCATAAACTGGCAAGCGACATAAAATGACTGGCTTGTGTTGGTAACAAGTCTCAATCAGCCTTAGTTATCCGAAATTTTGTGGAGCTCCCGACCTAGGTTCGAGGTCTCCTCTTCCTAAACTCAATGGGTCTTGGGGCAGTCAAAAAAATCTCTGGTAGCAGGATCTAACGATCTATGCATCGTCTTCAGCCGGCCTCTAGTGTGGATCCACCGGACATTTTCCCCTTAATTTTCTGTCTTCTTTATGATAGGCTTCGCCCAAGTACTTTTTTCCTGAGCAAGCCCGAATGTCCTCTTCTTGTAAAACTTGCTTCTGGTTGAATGGAAAAAAGCTTGAATTAAAAAAAAAAAAAAAAAAAAAAAAAAAAGAAAGAAAGACCTAGGCATCAAGGGCCAATATAACACCTCTCTCTCTCTCTCTCTCTCTCTCTCTCTCTCTCTCTCTCTCTCTCTCTCTCTCTCTCTCTCTCTCTCCCTACGTGCCAAGCGTGGGCACGTACATAAATGTATGTGTCATGAACTAAGATAGTGGGAAAGAATATATATATATATATATATATATAAGAACCACAATTCATTAAATCAGCGGAGGTCTGTACAATATGTCAAGTGGGCCCTGATATAAAGATTCCGGGCCTCACTCCTCCTGTAAAGAAAGAAACAGAAACGAACAAGAACTACTTCGGAGTCCCAATCAAGGGAGTCTGATGTATCCAATTCTGGTATTGTCTAGGACCATTGCGCCCCTCACCAATCTAGGCAGAGCCAACCAGGAGTCGTAGAGTCTATTCGGGGTACCATCGCTAGCCCGTCTTGCCAAGGCATCAGCCGCTGAATTCCCTTCCCTAAGAATGTGATTAACTTTGGTGTTGAGTTTGCCTCGAAGTTGCTGAATAGCACCAATAATATACCAAATATGCCACGAGTAAGTGTTGAGGGGACCAGCAAGTGCATTCACCAGAGTTTGGGAATCAGACTCGACCATGATATTAGGTAGACCCATCTTGAAACATAGAGTTAGGCCATCAAGCATTGCTTGGGTTTCCGCTGCCATGTTAGTGGATCGGTCATAGGATCTGTGAAAAGCAAATATTATCTTTCCTTAGTGATCTCTACAAATACCACCACCACCACTCTCCCCCAGGTTGCCCCTTGAGGAACCATCTACGTTGAGTTTCAGCCAAGGGGGAGGGGTGGTTTGGACCATCTAACAATGGAATGGTTACCCGGGAGCTTGGAAGCAGAGGGCGGGATGTGAAGAGTGTTGAAGATAATTAAATCTAGCGGAGAGTTTCTGTTGGTAGCTGGAACGGTGGGGCTATCTCTCGAACCCAACGCGAGATGTTGTCGATAATCAGAGGAGCTGACATATAGCGACCATCATAGCGAACTGAATTTCTGTTTTTCCAAATTTCCCAGGTAATGAAGCTGGGGACTAGACCCGTGATGAAGGAGACTCTGCTCTTGCGACCGGCTCTATTGGTCTAATAGAGGAAACACTGGAGGATGGACTAGTTTTGCATGGGGGGGATGTCGAAGAGTCGTTCAAAGTGGTCCCACACTTCAGTTGCAATACTACCTCAGTGGAAGAGGTGGTCCAATTCTTCTACTGTCTAGAGGCTTTGGCGATCACGAGATGGTGGTCGCAGATCATCACTTTGCATTTGAGGAGGTGGGGCAACCGAAGGGATAGTAGGGATTGACCCACAACATTCACACTTGGAGGCCATCGCAATCCCCAATTTTTAAATAGACACATCAACGGGACAACACCGTGTATAATTTTCCAGCTGAACATACCCAGTTAACCTATTTATAAAATAATATTTAGTACTAAATTAGCCTATTTATTAATTAAATAAATAAAATAATATTTAGTACTAAATTAACCTATTTAATTAAATAAATATTAATTAGTAAATATTAACTAAATAAAATATTAAGTGTATATATATATATAATATGTCACGGTAATATTATAAATAGGTTAATTTAGTACTAAATATTATTTTATTTATTTAATATTTATTAGTTAACAATTAGAAATATAATGGCCACTTTAATGCAATATCTCAGCATGTTAGCAACCATAATGACAGTCATATTACATAATGGTTTTTTGAAGTTAATCTGGGCTCAAATCTGAGACATCAATGTTGGGCTTCAACCCACAGCAACAGGGTTATAGAAACCATGGTTCAAAGGCATCATTAATGAAGCAAAGAAGGTAGTGTTCTTGTAACTTTCTGTGGCTTAATCAATAGCTGAATGTTTGTATGTCAGTCAAGATGAATGACTAAAAGCCTTCATCCATGGCTTTTGACAGTACACTCTTTGTCAAAGGGCAATCACTGTCAGGTTTTTCTCTCTTTTTTCTTATTTTTTATATTAAAAGGAAAAAAAAAAAAAAAAAACAGATTCTCAATATGGAAAATGACGTATGTACATTATCATAACCAACACATTTTCATGAAGAACATTAGATAAATTAGGGAATATATTAATTACACAATATATTTACAAAGATCTAACTGAATGATGTACGTGTTGTGACAAAGATGATTGCGCCTAACGGTGGGCCATGCATATTACTTGTGTTGAAGAGGTAGGAGTATGAATTCCTTCAATCTCAATCTCTCAAACACATCTAGGATGCGTGTTTGTCACCCAAAACTAATACATGAGTATGGGGATTGACCTTACGCTGACTGGCTACAAAATTGTCTAAGCAAAGGGATAGAAAAATGTAATGACACCCATTGTAACAGCTGTTATGGGAACAGTCAATCTACATGGTACGTATTGTGTAATGAAAAATGCTTGTTTAATAACAATTGTTATTGTCGTTGTAATGCAATTGAAAAATGAAGATTGTCCTATTGGGAAGAGTTTTGGGGCATGGTTCATCCTTCAGGAGACTCATCCTTCATGTGCCAAATTATCAGATCTAAAATCTGCACCGACTTCAAAGCCTCAGGTTGCATATTATTGCAGGAAAATGAAAAAGCAAGAACTGAAAAAAAACAACACATAAGAATTTAAGTGGTTCATCACAAGAGTGTCCATCTCCACGGAAGAAGATCAAGGTTATTTTTACTACGTAGAAGATTACCCTTTATTTTTTACCTTTATAGAACTCAAAAACTGCAACCAAACCCTACGTATGTGTTCCCAAATCCTAACTCAAAAAACCTCCATAAAAGTTGCATCCAGATAATGGAACTGTGACCTTTCACGTGTCAAAGTTACAGCTATTTTACATTTTGGGTTCGCTTCCCCAGCAGACTTTATTAATGGGGCCTTCGGGCCTATCTTTTTCTATCTTTTCCTTTCTTATTATTGTTATCTTTTAACTATAAGGTTGAAGCACATCACCTGAATTCATTGATGTAAAGAAAACATTTATAACGCAAGGAACTAAACATTGGCACATTATAACAGCTATACAAACCACCTGGCCTAAAGCTATACATAGCTTTAGAGAAATGGAAGTAAAAGACCTCATCCCTTCCAACTAAACACAGAGACTCTGCAAGGGACAATAGGAATGTGACATAAAAGTTAGTGACAATAAGAACTGATATGCATTCAACTAACAAAAAGGCCAAATATATTATATAAGTAAGATCTTCCAATCCAGGAAATTCTTGGTACACAGGCTATTGACAATGAGGTCAATTATATCAATTAATTTGATTACTGATCCTTGGGTACCACTCGAACAGGAACACTTGTACAGGTTGAGAATCCGAATTGTGCAAGCTATATAGCTCAAGCACCAAATTGTATCTCATGACAATACTATACTACTCCAAGTAGGATTGATGGAAAGATTTCAAAAAGAAAATAAATAAATAAATATTGAAGGGAAATGTAGGAAGCCTGTGGTAATAATAATAATAATAATAATAATAATGGGGGAGAAACAAATTGAATTGTATCACAACGAAATGGTGATGAATTCACTAATAAAGTCGATAAGAGCTATGATTCCAAAACCAAGAGTCTTATGCGTGCCATTTATTTTATTTTGAGGACGGAATTCCATCCATGAGAGGAAGCCATAGTGACCCTCTAAAGAAAATCTTATAAATCTCTCTCTCTCTCTCTCTCTCTCTCTCTCTCTCTCTCTCTCTCTCTCTCTCTCTCTCTCTCTCTCTCTCTCTCTCTCTCTCTCAAAATCTAAAGAGATAGAGGGAGAGGGAGATGCCACCCTACAACCCATGCATGCATGAGCCAGTTCATTTCAAGGTCGGGTATTTGCCTAGATTTTGAAGTATACTGGCCATGCATGCAATGAATTGTAGGGGAACATCTCTCTCATGCATGCCAAGTTACCATGCAGTGGGTTGTAGGGGAGCATCTCTCTCATGGATGCCAAGTGACCTTGCAATGGGCTTTGGGTGAGCATTCTTCACAAAACCTCAGATGCAATAAGAAACTACTGATTTATTTTAGAAAATTTGCAATCATATGGCCACAGAAATTCAAGGCTTCATGCATACCATTAGAATACTACCGACTTCACAGATCTAATAGACTTGTTGAAGTAAATTGATATTTAACAAACCCACAAACTGATCTGATGCTGAAGATAAATCTTCAAAAGATGGTTCTATGTCTGAGATAGATGGATAGATAGAGATAGAGAGAGGGGAGGGGGGACTAGGGGTGATATTGTAGGCATCCAATTCTTAGGTATTTTTGTAACCCTAATCTGAGATACCATTTTCCTTCATTAGAAAGAGTGTAAAGAAACAAATAAAAAAGAAGAAAGCATTCACCCTCAATTATTTCCATTTCTAGCACCAGGAAAAGAGGCATCACACCATATAATAACTAAAACTGGACAGGATTGAAGGCGTAATCCCTTACAATATGTCTAAACGAAACCAGACTCCATCATACCATTAATAAAATACTTGAAAACCCACACAGCACACAAACATGGGAACCGGCAAACCCTTATTTTAGAAGCCTTGCACAAACCCAAGATAACATTATAAAATCCCAAACCAAACCGTACTTTAGTCCCATTAGATTAATACCATATTCCATGTCATTTGTCTCCAAACAAGTAGCCAAGCGATGAGTCTCCACCTGGAACTGATTGCACCTTTGTAGTTGGACGTTCCTAAAAAAGAGAGAGAGAGAGAGAGAGAGAGAGAGAGAGAGAGAGAGAGAGAGAGAGAGAGAGAGAGAGAAGTTAACTGGATTAACTCTGATGTCAGGGACACGTTTGGATGCTCGATTCAACTGAATCGCAATTCATTCAGTCCAGCATAGAGTTTATAAATGAAACCCTAATTGCAATTTGGGGGTTAGGCCCTTATTATGAATCCAAACGCAGACTAAAGGAAGGTGCAACATAGCTTGATATGTATGTGTCTGGGATTACTTACAGTAATGAAGTTGCCTGTGTTCTGGCCTTCAGCTCTATGGTAGTTATTGGAGACTGTTGATTTTGGTGAAATGACAATGGGTGTCATCTCTTTGGCCTTACCGTCCTTGGCCTTACCATCAACGGGCGGAGGCTTTTTAACCTTGCGTGGAGGTGGGCTCGGCGAATCATCGGATCCAAAGAGGTAGCCCAATGAACTCTGCCCACCACCATAGCTCCCACCTCTACTCATGGCTGCCCTTTGAAGCTGTTTATTATGCATCAAACAACATTGGGAAAGAGACATATATAGTAGCTCAAGCGATGGTGGATGCTGAAAGAAACAAAAAGGAAAAAATATCAATGGAAAACTCGTCAATGCTTGAAAAGAGAGTGGTGCGCTTGGGCGCATGGGTAGCGATCACACACGCACATTGATATACATGTGTACGTATGTATGGATTACGGAATGATAACGAATGCTTGTCGACATGCGCCCCCCAACCTTCACATATATACATTAGCACATACACTTGGACGACTCATAGTTCAAATCCAACACTCGCGGTGCTTTGGTTTTTTGTTACATTTAAAGGATGGCATAAACCTCTGTTTGTTGTGTCGTGGAAGTAGGCAAATTGCTGAAGCACGTAAATCTCTGTCCCTTTTTGTCTCTTGTTTATTCTTCTACTCTTTAATTTCTCTGCGATTTGTTTCGTTTGCACTGACTGTGCTGTATGAGAGTTTTTCCCACAGACATACATTTGTGCACATTTGTACATTATGCATTTCAAGCATGGTTTCAATCAACATAGAAACTTGGTTTCAGGGTTTTTCCTTTGATTAATGGATTTCATCACATATTATAAACACAATTCTATTTAAGATTTGAATTTTCTACAATAATCTCTCTTCCTTAATAAAGGTGGCCATGACATGTAGTACTCTTCATTGGTTCTAAAAATAAACATCTACTCAATCATAGATCATGCACCCAAAATTGCCATCAAAGTTCTGAAAAACGGCATGTAATTAATCTTAGATCACCCAAAATCGCTGCCACAGGTCCTTTGTAAGATCTGAATGGACCATCATCACATGCCACAAGCACCAACGTAACCATGTTTTTTTTTTTCAAAAGAAGGGCCATGCCTCTAAATCTTTGTTAATGAGGAACAGACGATGGTTACGTAACCATGTTCTTTGTTAATGGACCATCATCACATGCCACAAGCACCAACGTAACCATGTTCTTCTATCCAGTTATAAGTATAATCTCCAAGCAAATGATTACTTCAGTACTAACTCCTGGCAAAAGGGAAAAGTTGGTTGGATGTCAATATCCAGTGGGTCCATTGGGCCATCAGTCGGGGACGACACCCGAGGAATCGTGGTGATACCTTTTTTTTTTTTTTCCAGAAAACTTGCCTCAAGGGCTTCTCATATATCTAAAAATGAACTAAGAGACCCCTAGGAATAAAAGACCCTAGGGAACACTATCATAATTCAAGCTAATTGTGCAAATAGCCCAAAAAAGGGAAAAGAAGGAAAAAACAAGGGAAACAGATTCAACCCTCTCCACCCTAGCACTTTTTCTAAGAGAACTTAGGCCCACCTTGTCAAGAAAAAGGAGACCTCTAACTCGGACCGGAAGGTCCGCCCAACTACTCATCATCATGGTCGTTTAATCCCTACTTTCCAACTGGGCCATTGCATCTGCTGCCCCATTGCCTTCCCTGAAGATATGACGAAAAAGGAACTGCCCCCTATATCTGAGCCGGTTGATCCTAGCAATCCAATAGTGGTGATACCTAAGGAACTGTAACTATTGCTTAAAATAATGGTATAGGGATATCATATTGCCGGCGACCTGATTGCCGTTGAAGATAATTTCATCCCACTTGGTTATTATTTAATGAACCCAATTAGCATCCGATAAAGCTGGAAGGTTGCTCGAACTACCCTGCATTAAGGGCATCACGACTTTTAATTAATTAGTTCGAACACCTTACCTACCAAAAATGGCAGTGGTCAATGATAAATGAGGCGGTTTGGGCTACTGATAGATAACAATAAAAAGGGAATATGCTTATGTGGGTTAGCACTAACCCACATCAGTCTGTGGGCTAAAAGATGATTACATCACGTCAAATCATGATCATGGGAAACTTTAATAAGGAAAGTGGGGCCCACCATAACAAGGATTATCACTAGTTGTGGGAGACATGAAGGCCTTCATAGACTCATCCAACAAATGCAACCTTCCAATGTCTGGCATTCTTTCATTGCAAAAGTAGGTCATTTTGGCCAGGGTGAATAGAAGGTGGGTTGGGTGGGAAGGAAGCTTGTAGGCCAATGGAATCCAATTTTAGGCTAGTGTCTGCACAAAATATCTAGCTTTTCCTTAGATATGACCCGGATGGAATTAGGGCCGATGCCATACTATTGTAAGTGGCCACCTGTCCATGTCTTAGTGGGCCTCAGATAGCCAGTACTGATTTACCATTTGTCAAGTTTCAAAGGGTTGAGTGTGATTGACAAATGTGACCTATTAATTCTACCCTACAATCATAATGATACCAGAAATCATAGGATACTCCTGTCAGAGAAAGGTAGGCACCATCACAGACTTACTGTATATGTACGTCCATCAAGATGGTTCCAGTCGTAGGGCCAACTTGGAAATGGTCTGTATTCTGAATAGCTTAGTGATCAGTTGGTTGTTAATCATTCAGTCAATAGCCTTAAATGAATGGTCAGGAAACAAAAGTGAAAATGTTAATGGGTTATAAGGATCTTCTCACCAATGAGCTATTGGTCAGGAGGAAAAGCTATATAGTCTGCGGACTATTGAAGTGAAATCAGAAATAAGGTATTCCATAACAATAACAGTGATGGTAACAGCTGCAACAACCGAAGCCATATGAGGCGTAATAGGTCTCTAATTTTTTTTTTTCAAGAAAACCTATATTAACCCGAAACTTTTACAACAATTATGGGTCATTACTGCCGCGATGGTTGTTACGGCACACTATGATTATAATTAGCCAGTTGGACGATGTGGATTGGCTCACTTAAAGGAGGTAGGCCCCACTATGAGTAGACCCTTTTATGATTTTAGCTTTCTACATATTGAATGGCTACGGTTGTTTGTGGCAATAATCTATACTTATCCCCTAGCCTCTTTCGTGGTGGGCCTATCTTTCGAAAGATTACAATTACCCATGCAAACTAGAACTTTGTCTCGGTGACCTGTGGACCAGTAAACAATCCCATCATTGCCTGGCAGTGGGACCCTTATACGGAGGGTTTGGATTAACATAAATGTACGTTGGATGTTAAATTTATATCTGCCAAAGTACAATCCACCGACCAAAGGATAATCAAGTATCTTGTAGTCCATCCAATCTGTTTATAAACAATATATAAATAAATTTAAAATTATTAGTTTCTGTTTGGTAGGTGCCAAGAAATGAGTCCTCTCATTTTAATTAACAGTAATTATATACTAAAGATCTTAATCTCTATCTTTAATACATAACTTTTCACCCATACATGATAACTACTGTTAATGAAAATGATATGAACTCATTTTTAAGTGTAAGCTCATAACTTTTCACCAATACATGATAACTACTGTTAATTAAAATGAGATGAACTCAATTTTAAGGGTATGCTTAGGGAATTTGGAGGTGGCAGCTTATGCTCTATCCTTCTGTCTTTCCTCCTCTTCTTCTTCTTCTTCTTTTTTTCCTCAAATTTATTACAAGATAGCTTCTATCAAGGAGCTATATAGGGTCCATCATATTATAATGTAAAATTCACTCCATTCATCATGATTTTCCTTATCTCCACTACACATCCAAAACACTCAGCCTGGTTAAATAAAAAAAATAAATAATAATAATAATAATAACTATGTTGGCTCCACCACAGGGTACCATGTATAAAATCAAGCTTTGTGGAATGTATCAATCTGAATTTGGGATTTTTTTTCTTGATCTACTGAGACTTGTAAGAATTATATAAGGTGGGCTTAGCTTATTGATCAATGGTCTGGATTGTCCGGAGGGTTGGATAGTGTGATCGGGAGTACCGGCGGACCCTACTCAGTAGTGATACATCTAAAATCATGTAAGGGTGGCGTGTGATAACTATGATATACACCATGTTTTATTTCGTGTGGAGCCTTAGGGATAAGAATTTTGATGAGTTTCAAACTCCTTAACCCTCTAAAACTATATAAATAAGGCCGAGTCCCGATCCTATATAACAGAAGCTTTCATTCCCATTTCAGTGCTTCTCTAAGGGTGAAAGGTGCGGAAGACTACGGCATCAAACTTACAGTGATGGCATCACAACAAGGTACTCTATCTAATTTATTTGATCTCCATAATCGATGCACAATACACGGTCCTTTGCAATTCTGCATATAGTTTACAAGACACACAAAACTGGTTTGACGGTATTCTATGGTTTCCTTCACAAGACATCTGAAATGCTTCTATAAAGTCTGTCCCCACTTGCATTTCCCTATCATTTGGCCCACTAGAGAGTTGGATCATACTTTGTTTAAGGTCCAAGCTATATACTCAACTGCCAAATCTCATGAACGGAATGGATACTTTTGATACGTAGCTCATGTCAGCTTCCTACGAACTGGGATACTGTGAGACATTGTTTGTGCAAATGGCATGTTCTTCTACCAATCAGTCCATCCACAAATTAGGTCTTGATTTAGATGCCATATGTATAAAAATAGTTAATGGTCAGAAGAAAAGTAATGGTTATGGTTTTTGGATAGGTTTTTTGTTTTTGAAAAATAAATAATCTTTTACAAGCCAATAAATGAATGGATATAAAAAGAAAATAGTTAATGGTCAAAAGAAAAGTAACGGTCATGGATTTTATTTTATTTTTATAGCTTTTTAATTTTGAAAAATAAATAATAATCTTTTATAAGCAAATAAATGAACAAACTCCATTGATAATTCATCCTGCCAACTGCACCTAACTGTTCCCATAGACTGATGGTAATAACAAAGCTTTCCAAAACCTAACTAACTTGCATGGAATCCAAACCATGTATCAGGTGGGGGGCCATTAAGTGGATGATCTGGCTAAAAATCAAAGTGGAAAACTAATTAAGTTGCCACACATCTAGAAATAATAGACCTTTTAAAAAATTCAGGATGACCCACATTCAATCTCCACTTGTAGCATACCTTAATGAACAATTGCGCGTTTGAGATGAGCATATCTTTGGCACGTGCGAAGGTACGTATGGACCCAGCAGCTCCTGGCACTGAGGACAATAATTACATCTTTTTTCACATATAAGAGGAATTCCAATTAAAAGGGGCAAAAATTTCAATACTGAAATTTTTTTATTGCCATTACTTCTGCTTTATTAAAGAAATAGGAAGTGTTTTAAACTAATGGTAAATATATTTTTAATATTTTATAAAAATCTCTCCTATCCATCTAAACTGCCTTCCCACCCATCTCCCATGTCCATGTGGAGATATGATTAATGTTTGGTAACCACCGCATGTTGGAGCTGTACAGGTCCACCCGTGATGTGTGGGTGGAATTCTATTGAGACCATTTGCCGCATGCTTCTCTTCATTTTTACCATAGATACCAATATTAAAACTTATCTATGACTAAAGTGGAAGACACTAAGATATCATTTGGATGCCTGTACGTATTATTAATTGTAAAGGGTTTAATAAGTAACTCACTCACTAGTGGAGTTAGGACAATAAATTTCACCGGTATATGAATTATAAGTTGTAATCACAAGTGAAAATAATTACTTTCACTTTTAAGTTACTAAGGGCCCGTTTGGATACCACCAAATAAGTTACTTTAACTTTCTCTTTTTTTACTTACAACAGTAGATATGTGACTTATTTTTATTGTCAGATAGAATGTCTTAAATCAGTTGGGCGTTGCTCGACCAGTTGAGTGGCTGGCTCGACTCGTAGTCCGGCGACTGTATTTTTTGCTATTATGCACTACTTAACCAGTCGAGGCCTTCCTTTGACTAGTCGAAGGTTACGCGGATTTTGTGCAGACTGCATAAATTTGAGGTGGTTTCGCAAATGTGTGAAAGGGGTGTTTCTTAAACTATAAATAAGGGTCCCTATAGTTATTCTAAGATATTCTAAGGCTTTTTGAAGGGGTTTCAAGGGTTCTTAAAAAGGTTTTGGGGTTTCTAAAGGGTGTAATAAGGGTGAGATTCGAGATTGTTTGAATCGAATAAGTCCTCTCTCTTTGTAATTTCTATTTTCGTAGTGAAATTTTGTCGCTTTGTGCCGTGGTTTTTTCCCATAAGGATTTTTCACGTTAAATTTATGTATTCTCTTGTGGCTGCTTGGTGTCATTGGATTGCTATCCTAAATCTAAATCTGTGTGATTCCATAACACAAATCCCTAGGAAGTTGATAAAATCTCGTGGGGATGTGAAGGCCTGGTTCAGATGAGTGTGGCATGCAAAGCTCCCCCCTCCCCCCCAACCAAACTCTCCCTGTTAGCTTGGAAGATCGACCTAAATGCAATCCCGGTGGACACCAACGACCAACGCAAGGGCGTCAACATTGCCACCTTGTGTACCTGCTGTGTTCTAACGACCAGGCCGCAGATTGAATCGGTGGACCATGTCTTCTCTAGGGGTGCCACGACCCAACAAGTCTGGTCTCATTTTGGTACCCTTCTCAACATCTAGGGTCATACAACCTCTTCTGCGATTGGTAGGGCTAATTCTTTGTGGGCTACTCCTTATTCTAGGGGTCGTATTCCTATCATGAGGGGTCTCATGCCTACCTTCATTTTTGGGGAGCTATGGAAAGACAAGAATACAGTTCGCTTCAATGGGTTGGAGATGTGCATCACTAAGGTCATTCTGAACATCATCCACTGGATCCACCTAATTGGCCCCCTCCTCCCAATGCCCAAGGCCTCTAATCTATTTGCAAGGATAACCCTCAGCGCCTTAGGGATTGGCGGGCCTGCGCTCACCCCGATCGGGATCCATATCTTCAAATGGGCTAGACCTATCCATGGGTGGATTAAAATCAACGTGGATGGATCAACTTTGGGAAACTCGGGCCCTTCAGGAGGGGGTAGAGTTGGGAGGGATTCCACCGGTAACTTTCTCTTCGCCTTCTCCACTACCTATGACTTCAGCTCCAATAGGAGGGCTGAGATCAGAGCGATTTTGGATGGGCTCAAAGAGTTTGAGAGGCACGGTTTCACTAGGGTAGAGGTGAAGAGTGACTCTAAAACTGTGGTCTCAACTCTCTCTAAGCAAGCTCTTTTGGTGTGGTCCATGTGATATTGGAACCTAGCCCGATTATGGGGCGATGGGCAGCAAATTAAACCGGATCTTCCCCTTTCCGTTTAGGACCTCTTGTTCCTTGACGGAGTAGGCCTCGTAAATCTGAGGAAAGCCTAACTCATTTTCAGCTTTCTCCTTAGCGTTTATGACAGGTGGGCTTGCTTCATTTTGTTAGCGGGCCTGCCTGAATTAGGCTACTCTATAGTTCTTCTTGCAATGAAAAGTTTTAACTTAAAAAAGGAAAAAAAGAAAAGAAACGAAACAAAACAAAACGGGCCCTTAACACAGGTAGGTGAATCTGATTGACGGGTTAGGGGCGGCACTCACACCTAATATTAAGCTCCTAGAATTGTACGTGATCACTCCACCTGGCAATTCACTTCCTCTCTCTTTACACGTGTCTTTAAATAATGATTAATGAGCTTGGTTAAGCCTACATGCGTCTGGAATGCAGCTCATGGGCACACCAGACACGTGCCAACATGATATATAGGTGGCCGATCCAATCCATCCATCAGTTTGGTTCGACCTTCTATATATTTTTTCGAAAAAAAAGATCCGGTCCACTCCACATTTGGGCCCAATGTTAGAAGCAAGTTGATAGGTTAGAAAACTTCAGCGAAGTTTTTCAGAACCGTACATTTATTTTGCAAAATATGGTCCATCTGAGGAGTGGACCAAAATGATTCTTGGGCTGGGGCATGAATATAGAGTTGGTGTTTTGATGGATGGATGAACATGACTCTTGAGCTAGGTCATCAATATAGTATTAGTGTTTTTTTTTTTTTTTCAATGAATGGACCAGCATGTATTATATTGTACAAGCCCGGGGATTTAGCAAAGCTACAAGCTTGAACCCATGACCTCAGTATCTAAACTCACATGGTCTACTACTGAGTCATAAGCAGGACCCACCTACTATCACAGTTCTAACAAATTGACACATTTGCATGAAAATACCAAAAGTACAATTACTTTGGGTTATAAAAAAAAATAAAATGTACATCCATTCGGACGGGACCACGAGAGACAGAAAAACACAATCGGGCCCGACGATCATATACCGCTATCAAAATATAAAACTAGAGCCGGGGTGAGAAGCCACGACTGGTAGGAAAGGAGGGTCTAGGTGGACGTGGGGTTATCCAACTCCTTTCTTGATCTTGTGTTGTCTGATACGGCCCATACCAGCTTTCTCCAGGATGAGGTTTCCTCTAATGAGATGGGAAAAGTCTAATGGCCTGAGATACAGTCTATCAGATGAGCTAATATTGACCAGGTTGGCAAGACCGTCTGCCACATAATTGCCTTCACGAAGTGTGCTGGAATAGTGAAGGTTCATGGGCTAGGTTTGTTGGAGTATGTAACCAAGGAGGTACCAGAGGTTCCAGCTACAAGAAGATGAGGAGGAAGAGGCCATATAAAAAAGAGAGCAGGAGTCAGTTTCAACAATGATGGAGGACAACCCCATGGCTTTACACAGATGGATGCCATCAGCCATGGCATGAGCTTCTACACATGATTAAACTGGTTGTGGAAGCGAAGATCATATTGTTGTCAAAATTGATGTTTTGAATCTTCAGAGCCGCTCGACCGGTTGAGGGGCATTCAAGGCCCACTCAACTCAAAGTCTAGCGAGCATAGCTTTTGGGTGTCCAGGCTGCTCGATCAGTCGAGGGTCTGTCTCGACCGGTCGAAGGGGCCCTTCGACCAGTCGAAGCCCTGTCTCGACTAGTCGAGGGTTATGCAAACCACGCGTGGACTGCGTAAATTTGATGTAATTTTTGAAATTTTCCAATGTAGGTGCGTAAGTAGAATTTCATAAACTATAAATAAGAGTCTCTAGGGCTATTTTAAAGTATTTTAAGGCTTTCTAAAGGAGTTTCAAGGATTCCTAAAAGGGTTATTAGGACTTTTAAAGAGTGTAGCAAGGGTGAGATTCAAGGTTGTTCAAATTGGATAAGTCATTTCTCTTTGTAATTTTTATTTTTAGAGTGGAATTTTGTCGCTTTGTGCCGTAGTTTTTTTCCACAAAGGTTTTTCACGTTAAATCTTTGTGTTCTCTTGTGTTTGCTTGTTGCTCTTAAATTGCTATCCTAGATCCATATCTGTGTGATTCCGCCACAGAGAAATCGTTGGGGCATAGATCTGAATCTGAAGGATTAGTAGCAATGGGAAGCACTAGGTATGAGATTGAGAAGTAATTAAGAAAAAAAAATTTTGAGTTGTGGAAGATCAAGATGATCAGTTCCTTAACCAAGAAAGGCGAAAATGGTGCTCTTGAAGAGCGAAAGTCTACTATGACTGATGATGAATGTAATACTCTTGATAAGAAGGCTTTATCATTGATCCGTTTATGTCTCACGGATGAGGCTCTCTGCAATGTCATGAGGGAAAAAATTACGGTTAAGTTATGGGCGAAGTTAGAGGATGTCTATGTACAATAATCCTCTGAAAATTTCCTACACTTGAAGTGGCAGTGGTATAACTTCAAGATGACAGAGGGTGGAGATCTGAAGGCTCATATCAGCAACTTTAATAAATTGGTTTATAAATTGTTGGATATGAAGGAAGTGATGAAAGATGAAGAACAAGCATGTATGTTGTTGAATTCTCTTCCGGTGCCGTATGAGTCATTCAAGGACACAATATGCACCACGAATAAAACCATGAGTGTCGATACCATTATCTCATCCCTTCAAGGGAAGGCTATGAGAAAGCTTAACGTTGACATGGGGATATCTTCTGATGTACTTCTTACGAGTAAAAATTTTGAACAAGGTACATGTTCTTCATGTTTTAGATATAAATCCAAAGGCAAGGGCAAAGGAAAGGTAAAGTGTTGGAACTGTGAGATAGAAGGACATGTGAAGAAGGATTGTGAAAATTCTAAATCTAAGAAAGAAGAATCAGAGGCTTCATATAAGGAGGCCAATGCTGCCACATCAGATGGATCGAGTAGATGTGATGGTGATATTTTTTCTATATTTACGATCAGACGGTCATACGATGATCGTAAGGACAAGTGGATTCTACACACATGGGCATCTTTTCATATGACTCCTCATCTGGTTTATTCATCAGCTATAGGGATTGCGATGGTGGACAGGTGTTTATGGGCAATGGCATTACTCGTAATGTTATGGCTGTTGGTACGGTGCGCATTAAGATGTTTGATGGGGTGGAGCGTACCTTAAATGATGTCAGGCATGTTCCTGATTTAAAGAAGAATATGATTTCTTTTGGTGTACTTGAGGCAATGGGCTGCAAGTTCACAGGTATTGACAATGCTCTTAAGGTAACTAAGGGGGCACAGGTAATCGTGAAAGTGCAACGACTCGGTAACATGTATAAGTTGATAGGGAGCACTTCAAAAGGTGAAGTTGCAGTGGCTGTAGCAGATTCCACCTTTGCATGTGTGTGGCATGTTAGGCATAGCCACATGAGTGGTCAAGGCATGAAGGCTGAGACGCGCGGACAGAGATACGAAGCAGGTGGAGTAGACACCTGTGAGAAGAATCACACAGCATAATCGTAGGATATCAGTGAGGTACATGGACGACTCTAAAATCGCAGGAGATTCATCTTTTATTTAGATGACTTTAGGTGAGCTTGGTGCTAAGAAGTAGAAGGTGACTATTGGCAATATGATGGACTCGTTATACTAGATTGACACATGAGACCTGGTGGAGCTTCCAGTGGGCTGGAGAGTGGTTGGATGCAGGTGGATCTTAAAGAGGATACAGCATAAATATAGAGTAAAGTTGGTGGCAAAGGGTTATGCTCAGATAGAAGGGATCAGTTTCTCAGAGATATTCACGCCAATGGTATAGCAGGTATCTATTAGATCCATAATTGATACTAGTTGGTCAATATAAACTCGAGTTGGAAGGACGGATATGGACTCTGCACTTCTACAAGAGAAATTGGAAGAGCATATCTACATGAAGCAACCAGAGCGGTTCGAAGTTAAAGGGGCTGGGAAAAGAGTTTGCAGGAGGTCATGATATGACCTGTCATGCCTCAAGTTTTCCTCAGGACATGTCCCAAAACAGATGAGGAAAAGAAGGATATATCTCCTAAGCCTTATTCGAATGTGGTTGGCAGTACATGCCATGGTTTGTATTAAACCAATTATTTCATAGGTTGTCGGTGTTGTGAGCAAGTACTCTGACAAGTAATACTGGGTAGCGGTGAAATGGAAAGAAGAGTTCCATCCTCCAACGGTTCAAAATAGATAGTTGCATTTGGATTAAATACACCACGTGATTCAACATCATTCGCTAGCTCTTGTCGGCCTCCATCAATACCCCTTATATTACTCTTCCCAGTCTTCCCCCACTGCATATTCAAGTTAAATATTGACTCCTGGAGCTATAAGGGTCACATTGGGCTCATCCTGTACAACTTCATCTAGGTTATTACCACCAAGTTTTTGAACGATTGCGTTATGAACCTCATTTAAGTTCAAGACACTATGGTATTGTTGGGAACTTGATTCACGTACAGTATACTTAGGTGATACATGCTCCCCATTCATGTTCCAAACCCTATAGCTCCGGGAGTCAATATTTTCTTAGGAATTGAATTCCAGATTTGCTATAAAGAGTTCTTAATTCAGGTGTAATAAATTAACTTTCCTATTTCTGCATATGGTTCCCCATTGGAGTTTGGGTTCGGTTTCCCTATGAATAGGATAACCAAGTCTCAGTACTTGTTCTATGTATCGTATGTATTAGGGTACAAGTGGGTTATATTGGACACGTGGATAATAATCATCTTCATGGATCACTAACATTAAACCATACTTACTGGATGATCTTGACCATCTGATCTATGGCATGCAAAATGGACAGTTTTCATAAATGATAAAAGAACAATATGATCATCAAAATATATGGTACACTTGGTAGATCTCAACTTTTTTTTTCATATATGTCCATGAAGAATCACTTGGATCCAAAATTGGAGCATCATAAGAGACCACAGTGAGGCAGGAAATCTTAACAATTAGATTGCACCTATTCTTAAACATTTGTTCAAATTGGAATGATTAGATGAAACAGACATTTGTCTAGATTTGAATGTTCCCTCCACAAAACATCTAAACATTCATACTAGAGGATGAATAAAAATAATAAAAAAATAAAAATAAAAAATAAAAAGCAATGTATAAACATATCCTATTTCAAAGTAGATTATATAGTCATACAGCAACACCCACGTCAAAATTTATATATAATATCCTCCGTTCATTCAAGTTACTTGAGTAAACTTCTTAGCAGCATATAACAACAAAGGGGAATGGTCAATTTGGAAGTCTTGGCTATTCATCAAGTTGTGGCAGATGATGTGCTGCCACAGCTTGGCAGACCATGCATCTGGTTTTCCCCATCTGCCCAAGATACAGATTGTGTGGTTTGGCAATCTGGTCCTTTTTTTTTAGGATGTTATATCCAAATAAGCCATAAATCTAGTCGAAGGTAAGTGGACTGAAACATGCACCATGCTGCAAGTCAAACCCAGTCTGTCTATCTTGAGGATCCCACCATGCTCTATCACAAGACTCAAGCCTACCAACTCAAAAGGTAGGGAACCAATTTTTATTGGTCATCAACTAGTTTTGTTAACTGTGGCCCACCTATTTTGTTAATCAATCTGAATTTTTTCTGGAAGAGCATCCACATCTACACTTTGATACACTTGAAAATCTTGCATAGTTTAGATCAATAGAGTCATTTGCACATGCAAATCATCATGCTTTGCTAGATAATCAAATAACTCAAAAAAAGAAAAAAAGAGGAGATTGTCAATCTTACGGCATCTAATTCATCCATGGAGAGGACCAAGGACTGCACTAATATGATCAAGTGACTAAAAAATACAGTACAAACGTTCCATAATTTCAAGAAAAGTAGGATGATCATACAGTACAATATCAATTCAAATTCTTCATATATGAAAGATGAACATGGCATTTTGAAGAAATTACAGAAAGATTCGTGATTTAAAAAAAAAAAAAAAAAAACACTATACCTATATACCCACCAACCATACGCTCAAAACTATGATGTGCTAGATTTCAAAAAGGCAAAAGACATTACATAATTTCTCAATGAAACATACACTTGAAATAGTATCTCACCTGGAATTATTGTTTCAACCTGATAGTTCATAGCTAACAACAAACAATTAGACATCGAATAAGGAACATTGTGGGGATGTTCCAACCACAATGTGGCCAAAGTGTGAATTATTGACACCACCAAAAGTCATGATTTTCAAGCTACAGTACATACGAACCAAAGCATGTAAGTGAGACAAATGAGAAGTCTCCAAGGCCTTCCAACTTTACATGTGCAACAAAAATTTAACTACTACTTCCAAAGGCCTAGTTAAAATGGACAGGAATATGAACAGAAATTCTGCTTCATGCTCAGTAGCCAAGATGGTTACGACACCCCATATTAAGCACTAGTCATGGACTCAAGTCCATTTGTTGTAGACATTTCAATTTGGCCTCAAATGATATGTAATCCTACCATCTAAAAAAGACAAAAGAGAGGGCTTATGTCCATTTGATATGTAAAACTTTGAATGATGTTCTAAGTGGCTGTGACATGTAAAACAAAGTGGCTCAAGTATAACAGTTATAAGCCAAAGAGAAGATAGGTAGCAAACACACCATCTCAGCATAGGAAGCAAAGGTACATGCATATGGAATTATATGAGATCTTTCACTATTTTCTTTTATTATTCACAATAGTTTAAACATATTTAATTCATCAAATTACTAAATGTACGAGAAAGGAAAGGAAAAAAGAAAACACATCTACCATCAAAGGACTACGATCAATGTTGCAACCCAAATTGCAACAATAACAATAATATAAGTATATATTAATAGACTAGAGATAAAGTGATATAAAGTGGTATATAGAAAGTAATATGTATCAAAACCTTAAAAAACTAACGAGTCCTTATGATTTCCTTATATGTTCGGCAATCTCTACCCTTGTTTTGACAAACTTCTATTTTTATCTACTAAATTTCATGAATTGTCAAAGAAAAATTCAAAAAGAGATGTTGGTGGGTACAAACCATTTTTTTCAGAGTTGAAAACCACATCATGGAAGCTATTAGCAACAACAATCTTGACATGGTCATTGTTAACTTCAGTAATAGGCACAGATTTCACAAACATGTCTTTATGTTTCCATCCTACATTTAAGTCAATCAAGTCAGAAAACACATGATCAATAACAATGGATCTTAATTTGTGAATATCATTATAACTGTATGGAAATGTTAGATCTAAAATTTCTTATACATAGTAGAATAAGCATGCAAGAAATCTGAACTTCAACAATAAACTTGCATGTGATGTAAAAAGAAAAATGCAAAGAAAGGAGGAGAAGCATCACAGTATACTCCTTCAACCAAGGTGCAATATGCTCTAGTTGTAGATTTGGCTTAAGATATTTATGACCATTATTGGTTTATATGATGATGAGTACATTTGTTCTTCTCTAAGGCCAAAGTACTATTAAAAGAAAAGCTAATTCTAAAAAAAAAGAAAAAAAAAAACTTCTATTCCAGAATGTTGGAAGCTATCATTAGGGGCAAGGCTCTAAATGTGTATCGAGTAGTGTGTCATTCATCACCGATATGTGCCATTACCTAGCAGTTTCCAAATGGTAGTTTAAAACTTTTATTATGAGTACATTCAATATGATGAGTGTATTGCTTACAAAGATCTAATGCGACGAAGCTTCCTAACTCAGGTGCCAGTGTCCCCACAAGATAGGGATCCCATAAGTTCGTACAAACAAAACAAGTCGGGCTACGGAGAAAATCAAACAATATTAACACCAAAGTAATAGGAGAAATAGCCATCAGAAATTTATTAATCATTCTTACACACAAAAAATATAAAAAAAATAGTACCTCCACAATCAATAAACAAGAGAACTATAGAAGTTAAATAAACAACAGATCTACATACAAACCCTATATCTGGAATTGATCCCATAAGAATAGATCTACATCCTTGAATCAATAGATCCCATAGGAATAGAACTACAGCCCTGAATCAATAGATCTCATCGTAATAGATCAGAAAGGTTCTTACTTGAAGCAGAGGACCCGTAACATGGTTTTATCCATGAAGGTTCTTGATTGAAGCATTTCTTCAAACAACTAACATAAAATTGTCGGCGGCCATGGACAACAATGGATATGGCTGCCACTGCCATGGCGACTACCTAAATTCCTGCCATTGAAAGGGAAAGGGAGAGAGACAGAGATGGAGAGAGAGAGAGAGAGAGAGTACCATCCCTAACTTCCAGCCATTGAAAGGGAGAGGGAGGGAGAAGAATGAGAGAGATAGAGCAGAGATTGAGAGAGAGAGAGAGGGTTCGGGAATGGAGAGAGAGAAGAATGGGGCAGAGAGAGAAAGGGAGGAAGATGAGAGAGATGGAGTAGAGATCGAGAGAGTTAGGGTTTGAGAACGGAGAGAGAGGAAGGGAGAGAGAGAGAGAGAGAGAGAGGGATGGAGCGATTTTTTGGGCGCGGCTCTATTTTGAGCGCGCGCCCATTTTTGGGCATCGATTGGATAGATGGACCCATGGACGGTCCTTTCAAGGGCTCTGTGGGGCCCACCATGATGTTTTTGGTTTATCCATTCCGTCCATGAATTTTTATAAATAATTTTATTTCATGATCCCAAAATTAAAGTATATTGAAGGCCCAAGTAGACCATACCATAGGAAGCACATGTGATTTAATCTCTATGTTTCCTACTGGGTGGTCCACTTAAGCCTTCGATCTAGCTACGTTTTTGTTTCATGCCCTAAAATAATATTTAAAAATAGAAGGACGGCTTAGATAGAATACGTATATTTTATAGGCCTTATAGAGCCCCTTACACAACTGTTAATTATTAATGGTGTGGCAACCTTTTAGCTACGGTTTAAAACCGTAGTAAATTTAGCTATGGTTTATATCTGTAGAAAAAAATTAACATGGTCTGTAGCCTTTGTTCAATTTTTTGGTAATAATGATGAAGCTGTCCATTTCCTATGGACAACATTGAAGTGGACCGGCCATTTGGACAGGCTGTGTTTATATCTATATTTGTTCAAAATTGATGGAGCAGACCCGGATGTGCATCGGAGCTATTCAGATGTTGAGCGGGGGTCCCTGGAAGGTGAGAACCACTGTTATGACCATGATGAAGCTGTCCATTTTCTATGGAAAGTATTGGAGTGGCCTGGCCATTTGGACAGGCCGTGTTTATATCTGTATTTGTAGGGACCACATCCTTAACCTATAACCTAAATCTATTCTCTAATCCCAAAACCTATAACCTAAACCTAAACCTTAACCAAAAACCTATAACCTATAACTTAAACCTATAACCTAAACTCAATTCCCTAAACCATAACCTACACCCTAACCTAAACCTATTCTCAAATCCCAAAAACCTATAACCTAATCCTAAACCTAAACCTAAACCTTAATCTAAAACCTAAACTCAATTCCCTAAACCTTAACCTATAACCTAACCTAAACCTAAACCTATAACCTACACTTATAACCTATACCTAAACCTATAACCTTAACCTAAACCTAAACCTAAACCTATACTTATAACCTAAACCTATTCTCAAATCCCAAAACATATAACTTAAACCCGATCCCAAACTCGAACCCGATTTCCTAAGCCTAAACTTATAACCTTAACCTAAACCTATTCTCAAATCCCAAAACATATAACCTACACCTTAACCTAAACCTAAACCTTAACCTATAACCTAAACTCAATTCTCTAAACTGTAACCTATAACCTAACCTAAACCTAAACCTATAACCCGAACCCGATTTCCTAAACCTAAACTATAATGTATTCTCAAATCCCTAAACCTAAACCTACACCTACTCCTAATCTCAATTCCTTAAACTAAACCTAAACCTAATGTAACATCCCGAAAATCGGGAGGTCGAGTAAAAACTCCACTCCCGAGTTCCAGAACATCACTTATGCAACATAAATATGTATGATTGAATGTTGTCTGTGTTAATGTATTAAACATGAGTGGGATTAATCCAAAACATTATATCATACTCTAGAGACAGTTAAATTTACAAACGGAAGGCTGTGATAGTATGTATAACATATATAAACTGTTGTACATCTCCAGAGTGTGAACATGTTACCAGGTTATATACAAACATGTATACTCCAAAAGTAAACAAAAAGAATATACATGAGTGCTCTAAAAATATTTAAATGACAAGTGTCAAGGTAACAAATCAACCTCCCTGTAATCCCGTCAATCAGAACACGCATAAAGGAGAGATCCTCCTCATCATCATCAAGTCCAGCTTCGCTTCTCAAGCAGTGCCATCATCTGCAACCAAAATGGGGACTGGTGGGTGTCCGAAAATACCATCCCGTAACGTGGGAGTGAGTGATCAACTCAGTGGAATAAGAGAGCAGAGATTAGCATGTTATCAAATCAATCATGCGATAATAGTAAAGCAGTAAATCAAACAATCCTAATACTGTTGTTAATGCAATATGACATGACATGATGGATGCCCTCACCGACGTTCTCCCTCATACGGCACCATCTTACGCCCGTGGCATGTTTGCATACCGCTCAGTGATCCACATCTTCCAAGAACATGAAATGTGATGGTGATATGATTGTCGAGTTATTATTAGTCCATTCAAACAGCAGGATTAGAAAACTAAGGTACTTCCCTTATATCAATCCCAACACAGATCCTGTCTAGGGTCGTCACTCCTAGTAATCTCATACGATGTATATTTTGTAGGTCGCTGCAAGGGCTGCTAGGGCTGTTGCTCGCACTCGTTGCACCGCTCCCCCATCACCTTATCAATACAGGCCTACTGTACTCTCACTGCTACGGAAGGGTCGTCGCCTCCCGTAGACTCAGAATACGCTAGCGGTCACTACAAAGGACTCGTCGCCTGATCAGTGTAGGCCGACAGCAAGAATATAGTGTCTCATACCACCATAATCTGCTCACGAATCATAGCTGCTCACTGGTCACTACGGGGAGGTTTGTGGCCCCAGCGTAGGCCGACAGCTCGACAACGGTGTCCCATACCACCATGCCCGGCTCATGAGTCTTCATGGATCAAGGTACCATGATTGACAGGGTTTACAATGGTAAGTTCAGTACCCTAGGTTCAAGCAGTTATGACTCATACAGGGTGAACATACAACAGCCAGTCGGGTTACTTGACGGGCTCGACTAGCACGAGCGCATCTCGAGTCGAACGACATGAAGTGCGTAAAACACCTCGTGTGGCCTAACCACTGCCGCCAACTCTAAAACACGGCTCGCGTTTATCGACGCGTCGTTCGTGGCAAAGATAAGCCAACCACGAACTTGCTCGATTACCGACTGCCTGGACTAGGTATAGTCCCAAACAATTATGAATTCACATCAGCCATCATGTAAGAGTAATGGAAATGAAATACAACCATGTGAGCATGTTAACACATGTTATAACATACAACTTAAGTAAATCTTCTAACGCATGCATTTCATACATATAATGAAATCATGCATATAGCTAACATGTAGGAAACCATTTACATCAGCATATTAATTGAGAAATCAATCTCAAACTAATTCATAACACCATTTAATTCAATACATACTAATACAAGCATTTATACAAACACTTAAACTACACACTTAAGTCTACATCTAGTATGTCGACTCAAAGTGCGCATTTAGGCGAATCCCTTCGCCGAACTAATTATGCACACATTCCTAGTATCCTAATGTGACAAGAATCCATGTTAATCACATCAGCAAATTATGGATGAAAACAGTATTTCCTACAAATGACTAAAATGCCCTAAATCTCATATTCTTCGTCTGCTTACGAAACAGGAAATGGACAGCATGTTGCACATGTCAAACGGCGTTGCCGTCGATAATCTACTATTAAACGACATTGAAATCGTTGGAAATAGTCAATCAAAGCGTCTAAAATTCGCACATTTTCTCCTATAGGTGTATTAATTCGAACGGAGCATATACGCTTCGTCTACGGCGAATAGGCAACCTAATTTACAAGATGCATCAGCTACCATGCTATGAAAACTAAGGAACCTCAAATCAATAACTATTTAGGGTATTTTCTTACCTAGAAATGCGGCGAAATCACCGGCAAAGTAATTGGATTGCGTGGCTTAATCACATGCAACAGGTGGCACGAGCAGCAAGAAATTTCCTTCCTCTCTCTCACAATCTCTCACCTTTTCTCTCTCTCAACCTAGGGCTTTTTCCAAATTCGGATGGGAGAGATATAAGAGGGTTTAAGCCCCTTTTATAACCTAATTCTCGTCCAAAATAGGCTTGGGAACAAAGTTTACTTGATACCTAACTAAATCGGGGCTGTTTCGGTCAAAAAGACCATTTCTGGTAGTCCCCTGGCCGAACGCGATCGAACTTAAGTTCATACATGTCGGATGTCGCACACATCCCATTTTCAGACCAGTAGTGTTCTCAGATCGCACGTGGCGGTCTAGTTTCAGTTCAGCGGTCACCGCACGTAGATCAGGCCTAAAAGTCTCATGACATGAAATAGAAATTTTTCCTGATCCGAGGGTGTAATTTGACTGAATTCTGATGGTCAGAATGCTTAATACTGATACGTCAAGTCGTGTGCCAGATTTGAATTTCAAATTTCAAATCTAACCCTATTCTCACTCTCTTCAGTCCAGGCTCAATGAAATAGCCTGCGAATGTCGGTTGGACTTGATTTTTGAAATGATTGTCAAGTCCAGTTAGGCGGTTATAACGGTCTAAGTTTGAAGGTATCGGACTTTCGACGCGCGGTCTAGATCCAATACAAAGTTTCAAAGAGGTTCAGAGAACAAACCGGTTTAGAGTTTGATCGAGGTTTTAGAGTATTATAGCGCCATTGATTCTACAAGTTTTGGGTCTTGTAGAACGTATTTAAAGCGGTCAGGGACTATTTCACAGCTACTCCAGCGTAGCACTAGTTAACTTATGCTTAGTTTCTAAAGGAATTAATCCTAAGTGATTTCTTTGGCAATGGAATTGGGTTCTGAGCGATTTCTCAGGTATTTTAGTTGACCCATTGCCTAAGGACGTTTAATCCTAGGTTGGCCAAAATCTGGGGTGTTACACCTAAACTTGAAAACCCAAACCTAAACCCAATCCCGAACCCGAACCCGATTTTCTAAACCTAAACTTATAACCTTAACCTAAACCTATTATCAAATCTCAAAACCTATAACCTAAACCTAAACCTATACAACCTTAACCTAAACCTAAAACTTAACCTATAACCTAAACCTTAACCTATAACCTTAACTTGTAACTTAAACCTATAACCTAAACTCAATTTTCTAAACCTTAACCTATAACCTAAACTAAACCTAAACCTATAACCCGAACCCGATTTCCTAAACCTAAACCTTAACTTATTCTCAAATCCCTAAACCTAAACCTACACCTAATCCTAATCTCAACTCCCTAACCTAAACCTAAACTTGAAAGCCCAAACCTAAACCCGATTTCCTAAACCTAAACTCATAACCTTAACCTAAATCTATTCTCAAATCTCAAAACCTGTAACCTAAACCTAAACCTATATAACCTTAGCCTAAATCTAAAACTTAACATATAACCTAAACCTTAGCCTATAACCTTAACTTATAACCTAAACCTATAACCTAAACTCAATTTCCTAAACCTTAACCTATAACCTAACCTAAACCTAAACCTATAATACGAACCCGATTTCCTAAACCTAAAGTTATAACCTTAACCTAAACCTATTCTCAAATCTCATAACCTATAACCTAAACCTAAACTTATATAACCTTAACCTAAACCTAAAACTTAACCTATAACCTAAACCTTAACCTATAACCTAAACTCAATTTCCTAAACCTTAACCTATAACCTAACCTAAACCTAAACCTACAACCTGAACCCGATTTCCTAAACCTAAACCTACACCTAATCCTAATCTCAACTCCCTAACCTAAACCTAAACTTAAACTTGAAAACCCAAACTTAAACTTGATCCCGAACCCGAACCCGATTTCCTAAACCTAAACTTATAACCTTAACCTAAGCCTATTCTCACATCCCAAAACCTATCACCTAAACCTATACGACCTTAACTTAAACCTAAAACTTAACCCATAACCTAAACCTTAACCTATAACCCTAACTTATAACCTAAACTCAATTTCCTAAACCTAAACCTATAACCTAACCTAAACCTAAACATATAACCCGAACCCGATTTCCTAAACTTAAACCTTAACGTATTCTTAAATCCCTAAACCTAAACCTACAACTAATCCTAATCTCAACTCCCTAACGTAAACCTAAACTTGAAAACCCAAACTTAAACTCGATCCCGAACCCGATTTCCTAAACCTAAACTTGAAAATCCAAACCTAAACCAATCCCGAACCTAAACCGGATTTTCTAAACCTAAACTTATAACCTTAACCTAAACCTATTCTCAAATCTCAAAACCTATAACATAAACCTATATAACCTTAACCTAAACCTATTCTCAAATCTCAAAACCTATAACCTAAACCTATATGACCTTAACCTAAACCTAAAACTTAACCTATAACCTAAACCTTAACCTATAACCTTAACTTATAACCTAAACCTATAACCTAAACTCAATTTTTAAAACATTAACCTATAACCTAACCTAAACCTAAACCTATAACCCGAACCCGATTTCCTAAACTTAAACCTCAACGTATTCTCAAATATCTAAACCTAAACCTACACCTAATCCTAATCTCAACTCCCTAACCTAAACCTAAACCTAAACTTGAAAACTCAAACCTAAACCCGATCCCGAACCCGAACCCAATTTCCTAAACCTAAACTTAACCTTAACCTAAACCTATTTTCAAATCCCAAAACCTATAACCTAAACCTAAACCTATATAACCTTAACCTAAACCTAAAACTTAACCTATAACCTAAACCTTAACCTATAACCTTAACATATAACCTAAACTCAATTTTCTAAACCTAAACATATAGCCTAACTTAAACCTAAACCTATAACCTGAACCCGATTTCCTAAACCTAAACCTTAACGTATTTTTAAATTCCTAAACCTAAACCTACACCTAATCCTAATCTCAACTCTCTAACCTAAACCTAAGCCTAAACCTGAAAATTCAAACCTAAACCCAATCCCAAACCCAAACCCAATTTTCAAAACCTAAACTTATAACCTTAACCTAAACCTATTCTCAAATCTCAAAACCTATAACTTAAGCCTAAACCTAAACTTGAAAATCCAAACCTAAACCCGATTTCCTAAACCTAAACTTATAGGTTATAGTTTAGGTTTAGGTTTAGGTTTTAGGTTTTAGGTTTAGGTTAGGGTTTAGGTTTAGGGTATTTTTATTTATGATGTTAATCACATATGTATTTATCCGTGAATGAATGTGATGTGGATAAGATTGTTTGTGTTTGGATAATTGCAGTTTATGTTTGGATGGATTTACTAGTTTGGGTTTAGATGGATGTGAATGTGAATATGATGAAATATATTATATAACAGTTGTATATCAGGATGAATATGATGAAATATATTGTAACCGGTGTATATCAGGAATTTTGTGCGAAATTTTGTGCTGGAATTTTTTTTTTTAAAAAAAAGAGACTTTTAGTGACGAAAATTTTCTTAGCTAAAAGTTTCGCAAAATATTTTTAGCAATAGAAATTTTCGTAGCTAAAAGTTATGCAAATATTTTTTAGCGACGAAACGTTTCGTAGCTAAACGTTTTGCAAAATAGTTTTGCAAATATTTTTTAGTGACGAAATTTTTTGTAGCAAAAAGTTTTGCAAAATATTTTTGGCTACAAAAATTTTTATAACTAAAAGTTTTGTAATTATTTTTAATGACGAAAATTTTCGTAATTAAAAGTTTTGCAAATATTTTTTAGCGATGAAAATATTCGTCACTAAAAGTTTTATAATTATTTTTAATGACGAAAATTTTCGTAACTAAAAGTTTTGCAAATATTGTTCGCTAAAAGTTTTGAAATTATTTTTAGCGACAAAAATTTTCATCGCTAAAAGTTTTTTTAGCAACGAAAAATTTCATCGTTAAAAGTTATTTTAGCGATGAAAATAATTGTCACTAAAAAGCTTGCCTTTGCCGACGATTCAAATTTTTCGTCGATAAAACCCTCTTGCGTCAACCTTTTAGCGATGAAAATTTTCATCGCTAAAAGTATTTAGCTATGAAAATTTGACTTTTGGCGACGAAAATTTTTGTTTCTAAAGGTGGGATTTCTTGTAGTGGCAGCATAAATCCCCAATACCATCCACTGGCTAGGTGGCCCCACCATCATGTATTTTTGAAAACCATTGTGATGATCATCAGGTGTGTGCCCTAATTTTAGATGTAAGGCTCAAAAAGCAGCCTAATCTGTGATTTAGGTGGGCCACATGAAATGTAGTTATAAATGAGACATCATGGTTGATTTTCTACAATGCCCATCGTGACGATTATGTGAAATCAAAGCAAAATGTTAGATGCCACACAACAATTTAGGCCCAGAGCCCAAGAATTATGCCCATATTTATTTTAGCGGGCCACACCAAAGGAAACAATTCGAAGGATGGGCATATCTTGTACACTATTTTCAATAGTTTCGTCCACTTAAATTGTTGATGAGCCTAATCTTTTAGCTCTATAATTAAAATTAGATCATGTATATGATGGTAGGAATGAATTTTGAAAAAAAATATATCAAATTGGCACCATTGCTAGCATATTCTCAACTACCTAAATGTTGTTAGGTAATACCTAAAATTTTCTATGGCTAGGTGGCCCACCATCATGTATTTTCGAAAGCCATTGCGATCATTAGGTGTGTACCTTGATTTTAGATGTAGGACTAAGACAACAGCCTGACCTGTGATTCAATTGGGCTGCACCAAAGGCAATAGTTGAAAGAGAGATGTACGTTCATTGTTGATTTTTACATGGCCCACCATGATGATCATGTGAAATCTATATGAACCATTAGATACCATACAAAAATTTAGGCTTGGGCCCAAATATCAAGCCAATATATGATTAAGCTGAGTCATACCAAGGGAAACAATTTAGCTACATTATTCTCAATTATGCAGTCCACTTAATTTTTTAGCTCTATAACTAAAATTCGGTCATACATATGATGCAAGGAATAGATTTTGGAAAAATATCCATTTTGGGCCCACTACCAATCTTACTCCTTTCCTGCATAAATGGCCTTACATAAATGCATGTCTTAAGTTACCTAAAGGATCCTCTGTCTACGGTAGTCCATCATCATGTATTTCCGAAATTCACTCCTGCCATCGGGTGCAAGGCCCAATTTTATATGTATGCTTAAAAATCAGTCCAATCTGTGATTCAGGTTGGCCACATGAATGAGAACAACGTACAAGATGATGCCCACCCTCCAAATTGTTTCCCTTGGTGTGACCCCACCTGAATTATAGATCGGCCTATTTTTTTAGCATTGGGTCTAGATTTTTGAGTGGCATATAATGGTTCACGTTGATTTTACATAATTATAACGGTGGGCCATATAAAAAAATCAATGATACAGATCTCTCTCCCAATTATTTCCTTTGGTGTGGCCCACCTCAAGGCCAATTTTTTAATCTTGCGTATAAAATTAGGTCACATACCTAATAATCAGAGTGGCTTTTGAAAATACATGATGGTGAGGCCACCCTAGCTGGACGACCCTTTAGGTAATAGGTAATTCCATTTAAGTAGGTATGCTGGTATTGGGCCAAACTGATGTTTTTTTCCCAAAACGGTTCCTACCGTAAAATAAATGACCTGAGTTTAATCATAGATCTAAAAATCATGCCCAAGTGAATCACATGATTAAGAACAATGTGGACGATGACGACCACCTTCCAAATTATTTTCCTTTGTGTGGCAGAATCACGAACGGGCCTAACATGAGCAGACACATCTAATGGTTCACAAGATTTCATATAATCTTTACCAGGGGTCTTGTAAAAAATCAGCTGTGCACAACTCTCTCCCAACTGATTCCTTTGATGCAATGCACCTGAATCATGGATGTGGAATATTTTTTTGCTTTGGGCCTAACATGAGCAGACACATCTCATGGTTTGAAGAGATTGTAGAAAGTAAAGTTGTACACCAGTCGAGTTAGCTCCATCAGCTCACTCGATTTGACTCGAAAAGGCTCGACTTGCCTCAGCTTGAAGGTGGATTCAGACTGAGTCAAGTTGGTTTTTGGAGGTCAAAAAAATTTCGAGCTGAGTTCATGCTTGCCCAAGCTCGACTTGACTCGGATCGAACCTCAACTCAAACAACCTCGGATCGAATCAAATCGGTGACTCGGTTATTTTGATATGGATGTTGCTCACCAAATGTTTGATGAAATAGCTCAACAAAGTGTTGTTGAGTAAAGAATGGATATGCAAGGTGTTTGATTTTGATGTTACTAGCTAGGTTTTTGAATATGATGCTACTCGCTGAGTGTTTATTTTGTTTGACTTTGATGTTGCACGTCGGGTGTTTGATTTTATTTGATTTTGATGCTGTATACTGGGTGTTTGATGAAATACCTATAAAGTGTCATTACTATTTTGCATTTTATGAGAAATTTAAGATGCATTCCAGGTGTTTGAAAAAATGTCGCACAGGCTCAAACTAGTCCGAGCTATTGACCGAACTGAGCTAAGTTGGCCAGACAGTTTCAAATTTTTAAGATACACTTGTTGCCTCTCAGTTTCAAATTTGCTCACGGGATTGTGTGGGCGTGCCAAAATTGAATATGCATGCAACTCAATTCAAACCGAACAACTAAGATCCCAAGCACTAAGATAAGCAGATATGTTTAAATCAACCGTATTTGATGGAGATCGAATAAGATTGGTTGCTTATTCAACTACTTGCACAACCATGTTTAAGACGATTAGTCAATTATCAGAGGGCAGGGTTCATCCTCTGAAAATGGGTTGCACATTTGCCTTCCTTATAAAATAATTTTTCAATTCAGATAAAACGAAAGAAAAATTCTTATAGTCGGCCGTGAAGAACAACTATAGAGTGACTTTCTGAACAGAGAACTTGCTTGATATTCGAGCTAAGTCCAGCGTATGAGTATAGACTTGAATTACAATTAAAGTTGACAACTACTTGATTATTGCTAGTAATTACACTAAGGAATGTAAATGATTGATAATGTTAAGCAGTACAAGTAATTAAAATATAGATTTTGGTTTGATTTGGTCGCTATGAGACACCTCTTCTATTGAATTCCCTTACTGTTATAGCCTTAAATCAATCATCTACATGCTTCCCATATTCTAATGGTTACTATAATAATTTCAATATTACTGACCTTCCGGAGCCTTCCGTATAAGCTTGCCACTTGTCCTGTAACCGCTCCAGGCTTTTTTATTGACTTAACCATGTTCCATTCATCAACTATTGCTTTGTGATGACATGGCACCACTCGATAGACGGTAACTATATTACCACAAAATCCTTTTCGAGTATCTCCACGAATTTCAAATACACCACGCAACTCTCATAAACTTACATGTATCCCTTTCTAAATATTGGCTCTAATAGAAACTGACAAAAATAAGGTAGAACCAGTCTTAGGTTCAAGGCATTTTAACCGAACTTTGCTCATGTCAGACTCACGTTATACTCACAGGTGTTATGCCTTATATCTTAGGAATATGTTATTCCAGCTATAGTTTAAGCAATCTATCTTAAATGTATGTTGTTGGTTTTATTTCTTTAGAATGTATGTAAATTATTATTTTTGTGTGTGTGCATATGTGGCTTGCTTGATCAATAGATAGATTAATTAAGGACATTCAAGTAAGGAATAGGGATTTTATTAATTTTCTAGTTAACAGGCCAGGTTAATTTAGCTAAAAAAAAAAATAGGGATTTTATCAATTTTCCAGGCTTGACCCTCGTCTAGCTTAGCTGGCCCATTGCCACCCTAGGCTATAATTAGTCCACAAATGATCATATCCTAGCAAAGTGAGCTAACCACATGTACAAGGAAGTACTTTCCACCAATGTGTGACTTGTGTAGAAAATCAGAGACCTGAAAAAGGGACGCGGATTGCATCCTACCCCCGCCCTGATGCTAATCCATCCGGCATGGCTCTGTGGGGCCCACCGTGATGTAAGTGTTTTATCCACTCCGTTCATCACTTTTCTCAGATCATTTTAAGATATGTAAATAAAATTGAGACAGGTCCACAGCTCCAGTAGACCACACCGGAGGAAGCTGCAGTGATAATGACACCCACCGTTGAAACCTTTCTAAGGGCCACCGTGATGTTTTTTTATCATCCAATCTATTAATAAGGTCATGTAGACGTGGATGAAGTGAAAAAACAAATATTAGCTTGATCCGAATCTTCTCCAGCTCCCAATAAGTTTTTAATGGTGGACATTAAATCCCCATTTTGTGATCCACTTAAGCCATGTACCTTGCTCAATTTTTACTTATACTTTAAAATGATCTGAGAAAAGAGATTAACGGCTTGGATAAAACACTTACATCACGGTGAGCCCCACAGAGCCCTACCCGGATAGATTAGTGTCCGAGCGGGGGTAGGACGCAATCCGCATCCCTGAAAAAGGTGGGACATACCTTTTTTTAAAAAAAAAAAATTAAAGGAATGGTGGACATTTGCCATTGGCCCCAACTATATATCATATAACCAAAAGCAGAAAAACAATGCTGCAAAGAAAACGGCCTGAAAAGGGGTGGCAGCAGGGATTGGAGATGGCGGAGAGCCAAGAAATGGGGGTAACTAGAGCTACCCACAGGAGAGGCGACAGGCAGAGTGGGTGGAGGAAGAGCGGAACGATCAGGGAGAGGGTGAAGTTACCCCATGCCTTCCCTCGTCTTGCAATGTCTGATCTGTCCCATCTCTGCTTTGCCTAGAATAATGGCCCCTTTAAAGAGACGGGGAAGGCCTAAGGAGTTGAGAAATAGCCTATCAGGGACAATACTACTGGCCAAGTTGGCAAGGCCATCTGCCACGGAGTTCCCCTCGCGGAGGAAGTGAGAAAAGAGAAGGCTAAGGGGTCGTGAAAGCTGGTGAATAGTTCCAAGGTGGTACCAGAGTTTCCAGTCGTAGGCAGGAGACAAGTGGGAGGCCGCCTTGAAGAGAGCTCGAGAGTCCGTCTCAACAATGATGGAGGATAACCCCATCTCTTTACAAAGATGGAGACCATCAACCATGGCCCTGGCTTCCGTTGTCATATTGAAAACCTGGCCGTAGCAATTGTGGAAGGCGAAAATCATGTTTCCTAAGTGATCTCGGCAATCACCCCCCCGCCTCAGCTCCTGGGTTGCCCCTTGCAGATCTATCAATGTTCAATTTCATCCAGTTTTTAAGAGGTCTTGCCCATCTGACAACCATGGCCTTATCGAAAGGAGAGGGGAAATATGGAGCCGCGCCAAAACCCTGGAGGACTATCTCTTGCTATACTGAGTGATTAACATCAGGGAGAAGAGTACCAATCTCAATAAGCTGATTGAAAATTCTGCTGATGGTGGCAGCTGCCATGAAGTTCCTGTAAGTGCACCTACTAGTGCTCTTGTTTGTCAATTACGGTGTAAGTTGAGTCAGTCGAACAACAGCGCCTAACAGGAAGATCAATTCAAGTATCTGCCTCAACTAGATGTGTGGAAGGTCGCCATAGATAAATCATAGCCTTACATCCCATGTCCCAAAACACCAGGTGATTAAAACCCTTAAAAATAAGTAGAACATCTTAAGGTTTTATTGTAAGAAAACTTTTTACCAAATAAAAAAATCTTCAAGTTTTCTTATCCTGCCGATTGTATGATTCATATTTCGATATGATCGACCTGCTCTGTCGATGTCCTCGGTATCTCAATCGATACAATCGAGTGAGGACAAAAAGCGTCCAGCAAATGCACATTCATCTGGACGATTTATCGATATATCGGAGTTTCAATCGATATCATCGATATTCGAATATCGATCCCATCGAAAGTGGATCGATAATATCGATAGGCAGTTTTACGGTGCCCCTAATTTTCTAAAGAAAACTACTATAAGCTTCGATATATCGATGACTGTTCCGATTCAATCTGAATTCAAATATCGATCATATCGGAAGTCATTTGATCATATCGATAGTGGGCGCATCTTTCCTCCAGCAAATATTTCAAGGTGTTTTAAACGTTGATCGGAGGCCATTCGAGGAAATCGATATTCTTATGTCGATGTCATCGAGTCCTGGTCAATTGGATCAAGTCTGACACAAACTAACCAGCGTGCTTATAGGTAAATCTATATGATTTATCGATCCTATCGACAAGGTCTCGATATCAACGACATTTAAATTCTGATGACATCGACTGTTCTTCGATCATATCTTTAGAACCTGAAATCTTCAAGGCTGGTCTCTCTTGTTTTCGCCTGTCGATAGATCGATCCCTCTATCGATGGAATCGGAGTTCGAAATTCGATAAAATCGATGTGTGTCTCGATCCCATCGACCAGTTGGTAAAAGGCTTCCAAAAGTGAAAATGACATTTGAGTTTGTATTATCGAGCGGTCAGTCGATGTTATCGGGAGTATACACTCGATGATATCGACCCTGCTCGATGATATCGAACTCTGTCATGAATGTGACTGTTTTATATCCGTTGAAACTTTTTACCTATATATAGAGAGGTTAGTCTTTATTGCTGGTAGAAAAAGAAGAGAGTGTTTTTGTGTGTCTAACCCTCAGATCATATACCCAAAGCCCTTTCTCTCATGGGAGTTCATCTTCCAATCCACTCTTACCATTGATATTCAATAGAGTGGATTAGGAAATGAACTTCTGCATTCAAGGATCCTTCAACAACTATCTTAATAGCATATCATTAAGCTGGGATACCTTGAATGAATATATGACGAGAATCACTCTATGTTCCTTATAGGAAAATTCCAAGAGAGTGAATTTCTGTCCTAACCTTGACCCGACCCGAAGCCTAGTACTGATACATCTTTTATGTTGCGGATCAAAGGAGCTGAAGACTCTTCATCAACAAGAAGGAGATCTTCATCACTGTACTAAAAAGGACTCATTGACTTATCTGTAAGTACCTAGAGTCCATAGGATACTTGTGATCATTCCTTTCTAGGTTTGGATCTTAAGTGTTGCTCACCATCTGAAGTCCTCAAAGGAGGCCTCCGGCGGGAGTATACGTTGTGGGTGTATTGTGTGAACCCTTGCTCTGTAGAGAGCATAAACATCCGGGTGCATTGTGTGGACCCTTGCTCTGTGTGGGCATAAACATCTGGTTAGGAGTGCACCAGCAAAACTCCAGGGTTAGAGATGAACCGAGTGGAAACCTCTGTGTAAAGGTTGAAGGTGAACCTGATTTGAAACCTTAGGTTTGAGGTGAATCCTAAAAAACCTCCTTAGTGAAATCCGGTACACTCAAGGGTTGAGTGCGGCAGCCGGGAGTGGAGTAGACAAGTAGTCGAACCACTATAAAAATGAATGTGTTTGTAATTGCCTTGTTTGTGTGATTTATTTTACTATTTCAATATCTGAATGTTTGAGATCATACCTCACACACATACACAGTCATATCCAGCATGAACTAAGTTCTACATTGCTATCTTTTGAATAGTTTGTGATTGGACCCTCTACTAGGCTTAGAAGCCAATAAAGTTACATTTGAGTAATCCTGATAATTGTATATCTGATAGGATTAGTGCAATAGGATTTTTAAATACATTGTAAAACTTTAAATAGTCCTATTCACCCCCCTCTAGGACATATTGGCATATTCCTACTTCAACTCAAGCGATCTTCACCGTTATTTCAGTTCCGGTTCTCGAATCTAGCCCCGTTTCTGCCAATTCAGATTTTTTAAATTATAATGGAAGGGGTCAAGCCCTGAAGGAACTGTTGCAGGGAGGATGTGGAGCCAGCGGATGTTTATTGCTGAATTCTGGCATGGACAAGTTGGTCCTGAATGAAGGGCATCTGGAATAGACAGGCAAAGTGGCTCCAAACCATGGAGGCAATTCTATTATGACAAAAGAGATGGTCCAGATCTTCGACTTGATGATCGAGAGAGAGATTAGCATTATTGACTGAGAGGGCATGATTACAGTTGGGAGGGGGAAGGGGGTTGGACAGTGAGGATACCCTATCGAGTTGGGTTGGGGCCTAGGTCGATTGGTGCCCAAGAAGAGGGATGAACGAGCTTGCAGGTTGGTGAGAGTAGTTGCTAAGGGGGCTGGTCATCGCAGGCAGGTTCTAGCCCTGTGGAAGAGCCGGATCTAGGGCCTGCTAAGCATTTGCTACTGATGGAGACGAAGCGGTATGGCCTACTAGGAGACTGTTGGTAGTGGGAGGCTGGCTAGATGGGGAGGCTAATATAGGCCTATTTGGAAGCCTATTGTTGTTAGCTACATAGCTAGATGAGGGAGAAGGGTCAGGACCTACATGCAGAGAAAGATGAAGGAGGGTCTGCGAAGGGTCTGCTGCAGAAGGCTGAACGACTAATTAGCTCGATGAGGGAGAGGGATTAGGCCCTGCATGCAGAGAAAGATGAAGGAGGGCCTGCTGAGGGTTTGGTGCAGAAGGTTGAATAGATGGCTCATTAAGCAGCATGCTAGTGATAGGGGGTTGCAGATGGGTGGCTCGGGGAGAGGGATCGACGGGAGAAGTGTTCAGATACTCACAACAAACGCATCTGGATGCGAGGTTGATCCCAACGCGTTGGATAACAACGTCCACCAGAACCGCCATCTGCATAACCTTCCAGAAGAATACTGTCATCTTGGGAGGAATGAATTTGTTCCATGCCCAAGACCAACGTTGGTTAGGCCTTGACACTTGAAGGTTGGTCTAGGCTGATTTAGTAGAAAATTTGTCGTCTAGGGAGAGATTCCAAATGAGCTTCTCCATCCTATTAGATTTGAATATCCCACAATCTATGATAGTTTGGATGGCCTGTGAGGGCAGGAAATTTGTGGCTTAGGATAGGTTCCAAGTACCAGTAGAATTCCAGAAGTCCAAGACGAGCATATCTCTGACTGGAGATTGAGGAAGAGAAGTTGCTACGCTGATGAGCAGGACCTTTCTTGTCAAGTTATGAAGCCAAAAATCAACATTCCCTTTGCCAATCAGCCTTTTAGAGTTGAGGATGCAGAAGTGCAAATTGTTGAGAATGTCTTTCCATAGACTGGAACCGCTGATCCTACCAGGGTTGGACAAGAGGGGAAATTTTTGCAGGTATTTAGCCGTGAATAGTCTAGCCCATTAGGAGTTTCCCTCAAGAAGACGCTAAGTCATCTTGCAGCGAAAGGCTTCCATGGCATCACCCATCCAATAAATCCCAAGGCCTCCCTCGGCTGTCGGGTAGCATATTGCAATCCAGTTGACCCAATGATATCTTTTGGTTCCCTTTGAAGACCCCCAAAAGAATGACACCAAGGACTTTTCAATGTGTTAGCTGGCTTTTTTAAGGATGTCTACAGCAAAAAGGATCTACATGGGGATGTGTTCACTCCCCTGGTATAGGGTTGTGATGTAGTAATAAACCCAGTGAGACCGAGGTCGAATCCCAAGGGACTGAAACCTGTACGTTATCTGAAATTAAGTAGAACTAGAACTAGACTTAAACAAAATCTAAATCAAATAAATTTAAGGAGTAATGGTAAAATATTTATCTAAAATTTAGAGAATTCAAGGAAAGGAAACTAGGGATTCAGAGGATTCACTTGTAGAGATCAGAGAGATCTTATGCCTGCTTCAAGAACTTAACTGGACTTAGAGTCCCATCTTCATCCAGTTAAAGGGTGTAACTATGAAAATCAAACTAAACTTCCTTTGATATAGTTGTTAATAGATGAAAGGTATATGAATTAGAATGGATTTCATCACCAAACCATGCCTAGGAGACAAAACAAACAACACAATTAAACTAATTGGCAACTAATCTTCGATGTATGAAGGTTAGGAAGGGTACCGTCATCCGACCATGCCCAGGAAACGATGGTGAACAACAGGACTTTCGGATGTCATAATCATAAAAAGGAAAGGAACATGCTCAAAGCCATCGCAGACCCATTATAATTTTAGTCACAATAGACCATTAAAAACTAAAAACATTCCCTTATAATCAAATTAATATCAAGTTCAATTCAGTGTAAATAAACACAAGCAAAAAGTCTCCCCATCACGCTACAAGCTTCACCTCTTAGCCCTAGCTAAGAGGTTTAGCCTAATATAGACATGATTAGGCTGAGTACCTTAAAGAAAAAGAAAGAAAACCAAGAAAATTAAGGAAGAATGGAGCCGGCCGGCCTCCACTCTCTCTCTCTCTGTGCTCCCCGTTCCTGCCTTCTAGCCTCCACAACTGGCCACTGATGGATGCTCCCCAAAAGGTCTCTCTTTATTTTATAGTAAAAAGACAGCTAGGTCGGTCACCGACCAAGCTTACGCAGTCTCCTTCCTGAAAATAAAGTTGCACACTCCCTGTTTAATGCAGTGAGACACGCAACAATGTCTTGTGTTTGAGCTGAATCCAGGATGAAGGATTGCCCATTCCACGAGATTCGACAGCATAGGGATGGTAGAAACTTGCATGGCTGCCTTCTGGATGGTTCAGATTTTTGGTCCGATCAACGGTGGTGGTCCACCAAGATCGACCGCAGATTTGTTTGCAAAACAGAGCCGGCACAATGCTACGTTGTGAGAGATGGTGGGCCAGTGATTGACGTCAAAAAGGGAATCCATTCTGTACATTGGAATACTCTCGAAAAACCCTTCGGAAATAGATTGATTTGGTTCGGATTAGGTGTGACCCACAGCATTTTCCATCGCACCGTCCATTCTCTGTTTGCTCGCGATTTACCTGTGCATACGTGCATGGGAACAAAAGGCCACCTAGGCGAGGGTCTTCCCTCCCCAGAGACACAATGGACGGGTCTAATCATCATAATGGATGATGGGTGAGCCCCACTAGCTAAAAATAGTTGTCCGTTTTAAAGACGCTGGAAGTTTTGTGATTTTAAAGAAGGCACGAGTCGAAGACCCTTTAACCAAGAACATTGATCCAGTACTTGTCCAACCATGCATATACACACTGTGCACATGCGTCATGCATGTGGGTCCCACTATGATGTATATGTGAAATCTGTTTTGTCCATCTGTCACCCTGTTTAAGGGGTTGAGACCAAATTTGAAGCATATACAGATAGCAGGTGGGCCCAAAATTAATGGTTTATGGGCTGATCTGTCCGTTGGGTCATTTACACGGGGATCCAATGGCTGAAATTCGATGTGTATGGTTAATTTATGGTCCTCAGGCCATATATGAAGTTTATGAAGTTTCAAGCCGAGCAAATGGTGAGAACCCAGTGATCTTGTATTCTGGCTAACTTTCAGGCCACTTGAGCTTCAGTTTCTCGATTTTCTCGGATCTCTAACTTGTAAATCCGTCGATCTTGGTCCCCTGGAGTCCATCCCTTGCCTTGGTGCATTCTGAGCATTAAATCCATGCTTTTAGCATCCTGATCCAGTCCAAGCTCGTAATCACACCTTGCAACACAAACATGATTAAATTGGGCTATTAAACGATACTTTGTTCATAAATTCAGGCAATAACTGGGGTCTGATATGTAATATTTGACCCTCAACAGGATGCTGGCAAGAACATGCTGAATGAGGACTAACTTGGCCGCCTGATTGAGGAGCTTCGCCTTTTATTTGGTGATACTTTGTTAGATCTTGTGAATGAGGAACAACAGGTAGAGATGTCGAATCCTCCCTTTGAGCTCTAAGGTACACGATAAGGAGGGAGGATTGCTAGAAACCTGAAATCTTTGCGACTTGCTTGGCTCTATTAGGAGGAGCACTCATATGGAGGATGAAGCAGCTCTTGAAAGAATTGACTTTCTACCCCGATGCATTCTCGTAGGATCGGATGAAGGTTAGCAGCGAGTGGATTGAGGTGACCTTTCCATTCAAGAATATAATAGTATCATCAACAAATAAAAGATGAGATATAATGGGGCAACTCATTAGAAGATTATAAGGGAGGCATTTCCCTGACTGGAAGAGGTGTTTAAGACCTCTACCAAGGACATCAGCCGCAATAATGAAGATGGCCAGGGAGAGAAGGCCTCCTTGACATTGGCCTCTGGAGGATGGGAAGAAACCATGCGACTTTCCATTGATGATGATGGAGAACCAGCAACCTTCCCAGCATTGTTTAACCAACTAGACCCAATCTGGGTGGAAGCCAAATTTGAGGAGGACAACACAAATGAAGGACCACTCCATCCCATCATAAGCTTTTTTCATGTCCAGTTTAATAATGACGTTGCCACCATAGGCTTTTCGATCGATGTCGCTAGCCATTTTCGAGGCTATAAAAATGCTCTCAACAATGGATCGATTCTTGACGAAGGCGCTTTGTTCTTCGGATATGATGGAAGGGAGAATCTTAGACAGCCTGGAGGCTAAGATTTTGGATAGAATTTTATGGATGCAATTACACAGACTGATGGACCGATAATCAGGAAAGGTAGTAGCATTTTTCTTCTTGGGAATAATGAAAGTAGATGAACACCGAAAGGCTCTCCGGATTGTGCCTCCCTTGAAAAAATCAATGGCAGCTTCTAGGATGTCTCCATGAATAATGTCCCGGCAAGAGGAGAAGAAAGAGCTCGTGAATCCATCTAGGCCAGACGCACTGTTGGCTGGAATAACGAAAACATCATCCTTGACTTTGTCCAAGTTAGGGGGCGCAGAAGGTGAGCATTCATATGATCTGAAATGAGGGTGAGAATGCAGTTTAAGAGACTGTAAGAAGGTTGGGTGGCCCTGGAAAAACCTGACAGCCTCTTCGCCAATCTCATTTTCTCAGTGGATGGTGGAACCAAAGGGTAGTTGGATGGCCAAATTGGAAAAACTGAGTGTTTTGATCCCCCTCCTTCAGCCAAGAGATTTTGGACTTCTGTTTCCAAAATATCTCTTTTAGGAGGGGGGCCTTCTTGAGGGACACTTGGGCTTGATTGAGGTTGATTCTATCTTCTTCCAATATAGAGAGAAGGTGCTTAGCTTCAGAAGAAGTAACCCCATCTTCCGCCAACTTGACATTCTGGAAGACATTCCCAAAGACCTGGGAATTCCAAATTCTTAAGGTTGACTTCAGCCTTTTCATTTTCAGGAATAGCTTGACTATTGGAGTGGCTTGCACTTCTAGCTACCAAGAATCGTGAACTAAACTATGAAAACCATCATGATGAATCCACATAATTTAAAATTTAAAGGGCATGGTAGTGATACCTCTCGAATCTTCAAGGGAAAGGAGCATGGGGGAATGATTAGAGAATACCCGAGGGAGGTGCTCCACCTTGCTTTTGGGGAATGCCTGAAGCTAGTCAGGATTAAACAACATCTTGTTAAGCCTGACCCATTGCCAATTCTGTTCCATTTTTTTGTTGCATCATGTATACTTAGATCCGATGAACCGTGCATCTAACAGGCCAGCATCCCCTATCGTTGTTCTGAATTCTTCCATACTCCTAATGTTTGGAGATTGACCATCGATCCTTTCTTCTGGACAGGTGGCGGTGTCGAAGACATCACAGACTAGCCACGGTCCAGAGTGGGATCTAGACATGGATATGATCTCGTCCCATAGGTGGATTTGCTCATATCTACTACAGGCTGGGTATACCACAGAAATGAGGATGGATTGGTCACTGTCCTCGACTGAGACTCAGAGTGTGACGCACTGATTGGAGGTTGCAATCACTGGAGGTTGAATGGGGACGCAAGAGAGAATCTAGATCTTCCCTCCTGTCAAGTATTCAACTATAGACTAATGATAGCCCAATTTGGCTGCTACCTGAGTCCTTTTAGCAGGTTGAATCATGGGTTCTTACAATAGGAGAATGGCTATCTTGTGGATCTGGATTAGTCTTTTTAGGTGTCGTAGGGTCAAAGCATTTCCAATTCCATGCACGTTCTATGATAGGATTCTAGGCATTGGATTCTCATCCTTCCACGACGGCCCTTTTCCTGATTCTCGCTAAACGAAAGCTTCGCCTAATCGATGTCTTTCTCTTCTTAGTGGCCGAGTGAAAATTAGCAAGGTCAAGGAAGGAGTACATTGTAGCTAGTCCAGATGCCCTCTTATGTCCACCCACAGCTCCAACTCTCCCTCTGCATTGCAGGTTGGAATAGGAGAGTCAGGGGGTTGGAGTGCGAGTTGAAACATACTGCGAGAGTACATTGTCCTCATTTATTTTTGAAATTCTGGCTGACGAGAAGATGTCCAAGTTGTAGGGCCAGCTCCACCTCCCTTAACTGTCTATTCTGTTTTCTTTGGTCTGAAATATCTGAGCATTGACCTCTAATTGCTGGGACGCACTATCCTCCGATGGTGGCTGAGCTGGGCTGAGTAGGAGGGGGGGCGCAGCTTGGGGCTAGGTCCTGGCTGGGAATCAATAGTTTCTAGCCTAATTGATGAGGTGGCATGGTTGGGAGAGGAGGTTGGTTGATTTGGGTTAGGGCCTAGCTTGGGGTTGGGCAAGGGTTGGGTATGTTGTGGGTTAGCCATTGGTTAGATTGGGCTTGTTAGGTGAAGGGCGGAGGGGTTTGGGACCATGGGGTCGAATAAAGGGTATGGAGTAATGGAGTGATGTTGTTGAGGGTCAAATATTGCATATTAAATCCTAGTTATTACCTGATTTTACGAACATAATGCTGTTTAACGTCCTATTTTAATTATGTTTGTGTTGCAAGGTGAATTTAAGAGCTTGGACTGAAAAAGGGTGCTACAAGCATGGATTTAACGCTCAAAAATTACCAAGGCAAGGGACGGATCCCAGGGGACCAAGATTGAAGAATTTACATGCTAGAAATCTGAGAAAATCAAGCAATTCATGTTTTAAAAAAAGGCCTAAAAATCGTCTAGAATGCAAGATCACAGGATTCAATCATAGGGTTTCCACCATCCGTTTGGCTCAAAACTTTATATTTGGCTTGAGGACCCTAAATTAATCGCACACATCGAATTTTAGCCATTGGATCCTTGTGAAAGTATCTCAACAGATAGATTAGCCCATAAAACACTGATCTGGGGCCCACCTGATATCTGGATATGCTTCAACTTTTCTCCCAACCCCTAAATGAGGTGGTAAAACGGATGGATGGAGCATATTTCGCATTAACATCATAGTTTACCCCACATTGCAGTGCGTGTACACCATGTACACAAGATCTGGATGTGCACCGGAATATATAAGGTCGGTCAGCGCAAGCTGCACTGACTGACATTCTTCTTCAAAAGAAACAGCTGGCGGATGCTGTCCGATCGATTTTGAGTAGTGGCACCCATCATCCAAATGGATGATCCAGACCATCTATATGCTCTAAAAGGGGGGCACAACCCTGGCCATTGTGGCCTTTTAACCCCATGCACACGTACATACGTGGATCGCCAGAAAACACAGGATGAATGACGAGTTGATTCGATACAATGGACCACACCAAAACTCGACTAAAACCACTCATTTTCAACTGAAATTTTACCAGGAATCTAATGAAAGGGGTGGATTTCACTGAAAACATCACCATGGGGCCCACCGAACACGTCAGCGTAATAAAATTCGCAGGTTATGCACATCTAGTTATTTCAAACGTTACAGGGAGTTGTGGGCCACTGTTTGTGGTCAGATGGGTGATCCAAACCATTCAAAATCTTCAGAGGGGATTCTTTACTCCAACCATGGAGCCAAAACAGATTTCTTGGCCATGTACCGTCCGGAAACTCAATCCAAATGCAGGTTCTTATGCACGGTGCTGCGTAAGAGAGCACCGACTTCTAGCCCTCTAAACCACCCCTGGGGCCTCTAAAAGAGGGAGAGAAGGACGTGTGAAGTTATTCTGGGACGTAGAGAAGAAGAGAGAGAGAGAGAGAGAGAGAGAGAGAGAGAGAGATCACGTGGAGTGCGGCCGGTTAAAGGAGTTTTTCTTCTTCCATTTTCTTAATTTCTATTTATGATTTAAAAAAAAAAAAAAAAGATTTAAGCTTGATCATGACTATGTCAGGCTAAACCTCTTAACTAGCTAAGAGGTGAGGCTTGTAGTGAGATTAGAGATTTTTCTTTATGCCTTTTTTATTCATGTTTAAAGTAAATTGATTTTGATTCTAGTTTGATTATAAGGAATGCCTTTAGTTTTTAATGGTTTGTCGTGACTTAAATTACAATGAATTTGCAATATCTTTGGGTATTTTCCATGCACGTATGAAGGATATGGTCGTAAGAACCCTGTTGTTCACCATCACCTCACGGGCATGGTTGGATGATGGAATCCTCCCCTACGTTCATAACTCTCTCGGATTGGATGTGGATTGGTTAAATTCTATTATTTACTTTGTCTCCTAGGCATGATTTTGTGATGGAATTAAGTCTAATTCTCATACCTCTCATCTCTTGAAAACTGAATCAAAGGAAGTTCGAATTTGATTTTTATGGTTATATCTTCCAACCGGATGAAGATGGGACTCTAAATCCAGTTGTGTTTTTGAATCAAGCGTAGATCTCCCTGATCTCTATAGGTGGATCCTTGAAAACCCTAGTTTCCCACATTTGAATTTCACAAGTTTTAGTTAATTAAATTCACAATTATTCCCTTAATTTTTCTGGTTTAGATTTCATCTTCTTCTAGCTCTAGTTCTAGTTACTTTTAGAATACGTACAAGGTTCAGTCTCTGTGGATTCAACCTCGGTCTTACTGAGATTATTACTACATCGCAACCCTATACTAGGGGTGGTGAATAGATGTATTCGAGGAGCCACATCGAATGGCTGAGGCCTGGCATGGAACATCTGGAGAGCGGGTTGAATGTGGGAGTCGGGCAGCGGTTGAAATTGGGAGAGGCTGGTTGTGACTAACTGTATTGGATTATGGGTTAGCCATTGGCTGGATTGGACTTGCTGGGTGAAGAGTGGAGAGATTTGGACCATGGCATCGGATGAAGGGTATGGAGTGATGAAGTGGGATGTTCGGGGACCACATTGAATGGCCGGGGCCGGGCATGGAACATCTGGAGAGTGGATTGAATGCGGGACTTGGGAAGTGAAAATTACTTGGTACAAAAATCATACTGGCCCACTCATCAGGATGGCCACGTCATCAAAATGACGGCTAATGGTCTGATTCAAAGCATAGACGTGGACCATAACGATTTGATCGACCTGATTTTCACAACAGGAACATTCATTGTGTAACACATCTTTTTGTATGGATCGGATGTCCAAGACGCACTTAAATTATCCCTGTGGAACTCATATGATATGATTAGAAGAAAAGATCATTCACAGGATAGGTAACAATGTAGCACACATGTAGAAGATCTGAACCATTCATTAAGTAGGACACACCATGATCATGCCCTGGACACATTCAGATAGCTCCATGTTGAGACTCAAATATTGTATAATTTTTCTATTTATCTCTTGATTTTATGAATATAAATCATCTTAATATTCTATTTTACTCATGCATGTGTTGTAAGGTAAATTTAAGTCCTGGGATTGAAAGGGTGCTAAAAAGCATGAATTTGATGCTCAAGATTTACCAAGGAAATGGATGAATTTTAGGAGACCAAGATTGAAACATTCACATGTCAAATATCCAAGAAAATCAAGTGACGAATGGAGAGAATCGATAATTTGAAGTGAAGAATCATGGAATCGTCTTGAAAAAGTTTATTTTGAAGCTGTGAAGTTTATTTTGGAAAACTGTGCAGCAGGAAGTCTGTTTTAAACGAACTAAGTAGCGAGAAGTCTATTTTGAAAAAATACGTATATTTGATGCGGTTTCTAAGGTTTTCAACTTTGTGCGAAAATTGGAGTTCCCTACTTATAAATAGGACCTCCTAGGGCATTCCAAAAGATTCATTCAAGGCATCCCAAAGCAAAGTTTAGAGTTTTTAAAGAGTTTTTTTAGTTTTATTAAAGCTTTTAAGTTGTTCTTTTTATTTTAGATCTTTTCTATTTTGTATTTTTTTTTTCTTGTTGTTTTTTTATTTCTGCAATTTAATTATGCTTTTCTAAGTTCCTTCTAACCCAAGCTAGAAGGAAAGCACATGGGTTTAATAGTTCTTTAAGATTATGATGATTGATTGTTTTAATGATGAGAAGAATGGTGTATGCATGTTGTCTATTATTTAGGTTTTATTTTTTTTATCCTCTTGTGAGATCCATATGTTTCTATCATATGAGATTCACATTGATGGATAGGCTTAGCATAGATCAATCAGATTTCCTAAATAGGAAAGGTTCTCAACCTGTTATATTTCTTTGATATTCATTATCCTATAGATCTTAAATACTTAGAATCACTGGCGCTTGAGAATATATATTAATGATGCAGATCCATTATTTTCTAATATTTTATATCATTTTTTAATATTTAAACTCTCTTATTTACTGACTAGGCTGACCATAGTGCTCAGATCCTAGTTGTGTTATCCAATTCATTATGATTTTGTAACATTAACCTATGTGTGGAACTTTGAAGCTTAGGTGTTATTTTAATTCATTGAATTACATCCATTCGAAAATCCCAAAATCAAATCATTGATTTAGTTTTTATTACTTAGTTTGTTTTGCATTTGATTTTTTTTCTTCTTACAATTCGTCTCCCTGCGGGATCGACCCCGTATTCACGGTATACTACTTACGAACCTATGTACTTGGAGGCGAGCAATCACTCCACTCATCAGGTTGTCAACGAGAGCTTGAAAAAAATGTGCATGCAGTTAGAAAAATAATTAACGATCTATATTGAACAAAAATGAGTCGCCCATGTGAGAAGAGGATCAACTGACTTTTGACCACTGTAGGTCACTGATGTGTCTCACCTGATGGATGGCTTGGATGTTGCGCAAGTTTGCTACGTTGACTCCCCCAGGGAATGTCCTCTTTAATCTACTTAGATGAGGAATGTTAGAGGCATACGGACCAACATGTTGTACGTCGAAAGATCCGAGCTGGTCATCAGGTGGAAAAGCACTACGAAAATGCCTTGAGTACAATTTAGGCTGTTGAAATTATCAGGTGGACCACACATGTAAATGGTTGTTCATTTCTTTTTTAAATGTCGATTCTATATCATGCAGGTATGTCATGCTTTATGAGTATACTGGCTCGATTAATAAGCCATTTCATGGGCCATCTGATGGATGGATGGATCCTGTAGACATGTAACACCTTGGCACGTGTTATATATTTTTTATTGCCGTGTTCTTGGCATAATTTTATTTATAGCAACATGCACTGACCATCAGATATAGCTTACGGCCGAAATGTCATGTGTGAGACATCTCAACCATGCATTAACGTGGGCTCCTACAAGACGTGGAACAATAATAAGGCTGGACCACACGTGTACAGTAAATCAGTTAATTGTCGATTTTTTTCTAAAAAGACGCGCCCATTGTTTCAGACAAGGTTCTTTCACCCGATGAGTTGACTGATCGTTGAGGCAGATTGCGGGCGGTATTCGGCTGCGACACCGAAACCAGCCATGTGGGCGCGGCCCTCACCGTGGATTTTTATTTTTTTTTTAGCCACGCACAAACACCCCCACAGACTCACGCCTTAGTGGAATTTCACCACCTATGGGTACCCGAACCCTTGACGGGGTGTTGAAACTCTATGGAGTCTACCACCCGAGCAAGGGTAAGGGACCACCTTGACCGTGGAACCTATCTCGCTTTATCTATTGTATATCCACGCCACTCATCCGTTTTTTCAGCTCATTTTCAGGTGGGCCACATCACAGGAAACAGTGGCATTGAAAGCCCATCGTTACGGGAACAGATTGGCTACTTCCCCTGACACCAGCCACGTGGCTGGTGGTCGGTGATCTGTGGGCCACACCATGATGTATGTATTTCATCCATTCTGTTCATCCATTTTTAAAGATCATTTTAGGGCTTTGTGGAAAAAATGAGAGGGTTATAAATCTCAAGTGGACCACACCATAGGAAAACAATAGTAATTGGATATTCATCATTTAAATCCTACTAAGGCCCACTGTATTGTTTATTTGACATCCAATCTGTTAATTAGGTCGTAAACACCCAGATGAATGGAAAAAAACAAAGATCAGCTTGATCCAATACTTTTATGGGCCCCAAAAACATTTTTAATGTTTGACGTTCATTCAACACTGTTTCCTATAATATGGTTCACTTGAGATTGGAATATACCTCATTTTTTATGTAATAACATAAAATGACCTAAAAAAAAATATATGGACAGCAATGATGAAACACATACATCATGGTGAGGCCCACAGAGGACAGTTCACCCGCCATTGGCTGATGGCAGAGAGAGTAGCCAATCCATTTCCCATCGTTACAACTTCTCTTTTGTTGGCCATCTAACCTCTTGATAAGGTCACAAAGACTTAGATGAAAGGAAGATATAAATATAAGCTTAATCAAAAACTTTTATTGCCATAAAAAGTATTTAATGATTGATAAATTGTTTTCATGTGGTCTGATACATGTGATGCCTGTATCTGTTTCATTTTTCGCTCATGTTCATGCTCAGCATGGATGTATATATAATACATATATCCAGATAGGCCGTACAGTCAGGGCGGTACCCACGCTGTTGGTTATGGGGTCGAAGCTGGCCATCTATTTGGCTTCTTCAGGGCATGCGCTTCAAACTAAGGCAATCCAAATTAGCTGAAATGGACCTGACCTGAATCAGGTGGTGTTGTGGTGTGATGATGTGTTGGGCATTGTGGGGCTCACAATAATGTATGGTGCTTCATACCCACAACGTCGATCTTTTTTTCAGCTCATTTTAAGTTACAAACCCAGAAATGAAAGAGGTTCAATGCCCAAGCTGACCACACCACAGGAAATAATGGTAACTGAGTGCTCCACCATTAAAATCTTTTTGAGGATTACAAAAGTTGTAGATCAAGCTGATAGTTGTGTTTTCTCTTCATTCAGATTTTATATAACCTGCTAAGAGGTTGGATACCAATTAAACACTAAGGGTGGGCCCTAGGAAGGTTTCAACAATAGATGTCATCATCCCTATTATGTATTTACTGTAACGTTATCTACTCTAGTTTTCAATTCTACTTCATTTTTTTGTTCATGTCTTAAAACGAGCTGGCAAAATGACGTACATCATGGATATAAACACATATATCATGGTGACTCAGTTTTTAATGGTGGGTCTTAGGAGCCAATAACCTTTGAAGGAAGGTAATATTTGTGTTTTCCCATCATCTAGATTCACGGTGAGCCCCAGGAGTGTTTCAACAGTTGGCATCATCTCCTCACCGTTTCGTGTAGTCTACTGATCTTTAGAACTATTTTTAGGTTCATGTCTTGAATTAAGTCAAAAAGCATATATGTACGGTGTGAATAAAATATATTTACCATTGTGGCCCCACAGAGCCAAGTGTTATAAATCCACTGCAACATGCACTTCAATCAGTCGTTCCACTTTTTGTGCGAGCTCATCTTTCATGATGGAGCTACCTTACGCAGGTCGGTTTACTTTTTGTGCCAGGTCATCTTTCATGATGAGCTACCGTACGCGGGATGCAGAATGTCTAGTTGCAGGTTCCTAGAGGGCTAACCTGTGTAAGAAGCCGCTCTCCACTCCAAATATCTCTTTCAGCAGTGCATTATAAGACAGGAATCTAGATATGGGATAAATTCAAAGCTTAAACTGACCGCATTACAGAAAACAGTGAGGGGAGAATGCTCACGAAAGAACTCTTACCCACCGTACAAAACTTCTTGAGCCCATATACATTTTGTATCAAAATGATATTTGTAATTTCTCTTCATCTATATCAGAGTGACATTATTAGCAATTTGTCACCATGTGTGCTAGGAGGGTTTAAATGGTGGGTGTCTTTATCTCTACTATTTTCTGTAGTATAGTCTACTTAAGCTTTGGATCTGTCTCATGTTTGAGCTCAAGACTTTAAGGGCTATTTTGGTGCTACCAAATAAGTTAATTTTTCTATCTATAATAATATATAAGTAACTTATTTTCAATAAGCTTGGTTTGTGATTAGTTATAAATAACTAGTTTACTTTAAAAGTGTTTAACTATACTTTAAATTTTTTTACTTTTTTACTTTTCATAAGTTGCCGGAAAAAAAAGAAAGAGAAGTTGACAAGTATACTTTTTATTAAACATACTTATTTTCATGTAGGAATTATAAGTAGCTTATCTTAAGCAACTTATAATCCAAACATGCCTTAAATGAACTCACAAAACGGATGTACAAGGTCGATATAACACATGCGAGCCCCAGCTTAGGGCTGCGAATCTCCTGCACCCCTGCTGCAGGCATTCCGCGTCCCCCGACGCGAGGGTCAGCTGACCTACATGCATGACTCATTGGCACGTGAGATGGGTCATATAAGCGGTCGTCGGTGAGCTGATAGTCATGACCGAGTCTTTGGACAATATACTCGGCATTTCAGTTCTAATAAATGGGCAAGTAGTTCACCAATCGAGGCCGTTTGGGAAATTGGCCTCACCGTGGATAGCCCTTACACAGAAAATCTCTCCAGCAGAACAACCTGTCCATTCTACCTGTAGCTTCTGAAATAGGAATCGTCTACAACACCTGTTTTATGCAGCGTTTTTCCATGTATATGGTTTATCCACGCCGTCCATCCGTTTTTCCAGCTCATTTGAACAGTTCAGCCAAAAATTGAAGCATATCCAAGGCTCAAGTGGACCACACCACAGGAAACAGTGGGAATAGTGATTTCCACCATTGAAACCTTTCTAGGGCCCACAGTGATGTTTATATGTCATCTAACCTGTTCATAGGATCACAAAGACATGGATGAAGGGGAAAAAAAAATATAAGCGTGATCCAAAACTTCTGTGGCCTCAAGAAGTTTTCAATGGTAGACATTCAATTCACAATGTTTCCTATGGCGTGGTCCAAATTGATGCAAGGATGAACATGATGAGGTCGATCACCATCTTCCTCAATGATAACTACTCCGAATCAACAGAGCTTCTCTGGACTCCTCACAGAGACTTCTCAAATCCATGAGGAAAAAAAGTAAGAGAATAGAAATAAATTTTAATAAAATTCGAAATTGATTAATGAATGAATAAAAATGAGTTTGCATCCCTTTAAATAAGGGAACTAAGCAATAGAAAAGAAATCAGACTCAAACTACAACTAAAACTCCTAGAATCTATGACTTACTATAAATAGTAAACTTACTATTTATAAACGGTCGTGATGTCTACTAGTGTACAAGGTTTTTGGCCAAAAATAGTAAGTATCCTATTTGGCTTCACCAAACCGTTCTCCTAATTATTCTGAGCACTTTTCATGTTGGACACAACTCCTAAAGCCCAATGGATGAAGAATTATAATAAAACTAAAACTTACTATTTATAATAAAAATAAAAATAAAATAAAAAAATGATCGTCGATAAGGGGGTTTCTCGCAAATCTGGGCTGCATAACCCGGCATAGCTGAGTTGGTTGACTAAAGTAGCTCGTTCTACCCCAAAATCATATATTTTATATCAGATAATTCATTTCAGATTGCGAGATATGCCCGATCTAAGGTCTAACAGTCCAGATCACTTCTGTTGTCGACCGGGCCTTTTCTGATCCATCTTAGCCATGAAACTGTCCATGACCCGCTCTACATCACACTTGATCTTTGGATATGATTAATTTTTAGGTTCAATCTCTAGAGTTATCTATTAAAATGGATGGGCAGAGTGGATAAAATAAATAAAACAATGTAAGTACGCTTAGCAAAATGAGTTGGTAAGGCCGCTTCCGCGTAAGTATTAAAATTTTAAAAAAAAAAAAAAAAAAAAAATCAAAGCTCTAGCGAGGCCCACCATTTTATGTATGAAAAATCCAATCCATCCATATGGTGATAACTCCTATGTTTACCTTTCATACCAATAACCAACCCGATAAAATAAATAAATAAAAACTAAGAATGACCACTAAATTTGCTTGTAAAACCACTAAGTTTATGTAGTGTGGTCCACCTGAGTTATACGGATCAGCTGGTTTTGGTGCCTTCTCTCCATGTTGATGACTTACACTTTATTAACGTATTTAATGAAATCATGAAAAATACACCCCATGGTCAACCTACACACAAACCTACGGTTGGCATTCGGTGCGCGTGTGGATGACTGGAGTTTTTGATCTGGCTGATTTTTTGGGCCAGCCGTCTAGATCAAAGAGAGAACCTAATGGTCAGAATCGATTTTACATATACAACATGGCGGCCCAACAGAAAATGGACAGGTGTCGTAGACTATCATGGTCCGGTTCACGTATACACAGTTAAGGAGAGGAACACCCCACGTTCAGCTAGAAAAAGTCTGAACAACGGCTAAGATCTTCCAATTTGAGAGATATTGCTTGGTCCATGGACGGTGGTAGATAACAAACCAATGGTCTGGATCACGTCACCCAACCAGTGGGTCCAACTCGGCAACTCAATTAATAACTCAAGATACACCTGATCCATAGCTCAAGTGGTAGACCGAGCGAAAAATACCTCCTTTCAACACTGAAGTTTTGGTATTGATCCCTAGTGGGGGTGGCTAACAGTGAAGTGTGAACTGACGGTGGGGTGTAATAACAAGCTAACAAAAATAAATAAATAACTCAAGAAGTTATTGTTTAATTTTCCAGAGAGAATGCTGCAAACTGACCACTTGCTAGCTGAATTTTAGCCATTTCTTTTCTCAAGAACATAAAAGCTTTCCTAATCACATGTACCCTACAATCAATTAATCGCTGCGACTTTTGGGCCTTGCCCCAGCCACTCAATGGTCTTATAAGAGTAAGAGCAACGGTCAATTGCGAGTATTGAACACGTGCCTCAATTGTGATGTATGGCCGGTTGATGATTCATGGTGTATGGGCCATACTAGCACTACCTATGGTTGAAAAGAAAGAAAGAAAGAGTTCATTGAAATAACAAAAGCTATTTTATGGTACAAATCTTTTGCATAAAGTCGTATGTGGGTCCAAGTGATCAAGAAAGATTGTCATTTCCTTACCTAATAGGGAGCAAACCACCGTCATGCCTAAAAAGGAACCAAGGTCTCAGATGCTAAAGCACTTTGATAGCATGCATTGTTGATTATGTGGAGAGAGCTTGAAATAACTATTATCATAGATTTAGTTATACATAAATATAGATAGAGACGAGGTACATGGCCCGGTACGAGCTCCCACCATTACAAAATAAAGAGCTCGCCTTCATGTTAGGGATTAATGTGCAAAGCATTATAATAAATATGAGAAAAAAAAAGGAAAAAATATTGTAATTAAACTCAAACACTTGAACGAGATCATCTAAAGAAAATCTAATAACGAGAAACCAAATCAGAATCATGAAGTCTAAGTCCAAGTCTAAAATCAAAAATCCTTAAGAATTAAGAAAAATCTTTTTAATATATATGTGTGTGTGTGTGTGTGTGGCAAATACAATTATCTTGCAATAGAGTAGCACAATCATAAAAATAATAAATAATAAATAAATAAAATAAAAAGTAGCCAATACCCATATCTAGCAATTTTGGTCATGGAAGCCTGAAACCATGGCTATGATCATGGAGATTAACATGACTCCCTTAGAATTGTGTAATGGATGGTGGATGTATGTTATGATCGTAGCTAATTTAAAACCTACAAAGAGGTGTAGTAGAAAAGTTCATGCCTTTGTGGTAGACTAACAAGAGTTTCAATAAGAGGTCACAGGTTCGAGTACCTGTTGTGCTGAAATTCCATTGGTGTAAGTGTGTGCATGGGTGTGTGGGGATGCGAGTGCGTTTATAAAAAATTAAAAATTAAAAAGTAGTAGAATAGTCCAAAATGTAGTTGGATGGAAAAAGGTAAATTCATGTTCACCCCAGGAAAGGCTATTATATTAGCTAATGTTCTTCATATTTTAGATGCGTACAAGAATTTGGTCAAGATTTTAACTAACGTTGAACAAAATATTTTTTTTAATAGATTTATAAGTCAAATTAAATCATTATTATAAAGAATGTCTTTTTATTGAAAATGGTTGTACATATTATGAACATAGCATGTTTAAACTAAATATTGAATTAAATAAAACTTTTTTCTACTTACAAGGCGTGCATTATCTCTTTATAGCATAGTAGATTAGTTCCTATAAATATTAAATCCATTACACATGAATTCCTATGGTATAAATCCTACTTTAAAAAATGACGAACTTGAAATGTGTTAATCATGTTCATAGTTTAAGATAACTAGAAAACCTTCATAATATAGAAAAGAATTCTAAATTAATATGATTAATTCACTCTGATATATATGATCTTAAAGAAATTCTTGTTAAAGGAGGTAAGAAATGTTTTATTATCTTTATCAATGATCATTTTAAACATACATATATATATCTGTCAAGATCTAAAGATGAAGCATTTTTTAAATTCATGGTTTCAAAATAAAGTGAAAAATCAATTGAAAAAAATAAAAATAAAAAATCAGGCCTTAGAAGAAATAGTGGTTATGAATATACTAAAAGATTTTGGTAATTATTATGAATCTAATAAGTTATTCATGAAGTTTATGTTCACCAATTCACCTTAACAAAATGAGATATCAAGACGTAAAATATTATACCCTTAATTAATATGTTAAATGATATTTTACTTGTTTGGATCTTCTTCTTAACTTGTGAGGAGAAGCTTACTTAAAATCAAATCTAAGATAATTCCCTTTAAATTATGAAAATATATAAAATCAAATGTTAATATTATTTTATAGTATAGAATTGTCTTGCCCATGTTAAGCCAATAGATCTTAAAATGCATAAATTAGAAGTGAAAATCTCCAAATGTGTACTTATAGTGTACGTATCTCATAATAAAGCATACAAATTCCTAAATATTAATAAAAACATTAAAATTGAATATAAAGATGCAGAGTTCTTTTAAAATATTTTTCATTATAAATTAAAAAATAGCGGTAGTCATTCCGTTAGGAGTCCCTTTCTTATGAAATGAATGAGCCATTAAGCTTAAATCGTAGATATAAAAGAACATATATTTGAACTTGAAATTAGAACAAATAAACAACTTAAGATTATTAAGAAATATGGTTATAATTTTTATATGCTTCTATCCTGATTAAAAGATTACTTTGTGACATCCGAAGAAACCATGTGCTCATACGATACTATGTTTTGAAAATAATCTGTCATAAGTATTATTGAGTCCATCATCACTAAAACACGTGAAAATTGTCTTACCTCTTACAGTAAAAATCTTAGGTTGTAAATGGATATTCAAAATGAAATATAGGATTGATGGCTCAATAAAATATATAAGGTTATGCTAGTAGTCAAGAATTTTTAAAAAATAAAAATAAAAGTACAAATCACTTTAATACGTACTCCTTCATTTTTAAAATGGCATCATTCAAATTTTATTTTTCATTACTTCAACAATAATATTCTAATTAACCAAATAGACCTTAAAACTGTATTTTTAAATGGTGAACTAGAAGGAATATATATAAATTAACTTAAAATGTTTATCGAATTAGGTCAATAATGTAAAGTATATAGCCTTTTTAAAGTTCTTATATAGATTTAAATAAGCCCCTAGACAATAACATGAAAAAATTGATCAAGTGATATGTCTAATGGGTTTATAGGAAAGTAAAATATAAATTAATTACAAAGTGTCTAAAAACTCTGTAGTTACGGTTTGCCTATATGTAAATAATCTGTTTATCTTTGATACAAACTAAGAAATTAATAATGCACTTAAAACTTTCATATCTTCTCACTTTGATATAAAAATAAAAATCAATATAAATGAAGCCAACATATTTCTAACACAATCCCATTACATGGAAAAGATTTTAAGAGAGTTTACTTGTTATAAATATAGATATATGTGTATGTATTCCTTTTTACCATAAGTGTAAAACTTAAATAAAAATATTAATAAAAAAGTATTTCAAAATGAATATGATAGTGTCATTGCTAGTTTAGCATATGTTATAAATTGCACTGGGCCCAAACATCAATTTGAGTAAATATTTTAGTAATATGAGTTACATGCATTGAATTATAATTTATAAGGTCTCAAGGTATACTAAATGGACATGAAATTTTAGTATTCATCACCAAATATTACTAGTTGTAACTAAAGGTTACAGTAATGCATATTAGAGTTTAAAATCAGATGATTTCAAATTTACTAGTGACCATATCTTTACTATGATAGGTGGAGTTATTTCATGAAAATATGAAAAATAAACTTATATAGCTCATTTCATTATAGAATATAAAATAGTTGCTTTCGTAGCAGGTAGTGATTAGGAGGTTAAATAGATTTAAAATCTACTAATTGATATACCCTTCCAAGTAAAATTGATACCACCTATATCCATTCATTGTTAATAGCTTGCCGGCTTTATGTAAAACTAATAATAAGTATTATAATGTAAAATTCAATAAAAATTATTTAAAGCATGATTGTGTAAGACAAGTATTGAAAAATAGTGTTGTAATTTTATATTTATAAGAGCCAATGATAATAGAGGGCAAACTTCAACCTATAATCTATTTAGAAAAAAAGATGAAAAATATCGAGGGAGACCAGAAATTGGATCTCGGCTCACTTGTGTTATTGCATGCTGCGCAACAACTGGTATCAAAGCTATTGGTTTAGTTCAAGTGGAAGCGATGACGGAAGAAGGGAATACTAAAATTGAGAAGTTTGATGGTTCAAACTTTACCTTCTGAAAGATTATCTGTATCAAAAGAACCTTTATATTTCCCTAGGAGGAAAAGAGAAGAAACTAAAGAAGACAACAGATGATAAATAGTCTTTATTATATCGGAAGGCTTTAGGAACGATCCAACTCTCTTTGGCTAAGAGCATCGCCTTCAATATATCCAAGGTGAAAATCACAAAAGAATTAATGCAAGCTTTAGCTACGATATATGAAAAACTCTCAGCGTCCAAAAAGTTTCATCTTATGAAATGGTTATTCAACATGAAGATGTCAGATGGTGGGACCGTGGTTGAACATCTAAACGAGTTCAATACAATCACGAGCCAATTGGAATCCATTGGTATTACTTTTGAGGACGAGATCAGAGCGTTATTGATCTTGTCCAGTTTGCTAGACAGTTGGGATGGTTTAGTGATTACTGTGAACAATTCTTCATCGTCGACAAAGCTGAAGTTCGATGATGTGGCCAGTCTAATTCTCAGTGAATAATTTTTTTTAAAAAAAAGGCATCAGGAATTTCAGGGGATTCAGAGAATACTCTAAACGTTGAAGGAAGAGGAAGATCACTGAACAAATGAAGCAATAAACACGGACGTTCTAAGTCGAGAAAGAAGTCCAAGAGACCGAAAGACAAGGACGGGTGTTGGCATTGCAAGAAGAAGAGGCACATGAAACATGATTGCAGGGCGCCGAAGAAACAAGAAGGACGCTCTTAAGGTGGGAAGAATTCAGTGAATCTATCTGAGGAGAGTGACATAGGTGTTGATCTTATCTCTTGATGCAAGGAATGAGTCTTGGATCATAGACTCGGGTGCTTCGTTTCATGTCATTTCGTGTAAGAAAGTTCTACATGATTATATGTCAGGTAACTTTGGAAGAGTCTACTTAGGTGATGATGAGCCATGCAGTATTATTGGATAAGGAGACGTTCATTTAAGTCAGAAAGACGGAAAGACTTTGAGATTGAAGGATGTTAGACATATACCGAGTTTGAAACGAAATTTGATCTCAGTGGGGCAGTTAGCCAATACTGGTTATGTAATGATATTCACTAGTGATTCTTGGAATGTCATAAAAGGTGCCTTGGTGATATCTCGAGGTAAGAAGGAAAGTACTTTGTACGTGACTTCCAGATCGTATAGTTCACTCGCAGTCGTATCAACTGGAGTAAATAGGCAGTTATGACATCAGAGGTTGGGATATATGAGTGAGAAATGGATGAAAGTGTTATTATCAAAAGGGAAGCTACCAGGGCTGAAGTCTATTGACTTGAAATTCTGAAAAGACTGCGTGTATGGCAAGAAAAAGAGGGTAAGCTTCAAGAAAACAGGATGCACTCCAAAGACGCATCTGTTGGAGCTTATACACATTAATATGTAGGGACCGGCACAGGTATCATTTCTTGGTATCTCACGTTATTTTGTTTCTTTTATTGATGATACTATTAAAAAACTGTGTATCTATTTCTTAAAGCACAAATCTAATGTATTCGATGTATTTAAGAAATGAAAAGTAACGGTAGAAAACGAGATAGGTAAAACAGTAAAATGTCTTAGATCAAATAATGGGAGAAAATATTGTGATAAGAGGTTAAGGAGTATTGTGCAACAAATGAAATCAAACATCAGAAAATGATTCCAGGGACACTGCAGTAGAACGATGTGGCTGAGCGCATTAACAGGACTATCCTGGAGTGCGCCAAGAGCATAAGGTTACATGCAGGGTTGCCCAAGATGTTTTGGGCAGATGCTGTGAATACTGTCGTATATATCATTAATAGAAGTCCATCAGCACCATTGGATGGTAGGTTATCAAAAGAAACATGGACTAGGAAAGAAGTGAACCTTGCACATCTTAAAGTGTTCGGTTGCACTTCATATATTCACATTGATGCAAAATGCAGAAACAAGTTGGATGCGAAGTCCAAGAAGTGTACGTTTATAGGCTAAGGGAAGTATGATTTTGTCTACCAGTTTTGGAATACAAAGAACCAGAAAATTATCAGAAGCAAAGTCGTACTCTTCAATAAAAAAGTGATGCATAAGGACAGTGTACATCAAAAATAAAATAAGGCCGATGAGAAAGAATTAGTAGAGTTGGGAGAGTTAGCGAACATGGGTGTTACAGTGTCACAGGCTGAGCATGCATAGGAGCATAATGAGGCAGAGTCGCAGACACCAGTTATGAGGAGGTCTACTCGGGAGAGAAAATCAAAGGTCCCGTACTCACCCTCCTTAAATTATCTACTGCTAACAGATAATGGTGAACCAGAATATTTTGAAGAGGTATTACAGTTAGATACATGGGTTAAGTGGGAGCAGACCATGGATGATGAGATAGACTCTCTTGAGTCCAATTGTACGTGGGAGCTAGTCACTCTACTTAAGGGTAAGAAAGCACTTCATAACAAGTGAGTTTACAGACTGAAGGAGGAGCATGATGGTTTGAAATGGTACAAGGCCAGATTGGTTGTGAAAGAGTTTCAACAAAAAGCAGGTATTGACTTCATTGAAATATTTTCACCAGTAGTGAAAATGTCTATGATTCAGATGGGCTACAGAGAACTTACATCTAAAACAGTTAGATGTTAAGACAATATTTCTTCATGGGGGCCTTAAAGAAGAGATATACATACATCAGCCGACAGGATACGTGGTACCAGGAAAGGAGAACAAGGTATGTAAACTGAAAAAGAGTCTATATGGCTTAAAATAGGCCCCGAGATAATGGTACAAGAAATTCGACAGTTTCATGTCGAGAAACGGTTTTAGGAGATGTCATGCAGACCAATATTGCTATTTGAAGAAGTTTGATACGTCGTACATCATCCTTTTTCTATACGTTGATGATATGCTTGTGGTCAGATCAAGCATAAAGGACATCTCAAATTTCAAAAGACAATTGTCTAGAGAATTTGCCATGAAGAATTTGGGAGCTGTAAAATAAATCCTACACATGAGGATAAAGCGTGACAAAGAAAATAAGAAACTAGTTTTATCACAGACAGAGTACATAGTCAAGGTACTTGATCGATTCAGTATGGGAGGTGCTAAGCCGATTTGTACTCCATTAGACAACCACTTCAAGCTTTATAAAGAGCAAGGTACGAAGACATAGGAGGAACGGGACTACATGACTAAAGTCCCATACGCGTCAGCTATTAGGAGCTTCATGTATGCTATGGTGAGCACAAGGCCAGATATTGCTAAGCAGTGAGAGTTGTTAGCAGGTTCATGAACAACCCCAGGAAGGAATATTGGGAAGTTATGAAGTGGATCCTTAGATACCCAGTAGGTGCTGTGAATGTAGGGCTATGTTATGGAGGATCGAAAATCAAGCTACATGGCTACGTAGATTCAGATTTGGCAGGAGATATCGATAGCAAAAGAAGCACTACAGGGTATATCTTTACTCTTGGTAGTGCTGCAGTCAGTTGGGTCTCTCAATTACAGAAGATAGTATCCATCAGTACAACGAAAGCATAAAATGTTTCAACTACAGAAGCGTGCAAGGAGATGGTGTGGATGCAAGGTTTCATGAAAGAGTTGGGAAAGAAGCAAGCAGATTGCACGCTATACAGTGACAGTCAGAGTACAATAAGCTTGTTTAAGAATTCAACATTTCATTCAAGGACCAATCATATTAACATCAGATATCACTTCATACGTTCGTTACTGGAAGATGGATCGATAGATCTGAAAAAGATTCATATAAGTGAAAACCCTATGGATATGCTAACCAAGATAGTCACACGGGAGAAGCTGAATCTCTGTTCAGATTTGATTGGTCTTCAGGCTTGAAGACGAGGCGGTGGTGCACTCTAGATGTAGAAGACAAAGGATTATGGTGATGTGTCTCCAAGTGGGAGATTGTTGAGGTGTGAAGCCAGCACACCAATGCACCCGTTGTAAAACGGAGGTCTTTCACCGCGCTTCTCGGTCGGTTGAGGGGACTGCTCAAGTGGTCAAGTGGGCCGCTCGACCAGTCAAGGCGTTGGCTCGACTAGTTGAGGGTTACGCAGATTCTTTGCAAATTTGGTGTGGACTGCGTAATTTTGAGACGGTTTCGCAGAGGTGCGGAACGGAAGTTTCCTAAACTATAAATAAGAGTTCTAGGGTTATTCTAGGGTATGAAAAGGTATGAAAAAAAGATTTTGTAAAGCAAGGCTAAGGGTTTTCTATACATTTAAATTGAGTATATTGCTTGTAATCTTATTTTCTTCATAGTTAAAGTTTGCACCCGTGGTTTTTTACCCTTGTTGGGGTTTTTCTAAGTATATTCTATCTTGTGGTTTGTTGGTGTACCTGGATTCTACTTCTACATTATATTTCTTCATGTTTATCGTTTGTGGGTGAAACTGGAGATTGGATCTCGACTCACTTGCATTGTTGGCGTGCTATGCAACAACGGAATTTAAGTCTATAGAAAAATGGATAATTGAAAATGGCAACCCAACTTAAGGATTAAAGATTGTAAGAATTATATTTAATAAGAAAAATAAATTTTCATGTGATTATTGATAGAAACATGTTACATAAAATTTATTTTATTTTAAAAAAAAAATTATTTCTTTAAGTTTCTAACCGTTCATAAGTCATTGCCTCTAGGATGAAATGAAATACCAAAATTATTAGTCTGATACAAAATATGAGGCTGAACAAATGTTTCAGTGGTGGGCGTTCAATCCCCACTATTTCTTATCCTGCGGACCACTTGAGTATTCGATCCGCCTCATGGTTAAAAATGTGCTGAAAAAAAAAAAGGATGGATGGGGTGGATTTCTCACAAGCGTCTAGGTGGGCCCCTCCTAGCTTCTGTCAAGCATCACGGCAATCTGACTTCCTCTACCATATTCACGGTATGTACTGGCTCCACCACGTTCTTTATTTCTCAAGACACCATTGAGATATATATATATATATATATATATATATATATATATATATATATATATATATATATATATATATATATATTGTATATCCACGCCCTTCATCTGCTTTTCTAGAGAATTATGGATCATGGCCCCAAAAATTAAGAATATCCATATCTCTGGTGGACCACACTATAGGAAACAGTGGTGATGGAATGCCCACCATTAAAAACTTCTTGGGGGCCATCGAAATGTTTATTTGTTATCCAACCTGTTGATAAGGTCACAAATACCTGGATGAGGGACCACACAAATATTAGGTCAATACAAAACTTTTGTGGCCCCAAGAAGTTTTTAATAGTCAATCACTATTCTTTCCTCGGTGTGGTCCAATGAGATATGGATTTTCTTATTTTTCTGTTCTATACCCTAAAATGATCTATAGAAACGGATGAATGGCGTGTATATACAAAACAAAAACATAATGGTGCACCCATAGCCAAAGATGCACCAACCTCGTTCGTGACCTCATTTCCCATCCTAGGATAGCTAAGTAAGGGTGCACACGGTTCATTTCAGTCCAGTTCTCGAGTGAAATCGGAACAAACCATTCCTAACAATTTAAGGAAAATCAAACCAAAATCAAACCGTTTGCACTCTAGAACCAAACCTTAGGTATACATTTTTGGGCTTTTTACAATTCAGCCCAATAGCATGTTTTTTTATAATCCAACCCATGTCCATTCATGTTGTGATCCGTTTGATGTATTGTGTAGATAGTGTAAGGTGTGCAAAAAGACATTTACTGTAACAAGCAAAAGACGCATTATAAATCATAAATCATGAGTTAAATAGACAACAAAAAATACATTGTAAACTTATAAAATATCTTTAAGACAAGTCTAATTAAGCATGATAATTATGGTCTGGTTCCAAGTTCGATTCTACGCTCCGGTTCACAGTCCAGTTCGATTCTATATAACTTTAAATTGAAAACCGAACCAAACTAACCGATTCTTTGATTTTCAAAATCGGAACTAGAACCAGTGCACTTCAAAACCAAACCAAACCAAGCAGTTTAGTCAGTTCCAATTCAGTTTATCGATTCTACCAGTTCCATGTGCACCCCTACAGCTAAGGGACAGACAGATTAGATGGTATAGACTTTTTAATCCCACATTTTAATCTTATAATTGTGTTTAGTTAGGACAATCAAACAATGACAAATTGAAGTTTTGAAAACTGTGTCCATGCGTCAATGATTTTAGATAAATATGGCATATCCATTTTGGATTTGCAACATCCCACGCAGTCCAACTTAATTTCATTGACCACTTAAGCTCATTGAGCTATTGAGCACCCAGTTACTAGGTACGCAGTCCATCTCCCTCTGGCAGAGTATGATGGCTGATAGGCCGGCCTCAGAAATTGAACAAGGGAACATGAGTAATTAAAAATAAAATTTATAAAATTATGAGTTCCTATTCAGATGAATCTGAAATTTCACTTATCTGATCATCTGACCATCTGATTCTTGGACATTTATTGGACGGTTAAAAATGAAAAGTATCCGATGATATTATTTCAACAAACGTCCAAAAATCAGAGGTTAGGACTGCTACAGTATTTTATATTTTTTAAAAGGGAAAAACAGAAAATTCCACAATTTAATCTTGTTAATTTTACTTAATGTATGGTAAGTGTACAAGTTTTGAGTGCCCGTGTATGAAGCATCATACTCTGCCAGTGTATCAATTAACGCCCCCTTCCTCTACTTCATAAATTCCTAACCATTCAAAACCCCACCATTTGGCGGGAAAGAAAGAGCATAGCTTGTGTTTGCCTTCCTTCTTACATGGAAGAAGAAGAAGATCTATGCAAATCATCATTATTCTACTCGGATCAGCTCCTCTGCTACGCAGAAATCCTCCCACCTTCTCAGGTATTTTCATTTAAAAAAAAAAAAAATCAATACTAAAAATTTCTTGTTTTTCTTAGAATTTCCGTTTTTATGTTTTTTCGATCTGTTCTTCAGGTCCGGGCGAGAATCGAAGTAGCAGTCTTGAAATTTCTCAAGATCTTGACTTCTCCAGCTCCAGCTGTAACCGATCTTTCCCTGGTTCGAGCATTCCTCAATCTCTTTCACATCCCCTCACTATCTTGAAACTACAGATCTCAGTATTTTGACAGATTGAATCGTTTCTGATGGTGAAATGGAGGGGTTTTGAGCAACTCTTTTTTGCAGTACTTTTCAATTTTTGTTTATGATTAGGGAATGTTGGGGGGCTAAGAGAGAGTGTATGTGGGACAAGACTGTGGCGGTCTGTCGATCTAGACTGTACAGATCGTAGGGCCCATCGTTGATGGAGCATACCTTGGAAATTGTGAAGATCAAATGACTCTTAACTATCAAATTTATGGTAAAAATAAGTAGTGTTAGTCCAATTTAAACGGACAAATCAGATGGTTGGTATAAATAATCTGTGTGATCATAGTCATACAATGGGTCCTGTGATTTGGATGGTCCAGATTGCCATACCTCGTGTATGGTTGATGAGTGCTGTCACTAAAAATATAGGTGAATTATCACAGTATGATGTGATTAGTTCATTTCAGAAGGTTATTGCATAGTCAGGGCCACTCACCACCATGGATTAGCCAATGCCAAATATCAAAACTGATTGGATGATCCTAATCCATCCAATTGCTGGCCTATCAATGCAAAAAATGAAGAAAGATTGAACAGTCATGCAACTCTAATAACAAAAGAAAGAATTCTTTTCATTGGATGGTTGGGATCATTTTATCTCTACGATTTTAGGCTATGCCTATTTCACAGTGGACCTTTCAGATGAATTTGGGTACAGGGCTGACCTGTTTACTTAGTGGGCTGAAAATTGAGACATGGAGCCTCTGACTGTGGGGAAACATAGACAAAATTCAGGCTATCTCAGGCCCAGACTACTTGCAGCCCTTGCTGTAATGGCGTCTCTCAGTTCTGTTTCATGTGAATTCAAAATGGTGGGCTGGATTGACAGATCAATAGGAGTTTGAATAACAGCCATATGCGTCATGGGCTGCTCTGCCATGTTCCTTCAATCTTCCTATCTCATTCCTTCTGCACAAGGTCTCTCATGAGAACCCATGATACCAAGGCCTTCATTAGAGGTAATCACTAGTGGACCCCTAATTCCTCAAATAAAAGAACGAACACAATTTTTCATTGCTTCTGTTTTTTTATTTTGATTCTCATTTTAAATATCTGATGGTCCTACTGCCATGCATGGGACCCACCCTGAGCAATTGGACCATTCATCCTGCTGGTGGGACCCACTGGACCATATATTCATTGTGATCATGGTGGCCCATCCATGGTGGGTTTGACAGGATGAATGATTCCGAACATGGAGCATGGGCCCTGTGTATGTGGTGGGCCCAAGGATTCATGGTCCGGGAAACTACCAACCTTTCTTGTTTTGAATTGGATGAGCTTGATGGGTTTTCTCTAATGCAGTGTGGAAAGTCATGGAGCTCTGTCTCCAGATCCTGATTCAGGAAAAACAGGTCACCCAAAGGGAGCTCTTCTATAAGCTTCTCTGTGACTCCCCAGATTACTTCACTTCTCAAAGGCAGGTCAATGGAACTGTACAAGGTCACTCTCTTTGCTGCTTTTTTATTTCCTTCTTTTCCATCTTCTCTCATGGGTTCTCCTCAAAATCAGCTTTTCGAAAGCATCCCTTTTTTCCAATCTAAGAGAATTCTGGTGAATTATGCTGCAGATGTTGTTGCATTGCTCCGGTGCAGTCGCCAGAGTCTTGGGATTATGGCATCTAGCAGAGGCAACGTTGTTGGGCGCTTGTTGTTGCAGGTACAGCATTTCTGCCTTTTGGGTTTCCTTTCAAATTTCTCTGTAGTATCTGTCTTCTTCACTGCTGTTCCTATTCACTTCAAAGTTGCTCATTGAGACTCGTATGGACCTGTTTGGTAGGTGCCTAAAAATGGGTTCATCTCATTACAGTTAATCATATTTATGTACTAGAGATCATGATTGTTGATTATCAAGATTATTTTTAATCCTTGCTTTTATGGGAGACCATTGTGTAAAAGCCCAGCATGGATATGCAATGATCATCTATGATTTTTTAATCAAGTTTTCAGGATTTAAACACTGCCTCTTTCAAACAATCCTAGGACTGATTGTAGGCCACAAAATGGATGGTCAAAAACCAATAATTGTTCACTGATCTATGGTTGGAATTGTTCGAACGATCCGTCACATATCTGCAAAGGTGCCCACCAGAAGAAAGATCTGGATCATTGACACGTGTCCCCACCTGTAGTTATTCCTGGCCTCAATAAAAATATTAATTATGGGAGAGCATTGTGTAAAAGCCCTTGCATGTAAGGTACAGTAGAAGCCAGACGACATCTTACTCACTGGGCTTAAGAAAACTCTACAGCAGTACAATATTCATTCTTTTTCATGTAAATATGCTTAATGCAGCCTGCTTGCTGCTGTGTGTGATTTGAAACATGATCAAGGAGCCAAACCAAGAGATGGTGGACTGTTCTGTACTTGGGTCTTCCGGATATGCCATAACTGGGGACTTGAATTTGTTAAACAAATTGGTTATACAATCAGATGCTCGGTATATTATCGTGGTGGAGAAGGTAATATGCTTCTTTGGTGTTCTTTTACTGATTGAAACATCCTGTTTACATGCAGATGCTTGGCTTTGTTCTTATTTTTGGACCGTATATTTGTTTAGGATGCTATTTTCCAGAGGCTGGCTGAAGACTGCATATTCAATCAGGTCCCAAGCATTCTGATTACTGCCAAAGGATACCCAGATATTGCCACCAGGTAACCCAATAAGGCTCTAGATTAAGAAAATACATCATTTTTTATTTCTAAGATAATCCAGAATGAAGATTTTTTATTTTTTTTTTCTTTTGTTTTTCCTCTTTATAATATGCACAGTAAACCAGGTTTGAGTTTATATTATGATTAAGCAATCCAGTGCATTGGTCCATTTGGCCTCTTCATGGATGGAAATGATCCAAAAATCTTAATAGCATGATGCTAACCACTCCATTTGCGGCCTGCAACTAGACATCTCAAAAGAAATTCAGCAATGATCCATTTTCAACTTATGACAGAATGGTCACGAGCAACCTCTCAATTTAAGAATCAGTGAATAACTGGACCCATTTTTACAAATCAAAAACCTGAGTAAACTGTGAGGATCCTGATTTTTCATATTTCCTCTGGAATACCCAACTTTAGCTGTGTGCGTTTCTAGTTAATTAGAAGGATTGGTGTCCAGCATTTTCAGTTTATGGATGCTCGCATGGATCAAAGGTAGTTCTCAATCACGAGAATTGGAAGTTTGCAATGCCCCTTTAAAATGGATTGGGATCAAACTGTTTACCACAGTGTAATGAATGTTTTTATTGAAGCTGCTAGTCATTCAATTAATTGGACATGTAGATGTGTTATGTCAATATAATACTGCTGGAGGAAGTGCTAACAAGGGAAACGATGCAGGGTTGCAATGTTTTTTGATCGAGTTGGAAAAATAACAGCCTCATTTTTGTTTCTCCATCAATACTTATCTGAACCATACCAGAGGTAGGTTGAAGTGCTGATTACCCTCTTTATGAGTTGGCAATTAAGTTTTTAACCAGCTAGAGACAGCTGTCAACTACATGAATCTTGTTCCACCATTCCATTCTACCAAGGGTCATAACCTCAGTCAAACCATAGGTCATCAAGTATTTTCTTGCCACCTACACCCATGTCATTTTGGGCTTTCCCCTTGCCCTTTAGAGCCTTCAACTTGTACAAGCTCGCTCCTAACTGGCACAGTTCTTGGTCTCCGGAGCACATGACCAAACTGTGTAAGTCTACTTTTCCCTCATCTTATTACCTATTGTTGCGACTCATAAATTCCCTCAAATGCATTCAATTCTAATTCTTTCCTTCCTCATCTTCCCACTCATCTCTCAATTCCCTCATTTCTATTATACTCATCCTATGAACATGTTGTTCTTAAACTACCCAACATTCTGTCCCATAAAGCATGGTTGGTCTTACATCAATCCTATAAACTTTCCCTTTCAGTTTGAGTGGTACATGACGATCACAAAAACTCTAGGGGCATTTCTCCATTTCTTCCACCAAGTTTTAATCCTATGGGCAACATTCTTTTCAATTTCACCACTCTCATGAATTAAAGACCTGGTAATATTGAAAAATTATAAATGTTGTAGTCTTTGTGAGTTGTGCATAGTTTTGTCAAGTCACATCAACCAAATATTGAACAAGTATTCATCAAATCAAGTTTAGTTTGATTAAATTCTATCAAAAGTAGAGTTGACTGCCGAGTCAAGTCAATTTTTCCAACAGAAATTAGAAAAAAAAACTGTCCATGATGTTACACAAGGGTAAACCCAATTCAGATTAACTTAGAGATCCTATATAAGATGTGTTTAGATGCAATATTGTTTTAATGTGAAATCATTAATGAAGTGAACTAACCAAATTTCTATTTCCTTAGCATTGCTATTGAGTATCTAGGCTCCAAATTGCAATTTTGTTACTTTCAAGTTGGACTAGAAAGAAACACGACGGCAATTTGAGGGTGCTTCCTCATTTTGAATATTAGGAAACATCGCTGTTTTTTGACCTTTCTCATTGATTAAATTGAATATTCGCAGTTCAAGTTGCTTATGCATCCAAATGCAGCTTTAGAGTTTGGTAGATCTTATAACTATGTAACTCGCATTGATTTTTCTATGCCGTGTGTTATGTAAGTGACAAACTGACATGACATAACTCATCAATGGCAATATTAGCTAACCTTGGTCAAGCTAATGAACATAGCTCATAAAACTAGCTGCATCAATTTGAAATTTTCTTGCATTTAAGGTATTTTGTGGCAGCTTGCAAGGCTATAATATTCTGCCAGTGTGATGGTTGATACAAAGGCACTCAGAAATTGTATACACGTTGTACTTGTACATGAACTCAAATTAAACCGTCCAAAATGTGGGACCCACTGGAGTTGGGTCATCATCATCGAATACTTAGATTTTTGAATGATCTTGACTTTGATAAACAGCCATTTGTTTGTTTGATTCAAGCTGTTGACTATCCTTCATTTTTACTGTTCATCTATCAGCCAGTAAGGAATTCAAATCAATGCGATTTTTGGTTTACAAATAATCTAAATTGGGACCCACAATTTGCACAGTTCAATTTAGCTTATCTATATGCCATATGTTCAACTTTATGAGGGCATATATATCAATGATCACACACCGAAGGTGGATTAGCAGCTCTAGTGGTTAAAGAAAGAACAACAAACCAGGCAAAGCTAGGATCAAAGTTTTCTCATCATAGAATATCCTGCATACTTGCTGATGGTGTATGTGAAGTACCAAATCAATCAAATAGGCCCATGCAGGAGGATCAGGTCATACGATGCTGATTTTAGTGTTAGAAACTGAAGAAAATTCATCTGCTCATGTCTCGGAATGTGTTTATCTCCATGGTGAATGCATGAATAGATGCACATATTTACACACGCTATCCATCCTTCTGCATTTTCTTTTGCTCTTTATCCCTGTTAACTTTGAAATGCTTAAAAAATATCAGTTCTTTGGTAATTTGATAGCTGAACATGATCATTTGAACCAGGTTTCTTCTACATCGACTGAGCACAGAGTTTCCAGAACTACCGATCTTGGGATTGGTTGACTGGTGAAATTCAAATGACCTCTGATCATTGCATTGCATCAAATTATTGTTACACGCAGTAATTCATACATTTTAAATTTGAAGGAATCCAGCTGGACTAGCAATACTATGCACCTATAAGTTTGGAAGCATAGGGATGGGCTTGGAGGCATATAGATATGGTACTTTACACTAATATCTTGCTTAAAATACATCAGTTTCAAGCATATGAATGAATTTCAATAGTCATTCATTACCTTTTTTCAGCTTGCAATGTTAAGTGGTTAGGATTGAGAGGGGATGATCTAAAACTTGTACATCAACATTCATTTGTTATGTTGAAGCCACGTGACCTTCAAATAGCGAAAAGTATGATGTCCTCCGAAATGTTACAGGTAAATAAGTACACAGCAAAACATTTTAATCATCCATGAAGTCGGTGTTCGATACTTTCTAGTGTTATAACAGCTCTTAAGTTCTTCATTTTGTAAAGAGATGTGCTCTTACAACTCGTGCTTTATAGTTCTACAAATTGTCATCCCAGCATATACGTGACAAACATGCATGACCATTGGTTTGGTGAGCCCCACCTTGATGACCTATGAGCCAGCAATCATATTGATTTATCCAACTCTTAACCATTCATTTGATCTCTTTCATTGAATCTGAACTGTGGCTTCTCTGATCTGATAGCTACCTCTGGCTGACCACCTTGCTTCTTGGGACCCATCCTTTAGGTTGCCCTCTAAATCAATGCTCTTGATCACAATATTGTAAGTTCCATACTATAGTAGCATATCTGAATTGCATGCATTGGTCCTGCATTTTTCTGCTCCATAACCTCCCGAGCATAAAAGTATCTCTGCATTCTTTCTGCATCCTAGTGAAATTATGCGCCATAGGTTGTCCCTGTCATATGGTAAGTCCCTTGTTGAAGTTCAATGCTTGAAACTGTTTCTTGGCTGATGTTTGATATGAAGGACACCTACCAAGCAGAGTTGACGTCGATGCTTCAGAGCGGTCAAAGGGTGGAGATTGAAGCTCTCTATTCCCATGGATATGATTTCCTGGCAAAGTACATTGTGAGGAAGATTGTACAAGCTGATTACATCTAAGCCCATAGCCAGAACGATCATCAGATGGAGCCTACCATCTATGTCCCATGGACCAGAATCAAGTGAAATGCTTAAAAAATATCAGTTCTTTGGTAATTTGATAGGTGGCCTGATTTCAAAGCCACGGCATTTAACAGTGTGCCCCACTTGATAAAGGGCCCAGATCTTACACGTAAACATTTTTGCACTTGATTGCTCTTTGTTTTTTCAATTTCTTACTTTCGTGTACTTATTGTATTGGAAAGATTCATACGGTAGGCTGGTAGAGCCTTATTCCACATTCAACTGAAGGTTGCAATTCAAATTCAAAACTAGAAGTGCGCATGTGATCCAAAGAAGAAATTTGATCTGAAAATGACAATGTCTTTAAAGGCGGTATGCAATCAAACACTTAGAAAGTGAAGAAGGGTCATATGTTAAGTGGATGAATGATGCTGATTGTTGTTTCTCATACCCAACGCCAAGTTTGTGCATTCCTTCATGACCTTCTCTATTGGCCAGCTATTGAAAGGCTGGGATTTTTCGATACAGGATACGTTTGGTACAACCAAGCTGGGGCCTATAATATAAACAGTTTGGATCATTGAACATCAGCCTAATTATACAAATCGAAATCCCAATCGGAACTGTAGAAACTTTGGGTCTGAGAACATTGTATAATGAAAACTGATCACTAGCGACCAGTTGTAGGTTAACCTACAACTTCCTTACAAACCTTTTTCCCATTGAAAATATGAGAACTAATCACCTACAACTAGTAGTATGGTATTACCCATTCTTTATGCCTTCAAAAGGGGGGCTGTAGGTTAGTTTGGCCTATGACCCTGCAATATATGATATTTTCTAGGGCCAAATTAAATACCAAAATTATAGTCATTCAAAAATGGGTTTTTGGCATACAACCAATTGTAGGTGATCATTTATCTACCAATTGTAGGTGATCATTTGTCTTGTCTGATATAATTTCACTATAAAAGTATGTGAGTACTCTAAAATGAAAACAAGGGGCACCAGAAAGATAGTTGTGCTACCTACAAAATGCATAACTGGTGGCATCCATTGCGAAATGAATAAGTAAAATTGATCTACCAAAGCAAGGGTTGCAACTGACAGCCCGGATTGGACTGGCCTGATCCGTTTTCTAACTCAAGATGGGTCAGGTAGTTGGGTTATGTTCATGTTGTATTTTTTCTAAGTGGATTTAAATTAGGGTTGTTTACAGGTTGACTCATAAACAGGGTTTAAAGTATCCTCTAAAAACGGTATGCATTGCCTGATACCTACGGGTGTTAACATGAATGATATAGCTGTATCAGCCTGAAACAGCCCAAAATAGCCAAATATAGATTGTTACAACTGGGTATTGGTGGTGAGCAACATGTTACCAGATACACGGACTTTAAACCTTGCTTATAAAATGGTCTGATTTGACCTGAACCTACATTCTCAACCTAACCTAGCTTGACTTTAGGAAGTTTGTGTCATCTAAGGCCCGGATCTTCCTTTCAGTTATCTGAATCAAGTCCCATCGTTGTAAGGGAAGAAAGAAAATGGCAATGTGGTGGGTGATTCATGGGTACTTAGAAATTACAAAATTTGTTTACATGGCATAAAAGTATATCAAATTAGATTGTTCAAGTTATGAATCCTAATTTAGATGCATCATGGACAAAAAATTATGGCTTATTGGATTATTTTCATATTGGTGGATGTTTGTTGGACAGTTAAAAAAGGAACTATCCAACGGTCGTATTTCAATAAACAAGCATCCAAAAAGAATCAGAGATCGGGATTGTTCAGCCAATGTTATTTTGGGTCTTTGGCTTAGGGACAGTAGATTCCATAATTTAGCTGGTTTAAATTGTGTTAATTTATGCCACTTGTACAACCTCTAAGTGTCTGCCTATCAAGCATCATACTTTGACAGGGTATCAGATAACACCCCTTAACACAAACTCTCATATCAAGCGTCATACTAATTTTGGGGGGCTTTTCTAGCTGAATGTGGACAGTTGCTGTAACAAGGATGTTGTGATGGATAAGTGGTAAGATAAGGAAGGATAGAATTAGAAATGAAAGCATTCGAGGGAACTTAGGAATAGTATGAATATATAATAAGAAAAGGAAAAGCAGACTTGGATGGTTTCATCTTGTGCAATGGAAACCAAAAGCTCAAAAGCTGCGCCAGTTTGAAAGAAGTGAGCGAGTGCAAGTCGAAAGCTCTAAAAGGGGAAGAGAAAGACCCAAGAAGATGTGAGAGAAGATGGTAAGAAAATACGTGATGACTTATGATTGGCCCTGATAGAGAGAAATGGTGGAAAAAAGATTCATGTGGCCGAACCCAATTAGTTGGTATAAAGCTTAGATGATAATAATGATGAATTTCATCTTATCTTGGTCAAGGAAAAAAAAATAGTTAAAATAATAATAATAATAATAAGGGGGTGGCTTCAATTCACCCACCCTCTCATGTTTTGCTCGGGGACTTTTCATTTAAAGCTACCACTGATATCTACATTAGCGTGCAGATCAAGTTCAGAAGCTGGTCCTCCTATCCTTCCTGTCTATGCTCCATGCATATATGCAGCTTCTGTTGCTTGCAGGATTCAGCACGTCCTGGACGTGGATTGCGTCCTTCCCCTGCCAAGACGGACTCCATGCTGGTAGGGACTCTGTGGGGTCTGTAGTGATGTATGTGTTTTATCCACAGACATCTATCTATTTTAACAGATTATTTTTAAGGCATGATCTCAAAAGGATGCAGATCCAAGGCTAATGTGTGTGACGACATACACCAAAGGAAGCAGTGGTGATAATGAGGCTTCTTAAAGCCCCACAGAGCCCCTGCAAGAACCTTGCAGGGGTTGGATGCAATCCACGTCCGCAAGTCCCTTGCTCTTATTTTATTTATGCGGCTTTTGCTCAGATGCCTGCTATGTGCAGGCAAGCCTTGTTACGATCCCAACGGTCTGACGTTTCGTCAGTACTGGGGCTTTTGATCCATCAGACAAGTAGAAAAGTAAAAAAGCTTTTAAAAAATTATTACTATAAGTAGTTTTTAGCAATAAGTTATTTTTACAATTTTGCTAACCAAACTAACCTAAGCTTCGTTGTTGTTTTCTTTTTTTTTATTTTATTTTTTTTTTGAGGGGGGGGGGGGGGAACTGTCAGTACACACTTCAGTGTTAGCCACTCCCACTAGGGAATCAATACCACGACTTAGTGTTGAAAAGCTATCTTCACTCAGTCTACCACTTAATAGCTTAACCCAAGTTAAAAAGTAACTTTTCGATCTCTCTTGCAAAGTCGCTATTTGATTCCTCCCAAAGGCATCTCTTTCTTCTTCTTTTTCTTTTCTTTTTTTTTTTTTTTTTTACTCTTCTTTAACAGACATTGAAGATTGATCCGTTGAGTCATGCCAATTGGTATGAAGTTGACCGAGTCACAGTCATCTGCAAGCTTCAAAGAGACTCACAGCTCAAATCTCCCCGAGTCAAGTTGACTAAGTTGACTGGGCTGAGTTTTAAGTTAAGCCACTTGAGTTTTAGAACTATTGGCTCAAGGACCTGCTATCAATGTGGAGTTTTTAAGGTTTAAATCAATGTATCGAGTCTTATATCGTTCACTGGTGAAATGATCCGTATTGCCGCTGTATCATGCTGTTTCGCCCCTAGTCGGGCCAATACAGCTGCATCATTCATAGGTGATACCAGTATATATCAGGCTTTATATGCTGGTGTATGGACAAATATTCATCTGCTGACTCTTCATTCTACTGTTATCACATTGCAAACAGCCTTGGTCTGTCATGATGGCTGTCCACGGCTCATCACAAGGTATAGAATGATCTCTTTGGCCTTAGCTGTTCAGTGAGGTGTTTTAGAGCCTCAAGAGGTGTAGCTTAGGATCCCCATCAGCTGACCTATGCTCTTCATGTGCTGCTGGTACTTGAAGGCTAGCCAATAGATTTCCAGTCTTGGCGTCCCTTTTGAGTCTGAGTCAACTCATCCCAATCACACCTGACTTGGATGAGTCTAAAACCATGGATGGTGTTGTCTTTTACTCGTGGTGATCATGTCTGCTCTTGTGCCATGGCTTTGGAGTAATGCTGCTGAATGGTTTGTGCTCAGTTGCTGCTCATCAAACTCTTCAGCGGCCTGGGCTCTCCAGGATTGTAGACTATTGGATCATGATCTACGCTGCGGCCTCCTTTGTTGTTGATGCATGCAGCAGGATCCCATGGCAGCTTGTTTTCCACCTGGCTGCCCCTTGTCCTCATCTCCTCTGGCAGGGATTGAGTCCCTCCTCTTAGCTTGTGCCTTCTCCGGTCGAGCTCTTCGGATTGGGGACTCGTTTGTTAGCCTGGGCATTAATAGTATGGCTCACACCACATGTTTTTCTAGTTATTTGATTAGGACTTTCGTATCTTTCTCCTCTTTGGTCCTTCAGATGTAAGGCCTATTTTTTGCAGGCATGTCTTGGGTCCTTTCTCTTTGTATGTTGCATTCTTTTTGCAATAGATTTATTTTATCTAGTAAGAGGGAAAAATCTGCAACAGATGTTCACACCGGGCTCGAGTGAGCCTGTTGAATGCAGGGGCATACTGGGAGTGAGCGGCCTGTGTGAGGTAGATAGCTTCTGTGAGGCAGAACCCATGTGAAGTAAGACCCACTAACATAATTCAGCGAGGACCTAACCCATAGGATGTAGAGGCTGCGCTATGAGATGAAAGGATTAATTCACCATGCTTTTTGAGTTTTAAGCTTTTGGAGCAAGTGGTTCAGTCTTTCAACCCATATACTACCAAAGGTGGCACATGGGCTGCTCTCAGCTAGAACCACATGACCATCCATTTTCAGTTGGGGTCCCCAAGCAATTCACTGGTCGCATCATTTGATTTTCCAGAGGTCCTGTCTGATTCCAGAATCTGTAGTGTATATGCACAGCCATTCACAGAAGCAATGGGACCATCCATTTTCATTTGGGTGACCCCTGCACCATACATTGGTGAGCCCACTTGTACCCAATCCCTTCAGTGAATGGATCAAAATGACCCCGGAAACCATTGCTTCAGCGTGTAGATGGATGGATTGGAGTGGGCCCCAAAAAAAACCCAAAAAAATAACAGAGACAGTTACATCATCACCACATGGATGCATGTGAATGACAACTGGAATGCTAATCATACACAAGTGAAACTGTCCCTTTACACACACCACACATACAACATCCCGGCCACTCATCAAACAGGCCCCATCATAGATATGAACCAGCCCAAAAATAGGCTGGCCAGAGTCCTAACCACTCTTGATAAAAGCAGGGAATGTCCCCATTCTCACTGTCCATCAAAAAATACTAACATCTGTGAACATCTTCAAACCACATTATGTTTTTCCTCAAACCAAGCAGTTAGGTTCATCCATCCAGCCTATCTTACAGCATGTGCAACCACAATGGGACCCGCCGAAATTAGCATCCTTGATATGTGCAAGTACCAAAGGTTGTCCTGTATGGATTGGCATTGCCCTCAACCTTGAGCACCAGCAGAATGATTGTTATTTGTTACGATACAATAAACACGTCACATGTATTAGCCAAGATCTTGAACAAAACCCATCATCCATTTACATAAACCTTACAACGATACAGTAAAAAAAGACTCAAGCTTGAAACACAAACACAAATCCCTGTACAGGTAACCTCCATAGTCACGTGCCGAAGAGCTCACACCACATCCTATCATTGGATTTCTAAAGCTACTCTCTTTGAGAAAAATGACAGCAGAAATGGCAGTACCATTCTCCATTTGAAAAAGGCTGCAGCCAATGGAAGCCTATTATACAATACGTGATATGTTTGGTAGTTAAAGCGTCTTTGATATAGGACCTTAGTGATCGTTCTCCTTTGGCCTGGAAAGTTAACTTACAGTCAAATAAGATGTGCAGCAATAAAGAGAAATAGGGTCCCATATGTGCGGCAATCCAGACCGCTGATCTGATGTGCCCAGTCATAGGTCTGAAACTCTTCCAGATTGGAAATTCTACCCCATGGTTTCCATCAATCTTTAGCCTTTTTTTACAACTGAGTGCAGATTGTAGAAGTATTGTTTGCTAAACCATCTATTTGCAGAGTGCAGTTCGAGGAACCGGGATTTTCCTATCCTATCCACAGCAGGATCAACAGTCTGGATCACTGAAACCTGGGCCCCACATGTATAAAGTTTCGAGACAGAAAGAAATGGTCAGGCACATATAAGAAGGTTAGCTTTTCATACCTGGAAGGAGTCTTCTCAGACTCATCGGCATGGGGGGGCTTGTTTGCATTACCAGATTTAGCTTCGTCGGATTCAACCTCATATGACGAGAGCAACCTCCTCTGCATCAATCAACGCCCTGAATTTAGTCTTTTCACATTCTCTATCTCGTCGTGAAGGAGCTTGCTGAGTCTTCTTAACATTAAATGTGCTTCATATGCTTGGGGAGATGAAGTGTATACACATGCTATGTTACTCATGTTCGGTATGGTTGTGGTAGCATCCAAGTCACAGGCTTGCCTAACCACCCAAATTTTACTTTTTAATATTTTAAATAATAAAATTATTTTAAAATATTTTTATTAATTTTGAATATGCTTTTACAATTTTTTTTTATTATGAGAAATGCTCTGGTGCTCTCAGAGCACTATAAGTTATAATGCTCCTAGTTGTATTGGGACACTCAGACAATCCGATCGCTTTATCTAGACTGTACATCAGGTCCAACACAAATTTTATGGGCTACCATACAATATCACATTAACCTAACAATTGTACCCATCTGATCATTAACCTTTAATTTGGACAGTCCAGATCATTCACACAAAATAGGGCCAATCAAAATTTTGATCCGTCTATCTGTAGGAGCCCGTCATAGATTGCTTATGATTCGAAAGAGTCACTTTTGTCAAGCAATCCTAACCATCCCACCCATGGCTTGGAAAAAGGATGGCTACAAAAATAAGGATAAATTAGGGACAGATTGGATCATCATATCAGCGAGATTTTTGCAAAGTAGCCCATAGAATTTGTTCTGGATTGTCTAAGTGTCCCCACACAACTACATGCATTATAACTTACAGATAGTGCTATGAGAGCCCCAGAGCATTTTTCTATTATTTCTCATAGGAATATACTCTGTACAATTTTCAATTATGTTTAACGCAAACATATTCTCTACAATTTTTTTAAACTATTTTTCATGCAAACATATTCCGTACGCAGTAGACATCCAACATGGATCCCATACCCATACCCATGTTGTGCCATATCGGGGAGAGGTACTATGAGTGATTGAAAGATCCAGGCATTATTGCACATACGCACAGACACTAACTGCACATGATTGGACATTTAATGTTAAAGTTTTTGGACCAAGGACAACAGTTAGAATGAATAAAAGACAGAATCTAATAATCCTGCTCACTGTAGGTTCCACACAGATTATCTACTAGTTGTCCAGTGTTGATAGGTTTCTCCAATGTCCACCTTTAGCAATAATTCAATTGAATATATAGACTAGTTAACCAAAATGGAGGTAGGGCCGATTTAATTCATAATGACCAACCAATAATTGCAATTCACATTTCCAGTTCAGCATCTGAATTGTAGTTTGGGGGATCGGTCCTTCACCATGGATGGAACAGGGTTCACCCACTTGAGTAATTTCCACAATGCCACTTTAGTTATTGCAAAGAAACTTGTGTTTTTTGTTTTTTCTTTTTTCTTTTTGAAGGCCAACAAATTTTGTTTTAGTGAGAAAAAGATGGATAAAGATGCATGATGAACCAATAGGGAGCGACCCCCTCTCATCGCCCCATACTCAAGTCAGCTAGCCACATTCTTAGCATCACTCAGAAGACATGGCATTTAGCTCTCAAATAGACCAAAAACAATCTGATCTCTAAAATACAAGCAAGCCCCTATGGACCAAATATATACAACCCAACCCACATCCTAACTGGTAGAGCGTCACCATTATAATCAGCTTTTTCTAGAGTATAAAGACAAGAAGATACACAACTCTTCTATCAAAGCGAGCACAACACCTTCAGCCTCCCCTTGGCAAATAGACCAGAGAACTGTCACAACCTATATCATTTCTCAGTAAACTGCCAATCCCAGCTTGACCTGGTTTTCCCATAAAGCACCCAGCAAAATTAAGCTTTAAGAAAACAAGAGGGGGCAGTTCTCACTTGCCTTTGGCTTTCTTCTTAATACCCTCACCTTGAAACCTCACTTTCCAATCTCGAAGAACATTTGAATGGAAGTGCACCTGACCTTGAGTCTGCCGATAGACAACTGATAATCAGTATCTTCTTTTTAATCAAGTCAATGAAGTAACTTCATTCTCCAAGATCCTTCCATTCCCTTCTTTCCAGAGGCCCCACAAGATAGCATATGGCACCATACTCCAAAGCATTTCTCTTTTTACCTAAAACGGACTGGCGGACCACCTATGAATCAACTCTTTGAGGTTCCTGTTAATGTGTCCAACTCACCCCAAAAGGTTCGAAAAAGTGATAGCATGTGGATCTCACCACAGAGCAATGAGGAAGCATATGATCCATACTACCCATCAATCCAAAACAAGATGCACATGTTAGGAAATGCTTGTTGGTACTTCCTGAGATTCCCAAGAGCAAGGATTTTATTCTCTGTAGCCAGCCATGCAAAAGATTGAACTCCAAATAGTGTGAGGCTCTGGAAAAATCTAGCACAGCGAGCCTCAGCCCCATCACAAGAAAAAATGGTCTGAGAGAACTCAATCCCAATTCCTTGCTTGTCAACTATCACTTTTCACATTTTAGTGCAAGAACATCCCACTATGAAACTTTGTAAGCTGCTCATGCATGAGCATGACTACAATTTGTAGTGGGATGATTAGGGTGTATTGGGTTTTGCCAGAGAATATCAAGGAGTTGTTTGAGATAGTGCCTACTAGTTGTGGCGTAAAGGACCAAATCCTTTTTCAAGATGTCATGTGAAACTGAAGGATTTTGGATTTTAGTGGGTTATATGGTGGTTGCTTTCCAATTTTGTGCCTCGTGAGGCTAGCAAGTTAGCATATTAATCTTGCCAAGAGGTGTCCATGAGCTCTACTTGTATAGGGCATTCCCTGCCATTGCCTTCATGCATCCTTTCCTTTCGATGTAGTTGTGCATCCGAAAAAGGACAATGCTTCAGAAACAGCTTTTTTTCTTTTTCATTTTTCATTTTTTTTTTTTTGCTTTTTAATTGGTAACAAAAGAAAATATTAACCTGCATAGAGAGAGCATTACATCCAAAATTCCATACTGTGAAATCATCCATCCACATGCATGATGCGTGCATTGGCATATTAAGCAGAAGGTCTCCTGTATTTCTGGTATCAATTTTTATTTTTATTTTGCCTCTACTACTAGGCTGACAAGCACCATGCCAACAACCAAGGTCTTAGCTAATCATGCATTTGCTGTTTTGTGACTTCTACATTCACTTGTGTCAACATCCCTTTATATTGTGTCACTAGATATCTGATTGGTAACATTAAGGTGTCTTACCATGTCCAGTATCCTGGGTGCAAAGTGCAAGGTTTTTACCAGTCATGTTTTTTTTTTTTTTTAAAGGTAATAATTTCATTACGAAAGCACTGCCACTGTACAAACGGACTATATACAGGGGAAAAAAGAAAAGGAGAGAGCCTACTGTGAAACCCCCTGGAAGTGGGACGGGATATTTGCCCCCAATCCCAACTCCATAACAAAAAGTTTTGCCCGCCTAAATACATCTATAGCACTCCCCTTTTTGTTATTTAAACACTGATCATTACTTTCCAGCCATACCGCCCATAGGCCCACAAGCATACTCAACCTCCATAACCTCTCCCTTGATTTCCCAATATCCTCTCCGTGCCAAGAGAAGAAGAAAGTAACTATTGACCTCAGAAACACCCGAAGCACCCCGAAAAGTTGTAGCAAAAGTCTCCACACCACCCCAGCCAAAGGACAAAGAAGGAACAAATGGTTCACCAATTCTGCATCTTTGTAACAAAGCAAGCACATATTCAGGAGCACCATATTCCTCTTAGCCAAATTGTCTATAGTTAATACCTTATTCCTGCCTACAAGCCACCCATAAACCGCCACCTTTGACGGCGCGTTGTAGCTCCAAACAAAAGTCATCGCAGCCCTCCCTACAAGTACCTCATTATCACTTAAAACATGATATAGGGATTTCACTGAGAATTAGCCCAATTTATCTTTTAACCAACTGAGCAAACCCAAGCTTGAAACTGTCGGACACGCCTTCAAAGCCAACAGAAGAAGATCTACCAAGTCTTGGGCTTCTTAATCAGAGAGATTCCTACGGCATGGGGGGACCCAATTACATTGTCACCCCTCCAAGAAAAACAACTAGCCACATTCAGCTCTGCTTCCCTAGCTATCCCCGCCAGTCTCGGGGAACCTATCACATAGCTTACTTTTTCCAACCCACCTATCCTCCCAAAAGCAAATATTTTCCCCATCCCCCAATTTAAAACCTATCCCTTCCAAGGTGTTCCGTAATGGTAAAGGTGGCCGTAACGGTCACCACCGTTACCTTTACGATACAGGGCATAACGGCTGTTACAACCCCATAACGGCCGTTATGGTCTCTCTTTTTTATTTTATTTTTATTTATTGAAAAAACTCCCGAAAAACCTACATCTGCCCCGTAATGTTGATTAAAAAGTATGAAAAACCTGTATATGTCCCGTAATAGACCATTACGGGGCTATTACAGGTCATTGTTTTCCATAACGGCTGTTACGGCCGTTACGACCCCGTAACGAATAACGGTTGCCACCATTACCTTTACGTAACGGCCTTTATGGCCCCATAATGGCTTTTACGGCACACCATGATCCCTTCCCAGACCCTATGTTTCAAGGATGACACCGATTTCCAAAAGTAAGAAGATTGTTACAAAGAGGAGGATTTGGTCCACCTCCCACTAGCTTCTACCGTATACTTCCTTTCTAAACACTTCCTCCATCGAGAACCCACCTCCACCCCAAATCACCACACCCATTTCCCAAGTAGCACTAAGTTCAACTCCTGAAGCATCCTAATACCCGCTCCTCCTTGATCATACAGTTTGCACACCTCCTCCCACTTCACAAGATGAAACTTATGTTACTCTGCCAACCATTTCCACAAGAAATCCCTCCTTGGCTTTTCCAAAGCATTTAGAACCGACTTTGGGCATTTGAAAAGCGACATAAAGTAAACTAGAAGATTTGACATTAACACCTTTATCACGTTGTTCTCCCACCCAGTGATAGATATCTAGATTCCACTTGGACATCTTGCTTTCGCACCACTCGATAACTGTGTACTCCATGTACCTAGCCGATCTACCGATACATAATGGGAGCCCTAGATATGTGGTCGAAAAAGACCCCTCCCTACAACCAACACTGAAGAGAAACTCCAAATTTCTTCATCAAAAATACGAGCCCCTACAAGCTCACTTTTGCTAATGTTCGCCTTCAAACCAGAAACCACCTCAAAACTAATCACTATCAAATGAAGATTTTGCACTTTAAATTCGTCTGCCATTCAGAATAGCAACATGTCATCTCAATACTGTAAATGCGAAAATAAAGACCACCTCTCCACTATCTTCTTCACAAACCCTTCCACCTCTAACCATGCTAACTCAAATCTACAAGGCCGATGACCCCAATCCAGTGTTCGAAATATCGGTACCGCACAATGTATCACACCCTTGGGATACAGATATGTATCAGTTATCGCACGGGATATATCATTTGTATCGTATAGTTTATCGCACTTTTTGGGAAATATGGGTAAACATTAGCAAAATGGTTGAATTTTTTTATGAAACTTCAGAGATTATTTAAAAAGACCTTAATGCACACTTTTAAATCATAAAATATTAAAAAAGAAGTGCACATAATAAATTTCCTTTGTATAAGGTACTAAGTTATGCGTTATCTGATTAAACTAAGGTAAACATATTTAAATATGATGCATACCATTTATAAATGTATAAAGATATGTATGAAAATGAGTCACATCCAAACATCAATTGGAATTCATTTTAACATGTCATTTTAGGGCATGGGCCGAAAAATAAGGCAGATCCAAATCTGAGGTGGACCACACCACACAAAATAGTGTTCATCGAATGATCACCATTAAACTATTTTGGGGCTATAAATTTTTTGGATAAAGCTAATATTTATGTTTTCCCATCAAGGTTTGTCAAACCTCATGGATAGATTGGATGGCAAATAAACATTACAGTGGGCCCTAAAAAGCTTCAATGGTGGACATCATTGCCACCACATTTTCTTGTAGTATGGTACACTTGATCCTTAATCCGTCTCCTTTTTAGGCTCATGCCTTAAAATTACTTATGAAAATGGATGGAGGGTGTGGGTTGGCTGGTGTACCACACGAGGTATAGGCATGTGTCGTGCGAAGATGGGACGCAGATTTCCTACTAAATCCTTTCGTAGGAGTGGGGCACACCGTGATGTTTGTGAGAAATCTACTCCATCCATCAGTTTTGTGAGCTTATTTTAAGACTTAAGGCAAAAATTGAGCAGGATCCAAGACTCAAGTGGGCCGCACTAAAGAAAAAGGTGGGTAGGGAAATTCCTACCGTTGAAACCTTCTTGGGTCGACAGTGATGTTTACATTCCATCCATACCGTTCATTACGTCATTACTACTGGGATGAATTGAAAACCCAAATATTAGACTGATTTAAAACCTGTGGCCCCATGAATATTTCAACTGTGGACCTTCAATCCTCACGTTTTTGGCCTACTTGAGTCTTGGATCCGGCTCATTTTTGGCCCTATGTCTTAAAATGTGCTCAAAAAACGGATGGACGGAGTGGATTTCTCACAAACATCACGGTGGCCCCCACCTAAGTTTCCAACACATGAACTTCATGCACCCAGACAAGCACTGCAATCGTCCACGAGTTGTATAAATAGTTCAAAGGAGATCAGAGTTACATGGCCCCACCAATAATGTATTTATTATATCCACACCGTTCATCCATTTGAAGAGATCATTTTAGATCACGAACCCAAAAATGAGTGACATCCAAACCTCAATTGGACCACACCACAGATAGCAGTGAGGACAATGATTCTCACCGTTATAACATTCATAGGGTCCACCATAACGTTCGTTTTCCATCCAATTTGTTCATGAGGTCACAAAGACCTTAATGAATAGGAAAAACAAATATCATACGATCCAAGACTTATGCGACCCCAAAAGGGTTTCAATGGTGGACGTTCAATATCCCGCTGCTTTTTTCCAGTGTGGTCCACTTGATCTTTGGATCTGTCTTATTTTTTGGACAAAGCCTTACGACGAGCTCGCCAAATGGACGAACGGTTTGGATATAATATATACCTCATGATGGGACCCACATAATTTGGTGACATCAACACGGTCAGTGACGTGCGATGCACCAGTCCGTCTGCCTCCTCTGAATAAGGGCCCGGGGCCCTTTTTTTTCAAAGCAGAGAGGGTTCCAGAACACCGGAACCCTAAAATCTCTCCCAAATGCTGATGATTTCGAGGATTTCGACAGATTTCGCGACCAAATCTCTCCAAATCAAAGGCTTCGATTAGAATGGCCCATCAAACATAGCTTCCGATCAGGGCGATCTTCTTTACAGGTACCGAAATCTATCGTTGAAAGTTTTTCTTTTTCCTTTTCTTTTTTTTTTTTCATTTTTTTCGGATAATGATGCTCTCCCAGGTGCGATATCGATGATAATATCGGCCGATATCTGAAGTTTTAGATTTTCGGTATCTTCCCGGGGTTATCGGAGGAGTTTCGTCTCGCTAGGGCCCAATACCGATAATATCGGCCGTTAGGATCGATATTTCGATCACTGCCCCAATTATCCTCATCCACCTCAAGCGTAACCGAACAATGGACAGAAAAAGGTCTAGGTATCCCATTCTGATAAATCATAGGGAACTTCTCTACCCATTCTAGTGAGATCAGAAATCTATCCAATTTGTGACTTAATTGGCGTCACTCGCCCGTTAGACCATGTATATTTGATTCCTCCCATCGGTAGATCCACTAACTCGTTTTTTTAAGATCCATTTGAAAAAGTTTTCATGCTCTTTGAAATTCGCCCTCCATTTGATTTTTCATGAAGGAATCTAACCATGTTAAAATCCCCGCCTACACACCATGGAAAATCCCATCTAGTAGGACATCTGTCTAATTCTGCCCATAGTTCATCCCAGTATTTTGGTTTGCACGGCCCATATACCGCTGAAAAACACCATATGAATCCAACATGATCTCTTTCAGCATAACTAACACAAAACAGTCGCCCTTCCAGTTGTCCTCTTTGCACCAAATTGTTGAATTCCAAATTACTAAAATAGCTCCTACTGAACCTTTCGCTTCTGAAGCTACCCAATCTTCATGATGTCCCCATCATATCGAATTTACTAGCTTCTAAAATCTCCTTCAGTTTAGTCTCCTGGAATGCCACCAGCTGGATTTTGTATCTTTTACATATATCCTTAATTTGCCCAAGTTTTTGTGCACATCCTGTACCCCTCACGTTCCCAGTCATTATCTTCATTGGCAAACAACTAATCCTTGCTGACCCCCCATCCACCTTTTGATCCTCTCTATTTCTTACGTTCAAAATCCTCTCTTCCAAAACCACCCAATCTATGTTAGTAGTTTGTACCTAAATTGGGATTATTTGCCTCCCCCTTCTACGAATTCAAAATAAGCCACATCACATACCCCTCACGTTCCAAGTCATTATCTTCATTGGCAAACAATTAATCCCTGTTGACCCCCATCCACCTTTTGATCCTCTCTATTTCGTACGTTCAGAATACTCTTCCAAAACCACCAAAAATCTCTGTTAGTAGTTTGTACCTGATTTGGGATTTTTCCGCCTCCCCCTTGCTTCTACGAATTCAAAATAAGCCACATAAACCTGTAGCCCATCCTTAAGCCATGCAGACCCTTCTATTTTGTAACTTCCTCATCTCTGAAATAAGAGGAATATTGACCTGCTCCACCAAGCTCCTATCCAACGTTACCACTGCTTCTGAAAGATGATCAGCAGCTAAAGGGGACACAATACATGATCATCTAGGCCTTCCATCTAGGATATTACACCACCAGAAGAAAGGATCACACCTCTTACCTCATTAGTTACTATCTTTGCCCCCATTGAAACCCCGATCTTTGGTTGTGGTTTGTTCACACAATTGGGACTCGTTTACCTCTATAACATATGGGACCACCTGGAAACACTTGACGTCCACTTGAACCCCCTACCATCATTGGCCCCTCAGGATGTAATTCAATATCATACCGTAAAGCTCCACCCCCACCTTGTTAGAACTCTATACTCTTCTACGTTCATCTGACAACCTTCATCTCTATACTCTTCTACATTCATCTGACAACCTTCATCTCTATACTCTTCTACGTCCATCTGGCAACCTTCATCTCTATCTTCTTGTCTCAGTTTTTTGTGGAAGAAGAACTTGGATGCAGAAACGAAGACAGTAGCTCTGTTGAGGAACTAGTTGCACCCTGACTATTTCTCTAAAGAAAACTCCCGACTCGTGACTATCGCCTCCCCCAGCTCCGATTTGGGAGCAAGATTAAAAGGGAAAAATTCGTCGCACATGCCTTGACTTGAATCGGTATCCTCACGTGTGAACATGTAGTTAAAACCACATGAGCATTTACCGACTCGTGCACCCGAAAGCAAGACCCAGTATCGATGTTATCTTTTGATATCGCTTTCCTTAAAAGCACTTGCACCCTCCTTTCCACATGTTGGAGGATTACTTCCTTTGAGAAAGACTTTTTCGCCAACTTCCTTTTCATTCTCTACACGTGCTTTGCTAAACAATTGTATGGCTAGACACGTTGCTCCATTCTGAGGTCACATTTTCGAAGCCACTCCGCGATCGACAACACATCCATTTTCCAAACGGTATCCTGCAGGAGAATGGGGAAAATACGCCTTCTTCGATGATCCTCACAAACACCATTAACAGACCTTTTCTAGCTTTAGTGATGGGGACATCACGCGCACATGCGCACACACACCACCCCCTACGTACGTACGGAAGGAGAGGGAGGGCCCCACCGTCGATCTGGCTCAATGACGACATCCAGGGAAGGCTTCCTAATTACAAGACGAAGTTCTGATTCAAAAGAATGAGCCCAATAGTCACGAAAAGCCCATCATGGGGTCTCATGATCGTGGCCCGCTAGTCAAATTAAGTTCATACTTTAGGTTTTGCTTATTTATATTATTTAGAACATCATAAACGCTTTAGATTTATTTGATTGGTTTTTATTTTAGTTTACTTTATCGCCAAGTAATAGGTTGTGCACATGACACGAGTTTTTGGGTATAGGATTTTTCCTATAAATAGGCACCCCTTGTAGTTCTTTTGATTCATTGAAGTTGAATAAAAATTCCTGCATGTTTTTTTGCTCTGAGATGTGAAAATTTTCAAGTGGGTGCGAAGCCTTCCCTTTTCAAATGGCTAAATTCAAGTGGGTGCGAAGCCCTCCCTTTTCGAAGGGCTAAACTTCGATGGAGCACTGCGTCTCGATCGTACGTCGAATCGCCACAAAACTTGGAGGGTTTGGAGACCTCCCCTAGCCGACTAGGGCCAAGAAGTGTTTTGGGAAACGGGCCCCGCTCGCACGTGCAGCCAGGCTCGTGCGCACATGCGTCAAGCCCTACCGCTGTCCACACGCGTAGACGTTTGTTGATTCAGGTTTTCCTTCTTATTTTCTCTTTTATACCAATTTTCATAAACCCTAGCCCTTGATTGCATTATCCCTAATTTATTTGCCCCTTTTATCACCCTAGGATTCCTTGAATTGAAATTGGGGAATCCCTTGGATTATGGACTGATTACTATGCATGTGGCTGATTTCTATTTCCCTTTGAGCATCGTTTGGTCCATAATTTTATTGATCCAATCCTAGCCTGTATAGGCCTAGACCCGTGCAGATTCCCCTTTACTTGAATGTTTGAGCTTTTTGTGTGGGATGTAGAATTATTATGTGATTGTTTTGAATTAGTATGATCTAATCCTGAAATCCTACATATCATATTTAAATTTCATGTCCTGCATCATTTAGTCGCACCAAAATGTTGTTCGTTCAACTCCCGAACAACTGTTATTTTGATTTTGGCGTCTTCGACCCTTAAAATTACCTGTTTTGGGAACGAGAGAAGATTCTTCTCTCCAATCTTTAATCTCGCAAAACGAAGTTCATCGTTATTGTTTGTTCGTGAATTCATCTCCAGCAGCTCCCCTATGCAGGCTCCTATTTCTTTGAAAATGTCGTCAATCCAAAACTCAAGCAGAATGTTCCAGAGCTGATACAAGTGCTCTTTCAAACAATACTCTGACCAGGTTTCCCATTTTTGAATTTACAGTATCATATCCTCCTGATCAACCCTGCAAAGCATAAAAACAAATTCTGCATGATCTTCTCTATCCAACGAAACGAGTATCGTATTGAATTGTATAGTTTTAATCACTATATCTTCCTCAATTAGATCTTCGCATTTCCGTGTTAACCATTCCACCACCCTTGATTCCTCTACCCTCAGCTTAACTAAAATGACGAAACATAACTCAAATGTCTTCAACGAATCCTCCAATACTTTCTTATGAATCCTCAAAACCGGACCATCTTCCATGGATTCCCTCCAAACCCACTTGTTTCCCGGACTTAGCATGTCCCTGAGTTACTGGATTCCTTTACTACCTTTTTTACAACACTTCCTAGTAGGATTTTCCTTCCATAAGCGAATATTTTCTCCCATTTTTTAATCCCTTATCTGACGACCATTTTCCTTTCTCCACATCCTACCTTTCTCCTTAAGCCCAGTTGTATCGGTATTAAGCCCAACTCTCTCTTCTCTATTTTTCCTCTCTGGTCCATATCTTGTTTTTTGCACCTTGAGCTTAATCCCCCCCAAAACTCTCTCCATTTATAAGTTGCACTGCCTTGTCAACATCTTTCTATGTGCTCATTCGGACAAAAGTGATACCTCTAATGATATTTGAGTCTCTCTAGGAATAACTACCTCGATAAGTTTTGAATGGCTGCGGTTTGGAAAGAAAAAGGTCATCAAAAAGATAAAGAGAAGCTGGGAGGGGAAGATGGTGATGACCAAGGGGAATGGCAAATTGTTGCTAAGAGTAAATCGGCGGTCTGGGAATCGGATCGAAAGGATTCATCGAAATTGTCGGAATACCCACCGCTCTTCGTGGAAAGCTTCCCATAAAGGTGGATACCTATCAACTTTGACCGGGCTTTCAATAGTACTTGTCATATTTACCTACTTGAGTAAACCAAAGAGAGAGGGGGGGAGACTGATCACCTACAAATCATAGTTCCACAACTCGCTCATTTGACTGAGAACTCGACGACAACTAGACTCAGCGAGGTCTTGAGCCAAATCACTAGCAAACTCGATGTTATGCCTGACTCATTTTAGACTCGAAGGACGGAGATACTTGTCAAGCGGACATGATGGCTCGGTCGACTCGGCGTGACTCAAACCGAGTCACTCGGTTTCAAAGATAGGGTTTTATTAAAAATAAGAAAGGCGGGGTATAGGGGATTTGAACCCCCAACCTCAAACATTGAGTTATGTGCATTTTTGTTGGTTTAAGTTACATCTTATATTACTATGGGAAACTTAACTATTTTAAACATCTATTAGAATTCTTAACATTTTCAATTTACTCAAATATTAAGTCGAAGCAGATCAAGTCTTTTAGTCAACCCAACCTGGCCAAACATTAGGTCAAGTTCTCCAGTTTTTTTCTTTTTTTTTTTTTTTGAGAGATAACAAAGAATGTATTAAAGAGTCGAAAAGGCAAATTGTACAAATTTAGGTGGGCAGCCACCTAAAGTATTTACATGAGAAGAGAGAAATCAATGCCCCCTTTTAAGCTTGAGGCCCATTCAACAACCAAGCCTATAGCTTTTGACAAAGAGTTTTCCAGTTTTTTGAACTATGATACAAATGATTTTCACCTTGACCCTTTTTCTCAGAATTTTTTGTTGGCAAAGTCGTTTGTAGGTTAAGTAAACCTACAACCAATTGTAGGTGATCAGTGATGTAGGACATGAAAATTAAATATGATATGCGAGATTTCAGGCTTAAGATCATGTTAGTTCAGAAACAATTACGCAAATTCCATATTCCACATAAAAGTCCAAACATTCAATTAAGGGGAATCTATGCGGGTCCAAGCCTATACATGATAGGGCTGGATCAATAAAAATTATGAATCAAACGATACTCAAATATAAGAAATAATCACCCACACATGCATAGTAATCAGTCCCTAATCCAAGGGATTCAGAAATTCCAATTCGGGGAAACCTAGGGTACGAAAAGGGGCAAAAAATTGGAGATTTGAGTAATTTAGGGTTGGTTTTAGGGATTTTTGGTGAAAGCAGAGTGAAAGAGAGGATAAAGACAAACCAGAGAAGTACCGCACATGCGAACAACAACAAAGGCCCAGACGCACGTGCGTGTGATCCCAGCCGCACGTGTGTGGGGCCCACTATTTAGAAAAAGGCCACCTTGGCCCTGATCGGCCAGGGATGGACTCCAAAACTCCCAAATCTCAGCTCAATCCGATATACGGTTTGTGCGTGGCGCTCAGCCGAAGTTTCAATCCTCCGTAGGGCCAGATTCTGAAATTCTGATGTGGGGAAGAGAATTGCTGCAATAAATGATTGATTCGAAGTATAGATGATAGGGTGAGATGAGAAGAAAGGATGGTAGAAGATGGGTAGTAGAGATAGCGATGGATGGGGGCGAATCAGGATAGATGTGGCTTCGCACCACGGTAGTTAACTCTTCGATGAAGGGAGAGCTTCGCACCCAATTAGGCTTCACAACTTAGAGAGTAAGAAAACGCAAAATTTTTATTAATCTTCAATGAATGAAAAAATCTACAAGGGGTGCCTATTTATAAAAAAACCCTATACCCCTAAACTCGCGCCATGTGCGCAACCTATTACTTGGCAATGAAGTAAACTAAAATAAAAACCAAATAAATAAATCTAAAGTGTTCATAATATTCTAAATAATAACAATAAGCAAAACCTAAAATATGAAATCAATACGACTAGTAGGCCACGATCATGAGATCCCATGACGGATTTTTCTGGACTATCGGGCCCACTCTGTTGAACCAAACTTCGTCTTCTAGCTAGGAGGCCCTCTCTGGACATCGTCATCGAGCCAAATCAACGGTAAGGCCCTCCTACTCTATGCGTAGGTGTGGCGGCGTGCGTGCACGTGTGTGCGAGATGTCCCCATCAATTCTCCTCGACTGTCGAGATTTCACCACTGGCGAAATAAAACTCCTAAACCACTTCGGGATATCAGGATCAAGTATCTGAAGCTCCTTCGCAGTGAGCCACGTGTGGTCTGAAGCTAGGTGTGACTTCCATTTTACCAGGTACTTCTGAAACCCGACGTCCAATGTTGAAACTATATGATGGTCCAGGACATCTTTTATTTCCTCTCTGGGTGTGTGAAGGTTAGGTATGGGAGGTAAAGATTGGGAAGAAAAGTTGGGAAGAGTAGGTATAGGAGAGGTTGGGAAAATAGGTCGAAATGGGTAGGTATGGGACGTAGAGGCTGGAAAAATGGGCTGGAAGGGATAGGTATGGGAGATAGAGGCTGGGAAAATGGATCGGAATGGGAAGATATGGGAGGTAGAGGCTAGGAAAATGGGTCGGGACGGGTAGCAATGGGACGTAGAGGCTAGAAAAATGGGTCTGAAGGAGGCCATGGATCAAGGAAAAGGTTTGGAGAATCAAGATGATTAGGTGAAATGCTGGACAATGCATCAATGACCCCTTAGAATGCAACTATTTCCTCCACATTGAATGTGGAACTAATTCCCATAGAGGGGGGAAGATTTGCCACATACGCATTGAGACCGTTTAATTTTATAATTTTGAATGGTCCAGCACTATACACGCGTAATTTTCGAACGGCTCCCTGAGGGTACCGCTTTGGCCTGATGCGGATCATGAAAGAGTCCCTTACATTGAATTCATTGAAACATTTATGTTGGTTTGCAGAAAGTGAGTAACATTATTACTGCCATGAATGAATGTGATGCACAAAAGACTCTGCAAGCTCTGACAGCACATGAGACAGTGACATAGGAACAAGATCAATAGGTTTCCCATGTTTATAACCAGTAACAACTTCATAAGGACTGAGACCTATGGACCTATCAACAGAACTATTAAACGTAAACTCGGCTTTATATATTACGGTGTCCCATGTTCTGGTGTGCTCTATATCCCTCCTAGGGGGAGACTCATTCAGTAGATCATCAGGAATGACATCACGAAACTCATCCACTACTGGAATGGCCTGAGTGGATAACTCTACACTAGCATCTAGTGCACTCTTTCTAGCCACAAGGCCGCACATGTCGTACCCTTCAAAATAATGGTCTTAAGGTCCCTCATAGGGTGGGGGTATAGGTGCACGCCTATGACTGATTCCTTAGCCACCTCCACTCATTGGTCTATCCTCCTGGCCACCTGCCTGAGATTAGACATCTACCCCAATACTGGGATTTGTCTTGGCGGAAGCCTTTAGTTGAGTAATGCGCACATTAAATTGATCAAAGCGTTGGTCTATATATTGTTCATAGCGTTTAGCCAAATACTCGATCTGCTGGAACAACATGTTCAATAACTCTAACAGTTGCTCCATGTTTAGTGTAGGGTGCAAGCCAAAACCATGACCTGTACGTGTGGGCATACACTGGTTAACTCAACCTAAGGACTTTCTATGACGACTATATGCATCTAAAAACTAAATGACGACTATATGCATCTAAAAACTAAATGACCCTACAAGACTATATGAAGGAAACTACACACCGTTACAAAAATTCAGCTATATATGATGGATTGGACGCATGAAGGACTCAAACAAACTAAACTCTAAATATGTGGTGAATTCCCCTACAAGAACCCTAGGCTTTGATACCAAATTTGATGCAGGACATGAAAATTAAATATGATATGCGAGATTTCAGGCTTAAGATCATGTTAGTTCAAAAACAATTACGTAAATTCCATATCCCACATAAAAGTCCAAACATTCAATCAAGGGAAAACTATGCGGGTCCAGGCCTACACATGATAAGGTTAGATCAATAAAAATTATGAATCAAACGATACTCAAAGATAAGAAATAATCACCCACACATGCATAGTAATCAGTCCTTAATCCAAGGGATTCAGAAATTCCAATTCGGGGAAACCTAGGGTAAAAAAAGGGGCATAAAATTGAAATTTTGAGTAATTTAAGGTTAGGTTTAGGGATTTTGGGTGAAAGCGGAGTGAAAGAGAGGAGAAACGAATCAGAGAAGTACCGCACGCACGGACAACAACAATAGCCCAGACGCACATGCGTGTGATCCCAACCGCACGTGTGTGGGGCCCACTATTCAGAAAAAGGCCACCTTGGCCCTGATCGGCCAGGGATGGACTCCAAAACTCCCAAATCTCAGCTCGATCCAATGTACGGTTTGTGCATGGTGCTCCGTTGAAATTTCAGCCCTCCGTGGGGCCAGATTCTGAAATTCTGATATGGGGAAGAGAATTGCTGCAATAGATGATTGATTCGAAGTGTAGATGATGAGGTGAGATAAGAAGAAGTGATGGTAGAAGATGGGTAGTAGAGATGGCGATGGATGGAGGCGAATCGGGATAAATGTGGCTTCACACCATGGTAATTAACCCTTCGATGAAAGGAGGGTTTCGCACCCAATTAGGCTTCACAACTCAGAGAGTAGGAAAACGCAGAATTTTTATTAATCTTCAATGAATGAAAAAATCTACAAGGAGTGTCTATTTATAAGAAAACCCTATACCCCTAAACTCGTGCCATGTGCACAACCTATTACTTGACGATGAAGTAAACTAAAATAAAAACCAAACAAAAAAATCTAAAACGTTCATGATATTCTAAATAATAACAATAAGCAAAACCTAAAATATGAAATCAATCCGACTAGTGGGCCATGATCATGAGATCCTATGATAGGTTTTTCTGGACTATCGGGCCCACTCTTTTGAACCAAACTTCGTCTTCTAGCTAGGAGGCCCTCCCTGGACGTCGTCATCAAGCCAAATCGACGGTGGGGCCCTCCTACTCCGTGCGTACGTGCGTAGGTGGGGCGGCATGCATGCACGAGTTGCGCGAGATGTCCCCATCAATCAGTCCATGAAAAAGGGTCCTCGAATAGATTTAACTTGTCACATCTTGAATCATTGTCAGAATGTAGAACACTAGACATGAGAGCTTTGCTAAGCCTACTAGCACTCATATGCACATCCCCATGTGCTGCTCGAAACCTGAGGACACCCAACTATCCAAGCCGTGGAACAGGCAAGCCCACCATGTACATGACCAGGCACAGAAATCAGGTTGGCCGGCTAATCTCGTGGCAACAAATGTGTGAAAGGAATGGTTAATGAATAAAATTCACCACATTGGCCTGCCTGATGAGTGGACAGGCTGATTTTTTGACCAGGACATCTAAATGGGTGGGCCACCTGATGACAGTTCAGATATCCCATACTGGCATGTAAGGCCAGGAATGAAGATGCATAAATGCTTAGCAAACCTTGAAAACAGAAATGCAAGCTATACCATTTTGTTGAAGTCAATGACAGAGATTAGCTTTATTTGGGGAACGGAACACTTCATTTTGAAGATAATAAAATACAATACACATCTTGCAGCATATATCAATGTAAACTGAACCCATGCTGCTGCAAATTGAGAGAATAAACCAGTGTGGCGCCATTTACAATAGTCATGACTAGTAAAGTACAAGTGGTAAATTGAATTCGGTACTACAAGAATGGGATATGTGAGCTATGATGAAATCAAATGGCAGAAGTGCTAATTCATTTAAAAATAAAATAAAAACTAAAACTATAATAGATGGGTTTGAATGCGTCATGAAATGTACTACATATCACATAAACTATCTGATGGAAAAACCGATGCTGCAAAAATAAGTGGGGACAAAAAGAAAGTTATTAGGGAAGAAGGCACTCACATGATCCTCAAAATCAGGGCTTGACAAGTTGATAGAGAGGTTTCTCATCAGCAACAACACCTGGACAGGAACCAAAGAGAATTCATTAATTGCAAGGGCTATTTTCAACATAGAAAGAGATGCATGTATAACAATCAAATCAAATCAAATCAAAAAAAACAATGCATATCATGTCAAGCAGGAGACAACATTGTACTATCATAGGTGGTCCATCATTCCCTCCTAGAGTCTGTATCAGTTCTCTATTAGTGAAAGCATGCCACCAAATCTATCTGACAATTTCATGCAGAGAAATGTTGTCCCATGTTTTTCTATTTTCAGTAAGCTAAATGGTTGAGGGATTCCTTGGAGCCATCAGATGCCATCTTCTGGATGCCAACTTGGAATACCAGCATAAGCTAGAGATCAAGAAAAAACACACAGGTAAACTGCCCATTAGGGAAGATTCATGGAAATGATGGGAGAACACATCCTATTCAATGAAGAACACATATCTAAGTGACCCAATGAAAATGGCTACAGCCTAGAACCATGTAGCTAGCAAGACTGGGCGATTATTAGACCATGGGATTTGGCAGTGTAATTCTGGATATGGTCTTTTCTAATACCACCACTCGTGCTGTGGCATAGCCATCTTGGGTGTAATACATCAGTCATGGGTGAGCAACTTGATATATAAATGCATGAATGCATGGTGTTGTAGAGAGGCTGTCTTGGGCATATACGCCATACATGCATGCACAGTGCTGTAGCAAAGCAGTCTTGGGCATATGCATGTCACGGGCAAGCAATTTGGGGAGTTGTGATCTGAGGTTCTCTTAGTAACAGTATTTAGACTACCAACAGACAAGGACCTTAAACTGAGAATGGGTATTCCCGAAGGAACTTTATGCCAAACAATAGCAAAGCAAAATCATGTCAGTATAGCTGATATGAAAATAAATATATTGTCATGGATTAACTCAATGCATCCACTACTTGTACCAAGCAATGTATCAACTTGGATTGGCCTGACTCATGATGAGCAATAAATGGTATGTAACCATGAGTTCTCAGCAAGTTTCCGTCAAAACAATGTTAGCAAAAATAATGACTGACTGAAATTTTTCTTTTCCATCTCAGAAAAAGCAATAGATCCCTGTATGACTAAAGATGGTTTCGAGCAATAGATAACAGAGGTATAAATAAAAGACTTTGAATATCCAAAAAAGAGAAACTAATGGGTCTCTCAATCAACACACCCAAGTACTGCCCGCTGAACTGGGATTTTAAACTAATACATTATAAACCTTTATTCTTTTTCTTTGCCCAAAATTTTATGATTTATGTAATTTCTTCTGTTTAGGAGTTTTCAACTAATTTCATTTATTGACTCAAATGAGTCAATTAGCTGAGAGGATGGATGAGTTCCTATTGAAACCATATTAACGTTGCTATAAATGACTTTGCAACCCCAAATGGGCAAAATGCTTGTCTGGTACCTAAGAAGATGACAGGGAAAAAGAAATAGCTTTTTAACAATGATTGAGGTGGTCTCTAGCTATGGGCTTAAGACAAAGCTACCATGAGATAAGAAAAAACTTCAAGAAGTTGAATGGAGAATGTCAAAATATTACAAGAAAATATACAAATGAAGCTATCGCCAATAGAAAAAGAAGAAAGTTCAGTTGTTCGATGTATCACTACCTGTGTTGGTTGTATAAATTGGAAGAAACAGAAGTCAAAAGCTCCCTTCAATGAGCTACTGTTTCTTGCTCTATCTATTAATTTATTTTTCTTCTTTTCTTTCTCTATTGAAATTTTCAAATCCCAATGAGAACCTTAGGGCGTGTTTGATTTTCCGGTGAAGTGGTAAATGCCATGTAAAAAAGTAATAATTATTTCTCATGCATTTACAACTTACCTGATTTGACTGTTTACTTTTTGACATGGAAACCAACTATATTACAAAATATCTGTGGGTCCCACTGTGATGCATTTCGCTTATCCACACCGTTCATCTATTATTCCAGTTGAATTCATAGCATGAGTAAAAAATTGAGGCATATCCAATACTCAAGTGGACCACGTCATACAAAAAAGGAAATCGAATACTTACCATTAAAAACTGTGGGGCCTCTGTTTCTTTTGGCGTGGGCCACTTGAGTGTTGGATCTGCTTCGTTTTTTGTCTCATGCTCCAAAATATTGTAATAAAACAGATGGATGGAATGGACATATCATGTGCATTACCTTGCAGTTCAAAAATTAAAATTATCTCTTTTAAACCCATTTCAAAGGCACAAATTCCTATACATTTTCAAACACGGTAAAATCGTAATAACTGCTATTTACCATGTATTTCCCATTGTTTTCAAAAAACAAACAGGCCCTTAGGGATGCAGAAAATTTTTAGAAAACTTTTCTTCTCTTAACATCCACTTGAGAGGAAAAATATTCATCGTCATCCTCTACAATGATTTGTAATCTTGGATAAATTGAATCAGGAAGTTGAACTTCTAAACAAATCTAATCTGATAGTTAAAAATGTATGATTTGTATCTCCCCACAGCACACACAGGAATTACATGCAATCTCTCTAGTCTAATATAAAGGTCACTTTGAGCATGGTTCACAAGAACAACTAAAAAATATTGCTCACTTGATGATAAAAATCATTTAGGTTGGATCAGACACTTACTGTTTCAACGTCAATTGGATCCATCTCCTTCAATTTCTGCAAATGACCACTTGTGTTTGGGTCAAAGACACTGCCAATGAAGCTGTATACTTGAGCAAAGTCTGGCATAACTGTATTTAAAAAATTAAAAAAATTTAAAAAAAAAAAAAAAATAAGCATTACAGTGTGACCATGGAAGTGTAACTAGTCTAATATGACACAGGAAATTGAGCCACAAGAAATATAAAGGGAGAAATTGAATGACCACCAAGTTAAATAACCAGAAGTTTCGAAGCATAAACCAAAGAGGAAGGAAATCTGTGTAGTACTCTCCAGGAGTTTGCACAAGGTGAACTCCTTCAATATGGTTTTGATAGAATTTGCGGCTCATGTCTCAAAAGCACACCTTGGGCTTAGGTATGGGTAGAAATTGACCAAATTGAATCTTCAATGGTATTAAATTTTGCATTTTTGTGTGCGCATGTGTGCACACATGCACATGTGTCTGCTGCTAAAGTCCACACACATGTGCAGATGTGCTCATTCACACACAAGAACACATGCCGACACAACACGCATGTGCAAGATCCAAGTTTTCCATCAGGTGGGCCACACTGTTTAGTTCTTATGGCCAAAAAATCAGGCAGTTCTGCACTTCAGGTGGGTCAATATGCACACAACAAATGCTTTAGTAAAGATCAAGCCGTTGATTTTTCATGCAAGTCATTATAATATTCAACTGCTGGTAACATTTCCATCCACAATAATCATTTGAAATTAAACGGTCAAGGTTTTAAAATGCAATTGCAAAAACATATCAACCAAGGGACCTTACTGATATAAAGGCCATTACGGATATGATGTTTCATTCTATCACAGCTGTTACTTCAAAAATAACTGTTTCCCAAACGATGACTGTTGTATAAACAACATTCAGTGTTGCATAATATAAGACATTAGGGCCTTCAACATTATAATGGCCATCCTCAAATTTTCAAGAAAACCATGGTTAAATACAATGATCAAATGTATATGATCTGTTACTTGATGATAAACTCAACAGTGCATCTTACTTCAAAGTAGCATCATCAGGCCAAAAATGGGGAGAAAAAAAAAACGTAGAAGAAGAAGAAGAAAGAAAGAAAGAAAGAACGATAAGATGAGGAAAGAAAAGATAAGAAAAATCACCTCGAAGTGGTGCACCATGGTTCCCATGATCAGTTGCTTCACAAGTTGGCCATGTCCCAGTAGGGCTTTCAGTGCTACTGCAGCAGCAATTATTTACTACTGTAGGCCCCGCAGGCCCCATATCATCTGTAAAAATAGCTCACCGGTACTATATTCAATTAAGGAGTCGGAGTTATGTTAGGACAAGAAACAAGGTCAAACTGGTCAAGAAATAAAAACCTTTCGTCATGTGTGATACGCTGAGTGGTGGAACAGAATTGTGGGCCCAGGAAGACACAGCTGCACCTGTGGTAGAGTTCCTAAGCATCGAAGATGAATCTGTCCTGAGAGCAAAACCCGGTTCAAGTAGAAAGGATGAAGATTGAAATGGGATGGCAGCTTGTGCGGGCAGAGGAGCTGAAATATTATGGAAAATGAGGGGTTGAGTAATTCCACAACATCGTGAAACAAAGGCAAAAGGAGTTTTAAACTCATCTAACCATTTTTAGAGGCTTTCTGCGGATAAGGATGAGCTGCTTTCCTTTTTGGCCGAGGGGGTGGCACATGTTCACTCGTCCCATTCTTCTGAACCTTCAGGAAGTACTTCTGTGCATGGCTACGTATCTGCAAGAGCTATTCTTTTTCATCCAGGAAATAGATAAAAACAATATGATTCTAACAATCAAAGTTCGCAATATTGATAATATTAATATTATTATCAGTATCAATACCGAGTGGTACGATAAACACAAACTCCCTGGTATCCATGATATTATCGTTGATAAATCACAATGTATCGTGTGATATCAACCCTGCTGCAGGATAAATAGTTCACAATACATGTGATAATGTATTGACAATACATGGACAACACCCTTTTCTCCCTTAAAATCCCAAAAATAAATAAATAAATAACCAAAATCAAAAAAAAAATCAAAAAATACCAACTTTTTCGCCAATTTCTTTGTTGGGATCTGTTCTAGAGTAGACTTAGGCAACTCATTTCGAGTTGTTGCAGAAGAAATCACCTATTTGGGCGGGAGATTGAGATCGAACACAGAAAAGGGCCAGAAACCCATTCAGTAAGAAACTGCATTTTTTCGCTTTTTACGAAATTTCTTGCTCATAACTTGTTGAAACATCCTTGAAATCCATGATCATGTGTGATTTGGATGCAAAATCATAGATTTTAACCTCTGATTTTCAAATTTGGGGAAAATCAAAGAAATTGGGGACAATTCTCAATACCACTTTCACCCATTTAAATTGAAACTATGGTGTCAAAAAATCACAACACTCTAGTTGTAAGCCGATCTATGAATTAGGCAGCAGTTTCCATCATTTAAAAAATATATTTTTTAATTAAAAATAGCAAAAATAATTTTGAAAAGAATTACACACACACACACACACACACTGATTTATCATTATAGGTTGATCTATGTATAAGTTAAGAAGTGTGGACTCTTGAAAGTTTTAGCCACATTTTGCGGTATTGTAAGAAAGTAAAAATATTAAAAAATTAAAAAATTATTTTTTAAAAATGCACTTAACACAGATTAAGTGAAGTTGATTTATTAGTAAGTTAGTATAAGCGTGTAACATATATTAGTGCATTAAATAAATATTAATGGAATTTTATTATTAAAAATTAAAAAGACTGAAATAGTTACAAATATTTTGAAAATTATTCAAATGATGTTAATTGTTGTTTCTAACACTTCATTTTTCTCTATTGTAACCATGTAGGTAAAAAAAATGATTGGTACAAGGAAGCAGCTAGACATTGGTCAGCAGCGTGAGATTCCACTTCTTGAGGAAGCGGATTGCCTAGTGAACCGAAGTGGTGGAATTTCATTGAGCCACATGCCGCTGTCAGAGAGGGGGCCCATGCAAAGCATGTTTGGAAGTTGTTTGGTCAAGTACTTACTCGATTAGGCTAGAAGTTGTTCGGTCAAGCACATACTCTATTAGGCCCCATCTCGGACAGCAACTCATGGCCCAATCAAATCCAACTACGTCAGGTCACCCGGCAATCGGCGTCCATTTGTTAATAATCGATTCAGGTTGAAATGTCAATATTGCAGGCACGTGTCGAGGAGTAGTAGAATGTACCATTTGAAAGAACACTTGGCAAGCGGGCATAGGAACATTGTTGAATCCTAGTGTTCTAAAAGAGGTGAGGGCATTTATGAAGTACTAAAGAAATGGGTGAAGATGAGGCAGGAAAGGACTAAGCATGAAATGAAATATACGAAGAAGCTAACATGTCATGTATGGGGTCTAGAGAGAGTAGAAGGGGCAAAGTAGGACAATCCCAGGTATAGGTGGGCAGTTCAAAAGTCTTTGACTGAGTAGTGAGAAATGGAATAGAAGAGGCGGTGAGAGTCAAGTAAGCCCACTTTCCAGGGGTCTGCATGGGAGGCTGGTGGGTGTAATGGAGTGGGAGTAGTAAGAGGGTAAGGGCGGCAGTGGTAGCAGGGGAAGTTGGGGCATAAACTGCTCACATAGTACGAGGATTTCAGATCCACCATCGGACCAGCAGTTTATGGGAAAGCAAGGGGGCAATAAAGCAATTGAAGGACATGTTATTTGGAAAGGATTTGGGGAGCAGGACGGGCAAGTATATTGCCAAGTGGTTTATTTATAACCATGTGCCTCCCCATAGTGCCGAGAGCCATCCTTTAAGAACATGATTGCTGAGGTACAACGCATGGAATCGGGTGTAAAGCCTTCCCCATGTGAGATTATGGGCACATACTTGGATGTTGAAGTGGCGAAGATGAGGCAATACAATGATACAATGAGGCCATATTAGGAGCAAATAGGGTCATCACACTGATTTATGACAGATGGACAGGGCCAACTCAACTGCCCCTTACAAATTTTATAGTCTATTGTAGGGGACGGCCATCTTCCTGAAGTCCATTGACGCATCAAATGAGATTAAGAATGCAAATTACATATATGGGCTGATTAAAGATATGATGGAGGAGGCGGGGAAGAATGTTGCCTAGATGGGTAGATCACACAAACAATGAGAGCACATTTGTGAAGGCAGAGGAGTTGATGAAGAAGTACCATGTGTATTGGACTCTATGCGCTACCCATTACATAGACTTGATGTTGGAGGCGATAAGAGAGAGGTCAACTATTAGGAGTGTGGTTGCCAATAGAGAGTAGTAATGAACTTCATGTACAATCACACCTTACTTCTTACCGAGAAGCGAAGGTGTAATGACGAGATAGTACGGCCTGGGGCAACACGGTTCGCTACTAATTTCATCGGCTATAGTAGCCTCTAGAAACATAAGTAGGGACTCAGCCGCTTGTTCTCCTCTGTTGAGTGGGGTGAACGCAATAAGAGTGATACTCCTATGAGGAGGAGGGCTTTGGCGATTGTCTTAGGTGACACATTTTGCGATCACATGCATGATGTGTTGAGATTCTATAGCCCATACATAGTGTTGAGGATGATGGATCATGAGACATTTGTTGACGGGTTCTATGTGAGAGTCGATGTGCTTCATGAAAGATGTGATTAAAGCAAAAGCCCCCAAGTTGTATAAATGGGTACACATGATCATCAACAATCAATTGGGGGGGGGGGGGGGGGGGGGGGGGGGGACTCTCTCGCCCTCTTCATGCGACTAGTAAGTAACTAGATTTAATTTTCTACATACAGCATTGCTTTACTACTTACTTACGTGTTACTTCATCACAATAATTCATTGATGATAATTTATTCAATGGGATTCAACACACTTTCTGAACCCCAAGTACCACTACAATAAAGGTTGGGTGATGACAATGACTTAAAGAGAGTAGTGCACAACATATATGAGAAGCTATTTTCAAAGTGACCAGGGAAAACAAACTTTGCGAATGACCTATAGAATATTGTATTCATTTATTATTAATTTCTGTGATTTTGGTAGCATATACATACTTAACAAATTATGATAATTTTATTTAATAGATTAAGATGTTCCAAGATGAGAGGGCCTGTTTCAGAAAGAATCTGCCATCAAATCCAAAGTCGAAAATAATGGCATGTGAGTTGTAGCATCATCTAGTTAGTTTTCCTATTTCTCAATCATCTAGTATGCACATGGCATTTCAATGTAATTGCCTAGCTAACAGATAGTCAAAAGGCAATTTGCGCGCAAATGGTAGTCTTTTTACAAGAGTGACTGCCAACCTACAATGCTTAGCAGTCTACATACTTGCACAAACAATGCCATCATCGCCATATGAGTGAAACTGGAGCATTTTCTCACTTATTCACACAAATAAGCATAACAAGTTGGGGTACAAGAGGCTCCAAGCCTCCAAAATCTCATTTTCTACCACTACAACATGAAAATGCAAGAGAGGCAGTTACAGGCAAATGAAGATGGAATTGCAGATAAGGACCCGCTCGACTTGATGATCGACCACTACGCACAAGTTGAGGGGAAGCAGGAGGCCCACTCTACGAGTGAGTTAAGTTGACCTAGAAAGTGCTGATGGATGTCTTGATTCGAAGATAGCTAGTGAGGCAACATCGCAAGGCATCAACGTTGATGTTATCTCATAAAGACAGGCATAGCCCCAGGAGCGCGATTATTTTGACCGTTGATGTAGAGAGGCAGCTAAACATTGGGATCGTATGGCACGCATAGTGGGATCACTCTTAACGACACTAACTAGTTTGAGGATGGTGGCAATGGTGGCAGTTACACAGGCGGCAAAGGAAACGATGACGATGGTGGCAGTTACACAGGCGGCAAAGGCAACGATGGCGGTGATAATGGTCTGAGTCACAGCCAAAGGCCTCTTAGCCCATTCACTTAGGAGAGAGATGGATCACATGCCACCCAAAATGAAGACCATGGTCCTCGTCCTGTCCTAAGAAGGGCTTCTTAGCCGAAGAAGTGTGATTGTCACAGTAAGAAGAAATAGTTGAGTCATGATAAGGAGTTGTTAACATAGAGCGTAGGGTCCATGAACGTCAGTGGTGTGCAAGGCAACTCCAATTGTATGCCATAGTAAGGCGATGGGCATGGATATACTTATACTCATGGATATGGGACGAACAACTCCAACAGCTAAAGCACACAGTCGCAGTCATTCGACTACAAATATGGGCAAGAGTATGCCTATGAATACAGAAAGCAGGGAGGGACATCTAGGATATAACTATGGCTAGATGTATCCAACAGGGACATACATACCCAGTCCATTTCTAACTCCTGATCCATATCAACCATAGAAAGTGACGATTATGTAGTGCCCACGGATGGGCGTACTTGTCAAGTTCGGAGAGGATGAGTACTAACGATACTTGAGAAAGCAACTGAATTGGTACCATTGTACCATGACCTTGGCACAATATTGTTGATTCGTGCAGCAAGAGTACTATGGTTGTCCTACTGGAAATGGAGACTATGACTTCCAATTGCCTTTTAACTCTATGTGAGTATGAGGTAGAGATGTAATGGGTACAAATGTATTTTTGCTTCCCTTTTTTTTATTTTTTAGATGTATTTTTTGTGTTTTGGCATTTGTATTATATGGTTTAAGAATAGTATGAACTCATTTTGGATATAACTGCATCACTTTAATCAAATAGTGCATAGCTTAGGACCCTACACAAAGGAAGTTTTTAATGCATATCTGTTTTTTGTTATGCATTAAAAACTCCTGAAGTTCTAAGTGTATAACCATGTTTCTTTTAGCATCTCCTGAAGTTTCATTTCAAAACTCCATTTTACTAATGTTTCCCACAAACGACAATAAATTCCTCGATACATGCGATATGTCCCTTGCGATACTGATATGTTTCTATATCCCAAAGGTGTGATACATGCAACGATACCAATACTACGAACATGGCTAGCAGTTCAAAATTTTAAGATACTGAAGGAGAACACGCCAAACTTCTTGGAAGTGTAACATGCTCAAATCACCCAATATCAAGAAGAGGTAGATGCCAAGGACATAAAGTTCCTCTTAGATTTTCTTTAGATTTTTTAAAGATTAGAATAATTTGTTTGAATAATAACATACTTGATGAGTATATTCTGGCGGGTTGAATCGGCCCTTGATACTGAGTTTTTAATTCTTAGATGTGACTATGAGCTAAGAATGATGAGAGATCCATTCAAGGGATGGCCAATTCCTTGTTTTCTCTACCTTGTCACGTAACAAGTTTCGATTAATAAGGAGAACAAAATTGCACATTAGATGCACGCTGAGAAGGGAAACATGAATAAATGTGGGGACTACAATGCCCGAATGTTGGTTTTCTAATTTGGTCCCTGGCCAAAGAGTTCAAAATCTCATCTATCTCCAATGGACATGATGGAAAGAGATGACCATCACCTAGCAAAGCTTGTGTCCCTCATCTAGGATATTCTTTGATCTCCATGGGCCAAACCCTCGCAAGTCATCCATATGATTACATGGAGAAAAATGCAGCATGATGACTTGAGGACCAAAGAAAAAGCTAAGAAATACTATAAGGCCCTCAAGTAGAGCATACTCCTCCAACTTAGTAGAGATTTACATTCTCTCTCACCATGCTCTATAATCCTTCATAAGACAATCCGACTCCAAAAGAACCAAAGTCACCACCCAAACTACCATCAAGGTCAAATTTAGATTCCGGTAGGACACCTTCCATCTTTCCATGTCTCAAGGTGCTTGCCAATTTTGAATTAACCATCTTCCATTCACCACAAATATTGTTGTACATTGTAAAGTCACAAAACATCCCTGTGAATAAGGGCCCACCAAAAAGCCTGATTCCTCAACAATGATATAGTCACCTCAACCCCTCATAAAATGATGCTTGCATTGAATATTCTTTCATAGACCACAGAAGGTGATAAAGGACATGCCATCAAGAGTATATGACTCCTAATGGAGGAATGAAAGATGTTTCGAAGAAGCTCCAGTAGAAAGTGCAAAACTTTTAGACCATCTGGATTCAAAATCATGTGTAAAGATCTTATATCTTCTTTTCATTTTCATTGACATAGCCGAAGGTGTAAAACAATTCTAAGTAGCTCAGCTAAATAAAAATTGGATGCATGCAATTCATTTTGTAATGGCTTATTTATTTATTTATTTTGAAGAGGAACATTGTAACTATAAGTTTGACCCATGCCAGTTTTGAACCTAATTATTAGTACAATGATGATTTTGTTGCAGTTCATGAGTTGCAGATTACAGTTTGGTTGCAACTTAATTCTTTAGCAAGAAATAAAGATGTATTGAATTACCTGAATGACTGTCTTTGAGCCGACAAATGCCTCGATTTTCTTCCAGTCACGATCAAAGCTGAAAATAATGAGAAGAATTACAATCATTTCACGGTTAAATCCCATCATCTATGCCATAGTTATGAAAAATTGGAAAATAATTAAGTGATGCAGTATGTGAGAGAGACATGAACCAAAGACCAACCACAAACTTTCCCTTATTAAATTTCCATCTGTATACCTGAATCTTCATTACTTCACTAGTGCTTTCATGGTAAAACGGCGAATACATGCAAACCCAAGCAATTGACAGAAAAACAGCCAACACCCAAAAATACCTTCATAGGTAGAACCTTGGGAGAACTCCCAACTCCCCATATAAAGAACTCGAATATAGAAGAGCAACCACCCATCAAATGTGATTAATTCGACTACAATAGACCATATTTCTGACACATAAAAAAGACAAATCTCTCCAAAAATTAATTTCTCCACATCCCACAACCAATACAGAGACATGGACACCCAAAAAAAGATCCAAAATCCTGGAAGAAAGAAAAAAGGAACCAGATTTCAGATGAAACCCGAGTTTAAAAATTAAAACCAACATAAACACTTACAAATTTTATTTAAAAAAAAAAAATCTCCAACAGCCATGATATATAAAAATAAAAATAAAAATAAAAACAGCAAAATTCTGATGAAACCCATGTTCATACCAATCTAAAATTACACGACAGCCATGACATTTAGAAAAGCAAAACAAAAAAGCATAATTCAGATGAAACCCAACCACGGACTGATATAAACACCTTAAAAGAACCCAAATCTCCAAAATCCATAATATCAACAAAAATAAATAAATAAAATCCACATGAAATCCAAGTTCAAACCCATATCTCTAGCAACCATAATATTCACAACAAAGCAAATTTCAGATTACAAAAAAGTCCAAAACCAAATTTACACAAAATAAAAATAAAAAATAAAAAAATAAAAATAAATAAAAAATAAAAAATAAAAAAAAGAAGCTCCATCTACAATATTACAAGAAAAAAGGGAAATTAAAACAAACCCAGGCTCTAATACCCAAGGGAGGGGGGGAAGAAGAAGCTCCATCTACAATATTACAAGAAAAAAGGGAAATTAAAACAAACCCAGGCTCTAATACCCAAGGGGAAAAAAAAAAAAAAACAATTCTCCAAAATCTATGATATCAACCAAATGAAAAATTTTAAAAAAAAAAATCGAATTTCAGACAAAGCCCAAGTTCAAAACCAATGTAACACCCAATAAAGAAAACCCAATTCTCCAAAAAAACCATAACATCAAAACGAATAAGATTGAGAGGAAATGAAGTGCGAGCGAGAGAGGCGGTCATACACAGTGGCTGAGTGTAAATACTTACAGCTGGAGAGCTTCAAGGAACTTATCATGCTCCTGTTCAGTCCAGCTCTCTCTGGATTTGGTGATGGTGTATGGCTTTCTGATCTTCTTGTTGGGATCTTCAGATGCAGGAGCTGTGCTGGTATTGGTGGTTGTGGTGGTGGTGGTGGTGATGGAGCCGAGGCCAGGAAGAGCCATCCCCAAAGGGTCCAAGAAAAATCCCTCTGATGGAGGGTTCACAGACACCATAGGATGATGACGATGGTAATCAATCCGTTCTTTTTCTCCTCCTTCCCTATGACGAACGGCTGAGAATGGTTGGGTGAGATGAGATGAGACAAGCTGTATGGCTGGTACAGTTCCAAAATGAGTCCGATACCGCAAATGAGAGTTGTGCACAACACAGAAAAATAAGCCACTTTGGGTTTTTCTCTCTTACCATAAAAGCTAGAGAAAAACTTGGATACTCTGGCAGGCACTGGTAGATGATACTCGTGAGCTTAGAAATTACTTAAATTTTCGTATATGCCATATGATAACTAAAATTTCCAGATTTGTGTCCCAGTTCAGATGCATCGTGAACTAAATTACGATTATTTTTATTGTCTGACTTTCGGATTCGTGGATACTCATTGGACGGTTAAGAATGAAACTTATCTGAAAGTCCTGTTTCACGAACAAGTGCCCACGGATCAGAAATTAGGATTGTTAAAAAAAAAAAAATTAAAAAAAAAAAAAAACAAAAACCTTATTTTGGAACTCTTAGTTAGAGGAAGTGGGCCCCACAAGTTAGTCGGTTTAATTTGAGTTCATGTGTGCCTGACTGTAAGATTTGAGTGCTTGCACATCAACCACCATGCTCCGCCAGAGTATCAAACGACACCCGCTAAAAGTTATGGTTGAGGAATCACAGGAAGGAGTCGGCGTGTACCGAGAGAGAGCATGGTTCCACCAAATGTATGGCTTGGGGTGTCTCACTACTCGGTGAATCTGGGCTCCAAGGTTTTAGTGATCTAGGCCGTTGATCTGATCTGATGCAACGTGCAGTAATGTGAAGTCCGTATCACTGTTTGATTTCTTGTCTGAAAGTATCAATCTCGCATCCATCAGGGGAAATTCATTATTCAAAGAAGGAATATTTATATCCCAAACCCAAGTCGGTTTAGTTGAGACCCATGAGATTAGTGATTTTGATCTCCCCGGCATCCGTATCTGGTTTGGACCATACTACTTTTTCCTCCTTCCTTAACCGTCTGTATGGTGGCCACCGTTGGAATGGTTGAGATTGTCCCATCAAGGATACTTCTTATGTTATGGTCCATCAAACTGTGCCCCATGCAGTCAACGCTCTGGATCACAAGCTTCTGGTCCCACATGTACAAAGTAGGAACCGGAGGATGCAATGCATATCCTCAGTACAGGATCGTATGTTTCCTCCACTGAAAACGGGCCACACAAACTTGAGGTTGTACACCTCGGCAAACAGCACGTTTGACGAGGAGACGGATTGGCTACTCCCCCTGACACAAGCCCCGTGGCTGGTGGTCGGTGCTATTGGGGCCCACCATGATGTATTTGTTTCAGCCATTCCGTTCATCCATTTTTACGGATCATTTTGGTAACTGAAAACAAGAATTTCAGGGATATAAATCTTAGTGGACCACACCACAGGAAAAAAAATTATTGGATATCCAGTATTAAAATCCTCTTGAGGCCTAATGTACCGTTTATTTGACATCCAATTTGTTGATTAGATCATAAATACCCAAATAAAGGGAAAAAATAAATATCAGCTTGATCCAAAACTTTTATGATCCCAAAACGTTTTTAATGGTCAAAGTTCCTTAAACACTGTTTCCTGTAATGTGGTCCACTTGAGATTGAGATATACCTCATTTTTTTATTTTATATTATAAAATGATCTACAAAAATAGATGGACGGAATGGATGAAACACATACATCATAGTGAGGCTCACAGAGCACCGACCATCAGCCAATGGCGGGTGGCAGGGGAAGTAGCCAATTCGTTTCCGTTCGACGACGGGTAAGAATTTATTAGCGGTAAGAATTTATTCCTACCGCTAATAAATTCTTATGTGTAGATTTTAAATTCTTATGTGTCAAAAATAAATCCACGTAGATTTTAACGGTAAGAATTTAACGATAAAATAAATCATAAGAATTTATCACCATTAAATCTACGTAAATTTCAACGGTAAGAATTTTCCTAACTACATTTTCCTTTAGTACGGCTCACTTGAGCTTTGGTATGATTTATTTTTGACATCATGTCCTAAAATAAACTCTAGGATTTCTCCAAACATCTCAATGGACCCCACTTGGTTCCAGCACAGGAAAAAATTGGTGTTCCCAAAAAAATTGTATGTGGAGTTTACCAGTATGTGGCCAAGGGAAATAGATTGCGTATTGAGTAAACTTTGCAGGGGTTCATCGTGATTTATGTGTTTCATTCAGCTTGTCCATCCATTTTATAAGATAATTTTAGGGTCGTAGCTCAAAACCTAAGCATACGAAGGCTAAAATCGACCACAGCAAAAGAAACAATGTAAATTGAATTTATATCGTTGAAAATTTTTTGGAAGTCATAGAAGTTTTAGATTAAGATTATATTTGTTTTTCATCTTCATCCATATTATTTATCCTTAGAACAGTTTAGATGAAAAATAAACATCAATGTGGGGCTTGGAAAGGTTTCAACGATGGAAATCATTATTTCCATTGTTTCCTGTGGAATGGTCCACTTGAGATTTTTATAAGCTTTGATTTAGGGCTCGACGCCTATAATTAGATGGAAAAACAAATGAAAATGTATGGATAAATCATATAAATTCACAGTGAGCCTAACTGAATTTTCTCAATATACCAATCTGATTTCGTGGCTGAGTGGGTGTACGGTGAAAACGTAGAAAGATCCGTTGACGGATCTAATGGGGTAGCATTTATACAAGGTACCATACCATTGATATCTAACCAATGGCATTTTGCCACATCACTTCAGTAGCCTTTTAGTATCCAATCCGCTCCCATGGCTGGGGGTTGGTGCTCTATGGGCCCCACCATGATGTATGTGTTTTATCCATTCCATTCATTCATTTTTACGGATCATTTTAGGTTTGATCCCAAAAATGAAAAGGATGTAAATATCAGATGGACCACACTAAAGGAAAATGATAGTGATTGGATATCCACCATTAAAATCATCCCAAGGCCCACCGTACTGTTTACTTGACAATTGATTAGGTCATACGGATCCGGATGAAGGGAAAAACAAATATCAACTTGATCCAAAACTTTTATGGCCACTAAAAAGTTTTTAATGGTCTACGTTCATTCAACACCGTTTCTTATAATGTGGTCCACTTTAGATGGGAAGACACCTCATTTTTTGTCTCATGCTATAAAATGATCCATAAAAATCTATGGACGACATGAATGAAACACACACACCATGGTGTGACCAATGGAGCACTGACCATCAGCCATCGGCTGGTGGCAGGGGAAGCAGCCAATTCGGTTCGCGTCAGGCCGTGGTGCCCTCACTTACTATTCCGAAGCCGATTGGGCAGGAAATGGGTCCATGTCGGAGCTCTGTGGGCTTTCCATGGTGTATGGGTTTTATCCATGCTGTTCATCCATTTTTACCTATCATTTTAGAGTAAGAGCCCAAAAACGAAGAAGATCCTAGGCTTAAGTGGACCACATTATAAAAAGCAGTGGTGATAATAACACACCATTGAAGCCTTCTCATGACTACCCTGATATTTATCTGTAATCCAATGTCCATAAGGTCACATGGATATGTATGAAGGGAAAACATGGATATGTACGAACGGAAAAAACAAAAGTTAAGTTAATCCAAAACTTCTGTAGCCCTTGAGAAGTTTTTAATGGTGGAAGTTCAATCCCCATTTGTGTGGTCCACTTGGGCTCGTATCTGCTTCATTTTTTAGCTAATTACTTAAAATGATATGTAAATTTTTATGAACGGCATGGATAAACCCCATAGATTACGATAGCCCCACAAACCCCGGTTGGATGATTATGTCCCGGCAAGGCGTCCTTCTCCTTAACTCCGTCTGGTTCTCCTTCCCGTTACAATGATAAATGATTGTAAATGAGTACCTATTATTTACTTTTATAGCGTACAGGGACATCTCTTGCATTTTACTGGGAACGGATTGGCTATTCTCCCTTACACCAGGCAATGGCTGGTGGTCGGTGCTCTGTGGGCCCACCATGAAGTATGTGTTTCATCCTGTCGTCCATCTATTTTTAAAGATTATTTTACTGCATGAAACCAAAAATGAGATATATCCCAATCTGAAATGGACCACATTACAGGAAACAGTGCTGAATGAGCATCAATCATTAAAAACATTTTGAGGGCCATAAAAATTTTAGATCAAGATGATTTTTATTTTGCCCCTTCATCTAGACCTGTATGACCTAATAAACAGATTGGATGTCAAATAAACAATACAGTGAGTCTTAGGAAGATTTTAATCGTGGATATTCAATCACTGTAGTCTGTACCCCTGAAATTTATTTACCTCTCATTTTTTTTTATATAAATCATCAAAATCATCTGTAAAAATGGATGAATACGATGGATGAAATACATACATCAGGGTGGGACCACCAGCCATGGGGCTGGTGTCAGGGGGACTAGCCAATCCGTTTCCCATTTTACTACCATGATGGTTTTATTATATTATTTGTTTTATAAAAATGATAGTAAAAGTAATAGTTTTATAAGAGGTGGTAAATAAACATTTATCACTTGCAAGGAATTCTCTCCAGCCGCTAGACACGATAGATTTGAATATTAAAATTGAGGATTGAGAATTACAATCTGCCGTATGATCCATCCCGTTCATCCAATTTACCAACTCCTTTTAGGGCATGAGCCCAAAATTGAGAAGGATTCAAAATGTAAGTGGGCCACACTACTTAGAAATGAAGGGAATTGAATCCTATCGTTGATAGCTTCTGGAGGGCCACAAAAGTATTGGGTGAAGCGGACATCTGTATTTTCCCTTCACTCATGTCTGCTTTGACCTTATGAACAGGTTGGATTACTGCTGCACATCACCGAGGGCCCTAAGAACTTTTCAACTTTCAATAGTAGACATCAATATTATACACCTTGTTTCTGGTGATGTAGTCCACGTGAAGTAATAAATTACCTTCTTCCTGTTTTTTTTATGGCTCATGCTCCCAAATGAGCTAAGTAAGATAAATGGACGGTACTGATCATACATATATCATGATGGGACCCCATAAATTGTGGTTGCTTAATCTCCATCAGAATTCAAAAGGGCAATTTAAACATATGAGGCCTAAATACAAGCCTAATTCCTCCACTATCAAACAGTTGCAGAAGTCATGATTATATATTTATTCCTATTTACCTAAGGAAATGTAAAAATAAATAACCTCTTAATCGATCAATGGAGTTGGAGTGTGGTGTTGACTTAAATATAAAAATACATTTTATTTGGAGTCGCCACTATCCAAATAAAACTCGAAATCCATGATATGCTAAAAATTGTTGAAATATACTGATTTTAATATATTTTAAATAAAATTATTATATATATATATATATATATATAAGTGCCTCGTGAAATCCCCCAGGCCCAAGTTTTACTTCAATCTAAAACTTTTATGGGCCATGAAAAATGAAAATAATTTCCTCCCTCGATTTGCATTTCTCTTTGCTATGGCCAACCAAAACTTTAGATCGGGGTGAAAATTTGTCATATGGGGTTTCATGGGATTCTACATCACATGGACCGTTTAGATTAGACACCCATGGCACGTGTGCATAGGTGTGCACGTGCGTAGGTGCACAGGGGAGCATGACTCTATATAACCCTTTTTCAAGTGTTTTGGGAATAGTCCCACTTTGCACTTTGGACGTGTTGCAGATGGTCGCTCCTTCGTAAGACGTGTGTGAGTCACGGTGCAACAAAGAGCTAAAGCGGATAGCTAGGAGTCTAGAGGACTAAATGAGATCATTTGACTTATATAAAGGCTATAAATATAGCTGTTGCAGAGATGTATAACTCCTCATGCAATTGATACCTGACCATGCAAAAATTATTGCACGTGGCTAGCTTAACAGCTAGAAACGGCTAGCCAATGTGTCTAAATGGTTAGAAACTGTTGCATGCATAGCTATTACACCACATGCACAACAGTCAGAAACTGCCAATAACGATTAATTTCTCAACTAGAAAACGGTCATAAGGATTTAAGTCCCTGGACTAAAACTACCAGCAATCCTAGCCTATATATACCACAATTACACTCCAACAACTCATACGTATCAAGTCCTCTCCTACAAATAGAAATTTCAGCAAAACAGCAAGGTTCATCCGAACCATTACCTGAAGAACAGACCAGTGTTGTGGTCTAAAATGGTTCATCTAAACCATTAGCTGAAGAATAGACCAGTGCAGTGATCTAACTCAGATTTCTTCTTCTCTTTCTTTTTAGGATTTTCCTTTTATTGGTTCTTCCAAACATTTGTATACAAGAGTTCCATTGATGGGTCCTCGTTTTTGCTAAATGTAGATCCACATCAAGCTCATCTTATCCTAGAAGTGATTGCCTGTAACCTTTCAGCATACTCAATCTACTTGAGTGGGGGCAAATAATGCTTTAAGGAGAGCATTCTCATATGTGCTTTCAGCCTATCCTGATTTCATATCATTTTCGATTTTTCATATTTTATAGAAAATATCATTTTTGTATTATTTTTCAACAATCTTAAAGCATTACTGAGATGGAAGCGAAAGCGTATCATCCATCAAACTAATGAATCAGGACTTGATTCGCCTTGATCGGTTCGATGGAACCAATTTCACTAAGTGTCAAGACAAGATCAAGTTCCTTCTAACGGCACTAAAGATCTGTTACATACTAGATTCGAATCTTTAGCCGCTGCCTAAAGCAACCGATAAAGACACATCTGAACAGATCGCTACCCGTAACAAACACGATGAAGACAAACTCCTATTTTGTGGATACATTCTAAATGCTCTCTCTAACCGGCTGTACGATCTATACACACAAACATCGTCTGCAAAAGAAATTTGAACTGTAGTTGAGTTCAAATACAAAGTTGAAGAAGAAGGTACTAACAAGTTCCTGATATCCAGGTACCTCGACGATAACATGGTAGATAACAAACCGCTACTGGCTTAAATCCAAGAATTACAGCTAATAGTAAACAAAATTAAAGCCATTAAGATTGATCTTCCCGAATCATTTCAAGTCGGGACCATTGTCGTAAAGTTGCCCCTAATGTGGAAAGTTTATAGAAAGAAGTTACCGCATAAGACTGAAGACTACACACTAGATCAAATCGAGAAATATCCAAAAATTGAGGAAGAATCCCACAACTGCGATAAAAAAAATGACAACGAGAATTCCTCGTCCAAAGTGCATGCAATAGAGAATACAAATAACGAGAATCCTGAGAAGGATGATTTCCTGAAACTCACTAAAGGAAAATTCAAGAAAAACACCCTGAAGAAGAATGGAAAGTTCAAAGGCCCTTACCATATCTATGGAAAAACCGGACACTACACTCGAGTTTGTCAATATTGCAAATCTAAAAAATAAGCAAGTACAATATAAGGCGATATCATAACAATGATCACAGAGGTGAACACAATCCAAGGAAAAGTTCCTGGTTGGTGGTACGATACTGCCGCTACTATACATGTCTCCTACGACAGATCAGCCTTCAAAATTATGAGGAATTGACCGTTGGTCAAGAAGTCCAAATGAGTAATGAAGTCCGATGGAAGGTTGTCGACAAAGGAACCGTCGAACTGGTGTTTATTTCTGGGAAGAAAGTAATTCTGATAAATATACTGCACATCCCAGACATAAGGCGAAACTTAGTTTTTGGGAATCTTCTGGGCAAACCTAGAATAAGGGTGATGTACGAGTCAGGAAAATCAAATTTATCAAAGAATGAGAATTTTGTAAGAAAGAGATATACTTATAACAAAATGGTTAAGTTTTCTCTAAATGAAAGTAACACTTTTATGTATATGGTTGAATCCGTTGGACTATGGCATGATAGACTAGCCCATATAGGATATAGTACTTTAAAGTTAATGACTATGAATAGTTTAATCTCATACACAAATAATAAAAACGAAAAATGTGAAGTATGTATACAATCCAAAATGATAAAGAAACCTTTTTCAATTGTTAAGAGATCATCTTAAGTATTGGATCTTGTGCATAGTGATATATATGAGTTAAACGACATTCTTACTCGCGGAAGAAGAAGGTATTTTATAACCTTTATTGATGATTGCTTTAGATATGTGTATGTATACTTATTAAAGAGCAAAGATGAAGTATATAAACCGGAAGTAAAAAATCAACTAAACAAGAAAATTAAGATTCTCTGTAGCGATAGAGGAGGAGGATACTTTTTCTAATGAATTCAATAACTTCTATGAAGAACAAGAACTAATACATCAATGTATTGCGCTATATATACCGCAACAAAACGGAATAGTAGAAAGGAAGAATAAGACATTAGTAGAGATGATCAACTCAATGCTAATACGAGCAAAGTTGTCACTCAGTCAATGAGGTGAGGCACTACTTACAGCATGTCACATATTAAATAGAATTTTATCTAAGAAATATAAAATATCTTCATATGAAACATGAAAAGGTAAAAAACCTAACCTAGGTGTAAACACCCCACCCAGGCTAATATCTTGAGAAGACTAAGATAATCCGAGAACCATGACCTTAATCCGTACCAAAAACCCTAACCCACATATGCACCCCGAAACCCTAATCTGAACCGTTAAACCCCACCTTAACCTTAGCCTAAACCTTGAACCCAAATAAACTCGAATTCCAGTCCGAACTTAAAACCTGTTAGAATCAAGATCAGTATGAAATATACCCAGTCGAGAAAAAAAAAACCTAAAAATAAGACTATCGGACAAGCCAGTGCACCAAACGAGGCCTACACGCTTGAGCCCGGCCCGAGCTCGGCCGGGGTGGTAGTTTGACTACCGCCGATAGTACTCCGATCACCACCGCTTGCAGGGCGCGTGTGTCCTCTAAGCAACAACTAGCACATCGCTTGAAAATCAACTTTGTCTCCCCATTCAACCTTATTTACTATTTTACCAAACCCAAGGGCCAATAGGAGTGCGCCATGTGGCGTTTCTCTCCCCTCAACCACTCACAACTTGCCACATTAGCTTTTACCCCTCCTAAACCTCACATTTACTATAAGACCATTGGAGAAGGCTATAAATGACCCTCTCCTCTTCACATTTTCACAACAACCACTTTACTTTCCAAGTGTGAGAGAAAGAGAGGGAGAGAAGAGAAGAGACTGGGAGTGAGGGTGAGGATAAGCTCCCAAGCCTTAAATTTTAGATTTTTTCCAGCCACCTCTTAGCCTCACCTCAACGATCTCAACCCTTAGACTTAGCCCAAAGTGGTCATAGCTCGGTACATGTCTTAGCCTATTCAAGTTCAAGTCAAAGATCCATTCATCTCATATACAAGCATTCATTATGACATTTATTCCCTTCTCAACCCACCTGCTCCTCTAGATTTCTGGTGAACGTATGCTCTATGACTTGCCGTATACCGGATCCCGTCACGTCAGAAATTCCTAGCGATTTAGTCCGATTTTCTTTATCTTTTTGCATAAGCATCATCACATCCGCCTTTTAGACGTACCGTTAAACGTATACTCTATGGCTAGTCCGCACCCCAACCATAGTATATATTATTCTTTGAGATTGTTTTACCACACCAAGTAAAGACCGTACATTTGTACGAGCAAAGAGGGTGCCTAACACCTTCCCTCTTTGTAATCGATGCCCTTACCGAAAATCTCGAATCACATATTAGGACTCAATCTAAGATAGGAGAGTCTCCAAATTTCTCCAACCTTACGTATTTCGCGGATAATAGTTGACTGTGGGATTCTGAGATTTATTGGCTAGTGGCGACTCCAACATCCACAAATCAGCCTAGTTACCCCGCTATTAAAACCAAACATATAAATCAGCGTGGGCGCCGATTTTCAGTGTCCATAGAATGATGACTCCACTGGGAATTTGCTAGAGTACACTAGCTGAGACCCGATTCGAAAGTGTGTGGTATTCTAGTCTCAAAGGACATTCATCATTGCATTCATATAAAAAAAATACATAATAGTCATAAGAAAGACAAACTAACTAACTAAAAAACATCAATCTTTGGCTTATACTTGTTTGGGCATCAATCTTAGCCATGACTACTCGATCGCATGCAGCTATGACTACCCATGAAGAAGAGCTGGCGGATCTGCCAGCTCCTGAAGCATCAGCATTGGCATTAGTACCGGCACCAGCGTCGACACCTCCGACAGCTCCAACAGACTCACTAACTACTGCAGCCATGAATGAGATGACCTAAAGTTTCCGAGCATTGCAAGAGATATTGCTTCGCCTAGTGCCAAGTGTCGCACCAAACACGCAGGCGACCCAACCTAGTGTGCAAAACAGCTCAATTCCTCAAACTCCTTTTGCCTTCTCTCACATTCCTCCAACAAATCTTGTTCTCCCTCTCCCAGAGGAGTCAACATAAGATCAACAAAAACTAATAAACGGGAGCAACCCTCCCACACATCATTACTCAGCACATCACAACAATCAACTTACGACATAGGTTTCCCCTAACGGGAATCACAAACAAGAACTGGCGGATGCCCATGAAGGGGGTCAGTTTCGAGTCCAACTCACTTTCCTTAACGGGAGCAACATTTCAAAATTGGCAGATATCCCAAGCGGGAGCCATTTTCGAACATCACACCCTCCTCTGAAAGGGAGCAGCGTTCAATTCCAACTACCTCCCACTACCGGGAGTCCATCTTCTTTCCAACAACCCCTCATTCTTGGAAATCAAAGGGTTGAAGAAATTGACCCTTACAAGGAAGAAGCAGCACAAGCCCTACAACAAGGGACAAGATATTCGCAACACGGTAAGTTAGAAATTAAGGAGTTGTGGAAACAGCTGCAAATGGTGCAAAATTAGCTACAAAGGTAGTAAGGAGTGGATCACCCATCCACCAAATTCAGGGATCTGTGTCCCTTCGCAGATGCTCGGGTGCCTCCAAACTTTGAGGTATCCAAATTCAAAATGTATAATGGTACGGGGTGTCCTATGGACCATTTAAGAGCATTCTGTAGAGAGCTTAATACTATGACAGGTAATAATAGAGCATTGATATGTTTGTTTCAAAAATCCTTGAAAGGCGATGTGTTAGATTGGTACACATCATTAAACTACCATCGAATTAAAACTTGAGAACAACTTTTCCAAGCTTTCATTGATCATTTTGTGTACAATCTTAATATAGCACCCAAAAGGGCGAATCTTGTTGTCCTAAGGCATAGGAATGATGAGTCATTGTTAACTTACGTTGGATAGTGGCGGGCCATGATTGCCAGAATGAAAACACCCATTAATGATAAGGAGAAAATCTATATGATCATCCACTCGGCAAACCTGAGTATATCTGGATACCTCATCTTGTATCCATATGCCAACTTTACCCAACTCATCCGTGCTCGGGAACAAGTCGAAGTCGAAATAAGGGCTGGGACAATCTCCCCTCGGTGGCCTCATCAGGCCTCTCCAGTACAACAGATAATGGAAGGAAGATCTACTGGATACGAGAACGGTAACAGAAGTGTTCCTGACTTCCATCTAATAGAAGAAGACAATCTTGTCGCCTCTACCTAAGGCGCTTAATTCGCCCCTCAAGAGGGACAATGACAACAATAACATCAACAACCTAGGAAAATTGTATAAAACCCGTACAAGTAAGAAATGCTGAGCAGGAAGTTCACTCATTTGGCACAAACATACAGTCAGATCATAACAATTTTAATGTAAAAACAACTTCTAACACCACTCCAACCTCGACTTTTTCCAAATTCCCTACCCGCAAGCTATAATGAAAACGAGTATTGCACATATCATCAGTCTCGTGGCCATCTAACCGACCGCTGTTTCGCCTTAAAACACGCGGTCCAAGATTTGATCGAAAGCAAGAAGATTGTGATCACCCCGCAAGCTAACACTACGGCTTAGGCCAACATCCTCCAGAATTCTCTACCACTATATCAAGTATGCCCCAGCTCATCAGGAACCCCTACTAATAACATCAGTCAAGGAGAGCCACCCCTGATCAATTCAGTCCAATGTATCCATTCAATCACTGTCAGTCCAATAACAATACCCCCAATTTTACAAGGGGCACACGCTGCCAGTCCAATCTCTTTGCTCTTAAATATGTAAAGGGCATCTCCAGCCGGTCCAGTCTCCATGCTTCCAAGTCTATAAGGAGCACACCCTGCCAGTCTAATCTCTTCGCTCTTAAATATGCAAGGGGCATCTTCATCCAGTCCAATCTCCATGTCCTCAAGTCTACAAGAGGCATGCCCAATCAATTGAATCCATACATCCTCTATCTCGCAAGGGACATCATCTGCCTATCTGACCCTTGCTCCAACTGTCATGCTCCAGGAAAAATCTCCTTCCCCGATCAATATACCACATGCCTTGGCAAAATCAAGGCGTAGCTTCAATCATGCGATGACTTTCCAGGAAGGATATTCTACTGCTTAAAGGGATTTTCCTAGCCCTACTCAGTCCTCAATCCTTCAAGAGAAGAGTCTAGGATGAATGGTTCCTGCCTCTAGGAGAAAGGTCGAGGAAGAGATTAATGTCGAGATTTTGATTAGTCCCAAAGCATCAACCATCACTTTTTAGGTCTTTGACATCACAGCTTTATTTCATCTCCTCCCTAATTGGTCTTGGATCCATAGAGTTAAGGCTCTCTCTGCAATTCTTCACCAAAAGGCCAAGTACATTTTTAGATATAAGGCGCTGACCATTCTGGATGATCTTGAACAAATCTTTCCGATAGAAGCAGTCAATCGTCGAGAGCTATATATCTAGATCACAGACATACAATGCTCCGATGAGGATATCCCATACCATAGTCTTGAGTTCGAGACTATGAATTACATACCTCTTGCATGTCTCGTTGAATCAAACTATGTCTTCCCTCTAGTCGAGCACCAACATTTTTATTATCAGCTCAAATATTAAGAGAATGCAGACATGAGAGGACTGGGATATCAACCTCTTATGGGTGAGATACCAAAGCACAGATGTACAGGATGAGGGCAAAATCAACAAAAGGAGGAAGATCCCTTCATCCACACATCAATCAAATCCATCAAAGAAGTAATCATCTATCCGGTTGCCAGGCCGAGATCTACCTTGGAGGATCAAACGAGTCTAACTGAGCTATTTGAAAATGACTTCGGCAAGGGGTAAGAGTTTGCCCTGACTGACTGGATCACAGTCTGAATCCCACCTGAGCAGGAAAAATCCAAGGACTCACAATGCATCAGGGATGAGCTGAGAAAAGTGACATCGAACACCAACTCAGAGCCCAATCTTGAATTCATTGCAATGTTTGGGCACGATAGTGAAGGCCCACCTACTGATCTGTCTGGCCCTGCCTCCTGAGGGGAGGGAGTGCAGGGCAATAGTTGGTTCACGATCTCTAAGACGACATAATAAAAGTAAGTAGTGTTTCGCTCCCCGAGTCGAATCAGACAATCCCTGGTTTACATCATCATCTTTCTCAGAAACAAAAAAATCAGAAAATTCTCAGAAAGCTAAAAACATTGGATATTTTCGAAACACCAAAAAAATCATATACTTGTCAAAATCCAAAAAAAAAAAAAGAAAATTCCCAAAAGCCAAACACACTAGATATTTTTGAAATGCCAAAACAATTCAGATACTTATCAAAATCCAAAAAAATTAGAAATATCTCAAAACACAAAAACAATAGAAAATCTTTCAAAACTCACAAGCAATAATGTACCAAATGTGTCTGTTATAAAGTTTAAAGTTGACTCATATATTTCGATCTAGAATTAGAATTCAAACTCGTGAATTTGAACGAAGCCCAGGATAGGGAAATGATGATACAACTCTCGAACTTGAGAATTCCCTTAGAAAGTTCCAAACAAAGGTCAATGTCATGACGGACAATTTTGAAATTGTAAGTTTGGGATCCCTGGAGCTCCCTAAAAAAAGTACGCATCAAGAGATCCTCGCCTCTTGAGTACAAGCAGATGATGACAGAATTCTTAAGGCCAGGGCTATCCAACCTCGTGTTCTCCTATAAAGCCTTACTTAGATCAAATGAAGAACCAATCTTACACCATCTGTTATGAAACTTAAAGTCAAGGCCATCAAGTAAAGCCGTTAAGATCATGCATGAAGTCCACGATGGAGTCCTATTGATGAACGATGGAGACAAGCTACTACAGCATGTAAGGAAGTGCTTCAAGTATTCAAAGCTTACACAACAGATCCATGTACATGCTTCAAATCTTTATAACCTGACAACGCTCTAGCCCTTCTTCATCATGGGGTGTGTACATCATCGAAAGAATGAACCCAAAGGCATCCAATGGTTATAAACGCATTCTCGTATCAAACAAAAGCAGGCGGCAACAACATCCTACATCATGAATACGAATGAAGCAAGAAGTCAAGGAAAATGATTGGTGGTAAGCTTGATGCAACCAACTACATCTCGAAGACGTAAAACACATAACGATTGCTAAGACCAACGACAAACAAGTCTGAAAGAAAGGTTAGTAACATAGTAACAATGCATATCTTATCATTGCGCCTATTAGATCTAGGGGGCAACTCCAAGCCATCTTGAGACGGTCCGCTGATCATCCGCAAGGTTCTTCCGGGAGGTGCCCTTCGTCTCCCCATCATTAGGGGCAAAGATCTTCCATAGCCCATTAACGCCGACAACATGAATATCTATCATCGATAATCCTACCCGACTATGTCAACAACCACAATCGTAAAGCTAAAGTCAAACGATAAGAGATTAACATCCTGAGGTAAATTCCATCATCATTCATTCCCTCCATTAAGTGTTCTAAAAAAATAAAGGGTTTTAAAAAAAGAGATTAAAAAACGGACGAATAAAACGCGTAGTCCAAAAAAAATTAAAAAAGAAGAAAAAAAAGAGAAGAAGTCAAACCCAATGAGTGAGAACACAAGTCACCAGCCCATTTTTCCTCAGGATAGTTTAAACTAATGTCAACAGCTTTACGGTCATGATTGAAGACAAAGTCAGGTAGCTCACTAATCAACTGGCAATGAATGGAGTCTAGCCTCCCACCTCTGTTACTTTAAAAGAAAAAGTAACAACGACGAGGTGAATGAGTAGCATGCCTAAGTAACGGGCGAGGTGAAAACCTGAAAGGGCGCCTCGAGTAAAAACAAGTGGCATGTAATGGACTTGTTGAAAACTTGAAAATACACCAAGGGTAAAAAGAGCATAGCTGCCAAGGGGCAGGCAAGAGTAAAAATCCGGGATGTGGTGAAAGTCTGAAAGGGTGCCACGGGCAAAATGACGGAAATCCAGCCGTGGTGAAAACCTGAAAGGGCGCTACGGGAAAAAATGGCTAGAGAAAATAAAAATAAAAATAAAAAGTGCAGGTACAGAAGAAGCCAAGGCAACGAGCAAAGTGAAGAAGCACAAGGAAGGGATAAGTCCTGGACAGAATTCTACCAAACTCTACTTAAATCCAAGGGACATGATCCTAATATGTACTACTCTTAGGGAACAGAGATCCCTGGTAAACAACTCAGAATACTGGATTTGACATAGATTGAGTTTAATATTCTAATCTCAATCATCTAAAGCACAAATCCAAACACAAGCACACACCGACAAATTTGACACAAGAAAATAATTTTATTCTTTTTAAAAAAGTCTTTCTATTCGTCGCTTTCCTTTCCTTACAAGAAAAAATAAAAAATAAAAAACAAAACACAAAGGCATTCATACATATATAGGACAAGCAGCCAATAAAGTCAGGGATCCACAAAGTCAAAGTTAAAGCCCCAGGGGCTCACAGTTCAAAGCCCTAGAGGCCCACATTTCAAAGTCCCAGAGGCCCACATTTCAAAGCTCATAAGGAGCATAAGATCAAAGTCCACAAGGTCCACATGTTAAAAGCCCACTAAGCCCATTGTCCAAAGGCCCATGATTTAAGGCCCATATTTTCAAGACCATTTCCTAGGCCCACATATCCAAAGCAAGGCCCACTTCACAAGCCCAATTTCAACGCCCATGGTCCTAGGCCCATATGTCCAAATTAGGCCCATGTTCCCCAATTGACCCATTAATTCATTAGTGGAGGCCATTTGGCTATTTGATCCAGACCATATAATAAAAATCGAACGACGACGCCCACCGGCAAGATCAGAAGAATCTTTCAAAAAATTCAAAAATATTTCAAACCATTAGCCTCATTAGCTTATCTATGGAGGCAATGCAACTATTAATTTTTACAAATAAAAACTGAACGATAACACCCATCCACGAGATCGAATTTGTACATGATACATGTACAATTGACCCAATCTCAATATCTGGACGGTCGTACGAATGTTAGTAGAAATGAGTAGATCTATATCTGGAAAGAATAATCAAACTCAAACTGACAACAATCCATTGCAACCAAAGTATCAAAATCAACAGACTGCATGGTAAAAGATTACCTGCACATACCTAGTCCGGGATGTTTAAAAAATTTGATTGAGTTCAAGTTGGTGTAGTGAGCTCCCCGTAAGGCTGCACCAACATGTAGGGTAACTAACCACTTTGACAATCAAATGGATCAAATACTCCTAGGGTGATTATGTAGCAAAGGAACGACAAACCAAATAGTACAGGAATCCTTGTAAAGTCTCACCCACGTGCAGAGGCCCTATTTTCAAACTTAAACTCAAATGTTATTAACAATCTGACGTGAAAGGGTTGTGATTGGTGACCCGTAATGTAGCACCAATGTGTAGGGACAATCACAACATTTTCCTCAACCCTTATGATATATGCAAATAATCTCTTTTCCAAACAATCAATTGACAATGATATAATGATAGGCAACAGATTCGAATCACTACCCTATCTGACCAGAAGGGTGGGGTGTCCACTCGCTTTGGCGCTTGGTTACTCATAACCTCAGCCAAAGAGGGACATCTGTAGACACCCGACCGAGGCTAATATCTTGAGAAGGCCAAGACAGTCCGAGAACCATGACCTTAATCCATACCTAAAACCTTAATCCATACCCAAAACCCTAACCCGCATCCCGAAACCCTAATCTGCACCTCAAAACCCTAATCCGAACTATTAAACCCCACCTTAACCTTAACTTAAACCCTGAACCCAGCCAAACCAAAATTTCAATCTGAACCTAAAACTCGACATAATTAGGATCAGCATGAAATATACCCAGTCGAGCCAAAAAAACTTGAAAATAAGACTATTAGATGAACTAGTGCACTAAACGAGGCCCAAACGCTCGAGCTCGGCATGGGCGGTAGTTTATACAGCCAGAGGTACTCCAATTACCACCGCTCGCGGGGCGCGTGTGTCCTCCGAGCAACAGCTGGCCCAGAGCTCGAAAATCAACTTTTTCCCCCCATTTGACCTTATTTACTATTTTACCAAACCCAAGTGCTAATAGGAGTGCGTCACGTGGTGTTTCTCTCCCCTCAACCACTCATAACTTGCTACATCAGCTTTTACCCCTTTCAAACCCCACATTTACTATAAGACCATTGGAGAAGGCTATAAATAGCCCTCTCCTCTTCACATTTTTACAACAATCATTTCACATTTCAAGTGTGAGAGAAAGAGAGGGAGAGGAGAAGAGAGTGGGAGTGAGGGTGAGAAGGAGCTCCCAAGCCTTAAATTCCTGATTTTTTTCAGCCACCTCCTAGCCTCACCTTAACCATCTCAACCCTTAGACCCAGCGCAAAGTGGTCATGCCTCGGTCCATGTCTTAGCCTATTCAAGTTCAAGCCAAAAATCCATTCATCTCATACATAAGTATTCATCATGAAATTTATTCCTTTATCAACCCCCCTGCTCCTCTAGATTTCTAGTGAACGTATGCTCTGTGACTTACTGTGTACCGGATCCTGTCAAATCAGAAATTTCTAGCAATCTAGTCCAATTTTCTTTATCTCTTTGAATAAGCACCATCATATCCGTCTTTTAAATACACTGTTGGACGTATGCTCTGTGGCTTGCCAAAATCTTATATCTTGCTGTATCAGAAATTTTCATGTGTGCCTAGTCCCATCTTAACCACAGCATACATCATCCTTTGAGATTGTTTTACCACACCAAGTAGAAACTGTACATTTGTATAGGCAAAGAGGATGCCTAACACCTTCCCTCTTTTTAACCGAGGTCCCTTACTCAAAATTTCGGGTCATAGATCAGAAGTCAATTTAAGGTAGGACAGTCTTCGAATTTCTCCAACCTTATGTATTCCGTGGATTCTAGCCGACTGTGGGATTCTGAGATTTATTGGTTAGTAGCGACTCCAACATCCACAAATTAACATAGTCACCCCACCATCAAAACCAAACATATAAATCAATGTGGGTGTCTTGCATATTACAGAACTCCTAGTCTAAAAAGAACCAAGTTAGGACCTAGAGCTATTAAGTGCACCTTCATAGGATATGCACAAAATAGTAAAGCTAATAAACTCCTAAATCTAAAGTCTAACAACATAATAGAATAAAGAGACGTTGAGTTCTTTAAGAACTCACTATCCTTGAAGCCAAAGAATAATGAAGTGTAAACTCCTGGTAGAGAAGCATATAGTATAGCTCCATAAGTAATGGAAGCTCCTATTGAACCTCATAGGAGTCAAAGAGGATAAGAGTAGAGAAGAATCTAGATGATGATTATATAGACTCTCAACATATCTTTTAGAAGGAGATAGATAAAATATTATAAGAAAAATACTTATAATAATGACTATAGAAGATCACCCTAAAACATGTAAAGAGACTATATCTTCTAGAGACTCAACTTTCTGCAAAGAGACTATTAATGATGAAATGAAATTTATAATGTTAAATTAAACATGAGAATTAGTTAACTTACCTTTAGGTTATACATTCACAGGTTGTAAATGGGTATTTAGGAAGAAATATCACACTGATGAGACTATCTAAACCTTTAAAGCTCGACTAGTAAATAAGGATTTTAAACAAAAAGAAGAGATAGATTATTTTGACACATATTCTCTTGTAGCTAGGACAACTTCAATTAGGATATTATTTGCACTAGCTTCCATACATCATCTTCACATCCACCAAATATATATAAAGACCGCATTCATAAATGGTGACCTCAATGAGGAGGTATACATGTTACAACCTAAAGGATTCATTCTACCAGAAAATAAAAATAAAATGTGTAGATTAATTAAATCTTCGTATGGATTAAAATAAGCACCAAAACAATGACATGAGAAGTTTGATTCTAAAATACCGTCTCATGATTTCATGCATGATGTAGCTGATAAATGCATATATTCTCAAGTAGATGGTAGTTGTATAATTATTATTTGTCTGTATATTAGTTACATATTAATAATTAGTAATAAAATGGATGGTGTGACTGAAACAAAGAGGTTTTTATCTTCCGTATTCAAAATTAAGGATCTTGGATAAGTAGATACCATCCTATGTATCAAAGTTAAAAAAATATTATGGGGGTTATGCTTTATGTCAATCTCATTATATTGAGAAGATACTAAACAAGTTTAACCATCTGAATGTAAAAGAAGTAAAAATCACATTGAATCCAAGTATCAAGCTGAAAGAGAATAACGGAAGAGCAGTTGCACAGCTGGAATATGCAAGTGTTATAGTGAGTCTTATGTATGTTATGCAATGCACTGGACCAGATATCGCATATGTTGTAAGTAAACTTAATAAGTTTACTAGTAACCCCAGTACTGAATAGTAAAATGCAATCAGTAGAGTCATTGGTTACTTAAAAGCAACCAAAGACTTATGACTATTTTATTTAGAGTTTCTCGTCATATTGGAAGGATATACTGATGCGAGTTGGATATCAAGTGCAAGGGACAACAAGTCTACTACAGGGTGGGTATTCACCTTAGGAGGTGCAGTTATATCTTAGGGATCCAAGAAACAGACCTGAATAACGCACTCGACTATGAAGTCTGAATTTATAGCGTTGGCTCTAATATGCAATGAGGCTGATTGGTTAATGGATCTTTTATTAGAAATTCTTTTTTGTATAAAGCCTATACCGGTCGTGTTACTACATTGTCATTACATTGTGATATGCTATGCAATGCACTAGATCAGATATTGCATATATTGTAAGTAAACTTAATAGGTTTACTAGTAACCCTAGTACTAAATAGTGAAATGCAATCAGTAGAGTCTTTGGTTACTTAAAAGCAACTAAAGACTTATGACTATTTTATTTAGATTTTTCTGCCGTATTGGAAGGATATACCGATGCGAGCTGGATATCGATTGCAAGGGACAACAAGTCTACTACATAGTGGGTATTCACCTTAGGAGGTGTAACTATATCTTAGGGATCCAAGAAACAGACCTACATAACGCACTCGACTAGCTATGGAGTCTGAATTTATAGTCTTGGCCGTAACATGCAAAGAGGCTGATTGGCTAAGGGATCTTTTATTAGAAATTTCATTTTGTATAAAGCCTATATCGGTCATGTCACTACATTGTGATAGTGAAACCATGTTAGTTACACCCTATAGCGACACCTATAATAGTAAGTCTAGACATATAAGTCTACGATATGATTATGTCAGACAATGAATTCGAGATGAAATCATTGCTATTTCCTATATAAAATTAAGCAATAACCTAACGGACCCTTTTATTAAACCTCCACTGAAAGAGGTGGTAAAGGCAACATTTAAACGGATGATATTGAAACTCTTCAACCAAAGATTCACCAGTGATGGTAATCCAACCTAAAATCAGAAAATCTCTAATTTTAGGTTTAATGGGTAAAAATAAATTACTGATATGTGAAAAGTTTTCAACACTAAAATTATATATACAACCTCATCCATAATAGATAAGTGTCGAACGTTACGAAAGAGGGTTGAGTCTTAGAACTCTTAATAAAATTCAGTCTAAAGGACAAGTGTCTTAATAGTAACAAGTACACTGGAAGAATTTTACCTATGTGGACATAAAGATGGTGTGGTCTTTCATAAAGTTGAAGTTTCTCTCGGGATCGTTCATGAAGTAGGATGAGTACATGGCCTTTAATTGTGTTGAGCAAGATTGTGAGAACTTTAAAATACACAATGTGAATATGTGTGTAATTTCTCTGACTCTGTTATCTTGAAATAACTGGTTTAACGCTGCGGCTACCAGTTATTTCGATAGAGCTTTGAGATACTTACACTAAGGGAAGATTCAAATCGAAAGATATATTTCTTTATGCATATAAGCTGTTTTTTATTCTGACAGAGATATTTTTATGAAAAGTATATTTTAAAATCAAGTGAGGGATTGTTGAAATATATCGATTTTAATATATTTTAAATAAAAATATTATATATATATATATTATATAATAAAATGGTTTGCAAAAACCTTTTTTCACGTGTTTTGGGAATAGTCCCACATTAGAAAAAGAGAAAGAGAATTTTTTAGTTATATGAGAGGTGGAGTATTATAATGTTTACTCACTTAGTTCGAGGAGTATCGGGCTTTCACACTGGAACACCCCCGCGCGTGCTCGCGCTCTGGCTCGGGCTTGGTCTCGGTCTCAGTCACAGGCTCGATGCGAGGGCGTGGGCATATGAGGCAATGTAGCTATAGTGGCGCACTTTACACTTCACACTTCACACATCCACATCGTGTCGTAGAGGGTTGCTCCTTCGCGCCTTGTACGAGATGTGTGCGACGGAGAGCTAAGGCAGATGGTTAGGAGTCTAGAGGATTGAATGAGATCCCTTAGCTTATAAAGAGGCTGTAAATATAGTTGTTGCAGAGAGGTGTAACTCCTCATGCAATTGATATGTGACTATGCAGAAACTGTTGCATGTGGCTAGCCTAACAATTAAAAATGGCTTGCCAGTGTGTCTAAACGGTCAGAAACTGTTGCATGCAGTAGCTACTACACCACATGCACAACAGTTAGAAATTGCTAATAACGGCTAGTTTCTCACAACAGCTAGAAAATGGTCATGAGGATTTAAGTCCCTGGACCAAAACTGCTAGCAATCCTAGCCTATATATACAAGGCCTGGATGGGTTTACAATCTATCACAATCACACTCCAGTAACTCATACGAATTAAGTCATTTCCTACAAATTGAAATTCCAGCAAAACAGCAAGGTTCATCTGAACCATTGCCTGAAGAATAGACCAGTGTTGTGGTTTAGAATGGTTCATCTGAACAATTAGCTGAAGAAAGACCAGTGTAGTGGTCTAACTCAGATTTATTCTTCTCTTTCTTTTTGGGATTTTCCTTTTATTGTTTCTACTAGACATTTATGTATAAGAGTTCCATTGGTGGGTCCTCGTTTTTGTTGGACGTAGATCCACATCAGGCTCGTCATATTCTAGAAGCGATTTGCCTATAACCTTTCGGCATACTCAATCCACTTGAGTAGGGGCAAATAATGCTTTAAGGACAGCGTTCTCATACATGCTTTAACCTGTCCTGATTTCATATCATTTTTGATTTTTCATATTTTACAAAAAATATCATTTTTGTATTTATTTTCAATAAAAACCAGGGAATAACTTTCATGATTGAGGAATCGCAAGAATTCTCTTACTCAAGTGACTTTGATCGTTGGTTTGCAACTACGAATTCAGGAAAAGAGTTTCGGTGATAGAAAATGAAGGGGTTAGGTACCCTTTTTAGCTCTCACCTTGTGCAATCTCTACTTTAAAAATTTAATAGCTTTTAAGGGATTTAATAAAATTTCAATGTCAACTACATTTGACTATACTTCATGGAGTTCAAAACTTCAGGTAGACAAGGAAATAAACAACATCTAGCCTTATTTAACAATGTTTAAAACTCGGGCAGGTAAAAAAATAAATAACATCTAGCTTTACTTCGCAAAGTTTAGGACTCTTAGTAAGTAAAGGAATGTAAAAAAAAAAAAAGTGAATGAGAGGAATGATTGTAAAAATAAAAAATAAAGAGAGAGTGTATGTTGTTGATATTCTAAAAATGTGTGGAATGGAATGCAGATTGGCTTGAGAAGTAAGAAGGAAGAGGGGGATCAAGTACCCTTTTTTACAAAAAGGATGGTTGGATATCCTCGATTTCAACTCTACCTTTAGCTTCGATGGCTTATTTTGATATAAATATTCTTCTTCTTTCTTACCTTTTGAGTTCAATAGGGTGATAACACACTCAATTGTTTTTTGATTTTTTTCAAAAACTTTGGTGAATTTGGCATGTGCAACCACATTGCCTGAAATGTTGGGATTTTATCAGAGTGGTACCCGTTTTGAGCCTCTTGAGGGTGCGGGAAGTTTAATTAAGATCGGAATAGTTAAGTCCCCGATCTGTCGACCTGGGTCAATGAATATTCCCAAAACATGCCAAAATTTCTCATTCCCAACTGGGATGGTCACTTGATGGATATCAAATCGTTCGAAGACATTTTTGTCGAAACTAGACTAAAATCGAAGAGTAGATCGGTTTCATCTTGAGGTGGGATGTCTATATTGGGCCAAGTAAAAAAGAAATCTCACCATGAAAGATCCTCGTCGGCCATGCAGAGGTGACTTGAAAACTAGTTTTCATTACCATTTTCTCCATGTCACCGTCTGCAAACAAAGAGATCCCTAATGAGTGTGGTCTTCTCCAAATAGACAATCTATGGCATGAACTTTTGGATCAATAGTCTTAATCATCATGTGGTGGGGCATTGGGGCAAGCGTTGCTAACAAGTATTAATAGCATCTCTCTTATAGTTGATGTATATCATATTGTATAGATGCCTGTGATTATTTCCAAATATCAATTTAGCATGGATATAAGTTATTAAGTTTAAGAAAGTAGTCAATTAGAAATTTACTTCTCAGAGTTATGGTGTTAGTAGGATTAGTAAACAAAGAACCATATTTTATACAAGGTCTAGCTATTTCCTACATAGCGTATATATAAAAACTCTCTCCTCTCTTTCTTACTTTTTGAATAAGCCAATTATGGAGGAGAATAAGTGATTTTTTTTTATTTAAAAAAAGTGAAGGATTTATGTAAATTAGTTTTCACATTTTAGTCTTTCTCACTCTCCCACTCTCTCACTCTCTCCTCTCTCTTCTCTTCTTTTCTCTTCTTCGTGGATGTAAGGAACCCCCTCTTTATGGCCTTATGTTATTTTCTACATAGCATAAAAGGCCTAATGGTGAGTAGATTGGCCATGTTTTGAATGTTTTCACTTCCAATTTATTGTAGTTTACCTCATTTGCAAACACGTTTCTAGTGTTAGTGTAGCCAATCATGTCAAAATCAAGTGCTATTGTTTTTTAAGTTCTTACAATGAAGAATCAAGGAAATTGGAAAGTGTGGCTACGAAACTATTTGATGGGCCAAGGCCTTTGAGATATTGTCGACGGTAGCAATCTCAGAGGAATAATAATAATAAGAAAACTCTACATGTAATCCAACTATCTTATGGATTAGATATGATTTCCTAAGTTAAGGAATTTGATTAAGCAAAAGAAGCATGGGATCATGTGCCCGCCATTCACGAGAAAGCGAGCGATGCTAGGAAGGCGATTTTGAAAGCAAAATTAGGAGCAATCAAGCAAGACAATGAGTTTGTGGTGAAGTTTTCTCGAAAAATGAAGAATCTATATAAGTAGATTGAGGGAATCGATATCTAGATGGAAAATAACACTATAATAGAAATTATCTTGAAAAAAATCTAAGAACTATATATCATGTTATGAGAGTATTAATTCAACAAAATAAGCCACGTATGAAGAAGGTGGTGAGTATTTTACTACAAGAAAATGTTTTTTTTTTTTTGAGAGGATAAAGATTAGAGGCTCTAAGTGGTTTTAAAAAGGTAGAAACGATAAATGATATTTTATTTTGACAAACATATGGTCAACCCTATGGAATGAGAAGCAGTTAATATCAGGAAAAAATTCTCTGAATTTTACTAAGATCACAAACAATTCAATAATCGTCAACAATCTCAATTACCTACTAACAACAATAATCGAGGCAATCCTCAAGATGTATAGGCCAAGGTTAAGTGTTAAAATTGAAAAAAGAAATACAAGCATTATGCAAAACAAATGTAAATCTGATGAAGGAAACTATGTTGTTAAATATAATAAGTAAAGAGACAATGAAGAGAAGACAAAAGAAGCCCTTTGTGCAATGCAAGCTTCAAAATTAAGTGCAGATGAATGGTATATAGATTAGGTGTGTCCAAGTCACATGACACCAATTATTCTTCACTAATAAAAAGTCAACTTCCAATGTATCATGTGTTATCACTAGAGATAATATCTCCCCTTGAAGTTGAATGCAGGGTAGCATTACCCTATAAGATTTTAATGTATTACACTTGCCAAAGCCATAAAAAAAAATCTCATATTTATAGGATAATTCATTGATCAAAGCTAAAATGTCGTATTTAGTGATGGAAGATGTGAAAATTTATCTAATGATGATAATAAGATCATTGTTCATTGAAGGAAAGTGGGTTGGTTATTTACACTTATGATGAAATTATCTTATGAAAATTTTTTTTTGTTCAAAATTACTAATTTGCGACATATGAGAGTGTTACTGCAACATTTAGAAAATTAGAGACATGCAGGAAAGAGATTAGTCATTAGAATGCCAATAATAAAGTACAATGGGAGTTACATATGTGAGGCATGTGAATTTGTAAAAAATGACACATTAGTCTTTTACATAGTCCATCACCACAACCCTTAACTTGAAGTAATCTATAATGATGTATGGAAACTGAGCTAGTGGAATCACACATCATGTATCCATCATTAGTGAGTTCTCATGTTATACTTGGATTTTTTTCTATGTCAAAGATATAAAGTATTTAAATGTTTTAAAGAATTTAAAGCACTTATGAATATCAGTTTTAAAAAAAAAAACAAAAACTATACGAATTAATAATGGTATATAGTATGTCTAATGGTTTGAATACTTTTTTAAAAGTACATAAAATTAAAAGATAACTAATTACATAGGAACACCTTAACAAAATGAGATTGTTGAGTGGAAGAATTGTCGCATAGTCAAGACCGTTCAGGATAAGATTAGCAAAAATATTTTACCTAAAGTGTATTAGGCTGAAACATACGTATCATAATGTACTTGATTAATTGTATGTGATGACTATTAGTTCCTATGTTTGTTAATAACGTGAGTGTCATCAAGTCAATTGAGCCCTATTGGTAGCTGAAGACATCCAAAGACTTGAAGACACATTTTGATGACTTGAAGCATTACGACATTCAAGGCATGAAGACATAGGTAAATCAAAGTGCCTTGGTATTCCTAACCCCAAACATATTTTAACCCAAAATATTAACTTCTCATGATCTACGCTAATAAGAAAAACACCTGTTTAGATCATCTCAAGCCTTAGAAAACAAATTATACAATTTCAACAAGGTGTTTAAAGGTTCAACAGGGTTGTCGGTTTAACCTAAGAAGCTATCCAACGAACCGACTATGGACAACATCTGGACAACAACCTGACTGCAAATTCACTGACCTGTCGATCAAACCGACAGGGCTAGCAGTTTGGGTCGGTCCGACCTATGGCCCTTGTCGGTCGAACCAACATGGTCATTTTTTGTCTAGCAACTATCTGTCTCTACCCTACCTCATATCGGTTGAACTGATAGTCTGTAGGACCAACAAGTAGCCGTTTTCTAGTCTTTTTTCCCCATTGCTTCACTTCTTTATATATTGGGTCTCTTAAGACATTTACAAGTTGATGGTTCTTTGATAGAGCAAGAGTCTACGTGTTTTTCTCTTTTAGACTCTAAATCCCTTTAGATCATGTCACATTATTTGTGATTTACCAAATTGAATAAGCATTCTAAGCTCTCTTTTATGATGTGCTTGATCTCTTGCATTCTTTAGGTTTTAGACTTTGATTCTATAGGAACATCACCTGTCTAAGAGCCTAGGACACCTATTTGGAAACAACTAACCCTACTTGTAGGAGATTCATACTCCATCCATTCTCCCTATACCTTGGCACATTTATAGGTACATATGTTGTAAGGTAGATAATCGTGGGAGCTGAAGAGAATTCGATTCAAGTTTGAAGGAGAATCTCAAGACAAGTGTTATGAAGGTGTTTATCTAAACTAATAAGAGTTTATTGTAGAGTCTATTATGAAACATTATGAAACTCTATTGTTATGAAGAATCAAGTTTGGAATTTGAGACCTAAACTCAAGCTAAGTCCTTGTGTTGGCCACCGACGAGTATGTACATGGTTAGTTCCTGTGTAGGACTAATCGAGAGTTTGAGATCCAAATGCACAAGACCTTGTGTAGGTCACCGATAGGTGTGTACGTGTGTATCCTTGTGTAGGAATTTGAATGGTAAATGTTAGTAATGAACCTTGAAAAACTTGTGAGATAGTGAAATTCAGAAAACTTGAGTTTGAGTTCGTCATCCTGAAGTAGAATAGGCAATTCGTCGAACCGCTATATATCATTATGTTGTGCAGTGTGTAATGATTATCTACTTATGATTTATCTTTATTCCTATTCTATGGATGCATGAATAAGTAGATGCTATGTTAAGTTTTTGAATCATTATCTCAATAGATATAGTTATCTCACTTCATAGACTTGGGTTCATATGAAATTTATATTTTGATAATTTGTGATCTTGCACACACTACACCTTGTCGATGTGGACTAAATTGATTTGATTAGCAAATATTTTAAAAATGGTCATATTCACCCGTCTATAAAGATAGGTTGCAAGAATCAAGGCCAAGATTGAACAGAGCACATCTAGCCTACAATCAAGCAAGATCATTCAAAATCAATTTTGTATATTTTTGTAACTGCTGCATATTTTTAGCTAAATTTATGTACATTGCCGTAAATAAATTTTCCTAGCTGTGTATATAAGTCAGCACATATTACATCAATATAGTATGGGAAAATTGTTCATTGAAACTATTGTAATCTTTATTCTCTTACATGGTATCAGAGTGGAAGAGGGGCACAGAGAGGTGCCTTCGACATAGTCGAGTAAATCGTAACCGATGCGGAGTGCTTCGAATTGAGTACGCCATTGAGGAAAGGTGGAGGGAGTTAATTTTTCATTGATTTGGGCAGTGATATTGAGAGCAATGAGTTGTTTATCTGTTGCGGAAGGAGGTTGGGTGTTGAGGATAAAGGTTGGATTTTGATCAGAGGAGGAAGACATAGTGGAGATTTGGATCATTGACTCGTTAGAGATCGGCTCTTCTGATACCATGTAAGAGAATAAAGATTGCAATAGTTTCAATGAACAATTTTCCCACACTATATTGATGTAATATGTGCTGACTTATATACACAGCTAGGAAAAACTATTTACGGCAATGTACATAAATTTAGCTAAAAATATGCAACAGTTACAGATATGTAGTAGTTATAAAAATATACAAAATTGATTTTGAATGATCTTGCTTGATTGTAGGCTAGATGTGCTCTGTTAAATCTTGGCCTTGATTCTTGCAATTTGTCTTTATACCTTCCCCCCTATAAGACCTGGTTATAACTCCAAGACCCTAACTTTATGGTATTAGTACAATACCCACAATTTCAATTTGGTATCAGAGCGGGTTTCTGTTTAAGAGATTAATCGCTTAGAGTGAGATCCATGGGAGCCTAAAAGTATGTCTAAGAATGAAGGGAGTTACATTTCTTGACCTCCATATTTTAATGGATTTAACTTTGCATATTAAAAAGCTAGGATGAGAATATTTTTGAGATCCTTAGATCCTTTAGTTTGGGAGATTGTAGAACAAGGTTAGCATACACCTATAGAACAAGTAATGAAAATCACCACAACAAAACTTTAATAATAATGGACTGATTCTGAGAGAACTAGATATGACTATGATGCCAAAGCTCTCAATTCCATATATTATATGGTTTTTCAAGATGAATTTAAATGAATATGCACATGTGAAACTGGGAAGCAAGTATGTGACATTTTGGAAACCACCGACATAAGAACTAGTACAGTTAAATGCTCCAAGCTTTAGCTCTTGATTACCCAATTTGAGAATATTAGAATGAAAGAGCATAAAATATTTACGGAGTTCTACACCAAATTGAGTGATATTTGTAACTTCATGTGGAGTTTAGGAGAAAGAGTTCTGGAGGTCTGTATTTGTAGGAAAATCCTTAGGTCATGACCGAAGAGATTCGCCCCCAAAGTAACCTCTATTGAAGACTGTAGAGACATATATTATGAAAATAGAAGAACTTATAGGTTCTCTACAAATATTTGAACTACACTTCAAGACTTCCTCTAAAGGCAAAAACACTGTCTTAAAATCTTTATATAATAACAAGAAAAATGAATTGAAATATGATAGTGAAGATGATGTTGGTTGATGTAGGACGTGGCATCGATACATTCCTAGCATGGTTGGACCCAAAGAAGGTGGACCGTAAATTGATCATAACTTTTGATCTGGCTATCGTTATAGGACACACAACCTATCAATCTTTACTGTAACAGGCCATACAAGGTGAACCGACCCACTTAGTAGGTCGCATCTGTCCGTTTCACCAGAAAACGCGTGTTTTCAGCTCAAAAATGAAAATATAAGAAAAATTAGTATTACTATTTTTTAGTAATTTCAATTTTTATAATATTTTCTGATTTTTAGAGTTTTAGATTTTCTTATTTTTTAGAAATAACTTTTAATCATGATAGGACTCTTTTAGCGAAAGTTTATTTGGAATTTTTATTTTTAAAAATTATGGTTTAGAAGAGTTTTACTAGAATTAGGATTTTTATTATAGTTAGAATTTTACTATTTTTGGTAATTATGAATTTTGTTTTTTTTTCTCTTTATTAACATTGTAATAGGGACACACACATTAGACAATTAACAATCAATTTATTTCCAATTTATTTAGAATTTATTTCTATTTTCTCGTGGATTCGAGGAATCTCTATGAGGAGTCCAGAGGAACTTATGGATTTAGAGTTGTTATCCTTGAGGGAGACGGTGCTCAACCTCATCATGTCCATCCTTATGTCAATGGCGATGATGAAGAAATGGCTTTAATTACTAAGAATTTTTTTAAAAAAAATCTTCAAGAATAATAGAGGGAGAAATTTGGACAAAAGGGCAAATCTTTTGATTCCAAACAAAATATAGGCAAATCAACTACAAAAATTAAAAGAGATCCAATGTTATAATTGTAGGGGTTATGGTCATGTTTCCTCTGAATGTCCTAGTAAATCAAAATAAAAAAGAAAGGCAATGACTGCTACATGAGATGAGTTTGAGGATTCTTAATCATATTCAGAAGAATCCCATAGTGATCGATACCTTGGATCTCTACGAGTTCTGGTGAGAGCTGGGAATTTAGTAAGAGAAGTCGTGTATCGAGTCAGTGTCATGATGCCTCGAGTTACAGCCGAGTTACAACTAAGTCAAGCCAAATCAAGCTCAATTCGGGTTTGCTTCGAATCGAAATCATCGACAAATAAGTGTTTCTCTTAACTCGAAATTATTATTATTATTATTATTATTATTATTATTATTATTATTATTATTATTTACTTCTAAAATCTTTTGACTCGTTGAAAATCATAAATTTGTATTGTTGCTCACGTCCTTCAATGTAAGTTTAATTATGAAATCTTCTTTTAAGATCCTAAGTAAGTAATCTTGTCCTTGTATCTCTCCTTAATTAAATTTTATATATAGTAGCTTTTTGTTAGGGTCTAGCAGTTTTGCTTCGGGTTCATCCCTTTCACTTATAGGAATAGCCATTTTCTTTCATTTTTGATTTAAGGTCTTCCCTTGACTACCTTTATTTGATTTCTAAGGATTTGGTTTTTTTTTTTTTGCATTATTCGTATCGTTCAAGTTAGTTTTTTGTTTGATATCTTGAATTTAGAATTTATTCTTTTTAAATGTTGAATCTTGTGTGTTTCCTTGGTTTATGTTGTAATCTTGTATTGCTTCAATCCAATGCGTTGTTAATTTCTCTTTTGAATCATTGCTAAGTCATACTTATTCGTTAAGTTGTCTATTCATGGATATTACATGCATCATTATTATGGTACTGTGCTTGAACTGGAGTTGTTAAATTGCATTATGGTTGCTTGAGAATTGATTTGATTGCATCATCATGGAATATATGTCATTTGGTTGGATGATAGATTAGTGATGCATGATTGATTTGGTAACTAGTGTGCATGGTTGATTTGTCGCCTTGCTGGACCGGTTTGGTGAACATGGTTGATTAGAAAAAGGTTTCTAACGTCTAAAGACATACGAGATCTTGTCGCTCCTTTGAATTGTTGAGCATGGTTGATTTGTTCAATTGGATCGGTGATGCATGATTGATTTGTTGCCTCGTTGGACCGGTTAGGTGAGCATTGTTGATTTGCTTGATTGGATCAGTGATGTATGGTTAATTTTCTCCCTAGCGTGCATAGTTGATTTAACATCCTACTGGATCGATTAAGTGAGCATGGTTGATTTGTAAAAAGTTCCTAACATCTAAAGCCATGTGTAAGGTTTGGTTGCTCCGTTGGATTGTTGAGCATAGTTGATTTGATCAGTTGGATCGGTGATACATGCTTGATTTGCATACGCCATGCATTGTTGATTTGCCACTTTGTCGGGCTAGTTAGGTGAGCATGGTTGATTTGTAAAAGGTCCATAACGTCTAGAGCCGTACGAGATCTGGGTTATTGTACACGTCTTACTAGACCGATTAGGTGAGCATGGTTGATTTGCAAAAGGTTTCTAAAGTCTAGAACCGTGCAAGATTGTAGTGAATTTAAGTATAAGCCTCATTAGATCTGTTAGGTGAGCATGGTTGATTTGCAAAAGGTTTTTAATGCCTAAAGTAATACGAGTTCATGAAATATTATTAATTGAATTCGAATATAATATACAATTTGCATATACTATTATATTCATGGCATTATATGACATCTTGGTGTGAGTTACATTTGTGACATTATTATGTTGATATCATGTTTACTTGTCTGTTATCGAACTGTTCTGTTTGGTACATCTCTTGAAATTTAACTATGGTAAATATGATCTCATTGGGCTTCTAAGTCACCCATATTCAATAACTCTTATAAGTTTTCAGATGAAAAGAGAAAGATAAATAATACTTAGATATTTTCATTAGATTCAATGTTATATTTATTTTTTATTTGAGAACTTGTAATAAATTTTAAGAAGAGAATTGTGTGAGGGATTTAATAGTAGTAAAGAAGTTAAATCATGGATTCATGAAGTTTAGTTTAAAGTTAAATTTTAATGGTTTGAATAATTTAATTATGGAATGATTTGGATGAGAATATGATGAATGAATGCATAAAATAGTAGTTTACACTCTAAAACTCAGGATCATAATCACTATATTCAGGTTTCAAATTTTGAGGCGTGACACATTATGTCTACCCACCAACCAAGGAAAAGCCACAACTTTTGAGGGAGCAATATAATACCAAATATGTGTTGTATGACCCTTAACTTGCTCATGAAGCTCCCGCTCTATCATCAAATAAAAATATTTAACTGAAAATCTATTAGAATTTTCTTGTAACGACACCATTAAATATGATTCCAAAATGAATGGATGACTATTTAAAAGCATTTCTAACAGTCTAATTAAATCATCCACCTCATCATCTTTCAAATGCCTTTTACACGGAGGTGCCCAAATAATTTTCTCTCCATGGATAGAGGACAGAGAAGCATTAATTAATCGAAAGATAAGGCTCTAAGGATATTCTTGCTAATCAAGGAAATACATCCTTTAACTTTTGATTCCTAACCCACCTGTCTTCCCAAAAGTGAACATTTTTTCCATCCTGATATATAGAAAAACCCACCCCCAATCAAACCTTAATTTTCAACAAACTAAGAGTTTCCATAATGATGAAGCTTTATATGACGAAGAAGAAGATTTTATCCTATCTCATTCTTTAAATCCATATTTTCTACCCAATACCTCTCTCCAATAACTACCTTCCTTTACTCCAAATCTCAAAACCCACTTTCTCGATAATGCCAAATTTATTACCTCTAAACTCCTCATACCTATACTTCCTTGAGACAACCATTTACACACTTCTTCTCACTTTAAAAGATGAAATTTATGATTCTTATCCACCCTTGCACACTCCTCAAACTTGCGATGCTAGGTTGCCCACGCTGGATTTGTGAGATTCTATCAGATAGATAGTTAAAAGTCCATTTTATTTTCATTTTTACTATAAATAGTAAGTGTCCAATTGGCCTAACCACGTTATTCTCCTAATTTTCTAAGCCCTTTTTATGTTGGGCATGACTCCAAAAACTTGAAGGATCAAAAGTTATATGATCGAATTAAAACTTACTATTTACAATAAAAACATAAATAGAATTAAAACTTACCATTTACAATTAAAACATAAATAAAATGGACTTTTGACCATCGATCTGATGGAATCTCATAAACCCAGCATGAGTAACCCTGCGTAGCTAGTTGGTTGTCAGTAGCTTCTTCTACCCCAAAATGATATATGATATGTCGAAAAACTCATTCCAGTTTGAGAGATACAACTGTTTTACGGTACTAATGGTCCTGATCACCTCTACCTCCAATCGGGCTTTCTCTGGTCCATCTTGGCCATGAAAGTGTCCATGACCCACTCTACATCATGGTTAAAATTACTCAGATATGGCCCATCTAAGATGTGGATTAACAATTGAGCAGCCCATATCATCCAAAAATGCACTACTTCCACAATAATCAAATGGTCTACTTTACTCCCAAAGTTTTAATTTACATCAAAAGTAGGCCCCTAGGTGAATGATTAGTTCTGTTCCATGGATTCCCAACTGGTTTGAGCCATATATGATTTGTCTGAGTTGACTCAGACTCGGTCGAATCTCATTCGGTTCAATAAGACACTGCATTCTCTGAAAGATGCCTGATTGGGCTTGACTTCGACGAGTCAATCAGTATAAAGGGAGTTGGTCCGAGTCACCAGGTAAAAAAAATGATCAGTACATTGTTATTTTAACCATTCTTATTTTTTCATAGTGCCGATACAATAAATGGCCGAGCAGTTGAGTGACTAGGATCAAGCAGAATAGTTGATGGTTTATACTTGCATCGTGTCCAAGATAGGCCCGCTAACACACATGGCAAAATTAAGAAATCCAAAAGGAATTAAAAAAATAGAAAGTGAAAAGATTAGAAATGGGCTGCACTGATATTCAAAACTGGGCTAGTCTCCTGTGATAGTCCACCACCATTTTGGACCAACCCAATCATGGGTATTGTGGATGGACTTACATCTAAAACTCATTGCAAAGAAATCCTAACAATCCAATTGATGGCTATTAAATGAATGATTAAAAGGAGGAAAAAAAAAGAGTAATCCTAATTCCAATGGAAAAATACATGTTACTATCGTCTTGGTCTTTTAACTGATTGTTTCGCCAATTTTCAAAGTAACGGAAAGACATGAGAATTGTCCAGAAAAAATCTGAAATCTAAAGTATATTTTGGTGATAATTTGAAATTAAAATAATGTAAAATTACTATTATTATGATTTTTTTAACACACTCATACATTACATGAGCACTTGAATCTTTGACTTCGGCATTGAAATGCACTCTGTTTACCATTGAGCCTGGCTTTAGTTCCTTAATATTATAATTTTCCTGCCAATAAACTAAATATGAGAATGGACAGTCAAATGCAATTATTTGATTCAAATAAATTTACTGTTAATTTGACATATTTCAATAGTAATTACTTATCATGAAACTTAGGTTGGACGGGAGGTTTTTAGATGGTGACAACTACCTTTTGGGTAAGTTGTGCCTTGGAAACCAAGACAGACTTTGTGGGTACCACTATGATGCATGTGTTTTGCAGATGCCATCTATTAATTTTGCCATATCATTTTAGGGTATAGTTCATAAAAATGAGGCAGATAGAAAGCTCCTATAATGCACCCCATGGGAAGTAGCGGAAATAATTACACCCATCATTTAAACCTATACAAGGCCATCATGATGTTTATTTGAGATCCAACATATTCATAAGGTCACACAGACGTGGATAAAGGTAAAATACAAATATGGGCTTGAACTAAAACTTCTATGGCCTCCGAGAAGATTTCAATGTAGGCATTCAATCCCCATTGTTTTATGTGGTGTGGTCCACTTAGGCTTTGGGTTTGCTTAATTAATTTTTGGGCTCATGCTTTAAAATGATTTGAAAAAATGAATGGATGGCATGGATATAACACATACATCATTGTGGGACCCACAAAGTTTGGCTTGGATGAGGCTGAGTTTAACATGATTTTTAAGGTGGAATTCTTCCTTTGTTCCAAAAGGGTGTGAACAAGAATGATTACCCATTTACTTTTAATTTAAGTAATTACCGCAAATCAAATAGGCCCTTAACAAACAGGTAAGTGTAACTTTTGAGTAATGCTCCAACCACAATCAGTTCATAGGTTTTAATGGTCTAGATCATGTTACAACTGTGCTATGTATGCAGTTTAAGAGCTACTATCATTTGGGGGGTTGAGAGTGGAAAATTCATGTGAGCCACAACAATATAAATAATGTAAAATTACTCTTAAAATCTTTAAAGTTCATGTGGTGTACCGTGCCTGATTTATATTATACTCCAATTTTGTATCTTCACTTCATCTTATTGAGTGAAACACGAAAGATACATTTCAGATGGCTTGATACACAAACCTAAGGTTGGCAATCCATCCCAGCCTCTCCATCATCAACCCCACACACAAACCTAAGGCTGGCATTCCATCCCATTGTTCCCCATGTCGCGGCCTACTTGAATTATGGACTTGCGTTATTTTTTTTTCCCATGGTCTAGAATTCGGGGGTAGAATTTGAAAGACAACAGTGGATTAGATAAGACCCCGGCCTCACCTAAGACAGTGCGGCCCTTACCGTGGGCCCCACCTTAATGTATTTATTCTATATCTAAGCCATTTATCTTTTTTTCCATATCATTTTAGCGTATGATCCAAAAAATGAAGCAAATCCAATTATCAAATGGACCATACCATATGAAACAATAGTGATCAGCCATTAACATAATACATGAGAAAAAATGAATCCAATCCCTTCCTAGAAACGTATTGTATTTTAAGGAGGAATCGACCACAAAGAAAGTGATCAACATTTTCTTAGTCCCCACCATTAATTCCTTTGTGTCACTCCTCCAACAAAATTACTGACCATGACTTAAGTTAGTATTTGATTGTCTTGAGTCTTCTAGTTTGGCCATCATCCTGGCCTGAAGTGTATTTGTGGCTGCACCATTATCAACCAAAACCCAAATGACTGGACATCCTTCCAAATGCACGAAGGTTTCAGATGTTGAGTCATGCTAAGGGTCAGTTTTTCAGTTACTATCTTTTCAAAAGGTGACATGGTTCAACCGAAATGGTCGACACATTTTTAGTGTTCTTTTCTGAATTGAAGGAATCATGATATATGATTATGGAAGGATTAAACTCCACGTCTCCTTCAATTTGGTTTGGTTGCGACGATTTAGCTTGGAAACTCAATGATAGGGTAAGTATCATATTGCAATTTAATACGATTGGTAGAAACGACCCAAATTGAATTACCAAATTTGGATATTGCCCCCAGGTGTGTCCAAATTCATTTGCTTTCCAGTCTCTTTTACTATTTCTAGGCTAATATCCTAATTCGGATTAGATGAGGTTTGTTCTAATGACTTTGAAGCAATTCCTCAATTAAAAGATCATTCGAAAAACATTCATCACTGAAGTATTTGGTCGATCATTCAATGTTCATCCAATCCTTTTTGAAATTTTGGTCATTCTCGGCTGACTCAGCTTCCACATGTAGTTCAACCATATTTACCATTAGTTGTTCTTCTTTTGGTTTTGGAATTGTCAACCTTTGACTACATTTGCATGGCCTTCATTCAAGGTTCACCTCTTATAACGGCAAACTGTCTTCGTTTAGCTGCATGTTGCCTTTACCAATGTTACTTTTGAGTACGTGTCATCTCTTTTGATACAACTGGAAACTTTGGATGACTCAACCTTTTCCAAACTCCCTCTTGAGTACGTTAGGTTTAACCATCATTTGTCCAGGAGTCAACGTAGGATGATTATTAGTGTACTTAACCCTTTTTTGGTAAAAAGAGTTACCCTCATTAATATTTTGATTGGCCGATGGTTCTAGTTGGCGGTATGGTCTATAATCTCGTCTATTTTGCCGAATCGGCCTTGTACATTACTCACATAGGCGTGGCTTTTTGCATGTAGAGTCTGCCACCTTTGGATATGCTTTGGTGTTCTCAACCGTATACAGTCTTCTTACCAACATTTCATTCCTTGGGATTGTCCTATTGAGATTTAATGTTAATTTTTTTTATCATGGTTGAACCAACATTTGAGGATTAACTGTGGCCATGTTAATTTCCATATTAGATGGGAATTGATCAATATCTATCAACATCGTCTCTTTCTCTTTTTCTAGAAATTTCAACAATCCTTAGTTGATATTGTCTTAGATAACATTCTTAAAAACAATACACTTATTAGTGAAATGAGACTAAGTTTCATGCCATTTGCAATAATTGATTTTCTTTAATTCTTAGGGTATTGATATCTTATGATTGATAGTAACTTTCATAAATTTGTTAGCCAATATGGTATCAAAGATTTTGTCAACCCAAGTAATATCGAATGTATATGTCCTTAGAAATTTTTGAGTGAAGGGCACAGTTGCATTTGTTTTAACCAAGGCCGAATAGACAAATGGTTATTTAACCACTACTTCAGCCACTACAACGTTATATTTAGGATTATAGTAGTATATTCCTGTTGATGAATTCTTTTATCGTGTCACCTCTTGAAGCAGAGTCTAATATCGAGATACATTTTAGTTAAATCGTAAAGATTTGTGAATTCTGTTCTAACAAATTTCTTTCAAAGTTTAAATTCTAGACCATCCTAGGCTAATTGAATGAATTCTACATTGGTTGTAACTACCTTGCATATATTTTTTACTCTTTTGAATCGAGCGAAATAAATTTCAACCCTTCTCCTGGCAACTGCTGAAATTGTGTAAGATCGGCCATAGAAATTTTTTTATCCTTATGAAAGAACCGGGCATTAAACTTTTCTTCTATTTCTTACCAAGTTTGAATTGAATTTGGTAACAAATTAGAATATCAAGTAAATGTTATCCCAGTTAGTGAATAATCGAATAATTATAATTTAAAGTAATTATTATTGGTCAATTCCCTACATTGTCTAGTAAAGCAATATATATGTTATATGGTTAATTGACCAATATCACCTGTAAATACTGTAAAATCAGGTCGATAATTCCTCAGCAATGGATATTGCCAGTTAACCCAATCAGGATAAGGTTTGTGATGCACTGGAGTAGTAGTTCAGCCAAGAACATGGCTTGCTAGTCCTAGACCAGACAATTTGATTATGATCCCAATGTTGTTGCCCAACTATTACAGGTGGCTCTGGACCAACCGAGTATCGTTCCTCATTACGAGGTTGGTTTCGGGATAAAGGCGCCCCAGGTATCCATTAATTCCTAGCTTTAGGGACAAAATTCCTATTTTCATGTTCAGGCTACTTGAAATCCATAGGCGGTGGTGAATTTCGCATGTCCTAAACTGAAATAGGGTAAGATGTATATTTCGTTGTAAAGGGGACCGATGCTTATGGTACTAGTTGTACTAGAGGTATTGGTGCCAGATTTCTAACTGAACTAGCGTTAACCTGCTACTGAGGTGTAGCATGTGTCCTTTTGATAAATATAGCCATCAACCGGTTTATGCTCTCAGAGTAGCTATTCATACATCTATTCAAGGCTTCAGTCTAAACCCATGATTGTTCAGCATAAATATGTGATAATTCCGCAATGTATTAAATTCCCTTTTGCATATTAACCATCCCAACTGACATAATCTCAAGAGGTTCAACCTGAGATGTCAATGTTCTATCTGGATTTGCAAGAGAATGCATTAGGTTAGGTGGTGGATTTACTTGCTTAGGTACTTGCTGAACCTGCAACTCTTCCTCCTAGGCAGGAGGTTCATTAGATTCAGTATTAGTAGCTAAAGAAGTATTTTGACTACCTCTTTGGCTCATAATTCTACATAACTTTTACAACGATTAGTATAATCAGTGTCCCACTGAGCATGCCAGAAATTGTCGGCAGTCGATTCGTTTTCTGTCAATGTGGTGTGTTTGGGCATGCCTGAATCGATATAATGACCCGATTCAAACTAATCAACTTTGACCTCAAGCGCTAAAATAGGTAAATATGTCAAACTTGCTAGTATATAATTGAATTTGAGGAGATCGGTCACCTACTTATTCACTTGCAGAATATCAATAATAATCAGGCAATAATCGGCGAGTGGGGTTCTTCTTCCGAAAATGAGTTGCACCTTACCTTTCATAAGAAATGGCATTTCGATATACCGATGTAATCGAAGAAAAGAAAAAACTTATAGCTGATCACTGAGAACCACTGCAAGAATGCTTCTTTTGAAAGAACTGCTTGTATTGGATAAGGATAAACTTCAGCATATGGGCATAAACTTGGATTACAACTAAGACATTATTACTATTGAATTATCACTATTCTTAAGATAGATTGAACTAAGATAAATTAATAAATTTGATTTCTTTATTAGATTTGGTTGTGTCCTTCTCTACTAATCTTCTTACTATTTATGAATTTTTTTTATAGATATTATTCACACGTTTCTCTTCTTCATTGGACGGCAGGACAATTGAGGCCATGTCGGCATATAAATCATCCTTTCATTAGGTTTCTCATTTTGACTACTCGTCTCTTCTTAGCCTAGCTTTATTTTTCTTCATCGCAGTTACTGTCAGATCACATTTTGCTTTTGGATGCCTTGGCTGTATTACTTTTTTGCCATTATAATTTCACAAAAAGCAAACAAAATATACCGTAAAATCTTTTCATACGCCTCTTAACTGATGTAACACCACATGTCACTTCTTTTTTGACCTTTTTCGGATCCCTAAGAAATAGGCCACAACACCGTGAACACGATGGAAAATTGATTTTAAAGCCGGTAAAGGTAGGGAGTTACATAGAGAACAGCTTTTAGTGGACATGGTATGGTAATCTAATGGTTGACGTGTTATTTCTAAGGTATATGTGTTATCAATTTATTGCAAACGGGCCATCAATTCAACGGTTTAGATTACTGAAATATAGTGGCAAATTGTAAAAACTGAAAACTCAATTGCACCTTAGAAATAATGGGCCAACACACGTTCTGGGTCAGCTCCTTATTTCTACTTGAAAAGATGCCGATTTCCTTGTTTTATCTTCCGGATCACCATTGCAGCAGTACTCCAGGACTACCATTTTAGAGAACGGTGGTCAATTTCTCTTTATTTATTTATTTATTTTTTTCCAATTGCAAGGACATAAAATCATATCCTTGGGTTCCGGAAAGTGGGGCCCACGGTTCGGTGATCCGGACCATTGATCTTCACCATTGATTTATGTTGAATGCAGACCTAAGCTTTTTCGTTTTTCTTGAACCGTCCATGTCACGATACTGATATAAGGGTCGGTATCGTTCCATGAGGGAGATCTTGGGGACATGGCTATCTACTGTGGGGCTCCAGATTCAAGATCACTGAAATCTGGCCCCACTTGTAGGACTGAGGACCCAATACATATCCTGTGCATTGAGGATCATACAAGCATGTTACTCTATCGTTCCTCTATTGGACTTCTCTGTATTCATAGAAGTCGTGGCGTTAGGTATTTTTCTGTTTGAAGACTTATTTGATACTCCGCAGCGTACGACGCTTGATACACAGACACTCTGAAACGGTACATGTCTCGAAGATTGGCTTAAAATAAAATTGCTAAATTATGGAATACACTGCTTCTAAGTAACAGTCCAAAAGCAGTTTAGGTAAGCAATCCTAACCTCTGATTCAAGGACACTTGTTATTTGAAATAGGACACCGTTTGATATTTTTCATTTTAAACCGTCCAATAAATGTCTACCAATCCAACAACCACAACCAGATAATCAAATAAAAAAACGTTTGGTTCATCATACATCTAAACTAGGACACATATTTTAGACCCTTTAATTCAAATTAATGGTACGCCATGTACGCAATATCTTAATAATTCTAAGTGCATGTGTATCATACATCACACTCTACCAGAGTATAAAAATTTTCCTCCCTTGCTCCCTGTTATAGGTGGACCATGGTTACATTTCTGCCAATGATCAAAGAATTGGGATGGTTTCATTAGAATTTTGGGACATTCCCATCTCCCCATTAGATTAAACAGTATTAAACGAAGACGCCTTTATGGCCGTCCATCGGTAGTCACAGTTGGGACTGGGCCACTCAGCCCATCAAACCCGCTGTGAATTTTGATGCCTATATGAGGAAGACCCAAAAATGATTTTTGGGTTTGATGACGTAGATGAGCTTGTTGTAAACAACTATCATTGACAACACGTGATAGACGGTCCCTATCAAGGGTTCCTTTCCTTCATTCTCAGCCTCTCGTCTCCATGTACATTTTTTTAAGTTATTTCACTAAGGAGTGATATTAACTTCTAATTACATTTCTAATAAAGATTTATTAAAATAAGATTTATAGTTGTCGACCAGATTTTTTTTTTTTATGGATATCCTAAAAATCAACCTTTCTTTTAAACTATTTTTAAAAAATACGCCTATCTTTTCAACTGTTAGTTATTTTGATGCCCACTGTAAGATTGGGTCAAGAACATCAAAATTTATTTTTAAAAATGATTAAAAAAAAAAAAAAACCCTCTTACTTTTTACTAATCTTATAATCACACGCATCTCTCTTCCTGTTAAAGGGAGCCAAAATCCTCTCCCTCACCGTCTCCACCGAACACAGGAAGGTCCCAGCCAAAAGCGGCATGAAGATTTCGGAATTTGGAGTTTTTGGGCTTTTTTTTTTTGGCCGATTGCAGTCCTGATTAATGCGGTGTATGATTTGAATCAGTAAGAGGTAGAAAGAAGAAATCTGTTTTGGAAAAGCTCTCTCTCTCTCTCTCTGTTTTTCCTGATGCTTTTACCATCGAAAACAACTGGAATTCTTTCTTATCTGGGTTTCAGGAAAGTTTCTTTTGGATTTTTCGATTCTTTTTACCAATGCTAATGCCGATGCTTGAGATTGCGGTATATGATTTGAATTAAGATGGAGGGTTATTCTACTAAGAGATTTGAATTAAGATGGAGGGTTATTCTACCAAGAGTAGACATTGTAATTATTAAAAACTATCCTTCCTATGTGTCATGGCTAGATGCTTTGGAAAAATTCATCAGTTAATTATATATTTTTTACAAATTACAATTATGGTGAATTCAGTATATGATTCGAATTGAGAATAGCTCAATAGGCTAGTTCAAATCATCCTCCTTGCTGCGGATGAGTTTCAAATGTTGTCAGATGCCTTAAATTTGACAGGTTTTGACCGGTCGAGTGGGCCGCTCGACCAGTCGAGCACCGCTCGACTCAAAGTCTAGCGTGCTACTTATTTGGGTGTCCGGGGCACTCGACCAGTTGAGGGAATGACTCGACCGGTCAAGGGGGTCTCTCGGCCAGTCGAGGCCGTGACTTGACTAGTCGAGGTTACGTAGATTCCTGCGTGGAATCGGCGTAGACTGCATAAATTTGAAGCGATTTCGTAAGGATGTGAAATGAAAGTTGCCTAAACTATAAATATGGGTCCCTAGGGCTTTTCTAGGTAATTCAAAGGCTTTCTAAAGATGTTTTAAAGGGTTCTAGAGTTATCAAAGGGTGTAGCAAGGGTGAGATTCGATGTTGTTAAAATCGGGTAAGTCCTCTCTTTTTGTAATTTCTATTTTTATAGTGAAGATCTGTCACTTTGTGCCATGATTTTTTTCCGCAAGGGTTTTCTACGTTAAATCTGCATATTCTCTTGTGTGTTTGGTGTCATTGGATTGCTATCCTAGATCTAGATTTGTGTGATTCCGCAGGCCAAAATCCCAACAAGTGGTATCAGAGCAATCGTTGGGGCACAAATATGAATCTAAGGGATTAGTAATAATGGCAAGCATTAGGTATGATATTGAGAAGTACTCAGGGAAAAATAATTTTGAGTTATGAACGATCAAGATGATGAGTTCCTTAATCAAACAAGGCGAAGATGTTCACTCCCCAAGTGCAGGGTTGTGATGTAGTAATAACTTGGTAAGACCGAGGTCGAATCCCAAGGGACTGAAACTTGTACGTTATCTAAAATTAAATGGAAATAGAACTAGAATGAGATGAAATCTGAATTGAATTATAAATTGAGGAATAATTGTAAACTATTAATCTAAAACTTATAGAAATCAGAGGTAAGGAATCTAGGGATTCAGAGGATCCACTTGTAAAAATCAGGGAGAACTTATGCTTGCATCAAAAATTATGAAAATTACTGAACTGCCGTTGATCTAGTTTTCAAAGAGATGAAAGGTGTATGAATTAGAATGGATTCCATCACCAAACCATGTCCAAAGACTATGGCAAACAACAGAATCAAACTAATTACCACCCAATCACATGTATGCAAGTTAGGAAGGGTACCGACATCCAACCATGCCCAGGAGACTATGGTGAACAACAGGACGTCCTGACATCATAAACATTAAAGAGAATGGAAATATTCAAAGCCATTGCAGACCCATTGTAATTTCAGTCACAACAGACCATTAAAAACCTAAAACATTTCCATAATAATTAACTAAAATCAACGTCAATTCATGCATTAAAATTTAAATAAAATCAAATCTCTCATCTCACTACAAGCTTCACCTCTTAGCCCTAGCTAAGAGGTTTAGCCAGACATGGACGGGTTAAATCTCATAATAAAAGAAAAGAAAAGAAAATACTCTCTCCCTAACGTCTGCTTCAAGTCCCTGTCCGATCCTCCATGTCTCTCTTTTTCTTCCTTCCTAGACCTGAATCCCTTTCCCCACGTCCAAAAACCTCCTTTTATAGCTGCTGGAAGGCTGGAGTCAGTGACAAAGTTGTAGCAAGACACGGAGTGTAATTTTCGCAGCCAAGTTCGGTGCCACGAAACACGCCACTTTCCTCGCTCAAATTCCAAGAAAACACTGTCCCTTAGTACTTTCTTGGGTTCTCTACATGATAGACGGTTCAAATCTGCCATATGATCAAAGATGGTGGCCCAAAACCGCCTAGAAAAGTCAGTTTTCGCGGATGTGCGAAACCTTTCGCACCATTTCGCTGTTGTGATCAGTGGGCCCCACAGAAGCATTTTCTGGAAAATCCACCCCGTCCATTGGATTCAGAATGAAATTTCAGTCAAGAATGGGTGGTTTTGAACGTCCATTGATGTGGCCCAGAGAAGAAATAACTAAAAGATCAGATTTGAACGCTACCCGGGCGGCCCTTTTGTGGCCTCTGTATCTCACACGTGTGCATGCATGGGTGAAAAGTGACAACATGATTTTGTAGTGCTCGCGGCTGTCTACACGGTGGACGGTTTGGATTGAGCTTATGGGGCACGTGTGGGGCCCACAGTCGATCGCAAAAACGGCCAGCGGCCATGCATGACACGGTGCGTAAGCGGAATCTTCTTCCGCTGTGATGATCGGTGGGGTCCACTGAGCTTTCTTTTTGAAAATCTACACCGTCCATTGGCTTCAGGATGAAAAAATGTCTAGAAATGCTGAGTTTTTGAGCCATTTCGGTGTGGTCCACTTGATCGTTGATTCCGCCGTCCATTCTGCTTCCAACGGCCAGAATCTTCCAATACCTTGCATGGTGTAAAACGGACGCCTAGGCTAGGGGTTTGGTCTCCCTCTGGAGTGTATGGACGGTTTGGATTTCCCGTATGGGCAATGTGTGGGGCCCACTGATCAAAAACGGCCAGCGCCCTTCGGACGCTGTTGTGTCTCTGCAATTTTAAGAAAAACGTCGGTCAGCGCTGCTGACCGACTTCCAAATTTTCTGGTGCACGCCTCCGTATGTGTGCTGTGCACAAGCACAATGTAAGGTGGGTCCCCCTTCGACGTATGTGAGAAATTCGCTCTGTTCATCTGCTTCACCATCTCCTTTTAACCGTAGGGACCAAATTTGAAGCGTATCCAGATAGCAGGTGGGCCCCAAATTGAAGATTGATGGGCTGATTTGACCGTTGGGCCACTTCTAGAGAGATCTAACGGCTGAAATTTGACTTGTACGGTTAATTTATGGTCGTCAGACCATGTATGAAGTTCCGAGCCAAATGGATGGTGGGAACCTCGTGATCTTGCATTCTGGATGTCCTTCAGGCCACTTGAGCTTCAGTTCCTTGATTTTCTAGGATTTCTGGCGTGTAATTTCAGTCGATCTTGGTCCCCTGGAGTGCGTCCCATGCTTTGGTGAATTTGGAGCGTTAAATCCATGCATTTTGTATCCTATTTCGATCCAAGCTTGTAAAATCAACCTGCAGCATCAACACGATTAAATCAGCCGTTAAACACTATTATGCTCGTAAATCCGGACAATATTTGGGGTCTAATATGAATTATTTGACCCTCAACATAACCCCCAACCAGCATTTTGCTAGTCCCGAGCAAAATATTCTCTTGATTGATGATGAATGTAATACTCTTGATAAGAAGGCATTATCAACTATTCGTTTATGTCTCACGGATGAGGTTCTCTACAACGTTGTGAGGGAGAAAATTGCGGCTAAGTTATGAGCGAAGTTTGAGGATTTCTATGTAAAAAAATTCTCTAAAAATCGCCTACACTTGAAGTGACAATAGTATAACTTTAAGATGATAGAGGGTAAAGATCTGGATGCTCACATCAGCAACTTTAATAAATTAGTTTGTAAATTACTGGATATGAAGGAAGTGATGAAAGATGAAAAATAAGCATGTATGTTGCTGAATTCTCTTCCAGCGTCTTATGAGTCATTCAAGGACACAACGTGCTCCACAAATAAAACCCTGAGTGCCGACACTGTTATCTCAGCCCTTCAAGAGAAGGCTATGAGAAAGCCTGGACATGGGGTTATCTTCTGATGCACTAGTTACAAGGGATAAAAATTCTGAATAAGGTACAAGTCCTTCAGGTTTTATATCCAAATCCAAGAGCAAGAGCAAGAGAAAGGTAAAGTGCTGGAACCGTGGGAATGAAGGACATGTGAAGAGGGATTGTGAAAATTCTAAATCGAAGAAAGAAGATTCTGAAGCTTCGTATAGGGAGGCCAATGCTGCTACATCAGATGGATCGAGTAGATGTGATGGTGATATTTTGTCTGTGTCTTTGCTCAGACGGTCATACGATGATCATAAAGACGAGTAAATGCTAGACACAGGGGTATCTTTTTACATGACTCCTCATCAGAGTTAGTTCACCAGCTATAGGGAGTGCGATGGTAGACAAGTATTTATGGGAAATGACATTATCTGTAATGTTGTGGCTATTGGTACGGTGCGTATTAAGATGTTTGATGAGATGGAGTGTACCCTGACTAATGTGAGGCACGTTCCTGATTTGAAGGAGAATCTGATTTCTCTTGGCGTACTTGAGGCAAAAGGATGCAAGTACACAGGTATTGATAGTGTTCTTAAAGTATCTAAGAGGGAACGAGTAATCATTAAAAAACAACGACTCGGTAATATGTACAGGTTAATCGGGAGCACTTCAAAAGGTGGAGTTGCAGATTCCACCTCTGCACATGTGTGGTATGCCGAGCATGGCCACATGAGTGGGCATGGTAGGAAGGCTGAGACGCACAGACAGGGATACGGAGCAGGTGGAACAGCTACCTGTGTGAAGAATTACGCGGCATAATTGTAGGGTATCGGCGAAGTACATATACGACTCCAATATTGTAGGAGATTCATTTTCTATTCAGATAACTCTAGATGAGATTGGTGCTGAGAAGTGAAAAATGACTATGGGCGATATGATGAATTCGTTGTACCAAATCGACATATGGGAGCTGGTGGAGCTTCTAATGAGTCGTAAAGCGATTAGATGTAGGTGGATCTTCAGGATGATACAATATATATATATATATATATATATATATATATATATATATATATATATATATATATATATATGGCAAAGTTGGTAGTGAAGAGTTATACTCAGAGGGAAGGGATCAGCTTCTTAGAGATATTTACACCAACGATATAACAAGTATCTATTAGATCTGTGATTGACGCTAGTTAGCCAATGTGATCTTAAGCTGGAAGGATGGATGTGGAGTTTGTGCTTCTTCAAGAGAGTGAAGAACAAATTTACATGAAGCAACCAGAGTGGTTTGATGTTAAAAGGGCTAAAAAAAGACTTTGTAGGAGGTCGTAGTTCAACCTGTAGCCTAAGCAATGGTTTGATTCCTTCATGGTGAGTCAGGAACTGATGACATGTAGATCGCGAATTATGACATGTCTGAAATCATTGTACTGAAGACTCAGTTAAGTGGGATATTCAGGATGAAGGATCGGGTGAGCTAAAAAGATGATTCTCGACATTGAGACTGAAGGAGGAGTAGGCTTTAGTAATCATAGGAGGAATACCTTGTGTGTAGGTATTGATGAAGGATGTAATTGGCCAGGTAAAGCTGGAGAGCGTTCCCTACGCATCTCTCCTCAAGTTTTCCTCAGGACATGTCTCAAAACAAATGAAGAAAAGTAGGATATCTCATGAGCCTTATTCGAATGCGGTTGACAGTGTATGTCATAGTCTGGATTAGACCAGTTATTTCAAAGGCTATCAGTATTGTGAGCAAGTACCTCGAGAATCAATATTGGGTAGCGATGAGATGGTAAGAAGACTACGTCTTTACTTTTGAGAAGACAGGAGCAAAGATGGTTAAGTACGTGAATTTTGATCCAGCAGACATACTCAACTAGCTCGTTCTTGCAAAGAAGTTCAAGTTCTGCGTAACTTCTCTAGGCTTGACGATGGCGTAGAAGAAGGACGGAGTGTGTATGAGAAGCTATGATGTGATGCAGAGATAAGAGAACAGGTCAATAAGTTACACAGTTGAAGATTGAAGGCATGGTGGAGATGGTTGTCAGAAGCCTTAAATCTGACAGTTTTTTGGGCCGCTTGACTAGTCGAGCACCGCTCGACTCAAAGTCCAGGGTGCTACTTATTTGGGTGTCTGGGGCACTCGATCGGTCGAGGGAGTCCCTCGGCCAGTCGAGGTTATGCAGATTCTTGCGCGGAATTGGTGCAAACTACGTAAATTTGAAGCGATTTCGTGAGGGTGTGAAAAAAAAGTTACGTAAAATATAAATAGGGGTCCCTAGGGCTTTTCTAGGTAATTCAAAGGCTTCCTAAATGTATTCTAAAGGGTTCTAGGGTTATCAAAGAGTGTAGTAAGGGTGAGATTCGAGATCGTTCGAATCGAGTAAGTCCTCTCTCTTTGTAATTTCTATTTTCATAGTGAAGATTTGTTGCTCTGTGCCGTAGTTTTTTCTCACAAGGGCTTTCCACGTTAAATCTGCATGTTCTCTTGTATGCTTAGTGCCATTAGATTGCTATCCTAGATATATATCAGTGTGATTCCGCAGGCCAAAATCCCAACATCATATACACATTAGGGTGGGCCAATTTAATTTTCGATGGTAAGAAAAAGGAGATAAATGCAATCGTCCAATCCTCTGTTGTTGTGATATGTGGGCCTCACCTTAACAAATGTGTTTTATCCATGTCCGTGAATTTTAAAACATTATTTTCAGGCATTACTTCAGACATGAGGTAGATCTAAATCTCAGGTAAATTACATCACAACAAATACACACACACACATGGAAACGCTCATCTGCGAACCGGTTCGTACGTTCTACGTACGAACTTTTTTGAGAACCCATCATACGTGATGTGGATCCAAAATCTGAACCGTTCATGTGAAGTAGCACCTCGTGAAACCCCCCGGGCCCAAGTTTTACTTTGATATAAAACTTTGATGGGCTATGAAAAATAAAACAGTTTCTTCCCTGGATTTGCATTTCTCTTTGCTATGGCCCACTAGAATCTTAGATCAGGGTGAAATTTCACTTCCTAGGGTTTCATGAGATTCCGCATCTTATGGACCGTTCGAATTCGACTCCCATGACACGTGTGCAAAGGTTCCTCTCTCTCTCTCTCTCTCTCTCTCTATATATATATATATATATATATATATATATATATATATATATATATATATATATATATATATATATATATATATATATATATATATATATATATATATATATATATATGGCAAGTAAATATTCCAGTGGGTCCTATGTAGTTTTGATGGTAGACATTTAATAAATTAATTATTTTTTTATTTTTATTGGAGGGTTCACCTGATATTTGGATCTACGTCATTATTTAGCTCATTTCTTAAACTGGTTAACCAAGAAGGATGGACGGCTTGGATCAAACAGAGAGATTGTTGTAGAACGCACATCAAAATTCCTGTACACATGGATTGACATCTGATCCTACGCAAGGGGAGCTAGCCGATTAGGTGTCACGAGGGTACCACCTTAGTGGGGGTTACTCTTATTGTGGGGCCACCTTGATGATGTGTTGTATATCCATGCCGTCTATCTATTTCTCTTATCTATTTTATGTCATGGTTCAAAAAATTAAGTATATTTAAATCTCAGGTAAGCTACACCACAGGAAACAATGGTGATTGAATGCCTCATTATTCAAACTTCCAAGGGAACCTTGGTAAGGTTTTTGGAATGTGTATTTGTCATCCAACGTCGTAATAATGTCAGGAAAACCTAAATGAAGGGGAAAACATAAAGATGATTAGATCAAAACTTGTGGCCCATAAAACATTTTTAATGTTCATTGATCACTGTTTCTAATAATATGGTCCACTTGAGATTTGGATCTACTTAAGGTCCGTGATGGCGTCCTAAAATGAGAACTGTGCAAATATATAAAAAAAATGCATCAATGTTGGCCTCATACAGTTAAGGTAACATCCACTAAAGTGATATGTGCTAAAGAGGACATGGATCTAGGGCTCGCAATGGGTTGGATTTGAATCGGTTCTGGCTTCAAGTTCGAAATCTGCTAGCTTGATATAGATTCAGATTCAAAATTAATTCGGATTGAAAATGTGATATCTATATTCGATTCACTTATAAATAGTTAGATCCATTTCCAATCTAAAAATCCATATAGCCATTGAATTCGGGTCAAATCTAATCTAAATCCATCACATCACAAATAAAAAATTACAAAAATGATATATTTAATTTAACAATAAAATGGTGTAATTTAAATATTTTCAATTTAAATTATATACGAGTATTGAAGTTTAAAGAGCAGAAGTTGAACGGCCACAAAATTTATTATCGTCGAAGTATGCAATATTGAAAATCCAATCGGATCTCACCATTAGATTCATATCCGATCCGAATATGATTCAAATTTATTTTTATGAATCCAAATTTCATCCATTTAATAAATCAAACCTATTTTAAGATCCAACTCAACATCATATGGGTTCCGAGCGAATTAGATCTCGGATTTAACCTGCTCCATTGGGAGCCATACCTGAATCTCCTAGAAAAGGCTTACTTTGGATGCTTAGGTTGGGCCCACCATGATGTTTCTAAAAAATTCACTCTGTCCATCAGTTTTTTCAGATCATTTTAGGACAAGAAATCAAAATTTTCAAAACTCAAGTGGACCATATGAGAGGAAACAATGGAGATTCAGTGATCATTCATATGGTCACAAAAGTCTCCTATCAGACTATTTTCAGTGTTTTCACTTCATCCTAGTGGATATGACATCATAAACGGTTTCAATTGTGTAAAAACATCCAGGTAGAGCTCATGAAGGCTTCACCATTAGAAATTTCTCTCCTGTTTTCCTAGAAGAGGGTAAAAAAACCTTTTAATTGAGAAAACAGCTAGATTTTTAACTGTATTCTAAAATGATAGGCCAGTATTTAGAAAAAGTTTAAAAGCGATTGGCCAACGCATGACTGTAGGTTGTATGGAAATTCAGGCTTGTGGTGTGGAGAGGGTTCGCCCACCCAACCACCCACAATTTCATAGCTAATAAAGTATAAAAGTTAGAGAATGTGGCCTACATAGATCGTTGATTTTTGGTGGGGCCCACCCTTCTAAAGAGCTACTTGTGGCCACATATGCTAATGTCGTGGAGGGAAAGGATCCAAGCAATCATCCATTTCATTGATCTGGCCTAAAATCCCAGACGGGTCCACTCATCAGGTGGGCCATGTTGCATTGACTGTAGACAATTGGCCAACTTTCTTCTAGCTGTCCATTTTTTTTTGTTCGTTCGGTGTGGTTTACCGGCCACGTATGTGATGGGTTCTCACGTGATGGACGGATTGGATCCGGCATTTCTGCCACGTGGCATGTTTTGCTCCATGGGATGAAATGGAAGGAGCTGTCTGAGAAAGGGGTGGACTAGGTGAGGCCACGGGTCACCCAACATGGTGCGGCCCTTACCGTAGGGCCCACCTTGATGTATGTATTTGGAATCCATGCTGTCTATTTTCCAAATCATTTGATTGTATCATCCAAAAAATGAAGCAGATTCAATTATCAGGTGGACCATACCACAGGAAAATTTTTAATTAACCATCAATGGGCCATAAAGGTTTTGGATCAAGCTGATATTTGTTTTTCTACCTTCATCTAGGCTTATTTGACTTTATTAACAGATAGGATGGCACCTTATTAACAGATTGGATGGCAAATAAATCGTTTGGCACCATGGATTTGAGATCTCAAATCCCTGGGGTTTTCAAAGAGTGGGTTTGAGATCAAGAGCTGAGATTACATCTAAAATCCTTTCAAGAGTTGCATGTGTAAAATGTGTGCCACTAGATTATTAAACTATTGGGCACATGTCCCACTAATAATATCCCGAAACAATTGGATTATCAATTGCATCACTATAATTACTTTAATATGATGATCAGCTCGGTCCAAACATTGTTCATCTAAATCAATGGTTAAAAATTGTCAATTAGTCATTCAGACATGATCTTGTGCTTGTGGCCCATCTGAGACTTGAAATTTCATCATTTTTGGACATAGTATATATTTCAGCAGGCTTAGTACAACCATTGTGTTAAATCGTTGTATACATTCACTAATTAGAGATATTAAAATTGGCTTAATAATTAAATTCAAACCCCTAAAATGTACATATACCATGCATAGCTTCCAAAAGTTGATCTGCAATATAGGGTGTCAAACAAAGTAAGAGGATTTAGGGGTTCCAAATCCACGCTCTAAGAGAAAGGCATGCGACTGTCTGACTCACAAAATGCAGGGTGCGAAAAAAAAAGAAAAGAAAAGGAAACCACGATTTGACTACGGTGCGCCCCCCCCCCCCCCCCCCCCCCCCCCGCCCCCCCATGCAATGAAAAGAGAGGAGGGCCATGGGCCCATATGTGGAGGGTAAATCACATGGAATATCTTTTCCGCGTTGGACTCTTATGGTTGGCTTTCAAGGCCCACTTATTTTTGGGTAGGTTAGGTATGGCTGAAATCATAAGCCATAGGCCAAGGACTCTTCCAGATACAGGTGTCAATGGGGTGGGCCAAGGTTAGCCCTACCCCAGCCCTAGAGCTCTAAGCCCTGGCTTGGCCACTATTCCGCCCCAGCCCTAGCCCTGGGCTGGGCTATGACTTTGTAAGGAAAGTTTTATAAATGATGAAAGTTTGAATTAGTTCAATCTTTTAAAAAAAAAAAGAAAAAAAAAAGAAAAAGCATCCTCCATCTATCACAAGTACTACCACATAAACGGTTTGGATCACTGAAGCATGATGTCAGATCCAACGAGTTTCTTTAAACTAGGGGATAGGACCACTCATGGTTCATCCATGCTTTGTATAACATATGGTAGTGGCCGACTTGATGATTGGACTAGACCAAAGGGCTGATCCAAGCCATTCATCATTGGCCCTGCCAAGCCCGGATAAAATAACAGGTCTAGATTTGAAGCCCGGACCAGATATCAGGCCAAGTTTAGGAACCAGGGTCCAACCCCAGAAGATTAGGCATTGGGAGGACCCACCGAGTTACTGCCAAATGGAAGCGTACCGAGTAAACTCTGTGGGGCCCACCGTGATATGTCTTTTAGTGATTTTTATGCCTTTTATCCATGCCGTTCATCCGTTTTAAAAGCTCATTTTAGTCCATGAACCCAAAATTGAAGTATATCCAAAGCTCAAGCGGACCACATCATAGGAAACCGTGTGAATTGAATGCTTACCGTTGAAAGCTTCTCAAGGGCCACACAAGTTTTGGATCAAGCTGATATTTGTGTTTTCCCTTCATCCATGTCTGTATGACCTTATGAACAGGTTGGATGACAAATAAACATTACTATGGGCCCCAGGAAGTTTTCAACTGCGAACATCATTATTCTCACTGTTTCCTGTGGTGTGGTCCACTTGAGATTTGGATATGATTCAATTTTGGTATCATCTAATAAAATGATCTGTACAAACAGATTTACGGCGTAGATAAGACATACATCCATGGTGGGCCCCACAGAGTTTACTCTTGGCAATCTGCTTCCTTGCCAAAATGATGAAGTATGCAGGGAAACTCATCCTGTTAACTGTATAAGGTGTGGGGGAGAGCCAGCTCACTCGAGCTTTAAATTTCCATAGTTTTGGCTGACATCTAGCATGAGTAGTTTAGCTTTAAATCTCCTGGGATGAGATATTACAACAGATATACTGAGTGAATTACGTACATTCATCATCATGGCTCACACAACATTTGTTGCACGGATCGCCTGTTGTATCATTCAGACAGGCTACACGCAAGAGGAGTTTTGGCTACTGCCACGAAAGCAATGGTTTTTTGGGATAAAATCAAAGGGTTGCAGGTAAAATCTTAAAACTCTTTGACCGATCACAGCTACATTTTAGGCTTCCTTAAACGCACCTACCTTCAGTGACAATGTCTTCTATGTCTTTTACATTATTCGAAGTAGGGCTGAAAGTCGGGCGGGTTCAACCCTACCCGACATTGGGTTGGGTGGGACGTATCGGTTCGGTCTCGCTATTCAAGATAAAACTTGGATCAGGATCAGGTTGAGGTCTTGGGCTGCCTAAGAACCTGATTAATATATAAGTTACTTACAAATTATACTTGAGTGCAGATAGGCTGTGTTGAAAGAACAGGAAATTCCAATGCAAGGGTTTTATTGGTCCACATCATTTTCGATAACTTAAGCTAAAAAGATACACTGGATTTCTCTTTCCTAATAGATTGTATGCTACACAACATGACTTTTAAAAGAGTAGTTGTCCTGTATTTTAGCTTGTTTGTTTAGAAAAAATAAAATTCTTTACCATAAATAACTACATATATAATTAATAAAATCATAGGTCCAAAAAATAAGTTGTGTATTGATATTAGCATGTCTCCACCACATCAACCTGACCGAGTCTACTTGGGCTGGGCTTGGGCTGAGAATTTCTAACTTGAGATTAGGTTATGCTTGAGGTATAGGAACCCTGGGTTGGGCTAGGGTTGAGCGCCAACCCAACCCAACTGACTTTCAGGCCTAATTCAAAGATCTTTGCTCAAAAGGGTAAAAATATCCTCCCACTGTTTTTGTTTTTGGTTTTTTTTTTATTTATTTTTATTTTTATTTTTTTTATTTTTTTAACACAAGCACTCACATCCCACACACACCCACTGCATGGATATATAGACGTGGATACTCGGTGGGTCTAGATGGGCCACTAAACCACACCTGTAAGTTGATCCTAACCATTAGATAGGTGAATTGACAACAGAGCATTCAAACTGATCAGCCCACTTATTGTAATAATCATTTAGGATAAGTCCAACATAGCCCATTTACTTTGGTGGTCCTTTTGAATCACGTCTTTCCTAGATCACCTAGCTTTAATTTGAAAATTTTCTATTCTTCATGTCACACGTAGGAAAATATGAAAATACTTATTTGACAATGTGTAAGCGGGTTTAATCCAGACCTTTGTTCTGTTGCCTCCCACAATGAATGGACTCTTCAAAAATCTTCCCAACCAGAAACTCATGGCCACCAATCCTGGGACTTCTTTTGCAGGCTAATTATTCTACCTAGTTGATTTTGGGGCCCAGTCCATCACAGAGTTTAAAAAGCTGATAACTTGACTGAGAACCCAGTTGAATCTAGTTGACTCAACTTGAAATTCGATTCCTTACTCATGCCTCGGTGGTGGACTCACAAGAGTTCCAACACGAAGTAATCAGTGTGAGTTTTAACACAAGTTCATTGGCTCGAGTACCCATTGTGGTGTGAGTGCATGAGTGTGCATGTGGGGGTATAAATGCATGTTAAAAAAAATAAATAAAACTTGGACAAATTCACTTTGAATTTTCAGTAATATTTAATATTTAAAAATGTATAAATAATACATATAATGTCAAGTTGTGTTGAGTCAAATTAAGTTTTATCGACTTTCATCAAGTTGTGTTCTTCTCGAGTTGTGACTCATAGAGTTTTTCTCAAGTGTGGGTAAAATCTGGTTTTGAGTCGAGTCAACTTGGGCGATTCAAGTCTGAGTTTCCTCAAGAGTTTTTTGGACAACCGATGGCAAGACAAAACAGGCTAATGGTCTAGACCACCGGCTAAAAAGCGTGCATCCAATGCAAGGCCTAGGGTCAGCTCAGTCATTAGAAAAATCAATAAAACAACAAAGTGAAACTAACAGAGGTGCTACAGTTTGGATTGTTGTAGTAAAGCAATGAGATAGAAACTCATTCAGGTCACGTTTGGATGTGCAATGGACTTGATTGCAGTAGTTAAGTTGCAATGAAGCGACGCATTCAAAGTTGGGTTAGTCCCAACTTTTCTTTGAATTAATAACTGGTCCAAAATTGCGATTAAAATTATTTTAAGTTAAGAATTGAAGAATGCCAAAAAAAAGAAGAAGAAATGCAAGAACATCAGGCATGCAAAACTCCAACTTTGTTGCACCTTAATTATTGCGAACTAAGTTAGTTTTACATCCAAACCCACCCCATCGCAATGTAATGAAATCCTAATAACTGGGAAAAAGTCAAATGATGTCCTTACCCCCAGACTGACAGAAACAAAAACAAAAAAATGTTACATTTGTAAGTTAAATTATTACCCATTTCAGCTTTGATAAATTGGAAAACATAAACCAGATAAATACTCTGAATAAGAGCTGATTTGAATTTTCCGCCGCCTTCTGCACAATCTAAAGATGGGGCTGCCTGTTTCCACATTTTCAAACTGAGATTAAAATAAAGCAAACAAGCCAAACGGGACGGCCTTCTAATTGTCCCAAAATAAAAAGAAGAAGAAGAAGAAGAAGGGACTGGCAATGGAAACAACAATTGCTGAAATTTCACAAAAAAATGGGGTGGCGATTTCAGGCACTAGTGGCCGAGTTCATGACTTTTGGAGCATCATGCAAGGGTAAGGTGCCTTGCTGATACCTCCGGGCTTCTTTATAGTGCCTGTCTCGATGTGGGTGGTGGATGTGAGAGACAAGCAGCCAAACCGAACGTCAAGATGATTGGCAGCAGCATATAACACTTCATTGCTACATTGAAATTTTGATCTTTCCTGCTGCTGATTACAATACACCTCTTGCAAACGCTCCACTTCTTTTCTCAATAAATCATATTCAGCTGCATCCAAAATAACAAGAAGTAATGCGGTTAATGCTACTGAGAAGATGTTTGTTTCCCATCTCAGGAAAAAAAAAAAAAAGAAGCTTATCATGGCTGCAGACATTCTTTATAATTTGGGATTTTAACCAAAGTAGACTCATGGTAATGCCAAACACCCCAAAAAATCAGACTTTAAAAAAATTTCCAGCAATAGCCTCCTAACAGCTTTTAAAATATTTTTGGGAGAAAATTGCCCCTGGCTACTTTTGCGAAGAGCCTAGGGTGATGGTAGGAGGGATTCGGATGGAGTAAACACTTTGGGGCCCACTATGGTGTTTGTGAGAAATCCACACCATTCACATGTTTTGCCAAATCATTTTATGACATGAGCCCAAAAATGAGGTAGATCCAAAGCTCAAGTGGGCCACACAATAGAAAACAGTGGAGATCGTATGCCCATGGTTGAAACATTCATGCGGTTGTAGAAGCTTTGGATCAGGCTAATATTCAGTTCATTCCTATGGTAAGGACCTTATGAGCATTTGGGCCACTTTATGAATGGCTTGGATTGCATATAAATCACAGTAGATACTAGAAAAGTTTGAACGGTAGGCAACCCCTTTCCACTGTTTTCAGTTGTGTGACCCACTTGAGTTTCATATTTGCCTAATTTTTGGTCTCGTGTCTTAACATGATCTTCCAGAATGGATGGAGAGAGTGGATTTCCCACAAACATCATGATGGGCCCAACATAGCTTCCAGTGGCAGGAACTTCCTGCAAAAGCCTTTTGCTCGAAATCAGCAACAACATGACGGGATGTGATATGTATTGGGTAGCAGGACCTAGATAGGGATGGTCATGTGGGGGCCCACTGTAATGTATGATTTTATCCACACCGTCCATCCATTTTGATCCTATCCATACCTTTGTATAGTTTATCACATTGCTAATTTGACTACTAATAGGGGTGTCAACGGGCCGGGTTTTGTCAAATGTCGGCTCAAGCCTGACCCAGGACTGTGATACACCAAAAGAGTCCAACTCGCATGTTTATGCTAGGCCCAGGCCCGAGCCCCAAAAAAACATATCTTCTTCTTCCATTAAAGCAAAACCCACTTCACCAGCAAAAACAAAAACAAAAACAAAAAATAGAAAAGGGAAAAAAAAAGAAAAAAAAAGAAGAAGAAGAAAACTTAAGAGAGGGTAAAGGGAGTGTGATACAGTTAGCTTGCTGGATTCCCACCCAACAATGATTCATTGCTGCTAGAGTTGAGAAAAATTGAGATGGTGGGCTGCTAAGAAAGTTGAGAGATAGAGATGGACTGTTGATGCTACTGGAGTTAAGAGAAACAGGGATGGTGCGTTGTTGCTGAAGTTGGGAGAGATGGAGGGAGAGGTGTGGGTTCTTAGATTGAAGCGAGGGGAGATGCTCAGAAATTTTATCTCTTCGAAGTTGTGTGTGTGTGTGAGAGAGAGAGGGGGGGGGGGGGGGGGTTGTGGGAAGACCAGTGCAGGGAAAGAGGGTTTAAATTTTGATTTTTTGGAAAAGAGGGGAAGATGAGTTTATTATTTGGGAAGGAGGGAGAAATAATTAGGATTAAAATTTTGAAAAAGCCAATGAGCCGGCCCAGGTGACGGGCTTTTAAACAGTTAAGTTCAAGCCTGGTTCGCTTGACAAACAGACTTGAGTTTTAAGCCCGAACCTGGCCCCTAGGCCTAATACTCCTCTAGCCCAAGCCCAGCCCAAGACGAGCCAGGCCTGGAAGCTCATCGGGCCAACTTGGGCCATTGACAACCCTAACTACTAACTAATTTTTGTTTTCCACTCACCTTAATGTATACATACATATAAGAGATGGATAGAATTGTCTAATAGATGCATGTTGTGCCGTAAAGGCTGTTATGGGCCCGTAAAGGCCGTTATGTAAAGGTAACAGTGTTAACCGTTATATGTTACGGGGTCGTAACGGCTGTAACAGCCGTTATGAAAAAAATGACCTGTAATTGCCGTTAACGGCACGTTACATCTCCTATAAAGGTCATAATAGCCTCATAATGGTCTATTACGGGACATATATAGGTTTTTCATACTTTTTAATCAACATTATGGGGCAGATACTGGTTTTTAAGGGGTTTTTTAAATAAATAAAAAAATAAAAAAGAGAGATCGTAACAGCCGTTACAGGGCCGTAATAGTCGTTATGCGGCATATCGTAAAGGTAATGGTGGTGGCTGTTACTGCCACCGTACCGTTACGGAACACCTTGAATAGATGTGATTTTTTAGACAAACCATCCATGATAGGGCCCTGCGTATGGGGTGGATCCTGTTTGCAAATAACCTCACCATGTGTAAAGTAGATAGACGGATCTACGTCTACCATATTTGAGTTCTTCCAAACCCACCATTTCATCTCCCTTTTGGATCCACTATTTCACCTCTTTGTTTTCAATAAGTTTTAGATGCAGGGAGATTTATTTCTAAATATGGAAGGGACAGGTAATTGGTTCCCATCCAGTTGGGGTTCATAATTTGGAGAAGTCAAAAAGCCATTGAACACTCCCCAACAGGAGGCCGTGGACACTAGTTAACTTGCACATGCTTGTGTGCAAACCTCATCAATAAGTGTTGCTTTTTCAGAAAAGTGAAAAAGAGAGTGGCTAGAGGGAGAGAATTAAGGCTTGCCTTTTTACCTAGGTTCAAGTTTGGGCAAGGAACGGCAGTCTGGGTAAGGACAGAGTGGAGCACCATCCACACTAGCACACATACACCTGATGCATGGCACTAGCCAGGGCTCGAGTGCAATAGGGCTTAAGGCACAGTTTCCATATACCATCCTCACGAGGAGCTTGAGGAGGCTTAAAATTTTCAATACTTTGACCTAAACCATTGATTAGGTGTCTTAAGCCACTGGATATACGTGTAGGTGTTATGTTACAACATCTCTCTATGCATGACAGTTTAAATTGAAAAGGGGGAGTAGCAATATATAAATATAGAAAACACTTTAAAGGCACCAAAAGGGTTGTGTTCATGTTCCCTTTGATAGAACAACCAAATTTATTGCCACAAAAGTGGGCCATCCAGGTCTATAAAAATCACCCTTGGACTATTTCAAAATCATCAATCTACAGACTACTGTATTTTTCTCCTCTAAACTTCTCACTTTTGCTATCTATTATCCTTTAAAAATTTTTGTTTCAGAATTCTGAACTCCATCAACAAATTTCTGAATCCAAGTTTGGGCATATCAACATCTTCAATGGGTGCACTCCTTCATCTTGCAATTTGAAGTGCACACAATTCTCATAATCAGGAGGTTGGGCTCGGGTTATCATTAGGGTTATCAATGGGCCAGGCTAGCCTGATGGACTTCCAGGCCTGGCTATCCTAGTACCAGGCTTGGGCAAGAGTATCAAGCCCAAGGGCCAGGCTGAGCTTGGATTTAGCTATCCAACTGTTAGCTCGGCCTGGCCCGTTTGCTTTTTCAAAAATTCCAAATTTAAAGCCTAATTTCTCCCTCCTTCCCAAATAATAAACTCCTCTTTCCCTCTTTTCCAAAAATTCAAAATTTAAAGTCTCCTCTTTCCCTCCACCAGTCTCCCTCCCTCTCTAGACTCTAAAGAAATGGCACCATTTGATAGGAAGGGATGAAATTTCTGAGCATCATGCATCTAGATTCTTGGATTGAAGCAGAGAGAGATGAAATAGCCCTCCAACAGTCCAACGCCTCCCCCCTGCTTCAATCCAAGAACCCACTCCTCTCTCTCTCTCTCTCTCTCTCACACACACACACACACACACACACACACACACACACACACAAGTTTAGCAACAGTGCACCATTTTCGTCTCTTTCAACTCCAGCAGCATCAGTGCTCCCATCTGTCCCTCAACTTTGGTAGCAGCACACCATCTCAGTTTCTTTCAACTCCAACAGCAATTAATGACACTCCCTTTACCCTCACCCAATCTTTTTCTTCTTCTTCTTTTGATGGTGAAGTAGGTTTTGCTTTAATGGAAGAAGAAGATGGCTTTTTTCGAGCTCGGTATTTGGCCCAGCATAAACATGAGGGCTGGACTCTTTCGGCCCATCACAGGCCCAGGCTGGGATTGGGCCTACGTTCGACAATGCAGGTTGGGTTTGGAAAGAGCTCGACCCAACCTTATTCTGGCCCGTTGACACCCCTAGTTATCATGGGGGTAGATTTGCTGCTAACTGATGCAAGCCACAACTGACCTAGGCCCATGGCCCACCATATGACCCAACAATGATGTGGGTCACAACCAACCGTAGGGCCCAACATGTGCTGATTTTTGGATTGTTTATTTACACATTTGGGGTGCCTAACTCAATGATTGTAATTTTCTATTTTTTGGGAGATATGGGGGCTAATTTAAATGATAGGGGATTTGATAGATGTGATTGAAGATATGGGGCTGATTTAGAGATGTGATTAGGATTACTTTCTATGTTTGCTTTTACTATTATTAAACTTTTACCATCTTAGGTAGATTAGATTGGTTTAAAATAAATTATGATTGACTTGAAATAATCTCTTAGTTGGGGGGTTTTCATTAAAGATCCATTTAGAGTCTATAAAAGCAGAACGGAAGTGGTGTTTCTGAGTGTGAATTTTTTCTTAGTATTGTAAGAGAAGAAGTTTAATATCAACAAAGTTCTCTCCCTCTCTAGTCTCTACTCAAATATTCTTGTAAGTGTAATTCTTGTTCACTTCTTTACAATTCAGGCATCGATATCATTGACTCGATAACCGAGTTGAATCACTAACCCTCTAGCAAATCAATCTAATAGTCAGTAAGGGGCAAATATTGCCCTGAAGACAACAAAATTATACTACAACTTAAGTTTTTCCTTCTCACTTCTGTCTGCTACATCCAACAAATGTGGGTCCCATATGATAGCTTCCATGCAGTGCTTGGTACGTATATTGGATAGCACTCGCATCAAAGATCAGGGCCAACCATTAGGTGGTGAGCATTGTGAACATGCCATATTCCAAAAATTAGGATAGTAGCGTAGTACACCCATCAGGAGAGCAACACCTATATGTTGAATTTGGACTGTTGGACTTCCTAACCCCCCATTTTTCTCATACAAGTTTCGCCCTACTTGATGAGCATACAACTTTATTTATGGTCTGGGGAGTGTTCAGTGTACCCACCTGATGAATGGCCTAGACTCTGACACGTGTGAAATCCAACAGTGGGAAGCAGGTGCTGCAGAGGAGCTGTCATCCTGGGTGAACCAGTCTAACTGCTGCGTATGGTCATCTTCATGGTAAGGCTCCTGTTCTGCACTGTTTTCCAGACTTCATTACATGCTCGCGAAGTTGGTGTGTGTTGCAGTAGAGGTACAAAGTTCCTTTTTTTAAAAAATCTATTATAGCCCATCTAACAGCAACTTTAAGTAGGGGCAAAATGGTCATCAGAAATGCAAATGAACGCTAAAAAAAGAAGGAAGTGGAGGGGTATGTATTTTGTCAAAAATTATTTTTGAAAGAGCAACAGAGACAAGCAAATAAGCAATTCTTGACCAGATTTCAGATTAGAAAATCCAAAACAAGCGTGTTTGAGTAAATTCCCAGAAAAAAAGCACAGCAATATAAGAATCTTGAATAAAAAATATAATTGCAATTAAAAAAATGGAGACAAACCTACCATCTTTTATTTGTTTCTCATGAGCAATGGTAGTTATCCGCTGTGTGAGAGACTTGTTCTCCAAGCTCAATATTAGATGCTGTTGCTTAAGGAATGCAAGCTCAGCTGCCGCATCTAATCCCTCTGCCTACAGATTATGAAGCAAGAGAATGAAATTGAGATGAAGGGAGATTGACATGTTCAACTGTAGCTTTATCAGTAGGGAATTACATTAAGAATGCTGACGTTTCTTTCAAGTTCAGCAATGTATTGAAGTTTCCGTACCCGTGAGCGCTGAGCAAAATGCCTGCACCACATAATTTACTCAGACCAGTTTGAAACTGAAATCATCATGACATGATACTGAGTTGAATTTAAAACTTAATGCCAACCACAATTTGGACAGTTCTCTTTAGCAAAGAAACAGGTAATGCGGCCAATTCCAGCCAACCCTGTCAAACCAAACTGGTGACACCTCTTTCTTTCTTTGTTCTTCTTCTTCTTTTCAAATTTTTTGAACTTTTTTGTTTTGTTTTGTTTTGTTTTTTTGCTTTTTTGTTTTTTTGAAGGGTAAGAGTTCTTTCTGTCCGTTAAGAAAATAACTGGATCAGAATAGATCATCACCAACCCGTCAACTACATATGAACACAAAATTCATATAGGCAAATAATATGGAATATCAGATGATGATTAAAATGGATGTTAATTGTACTTGATAGCATTCTTTAGTGTTTAAATCTTGATGATAGAATCCAGAATTTTCAACTCGATGAACAGAGACACCCTAGAATAAAAGACGAAAAGAGAAACATTGAAATTTGAGTATACAGGATCAAGAATCCTCATTGCAATTTGCATCGCACTGTGAGTGGCAAACGTGTAGGAGATCTGGGCCAAGCTGGCCCTGCCATGAACATTCCCTGGTTCAAAATAGTTCTGCTCAATAGGGAGGCCACATGTGTATGCTGAATGTGGACCTTGGTCAGTTTTCGGCTGTCCATTCTAGTGGTGCACATGTGGTGGGAAAGCCTGATCTTCTGGGCTGGACATATTCATGGTGCTGCATGATGAATGGCTCAGGTCTCACACATACCATACCCTGAAGATCTTCTCAATCCTCTTTGCATGAATAAACTTAGGAGGGTCGTCAGAAACAAAGTAATAGAAGAAGTTTAAAAGAAGGGAAAAGAAAAAAGATATATCTAAAAGCAATAAATAATGCCTTTGCTGTGACTGAAAAATTACTTCTACAGACAATTAAATAGGTATATCTGAAAGCTTTGTCAAGGAAAAAAGATAATAATTTTACTGTTTAGCTCGCTTTGGATCTGTATCAGCTGCAGTAGACTTTCCATTCGAACAGTGGTTCTTGAAAGACCCTTTCTGGTCATGTTGATCCACATCAGACAGAGCCGATTTCACAAATAAGCTGTCCCTCCTCTCTGAAGACTCTCTGTGATCATAGTCGCCAGATTTCTCTGTTTGTGGCTTTTCCGCCGTTAAGCACTCCCTGCCCTGATGAATACATGGGGGTCTCAAATTTGCTAGCATGCTGCTATCCCCCCTGGATGTGACATGAGTTTGATAGCTACAAGAATTTACAGAAGAATCCCAACCTTGGACACGTCTTCCAGTTGAATTACTCTCCAAGTAAAAAGATGCCTGGGGTGCATTCCTCTGGAGATCAAAGTCAAAAGATACTGCTAGAGGGAAAGACGCAATTTCACCTGAGCATAATTCATGCTGGGCATTTCTCCGTATCTCAGTGCATGTACCAGGAAAATCAAGATAAGCAACAGAATCGCTAGAAGAACGGCGATGGTTTCCTCTTCCAGCAGGTGTCTCTGGTTCATTAAGAAGGTCATCAAGCCAGGCAGGCTGCTCCTCGACAATGAAACTCTCAGAAGATGTTCGTTGGTGCTGTCTTTGATTTTCTTTAGGAACTGGTGTATACCTTTTCCCCATTGGTGGACTGGACACGCGATCTGTTGACATATGGTTCATGCTCAGTAAAGGGCTCCTTGGAGGAAGCTTTGACATCCGTCCGGAATAGGAGCTGTCTGCCAAATGTGGAAGCCCTCTGTTGTTAAACATGCTTCAGTTCAAGTGTTCCTGTCCAGAGGGAGCATTATGAGCATGATACTAGCAGAGAGGCTTACTAACACCATATGCAGGTCATGCACTAATGTTCATGACATCCATGTTACTAATCATAGAGGCCCCACGGGTGGATGTTGTCGCTCAAAAATCAGACAGGTCAACTCATAAGCAGGCCCTGAATCAAAGGAAAATAGACACTAAAAGAGAAATCACCAAAGGTCCATTTTCAACATACATCTAGTGAGCGTCCGAGTGGACCTGCCTATTTTTGGCCCAGTCATCTATATGGCATTGCTTGGATGTTGGCATGTTGCAAATGTGACACACATTGGAACATGCGCACAAAGCTGAATGAAGGTATACCTATGTGTGGAGATGTGCATGTGGGATTAGCAGACATCTACTTGAGGAACCATGTTCATAAATAACACCAAAGAAACAGATGGCAGACATGATAAACATCAGTCTCCCTCCCCCCCCATCAATTGAAATCAGTAGACTCCATTCAGTATGATAAGTAACCGAAAATTTGATGCTTGAGGCAAGCTAAAACAAACTGTGGGTGGGTATTGCAAGACAAGAAGAATAAGCAAATTATGCACCAAGAATGATCGGAATCATATTTTTGAAAGGAAATACGTAGGTAATGTGGTACCAAACTGCATAAGTAATGAGGAACGGAGGAAATGAAGTGATATTCAACATAAGACCTCCCAAATATGATTTGATCCAACTGAAAGAGGGCAAGTAAACCAATGACAACAAGATTTTGATATGCATGTCCAAATTAGGGGATAAAAATTCCCAGAAAATGCATCAGGTGAGTCCAAAAATAGCAACATAAGACCTCCCAAATATGATTTGATCCAACTGAAAGAGGGCAAGTAAACCAATAACAACAAGATTTTGATATGCATGTCCAAATTAGGGGATAAACACACACACACACACACACACACAGTCACATGCATCTCTTCCTGCCTCCTACACACACACACACACACACACATACACACACACAGTCACACGCATCTCTTCCTGCCTCCTACACACACACACACAGAGTCACATGCATCTCTTCCTGCCTCCTACACACAGAGTCACATGCATCTCTTCCTGCCTCCTAAAATTTCATAACCATCACTTATGCACCCAAAAATGCTGCCTGACTAAGGTCCTCCTCACCTCATGATAATTGATAAGCATCCAAGGCAACACTAACATTTGGGGGCCCCCTTCCTTTAATAGTAAATTCAGCTCAATATTGGTAGATGACATGGAGAAACCCAGGGTTTATGGTCTGGCAGACAAAACTTGTACAAGTACAAATCAACTTAAGTATAAGAGTCGATGTTGAATCTGATGCAAGGGAGTAATGATGCTGACACAAGTAGTAGGTGAAACCCCATGAAACAATGATGATCCATGAAGAAAAGGGACACAGAGAAGAGATGATCCATAATTTTCAACCACCCTGAAATTTTCTATACTCTGTTCTGACTTCTCTCCACACAAAGTGCTCCAGAAAACCACCAGAAACACTGATCACTGAACACTCTATATATAAAACACATAAAACCTAAAATACTAGTAAAATGACATTGGCATGACTTGTACCTATTCAGAACCAAACCAATGAAACCACAAACCCATAGAGTTCCAATTGAGACATTACTTCAGTGAAAAGGAACTACTTAACAAAGGGCGTTCTTAACTTAAGAATACCAATTTTCCTATGATATTCGACCCATCTAAACTTAATGATGATTCTCAAGAATCTCCTCATTGCTAAGTTCATGTCATTGACATTCCATTTGTGTCAATTGCACTTGAGCCCTCTCCACCTATTTATGCCAAATGCTTTGCCACCTCTGACCTAACCATCTATGCACCAGGCTACATCAATTGATTCATTAACAAAATCCTGTATCCACACAACTAGCATCCATCTTCTAAACAGATGTCGAACCTCCAAACCTCTAACTGATTGGGTGAGTGGCTAATAAGCATTACTCTCAAAGACTGCTATCTTAGCCTTTTTCCATAGATTTGCTTCATCATTCTTGCCTCCGACCATGAATCTACGACAACAAAGGCATCATCCAAATCTGATACAACACCACTGATCTTGTCAGTCAAGTCTTCAACAAACGATATTACAACCATCTCCACCGCACACCAACCTTCAGGCGGCACAGCTTCAACAAGTGCACAAGTCTTATGAATCCTTACTAGAAAACAATGTTGTAGGATTGATGCTTTCAGTTATTTGTAGCAAAGTCCATGGTACTACCAATTAATGCCTTTACTGCTCTCATAAGTCCATTCCAGTGTTTGTATCATTTCTGTTTGTTACTTGCCATAACCCATGCCCATGTGGATGTTCCTTCTAGCTACTCATTCACCAAAGTTTCTCCCATTTGAGTTTGACTTTCTTCATTAACATCCAAACTTCTTGATTCCACTGTCCTTGTGATCTTCGAGCTCTGAAAACAACTTCAATGACGACAAGGCCGACCAGGGTCCTATTGGTAGAAATGACAGGAACTGCTAGTGGGCCATGGTGTTAGAAACAAATGTACAGCTAAGAAAAACTTTATCAGACTTTAATTCGATGTCGGCTTGTTTTGTACACTATAGCCTACCTAATTTGTGAATCGGCATTATTTTTTTTCCACAAGGTATGTACACTATGGTCCCACCTGAGGGGCTAGAATCATGCAACCATCTGGGACACCATTTATTATGGGGCCGGCCCAGTGTAGCCCAAGAGGACCAGGGCCAATGCTTAGGGGACTAGGGCCAGGTTGGCCAACCCAGCCCTAACCACGCCCACCGCCACCCCTGTGCAGGGAAGCAATCAACGGGCACCACACCGCATCATCATGCACATGTGGGACTCATCCAATGGGTCCCGCATGACCCATGCAATTTTGCAATTGCAGTCCCATGCAACGATCATAAGACCAATCATGAGGTGGGACCCACATGATCTGCGGAATTGTGCACTAATGAGGCCCAGGCCAGTAAGCACCACATCAATCCTTGCCATTTTGCAAGTTCCTTTGAAAGCATACAATATATGCTATTTACTACGTGAAAAAAATGCAAATGATCAGTTTAATATGCACATTTCTAACTAACATATGTAAAAGTAATTGTCCTTACATTATAAATTTAAATTATAAACATGACTATCAGATGAGTTCATTTGCGTCTTCTATGTATTGTCTAAGGCTCAGATCTTGTGATTTGATCGCCAAAACAGGCTGAAAATGAGTTCCTATCCTTCCTCTACACGAAATGAAGAGAATATGAGAAAATTTTGAGGAAAAAAAAAATAATCAAATTGCATAAGGTAAGGCCATTTTTTGGGGGAAAATCTACAGGTAACCCCCATCTTTCACTGATCTAGACCGTTAATCTCGGAGGACCCGTTGTCGATGGGCCACATTGCAACAATCTGCTCCATTGGATGGTCATAACCGTATGACGGGTGGCATGCAAACAGACCATTCGATCGCATATATTCACCAAGAGAAAAAAGTACTAGCGATTGTATGACTCGGTGTGTTTTTGTGTTTTGCTTTCCCTGCAATGCATTGAAATCGCGAACTATTGCATTCGCGATAGAATAAAATCTCATAATTTCGAATTGTGATTTAAACAAGCAAATCACCAAAGAAACGTAAAAAAATGCAGCTTAAAACAGAAAGAAAGAGAAGAAAGGCAATTTCAGAACATTCAAGTTGCTATTCTGTCATTACAGATCTGAAAACCGCAAACGCAAGAACGAAAAATCTCAAAAAATGGCAGAAAACGGAAACGGACAAAAAGAAATACTGCGGGTCTCAGAAAAACTAACCTGAAAATCTATTCCTCTGATAACAGAGACGATCAAGATTCTATCTTCCAGTCATTGCTTTTCTTAGTGGAGAGAGAGGTCTGCAGAGTGGCTTAAAAAGAAAGGAATTCATAAAATATCTGCGGCCAGAGGATATCATGGTGTCCTCAGCCACTTAGCCGAGCTAGTGGGGCCTATCTTTCAGTGATCCAGACTGTTGGTTTGATGACCGATACAAACAGTACGATGTACCACGACCACCAAGCTTTCTCCTTTCTTTCTGTCAGATGTGGACCATACATTTTCCAGCACTTGATTGAAGGGTTGGGATTGTCACATGGGGGACTTTTAAGAGTGAATCGTGATCCACCCATTGTGATGGCCATCAGATCAAGGGTCTGATCAATGAACCCTCTACCTAGAGACGGGACGTGATTTTTTTTAAGTACACCGGATCGTATGATTCGGACGCGGATTGCTGCTGGTGGCTACTGACAGTGCCATGTGGGGTCCATAATAATGTATGTGTCTTATCCACGCTATTCATCTGTTTTTTTTTTATAGATAAGATCATAAATAAGGGAGGTCAAAATCTCATATTGACCGCATCAAGGGAAAGAATAATGATTGAACACTTACCATTAAAATTTTTTAAAGACCACGAAAGCTTAAATTAAACTTGTATTTGTTATTTCTTTTCTACGAGGATTGCATGACTTAATCAGTCGGTTGGATGACAAATAAACGTTACAGGGATACCTAAAAAGTTTTTAAATGTGCATTTAATCTTACTTTTTTCTTGTGGTGTGGTCTCCTGAAGATATTAATATCTCTCATTTTTAGTATAATACCCTATAATAATCAGTAAAAAATATATAGACAAGTTGGATAAAACATAAATAAATCATATAAGGCCTATAGAGTATTGTCAATAGCCACATTACTACTAACACTTTCAGTACACAATCCGCGTCCATATGAACTCTTATTAAAGGGAGGCTGATTAGGTACTACCCCTACCTGTCCTGAGCGCCGAACAAGCTGGGGCTTTGAGGGCCCACTTTGATGTATGGTTTATCAATACCGTCAATCTATTTTTCCATATCATTCTAAGGACATAATTCAAAAAAAGTGTCAGATCTAACACTTAATTGATCCACACAGTGGGGATCAAATGCTTACCATTAAAAACTTCTTGGGAGAGGCAGAAGTTTTGAATGAAGTTGATGTCTGTATTTTGCCTTCATCCAGGTCTAGGTGTCCTTATGAGCAGGTTGGATGGCAAATAAACATAACAATGAGTCCTATGAAGATCTCAACGGTGGTTGCAATTATTACCGCTGCTTCCTCTAGTGTGGTCCACTTGAGTATTAAATCTAACTCACTTTTTATTTTAAGTCCTAGAATGATATGAAAAAAATGTATTGAGGGTGTCGATAAACACATACATCACGGTGGGCCCCTCAGAGCTCCAGCCTGTTCCGAGCTCCATACAGGATGGTGTGAGAAGACAGAGAGATGGCATTCGGTGCCAATGCTTGGGAAACACTGCCAAACTCATCTATATGTGTGGCTTATGACAGGTGGACTATTAATTATCTGTTATATAAGAAAATCATATTCTCAACATTACCATACATCCAATTGTGGACTTTTTTTAATGTAAATTTTTTTATAGTTATGCTTAAGCATTCGAAGATTGTTATGCTTAAGCATTTGAAGATTATCAGTGGAATGTTTTGGATCATTAAAAAACAAGGAAATTTCAATTGTGGCCCATTAATTAGGGCCTCCAAGATGGACGTCTCAGATGCATTCAATCTGTAGCCACTATGGACGTGCAAGCAGTACAATCCAATCGCGACAGTCAACAAATCGCTTATATAAAATTGAACTTTTTTCCCAATTGCTCGACCCAACTACTGGCATTGTTGACAATGGGAAGTCCCAAAATTAAAATATCCACGATGTCTAAGAAACTACGGGAAGGCCATTGACTGCATATTCAGGGGCGTGAAATGACTGAAATACCCCCTGGCCTTGGGTGCGTGATATGCGTACTTCTGTTTATAATGTACACGTGTTTTCAATTATAACAAGTGGGGCCCATGGTTGTTAATCCATGTCATTTGACTAATGAGACCCGCCATGGATGGAGCAAGTTCCAAAAATCGTAGAGGTTGAAGATACGAGGAACGCATATGATGGCTTTTTTTTAATGTGAACAGCTGTCGTATTTCTCTTTCTGATGGTGTAGGCAACAAATAAAAGGTTGTGTTAGTAGAATTTTTGAGTTGCAATCAAACGAATGGATATAAGGTCCAACGGTCTGGATTACGGAACAGGCCAGATGCCTGAGCATGCTCGCTTGGGTGAGTGGATCTTGGCATTTTAAGGCACACACGTGTGGGAAGTTTGTGCTGTTCATTTGGTTATCGGTGGGTGTAGTATTTCCAGCCATGGACCGAAACTCAGGTTAGCTGAAATACCGCTGGTCATTGTTTTCTATGTGGAGCACGCAAGCGTTGCCCGCTCGACGACTGGACCAGATTTTCGGCTGGGTCATGCTCATGTTGAACCCTGTTAAATGAATGCCTTAGATCTTGTATACGAAATCACTTTATCCCATAGGGAGAGAGACATGGGCATAATTGGCCTACAACACCTGTTTTATAGAAAATAGCGGATATTGAATGCGCACCATTAAAAACTTTTCTGCAGGCGGTGGAAATTTTGGATAAGCTGATATTTATGTTTTCCTTTCATCTATTTAGGATTCACCTTACGAGCGGTTTAGCAATTTTATCTATCGAAATTGATTTATGGGGTAAACTTGAATACAAAAGTGTAATTAGTAATTTTACATCTAAAAAGGAAAGAAAGAAATTTATGATTTAATTTTAAATTTATTATTATTTTTTTTAATTTTTTAAACTAAAAAGCCTCCTTTTATGACTTACCTAAGGCTCCCAAAAATGTTCAGCCTCCCCTTACTAACGGTCACCATCCCATCCTCATTGTTCCCTTTGGTGTATAGCTGGCCTGAGATGTCTCATGACCTAGTATCAAGCAAAACACCTTATGAAGGGAGTGAATTTCACACACACAATATATACAAGGAAAATGTGCTATACGCTCGACTGTATGTTACCTTCCATGCGGTTGAGAGCTAGCAACACATAAGTGGTCGGATGTTGAAAATTCTAACCCATTAGTAAGATTTTAGAGGATAAGTGGAGAAATAAAATCGATGAAACTGGTTATTAAAATATTACTCGGGAGTATTTCCTGCAAAAGCCTTTAGCATGAAGTAGTACACTAGAATTCTGGGTAGGGCCTACTGTGGGATTTTTTGAGAAATCCACCCCATCCATCCATTTTTTTGTATCATTTAAGGGGTTGAGCCTGAAATTGAACCAAATCCAAGTCTCAAGTTGATCGTATCACAGGAAACATTGGGAATAATGATTTCAACCATTGAAATCATGTTAGGCCCCACAATGATGTTTATTTGTCATCTAATCTATTCATAAGATCATACAAACATGGATGAAGATAAAAAAACAAATATAAGCTTGATCCAAAACTTCCGTGGGCCTCAGGAATTTTTTTAACAATAGATGTTCAATCATTTGTTTCATGTGGTGTGGTCCATTTGAACATTTTATATGATTATTTTTTAGGCTCAAGCTCTAATATCATATGGTAAAATGGATGGATGCAGTAGATCGATACATAAATCATGGTGGACCTCATAGTGTTTACTCAGTACGCTAAGGGTATTGAGTTACTCCACAATCTGCTTCTGTCGAACAGGGGCGTGGATTAGATAATGACATGCTGAGTAGTGAGACTCACTATTGAAGTGACATCACCAAGTTCTGTGGGCTCCATTATAATGTGTGTTTTGTATCCACTCCTTCCATCCACTTGGAGAGATCATTTTAGGGCAATATCTAATTAAGAATGAGTTAAATCCAAAGCTCTAGTGGACCCCAGCACAGAAAACAGTGGGACAGTGACGCCCACCATTAAAAACTTCTAAATGCCACAAAAGTTTTAGATCGAGTTGATATTTGTGCTTTCCCTTCTTTCATGTCTTTTGTAACTGTTGAACAGGTTGGATTTCAAATAAACATTATGGTGGGCCTTAGGATAGTTTTAATTTTGGGAATCACTCTCTCCACTATTTTATATGATGGGGTCCACTTCAAATTTTTATCTACCTCATTCTTTGGCTCATGCCCTAAAATGATATCTCAAAATGGATGGACGGTGTGGATACAACACATACATCATAGTGGGGCTTACAAAACTTAGTGACGTCACTTTAGTAGCGGAATCGCTACTCAACCTTTTAGTATCTAACCCGCGTCCGTCAAACTGGCTTGTTCCGGAAACGGATTGGCTACTCCCTGCCACTAGAAGTGGATTGCGTAGTGAGTGCGGATTGCGTACGTAGTGAGTAACTCACTATGCTTAGTGTATTGAGTAAACTCTGTGGGGTCCACTATGATTTGTTTATTATATCCACTTTGCCCATTCATTTTACCAAATAATTTCAGGGGTATAGCTTAAAAATGAAATATATAAAATGTTTAAATGGACCACACCATAGGAAATAGTTGAATTAAACGTCTACAGTTGAAATTTTTTGGGGGCCACTGAAGTTTTGGATCAAGCTTATATTTGTTTTTCCCATTCATCTATGTCTGTATGATCTTATGAACAGGTTGAATGAAAATTAAACATCACTAGGGGCCTAGCAAGGTTTTAACAGTGGAAATCATTATCTTCGCTGCTTCTTGTGGTATGGTCCACTTGATCTTTGGATATGCTTTAATTTTGGTCTCAACCCCTTAAATTAGATGAAAAAATGAATGGACGGTGTGGATAGATCACATACATTTAAGGTGGGCCCAAGTAACTCAATACGCAATCCAATTTCACTGACCACCCGCCAATGGTGGGTAGTCAGTGCTCTGTGGGCCCAACAATGATGTATGTGTTTCATTCATGCTATCCATCTATTTTTCTAGATCATTTTTGGGTATGAGACCAAAAATAAGGTATATCCCAATCTCAAGTGGACCACATTACAGGAAACAATGTTAATTGAACGTCGACCATTAAAAACTTTTTTGGGATCCAAAATAGTTTTGGATCATGATGGTATTTGTTTTTTCACTTCATCTATGTCTATATGACTTAATCAACAGATTGGATGTCAAATAAACAGTACACTGGGCCTTACGAGGATTTTAATGGTGGATATACAATCACTATTGTTTTCCTATGGTGTGGTCCACCTGAGATTTATATCCTTTTCATTTTTGGCAGAAAGCCATAGCATGATATGTAAAAGTGAATAAACGACATGGATGAAACACATACATCATGGTGGGGCCTATAGAGTACCGACCATCATCACCCGACTAGTGGCAGGGGAATAGCTGATTCGTTTTCGGTTGTTCTGCACTGACGCAAAAGAAAGAGGACAAGGATTGCGTCCTACTCGGTAATCTGTCCAGCAGGGCTTTGTGGGGTCCAACGTGATGTAATTGTTTTATCCACGTTGTTCATTGCTTTTCTCATATTATTTTAAGTTATGATCCTAAAAATGAAGCAGGTCCATAGCTCCAATGGACCACACCAAATGAAGTTGCAGTGATAATGACACCCACCGTTGAAATCTTTTTAAGGGCCACCATGATTTTTATTTTTTTTACCATCCAACCTATTTAAGAGGTCATGTAGATGTGGATGAAGTGAAAACAAAAATATCAGATTAATCTGAAAATTCTTCATCTCCTAAGAAGTTTTTAATGGTGGATGTTCAATCCCCAACTTGTGGTCCACTTGATCCCTGAACCTGACTCACTTTTTGGATCATAACTTAAAATGATAGAGAAAAACAGACGGACGGGGTGAATTTCTCAAAAAACTCCATGGTAAGCCCTACCTAGGTTTCTAGGGCAGGACCTTCATGCGAAGGCTTTTCATAGGAAATTTTCATGAGAGAGAGAGAGAGCCGGTTTCACCGGTTTTGTTTCTCCACTCACCTATAAAATCTCGTCTTTTTCCCTATAAAATCTCACTATTCCTTTAAAACTTTTGCCATGCAACTGCTAGCATAGTGCCAGATCCACCGTATATTGGAAGGCGACATACGGTCGAGTGTATAGTACCTTTTCCCATACACACACACACGGATTGCTTGCCAAAGGCTTTCATAGAAAGTTCTTGCACTAGGATGTTAGGTGGGCCCTCCGTGATGTTCCTGAGAGATTTAGTCCATCCATTTTACCATTTTATTTTAGGACATGATATTCAAAGATGAGGTGGATCCAAAACTCAGAGGGCCTAATTGAGTGGGAAAATTGGAAAAGAAATGCTACCCTTGAAACTTATTTAGTATCCATCTTGACGTTTGTTTTCCAGTCAAGCAGTACATGAGGTCATTAGGGTGAATGAAAACACCAAAAAAACTTGTCCAAAATGCAAAACATTAATTGTCATAAAGAATGTTCATTGTTTTTTTCTTATGTGGCCCACTTGAGTTTTGGTTTAGGTCTTATGTATTAAAATGAGATGGATTTTTCAAAAAACATCATGAAGGACCCCACCCAGCTTATGGACTTTTGCTGGAATCTGCATCCTATCAAGGATAAGTCTGACCCGGTTTGGATAGTGACATTGGCATTAGCCATATAACTGGTGTCAAAGGCTACTATGATGTTTGTGTTTTATTCTCATGCTCCATTCATTTTTGCCAAATTATTTTAGGACATGATTTTAAAAACGAGGCAAATTCAAATCTCATGTTGACCACACTATAGGAAAATCATGTTGATTAAGTGTTCAATATTAAAAGCTTTTTAACACCGCTGTTACATTTTTTTGCCATCCAACTTGTCAATAAGGTCATAAATACCAACTTAATTAAGAGGAAAACAAAAATATCAACTTTATTCAAAATTTTTTTTGACTCCCATAAATTTTGGCAGATGAACATTCAATCCTCACTATTTCCTGTGGGTATGGTCCACCTAAGTTCTGGAGCAGCTAAGTTTGTATCTCCCCTCATCCTTGTGGGTCACACTGATAAACGGGTTTGATGGAAGATGCACACAATGGTTGCCCCACAAACAAACTGACGGTCACCATCCCATCCTCATTGTTCCCTCTGGTGTATAGCTCGCCTGAGTTGTGTATCTGGCTGATTGCTGGTCTCATGACTTAGCATCAAGCAGAACACCTTACACACACATATACATCAAGCAGAACACCTTGTGAAGGGAGTGGATTTCACACACACACATATATATATATATATATATAGAGAGAGAGAGAGAGAGAGAGAGATATTTTCTCATAGCTGCCGAGGATTCCGGTCAGTGCGCTTGGAGGGTATTTCAGTACTTCTGTTGAACATGGTAGGCCGTCATGGATGGGGTAGTATTGTAATTTTTTTATGAATTAAGGGTAGTCAAAGCGCCTTTAAAGGCACGTTGGCGTTTTCTGCAACTCCAGCTACATTCACGTTGTTAGGATATTGTGAGTGAGCTGGCCATGGTCCCTTACCCACTCGAATATGCGACTCTGAAACTGGTGGAGAGTGGGACCCACAAGAATCAATGTCCGAACGAGCAGGTACCACAGAAACGTGCCCCCATCAACTAAGCATACACGTTCCCACGTCAGCGTAGAATCGTACATTTGAACTTAGTTGTCCACATAACGTGAGGACAATTCACATGCCAAAATAGATCTTTCGCAGAGACTTGCTGTCCCCACGTGTACCCTTCTCTCACGTACGTGGATACGTGTATTATGTCTCATCTGTGTATCAGCTGGTTCCCACCCTTCAGATATTCTAGAGAAAATATCGGGCTAGACAACCATAGAATAGGTTGCACATTAACCAAGGTAATGGATGGTCCGTCCATTTTCGCTCACGTGTGGCTTACTATATAGTTTGCCAGCCCGAGTTTGAAATCAGATGATCTAGTTGGTGGGTCCCTCCTGGTAGATGGCTCGGATATCATAAAAAACATGCCAGGTTGGTGGGTGCGTCTGGGGCTACCAAACTTCAACGAAGTACGATAATCTTGGCACGACCCTGGTGGACCAAACTCATGCATACAACAACCATATACGTGGCAGATATGCACCTAATCCATTTCATCCAAATTGCAGGTCGCATTTCTAATGAGGCATAGCTCGAAAATTAAACTAATCAAATCATCCTAGCCACAAGATTGGTAACCATAAAAGGAACGGTTAGCAAGATAGATGTGGTCCATTAACAGGACGTTTAGGATATACCCAATCCACAAAAGGTCCCACGTTCTGGGCGGTCAAGATTGAGAATATATCTGCCACACGTACGGTGGCTGTGTGCATGAGTAAGGTCCCCTAGTAGTGTTATATGATCCTCGGCCCAACGATAATGAAAACTTGACTGGGGTCAATGGTTCAATGATCTTGACTGGGGTCCAATCGGATGGTTAGGATCATTCAGTCCCCATGATTTTCGGGCCATGCAAAAAAAGATCTCTGTGGACTGTTTTATTTTGTACACACGTCGCACGTGCACGGGGAATGGGCGAAGGATACTGCAAAATGATGGGGAGCCGTAGATACGGTCATCTCTATACAAAGCACCCTGATTGGAGTCAGCATGTTGGGCCCACTTACAAACTACCAAGATAGGAACGGATCAAGGCCGTCCTTTACTTTTTCTTTTTTTCGTCTTGGAATGATACTGGTCTGGTCTTATTCCCGCTACCTGAATGCGTTTTGAAAGGTAATGGGCGGTTGGCGACAAGCACCGGTCCCGGCCGTTTATTCATTAGGCCTAAAATCTAGGGCCCAGATATATTATTCAGGCCCATAACGGAGATATATGGGCTTGTCTCAACAACACGTGGGCCCAACTTGTTGTGTTATGAAAGTGCAGTTTGTGAGGTCAGATTTATTAATCAAGCCATCCCCATATGGGCCAAACGCGTACATAGAATCTGGACCGTTGGTAAAATCAATCATGACCGACCATTTGTTTGGTCTGCATACATGATGATCATGTGGACCCCACGTGTACATACATAAACCAAAGATAGCACGCACACCCTTGGGCCGAGTATCATCGTACAAGGGTTGGTATGGATGGAAAGGGCGTGTGGCCAAAAGAAAGCTGGCAATGCATGCAATTTCAGGCCCACCTCTCGATATTTCAAATTACTTGGAATGATGTGGTCCGGCACCACCAGAGAATCATAACACGCTAGTAGGGGACCAATCGGAGTCATTTCTTCCCAAATTTCAAATGGACATCCACATCTTAGAAAAGCTACGCCTTCCCTATTCATGGAAGGGTAATGATTAAAGCTGATAAAACCATACTTGAAATGATATCTACCTTATCTACAACGGTAGCGGATTGCCTGTCCTCCCAGGCATTGAGATATTCCTGTCCAAGGCTGTAAGGCTGTATGGGCCCACAGAGATGTCCGTGACGAATCCACTCCGTCCATCTATTTTGTAATACCACAATAGAATAGGAATCTAAATATAGGAGAGATCCAAAACTCATGTGGGCCATACCACACAAAACAGTGAGGATTGAATGCATGGGGTGATAAAAGTTTTGTATCGAGATGAAATTTGTGCCTATAGTTTATCTGAGTGGTAATAACCCCATGAACGGTTTGAATGGCACATAGACATCATGGTTAACTCTAGAAAGGTATCAATGGTAGACATTTCTGCTCCTACTATTTTGTTTGCTATAGCCCACCTGAGCTTTAGATTTGCATGATTTCCAAATTCCTATTCCATTGTTTGTCTTAAAAAACAGATGGACTGACTGGATTTGTCACAGACATATCCATGGACCTCACACGTACACCTGCAGGCACACTTATTTATTTTTCGGACAGTAAGCGGAATAGGATAGAAGTGCAGCTAACATATCCATACCATCATCTTTTTTAAGGCGTGGAGTGTACATTCACTTTGGCATTCGGTTTCACGCAACTCCTACCAAAGAAGGATATATATATATATATGTACACACACACATCTCACCCAAGCTATATATATATATATATATACACACACACACACACACATCTCACCCAAGCTAAAGCATGAATGATCCTTAGTAATTAAACTTATTTGAAACCTCAACCATTTCAAAACCTAATCCAAACTCTAACAGAATCCAATCTATTATTTAAGCCAAATCATTACTTAAGTTGAGCCATACCAAAACCCAGTCACAGCCAACCCACTTTCATCCACAGCAAGGTTACTCATGTGGGTGAGGATGGCCTGAGCTGTCAACGGGCCGGGCTCCGACAGTGTCAAGGTATCTACAAGCCCAGCCGGCAAACTAAAACCAGGCCTAATCCCAGTTAGGTCCATGACAAACGAAAATTAAATAAGCCTTAGCATGGCCAGTGATGATTGTGCATGGTCCAAGCCAAGCTCAAGCTTGGACATGCCAGTCCTAGCGGAACTCGGGCAGGGATCACAGGCTCTTAGACGCTGCTTGAGGCTGGTTCGACCGATGGATGGGCATGAATTTGACGCCCATGCCCAAAATATGATGGCCCAACCGGCACGTAGACAGCCATTTTCATGACACTCACTTTTGAAACTCAGCAGTCACAAATAAAGGTTGAAATGTCCCAAGACAGAGGGACAGACCAATGGTTTCTATTCAATATACATATATTGCCTACGTGATGCATTGACCAGCTTGATTTTTGGGGCCATGTCTTCTTTTGCAGTGGCCCCATCAATATCTTGGGTTTGGCCGCAGCACCTGATGGAGAAACCATGGATAACGGTGAGGTCACATGTTTGGTCTTGTACTACCTATGCGAGATAGTCTTTAAATAGTTTGATAAGATGGTAGTTAGTTGGGTGTGGACCACAGTCCTAGCGAGGGGTGAAGAATCTAACATAGAATCTGAGCATGTGATCTGATAGCGATGGAGCTTCCTTGGGCTGGGTGGTGATGTGGCTAGGTAAGGACAGTGGGTAACGGTCCAGGAAAATCTGCCATTTCTTCTTCTCTCTCTTAGAGAAAATAAAATCATTAATCCATTATGTCTGAACATTACAAAGCAAAAATAAGAAGAAAAAAGAAGATATTTATAGTAAATACTTAACCCTAATCACTCTAAACTCATTACTATCAATTTTAACGTTTTCTCAATCACTCAAATTAATAAAATATAAAAATACCAAAATAGCTGTAAGTATAAGAAAATAACTAAATCAAAGTAAATTGTATGGTGGACCTTCGCGCTGGCTAACAAGTGCACATGTTGTTTGCCTGACGTGATGCCTTAGAAATTCGGCTCCTCATTGATGTAGAGTGGACCATGGATGCATTCTTAGCATAGTTGGATTAAAACTCAAAATGGAAGCAGACATATACTCCGTCAAATCGGGACCTGGTCTACCTAACTAGGCCCTAGGTGTGTTTGAATCTAAGAAATTCACTCCAAGTACGGAAAAATTGTGATTCAATTAGGCATAACTTTTGATCTAGGTATTGCCATGGAATGCATGGCCTATCAATCTTTATGTAGTAGGTCAAAGATGTATAATTCTAGCTCAAAATTATGATTTTTGAAAAAAAAAATATTTTTAGTAATTTTTACTTTTGTAGTACCTCTTTATTTTGAAGTTTAGGATTTTCATCTTTTAAAAAATTTACTCCTAATTGTGCTACGAAAAGAAATTTAGACATTTGTATTTTTGACAAAATTTACTATTTTAGGTAACTTTTATTCTTAGTCAAATTAAAATTAAAACTTTTATTAGAATTTGAGTCTTTCATATAAGCGATGTAATCACAAATATAGATTAATTATTCAATAATATAATTTCAAAATTTCCTTTTTTATTTTATTTCATTGAGGGAGTAATTACCTTGTGAAGCCATGATTGCATGCAACGGCTATAGATGAAAAGAACTTGGGCCCAATTTTATACAATAGAGACTAGGTTAGCTTGGGCTGAAGCTTTTAAATGGTTAGGGATCAATGTTTGAATCTGATTGACCAGCATGGCCCATTGACAACTTACTACTAGTGGTTAATGAGTTGCACTAAATTGTAATTCTGCTCTCTCCTATCTTTGGATGAAATCCAGGCTGTCCATGTTGAAAGGCCCACTGTGGCCCAAAAATTATACCCGTTGGGAAATCATGTGGAAATTAACGTAACACTTACCAAGGCCCACCTGATGGAGGGCCTAGATCTCGAAGCATTATCAAATCGGCATGTGTGGAGAGAGAGAGAGGAGGCAAACATTGTTCCAATGGAATGCATGATTCCATCTACAAGGCACACTGGGATCTGGACATAACATTGTAGTTTGGTTCCAAATCAGGCCCAGTAAGGTTGATGGATTGGCCCAAAGACTGAATTACAGTTTACATGCCCGATTGCTTAATGGGCTCAACGTGGGCTTGAACGGTCGATAAGAGATATTGGCCACTGGCCACGTATCTTGGATGCCCCTTTGAACGGTAGTGATGAGTTGTTGGCAGGAAGGTCAAAAATCTGTGTAATCCTTGATACCCATGAACTAAGAAATTTTACACTTGGAAACTCGCTATAGCTGAGTCACAATCTCAAAATCAGATTGACTCGTTTGTTGAAATAGGTCCAGTGGACATCTTTCACTTTTAACCGTCCAATACGTGTCCACCGATCCGATAGTCAGGTAATAAACATAATTCTATTTTTTTAATTTTTTTTTTTAAATTTTATTTTTATGATGCATCTAACCGACTGAGACGCATAATTTGGGCAGTTAATGAACATGATTTCTGAGTGCCTGCGTATCATCCATCATAGTCTGCCAGAGCATCAAAGTTTTTGGAAGCGGATTGGCTGGTGTACCTCACACCAGCTATATAACTGGTGTATTGACGTCAACAAGTTTTGTGGGTCTGATCATGAGGTTATGGGATATTCTAAAAATCAGCGTATACGGAACTTAGGTGGGCCATACCATCTAAAACCATGTGAAGACATGCCTAAAACATATAAAAGCACTTTGGTGGAGCCACCTGAGTTTTGTATGGGGCTGAAACTTGGTCTGACCCTCATCCAAGGGTGGATGGGCTGGATTTATAAACCACATCTCAGTGGGCTCAATAAATGATTATGAATGTTTTAATGGAAGAATAACCCCTTTCAACTGTTGCACGTAGTGTGGCCTACCCAAGCCATGGATTGACTTGATTTTTAAGCTGCCCATCATGGAATGGTGCATCTGACTGATGGGGTAGATGTTCAACACACATCACGGTGGGCCTGTTCACTCCCCAAGTGCAGGGTTGTGATGTAGTAATAACTCGGTAAGACCGAGGTCGAATCCCAAGGGACTGAAATTTGTACGTTATCTAAAACTAATCAGAACTAGAACTAGATTAAGATGCACTCTAAGTCAAATAAAATTTTAAGAAATAATGATGGAATATTTATCTAAAATTTAGGAGAAATCAGAGAAAAGGAAACTAGGGATTTAGAGGATCCACTTGTAGATATCAGGGAGATCTTATGCCTGTTTTATGGAAATTAACTGAACTGCCATTGATTTAGTTTTCACAGAGATGAAAGGTATATGAATTAGAATGGATTCCATCACCAAACCATGCCCAAGAGACTATGGCAAACAACAGAATTAAACTAATTACCAACCAATCAACATGTTATGAAGGTCAGGAAGGGTACAGTCATCCAACCATGCCCAGGAGACTATGGTGAACAATAGAGCTTCCTGACATCATAAACATAAAGGGAAATTGAAATATTCAAAGCCATTGCAGACCCATTGTAATTTTAGTTACAACAGACCATTAAAGACTTAAAAATATTCCCATAATAATCAACGTCAATTCATAAATAAATAAAAAAACATAAATTAAAAACCTCCCATCTTACTACAAGCTTTACCTCCTAGCCCTAGCTAGGAGGTTTAGCTACACATGAGTGAGCTAACACTCAAATCTCAGAGAGAAAAAAATTAAATAAAATAAATAAACAAGAACCTTAAAAGAAAACTCTTCCTCTCTCTCACTCTGTTCCTCTGTCCACCCAAGCCAAGAGACTTTTTCTTCCGTGTATCTCTCTCCAAGCTAAGATGCTCTCTCTCCCTCTCTCTCTCTCTCTCACGATCCTCCCCCAAGCTGAGATGCTCTCTCCTTTTTATGGAGAACAAAGGCTGGCGGAGAGCTGGAGTCGGCGAACAACTCTTACGCACCTGCAGCGTGCGTAAACCAGACTTACACAGGGAAAACTCTAAACCAAATTTCGTTTGGAATTTTGTCGTAGCGAACGGAGAACCTGATGCATGATCCGACCGGTCAGGTTTCTTGGCCTCGGTCGGTTGTCCCCTGGAAGACACTTTCACGGTCCTGATCGCACCAGAAAGTGGGCCTCTGATCACAGATCAACCAAGATCCTCTAGTTTCAAAAGGAATCGGTTTCCCTTGTGAGTGATCCTGTGCACGCTGCATCTTGCATGAGTTCTCCAAAACTTGGAGTTTTGTATTTTCATACGCTGCAGACAAGATAGACGGTCCGGATTAGCCTCATGAGGCTTTGATAGTAGCCCACCAGTTCCGCCCGCAGCTCTGTTGCGAAACAGAGCTCGCGGAACGTCCTCTGTGAACGTCGGTGAGGTCCGAAACGATGTTTTTGATGCAATCCACCCCGTCCATGGTATCCACGACGAAAAATCAGTAAGAACTGACTAGTTTTATATTAAGTTTGGTGTGGCCCGCAAAATCATTTTCTTCACCGTCCGTCTGAGTTTGAACGGTGGAAATTGCTTGATTGAATGCATGGTGTCAAAGGAAAAGCTTGGCGAGCGTTGAGCCCCACCTCTGAACTCAATGAATGGTCCCGATCGAGGAATTGGATGAGGAGTGGGCCCCACTGAGAGAGAATGGCGGACGCTGGTGCATCCGCTGTTCTCGGTGCGAAAGGAGACGGGTCAGCGACGCTGACCTGTTTTTTGATTTCTAGTGCGTCGCGAGGACGGCACCCTCCATGCACATGCGTCGCATGCGTGGGTCCCACAATGATGTGTATCCAAAATCTGATCCTTCCATCTTCTTCGTCACATAATTTAGACCGTAGGGACCGAAGATAAAGCATATCCAGGCAGCAGGTGAGCCCAGAATCATGATTCTGAGGGCTGATCTATCCATTAGGCTACTTCCACAGTGATCCAATGGCCGATTTTTGACTTGTGCGGTTAATTTATGGTCCTCAGGTCATGTATGAAGTTTCGAGCTGAACGGATGATGGAAACCCTGTGATCTTGCATTCTGGCTGACTTGCAGGCCACTTGAGCTTCAGTTTTTTCGATTTTTGTAGATCCCTGGCATGTAATTCCATCGATCTTGGTCCCCTGGGGTCCCGTAACTTGCCTTGGTGCATCTTGAGCACTAAAACCACATTTTTGATACCCATTTTCAGTTCAAGCTCATAAAAACACCCTGCATCACAAACATGATTAAATCAAGCTATTAGACAGTACAATATTCATAAATCCATATAATAAATGGGGTTTAATATGCAATATTTGACCCTCAACAGGGCCTACACAGCTTGACCTCATGGGAAGTTCCCATGAGGTCGACCACATAGTACTATTTTTCCTTAAATGTATGTAAATATACTTATCCTCTACTATTTTGTTTTGGGTTCTAGGTGGGTTTGGGTCAACTTGCCTAGACCATTAATAACCTTATATATGGGCCTGTTGGGCTGGGTAAGTTAAATACAAGCTGATCATTTAATGGGCCACATTTTCTAGCTTAACCCAATCCACTACCCATCCATCTTGCCTCGAATCCACCTCAAAGCGGGTCAGGCCAGTGATTGAACCTGGAAGACTACACCAGGTCGAGTTGATCTTTTACAATTGCATTCCTGGGCTAGACCCACAGTGGACACAAATGAGCCCAGGCCTACGTATGGACCCAAGTCTAAGTGGATGATATTGCTTTAAACATAGGTCCAGCTCTATGGACATTCAGGCCTGGCTTACGGACTGGCTAATGAAGGATCATGACTTTAAGTTCGACTGGAAATCGGTGCACTATAATAGCTCAAGCTGCCATTTGTATCAAACTGAACTCTGATTGGGTGGGCTTTCCATGTTACAATCATTGATTCATTTTGGCTCCTACTCATCCATCGTTAGTAAGTGTCCATTCCAGCCAGACCTATTAGTCCTGGACGGAAGGAAGACTAGGGGTATAACTGTAACGAAAAGAAGACTAGGGGTGTAACTTAGGTTAATTAGCTCAACTTGAACCTGAGTGACTCAACCCATGTCGAGCTTTGCCTCAGAAAACCAATGTGAATCTTATCTATTGATTATATGGATGGTATCTATTAATGTTGATGATCTTCACCAAGATCAAGATTACTATGGGTTTTAGATTAACATGTTATACGTAGGAGTATCTTGAATAAACTTTAACATCAGTTAAAAGATAGGAATTCCTTTGGTTGTCCTTAGAAATTTGAAAGTGGACACAACAGTCACTATCAAGAGAGAGTTGTGGGCCATGGATCTCACTACCATGTTGTGCCATGACCACCTAACATGTTATATGACAAACATGTGGTTATTACTTTATTTGCAATCATATTATATGTAGGGGCTAATGACGACTTAAGATAGAATGTCCCCATCATCAATTATAACGATGAGCTAGTGTGCCTTTGCTTTATCCCACGTAAGAGTCTGCATGTGCCATAAATATGGTTTCATGGTTTTGGACTTGTTGGACACTTGCATTGGTGGGTTAATGTTAAATTTTCACCGGACGTTCATTGTGCCTAAACTATGATCAATTTGAGGATGTACCAAGACTGATTAATCCTAAGACTTGAGGACATGTGAGGAATTAAGGTCTTGATTATATTTACTAGGCCGCTTTATAAGGTTATCATGTGGCCAACAAAAGTGGGTGTAACTGGGTGCATCCATCAAGATCCGTTAGACTAACACAAGCCAAGATGGTTAGTTTCTTGGGAACTCATTCATGTCTTAGATTTTATAGATAAGATGTTCATTATGTGATTTTTCTATGAGATACAATACTTAAATGGTTTTAAAAGATTTTATATATATTTTCAACCTTAAACGTTTATTTTAACCGTTAAAATGATTTTGGATGCACTTAATGATGATTTGATGCCTTGAATATGGGTCTACCATTTGATTTGCATAGGCATTGAGTCTGTATGAATGATCATGATAATAGAAGGATTGGATCATATATGGGTACATGGGATAAGGCAGGATCATAGACTAATGTAGTAGGGTAGATGAAAGACTATTGGTTGGTCAAATACTATAATTGGTCTCCATGAAACCATAATTCTTTTTTATATATGGATCATATTTCAAAAGGAGATGAGCTTAGACAGAAAGAAAGAACCTTGAAAGTTTCATTCCCTGGGTGTCTCTACATAGAGTATAGAGAAGAAGAAGAAGAAGAAGAAGAAGAGGAGGAGAGAGAGAGAGAGAGAGAGAGAGAGAGAGAGAGAGAGAGAGAGAGAGAGAGAGAGAGAGAGAGAGAGAGAGAGAGAGGTTATCACCTCTTTCCTTCCTCCATTGCATCATACGTTCTATATGTGTGCAGTTAACTATATTTTGGCTTTTGTGTTTCCCTTGGCCTTACTCCAAAGGCTAATGTGCGGTTCTCATTCTTTCCTTTATATATGATAGACCATGGAGAGACCAAGTTGAATGAACAACGTTGACAAATTAATCATTTATTAGTGGCACTAATCAACTAAGTCATAGCAATAGGAATTAAGTTTTTCTTTTCTAGAAACCTAAGAATATATAATCAGGGATCCATAGGGTTATTAAATTAAAATTTAGATATAAGACATCCAACCAGTCTATGATATGGGAAGCGCTCCGATCTTGAAATTTTAAAGCATAAGCAAGTCTGTAAGGTGGGTACTAAATACATTGAAATCAAATAAAATATCAATTTATACCAATATTGCAGTAAAAGTGTCACCATAATGCTGAGTGAAGAGGGAATAATCAGCTTTGGATTGAACATACCTTACACTATATAAAGCAATGGATATTCAAGTAAACCATTGTTTAAAAGCCCATTTGAGTCCAAGGGGGGATTTGTTGAGGCAATAAACACAACTCTCCCTGTTAACAAAAATTAGTGGAAAATACACATAAACCTCCACATCTAAGTCACCATGTAAGAAGAATGTATTTTGGACATCCAATTGGTAAAGAAGCAATTATCAGATGACAATAATGACAATGAGACATTGGATGGTAACCATCTTTACAACCAAGGCATTTATCTTATGATAATCAAGGCTTTCCTAATAGGTGTAGCCTTTCAAAACAAGACAAGTCTTATATCTTTTAAATGTAACCATCAAAATGAAAATTAAGTTTATAGACCCATTTACAACTAATAAGATTTTTTCTAGTCAGTAATAGAGCAAGTGTCTCAGTATTGTTTTGCTCAAGTGTCATTATTTCAACTGCCATGGCATCGCACCAAAGAGAATCCTTCGTATCTTGAGAATAACTTACAAGTTCTATAAGAGACAAATTGTAATAAAAGATTTATATGATTTTTTTTTAATCATAAAATTAAAAATGATCTAAATGAAAATGTGTTTCTTCCAATTAAGAAGACATCACCTAGGCAAGAGATATGACAACACTAGAGCAGTGAAAATCATAAAAACAAGTATGAAGTTGTAGCGATTAAAGACGAGAACGTGATGAGTTCTATTTTAAATGAGGCAATGGGAGGTAGTTGTCACGCCCCAAGCTCGGAAAATGGGCTTACATAATTTTTGATCGCTGAATCCAGTGTCGACAGCCTCCGTAGTACTCTATTCTCGGCTTCCAATGCCCATATGCCAGATTCCGATCTTAGGATCCTATAAGGAGGATTTTTACCATGAATTTCTTTATATATAAGCATAACCACAAGTTTACCTAAATCACAAAGGCAACATCATCATCACATATCCACTAATATAAACAGTTGAATACATTGCTGAAAGGAAAATACATATATCAAAAATCAAAACTTCAGAAGACAGCTGCACACTCCAAGCTTTACGCTGCTACGACTTAACGCCACCTGCACGCATCTATCATGCAAAGCTTAAGGCGTGTTTGGATTCACGTTTGTGACGGTATAATATTGTATTAGGGACCATGATGGGACGTTTCCCATGTTTGTTTTGGAATGCCCGGGTGACGCATTCCACGTGTGCGAATACAGCGTGGAACCAGTTTTTGTAATCGAGTGTACATTAACTCCTGACACATTTAAACTCGGCCTACTAGTTTTGTAGTTTGTTCTATAGACCGGATTTGGTGAGGCCGTGATTGTGGGGCCCACCTTGGTTCATGTGTCGTATTTCCATGCCGTCCATCATTTTTTTAAAGATCATTTTAGCGCATGAGCCAAAAAATAAAGTAGTTATAAATATCAGGTGGACCACACCACAAGAAACAATGGTCATTAAATGCCTACCATTAAAAAAATTCTTGTGGGCCAAATATCAATTTTGGATAAAGCTAATATTTGTTTTTTCCCTTCATCTAGGTATTTTTAACTTCATCAAGAGCTTGGATGCAAAATAAACATTATCGTGGGCCGTAGGAAGTTTTAATGGTGAGCATTCAATCACCACCGTTTCCCCTGGTGTGGTCCACTTGAGACTTGAATATACTTAATTTTTCGGCACATGCCCTATTATTAGCTGAAAAAACAGATGGACGGAATGGATATATAATACATATATCAAGGTAGGCCCACCGTCATGGCCTTGTCGAAGTCGGTGTTTCCTCTGCCTATGCTGCGTGTACCATGATTGAGTGCATGTGTAACGCTTGCAGTACGCCCACGTATTTTTAAATATACGCTGATGGAGTATTACATCCATGCACATGCACTCGTCGATTGTCCACTCATCATGTTCATCACTCAAACTAAACCATCCAAATCGTTGTAAACAATGTAGATACTGTATCAATCACAGCTGATGATCAATGGACATCTGTCCGTTGAATTCTCACCGCTGACTCGTTCTCAACAACCGTCCATTAGATATCCAATAGTAGACCAGTTGAAAGATCGTCTCGATTCGTCTTCTGGGTTATGATTCATCTAAAGTGGGCTCCATGGTTTGGACAGTTTAAATTGAGTTATAAGAAATTCACATGTCAATCATTTGAGTTGATGCGTACGAATCTTCATACTCTGGATATCAAGCGACTACCATACACACACACACACACACACACACACACACACACACACACACACACACACAACGTGTGCCCCTTACTCTTCGTTTCCAAACATTGATCTGTACTACAAATTTTATACATGGAACGACAATACGTCCTATCCAAACATTGGTTAGTGGCACGTTTCTGCTGGATGTATTCTGAATATCACCTAATGTATGCGTGAACAGTACCGGAATATAATACAATATAATGTTGAGGGTCAAATATTGCATATCAGACCCTAGTTATTGACTGGATTTACTAATATGTACTGTTTAACAGCCCGATTTAATCGTGTTTGTGATGCAGAGTGTATTTACGAGCTTGGATCGAAATAAGGTGTTAATAGCTGAAATTTAACTCTTAAAATTCTATCCACGAACTCCAGGGGACCAAGAGCGATGGATTTACATGCTAGAGATCCGAAAAAATTGAGAAATTGAAGCTCAAGTGGCTTGAAAGTCATCCAGAATGCAAGATCACAGGGTTTCCACCGTCCATTCGGCTCGAAACTTCATACATGGCCTGAGGACCATAAATTAACCGTACATATCAAATTTTAGCCATTAGATCCATGTGGAAGTGGTCTAATAGAGAGATTCGAGGGTGCTAGCTATTAAAGCACATCTTGAAAATTCATAAGCGATCAAGGCTCAAAATTAGGTGTTAGAAAGAGCGTAAAAAATAACAACTCCTGGTGAAATTTTGTCTCATTTGAACGGTACAATCAGGAGATACGAATGACAGAAGTTATAATAAAAGAGAAGGACAAATCTATAAATATAGGTGCTATGCATGACATCTACTTGAAGCAGATTGTAATTTTAACAGTAAATGTTGTCCACACATCGGTTGAGCGTGTGGCCCACCTTGAAGTCGGATCTACTTCAAACTTGAGGCCATGGGCCAACACTACGTACAAGATCTGATGGAGGGAGTGGATTTCTAGGACAGGCATTGCAGTGGACCCACCTACTTTTTGGAACAAAACATCCAAATAGTGAGAGAAAAACGTCCAGTGATGTACGTGCTTCTGTTGGGTTTTGCAGTGGTCCCCACCCATCATTCCGACGGATGATCCGAGACGTTCAACGAGATCAGGAATTTTGGTCAAAACCTCATCGCTACCAAGCACCTATGCATAAGAATGAGCTCATAGCGACACGTAATCATAGCTACGTCGGTTGATGGTGTGGCCCATCCAAGACTCGGATCCAATTCAGATTTTATCTCATGACTTAAATCGACCTCACTAATCAGATGGACGGAATTGATGCTGCAAATATGATCAAATGCGGGCCCCACCATTAACGCAAGCATCCAATTTTTGCATGCATTACGCAGGGAAGTGCGTTTGGAGAGACCCGGCCTTTTCGGGCTGTTAGATGGCCATAACTATGATCAGACAGACAATCCAGACCACCCAACCCTGTCCAAGGTGAAATTTGACCACAACCAAGAAGTCAGATGGCCAATCCGCGCCAAATACGGGTCGAGCGCAAGAATCCCTTGCGTTAAAAACAGAGGACAGTGTCCGATTTCTGCTGTGTGACTGGAGTCGGTTCTCCATCGACTCCAGTCACCACCTCTTGTGCGTAGATGCCAGCTAACCAACCTTGGATGCTATAAAGAGAGAAAGAGTGGAGTGCAGCGGGGATCTCTCGACTTGGGGCTTCAACGTGGATACAAGAGAGAGTAGTTAGAATTTGTTTCATATTTTCTGTTTTATTTTTGTTCAAGTTGTGGCCTAATCATGTTGGGTTAAACTACTTAGCTAGGGCTAAGAGGTGAAGCTTGTAGCATAATTGGGATGTTTACTTAGCTTTGATTCATGTTTTGTTGAATTCTTATTGATTCTAATTATTTTTGAAGGTATATTTTTAGTTTTTAATGGTTTGTTGTGACTCAAATTATAATAGATCTGCGATGGCTTTAAGTATATTTTTTTCATTATTGAGATTATGAAATTAGTAAGACTTGTTGTTCACCATCGTCCCATGGGCATGGTAGGGTGACGGAATCCTTCCTAACTTTCACAATTCTCTCATGATTGGCTGTGAGATTGGTAAATTGCTGTTGTTTGCCATAGTCTCCTAGGCATGATTAGGTGATGGAATCACTTTCAAATCTTCACCATTCTTATCTATTGATGATTAAGTCCATAGAAGTTTAGAGATCTGACAAATCTCTTCTTATCAACTGGATAGGATGGGACTCTGATTCCAGTTGTGTCCCTGAATCAATACAAGGTAGCTTCCCAATTTCTTCAAGTGGATCCTTGACACCCTAGTTCTCACCTTTATTTTCACAAGTTTTAGTGTAATCCTTCACCATTATTCCTTCATATTCACTTGATTTAGATTTCATCTTAATTTAGTTCTAGTTCTAGTTAGTTTCAGATTACGTACAGGTTTCAGTCCCTGTGGATTCGACCTCGGTCTTACCGAGTTTATTACTACATCACAACCTTGCACTTGGGGAGTGAACATATAACCAAAACATGAATCCAAACACGCCCTTATAGAAAGCTTAGAGGGTTGTGTAAGTGTGCATACAAGGTAAGAGTCAAGTATGCAATATCAAAGTAATGCGAAAACATGCTGATAAGTCCATAAATACCATCAGCCTTATCTAGGCTATGCGATGTAAAAACATAATAAACCAATATTATATACTGAGGAAGCAATGCAAATCAGCTATGCAATGTGGAGATATAGGAAGCCAAATATCATACACTGAGGATGCAATGCAATATGCTAATCCTGACGAGTCCAAGAATACCGTCAGCCGTATCTAGGGCATATAAATGCCAAAACATAGCAACTTAAAATGCCATCTGATTCGGATGTAATGCAATATACAGATCCTAACAAGCCCATAATACCATCAACCTTATTCAGGTTATGCAAGACAGAAGCATAATAAACAAAATGTTATGTACTGAAAATGCAATGCAATATGTGGTGTGAATGAAATGATTAAGCTAGAGTGTGAAATCGGGATGATAGTATATAGTATCGTAGGCTATGGGGTCCATCACAGGGGACTTCTATCCAAACTAGTCCCATACATAAATTTGTATAGTCAAACTTAATGTGGTAAACTCTTGATCTCAGGTTGGTCGCGTGCCCCAACTAAACCCTGGCCATTGCGAAGGTACACATAACAAATTAATTGCGCACCACCAGCCCAGTGGATAATGAATGAATGCATGAATGAGTAAAATGCTGAGTATACAACTCTTGCTCAATAAGTCCATATATCAGTACTGTACATATCTGGGATCATCACCAGGGTCTAGTACACTCTACACCAGCTTCTCGCCCCTATTCGAGCGTACAAATAGGTAAGTGGAAGAGACCTCACTATCTACCTACCAATATTGGGCCCGACTCGTCGATAATGGACCCATTTCTCAAGTTGGTCAAACTCAACCTAGATATTGTCTCCTCACTTAGGCGGGTAAGGTCACACCCCCTTCCAACCAACTACAACACAGTGAGAGACACAGTGTAAGACCCGTATCTTGGTCCGTACCTTTCCGTAGACTTCTGCGGTCTTACTGGTCAAATTTCGGCAACCTTCGACCCTTAACCGATATCGACGCGTGACCCTGATTCATGTGCCGATAACCCGAGTCGACTCAACCCGAGACCAATACCATAACGATCGCGCCGTCATTGCGGTTCCGATACCGTGACTCGTGCGCCGAGGCGATACCCTGATCAAGAGATATGGGCCAATGTTCGGTGCGAGAAAATGCCGCGCGTTGCGAAACCTAAGGGAATCTCAACGATGTGTCACATCAATCACATCAACCTCATCAATCAATCAACCCATCAATCCATCACATGTTAAGTACACATCACTTTCATTCCTTTTCCTAAGCAACCACAAAAGTCTTCCAAAGCCATACCTCTCTTACACAAAAAGCCACAAAAGTCTTCACCACCCATACCTCTCTTACACAAAAGCCTCAAAAGTCAAAGATTTCTTACACAACCATCACTCACCACATCCATCCATCACTCTCTCTCTCTCCCTTACATCACTCTCTCTCTTTCTCTCTTTCTCATTTCAAATTTCCAAGCAACAAAAGAGTTCTAAGAGACTCCATACGTATGAAATTTCTTCGAGCCCCCTAAACTCCAAGTGGCCCACCTCTTCATCTCAAAATCTCCCATCTCAACCCTCCATTCCTCATCTTAACCGTTGAAAACCAAGCTAAGGTGCCAAGGAACTCCTAGGAGCAAGAAGATCGGACGGTGGGTGCTTGATCATTCTAGTTTTTCTTGTTTTTATGATGTGCCAAGTGAGGCCCACCGATCAATGGTGTGGATCTCACTTGGGACCATAAAATGTGGCTGATGGCCCATTTGGATCATCATGATCACTCCATGATGGGGCCATTCTCCATGGACCCCATCATGATGTTTATTCCATTCCAAAAAGGTCATCTAGACCATCCATATTGGTGGAAAAAGGATCCCCAACGTTGATTTTAAGTTTGATGGTCCCTCATGCTTTAAGGCCCACTTGATGTATGATTCGTTGTAAGGGAGGGCCCATAATGTCAGGGTCCCTCCATCACAAGGCGTGTCCCACTCTCCATGTCTCTCTCTCTTTTATTTATTTTATTTTATTTTATTTTATTTTATTTTATTTTATTTTTATGCTAAGGGGTTGTGTGGCCCACTTGAATGGACCTCACCTTGAGGTATTTATTTGTCCGAGAGTCCTTCAAGTGGAGCCCACCTTGCATGTTGTACCCCCTTCATCCGTAAGTGGTGGCCCACTTCATAAAGGCCCACCACAATTTATATTTTTAAAGAGACCCACCGTCCAGCGTCTGGGCGTCTCTGTATAAAAAAAAAAAGAAAGAAAAAGGTGAAGCTTTTGGGGTGGCCTCCTAGTGTAGGCCCCACCTTGACATTTATGTTCGATCCAAGCCGTCCATCCTCTTACCTACAGCATTTTAGCCGTTGGGTAGGAGTTTGGGGTTGATTGGAAGACCTGGTGGGCCATAACATCGAAGAACTCATCACTACCATTCAAGAATCTTTTTTTTAGTTTATTTCATTTTCTATCATTAAATAAATTCAAACTTTAGGCTCTTTGGACTTGTTTCGAGCCAGGGAAACCAATGAATGGTGCGGATTTAGGCGATGTAGACCCCACCTTCGAAAATCCTCAAGAATTAGGATTTTTCAAAAAAAAAAGAAGGAGAGAAGCAACAATGTTGCTGTGTCAGAGCCGCCTGTACCGCGTCACGGCGGGCGGACGGCTGGCTCCCACGGCCTCCAGCCATGGGCCCCACCTTGATGTTTGTATGCCGTCTAAGCCGTTCATGAGGTGGGCCCCCTTCTCAGGTGGGTCCCCTCCAAGTTTCGGCCCGATCCAAAACTCAGGTGGCCCACACCACTTGAAACAGTGGAATCAGATGTCTACCATTGAAATCTTTTTGGGGCCCACAGAAGTATTGGATCAAGCTGAAATTTATGTTGTCCCTTCATCCAGGCCCGAGGGACCTTATGAATGGCTTGGATGACAAATAGACATTTCAGTGGGCCCCACATGGGACCCACAATGTTGTACGTGTTTTCAATGGCCACCGTCCAGGCGGACGGTGGCACCCACCTTATGTATTGTGTGGCTGGACGGTGGGGCCATTTGTAATGTATGTGCTCCATCCGCACTGTCCACTGGACAGTGGGACCCACCATGATGCATGTGGTGCATCTAGACCGTCCATCCACTTGGTGAGATCATTTTAAAGCATGGGTTATTAGTTGGGTGGACCACTCACATATGGGTTAGGCCCATTTGATTTGTAACAGGCCTATGGGCTAGGCCCATTTGAATTATAAAAGGCCTATGGGCTAGGCCCATTAGATTTATGAAATGCTTATGGGCTGGGCCCATTTGATTCATTTAAGGCCTAAGAATTTGGGCCCACTTGATATGTAAAGCCTATGGGCTTAGGCTCACTTGATATTTAAGGCCTATGGGCTAGGCCCATTTGAATTTCAAAAGGGCATGGACTAGGCCCATTTGATTTATAAAATGCTTATGGGCTAGGCCCATTTGATTCATTTAAGGCCTAAGAACTTAGGCCCATTTGATGTGTTGCAAGTCCATGGGACTAGGCCCATTTGATGTACTTCAAGGCCCATGTAATTGGACCCTTTTGTTGAAATTTTAAAGCCCATGGAAGTAGGACATTTGATATATTGTAAGGCTCATGGGACTAAACCCATTTGATTATAAAAGGGTCCATGGGATTAGGCCTTTGATATATTGTAAGGCTTATGAGACTAAACCCATTTGATTATAAAAGGGTCCATGGGATTAGGCCCACTGGATTTATTTGAGACCCATGAGTTAGGCCCATTTTATTTGATTAAGGCCTAGGGGTTTAGGCCCATTCGACTCATGTTAGGTTTATGGGTTGAGGCCCACTTGATCTACATGTGGGATCCAATTGGTGTGGCCCATAGGTCACATACTAGACTCATGAAACTAAGCTCAATTGATACAATCTAAGGCCCACGGGTTATGACCCATTGCAATATACCTAAGGCCCATTGGTGTGGTCCATTTGTGTGGCCCGTTTGACAAATAAAAGGCCCATAAGATATGACCCATTTGATATATATGTAAGGCCCAATGGGATGAACCTAAGGTCCATTGCAATGTGTAATCCCAATACAGGTTATGTAGCGACGTTTAAGAAGAACATGCCTGGGGAACAATGTTGGTTTGACGTCCATATTGTGAGTGTAATGTTGGTTGGATGTCCACATTACAACTCTCCTTAGGGCCTATTGCTAGGCCGTACTTATTGTGTATAGGCCGTCCAGGCCCATCTGCGTTGTAAGAATGGTTCATCACTCATGTACATGTTTAGTATAGTTTCATGACTCATGATCATACGCATCATATGCATGCTTGATATGAGGATTGACTGATCATATCATATGCCTTCGGGCAGGTTGTTTATGGGCTCCTGGATAGGCAGTGTTGCCCTACATGAGCGCACGATATGGGCAGAATTTATTGCATGACTGGATAGCGTGAATCATGCATTTCACATTTGTGTGTCATGGGTATTGTACGCCCTAGCGACATCAGGGCCGTAGCCTCCACAGACACATCGTGGTTGGCAGGATTGGATATCGAAAATCATGTTCTACATGGAGTACTATAGATATCTCTGGGTGAAAGTCTCTAAACCCTTATGGTAGCAAGAGGTTGCTCCAACGTCTAGACCGAGTCGGTAGATGAGCGTTGAGTGCTGAATACCAGACGGTTAAGCTCTCCACTGTGTCGTGGTCGGTTGGAAGGGGGTGCGGCCTTACCCGCCCGAGTGTAGGGGGCAATGCTAGATTGAGTTTGACCAGCTCGAGGAATGGGTCCGCTATTGTCGAGTCGCGCACGATATTGGCAGACGGATAGTAAGGTCTCTTTCACTTACCTTATTGCGCGCGATGTGGCGGCGATCTGGTTTAGAGTGTACTAGACCCCAGTGATATTCCATATTTTGAGCTGTATTGATGTATGGACATAGATGAGGATCTGTATGCTTGAGTTACATTGCACATCGCATGGCCTTGGGGTGGCCGATACCATTCATGTCTTGCATCGCATAGCCTTGGTACGACTCATGATATTATAGATCCATCTGTATAATCTACTTTACTCTGACATTGCATGTTTATATTATTACCTTGTGCACACACTTTCACCACCCTCTAAGCTTTCTATAAGCTTATGCACGACCGTTGCGTGCAGGTGACGTTGGATCGCAGCAGCGCTGAGGCAGGAGCACGTTGCTGAGCGTTTTGGAGTTTTTGTTCTTTACCATTGTATTTCCCTTTATGCTCATTGTACTTGTAAAGTTTTTGATCATAGTGAAAATGTAATGGAGTGCTTGGTTGTTGTTTGTGGGTTATGTCTTTGGTTATGCTTATTACGAATCAAACTGATATTTAAAATCCTCCTCGTAGCATCCCAGGATCGGAACCTGGAGAATGGGAGCTAGGAGCCGAGAATGGAGTTCTACGGAGGCTGTCGGCGCTGGATTCGGCGATTGAAAATTTTGTGAGCCCGGTTTTCGAGTTTGGGGCGTGACACACAGCCTACTGGTATACAACCCTCGTGCGCTCATGATATCCATTCGGTCTAAACGTCGGAGCGTCCCCTGACCTCAGAGGTTTAGGAATTTTCATCTAGAGACATCTATCATGCTCGTATGCTAAAACTAAACATTTTTGGTATCCCATCTGGCCATTCACGACATGCCTATGGAGGTCACGACCTTGATGTCACTAGGGCATACGGTGGTCATATCATAAAATGTGAGATGCATGAGTCATACTATCCAGTCATGCATCAAACTATGCGTACCGCGTGCTCATGTGGGGTAACTCCGTCTCTCAGGGAGTCCCATATTAATCTGCCCAATGGTATGTGCTATGATCAATCGCTCATCATATCAAGCATACATATGATGCGTATGGGCATGGATCGTGGAGCTATACTAAGCATTTTATATGATCATGATGTACTCTTCTCATGTCAAGGATGAGCCTGGACGGCCTACTCATATCAAGAATGAGCCTAATGAGGCTTAAGAGAAGGTCACAATGTAGGCATTTAAGTATCATTACCCATCAATGTGAACATTCAACCAACATTGCTCTCAAGGAGTGGCCCTCATAGGGCCAAACATATAGTAGGGCTCATGACCTCACATAAGGGCCTCACATGCAACATAATGAGCCTCACATAAGAGCCTAATATACATCATAATGGACCTCACATAAGGACCTAAAATACTTCTCGACGGGCTTCATCATACGGGCCTTGTATACATCACAATGGGTCTCACCACATAGGCCTCATATACATCACAATGGGTCTCGCCACATAGTCCTCATATACATCATAATGGGCCACATATAATCTCAATGGGCTTCATACAATCACAATGGACCTTACACAAGGGTCTCATATATCACAATGGGCCTCATTATATATGCCTCACATACATCAAACTGGGCCTTATCATATGGGCCTCACATATCACAATGGGCCACATCACATGGGCCTCATATACATCAAGTGGGCTGCATCTCATGGGCCTCATATACATCACAATGGGCATCATATAATTAGATTGGGCCTCATCAATGGGCCATAAATACATCTATTTTTAGAGGTCATTTTAGAGCATTACCTAAAAAAATGGATCATATCGAAAGATCATCTAGACCATACCACAAATAGTAGTAGAGATAATGATTTTCACTGTTAAACAATTCACAGGGCCCACTATAACATTTATTTCCATTCAAATCTGTTCATAAGGTCACAATGACTTGAGTTAAGAGGAAAACAAATTTCATATTGATCCAGAACTTCTATGACCCCAAATGGTTTTAATGGTAGACGTTTAATCACTCACTGAATTTTGCAGTGTAGTCCACCTGATAGATAAATCTGTCTTATTTTTCTTCTCAACCCTTAAGACGAGCTTGCAGGGTTGATGGATGGTTTGGATATAACACACCTCATGATCTGACCCACTAAACTTGCTGACGTCAATACAACAACTATATAGTTAGTATAAGCGTACACCAACTAATCCTCTTCTATAGAGGTGGGTCCCATGAGGGGCCCACCAGATATACATATACATATATACATACATATATATATATATATATATATATATATATATATATATTATGTTATATATTATTATTATAATTATAATAATAATTATTTTTAAAACGTCTTGGCCCTGGACGTCTGTTGACGGACGACCTGGATATAGATTACATATACGCAAGGTGAGCCCCATCCCCACACGTGCTACACGTGTGGGGTGTGCCTCGCAACTGCCAAGAAGACGGACGGTATGGTATAATACATACCTCAGGGTCGGGTCCACAGAACTTGCAGACGACCATACAAATGGATGGTTTGAATATAACTAATGTAACACGGCGGAGTCCCACCGTCATGGGATGGATGGTGGATGATGTGGATCATCAATGTGGGGTCCACGTGATGGATGATTTTGATAAAACACTTACATCAAGGTGCCCCAACACCGTCCTTTGCTGGACAGTGTGGGAGCAACACATAAATCATGGCGGGTCTCACAGATGTACGGTGTAGATAAAACACATATATCATGTAGGTCCCATGGACGGTATGGACCCCATACACACTTTAAGGTAGTCCCATGTCCAAGCAATGGACGGTGGGGATAGAACATATACATCAAGTACAATTCCACCATTTAGGGATTGGACGGTGGAGAGCTCCACCAGAGATTTGCATCTGCCTCATCTTTAGATGGACAGTGTGGAATGCAACACATACCTCACGTGGGTCCCACTATCTATAGACGGTGTGGATGACATGTACATCAAAGTGCGTCCATGTAAGCGTGGTCCACCCACTGGCTCAAACTGATGTGTGTTTTCCCCACCCAGGCCTGTCTAAACGGACAGGCAGCGTGTATGCTCCATATACATCACGTGGGTCCCCATAGTCCAAGATCTGGACGGTGTGGATATGCATGAATACATCAAGGTGGGTCCATATTCCATCACGAGAGAGAGAGAGAGAGAGAGAGAGAGAGAGAGAGAGAGAGAGAGAGAGAGAGAGAGAGTGTAACACCCCGAATTTTTACCAACCTAGAGTTAGACGTCCTTAGGCAATGGGTCAACCGTATTGCTCTCGAAGATTAATCTTAAAGTCTAGAAATCGCTTTTCAACCCGTTTCCTTCAAAATCTCACCTTTCACCACCTCATTCTTCAAATTTCTCCAAGTACTTTCATATTAGATACAAATCTTACAGTTTAAATGGTAAAGAACTATACTTAAATTAAAATTTACTATAAGTGGTTCATACATGCGTAAAATGGGAGTTTGACTATGGAATTTTTAGAATCTCATGATGTAGATAGGTTATTTGGTTGGATTATCTTCTTCTACCCCAAAATCATATATTGTACGTTGCGTAACTCATTTCAATTTGTAAATGAGACTCGATAAACGCCTCGACGGACTTGTGGGCCCAAACGACTCAATTCGGGGGGATCCAAGGTAGGCCCCACATATTTTTGGCATCCCCGGAGGATGAGGACCTCGCCCTTGGGGCGATTCCTCGCCAAATAGGTCAGTGACCGCCGAGGACCTCGCCGACCTCGTCCGTACAGCGGTCTGGCAGGCCGATTTCTGCACTTTTTCCTGCACGTTTCTTCTAATTTTGAAAAATTATATCTCCTTCGTTATACCTCTGATTTAGGTGATTCAAAACCCATATTGAATATAAATAAGTCTAGTTTTATATAAAAATATGTAAAAAATATAATAAAAATATTTAATATAGTTTAAAATAGGACATTGTGACAAATTGTCTGAAAATCACTTGTTGGACAGCTGCTACTTCGAGAATTTTTAAAATTTTTATACAACTCAAAATCTCATGAAATTTGGTGAAGAAAGGTTAAACTTGATGATGAACCACCAAAAAAATAATAAAAATAATATGATAACTAAAAGTGCCCAAAATGGGGCATAGAATAGCCCTAGGACCGCATTCTGCCCTATTAGGGTAGAATTTGGTTAAGTACCAAACTAAATACTCAGTAGAATTAACTTGAATCACTTTAAATATAAAATAAAAGATCTAAAATTAGTAGGACCGCTAACGCTATGTTACCTAGAAACCTAGGATCAATCTCTAAACCCAGTTGCTCTAGGGAGCATTCAGAAACTTCGTATCGGACCTGGACCGCCCGTCGAAAGTCCGATAGCGATGAACTTAGACCATTATGACCACCTAGTTGGACTTGACAATCATTTCAAAAATCAAGCCCAACTGATATCCTGAGACCATTTTACTGAGTCCGGAGTGAAGAGAGTGAGAAAAGAAAAATATTTAGAAAATTAATTTATTTTTTAACAAATCTGGCACGTGTCGCTTGCGCGATATTTTTAAGCGTTCTGACCGTTGGAATTCGACCAAATTTCACCATCGGATCAGGAAAGTTGGCCCTTACATGTCATAGCACTTATGGCCCTGATCGAGTTTTGGTGACCGCTGAACTGAAACTAGTCCGCCACGGTCGATCTGGAAACCCGACCGGATTGAAAACTTAGCTAGATCTAAATTCAATATTAGTGAGCTTAAGTCCGACCACATTTAATAACAAGACCTCTAGAAATGCTCCGTTGGATCGAAACAGAGCCACTTTGGTTATAACCTAAGTATACCTTGACTTGGAGTCCATTTTCGTTATGTTTGGGCTTATAAAAGGGCCTTAAACCCTTAGCTTTCTAACCCATGCAAATTTCCCAAACCCTAGAGAGTGAGAGAGAGAAAAGAGAGAGAAAGTGAAGGAGAAGTTGGTGCTGCTTCCTGGGATTCTTCCCAGTCTCTCTACGTGCCTCATCCACCCTTCTGTATCGTTATTCCGGCGATTATAGTTTCATTCTAAGTAAGAAAACTCTAACCCTAACCTGTTTTAAGGTTCCTATGGGTACAAGTAGCTAAGTAGCTGACTCACCTTGTGTTATACGTCATCATATCGACGTTGACGGAAGCGTAGAGTACCTATTCAATTCATTACGCTTTTACGGCATAAGGTGTGAATTTTAGATGCTTAGGTTGTCATTTTTTAAAGCTTTCAATACCGCTTAATGGTAGATTATTGACAAGGATGTTGTTTGACATGTACAACACGCTGTCTGTTTTTCATTTCGAATACGTACGAAGAATATGAGATTTAGGGTGTTTTAGGTATTTGTAGGAAATACTGTATACGTACGTATTTTGCCGATATGATTGCCATGAGTATTTGCCGTGTACCTATAATAGTTATGCGTGTATGATCTGTTTGGCGAAGAGATTCGCCCTAATGTACATTTTGGCCGACATATGCTATGTAGACTAATGTGTGTAGATTAAGCGTTTGTATAAATGTTTGTATAAGTAAGTATTGAGTAAATGAGGTTGTAGATTAGTGTTGAGATAGGATTCTCAACTATTTTGATGATGTATATGATTTCTTCCATAGTTGTTATATTTGAATTGATTATCTTATATATATGAAATGCTTGTGTATGGTTAAATTGCTTATATTGTATCTTATAACATGTTGCTAACATGCTTGAATTATTTGTTATTTTAATTTTGTTTATCTCATGTGATTACTGATTCACATTACATGTGCTTCGGGCTATACTCTAGTCCAGGCAGTTGGTAATAGATTAGGATTCGTGGTTGGATTCTATTCGCCACGAAGGATGTGTATAACGAACCCGAGTCGTACTAGAGTTGTCGGCAGTGGTTAGGCCACACGAAGTGCTTGTGTACTTCATGTCAGTCAATTCAACGTGTGCTCGTGCTAGTCGCACTCATCAAGTAACCCGACTGACCATTGTATGTTCGCCTTGTATTGGTTATAACTGCTTGAACCTAGGATACTGAACTTACCAGTGATAACCCTGATAACCATGGTACCTTGATCCACTAAGACTCATGAGCCGGGCATGGTGGTATGGGACACCGTGGTCGAGCTGTCGGCCTACGCTGGGGCCATAAACCTCCCCGTAGTGACCAGTGAGCAACCCAGACTCGTGAGCCGATTATAGTGGTATGGGACACTATATTCGAGCTGTCGGCCTACACTGATAAGGTGATGGGGGAGCGGAACAACGAGTGCGTGCAATAGCCCTGACAGCCCTTTATAGTGACCTCGAGCGTACTCTGAGTCTACGTGAGGCGATGACCCTTTTTGTAGCTATAAGAGTACAACTAGGCCTGTATTGATAAGGTGATGGGGGAGTGGAGCAACGAGTGCATGCAACAGCCTTGATAGCCCTTGCAGCGACCTAGAAATATATTATCGTATGAGACTACTAGGAGTGACGACCCTAGACAGGATCTTTGTTGGGAATGATATAAGGGAAGTACCTTAGTTTTCCAATCTGGCTGTATGAAAAGGACTAATAACAACTCGGTAATCATATTCATATCACACTGCATGTGCCTGGAAGATGTGAAGCACTGAGGGAAGAAAACATGCTGCGGACGTAAGATGATGTCGCATGAGGGAGTATGTTGGCGAGGGCATCCATCATGTCATTTTATTCTTGCATTAATTACAGTATTTAGGAATGTTTGATTTGCTTGCTTTATCATTATCGCTTGATTGATTTGATAACATGTTAACCTTTGCTCTATGATTCCACTGAGTTGGCCACTCACTCCCATGTTACGGGACGATGTTGTACACACCAACCAGTCCCTGTTTTAGTTTCAGATGATGGCGTTGCTTGCGAAGCAGAGCCAGACTTTATGATGATGAGGAGGATTTCTCCTATATGCAGGTTCTGATCGACAAGGTTACAGGGTTACTGATTAGATATCAATACATTTGGTATTTTACCTTTTATTTACACACCCATGTATATTCTCTTCTTTCTATTTTGGAGTATACATGTATTTAGTTAACCTGGTAACATGTTCACACTTTGGAGACTTACAATCATTTATACATTTTATATATTTATCACAGTCTTTCGCTTGAGAAATTTAACTGTCTCTAGAGTATGATATGCTGTTTTGGCTTAATCTACCTCATGTTTTATGCCTTATGCTGATAACATTCATCCATCATTGAAAATGTTGCATAAGTGATGTTCTGGAACTCGGGAGTAGAGTTTATACTTGACCCCCGATTTTCGAGATGTTACACACAGAGAGAGAGAGAGAGAGAGAGAGAGAGAGAGAGAGAGAGAGAGAGAGAGAGAGAGAGAGAGAGAGAGAGAGCTCTGCCACTATGAGCTCCCCTAGGTGGCCATATACAATGTATACAACAAGTGGGTCCCATATCATGTGGGCCTTAAATCAAAATCACGATCTAGTGCTATGAACACCCATCGATTGCTAATCTTCTAGGCTCCTTAGAATGTTAAGCTCCTTGGCTTCCTCTTTGATGGTGGGAGATAAAGATTGAAGGGTTGGATTTAAGAGATATGGGTTTGGGAGTGGGCTACACACTTAGTTTCTTGCTCTATTAGAGCTTGGACGGTCTCTCGTCCCTTAGGTTGCTTGGAAAAATGGTGGAGAAAATGAGAGAGAGGAGATGTAAGGAGAGAGAGATGGCTGTAATGGGTGAGTGATGGGGTGTACTTGACTTGAGAGGTATGGGTTGTGTTGACTTTGGGGTAGAGAGAGGTATGGGTGAGTGATGGGTTATACTTGATTTGATTGATGTGATTGATTTGATAGATTGGGTAGAGATTTTCTCAGAATTTGCAATACGCGACATTTTTCTTGAAATAAATGCGGGCCTACAACTCCTGGCCTGGGTATCGCATCAGAGCCCAAGTTACGGTGTTGGAACCGTGGGGACAGTGCGGTCGCTAGGGTACAAGTCTCGGGTAGAGCCAACTCTGATATACGGGATGCGACTTAGGGTCGTGCGCAAATGCCGATTACAGGTCGTGGGTTGCTGGAATTCGATAGGGATGATCGCAGGAGTCTTAAAAACGGTACGGACCAAGATACGGGTCTGACAGTAGTGGTGGAAGAGAGTGTCTCCCATGTAAAGGTGTGGTGATAAGTGATGGTATCTCGACATTAGGCGGGAGAATAAAGAGAATGAGATAATTTGTAGAGGAGAATTTAATATAGAAAAAAAGTCATCATAAAAAATAACATTGCAGAAGCGAAAATTTTGCAGGAGACAAGATAAAAAATCGAATAATATTTTTTAACATAAGGATAACCAATGAAAATACATTTGTAAGCACATGGATGAAATTTATTCTGATGGCTTGGCAAGGTGGAGACATAGCAGAGGCATAAAATTTAAAGATGGGTGTAAATTGGTAGATTCTAAATAGGCATTGGAAACAAAGTGGCACCAGAAAAAAGGGTGGGGATTCAGTTGATGAGATTAGTAGCAACTAGAATGCATTCTTCCTAAAATTCAAGGGATAGATGGGCATAAAAGAAAATAGCACGAGCAACTTTAAGTATGCGTTGGTGTTTTTGTTCGTTAACATCATTTTTATTGCAGGTGGCAACACAAGAATATTGATGAATGATGTCATTTTCTTGAAAATGTGTGCGAAGTCGTCATAAATAAAAATTTATGCCATTATCACTGCATATTTATGTAATATATTTTCGAACTAGAGTTTTAACCATTGTAAGAAAAGATCTATGAAAAACCTAGTGTTTAATTTAAAGTACATAAGGTAAGTCGAAGTAACATGAGAAAAATCATCAACAATAGTTAAAAAATAATGAACTCTGGAATGAAATAAGATTTATTATGGTCTCAAACATCACAATGAATTAATTTTTAATTTTTAATTGTAGTAATAGAACTAAAAGAAAAGGAAGGCCGAGTTTATTTGGCTAAAGGGAAAATGTCACATTAATTAAAGGTGTTACAAAAGAGGATAGAAAAAATATTCATAAATAACTTATAAAGATGAGCATGTGAGAGATATCCCAATCATCTATGCCATAACGTGGGGAAGATAAAAGAGTGGTGGATAGGGAAATTGAGGAATCATACAAGAAAAAATGATAGATGTTGTCATGCTCTTACCTAGTCCAAACATCGTCCTCGAAGCTAGGTTCCGAAAGAAACAAAAGTTAGGATAAAATGTAACTGAACATATTAAAGATATAGTAATTGATAAAAAGGAGGTTAAAATGAAAAGAGGAAACACTTAGGATATTAGTGTTATGAATGGATGGTGTAAAAGTGGTGAAACCCACATACGTAACTTTAGCAATGTTATCATTTGATAATGTAACTAAGTAAATAATAGTGGGTATATTGAATGAATGAAGCAGGGATGGAAAATGAGTCATACGATTAGTCACACCGGTGTCAATAACCCATGAAGGAAAAAGACGAGAGTAAAATAAGATAAATTACTTGCAAGGTTTGCCTAGGGTTGTAAAGTACCTTACCTTATTGATCAATGATAGAATTTGGTGATATTGATCAAGGGTAAAAGTAGGAGAGATGGCAAATGGAACTTGAGGGCGTGAGTGGGTACAAGATGGTGGAGTAGCCGATTTGGACAGACTTTAGCTGTGAAATTGATGACCAAGGGAATATCGATGAAAAGTATAACATTTCTTCTTAGAAGAGTTTCACCCGAAATCACGAGAAAGACCAATATTAAGTTGATTGTCGATGGTGAGCAAAGTAGTGATATCATTTGAAAGTGTGGGGAATGAAAACTTCATGTTATTTTTTACCTTAAACAAAAAATAAATAGGCTTTGTTGATTGTAGGATGAAAATTCATGAGAAGAGAAGAAGTTGATCGTGAATGATAGAGTAACTTGCATTAAGTCCCATAAGAAATTGCATGAGGTGCTTTTATTGATAATAAGAGGTAAGGACTTTTATAGCTCCACAATTACATATGGACATGGAAGATTAAATAAGAGTTCGTTCAAATAGGATTTTAACTGAGAAAAATATATAACAATTGTGGAATAGCCTTGCATTTGAAAATATATAAAACGCTGGAGTTGGAATATGAGATATGCATTACTTTGAGAAAATAGGTTGCACAAATCAGTCTAAATATTGAAGGCACTATCAGTGTAATTAATCAATGTTTCTAGATAATCTTTCAGTGAGGGCAATAAGAATCCAAGAGAGTACCATGTGATTGCAACAAGTCTAGAGAGAAAATTTAAAAGAATATGTAGATAGTTATGAGTAGCCATAAGTACTATTTCTCTAAAAACAATGTTCATTGTATAGCTCCAAGTAGCAAAGTTATCATTTATGAGTGGATGAGAGAGATGAGTATAATCCCTCATTGGTCAGAATGATGGAGAAATATGGGATACAAGGGATATGAATTTGACTGAATAAGGTTTGAGTCAGGAGTACTGATATTATCTGAAAGAGAACCATCACGGTAGTAATGGTGAGATGACCACAACGACAGTGCAGATGGTTGGGCAAGGTTGGAATGATTAGACGAAAAGAATATTGTGTGCTTGTTTCCCTGTAACAAGGTGGCCTTGTACAAAAAAATATGGAGAAGGTTGTTATTGTCCAAGTAAGACAACGGTTGAAGCAATTGGAGAGGAAGTAGGCCAATAGTGGAACGATGCAAAGTTATAGTCGAAAGTGAAGGCAGCTAGCGGTATCCTTGTTCGAAGACAATGGAAGTAGTTTAGGCAGAAGAGGTTCGCCCGCAGATCGGTGCGATGCAGTAATCGGAGGCGAAAGCGGCCTTATACCATGTTATCTCTATCTGGCAACAAGGATGTCCTTACGATGATGTGGCTATTAGGGTTTTGATGGGGCTACTAGGGTTGTACAAACATTAATAATGATGAAAAACGTCTAAAGGATGAGTTTTAATGGTGGAAAGTGTCTAGGTTGTGCTGACAAATCAGCAACGATTGATTTGAAAGATGGGTCCCATGGCAATAATAGAGATGGAGATTGTTGGTAAGATACCGTTACGGGCGGAGATGGCAAACTAAATGACACCTATAGTGACAGAAGAAATAAATGGCATGTTTGGATTGTGAATTATAGCAGTAATGTATTATAAAACCATCATCATTATATTTTTATTATAATTGTTTAAACACATTTGACGGAGTAAGGGAGACAGGTAAATAAATTTATAATAATTATAATTTTATATTATTTTATTATAAAAATTTTCTATCAAAATATGCAAATTAATATATATTTCTCTTTAATTTGATATTAAAATAACATAAAAGTATCATCATTAGTATTTTACCATGATAAACCAAACATAAGTATTATCAGTAAAATGCAATCTATTCAGGATATGTTTAAGTAAATCAATTTGTAATCATGACACCTTTATAGTTTATTATAATCGTAATTCACAATCCAAATAAGCCCCAAGTGTTTAAGGGAAAACAGTTGAACTTCGTAACAAAATTAAAGCCTCAAATTATAGTGTTCTAACACCATGTAAGGTGGGAAATTTCCTTATGTATTTTCATTGAAAAAAAGAGTATCTTGTAACGATAATACAAAACTATTTTTATGAATAGATTAATCTAGAATTAGTTCTACAAGATCTAATTACAGATCATCAATTTAATTTTACAAAATTTTCAATCTAATACTCTCATCATGAAGAGAACAGTGTAGCAAATGTCTTAGATTCCTCACATGTGCCAATTTAGCACGTGCGTGTTTCATATGTGATGTATTTGTTTGAATTGCATTTGAAGCTTAAAAGACCAAAAAAGGTCGTATCTTTGTCCTTCCGTTCCTTATTATAGATTATTTGCATTGTTATTTCCTAACAATTTACCAAAAAGCTACCATTGAAATGTTGGGATTGTTCTATCTAGGTGATCTTGAAGCATGCCCCACTCATGATACAACTAATTATTAGACAATGGTATGTATTATTACCCACATGGCCCCACTAGTACAAGATGAAAACGGTGACCACATGTGCCTTTGATTGGTTCATGTAAGTGGTTATCCAGAATAGAAAACACCACCATCGTTAGATGTGGCTCCCAATGTAAGGTGATCCATCAAAGTTCCAATGGTGGGAGAGGGACCTTCGTCATTAAAAAAAAAAAAAAGAAGACTTAATTGATCTTTCCTAGGAATGCAACTCTAGTAGGCATGGTTGGGTTGTCGTCTAACCCACGCTTAAGAAGAGTTCGTCAGATGTTCCACCCACCCTAGATTCATCCCAAGCCACCTGACCTAAGGTACCAAATGCTAACCCTAAGTGGTTGGTTTCGGTGGGATTAAGTTGGGTCAAATCAAGTCCATTTGATTGAGTTGGATTGGGACCTTTTGTCATCTTTCATAGGTTATTGCAACTTTACTCCGTGATTTCCTTTTATCATGAAAAACAAAGAAGTAAACTACCGTGTTCCACGAATTTTAGCTGAAGTTGAGTATCACTTAAGGACAATTACAAGTTATGAGTACACAATTAGCTTCTTTAATTTCTCCACGACCTTCATGTTTGCAATATTCACTTCACCTTATCATTTTATAACAATTTTGTCTCTAACCAATATACTAAACACTCTGAGATTGATCGTCATCTTGTTTGTGAGAAGATCTCATCTTATTTAATTCAACCCTCTTATGTTCCATCCAAGCTACAACCCAATGATTTTTGTACCAAATTATTAGGTATTCTTAATACTCATTCTCCAACTTTAGAGAAAATATTAGATAGTGTAATCTATAAAATTAAATTAATAATTTGTAAATAGATCTTGTACAATTAAATCTAAATTAAGTTATTCTTAAAAATAGTCTTGTATAATCTTTGTGGAGAGTCTTTTCTCTTTCAATGAAAATACACACGGCAATTTTCCACCTTATTGAGGGGCATTAGGACCATATCCAACAAATGGACCATACCAATCGTTCAGATTGTAAGAATACCACCCGACATATCATATTGATTGATTTTTATTCAATAATTGCTTTCTTTTGCTCTTCCGTGTACGCGTGAGAGGGCTATACCTTGGACGCGTTTTGGCTAGTAACCCCATCACGAGTTCTATGGGCCCTATCATGATGTATTTGTTTTATCCATGCCGTTCATGCATTTTTCCAGCTCATTTTACATGAGTCCAAGGAACTTAGGCAGATCCAAATCTCAGGTGGACCACACCAAATGAATCAGTGGGAATTGAACGTTTACCGTTGAAGAAATTTTGGGGGCCACAAAAGTTTTGAATCAAGCTGATATTTGTGTTTTTCCTTCATCCATATATGTGTGACCTTATCAACAGATTGGATGGAAGATAAACGTTACAGTAGGCCTTAGGAAGTTTTCAATGGTGGACATTCAATCAACACTGTTTTTCTATGTTGTGGTCCACCTGAGATTTGGATCTGCCTCATTTTTGAACTCATCCCTTAAAATGATCTTAAAAAATGAATTGATGGCGTGGATAAAACATATACATCATGGTGGGGCCCACAGAATTTTGACATCAGCTAACTGGCTGGTTTGGGTTGGTTATCCCGTGTCGGTCCCACCATCTGGCCAATCAAAGCTGTTGGCGAGTCTTCCACTGGATTCCCATAATCGCGTCACTGACAATTTTCTCATCGGCCGTATGTTCCATGTCCCACCAATCAGGACTGACATTACTACAAGTGGGCCACCCACATGGGTTGAGAGTCCTGTCGCATTGGATGTAGACAAAAACGTGTCCTATCTGAAAATCAGGACCTTACACTCATTAGGTGAGCGACAGCTGCAACACACGTGGAATGCAGTCTGTTGGTCATCCGTTTTTCTTTTTCTGGCGGTCAATTTCTTAGTACATCTGTGGCCCACCTCATCATAAATGGACCGACCAGAATTTTTGGGTACAGGTATTATATCAATGCAAAGACCACTCAATGAACCTCCCAGACTGGCACACGTTCCAAGTTGGCACGTATGATGAGTTTTTCTTGGCCAATTGAAGATGGACCACTCCAAATCAACTAAATCGTGGGACCCATTTTGGGATGAAAATAATACTCGGTGGAGGGTTAGTAATCATTCATTTGGTGGCTATCAAATGGACACTTGGAAAGATGGTCAGAGATTTATACGGCTGAGATGGTTAGTATTCTCACTGTGATTTTTGGGCTATGGTTCATTCAATCTAGCCTGTCTGATGATGGATTTGGTTACACGTGTGCCATGTCACTAGCTCATGTCATGAACCATCATGGACGTGTGCTTCCTGAAACACAAAGCTCAGTCGGTCACATTGTGATTTCTGTGTGAAATCAACACCGTCTATCAGTTTTGCCACCTCAGTAAGGATGCGAGCTTATATTCAATACTCAAGTGGTCCCCACATACAGAAAAGAAAAGAAAAAAAGGAACGGGGTTCGGCTACTGACGCTGCCAGTAGCCAGTGGCTACTGGTTGGTGCTCTGTGGGCCCACCATGATGTATATGTTTCATCCACGCCGTTTATCCATTTTCTCGGATCAATTTATTATAAGATCCTGAAAATGAGGCAGATCTAAATCTTCAGGTGGACCACACCATAGTAAAACAGTAGTGATTGAATGTCTGCCATTAAAAACCTCTGTAATATTCATTTGACATCCAACCTGTTAATTAGGTCATACGTACCAGGACGAAACTATTAATTAAAAAAAATAAAATATATCATCTTGATCCGTTTTGTGCCCCCAAAGAAAATTTTAACCGTGGGCGTTCAATGAACGCTGTTTCCTATACTGTGACTTAATTAAGATTTAAGTCTGCCTCATTTTTCCAATCAATCCCTAAAATGACATGAAAAAAATGAATAAACAGCCCGGATAAAATACATACATTATGGTGGGCCACGTAGCACTGACGGCAGCGTCAGTGGCACACCGCGTCCAAAAAATGTAGCGGAGTAGGTGATACCGCAGCCTCACCCGAGACGGCGCGGCCCTTACCGTAGGGTCCACATTGATGTATGTTTTTTGTATCCATGCGTCCATCCGTTTTTACATATAATTGTACAGATCCAATTATCAAGTAGACCATATACCATAAGAAACAGTGGTGATTTAATGCCCTACCATTAAAAACTTGTCAGGGCCCACCTTAATTGCTTCCTTAGTATTTATTTTCCATCCAATCGGGAAAAGATAAATATCAGATTCAAAACTTTCGTAGCCATTAATAGTTAATCACCACGGCTTCCCTATAGTATGGTCCATCTGATAATTATATCTGTTTTATTTTTGGGATAATGCCATGAAATTATATGAAACAAGGGATGGACGGCGTCGATACAGAATACGTACATCAAGGTGGGCATCGGATGAGCACCGTTGAAATCTTCTTGGGACAGCAAAGGCCAGTACAGTCAAGTCCTTTCATCGGAGAAATTATTTGATACTTGTTAAAGCATGGCATCCATACTCATTCACAGTGGCATACATGCATTTACATCAATCCAAACCGTTGGATCATGGGCCCGCTATAGGTGATTCATAACCCAAAAACTACAGCGAATGGGTGACGCTAAAATCATCTGATTTGTGGCCATCGAATGGTATTCAACTATCGAAATTCAAGAAACGAATGCTAATAAATCAGAACCGTTCGATCAATCTATTGGGTCCCAGGGTCGGATTGATTAGATTGGGATTGCATGTACTCCACATGAAGAGAGTGACGTTCTTTTTCCAAGGGCTAATGGCCTAATAAACCATGTCCCCCTGTGGGGCAACCAGAAGTCAGAATCGCATTGGATTCCCGAAGTTGATGCCAACGTCTGCGAAATATGACGAAAATATCCTCCACTGAGACGCTGAATTCGGTTTGATTTGAAATCCTTCCAGGGTTAATTTTGTCATTTAAATCTCCCGAAGCGAATTGCGTGGTGTGCGACCCACCACCGACGTCGGTGGTGTGTTGACATCATCAAATTCTGTGGGCCCCACCATGACTTATGTTTTATATCCCAACCGTCCTGTCCATTTGGAGAGATTCTTTTAGGCTTGATCCCAAAAACGAACTAAATATAAAGCTCAAGTGAACCACAACATTGATTGCAGGGGTGATTGAGCGTTTACCATTGAGAATTTCTTGGGGGCCACAGAAGTTTTGGATCAATCTGATATATTTTTTCCCATCATCCATCTCTGTGTGACCTTATGAATAGGTTGGATGGTAAATAAACATCATGCTGGCCCTTAGGAAGTTTTCAACGGTGGGAATCATTGTCCCCACTGCTTTCTATAGTGTGGTCCACTTGAGCTTTATATCTGCCTCGTTTTTTGGATCATTTCCGAAAATAATCTCAAAAAATGGAAGAACGGTGCGGATATAACACATACATCATAGTAGGGTCCACAGAACTTGGTGACGTCAACACATCAGCGAGGCCGGTGGAATGTGTCACAGCACGCAATCCGCTTCAAGTTAGCTGGCCCAATCATTCGGCGATCTAGCCAGGTGGGGTCGGAGGAAGAGAGAAGAATCCAATTTGGGAATTGCACTCGCGCGGAGCAAGTGCGCTTCCTCGTCGTACGCTCTCAGCCACACGTGCCAAAACGCTAGATCAAAGCAGCTCACAGGGTGGGCCGACGGAGTAGACGTAGGTGAACCGTTCAACTGATGGGCCATGCAGTCACGTTGAATGTTTACCAGATGAGTGGGTGTATCTGAAATTTGGCCCTGGTAATAGAAGAGGTGGGCCACAGCTGATGAACGTCTTGGATATCACACGTATGTACAGTGTCAGCAACAGGCACACATGCGCCCTGGTGCAATTAATAGGATTCGATTTGGTTCGAAACACATCACGTGGGAGTGGTCCACCTTGTTGTCATTTAGTTCGTTCAGGAAGGCATGAGCCCCACTCATGGACCATGATGGAACCTTACCTAGGAGTGTTCGTAGATGGTTGGTCTGTCTACCGGTCCCCATCAGATTTAAAGAGGAGAGCTGAAGCTGGAGTAGGTGAACCATACCTCTGTGTTAGATTCAATATTCAATGATAGCCATTTAAAAAATTTCCCCACGGTAGAATGCTCTCTTCAGGATAATTTAATTTGCATGTGGCTATTTTGGTGGCAGTAAGTCTGGTTATTTCTGACCTTATAAGACTTGCTTGTTTTAGTAGAAAAAAAAAATAAAAAATCACAGACAATTAGTACTGAAAATCAGATTTCTTCTTAAATAGCTCAAGATCATTTAACATCTTAACTTGGGATGAAGTCCAATAATGACTTATCCCGATTAAAAAATAAATGAATATGATTACATGTGCTTATAGACTTGTTATTGAACTTGTATGTCTAGAGTGCGAGACTGCTAATAATGTATGGAATTTGTTGGGGAAAAATATGTTAAGTTCAGGAACTCGGATTTTGAGTAGGTTGGCTCCACTGGAGTTGCCCGAAGAGTTCGACACAACGGTCGGACCCGAGTGAATAATGGAAAGGCCAAGAAGCGTAAGCATAAGACGACTAAAGTTATTCGGTCGGAGAGTTAATTGCGTCTACGTAAGCCCACAGAAGGCCGAGCATGTTATAAGCCACCTGACTGATAGAATAAAACCGACCTAATGAGTTGGTTCTGTCGGCCACGGAGTAAGGAAGGATGACGGATAAACACCGAGACTATTTCGTCCGTAAGAAGGCAGAAAACTTATGTTCCTGAGCTGGCCGAGATTCCCCTAGAGTCGGTAACGACCGAGCCGAGACAAGAGAAAGCGGTGTGAATGCAAATACCACTTCGAAAATTCAGGAATACGGGTGTCCGATCCCGAGATCCTCGGGATCGGGCGCAATCAGTGAAGAGGATTAAATTTCTAGATAATCAGGAGAAGAATCCTCGTACGATGAGGATTCTTAAGATCTATAAATATCCAAGCTCTTTACAGAAGCAGGTACGCAATACAAAACTCAGAAAACCCTTTGCCATTGATCAGAAGACCGACTTAAGCATCGGAGGTTCCCCGGCTTTTTCTAGGGTCTCCTTTATACTGTTTATTGTGCAGGTGGAAGAAGATCCGATCCGGGGAGCCGTCCCATAAAAATACACCAACAGTTTGACGCCGTCTGTGGGAATCAAGCAAAAAATCATTTTCTACAATCTATTGAATGACAAGAACTAGGAGGGCGGATCAAGATGAAGCGGAGGAGGCAGCTGCTAGTACAGATCAGGAAGCTCCCCCAACGATACCTGCGGTGGCGCCACCTGTGACATCTGCTCTGACTACCAGTCAACCGAACAGAGGGAACGCACAATTGGATCGAGAAGTCTAAGAGATGCGTTTCGAGATGGCTGTTATGAAACACATGTTGGAGCAACTGTGTAATCAGCAGACGCAACAGCGTCACGAGTCAGCGCAGGTTCTCCTGCCACCATCTGTAGCACAGCCTGCTGCTCCGCAGTTGTCCCGAGAACCGAGTCAGTATCAAGGACCGAGTCAGCCAGCGTCGGCTCGTTCTACAACGACCGTTTTGCCTCCCTCTGATTTGCGGCATAAAATAGATTAGAGGAGGCGAAGTCGGCTTCCTTTACAAGAAACAGCGGAGAGTGCTGAACCTTGAAAAGCCGATATACAGGACTTCAAGAATGAGGTCCGAAAAAAGATGGAAAAAGAGATGACAGACATGAAGCACGGTCTTAACACAAACCCGACCAAATCCGAGGAAAAAGTTTCTCCATTTGTAGACGAAGTAATGCAGGCACGATTACCAGAGAGGTTCCGCTTACCTCAGATAACTCCTTTTTCTGAAAAAATCGATCTGACAAAGTATATTGAATGCTTCAGAACCTATATGGAGTTGCACGATGCCTCGGATGCTGTTATGTGTCGAGCCTTCTCTCTCACACTAACTGACGTAGCCCGATTTTGGTTCAAGCAATTAAAACCGAAGTCAATTAAGTCATTTGCTGAACTCAGTGACGCTTTCCTCAACAACTTCATCTGCGGAAAGAAAAAGCTAAAGCCGTCCGCACATATAAACAACATAGTTCAGAAGGAAGGAGAGCTGTTGAAAGATTACATTAAGCATTTCAACTTCGAATCTTTGTAGGTTCGGAGACACTCGGAGGAGACAGCGCTTAACGCTCTCATGCAAGGGGTGAGAGATAAACCCTTTTTGGCGTCCCTAGACAAGAATCTGCCCGAGACTTTGGGCGAATTTATGGTTCGTTCGGACAAATATGCCGATGCCGAAGAGACCCGACTCCTACGCGAGAAGGTCCAGAACACAAAACCCTTGGCTAAAGAGTCGGCCAAGAAAGAAGCCGACTCAGCCGGAGGGAAGAAGCGAAAAGATGACCGGGCATGAGATGAAGCCAGGTCGAGCAAATGACCCGATAAAAGATTTTCTACATACACCCCTCTGAACAAGTTTCATGAACAGGTGTTGATGGAAATCAAGAACGAAGGTTTCGTCAACTGGCCTGGAAAACTCCGAGGGAATCCGAATCGACGGAATAAGAACAAGCACTGCCACTATTATTGTGACCATGGTCACAACACAAGTGATTGTTATCACTTGAAAGATGAAATCGAGCGGCTAATTAAAGAAGGCCGACTCAGAGAACATATGGAAGGATCTGGTGCTCCAGCAGGACCGAGTGAAGATTGGCCCATAGAAGAAATCCAGACGATTATCGGAGGGCATCAGGGCGGTGGAGATTCTAACAATGCACGAAAGAATCATGCCAGAAGCATCGATCATCTAGAGTCCGAGATTCTTCTGTTGTCTCGGCCTTCCAAAGAAAAGAAAAGAGAGAAATATTGCATCTCTTTCACTGAGGAAGACGCTCGAGGCATCCATCATCCTCATGATGATGTGCTCGTAATCGCCCTCACTATCGCCAATAGGAAAGTGTTCCGAATACTAGTGGACACGGGGTCATCGGCGGATGTGTTGTTCACCCAAGCATTCGATAAAATGAACATAAGACGATCGGCTTTACGACCGGTCCGAACCCCACTCATATGATTCTCGGGTGGATAGGTACTTACCGAGAGAATCGCTTCACTACCACTCAGTGCTGGAACTGCACCTTACCAGACAACTACGATGGTCGACTTCCTGGTCGTGGATCAACCATCGGTGTACAATGTTATACTCGGCCGACATCCTTAAGCCTCCTTCAAGCCGTGGTATCTACTTACCACCTTTCCATGAAATTTTTGATCGAGTCGGGAGTAGGAATTATCAAAGGGGATCAACAAGACTCCCGGTGATGCTATGCGACCGCAGTCAAAGCGCCGACGGAAGTATCGATGATCGAATCGCTGGACCCTCGAATCGGATCTCACGAACGAGGGCAACAAATGGAAGAACTCGTCTTAGAATCTTTAACCAAGACAGATGAGTCGAAAGTAGTGCAAATCGGCTCGTCTCTGATTCCACCTCTTAGAGAGGAACTAATCGGCTTGCTTCGGTGGTATGCCGATATATTCGCTTGGAGCCACGAAGATATGCTCGGAATCGATCCCTCGGTCATAATGCACCGACTCAACATCAACCCGACTTACAGGCCCATCCGATAGAAGAAGCGTCCTCTCAGCCCAGAAAGGTACGCTATCATTGAAGAGGAAGTCGGCAAGCTCCTTAAAGCCAAATTCGTTGAAGAGATATACTATCCAGAGTGAATAGCCAATGCTGTGCTCGTGAGAAAAGCTAATGGGAAGTGGCGTGTCTGTATAGACTATACAGATCTGAACAAAGCCTGCCCAAAGGACAACTTCCCTCTTCCCCGCATTGATCAGTTGGTGGACAGTACTGCAGGACATTAATTGCTTAGTTTATGGATGCGTATTCAAGCTACAATCAAATTGTAATGCATGAAACTGATAAAGCAAAAACCACCTTTGTCACCGACAAAGGCCTTTACTGTTACCGAGTGATGCCATTTGGTTTGAAGAACGCCGGAGCAACGTATCAAAGGTTAGTGAACAAAATGTTCGCTCGACAGATCGGCCGAACTATGTAAGTATACATAGATGATATGCTCGTCAAAAGTATACACGCAGCCGACCATGTGGCGGACCTAGAAGAAATGTTCCTGACTTTATGTAAGTATAAAATGAAGTTGAATCCTAGCAAATGTGCTTTTGGTGTGAGCTCGGGAAAATTTCTCGGTTTCCTCGTTAGTTAGCGAGGAATCGAAGCGAATCCCGAGAAAATCAAAGCTTTTCTTGATATGGAGTCTCCGAAAATAATTAAAGACATTCAAAGGCTGACAGGCAGAGTAGCTGCGCTTAATCGCTTCCTGTCCCGAGCCACAGATAAATGTCTCCCGTTCTTCAAGCAATTGAGGGGATAAAAAATGATGCAATGGACGGAAGAGTGTGAAAAAGCATTTCAAGAACTGAAAACTTATCTCAGGTCTCCACCACTACTGTCTGAACCCGAGCCAGGAGAAGCTTTATTGTTATATCTAGCTGTATCCGATGCAGCAGTCAGCTCGGCCCTAATAAGAGAGAGCGAAAGAAGGTAATTACAGTGTACTATGTCAGCAAAGCCTTACTACCGACAGAGACAAGGTATCTTCAGTTCGAGAAAGTAGCCCTAACTCTGGCAGTATCCTCGCGATGACTCCGGCCATACTTTCAAACTCACACCATCATCGTTGTGACCGACTTACCTTTGCGCCAGATTCTTCAAAAGCCAGAGGCTTCCAGCCGGCTTACAAAGTGGGCTGTCGAATTGAGCGAATTTGACATACAGTACAGGCCGAGGATAGCCATAAAGGGACAAGCTGTCGCTAATTTTCTTGTTGAAGTGACCTCCAAACATAACACAATGCCTGATTCTGAAGAGGTTACTAAAGCAGCGACTTCTTCTTCTCTTGGCCCATTACCTGACTCGGCTCCTTGGAAGTTATTCGTCGATGACTCATCCAACTCCAAGGCAAGCGGGGCCGGGGTAGTATTGAAAACTCCTGATCAAACTTGTATGCAGTATGCCTTACGACTTGGATTCTAAGCGTCGAACAATACAGCAGAATACGAGGCCTTGTTACTCGGCCTCCGACTCGTCGCAAGTTTAGGTGCAACTCATCTCAATGTTTTCAGTGACTCGCAGCTGGTCGTTAATCAAATCTCTGGTGTCTATCAAAATCGGAAAGAACAACTGAAGGCGTACATGGAAAAGGCCAAAGAATTAATCAGTGAATTTCAGAAATGTGAAGTAATTCGGATATCCAGGACCGACAATACCAAAGCTGACTTGTTAGCAAAGCTCGCCTCGGCTGACGAAGATGACATTCCTCGGTCGGTTCCCATCGAATATGTGGCCAAACTGAGTATAAATGAGCTGATAGACTCGGCTATACTCCCTATCGACTCGGAACCTACCTGGTTCGATCTAATCGTCCGTTATCTCAACGATGGAGAACTACCGGAAGATCATATCGAGGCACGGTGGCTAAAGGTTCGAGCATCGCGTTACACCATCCTGAACGGGGTACTATACAAGAAAGGATTTTATGCTCCCTTACTAAGATGTGTGGACTCCTATGAAGCCGACTATGTTTTACGGGAGATATACGAAGGAATATGTGGGAACCACTCAGGAGGACGTTCGCTTGCCAACAAAGTGTTATGGCAGGGGTATTATTGGCCGAATATACAACATGATACTAAGAGGTTCGTACAAAGGTACGAAAAGTGTCAATGATTTACGGTTATCCCGAGGTAACCTCTCGAGGAACTGACTCCGATGTCTGGACCATGGCCCTTTGCGCAGTGGGGGATCGACATCATCGGACCCTTCCCTTTGGGGAAGGGTCAGACCAAATTTGCTGTAGTTGCAGTAGATTATTTCACGAAGTGGGCCGAAGCCGAGCCATTAGCAAAGATTGCCGAACAAAAAATTACAGGCTTTGTTTGAAAAAATATCGTCTGTCGGTTCGGGATACCTCGGACTTTATTACCAATAACGAAAGGTAGTTCGATAACAAATAATTCCGCGAGATGTGCAACAATCTCGGGATCTGAAACGTGTATGCCTCGCCTCATCATCCTAAGACGAATGGACAGGTCGAGGCCGTTAACAAAATTATAAAGCAGCATCTCCGAACGAAGCTCGATGAAGCAAAGGGAGCATGGGCCGAGGAACTTCTAAATATATTGTGGCCCTATCGAACTACAGTTCGGACTGCCATGGGAGAAACTCCCTTCTCCCTTTGTTATGGCTCTGAAGTAGTTACCTCTGCTGAGATCGGTATTAGCTTGGTCCGAGTCAATACGTTCAGTGAACAAGAAAATGATGAACTCCTATCACTCGGGCTCGATTTGTTGGAAGAAAAAAAAGAAAGAGCTCGATTACAAATGATCGCTCGACAGAGGCAAGTGTCTCTTTTTTACAACAGATGAGTCAAAGTCAGATGATTCCGAGCCGGAGATATGGTCCTCCGAAAGACGTTCCCAAACACGAAAGAAGTTGGAGCGGATACATTGGGACCCAAATAGGAAGGTCCGTATATCGTCTCGATCACCATCCACCATGGAACGTATCGGCTGGAAGACCTAAATGGACAACTATTGCCTCACCCTTGGAATGCCAAACATCTTAAGGTCTATTACCCGTAAGGCAGAATAGAAAGTGCTAAAAGAATAATGGAAGAGAGATGTAATTGAAGTCAATTCAATAAAACTAAAAGTTTCATTTTTTCTAAGTGTTTAGCATCGGATTATAGCCTATGATAAAGTTATAAGAAAGAGGGATGACACAACTTCTGGCAGAGCGAATGACCACTCTCAGTCGGGGACCATCCCCTAGACTGAACCAGAAGGGCCAGCCTTGTCGGCAACAGCGTCCGTGGCAGGAGCTTCTCCTTCGACAGCGTCAACGCCATCAGCCTCAGCCTCAGGACTATCAGCTTCAAAAGCAGAAAGGTCAAGGTCAGGAAAGACAACCTTTATCTCCAAAACACAGGCCCTGTAACCACCTTGATAAAGGCGATCCATTTCTTCCTCAAATTCTGAGAACTCAAGGAAGGTGTCTATGGCCCGGTCGTGTGCTTCCTTGGCTCGGCGGGCCTCCTCTTGAGCTTCCTGGATAAGGGCTGCAGCGTCGGCCCTAGCCCGAGTGAGAGTGCTCTCGCACGCGCTGTGAACTTGAAGAAGATGCTGATACCTTTCCTCAGCCTCCTTTAGGAGTGAGGTCAGATGAGCATTGTCAGCTTTGGCTCCTTCAAGAACCATTCTTGCATCCTCGGCCACTTTCCTGGCATCCTCGGCCACCTTCCTGGCGATTGATAAGTAGTCAGTCATAATGCCGATGTGGCCCTCGGCAATCTCTCAGTGACCCTCTGCTTCGGCCACAATCCTCTTCGCTGTCTCTGTCTCGGCCGCGAGTTTTTGAGCAGCGGTCAGCTCCGAGCAGGCTTTAACAATGCAGAGGGCCAACTGCGAACGGGAGATAATAAGTTATAATCAAAGACTTAGTCGAAAGTAACAAAGAAGTAAAAAGAAAGAATTTTACCTCAAAGAGTATCCTCGCCGTATACCCGAGAGTCTGTATAGTCGGGGCATTGTAAAAGCTGGCGAAGTCCTTCTCGCTCCCGTGGGCGATGGCCCAAGGGATCATCTCCGAGATGACCTTGGAGAAGGGAGACAACTCCTGTTGAGTCATCTCCCCTCTCAAAGATTCCCCGCTCGGTGCCTCTCTCGGCCTCGGGACCTCTTCTACCACGAGTCTTGGCTCGAGAGCCGACTGAGAGACCGGAAGGCTCGGCTCTGCTTCTTCCACCCTTTCATCAGGGTTAGAAAGCACGACTACTTGTGGGGCTGCAGAGACAGGAGCAGACGGGGCGACTGACTCCTTAGCCTTTACAGCGGTCTTCTGTTGCTTCGAAGGCCGAGACCCCGACAAAAGAGCTGACCTCGGAGGGGCTTTGACCTTGGAGATTGGCTTCAGGGACGGGTGAGACTCGGCCATGCTATCAGAAGCCGAATTGAGATATGGGCGAGCCTCGGGAAGATCTGAAAAGAAGAATGAAGATGAGTTAGACAGGAAACCGAGAGAATGAAACAGAGCGGAAAGAATTACCTGAGACAAATGAATCTAACCCCGCGAGATGAAAATGCTCGGGTTGTAGCAGCAGTTTTCAAGATCGGTCTTCTACACTTAACTTCCTCAGTTCTCTGATCCGAGCTAGAGCGCCGGACCCGAGCTTCCCTCTTTTCTTCAAGATATCTGCAAAGCATCATGAGGTTAGGATCAACACAAGATAATGAGGAAGAATAAAGATTATCAAGCCGAGTCACCAAGTCACCTGGTTTCCAAAACGAGCGAGAGACTCGAGGTTCGTACGGCCACGTATCGGCCGACTCCCATTGTCCGCACGCCCAAAACCACCTCTCCTTCCAGTATTTGTTAGAAGTGGGCGGGTCGGTAATCAGAGACCCGCCTTTGCCTCTCCATGCGCTAAGGAAATATAGGCCAGGAAAATTTGAGTTTGGTCTCACTTGGTATAGATAGAGGAATTCGTCAACGGTTAGTGGCAGCTGCTCTAACTCGGCCCATAGCACAATGCACCCAAATAAATTCCTCCATCCATTTGGAACAATCTGACCGGGAGCGAGTTTGACGTGGGACAAGAAATCGTGAGCAATGTGTTGGAGTGGCAAGCGCAAGCCACATTGCATCGCGACCTAAAAAATTACGACCATCCCCACAGGAGGATGGTCAGGCGAGTCTTCTGGACGAGGAAGATGAAGTACGACCGAGTCTGGGACATGAAACTCAGCTCAGATTTGGTTTAGATTGGACTTAGTCAAAACCGAGGCAACAAGACCGCTCGAATCGTCTTCGGCCTTTTCTCCCTTGGAAGAGGATCCAGAAGCTTCTACAGTCTGTTTTACAGGATCTGGGACAGCCACCCCCTCGGCTATAATTATTTCATCTTCTCCCTCTTCCTCCTCCAATTGATCCATCCCGAGATTAAGTCTCCCTGGACGGGTCACTAGAGACACTCCACCACTGAAAGGACCGGCTTGAGCAGGATACTCAGTCGATGAGTCATCGGACCCCCTTACAAGCCGGAATGCGGCATCTGCGCCAACGGCGAATTCCGTCAGTAAAGAAGGTGGTTACGTAACATTCCATAAATGTTGGGACACATCCTCATCTCCGAACATCCCCTCCTGGGGGCTCTGGGAGCCACGCATAGCCATTAATGTCTATATGAATGGAAGGAAAAAACTCTTGGGGAAGATAGCAGCGGATGCAAAAGGAGTCGACGGAAGAAAAAATAACAGCGGAGGAAAGGAAGAAGGAGAGGCAGGAAGAGGATACAGGGGCTGGGGGAAAGAAAGTGAAAATAAAATTCGTACATTTCTCTCGTTCGGCCTTCTTATAGCCAAGCCACGTGGCAGGGCATTTAATGAAAAAGTGAAATGACGCTTCCTTCGACTCCCCCTCTCGACACGTGGCACGCTCTGATTAACGACAGTAATTCTCTCGCCACGCGTCCGACTCCCATAAGCGGGCGAAAAGACCTGACGGCCGGCCCGCACGTGTGGCCTCAGGAGATGCACCGTTACATGTTAGGGATGACACAAAGGGCATTAAATGCCTCATCATAACCTCAGACTCTTGTACGAACCAACCTAAAAACTCATTACTCCTTGGTGCCATGAACGACACAAGGAGTAAGGGGGGCTCACTGTTGGAGAAAAATATGTTAAGTCCGGGGACTCGAATTTCGAGTAGGTCGGCTCCACTGGCGCTGCCCGAAGAGTTCGAGACAACGGTCGGAGCCGAGGGAATAATGGAAAGGCCAAGAGGCGTAAGCATAAGACGACTAAAGTTACTCGGTCGGAGAGTTAACTGCGTCTGCGTAAGCCCACAGAAGGCCGAGTATGTTATAAGCCACCCGACCGATAGAATAAAATCGACCTAATGAGTTGGTTCTGTAGGCCACGGAGTAAGGAAGGATGACGGATAAACACCGAGACTATTCCGTCCATAAGAAGGCAGAAAAATTATGTTCCTGAGCTGGCCGAGACTCCCCTAGAGTCGGTAACGACCGAGCCGAGACAAGAGAAGGCAGTGTGAATGCAAATACCGCTTCGAAAATTTAGGAATACGGGTGTCCGATCCCGAGATCCTCGGGATCGTGCACAATCAGTGAAGAGAATTAAATCTCCAGATAATCAAGAGAAGAATCTCGTACGATGAGAATTCTTAAGATCTATAACTATCCAAGCTCTTTACAGAAGCAGGTACGCAATACAAAACTCAGAAAACCCTTTTCCATTCATCAGAAGACTGACTTAAGCATCGAGGTTCCCCGGCTCTAGCCAGGGTCCCCTTTATACTGTTGATTGTGCAGGTGGAAGAAGATCCGACCCGGGGAGCCATCCCATATAAATACACCAACAGAATTCATTGAAGACGAATATCTAACTGAGGAGACAAGTAATAAGAAATCCTCTAGAGAAAACTATTTAAAGTTTAAGATGGTTGGATATAAGAAGATCCCTGGTAAAGTGTATGAATTCTGACTTATTGCCAATGAAAGCACCTCACCTGCTTTGAAAATTGATGATAATTTTTATGTTAGGGCAATTGTTTCAAATATGTCATTATTATGGAAGGATCATTGGATTAAGCTAAGTATGAAAAAAAAATGTTGCTTGATTAATTGATGCAATATCTTTTAATTAATGACGATGATAGATTGAATAACTATAAATACAATCTAGTTGAAACTAATTTCAATATTAACAAGAGAAAGATGAAGCCAGATTATGTCAATAACTAACAAAAATTTAAAATGGACAAACTTAAGAAATGTGCTAATATGTTTGTGGAAAACCTGAAAATCATGCAAAAGAATGTGGACATTGTTGCCATTGGTTCCTTGAAAAATCAATATACGTCTCAATTTAGTGGCCGAATGGATATAATAGGGACAGTCTTAGCCATTGATTTTGATGATAATGAGTCCTTTTGGACATATGTTATACGCGTTAAATAGATATACTATTAACTTAATCTTATTCTTTTGGGTGTGCGAAGAGTATGTAGTACATCCCCTAGTCGTTGCAAGCTTAAGATTGGACAAAGTGGTCATTGACTGAGGAGAGTTTTGTTCCCTGAATCTCAATAGCCTAATGAATGATGATTGATACAAATACGCACGACACATCTATGGACATTATTCTTTAAAATGTAAGGTCATCTTGGGTGATCAGGAAACCGACTTAAGTCAGGAAGGAATGTCTTCACCATTGGGAATCGATTTGGTTTTTGTTTCACCTTTAGCTCTTAATCCTCATAATCGTGTGTGTCATGAGTATGGGATCCCAGTATGGACATTTGGACACTTACATTAGAGGATCATGGTTCAAGTTAATAGTTTAGGAGCTCATTAGCCTAGATTATGATCATATGATTAATAGTATACATTAGTTGATCAATCCTTTGACTAAAGGCCTTGATCTAAATTAGCTATCTTTGGCTCACCATATAAGATTTTTTAGAGGTCACTGAAAATCAGTAACATAGGGTACATCCATCAGGGTTCATTAGTTCTTGCACAAGCTAATTAGGTATCCATTGGGTTTACCATGACACTTGTTTATGGTAAGATTTGATTAGACCAGGAATTCATTAAGTGATTTTTCTACTGGGCCTAACACTCGAAAGGTTTTAATTGACTTTAAAACGATTTTTAAATGTTAAGATTTTTTTTTTAATTATTAAAAATGTTTTGATTATACTTGATAATGATCTGAAGTCCCATATTTGATGGTCCACTTCATGATCAGCATGGGATTAATATCATAAGTAAATTTCCTTAACAGTAGAGGGATTAGATAATAGGTGTGTACATGCGAGAGGTAGATCAACATACTTCTTTCACAGCATGGTACACTAAAGTCCCTAGGGTGGCAGGGCATTGTAATATATGTATCCCTAAAACTCTAACCCCAAACCTATATATTAATCCTATCGAAGAAGGAAAGAACCACATGAGGGAGGAGTTTGGGCATTAACCCTTTAGACATTCTTAAAGAGAGAAAATTTTGATAAGAGAAGAGAGATTCTCTCATTTCCTGCATCTTCATCACCATCATCACCCAATCTCCTCTCTACGGTCCACTTAATGGACAAATAATGTTTTCTTTGGCCCCTATTAAAAGTTAGATTTTCTTTCTTGGTATCCGTACATTTGCGATAGATAAGGAAGAGAAATCTAAGGTTGGAGGACTTATATTAGCAAATTTGTATCGTTGAATTCATTTAGGCGATCATTCACATCCAGTTACAATTTAAACTATATTTATGGTTGATTACTTTTAGAAATTTGACATTGTTGCATTCGAGTTGTTCTAAGAGTTGGAAACTTTGAAAAATATGAAAAGTACCTACATCCGTTGTTCAAATGACTTAAAGTAGTATTCGAGAGATCCTAAATTACAATAACCATTAATTTTTGAGAATTTTTTAGTACTGTGATCGATGTCCATTAGGTGTCCAAACTGTTTAAGTCGCAATCCTCTGAGTGTGGATTGATATGATACAAGTTTAAACAAAAATAGACTCTCAGATTAGGAGATTCGGACATTTTAGTGTCGACCTATCGCTAACGATGTAATGGAGGATCATTTTTTAGGATTATGGGCTAATATATACCCTTGTTTCTTTTGAATATATTTGATATGGGTTAAGGTGGTTTGTGGTATGATTTGATCTAATTTATGGCCTTGATCAATTGTTGATTGACAAAATCCATGTTTTTGTTAAGATGTGGAGCCACATCTGGGGGCCACTCGACCAGTCGAGTGCCCTGCTCGATCGATCGAGTTGCCCACTCGACCAGTCGAGGATTGACTTGACTCAAAGTCCAGCGAGCATTAGGTTTTGGGTTTTGAGGTGCTCGACCGGTTGAGTAGCCTACTCGACCAGTCGAGGTTACGCAGATTCGTTTTCGAATTTGATGCGGACTGTGGATTCTTGAGTCAATTTTCGCAGAGGTGCTAGACCTGGGCATAAAAGATCCGATCTGGTGGATCCGACCTGGTTAGACCTGATCCTAACCGAACCGACGGTCTGGATCAGTACAAATCGAGTTATGTATTTCAAATCTGAATGATTTTAGGATCGGGATCGGGTCACCGTCAATCTGGACCGATCTGGTCCGAAACCTGATCTGGATGGACCCAATCCAATTAGATCCAACCCGATTCGAAGCCTTAGGAGGATTTTAATGGAGGATATCCAATCATTATTATTTTCCTGTGGTGTGGTCCACCTGAGATTTTTATCCCTTTGATATTTTGTATATAGCCTTAAAATGATTTGTAAAAATGAATTAACAACATAGATGAAATACATACATTATGGTGGGACCCACAGATCACCGAACATAGGGGCCCGTAGAACATCGAACAACAGCTACTGCTGTAGCTGGCTAGGTACGTAGCGTGCAAAGAACGAAGCAGATTGCGTGCTGAGTAACTCAGTAGGCTTAGCGTACTGAGTAAACTCTTATTGGTTCACCATGACTTATATATTTAATCCACTCTGTCCATCCATTTTATCTGATAATTTTAATTCTTGAAACAAAATATGAATTATATCCAAAGCTTGAATTGACCACACTATAGGAAACAGTGTGAATTGAGTGTCCACTGTTGAAAAAATTCTTGTGGGCCACAGAAGTTTTTTATCAATCTTATATTTGCATTTTCCTTTCATCCATGTCTGTAAGATCTTATGAACAGGTTGGATGACAAGTAAACATCACTGTGGGCCCCAGAAAGGTTTTAACGGTGAAAAATCATTACTACCACTGTTTCCTGTGGTATGATACACTTGAGGTTTGAATATTCTTAAAATTTGGGTTCATCCCCTTAAATGAGCTGAAAATCATATGGACGGCGTGGATTAAACACATACATTCACAATGGGCCCAACTAAGTTTACTCGGTACGATAAGAGCGTACTGAGTAACTCAGTACGCAATCCGATTTTTGAAAAGATGAGACTGACGTTCCTCGAGCTCCGAGTTGTACGAACAGTTCAAAGGAGATCAAAGTTATATGGGCCCCAAAATGATGTATTTATTCTATCTACACCGTTCATATATTTTTAGAGATCATTTGAGAGTATTACCCAAAAAATGAATAATATCTAAAGATCATCTGAACCACACCACAAATAGCAGCAGAGAATGATTTTCATCGTTAAACATTTTGTGTGGTCCACTTGATAGTTAGATCTGTTTTTTTTTTCGTCTCAAGCCTTATGATGAGTTCGCCAAAAGGATGGACGGTTTGGATATAACACATACTCCATTGTCAGACCCATAGAATTTGCTAACGTCGTTAAAGGCTTACTTGATCAAGTAACTTGCGCGAGAAGCATCCACTGGACTTTCGTGCATTACACGTAACACATGTCCTGTAAAACATATATATACAGTAATGTAAAGTTATTTCATAGTAATGTGGGGCCCACCTTGATGTATATGTTTTATCTAAGCCGTTCATTCATTTTGACATATCATTTTAAGCATTTAAAATAAAAAGTTGATATATTAAAGGTTAAAGTAAACCACACCATATGAAACAATTAGATTAAATTCATACCATTCGAATCCTACTGCACCTGATCTGATTTGATTTTACTGATTGAGTCGGACTCGGTTCAGGTCAGGTCTACCATGCATCGGATTTGTCCGAGTTAGGTGACCCAGACTCGGTTCCGTATCAGATCGGGTTCGGGTTAGGCCATTGGGATTTCGGATCGGGTTGAGTTGGACCCAATCCGATCCAATCTAGACCGATGCCTAGCTCTAAGAGGTACAAAAGGGAAGTTTCCTAAACTATAAATAGGTGTCCCTAGGTGTAACACCCTGAAAATCGGGGGTCGTGTATAAACTCAACTCCCGAGTTCCAGACCGTCACTTATGCAACAAAAATGGTTATGATTCAATGTTGTCTGATTTAAAGCATTCACGTGAGTAAAAGTATACCAAAACTGCAATTCATACTTCAGATCCAGTGATAAAAGCAAGCGGAAGACTAAACAATATATATATCACTATATGGAAAAACAAAGTAAATCTCATCTGTCTCCAAAGTATGACTACATCTCTGAGTCTCATATACATATACATAAACAAAAGAATAATGTTCAAAAAAAGTCCCACTGATGTCCCCTCGATCCAGGTCGCCTACGGGAAGCCGTCGTGATACTGCATATACGAGAACTCATCCTGGTCCTCGTCGATCTCTGGCTCCACCTCCTGGATCTCGGCCTCACCTGCATCTACAACAGGGTCTGGTGGGTGTTGCAAACACCATCCCGTAACGTGGGAATGAGTGATCAACTCAGTGGAATCATAGAGCAAAGATTAGCATGTTCACAATTCAATCACGCGATAATAGTAAAACAGTAAATCAGACAATCCTAATACTGTTGTTAATGCAAGATGATATGACGTGATGTATGCCCTCACCGACGATCACCCTCATGCGGCAACATCTTACGACTGCGGCATGCCACACTCCCTAGAGTGCTCCACATCTTCCAGGCACATGCAATGCTATGGTGATATGATTTCCAAGTTGTTATTAGTCCATTCAAACAGCAGGATTGGGAAACTAAGGTACTTCCCTTGTATCAATCCCAACACAGATCCTGTCTAGGGTCGTCACTCCTAGTAATTTCATATGATGTATATTTCGTAGGTCACTGTAAGGGCTGCCAGGGCTGTTGCTCGCACTCGTTGCACCGCTCCCCCATCACCTTATCAATACAGGCCTACCGTACTCTACTGCAACGGAAGGGTCGTCACCTATCGTGGACTCAGAATACGCTCGCAGTCACTACAAAGGGCTCGTCGCCTGATCAGTGTAGGCCGACAGCTAGAATATAGTGTCCCATACCACCATAATCTTCTCACGAGTTTAGGTGCTCACTGGTCACTACGGGGAGGTTTGTGACCCCAGCGTAGGCCGACAGCTCGACCACGGTGTCCCATACCACCATGCCCGGCTCATGAGTCTTCATGGATCAAGGTACCATGGTTAACAGAGTTTTCAGTGGTAAGTTCAGTACCCTAGGTTCAAGCAGTTATGACACATACAAGGTGAACATACATCGGCCAGTCGGGTTACTTGACGGGCTCGACTAGCGCGATCGCATCTCAAGTCGAACGACATGAAGTGCGTAAAAAACTTCGCGTGGCCTAACCACTGCCGCCAACTCTAAACATGAATCACGTTCATCGACGCGTCGTTCGTGGCTATGACCAGTCAGCCACAAATTCGCTCGGTTACCGACTACCTGGACTAAGTCAAGTCCCACACATCTATGGAATCACATTAACAATATATGTAAAGGTATTAGAATTTAAATACAATCATGTGAGCATGCTAACACATGTTATAACATTCAACTTAAGCAAATCTTCAAGGCATACTTTCCATGCATGTAATGCAATCATGCATAAGGTCAACATGTAGGAAATCATTTAGGTCAGCATATTAATCAAGAAATCAATCTCAAACTACTACATAACATCATTTAATTCAATACATACTAATACAAGCATTTATACAAACACATACACTACACACTTAAGTCTACATATAGTATGTCGACCCAAAGTGCGCAACTAGGAGAATCTCTTCGCCAAATTGATTATGCAAGCATTCCTAACTCCCTAATGCGGTAACAAACCATGTCAATCATGTCAGCAAAATATGCATGTAGACCGTACTTCCTACAAATGACTAAAATGCCCTAAATCTCATATTCTTCGTTAATTTATGAAACAGGAAACGGAGAGTATGTTGTACATGTCAAACGGCGACGCCGTCGATAATCTACTATTAAACGACATTGAAAGCGTTGTAAACCGTCAATCAAAGCGTCTAAAATCCTCACCTAGTCTCTTACGGAAGCGTGATTTTGAACGGAGCGTGTACGCTTCGTCTACGGCAGTAGGAGAACCTGATTTATGAAATACGTTAGCTAACACGTCCTAAATCTGGATAAACCCTAAATCAGCAAGTTCTAGGGTTATTTTGTACCTGAAAGAACGGAGAAATCACCAGCCAGGTGATTGGGAAGAGGTGCTGAAGCAGCAGCAATCGGCGACTCGGAAGCGGGAAAAATCCCTTCCAATCTCTCTCTCAAACTCTCTCTCCTTTTCCTAGGGTTTGCAATTTTCGGATGGGAGAGAGAAATGAGGATTTCAACCCCTTTTATAAGCTTAAAAACGCCGGAAATAGGCTCCGGAACGAAGTTTACTTGGTGCCTATCCATTTCGGGGCTGTTTCGGTTCAAAAGCTGCTTTCTGGTGGTCCCCTGGTCGATTGCGATCGGACTTAAGCTCATGTGTACCAGATGTAGCTCGTATTAAGTTTTCAGTCTGGCAGGGTTCGCAGATCGCACGTGGCGGACCAGTTTCAGTTCAGCGGTCACTGCACGTAGATCAGGTCTGAAAGTCTCATGATAATAAATAGAAATTTTTCCTGATCTGAGGGTGTAATCTGGATGAATTCTGACGGTCAGAACGATTAATACTAATGCGTCAAGTCGTGTGCCAGATTTGGATTTGAAATTCCAAATCTGTCCCTGTTCGCGGTCGCTTCAGTCCGGGTTCAACGAAATAGTCTGTGATTATCGGTTTGACTTGATTTTCGAGATGAGTATCAAGTCCAGCTGGACGGTTCTAACGGTCTAAGATAGGAGGTATCGGACCTTCGACGCGCGGTCTAAATCCAATACAAAATTTTAATGTGGTCCAGAGAACAAACCCGCTTAGAGTTTGATCCGAGGTTATAGAGTATTGTAGAGTTGTTTGTTCTACTCGATTTGGGTCTTGCAGAACGTATTTAAAGTGATCAGGGACTATTTTCCAGCTACTCTAGCGTTGCGCTAGCTAACTTACGCTTAATTTCCATGGAAATTAATTCTACGCGATTTCGGGTCGAGTTGGTACTCGAGCCCAAGTACGGATTTTTCACGGGCGTTACACTAGGGTTTTTCTAGGGTATGCGAAATAATTTTAAGGTGTGGGCAAAGGGTTTTCTCTGTACTTCCAAAGAAGATGTTAGTATATTGCCTTATAATCTTCATTTTTCTTCATAGTGAAAGTTTACATCTGTGGTTTTTTACCCTTGTTGGAGTTTTTTCATGTATATCTTGTCTTGTGGTTTGTTTGAAATGCTTTGATTCTTTTTCTAGTTTATATTTCTTCTTGTTTATCATTTGTGGGTGAGACCAGAGATTAGATCTTGATCCACTGCGTTGTTGGCGTGCTGCACAACAACTGGTATTGGAGCTATTGGTTTAGTTCTATTGGGAGTGATGACGGAAGAAGGAAAGACTAGAATTGAGAAGTTTGATAGTTAAAACTTTGCCTTCTGGAAGATGCAGATGGAGGATTATCTGTATTAGAAGGACTTCTATATTCCTATAGGAGAAAAAGAGAAGAAACCAGAAAAGATAACAGATGATGAATGATTTTTATTGGATCGGAAGGCTTTAGGAATGATCCGACTCTCTTTGTCTAAGAGTGTCACCTTCAATATTCCAAGATGAAAACTACAAAATAATTAATAGAAGCCCTAACTACCATGTATGAAAAACCCTCAGCGTCCAACAAGGTTCATCTTATGAAATAACTATTCAACATGAAGATGTCAGAGGGTGAGAGTGTGGCTGAACATCTAAATGAGTTCAATACAGTCACAAGCCAGTTAGAATCCGTTGACATTATTTTTGAGGATGAGGTTAGGGCGTTATTGATCTTGTCCAGTTTGGTAGATAGTTGGGATGGTTTGGTGATTGCTGTGAGAAATTCTTCAGGGTTGACAAAGCTAAAATTTGATGATGTGACTGGTCTAATTCTCAACGAAGAATCTAAAAGAAAGGCATCGGGAGTTTCAGGAGATTTAGGGAATGCTCTAAACATTGAAGGAAGAGGAATATCACTGAACAAAGCAGGCAATAAACACGGACGTTCTAAGTCGAGGAAGAAGTCCAAGCGACTGAAAGACAAAGACAGGTGTTGGCATTACAGTAAGAAGGGGCACATGAAACGTGATTGCAGGGCGTTCAAGAAATAAGAAAAAAGCTCTCAAGATGGGAAGGATTCAGTAAATTTATCTGAGGAGAGTGACACAGGCATTGATCTTATCTCTTGATGTGAGTAATGAGTCTTGGGTTATAGACTCGGGTGCTTCGTTTTATGCCACTTCATGTAAGGAAGTTCTGCATAATTATGTATCATGTGACTTCGGGAGAGTCTACCTAGGTGATGATGAGCCGTGCAGTATCCTTGGAAAGGGAGATATTTATGTAAATCAGAAAGATGGAATGACTTTGAAATTGAAGGATGTCAGACATGTACCGAGTTTGAAACGTAACTTGATCTCAGTGGGACAGTTGGCAAATACCGATTATGTGACGACATTCACTAATGATTCCTGGAAGATCACAAAAGGTGCCTTGGTGTTGAGGGTCAAATATTACATATCAGACCCCAGTTATTGACTGGATTTATGAACATTATACTATCTAACGACCCGATTTAATTGTGTTTGTGCTGCAAGGTGTATTTACGAGCTCGGATCGAAAAATGGTGCTTAAAGCATGAATTTAATGTTCTGATGACACCAGAGGCAAGGGGCAGATCCCAAGGGACCAAGAACGACGGATCTACATGCCAGACATCCGAGAAAATCGGGACACTGAAGCTTGAGTGGCCAGAAAGTTAGCCAGAATACAAGATCACAGGGTTTTCACCATCTGTTCGGCTCGAAACTTCATACAGGGCTTGAAGACCATAAATTAACCATACACGTCGAATTTTGACCATTGAATCCTGGTGGAAGTAGCCTAACGAACAGATCAGCCATCAGAATCATGATTCTGGGCCCACCTGCTGTCTAGATATGCTTCATCTTCGGTCCTCATGGTTTAAATGATATGATAGAATGGATGGACGGAGTGGATTTCTCAAAAAAATCACTATGGACCCCACATATGAATTGCATGTACATGGTGCACCTGCGCTGGACGCACACCAGACCCAAAGACGGTCAACCAAACGGTTGACCCATCTCTCTTGCGCAGAGGAGCCAGCAGACGGTTTTGTGTCCGTCCGCTTTTTTCTAGTGGACCCCACTCGTCATCCTTTTACAAGATCTGGTCCGTCCATTCACTCCAGAGGGAGGTCACCCCCCTAGCCTAGGTGTCCTTTTGACCCAATGCAAGTTGCCGTGAGTTTCTAGCCATTAAACGCAAGATGAACGATGGAGTAGATGATCTTGTGGGCCACACCGAATACTATCAGAAACTGGTCATTTTCGATTGGTTATTCGAGGGTAATCCAGTGGACGGGTTAGATTTTCCAGATAACATCGAGTATGACCCCGCCAATGTCAAAGCGGAAGAGATTTGCGATCTCTGTTTCAGTGTTTGACCGTTGCCCGGTTTGCGGATGATTGTATGATCACGGTTATTTTGGATGAAATACAAGGAAGAGTAGCGGTTGGAGACTCCGAAGTTAGCTGCGTAAGGATTGATATCTCTATTTTGGATGATTGTACGATCACGAGGATTGACAAATTTTTTCTACGATGGACTGACATCTTCCATGCGCTAAATGGTCGAGACAATGTGTAATAGAGAATTTATTAATAAAAATATTGACGAGGTGTGGGATTACCTCGATTGTCTTGCTGAAAAACCTCAATCATGGGACTATTACCCAAGTTCGAACACCACGTCTAGGCCAACTCAATTTAAGGAGAAAGGTGGATTGTATCTCTTGAAAGAAGATGATGATCTCAAGTATGATGTGTCTACGCTCATAAGAAAATTTGAGGCCATGCAAGGAAAGAAGGATAAGGTTAATAAAAGTGTTTATGGTATCTGTGATTGCAACATTCATACAACAGAAAATTATCCTACAATACCTGCCTTTCGAGAGGTGTTGAATGAACAATCCAATGCCGTAAATAACTATCAAAGACCTTTCAATGGACTGACCTCTAACACGTATAATCCTAGTTGAAAAAATCATCCCAATTTTAGTTGGAGGAATGGACAAACCATTACACCTCAAGGTTTCCTAAATCAAGTTCCAACTCAAGAGAAACCTTAAGAGGATTTGGTTCTAAAACACTTCCAAAAGTAAGAGCTTTTCAATTAGGGTATGCTACAAGCCTTTCAAGACCTTTCAAAAGCGATACAAGGACTTAAGGCTGAAAATACGATTGGAAGCAAGGGGAGCTTCTCAGCTCAATCTCTTCCCAATCCTAAACCGCAATATGAAGTTAGTGATCCAAGCTCTTCAAATCAGATGGAACACGCTAAATCCATCACCACTCTTAGGATTGGAAAGATTATTGATAAAACCCTTCTGGTTAGGTCCGAAAAACTTCAAGAACCAGAAGAGGACAATAATGATGGATCTAGTGATGCCCCACAAAAATTAGAACCGGAACCTCTAGAGAAGCCAGTTGCTCTATTCCCCCAACGGTTGGTTACACCAAAACGTCTCTCTAACTCTTAGGATATCCTAGAGGTGTTGAAACAAGTGAAAGTCAACATTCCTCTACTTGATGTCGTAAAACAGATACCTTCATATGCCAAATTTCTAAAGGACTTATGCACGACCAAACAACGGCAAAGTGTTCAAAAGAAGATTTTCTTGACTGAGAAAGTGAGTACTATCCTAAAACAAGAGGTGCCGCAGAAATTCAAAGATCCCGGTAGCCCAACCATATTATGTGTAATTGGGAACTATTGAATTGATCACACACTTCTTGACTTGGGAGCGAGCGTCAATCTGATTCCTTACTCGGTATACAAACAGTTAGGTTTGGGTGAATTAAAACTCACTCGAATTATATTACAACTTGCTGATCGCACTATTCGTGTACCAAGAGAGATAATCGAGGACGTGTTGGTCCAGGTCGATAGATTTTACTACCTTGTAGATTTTATTATCTTGGATACCGAACCCATCAATAGCATGAACACTCAGATTCCCATCATTCTTGGTCGCTCATTCCTTTCAACTTTAAATGCAATTATCAATTGTAGGAATGGTGTCATGACTATGTCTTTTAGAAATTTGACATTGGAGTCAAATATCTTTTTCAATAATGGTAGCAACTCAGAGGATGATGACGATTTTCACGATATTAACATGATTGATTTCTTCATGGAAGATAGAACGCCTCTTACCTTATCCTCTGATCCTCTAGAGACATGCCTGGCCCACTCCCATGATCTTGATGATGATACGATTAGGGAGACGTGTACCATGCTTGATACTGCATCGGTACTTAAAGTTAACAGGTGGAGGCCACAATTTGAAGAGTTGCCCCAAACCGATGTAGTGCTTCTACCGTTTAACCTCAAGTTACTGAAGCTTGACCTAAAACCTTTGCCCTTTGATTTAAAATATGTCTATTTAGGTCAAGATGATACGTACCTGGTGGTAATCTCTACCCACCTAGAGAAAGAACAGGAGAGTATGCTCATATCTACTCTCATTGAGCATAAGAGAGCTCTTGGATAGACGATAGCGAACCTCAAGGCAATCGACCCATCGATTTGTACTCACTACATATATCTTGAGGATAATGCGAAGACTGTTCGGCAATCACAACGTAGACTAAATCCAAATATGAAGGAAGTAGTTAAGGCCAAGGTTCTTAAACTATTGGATGTGGGTATCATATATCCCATATCCGATACTCAATGGGTGAGTCCAACTCAGGTGGTTCCTAAGAAGTCCGGGATCACCATCGTAGCCAATGCCAATAATGAACTCGTGCCAACTAGAGTTATTACTGGTTGGAGAATGTGCATTGACTACCGGAAGTTGAATACCGTCACAAGGAAGGACTACTTTCCTTTGCACTTCATTGATCAAATCTTAGAAATGCTAGATGGTCATTCCTATTATTGTTTCCTTGACAGGTATTCAGGATACAATCAGATTGAAATCGCCCTTGAGGACCAGGAAAAGACCACATTTACATGTCCCTATGACACCTTTGCTTACAGAAGGATGTCATTCGGGTTATGTAATGCCCCTGCCACCTTTCAGCGATGTATGATGAGTATCTTTTCTAACATGGTGGGAAAATATTTAGAAGTCTTCATAGACGATTTCTCAATTTTCGGTTCATCTTTCAGCGAATGCTTAGAGAGACTTAAATGTGTGCTGAAAAGATGCGAAGAAAAGAATTTGGTACTTAATTGGGAGAAGTGCCATTTCATGGTTCAAAAGAAAATTATCCTTGGGCATATCATCTCGTCCATGGTAATCGAGGTAGATAAGGCAAAAATCGATCTTATCTCTAACCTACCTCCACCCAAGAACATCAGAGACGTGCGATCCTTCTTAGGACACGCAGGATTTTACAGACGATTCATAAAGGACTTTAATCTCCTCTCTCGTCCTTTATGTAACCTTTTGCAAAAGGTTGCACCATATGCGTGGATTGAGTTATGCCAGGAAGCTTTCGCCAAGCTTAAGGGCATGTTAACCACTGCACCCATTATGCAACCACCCAATTGGAGTCTGTCTTTTGAGCTTATGTGCGACGCTTCTGATTATGCTCTTGGAGCGGTTCTAGGCTAGAGAAAAGATAAGAAGCCCTACGTCATTCATTATGCAAGTAGGACTCTAAATCTTGTCCAAGTGAACTACTCGACTACGAAAAAATAACTCTTAGCCGTAGTGTTCACATTGGACAAATTTAGGTCCTACCTAATTGGATCCAAGATCATTATCCACACAGATCATGCGACACTTAAGTATCTTCTTTCTAAGAATAATTTTAAGCCCCGCTTGATACAATGGATCCTTCTACTCCAAGAATTTGATTTAGAAATTAAAGATAAAAAGGGAGTAGACAACGTAGTGGCCGATCACCTTTCTCACCTTAATACCTCTGATTCCCTTGAGGTGACCCATATCAATGATATGTTCCCTAATGAACAACTGTTCAGAGTCTCCCATTCACCTTGGTTTGCTGATATTGCTAATTATCTTGCCACAGGTTCCATACCGACGCATTAGACTGCACAAGATAAGAAGAAATTCTTTACCAAGGTACACAATTTTTTTCTAGGATGATCCATATTTGTTTAAATATTGCCCAGATCAAATCTTAAGGAGATGTGTACTAGACAATGAGCATCAGAGTGTCATCTCCTTCTGTCACTCACAGGCCTGTGGTGGTTACTTTTCTGCTAAAAAGACCACTGCCAAAATTCTACAGTATGGCTTTTATTGGCCCACCATGTTCAGGAACACTCATGAGTTTTGCAAGGCTTGTGAGCGTTGTCAAAAATTGGGATCCCATCATTATTATAGAAGCATTTGATTGCTGGGACATTGATTTCATGGGACCTTTCCCCCAATCCTTTGAAAATTTGTATATTTTGCTCGCCGTAGATTATGTCACTAAATGGGTCGAAGCAATTCCGTGCCGCAACAATGACCATCGCACGATCATTAAATTTTTAAAAGAAAACATTCTGTCGCAGTTCGGGACGCCTCGAGCCTTCATTAATGACGGGGGCTCACACTTTTGTAATAGACCATTTGAGAGCTTAATGAAGAAATACGGTATCTCTCATAAGATGAGCACCCCATACCATCCACAGACAAGTGGACAAGCTGAGATTTCTAATAGAGAGATCAAATATATCCTGGAGAAAACGGTTAACCCTGATCATATGGATTGGTCAACCCGATTGACTGATAACTTATGGGCATACCGTACTACTTTTAAAACCCCTATTGGAACATCTCCCTTTATACTTGTCTATGGGAAGACATGTCACTTGCCTGTGGAGTTGGAACATAAAGCGTACTTGGCGATCAAAAATCTGAATTTCAATTTGGACAACGTTGGCTCGCTACGCAAACTTCAATTAAATGAACTTGAAGAAATTCGGAACGATGCATACGAGAATTCAAGAATTTACAAGGACAGGATGAAGGCATTTTATGATCAACATATTCTCTGAAAATCATTCACGCCAGGTCAGAAAGTCCTTTTGTGCGATTCTCGACTACATCTCTTTTCGGGTAAGCTTCGATCTCGTTGGACCGGTCCTTACATTGTTGTTACTACTTATCCTCATGGGGCTGTCCAGATAAGAGATCCCGATAATGGTAAGGAGTTTAAGGTAAATGGACATCGATTAAAACCATTTATCAAGAAATTTGATTCAGAGGACATGTCCATGCCTTTGACTACTCCTAATTACCAGGATTGATCTCCTAGTCTGATGGAGGTATAGGTAGGTTTATTGCCTTCATAAGACTAGGGTAGTGATTTATTTTGTCTGGCTGAAGACGGTAAATGTAACACCCTGAAAATCGGAGGTCGTGTATAAACTCAACTCCCGAGTTCCAGACCGTCACTTTTGCAATAAAAATGATTATGATTCAATGTTGTCTGAGTTAAAGCATTCACATGAGTAAAAGTATACCAAAACTGCAATTCATACTCCAGATCCAGTGATAAAAGCAAGCGGAAGACTAAAGAATATATATATCACTGTATGGAAAAACAAAGTAGATCTCAACTGTCACTAAAGTATGAATACATCACTGAGTGTTGAGGGTCAAATATTGCATGTTAGACCCCAGATATTGTCTGGATTTACGAATATAATGCTGTCTAATGGCTCGTTTTCTCATTCTTGTGTGGCAAAGTGATTTTATGAGCATGGATGGAAAAATGACGTTAAAAGTTGAGATTTAACGATCTGATGACGCCAAAGGCAAGGAACACACTCCAGGGGACCAAGATTGACAAATATACACGGTCAGAAATCCGAGAAAAGTTAGAAATTGAAGCTCAAGTGGCCTGAAGAACGTCCAGAATGCAAGATCACGAGGTTCCCACCATCCGTTCGGCTCGAAACTTCATACGTCGCCTGAGGACCATAAATTAACCGTACATATAAAATTTCAGCCATTGAAGATCTCGGGAAGTGCCCCAACTGACAGATCAGCCCATAAACCGTTGATTCTGGGCCCACCTGATATCTGAAACTGTCTCAAAATTATTATTGACGCCTTAAATGAGGAGTCAAAACAGATGGACGGTGCAGATTTCTCCTAAACAGTGCAATGGACCCCATATGAGATGAGTGTGTACAGTGCACATGTGCACTCGTCGTGCACCAAACGAGTTAAGTCGGTCAGCAAGACGCTGACCGACTTTCTTCTTAAAAAAAAAAAAAAAAAAAAAAAGAATTTCGGACAGCGGACGCACGGCCGCTGGCCGTTTTTGCGAACGGTAGTAGGCCCCACCCATTGCTCGTTTGGCCAATCTGATCCGTCCACCGTGTAGAGGGCTTCGAGAACTATAAAACCATACTGACCTTTTGCACCCATGCGTGCACACGTGTGAGATATAGAGGCCACAAAAGGGCTGCCCGGTAGCTTTCAAATCTGATCTTTTAGTTATTTCTTCTCTGGGACACGTCAATGAACGTTCAAAACTACCCATTCTTGACTAAAATTTCATTCTGAATCCAATGGACGGGGTGGATTTTCCAGAAAATGCTTCTGTGGGGCCCACCGATCACAACAGCGAAATGGTGCGAAAGGTTTCGCACATCCACGAAAATCGACTTTTTCGGGCGGTTTTGGCCCACCATCTTTGATCATATAGCAGATCTAAACCGTCTATCATGTAGAGGACCCAATCAAATCCTAAGGGATAGTGTTTTTTTAGAATTTGAGCAAGGAAAGTGGCGTGTTTCGAGGCACCGAACTTGGCTGCAAAAAAGCTTTCAATGGGCATGCATAGCTTTCCAAATCCGATTCAAATCCGATTTTCACCACTCCAGCAGCTATATAAGGAAGTTTTGGACGTGGGGAGCATTCATTCAGGTCTTGGGAGGAAGATTCAGAGCTGGGAAGGAAGGCTCAGGTCAGACGTCTGCAAGAGAGAGAGTTGAGTTTATTTATTTCTTTTATTTTTATTTTATTTTATTTTGAGATATCTAGCCTATTCATGTTGGGCTAAACCTCCTAGCTAGGGCTAGGAGGTGAAGCTTGTAGTGAGATGGGAGATTCCATACTTTTAATTTAATTTTAATATATGAATTGACGTTAATTTTAGTTTGATTAGTATAGAAATATTTTTAGTCTTTAATGGTCTGTTGTGACTGAAATTACAATGGGTCTGCAATGGCTTTGAGTATTCCTTCTTCTTCTTTATGTTTATGACGTCAGGAAGCCCTGTTGTTCACCATAGTCTCCTGGGCATGGTTGGATGTCGGTACCCTTCCTAACTTACATACATGTGATTGGGTGGTAATTAGTTTGATTCTGTTGTTTGCCATAGTCTCTGGGCATGGTTTGGTGATGGAATCCATTCTAATTCATCTTCCTTTCATCTCTTTGAAAACTAGATCAACGGCAGTTCAGTAATTTCCATAATTTTTGATGCAAGCATAAGTTCTCCCTGATCTCTACAAGTGGATCTTCTGAATCCCTAGTTTTCCATCTCTGATTTTTCCTAAGTTTTAGATTAATATTTCATAATCATTCTTCAAATTACAACTCAATTTAGATTTCATCTTATTTTAGTTCTATTTCCAGTTAGTTTCAGATAACGTACAAGTTTCAGTCCCTTGGGATTCGACCTCGGTCTTACCGAGTTATTACTACATCACAACCCTGCACTTGGGGAGTGAACAAGTTTTTGGCACCGTTGCCGGGGACTGTCGGCTACGTTTTTCTGAAATTAATTAGTTTTAGGATTAGTTTAAGATTAGGATTTTTACTAACTTCAGTTTTAGGTTTAGATTTTTCTAATTTTTTTTGAACTAACTTGTCTTTCCTGTTTTGTAGGATTCTGAGATAGAAACTTCTAATTTGGTGATATATTTTCTAATTTCTTTATTTTTTCTCTATTAGGGTTTTTAGAAATTTTATAATCTTAGACTAACTGTTTTAGAAACTAACTTGTTTTGTTTTTTTTTCTTCAAGATCTTAACATAGGAACTTCTTATTTGGTAACACCCTTCTAACTTCTTCTCTTTCTTTCCATATTTCTATAGGACTTTTCTTTTGTTTTAGGATTAGACTCAGAGTCAGGGTTCTACCATGGAATCGTGGGTACATGCATACGCTGAGATGGATAGGAGATATTGGGGAATGCCCGAGGGTTGTGGAATTCAACGTATACCTCAAGATTTTTCTCCATCACAAACAGACATTGAGAACCGACTAGAACGTTTTCTTCCATCAGTTAATAGGGCTGTATACGATCGTAATTATGGGAATGAGGATTATTATCAGTCATCATATTCTCCCATGTATGATCAGTATGACTATAACCAGTGGAAACATCAAAGCTGTGAAGATGAACCAATAACATGTTATAATGATTATTCTCTTGGATCCCCTACCTTTGAAATCCATCCAGAAACGATCCAAGAGGATTCGTATCAGCGTAATCTTTCGGCCTGTCTTGTGGAAATGAGAAAAGTAATGGAAACAATGAAAGGACTCGATGCGCATCTTGATAGGATAGAGGAGGCTCGGTCATCCCAGCCACGACCTAATCTAGAAAAACAATGCGAAAAAAGTGATCCGCACCCACTTTTAAAAGAATCTGGAATTTGGAATGAGGAGTTGGATTCCATTAACGAGCATATGGTCCAATTTACCGATGAGTCGATTTCTATGACTGTTCAAAAGAATGGGGAAGAGACATGGCTGTCTTTCAAATATAATGATACACTTCAATCACATGACACACTAGATTCTAATGATGATGAAGATGTTAGTTTATGCGAATCTCAACCCATTCTAGGTGAAGAATATGAGGAAAGTGATTTCATCCCAAGTGTGCACTGCACTGAACCAAAATATGATGAGTATTGGGATGACAATCCTGAATGTATAACCACAATTCCCCTGGAACTAATCTCAAGTTTGGTCCAAGTTAATGATCAAGAAGTACGCGAAGAGAACGGTCATAATGAGATACTTCACTCACCTGACATGTCTGATCTAAAAGTGGAGGAGCCCCTTATGACCGACCCTTATAACTCTTGTGAAACATATTTGGACCACTCCCCTGAATTGAATGATGATATGATTCGGGAGAAAGAGGAGTTGCGCGCTACGACTCTGGAATTTGAAACCACCCAGTTGAGGCCACCATCTAAACTGTTGAATGTGGACGATTCAATGCCTCTTCTGAGTAATTTCAATGAACAGAGTGATCATATCAATGTTTCGCATACTGACCCTCAATCTGTCTGTGCAGGGCTGGAGCAAGAGAGCATACATCCGTCCACTTTTAAGGATGATGGATTCCTTGAGCAGATCATCACGAGCTCCAAGGTGGAAAATAAGTCACTCTCAGAAGAATGTCCCAACTCTTTTGATGATTGCTTGGCATACTTTGCAGATTCAAATGATCCCATGATAAGAGACATAGTGAATGCCTTGCAAGACAACATCTCGGCAGTCAGCACTGACCGAGAGAACCCTAACTCTGAAGCCCCTTCTTCCACAGATCCTGAATGTTTACCATTAGGGGAGGAGGAGCTGAAAATTGAATCGAAGTCTGATACTTCGGAAACTGTTGAGACTACACCACTTCCTGAAAATTTTTCTCAACTTGATCTATCTGTAGTCTCTGATTCACCATGGGATACTAACTCTGAAACTTTTTCTGACACAGGTGAATCATTTATACTTTGGATACCTCAGGCGAATCATCAACACATTTTTAATGAGGTAAATAAGTTTCTCTGGAAAGTCAAACTCCAGGGCATCCAAGCCTATTGTAAAAAGGGCTTTTGGATGATCCTATTGAGAAGCTTACTGAGAGACTTATCAAGATATTGGCCGGAAGGGGAACCTTGCGGGATGATCGATTCAATGTTTGTAGGTAACATTACTGCAAACCCTCACGAGACTACAACTCGTCCACTAGGGGTAACCTAGGGGTTTAAAGGCTTGTTGCATTCGCTAAATGCAATCGAGAGCACCTGCGAAAGTGGTATAGGTAGGATTTTATTTTCGTTATTTTTGTTCTGCTTTCTCTCTCATGCTGACAAGCTTCCATGCCGTGATCTCTTGGAAAGTCTCTCTCTTGATTCGTTATCCAGGTACTATCTTCTCATCACTTTACTTTCGTTGTTCCATGTGTATGGCATGTTCATATCTTTTACATTGAGGACAATGTAGATTTTAGGTTGGGGGTGGGAGATTAGGCTTCCTAATCCGTATTTTCTTGGTCTTGAGCAACAATTGTGAAAAATTTTAAAATTTTTCTGAAAATTTTTATGAATTCAAAGTAATTTTGATGGATACCCTTGATTTAAAAGTTCAAGATAAATAATGTTGGATTTATGACTCTTGAATTCCGTATCTGTTAGATTTCATAGTTAAGTGAATTATTAATCCATGATTAGAAGTTGTAAACATTGATTGAATCATGATTTCAGGACACGTCTTGCTTACACATTAAGATTTCAGTTCCATATCGAAGGATTAACTTGGTAATCACTAAGCACGAAGGGAACCAGTCTGAAATATCTTGCCATCAGGGTATAAAAATTGAACAGGTTGGGCAATTAATCTTCACCATGGGTTTGCTCCCTACAGGTGAAGGTTTGATTCCCCAAGGTTAAACATTCAAAAAAAAAAATTTATTAGGTAATTGGTCTTTTGCCATAGGTTTGCTCTCTATTGGTAAGGATTTGATTCCTCTTTTTGGCATGACTATTAATGGAAAAATAAAAAGTTGAAAAGATCAAAAGATGAAATTTATGAGGCAAGTTTGGTTATCATGAATTCTCTTGCTGGTTACCAATGAGATCCTGAAATAACAAATTCAATCTTAATGTGATTAGCTAAGATTACACTATACATCCATGGATCTCAATGTTTAAAATTTTTCTAATTGATGGATTAATGCTTTACACTTGATTATGAAGTCTACGGTGCGCTTGAGCTCAGGAGAATACAATTTCTAACATTCATGAATATTAAATTTCTCGTATTTTGTTCAAAATCTCACTTGATTTCATAGAAAGTTCTCCTATAATTCTCAACTTATTTTTCGCATACTTTGCTCGGGACTAGCAAAATGCTGGTTGGGGGTTGTGTTGAGGGTCAAATATTGCATGTTAGACCCCAGATATTGTCTGGATTTACGAATATAATGCTGTCTAATGGCTCGTTTTCTCATTCTTGTGTGGCAAAGTGATTTTATGAGCATGGATGGAAAAAGGACGTTAAAAGTTGAGATTTAACGATCTGATGACGCCAAAGGCAAGGAACACACTCCAGGGGACCAAGATTGACAAATATACACGGTCAGAAATCCGAGAAAAGTTAGAAATTGAAGCTCAAGTGGCCTGAAGAACGTCCAGAATGCAAGATCACGAGGTTCCCACCATCCGTTCGGCTCGAAACTTCATACGTCGCCTGAGGACCATAAATTAACCGTACATATAAAATTTCAGCCATTGAAGATCTCGAGAAGTGCCCCAACTGACAGATCAGCCCATAAACCGTTGATTCTGGGCCCACTTGATATCTGAAACTGTCTCAAAATTATTATTGACGCCTTAAATGAGGAGTCAAAACAGATGGACGGTGCAGATTTCTCCTAAACAGTGCAATGGACCCCATATGAGATGAGTGTGTACAGTGCACATGTGCACTCGTCGTGCACCAAACGAGTTAAGTCGGTCAGCAAGACGCTGACCGACTTTCTTCTTAAAAAAAAAAAATAATAAAAAAAATAAATTTCGCACAGCGGACGTACGGCCGCTGGCCGTTTTTGCGAACGGTAGTGGGCCCCACCCATTGCTCGTTTGGCCAATCTGATCCGTCCACCGTGTAGAGGGCTTCGAGAACTACAAAACCATGCTGACCTTTTGCACCCATGCGTGCACACGTGTGAGATATAGAGGCCACAAAAGGGCTGCCCGGTAGCGTTCAAATCTAATCTTTTAGTTATTTCTTCTCTGGGACACGTCAATGAACATTCAAAACTACCTATTCTTGACTGAAATTTCGTTCTGAATCCAATGGATGGGGTGGATTTTCTAGAAAATGCTTCTGTGGGGCCCACCGATCACAACAGCGAAATGGTGCGAAAGGTTTCGTACATCCGCAAAAATTGACTTTTTCGGGCGGTTTTGGCCCACCATCTTTGATCATATGGCAGATCTAAACCGTCTATCATGTAGAGGACCCAATGAAATCCTAAGGGATAGTGTTTTTTTGGAATTTGAGAAAGGAAAGTGGCGTGTTTCGAGGCACCGAACTTGGCTGCGAAAAAGCTTTCAATGCGCATGCATAGCTTTCCAAATCCAATTCAAATTCGATTTTCACCACTCCAGCAGCTATATAAGGAAATTTTGGACGTGGGGAGCATTCATTCAGGTCTTGGGAGGAAGATTCAAAGCTGGGAAGGAAGGCTCAGGTCGGACGTCTGCAAGAGAGAGAGTTGAGTTTGTTTATTTCTTTTATTTTTATTTTATTTTATTTTGAGATATCTAGCCTATTCATGTTGGGCTAAACCTCCTAGCTAGGGCTAGGAGGTGAAGCTTGTAGTGAGATGGGAGATTCCATACTTTTAATTTAATTTTAATATATGAATTGACGTTAATTTTAGTTTGATTAGTATAGAAATATTTTTAGTCTTTAATGGTCTGTTGTGACTGAAATTACAATGGGTCTGCAATGGCTTTGAGTATTCCTTCTTCTTCTTTATGTTTATGACGTCAGGAAGCCCTGTTGTTCACCATAGTCTCTTGGGCATGGTTGGATGTCGGTACCCTTCCTAACTTACATACATGTGATTGGGTGGTAATTAGTTTGATTCTGTTGTTTGCCATAGTCTCTGGGCATGGTTTGGTGATGGAATCCATTCTAATTCATCTTCCTTTCATCTCTTTGAAAACTAGATCAACGGCAGTTCAGTAATTTCCATAATTTTTGATGCAAGCATAAGTTCTCCCTGATCTCTACAAGTGGATCTTCTGAATCCCTAGTTTCCCATCTCTGATTTTTCCTAAGTTTTAGATTAATATTTCATAATCATTCTTCAAATTACAACTCAATTTAGATTTCATCTTATTTTAGTTCTATTTCCAGTTAGTTTCAGATAACGTATAAGTTTCAGTCCCTTGGGATTCGACCTCGGTCTTACCGAGTTATTACTACATCACAACCCTGCACTTGGGGAGTGAACACTGAGTCTCATATGCATGTAAATAAATCAAAATAAAATGTTCAAAATAGTCCCACTGAAGAGTCCCGTCAACCCAGGTCACCTAAGCAAAGCCGTCGTGATACTGCATATATGAGAACTCATCCTGGTCCTCATCATAGTCCGGCTCTACCTTCTGGATCTCTGCATCACTTGCATCTAAAACAGGGTCTGGTGGGTGTTGCAAACACCATCCCGTAACGTGGGAGTGAGTGATCAACTCAGTGGAATCATAGAGCAAAGATTAGCATGTTCACAAATCAATCATGCGATAATAGTAAAGCAGTAAATCAGACAATCCTAATACTGTTGTTAATGCAATATGACATGACATGATGGATGCCCTCACCGACATTCTCCCTCATACGGCACCATCTTCGTCCGCGACATGCGTGCATCCCGCTCAGTGCTCCACATCTTCCAGGCACATGCAATGTAATGGTGATATGATTGCCGAGTTGTTATTAGTCCATTCAAACAGCAAGATTGAGAAACTAAGGTACTTTCCTTATATCAATCCCAACACAGATCCTGTCTAGGGTCGTCACTCCTAGTAATCTCATACGATGTATATTTTGTAGGTCGCTGCAAGGGCTGCCAGGGCTGTTGCTCGCACTCGTTGCACCGCTCCCCTATCACCTTATCAATACAGGCCTACTGTACTCTCACTGCTACTGAAGGGTCGTCGCCTCCCGTAGACTCAGAATACACTCGCGATCACTACAAAGGACTCGTCGCTTGATCAGTGTAGGCTGATAGCAAGAATATAGTGTCCCATACCACCATAATCTGCTCACGAGACTAGGTGCTCACTGGTCACTACGGGGAGGTTTGTGGCCCCAGCGTAGGCCGACAGCTCGACCACGGTGTCCCATACCACCATGCCCGGCTCATGAGTCTTCGTGGATTAAGGTACCATGGTTAACAGGGTTTACAATGGTAAGTTCAGTACCCTAGGTTCAAGCAGTTATGACTCATGCAGGGTGAACATACAATGGCTAGTCGGGTTACTTGACGGGCTCGACTAGCATGATCACATCTCAAGTCGAACGACATGAAGTGCGTAAAACACTTCGTGTGGCCTAACCACTGCCGCCAACTCCAAAACACGACTCGCGTTCATCGACGCGTCATTCGTGGCAAAGATAAGCCAACCACGAATTCGCTCAGTTACCGACTGCCTGGACTAGGCATAGTCCCAAACATATGGAATCACATCAGCAATCATATTAGAGTATTAGAAATAAAATACAACCATGTGAGCATGTTAACACATGTTATAACATACAACTTAAGTAAATCTTCAAGCACATGCATTCCATACATGTAATCAAATCATGCATTTAGCTAACATGTAGGAAATCATTTACATCAGCATATTAATTGAGAAAACAATCTCAAACTAATTCATAACACCATTTAATTCAATACATACTAATACAAGCATTTATACAAACACTTACACTACACACTTAAGTCTACATATAGTATGTCGACTCGAAGTGCGCCTTTAGGCGAATCTCTTCGCCAAACTAATTATGCACGTATTCCTAACATTCTAATGCGACAATAAACCATGTCAATCACATCAGCAAAATATACATGAAAACAGTACTTCCTACAAATGATTAAAATGCCCTAAATCTCATATTCTTCGTTAGTTTACGAAACAAGAAACGGACAGCATGTTGTACATGTCAAATGGCGATGCCGTCGATAATCTACTATTAAACGACATTGAAATTGTTGGAAACAATCAATCAAAGCGTCTAAAATCCGCACCTTATCTCTTATAAACGTATCATTTTGAACGGAGCGTATACACTTCGTCCACGGCGACTAGACAACCTGTTTTACAAAATGCATCAGCTATCTCGCAACGGAAACGAAGGAACACTAGATCAGCAACTTTTAGGGTATTTTCTTACCTGAAAATGCGGAGGAATCACCGGCCAGGTGATTGAAGTGTGTTGCTTAGGCACTTGCAACGGGTGGTGCAACGGCAGAAAAATTCTCCTCCAATCTCTCTCACAAACTCTCACCTTTTCTCTCTCCCAATCTAGGGTTTTTCTCAAATTCGGATGAGAGAGAGGAGTGAGGGTTTTAACCCCTTTTATAAGCCCAAAAGTGCCCGGAATAGGCTCGGGAACAAAGTTCACTTAATGTTTATCCAAAACGGGGCTGTTTTGGTCCAAAAGATCATTTCTGGTGGTCCCCTGGCCAAATGCGGTCGGACTTAAGCTCATGCATACTGGATCTAGCATATATCAAGTTTTCAGTTCAGCAGGGTTCTAGATCGCCCGTGGCGGTCCAGTTTCAGTTCAGCGCTCACCGCACGTAGATCAGGCCTGTAAGTCTCATGATATGAAATAGAAATTTTTCCTGATCCGAGGGTGTAATTTGACTGAATTCTGACGGTCAGAATGCTTAATACTGACGCATCAAGTCGTGTGCCAGATTTGAATTTCAAATTCCAAATCTGTCCCTATTCGCACTCTCTTCAGTCCGGGTTCAATGAAATAGCCTGTGATTATCGGTTGGACTTGATTTTCGAAATGATTGCCAAGTCCAGCTAGCCGGTTTTAATGGTCTAAGATAGTGAGTATCAGACTTTCGACGCGCGGTCTAGATCCAATACAAAGTTTCAAAGTGGTCCAGAGAACAAACCTGCTTAGAGTTTGATCCAAGGTTATAGAGTATTATAGAGTCATTGGTTTTACTCGATTTGGGTCTTGTAGAACGTATTTAAAGTGATCAGGGACTATTTTCCAGCTACTCTAGCGTCACGCTAGCTAACTTACTCTTATTTTCTAAAGGAATTAATCCTACGCGATTTCGAGTCGAGTTGGTACTCGAGTCCAAGTATGGATTTTTCTCGGGCATTACAGTAAACTTAACGCTCCTGGGAGGTAACTCAGCTTTTCATTCCATTTCATTTTCCTAGTTCAATGTTTGTGGGTAACATTATTGCAAACCCTCACGAGACTACAACTTGTCCACTAGGGGCAACCTAGGGGTTTAAAGGCTTGTTGCATACGCTAAATGCAATCGAGAGCACCTGCGAAAGTGGTATAGGTAGGATTTTATTATTTTTATTTTTATTTTACTTTCTTTCTTGTGCTGACCCCCTCTTACGTAGATATGTTTGAAAACTCTCTCGATTCGTTATCGAGGTACTATCTTCCCATCACTTTACTTTCGTTGTCCCATGTGTATTGCATGCTTATATCTTTTACATTGAGGATAATATAGATTTTAGGTTGGAGGTGGGAGATTAGGTTACTTAATCAGTGTTTTCTTGGTCTTGAGCAAAAATTGTGAAAATTTTTAAATTTTGCTGGAAATTCTTGTGAATTCGAAGTGATTTTAATAAGCCATCTAGGGCACTTAGAATTTCAAGATACGTAATGTTGGTAATCCATGACTCTTTGATTCAGTATCTATTAGATTTCACAGTTAAGTTCGAGTTATTAATCTATGATTAGAAATTGTAAACAATGATTAAGTCATGATTTCAAATGTCACATCTCGCTTTCACATTAAGATTTCAGTTTGATATTGAAGGGTTAACTTGGTAATCACTAAGCATGTAAGGAACCAGCCTGAAAAATCTGCCCATCATGATCAATTGAAGAAAAAAAAAATACCTAACAGGATCGATATATATATATATATATATATATATATATATATATATATATATATATATATATATATATATATATATATATATATAAAAGATAAAAAGAAAAAGAAAAAAATACCTTTGGAAAGAGTTGAGTGAATAATCTTCACCATAGATTTACTCCCTATAGGTGTGGATTTAATTCCCCATGGATGATATGAAGAAAAGGGTTGGGTGTACAGTCTTTACCATAGGTTTGCTCCCTGTAGGTGAGGATTTGATTCCCTTTTCTTGGCGTTACTCTTAATAGAAAAATCAAAGGCTGAAAGAAAGAAAAAGAATGATCTATGAGGCACGTTTTAGTTAAGTTTTAGGTGTCCTGAATACTCGTGTGATTACCAATGCTATCATGAAATAATGAATTGAATTTTAATGATGATAAGCCGAGGTTACACTATACACCCATGAAACTCAATATTTAGAATTATTCTAATTGATGGATTAATACTTTGAACTTGATTATGAAGTTTATTGTGTGCTTGAGTCCAGGAGAAAATAATTTCTAACATTCATGAATCTTAGATTTCTCGTATCTTATTCAAAACATCACTCGGTTTCATAAAAATCCTCCTGTAATTCTTAACTTATTTTTCGCATACTTTGCTCCGGACTAGAAAGATGCTAGTTGGGGTTGTGTTGAGGGTCAAATATTGTATATCAAACCCCAATTATTGCCTAGATTTATGAACATTATACTATCTAATGGCTTGATTTAATTGTGTTTGTGCTGCAAGGTGTATTTACGAGCATGGATCAAAAAAGGGTGATTAAACCATGAATTTAACGCTCTGATGACACCAGAGGCAAGATACGGATCCCAGGGGACCAAGAACGACGGATCTACATGCCATACATCCGAGAAAATTGGGAAACTGAAGCTTAAGTGGCCAAAAAGTCAGCCAGAATGCAAGATCACAGGGTTTTCACTATCTGTTCGGCTCGAAACTTCATACAGAGCCTGAAGACCATAAATTAACCGTTCACATCAAATTTTGCCCATTAGATCCTAGTGGAAGTAGCCTAACGGACAGATCACCCCTCAAAATCATGATTCTTGGCCCACCTACTGTCTGGATATGCTTCATCTTCGGTCCTCACGGTTTAAATGATATGACAGAATGGATGGATAGAGCGGATTTCTTAAAAAAATCACTATGGACCCCACATATGAATTGCATGTACATGGTGCACCTGCACTAGACGCACACTAGACCCAAAGATGGTCAACCAGACGGTTGATCCGTCTCTTCTGCGCAGAGGAGCTAGTGGACGGTTTTGTGTCCGTTCATTTTTTTCTAGTGGGCCCCACTCGTCATCCTTTTTCAAGATCTGGTCCGTCCATCCACTCCAGAGGGAGGTCACGCCCTTAGCCTAGGTGTCCTTTTGACCCAATGCAAGCTGCCATGAGTTTCTAGCCGTTAAACGCAAGATGAACGGTGGAGTAGATGATCTTGTGGGCCACACCGAATACTATCAGAAACTAGTCATTTTCGACTGGTTTTTCGAGGGTAATCCAGTGGACGGGTTGGATTTTCCAGATAACACCGAGTATGGCCCTGCCAGTGTCACAGCGGAAGAGATCCGCAATCTCTGTTTCAGCATCCGATCGCTGCCCGGTTTGTGGACGATTGTACAATCACGGTGTTGATCGGATGGATGATCCGGACCGTCCATCGTGTAGCTCACTCAAAAATGTCCCAAGGGATGTTGATATTTTGGATGAAATACAAGGAAGAGCAGCGGTTGGAGGCTCTGAAGTTAGCTGTGTAAAGGAATTACGCGGCTGCTGTTGCGTAAACGCTGCCTTCTCCACCACCTCTAAGTTCTCTCAGCCGACCTTCCTTGCCTATATAAAGAGAAAGAGAGAGAGAGAGCAGGAGAAAGATATCAAATTCCTGGGATCTAGGAAGGTGTGCTTGGACGTGGATCAGAGGGAGAGAGAGAGAGACAGGGAGAGTTGTATTTCTTTATTGCTATTTTTTTTTCTTTTTTTGGAGATCTAGTCCCACTATGGTTGGCTAAACCTCTTAGCTAGGGCTAAGAGGTGAAGCTTGTGGCGTGATGGGATGACCTCTACGGCTTTGCTTCATTGTTCATGAACTGATGCTAGTTGATTTTATGGAATGCTTTTAGTTTTTAATGATGTGTTGTGACTTAAATTACAATATATTTGCGTTGACTTTGAGTATGTCCATTCCCTTTATATTTATGATGTCAGGAGACCCTATTGTTCACCATCGTCTCCTGGGCATGTTCGGGTGACAGTACCCTTCCTAACCTTCATAGCATTGTGATTGGTTAGCAATTAGTTTAATTTTATTGTTTGCTTTGTCTCCTGGAAATGGTTTGGTGATGGAATCCATTCTAATTCATATACCTTTCATCTCTTGAAAACTATATTAACGACAGTTTAGTTAAATTTCATGATTCTTAAAGCTGACATAAGATCTCTTTGATCTCTACAAGTGGATCCTCTGAATCCCTAGTTTCCTATCTTTGATTTCTTTTAAGTTTTAGATTAATATTTCACAATTATTTCCTAAATTTTATTCAATTTAGATTTCGTCTTAGGATAGTTCTATTTTACTTAGTTTCAGATAGCGTACAGGTTTCAGTCCCTTGGGATTCGACCTCGGTCTTATCGAGTTTATTGCTACATCACAACCCTGCACTTGGGGAGTGAACACTTGGTGATATCTCGAGACAAGAAGGAAGGTACTTTGTACGTGACTTAAGGATCATATAGTTCACTTGCAGTCGCATCAACTTGAGTGAATGAGTATTTATGATATCAGAGGTTGGGACATATTAGTGAGAAAGGGATGAAAGTGCTATTTTCCACTACCAAAAAATCGAGCTAAGGCTATGGACTTTGAAAGTTTTTGGTTACGCATAAAAACCATAGCTATATTGTTACGGTTTTAATCCGTAGCTAATAGCTTCAACCTCATTACAAAAGAATAACGTTTGTAGAGGCTCTATAGGGTTCACTACAGTGTGTATGTTTTATCTAAGCCGTCCATCCATTTTGATACTTCGTTTCAGGCATGCATATAAAAAAGGAGGTAGATCGAAGGCTTAAGTTGACCACATCATAGGAAATAGTAGAGATTAAGCGCCTACCATTGATTTGTGGTGTGGTCCACTTGGGATTTTGATCTCCCTCATTTTTGGATGATGCCATAAAAATAGCTCTCAAAATGAATGGATGGTGTGGATAGACCACATACATCACAATTGGACCCACGGAGCGGACCATCTGTTTCTGCTCCGTCCCGCGCCTGAAAAAACCCCTCGCACCAAATAAAAAAACCCTACCCTTTTCCCTCTCTGTCTCTCTCCCTACCCTTTTCCCTCTCCCTCTCTCTCCCTCTCTCCCTCTCTCATTGAATCCTTCATCTTCCAGCAACTCACGTCCCACATCCCACATCCCTGGCCCATTTGGACGAGTGGATTCGAACGGTAACGGACGGCTTAGGATGGATTGCGGTCTCAAATCCCACTCCATACGACAGACGACGCGTTTGGGATAGTGTTCGGATAAGAATGCAGCCCGTTGCGAGGGATTCTCTGTGGGATTAGGTAATCCCTTCGGATTGGCGACTTTGGAGGTGGACTGCGTCTCGAGCCCATCCCAGTCCCTCCGCATGCAGTCGACCGTTGGGATTACGGGATGGGATTGGGGAGACAGGGCAGGAGTGATGGCGAGAGGTGATTTTTCGCGGCCAAATGGGGCTATAAATCCAGGTATTGTGTGGATCGCGATGGCCATGAGTTCCTCCATCATCGTTGCCATCGCCGTCTGACGGTTGGGCTGAGGGCAGAGGTACAACTTCTTCCTCCCTCTCGAAACCCTTATGCATGTCAAACCCTCATGTGCGGCCCGTAAGATGGCCCTCCGAGATGCATGGCTATTCTCTGCTTTCTTCCATGGCTTTCGGTTAGGGGATTTTTACTGTGCATGTTCGATTTCATCCAGGGAACTGATAAATACACTATTATATTTAATCTTTTTCTCCTTTAATCTTGCTTTGGTCACTGAATAAATTAGATTATCTCAAATTTTGCTGCTAATATTACTGGATTTTGGGAGTTTTCGACATGTTGCTTTCTCAATCCATTTACTCCCCTAAAAAATGGGACTGTTGGGGATTATCTGCAATCATTTTCCTGTGTTTACACCAATTCTGCGTTAATCCTGCTGTGGTTAGCGCAAAATTTTTAAAAATTTCATTTTGACGCTGCTCATGGCTTTGGGATTTTGGGGGTTTTGGACTATCGGTGTCTCAAACCATGTAGCTATGGTTTGACTAAGTGTGGTCTAAGGCAACTCTAAGCATTTGAAGGAGTGCAAGCGATCCAAGGTTGGAGTACATACAGTGTCACTAGGCATGGTATTAACAGATTTGCTTCTAAGGTAACTTTGGTGGCATTTCCAAATGCCCTAATGCCTGTAGCTTTCCTTCTGAAAATTAATGTATTTTTGATGAGTTTTGCAATCATAACAGTGCAACTATTTATTTCATTTCTATCAATCTTTTAATTCCCTATTAGATATGGACTATAATTTTCTTGAAGTTAGAGCCATGTCTAATTCATACTTGCTCAAGTTTTAAATTGAGTCTAAATAACTAGCTATGGACTATGATTTTCTTGAAGTTAAAGCCATTGTTCCACGGCTGATGGCCTCAAGTTTATGAAGGTGCAATCTTCTTTCCTACCCATCAGAAAGAAAGGAAGATGTAGTCTAATTTATCAACTTATGAAGCCATGGATCAACTTTTCAAGTTCACACTTCTCTTTTTTGGTGTCAGCTAAACCAATTTCTCTATTAGCTTTACCCAAATATTATTGGTTAAGAAAAGGAGAAGACCTTAAACAGTGTCATGATCGAGTTGAGTCAACTTGGCTTTCATGACCAGATAATCTCAGCTAATTCTATTAATCATCTGATTCTTCCCTCTGAATTTGGACTACTCGAATTTGTGAGAATTAGTTTACTTGTTTTTTCTTTTCCCAAAATATACAAGTCAGCTAATGGTTACAACAATCTTTCTAGTTGTCATTTGTTTTATTTCCTTTTTTGTTAAAATAGAGAGGTAATTTCATCATGGCTTTGATATGCTCTTTTTACAGGATAATGATGAAAATACAAAGAAAGCTAAGGGAAAATGTGATATTTCAGGTGGCTTTGACATGCTTTTTTTTATAAGATAATGATGAAAATACAAAGTAAGCTAATGGAAAATGTTATATCTTAGGTATGTTGTGTCACAACCATTTCAGTTTTGTGTTGCTCAGTATAGAATTTCATACAGTTGGGAATAACTTGGATGATCAGATTCATGAAAGTTGTGAGTGTTAGGCAAGTGAGTTTCAATACTGCACCAAGGTCATATATGGGCAAAGTTATCCTTGTAGCTTGTATGACTACAAAGTCATGAAACTAGAAACCTTTATAAGTGTTCATTCCTCATTCAGATTCATTCGATTTATATAGAGCTACCTTGTGATAATGACACTCAAATTGGCCTTGCAGTCCACATCATGCATCTTGCATTCTGTTGCCTGCTTGTACCAGACACTGGATTGTGGCTCCATGTAAGATATAGAAGCAGAAATATATCAGTTCTATTTTATTTCCATATGGAAAAGCAGAACATTCTGCTGCTAGTGCTGAATCTTTATGCTGAGTATGAGTGTATGACTACATCTTGTTGTGCTGGAAACTTTTTACATGTACATGACGAGGGGCTGATGTTGTCATCTTTTTACTTGTACATGTTATGGTTCCACTGATATGTGAGGTACGCTCCCCACCTGTTATATTGTTGTGTGTATTCTCATTTCTTTTGAGCTATCTTGTTCGCCGATACTTGTCGGGCAGCCCATGTTGATTCTAGGAGTCGTGGAGGCCATTGTTATAATGTACTCTTATTTGTACAATTTCTGCTAAGGAAGAGAACAGGTCTGTAATTTATATTTCATTACATTTGGTTAGTGCCCTTTTATTGTTCTTCAGTGCACACTCTATGTCTACCATTTCTTTCTTCCCATGCAACATCATCATTTGCAACAGTATGACTGCCAGAAGCAGAGGCTCTCCTAAAATGGAAAGCCTGCCTCTTTCCATCACAAGCTCTCTACTCATGGTCACTTCCTACTACTAATGCTACCACCAACACAATCTCTCCATGCAAATGGATTGGGATCTCATGCAACAGCCTTGGAAGTGTGAGAGGGATAAGCCTACAGAGTGCAGGTTTGCAAGGTAAGCTTGACAACTTAAGCTTCCTATCATTTACAAACCTCGTTCATCTCAATCTCAGTGGCAACACTCTCACTAGAACCATTCTAGCCCATTATTGGCACTTCACAAACTCATGTCCCTTAGTCTGTCTGCAAATAAAATAAGTGGATCAATACCTATGGCAATAGGGAATCTTGTGAATTTGAATGAGCTAGACTTGTCCATTAACCATCTAGATGGTTGCATCCCTTCCACTTTAGGGAACTTTTCAAAGCTTTCCATCTTGCTCCTGTACTAAAATCGAATCTCTAGCTCCATTCCTCTAAAATCAAAGCTTTTCATCATTTGTGCAATGGGGGAAAGAGGCTTTGAGAATCCTATAATTTGAACAATGTTGGTACTCTATAATTGAAAATGTGTAGTATGCATTTTGAACTAATTTTGAGTTTGTAGTGTGCATTTTGAACTAATTCTGAACTAATTTGGCACTTATTTTTTTTTTAAAAAAATATTGAATGAATTTTGTACTCTATATTTGAACGTATTTATAGTCGTAGGCTCCATTTGGTCATCACATTAGTATTTATGAAAATATTTTTTTTTTGAAAAACTAAATGGAGCCTAAGCCCTTTTTTAACTCCGCCAATGCAACTCCTTGCATTGCCGGTCCCAAGCTCGGGTAAAGGAGGAGGGAGAAGGGCTTTAGAATGAGATCGTTAACTATGAAGGAGATTCTGAAAATGCAGTGAGTATCTCTGGTTTTATGGTTTTACTTGTACATTCCTGTATTGATTACTCAAGCATGACGGTTATGCGCATTCTTTCAGGTGGATGTTGCATGTGGGAGGATTGGAGCTGCATATTTCAGATTCAAGCATTTGATATGTCTCTTGTAAAGAATGCATATGTGTAGTTATCATTATGGTTATAGTTATTCATTATGTAACAGGTTTTCAAGTGAGATGAACGACTTTCAAAAGAAAACATTCTGCGATTTTGAGAAGTGATTCCCAATGCCATTTTATGTGTAAATGCATATTTCATATTCAAGCATCTGGTACGTCTCTTGACTCAAGAATACACATGATTGGAGGGGCCGGACCATTTGGACAGGCTGTGTTTATGTATTTTCTCGAAATTAATGGAGCAGACCCGGATGTGCGTCGGAGCTATCCGGAAGAGCGGGGGTCCGTGGAAGGTGGGAACCGTTGTTATGACCATGATAAAGCTGTTCATTTCCTATGAACGACATTGGAGGGGCCCGGCCACTTGGACAAACCGTGTTTATGTATTTGCTCGAAATTAATGGAGCAGACCCGGATGTGCATCGAAGCTATCTGGAAGAGCGGGGGTCCCTTGAAGGTGGGAACCGCTGTTACGACCATGATGAAGTTGTCCATTTCCTATAGACGACATTGGAAGGGCTTGGCCATTTGGACATGCCATGTTTATATTTCTATTTGCAGGGACCGCACCCTTAACCTAAACCCGAACCGATTTTCAAATCCAAAAACCTATAACCAAAACCAAAATCAAAACCTATAACCTAAACCTGAACCCATTGTCAAATCCCAAAACCTATAACCTAAACCTAACCTTAACCAAAACCTAAACCTATAACCTATAACCTAAACCAAAACCTATAACCTAAACCAAAACCAAAACCTATAACCTAAACCCGAACCCATTCTCAAATCCCAAAACCTATAACCTAAACCCGAACCCATTCTCAAATCCCAAAACCTATAACCTAACCTAAACCTATACTTATAACCTAAAACTATTCCCAAATCTCAAAAATTATGACCTAAACCTAACCTTAACCTAAACTTAAACCTATAACCTATAACCTTAACTAAAACCTATAACCTAAACTTAAACGAAAACCTTTAACGTAAACCCGAACCCATTCCCAAATCCCAAAACCTATAACCTAAACCAAAACCAAAACCTATAACCTAAACCGGAATCCATTCTCAAATCCCAAAACTTATAACCTAAACCTAAACTTAAACCTTATTCTAAACTTATAACCTATAACCTAAACCAAAACCTATAACCAAAACCAAAACCAAAACCTATAACCTAAACCCGAACCCATTCTCAAATCCCAAAACCTATAACCTAACCTAAACCTATACTTATAACTTAAAACTATTCCCAAATCCCAAAACCTATAACCTAAACCTAAACCTAAACCTTATCCTAAACCTATAACCTATAACTTAAACCAAAACATATAACCTAAACCAAAACCAAAACTTATAACCTAAACCCAAACCCATTATCAAATCCCAAAACTTATAACCTAACCTAAACCTATACTTATAATCTAAAACTATTCCCAAATCCCAAAACCTATAACCTAAACCTAAACCTATAACCTTAACCAAAACCTATAACCTAAACCAAAACTAAAACCTATAACTTAAACCCGAACACATTCCCAAATCCTAAAACCTATAACCTAAACCAAAACCAAAACCTATAACCTAAACCTATAACCTAAACCTAAACCTAAACCTTATCCTAAACCTATAACCTATAACAAAACCAAAACCAAAGCCTATAACCCATTCTCAAATCTCAAAACCTATAACCTAAACCTAAACCTAAACCTTATCCTAAACCTATAACCTATAACCTAAACCAAAACATATAACTTAAACCAAAACCAAAACCTATAACCTAAACCCGAACCCATTATCAAATCCCCAAACCTATAACCTAACCTAAACCTATACTTATAACCTAAAACTATTTCCAAATCCCAAAACCTATAACCTAAACCTAACCTTAACATAAACCTAAACCTATAACATATAACCAAAACTAAAACCTATAACCTAAACCAAAACCAAAACAAAAACCTATAACCTAAACCCGAACCCATTCTCAAATCCCAAAACTCATAACCTAACCTAAACCTATACTTATAACCTAAAACTATTTCCAAATCCCAAAACCTATAACCTAAACCTAAACCTAAACCTATAACCTATAACCTTAACCAAAACCTATAACCAAAACCAAAACCAAAACCAAAACCTATAACCTAAACCTTATGCTAAACCTATAACCTATAACAAAAACCAAAACTTATAACCTAAACCCGAACCCATTATCAAATCTCAAAACCTATAACCTAACCTAAAACTATACTTATAACCTAAAACTATTCCCAAATCCCAAAACCTATAACCTAAACCTAAACCTTATCCTAAACCTATAACCTAAACCAAAACCAAAACCTATAACCTAAACCCGAACCCATTCTCAAATCCCAAAACCTATAACCTATCCCTAAACCTTAACCTATAACCTAACCTAAACTTATACTTATAACCTAAAACTATTTCCAAATCCCAAAACCTATAACATAAACCTAACCTTTTCCTAAACCTATAACCTAAACTCAATTCCTTAAAGCGAAACCTACACCTAATCCTAATCTCAACTTAACCTAAACCTAAACTTAAACCCAATCCCGAACCTGAACCCGATTTCTTAAACCTAAACCACAACTCATTCTCAAATCCAAAAACCTATAACCTAAACCAAAACTAACACCAAAACCTATAACCTAAACCTGAACCCATTCTCAAATCCCAAAACCTATAACCTAAACCTAAACCAAAACCTATAACCTAAACCCGAACCCATTCTCAAATCCCAAAACTTATAACCTAAACCCGAACCTATTCTCAAATCCCAAAACCTATAACCTAAACCTAAACCTAAACCTTATCCTAAACCTATAACCTATAACCTAAACCAAAATCAAAACTCATAACCTAAACCCGAAACCCATTCTCAAATCCCAAAACCTATAACTTATCCCTAAACCTTAACCTATAACCTAACCTAAACCTATACTTATAACCTAAAAATATTCCTAAATCCCAAAACCTATAACCTAAACCTAACCTTTCCCAAAACCTATAACCTAAACTCAATTCCCTAAAGTGAAACCTATACCTAATCCTAATCTCAACTCCCTAACCTAAACCTAAACCTAAACTTAATCCCAATCCCGAACCTGAACCCCATTTCCTAAACCTAAACCATAACCCATTCTCAAATCCCAAAACCTATAATCAAAACCAAAACTAAAACCAAAACCTGTATCCTAAACCCGAACCCATTCTTAAATCCCAAAACCTATAACCTAAACCAAAATCAAAACCTATAACCTAAACCAGAACCCATTCTCAAATCCCAAAACCTATAACCTAAACCTAAACCTAATCCTAAACCTATAACTTAAACCAAAACCAAAACCTATAACATAAACCCAAACCCATTCTCAAATCCAAAAACCTATAACCTATCCTTAAACCTTAACCTATAACCTAACCTAAACCTATACTTATAACCTAAAACTATTCCCAAATCCTAAAACATATAACCTAAACCTAACCTTTCTCTAAACCTATAATCTAAACTCATTTTCCTAAAGCGAAACCTACACGTAATCCTAATCTCAACTCCCTAACCTAAACCTAAATCTAAACCTAAACTTAAAAACCCAAACTTAAACCCAATCCCGAACCTGAACCCGATTTCCTAAACCTAAACCATAACCCATTCTTAAATCCAAAAACCTATAACCTAAACCGAAACCAAAACCAAAACCTATAACCTAAACCCAAACCCATTCTCAAATCCAAAAACCTATAACCTAAACCAAAACCAAAACCTACAACCTAAACCCAAACCCATTCTCAAATCCCAAAACCTATAACCTATCCGTAAACCTTAACCTCCCAAATCTTAAAACCTATAACCTAAACCTAACCTTTCCCTAAACCTATGACCTAAACTCAATTTCCTAAAGTTAAACCTACACCTAATCCTAATCTCAATTCCCTAACCTAAACCTAAACCTAAACTTGAAAACCCAAACTCAAATCCAATCCCAAACCTGAACCTGATTTCCTAAACCTAAACCATAACCCATTCTCAAATCTAAAAACCTATAACCAAAACCAAAGCCTATAACCTAAACCCGAACCCATTCTCAAATTCTAAAACCTATAACCTATCCCTAAACCTTAACCTATAACCTAACCTAAACCTATACTTATAGCCTAAAACTATTCCCAAATCCCAAAACCTATAACCTAAACCTAACCTTTCCCTAAACCTATAACCTAAACTCAATTCCTTAAAGCAAAACCTACACCTAATCCTAATCTCAACTCCCTAACCTAAACCTAAACCTAAACTTAAAAACCCAAACTTAAACCCAATCCCGAACCTGAACCCGATTTCCTAAACCTAAGCCATAACCCATTCTCAATTCCATAAAGCTATAACCTATAACCTATAACCTAAACCTAAATCTAAACCTAAACCTTTAATCCTAATCTCAACTCCTTAACCTAAACCTAAACTTGAAAACCCAAATCTAAACCCGATCCTGAACCCGAACCCGAACCCGAACCCGATTTCCTAAACCTAAACCTTAACCTATAATCAAGTTCCCAAAAGCTATAACCTATAACCTAAACCTAAACTTATAACTTTAATCTAAACTAAAATTTATAACCTATAACCTAAACTTAATTATAACCTATAGCCTAACCTGAACCTAAACCTTAACATAAACCTATAACTTAAACCAAAACCAAAACCTATAATCATATGGTGAGACTATTTCTTTTGTGCCAATTTCATTCCTGTTTGAGTTTTTTTTTTTTTTTTTTTTTTTTTTTTTTTTTTTTTTTAAAGAAAAAAAAGTTGTTATATATGATGCACTTCTTTCACTTTGTCTTTCTTTTCCCCAATGAGCATTCTAATTTATGTATGACATGACTGTTTATAGGATGATGGAATATATGAAGCTGTTGAAATTTCAAGGTGAAGTCAAGCACATTTATCTAATGAAGCCAAAGATTTGTATTTTCAGCATTATTGTAATTGTAATTGTAATTAATTGAATGAATTGGATTGTAATTGATTGAATAAAGGATTGTAATTGAATGAATGAATGAGTGATTGTAATTGAATGAATGAATGATTGTACAGGTGGTAATTGAATGAACAAATGATTATATATAATTTTGTAACGTACAAAATAGCTATGGATATTGACCGTAGCCATTAATCTGACAGGTGTAGCATTTTCAATTTATGCATATTGCTACGGACTTTAGCTACAAATAATATCCGTAGCCATTAATTTGACAGGTGTAGCCTTTTTAATTTAGACATATTGCAACGAACTTTTAGATACAAATATTATTTGTAGTTGTCTGAAGTTTTCACTACAGATATAATTGCTACGGATTACATCTGTAGCTATTGCACCCTATAGCTACGTATTAAATTCGTAACTATAGGTTCAAGACCTATTGTTATGGCACCTACGACAACGGTCAAGCTATGGGCGAAAACGTAGCCATAGGTCTATGGCTACGGTTTTTGTTCGTAGCCTTTGCTCGATTTTTTGGTAGTGGTCAAAAGGGAAGCTACCAGGGGTTGAAGTCTATTTACTTGGAATTTTGAAAGGATTGCGTGTATGGCAAATAAAAGAGGGTAAGTTTAAAGAAGACAGGACGTGCTCTAAAGACGCATCTGTTAGAGCTTGTACACACTGATATGTGGGGATTGACATAGGTATTATCTCTTGGTGGTTAACATTATTTTTTTTCTTTATTGATGATACTAGTAGAAAACTATGAGTTTATTTCTTAAAGCACAAATCTAATGCATTGAATGTATTTAAGAATTAGAAAGTAATAATAGAAAATGAGATAGATAAAATAGTAAAATGTCTCTGATCAGATAATAGGGGAGAGTACCGTAATAAGAACTTTGAGGAGTATTATGCAGTAAATGGAATTAAACATCAGAAAATGATTCCAGGGATACCATAGTAGAATGATATAGCAGAGCACATTAATAGGACCATCCTTAAGCGCACGAGGAGCATGAGGATACATGCAGGGTTACTTAAGACGTTTTGGGTAGATACTGTGAATACTGCCGCATATCTCATCAATAGAAGTCCCTCAACACCATTGAATGGTGGGCAAAATTGAATATTGAAAAATGATTCCAGGGATACCACAGCAGAATGGTGTGGCTGAATGCATTAACAGGACCATCTTTGAGCGCATCAGGAGCATGATGCTACTGCAGGGTTGCCTAAGACATTTTGGGCAGATACTGCGAATACTGTTACATATTTTATCAATAGAAGTCCCTTAGCACCATTGGATGGTGGGCTACTAGAAGAAACGTAGACTGGGAAAGAAGTGAACCTTGTACATTTTAGAGTGTTGCACTTCATGTGTTCACATTGATGCAAAGCACAGAAACAAGCTAGATGCGAAGTCCGGAAGGTGCACGTTTATAAGCTATGGGCAACATGATTTTAGCTACAGGTTTTGAAATACAGAAATAGAAAAATCATCAGAAGTAAAGATGTAATCTTCAATGAAAAAGTGATGCATAAGGACGATGTGCAGGAAAATAAGGCTAAGGAGAAAGAATTCGTAGATTCGGAAGAGTTACCGGACACAGGTGTTACAGTGCCAAAGGATGATCATACACAAGGGCATTATGAGGCATAGCCACAGACACTGGTTGTGAAGAGGTCTACTCAGGAGAGGAGACCCACGGTCCGAAACTCATCCTCCTTACATTATTTACTATTGACAGATAATGGTAAACCAGAGTATTTTGAAGAGGCATTACAGTCAAATACACGGGTTAAGTAGGAGCAGACTATAGATGATGAGATGGACTCTCCTGAGTCTAATCGTACATGGGAGCTAGTCACTCTACCTAAGGTTAAGAAAACTCTTTATAATGAGTAGGTTTACAAACTGAAGGAGGAGCACGATGGTTCGAAACGGTACAAGGCCAGATTGGTTGTGAAAGAGTTTTAATAAAAGGCAGGTCTCAAAGTCCAGCGAGTTTGGACTGATTTTTTCCGGGGTGCTCGACCGGTCGTGGGAGGTGCACGTGGCATACGACTAGTCGTGGTTACACAGATTCGTTCTGCAATTTTGCGCAGATTTTATGTCGCAAGTCCTTTCGCAACCGGGATGCGGAAGAGAGTTTCCTAAAACTATAAAAAAGGGTCTCTAGAATTTTTCTAGGGTATGATGGTGATAGAAAAACACAGGAGGGATATCGAAGGGGCGAGAGAGAGAGAGAAAGAGAGAGAGGAAGCTTGTAAAAGGGAGGTTATGTTCGTGGAGGTGATCTACCATATCTCAGCGCTTTTACGTCCTCGTAATCGGTGAGATCTCTCAATTTTCTTTGTTTCTCTTACTGTTTATCCACTCCTGCGTGAGTGATGAAGGTTTGATTATAGCAAGGTGTGCTTGTGATTGGTTGTAACGTTCTGCTTCATAGTGGATTGTTGAACTGGACGAGGTCCCGTGATTTTTACCTCTTTGAGAGTTTTCCACGTAAAAATCTCTTGTGTGGTGTGTGGTTGTTGCTTTGATTTGTTTCATTACTTTTATTATCTTATAATTTTGATTTGTTCTGGAGGGCTAGACCCTAAGGTTTTGTGCAAGGCTCTCAACATAAATTTATTTTACAACTAAAATTATATCTAAGAATTACCGCTACTGGATTATCACCAATCTCAACATAAATTAAAATAAAAGATAAATTTATTTTGATTTGATTGTATGTCAGCTTTATAGATTGATTTTTAGTGTTGCTATGTAGATTTCCTCTCTAATTTATCGATTTTTATTATAGCTTATTCTTCCATTTGCTTCTTTCATTATTCCAGCTGTCCAAGTAATAAATAACTTCTCTAGATCTTTCTTTTGTTATATGTTTCTCTCTCCATCTCTTTTGTCGGTCAAGTTGTGTCTCACTTTATTTTATCAACCATCTAATAATGTGTAGCAGTGGATTTATGCCATCTATAATTCCGTAAAAAGAGCCCAAGTATCTTGAAAATCATCCATTTCCATCTCTCGTGCAGTTTCACATGTAACGTTCTTATTGTTCTTTCCTGGAATTGTTAGAAATAAGGTAATGATTTTTCACATAGAGCCCCCAAATGGTATACGGTACGGATCTCCCGCTCGTGCACATTGCCACGTGTGGTAATTCATCTCTTCAACCTCTGTTACCGTGGATGGACCGCATCCTACACATGGATGGCACATTGGCACTTGTGCACCTCTCAGCGTATGCACAAAGGGATGTTGGCAAAAGGCCTGTGGAGGCACAAATTGGAGACCGCATGAAGGCCTTTGAAGAAGACACAAAACAGGTGGTTTAAGTCTATTTTTCGAGCTTATTGTCGAGGGAAGCGGATTGTGTCCTGCCCAGCCAGGACAATAATCCATCCAGGCAGGGGCTATGTGGGGCCCAGCGTGATGTATGGGTTTTATCAAAGCTGTCCATTCTAGGGTATGAGATAAAAAATGAGGTAGATCTGAAGCTCAAATGGACCACAATACAGGAAGCAGGGGTGATGATGACACCCACTGTTGAGTCCTTCCTAAGGGCCACCGTGATGTCAATTTATGATCCAACCTGTTCAAAAGGTCATATAGACCTGGATGAGGGGACAACACAAATATCATCTTGATCCAAAACTTCTGGGGTTACCAAGAAGTTTTTAATGGTGATATTTCAATCCACACTTCGTGGTCCGATTAAGAATTGGATCTAACTCATTTTTGGTTCAATATCCTAAAATGATTTGAAAAAATGGATGGACGGTGTGGATAAAGCCCATGCATTATAGTTGGCCCCACAGAGCCCTGCCTACATGGACCATCATGGAGGCGGGGGCAGGACACAATCCGCTTTGGTCGTTGGGCAATGCTCGACTAGCTCCGTAGAATAAGCTTATTCAACAAACGTCGTGGGTATGTCATCCAAGCTGTCGAGAAGGAATGCCCAACCATGAAAGTAGGATGTCACATCAATCAGACCAATTCAATTATCATTTGTAGAGGTGAGCACCGGATGACTTGGTATAGCTAACTTAACTTATTTGACTCGATTTGAATCAAATGAGTGAGTCAGTCTGAATCGATTAGGCTTTGCTGAATTTGAACTCAAATCAAGTTAAGTTTGTTGAGTTACCTAGTAACTCGACCCGAAACTCGATCCAGTTAGACCTAACTCGATTTGAAACCCGACTGTCTAACCCTACCCGCTGCACTCTACCCTGACCCGATCCCAAAATCCCTCCCTCCCTCCCTCCCTCATCTTCGAAGCCCAACCTCTCTCTCTCTCTCTCTCTCTCTCTCTCTCTCTCTCTCTCATCCTTCTCATCTTTCGAGCCCAGCAACCACCCACCACCATCACTCTCCTCCTCTTCCTTTCTCTCCTCTCCACTCTCTCAGTCTCTCTCTCCCCCGTCTCTCAATTCAACTCAGTGCCAACTCGACCCCACTCGGTACTTTTGACCGGATCGGACTCAGTCCAGGCCAAACCAGACTCGGATTGAGTCAGGCATACTGGACTCGGTATCGAGTTGGATTGAGAGTGGGTCAGGCCTATTTTAAAACTAGATTGAGTCGAGTCAGCCCTAATTTTGTCCGACTTGACTTGATGCCGAGCTCTAATCATATGGGCAGTCACATGAATTTAAAGATATTTGGGTGATTGTTTAATGTTCTCTCTGGTGTGGCCCATCTAATGATTATATAGGCTTGAATTTTTGCATTTTCAGTAATCACAATGAGGCTTACCTGATGGGTAGATTAGATCGGATTGTGTAAAAACAACATGGTAAGTCACGGCATGAAAAATCATGGAAACCACCAAAAAACCACCAGTTCAGGTGGGTGGCCAACATGATCATTGAATGGGCTTGATTTGTTTGGCGGGTCCCAGTTTCATGGTAGGTAGACCCTTTGTAAAGGTTTGAATACCATGAAAAAACCACTGTGGGCTCCAGGCGCAAGAGTTGTACAGTGAGGCTATCCTGCAAAACCTATGCTTTTGCAATCATAATTGTCGGTGATGGTTGAAGCAGCATATAGATTCCATAGTGGACCACATGCTACTACTAGATGATGTGGACTTAGGCACTAGGGTTTTATGCAATTTGGGAGGAAAAGTACAACTGTACTCGATCGAGCTTTTTGTTGGGGCCAAAAATCTGCACAAGTGGGCCCACCGCCCTCTGATCTGTATCTTTCATGTGATGGCTCCTCATCGGAGCAGATTCAGTCAAGTCCGGACCTGAGGGAGTTTGGTCACCGTGGGGTTCATCTTAATGCACGTGTCGTGTATCCATGCCGTCCATCCGTTTTTCCAGCTCATTTTTGGAAGTGGGCCCAAAATCGAAGCAGATCCAAATCTCAGGTGGACCACACCATAGGAAAAGGTGGTAATTAAAATCCTACCATTAAAAACTTCCTAAGGCTCACGGTAATGTTTATTTACCATCCAACCTGTTAAGAAGTGAAACAGACCCGGATGAAGGGAGACTACAAATATCAGCTTAATCCAAAACTTTTGTGACCTACAAGAAGTTTTTAATGATCAATCACTGCTTTTTTCTGTGGTGTGGTCCACCCGAGATTTGGATCTGCGTCAGTCTTGGACACGCCCTAAAATGAGCTGGAAAATGAATGAACGGTGTGGATATATAACACATACATCAAGGTGGGTCCCACGGTCACGTCTCGACCTAACTGAATCCGTGTCCGCTCCTCATCGTGTCTGGGAGATGAGACTGCAACTTCCTGGCTCTCCATGATGGGGGCCACCAGACGATTGCTACAGGTGGTCCCCGCCAATACCACTGCTGGGTTCCCAGCAAAACACAGTCTCTCTCAAGCATAGTGTTACACCTGTAAAAGGGAAAAAGAAAAGAAAAAAGAAAGAAAAAGGGGCCGTTGCTGGCGTTTTTGTGGTGTTATCGCTTTCGAGTCTTGATAATCCCTACTATTAATATGGTTAAAGAGAAGGTGGTTCTACAATTGCTTGCTTTACTCTCTCTCAATTTTGGGGCCCTAAGTGATAGATGGCCTGAATTCTTGGGGACCTTCCATAATCATAGGTTGGTCCACAAGATAGATGGTTCATGTCCTTGAGTAGAACTGATATAGAACATGGGACAGATACATTCCTAGTGTTGGTTGGACTAAAAGAAGGTGGACTATAAATTGATCATAACTTTTGATCCGGGTATAGTTAATTATGAGGCGCATAACTTATCAATTTTTATTGAAACAGGCCATCCGAGGTGAACTGACCCCATGGTGGGCCGCGTCTATTTGTTTTGTCAAAAAACGCACACTTTCAGCTCAAAAATCAAAATCTAAGGAAAAATTATTATTTTTAGTAATTTCAAAATTTTTAATACTTTCTTACTTTAGAGTCTTACATTTTCTTCTTTTTAAGAAACAACTTGTAATTATGATAGGACTCTTTTAGCAAAAGTTTATTTGAAAATTTTATTTTTAAAAATTACGTTTTAGAAGAATTTTATTAGAATTATAATTTTTATTAGAGTTAGAATATTATTATTATTGATAATTATGAATTTTGAATTTTTTGTCTATATTAATGGTGTAACAAGGACATACATATTAGACAATCATCAATCAATTTACGAATTTTCAGGAATATTATTTTTGTTTTCTTGTTTTTTCCTTGTGGATTCAAGAAGTCTCTATGAGGAGTCTAGAGAAGCTTTGTAGATTCGAAATAGTTATCCTTAAGGAAGACAGTGATTGACCTCATCATACCTATCCCTACGTCGATTAGTATTAGAGCGAGGATGCCCCTCGTACTGACGGCGAATAACGAAAGTATGGATCAAAATCTTATGGACAGTGATTCAGGGATGCGTTATCTTTTGAAAAGAATTGAAGCTTTTCACCGAGAGGGTCCATTGATCATGCAAGGGCTGTAGGCAGCCCTCAATTGTATTGTGGATGCACTAATTTCGCTCTGAGTCCAAGGCAATACTTAATCGCTCGTGGTCATTGTATGACATAATACCGATTTCTATAAAGCACCACCCAATGATGGTGAATCGCAGGCTACCACTTTGATTGTGAAGAAGTCATTGTACATGCCAAAGGTAGAGATAGATTTACAGTGGCACAACATCTTTCAAACAAGGTGCACTGTAAACTAAAAAGTCTATAATGTGATCATTAATGTTAGGAGTAGTGAGAATCTCATGTCGTTGTACGACACAACACCGATGCTTAATCGCATGTGGTCATTGTACGACACAACACCAATTTTTATAAGGCACCACCCAATGATGGTGAATTGTAGGCCACCACATTGATTGTGAAGAAGCCATTGTACATGCCAAAGGTAGAGATAAATTTACAGCGGCACAACATCTTTCAAACAAAGTGCACTGTAAACTAAAAAGTCTGTAATGTGATCATCAATATCAGGAGCAGTGAGAATCTCATATCGAAAACAATGGTGAAAAAACTGCAACTTAAAATAGAAAAACACTCATCTCCATACATGATTGGATGGATCAAGGAGGTCATTAAAACAAAGGTAATCGAACAATGCACTGTTTCATTTTTAATTGGTAAAAATTATAAAGATCAAGTATTTTGTGATGTAGTCGACATGGAAGCTTGTCATATGGTACTTGGTTGACCATGGTAAGATAATATTGATGCTACACACAGAGGCCGAGATAACATATTTATATTTATTAAAGATGGTAGAAAGTTTATTCTCATCCCTATGGGAATAGAGAACTAACCTATGACTTTCAAAATTGAGGAACAGTCTCTCATAACTAAACATGATTTCATCCAACAATCTGATGAGATTGGGAGATATAGATGCATTAGTTGAAAAGAAAAATTATACGGAGCCTGTAAACATGCTAAAGATTTGAAACTAATGTTATAGGAGTTTAATGAGATTATGCTTGATGAACTCCTTAATAAATTGTCTCCCATACGAGACATACAAAACTAAATTAATCTTGTCTCATGAATAAATCTGTCTAATTGTCCACATTATCAGAAAGGATATGAGATATTGCAAGCACAAATAAAAGAACTGATCCATACTAATCAATTCAAGGGGAGCATGCCTACATGTATTGTGTTAGCTTAAGAGCCTAATGCAAAGTAAAAGGAAATGATTGGAAAACATCGACAGCAGAAATTATTTGAGAACCACGAGTGAAGTTCCTTGAGTAACTCAAGGACAAGTTTTTTGGAAGTAGAGGGGTTTGATGTACAGCATGACACAAATACATTCCTAGCATGGTTGGACCAAAAGAAGGTGGACCGTAAATTGATCATAACTTTTGATCCGGGAATCATTATGGGGTGTATAACCTATCAATCTTTATTGAAATAGGTCATCCGAAGTGAACCGACCCACAAAGTGGGTTGTGTCTGTCCGTTTCATCAGAAAACGCACACTTTCAGCTCAAAACCAAATTTTAAAGAAAATTTATTACTTTTAACTTTAAGAGTTGTGACCAACGTGAAAAGAGCTCAAAATATTTAGGAGAACAGCTTGGTGAAGCCAAATAGGACACTTACTATTTTTGGTCCAAAACGTTGCGCACTAGTAGACATCATGATTGTCTATAAACAGTAAGTTTACTATTTATAGTAAGTTGCGAATGTAGTTTGCTTCTGATTTCGCTCCCATTGCTTGGTATCCCTATTTAAAGGGTTATGAAGTTGTTTATTTCATTTATTAATCAATTTTGAATTTTATAGAATTTATTTTCTATTTTACTTGCTTTATTTCTAGTGGATTTGAGAAGCCTCCGTGAGGAGTCTAGAAAAGTTCCGTGGAATTTGGACAATTATCCTCTTGAGGAAAACGGTACTCGACCTCATCATGCTCATCGCTGCATCACACACCTAGCATAACACGTGCACATTGCAACTAAATTTGAGCCAAACAGTCCCGTGAAATTTGTGGGCCGAACCTAATGGACAACCCCACTGTCGAAGTGTCCTTATGCAACTAGGATCACCACTGCTTATAGTGCTACTAAATTAGATTGTTTATCAGGTTTTGTGGGCTACCATAAAAAATCACTCTGATCGCGCGGTTGATCCAATCCATCCATGATTTGGCCTTTATTTCCGTAGCCATCTTTTTCTATTCATAGATGGGATAGTTAGGGTTGCCTAATAAGAGTGATCCTGAGCAATCCGTGATACATCCCAAAACAGGCAATCCTTTACAATAATGACTAATCCATGATAAATTCCAACAGATGCATCTATCAAATTGTTGGATCGGATCTATTTTTGTACAAATAATTTTGACCGTCAATTGCTATTGATTAGGTGGTTAAGATAGTTAGATCAGAGTGTTATGTGCGTGGCAATCAATGGACAGGATTTTCAAGTGTCCCAATGCAACTAGGAGCACTAAAATCACTGGAGCATACCTTTACACAGGAGAAAAATCAATATGAGCATCTTATAACTTCCACCGACAGACTCGCACACGCATTGAAGCTCATTCAAAATACATAGTACATGCATTATGCATGGAACACGCTGACGCATGCCTATTGAAGCCGTACATATGCACGAGTGGAATGCAAGGGTTCACACATGGAAAAAGTGCGAGATCCATGCCATCCATCAGGTGGGCCTGACTGCAAGTGTTTTATGGTCCCAAAAGTCCAATCGATTATGTGCTCAGGTGTGTAACGTTTCAACAACACAATGATTTCAAAAAATCAACATCCGTGGCCCACCTGGTAAGTGGGTCGTCGTGATTATTTTCCTGTAGGAGTGCCCCATGTAATGCACTCCTAGATCACGCACACACATGCTCTGAATGTTTGGCACGTGTTGCTGTGAGGCTGCAAATGATATCATGTGCACGCATGCAATTTGTAGAAAATCTGCCTGCTGCAGAAAACTGTAATCAGAGAAATATGCTCAAAATAGGAGAATTGAAAGGTGGAAGTCTCCACTCCGTTACTGTATGAGGGGTGCAACGCAGAGAAACACTCCAGTCACTCAATCCAGTGGCGTGGTAGTATGTAAATACTGATGAACATTTTGTTGTCGACTCCTTATTTAATAAACCCATCTAAACCATATGGCCCACTGCTTGGCTGCCACAGCCCACACAATTGTTGCAGTGGCCCACAGGTTGATTGGACCTGACAGAAAAAAGGTTTCTGTTAATCACGCATTGTGACGTTCATTGCATGTTTATTAATGAAAGTTGGTATAGGTTTGACGCAGGGATGAGCGTGATGTGGTTCGATCATTGTCTTTGTCAAGAGGATAACTACTCCCAATCCACGAAGCTTTTCCGGACTCCTCACAAAAAAATACCTTGAATCCATGAGAGAAAATAAGAAACGAAAAATAAATTTTATAAATTTAAAATTTCATTAGTATATAATAAAAATGAATTTACAATAATTTAAATAGTGATACCAAACCTTGAAAGAAGTTGCATAATCAAACTCCAACTTAAACTTCCTAAAATTCATAATTACTATTTATAGTGTCCTATTTGGCTTAACCAAGTTATTCTCCTGATTTTTCTAAGCACTTTTATTGTTAGACACAACTCCTAAAGTTCAAAGGATGAACAGTTATAATGAAACTAAAAACTTATTATAAATAGTAAAAACATAAATGAAATGGATTTTCAACCGTTGATCTAATAGAATCTCACAAATTCAGCGTGGAAAACCCTATATAGCTAGGTTGGTTGGCTAAAGTAGCTTCTCCTACCATAAAATTATACATGGTACATCGAGTAACTCATTCCAGTTTGTGAAACACGCCTGTTGTAAGGTTCTAACGGTCCAGATCACCTCCGCTTTTGATTGGGCCTTCTTTGATCCATCTTGGACATGAGAGTGTTCGCGACCTGTTTTACATTAGTCTCATCTACTTCAAAAGAACTCGTCCTTGAGAGTTCTCATCCGACTTCGATTTAGAATACTCGGTCAGGTCCATAACGTTGAAATATACGATTACTTACATTTGATAAAGTAATTACTTGCATTTGGTAGAGTTTTTTTTTACAACAATAGTTATCAATCAAGCATCAGCATGGTACCATTTGAAGCATTATATGGAAGGTCATGTAGGTCTCCTAGTTATTGGTTAGAGGTAGGAGAATAAAAATTGCTTAAATTTGAAATGGTAGAAGAGACAGCTGAGAAGATTGCAGTGGTATGGGAATGCTTATGCACCACCCAAAGCCGACAAAAGAGCTATGCAGATACCAAAAGAAGAGACTTGAAATTTAACGTTGGCAATCATGTGTTTTTGAAGGTGTCGCCTATGAAAGGTGTCATGTGATTTGGAAAGAAGAAAAACTTAGCGTCTTGTTTTATATGACCGTTCGAGATCTTAGAAAGAATTGGACTTATTGCCTACAGACTACCACTACCCCCGCAGCTCACTGGTAGTCACAACATTTTTCATGTATCCATGCTTCGTAAATATGAGATAGATGTGTCTTACGTAATAGATTGGCAGTTATTAAAATTTTAAGAAAATGTATCGTATATCAAGAGACTTGTGTGCATCCTAGACAGAAAATAATACATGTTGTGAATGAATGTGATACCATTGGTCAAGGTCCATTGGAGTTTCCATAATGAAGAAGAAGCATCATGGGAGTAAGAAGCTGAGATCCGAGAAAAGTATCTTGACCTCTTTATGGGCTAAAGTACGATGAATTTGAGGATAAAATTCTTTTGAGGAGGATAAAATATAATATACTAGAAATTTCGAGGGGTTATTTTTTTCTTTTTTATTATTTAATCATAATTAATCATCAAGTGAGTCATTTGAACCATTTAAAGCAAGATCTATGATAATTCGTCTGTTGGATCATCAATCCAAACCATGAATCATCGATACAAACCATCTAAATTGAATAGTAACTGATTCATTTTCAAATTTACTGTTAAAATTATTATCTGATAGATGTATCATTAAGATCTTGAGAATTTCTTATTAGACCACTTGATTTTTCTATAGACTACCATTAATATGATCTTTGATACAATATCAATAACGCCATATAAAAATCTTGACTTGAATAAGCATACAAAACTTTTAGATCTAAGGCCAAGAATTCTTGAACTGTCAATTTTAGCATATTTTGTGAACCCTAGCAAAGTATACTAGCTTCTTATTTCGTGACTCTAATAGATCTTAAAAACCGTGATTTTAAATTATTTTAGCATATGCGAAATCATAAAAATTATTCATATGTATTATAACTATACATTTGAGCATGACCCATAGTATTATACAATTATTTTTTATCTTGAAATTATTTTTCCAAAGATTTTTGTAATAAATTTTTTATTAATTTTGATATAATAATTGGATATAAAAACTTTTGGTATGACCCACATGATTGTGGCATGTACACACTTGATTAATACACGTTATTTCACATGAACGCCTGTGTATAATAATTGGTGCACTACTGCTTCTATGAATACTTGTGATTTTCCTACAATTAACCTGGTCATTTTGATCAAGAAACTATTTTTATAAAAGGGAAGGAATAGGGTATAAACAATCTAATCACGTACTTAAATAAATGGAAATGTATTTGTGTGATCCACATATCCATGGCACGTATGCACATATTGTTTATACCCTCATCCATCCTAAAATCTTCGTTTATTACGTCACACCGTTAAGATAAGAGTTACACATGTTTACCATTGTTTATCATGTATTTACGTACATGTGTTTACCGTACATGTGTATTAATGCAAGAGTGCTTTAACTCCTCTATATAAGGCTTGACAAACCACTTCTCGTAAGCACTTACAGAGCAAGGGAGAGAAAAAGATTAAAAGAGAAGTTTTATGAGCTTACCTCTGATCCAAACCGTTCATTATGTGAGTTCTCTAATACTATATCTCTTAGATATTTTAGATCAAATTTAACTGGACCCCATAGAGTGTAAAATTGAGATGAACCATGGGCTAACCATGAAGTAGAGCTTGGCAGGATTCGACCCAAACCAATGAATCCGACCTGATCGAACTGGTTGGATCTGAACCGACCTGAACTAAAGCCCAGGATTAGGTCAAATCAAGTAGGCCCACTCATATCCGATTGTACAACGAGTTGAGTTCGAGTCAGTAGCTAATCCGAACCGATCCGATCTGGGATCCACACAATGTTCATTCAACACTGTTTCCTGTAATGTTGTCCACTTGAGATTGGGATATACCTCATTTTTTGTTTAATACCATAAAATGATATAGAAAAATAGATGGACGACTTGGATGAAATAAATACATCTTGGTGGGGTCCACAGAGCATCGACCACCAAGGGGAGTAGCCAATCCATCTCCTCTCAGATCAAGGCTCAAGGCACTCGAGCACCAAGTTTTGACTTTTGACTTCTGACATTGGTGTATTGATGTGACGTCAAGAAGCCGATTGGCAGGTGTACCATGCACCAGCCGGTGTACTGACGTTGACAAGTTCTGTGGGTCCCATCATGAGGTATGTTTTATATCCAAACCGTCCATCTGTTTGGTGGGCTCGTCTTAAGGCTTGAGCCAAAAAACAAGACAGATCTAAAGATTAAGTGGACCACACTGCAAAAAGCAGTGGGGGGTTGAACGTCTACTATTAAAACTCTTTTAGGGGTCATAGAAGTTTCAAGTCAATATGAAATTTGTTTTTCCTCTTCATCCATGTAGTTGTGACCTTAATAACAAATTGGATAGAAAATAAACATTATGGTGGGCCCTTCAAATTTTCTAATGGTGAAAATCATTATCCTTGGTGTGGTCCATTTGAACTTTGGATATGATTCATTTTTTCCTTAATGCTCTAAAATGATCTTGAAAAATGGATGAACGGTATGGATATAATCAATACATCACTGTGGGGCCATGTAAATTTGATCTCCTTTGAACCGTTCGTACAACGCAAAGCGTCGGCGTTGTCTTTGCATGACATGTATCTACACAAGCTACCGCTTCTGATTTGATAAGGGTTAGAAGGGCACAGTATCCTTTTTCATCTCTGCTAGCCTCCTTCTGAAATGTGACATTTGTTTGACCTGATCCGAACAAACAACAACTCAATCCGACTCAGTATCTCTGACCGAGTCGGACTCGGTTCGGGTCAGTCCAGTCAAGATTCGGTTTAGATCGAATCAGGCCCACTGGACTTGGTCTCGAGTTGGATCGAGTTCGAATCAGAGTTTTGATAATACCGGATCGAGTCGAGTTGGACCTAACTCGGTCCGACTCTACTTGATGCCCACTTCTACCATGAAGTTACCATGTGTGGGCCTTACACGTTGTCAAGTAAGCAACAACGTGGTACCCCACACATTGCATCACGTGGGCAAATGCATGGGCTCTATGTGTGGACATAATGAATGGTAAGGGTGGCCCCCACCCATAAGATTTTGTACATGTGAATTTTTCATTTAGATTTGATTTTTTTTTATTTAGTTATTTATTTATTTTGTGATTTTTGAAAATATAAATGAATTAGTTGGTTGAAGGATCTCATCATTTGAAGTATGGTGGGCTAATTAAAAAAATTGACATCTCTTTATAAGGACCCTGCCATAAGATCATGATGATTAGTAGTAAACCTATGTGTAACTAAGCTTAGATATAAAACATAATTATAGAATATTGTTGTGATGTGAAACATTCGCCTTAAGATATGACGGTGGGCCCCATGTAGATTGAACACATTCCATAAATGAGTCTCGCCACCAACCTTAATGTATAGGGTGAATCATTTTATGGTAAATTTTTTTATACTATTAGCTAATTGTTCACACTCCAAGTATAGGGTTGTGATGTAGTAATAATCTTGGTAAGACCGAGGTCGAATCCACATGGACTGAACCTTGTATGTATTCTGAAAGTAATTAGAAATAGAACTAGAATAAGATAAAATCTAAGTCAGGTGAATATGAGTGAATAATGGTGAAATATTAATCTAAAACTTGTGAAATTCAAAGGTGAGAAACTAGGGATTCAAAGGATCCACTTGTAGAGATTAGGGAGATCTAGCTGATTCATGAACTCAACCGGACTTCGAGTCCCATCTTCATCCAGTTGGAAGATATACCACTAAAATCCATACTTAAACTTCCTTTGATCTAGTTTTCAAGAAATGAGAGGTATAAGAATTAGAGATGATTCTATCACAAAACCATGCCCATGAGACAAAGTAAATAACAGAATTAAATCAATCCCCAACTAATCAGAAAGATGTATGAATGTTAGGAAGGATTCCATCATCCAACCATGTCTAAGGGTCAATGGTGAAGAACAGGGCTTCCTATCTTTACAATCAAAATAATGAAAAAGAAATACTTAAAGCCATTGCAGATCTATTGTAATTTCAGTCACAACAAACTATTAAAAACTGAAAACATTCCTAATAATCAAACTAAAATCAACAAAAATTCAGTTTAACATGAATCAAAACTGTAGAATCATTCCCATCATGCCACAAGTTTCACCTCTTAGCCCTATCTAAGAGGTTTACCCTGACATGACTAAACTAACACTACCAAAAATCATAAAAAAATAGCAAACAATAATCTTTAAACTCTCTCTCTCTCTCTCTCTCTCTCTCTCTCTCTCTCTCTCTCTCAGACGTCTCTTAGTTGAATGAATACTCTCTCTCTCTCTTCTCTTTTTTTATAGGCTGACGGAGGTCGGTCGGCTGGGAGTTGGTGCTGCATGAAGCAGTGGAAAACTTCCGCAAGTCTTTACATATAAAGGCGGTTGCGCAACGACATGCGTAGTAGAAAATGCACCAACTCGTAGTTTGACTTAGATTTTTGGGGCAATGAACGTGTTTTGATTCAAAATTTCTCCATGGTTAGAGTCAGCTGGGGCTTGGGCGTCATCTGGACGATTTAGATCATCAAAAAAAGCAATGATAGTGGCCCACAATTCCCCCAAAAATTTGAATTTCTCAGACGTAGGGGCTGCATAAACAGAGTATGCTGTGATGCTCGGTGGGCCCTTGATCAGCTCTAGAAGAAAAATCCACTTTGTTCATTGAATTACTAGCAAAAAACCAGTTGGGAAGGAGTGATTTTTATCGGGTTTTGGTGCGATCCACTATATCAAACCAACTCATCGTTAATCTTGCGTTTTTCGATGATCCACGTGAATACACGTGTATGGGGCCAAAAGGCCACTTAGGCGAGGGGTCATTCTTACCCCAGAGGCACAATGGATGGTCAAGATCATAAAAATACATGATGTGTGGGGCCCACAACTAAAAATTAGATGGTGTGCGTTAGACACTATTAGAAAATCTATTTTTGTGAGAAATCCTTGGTCAGCGCCTCTTAAATTGTTATGCACGGTTGGACCACGTGCATTGTGTACATGTGCTTGAAGCGTAGTGTTCACTCCCCAAGTGTAGGGTTGTGATGTAGTAATAAACTTAGTAAGACCGAGGTTGAATCCTAAGGGACTGAAACCTCTACACTATCTGAAACTAAGTAGAATTAAAACTAGACTAAGATGAAATCTGAATTGAGTGTTTTTAAGAGAATAATGGTGAATAATTAACTAAAATCTAAAGAATTTAGAGGAAAAGAAACTAGGGATTCAGAGGATCCACTTATACATATCAGGGAGATCTTACGCCTGCTTCAAGAATCATGGAATTTAAACTGAACTTACTTGATATAGTTTTCAAGAGATGAAAGGTATATAAATTAGAATGGATTCCATTACCAAACCATGCCCAGGAGACAAAGTAAACAACAGAATTAAACTAATTACCAACCAATCATATGTATGAAGGTTAGGAATGGTAGCGTCATCCGACCATGCCCAGGAGATGATGGTGAACCACAGGGCTTCCTGACATCATAAGCATAAAGGAAAGGAACATGCTCAAAGCTATCGCAGACCCATTGTAATTTTAGTCACAACAGACCATTAAAAACTAAAAATATTCCCATTAATAAACTAAAATCCACATCAATTTAGTTAAACAAAGGCATACGCAAAAGAGTCTCCCATCATGCTACAAGCTTCACCTCTTAGCCCTAGCTAAGAGGTTTAGCCACACATGAGCGTGATGAAGCTAAATCTCAAAAGAAAAGAAAAGAAAAGAAAAAGAAGAAAAATAAAAATAAAAATAGGAAAAAAAAAACAAACTCCTCTCCTGTGCTTCACGTCCCTACCATCCCACCTCCTTCTTCCGCCCTGATGTCTCCTTTTTATAAGATGATGGAAGTCAGTGAAGGCTCCTCTCCGCAACATGAGACTCTGCGTAATCTGTTTAATTTATGCAACCACGTAGTCAGTCAGCGCGGAACTTTCTTTACGCAGCAAAACGTAATGCAGACAACCCCGTTTTCCTTTTTTTCCTTTTAAAGAACAAACATCCCTGGGACGGTTTTTGATGGTCTACATGATAGACGGTCTAGATTACTAATCCGATCACGGCATTTTGGGCACGTTTCGGACGTGCGTAAGCCTGCGCAATTCTTGCGCTGTTGAAGTCAATGGGGCCTATTGTAGCCGTCCTTTGTGAAATCCACCCTGTCCAATGTGTTACTCTTGAAAAACCAGTCAAGAATGATTATTTTTTTTTTAAGATTCGGTGTGGCCCACTGGATTTCTTATACTATCGTCTGAATTATGTTTGCATAGTGAAAAACTGATCATGCTGCTCTTCTTCAATTCAGACAGCTAGGTCTTGGTGAGAGGGCCCGTGGGCTCCTGATGGACGGTCCGGATTATACTGAGGATGCATGATGGTGGGCCACAAAAATCTACCGCAAGCTCTGTTGCGAAACAGAGCTTTGCGAACCTTTCTGTGATGATCAGCGGGCCCCACCTTGATGTTTATGGAGAAATCCATTCCGTCCACTCGGATCCCCACGAAAAACTATCTGGGAAGGCCTGTTTTTGGATCCAAACTGTGGTGTCCCATGAGATTGTAACCCAGCCGTCCATCCTGCGTTTAACCAGAGATTTATGCGTATATACATGCATGAGACCAAAAGGACACCTAGGCGTTGGTCTTAGCCGTATCCTGAGACAGGTGAACGGCTCTGATCATTGAACCAGATGATGAGTGGGCCCCACTACTGAAAAATGGACAGACAGCATTTGTCCACTGTTCCTGCACAAGAAGAGGACGGGTCAGCCCGTCGTTGACCGGGCTGATTGTCCGTTGCATGGCTAGAGCTCTTGTACACAGTGCACACACCATGGTATGGGGTCCACCGTGATGTGTTCGTGAAATCTGCTCCATCCATCTATTTCCTCGTATCTTTTTAACAGTCAAGACCAAAATTGAAGCATATCTAGATTGTAGGTAGGCCCAGACTCTATATTTTAGGGGCTAATCAGTCAGTTTAGCCACTTCCACAGGGATCCAGGATCTAAAATTCGACGTGTACGGTTCATTTAGGGTCCTCAAGCCAGATATAAAATTTTGAGCCGAACGGACGGTTGGAACCCTGTGGTCTTGTATTCTGGCTGTAATTTTGGCCATTTGAGCTTCAGTTTCTTAATTTTCTCGGATCTCTGATGTGTAAATCCATTGATCTTGGTCCCCTGGAGTTCTTCTCTTGCCTTTGGTGTCATCAAAGCGTTAAATCCATGCTTTAAGCACCCTTTTTCAGTCCACGCTCGTAAATACACTTTGCATCACAAACACGATTAAATGGAGCCATCAAACGGTATTATGCTTGTAAATGCAGGCAATAACTCGGGTCTAATATGTAATATTTGACCCTCAACACAACCTCCAACCAGCATTTTGCTAATCCCGAGCAAAGTATACGAAATAAGTTGAGACTTACAGGATGATTTTCATAAACTCGAGTGATTTGCAAAGTAATCCAGCTCAGCACAACCTCCAACCAGCATTTTGCTAATCCCGAGCAAAGTATACGAAATAAGTTGAGACTTACAGGATGATTTTCATAAACTCGAGTGATTTGCAAAGTAATCCAGATACGAAAATTCTAAGATTCATGAATGTTGGGTATTACTTTCTCCCGGACTCAAGCGCTCAGTAAACTTCATAGTAAAGTTCGAAGAATTAATCCATCAATCAGAAAAATTCTAAACTTTAAGTTCCATGAGTATATAGTATAATCTCGGCTTATCAACATTAAGATTCAATTCATTATTTCATGATATCATTGGTAACTATAAGAGCATTCAGGACACTCAGAACCTAAACTAAAACGTGCCTCATAGTTCATTCTTTTTCTTCTTCCAGCTTTCAATTTTTTCATTAAAAGTAATGCTAAGAAGGGGAATTAAATCTTTGCCTATAGGGAGCAAAGCTATGGTGAAGACCGTACATCCAACCCTTTTTCATATATCATCCATGGGGAATTAAATCTACACCTATACGGAGCAAACCCATGGTGAAGATTATTCGCCAGGCTTTTCCAAAGGTATCTGCTTTTTTTTTTTTATAGGTATTTTCTTTTTCTTCAATTGATCATGATAGGAAGATTTTTCAGGCGAGTTCCTTACATGCTTAGTGATTACCAAGTTAACCCTTCAATATCAAACTGAAACCTTAGTGTGAAAGCGAGATGTAACATATGAAATCATGACTTAATCAATGTTTAAAACTTCTAATCATAGATTAATACTTCAGATTTAATTGTGAAATCTAATAGTTAACTGAATTCAAGAGTCGTAAATTACCAACATCACTTATCTTGTAATTCTAAATCTAAGATGGTCGTCAAAATCACTTCGAATTCACAAAAATTTCAGAAAAAATTTTTAAAATTTTTTCACAAATTTTTGCTTAAGACTAAGAAAACACTGATTAGGTTAGATGGTTTTATGCCATTAGGTTAGTTTGCTTCTTACATTATTTTATGATAGTTTGCTTTCATGTCTTCACTCTCGTGTTGATCAGCTTTCATACTGCTATCTCTTGGAAAATCTCTCTCTCAAGTCGTTATCCAGGTACTATCTTCCCATCACTTTTCCTTTATTTCGTTGTCTCATGTGCATTACATGTTTATATCTCTTACCTAATCTCCCACCCCCAACCTAAAATCTACATTGTCGTTAATGTAAGAGATGTAAACATGTAATGCACATGAGACAACGAAAGTAAAGGAAAGGTGATGAGAAGATAGTGCTTGGATAACGACTCGAGAGAGAGATTTTTCAAGAGATAATAGTATGAAAGCCGGTCAGCACGAGAGTGAAGACATGAAAGCAAACTATCTTAAAATAATGCAGGAAGCAAACTAACCTAATGGCATAAAACCATCTAACTTAGAACAACAAAAAGAAAACTACCCTAGTCCTATGAAAGAAGGGAAAAAATACTCAATCAGGTTGCAAGGTTCCTCTTCTGGCCAATATCGTGATAAGTTTCTCAGTAAGTTCCTCAACAGGATCATCCAAAATCCCTTTTTGTAGTAGGCTTGGGCTCCCTGGAGCATGTCTTTCCAGAGAAACTTATGTACCTCATTAAAAATTTATCGTTGATTCGCCTGAGGTATCTAAGGTATATATGATTCACCTGTATCAGAAAAAGTTTCAAAGTTAGTATCCTATGGTGAATCAGAGACTTCATGTAGATCAAATTAAGAAAAAATTTCAGGAAGTGATGTAGTCTCAACGCATTCCGAAGTAGCAGACTTCGGTTCAATTTTCAGTGTTGAGGGTCAAATATTACATATTAGACCCTAGTTATTACCTGGATTTACGAACATTATACCGTTTAACGTCCGGTTTTAATCGTGTTTTGTTGCAGGGTGTGATTAGGAGAGTTGACTGAAAAAGGATGCCAAAAGCTTGGATTTAAGGTTCTGATGATCACCAGGGCAAGGGACGAACTCCAGGGGCTAAAATTGACAAATATACACGTCAGAGACCCGAGAAAATCGAGAAACTGAAGTTCAAGTGGCCTGAAAGTTAGACAGAATGCAAGATCATGGGGTTTCTACCATCCGTTTGGTTCGAAACTTCATACATGGTCTGAGGGACATAAATAAACCGTACATGTCAAATTTCAGCCATTGGATCTTGGTGAAAGTGGCTTAACGGACAAATCAGCCCTTAGAATCATGATTCTGGGCCCACCTGATGTTTGGATATGCTTCATCTTCGGTCCCTGCGGTTTAAATGATATGATGGAAAGGAATGGATGAAACGGATTTCCTACACACATCCCTATTGGACCCCATTGACCATGGATGTGCACAGTACACAAGTGCATCGAAATGCACTAAACAAGGAGGCCGGTCAACACTGAGGTTGACCGCACCCTCTTCCTCTCTCACGCAGCCAGCGTCCAGCGAACGGACGCTGGTCACTTAGGTTTTGTTTAGTGGGCCCTATATATTGTCCAAACGGACAATCTAAACCGTTCATTCACTCCCTGGATCAGCCATAATCTATGCCTAGCTAACGGAATTTAAAGACATCATGAAGATTGATTTTTAACCGTTCAAACACAAGTTCGACGGTAGATCAGAAAATCAGGTGGACCACATCAAAAGCAACCTGAAAGCAGTCATTTCTTACTGAAATTCCAAGAGGAATTCGGTGGACGGATTGGATTTCTCAAGTGTCTAAGGAAATGGGCCCCACAAGTGCCACAGCGAAAGAAGTTTTCATTTTAGCGTCCGCGTAATGCACGGCCGCTGGCCGTTTTGCGGAAGCTAGTGGGCCCCACACATGCCCTGTAAGCTCAATCCGAACCATCCACCGTGTAGACGACATTGAATACTTCAAAACCATGTTATCACTTTTCACCCATGCGTGCACACGTGTGCGTTACAGAGACCACAAAAGGGCTACCCCGGGACATTCAAAATTGATCTTTTAGTGATTTCTTCTCTGAGCTTCGTCAATGGACATTCAAAACTATCCATTCTTGACTGAAATTTTATTCTGAATCCAATGGATGGGGTGGATTTTTCAGAAAATGCTTCTGTGGGGCCCACCGATCACAACAGCGAAATGGTGGGAAAGGTTTCGCACATCCGTGAAAATTGACTTTTTCAGGCGATTTTGGCCACCATCTTTGATCATATGGCAGATCTGAACTGTCTATCATGTAGAGGACCCAATAAAATCCTAAGGGACGGTGTTTCTTTGGAATTTGAGCGAGGAAAGTGGCGTGTTTTGAGGCACCGAACTTGACTGCGAAAAAAGCTTTCAATGGGCATGCATAGCTTTTCAAATCTGATTTTCACCACTCCAGCAGCTATATAAGGAGGTTTTGGACGTGGGGAGCATTCATTCAGGTCTGGGGAGGAAGATTCAGAGCTGGGAAGGAAGGCTCAGGTCGGACGTCTGTAAGAGAGAGAGTTGAGTTTGTTTATTTATTTTATTTTTATTTTGAGATATCTAGCCTATTCATGTTGGACTAAACCTCCTAGCTAGGGATAGGAGGTGAAGCTTGTAGTGAGATGGAGAGTTTAATTTATGAATTTTTTATTAATTGAATTAATGTTGATGCTAGTTTAATTAATGGCATGTTTTAGTCTTTAATGGTCTGTTGTGACTAAAATTACAATGGGTCTGCAATGACTTTAATTATGTCCTTCTACTTTTATGTTTATGACGTCAGGACGTCCTGTTGTTCACCATAGTCTCCTGGGCATGGTTGGATGACGGTACCCTTCCTAACTTTCATACATGTGATTGGTTGGTAATTAGTTTAATTCTGTTGTTTACCATAGTCTCTTGGGCATGGTTTGGTGATGAAATCCATTCTAATTCATATACCTTTCATCTCTTGAAAACTAGATCAATGACAGTTCAGTAAATTCTATTATTCATGAAACAAGCATAAGATCTCCCTGATCTCTACAAGTGGATCCTCTGAATCCCTAGTTTCCTATCTTTGATTTCTCCTATAAATTTTAGATTAATATTTTCATCATTATTCCTCATATTACATTCAGTTTAGATTTCATCTTAGCCTAGTTTCATTTATATTTGATTTTAGATAACGTACGAGTTTCAGTCCCTTGGGATTCGACCTCGGTCTTACCGAGTTATTACTACATCATAACCCTGCACTTGGGGAGTGAACAAGTTTTTGGTGCCGTTGCCGGGGACTGACGGCTACGTTTTTCTGAAATTAATTAGTTTTAAGATTAGTTTAAGATTAGGATTTTTACTAACTTTAGTTTTAGGTTTAGATTTTCCTGATTTTTTTTAGGAATTAACCTAACTTTCCTGTTTTGTAGGATTCTGAGATAGAAACTTCTGATTTGGTGATATCTTCTTTATTCTTTATATTTTTAGAATTAGAGTTTTTAGAAATTTCTAATCTTAGACTAACTGTTTTAGAAACTAACTTGTTTTGTTTTCTTCTGTAGGATCTTAACATAGGAACTTCTTATTTGGTAACATCCTTCTAGCTTCTTCTCTTACTTTCTATATTGCTATAGGACTTTTCTTTTGTTCTAGGATTAGACTTAGAGTCAGGGTTCTACCATGGAATCGTGGGTGCGTGCATACGCTGAGATGGATAGGAGATATTGGGGAATGCCTGATGGTTGTGGAATTCAACGTATACCTCAAGATTTTTCTCCATCACAAACAGACATTGAGAACCGAGCAGAACGTTATCTTCCATCGGTTAATAGGGCTGTATACGATCGTAATTATGGGAATGAGGATTATTATCAGCCATCATATTCTCCCATATATGATCAGTATGACTATAACCAGTGGAAACATCAAAGTTGGAAAGATGAACCAACAACATGTTATAAGGATTATCCTCTTGGATACCCTAACATTGAGATCCAACCAGAAACGATACAGGAAAATTTAATTAAGCATAACATGGAGTGGTTTGCGGAATTCAGAAAAGCAATGAGAGGACTCAATACGCGCCTTGATAGGATAGAGGAGGCTCGGTCATCCCAGCCACGACCCAATCCAGAAATACAATGCAAGGAAAGTGATCCGCATTCACTTTTGAAAGAATCTGGAATTTGGAATGAGGAGTTGGATTCCGTTAATGAGCATGTGGTTCAATTTTCTGATGAGTTGATCTCGATGACTGTTCGAAAGAATGGTGAAGATACATGGGTGTCTTTTAAATATAATGATGATGGCACACTTCAATCACATGACACACTAGATTCTAATGATGAAGAAGATGTTAGTTTATGCGAACCTCAACCCATTCTAGGTGAAGAATATGAGGAAAGTGATTCCATCCCAAGTGTGCACTGCACTGAACCAAAATATGATGAGTACTGAGATGACGATCCTGAATGTGTAACCACAATTCCCCTGAAATTAACCTCAACATTCAGCTCCTCCTCCCCTAATGGTAAACATTTAGGATCTGTGAAAGAAGGGGCTTCAGAATAAGGGTTTTCTCGGTCAGTGATGACTACCGAGATGTTGTCTTGCAAGGTATTCACTATGTCTCTTATCATGAGATCATTTGAATCTAAAAAGTGTGCCAAGAAATCGTCCAAAGAGTTGGAAAATTCAGTTGAGCGTGAATTATGTTTCATATTAGAGCTCGTTATGATCTGCCCAAGGAATCCATCATTTTTAAAGGTAAATAAAGGTGTGCTCTCTTGCTCCAGCCCTGTACAGACAGATTGAGGGTCAGTATATGGAGCATTGATGTGCGGACTTTGTTCATTGATACTACTCAGAAGAGGCATTAAATCGTCAACATTCAACAGTTCAGATGGTGGCTTCAACTGGGTGGTTTCAAAATCCAGAGTCAAATCAAGTCACTCGTCCATCTCCCGAATCATATCATCATTCAATTCAGGGGAGTGGTCCTGTAAGACCCGTATCTTGGTTCGTACCTTTCCGTACACTTCCGCGGTCTTACCGGTCGAATTCCGGCAACTTTCGACCCTTAACGGATATCGACACGCGACCCGGATTCATGTACCGACAACCCGAGTCGACTCAACCCGAGACCAATACCATAGCGACCGCGCTGTCGTTGCGGTTCCGATACCGCGACTCGCGCGCCAAGGCGATACCCTGATCAAGAGATATGAGCCAACGTTCGGTGCGAGAAAACGCTGCGCGTTGCGAAAACCAAGGGAATCTCAACGATGTGTCACATCAATCACATCAATCCCATCAATCAATCACCCATCAACCCATCAAAGGTCAAGTACACATCACTTCCATCCCTTTTCCCAAGCAACCACCAAAGTCTTCTCAACCCATACCTTTCTTACACAAAAAGCCACAAAAGTCTTCCTAACCCATACCTTTCTTACACAACCATCACTCACCCATCCATCCATCACTCTCTCTCTCTCCCTTTACATCACTCTCTCTCTTTCTCTCTTTCTCATTCCAAAATTCCAAAGCAACAAAGGAAATCCAAGAGTCCCATACGTATGGAATTTCTTCAAAATCCCTAAGCTCCAAGTGGCCCACCTTCCTACCCCAAAATCTCCCATCTCAACCCTCCATTCTTCATCCTAACCGTTGAAGTTGAAGCCAAGGTGCCAAGGAACCCCTAGGAGCGAGAAGATCGGACGGTGGGTGCTTCTATAGGGTAGTTTTTATTGTTTTTATGGTGGACCAAGTGAGACTCACCGATCCATGGTGTGGATCTCACTTGGGACCCTTATTTGTGGCCGATGGACCACTTGGATCATCATGATCGTTCCATGATGGGGCCAATCTCCATGGACCCCATCGTGATGTTTATTTTCACTTAGAAAGGTCATCTAGACCGTCAATATCGGTGCAGAATGGATCTCCACCGTTGATTTACATTTCTAATGGTCCCATGTGCAAGGGATCCATTTATTGTATGTTTCATTGCAAGGGAGGGCCCATAAGGACGGGGACCCTCCATCACAAGCCGTGTCCCACTCTCCATGTCTCTCTCTCTATTTTATTTTATTTTATTTTATTTATTGTAAAAAGGATGGTGTGGCCCACTTGAATGGATCCCATCTTGATGTATGTATTTTATTCAAGTGGGGCCCACCTTAGATGTTATTTCCATGCCGCCCATCATGTGGTGGCCCACTTCATCAGGCCCACCACAAGTATTTTATTTTTTTTAGCCAGCCGTCCAGCGTCCTAGACGCTGGACGTTTCTTAGGAAGTGAGATAAAGAAGAAAAAAAAAGAAAGGAAAAAGGGACCTTTTTGGTGGCCCACTTGTATAGGCCCCACCTTGATGTTTTTGTCCTATCCAAGCCGTCCATCCTCTTACCCACGGCATTCTAGCCGTTGGGTAGAAGTTTGGAGCTGATCCAATCACCTGGTGGGCCATAGCGTTGAATGTTGCGCCCTTACCATTCAGTCTCCATTTTCTTATTTTATTTCACCTACAAGCATCAAAAAAATTCGAACTCTGGACCCGTTCCGACTGTTGCGAGCCACTGATCGTAATGGTCGGGACGGATCTTGGTGCAGCGGGCCCCACGCACGAAAAACCACGAGAAAACAATTTTTTTCAAAATTTTAAAAATGGGTGAGAAGAGGCTCTGCCTCCTTTGACGACGCCCAGCGCCTGCACGCAGGCGCGTGCGGCCTGGCGACGGGCGGGCGGACGCCGTGGACCCACGGCTCCAGCCGTGGGCCCCACCTTGATGTTTTTGTGATATTCAAACCGTTCATCAGGTGGGCCACCCTCTAAAGTGGCCCCCTTCCAAAAATGGGACTGATCCAATACTCAGGTGGCCCACACTATAGGAAACAGTGTGAATGAGCATCCACCTTTGAAACTTTTCCTGGGGTCCACAGAAGTGTTGGATCAAGCTGAAATTTTATGCTTTCCCTTCATCCAGGTTGGGCGACCTTATGAATGGGTTGGATGGCAATTAAACATTTTAGAGTGGGCCCCACATGGGACCCACATTGATGTATATATAGTAGCCCACCGTCCAGGCGGACGGTGGCACCCACCTGACGTTCGGGCTGCCTCCACCGTCCACGGACGGTGGGGCCCTGTGTATAGGATGTGCACTATCCGCACTGTCCACTGGACAGTGGGACCCACCATGATGCATGAAACGCATCCATACCGTCCATCCACTTAACATATAAGGCCTATGGGTTAAGCCTCTTTGGACTGTAAAAAGGGCGATGGGTTAGGCCCATTTGATTTATAAAATGCTAATGGACTGGGCCCATTTGATCTATTTGAGGCCTAAGAATTTGGGCCCACTTGATACGTAAAGCCTATGGGCTTGGGCTCACTTATTATTTAAGCTTATGGGCTAGGCCCATTTGATCCATTAAAGGCCCAAGAACTTAAGCCCATTTGGCGTGTTGCAAGTCCATGAGACTAGGCCCTTTCGATGTACTTCAAGGACCATGTACTTGGACCCGTTTATTGAAATTTTAAAGTCTATGGGAGCAGGGCATTTGATATGTTGTAAGGCCCATGGGACTAACCCATTTGATTGTAAAAAGGGTCCATGGGATTAGGGCCACTGGATTTAATTGAGGCTCATGGGATAGGCTCATTTGATTTGCTTAAGGCCTAGGAATTTAGGCCCATTTGACTCATGTTAGGTCTATGGGTTGAGGCCCACTTGACCTACATGTGGGATCCCAATTGGTAGGGCCCTTTTGACGCATATTAGACCCATATGGCTAGGTCCAATTGATGCAATTCAAGCCCATGGGTTTGACCCATTGCAATGCACTTAAGGCCCATTGGTTTGGCCCATTTATGTGGCCCATCTGATGAATGAGAGCCCATAGGATATGGCCCATTTGATGTATATATAAGGTCCAATGGGGACAACTTACGGTCCATTGCAATGTGTAAATCCATTACAGACTAAGTGTTGATGTTTACAAAGATCGTGCCTTGGGAGCAATGTTGGTTTGACGTCCACATTGCGAGTGTAATGTTGGTTGGATGTCCACGTTACGACTCTCCTTAGGGCCCATTACCGGCCGTACTTGCCGTGTATAGGCCATCCAGGTCCGTCTGCATTGTTAAATAGTTCATTCCATTATAACATGTTTAGTATAGTTTCATGACTCATGATCATACGCATCATATGTATGCTTGATATGAGGACGGACTGATCATAGTAATTGCCTTCGGGCAGGTTGTTTATGGGCTCCCGGTTAGGCAGTGTTGCCCTACATGAGCACACGGTATGCGCAGGGTTGGTTGCATGACTGGATAGCGTGATTCATGCATTCCGCATTTGTGTGACATGGTTGTTGTACGCCCTAGCGACATCAGGGCCGTAGCCTCCACAGACACATCGTGGTTGGCAGGATTGGATACCGGAAATCTTGTTCTACATGGGGTACTATAGATATCCCTGGGTGAAAGTCCCTAAACCCTTATGGTACCAAGAGGTTGCTCCAACGTCTAGACCGAGTGGGTAGATGAGCGTTGAGTGCCGATTACCAGACGGTTACGCTCTCCACTGTGTCGTGGTCGGTTGGAAGGGGGTGCGGCCTTACCCGCCCGAGAGTAGGGGGCAATGCTAGGCTGAGTCTGACCAGCTCGAGGAATGGGTCCGCTATCGACGAGTCGCGCCCGATATTGGCAGACGGATAGTGAGGTCTCTTCCACTTACCTTATTGTGCGCGATGTGGCGGCAATCTGGTTTAGAGTGTACTAGACCCCGGTGATATTCCATACTCTGAGCTGTACTGATATGTGGACATTGATGAGTATCTGTATGCTTGAGTTGCATTGTACATTGCATGGCCTTGGGATGGCCGATACCGTTCATGTCTTGCATTGCATAGCCTTGGTACGGCTCATGACGTTTTGGTTCCATCTGCATATTCCGCATTACTCTGACATTGCATTCATATTATTACCTTGTGCACACACTTTCACCACCCTCTAAGCTTGCTGTAAGCTTATGCACGACCGTTGCGTGCAGGTGACGTTGGACTGCAGCAGCGTTGAGGCAGGAGCGCGTTGCTGATCATTTTGGAGTTTTCTGTTATTTACCATTGTATTTCCCTTTATGCTCATTGTACTTGTAAAATTTTTTTATCATAGTGGAAATGTAATGGAGTGCTTGGTTGTTGTTTGTGGGTTATGCCTTTGGTTATGCTTATTACGAATCAAACTGATATTTAAAATCCTCCTTGTAGCATCCCAGGATCGGAACCTGGCGAATGGGAGCTAGGAGCCGAGAATGGGGTTCTACGGAGGCTGTCGGTGCCGGATTCGGCGATCGGGAATTTTGTGAGCCCGGTTTCCGAGTTTGGGGCGTGACAGGTCCAAACTTATCTCACAAGAGATAGAAGGGTCGGTTGTAAGGAGTTCATCCACTTTTAGATCAGACATGTCAGGTGAGTAGAGTAGCTCATTATGACTGTTCTCTTCGGGTACTTCTAGATTATTGACTTGGACCAAACTTAAGATTAATTTCAGGGGAACTGTGGCTGTACATTCAGGATCGTTATCCCAATACTTATCATATTCTAGTTCAGTGCAGTGCACATTTGGGATGAGATCACTTTCCTCACATTCTACATCTAGAATGGGTTAAGGTTCGTATAAACTAACCTCTTCTTCATCATTGGAATCTAGTGTATCCAGTGAGGGAAGTGTGTTATCATCATTATATTTGAAAGACACCCATGTCTCTTCCCCATTCTTTTAAATAGTCATCGAGATTGACTTTTAAGAAAAATTGAACCACATTCTCATTAATGGAATCCAACTCCTCATTTGTAATTCCATAGTTCTTCGAAAGCGAGTTAGGATCACTTTTCTCGCATTGCATTTCTGTAATGAATTGTTGCTAGGATAACTGAGCCTCCGCTACCTTATCAAGGCGCGAATTAAGCGCTTCCAACGATTTTCTCATTTCCGCAAGACAGGCCAGGCTACACTGAATTGAATCCTTTTGGATCGTTTCTGGTTGAAATTTAAAGGTAGAGGATTTAAGAGAATCATCACTTGAAATAAGTGTTCCCAAAGTTTTAATACTTTCTGCAAAACAGGCCAAGTTATGCTGAAATGAATCCTCTTGGATTGTTTCTGGTTGGATATCAATGGTAGGGTATCTAAGAGGGTAATCATTATAACATGTTGTTGGTTCATTTTCTCAATTTTGATATTTCCACTGGTTATAATCATATTGATCATATATGGGAGAATGTGATGGTTGATAATAATCCTCATTCCCATAATTACGATCGTATACGACCTATTAACCGATGGAACAAAACATTTTAGTCAGTTCTCAATATCTGTTCTCAATGGAAAAAAAATCTTGAGGTATACGTTGAATTCCACAACCCTTAGGCATTCCCTAATATCTCCTATCCATCTCAGCATATGCACGTACCCACGCTTCCATGGTAGAACCCTAACTCTGAGTCTAATCTTATAAGAAAGTAAAATCCTACAGTAATATAGAAAGTAAGAGGAGAAGTTAGAAAGATGTTACCAGACTAGAGATTCCTATATTAAGATCCTGCAAAATAAAACAAAACAAGTTAGTTTCTAAAAATAGTAAGTCTACGATTAGAAAATTTTTAAAAATAAAACCCTTAATTCTAAAAATAGAAAAATAAAAAAATTAGAAAGATACCATCAAATTAGAAGTTTCTATCTAAGAACCCTACAAAAGAGGAAAGACAGGTTAGTTTTTAAAAATCAGGAAAATCTAAACCTAAAATTAAAACCTAATCTTAAACTAATCCTAAAACCAATTAATTTCAGAGAATCGTAACCGTCAGTCCCTGGCAACAGCGCCAAAAACTTGTTCACTCCCCAAGTGCAGGGTTGTGATGTAGTAATAAACTCGGTAAGACCGATGTCGAATCCCAAGGGACTGAAACCTGTACGTTATCTAAAACTAAGTAGAACTAGAACTAGACTAAGATGAAATCTGAATCGAGTGTTTTTAAGAGAATAATGGTGAATAATTCACTAAAATCTAAAGAATTTAGAGGAAAGGAAACTAGGGATTCAGAGGATCCACTTGTAGATATCAGAGAGATCTTACGCCTGCTTTAAGAATCATGGAATTTAAACTGAACTTACTTGATATAGTTTTCAAGAGATGAAAGGTATATAAATTAGAATAGATTCCATCATCAAACCATGCCCAGGAGACAAAGTAAACAACAGAATTAAACTAATTACCAACCAATCACATGTGTGAAGGTTAGGAAGGGTACCGTCATCCGACAATGCCTCGGAGACGATGGTGAACAATAGGGCTTCCTGACGTCATAAACATAAAGGAAAGAAACATGCTCAAAGCTATCGTAGACCCATTGTAATTTTAGTCACAACAGACCATTAAAAACTAAAACATTCCCGTTAATAAACTAAAATCCACATCAGTTCATTTAAACAAAGGCACATGCAAAAGATTCTCCCATCATGCTACAAGCTTCACCTCTTAGCCTTAGCTATGAGGTTTAGCCACACATGAGCATGATGAAGCTAAATCTCAAAAGAAAAGAAAAGAAAAGAAAAAGAAGAAAAATAAAAATAAAAACAGGAAAACAAAAATAAACTCCTCTCCTGTGCTTCACGTCCCTGCCATCCCACTTCCTTCTTCCTCCTCCCTGACGTCTCCTTTTTACAAGCTGATGGAAGTCAGTGAAGGCTCCTCTCCGCAACATGAGACTCTGCATAATCTGTTTAATTTACGCAACCACACAGTTAGTCAGCGCAAAACTTTCTTTACACAGCAAAACCTAATGCAGACAACTCCGTTTTCCTTTCTTTCCTTCTAAAGAACAAACATCCCCTAGGACAGTTTTTGATGGTCTACATGATGGACGGTCTGGATTACCAATCTGATCACGGCCTGTGGCCCAAAAGTGCCTAAAAATTTTGGGCACGTCTAGGATGTGCGTAAGCTTGCGCGATTCTTGCACTGTTGAAGTCAGTGGGGCCCATTGTAGCTGTCCTTTGCGAAATCCACCCCGTCCAATGTGTTACTATTGAAAAACCAGTCAAGAATGATTGGTTTTTTTTAGATTCAGTGTGGCCCATTGGATTTCTTAGACTGTCGTCTGAATTACGTTTGCATGGTGAAAAATCGATCATGCTTCTCTTCTTTAATTCAGACAGCTAGGTCTTGATGAGAGGGCCCGTGGGCTCCTGATGGACGGTCCGGATTATGCTGAGGATGCATGATGATGGGCCACAAAAATCTACCGCAAGTTCTGTTGAGAAACAGAGCTTTGCAAACCTTTCTGTGATGATCGGCGGGCCCCACCTTGATGTTTATGGAGAAATCCATTCCATCCACTGGGATCCCCACAGAAAACCATCTGGGAAGGCCCGTTTTTGGATCCAAACTATGGTGTCCCATGAGATTGTAACCAAGTCGTCCATCCTGCGTTTAACCAGAGATTTATGCGTATATACATGCATGGGACCAAAGGATACCGAGGCGTTGGTCTTAGCCGTATCCTGAGACAGGTGAACGGCTCTGATCATTGAACAGATGATGAGTGGGCCCCACCAAAAGGACACCTAGGCGTTGGTCTTAGCCGTGCACCCGTCTTGTTCCTGCGCAAGAAGAGGACGAGTCAGCTCATCTTTGACTGGGCTGACCGTCCGGTGCACGGCTAGAGCTCTTGTACACAGTGCACACGCACCATGGTATGGGGTCCACCGTGATGTGTTCGAGAAATCTGCTCCATCCATCTATTTCCTCGTATCTTTTTAATAGTCGGGACCAAAATTGAAGCATATCCAGATTGCAGGTAGGCCTAGACTCCAGATTTCAAGGGCTGATCAGTCAGTTTACCCACTTCCATAAGGATCCAGGATCTAAAATTCGACATGTACGGTTCATTTAGGGTTCTCAAGTTAGATATAAAATTTCGAGCTGAACGGATGGTGGGAACCCTATGATCGTGCATTTTGACTGTCATTCAGGCTATTTGAGCTTCAGTTTCTTGATTTTCTCAGATCTCTGGCATGTAAATCCGTCTATCTTGGTCCCCTGGACTCCGTCCCTTACCTTTGGTGTCATTAGGGCGTTAAATCCATGCTTTAAGCACCATTTTTCAGTTCATGCTCGTAAATACACTCTGTATCACAAACAAGATTAAATCGAGCCATTAAATGGTATGGTGCTTGTAAATCTAGGCAATAACTAGGGTCTAATATGCAATATTTGACCCTCAACATGTGGGGTCCACTGAGATGTATTCGGGAAATCTACTTCATCCAACCTGTTTTCCATATAATTTAAAGGTTTGGGACCAAAATTGAAGCATTTCCAAATACTAGGCAAGCCCCAAATTAAGATTTTAGGGGCTTATCTGTCCGTTGGGCCACTTTCAAAAGGATTCAATGACTGAAATTTGACGTGTATGGTTAATTTATGGTCCTTAGGCCATATATGAAGTTTCAAGTTAAACGGATGGTGAAAACCCTGTAATCTTGCATTCTGGACAATTTTCGGGCCCGTTTAACGGGAGTAGCATAATTTTCTCGAATGTCTGGTGTGTGATTTCTTTGATCTCGGTCCCCTAGGGTCCGTCCCTTACCTTGGTGACTTTAGAGCATCAAATCCATACTTTTAGTACCCTTTTTTAGTTTAGGCTCCTAAATACACATTACATCACAAATACGATTAAAATAGGGCATTAAACAGTATCATGTTCGCAAAATCAAGTAATAATTGCGGTCTAATATGCAATATTTAATCCTCAACACTAATCATGGTAAGGTCATCGCCTAACTGTGTGTTGGGCCGCACATGTTAAGAATGCCTATAAAATGAACTCCATTACATTATTATAATTGATTGATTTCAACTTTGACATTAAATAATTACTTATATTGTTTAAAATAACCAGATATGTGGTTTGACTTGAAGACCATGACCTTTGGTGGGCGCCAAATATTAATAACGTATAAAAATGAGCTCCACTACAGGATCATGTCTAATAGATTAAATCATTTGTGTTTTCCATATCTTGTATTATGTTATAATCATGTAAGTGATAAATCTATCTTAGGCATTAGTGCGAAGGTATGCCCCTTATAAAATTAACCATGCATTTAGAGATCTTATTCATTAAGTGTAAATATGAATTAAAGACTTTATAAATCTAGATCTAGACTTTTAAATTTAGAGAAAAGATCATAATAATGATTTGGATCGTTAAATTGATGATCGGGTCCAATCCAACCGTTAATCAAAGGTTTAATAACCAATTAAGGGATTATATTTAAGAAAATTAAAAATCTATTTGATCTAATGTTAGATCGAATCATATGATCAAAGATCAATTAGGACCATTAGACCAATATCGTGAAAAATAAGGAAATAAATGGTATGATGAGATGGATTTTAATATCCACATCTTAATTCAAACTTAACAAATATTAATACCTTTAATTTACGATTAGAAACATGGTAAATGAACTATCTACGGCTCAAACTTAAAAAATTAGGAACTTAATTAATTGATTTAGTGGAATAATATAACAATCTTAAAATCTTATTCATTTTTGCAAGTGTTTTAAAAAGATGGACACTAAATAATTTAGAAATTAACTTGATGATTGTATTCTAGTTATAAAATAAACAAAAAAAAAATTCTATGGATCGTAGATCCGAGTACAGTTATCAGGTCCATAAATAAATGATCAAAAGGCCAAAATGGTCGAACAAATAATGAACGTTATCGGTAAATAATCACTATCACGGATGAATTTTTTCACATGCATTGTATAACATTACATGCTTACTTTTGCTTAACTTTTATAATTTGTTAATATTTGTTTAAGTATGTAACTCTTTTATATTTAATGTGTTATTATAAAAACATCCGACAACTTGGAATCGAGTTATCCCTTAAATTCTTGGTCAAAGTTCCTAATGAAACCCAAGTTGGTACCAACAGGGCCTCCTCCTTAAACTATGGTTGAGACCGGAGAATGAGTTTGGCTATCTCTAGAGTAAGTCACTCAATGTAAGACTATACAATTACATACGGTACATGAGATACCTCAAGCCAGTATTTGTGTAGTATGTGAGTAAACTCCTACATGTGTTGTGCTTGTATGAATCTTAGTTGGATGGGTGTTGGTAGGTCGAACGCTGTGCGCAACTATGACCCTGATTGTTCATTAAAGAAAATATTTATGTGATAATGTGGCCTAGTAAGATTCTTGTATAAGCACTTATAATATTCTTATATTGTGAATTCATGTGTACAACTTATTATTGGGCCATTATTAGATCATTTTGTTAATTGAAAAATCATACAGGACAGAGAAATGAACTAGAGTCTTCACGTGTGAAGTAATGACTTTGAGATACGTGCTCTTGAAGATTTGTTATGACGTGCAAAAGAATTTTTCATTTTATATTTATCGCTTTAAATAATAATATATGAATGTGGACTGAATATCAGCCAGTAAATAATTGATATTGTTAACTGGATGCACGATGATTAATTAAGTTTATTATTTGTAATTATTATCATGATTATGTGTATAATATTACCCTCTCCTTCTTGAGTCATACCTTCAACTCGGCAACTGAGTCAAGCGAACTTAGGTTACCAGAGCCGGGGTGGAACAAGCTCCATTTTTTTCCATTACTCATTAGTGCACTACTACTTTCAACATGGATTGTAGTTCCTCTTAAACATCTTAGTTTATCTCATCATCAATCTCATTGCCGTTAGGTGATTATTCATTAAGTTTTTTGTAAGTGTATTCACAATAAACAGCATTATAATTGCAATTTCAGTTTTCTTACTTAGTTAAATCTTCTATCCTTATCATATTACTTTTGAATGCCGGTCACTATCAAGGTTTTTCAAAAGTTCATTTGATCCGGAAGTAAATAAAACTCATATAAGGATGACCTATATTCTTTCAATGATTGCCTGATATCACATGATCGATGGCTAAATCGATGACAAATCCTCAGAGGATATTGGTTTTGTGGTCTATCTTGGTGCCTAGGTCAATGGAGTTTTGTTCGAACCAAGCCACAACTAACCCTGGCACACCAAGCATAACACGAACCTAATGGACAACCTGATGGACAAACCACTGTCGAAGCTTCCTTGTGCAACTAGGATCACCACAGCTCATAGTGCTACTAAAATGGATTACTTCTCAGGTTTTGTAGGCTACCATAAAAAATCACTCTGATCGGTTGATCCAATCCATCCATGATTTGGCCTTTATTTCCCAGCCATCTTTTTCTGATCATAGATGGGATGGTTTGGATTGCATAATAAGAATGATCCTGAACAATCCGTGATACATCCCAAAACATGCAATCCTTTACAATAATGAGCAATCCATGATTCATCGATCCCAATAGATGCGTCTATCAAGTTGTTGGATTGGCACTATTTTTGTGCAAATAATTTTGACCGTCAATGTTAATTGCAATTGATTAGATGGTTAATAACGTTAGATCAGAGTGTTGTTTGCGTGGCAATCAATGGATTGGATTTTCAAGTGTCACAATGCAACTAGGAGCACTAAAATCACTGGAGCTTTACACGAGAAAAAATCAGAAACGTGCATCTATAACCTCCACCGACAAACACGTACACGCATTGAAGCTCGAACAAAATACGTAGTACATGCATTATGCATGGAACATGCTGACGAATGCTTATTGAAGCCGTACATATGCACGAGTGGAATGCAAGAGTTCACATGTGGAAATCCATGCCATCCATCAGGTGGCCCTGACTGCAAGTGTTCCATGGTCCCAAAAGTCCAATCGATTCTGTGCTCAGGTGGGTAACGTTTGAACAACACAATGATCAGATAAAATCAACATTCGTGGCCCACCTGGTAAGTGGTTCCTCGTGATTTTTCCGGTAGGAGTGCCTCATGTAATGCACTCCTAGATCACGTACACGCATGCTCCGAATGTCTGGCACGTGTTGCTGTGAGGCTACAAATGGTATCACGTGCACGCGCATGAAATTTGTACAAAATCTGCCTGGTGTAGAAAACTGCAGTCAGAGAAATATGTTCAAAATAGGAGAAAGGAAAGTTGAAAGTCCCTACTCCGTTTACTGTATGAAGGATACAATGCAGAGAAACACTCCAGTCACTTGATCCCATGGCATGGTTGTACGTAAATACTGATGAATATTTTGTTGTAGACTTATTTAATAAACCTATCTAAACCATATGGCCCACTGCTCGGCTGCCACAGCCCACACAATTGTTGCAGTGGCCCACACGTTGATTAGACCTGACAGAAAAGAAGTTTCTCTGAATCACGCGTTGGTAGTAGGTCCCACCTCTATTCAAACTTTTTTTTTTTTGGGAAAAAGAAAACTTATTTACAAGAGGAAGGAGGGGATACAAACTCAGAAGACACGTTCCAGTGGCCTGAAGTTACAAGAACCACTTCAGGCAGCTTATTATATAACTCTACAGTTGCCAGACAGGAACTGGGAGGAGTTTTTAATCTCTTAATCTGACCCAAACCCCAACCTGTCGAAAAAGAGAGCCCCTTGAGCAGTCCATGGGCGATCCGATTCTGCCTAGAAGACCCTGCTGGACTGAAATTCGCTGCCTAGCCTAGCCAATGTGAAAGTGGTGGGGGTCCAATAAATATTTAGATCTGCCCCATGAAACGCATCAACAATGGACCCCGCCCTTAAAGGGTCTCAATGGTGGGCACCTCCAATATATACATCAAGGTGGGCCCATCTCTATTGGGAAGTAGGTGCATCACGAGGGGGTCCCTGGAAGATTTCAACGGCGGGTGCCATCATCATTAATGCTTCCTACAGCAGTGGGGCCCACTTGTACTTTGGATCTATCTCATCACTGGGACACTGAAAAAATGGAGAGACGGGAAGTAAAAAACCCATATATCACAGTGAGCCCTGGAATGTTCCAACGGTGGGCCCTACTTTTTCTTTTTTTTTTGGTAGTGTGGTTCACATGTTGGTCCTGGAGGTTTTTAACGGTGGGCATTCGTTGCCTACTGTTTCTAGCAGTGGGCCCACTTGAGAGAGAGAGAGACACGAAGAGAAGTACTTGACAGAGGGCATTGCCACAGTGAGAGAGACGGGGGAGGGCCTATCGTCAGACGGAGAGAGAGAGAGAGAGAGAGAGAGAGAGAGAGAGAGCAGATATGATACATATATATATATATATGATCGGAGAGGCATTGATTTTATATCCCCAAATTTTAAAAATTTGATGGCCCTTCCCTCTTTGTCAAACAACAAACCCAAAAAATGGTATCCGTCGAATAACTAAAAAATTATTCGACAAACCTTGGCCGTCAAATTTGGTTGTTGATTTTATAGCTTTTTCAGGCAGTGGGTGTGTTGTGAAAAATATTGATTAAAAAGTATTTTAAATAAAAAATATATACATGCATATAAAAAATTGTTTGAAAAGCTAACTTTTTTGGTGGTTTGGGAATAGTCTTATATAGAAAAGGAGAGAAGAAAACACCTAGTTTATATATAAGACGTGGAGTATCTTATTATTTGCTTGGTAGATCCTTGGAGTATTGAGACTTGTGTGTCCGAAACATCTGCGAGTGTGTATGCGCTTGAGATCAGGCACAATCTCAAGCTCGGGATCGGGATCGGGCTCGGTGCAACGGTCTGGGCATGTGAGGTAGTGTGGTTGTAAAAGTGCACTTTGCACTTCACACGTACGCATCCTTATCCAAATTGGTAAGAGACGAGTGCGATAGATGCTATGGGTCGATTGACTAGAGTGAAGTGGGTAAATGGTCTGAATGTAACCAGTTACTCTTTTATAAATACTGAAAAATAATCGTTTGAGAGAGGTGTAACTGCACGTGCAGCATTAATCCAGACTATACATAAACTATTGTATGTGGCTAGCCCAACGGTCATAAAATGGTTAGCCAATGAGTCTAAATGGATAGCATGCAGCAGCTCATCCCACATGCATAATGGTCATAAATAACCAAACACTAACTCGTTGCTCACCAACAGTCATAAATGGTCATATGGAATTATGACTTTGCATCAAAACGTCCCTTAATCCTGACCTATATAAACAATGCATAGGTGGTTCATTAGACTCTCACCAACAACTCGAACCACTCTCACATATGACCCAGCAAGAAGAGCAACAGTGACTTCTGATCAAGTCAGCAAGGTTTAATTCAAACCTTAGCTAGCAGTCCTCAAGAAATAAACCAAAGCAATGGTCTAAACCAACTACAATTTCTAATCTTCATTCTAATCTAGAATTTTATTTTTGTTTATCTGCCAAACTAAATTGTGTACACAGAGTTCCTTCATGGTTCTTAGGGTTAGTTTGGGTGGTGGGATTAAAAGGGATGAGGTGGGATGGGATTCATCTGGTCCGGTGCCAATTCTACTCCATGTTTAGGAAGAATGGAAAAGCTTTGAATTACATTAAATGACATTGCATTGGGTCCTGTGCCAATTTCACTCAATGTTTGGGAAGTTGTGTAGGTCCCAACATGATGTGTGGGCTATATCCACACCATCCACCCATTTATCGAGATTATTTTAGAGCATGGGCCAAAAAATTAGATAAATCTAAAGCTCAAGTGGACCCCATCATAGAAAGCAACAGGGAATGAATACTTACTGTTGAAAACTTCTTTGGGGCTACATAAGTTTTGGATTTACCTCATTTTTAGGCCCATGCCATTAAATGAGGTTACAAAACAAATAAATGGTTTAGATATAACACATGTGATATTCTTAGTAATTTCAAATGATGGTGGGTATATCCATTCAATGTACCACCTTATAATCAACAAAGTATGGCATTAATGTTATCCCATGGAAACAGGGAACCATCCCTGCCATGGATAATAATTATATTTTTTGATTCCCATCTTACCTAATCCCACCGCGCAAACTGACCCTTAGTGTTTGTTGAACACAGAATCACATATAGGCTCATTGTATCCTAAAATCGATTTGCCTGCAACCTATTAACATTTTCATCGATTTTCCTGCAATCTATCAGTATTTTCAATCACTTTGATATGAGGTCAATAATTCTTTACGAACAACATGATTACACGTGCCTCAGGCTATCCTTAACATTTCTTTTTCTTTATTATTTTATGGATATTATAAATCTATAATTTTTATTAACAAGGTGGGGGCACCCAAGCCTTGGACCTCTTTGCTGGCATTGTGTTCACTCCCCAAGTGCAGGGTTGTGATGTAGTAATAACTCGGTAAGACCGAGGTCGAATCCCAAGGGACTGAAACTTGTACGTTATCTAAAATTAACCAGAACTAGAACTAGATTAAGATGAAATCTAAACTGAATGTAATTTGAGAAATAATGGTGAAATAATTATATAAACTTGAGAGAAATCAGAAGAAGGGAACTAGGGATTCAGAGGATCCACTTGTAGAGATCAGGGAGATCTTATGCATGTTTCATGGAAATTAACTGAACTGACATTGATCTAGTTTTCAAAGAGATGAAAGGTGTATGAATTAGAATGGATTCCATCACCAAACCATGCCCAAAAGACTATGACAAACAACAGAATTAAGCTAATTATCACCCAATCACATGCATGAAAGTTAGGAAGGGTACCGTCATCCAACCATGCCCAGGAGACTATGGCGAACAACAAGACGTCCTGACGTCATAAACATGAAAAGGAAATAGAAATATTCAAAGCATCGCAGACCCATTGTAATTTCAGTCACAACAGACCATTAAGAACTAAAAATATTCCCATAATAATTAACTAAAATCAAAGTCAATTCATGCATTAAAATTAAAATAAAATCAAATCTCCCATCTCACTACAAGCTTCACCTCTTAGCCCTAGCTAGGAGGATTTAGCCTGCCATGGATGGGCTCAATCCAAATAAATAAAGAGAAAAAGAAAAGGAAAAGAAAAGGGAAAGAAAAAACCAAGTTCCTCTCTCTCTCCTCTGCCCACGTTGAAACCCAAGCTTGAGCCCTCTGTTCTTCCTCCCCAGACCCTGAATGAATGCTCCCCACGTCCTAAACCTCCTTTTATAGCTGCTGGAGTGGTGAAAATCGGATTTGGAAAGCTATGCATGCCCATTGAAAGCTTTTTCGCAGCCAAGTTCAGTGCCTCGAAACACGCCACTTTCCTCGCTCAAATTCCAAAGAAACACCGTCCCTTAGGATTTTATTGGGTCCTCTACATGATAGACGGTTCAGATCTGCCATATGATCAAAGATAGTGGCCCAAAACTGCCTGAAAAAGTCAGTTTTCACGGATGTGCGAAACCTTTCGCACCATTTCGCTGTTGTGATCGGTGGTCCCGACAGAAGCATTTTCTGAAAAATCCACCCCATCCATTGGATTCAGAACGAAATTTCAGTCAAGAATGGGTGGTTTTGAACGTCCATTGACGTGGCTTAGAGAAGAAATCACAAAAAGATCAGTTTTGAACGCTACCGAGCAGCCCTTTTGTGGCCTCTGTATCTCACACATGTACACGCATGGGTGCAAAAGGTCAGCATAGTTTTGTAGTTCTCGAAGCCCTCTACACGGTAGACGGATCAGATCGGACATACAAGCAATGGGTGGGGCCCACTACCATCCGCAAAACGGACGCTGGTCGGTTACGCGACCGTGAAAATTTTCATTTTTTTTTTTTTTTTTTTTTTTAAATTTCTTTTGGTCAAACCGTCTCTGACATTTCCCATGCACGTGTAGTGCACTTGTGCACTATGCACACTCAATCTAAAGTGGGGTCCACTATGATGTTTTTGCAAAATCTGATCCAACCATCTGATTGGTCTCCTCATTTAAGGCGTTGATACCAAATTCGAGGCAATTCCAGATATCAGGTGGGCCCAGAATCAACGATTTATGGGCTGATCTGTCAGTTGGAGCACTTCCCGAGATCTTCAATGGCTGAAATTTTATATGTACGGTTAATTTATGGCCCTTATCTCATGTATGAAGTTTCGAACCAAACGGATGGTGAAAAACATGTGATCTTTCATTCTAGATGAGTTTTAGGCCATTTGAGCTTCAGTTCTTTGATTTTTGCTGATCCCGGGCGTTGATCTTGGTCCCTTGGAGTCTGTATCTTGCCTTTGTGTCATCAGGTTGTTAAATCCATACTTTAAACATTCATTTCAGTCCGTGCTTGCAAATCCACCTTGTAGCACAAACATGATTAACCAGGCCGTTTAAATAGTATCATATACGTAAAATCAGGTAATTACTAGGGTCTGATATGCAATATTTGACCCTCAACACAACCCCCAACCAGTATTTTGCTAGTCCCGAGCAAAATATGCGAAAAACAAGTTGAGAACTATAGGATAATTTCTATGAACTCGAGTGATTTTTTTATTTTTATTTTTAAAAACGATTCAAATACGAGAAATTCTAAAACTCAAGAATGTTGGGCATTAATTCTACTGGACTCAGGTACGTGGTAAACTCATAATCAAGTTCAAGGTATTAATCCATAAATCAGAAAAATGCTAAACATTGAGTTCCATGGGTGTATTGTGTAATCTCAACTTATCACTATTAAGAGGTCCAATCTTCAATTTCATGATATCATTGGTAACTAATAGAGCATTCAGGACACCTAAAATTTTTCTTACAGATCATCTTTTCAGTTTTCAGCTTTTGATTTTGTTTTTTTTTCTTGAAAGTAACATCAAGAAGGAGAAACAAATCCTCACCTATAGGGAGCAATCCTATGGTGAAAATTATTCGCCAACCTTTTCCCAAATCATCCATGGAGAACAAATCCTCACCTATAGGGAGCAAACCTATGGTGAGAATTATTCGCCAAAACCTTTTCCAAAGGTATCTTTTTTTTTTTTTTTTTTTTAAATGATCATGACGGACAAATTTTCAAGCGGTTTCCTCCCATGCTTAGTGATTACCAAGTTAACCCTTCAATATCAGATTGAAACCTTAATGTGAAAGCGAGATGTGACATGTGAACTCATGACTCAATCAATGTTTACAACTTCTAATCATGGATTAATAATTCAAACTAATTGTGAAATCTAACAGATACTGAATTCAAGTGTCATACATGACCAACATCGCGTATCGAAATCAAAGATATCTGTCAAAATCACTTCGAAATCACAGGAATTTCCAGAAAAATTTAAAAATTTTCACAATTTTTGCTCAAGACCAAGAAAATACTGATTAGGAAACCTAATCTCCCACCTCCAACCTAAAATCTACATTGTCCTCAATGTAAAAGATATATGAGCATGCAATGCACATGGGACAACGAAAGTAAATGAGAAGTGATGGGAAGATAGTACCTGAATAACGAATCAAGAGAGATTTTCCACGAGATCACAGTATGAAAGCTGTCAGCATGAGAGAGAAAGCAGAACAAAAATAACGGAAATAAAATCCTACCTATACCACTTTCGCAGGTGCTCTCGATTGCATTTAGCGTATGCAACAAGCCTTTAAACCCCTAGGTTACCCCTAGAGGACGAGTTGTAGTCTCGTGAGGGTTTGAAGTAATGTTACCCACAAACATTGAATCGATCATGGAACTTGATCATGCCATAAAGTTCCTCTTCCGGCCAATATCTTGATAAGTTTCTCAGTAAGTTTCTCAATAGGATCATCCAAAAGCTCTTTTTACAATAGGCTTGGATGCCCTGGAGTTTGACTTTCCAGAAAAACTTATTTACCTCATTAAAAATGTGTTGATGATTCGCCTGAGGTATCTAAAGTATAAATGATTCACCTGTGTCAGAAAAAGTTTCAGAGTTAGTATCCCATGGTGAATTAGAGACTACAGATAGATCAAGTTGAGAAAAATTTTCAGGAAGAGGTGTAGTCTCAACACATTCCGAAGTAGCAGACTTCGGTTCAATTTCTAGCTCCTTATCCCCTAACGGTAAACATTCAGGATCTGTGGAAGAAGGGGCTTCAGAGTAAGGGTTCTCTCGGTCAGTACTGACTGCCGAGATGTTGTCTTGCAAGGCATTCACTATGTCTCTTATCATGGGATCATTTGAATCTGCAAAGTATGCCAAGCAATCATCAAAAGAGTTGAGACATTCTTCTGAGAGTGACTTATTTTTCACCTTGGAGCTTGTGATAATCTGCTCAAGGAATCCATCATCCTTGAAAGTGGACGGATGTATGCTCTCTTGCTCCAACCCTGCACAGACAGATTGAGGGTCAGTATACGAAGCATTGATATGATCACTCTGTTCATTGAAATTACTCAGAAGATGCATTGAATCGTCCACATTCAACAGTTTAGATGGTGGCCGCATCTGGGTGGTTTCAAATTTCAGAGTCGTAGCGCGCAACTCCTCTTTCTCCCGAATCATATCATCATTCAATTCAGGGGAGTGGTCCAAATATGTTTCACAAGAGTTATAAGGGTCGGTCATAAGGGGCTCCTCCACTTTTAGATCAGACATGTCAGGTGAGTGAAGTATCTCATTATGACCGTTCTCTTCGCGTACTTCTTGATCATTAACTTGGACCAAACTTGAGATTAGTTCCATGGGAATTGTGGTTATACATTCAGGATTGTCATTCCAGTACTCATCATATTTTGGTTCAGTGCAGTGCACACTTGGGATGAAATCACTTTTCTCTTATTCTTCACCTAGAATGGGTTGAGATTCGCATAAACTAACATTTTCATCATCATTAGAATCTAGTGTGTCATGTGATTGAAGTGTATCATTATATTTGAAAGACAGTCATGTCTCTTCCCCATTCTTTTGAACAGTCATAGAAATCGACTCATCGGTAAATTGGACCATATGCTCGTTAATGGAATCCAACTCCTCATTCCAAATTCTAGAGTTCTTCAAAGGCGAGTTAGGATCCCTTTCCTCGCATTGTATTTCTGGAATGAGTCGTGGCTGGGATGACCGAGCCTCCTCTATTCTATCAAGGCGCGAATTGAGTCCTTCCATTGCTTTTCTGAATTCCGCAAACTACTCCATGTTATGCTGAATTGAATTTTTCTGGTTCGTTTCTGGTTGAATCTCAAAGGTAGAGGGTCCAAGAGAATAATCACTTGAAATAAGTGATTCCAAAGTTTTTATACTTTCTTCACAACGTGCTAAGTGATACTGAAATGAATCCTCTTGGATCATTTCTGGTTGGATCTCAATATTAGGGTATCCAAGAGGATAATCCTTATAACATGTTATTGGTTTATCTTCACAGCTTTGATGTTTCCACTGGTTATAGTCATATTGATCATACATGGGAGAATATGATGGCTGATAATAATCCTCATTCCCATAATTACGATCGTATACAGCCCTATTAACCGATGGAAGATAACATTCTAGTCGGTTCTCAATGTCTGTTTGTGATGGAGAAAAATCTTGAGGTATACGTTGAATTCCACAACCCTCGGGCATTCCCCAATATCTCCTATCCATCTCAGCGTATGCACGTACCCACGATTCCATGGTAGAACCCTGACTCTGAGTCTAATCCTATAACAAAAGAAAAGTCTTATAGAAATATGGAAAGTAAGAGAAGAAGTTAGAAGGGTGTTACCAAATAAGAAGTTCTTATATTAAGATCCTGCAGAAGAAAACAAAACAAGTTAGTTTCTAAAACAGTTAGTCTAAGATTATAAAATTTCTAAAAACTCTAATAGAGAAAAAATAAAGAAATTAGAAAAGATATCACCAAGTTAGAAGTTTCTATCTCAGAATCCTACAAAACAGGAAAGACAAGTTAGTTCAAAAAAAAATAAAATAAAATAAAAAAAATCAGGAAAATCTAAACCTAAAACTGAAGTTAGTAAAAATTCTAATCTTAAACTAATCCTAAAACTAATTAATTTCAGAAAAATGTAGCCGACAGTCCCCGGCAACGGCGCCAAAAACTTGTTCACTCCTCAAGTGCAGGGTTGTGATGTAGTAATAACTCGGTAAGACCGAGGTCGAATCCCAAGGGACTGAAACTTGTACGTTATCTAAAATTAACCAGAACTAGAACTAGATTAAGATGAAATCTAAACTGAATGTAATTTGAGAAATAATGGTGAAATAATTATATAAACTTGAGAGAAATCAGAAGAAGGGAACTAGGGATTCAGAGGATCCACTTGTAGAGATCAGGGAGATCTTATGCATGTTTCATGGAAATTAACTGAACTGACATTGATCTAGTTTTCAAAGAGATGAAAGGTGTATGAATTAGAATGAATTCCATCACCAAACCATGCCCAAAAGACTATGGCAAACAACAGAATTAAGCTAATTATCACCCAATCACATGCATGAAAGTTAGGAAGGGTACCGTCATCCAACCATGCCCAGGAGACTATGGCGAACAACAGGACGTCCTGACGTCATAAACATGAAAAGGAAATAGAAATATTCAAAGCATCGCAGACCCATTGTAATTTCAGTCACAACAGACCATTAAGAACTAAAAATATTCCCATAATAATTAACTAAAATCAAAGTCAATTCATGCATTAAAATTAAAATAAAATCAAATCTCCCATCTCACTACAAGCTTCACCTCTTAGCCCTAGCTAGGAGGATTTAGCCTGCCATGGATGGGCTCAATCCAAATAAATAAAGAGAAAAAGAAAAGGAAAAGAAAAGGAAAAGAAAAAACCAAACTCCTCTCTCTCTCCTCTGCCCACGTTGAAACCCAAGCTTGAGCCCTCTGTTCTTCCTCCCCAGACCCTGAATGAATGCTCCCCACGTCCTAAACCTCCTTTTATAGCTGCTGGAGTGGTGAAAATCGGATTTGAATCGGATTTGGAAAGCTATGCATGCCCATTGAAAGCTTTTTCGCAGCCAAGTTCGGTGCCTCGAAACACGCCACTTTCCTCGCTCAAATTTCAAAGAAACACCGTCCCTTAGGATTTTATTGGGTCCTCTACATGATAGACGGTTCAGATCTGCCATATGATCAAAGATAGTGGCCCAAAACTGCCTGAAAAAGTCAGTTTTCGCGGATGTGCGAAACCTTTCGCACCATTTCGCTGTTGTGATCGGTGGGCCCGACAGAAGCATTTTCTGGAAAATCCACCCCATCCATTGGATTCAGAACGAAATTTCAGTCAAGAATGGATGGTTTTGAACGTCCATTGACGTGGCTCAGAGAAGAAATCACAAAAAGATCAGTTTTGAACGCTACCGATTAGTCCTTTTGTGGCCTCTGTATCTCACACATGTGCACTCATGGGTGCAAAAGGTTAGCATGGTTTTGTAGTTCTCGAAGCCCTCTACACGGTGGACGGATCAGATTGGACATACAAGCAATGGGTGGGGCCCACTACCATCCGCAAAACGGATGCCGGTCGGTTACGCGACCGTGAAAATTTTCGTTTTTTTTTTTTTTTTAAAAATTTTCTTTGGGTCAAATCGTCTCTGACATTTCCCATGCACGTGTAGTGCACTTGTGCACTATGCACACTCAATCTAAAGTGGGGTCCACTATGATGTTTTTATAAAATCTGATCCAACCATCTGATTGGTCTCCTCATTTAAGGCGTTGATACCAAATTCGAGGCAATTCCAGATATCAGGTGGGCCCAGAATCAACGGTTTATGGGCTGATCTGTCAGTTGGAGTACTTTTTGAGATCTTCAATGGCTGAAATTTTATATGTACGGTTAATTTATGGCCCTTATCTCATGTATGAAGTTTCGAACCAAACGGATGGTGAAAAACATGTGATCTTTCATTCTAGATGAGTTTTAGGCCATTTGAGCTTCAGTTCTTTGATTTTTGCTGATCCCGGGCGTTGATCTTGGTCCCTTGGAGTCTGTATCTTGCTTTTGTGTCATCAGGTTGTTAAATCCATACTTTAAACATCCATTTCAGTCCCTGCTTGTAAATCCACCTTGCAGCACAAACATGATTAACCAGGCCGTTTAAATAGTATCATATACGTAAAATCAGGTAATTACTAGGGTCTGATATGCAATATTTGACCCTCAACACATTGTGCACTCCAACTTCAGTTAAGAATCTAACAAAAGGTATTTATATGATAATTATTTAAATTAACTAGGTAATTTGTTGAAAATAATTTTAAAAGAGATATTGGAATGTAAATTTTTATTACGTAGGTTTTTTTTTTTTTTTTTTTTTTTTTTTTTTTTTTTTTTTTTTTTTTGTGCAAAATTCTCTTACCCAAACTAGTGGGGATGCATTACAATATCATGAACGGGGGCGAGAGGTTTACAGTTACCCCTTTATGAAATTGGACGACGAACATGGAACGTCCATCATGTATGTCCAATCTCAAATTCCACTTTCTTAAAAATCACTTTGATTTGATTGATATAACTACCCAATAAGTTGCCAACAAAATTGTTGGTCAAAATCGTTAAAACAAAAGTTCTTGATACAAAAATGAATGTGATGAGGTCAATCACCGTCTTCCTCAAGGATAACAACTTCAAATCTACGAAGCTTCTCTGGACTCATCACAGAGACTTCTCGACAACGAAAAAGTAAAAAAATAGAAATAATATTCATGAAAATTCGTAAATTGAGTGATTGTTTGATATGTATGTCCCTGTTACACCATTAATATGGAAAAAAAAAATTCAAAATTCGTAATTATAAAAAATAACAAAATTCTAACTCTAATAAAAATCCTAATTCTAATAAAACTCTTATAAAACCTAATTTTTAAAAATAAAAATTCAAAATAAACTTTTGCTAGAAGAGTTCTAGCGGTCGAGTTAGCATAGAGTTGGGTCAAGTGCAGTGGATATCCATGGGCTGAAATCACAACTCAAAACCTAGGTGCACTTACAATTGCAGTCTCTCCATCAGCTACGCATAACATCTTAACGTAATATCGGAGTTTATATATATATGGAAAAGGTACAATGCGCTCGAGCTCACGACTCCGTCTCATGCGGTCGAGCTGTGTGGGCCCCACCGTGATGCCTTTCGAGCATCTACCCCATCAGTTAGATGCGCCATTCCATCGTGGGCCTAGGTCTCAAAAATCAAGTCATTCCGTAACTTGTGTGGGCCACACAACTTACAGAAGTGGAGAGGGGCCGTGCATTATTAAAACATTCATAATCATTTTTGGGGCCCACAAAAGATGTGGTTTGCAAATCCAGCCCATCCATTATGTGTGTCCCACTTGTATGAGGGTTCAGACCAAGTTTCAGCAGCATTCAAAACTCAGGTGGGCCCCACCAAGTGCTTTTATATTCTTTAACGGTGTTTCGCATTATTTTAGATGGTATGGCCCACCTGAGTTCCGTATACGGCTGATTTTTGAAATATCCCATAATTTAAAGGGTACCTATAAAATGCACGGTGTTGATGGTCGACACGCATCACAGTGGGGGTGGAGCCCACACAGCTCGACCTCATGGGAGCTTATCAAGAGGTCGAGCACATAGTACCTTTTCCCATATATATATATATATATATATATATATATATATATATATATCGACTTTTGAATTGAATCGAGTCACTGCTGAGTTGAATTTTGGGTCGAGTCGAGTTGTGTGACCAGGAGACCCAAACCCAACTTAGTTTGAGTTTAGATAGGACGAAGTCTACTTGGTTGGGAGAAGTTGAGTCTGAAACAGTCGGACGAGTTGAATCTCGTTCCATCCCAGCTCTACTTGTCATGACTGGTTGAACTATGGCTGGGTATCAAGGCTACAACTGTTAAACCTACACTCTGAAAGTGGTTAGCCCGAAAATAATAACTGATTTGTAATTTCTAACTTTCTAATTGATGGCAATTAAATGGATAGAAAAAAAAAAAGTCGGTTGTCCAAATTCAATAGGCTAAAAGCAGACAATCAAGGTAATACGGTAAGTGCATTTTCGTGCTATGTTCCATATAAAACGGATCACAATCCGCCCTCGCTTTTAAGTATGTTAGCCCACGCATCATGGTGAGGTGTGACCACCGCACATGATAGACTTTGCATGAGGAGAGATTCAAAACACAAAGCCAATGTAACACATGTTTAGGATTGAGACCATTCACCTGTTTACTCCTCTTGTAAAAGTTCACTTGCCTGAAAATCTATCCCGCACGTTCATTAGGTGGGCCACACGTGTATAAAAGATGACTATAACAGACTATATTTGATCTACACGTGCACTGCACCCTATTAAGTGACCATATAGATTTTTCTCCGCAGCCAGTGGACCCCATCTGATGAGTGGACCGTACACGTGTGCCAGGTTGTCACATGTGCCTCTTCATTCTCTCCTCATGGATTAAACAAGAGTGTTTTCCTTAAAAAAAAATAAAAATCTAATCATGTGTAATTTTAACGTAGCAAGATAGGAGAAAACAATTGAAATGTCTCCTTTTCAAACAAACGCCACCCATGATCTCTCTCTCTCTTTCTCAAAACTGTCTCTAGAGGGCATGCAAGCAATGACACACCCAAACAGCCTTCCACATGGAGACAGGCACCGAAAGCAACGGTTTCCAAACTAACCCACATCACAAAAACATCCAAACAAGCCCCTCAAAATCTTTGAAGGAAAAACAAAAAAAAAAATAAATAAATAAAATCGACGCCATTCCTTATCTTTCCATATTCCACAAACAAACGCCACAAATTTCCCACCATTTAAATGGGCCCCATAAAAATCCCAATTAACCTTTATTGTCATGAAAAAAGACCCATCAAAATCCCAGCCTTCATTTCATTCAATCCATTTGGCAAGCCAATAGCAAATTTACACAAAAAGTGAAGTGCTCTCATTAAAAGAGACAAAACCAAAACCAAAACCAAAACCATCACCACCCTCGTTTTCAAAACAATAACAAAAGGCCCAACAAACCGTATTTCTCGTGCTTTCGTTTTCATGTGTATGGTACAGTCGTTGCTTATCAAGGCAAAAATTGGGTAGAAGAGAATTTAATGATGAAAGAGAAGAACGAGAAACGCTGGACCGTATTGAATTAGTAGATGCAATCACCCCAACTTTCAATAATACACTGGCAGCCCGTCCATATTCCACGTACACTTCCGATACATTCAAGTCAATCCAGACCATTCAAGTCACCATGACTACTCTGGATTGATCAATTCCAGAAATCTGCACTGATCTGATGATACAACCATTATTTTTTCACAATTGATTTGCACAGAGCATGGCGACCCATTGGAATGATTATGAGGTCAGTGTAAATTATATATAATGACTCATACAAAGTATGGGTCACGATTTTGACGGATCAGATGGTCGAATATCTATGCCACGTGTATGGTTGATGGGGGTGGGGATGTGGTGATAGGGTGGCAAACGCAGATTATAAGCTTCTTGGCTGTTTTAATTCTTCTGCCCGGCTCTGCTCACCTCGTGCATGAGCACCGTGCGGGTTTAAATCAGTGACGTCACCCTTTTCAGAAACCGCAAACCCACACAGATTGCAGAGCGCTCGCTGCACCTCATATCTAGTGACTCTGGAGGCATGGGTGGTATATGCCTCCATGCCACTGCTGCACACGTGGCCTACACGCACTAGATCTGACCCCTTCAATTGATTTTCTGGATAGTGAGTGGGCCATGATTGGAATATTAGTCAGTTTGAAAAATCTAGTGGTTTGATGAGTGGCATACAAATAGGAACTAAAAGACAAATCATCAATGGCTCACATTCAGTGTGGCCAGATCCATTTATTAGATGGTTATGATGGTCCATTCAAGGAATATTCTATTAATGGCCAATCAATGGCTGCTTTCACAGGATGCCTGATTACTATCATCATCAATGTGATACGTGTATGGGATTCGGAGGGATGGTAATGCCTTCCAGATGAGTGGATCAAGCCCCTACTTTCTCTCTCATCGTTCAAGCACCAACCACCGTCAATTAAACAAACAGAAGCATGTATAACCACATATTTTGATTGCATCATGCATGGCAGGACAGATTAAATACGAATAAAAATGATGAGGCTCAGATTTCAAGTTACCTCCAGCGTGGCCAATGGATTAGTGATCCGAACCATTGATGTGGAGCATTATTCCACTGTGGATCTTCCATGCACCGAAACTCTACAGCATCAGAGTATCTTAGGCACCATATCTTCAGTGTTCAGATGAAGGTGAACCGTTGTTTATTTTCTTAATTTTACAGGCCATCCATCAGGTGTGTTTTGGTTACATGGGCCATTGACAGTGGGTCCACGATGTCTACAGTTTGGATAATTGGACGAAGCCCACGTAAATAAATAAGTTATTATAGAAATTAAAAAAGTGGACCCAGCAATTGTATTGAACAAGGGGGGCCAAGTGTTCAGTGATCCAAACCGTTGGTATTTTGGGCCCCACTGTCAGTGGCCTATGAGCCAAAAATCTCTCAGATGGAAAAACCCTAGCCTCTAAATGGATGATCGATAAAGAAATATAATACAGTGAAAGACCACATTTCCAATGCTTAAGTTCTTATAATTTTGGGGAATTTTGGCATGGACCATCCATGATGAGGCCCATCATATCAACGTTCAGGGTCCCTAAACCATGGGCCCACGTGTATAAACTGAAAGACTGACCCAAGCATTATATAATAACTAATAAATTGCATGTTTCAGCATCTCCTAGATTATACGAGTGTTAGACAAGAACACTGCTCAAGTAGCTTTTTGATTTGTTTTCTTTCATACAGACTATGTTCTTGAATTTCAAATAACAATAAACAACAGGAAAAAAAAAAAAAAAAAAACCCACAAAAGAGATCCTCTCAAAATGAAGAATACACATCAATGTATTCAAATCGTTGCGTAAAGAGAACTAGGTTTGTGTATTACAATCATCAAACAAGAGATAAGAGAGAACCAAAAAAAAAAAAAAAAGGAAGAAGAAGAAGAAATCTCCAGTGTTCTTGTTCTGATAAAGAGGCAAAAATGAATAGAACTTTCAAATATACTGCCAATTCATTCATTTATTTCATTATTGGAATATACTCTATCTATCCATCTATCTATCATAAATATGCAGAATTTCATGGTTGATGGTGCTACTCAAAACTCTAAAGTCGCAGACAAGAGAACTGGCATTGAATCTACTACTCAAGGCGAAAAGAACACAGACTTTTGTGGATGCTCCTCTCTCACATGTTCTTCATTTTCTCCTTCTCCTTCTCCTTCCTCCTCATCTTCATCATCCTCACCTTCCTCATCTTCCTCATCTTCATTCTCTTCTTCCTGCTCAAATCCAAACAGCTCATTCCTGGCCTTAGCATTACCATCGCAGAAATCCAATCTCACAGACCCCATTTCATGGAATTTGAAGCTAGAGTGCATTCCGAGATGCTCTTGAACAAATTCAATATTTGGGTTTTGCCCGCTGCCGGGATCCGTCGGGACAACAATGGAATCTAGTAACTCTGAATTATCTTTTCTCTCAGCAGTGGCAGAGACAACCGACGGCTTGAATGTTTTGGAGTAGAGTTGATCCAGTTGATAGAAGTAAGGGCAGGTCTTGGAGTGTTGGGAACGCTTCTTTGCACTGTCTTTGGTCTTTCTGAAGTATTTATTAATGTTTTCCCACTTCTCTTTGCACCTCTTGGAACTCCTTTGGTATCCCAATGCCGCCATTGAAGAGCTTACTTCTTCCCAGAGAGGTCCTTTTAGGCCTGGTTCTTGGAACCTTGATTCCAACCCACTTCGAACTCGAATCAAGGCCTGGACTTCTGCTTTAGGCCATCTCCTTGTATTCAAGCTGTTGATATTGTTGTTGTTGTTGTTTGTGTTCTCATTGGTGGTGATGGTGGTGTTGACGACATTGGATTGTTCGACGTGGTTTTCTTCTTTCTGAGATTCTAATTGGGACTGAATTGAGAACTGAGTCTTTGCTGTTGTTGGAAGATTGATGCTTTCGCCTGTGATTTTCTCCAAGAAGGAAACTATGGCAGCCTCTCTACTAGCGGCAATAGATTGTTCTTGAGCTCTTGCCATGGCCTCACGGCTCGATTTTTCCGCCTCTTGCTGCCGCCAATTCTCCTCCCTATCCATCCGCTCCTGATCTCTCCTTTCCATCACCTCCAGAAACTTCTGGTGCAGGCTCTCCTGATGATCTATCAACTGTTTGACAAGGGTCTCAAAGAAAGCAGTAATTGAACTCATCTGCTTTCTCTTCTTCCTTCTTCGGATCTTTTGAAGCTTCTTCAAAGAGGCTTCTTCTCCGGCTGACGTCTCCGACCCATGATCAATGCTGCTGCTCCGTGGCCCGCCTGTGGGTCCCTGTGCTGCAGCAGATGCAGGGTGGTTGTCGCCGGTAAGAGCTGACCCGGAGCCTGCTTGGGTGTTGCCACCACCACCGCTGCTGCCATGGGCGTAGATGGCTTCAAGCTCACCAAAGAGTCCGAAATTGCTGGCACTGCTCTTACCTTCTTCGTTTTCGTTCCCTTCATCGCCTTTTTTGGATAATTTGCTTGGGCTCTCAACCTTCTCTTTGCATCTTTTGTTGTGTTTGTTGATGAATTCTATATCGAAAGGTTTCCTTCAACAAAAAGAAGAAGAATTAAAAAGGGTAAAAGCAGAAAAGAAAGAGAAGAATAAGAAGCTCATGAAAATCAGTTCAGGTTAAAATATATCAACGAATCTCTCTATATATATTTTTTATAAAAAAAGGGAAATTGAAATTCCCACGTCGGGAAGATGCAAACATAAGCATCTTTTCTCGAAGAAAACAACCAATGTCTTCTCTATCTCCCGTGATCTAAAAAGCGAGTCTGAAGAATCAGTAGCTTTTTGTATTTTCTTCTCCTATTCACGAACCTTTTCTCTTCCAGGAATCACAGCAGAAGGAGAAAAAAAAAAAAGAAAAAAAAGAAGGAAATAAAAAAAAGAAAAGAAAAGAAAAAGAAAACCCCATCTCATTGAGCAAATCACATGCTGAAATCAGCAGCTGCAGTAGCTCAATGAAATCTTCATTGCATTCATATGGAAGTAAGAGGAGAAAAAAGAGGGATAGAAATGGTAAATAATCATTTGGTGGGCTTCTTTTACTGTGTTTTCAACATTTTATAGAAACCCATTTCAGATCTATCTCAACTGAGGTTGAAGAATCTTCAAAAACCTGATTTATTTCAATAAAAAACAAAAAACTCAGTTCAGGAAAGGGAGAGTTTTTATTACCAGAAAGGTTCTTTAATGGCAGAATCTTCTTCTCTATGCTGCCATGGAAGAACGGCGACACCTGCGGCTCGACTCTCTGAATCATCTTCTCCTCCTCCACCTCTGCTGCCGCTAAGCATTGGATCATGGCCGCTGCTGTTCTCATTCACCGCCAGTTTGAAATTCGCTGTGATGAAAGGGCCGACGATCCCGGAAGGCGAATTCAAGTTCTCGGGTGGGCCAGGCTCTTGCTCGAGGCCAAGCTGCTGGTGCAGTCGCCGTTGCTGCTGCTGCTGAAAGGCTTGGAATTGGTAGTTCTGCTGGAAGAAGTGCTGTGTTATTGGGAAGGGATGAAAAGGAAGAAGTCTCTGCTGCTGCTGCTGCTGCTGATGGTTCTGCTGCTGCTGGAGATGCTTTTGTGGATGGGAGCTTTCATGGGAGATGGATAACAGAGAAGAACAACAGCTGTCCACCATGAATTGCTGAATCTCTGGAACTCCATAACCAGACTGCATCTCTCTCTCTCTCTCTGATCTGTTGTACGGTTTTTCTTTTTGTTGGGTCTTCAATCAGCTCTTTTACTCTTGTTTTGAAGATGGGTCATGTGGATAGAATCAACGGCAGAGCTTGGCATATGTTTGGTGGTGCAAGTGAGCTACTGGAGTACGGATTCAGTTCCTCTTCTTTTTTCTACTGCTTCAGCTTCTCGTTGCTGGGAGACAAGCAGATTCTCACGGCTTCTAAACCTATTACAATCTGTTCAAAAGCCCAAAACCTACGATTTCTTGTTGCTAGAGTGAAAGATGGGAAGATAGAAAGGAAGGAAGAAAAGCCAGAAAAAGTACAACTAGGGTTTTTGTTTTTCCTTTCTTCTTTTTCCTCTGTGTGTGTTGGTATATGAATTATATGATCCGAGACCCGAGGCTCTGCTAGTGGGCCCACCATTCTTTAATTTCTGATAAATGGGTATCATGGTTCGGTCATCAGAACTCTGATCGGTTGCGTCCCGCCGTTGATGCCTCATACTCAGAAAAAATCTTTTATGGGATTATCATGGGCATTTGATTCTGCCCTAAAAATAGATGGTTGAAATTGAAATGGTCGACTTTCGAACTATAATGGTCTCAATTTTATGGTTAGTGATCTTTCAATGAGGTAGATTCTATAACATAATCCATCCACCGTATGATGCAACGGAACAACGGTCTGGATGACCGAAAAATGGGCCCTACATTTCAGAAATGAAAACGCGTGTATAAAGAGCAAACCCTCGAGTTGCGTATATTTTATAATTCCTGTGAGGGAGAGAGGAAAGAAAATTTACGTGAGTTTTTTTGCCCCTGTCGCGACTCGTGATCTGTGTTCCCACCCACTGGGGCCCACATGATGAGACGATCCAATGATCTCAACCGTAAATGTTACCGCTAATACCACAGATAACTTATATTACATAGTTATGCTTCTTTGATGATCCTAACTTTTGATTAATATGATCCATTAAATTTTTTATTTTCATTGTTCTAAAATCATTTCCATAGGCAGAGATGGTCTTCATCATCCATGCAGTATAGTTTTAAAATCACCCCACTTATAGCGTATATTTCACAACATGAATGGTTCCGATCATTTGAATGTTTAGAAAGTCAGCCCCAGTGAGTAGAGACGCACGCAGAATTTCAGTCGCGCGGTGGGAGGTGAAAACCGGAACAAATTACTTCGGATCCGCGCCTCGATTTAAAAGAATTTTTATCCGACCTCGATCCTGGGCTTTGCACAGTGTACTCTGGTTTCAGTTCTAATAACGAAGGACGATGTTGAGGTAATCCAGACCATTAGTTTGTTTAGTCCTGCGATGGATGGACTATTCATAAATAATACTCTTGAACTGGGAGATCCTAGCCAACAATCTAACATATTTTATATTGAAATGTAGGCCATTACTGTATTTCTTTCCTTAACTGTCCATCAGACTCGTGGGATCACCTGACTAATGACCCAACGCTGAAACCCGGGTTTTCTGTTATAGACTCTAGTCGAGGACCATGTGGCGTAAGTGTCTCTTGTCCACACATCCGAGTACCAGGCGTGTGTCAGTGACACAGTTATTAACCGCATGAAGGATTTTTGTGTCCAAAAATATCAAAGGTGGCTCTCACCTCAGGATGGACACGATCCAGCACTTGTTAATGATATTGGCACGTGGGCTGCGAATAGCTTCTTCAAACTCTTACGCGAGAATTGCTCTAATAATTCTCGGAGGAAATGGGCGAGGATTGCCATGCGACGTCAGCTTTGGGTAGAGAAGCATCATCGAGAGAAAAAAAAACCGATACTCCAACGGAGTGTGATAGTCGATATGGAGATACTAAGAAATTGTATAAGTGTAACATAAGCGCCCCATTTTAAACCGTCCAAATCATGGGCCACAAAACAGTTAGTTTATAACCGAAATTAGACATTTTTTTGATTGCCTAGCTAGAATATTAGTGGACATTTCATGGACGGTTAAAACGAAGAACAGCCAACGGTCCTATTGTTCCGAGTAATTTTCCACTAATCAGAAGTTATCCATCTGATTTTGGGCTTACGGACTATCTACAGTGGGTATCGTAACTTGGACGGTTTAAATTGAGTTAATGAGTGCCATTTGTACCATTCTGAGTGCCTGCATATCATGAAAATCGGGAGAGTATCAAATAACTTTCCAAGTCCCAACTAAGAAGTTGGAAGTGAAAGGGCGTGATTCACCGTCACGTGTTGCCCCTCGTGGCCCATTGAAATGTATGGATGATTGGAACTGTCCATCTTCTGGGAGTTAACGTGGATGGCCCATCTAATACCAGAATTGAAGTGATGATTACGACCACACATTCGTTAGGTTTATTGTGGATCGTTCAAATTTGTTTCAACGATTCGATATTGTAAATACCAAAGGTCAGGCAATCCATTACGAGGGACTTATGTGCCGTGGTCCGTGCATACCTACTCCAAGAACATGTACTGTTCTCTTCGTACTGGTGTACCTTATTACTATTATTTTTAATTTCTTAAATATCCAATTAAAAAGGTAAAAGTCATTACAATCAAAATGTATAGCATGCTGTAGATATTTAAAAAAAAATTGTAATGTTTTATATGAAATCACAACTAAGGTTGAGCTAGATGATACACGTTATCAACGACGAAGCATGTCAGAGAAGTTTAAGAGGCAAATTTTGATATAGTAGAAAAAAATAATTAAAAAGACACATGTTAAGAAAAGTAGAAAAATTTTAAAAGACTAGCAGGGCAATGATTTAGTTGCCATAACCATCAATTAAAAAAAGAAACGCCTGAAGAGAGAAACTGCAGCAATAGAGGAAAAATTCAACAAAATAAGTTATCTCATACTAATCCAACAAACTAATTAAATTTTTCTTATCAAAATTATATTTCTTTATCATTATTATAGCTTAGATCTATCTTATGAGTAGCGGTAACTTTTAATTGTACTTCAAGTTTATGCTTTTGCTTTAGACCATTCTCGGCATCAATATAATTACTTTATCTTTCAAAAGGCATTTTATAGTTACTTCATGTTATCGACTATAAGTATTTCTTTTTTGTTTGACTCTTTTCACTTATAAAAGTCCTTTCATACGGAAGGTAAGGTGTATCTTATCTTCAAAGGAAGAACCCTGCTTTCTGATAATCGCATGATTATCTTATATTTATTTTATGAGTGAATAAATAGGTAACTGATCTTCTCAAATTTCGATCATATACAATCACATTTGACGTATCTGTCTATCAGTTCTCACATGCCACACACACCACACATGACCATATGATGAAGCACGATGGATTAACATGAGCTGGAAGTAGGCAAAATGAATTCTTCTTTGATGATGATGGGTAAGATTTTGCATTTGCCACATTTTATTAGAATGTTGCACTAATCCACCGTATACGTTGCATCATACAGTTAATCTGGAGTATCCTCGCTATGGGTGGGGCATACTGTAAAATTTACACTAATGAGATGATCCTAACCATTCAATTAGTGGTTATCAAATGGTTTGTTAAAAATAGACTCACTAGTCTAACCTCATCTCAAATGGTTGACATTGCTCGTTCACATGATGTGGGTGAAATGGTCCATTGACATTGGGGCCCTAATTTGGACACCACGGATTCGATGAGTTACCAATCATCATCATTTATAAACCAATGCAAGTTCTCTTCATATGGGAGATCCGGACCTTATTTGTTGGTCCTACCAAGTTGGTAATAGCGGCGGGCTACACCCTAAAAACTACAGTCCACGATTAAGATTTTATAAAGAGCAGGTCGTAGACAGTTTCATGGCAAAAATGGAGTAGATAAGGCCGGATTGGAGGTGAAAATGATCCAGACCATCAGAACCTTAAAATAGTCATATCTCGCAAATCTAGATGAATTTTTTGACATATCATATATGATTTTAGGGTAGGAAAAGCTACTTTAGCCAACCAACTTTGTTATGTCGGGTTGCCCATGCTAGTTCGAATATCAAAAGTCTCATTTATTTTCATTTTTACTATTAACAGTAAGTAAGTTTGAGTTCGAGTATAACTTTTGATTATTTAAGTTGTAGAAGTCATGCCAACATAAAAAGGGTTTAGAAAAATCAAGAGAATAACATGGTTAGGCTAAATTGGACACTTATTATTTTTGGCCAAAAACCATGAAGTCTAGTAGGAATGGAGGTCGTCTATAAATAGTAAGTTTACTATTTATAGTAAGTTACATTTAAAAGGTGTTTTAGTTGGAGTTTGAGTCTAAAACTCTATCCTAGGTTTGAGCTCATTATTTAAAGGATTATGATTTCATTTTTATCATCAATCAATTTATTTTCAATTTATTAGAAATTATTTCTACTTTTATCCCTCGTGGATTTGAGGAAGTTCTCTGAGGAATCCAGAGAGCACTGTGGATTTAAAGTAGCTATCCCATGAGGAAGATGGTGATCGACCTCATCATGTCCCTCCCTACATCAAGTGGTATCGAAGCGAGGACTTCCCTTGAACTGATGGCAACTAACGATGAAATGGATCAAAATTCAACGGATGATGATACAAGAATTCGTTATCTGTTGGAAAGAATAGAAGCTTTCTATTGGCAAAGTCAGTTGGTCATGCAAGGGTTGCATGCAACTCTCGACCGTATTACGAAGCGCTAATTCCACCCCGATCCTAAGGTGATGCGCAGCTGCCCGTGATCACTATATGACATAACTCCAATTTCCTTAGAGTGCTTCCAAAGGTAAATTGTAGGGTTATCGTAGATGAGTCAAGATCTAACAACGAGGACGTCAGTGGTGTTGTTGCCCAATGGTTGGTCCATGAAGATGATCAATTAGATCGTACTGAAAGAGACAATCAAGCTAAGGCTGAAGTTTGCGGTTCTAATGACTTACTACATATAGAAGGCTTCCTCGATTAGTTAGTTGAAGTAGAGAGATATTTTGATTACATGGACGTGTCAGAATATAAGAAAGTGAAATTGGTTACGTTAAAATTAAAATTTGGTACTTCTGTATATTGGGATCAATTGCAACTCTCACATGCTTGATAGAACAAGGCGCACATCCAATCATGGTCGTGGATAAGATGCCTTCTTCAATCACGATTCCTCCCCAGTGTTTATGTGTAAGTATTATTCTAACAATACTAAAATTGTTGGTAGAAGAATCGAACCGTCATATATTACATTAAAGAATTCTAGCAGTTGGCAACGTGGAATGATTTGTCAAAGACCGAATCATATAAGATAGCACAGTTCATAGGAAATTTATGATAAAAAAAATTCAGGACCAAGTATGTACAACCTCAAGTGTAGGGTCGCGATGTAGTAATAATCTCAGTGAGACCAAGGTCAAATCCACAGGGGCTAATCTCATACATTTCTTAAAGTAATTAGAAGTAGAACTAGAAGAAGATCTAAAACTAAATCTGAAATTATTTAAAAGAGTAATTGTGAATTTGTAATTGAACTTGTGAATTTAAAGGTGAGAACTAAGGTGCCAAGGATCCACTTGTAGCTATTAGGATGCTGCTTCACTTGATTTAGGAGATCCAACTAGAATCAGAGTCCTATCTTATCCATTTGAGCAAAGAGAGATGATCAAATCTCTGAACTTCTCATTGATTCTAGCCTCAATAGAATAGAATTGTGAAGATTGGAAGGGATTCCATCACCCAATCATGCTCAGGAGACAATGGAAAATAATAGGATTTACTAATCCCATAAAATCAAATAAGAAAAGAAGATACTCAAAGCTATCGCAAATCTACTATAATTTAATTCACAACAAACCATTGAAAACTGAAAGTATTCCTTAAAATCAACTAGAAATCAATGAAGTTCAACATAAAAACCATGAATCAAAGCAAAATAAACATCCCAGTCATACTATAAGCTTCACCTTACCCCTAACTAAGAGGTTTAACCAACCATAGACATGATTGAACTAAAATCTTTTAAGAAAAATAACTAAGGAAGAAGAAGAAAAACTCTTGACGACGGCTCTCCATGCTTTTTCTTCCCTCCTTAAATCCTAAAAGATACTTTGGAGCATCCTAAGAACTCTTATTTATAGTTGACAAACTCCAACTTTTGCAAAGAGTTGAAAAAATTTGAAAACCACCTCAAATTTATGTAGTCTGCGTAAAATCTGCATAACCTTAGACGAGTTGAAGGCAATCTTCGACTAGTTGAGGATCGCATGAATTTAAAAGATGATGTTGCTAGAGTTTGAGTTGAAGTTTCTTAGATTAATTGAGCTAGATCCAGGGTTGGTCGAGCCAGAGCTTAGGCTAGTCCAGAACCACGTAAATTCACTTTAAATCTTCAATTTTCTTCATTTCTCACTTGATTTCTTTGGATCTTTGGCTTGTGAATTCTTCAATCTTGGTCTCCTAAGATCCATCCTTTGCTTTGGTGATTCTTGAGCATCAAATTCATGCTTTTAACATTCTTTTCAATCCAAGCTCTCAGATTCACCTTGCAACAAAACATGTATAAAATATAACATTAAACAGTATCATGTTCATAAAACTAAGATATAAATAGAGAAAAATATGCAATATTTGATACTCAACACTAAATTCAGATGCTCATGGTTGGGACCATGGATGAAGCGGTTTAGTTGACAGATAGAGTGAAAAATAACTTGTAAGAGTCTCACTTGGCCCTATACTTTCACTCAGCCCCCCATGAAAAGTCTCCATGTAGGATTTAACACTGACCAAAGGAAAGGAACCAGTAGGAGGGCGTCATCAACCTCCGACAACCAAAAATCGTGACATAGGAAGCAGTCCATATAGGCCTTAATGTACAACACCCAAAACAACGGGTTCGAGTAGGATTTCAAATTATTATGGTCAACCAAGGCCAAACAATTATTACCATTATGGCCAACCGGGCCACTTATCAAACACCTGCCCTTAACGCCCCGTAGCCCACTTAGCCATTAATGAAGGGGGCATTGAAGGTGAGGTAGTGGAAGAAGACCCTGAATTTGATGAGGATGAACAAGCCGTTGAAGAGGGAGATGATGATGAAGAATGGTTGGCCGAGGATCATAGAGAATCCTTGGTCGTGAGGCGATTATTGTACACTTCAAGAAGAGAGGTGCACCCGCAATGGCATAATATATTCCATGCATGGTGTACCATTAATGGAAAAATTTGTGATGTAATCACTATAAGAAAAATGGGCAAAGGCTACGGCTAAAACTCGTAGCAAAAGCCATTTTGCTACAGATATAATCTGTAGTACGTCCGTCGCTATTGGTGGGGTAGCTAAAGACACAGCTACAGATTATATCCATAGCAATAACTACCAATAGCTACGGATATAATCCATAGCAATAGATACTAATAGCTACGGATTATATCTGTAGCAATACCTTTAGCTACCCCACCAATAACGACAGACGTGCTACAGATCATATCCGTAGCAAAAGGATTTTATTCGTAGCAATAAATACCAATAACACCGTGCAATAGATACCAATAGTTAGGAAACAAAAGCCGTAGCTATAGCTACAGATTATATTTGTAGCTATTTTTTTTATTAACATTGTAATAATACAACTTGTTTCCATTGCAAGAACCTGTTGTGATTGATAACTCATCTAAGCTTAATCCTGATAGAAATAGTACATAAAATGCAATCAGAAAAAAAATGATGTATTTATTACAAATAGCAATCAAATCATACAATGCATCCTACATTCACATTTTTAAATAAACAATACTTCACTTTGCTCAACCTATCATAAGAATTACAACTAAGGCGTGCCCTAATGTGTACGAAACAAATACACTCCAACACAGTAAACACCCTCCATATGCATTCAATAATGTTCACAATTTTACAGAATTTTCTTCCTTCAGATAGTTAATTTCAGCAAATGCAGAAGATAGAGTTTCTTCTTTTCTTGAAACTTCAGATGTAACTTCTGTGGACTTCGACACAAGATCACTTTCAAGTTCTGAAACCCTTCCCTTAAGAAAATAAATTTTGTCCTCCACTGACTTCTTTAGCTTGTCAGCCTATATAAAACAACATTTGTAGACACAATCAAACAAGCATGCCTTTGTACACATCTCAAAAGGAAGAAAGATAAAAAAAAAATACTTATATATGAAGAAATAAAAAATGTACCTATAAATCTTCTAAACTATGGCAAAATCCAACATGAGTAATGTGTTCAAACCTAGGATGGACTTTTAAACTCAAAACCTAGGTTTGAGTTAAGGTTATAGGTTTAGGTTTTAGGTTTAGGTTTGGGTTTTCAAGTTTAGGTTTAGGTTTAGGTTAGGGAGTTGAGATTAGGATTAGGTGTAGGTTCGGTTTAGGGATTTGAGAATACATTTAGGTTTTAGGTTTAGGTTTAGGTTATAGATTATAGGTTATAGGTTTAGGTTTAGGTTTTAGGTTTAGGTTAAGGTTAGGTTATCGGTTATAAGTTTAGGTTATAGGTTATAGGTTATGGGTTAAGGTTTAGTTTATAGGTTTTGGTTTGGGTTAAGGTTATAAGTTTAGGTTTAGGTTAAGGTTTAGGTTTAGGTTATAGGTTTAGGTTAAGATTTAGGTTTAGGTTATATGTTATAGGTTATAGGTTATAGCTTTAAGGAATTGAGAATAGGTTAAGATTTAGGTTTAGAAAATCAGGTTTGGGTTCGGGATCGGGTTTAGGTTTGGGTTTTCAAGTTTAGGTTTAAGTTTAGGTTAGAGAGTTGAGATTATGATTAGGTGTAGGTTTAGGTGTAGGGATTTGAGAATACATTTAGGTTTTAGGTTTAGGTTTAGGTTATAGGTTAAGTTTAGGTTATAGGTTAAGGTTTAGGTTTAGGTTATAGGTTTTGAGATTTGAGAATAGGTTTAGGTTAAGGTTATAATTTAGGTTTAGGAAATCATGTTCGGGTTTGGATTGAGTTTAGGTTTGGGTTTTCAAGTTTAGGTTTAGGTTTAGGTTTAGGTTAGAGAGTTGAGATTAGAATTAGGTGTAGGTTTAAGTTTAGAGATTTGAGAATACATTAAGGTCTAGGTATAGGAAATCAGGTTCGGGTTCGAAATCAGGTTTACATTTGGGTTTTAGGTTTAGGCTAAGGATTTAGGGAATCAGATTCAGGTTCGGGATCGGGTTTAGGTTTAGGTTTAGGTTTAGGTTTTACGTTTAGGTTAAGGTTATAGGTTTAGGTTTAGGTTATAAGTGTAGGTTATAGGTTTAGGTTTATGTTAGGTTATAGGTTACGATTTAGGGAATTGAGAATAGGTTAAGGTTTAGGTTTAGGAAATCGGGTTCGGGTTTGGGTTCGGGTTCAGATTCGGGTTTAGGTTTGGGTTTTCAAGTTTAGGTTTAAGTTAAGGAGTTGAGATTAGGATTAGGTGTAGGTTTAGGTTTAGGGATTTGAGAATGCATTTAGGTTTAGGTTATAGGTTATAACTTTAGGGAATTGATAATAGGTTAAGGTTTAGGTTTAGGAAATCGGGATCGGGTTTAGGTTTGGGTTTTCAAGTTTAGGTTTAGGTTAAGGAGTTGAGATTAAGATTAAGTGTCGGTTTAGGTTTAAGGATTTGAGAATACATTTAGGTTTTAGGTTTAGGTTATAGGTTTAGGTTTAGGTTATAAGTGTAGTTTATAGGTTTAGGTTTAGGTTAGGTTATAGGTTAAGGTTTAGGGAATTGAGTTTAGGTTATAGGTTTAGGTTATAGGTTAATGTTATAGGTTAAGGTTTAGGTTTAGTTTAAGGTTTAAGTTTATGTTTAGGTTTAGGTTATAGGTTTTGGGATTTGAGAATAGGTTTAGGTTAAGGTTATAAGTTTAGGTTTAGGAAATCGGGTTCGGGTATAGGTTTGGGTTTTCAAGTTTAGGTTTAGGTTAGGGAGTTGAGATTAGGATTAGGGATTTGAGAATACATTAAGGTTTAAGTTTAAGAAATCAGATTTGGGTTTGAGATCGGGTTTATGTTTGGGTTTTAGGTTAAGGGTGTGGTCCCTGCAAATATAAATATAAACACAGCCTGTCCCAATGGCTAGACCCCTCCAATATTGTCCATAGAAAATGGACAACTTCATCATGGTCATAACAGCGGTTCCCACCTTCCAAGGACCCCCACTCATCCGAATAGCTCCGATGCACATCCGAGTCTGTTCCATTAATTTTGAGCAAATACATAAACACGGCCTGTCCAAATGGTCAGGCCCCTCCAATGCTATCCATAGGAAATGTATAGCTTCATCATGGTCATAACAACGGTTCCCACCTTCCAGGGACCCCCGTTCATCCGGATATCTCCGATGCATATCCGGGTCTACTCTATTAATTTCAAGCAAATACATAAACACGGCCTGTCCTCGGGATCCACCGAATTCATCTGATCTAGGGATCCAAGGAAGCCGGATACTATAATTTGGGCCATAGTTCCAGCCATCTGAAACGCTGAAATCACGCACACTAACATTATTCGGAAAGGAAATTTCTTTCACTAAAATATACCAACAAAAGTAAATGGCATTCTTGATTTTCAACTAGAAAGCACAAAATATGAACTGGAACATGAGAGCAGTGAAGTGTTGACTCACTTGTTCACTTTAACCCAAGTAACTTTTAGTGTTTCCTTCTTCTTTTCATCAAGCTCTTCAATCACCTTCTTAATTTTTGACTTATCCTTCTAAGCAAGAGAAGAATACAGTAAACAAACAACTTTAGACATAAACAAATTCAAATTTATTTTTTTAAAAAAAGAAGATGAGATCATTTATAGGTTGAGAAATACAACAATATACCTCAATGATGTTTTTCTTAGATAAAAGTTATTGTATTCATCTTCAGCTTTTTCGAAAATTGCCATAACTTTTTTGTTGACCCTCTTCTCAAGGCTGAAAGCAATCAATCAGATTAGCTGAGATGCATGTCCATTAACCTTCTTCTTTAAAAAAAAATGCAAAACCAAACATCAATTAGGTGTTGAATCATACTATTTCATTGTCATAGAAAAGAAAACAAAGAAGCACAAGAAACAACACAACAAGTAATCTAATCACACACCCAGATTGTTCAGCTTGAAGTTTCTCAAGTTCCTCCCTTGATTTATGAGGATCACGAGATGAGAAGTCATAATCTGTCCCACTTTTTCCAAATAATTGTTTCTCAGCTACAATATGCCTTTCTAGTAGTTTATCTACCTTCAGGGAGCAATCTTTCTGGTCCATCTCCATTTGCTTAATCTGTGTGAATGGGAAAGAGTGGGTTTCTATCAAGAACACATACACAATTTCATAGATCAAGCGAGTTAAATTAAATAGGACCAAAATAACCACTGCAAGTACCTCATTTTCCAATTTATTCTCTCAACATTTGCATCACTAATTTTATGTTGAAGCTTCTGTTGCTCCTTGACAATGGCGTTGATCTCAGCATCACATTCTTTCATCTTTGAACAACTCAAATTGAGCTCAGATTGGGCTTGATCATATTCCTTCTTTATGGAACTAACCTACAATAGGAAAGGCAATAGAGACGCGTGCATTTTGTGTTCAACAAAAAGGGTTAGATTGTAAGTTTAAGTACCTTGCTTGCAAGGTTATCTACTTCTGCAGTGAGGCTGTTTATCTGTGTCTGTAAAGAAACCAATTGATTTTCCAGGGAAGCATGCTCTTGAATGACTGCGTCCTTCTCCATAATGAGCCTTTCTCTTTCATTTTCAAAGTCATAAATCCTTTCACAATTGAATGCATCAAAATTTAAAAATAAACATGTGCAAGAATGCACCAATTACAATAAGAAGTGTGTATAAGAATGCACCTTGTTGTCTATTGAAGATGGAATTGAATCAGTCTTGTTTTTTCTAGGATTGCTTTTGCCTACGTTGATGCTCAAATGCGAGACACATCCCATGAAAATATTTGCAGTTCCAGATTAAAACTATAAATCAATGGGTCTAGATTACAAACCTATAAATCAACAGGTCTAGATTCAAACCTATAAATCAACGGGTCTAAATTCCTCCTTGCTGGGATTTAAACCTATAAAAAATATCTGTTAAATCATCATTCGTACGAGTACATGTAACTGAACATTTTACTTAGAATGTTCAATGTGCAGTAACAAATGAAAAAGTAAATGAAATTTTAGGATATTCTTACCTTTGACCACTAGCTTAATGGGTCTAGATTCACTCCTCTGCTTGAATGACAATTATGGCCTGCCACAGGCCCAACTTGCCCATACAATGTACATAAGCACTAACTTGTTTTGAGCAATCGTTGAACTCTATCGTGATCTCACTGCCAATAGAAAATAACAATTAAATACCTGAAAAGTCAATTCATAGGTACATATAAACACAAATTAAAACCCACAACTGATTGTAACAGTCCTTTCACTCACATTTGTTGTTGCAACTACTACACTTTTCTGGCAAAACACTCTATTGGGGCTAACAACCGATACAGACAACAAAAAACACAGCCTCATCACCTGAAAAACAAGACCTATCTTGGGATTCAAATCAATGGAAAGAATTGTTCGATGTCGCATTGAAAAGAAATAGAACAAACATGATGATGTCACATCAATAAAAGCTCACAAATCCTACCAGGGCTTTCTGCTTTGGAGAGACCCGACAGCATATGACAGATGCACCTAGATCGCTCATTATTATAGTTCACCTGTAACTCACCGAGGCTAGATTGTGAATAGAAGAAAAAATCCATCAAGAAATTAGAAAGAAAATGACTTGTTGATTTGAATTAATGATAAATGATGAGGCAACACTAATAGCAAAATAAGAAGCAAGTCCGCCACCATATTTGAATTTGTTGTAAAGATGTCTAGCTTGATCACATATGGAGCTTCTACCAAAAGCACCAAATAAATCCCTATGCTGCAAAAATGACGTTAGTAAACTTCATGTGCACAGTCTTTTGAACTAATCCAACTACACATCTTTAATGTCATACCAAACACAATTCAATATTTCCTTAGCAATTCTGACCCCTTACGGTGGGCCCCACTGCTAGCTGATGGATGTCAAGATCCACCATCGAATTAGACATGGGACCCACAACACTTGGATACCACAACATTCAAATAACCATCTCAGCTGCCACTGAGTTAGCTTCCCTGGCTGGCTACACATACATATGCATGTACACATACAACAAATGAAACTTCACTTCCCACCAATGACATTCTGACATCATATGACATCCTAGAAATCCATCATGGTATCACACAGCCTGTCAGATGATATTTGGAGAACCACCATCAATCATCAAAAGGGCAGACTGGCAATAGCACATAAGGCAAATGATGGCCCACCTGGCCTTCACAAATCAGCTAAATAGTCTTGCAAAAGTTCTTGCATATCTTTCCTAATATGGAAGATGCCACAAAAGACTGTAGCCACTGCAATTATGAAGCATGCCAGCTGTCTCCATCAAAATCAAGCTTAAGATGGACTTAACTGGACAGTTTCAGTGAGAAATCTCACCAAACCTGGTTGTTAGAACCAATCTTGCAATAGGGTGAAACTTTCAGCTAAAGATGGGTGGCCTTGTCCATAAGGAATCTTGAAGAACAACCTATCAAGGATAGGACATGATTAAGACATTAATCCCCTACCTATCCCACTCCTCATCGATGAAAAACGACACTTTGCTTCAAGTGACAATATAGAATTTGAAACTTTTATAACATAGCTATAAGACGAGGCATTCTTTACAGGACAGAAAGTTGGCCAGTTCATAATGCATCAAGTGGTAAGAAATGTAGTACCTGTTTCACTCTTTGCAACACATCTATTGCAGGAATGGCTAAGTAGCCAGGAAGATGATGTTGGAACCATGGATGTTGACAAATCTCAGGAATTGTCATTAGCTTTATTGGATCCACAACAAGTATCCAGGTGATCAAATCACTTGCTCCAACAGACAAATGGCTAGGAAGGGTGCATTTTCCACTCTGATGACAAAGAAGGTAACAAGCATATAAAACAACTTACATCTAAAAATACTGCATGTATTAAAACAACAAGCATTTTCCAATCATGTTTCTTTCTTAGCATGTTGCATATCTACATAGACAACAACAACATCCTCCACAGATCTTTAACTACATCTTAGCAACAGTACCCACAGATTTTATAGTTTCAGTCCTAAAGAATTCAGTTTAGCCAAGAGGAAGTGACAAAAAATCATGACGAAACCTTAGCATTCACAGCAAGAAGTAGCTGGCAAATATCACCACGAGGGATATTTGCATTAACTCAATACAACTCCAGTATTATTTCACCACTCAAAACTAAAATCTTGTAGTAAAAATGATATGAAAAATGCTCATGGAAACCAAATCAAATCCCCTATTCATACAGCTAATGCATTTAAATAATAATAATAAATAATAAATAATAATAATAAAATCCCCTATTATACATGCAACACCCGTCCATCCCAGAAAAGAAAATCATGCCACTCCAAACACTAAGAAGTCTGCAAGGGACTCAATGGAGAAAAAGAGATCAACCCCAAAATAATTGCATATGTCTATCAATTTTGCATCATATCATGTTGGTGAAACCACTCCTTCCATAACTAGAACAGAGACAATAGACTCCTACAACCATGGAAATCACCCTTATGTTCCTACTAAAGGTTATCTATATATGTTCTAGTTCTTCGTTGTTATGCATCCTATGTATGATGGTTTTGTTTTACTGTCTACACAAAAAAAAAAGAAGAAAAAAAACAGCAAAGGCTTTGGAATGTGATAGCTAGCCATACAATCAATGGCTCGAGAAAAAGGAATGGTTAAAGCAATAGTCCACATTCAACAAATGTAACTAACAACAATTGCATGGCCACATTTGTCAGATCACTCTGATTCTTGGTCTATAGCAAATCCATGCAGTAGCCCACCAGATCAACAGTTAACACAAATGTTCGCCACATTTACAGTGAAAGGAGCCTCATAAAAGTTAGAAGACACACTACATAATTGAATATAGCATTTCTCAAACAGAAACACCAATGTTTAACCTTAATTATAAAGTTTCTTAGTTGCTAAGGGCTGAATGCCAATTTCAATGTACGTTCAAATGAAAAATGTACATTCAAATGAAAATCCAAGGACTGTGAGAAGAGTACACGGTGCATATTTTTTGTAGCTATTTTATCCAACAGTTGCTTTGCATGTTGGCCTGTTGTCCCAGCCTGTACTCCATACAGTTGGGCCAAATGAAAATCCAAGGGCAGTGAGTAGAGCACACAATGCTTAATTCTTATAGCTATTGTATCAAATAGTTTCCCTACATATAGAGCATATGTAAAAAACTCAGTGTTCACCCAATGGGGGTGAAAGCAGAACTAATGGGAGCAATATGCAATGTTTAACAAGAGCTAGTGGCATCCATACACCACTTGGTCCATGAGATTCCCTGGACAACTTAAATGATCAATCTCTTGATCCGATTGCTTTAACGGGACCCACATGACCAGTCAAATGGTTTAAACTATTGGATTGTTGGACCCATAATTCCAAGCAACATCCTTAGTAGATTTGTATACAAGTAGAAAATCCCATATAAGGCTATACGGTCGAGCACTTCTGAAAGAATCTTGTTAGTTTGGAATCTTTAATGGTCAGTTTTCTCTTATTACAACTTGTTAGGTAGCATCTTAATTAGTTAAGGTTTGAAATAATAGGATGCAAGCAGGATTATATATTAATTGGGATTTCTGTTTCAGGAATTTCATCAAACAGCTGACATGCTTGTTGCTCACTGGAATTTCATCAAACAAAGCAACACGAGGAAAAGGATAACCAAGCTAAGGCCAAATGTTACCAAGGTAGGAAGGCTCAAAGGCTTCCCTGATCTCTCGTTTGGGAGATATACTGCTACAGGATGGATTCCTACAAGATGTTGCATTCGCACCAGGACATTGTGCCACATTAGCGAAACAGCTTCAGCCCACAACCCAGATTCCCCCCTCTCAAATACCCTGCAAGCATGACATTTCAAGAAACCACATTTCTCTCTGGCATTGCATCAAACAAACTGCGGGCACTAACCAAGTCACCCATCTTTGTATACCCATCAACAATCGAGTTCTAAGAAACCAAATCCCTCACATGCATTGCATCAAACACCTATCGAGCACATCCCACGAGCCCGCAACTCGCATACATATGCACTAAAGCATTCCTCACATGGATAACCGCATCAACCCCATTCTTCACCGCCTGCCCGTGGCACTTTTTACCATCATCTGCACACCCCTTCTTCACGCACGAGCTCACCAATGGTGGGAACGTGTAGCTATTCGGTAAGAACCCTCTTCGTAGCATCTTGAAATAGAACTCCACAGCATTGCCAGGATCGGATGACTGTAAATACGCCTTGATAAGGGTGTTCCCGCAGAAAGAGTCAGGGGAATTGATCTGGTGAAATATCAAGAAGAGCTTTCCCAAAGCTCTAATGAGGGAATGGGGAGAGATAGAGAGAGAGAGAGAGAGAGAGAGAGAGAGTGAAATACGGGTATTTGGGCATGGCTCTGTTTTGAACACGCGCCCAAAATTGGGGTTTTTTTATACGAACGAACGAAGGAAGTGCTATCAGGGGATCTGTGGGGCCCACCATGATGTATTTCGTTAATCCATTCCAATCAATAATTTTAATAAATTATTTTACTTAGGAACACCAACTTTCAGGTATATTGAAGGCCCAAGTGAACCACACCATAAGAAGCAACAGTAATTTAATATCAATGTTTCTTACCGTGTGGTCCACTTGAGCCTTAGATCTAGCTGATTTTTTTTCATCCTCTAAAGTAATATTTACAAATACATAGATGACTTAGATAAAACATATAGTTTTTTTAGGCCTCATAGAGCCCCTTACAACACTATTAATTATTAATGGTGTATCAACTTTTTAGCTACGGATTAAAACTGTAGTAACTGTAGCTAAGGTTTTTATCCGTAGCCAAAAAGTAACATGGTCTGAATCCTTTGTCCTTTTTTTGGTAGTGAATAATAAATAGTAATAATAGTGAGAACATCATCTCAAAGGTGCTGGTGCGACAAGTTGCGATTACTTACGATAAAGCATCCTTCCCCTTACTCGATTATTTGGATAAAAAAAAGTGAATCAGACTAAGGTAATTAAGCAATCTACTATCTTATTTTTAATTGGTAAGAATTATAAGGATCAAATACTTAGTGATGTGGCCAACAATGAAGAGTATCATATGTTACTCAGTCAACCATGGCAACCGAACTGTGATACGACCCATCGAGGACAAGATAATGTTTACGTCTTCGTTAACGATGGTTGAAAGATGATCCTCGCCCCTATGTCACCAGAGAAATACCCTGAAGCTTTTAAAGTGGAGGGGAGCTCTCTCTTGACAATTCAGAATTTCGTGGAGGAATCCAAGGAAGCTGGCGAGGTGTACGCATGTTGGTAAAGGGTGAAGAATCATAGCCCATAAACATTCCTCTAAGTTTAAGGCTATTATTGAATGAATTTAAAGAAATTTGACTAGAAGAGTTATCCAATGGATTGCCTCCCATGCGGGACACCCAACATCACAGAGACCTCATCTCTAGGGCTAGCTTGCCTAATCGCCCTTATTATGGAATGAGTTTGAAAGAGTGTGAGATATTTCAGGAGTAGGTGGAGAAATTGATCTGTTAGGGTCTTTTAAGAGAGAGCATAAGTCCATGTGTTGTGTCAGCTTTACAAAGGTCGAAGAAAAATAGGAGTTAGTGCATGTGTGTCGACATCTGGGCAATTAACAAGATTACCATTAAATATCGGTTCTCGATACCTTATTGGTCGAAATGCTTAATATGCTAGAAGGTGTCAAAGTATTCTTTAAACTAGAACTAAGGAGCGAATATCATCAGATTTATATCCGGTCTGGTATGAGTGAAAAATGACATTTAAGACCAAAGAAGAGTTGTATGAGTAGTTGGTCATGCCCTTTGTTCTATCGAATACACTGAGCATTTTTATGTGTTTGATGAATCAAGTGTTAAAGCCCTTCATTGGCTGGTTTGTGGTAGTATATTTTGACAATATTCTGATATATTTCCATGGTGAGACGAAGTACATAGAAAACCTCAGGTAGATGTTATAGGTCTTGGCAGTAAATAAGTTATACCTTAACCTGACGAAGTGCAGTTTTTTAATGGATAGCTTATTGTTCTTAAGATTTGTTGTGACATCCACGAGCATTTTATGAGGATGATGAAAAGGTGCGAGTCATCAGGGAATAACCGATTCTGGTAAAATTTATAAAGTAAGGAGTTTTCATGGGTTGGCGACATTTTATCATCGTTTTATATGGATAAGAGTTATAGTCGCACCCATTATAAATTGCATGAAAAAAGCTCGATTCAGTGGACCAATGAGGTTGACAAGAGCTTTGCTGAAATCAAGTATCTATTATCCACAACACTGGTCTTGGTTCTTTTCAGTTTTGATAAATTATTTGAGGTTGAGTGTGACACCTCATATGTCGAAATTGGAATAGTCTTATCATACGAAGGCAAACTAGTATCCTTTTATAGTAAGAAGCTTAGCAAAGCCCTTAAGAAGTGGTCGACATATGAGCTTGAGCTGTACACAGTGATTCAAAGGCCTATTGGTAGCATTATGTAATTTATAGAGAATTTGTTCTTTACACTAACCATCAAGCCTTAAAGTTTATTAATAGTCAGCCTAATGTGAATCGTGTGTATGCTAGATGAGTTACATTTTTTTAGGAATTCATGTTTGTTTTGAAGCACAAGTCTGTGTAGTAAAAAAAGGTGGTTGATGCACTTAGCTATCGTGCATCGCTACTTGTTACGATAGGTAATGAGATGTTTAGCTTCAATTATCTCAAGAAGCTATATGATGAGGATGAGAACATCATTGATGCATTGATGAGGTGCTAAGAGGGTCATCTTGGTGACATACATATGCAAGATAATTTCCTTTTCAAAGGAAATCAATTGTGCCTCCCCCAAAGTTCTCTGAGGGATTAGATGCCGAAAGAAGTGCAAACGACGATACTCTCGGATGAGAGTATGTTTCACGCTAGTTGTGGTTATGTGGTGTCAACACTTGATGAAAATTTATTGGCCCACATGACAACGCAAAAAATGGGTGTAAAAAATAAGCTAATGATAACCTTGACATATGACTTGAAAAATTGACGGTCGGAGTAAAACAACCAATGTTAAAAAGAGTCAGGATCATACTCCAGTGTGATTTTGGCATGTTGGCCCGCTGATAATGGATGAATGAATTGACTATTTAAATGAAGTGATGGTCCAAGTTTTAATTGTGCAATAGTTAAAGTCATATAAACATCATGGTGGCCACTACAAAAGGTTTCAATGGTGGGCGTTAAATTGCCAATGTTTGGGTGGTGTTGCTCAACTTAAGTTTTTGATCTGCCTCATTTTAGGCTCATGTTAGGGCCTGACATGCATTAGTGAAATTGATGAATGGAGTAGATGTTATACAAATATCCAACATGGCCTAGCCTCTTGTAACACCCTGAACTTTTCAATACCCGATTATTAAATGTTATCGAGTGTTACCATGAAATCTAACTTATTATATATGTGTGTACGATATTAATTTAGCTATCCTAACCTTACATCCATTCTCCAACATGAATCTGACTGTTGGAAATAATTTCCATTCATAGATCAACCAATCTGACTGTTGATTTTAAAACAAGACCATCCATCACGTGGTTTGATATATGTACCTTCCCTTAATTAGATTGGTGAATAGCTCTTTAAACATAATGATCTAGATGAAAATTCTTTTGTAAGAATTGTTTAAAAAGATGCATATACCGAACTAGGGCCGTTTAAAGCTGAATGTCGACGGTTCTTCCCGAGGGAATTCGGGAGAGAGCGGAGGTGGGGGGGTGTGTATATAGGGACGCCCATGGATGGCTTATATTTACTTTTCATAGATATTACGGGTTCACTTCCAACACTATAGCGGAGGCCCTGGCTATGCTTGATGGAATAGTGTTATGTCAAAAGCTAGGCTTCTTAAATATTGACGTAGAATCTGACTCGAAGCTCGTGGTGGGGGCAGCATTCGATCCATCGGCTCATTGTCCATGGAGAATTTAGTATAGGGTTGGGGCCATCCACCTGTTTAGTCGATCCCTTAACATCTCTTATAGTCATATATTCCGTGAGGGCAATGCGGTGGCTGATGCTCTAGCAAAGATGAGAAGCGAAGGGTGTGTCAACAAGTTTTATAGATCCCGATCGGAGTTGCTGACAAGGATTAGGGGTGCCATGGTTCTTGACAAGGCAGGGTTGGGTAATTTGCGGGCTTGATTTTCTTTAGTTTTTTTGGTGGGTGGGTGGTGGCGGCAGCTGAGTTTTGGGGCTATTTCTAGCTAGTGTCCATTGCGTTCTTGGTCTTTCTTCTGCAATTGTTTGGGTATATGATAGGCGAGGCTCAGTCCTTTTTATTGGTGCCCGCTCGAATGATTGTACATCCTTGTTTAGTTAATACAAGTTCGGTGGTCTAGTTCCATCTTTTAATAAAAAAATAAAATAAAATGTAGAGCCATTAGATTTCACAAAACTCTTAGATCAGCAATAATTACAAAAAAATGTCACTAACCTATACCGTTGAATTCTAAATCGTATGGTTCTCATGATCCGTTTCATGTAAAATTTTATACTATACCTAATTATCATAAATTAACCGTACATGTCGATTTTCAGCTATTAGATCATCACAAAAGTGTCCCAATTGACAAATCAGCCCTTAATTGTTGGTTTTGGTCTCCATCAAATGAGAAAAAACTCGTAGATAGTTGTAGTAGAGTGTTTCCATTCATATGAATGACTTGGATTGGCCATCATAGGGATCAAGTGTAAAATATAAAAATCTCACTTTGGTAGGCCTTTACTGAGCCGCGAAGTTATCCTTTTGAGGCTTACTAATACAAACCTAGACCTTCAAATCTAACTACTTCGTGTCGTCCATCGCAACTCAAACATGGACCACACCTTGGCCTCATATGATTACGATATCATATAAAATTTGGACCCCAATCTATGATACTATACCATTGAACGCTGAAGTCAGTTCCTTCCTTTTGACATAAAAGATAACATTTTAGATTTAGACTATTCTCACCATGATCAACCACTAAATTTTTTCTAATTACCTATCTTGACTACACATCCTTCCAAAAATTGGGCCCCGATCAATGAACATGGACTACTAATTGAGATCAGGTTCATTTTGGCACCAATTAAGAGTATTTTCAAGATAAGCCTCCTTAAGCCTTAAATAAACTCCATATTTAGTCCCATGACCCAACACAGCATACTGAAAATGGTGAAGGGTGTGGATCTCATGGAATATCATCACAAGTGGACCTACCCATTTCGAAAAATCAAGCACTTTCCGCATGCTGTAACATGGAGCAACAAAAATAACGCGACTATGGATTTGACCCCATCCCCTAGTTTTATGCATGGGCCACCTAATAAACGGATTCACCCTGAACTTTAGCCCACGTACTAACATAGTAGGCTGAAACTAGTGGTTGGAACAGATCACACCACCAACCAAAGAAATGGACCCCACCTATCTCAACATCGGAGTCGAATTCCCTACGCAAACATTAATGAACATGGAGAAATCGATCACGCTTCGTAAGGCCTTCTGCGTAGGGTATCCAAACTGAGAAACGTAGATCTAATCCAAGCCATCTAAGCCTTGGATAAGGGATTTTCGACCCTTCCTAAGCTGATAAAAAAGGGAAGAAACAACAGAGAATGACGTTCTGCCGATTTCCACGGGAACAAACCCAGCTTGCGGAAACTATTTTTCCAAGAAGCTGCCTCCTACGCATGGACCGCTGCTCTATGCCTCTAATTCAATATGAAAATCCAAGATGTCCATACGGTGGCATGCCCAAAACCGATCTAATCGACGGAGGAAAGAGAGAGAGATCGGGTGAGAGACCGATAGTTGTGACAACGTTTTCGTTGTTCCGTTTTTCTTGGTTGTACAATAGAGACCGCATAAGGATTTTGCAAGAAGATCTAGAGGCTCTTATGCCCTATAAAAACCTCCTACGTACGTCGCTTGAGAATATATAATAAGAGAAAGAGATAAAGAAACGAAAAAGAAAGAAGAGAAAGAGAGAGAGAGAGAGAGAGAGAGAGAGAGAGAGAGAGAGGAAAGATGGAAGGATGGTGTGACTCGCTGAGTCAAACCAACTCTTGACGAGTCTAGCCCCTTGATGGACATGTTCTGGAGTAGGAAAGAAGAAAAAAAAAAGGAAAAAAATGAGGAAAGAAATAAGGGAAAAGAAGAAGGAAGAAAAGGAGAGTCGAGCCATGGTGACTCAGCGAGTCGACTCAACTGAGATGTTCTCTTAACTTTGGGTTGCACTGGTAGAAGCTAGCTGCTAAATAATGTAAGTTGTTCACCCAAATAATGTCCAATCCAAGTCCTCTTAACTTGATTTGTAATGTAAACCTAATCCTAAATCTACACTTATAGTTTTGAGCTTAATAATGTGACAATCTAACCATGAGAATCACATTAATTGTGCTAGAATTGGATACTACAATGCATCTATTCAAATCTAGCAACGTAAAGTGTGATTGAATTCAAGAGGTGAAGAATTCCTTTAAGCTAACCTTAATTTAAGTTGATGTAATTTATCTTGCCTTTTACATGCATACATGTTACTATGAATTCTCTCTGCAGTTGTTTAATTTGCTACTAACAATTATTTACCCTTTGGGATTATGGTATGATGTTAATTATGAGCGATCTTCATTATTTTCATATAGGACAATGGATACAAACCTTGCCCTTGCCTTTACTAGTCTCCTCTTTGTTGAGTTGGCCATTGCCACTCTCTTCTTTATTGAGTTATCCATTGCTACTCTTCTTTTTGTTGAGTTGGCCATTGCCACTCTCTTCTTTGTTAAGTTAGCCATTGCTACTCTCCTTTTACTTTGTTAGTATTGTGCTACCTACCTTTAAGGCTTGACATGTGTATTGAAATTCTAAAGCTCTCATGATTTAATTGATTTCCTCTTTGGTACAAGTACTATATTGAAAATCTCACTTCTAGCAATCAAGTAAATATCGTGGATGTAATGCGGTTTAAGTAATGGTCCTTGGGTTGACACGTAATTTCATGAATTTTGGATAGTGGTGCACAAATTGATGTAAGTAATTCGCAATGCGTGTTATATCACTTCTATGATTAGATATCGTAAATAGTCACTCTATGAACAAATCGTGTTACGTAATTCATCCAAGACACGTGTTGTTGTTATTTTGGGATAACCACATAAATCCATATTAACGTGAGACACGCTGGTGAATCTCCATAGAATGGGATGCTGAGTGAGCTGATTAACTCTAAATCATTTTCCACATTGTGGTGATCTCTAAGTGTGATGAACCACATATACTTTTCTAGGCATGCATCTCATGTAGGTTTCTTGTGCATATTGATACCTCTCGTAGTAATAAAGTACCGGATGTATCAGAACTCTTACATTACTTATATAAATCTCTTGAATTATTGTTAATCTTAAAGGATAACCATCACTATGAGTAGGGTGTTGACCCTCTCTAACCATGCAGATGATGCAAGTGATATATAAATTGAAGACCTAGAGAAATATCTCTCCATGGAAGATTATACTGAATGAATAAAAAGATAGTTTTATGATTTAGTTTTATACTTTCGCTGCGAACTCAATAATGTAATAAGATCCATTTGAGAAGGAATTTGATAATCTGTTGAATTCTTTTACTTTGATGAAATAATAAACGCAATCAATTTTATCCTTATGAATGGTTACCTTCATGAATATAACTCGATGTGATATATATACACACACACACACACACACACACACACACACACACACACACACACACACATATATATATTGTGTAATTATTAAAGCATCCAATTCATTGAATTAATAACACTCAGTTTTTCTCAGGCACGAGTATAAATTTGTAAGATCTGTATCCTAGACCGTATCATTCCATATGCTTCCACGGTCGAATTTCAGTGACCCTCGACCTGTATCCGATATTTGCACGTGATCCTAAGCTGAGTCCTACATACCAAAGTCGGCTTGATTTAAACTTATACCTTAGTGACCGCGCCATTGCCGCGGTTCTAACGCTATGACTCGTGCACCGAACTGATACACAGGCCAGGAGATGTGAGTCCACGTTCATTCCAAAAACATGCCGCACGTTGTGAATTTTGAGGGAATATCTACAACATGTCCCATCAATCAATCAATGTCAAGTACAAGCCATACCCCAAGTACATCACCCATCCCTCCCTTTTCACAAGTCAACTCTCTCTCTCCTCTACCCATCCCTCTTTTACAAAATTTCAACCCAACCCATACCTCCTCATCCTATTCCATACAACACCCGTCCATATCATCCCATCACCTCTCTCTCTCTCTCTCTCTCTCTCTCTCTCTCTCTCTCATTTCTTTAACCTCCCAAGCAACAACACATGTCCAAGCTCTCTCTCTCTCTTAAAGCCAATTGTGGCCCACTTTCCCTACCCTCTTATCTCTCATCCCCACCATCAAAAGTTCATCAACCACCATCAAAAGTGAAGGCAAGGAGCATAGGAATCCAAGGGAGCAAGAAGGAGGCCAATAGGTGAGTGATCTGCCATTGATTTTGTTTTAAGGGCCCACTTGTTGTGGGACCCACGTGATGTACGCATTATTTAAGGGAGGGCCCAATAGTGGGGGGTCCCTCCCCTTCTCGCTTCTCTCTCCCTCTTTCTCTCTCCCTTTCACTTTCTTTATGATGTCTTGTAGCCACCACGGTGCAAGATGATCTTGACCATCCAATTATGAGGCCCACCTTGCCGCAGGTCCATTGGACGACCAAGATGAAGGAAAAACACAAGTATCAGATTGATTTAATCAAGTGGGCCATGTACATGTGGGACCCACCACGATGCCTGTGTTTACCAATGTCATCCAGCATCCTTGGACGCTGGACGTGATGAGAATGGGTGCACACTAACAACAAATACACACACACACACACACACACACACACACACACACACACACACACACACACACACACACACACACACATATATATGGTATTTAGGGTGGGCTGCTCATGTAGGCCCCACCTTGAAGTATGAATTCAATCCATGCCCCCCATCTAGTTCCCTAAATCATTTTATGCGTTGAGCTAAAAAATGACTCCAATCCGACTATCTAGCGGGCCATACCATAGAAAACCGTTTTGTTACCGTTGAGAACCCACCTTGATGTTCTACTTGCCAAAATATACGAGATATTGGGCTCTTTTGGACGGTATCAAGCCATGGAATTCAACGGGTGGAGTGGATCCTCCTGATGCAGGCCCCACACAGGAAAAACCATCAAAAATTTTTTTGAGGCAGCAGCAGGCGTTGCTGTTGATCGTCCTCTGGACGCAGCCGCATCCTACGCTACTGTGTTGGGCTGGGACCCACAGCCATGAGCCCTATGTGATGTGTGATGAACATCAACACCTTACACTTGGTTGGCCCCCCTCAAGGTAGCGAGCTGCCCAAAAATTAGCTGTATACGCGACTCAAGTGGCCCACTTCACATGGAAAAGTGTTGAATTGGACGTCTGCCATTGAAACCCTTTCTGGGTCACGAAAGTTTTGTATCAAATGAAATTTGTTTTTCCATTTCACCTGGGTCCATGTGACCTCGTGAACAGATTGGGTGGAAAATAAACATTATGGTGGGCCCCCACGTGGGACCCACTGATGTATGAGGTGTATCCACACCTTTCATCAATGTGGAACCCCACCATGAGGCATGAGATTTATCTATGCCGCCCATTTCTATGGGACCCACCATGTTGCATGGGTTGCATCCAAGCTATCCAACCATTTTAGAAGCTCGCTTTGAGGCTTGAGACTAAAAATAAGATAGATCTAGGATCAGGTGGACCACATTTCAGGAAATAGTGGGTTTGAACGTCCACCATTAAAACCCTTGGACTACAAGGTTTGGACTTATATGATATTTATTTTTCCCTCTTAATCCAGGTCTTTAAGACCTTATGATTAGATTGGGTGGGAAATAAACCTTATGGTGGGACCCTATGAATTGTTTAAACAGTGAAAATTATTTTCATTGTTACTTGGGGTATGGTCCAAATGATCCTTCAATATGACTTTTTTTTGGTATGTGATGAGGCCCATCTTGATGTATTTATGGCCTGTTGTTGAGGCCCACCTTGATGTGTACGAGGTATGTTGTTGAGGCTTACTTTGATATATGAGGCCCACGTGGTGTGGCCCATTTGACTTGGCCCAGTTGATTCGACCCATTTGATTAGGCCCGATGTGATATATGAGGGCTGATGTTGAGGCCCACATGATGCAGCCCATTTGATGTACCTGAGGCCCATGGGTCGAGGCCCAATGGGATGTACATAAGGCCCATTGCAATATGTGATTCCACCATGGTTATGTAATGATGATTCATGGCAGGCCGTGCCTTGGGAGCAATGATGGTTTAATGTCCACATTGTAAGGATGATGTAGGTTAAATGTCTGCATTGTCACTCTCCCTAGGGCCCGTTGATAGGCCCATACTTGTAGTGTATAGGTCTTCTAGGCGGCCCATCTTCGTTATGAACAGAGCCCATCACCATATAATGTGTTTAGTATAGATCCATGATTCATGCTCACACGCATCATATGTATGCTTGATCTGAAGAGTGACTGATCATAACATATGCCTTCAGGCAGATTATTTATGGGCTCCTTGATAGGTGGAGTTGCCCTTCATGAGCGTGGTACGCCTAGGATTGTTGCATGACTGGTAGTGTGATTCATACACTTTACATTTATATGATATGATTTCTATACACCTTAGCAATATCAGGGCTATGACCTCCACAGACACATCATGGATGGTAGGATCAGACACCAGAAATATTGTTACTAAGCATCGAGGCGCCATAGATATCTTTGGGTGAAAATCTCTAAACCCGATGGTACCAGAGGATGACTCCAATGTCGAAACAGAGTGGATATATGAGTACACGAGGGCCGAATACTAGGAGGCCACGTCTCCCAGTGTGTCGTGGTCGGTTGGAAAAGGGGTGCGACCTTACTCGCTCGAGGGTAGGGGCATTACTAGGCTGAGTTTGACCAGCTTGTGATTGGGTCCACTATCGACGTGCTGGATAGGTATTGGCAGACTATTGGCTAGGTGGATAGTGAGGATTCTTATACTCACTTAGATTGTACGACTGGGAGAGGGGCAGTGCCATTCGAAGTATACTAAATCCCGGTGATTATCTAGAATGAGAATTGTACTGATATTTGATGAGCTGTATTGATATGTGGATTTGGATGAGAATTGGTATGCTTGAGTTGCATCTCGCATTGCATGACCTTGATATGACTGATAATGTTCATGTCTTGTACCGCATAGCCTTGGTACGACTGATTGCATTCATGTACTCATTAGCATAATTTCACACTACTTTGACCTTGCATTCTGAGCACGCTCATATTGCACACACACTTACACCACCCTCTAAGCTTTCTATAAGTTTATGCATGATTGATGCGTGCAGGTAATGCACGGACACAGCTGTAGTCTTGTTGCAGTTGGAGCGTATAGTCGAGCTTTTGAAGTTTTTTGTTATTTTCATTATCTTGTATTTCTCTTTCATACGCATTGTACTCAAAGTTTTTTCTCATAGTGAATTTTGTGATGGTATTCTTATAGTTATTGTTCGTGGGTTATGCTTATGGCTATGCACATTAAGAATCAGAATCATATTAGAAATCTTCCTTGTAGAATCTCAGGATCGAAACTTGGTGTATGGATGCCAGGAGTCGAGAATGGGGTACTACGGATGCTGTCAGTGCCGAATTCGGTGATCAAAAATTTTGTGAGCCCAGTTTCTGAGTTCGAGGCGTAATAAATTCTGGCCATGAAAATTCAAGATGTTACACCTCTGCCCAGAGGGAGAATGTGGCTTCCATGTTGATGAAAGCAGATTGCATGGTGTGGCACACGCCATCGACCTTCGTGGTGTGTTGACGTCACCTAGTTATGTGGTCCGCACCATGATGTATGTGTTATATCCAAATCGTCTATCCATTTAGTGAGATTTTTTTAGGGCATGGGATAAAATTGAGACATTCAAATCTCAAAGTGGACCACACTGTAGAAAGTAATGGGGACAATGATTCTTATGGTCGAAATTTTCCTAGGGCCCACCATGATGTTCATTTGCCATCCAATGGTAAACACCAGAACCCAGGCCAACTAACTAATTAAATTGGACATAATTCACCTTAAGCTTAACCCTCAAAACCAAATCTAGTCTAAGATCTTACCCTGGACCCATCAGCTAAAACCAATCCCTAAACCTAAATCTAACCATAACCTTAGAAACTTAAACCCTAATAAACTAAACCGAGTTAACTCACCCAATTGACTCAATAGTCAGCCCACCTAGTTCACCCATCTAGTCAAGCCTAAGGTAAAAAATGGGCTCAAGCCCAAACTCCAAGGCATATGAAAGATTTGGGAGGGTAGTAACAGGACACTCAGGGAGTAGGAGTTCCCACACATATGGAGGAGCCTGCCTACCAAAGTAGGAGGCCAACTATGGATCCACTAGCGCCACTCAATCCAACCATTGAAATATTGCCATGTGATATTCTTAAATCCAGGCCATTTAAGCCCTTTTCAACCATAGACTTGTCCAAAATTACAAAAAAAAAAAAAGAAAAAAGAAAAAAGAAAAAGACGAGGTTTGGGGACTATAAATAGTCCCTCCCCTTCACATTTCATCATTTAGAATCATTCAGAAAACCCAGAATCATAAACCATCCCTAGCCCTTCTAGCCTTCCACTGATGAAAAGAAGAGTAATAGGAGAAGAGTCTAGCCTAGGTCAGCCCAGTTTAGCCTAGAACTTTAGCCACTGAGCAACCAAAGCCTCAATCCAAGCCACTCGATCTTATGCTTACGACACCACCGTCCATCCTACCATTCAACTCTCAATAAGCTTCGGTCATCCTATTTAAACATCGTGCAACATTAATTCTACACTCCACTCCCTTACTTGTCTCATTCATAACCATTGCATCCATAGCATTGTTCACCTGATAAGTTCAAATGTATGCTTTGCGGCTCATTGATTTATTCAGACCTCGCCCATAAAAAGCTTGGACTGATTGGTTATTACTTTGCCAAGAGGTAGTTAAGGCAGATTTATCCATTCAAAACTACCACTTGTAAAAGGCGTTACATCGATCATTGTATCACACACATCTTTACATAAATAAGTATTACACACATATGACTCAACACCCGATCAGTTCAAACGTATGCTCTACGATTGGCCAAGATAATCGGATCTTACCCATAGAAAATTTATACAAGTTGGTTATCACTTTGGCAAGTGGGCAATCAAGGAAGATTTATCTAGCTGAAGCTACATCTTATCGGAAGTATTACATTTAACACTACATTGCGCACACTTAATAGTGATCAAGAGCTATTCCAAATCCTCAATTATTCATGAGATCTTTGAAGTAGAGACCATACATCTTTACGGGCAGGGTAAGTGCCTAGCCCCTTCCAACTCTATAATTGTGGTCCTTTAGAATCTCTTGTCATAGATCAATAAGTCATTTTAGGGCAGAGAGTCCTCAGATTCTCTTTCCTAATGTTTCTACAGGATCTAGCCGGTTGTGGAATCGGAATTAATTGGCTACCCCCCATCCAAACATTACGAATTTCACCTGTGTGATCACATTCCGATCTTGGATTCAACATCCACACCAACCTGTTCATAAGGTCACATAAACCTAGGTAAAGGAAACAAAAATATCAGATTGATTCAAAACTTCTGTTACTGGTGAAAATTTTTCAATGTTTGACATTTAATCCCCTTTTCTTTATGTGGTGTGGTCTAATGGAGATTTGGATGTCATATTTTTGGACTCATACCCTAGAAAAATATCTCCAAATGAACAGATGGTTTGACATCAACACACCACAAAGGTCTAGATGCTCATAGGGAAGGGTTTACTGTTCACATATGGGGTCATTTGGCACCATTGAAATGGTGGTAAAGGACAATAATTGGTGGTAAAGGCATAAAGTAAGTGTAACGCCCTGAAAAAATTCGTACTGAAACTCGAGTACTAACTCGACCAGAAATCACGTAGGATTAATTCTTTTAGAAAATAAGCGTAAGTTAGCTAGCGCAATGCTAGAGTAGCTGTGAAATAGTCCCTGATCACTTTAAATACGTTCTACAAGACCCAAAACTTGTAGAACCAATGACGCTATAACATCATGAAACCTTGGATCAAACTCTAAACCGGTTTGTTCTCAGGACCCCTTTGAAACTTTGTATTGGATCTATACCACGCGTCGAAAGTCTGATACCTGCAGTCTTAGACTGTTATGACCGCTCAGCTAGACTTGACAATCATTTCGAAAATCAAGTCCAACCGACATTCAGAGGCTATTTCATTGAGCCTGGAGTGAAGAGTGAGAATAGGGTTAGATTTGGAATTTTGAAATTTAAATCTGGCACGTGACTTAGCGCGTTATTATTAAGCGTTCTGACCGTCAGAATTCAGCCAAATTATACCCTCGGATCAGGAAAAATTTCTCTTTCATATCATGAGACTTGTAGACCTGATCTAGGTGCGATGACCGCTGAACTGAAACTGGACCGCCACGTGTGATCTACGAACTCTGCTGGTCTGAAAACTTTGTGTGAGCAACATCCGGTGACTAGGAGCTTAAGTCCAATCGCGTTCGGCCAGGGGACCTCCCGAAATGCCTTTTTGGACCAGACCAGCCCCGATTTGGTTATACCTTAAGTAAATTTTGTTTCCAAGCCTAATTTGGGAAGAAATTAGCTTATAAAAGGGCTTTAAACCCTCACTTCTCTCACCCATCCGAATTTGGAAAGAAACCCTAGCAAGAGTGTGAGAAAAAGTGAGAGTTTGTGAGAGAGAGTGGGAGTGATTTTCCTGCCACCTGCACCGGCTGCTACACGTGCTTAAGCAACATATCCCAATCACTTTCCCGATGATTTCACTGCATTTTTAGGTAAGGAAAATCCTAACCATTTGTTGATTTAGCATTCCGTCAATTTCATTAGTGATGTAGCTTATGTAGCTTGTGTATTAGGTCGCCTGTTCGCCGTAGACGAAGCGTATACGCTCCGTTCGAATCGGTTCACCTCTAGAGAAAAGGTGCGGATTCTAGAAGCTTTGATTGGCTGATTTCAACACTTTCAATGTCGTTTAATAGTAGATTATTGACGACAACGCCGTTTGACATGTACAACATGCTGTCCGTTTCCTATTTCATAAGCAGACGAAAAATATGAGAATTAGGGCATTTTAGTCATTTGTAGGAAATACTGTTTGCATCCATATTTTACTGATATGATTGACATGGATTTTTGTTGCCTTAGGATATTAGGAATGCATGCATAATCATTTTGGCGAAGAGATTCGCCCAAATGCGCACTTTGAGTCGACATACAATATGTAGACTTAAGTGTGTAGACTAAGTGTTTGTATAAATGTTTGTATTAGTATTTATTGACTTAAATGGTGTTGTGAATTAGTTTGAGATTGAATTCTCAAATAATACGCGGATGTAAATGATTTCCTTCATGTTGGCTATATGCATGATTTCATTATATGTATGAAATGCATGTGTTAGATGATTTACTTAAGTTGTATGTTATAACATGTGTTAACATGTTCACATTGTTGTATTTCATTTCCATTACTCTTATACGATTGCTAATGTAGATTCATAAATGTTTGGGACTATACCTAGTCCAGGCAGTTGATAACCGAGTAAATTCGTGGTTGGCTTATCTTTGCCACGAACAACGCGTCGATGAACGCGAGTCGTGTTTTAAGTTGGCGGCAGTGGTTAGGCCACACGAAGTATTTTACGCACTTCATGTCGTTTGACTTGCGATGCGCTCGTACTAGTCGAGCCCGTCAAGTAATCCGACTGGCTATTGTATGTTCACCCTGTATGAATCATAACTGCTTGAACCTAGGGTACTGAACTTACCATTGTAAACCCTATTAACCATGGTACCTTAACCCATAAAGACTCATGAGCTGGGCATGGTGGTATGGGACACCGTGGTCGAGCTGTCGGCCTACGCTGGGGCCACAAACCTCCCCGTAGTGACCAATGAGCACCTATGACTCGTGAGCAGATTATGGTGGTATGGGACACTATATTCTTGTTGTCGGCCTACACTGATTAGGTGACGAGCCCTTTGTAGTGACCGCGAGCGTATTCCGAGTCTACAGGAGGCGACAACCCTTCCGTAGCGACCAGAGTACAGTACGCCTGTATTGATAAGGTGATGGGGGAGCGGTGCAACGAGTGATATATTTTTATTTTAGAGACTCAGTGATGTATTCATACTTTAGAGACAGTTGAGATGTATTTTGTATTCCATACAGTGATATATATATTCTTCAGTCTTTCGCTTGCTTTTATCACTGAATCTGGAGTATGTATTGTAGTTTTGGTATAATTTTACTCATGCGAATGCTTTAACTCAGACAACAGAGAATCATAATCATATTTGTTGCATAAGTGACAGTCTGGAACTCGGGAGTCGGGTTTATACACGACCCCCGATTTTCAGGGTGTTACAGTAAGTGTGTTTAAGGAGTGCTACGATGGTTGTAAATGGATTCTAGTTACCACCCTTTCACCTATTTTGAATTCCCTAGCTAGAGGTGTATTTTAAAAGCGCATTATCACCCTTTACCATTTATGATGTTAGCACCAAAATGAATTGTGTGCTTACTTCAAGAATTTGTGATCCCCATTATTATGTTTATGTGAAATCCACCTCGATCACTAAGTGTGTTCCCTTAATTTAACCATAAAGCCCAAAAATCAATTCGGTGTATGATTCAGGTGGGCTATATTAAGAGAAAAACTAAGAGAGGGCCATCTACTCTTAATTTTTTAAGGCCCACCATGATGATTATATGAAATTTATTCCAACTGTTAGATACAAAACTAAAATGTAGGCCTACGGATAAAAAAAATCAAGTCCATCCTCAATTCATATGGGCCACACAAAAGTAAATGGTTTGGAGGGTGAGGGTTACTGTTTCCCTTCACATGACCCACTTGAGCAATATGATATTTGAGTCTTAGGGCCAAAATTAAGAAACATTCCTGTTGATTGGCATGGATTTTATATAAACATCATGGTGGCCATATCCCACAACATTTTTAAAAGCCTAGATGGTTTCATGTTATAAATCTTGCATGAAAACGACTGTAGTTAACTTCAAGAATTGATACATCATGCCTTAATGCATAGGTGAAATCCACCACTAGGTGTGCTACTCCATTTTTGTTGTAAGGTCTAAAAATCAGTCTGGTTCATGATTCAAGTCGGCCATATGAAGGGAAACTATTGGGAGAGGTATGCCCTGTATATTGTTTCCAATCGTATGATCCACTTGAATCACGAATCAAGCTAACTTTTGGTCCCCATAGCCAAAATATAGTGACATACCTAGTGATCAAGGTGGATTTCATATAAACCCTATGGTAGGGCACTATTGAGAATTTAGTAAAATGAATGTCATGTATGAAGAAAGGTGCCAAATGAAAATTTTAGATTCACATGGAATCTAGATGCATAGTGTCAAACACCATCGATGATTTCAATTCACATAGTAATATGAATTCCAATTCACATGGATTCCATGTTGCCAAATGACCTATAAAGTCAGTATAGAGTTTCTAAGATGATTGACCTATATTTGCCACCACTTAGTTGTACAACTAATTCATATGGCCCAATTCTACACCAATCTACTCTATGGCCCATTTTGGATTAAGCTTCAAATTTTCTATAATACTACTAAATCCCATCATTTTAAGTAATAAGCAATCAACAATAACACATAAGTACTAATTTTAAATAAGAATTTGGATCCGCGAAGAGAAATTTCTTTGTTATAATGTGATTGGCCAACCAATCACAATATAATAAGTGAAAAAAAATTCTATTTGTGACAAACAGAAAATCTAAATTCTTTAAATAATAAGTGGGTTACAAATTGTATATAGCAAGGTACAAAAATTGTTGTTAACCTTGACATCTTTTCCTAAGTGCTTCCCTTCCACAACATGTAGAAATAAGCCTATACAAAAAGTGATGCCTCTGTTAAAATCATGTTTTTGCCCTTTTCGTTGCATTCCTCCTCCACTCGTTCACAATGTGCTTTGTTAGTGAACAAGGCAATTCACATTTGTTGAAATCGAATGTTTTACATTAATTGACCAACAAAACTTCCATGTGTTGCGGATCTAACATGGGAACTAGGATTTGAAGTGTTTGAGTTGGCATGCCTGCGGGCAATTCGTACTGTTAGGCCCACCTTGATGTATGTATTATGTATCCATGCAATCCACCTGCTCTTCTAGCACATTCACTACAAGAAATCCCGTTGCTAAAAGCTAAATTTTTGTAGCTAAACAGTTTTGGCGACAAAAATTTTCGTCGCTAAAAGACCACCACAAAAGGTTTTTATTGACGAAAAATTTGAATCGTCGCCAAAGGTAAGCCTTTTAGCAACGAATTTTTTTGTCGCTAAAACCACTTTTAGCGATGAAGCGTTTCATCGCTAAATTTCATTACAAAACTTTTAGCGATGAAAATTTTTGTCGATAAAAAATCATTACAAAACTTTTAGCGATGAACATTTTCATCGCTAAAAACAACTGTTAACTTTTAGCGACGATAGTTTTCGTTGCTAAGCATAATTACAAAACTTTTAGCGACGAAAAGTTTCATCGCCAAAAAATCATTACAAAACTTTTGGCGACAAACATTTTCGTTGCTAAAAAATAACTTTTAGCGACGATAGTTTTCGTTGCTAAGAATAATTATAAAACTTTTAGTGACGAAAAGTTTTGTCGCTAAAAATAATTACAAAACTTTTAGCGGTGAATAGTTTCATTGCTAAAAAATAATTGTTAACTTTTAGCGATGATAGTTTTCGTCGCTAAGAATAATTATAAAAATTTTAGTGACGAAAAGTTTCGTCGCTAAAAATAATTACAAAACTTTTAGCGACGAACAGTTTCGTCGCTAAAAAATAGGTGTTCAACTTTTAGCGACGATACTTTTTATCGCTAAAAATAATTGCAAAACTTTTAGCGACGGACATTTTCCCCGTTAAAAAATACGTAAAAACTTTTACCTATGAAAATTTTCATAGGTAAAAGTCTCTTTTTTTTAAAAAAAAAAATATTCCAGCACAAAATTCTTGATATACACCTGTTAACAATATATTTCATTATATTCATCCTAATATACACCTGTTATATAATATATTTTATCATATTCACATTCACATTCATCTAAACCCAAACTAGTGAATTCATCCAAATATAAACTACATTCATCCAAACACAAGCAATCTTATCCATATCACATTCATTTACGCATAAATACATATAAACTTAACATCATAAATAAATATACAAAAAATCACAAAGACGAAGGTGGAGGTGGTGGGGCATCGGTGGGTAAGCGTGCATCGAGAGCCTGAAATATTTTCGTCATCCGTCGCTCATGCTCCACCCGCATCTCCTTCATCCTCCTCTCTTGCTCCTCCCTTTGTGTCGCCAGCTGATCCTCCATCCTCTTCTGCTGCTCCTCCCTCTACCTTGCTAGCTCCTCTCTCTGCATCGCCAACTGATCCATCATCTTCCTCTCCTGCTCCTCCCTCTGCCTGTCCAGCTGATCTCTGATGTCATCGACGATGACCCGTAGTTGTTGAACTCTCTCTCTACAGTATCAGCTCGACGTACGGCGCTGTTGTTATCGACGATGGATCGGCTGGAGGTAACTCTAGCAGGTGTTATGAACTTGGCACCATGACCATACACATGCACATATCCAGAATGGGTGACAAGCACTTGGCTTAGGATCTTTGGCTTACTCCGCTGAGTACCATCGAGAGTGGGATGACTGCATAAGGTGTCCATCTCCTCCTATAATGAAAACATATAAATTTTCATAATAAATGACATTATTATAATTTAATGCAATTAAATTTTACAATGTAAGAATTTTTACCCAAATCTCGCTGGCTCTAGGATGTATCAAAGATCCCATCGCCTGCTGACAGTGAGTCCCTCTGTAGAAGTCTACTGGTCCAGGCTTCTGGCCAGTGACAGAATCTCGCTACGTAATCGAAAGGACATTGGAGTTAATATAAATGCATGAAAAGAGTATATAAATGTAATAATTACCAGTACTTTCTTACCATGTCATAAAAAAGTCATACAAATGACTTTGAACCAGCTATGTGGTTCACTTCTAACTTTCTCCTATTGTTAGAATATATTTTACTCATCTTCTGAACACATTATTCATAATACATTATTATTAATTATGAATTTAATTATTACGTTAAGATATAATAAATATGTAAATATTACTTGAAAAGAATTAGATGAAAATCTATCGTAGAGTATCCGCAAGTCCTCATCAGTCATGTGCGGCGGTTGGGATTGTACGGCCTCCTCATGGCTCGCGCACCGCTGGTATAACTTACTGTGGTAATACTTGAATCGTTCCTTGATCATGTCGTCAATGACATGGGAGATGTGCGGAACACTCAAATTCAAGTCAAATTTATCCTGCAGTTTCGTAAATAATAGATTAAGGCAATAAATTTATTAAGAAAATAACTTAATCGGAAATGAACTTTTATAAAATAAATTTTAATTTGATAAAATTTACTTGAAGACGCTGATGGATGAGTTGCCGCACATCATCTCTCACGCCTCCCCAATGGGGGGTGGTGGGGGATCAGAGATTGGTATAAGTCACTGACCTCCGATGTAAACAACATAGCATTGTGCTCAACAGGTCTAATGCAGTCCTGTAAGAACTCTACCATCACCTTACCTTCATGCGTAAGTCACTCTAAAAGTAACCCATGCGTGGGTCCACGTCCTTGTTGGCTGGTCGACGATGCCATTGTAAAAGAAATATGTAAGTTTAAACATAAACAGAAATCATTAAAAGAAATATGTCTAGACTTATATGCAGTGCTCGGTATATACGCGACTAAGGGATCAGATGCCTGCGATGCAACATGTGACAGCGATGCTAGCTCTGTCGCATCACGGGTAGAAGGGGTAGATCCATTATACTAATGACGTGCTCTCCTACCTGGTGCTATCACTGAATATGTGTGAGTTACGAACTTATAAATTTAAACAATGTCAATACAAGTGGAATATATTAAAACATTATACAAGTAGTGTTGACGGTACAATGCATTTGTGCTTATGCTTAGAGAGATGATTAAAATATGAATAGGCCATTACACTATAATGCAAGAAGAATATAATAAAATTGTAGACTTTAATCTATAACCATTGAAAATTTCATTACACATTGTCATTCTATATTAAATACATATATTTTATTGTAATACGAAACAACTTTGAGATAAACTATCCGAAGTACTCCCTGCGTAAGTTATCGTATACTTCAGAAGCATATGTCATGTTGTGTGAAGCACTCAACATTTTTACAGTCAACATGCCAGTCACAATAAGAGAGATCTGGTCTCTCGAGGCTCTATTCAGATGTGCAAGTGACAGAGTCACATCTTTCATATCTCATTTCCTGCGGTTATATATCTCCATCAGCCCTAGAATTTCTTTGAGATAGTATAATCTTTCCTCTAAGACATCGTCGATATATTCCACTCTACACTCATCGACCAGACCGGGTATCTCTATGGCCCTACCAAAAGAAGATAGGACCGAAACGTCCATCTGCAATAGCTGATGAAGTATGTTGCGTGCTTTTGCTATGTTCCAGTTTGAGGAGGACATGATCAGAAATTAACTCAACTGCAAATGTGGATTATAAACAAGTCAATAAAAGGAATTAATCATGACTTGTAACTTTCACGTATGCATGGAATATATAAATTATTCGAATTAAAAAATGACAAGTAAATCATGTGTACATTTAATAATCACTGTCTGTATCACTATCGCTTAGGGCTATTTCTTCTTCACTATCAGTATCGCTGAACAGTATTTTCTCCTCATCGTCTGCAACGTCATCATCAATGAAACCATTATCATCTTTAACAATGTCATGTATTATTGAGGCATTAACATGATCAGGTGGCACATCATCTCTATCTAATTGAACCACATTAATATCAACACTTGAATCAGTCTCTGTATCCCTAAATGGCATGTCTTCTTAATATGCTTGTTCAACCCTAGACGTGTCATTTCCCCCGTCCTTGTTATCTTCAACTTCTAGTACGGGAACATCAAATACATTCCTGGGCTTTATTTTCGGCACCATGTGTCAAGAGCCGCCTAACTTGGTGTCAGTGAGATAAAATACTTATTCGGCTTGGCTGGTGAGGACAAATGGGTCATCCTTAAACCACTTCCAAGATAAATTTATGCTCGTAAAGTAGCTGTCAGTCTGTATTCCCAACTTCTTATTTCTAATGTCTGACCAATCACATCTAAATAAGTACACCCACTTTCTCATACAATAACTCAGCTCAATAATATCCGTTAAAATGCCATAAAAGCCAATTTCATCCTCCTCATTTGTTCCCTTCATAACCACCCCACTATTTTCTGTGGTCCTGTACTTCTCACATTCTTCGGTGTGAAATCAAATCTTGTTTACAATACAACCTGTATATCTAGATACACGTCTATTAGGATCAACGCTAGTGAGTATAGTGCATCAGACGCATCTGCAGAGTTACTCGTGCGCAACGTCTTCATCTATTATCGTGTACAAAATATAATTGTTTAGGGATTTTCTTAGGTTGAAATAATATGTAATACAACGAAAATTCTAAGTGTGATGAGATACAATGTGCAATCTTACACGTTTGGCGAACCATTCTAGAAACTGATCCTGATGAATTTGATCATAATTTATTGGGAATTTGGACTTCATCTTGTCTATGTGTTCACTACACATAAATGACATGTCATCAGCAAGAAACATTAACATCATCGTATGTAGAGAAAATAATAATCGAGGAAAGATTTACTTTAATTATGACTCTATCTCTTCACAATTATGTAACACATTCCACCGCGCCTTTGCTAGATCCCTAAGGTCCATATCTTGAAACGTCGGGGATCCTAAAGGACGAACGTTATGTGCAAATACAGATATGAATATTTATTCATGCTCCTGCCCTTCATCGATATTCCGATCTTCTCGGTTGAATCTAGTCTCTATGCCACGAAGATACATAGAGAAAAATGTAAGACACTCATTATCAATGTACGCTTCAGCTATCGACTCCTTCGGTCGTGTCTTCTTCCTCATAAATTATTTGAGTGTGTGAAGGTATCTATACATAAAACCACTATATTATACGTATGGAAACATGGATATTTATAGTTTATGGAATGAATAAAAATTTTAATAGGTTCTACCACCTTTCGATCGGATATATCCAACGATATTGAACTGGGCCTGCAAGTTTCGCCTCGTGCGGTAAGTGATCGCTAGGTGTACCATGACATCGAAAAATGCAGCTGAAAATATTCTTTCAAGCTTGCAAAGGATTATGGCAATGTCCCTCTCCAGTCATTTAATAACATCTACATTTAATGATTTCGAATACAAATCCTTAAAGAATATCCCCAACTTAATTAGCGCCGCACTGATATCCTTGCTCAGGAATCCACGAATCGTAACTGGCACTAGGCATTGTAGAAGGACATGACAATCATGACTTTTCATTCCTGTTACCTTACAGTCTGTAACGTTTACGCACCGATATATGTTTGAGGCATACCCATCAAAAAACTTCACGGATCTCAACCATTCACATAAACACTTTCTCTCTAGTTTTGTCAACGTGTAGCAGGCTACTGGTATAGTATACGAATTTATATGTAGTTACAAGTACAACTCTTTCCTTAAACCCATTGCTTGTAGATCCAATCGAGCCTTGAAACTGTCTTTTATTTTTTTTTCTATGTTCATCAATGTTTCGAAGACATTTTCACATATATTTTTCTTAATATGCATAACATCCAAGTTGTGTCACAATTTCAGATCACTCCAATAGGGTAACTAAAAAAAAATACTCTTCTTCCTTCAGTTATAATTCAATACCGTACGTTTCCACTTCTTCAAGTACGATGCCTTGCCGAATGTAAAATTTTCAATTTTACTCAGTTGTTGTATCACATCTTCTCTAGATAGGTCTTTCGGGGGTAGCATATGATCTTATTTTCAATCAAATATCATTGTCTTCCTACGTCAACTATGATCGCTTGAAAGGAAGTGACGATGACCCATATAACATATTTTTCTACCATGCTTCAATGACAATGAACAAGTCTTAATACCACATGTAGGACAAGCCAACTTACCCTTCTTGCTCCACCTAGACAAATTTCTAAACGCGGAAAAGTCATTTATTATCCACAAGACCACTGCATGCAATCAAAATGTCTGTCCTAAAAATGTGTCATACATTTCTATACCTTAACTCCAAAACTCGTTTAACTCATCTAATAATGGTTGTAAATACATATCAATGTCATTCCTATGTTACTTGGGTCGAGAAATAAGCAATGACATCATGAAAAATGAATCCTTCATACACAACTAAGGAGGTAAATTGTAGGGCATAAGTACCACTGGCCACATACTGTTCGAGCTAGTCATATTACCAAATGGATTTAAACCATCACTTGCAAGACCTAGTCGAACATTGCGAGAATCCTCTGCAAACTAGTCATGTTGCTTGTCAAAATTTTACCATGCTTCAGAGTTCGCAGGGTGCCTCAGTGTACTATAATCAAGAACGCATTTCTCCTTATACCACCTCATATCTTCAGCTGTCTTATGAGACATAAACAATCTTTGTAATGTGGGTTTCAATGGAAAGTACCTTAACATCTTTTGTGAGATTTTCTTACGCCTGGCTTTGTCGTACTTCCACCTAGACTCTCCACGTTCTTGACACTCTTCAACCTTATTATGCTCTTTCCAATACAATAAACAATCATTTATACATGCATGTATGAGGATGTAACCAAAGTTCAAATCTCGCATTAAAGATTTTGTCTCGTAATGAGACTTAGGCAATGTCTCACTGTCCGGTAATTTTTTTTCTCAACAACTCAAGCACATGCCAAATGATTTATTACTTCAACGATTTATTGTCTTCAAATGAAGTACTTTGTAAGAAAATTCAACTTAAAGAAGTTCTTATACCCCGGATAAAGTGGACATTGCGCATCCCTCAATAACCTACTAAACTTTTCTGATTCGATATCACCCATTGGAGGAATATCTTGGCTACTGCTTGTCGCTGCAAAATTAGTATCCGCAACTGTTCCCCTGAACAATCTCTTATGATATCTTGTATTTCGTCAACGTCTTTATGCTCGTCATCCGACAAAATTGGGTCAGCAAGGACTTCAGTGGCCTCAACCCTATGGGTCATATCTTCACCATGATGGATCCACCAAGTGTAACCCTGGTCAATCCCAACTATGAACGAATCATCCTCTACTTTGTCTAAAGTCTTATATATCATGTTTTTACATTTTTGACATGGACATCTAATCATATTCCTTGAATTTGCCCGATTTCATACAAATTCAATGAACTCTTGAACCCCTTGTTTATACTTTGGGCCAAATGTGTTCTTAGCTCGCATCCAACTCTTATCCATCTCTAAAATGAAAAGACTAGAGTTAGTTTATAGAAATAGCTTTAAGATTAGGCTAGGTAATAGGTTTAGGTTATATGTTTAGGTTTAGGGAATTGAGAATAGGTATAAGTTTAGGTTAGGGAGTTGAGATTAGGATTAGGTGTAGGTTTAGGTTTAGGGATTTGAGAATACGTTAAGGTTTAGGTTTAGGAAATTAGGTTCGGGTTTGGGATCGGGTTTACGTTTGGGTTTTAGGTTTAGATTATAGCTAGGTTATAAGTGTAAGTTATACGTTTAAGTTTAGGCTAGGTTTAGGGATAAGGTTTAGGGAATTGAGTTTAGGTTATAGGTTACAGGTTTAGGTTTAGGGAATTGAGTTTAGGTTTAGGTTATAGGTTTTGGGATTTGAGAATAGGTTTAGGTTATAAGTTAAGGTTTAGGTTTAGGTTATAGGTTTTAGGATTTGATAATAGGTTTAGGTTACAGGTTTAGGTTAAGGTTTAGGTTTAGGTTATAGGTTTTGGTTTATGTTATAGGTTATAGGTTTAGGTTAAGGTTTAGGTTTAGGTTATGAGTTTTGGGATTTGAGAATATGTTTAGGTTTAGGTTATAGGTTTAGGTTATTGTTTAGGAATTCGAGTTCGGGTTTGGGTTTCGGTTCGGGTTTAGGTTATAGGTTATAGGTTTAGGTTAAGGTTTAGGTTTAGGTTATAGGTTTAGGTTATAGGTTTAGGTTTAGGTTATAAGTTATAGGTTTAGGTTATAAGTTATAGGTTTAGGGATTTGAGAATACATTTAGGTTTTAGGTTTGGGTTAATATTATAGGTTTAGGTTTAGGTTTAGGTTTAGGTTATAAGTTATAGGTTTAGGTTTAGGTTATGGGTTTTGGGATTTAAGAATAGGTTTAGGTTATAGGTTATAGATTTAGATTAAGGTTTAGGTTTAGGTTATAGGTTTTGGGATTTGATAATAGGTTTAGGTTATAGGTTTATGTTAGGGTTTATGATTAGGTTATAGGTTTTGGTTTAGGTTATAGGTTATAGGTTTAGGTTATGGTTTAGGTTTAGGTTATGGGTTTTAGGATTTGAGACTAGGTTTAGGTTTAGGTTTAGGTTATAAGTTTAGGTTAAGGTTTGGAAATTCAGGTTTGGGTTTGGGTTTCGGTTATAGGTTTTGGTTTAGGTTATAGGTTATCGGTTTAGGTTTAGCTTATAAGTTTTGGGATTTGAGAATAGGTTTAAGTTATAGGTGTAGGGATAGGTTTAGGTTTAGGTTATAGGTTATAGGTTTAGGTTATAGGTTTTGGGATTTAAGAATACATTTAGGTTTTAGGTTTAGGTTAAGGTTATAGGTTTAGTTTTTGGTTTAGGTTTATGTTATAGGTTATAGGTTTAGGTTATGTGTTTTGGGATTTGAGAATAGGTTTAGGTTATAGGCTAAGGTTTACGTTTAGGTTAAGGTTTAGGTTTAGGTTACAGGTTTTGGGATTCGATAATAGGTTTAGGTTAGAGGTGTAGGTTTAGCTTTTAGGTTTAGGTTAAGGTTATAGGTTTATGTTTAGGTTATAGGTTATTGGTTTATGTTAAGCTTATAGGTTTAGGTTTAGGTTTAGGTTATAGGTTATTGGTTTAGGTTAAGGTTTAGGTTTAGGTTATGGGTTTTGAGATTTGATCATAGGTTTAGGTTATAGGTTATTGGTTTAGGTTAAGGTTTAGGTTTAGGTTATGGGTTTTGAGATTTGATCATAGGTTTAGGTTATAGGTTAAATTTTTGGTTTAGGTTATAGGTTTAGGTTAAGATTCAGGTTTAGGTTATAGGTATTGGGATTTGATAATAGGTTTAGGTTACAGGTTTAGGTTATAGGTTTAGGATAAGGTTTATGTTTAGGTTTCGATTTAGGTTATAGGTTATAGGTTTAAGTTAAGGTTTAGGTTTAGGTTATGGGTTTTTGGATTTGAGAATAGGTTTAGGTTATAGGTATAGGTTAAGGTTTAGGAATTTGGGTTCGGGTTTAGGTTTCGGTTCGGGTTTAAGTTATAGGTTTATGTTTAGGTTATAGATTTTAGGTTTAGGTTAAGGTTATAGTTTTAGGGATATGTTTATGTTATAAGTTTAGGTTTTTAGGTTATAGGTTTAGGGATAGGTTTAAGTTATGGGTTTTGGGATTTGAGAATAGGTTAAGGTTTAGGTTCAGGTAATAGGTTTACGTTAAGGCTTGGGTTTCGGTTATTGGTTTTGGGATTCGAGAATAGGTTTAGGTTTTGGTTTAGGTTATTAGTTTATGTTATAGGTTTAGGTTTAGGTTATAGGTTTTGGTTTAGGTTATGTCATGCCCTAAACTCAGAAAACGGGCTCACAAAATTCTCGATCACCGAATCCAGCGCTAACAGCCTCCGTAGTGCCCATTCTTGGATCCCGACACTCACATACCAGATTCCGATCCTGGGATCCTATGAGGAGGATTTTCAGTATGATTTTTTTTTTTTGTAATGGAACATAACCACAAGCATACCCAAGTCATAAAACAACATCACCATATATCCACTATATTAAAAACTTTAAGTATAATATGAAAAGGGAAATACAGGGTGATCAAAAAGTTCCAAAATGCTCAGATGCGCGCTCTTACCTCAACGTTGCTGCTGTCCAACACTACCTGCACGTAACTGTCGTGCATAAGCTTACAAAAGCTTAGAGAGTGGTGTAAGTGTGTGTGCAAGGCAAGTGCCAAATATATATTATCAGAACAACGCAGAAATATGTGTTAAGTCCATGAATATAACTAGCCATACCAAGGCTATGTGATGCAAGACATGAATGCTATCGGTCATACCAATGTCATGTGATGCGAGACATGAATGTTATTGCCATACCAATGTAATGCGATGCCTACGTAGCTGAATGTCATATGTGAGATGTAATCCAAGCAAGTCGGTACTCATCAAGTACACATATAAGTACAGTTCCTCTCTAGATATCACCAGAGTCAAGTACACTCCACACTGACTACCGCTTCCCTAGCCGAGCAGCCTAGCGAGGGAAAAAGACCTCACTATTCGCCTAACCAGTAGTCTATCAATACTTACCCGGCTCATCGATAGTGGACTCATTTACGAGCTGGTCAAACTCGGCCTAGCTTATAGCCCCCTCACTCGTGCAGATAAGGCCACACCCCCTTCCAACTGACCACGACATAGTGGGAGATGCGGCCTACTGGTATTCGGCACTAAAGCGCTCGTATATCCACTCGGTCTAGGCGTTGGAGCATCTCTTGGTAGCAAAAAGGTTCTTAAACTTTCACGTAAGGAAATCCTAAGTGCTCACAGTGCTAGAGCCAATATTTTTCGTATCCGATACGATCATCCACGATGTGCCTGTGGAGGCCACGACCTTGATGTCGTTAGGGCGTGCAGTGACCATGTCACACATATGCGGGATGCATGAGTCACATCATCAAATCATGCAACAATCCTGTGCATACCACATGCTCATGTGGGGGCACACTATCTCATAAGGAGTCCCGTAAATATCTCAGCCCAACGGTATATTCTATTATCAAACATTCCTCATATCAAGCATACATATGATAGGTATGAGCATGAATCATGGGGCTATACTAAGCATGTTATAAAGTGATGAATTATTAATAAGTATGAGCCTATCAATGGGCCTTGAGGAGAGTTACAATGTGGACATTTAACTAACATTGTACTTACAATGTGGATGTCAAACTGAAAGGGCCTAGCTATATGCCCTAGAGGGGGGGTGAATAGGGCAATGCCAAATAAAACTAATAACAATGGAATAATAAAAGATTTAAAGCACAATGCTGAATATAAAACAATCACAATAGCCTAAAATAAAGAGATTGATACTTTATCAGTTCTAAGGACAACCTTACACCAAAAATCAGAGGTTTAAGGTAGGACAACCTTATTTCTAGAATGTCCTTTGTATCACAAACCAAAGAGGAATAATAAGTAATGAAATCAAAATAACTTGCGAAAAATAAATCCTAAGTTATTACAATATTCATCCACACTTTCTTGAAGTGATTACAACATTCATCCACAAACACAAACCACAAAACTGAATGAATAAAGGAATGAAAGAATGAAGCAGATCCACAACACAACGATATATAGTGGTTCGCCTGTGTGTACACCAACTGTTATCCAACAGCCACACAGATTGCTACTCCACTCCTAATATCCTCACACAGGGGATATTAGCATGCACGATCAAAATAGGTTTCACAGGTTCACCTAAAACCTTCACAATTGTGTCTTTGATCTCGGGCTTACACAATCCAAAAACCCCACAATCTGAGTTTTCTGGATCTCCTCAGATAACCACTGTAATGAGAATTTTCTGGCGAATCTCAAACAAAAACCAGAGAAAGTAAATTACAAAACATGTAAAATACCTGAATCACCTTTTGAAGAAGCCCGGTAGAACCAATCAGAGTAGAAGTTCGATTCAACGTTCAAAGTATAATACTCACTTTAAGAATGGTTCTAAGTCTAATTGATTTTATATCAAACGGGCTAGATCTATTTGATTTTGAATCCAAGAAGAAGGAATATCAGAAATTCCCCTTGTCTAATAAGATTGGAATGTAGATCAAAATCAAATAAAAATAAGCTAGCAAATGGAATATTAAATAAGCACAATGTAGCTTAAAATAAACACAAACCTATCTCAGAGAATAGCCTAAAGAATGCTTGAATAGAATTGATTTGAAGTGTTAAAACTCTGAAGTTCGTGCCCTATTTATAGCCTGAAAAATCCCGTCCACGACTGGTCTTAGGATCCTAGGACTGGTCGTAGCATCAAAGATTTTTGAAAGATTTCCACGGGATAAGATTTTCAGTTCCACGACCGGTCCTGGGTGGTCTACGACCGGTCGTGGGTCACCTACGACTAGTCGTGAGACACTTACAACTGGTCGTAGGACCCCAAAAATGGTTGCTGGAGTTTGAGTCGTAGGGTTACGACCGGTCGAAGTATGAGTCATAGAACTTTCAGGACTGGTCGTAGGATGTCCAGGACTGGTCATAGGATAACCAAAAAGATCCAAAAATCTTCAACTACCTAGGACTGGTCCTGAAAAACTTAAGACTGGTCGTAACAAAGCTAGGACTGGTCTTGAAGTCCCTAGGACCGGTCTTAGAACACTCCAAAAAAGTATATAAAAATATATGAGTTATGTATCCGGAATGACCTACAGTAAAGCTCATCCTAAGGTCAATCTAAGGTCAAACAAACCTTAAAAGTGAGATGGACATTAAAAGTCTGTACACTCAGATGACCCTTAAGAGAAGCTTGTGAATATTCAAAACTTGTAGTAGGCCTTCATGAGCTTGATCTTGACTTGACAAAGTCTTCTATTAAACTTGAACTTGATCAAATATTGAACATGAAACCTTGAAAACTTCTATTCTTGATTTCTTCATCCAAGACTTGAAAACTTTCTTCATTTAAGATCTTGTCTTGAAATGCGATGTCTTGATATGTCTTGATTGCAATGAATAGACTTCAAACATAAAACACAAGATATACAAGACATAGATATAGGTTTTGGCACCATAAAATTTGACAACTAAAGGGATATGAAATCATAGCACTTACAATCTCCCCCTTTGTCAAATTTGTGACAAAACACATAGCATCAAAGATAATAAGGAATGATAAGTCATGAAATCACAAAATACTCTACTCCTCCTGAGTAATACGAGTATTGCTCATATAATCAATACATAACATGAAAACCTCAAAACTTCAATCCACATATCCATCAATCCACATATCCTTCTCAATCAATACAAACAAATAAATTTACTCCCCCTATCCGTATTACTTCCCTTTTAGCAATGCTTACTACTCCCCCTTTTTGTCACAAAATGACAAGGGAAAGGAACAATAGAAAGGAGAACATAGAGAGCAAATAATGAGAAGGTAATATGAAAGGACATAAAATAAACCTGAAGTGTCAAGCCATAATCCGTAATCCAAAATACAATATCCAAAAGAAAATGTTATGAAACCATAATCCATAATACATATCCAGAGTAAAAGAAATGTTATACTATTCAGAAGATAATTCACTTAATCTGATTCAGAGGAGGGAGCAGGAATAGATGGATCAATCTGGTGTAAGCCCTTATTTATGCGACAAAGATATTTTTACATGTACTTGAATCTCATATCATGGGCTATATTCATATTATCAACTTTTTCCTCCAATGCACGAAGGCGTGCATCAAAACCAGAAGGATCATAATCTGGATCATTAGGTGAATCAGTTTCTATGTCATCAAATAAGTCATCCATATTAACATCTTGTTGTGGAAGATCGCCAGCTTCCTCTTCGTTTCCAGCATCACCACCATCACCACCAACACCACTAACACCAGCTTTATCAAATTGGCCAGGGAGCAGATCCAATTTCATCTTATTAAGATTGACATTATTGAAAATAAGATGATGAATTGGTGCCTCATTAACAGGTTTATCGACAAGCATGTGAGTGGCTAAAACAGTCATAAGATAACCGAATGGAATATCACTATGACCCGGATGGAAACGAAATTGTATAATGGAGTGACAAATCAAAGAAGGAAGACAGACCTTGGTTCCAGAAGCAATAGAATGCAACACACGAACCATGAAAGAAGTCAACTCAGTTTTATTACCAGACCGAGGATATACATTGGAAATGAAGAAACGATGTAATATTCTGTAACTGGGTAACAAATACTTTGCAGGGAGCACATTCCCTTTGTGAGTCCAATGCGCATCAATTTTGCATAAATCTCTGGTTAACATGCGTTTTTCTGATTCTGAAGGTTTGTCGTATAAAGTATGAATCGGTATTCCTTCATCATTAACAGGTATATCCATAATACCTGAAATCAAATGACAGTCTACCTCAAATTTTCCTTCTCTAGTATCAATTGAAAATGTTAAATTATCAAGGAAAAAATCTGAAATACATGCTACCATTGATTGAGCAATGGACTGGTATGCAGGCCCACCCCAAAGATAAATGTTAGTCCAGCCTACAGATTCAAGAAGGGGAATGACACCATATGGAGCAATGTGATTTAGATCAGCGGTATGCTCAACGATAATGTTACGGACACGCAAATCCTGTACATCTTGAGTATCATCTTCGGGTGACCGAAGGTGTCGTTTAGTTATCGGTGCAGATCTGGATGAAGATGGACCACGGAATGTTTTCTTTTTTCCTCTAGCATCCATATTCAAAAAGATATACAAAGAACAAGCAAGATGCACAAATGAAAAATGAGTTTTCTCTAGATCAGCAAATAAAGAGGAAACCCTTGAAAAACTCAGCAAGAGATGAAATTAAGCTATACTATGAACAAATCAAAGCATAGAGATCATGAATCTTCAAGAAAAATGATGAAATAGGACTTACCTTGAAGAAAAATTAGAAATCCTATGACTGGTCGAGCCACGACTTGTCGTAGGTCGGTGTGGAAATGAAGAAGAAGGGAATTTTCTCCAAATTATATGATGTTCACAAGCTCCACGACTGGTCGAGTGTGGTTCAAGACCGGTCAAACCACGACTGGTCGTGTACAACCATGACCGGTCGAGCATCGACCAAAAATGCATTTTTAATGAAAAAATTTAAAATTTAAACAATTATAATATGAAATATAATACACTATGATACATGCAAGCAAGAATATTCAATGTAAAATGCACATAGCAAGATCAAATTTCAATTTATTAAACCTGCTTTTGTCGAGCGATTTAGTAAATATATCAACAAGTTGAGTTTTGGTTGGTATATATTCCAATGAAATAACTTTTTCTTCAACCAACTCACGAATGTAATGATACCTAATGTCAATATGCTTAGTACGTGAATAATGAATTGGGTTTTTGGAAATGTTTATAGCACTGAAATTATCACAATGTAAGATCATTGAATCTTGATTAATTTCATAATCGCTAAGCATGCGTTTCATCCAAACTAGTTGAGTACATGCATATTCAGCTGCAATATATTCAGCCTCAACAGTAAAGAACGATATTGAGCTTTGCTTCTTACTGAACCAAGAAACTAAGCAATTTCCAATGTAAAAATAACCATCACTGGTTGATTTTCTATCATCAATATTTCCGTCCCAATCAGCATCTGAATACCCGGCTAATTGAACATTAGTATCAAAAGGATACCAAAGTCCCAATTTTATAGAACTTGCGACATATCTAATAATCCGTTTAACAGTAATAAGATGTGATTCCTTAGGATTAGACTGATATCTCGCACAAATACCAACACTAAATGCGATATCAGGTCTACTAGTAGTAAGATATAACAAACTACCAATCATACTGCGATATAATTTAGGATCTATATCTTTACCTGAAGAGTCTTTTGAGAGTCTTAATGTTGTACTCATAGGAGTATCAAAGTTCTTACCGTTCTCAAATCCAAACCTTTTAACCAAGTTTGAAGCATATTTGGTCTGGGAAATGAAAATTCCATCAGGTTGTTGTTTTACTTGCAACCCTCGGAAATAGTTAAGTTCGCCAACCATGCTCATTTCGAACCTTGATTTCATTAACTCTGCAAACTCAGTAGACATGTTATAATAAGTAGATCCATAAATAATATCATCAACATATATTTGAACCATCAAAATATCATTGTTATTCTTTTTAACAAAAAGCGTTTTATCGACACTACCTACTTGAAAGCTATGACTAAGTAAGAATTTAGTTAATTTTTCATACCATGCCCTAGGTGCTTGTTTTAGACCATAGAGAGCCTTTTTGAGACGAAATACATGGTCAGATAACTTAGGGTCTTCAAACCCTAAAGGTTGTTTAACATACACTTCTTCATGTAAATCGTCATTCAAGAAAGCACTCTTTACATCCATCTGATAGATTTTAAATTTTCTAAAACATGCGATGGAAATAAAAAGTCTGATTGGTTCAAGGCGAGCGACTGGAGTAAAGGTTTAATCGTAATCGATGCCTTCAATCTGAGTGTACCCTTGTACAACCAGTCTAGCCTTGTTTCGCATAATATTTCCGAGTTCATCAAACTTGTTTTTAAAGATCCACTTTGTTCCAATAATGTTTTTATTTTTAGGTATATGAACAAGATACCAGACATCATTACGAACAAATTGATTAAGTTCATCCTGCATAGTAACTATTCAATTTTCGTCAGAAAGTACTTCTTTTACGTTGACCGGTTCTATTTGGGATGTAAAACAAACATAATTACATATGTTCTCAAGTTGTTTGCGAGTACGAACTCCAGTGAGAGGATTTTCAAGTATTTGATTGGTTGGATGATCTTTAACAGTCCTTGGTTCAGATTCTTTTTGACTTGATGAGGTATCTAGATTGTCAATAATAAGAGCTTCATCATCATCTGAACTTGGGGCTGGTGTATTCAAATGATCATTAATGACCACATTGATGGACTCTTGAATCACACCAGTTCTCTTATTTAGAACCCTATAAGCTCGATTGTTCAAAGAATAACCAAGAAAAATTCCTTCGTCACTCTTCGTATCAAACTTTTCCAAATTTTCACGATCTCGTAAAATATAACCCTTGCTACCAAAAATCCGAAAGTATTTGACAGTAGGTTTCTTTTCAAACCATAATTCATAAGCAGTCTTATTATCGAATTTACTAGTATAAACCCGATTAATAATATAACATGCGGTATTAATTGCTTCAGCCCAAAGATTTCTAGAGAGCTTCATGCTATTCAACATAACATTAGCCATATCCTAAAACACTCTATTTTTCTTTTCAACTATACCATTTTATTGCGGTGTTTTGGACGCTGAGAATTCATGTGATATTCCCTGATCGCTAAAGAATTTCTCAAAACTACTGTTTTTTAATTCGGATCCATGATCACTACGGATCTTGCTAACATGAGAACTTTTCTCATTTTGGATTCGTTTGATGACTTTTTTTACTTCATCAAGGGTTTCAGTTTTGTCTTTTAAGAATGATACCCAAGTGAATCTGGTATAGTCATCTACGATAACCAAGATGTATTTTTTACCTCGTCGACTCTCTGATCTGGTTGGTCCAATAAGATCCATATGGAGAAGCTCGAGTGGTTTAGATGTGGTATTGGAGTTCACTTTCTTGTGAGAGCTCCTAATCTGCTTGCCCAACTGGCATTCACCACATATTTTGTTTACTTTTTGCATTTTGGGTAGACCTCTAATTAGTTCTCTTTGCTCAATCTAAATAAGTTTTGATGGTGTATATGTCCAAGGCATTTATGCCATAATTCAGTCTCATCGGTATGGACCATGTAACATGATTGAGTGGATGAGCTATCATCACTAACGATGTAGCAGTTTTCAGAAGTTCTGCGACCAGTTAATATAACAGAACCCCTTTTATTAACTATCTCACAACCTTGATTAGAAAACTTTACACTATGGTTGTTATCACATATCTGAGAAATGCTTAATAGGTTGTGTTTTAAACCCTCAACATATAAGACATTCTTAAATAAGGGAAGGTTATAAAGTTGAACCGTACCTTGGCCAATAATCTTGCAATTGCTTCCATCACCAAATGTGACTGACCCGTCAGTCATATCTTTAAGATCGGTGAATAAAGCTTTGTCACCTGTCATATGCATGGAGTAACCACTATCTAGGTACCACTTTGAATGGCTTGTTTCTTTGAAAGCAGTGTGGGCAACCAAGCTGGCAACTTTAGGAACCCATTTCATAACTGTTTTCGGTTTAGGAGTATAGATGGTCTTTTTTTTCTATTGTTGTAGGAATGACTTATAGAGTTCGACTTTAACAGCTCCTTGAGAAGATCAATAATTTTTTCAGCTAATTGATTTCGGTTTTGAAAATTAAAGTTAACATGGCTACTTTTAGGTTTTTGAAAAGTTATTGAATTTTTAGAAAAACCCTGAAAAATATTCTTTTCTTTTGAGTTTGAAGACTCTCCTTTTACAAATTTAGGAGCAGTGTTCTTTTGTTTAGGAGATGTATTCTTATCATAGCCCAACTCGGATGGATCGCCACATTTTCTTGATCCGGACAATAATTTTTCTAATTTCGGATCACCTTGGGCATATCTCCATGTGTCTTTCAAACTCAGAAGAGAAGCTACCTCATTTTTTAGTTTCTCTTTTTCGAATTTCAAATCTTCAATTTGGGAGGTTTTGAAATCTAAATCATTTTTGGTTTTTTCAAAAGAATAAGAAATATGAGACTTTTCTAAGCCAAGAGACTCATAATCTTCCTTAAGCTTAGAAAATTTTTCTTTTTGTAATTTAAGCTTGACAGCAATTTTATAACTCTCTTTATAAAGGGCATTATAAGCATCTTGAAGATCATCTTCATTATTGCAATCACTATTTAGATTTTCTTCACTAGATATATCATCATGATCTGAATAGGTGATCTTGGCTAGAGTCATAAGGGCTTTAACACCATCGCCCGACTCGGTTTCAGAATCTTCTGATTTAGAAGAGGATTCAGAATCAGATGATTCATCCAAAGTAGCCATCATGCTTTTCCTTTTTGATTTGTCCTTTTTAGGACATTTGTTAGATAAGTGCCCATACTCTTGACAGTTGTAACATTGACTATCTTTCAAGGATTTACGAGTTCTAGGTTTAGATCGTCTCTTATCATTTGATTTTTGAAAATCAACCTTTTTCTTATTTTTAAAAATTTTGTAAAACCTTTTTGCTGAAAGTGCCATATCATCTTCGGTATTTTCTGAATCCGAAGTGCTCTCTTGAGAAATATTTTTAGACGATTTGAGAGCTATTGATTTTTCTTTAGGAGCCTTAAAGGATAAATCATAGGTTTGAAGTGAACCAACTAATTCCTCAACCCTCCTGGTATCCGTATCACGAAGTTCCTGAATCGCAGTCACTTTAGAATTGAACCGTTCAGGAAGTGAACGTAGTATTTTTGCGCATACTTTACTTTCAGGGATTCTATCACCAAGACCCCACATAGAGTTCACAATGTCATTCAATCTAGTGTTGAAGTCCATAAACATCTCATTCTCCTCCATATGAATTTCTTTAAATTTAGTTGTGAGGAGTTGGACTTTAGATTTCTTGACAATAGATGTACCCTCGTGTGTCATTTCTAATATATCCCATGCTTGTTTTGCATTTTCACAAGAGATGATTCTTTTGAATTCATCTGGTGATAATGCACAAGTAATTGCATTTAGTGCTTTTGCATTTGCACTACTTTCACTTTTCTGAAGTGTGGTCCAAAGCGAATAAGCCGTTACTTTCATAGATTTTAAACCATCGCCATTAGTTACTTCAGTAATAGGAGGGTTCTATTCATTCACTGTGGCCAGCCACACACTTTCATCCAAGGATTTGAGGAAGATCCTCATCCTAGCTTTCTAATAGGCATAGTTTGTGCCATTAAAGGGTGGTGGACTAGTGACTGATACGCTATCAAAATTTGTAATCTTAATATAGCCTAGATCGTTAGCTCAGGAAATAAATCCAATAAATAAACAATAAGCATGAGCTATTAGGCTCTGATACCACTTGAAAGGGCCTAGCTATATGCCCTAAAGGGAGGGTGAATAGGGCAATGCCAAATAAAACTAATAACAATGGAATAATAAAAGATTTAAAGCACAATACTGAATATAAAACAATCACAATAGCCTAAAATAAAGAGATTGATACTTTATCAGTTCTAAGGACAACCTTACAGAAAAAATCAGAGGTTTAAGGTAGGACAACCTTATTTCTAAAACGTCCTTTGTATCACAAACCAAAGAGGAATAATAAGTAATGAAATCAATAACTTGCGAAAAATAAATCCTAAGTTATTACAACATTCATCCACACTTGCTTGAAGTGATTATAACATTCATCCACAAACACAAACAACAAAACTGAATGAATAAAGGAATGAAAGAATGAAGCAAATCCACAACACAACGATATATAGTGGTTCGCCTGTGTGTACACCAACTGTTATCCAACAGCCACACAGATTGCTACTCCACTCCTAATATCCTCACACAGGGAATATTAGCATGCACGATCAAAATAGGTTTCACAGGTTCACCTAAAACCTTCACAATTGTGTCTTTGATCTCGGGCTTACACAATCCAAAAACCCCACAATCTGAGTTTTCTGGCTCTCTTGAGATAACCACTACAATGAGATTTTTCTGGCGAATCTCAAACAAAAACCAGAGAAAGTAAATTACAAAACATGTAAAATACCTGAATCACCTTTTGAAGAAGCCTGGTAGAACTAATCGGAGTAGAAGTTCGATTCGACGTTCAAAGTCCAATACTCACTTTAAGAATGGTTCTAAGTCTAATTGATTTTAGATCAAACGGGCTAGATCTATTTAATTTTGAATCCAAGAAGAAGGAATATCAAAAATTTTCCTTTTCTAATAAGATTGGAATGTAGATCAAAATCAAATAAAAATAAGCTAGAAAATGAAATATTAAATAAGCACAATGTAGCTTAAAATAAACACAAACTTATCTCAGAGAATAGCCTAAAGAATGATTGAATAGAATTGATTTGAAGTGTTAAAAATCTGAAGTTCGTGCCCTATTTATAGCCTGAAAAATCCCGTCCATGACTAGTCTTAGGATCCTAGGACTGGTCGTAGCATTAAAGATTTTTGAAAGATTTTCGCGGGATAAGATTTTCAGTTCTACGACCGGTCCTGGGTAGTCTACGACCGGTCGTGGGTCACCTACGACTGGTCGTGAGACACCTACGACCAGTCGTAGGACCCCAAAAATGGTTGCTGGAGTTTGAGTCGTAGGGCTACGACCGATCGAAGTATGAGTCGTAGAACTTCCAGGAATGGTCGTAGGATGTCCAGGACTGATCGTAGGACAACCAGAAAGATTCAAAAATCTTCAACTACCTAGGATTAGTCCTGAAAAACTTAAGACTGGTCATAGCAAAGCTAGGACTGGTCTTGAAGTCCCTAGGACTGGTCTTAAAACACTCCAAATAAGCATATAAAAATATATGAGTTATGTATCCGGAATGACCTACAGTAAAGCTCATCCTAAGGTCAATCTAAGGTCAAACAAACCTTAAAAGTGAGATAGACATTGAAAGTCTGTACACTCAGATGACCCTTAAGAGAAGCTTGTGAATATTTAAAACTTGTAGTAGGCCTTCATGAGCTTGATCTTGACTAGACAAAGTCTTCTATTAAACTTGAACTTGATCAAATCTTGAACATGAAACCTTGAAAACTTCTATTCTTGATTTCTTCATCCAAGACTTGAAAACTTTCTTCATTTAAGATCTTGTCTTGAAATGCGTGTCTTGATATGTCTTGATTGCAATGAATAGACTTCAAACATAAAACACAAGATATACAAGACATAGATATAGGTTTTGGCACCACAAAATTTGACAACTAAAGGGATATGAAATCATAGCACTTACACAAACCATCATTGCTCCCAAGGCATAGCCTTCCATAAACATCATTACCTAACCATGTTGGGATCACACATTGCAATGGACCTTAGGTACATCCCATTGGGCCTTAGATACATCAAATGAGCCATGTCACATGGGCCTTATATTTATCAAGTGGGCCACATCAATGGGCCACACCAATGGGCCTTATGTACATTGCAATGGGCCATAACCCATGGGCCTTAGAATGCATCAAAATGGACCTAAGCACCGGGGCCTCACATATATATATCAAATGGGTCTCAATCGGACAGCCATAAGTACATCCATATGTACACATAATAAATAAATGAATCATATCAAAAGATCAATTGGACTACACTCCAATTAACAGTAGTGAGAATGATTTCCACCATTAAAATCCTCAAGGCCCACTGTTCATTTGTTCTCTATTCAATTTGGCCATAAGGTCACACAGACCTGGATTAAGAGGAAACAAATTTTCTAATGATCTAAAACTTCTATGACATCACCGTTTCAATGGCAGACGCTCAATCCCCACTGGTTTTTGCTGTGTGGTCCACTTGATATTGGATCTGTCTCAATTTAGCACATGCCATAGAATGAGCTTTTAAATGGTTGGACAGATTGGATGCAACACAAACATCATGGTGGGTCCCACCATCCACACCTGGATAGTGTGAATAAAACACCTAAATTAAGGGGGGTCCCACCGTCCACAACAGTGGACGGTGCAGTTAAACACATGCACCATGGTGGGCTTCCACCGTCTGCCTGGACAGTGTGGTAAACACATACATCAATGGTGGGTTCCACGTGGGTGGCCCACCATAAAGTTTATTTGCAATCCGACCCGTTGGTAAGGTCACCCGAGCCGGGATGGAAAGGAAAAATAAATATTATCATGATCCAAAACTTCTGCCATCCCCAAAAGGGGTTTCAATGGTATATGCTCAATCCCACTGTTTCCTGTGATGTGGGCCACCTGAGCGTTGGATATGGCTACAATTTGGAGGGGGCCCACTTCAGGGAGTGGCCCACCTCATGAACGAATTGGATGACATAAATACATCATGGTGGGGCCCACGACGGGAGCCGTGGGTCCCTGCCTCTTGGCCACCCGTCACGTGCGCGGGCGCTGCCTGCCCCTCTGGCAGCAGCAGCGCCTACTGCTTAGTTTTAGTTTTTTTGTTAAACGCATTTTTTTCACAGTTTTTCGGGTATGGGGCCTACATCTAGTAAATCCAACCCATCCATTGTACTCTGTGGCTCAAGACCATCCAAACGAGTCCAATATCCGATGTTTTTCCGGCGTATAAAAATGTCAGGGTGACTTTCAATGGTAGATACCACTGTTTTACATGCTATGGCCTGTTTAAAGATCGGATGGAATTCATTTTTTGGCTCAACGTATAAAACGATCCTCTGAATGGGATGGACGACATGGATTGAATACATACAACAACGTGGGGCCTACACAATTGGACCACCCCAAAAGCATGTGAACCAAGCTAATATTTATGTTTTTTCCCAGTGACGTCCAGACTCTGGACTCTTTTGGGCTTAAAAAAAAACATTAAGGTGGGCCCTGCTTAGGTGGGCGACCACATGATAGGTGGTGTGGGTACAATACATATAAGGTGGGCCCCACTTGTAGATAGTTTGGATAAAATACATGCCTCATGGTGGGGTCCATCCGGGTGGGCCACATGGCCTTATCATATGAAAGAAAAGGAAAAATAAAATTAAAAGAGAGGGAGAGAGAGAGTGGGACATGGGTGTGATGGAGGGACCCCGACATTATGGGCCCTCCATTCCATTCATTCAATCATACAACGAGTGGGTCTCAATACATGTGGGCTCATTAAATCGAAATCCAATGGTGGAGATCCCTTCTCCACTAAAATAGACGGTCTAGATGACCCTACGTATGCAAGAAAAATAAACATCATGATGGGGTCCATGGAAAATGTCCCCATCATGGAATGATCATGAGCATTAAGGTGGGCCATCGGCCACACCTAGGATCCAAAGTGAGATCCATACCATTGATTAGTAGGCCTCACTTAATCCATCATAAAAATAGGAAAGCTAGCCTATAGAAGCACCCACCACTTGATCTTCTTGGTCCGTTGGAAAGCTGATCTCCTTGTGCTTCACTTTGATGGAGGGAGATGAAGTTTAAATGGTTAGGATGAAGGTTAAAGGGATGGGAAAATGGGCCACCAAAAATTACTTTTCTCTCTTTGGAAAGCCTTGGACGTATGCACCCTTGGTTGCTTGGGAAATGCTTAGAAAATGTGAAGAGAAAGAGAGAGAGAGAGAGGTGGTTGTAAGGGGAAGTGATTGGAGATGGGTGATGGATGTGAGTGATGGGTAAGGTGATGGATTAGTTGACTTTTGGGTTTGCTTGACTTGTGGAGAAAGAAAGCATGGGTTGCTTTTGTACTTGACATGTGGTGATTGATTAATTGATGGAGTGATTGATTGATTGATGGATGGGACATGAAGTAGAGATTCTCTTGTAATTTGTAATGCGTGGTGTTTTTCCTTAAACTAAATGCGGGTCTACATCTTCTTACCAGGGTATCGGATCGATATGTAAGACACGGCGTCGGAACCGCGGCGACGTTGCGGTCACAATGGTATTAGTCTCGAATTAAGCAGATTTAAATTTATAGGATATGACTTAGGGTTGCTTATAAATGTCGATTATAGGTTACGGATTGTCGAAATTCGACGGAAAGGATCGCAGGAGTTGTCGGAACAGTACAGACTAGGATATGGGCCTTATAGCTCTCCCCACCTAATAGAAATTTCATCCTCAAAATTTACACCACCATCACACTTAAACATAACTCAAAAGGGAATAGAAAACATAACATCATATATATTCAAAACACCATACACCACACAATCAAACATCGAAAAGATGGGGATATCGCTCTCGAATCTCCGCCTCGTGCTCCCAAGATGCCTCATCTACACTATGATGGCTCCACTGCACCTTCACCAAGGGAATGACCTTGGTTCTGAGGACCTGATCCTTCCGATCAAGGATACGAACTGACTACTCAATGTAAGAAGCATCCTTACGAACCTCTAGCGGCTGTCAATCAATAACAGACACGATGTTTGACCCACACTTTCTCAACATAGAGACATGGAAGACGTTATGGACATCAGACAACTGAGATGACAAGGCAAGCTGATATGCCACGATGCCAACGCATCTGGTGATCTCAAAAGGTCCTATAAATCTCGGAACAAGCTTGCCCTTCGCTCCAAAAGGAACCACACCCTTCATGAGTGAGACCTTAAGATACACATGGTCTCCAACAGTAAACTCCAAGGGACGACATCGATGATCAGTAAAAATCTTCTGTCAGCTTTAAGTTGTGCGCATCCTCTGCTTGATGATGTCGATAGCCTCTAATGTCTGCTGCACAAGCTTGGGACCCATGAGACGCCGCTCTCCAACCTCGGTCTAACAACTCGGAGATCTACACGGTCTGCCGTATAATGCCTCAAAAGGAGCCATACCAATGGTTGCCTGATAACTGTTATAATACGCGAACTCAGCCAATAGTAGGTGCTCATCCCAGCTACCTGAGAAATCAATTGCGCAGGCCTAAAGCATATCATCAAGGATCTGGTTGACCCTCTTGGTTTGGCCATCGGTCTATGGATGATACGCAGTACTAAGTTACAAATCAGTGCCCATCGCTCTCTAGAAGCTCCTCCAAAACTGAAACGTGAAACTCAGATCTCGGTCTGGAACGATCGAGACAAGAACACCGTGTAGTCTCACGATCTCATCAACAAATATCTTGGCGAGCCGATCCTATGCCAACTCTCAAGAATCGTAAAAAAATGTGCCGACTTCGTCAGACAGTCCATAACAACTCAGATGGTGTCATGACTGTGCTAAGTCCTCGGTAAACCCATGACAAAATCGATAGATATGTACTCTCACTTCCACATCGGGATGCTCAACGACTGCAATAGACCATGGGGTCTCTGATGATTGACCTTAACATTCTGGCACGTGTCACACTCAGCCACAAAACTGGCTATATGGTGCTTCATCCCTGTCCAAAAATACTGATGCCTCATATCGTGATATATCTTCGTCGAGCTAGGGTGGATAGAGAACCACGATCGATGTGCCTCGGCCATAAGATCTCGACGCAACTCATGAATATCCAAGACATATAATCGGCATCTGAAGCGAAGTCCACCATCAGAACCAATCTACCAATCTTCTGACTCTCAGATGCTACCTCTGCTCGGTAATCCTGTAATAACTCATCTGTCTGCTGAGCCTCGATCACCCTTACGACAAGAGAGGGTTGAATCGATAGGCTCGATAACTGAACAATAGATGACTGTAGACCAAACTCGAAGTCATACTTTTTTATATCCTCGAGCATCCTCCACTCCTGAATCATCGTATGTGCCACTAGGCCTCCTAGTTGATGGCTGAGAGTATCCGCCACCACGTTCGCATTATCCGGGTGGTACTGGAGATTAAAATCGTAGTCCTTTAGGAGCTTCATCTAACGCCTCTGCCTCATGTTCAGCTCAGACTGAGAGAACAAATACTTCAAGCTCTTGTGGTCGGAGAAGAGCTCGAACCTCACCCCATAGAGATAGTGCCTCCACACTTTCAGTGTAAAGACAACTGCTGCTAGCTCCAGATAGTGCGTGGGGTAGTTCAACTCATGAACCTTGAGCTGGCGTAACGCATAAGCCACTGGCTTCCCATGCTGCATCAGGACAGTACCCAAGCCAACTCGCGAGGCATCAGTAAATACAACAAATCCATCACTCCCAGAGGGAAGAGTGAGGACAGGAGTGGACATGAGGCGGTCCTTCAGCTCCATAAATACTTGCTCACAATTGTCGCTCCAAACAAACTCAACACCTATCCGGGTCAACCTGGTCAACGGGGCTATAATACGAGAGAATCCCTCAATGAAACGTTAGTAGTAGCCTACCAAACTAAGAAAACTGCGGATCTTGGATGCGTTCGTGGGCTGGCCCTACTGATGCATGACATCAATCTTTAAGGGGTCCACTGCGACACCCTGCCTCGTCACTACATGACCGAGGAACTTCACCTCCTCCTGCCAGAACTCGCACTTCTCCAGCTTCGCGTAAAGCTAGTTTGCACAGAAGGTCTGTAAGGTAATCTCCAGATGCCGCTCATGCTCCTCACGGGTCCTTAAATATATCAGAATGTCGTCGATGAACACCATAAAAAACTGATCGAGATACGGATGGAAGACCTCGTTTATCAACTGCATGAATATTGCGGGCGCATTGGTCAGTCCAAAGGATATAACCTGGAACTCAAAATGGCCATAGCGCGTCCTAGAGGCTGTCTTCGCGATACCTCATCTTGAACCCGAACCTGATGATAACCGGACCGCAAGTCTATCTTTGAAAAGAACTGCGCCTCCTGCAGCTGATCAAACAAATCATCGATCCTCGAAAGTGGGTACTTGTTCTTGATCGTGACCTTGTTGAGCTCGCGGTAATCTTCGCAAAGCCTCAATAAGCCATCCTTCTTCTTCACGAAGAGTATCGGTACTCCCCACGGTGAACTGCTCAGACAAATAAAGCCTAACTCATGCAACTTGTCTAACTACTTTTGCAGTTCCCGTAACTCCAATGATGCCATACTATACGGGGCCTTCGAAATAGGCGTGGTACCGGGCATGAGATCAATTTGGAACTCAGTGTGCCAGCAAGGTGGTAACCCCAAAATCTCCTCGAACACATCAGGAAAATCACAAACGACAAGCAGCTGGTCGATACTCAAAGAAACTAACTCCTCAACGGCACATGATAACAGGCAAGAAAGATGCTCTCCTTTAGGCTCGACAACAAACTGAAACTCTGGTACACCAGGTATACAGAACGTGACTGTCCTTGGGAAGCAGTCTAATATGGCGTGGTACTCGGTGAGCTAATCTATGCCTAAAATGACATCAAACTCGGACATCGATAACACAAGTAGGTCGAAAGGTAAGAAGATATCCCCAATTAGAACAGGATAAGAAGAACAAACTCGGTCTAATACTGTAGTCTTCCCCAAGGGCGTCGATATTGACAAACCCTCGCGGGCAGACTCCATCGGCAAACCGGTTGATTAGCAGAAATCATCGGCCACAAAAGAATGCGATGCACCAGAGGCAAACAATACACATGTAATGCATGCAGAAACAGGGAGAGTACCCTCGATGATCCCTCCTGATGATGAGGGTCCTAGTAGGCGGCATAAAATCTGCCTTGGGCCTACTGGGGAGGTGCAGGTCCCCTCTGAGGTCTCTTCTGATGCTGTCACCATTGTGGCGGCCTGATCTGCTGCCTCTGCTGCTGTGGGGGAGGCCCTGAAGGCTGGTGTTATGGTCGCTACTGATGCTGTGGTGATTGTCACGGAGATGGATGCGGTACCCTCGGCTGCTGCTGCTGCGGATGGGGACACTCGTGCCTACGATGTCTTATCCTGCCACATCCAAAGCAAGTACCTGGGAATGGTCCTGGAGGTGGTGCTGTGGGTGCCGCTGGTGCTCAGAATGCTGGGCGGGCCATGCGTCACTTTTGTGAACGATGTTGCTGCTGTTGGGAACTACCAGAGGGCGCCTTCTCTTCTGATCTCCCCTCTGGTCACGGGATCTCTGCAAACTGGCTTAATCTGACTCATAAATTTGTTACCTCTCCATAATTTGCTCAAATGTCGGAAGCATATGTCCTATCATAAGCTCCTGAGGGCAGGACGTAACCTGTTCTCAAAACAGCGGGCCTTCCGCCCCTCATCCTCAACAAAGTATGTCGCGAACCTCGATAGCTCGACGAAATGTGCCTCATACTGCGATATAGACATATCCCCCTAGACCAATGTCTTAAACTCCAATGCGCGCTGCTGTCGCACATGCTCGAAAAAGAACTTTCGGTCAAACCGGTCTATAAAGTCCTCTTAGGTCCACTCAAAATCGAAAGCTGCCGATCGGGCTACATATGCCCACCAATGCTGAGCCTCACCCTGGAGAAGAAATACGGCTAATGGGATTCACTGCTGGGTCGTGCATCCCATAGTGTCAAATATCTTCTCCAACTCGGAGCGCCATAACTCTCTGCAGTAGGGTCTAGCACGCCCTAAAAATGTGGAGGATCGTGTCATCAAAAGTCTCTGAGAAGGGCTCTTGCACGCTCCTGCTCTTCCTGGGCTGACGTAACAACAGGTAGCCCGCCCTGTCCCTGAAAGATGGCGGCCATCATCTGCAGCATCTGCTGAAGCTACTCTGCAGTCACGGGTGCTGACGGGGTTACGCAAGGCTCATCCAGGGGAGTAGGAGTCGCTCGGGTTGCTTTCTTATGCCACGTATTCTACAGGAAGGAATAAGGGCCTATCAGCCTTGAGAATTCTCGAAGGCTAAGGGTCTAGTCGAAAATCACCAAGTTATCTAGACTTGGGACCTATTTATTCTAAGTTCATAGCAGATATGGGATGTAATCTTAGGTATTTCCAAGTTATGCTCTAATACCAGCTTCTGTCACGCACCAAACTCGAAAAAAGGGCTCACAAAATTTTCGATCACCAATCCGGCGCTGACAGCCTCCGTAGTGCCCCATTTTAGGATCCCAACACTCACATGCTAGATTCCAATCCTGGGATCCTACAAGGAGGATTTTCTGTATGAATTTTTTTTTATAATGGAGCATAACCACAAGCATAACTGAGTCACAAAACAACATCACCACATATCCACTATATCAAAAAATTTAAGTACAATATGGAAAGGAAAATACAGAGTGATCAAAAAGCTCCAAAATGATCAGATGCGCGCTCCTACCTTAACGTTGCTACTGTCCAACGCTACCTACATGCAACTGTCGTGCATAGGCTTACAAAAGCTTAGAGGGTGGTGTAAGTGTGTGCACAAGGCAAGTGCCAAGTATATAATATCAGAGCAATACAAAAATATGCAGTAAGTCCATGAATACAACCAGCCATACCAAAGCTATGTGATGCAAGACATGAATGCTATCGGCCATATCAATGCCATGCGATGCGAGACATGAATGCTATCAGCCATACCGATGCAATGCGAGGCTTACGTAGCCGAATGTCATATGTGAGATACAATTTAAGCAAGTCGGTACTCATCAAGTACACATATCAGTACAGTTCCTCTCTAGATATCACCGGGGTCAAGTACACTCCACACTGACTGCCCCTCCCTAGTTGTGCCGCACAGCGAGTGAAAAAGATCTCACTATTCGCTTAACCAGTAGTCTGCCAATACCTACCTGGCTCGTCTATAGCAGACTCATTTGTGAGCTGGTTAAACTCAGCCTAGCTTATAGCCCTCTCACTCGGGCTGATAAGGCCACACCCCCTTCCAACCAACCACGACACAGTGGGAGACACGGCCTATTGGTATTCGGCACTCGGGCGCTCGTGTATCCACTCAGTCTAGGCATTGGAGCATCTCTTGGTACCAAAAAGGTTCTGAAAATTTCACCTAAGGACATCCTAAGTGCCAACAATGATAGAGCCAATATTTTCGGTATTCGATACGACCATCCACGATGTGCCTATGGAGGTCACGACCCTGATGTCACTAGGACGCGTAGTGACCAAGTCACACATATGCGGGATGCATGAGTCACATCATCAAATCATGCAGCAATCCTGCGCGTACCAAGTGCTCATGTGGGGGCACTCCATCTCATAAGGAGTCTCGTAAGTGTCTCAGCCCAACGGCTTATGCTATGATCAAACATTCCTCATATCAAGAATACATATGCTACATATGAGCATGAATCATGGGGCTATACTAAGCATGTTATAAAGTGATGAATTATTAACAAGTATGGGCCTATCAATGGGCCTTGAAGAGAGTTATAATACGGACATTTAACCAACATTGTACTTACAATGTAGACGTCAAACCATCATTGCTCCCAAGGCATAGCCTACCATAAACATCATTACCTAACCATGTTGGGATCACACATTGCAATGGACCTTAGGTACATCCCATTGGGCCTTAGATACATCAAATGAGCCATGTCATATGGGCCTTATATTTATCAAGTGGGCCACATCAATGGGCCACACCAATGGGCCTTATGTACATTGCAATGGGCCATAACCCATGGGCCTTAGAATGCATCAAAATGGACCTAAGACATGAGCCTCATGTATATATCAAATGGGTCTCAATCGGATGGCCACAAGTACATCCATATGTACACTTAATAAATAAATGAATCATATTAAAAGATCAACTAGACTACACTCCAATTAACAGTAGTGAGAATGAATTCCACCATTAAAATCCTCAAGGCCCACTGTATCATTTTTTCTCTATTCAATCTGGCCATAAGGTCACACAGACCTAGATTAAGAGGAAACAAATTTTCTAATGATCCAAAACTTTTATGATATCACCGTTTCAATGGCAGACGCTCAATCTCCATTAGTTTTTGCTGTGTGGTCCACTTGATATTGGATCTGTCTCAGTTTAACACATGCCATAGAATGAGCTTTCAAATGGTTGGACAGATTCGATGTAATACAAGCATCATGGTGGGTCCCACCATTCACACCTGGACGGTGTGAATAAAACACCTAAATTAAGGGGGGTCCCACCATCCACAATAGTGGACGGTGCGGTTAAACACATGCACCATGGTGGGCTTCCACCGTCCGCCTGGACGGTGTGGCAAACACATACATCAATAGTGGGTTCCACATGGGTGGCCCACCATAAAGTTTATTTGCGATCCAACCCATTGGTAAGGTCACCCGGGCCGAGATGGAAAGGAAAAACAAATATCATCGTGATCCAAAACTTCTGCCATCCCCAAAAAGGGTTTCAATGGTATATGTTCAATCCCACTATTTCCTGTGATGTGGGCCACCTGAACGTTGGATGTGACTAAAGTTTGGAGGGGGCCCACTTCAGGGAGTGGCCCACCTCATGAACGGATTGGATGACATTAATACATCATGGTGGGGCCCACGGCAGGAGGCGTGGGTCCCTGCCTCTTGGCTGTCCGTCACGTGCACGGGCGCTGCTGCTGCCAGACTGCTTAGTTTTAGTTTTTTAAAAAAACATATTTTTTTCATAGTTTTTGGGGTGTGGGGCCTACATCTAGTAAATCCAACCCATCCATTACACTCTGTGGCTCAAGACCGTCCAAACGAGTCCAATATCCGATGTTTTTCCAGCGCATAAAAATGTCAGGGTGACTTTCACCGGTAGAAACCACTGTTTTACATGTTATGGCCCGCCTGAAGATCAGATGGAATTCATTTTTCGGCTCAATGCGTAAAATGATCCTCTGAATGGGATGGATGGCATGGATTGAATACATACAACAAGGTGGGGCCTACACAATTGAACCACCCTAAAAGCATGTGAACTAAGCTAATATTTGTGTTTTTTCCCAGTGACGTCCAGACGCTGGACTCTTTTGGGCTTAAAAAAAATATTAAGGTGGGCCCTGCTTAGGTGGGCGACCACATGAGGTGGGCCCCTGCTTAGGTGGGCGACCACATGATAGGTGGTGTGGGTACAATACATATAAGGTGGGCCCCACTTGTAGATGGTTTGGATAAAATACATGCCTCATGGTGGGGTCCATCCGGGTGGGCCACATGGCCTTATCATATGAAAGAAAAGGAAAAATAAAATTAAAAGAGAGAGAGAGAGAGAGTGGGACACGCTTGTGATGGAGGGACCCCGACACTATGGGCCCTCCGTTCCATTCATTCAATCATACAAGGAGTGGGTCCCAATACATGTGGGCTCATTAAATCAAAATCCAACAGTGGAGATCCCTTCTCCACTAAAATAGATGGTCTAGATGACCTTATGTATGCAAGGAAAATAAACATCATGATGGGGTCCATGAAGAATGGCCCCATCATGGAATAATCATGAGCATTAAGGTGGGCCACCGACCACATATAGGGTTCAAAGTGAGATCTATACCATTGATTGGTAGGCCTCACTTGGCCCATCGTAAAAACAGGAAAGCTAGCCTATAGAAGCACCCACTACTTGGTCTTCTTGGTCCCTTGGAAAGCTGATCTCCTTATGCTTCACTTTGATGGAGGGAGATGACGTTTGAATGGCTAGGATGAAGGTTAAAGGGATGAAAAAATGGGCCACTTAAAATCTATTTTCTCTCTTGGGAAAGCCTTGGACGTATGCACCCTTGGTTGCTTGGGAAATGCTTAGAAAATGTGAAGAGAAAGAGAGAGAGAGAGAGAGAGAGAGAGAGAGAGAGAGAGAGAGAGAGAGAGAGAGAGAGAGAGGTGGTTGTAAGGAGAAGTGATGGGAGATGGGTGATGGGTGAGGTGATGAATTGGTTGACTTTTAGGTTTACTTGACTTGTGGAGAAAGAAAGTATGAGTTACTTTTGTACTTGACATGTGGTGATTGATTGATTGATAGAGTGATTGATTGATTGATTGATGGGACATAACGTAGAGATTCTCTTGAGATTTGCAACGCGCGGTATTTTTCCTCAAACTGAACGTGGGTTTACATCTTCCTGCCAGGGTATCAGATCGATATGCAAGACACGGTGTCGGAACCGCGGTGACGTTGCGGTCGTAATGGTATAAGTCTCGGATTAAGCCGATTCAAATTTATAAGATATGAGTTAAGGTCGCGCGCAAATGTCGATTATAGGTTGCGGATTGCCAGAATTCGACGGGAAGGATCATGGGAGTTGTCGGAACAGTATGGTCTATGATACGAGCCTTACAGGTTATAGGTTATAGATTTAGGTTAAGGTTTAGGTTTAGGTTATGGGTTTTTAGATTTGAGAACAGGTTCTAGTTATAGGTTTACGTTTAGGTTTAGGTTATAGGTTTAATTTAAGGTTTAGGTTTACGTTATAGGTTTTGGTTTAGGTTATAGGTTACAGGTTTAGGCTAAGGTTTATGTTTAGGTTATGGGTTTTGGGATTTGAAAATATGTTTAGGTTTAGGTTTAGGTTATAGGTTTAGGTAATAAGTTTAGGTTAAGGTTTAGGAATTGGGGTTTAGGTTCGGGTTTCAGTTCGGGTTTAGGTTATAGGTTATAGGTTTTGGTTTAAGTTATAGGTTATGGGTTTAGGATAAGGTTTAGGTTTAGGTCATAGGTTTGGAGATTTGAGAATAGGTTTAGGTTTAGGTTATAGGTTTAGGGATAGGTTTAGGTTTAGGTTATAGGGTAAAGGTTTAGGGATTTGAGAACACATTTAGGTTTTAAATTTAGGTTTAGGTTTTAGGTTCAGGTTAAGGTTATAAGTTTAAGTTATAGGTTTAGGTTTAGGTTATAAGTTATACGTATAAGTTAAGGTTTAGGTTTAGGTTATGGGTTTTGGAATTTGAGAATAGGTTTAGGTTATAGGTAAAGGTTTAGGTTTAGGTTATAGGTATTTGGATTTGATAATAGGTTTAGGTTATAGGTTTATGTTTAGGTTTAGGTTATAGGTTTAGGTTTAGGTTATAGGTTATAGGTTTAGGTAAAGGTTTAGGTTTAGGTTATGGGTTTTGTGATTTGAGAATAAGTTTAGGTTATAGGTTTAACTTAAGGTTTAGGAATTCAGGTTTAGGTTATATGTTTAGCTTAAGGTTTAGGAATTCGAGTTCAGGTTCGGGTTTAGGTTATAGGTTTTGGTTTTGGTTATATGTTATCATTTTAGGTTTAGGTTATAGGTTTAGGGTTTTGAGAATGGGTTTTTATTTAGGTTATAAGTTTAGGGATAGGTTTAGGTTTAGGTTTAGGTTATAGGTTATAGGTTTAGGGATTTGAGAATACATTTAGGTTTTAGATTTAGGTTTAGGTTTTAGGTTCAGGCTAAGGTTATATGTTTAGGTTTAGGTTTAGGTTTTGGTTAGAGGTTGTTGGTTTAGGTTTAGGTTTTAGGTTCAGGCTAAGGTTATATGTTTAGGTTTAGGTTTATGTTTTGGTTATAGGTTGTTGGTTTAGGTTTAGGTTATGGGTTTTGGAATTTGCAAATAGGTTTAGGTTATAGGTTAAGGTTTAGGTTTAGGTTGTAGGTTTAGGTTAAGGTTTAGTTTTAGGTTATAGGTTTTTGGATTTGATAATAGCTTTAGGTTATTTTTTTTTTATGTTTATTTTTTTGGTTATAAGTTTAGGTTATAGGTTTAGGGTAAGGTTTTGGTTTAGGTTATAGGTTTTGGTTTAAGTTATAGGTTATAGGTATAGGTTAAGGTTTAGGTTTAGGTTATAGGTTTTGGTTTAGGTTATAGGTTATAGGTTTGGGTTTGGGTTATGGGTTTCAGGATTTGAGAATAGGTTTCGGTTCTAGGTTTAGGTTTAGGTTATAGGTTTAGGTTAAGGTTTAGGAATTCGTGTTCGGGTTCGGGTTTCAATTCGGGTTTAGTTTATATGTTTTGGTTTAGGTTATAGGATATAGCTTTAGGTTAAGGTTCAGGTTTAGGTTATGGGTTTGGGGATTTAACAATAGTTTTAGGTTATAGGTTTAGGTTTAGGTTTTAGATTTTTATTTCGGTTATAGGTTATAAGTTTAGGTTAAGTTTTAGGTTTATGTTATGGGTTTTGTGCTTTGAGAATAGGTTAAGGTTATAGTTTTAGGTTTAGGTTTAGGTTATATGTTATAGGTTTAGGTTACGGTTTAGGTTTAGGTTATGGGTTTTAGAATTTGAGAATAGGTTTAGGTTATAGGTTTAGGTTATAGATTTAGGTTAAGGTTTAGGAATTCTGGTTCGGGTTCGAGTTTCGGTTCGGGTTTTGGTTATATGTTTTGGTTTAGGTTAAGGTTTAGGTTTAGGTTATGGGTTTTAAGATTTGAGAATAGGTTTAGTTTATAGGTTTAGGTTTAGGTTTAGGTTTTAGGTTTTAGGTTTAGTAAGTCGGGTTCGAGTTCGGGTTTCGGTTCGGGTTTAGGTTATAGGTTTTGGTTTAGGTTATAGGTTATAGGTCTAGGTTAAGGTTTAGGTTTAGGTTATGGGTTTTCGTTTTTGAGAATAGGTTTAGGTTATAGGTTTAGTTTTAGGTTTAGGTTATAAGTTTTGGTTAAGGTTTAGGAATTCGGGTTTGGGTTCGGGTTTAGGTTATAGGTTATGGGTTTAGGTTAAGGTTTAGGTTTAGGTTATAGGTTTAGGTATTTGAGAATAGGTTTAAGTTATAAGTTTAGGGATAGGTTTGGGTTTAGGTTATATGTTATAGGTTTAGGTAATAGGTTTAGGGATTTGAGAATACATTTAGGTTTTAGGTTTAGGTAATAGGTTTAGGAATTTGAGAATACATTTAGGTTTTAGGTTTAGTTTACGGTTTTAGGTTCAGGTTTAGGTTATAGGTTTAGGTATAGGTATAGGTTTAGGTTATATGTTATTGGTTTAGGTGAAGGGTTTTGTTTAGGTTATGGGATTTGGGATTTGAGAATAGGTATAAGCTTGGGTTTAAGTTATAGGTTTAGGTTATTGGTTTAGGTTAAGGTTTAGGAATTGGGGTTCAGGTTTGGGTTTCGGTTCAGGTTTAGGTTATAGGTTTTGGTTTAGGTTATGGGTTATAGGTTTTTGTTAAGGTTTAGGTTTAGGTTATAGGTTTAGGTTTATATTTAGGTTATAGGTTTAGGTTAAGTTTTAGGTTTAGGTTTAGGTTATAGGTTTAGGTTAAGGTTTAGGTTTAGGTTATGGATTTTGGAATTTGAGAATAGGTTTAGGTTATAGGCTTAGGTTATTTGTTTAGGTTAAGGTTTAGGAATTCTGGTTCGGGTTCAAGTTTTGGTTATATGTTTTGGTTTAGGTTAAGGTTTAGGTTTAGGTTATGAGTTTTAAGATTTGAGAATAGGTTTAGTTTATAGGTTTATGTTTAGGTTTAGGTTTTAGGTTTAGTAAGTCGGGTTTGGGTTCGGGTTTCAGTTCGGGTTTAGGTTATAGGTTTTGGTTTAGGCTATAGGTTATCGATCTCGGTTAAGGTTTAGGTTTAGGTTATGGGTTTTTGTATTTGAGAATAGGTTTAGTTTTAGGTTTAGGTTATAAGTTTTGGTTAAGGTTTAGGAATTTGGGTTCGGGTTTGGGTTTAGGTTATAGGTTTTGGTTTTGGTTATAGGTATAGGTTTAGGTTTAGGTTTTAGGTTTAGGGATTTGAGAATAGGTTTAGGTTATAGGTTTAGGGATAGGTTTGGGTTTAGGTTATATGTTATAGGTTTAGGTAATAGGTTTAGGGGTTTGAGAATACATTTAGGTTTTAGGTTTAGGTTAAGGTTTTAGGTTCAAGTTTAGGTTATAGGTTTAGGTATAGGTTTAGGTTTATGTTATAGGTTATAGGTTTAGGTGAAGGTTTAAGTTTAGGTTATGGGATTTAGGATTTGAGAATAGGTATAGGCTTAAGTTTAGGTTAATGGTTTAAGTTAAGGTTTAGGAATTGGGGTTCAGGTTCGGGTTTTGGTTCGAGTTTAGGTTATAGGTTTTGGTTTAAGTTATACGTTATAGGTTTAAGTTTAGGTTATAGGTTTTGGTTTAAGTTATAGGTTATAGGTTTAGGTTTAGGTTATAGGTTTAGGGATTTGGGAATAGGTTTAGGTTTAAGTTATAAGTTTAGGGATAGGTTTAGGTTTAGGTTATAGGTTATAGGTTTAGGGATTTGAGAATACATTTAAGTTTTAGGTTCTGGTTAATGTTATAGGTTTAGGTTTAGGTTATAGGTTATAGGTTTATGTTTCAGTTTAGGTTATAGGTTTAGGTTATAAGTTTTAGTTTAGGTTATAGGTTATAAGTTTAGGCTAAGGTTTAGGTTTAGGTTATGGGTTTTGGGATTTGAGAATATGTTTAGATTTAGGTTTAGGTTATAAGTTTAGGTTAAGGTTTGGGAATTAGGGTTCAGGTTCTGGTTTAAGTTCGGGTTTAGGTTATAGGTTTTGGTTTAGGTTATAAGTTATAGGTTTAGGTTAAGGTTTAGGTTTAGGTTTTAGTTTTATGGATTTGAGAATAGGTTTAAGTTTAAGTTATAGTTTTAGGTTTAGGTTATAGGGTATAGGTTTAGGGATTTGAGAATACATTTAGGTTTTAGGTTTAGGTTTAGGTTTTAGTTTCAGGTTGAGGTTATGGGTTTAGGTTTAGGTTAAGATTTAGGTTATATGTAAGCCCTGTATCCTAGAACATACCATTCTGAAGGCTTTCACGGTCTTCCCAGTCGAATTCTGGAAAGCTTCGACTTTTTTCTGATGTTTGCACGCGATCCTAAGCCGAATCTCGCAAACCCGAGTCGACTCAATCCGAGACTTGTACCCTAGCGACCACATCGTTGCAGCGGTTCTGATGCCACAACTTGCGCACCGAGGCAATACCCTGGCCTGGAGATGTGGGCCTATGTTTAGTTTGAGAAAAATGCCATGCATTACAAAACTTAAAAGATCTCTATAATATGTCAAATCAATCCCATCAATCAATCAACAACATCACATCTAATGTCAAGTACACATCACCTTTCACCCATTCTCAAGCAACCCCAAAGCCAAAATGTTCTTACACAAGCCCATACTTTTCTTTCACAAATTACCTCAAAAGACAAAAAGTTCTTACACCCATCACTCACTACATCCATCGCTTCATCACCCACCTCTCTCTTTACAACCCTCTCTCTCTCTCTCTCATTTCTCAAACTCACCTTTCCTAAGAAAGAAAAATCACATGTCCAAGCCTCTCCAAACTCTCCCAAGTAACAAGTATTTCCCACCTTCCCACTCTCTCATCTCCCATCTCAACCATCAAAATTTCATCTCCTCCGTTAGGATTGAAGCTAAGGAGCAAAGGAAGCTAAGGGAGCAAGAAGAAGGTGGTGGGTGATCTTGGATTTTTATCTTTCATTCATTTATTTTATTTAAGGGTCCATATATGTGGGACCCACCTTGATGATGCCTTGTATCAAGAGGGGCCCATAGTGGCGGGGCCCCTCCGTCATCTCCGATCTCTCTCTCTCCCTCCCTCTCTCTCTCTCTCTCTCTCTCTCTCTCTCTCTCTCTCTCTCTCTCTCTCTCTCTCTCTCTCTTTCTCATGTGTCGTGGACCAGACTATGATGTATGATCCATGCCGTCCCATCCGTAGGGCCCACCTTGCTAACCGTCTTTGGGTGAGCCTGGATGTAGAGAAACACAAATATTAGATTGATCCAAATCTGGTGGGCCACGTCCATGTGGGACCCACCATGATGCCTGTGTTGTATACACATTGTCTAGCATCCAGGGACGCTGGACGTGTACTACCAGTGAAGTGTGAACTGGATGGTGTGGGTGGCTAGTAGTGAGGTGTGTTATGATAGTAGGTGGCTAATAGTGAAGTGTTAAATGACGGTGGGTGTGTATTGACGGTAGAGTGTGGGTGCTGACGGTGGGGTCCATGAGACCCATCCACGTCGTCCACTCTTTTTGATGTGCACACCATAGAGTATGTGTTTTATCCAACCGTCCACCACCCCTAGATGGTAGGACCCGCGTTCGTGTGGGGCCCTGTTTATCCATGCCCAGATCCATAGCTCCAATGGTAGGCTAATTGAAAGATGCCTCATTTCAACACTGATGTCTTGGCATTGAGTTCCTTATACGGTGCTAACAGAGAGGTGTGGATTGACAGTGAGGTCCATAGGACCCACCCATGTCATCCATCCACTTCGGTGGGCCACACTACCGTGCATGTGTTTTATCCAAACCATCCACCTTCTTAGGACGGTGGGACACACCCCACATGTGGGGCCCTCCTTGATGTATGTGACTGTCCAGGCCTTCCAGGGCCTGGACGTTAGCATGCATGTATATGTTATATATATTATATTATATATATATATATAATATTATATATATAAGATGGTGGGCCCTACGTGGGACCCACCCACGTGTGATGTATGTATGTCCAGGCCATCCAAGGCCTGGACGTGGTTGGGGTATTAAATATAATATTATATTATATTAGTATATATAATATAAGATATTATATACTATATTATAATTGTATCTTGTGGTGGGCCCTACATGGGACCCACCTCTCCCTTTAAATGCTTAAAGCTGCAGTTGCAACAGCTATAATATATAGATATATCATATATATTATATATTTTATATTATACAAGAGAGTGGATCCCACCATCAGCTGTTGTACACGACAGCAAGCTTCATGGGTCCTACCTGTCCCATCCATGCCGTCTAGTTATGTGACCCACCATGATACATGTGCTGTATCCAAACCGTCCAACCATTGGTAAGATCATTTTTTTTTTGCACGGGGTAAATGAGTGAGATCCAAAGTTCAAGTGGACCCCACCATTGCAATAATAATGGGATACATTAGCATCCCCTATTTAAAACTTCTTATGAGCCATAGTGGTTCCCACCCAAGCTGATATTTGGTTTTCACTTCATCTATCCTTATGCTAACTTATGAATAGATCGAATCTCAAAATACATAAGGGTGGGCATAATTTGACATACATTTGGCCCATTTGAATTGGCCCAATTGACTTTGTCCATTTGATTTGGCCCACTTAGTCGACCCATTTAAATTTGCCCAATTGACTCGGCCCATTTGATTCAGTCCACTTGGTCTCAACCCATTTGAATTGGTCCATTTGATCGGCCCGATGCGATGTATGTGAGGCCCATGAGCGAGGCCCAATGTGATGTATGTGTGGCCGTTACATTGTTTATGAATTTCTTATGTAGGTCACTCCTTATGACCAATGTTGGTTAGATGTCCACATTGAAGGGCAATGATGGTTAGATGTCCTCATTGTGACCTTCCCTTAGGCCTTGTTAGGCCATTCTCTTCGTGGGTTAACCCAAATAAGTGGGCCCCATTTGCCGTAGATAGATGACCCCATGTTATCGAATTTGATATAACCACGACCGAGTGCCTATCTTTATACTATGGTTGATCGGCTGATTGCTTATAGATCCCGCCTTGCTTATATATGTTGTTTGTCGGTGCCGATCATCAATGCTAATTATTCGGTGTCGATTATCAAGGCCGACGCCGGCTACTGATACCGATTATGAGTATGTGACAATATAATATTAAGATGCATGCCCATGCGCATCATCAGTATGCTTGTGATGAGATGAGTGACTGATCATAGAACTTGCTATTAGGAAGATTATTATGGGACTCCTTGATGAAGGGAGATGCCCACATGAGCATGCAGTACTCGCATGATTGTTGTATGATTGGATTGCGTGATTTATGTATCTTGCATTATGTGACATGTATACTCTACGCCCTAGCTACATCAAGGCCCTAGCCTCTACAGGCATATCGTAGTTGGTAGGATTGGATATCAAAAATCTTGTTCTACATGGGGTGTTATAGATATCCCTAGGTGAAAGTCTCTAAACCCTTATGGTAACAGGAGGTTACTCCAACATCTAAACAGAGTGGGTACATGATCGTTGAGTGTCGATTACCAGAAGACCATGCTTTCCACTGTGTCATGGTTGGTTGGAAGGGAGTGCGACCTTACCTGCCCAAGAGGAGGAGGCAAAGGTAGACTGAGTTTGACCAGCTCGAGGAATGAGTCCGCTATCGACGAGTCGGGTCTGATATTGGCAGATGGATAGTGAGGTCTCTTCCACTCACCTTGTTGCATGGGATGGGGCAGCAATCTGGCTTGGAGTGTACTAGACCCCGGTGATATTCCAGAGTTGAGCTGTATTGATATATGGACTTCGATGAGGATTCGTATGCTTGAGTTGCATCTCACATTACATGGCCTTAATACGGCCTATATCATTCATGCCTTGCATTGCATAACTTTGGTACGGCTAATGGTATTCATGGATCCATCAGTATGTTCTGTATTACTCTAATACTGCATGATTGCACTACTACCTTACGTACACACTTTCACCACCCTTTAAGCTTTTCATAAGCTTATGCATGACCATTGCATGTAGGTGACATTGGATTGCAGCAGCGTTGAGGTGTGAGCACGTGGCAGATTATCTTAGAGCTTTTATCTATCATCATTGTATTTTCCTTTTTGCACTTTATACTTATAAATTTTGATCATAGTGGAAATGTAATGGAGTTTTTTGTTGTTGTTTGTAGGTTATGCTTATTATAAATCAAACTTATGTTGAAAATCCTCCTCGTAGCATCCCAAGATCGGAATCTGGCGAATGGGCGCTAGGAGCCGAGAATGGGATACTACGGATGCTATCGGTGCTAGATTCGGTGATTGTGAATTTTGTGAGCCCGATTTTTGAGTTTGGAGGGTGACATTATAAGTTATTAGTTTAGGTTTAGGTTATGGGTTTTAGGATTTGAGAATAGGTTTAAGTTATAGGTTTAGGTTATACGTTTAGGTTAAGGTTTAGTTTTAGGTTATAGGTTTTTGGATTTGATAATAGGTTTAGGTTATAGGTTTAGGTTTATTTTTTGGCTATAGGTTTAGGTTATGGGTTTTGGGATTTGAGAATAGGTTTAGGTTCTAGGTTTAGGTTAAAGTTTAAGAATTCGGGTTCGGGTTTGGTTTTTGGTTTGGGTTTAGGTTATAGGTTTTGGTTTAGGTTATAGGTTATAAGTTTAGGGATTTGAGAATAGCTTTAGGTTTAGGTTATTGGTTTAAGGATGGGTTTAAGTTTAGGTTATAGGTTATAGGTTTAGGGATTTGAGAATACATTTAGGTATGAGGTTTAGGTTTAGGTTTTAGGTTCAGGGTAAGGTTATAAGTTTAGCTTTAGGTTATAGGTTCTAGGTTTAGATTAAGGCTTAGGTTTAGGTAATGGGTTTTGCAATTTGAGAATAGGTTTAGGTTATAGGTTAAGGTTTTGGTTTAGGTTATAGGTTTAGGTTTAGGTTATAGGTTTTTGGATTTGATAATAGGTTTAGGTTATAGGTTTACGTTTAGGTTTAGGTTATAGGTTTAGGTTATAGGTTTAGGTTAAGGTTTAGGTTTAGGTTATAGGTTTTGGTTTAGGTTATAGGTTTTGGTTCAGGTTTAGGTTTTGGTTATAGGTCTAGGTTCAGGTTTAGGTTATGGTTTAAGAATTCGGGTTTAGGTTCAGGTTTCGGTTCGGGTTTAGGTTATAGGTTTTGGTTTAGGTTATAGGTTATAGGTTTAGGTTTAGGTTATAGGTTTAGTGATTTGAGAATAAGTTTAGGGTATAGGTTTAGGTTTATGTTATATGTTTAGGGATAGGTTTAAGTTTAGTTATAGGTTATAGGTTTAGGGATTTGAGAATACATTTAGGTTTTAGGTTTAGGTTAAGGTCATAGGTTTAGATATAAGTTTAGTTTTAAAGTATAGGTTATAGGTTAAGGTTAAGGTTTAGGTTTAGGTTATGGGTTTTGGGATTTGAGAATAGGTCTAGGTTTAGGTTCATGTTATAGGTTTAGGTTAAGGTTTAGGAATTCGGGTTCGGGTTCAAGTTTCGTTTCGGGTTAGGGTTATAGGTTTTGGTTTAAGTTATATGTTATAGGTTTAGGTTTAGGTTATAGGTTTAAGTTAAGGTTTAGGTTTAGGTTATGGGTTTTAGGATTTGATAATAGGTTTAGGTTTAGGATTAGATTTTTTGTTTAGATAATAGGTTTAGGTTTTGGTTGTAGGTTTTGGTTTAGGTTTTAAGTTATAGGTTTAGGTTATGGGTTTTGGGATTTGAGAATAGGTTTCAGTTATTGGTTTAGGTTAAGGTTTAGGAATTCGGGTTCGGGTTTGGGTTTTGGTTCGGGTTTAGGTTATAGGTTTTGGTTTTGGTAATTAAGAATAGGTTTAGGTTATAAGTTTAGGTTTGTAAGTACTATGGTCTCATGCTCCTTTGGTTGTTAAATTGTCAAATTTTGTGTGTCAAAACCTCTATCTATGTCTTGTGTTTGTGTGTTGATATATATATATATATATATATATATATATATATATATATATATATATATATATATATATATATATATATATATATATATATATATATATATATATATATATATATATGTTTAAGACACTGCATCACAATGCTTCAAGTCAAGTACGGTGATCGACTTTAAGAAAGAAATGCAAGGTCATATATTTTGACCTCTTTTGTAAGTATCAATGTTCAGACATACATCGATAAGAAGAGTGTTTGTTCAAGACTCAAGTGTAACTCAAGATGAAGTTTAATTTCAAGCTGTAGAATATCTCAAGATCAAGCTACATCAAGTAGATATCTCAAGCTTCATAAGGTTCAAAGGTCAACCTTCATCTGAAAGAATGAAGTGTCAATGTTAATACTTCATGTCCCAGGTATGAATGACCTTAGATTGACCTTAGGGTAGGTCATTTTGTATACATAATTCAATCTAAATCTTTTTATATGAATTTGGTCTATCCTAAGACTAGTCCTAGACCTTGTTCGACTAGTCCTAGCACTACCACGACCAGTCTAAGAGATTCCAAGACTAGTCCTAAGTTTGTTGAAATTTTTTGAATATTTCTGTTCGTTCACGACCAGTCCTGGACTCTAGTTGACCAATCGTGTGAACAGTGTCGACTCGTCCTTCGACCAGTCTTGGTTCTACGACTTAAAGTCCAGCAACTAATCTGGTGGTCCTACGACCAGTCATGAGAAGCCTACAACCAGTTGTAGAGGGCTTACGACCAGTTGTAGACCCCCTACGACCAGTCCTGAGTCAGTTTTATCCGATCAAGCTATAAATTTTAAAAATCCATTTTCCTATGACCAGTCGAAGTGTCCACTAGACCAGTCGAAGGTGCAATTTCTGCAGCTATAAATAGACGACGAATTTCAGAGTTTGAGATATAGAAATTCAAGTAAAATTAAGGGACTACTCTGAGATAAGTTTGTGTTCATTTTAAGCTACATTGTTCACATTTAATATTCTTTTTTTGTTAGCTTTTGAATTTGATTTTGTTTCTACATTCCAATCTTATTTTAAAAGAGAAATTGTTGTATTCCTTCTTCTTGGAATCAAAATCAAATAGAGCTATGCCTAATTTGGTTTAATTTAAAATCAATTAGAACCTAGAATCATTTTATAGTGAGTATTGAACATTGAACTTCTATATTCGAACTTCTACTCCGATTAGTTCTACTGGGCTGCTACAGAAGGTGAAATCTAAGTATTTTGTATTTGTGTAAATCTTCTATTCTTTTTAGTTTTCTTGTGAGATTCGCTAGAAAAATCTCATTGTGGTGGTTATATGAGGAGAGCCAGAAAACTTAGAAAGTGGGTTTTTGGATTGTGTAAGCCCAAGTTAAAAAGACACAATTGTGAAGGTTTTGGGGGAACATATGAAAACCTATTTTGATAGTGAATGCTAATATCCCTATGTGAGGATATTAGGAGTGGAGTAGCAATCTTTGTGGCTATTTTATAACAGTTGGTGTACACACAGACAAACCATTATAATTCTTTGTGTTTTGTGGTTGTGTGATTTTTATTTCCTATCTTTTATTATTCCAGATTGTGGGATGTATGTGTGGATGTGAATGTTGTAATATTTTCATTTCAAGCACAGTGGGGAATGTTGTAATAGTTTAGAATTTACTTTCTACTATTTTCCTTTATTATTCCTCTTCAGTTTGGGATATTAATACTTATCGTTCAAGTAAGGTTATCCTGCCATAAACCCTTAGTTTTTATGGTGCAAGGTTATCCTTAGAACTACATTCGTATCAGCCTCTCAAGACTTGAATTTGAGGTTGCTTTACATTCTTTTATTGTGGTTTGTTTCCTTTCTTTTGTTGGCTATCTTATTTCTCTTATTTCGCTGTTATTTTTTAATTTGGCATAGTCCTATTCACCCCCCCCCCCCCCCCCCCCCTTCCCCCCTCTAGGACATATAGCTTGGCCATTTCAAGTGGTATCAAAGCCAGGTAGCTCGTTTTAATTCTTTATTCTTGGATTTATTTCTTGAGCTAACGATCTAAGTTATATATAAGATGTCAAATTTTGATAGCCTATCAGTCACTAGGCCTCCACCTTTTGATGGCTCCAATTATGCTTATTAAAAATTCAAGATGAGAATCTTCTTAAAATTCATGGATGAAAGTGTGTCACTAGCCACAATGAATGAATGAACCCCTCCTACCACTGAAGTGACTGGAATCGATGGTTCAAAAACAATGAGAGTAACTCGTTATTTCTCATGGACCACACTTCAGAAAAGTGAGAGTAGTGCAAATGTTAAAGCACTAAATGCAATCACTTGTGCACTATCACTGGATGAATTCAAAAGAATTATATCCTGTGATTTTGCAAAGCAAGCTTGGGATATTTTAGAAATGATACACGAGGGTACATCAATTGTTAAAAAATCTAAAGTTCAACTCCTCACAACCAAATTTGAAGAAATTCATATGGAGAAAAATGAAATGTTTATGTACTTTTATACAAGATTAAATGACATTGTAAACTCTATGTGGGGTCTTAGCGATAAAATCCCAGAAAGTAAAGTGTGTGTAAAGATACAACACTCTCTTCCTAAACGGTTCAACTCTAAGGTAACCGCGATCCAAGAACTTCATGATACAGATACTATGAGGGTAGAAGAATTAGATCTTAACAAACTTACGAGTTAAATTTTAAAGCTCCTAAAGGAAAATTTATTGTCCCTTAAGTCTTCTAAAGATGTTTCTCAAGAAGATCATTCTGATTAAGAAAATTCTGAAGACGATATAATCCTTTTAGCTAAAAAGTTTTATAAAATTTTTAAAAGTAAAAAAAGGGTTGATTTTCAAAAAGCTAATGAGAAGAAAAGATCAAAATCTAGATCTAAGCCTTGGAAATCTTTAAAAGAGAGTCAATGTTACAACCGTCAAGAATATGGGCATTTATTAAACAAGTGTCCTAAAAAGGACAAACCCAAAAAGAAGAGTATGTAGGCTAGTTAAGATGAATCCTCTGATTCTGAAGTCTCTTCTAATTTAGAAGATTCTGAAACCGAGTCGGGTAATGAAGTGAAAGTCATTATGACTCTAGCCAAATTCACATTTTTCAGATAATGATTCAACAAGTGAAGAAAATCTGAACAATGAATGTGAAAATGAAGATGATCTTCAAGATACTTATAATGCCTTATTTGAAAGTTGTAAAATTGCTGTTAAACTTAAGCTTCAAAAAGAAATATTTTCAAAGCTTAGAGAAAATTTTGAATCTCTTGTTTTAGAAAAATCCCATATTTCAGACTATTTTGAAAAATGCAAATGTGATTTGGATTTCAAAAATTCTCAGATTGAAAGTCTGAAATCTGAGAATGAAAATCTTAAACTTGAAGTCTCTTCTCTTTTAAGTTTAAAGGATACATGAAAGTATGCCCATGGAGATCCAAAGTTAGAAAAACTTTTATCTGGATCAAGGAAATGTGGCGATCGATCCGATTTAGGCTACGAGAAAAATTTTCCTCTTAACCATAAGAATACATCTCCTAAGTTTGTAAAAGGTGAGACCTTGAACTCAAAAGGGAGAATTACAAATCAAGTTTTTTATAAAACTACTTTTCAAAAATCGAAAAACATTTATAAATATCCGAACCGAAACCCTTTAGCTGAGAAAATAGTTAATCTTCTTAAGGAGTTCTTAAAATCTAACTCAGTGGATCACACTAACTATAACTACAATCAAAAGAAGACTCATTATACTCCTAAACCCAAAACTGTTATGAAATGGGTTCCTAAAGTTACCTGCTTAATTGCCACACTTCTTTCAAAGCTACAAGCCATTCAAAGTGGTACCTAGATAGTGGATGCTCCAAGCATATGACAAGCAATAAGGCTTTATTCACCGATCTCAAAGATATGACTGATGGGTCAGTCACATTTGGTGATGGATGTAACTGCAAGATTATTGGCAAAGGTACGGTTCAACTCTATAACCTTCCCTTATTCAAGAATGTTTTATATATTGAGGGACTAAAACACAACTTGTTAAGCATATCTCAAATATGCGATAACAATCATAGTGTAAAATTTTCCAATCAAGGTTGTGAAATCATAAATAAAAAGGGATCTGTAATATTAACTGGTCGCAGAACTTCTGAAAATTGCTATATTGTAAGCGATAACAACTCATCCAATCAAAAGTGTTACATGGTCCATATCAATGAGATAGATTTGTGGCATAAACGCCTTAGACATGTACACTACCATAATTTATACAGATTGAGTAAAAGAGAACTAATTAGAGGTCGAACTAATTAGAGGTCTACCTAAATTACAGAAAATAGACAAAATATGTGGCGAATGTCAGATAGGTAAGCTAACTAGGAGCTCTCACAAAAAGGTAAACTCTAAAGCCACATCAAGACCACTCGAGCTTTTTCATATGGTTCTTATTAGACCAATCAGGATGGAAAGTCGAGGTGGCAAAAAATACATCTTGGTAATTGTAGATGATTTTTCAAGATTCACATGGATAGCTTTTTTAAGGGATAAATCAGAAACCCCTGATAAAGTGAAAAAGATTATCAGACGTATTCAATATAAAAATTATTTTCTATTTAGTAAGATCCATAGTAATCATGAATCTGAGTTTAAGAATAGTAGTTTTGAGAAATTCTCTAGCAATCAGGGAATATCACATGAATTCTCTACACTCAAAACACCACAAGAAAATGAAATTGTGGAAAGGAAAAATAGAGTGCTTCAAGAAATACGAAATATAATGTTGAATAGTATGAATCTCCCTAGAAATCTTTGGGCTGAAGCAGTAAATACTGCCTGTTATATTATTAACCGAGTGTATACTTGTAAATCTAATAATAAACGGCTTATGAACTATGGTTCGATAAGAATCCTACTGTCAAATACTTTCGAGTTTTTGGTAGCAAGTGCTATATTTTATGTGACCGAAAAAATTTAGGCAAGTTTGATACTGAAAGTGATGAAGGGATCTTTTTAGGATACTCTTTAAACAGTCGCGCATACCGTGTACTGAACAAAAAGACCGGTGTTATTTAAGAATCAATTAATGTGGTTATAGATGATTACCTGAATACATTATTTAAGAATAAATTAATGTGGTTATTTAAGAATCAGTCTAGGCAAGTTCAGTAGATGATGAAGTCTTTATATTTGATAAACCAAACTTTTCATCCAGTCAAATTGACACTAAACTTCAAAGTGAACAATCATCTACATCATATTCTACTGATTCAAGGTTAGTAAAAGATCATCATTCTAATAAAATACTTGGTGACCCTCTTTCTGGTATTCAAACCAGAAGACAATTGAAAAATGTCTGTAATTACTTTTGCTTCAATTCCCAAATTGAACCGGTCAACGTAATTGATGCACTAGCTTATGAAAGTTAGACTTTGATTAAGCAAGAGCTTAAAATCTGAAAGGGGCCTAACTATATGCCCTAGAGGGGGGTGAATAGGGCAATGCCAAATAAAACTAAAACAGCGGAATAATAAAAGAAATAAAGCACAATGCTGAATTGAATGTAATCTCAGTAGCCTAAATTAAAGAGAATGATATAATATCGATTTTAAGGACAACCTTACACAAAAAACCAAAGGTTTAAGGTAGGACAACTTTATTTCTAGAACGTCCTTTGTATCACAAACCAATGAGGAATGAAAAGCAAAGCATCCAAAATAACTTGGAGAAATAAATCCTAAGTTATTACAACATTCTCCACACTTGCTTGGAATAAAAAGATTACAACATTCATCCATGAATATAATCCACAAAACTGAATGAATAAAGAAATGAAAGAATAAAGCACATCCACAACACAACGATTTATAGTGGTTCGTCTGTGTGTACACTAACTATTATCTAACAGCCACACAGAATGCTACTCCACTCCTAATATCTTCACACAGGGGATATTAGCATGCACTATCAAAATAGGTTTCACAGGTTCACCTAAAACCTTCACAATTATGTCTTTGATCTCGGGCTTACTGTTCACTCCTCAAGTGCAGGGTTGTGATGTAGTAATAAACTCGGTAAGACCGAGGTCGAATCCCAAGGGACTGAAACTTGTATGTTATCTAAAATTATTTAGAACTAGAATTAGGCTAAGATGAAATCTAATCTGATTGAATTTGAAGAAATACTGGTGAAATAATTATCTAAACTTGAGAGAAATCAGGAGAAGGGAACTAAGGATTTAGAGGATCCACTTGTAGAGATCAGAGAGATCTTAAGCATGTTTTATGAAAATTAACTGAACTGTCATTGCTCTAGTTTTCAAGAGATGAAAGGTATATGAATTAGAATGGATTCCATCACCAAACCATGCCCAAAAGACTATGGCAAACAACAGAATTAAACTAATTACCACCCAATCACATGTATGAAAGTTAGGAAGGGTACCGACATCCAACCATGCCCAGGAGACTATGGTGAACAACAGGACTTCCTGACATCATAAACATAAAGGAGAACGGAAATATTCAAAGCCATTGCAGACCCATTGTAATTTCAGTCACAACAGACCATTAAAGACTAAAAATATTTCCATTAAAATCAGACTAAAATCAACTTCAATTCAAAAATTAAAATTAAATTAAAAGCATATAATCTCTCATCTCACTACAAGCTTCAGCCCTTAGCCCTAGCTAAGGGGTTTTAGCCTGACATGATGTGGCCAAAATCCAAAATAAACTAAAAGAAAAAGAAGAAGAAAAGAAAGAAAAAAAAAAAGACAAAAAATCTCTCTCTCCTCCTCTACCACGTCCAAGCTCGAGCCCTCTGTTCTTCCTCCCAAGACTTGAATGAATGCTCCCCACGTCCAAAACCTCCTTATATAGCTGCTGGAGTGGTGAAAATCGAATTTGAATTGGATTTGAAAAGCTATGCATGCCCAGTGAAAGCTTTTTCGCGGCTAAGTTCGGTGCCTCGAAACACGCCACTTTTCGTGCTCAAATTCCAAAGAAACACCGTCCCTTAGTACTTTCTTGGGTCCTCTACATGATAGACGGTTCAGATCTGTCATATGATCAAAGATGGCGGGCCAAAACCGCCTGTAAAAGTCAGTTTTCGCGGATGTGCGAAACCTTTCGCACCATTTCGCTGTTGTGATCGATGGACCCCACAGAAGCATTTTCTGGAAAATTCACCCCGTCCATTGGATTCAGGACAAAATTTCAATCAAGAATGGATAGTTTTGAACGTCCATTGACGAAGCCCAGAGAAGAAATCACTGAAAGATCAATTTTGAACGTCCTACGGTAGCCCTTTTGTGGCCTCTGTAATGCACACATGTGTATGCATGAATGAAAAGAGTCAACATGTTTTTGTAGTATTCGAGCCCCTCTACACGGTGAATGGGTCAGATTTTCCGTACGGGTGACGTGTGGGTCCCACAACCATTCGCAAAATGGCCAGCGGCCATTCCTTCGCTGCACGTAACCTTTTTTTTTTTGAATTGGCGAAGGAAACGTTGGTCAGCGGCGCTGACCGACTTTGGGAATTCACGTGCATGACTAGTGCACATGTGCACTATGCACACTCAATCTAAAGTGGGGTCCACTATGATGTTTTTGCAAAATCTGATCCAACCATCTGATTGGTCTCCTCATTTAAGGCGTTGATACCAAATTTGAGGCAATTCTAGATATCAGGTGGGCCCAGAATCGATGATTTATAAGCTGATCAGTTAGTTGGAGCACTTTTATAGTGATTCAAGAGCTGAAATTTGAAATGTACGGTTAATTTATGGCCCTTATCTCATATATAAAGTTTCGAACTGATCAGATGTCGGGAACCATGTGATCTTGCATTCTGGATGCATTTCAAGCCACTTGAGCTTCAGTTTCTTAGTTTTCTCAGATTTCTGACCATGTATATCCGTCAATCTTGGTCCTCTGAAGTCCGTCCCTTGCCCTAGTGATCATCAGAACGTTAAATCCAAGCTTTTGGCATCCTTTTTCAGTCAACTCTCCTAATCACACCCTGCAACAAAACACGATTAAAACCGGGCGTTATATGGTATTATGCTCGTAAATCCAGGTAATAACTAGGGTCTAATATGTAATATTTGACCCTCAACACAACCCCCAACCAGCATTTTGCTAGTCCCGAGCAAATTATGCGAAAAATAAGTTGAGAATTATAGGAGAACTTTCTATGAAATCGAGTGAGATTTTGAACAAGATGCGAGAAATTTAATATTCATGAATGTTGGAAATTGTTTTCTCCTGGACTCAAGCACACATTAAACTTCATAATCAAGTTCAAGGTATTAATCCATCAATCAGAAAAATGCTAAACATTGAGTTCCATGGGTGTGTAGTGTAATCTCAACTTACCACTATTATGAGGCCCAATCTTTAATTTCATGATATCATTAGTAACTAACAAAGAATTCATGACAACTAGCGTAAACCAAAACTTGCCTCACAGATCATCTTTTCACCCCTTCATCTTTTGATTTTTTCAGTAAAAGTAATGTCAAGAAGGGGAATCAAATTTTCACCTATAGGGAGCAAACCTATGGTGAAACGAGTCGCCCAACTCTTTCCAACTGTTAACCATGGGGAATCGAATCCACACTTATAGGGAGCAAACCCATGGTGAAGATTAATTGCCTAACTTTTCAATTTTTATACCCTGATGGCAAGATATTTCAGGCTGGTTCCTTTCATGTTCAGTGATTACCAAGTTAATCCTTCTATATGGAACTGAAATCTTAATGTGTAGGCGAGACGTGACATGTGAAATCAGGACTCAATCAATGTTTACAACTTCTAATCATGGATTAATAACTCGATCTTAACTGCGAAATTTAACAGATACTGAATCCCAAAGTCCGAAATTACCAACATCACGTATCTTGAAAATATAAATTAGGGATATCTGTCAAAATCACTTCGAATTCACAAGAATTTTCTGAACAAATTTTAAAAATTTTCACAATTTTCATAATTTTTGCTCAAGAACAAGAAAATACTGATTAGGAAACCTAATCTCCCACCCCCAACCTAAAATCTACATTGTCCTCAATGTAAAAGATATGAGCATGCAATGCACATTGAACAACGAAAGTAAAGTGATGGGAAGAGAGTACCTGGATAACGAATCGAGAGAGATTTTTCAAGATATCGCAGCATGAAAGCTGGTCAGCCAAGAGAGAAAATAAAATAAAAATAACAACGAATAAAATCCTACCTATACCTCTTTCGCAGGTGCTCTCGATTGCATTTAGCGTATGCAACAAGCCTTTAAACCCCTAGGTTACCCCTAGTGGACGAGTTGTAGTCTCGTGAGGGTTTGCAATAATGTTACCCACAAACATTGAATCGATTATGAAACTTGATCATGCCACAAGGTTCCTCTTTCGGCCAATATCTTGATAAGTTTCTCAGTAAGTTTCTCAATAGAATCATCCAAAAGCCCTTTTTACAATAGGCTTGGATGCCCTGGAGTTTGACTTTCCAGAGAAACTTATTTACCTCATTAAAAATGTGTTGATGATTCGCCTGAGGTATCCAAAGTATAAATGATTCACCTGTGTCAGAAAAAGTTTCAGAGTTAGTATCCCATGGTGAATCAGATACTATAGATAGATCAAGTTGAGAAAAATTTTCAGGAAGTGGTGTAGTCTCAACACTTTCCGAAGTATCAGACTTCGGTTCAATTCTCAGCTCCTCCTCCCCTAATGGTAAACATTCAGGATCTGTGGAAGAATGGGCTTCAGAGTAAGGGTTCTCTTGGTCAGTGTTGACTGCCGAGATGTTGTCTTGTAAGGCATTCACTATGTCTCTTATCATGGGATTATTTGAATCTGCAAAGTGTGCCAAGCAATCATCGAATGAGTTGGGGCATTCAGCTGAGAGTGACTTATTTTCCACCTTGGAGCTCGTGATAATCTGCCCAAGGAATCTATCATCCTTGACAGTGGATGGATGTATGCTCTCTTGCTCCAGCCCTGCACAGACAGATTGAGGGTCAGTATGCGAAGCATTGATATGATCACTCTGTTCTTTGAAATTACTCAGAAGAGGCATTGAATCGTCAACATTCAACAGTTCAGATGGTGGCCTCAACTGGGTGGTTTCAAATTCTAGAGTCGTAGCGCGCAACTCGTCCATCTCCCGAATCATATCATCATTTAATTCAGGGGAGTGGTCCAAACATATCTCACAAGAGATAGGAGGGTCGGTTATAAGGAGCTCCCCCACTTTTAGATCAGACATGTCGGATGAGTGAAGTATCTCATTATGACCGTTCTCTTCGCGTACTTCTTGATCATTGACTTGGATCGAACTTGAGATTAATTCCAGGGGAATTATGGTTACACATTCAGGATCGTCATCTCAGTACTCATAATATTTTGGTTCAGTGCAGTGCACACTTAGGATGGAATCACTTTCCTCATATTCTTCACCTAGAATGGGTTGAGGTTCGCATAAATTAACATCTTCTTCATCATTAGAATCTAGTGTGTCATGTGATTGAAGTGTGTCATCATCATTATATTTAAAAGACACCCATGTATCTTCACCATTCTTTCGAACAGTCATCGAGATCAACTCATCGAGAAATTGAACCACATGCTCATTAACGGAATCCAACTCCTCATTCCAAATTCCAGATTCTTTCAAAAGTGAATGCAGATCACTTTCTTTGCATTGTATTTCTGGATTGAGTCGTGGCTGGGATGACCGAGCCTCCTCTATCCTATCAAGGCGCGCATTGAGTCCTTTCATTGCTTTTCTGAATTCCGCAAACCACTCTATGTTATGCTGAATTGAATTTTCCTGTATCGTTTCTGGTTGGATCTCAATGTTAGGGTATCCAAGAGGATAATGCTTATAACATGTTGTTGGTTCATCTTTCCAGCTTTGATGTTTCCACTGGTTATAGTCATACTGATCATACATGGAAGAATATGATGGCTGATAATAATCCTCATTCCCATAATTACGATCGTATACAGCCTTATTAACCGATGGAAGATAACGTTCTGCTCGGTTCTCAATGTCTATTTATGATGGAGAAAAATCTTGAGGTATACGTTGAATTCCACAACCCTCGGGCATTCTCCAATATCTCCTATCCATCTTAGCGTATGCACGTACCCACGATTCCATGGTAGAACCCTGACTCTGAGTCTAATCCTAGAACAAAAGAAAAGTCGTATAGCAATATAGAAAGTAAGAGAAGAAGTTAGAAGGGTGTTACCAAATAAGAAGTTCCTATGTTAAGATCATACAGAAGAAAACAAAACAAGTTAGTTTCTAAAACAGTTAGTCTATAATTAGAAAATTTGTAAAAACCCTAATTGAGAAAAAAATAAAGAAATTAGAAAAGATATCACCAAATTAGAAGTTTCTATCTCAGCATCTTACAAAATAGGAAGAATAGGTTAGTTTCTAGAAATTAGGAAAATAAAAATAAGAATCTATGGTTAAAATAATCCTAATCTTAACTAATCCCAAAACTAATTAATTTCAGAAAAACGTAGCCGACGGTCCCCGGCAACGGCGCCAAAAACTTGTTCACTCCCCAAGTGCAGGGTTGTGATGTAGTAATAAACTCGGTAAGACCGAGGTCGAATCCTAAGGGATTGAAACTTGTACGTTATCTAAAATTATCTAGAACTAGAACTAGGCTAAGATGAAATCTAATCTGATTGAATTTGAAGGAATACTGGTGAAATAATTATCTAAACTTGAGAGAAATCAGGAGAAGGGAACTAGGGATTCAGAGGATCCACTTGTAGAGATCAGGGAGATCTTATGCATGTTTCATGAAAATTAACTGAACTGTCATTGATCTAGTTTTCAAGAGTTGAAAGGTATATGAATTAGAATGGATTCCATCACCAAACCAAGCCCAAAAGACTATGGCAAACAACAGAATTAAACTAATTACCACCCAATCACATGTATGAAAGTTAGGAAGGGTACCGACATCCAACCATGCCCAGGAGACTATGGTGAACAACAGGGCTTCCTGACATCATAAACATAAAGGAGAACGGAAATATTCAAAGCCATTGTAGACCCATTATAATTTCAATCACAACAGACCATTAAAGACCAAAAATATTTCCATTAAAATCAAACTAAAACCAACTTCAATTCAAAAATTAAAATTAAATTAAAAGCATATAATCTCTCATCTCACTACAAGCTTCACCCCTTAGCCCTAGCTAAGGGGTTTTAGCCTGACATGATGTGGCCAAAATCCAAAATAAACTAAAAGAAAAAGAAAAGAAAAGAAAGAAAAAGAAAAGAAAAAAAAATCTCTCTCCTCCTCTCCCACGTCCAAGCTCGAGCCCTCTGTTCTTCCTCCCAAGACCTGAATGAATGCTCCCCACGTCCAAAACCTCCTTATATAGCTGTTGGAGTGGTGAAAATCGGATTTGAATCGGATTTGGAAAGCTATGCATGCCTAGTGAAAGCTTTTTCGCAGCCAAGTTCGGTGCCTCGAAACACGCCACTTTTCTCACTCAAATTCTAAAGAAACACCGTCCCTTAGTACTTTCTTGGGTCCTCTACATGATAGACGGTTCAGATCTGCCATATGATCAAAGATGGTGGGCCAAAACTGCCTGGAAAAGTCGATTTTCGTGGATGTGCGAAACCTTTCGCACCATTTCGCTGTTGTGATTGGTGGACCCCACAGAAGCATTTTCTGGAAAATCCACCCTGTCCATTGGATTCAGGATGAAATTTCAGTCAAGAATGGGTAGTTTTGAACATCCATTGACAAAGCCCAGAGAAGAAATCACTAAAAGATCAATTTTGAACGTCCTAGGGTAACCCTTTTGTGGCCTCTGTAACGCACACGTGTGTATGCATGAATGAAAAGAGTCAATATGTTTTTGTAATATTCGAGCCCCTATACATAGTGAATGGGTCAGATTTTCCATACGGGTGACGTGTGAGTCCCACAACCATTCGCAAAACGGCAAGCGGCCGTTCCTTCGCTGCACGTAACTTCTTTTATTTTTTTGAATTGGAGAAGGAAACGTCGGTCAGCGGCGTTGACCGACTTTGGGAATTCATGTGCACGGCTAGTGCACATGTGCACTATGCACACTCAATCTAAAGTGGGGTCTACTATGATGTTTTTACGAAATCTGATCCAACCATCTGATTGGTCTCCTCATTTAAGGCGTTGATACCAAATTTGAGGCAATTCCAGATATCAGGTGGGCCCAGAATCGACGGTTTATAAGCTGATCGGTCAGTTGGAGCACTTTTATAGTGATCCAAGAGCTGAAATTTGAAATGTACAGTTAATTTATGGCCCTTATCTCATGTATAAAGTTTCGAACCGATCAGATGTCGAAAATCATGTGATCTTACATTCTGGATGCGTTTCAAGCCACTTGAGCTTCAGTTTCTTAGTTTTCTCGAATTTCTGACCGTGTATATCCGTCAATCTTGGTCCTCTGAAGTCCGTCCCTTGCCCTAGTGATCATCAGAACGTTAAATCCAAGCTTTTGGCATCCTTTTTCAGTCAACTCTGCTAATCACACCCTGCAACAAAACATGATTAAAACCGGGTGTTAAATGGTATTATGCTCGTAAATCCAGGTAATAACTAGGGTCTAATATGTAATATTTGACCATCAACACTTACACAATCCAAAAACCCACACAATCTGAGTTTTCTGGCTCTCCTCAAATAACCAATACAATGAGATTTTTCTGGCAAATCTCAAACAAAACCAAAGAAAGTAAATTACACAAATGTAAAATACCTGAATCTCCTTTTGAAGTAGCCCGGTAGAACCAATCGGAGTAGAAGTTCGATTCAACGTTCAAAGTCCAATACTCACTTTAAGAATGGTTCTAAGTCTAATTGATTTTAAATCAAAAGGGCTAGTTCTATTTGATTTTGAATCTAAGAAGAAGGAATATCAGAAATTCCCCTTTTCAAATAAGATTGGAATATAGATCAAAATCAAATAATAAAAAAGCTAGTAAAAGGAATATTAAATGAGCACAAAGTAGCTTAAAAAAAACACAAACTTATCTCAGAGTATAGCCTAAAGATTGCTTGAATAGAATTGAATTGAATTGTTAAAATTTTAAAGTTCGTGCTTTATTTATAGCCTAAAAAATCTCATCTACGACTGGTCTTAGGATCCTAGGACTGGTCGTAGTTTCAAAGATTTTTAAAGATTTCCGTAGGATAAGGATTTGTTGTTCCACGACCGGTCCTGGGTAACCTACGATTGGTTGTGGGTCACCTACGACTGGTTGTGGGTCACCTACGACCGGTCGTCAGACCCCCAGTTTAGTTGCTAGAGTTTGAGTCGTAGGGCTAAGACTGGTCGAAGGACGAGTCGTACAGCTCATAGGACTGGTCGTAGGATGTCCAGGACTAGTCGTAGGACAACCAGAAAGATCTAAAAATCTTCAACAACCTAGGACTGGTCCTGAAAAACTTAAGACTGGTCGTAGCAGAGCTAGGACTGACCTTAAAGTCCCTAGGACTGGTCTTAGAACAACCCAAACAAGCATATAAAAATATATGAATTATGTATCCAAAATGACCTACAGTAAAGCCCATCCTAAGGTCAATCTAAGGTCAAACAAACCTTAAAAGTGAGATGAACATTGATAGTCTGTATACTCAGACGACCCTTAAGAGAAACTTGAGAATTTACGAATCTTGTTGTAGGCCTTCTTGAGCTTGATCTTGACTTGACAAATTCTTCTACTATACTTGAACTTGATTGTATCTTGAACATGCATACTTGAAGACTTCTATTCTTGAATTCTTCATCCATGACTTGAAACTTTCTTCATTTAAGTTCTTGTCTTGAAATGCGATGTCTTGAAGCAATGAATAGTCTCAAACATGAAACATAAGATATACAAGACATAGATATAGGTTTTGGCACCATAAAATTTGATAACCAAAGGGATATGAAATCATAGCACTTATAATATCCCCCTTTGTCAAATTTGTGACAAAACACATAGCATAAAGAATAAGAGCAACATTTGCCAAAAAAAAAATCATGAGCCATAAAAGCAAGCACAAATTACTCAACTCCCCCTGAGTAATACGAGTACTGCTCATATAAACAGTAATCAACATGTAAACATCAAGACTCCTTATTCTCAATCTACATATCCTTCTCAATCAATCAATCCAAACACATTACTCCCCATTTCCATACTACTCCCCTTTACCCTTACTACTTCCCCTTTTTGTCACAAAATGATAAGGGAAAGTCATAATAGGAAAGAGAACAATAACATAGAGAGTAATAATAAGTAGATAATGAGAAAGAAATATGAAAGGACATAGCATATTTCAAAATATAAATCAGAAACATCAAGCTATTATCAATCCACAATACAATATCCAAAAGACAATACAATATCCAAAATAAAAGATAATGTTATACAATCCAGAAGATAATTCGCTTAATCAGATCCAAAGGAGGGAACAGGGATAGTCGGATCAATTTGGTGTAAGCCCCTATTGATGCGATGAAGATATTTTCGCATGTACTTAAATTGCATATCGTGGGCTATACTCATGTTATCAACCTTCTCCTCCAATGCACGAAGGCTGCATCATAACCAGATGGATCGTAATCTGGATCATTTGGCGAATCAGTTTCTATCTCATCAAATATTTCATCCATATTAACATCCTGTTGAGAAAGATCGCCAGTTTCCCCTTCATTTTCGGCTTCACCATTACCTTCATCAACTTGGCCAGGAAGCAAATCCAACTTCATCTTATTAAGATTGAAATTGTTGAAAATAAGATGATGAATTGGTGCCTCATTAATAGGATTATTGACAAGCATGTGAGTGGCTAAAACAATCATAAGATAACCAAACAGAATATCACTATGACCCGGATGGAGATGAAGCTGAATAATAAAATGACAGATCAAAGAAGGAAGGCAGACCATAGTACCAGAAGTAATAGAATGCAACACACGAACCATGAAGGAAGTCAACTCGATTTTATTATCGGACCGAGGATACACATTTGAAATGAAAAAATGATGTAACACTCTGTATCTAGGTAACAAATACTTTGAAGGGAGCGCATTCTCATTGTGTGTCCATTGTGCATCAATTTTGCATAAGTCTCTTGTTAACATCCGTTTTTTCGATTCAGATGGTTTGTCGTATAGAGTATGAATCGCTATACCTTCATCATTAACAGGTATATCCATAATACCTGATATCAAATGACGGTCTACTTCAAATTTTCCTTTTCTTGAATCAATTGAAAAAGTTAAGTTGTCAAGGGAGAATTCTGAGATACATGCAACCATTGATTGTGCAATAGACTGGAATGTAGGCCCACCCTAAAGAAAAATGTTAGTCCAGCCAACAGATTCAAGGAGAGGGACAATACCATATGGAACAATGTGATTGAGATCAGCGGTATGCTCAACGATAACATTACGGATACGCAAATCCCGTACATCTTGAGAATCATCTTCAGGTGACCGAAGGTGCCGTTTTGTTATCGGTGTAGATCTAGATGAGGATGAATCTCGGGATGTTTTTTTCTTCCCTCTAGCATCCATATTCAAAAAGATAAATAAAGAGTAAGAGAAATGCACAAAAGAAAGGATAAATTTTCTCTAGATCAGCAAATTGAGAAGAAACCCTTGAAAAACCCAACAAGAGATGAAATCTAGCTACACAATGATCAAATCAAAGCATAGAGAGCATGAATCTTCAAGAAAAATGAAGAAATAGGACTAACCTTGAAGAAATAAAAGAAATCCTATGACTGATCGAGCCACGACTCGTCGTAGTCAGAGTGGAAATGAAGAAGAAGGAGATTTTCCCAAAATATATCATATTCACGAGCTCCATGACCGGTCGAGTACGGTTCACGACCGGTCGTACCACGACTGGTCATGTACAGCCACGATCGGTCGAATATCGACCAAAAAATACATTTTAAATGTAAAAAATTAAAATTTAACCACAAATAATACTAAATATAATACACAATGATACATGCTAGCAAGAATACTCATTGTAAAATGCACATACCTAGATCAAATTTTAATTTATTAAACCTGCTTTTGTCGAGCGGTTTAGTAAATATATCAGCAAGTTGATTTTCAGTTGATATATATTTCAAGGAAATAACTTTTTCTTCAACCAACTCTCGAATGTAATGATACCTAATGTCAATGTGCTTAGTACGTGAATGCTGGATTGGATTTTTGAAAATATTTATAGCACTGGAATTATCACAATGTAAGATCATTGAATCTTGATTAATTCCATAATCGCTTAGCATGCGTTTCATCCAAACTAGTTGAGTACATGCATATCCTGCTGCAATATACTCAGCCTCAGTAGTGGAGAGCGATATAGAGCTTTTCTTCTTGCTGAACCAAGAAACTAAGCAATTTCCAATGTAAAAACAACCACCACTGGTTGATTTTCTATCATCGATATTACCAACCCAATCAGCATCTGAGTACTCGGCTAATTGAATACTAGTATCAAAAGGATACCAAAGACCTAGATTCGTAGTACTTGCGATATATCTAATAATCCGTTTAACAGCAGTAAGATGTGATTCCTTAGGATTAGACTTATATCTCGCACAAATACCAACACTAAATGTGATATCAGGTCTACTAGCAGTTAGATACAACAAACTACCAAGCATACTATGATATAGTTTAGGATCTATATCTTTACCTGTAGAGTCTTTTGTGAGTCTTAACGTTGTACTCATAAGAGTATCAAAGTTCTTACCGTTCTCAAATCCAAACCTTTTAACCAAGTTTGAAGCATATTTGGTCTGGGAAATGAAAATTTCATCAGGTTATTTTTTTACTTGCAACCCTAGAAAATAGTTTAGTTCGCCAACCATGCTCATTTCGAACCTTAATTTCATTAACTCTGCAAACTCAATAGACATGTTAGATCAAGTTGATCCATAAATAATATCATCAACATAAATTTGAACCATCAAAATATCATTGTTATGCTTCTTAACAAAGAGCGTCTTATCGACACTTCCTACTTGAAAGCTATGACTAAGTAAGAATTTAGTCAATTTCTCATACCATGCCCTGGGCGCTTGTTTTAGACCATAGAGAGCCTTTTTGAGACGAAATACATGGTCAGATAACTTGGGGTCTTCAAACCCTGAAGGCTGTTCAACATATACTTCTTCATGTAAATCGCCATTCAAGAAGACATTGTTTACATCCATCTGATAAATCTTAAATTTTCTAAAGCATGCGATGGAAATAAAAAGTCTAATTGATTCAAGGCGAGTGACTGGAGGAAAGGTTTCATCGTAATCGATGCCTTCAATCTGAGTGTAGCCTTGTACAACCAGTCTAGCCTTATTTCGTATTATATTTCTAAGCTCATCAGACTTATTTTTAAAGATCCATTTTGTTCCAATAATGTGTTTATCTTTAGGTCTAGGAACAAGATACCAGACATCATTACGAACAAATTGATTAAGTTCATCCTGCATAACAACTATCCAATTTTTGTCAGAAAGTGCTTCTTTCACGTTGACCGGTTCTATTTGGGATGTAAAACAAATATAATTACATATATTCTCAAGTTGTTTGCGAGTACGAACTCCAGTGAGAGGGTTTCCAAGTATTTGATTGGTTGGATGATCTTTGATAGTCCTTGGTTCAGATTCTTTTTGATTTGATGAGGTATCTTGTTTGTCGATAATAAGAGCTTCATCATCATCAGAACTCGGAGCTGGTGTATTCAAATGATCATCAATGACCACATTGATGGACTCTTGAATCACACCAGTTCTCTTATTTAGAACCCTATAAGCTCGATTGTTCAAAGAATAACTAAGAACAATACCTTCATCACTCTTCGTATCAAACTTTCTCAAATTTTCACGATCACATAAAATATAACACTTGCTGCCAAAAACCCGAAAGTATTTGACAGTAGGTTTCTTTTCAAACCATAATTCATAAGCAGTCTTATTATCAGATTTACTGGTATAAACCCGATTAATAATGTAACATGCGGTATTAACTGCTTCAGCCCAAAGATTTCTAGAGAGCTTCATGCTATTCAACATAACATTAGCCATATCCTGAAGCACTCTATTTTTTCTTTCAACTATACCATTTTGTTGCGGTATTTTAGGCACAAAAATTCATGCGATATTCCCTGATCACTACAGAATTTCTCAAAACTACTATTTTCGAATTCGGATCCATGATCACTACGGATCTTACTAACATGAGAACCTTTCTCATTTTGAATTCGTTTAATGACCTTTTTTACTTCATCCAGGGTTTCAGTTTTATCTTTTAAGAAAGATACCCAAGTGAATTTGGTATAGTCATCTACGATAACCAAGATGTATTTTTTGCCTCCTCGACTCTCTGATCTGGTTGGTCCAATAAGATCTATATAGAGAAGCTCGAGTGGTCTAGATGTGGTATTGGAGTTCACTTTCTTGTGAGAGCTCCTAATCTGTTTGCCCAACTGGCATTCACCACATATTTTGTTTACTTTTTATAATTTGGGTAGACCTCTAATTAGTTCTCTTTTACTCAATCTAAATAAGTTTTGATAGTGTATATGTCCAAGGCGTTTATGCCATAATTCAGTCTCATCGGTATGGACCATGTAACATGATTGAATAGATGAGCTAGCATCACTAACGATGTAGCAGTTTACAGAAGTTCTGCGACCAGTTAATATAACAGAACCCCTTTTATTAACTATCTCACAACCTTGATTAGAAAACTTTACACTATGGTTGTTATCACATATCTGAGAAATGCTTAATAGGTTGTGTTTTAAACCCTCAACATATAAGACATTCTTAAATAAGGGAAGGTTATAAAGTTGAACCGTACCTTGGCCAATAATCTTGCAATTGCTTCCATCACCAAATGTGACTGACCCGTCGTCATATCTTTAAGATCGGTGAATAAAGCTTTGTCACCTGTCATATGCCTGGAGCAACCACTATCTAGGTACCACTTTGAATGACTTGTTGCTTTGAAAGCAGTGTGGGCAACCAAGCTGGCAACTTTAGGAACCCATTTCATAACTGTTTTGGGTTTAGGAGTATAGATGATCTTTTTCTGTCTATTGTTGTAGGAATGAACTATAGAGTTCGACTTTAATAGCTCCTTGAGAAGATCAATAATTTTTTCAGCTAATTGATTTCGGTTTTGAAAATTAAAGTTGACATGGCTACTTTTAGGTTTTTGAAAAGTTTTTGAATTTTTAAAAAAATCATGAAAAGTATTCTTTTCTTTTAAGTTTGCAGACTCTCTTTTTACAAATTTAGGAGCAATGTTCTTTTGTTTAGGAGATGTATTCTTAACATAGCCCAACCCGGATCGATTGCCACATTTTCTTGATCCGGACAATAATTTTTTCAATTTAGGATCACCTTGGGCATATCTCCATGTGTCTTTCAAACTCAGAAGAGAAGCTACCTCATTTTTGAGTTTCTCATTTTCGGATCTCAAATCTTCAAATTTGGAGGTTTTGAAATCTAAATTACATTTGGTTTTTTCAAAAGAATCGAAAATATGAGACTTTTCTAAAACAAGAGACTCATAATCTTCCTTAAGCTTAGAAAATTTTTCTTTTTATAATTTAAGCTTGACAGTAATTTTATAACTCTCCTTATAAAGGGCATTTAAGCATCCTGAAGATCATCTTCATTATCGCAATCACTATTCAGATTTTCTTCACTAGATAAATCATCATTATCTGAAAAAGCGATCTTGGCTAGAGTCATAAGGGCTTTAACATCATCGCCCGACTCAGTTTGAGAATCTTCTGATTTAGAAGAGGATTCAGAATCAGACGATTCATCCCAAGTAACCATCATGCTTTTCCTTTTTTATTTGTCCTTTTTAGGACATTTGTTAGCTAAGTGCCCATACTCTTGACAGTTGTAACATTGACTATCTTTCAAAGATTTTCGAGTTCTAGGTTTAGATCGTCTCTTATCATTTAATTTTTTAAAATCAACTTTTTTCTTACTTTTAAAAATTTTGTAAAACTTTTTTGCTAAAAGTGCCATATCATCTTCGGAATTTTCTAAATCCGAAGTGCTCTCTTGTGAAACATTTTTAGATGATTTGAGAGCAATAGATTTTCCTTTAAGAGCTTTAAAGGACAACTCGTAGGTTTGAAGCGAACCAACTAGTTCCTCAACCCTCAAGGTATCCGTATCACGAAGTTCCTGAATCGTGGTTACTTTAGAATTGAACCGTTCAGGAAATGAGCGTAGTATCTTTGCGCACACTTTACTTTCTGGGATTCTATCACCAAGACCCCACATAGAGTTCATAATGTCATTTAATCTAGTGTAAAAGTCCATAAACATCTCATTCTCCTCCATATGAATTTCTTCAAATTTAGTTGTGAGGAGTTGGACTTTAGATTTCTTGACAATAGATGTACCCTCGTGTGTCATTTCTAATACATCCCATGCTTGTTTTGCATTTTCACAAGAGATGATTCTTTTGAATTCATCTGGTGATAATGCACAAGTAATTGTATTTAGTGCTTTTGCATTGACACTACTCTCACTTTTCTGAAGTGTGGTCCAAAGAGAATAAGCCGTTACTTTCATTGATTTTGAACCATCGACATTAGTTACTTTAGTGATAGGAGGGTTCCATTCATTCATTGTGGCCAGCCACACAATTTCATCCAAGGATTTAAGGAAGATCCTCATCCTGGCTTTCCAATAGGCATAGTTTGTGCCATTAAAGGGTGGTGGCCTAATGACTGATAGGCTATCAAAATTTGACATCTTAATATAGCTTAGATCGTTAGATCAGGAAATAAATCCAATAAATAAACAATAAGCACGAGCTATTAGGCTCTGATACCACTTGAAAGGGGCCTAGCTATATGCCCTAGAGGGAGGTGAATAGGGCAATGCCAAATAAAACTAAAACAGCGGAATAATAAAAGAAATAAAGCACAACGCTGAATTGAAAGTAATCTCAATAGCCTAAATTAAAGAGAATGATACTATATCAGTTCTAAGGACAACCTTACACAAAAAACCAAAGGTTTAAGGTAGGACAACCTTATTTCTAGAACGTCCTTTGTATCACAAACCAATGAGGAATGAAAAGCAAAGCAACCAAAATAACTTGGAGAAATAAGTCCTAAGTTATTACAACATTCCCCACACTTGCTTGGAATAAAAAGATTACAACATTCATCCACGAATACAATCCACAAAACTGAATGAATAAAGAAATGAAAGAATAAAGCACATCCACAACACAACGATATATAGTGGTTTGCTTGTGTGTACACCAACTGTTATCCAACAGCCACACAGAATGCTACTGCACTCCTAATATCCTCACACAGGGGATATTAGCATGCACTATCAAAATAGGTTTCATAGGTTCACCTAAAACCTTCACAATTGTGTCTTTGATCTCGAGCTTACACAATCCAAAAACCCACACAATCCGAGTTTTCTGGCTCTCCTCAGATAACCAATACAATGAGATTTTTCTGACAAATCTCAAACAAAACCAAAGAAAGTAAATTACACAAATGTAAAATACCTGAATCTCCTTTTGAAGAAGCCCGGTAGAACCAATCGGAGTGGAAGTTCGATTTAACGTGCAAAGTCCAATACTCACTTTAAGAATGGTTCTAAGTCTAATTGATTTTAAATCAAAAGGGCTAGTTCTATTTGATTTTAAATCTAAGAAGAAGGAATATCAAAAATTTTCCTTTTCAAATAAGATTGGAATGTAGATCAAAATCAAATAATAAAAAAGCTAGCAAAAGAAATATTAAATGAGCACAAAGTAGCTTAAAACAAACACAAACTTATCTCAGAGTATAGCCTAAAGATTGCTTGAATAGAATTGAATTGAATTGCTAAAACTCTGAAGTTCGTGCTCTATTTACAGCCTAAAAAATCCCATCTACGACTGGTCTTAGGATCCTAGGACTGGTCGTAGCTTCAAAGATTTTCAAAGATTTCCGCGGGATAAGGATTTACTGTTCCACAACCGGTCTTGGATAGCCTACGACCAGTCGTGGGTCACCTACGACTGGTCGTGGGTCACCTACGACCGGTCATAGGACCCCCAGTTTAGTTGCTAGAGTTTGAGTCGTAGGGCTAAGACTGGTCGAAGGACGAGTCGTACAGCTCACAGGATGGTCGTAGGATGTCCAGGACTGGTCGTAGGACAACCAGAAAGATCCAAAAATCTTCAACAACCTAGGACTGGTCTTGAAAAACTTAAGACTGGTTGTAGCAGAGCTAGGACTGGCCTTGAAGTCCCTAGGACTGGTCTTATAACAGCCTGAACAAGCATATAAAAATATATGAATTATGTATCCAAAATGACCTACAGTAAAGCCCATCCTAAGGTCAATCTAAGGTCAAACAAACCTTAAAAGTGAGATGGACATTCTTGTTGTAGGCCTTCTTAAGCTTGATCTTGACTTGACAAATTCTTCTACTATACTTGAACTTGATTGTATCTTGAACCTGCATACTTGAAGACTTCTATTCTTGAATTCTTCATCCATGACTTGAAACTTTCTTCATTTAAGTTCTTGTCTTGAAATACGATGTCTTGAAGCAATGAATAGTCTCAAACATGAAACACAAGATATACAAGACATAGATATAGGTTTTGGCACCACAAAATTTGACAACCAAAGGGATATGAAATCATAGCAACTACAAAATCCATTGATCTTGTGATGCATGCTTTATCTGTATAAATTGTAATAATTTGTATTTTAGCATGTTTACTTGATATTGCTTAGATATTTCATCTCTTTTGGGTCTATAATAACTGTATATCTCTCTTTGGATTTCGTGCTCTTCTTCGTGTCTTTTCCTTAAGCACATATGGATATTTGTCTTCATTTTTTTAAAAAATAAGAAGATACATTGCCCACACATTAATATGGATGATATTTTTGATGAACTGGAATCAGATTCTACTAATGATCCTAATTATGAACCATCTATTTTTGATGCTCGTCTTCATGCACTTGAGGAGAAGGTAGAAAACATGAATTTTGCCCATGAATTACAATTTAAATATATGCGCAAGTATCTTAGGCACTTAAACAAGGGCCTTCATCAACTTAATCCTACTATTCCTCCTCCTTTAAGATCTGATTAAGTTTCTATCTGTTGGTCTGTAATAACTTTAATACTATTTTTCTTTCTCTCAGTTTGTAAGACTAATTTTACTTGTCTTTGGATTTAACTGGTTTATGATTTATGATATGTGCACTTTATTTCATATCTTGCCTACTTTACTCTCCTGATTATTATTCTTGTCCATTTGTTCTTCCTTTGTCATTTTGTGACAAAAAGGAGGAGAAAACTTTTGGTATGATTGTTTATGTATATGGAAGTGATATAAATAGGGGGAGAAGTTTTTGTTTGATTAAATATGGATATGAAAGTGATATGAATAACGAAAGTGATATAAATATGAGTAACAATTATATTTTTCTTGATATCTATGTGTGTTGCTACCTAGGAGGAGTAAGTATAGATGAATGTTGTGTGCTAGTTTATGACAATTGGTGCATAATTCATTAACCAGGTTGTAACTGGTTCTCTTATATAACTGGTGCATGATTCATTATTTTGCATGTTGTGCTTCTCTTATTTTATTGGATCATTGGAGTGTGTTTTGTCATAAATTTGACAAAGGGGGAGCTTGTAAGTGCTATGGTCTCATGCTCCTTTGGTTGTCAAATTGTCAAATTTTGTGTGTCAAAACCTCTATCTGTGTCTTGTGTTTGTATGTTGATATATATATGTTCAAGACACTGTATCACAATGCTTCAAGTCAAGTATGGTGATCGACTTCAAGAAAGAAATGCAAGGTCATGTATTTTGTCCTCTTCTGTAAGCATCAATGTTTAGATCTACATCGATAAGAAGAGTGTTTGTTCAAGACTCAAGTGTAACTCAAGATGAAGTTTAATTTCAAGTTGTAGAAGATCTCAAGATCAAGCTACATCAAGTAGAGATCTTAAGCTTCATAAGGTTCAAAGGTCAACCTTCATTTGAAAGAATGAAGTTTTAATGTTCATACTTCATGTCCTAGGTATGAATGACCTTAGATTGACCTTAGGATAAGTCATTTTGTATACATAATTCAATCTAAATCTTTTTATATGAATTTGGTCTGTCTTCAGACTAGTCTTGTACCTTGTTCGACTAGTCCTGGCACTGCCACGACCAGTTTAAGAGATTTCAAGACCAGTCCTAAGTTTGTTGGAATTTTTTAGATATTTTTGTTCATCCACAACCAGTCCTGGACTCTGGTTGACCGGTCATGTGAATAGTGTCGACTCGTCCTTCGACCAGTCTTGGTTCTATAACTTAAAGTCCAGCAACTAATCTGGTGGTCTTATGACCAGTCGTGAGAAGCATACGACCAGTCGTAGAGGGTCTACGACCAGTCGTGAGTCGATTTTATTTGATCGAGCTAAAAATTTCAAAAAATCCGTTCTCCTACGACCAGTCAAAGTGTCCATTAGACCAGTCGAAGGTGCGATTTCTGAAGCTATAAATAGACGACGAATTTTAGAGTTTGAGATATAGAAATTCAAGTAAAATCAAGGGACTACTCTAAGATAAGTTTGTATTTATTTTAAGCTACATTGTGCACATTTAATATTCTCTTTTTATTACCTTTTACATTTGATTTTATTTCTACATTCCAATCTTATTTGAAAAGAGAAATTGTTGTATTCCTTCTTCTTAGAATCAAAATTAAATAGAGCTATGCCCAATTTAGTTTAATTTAAAATCAATTAGAACCTATAACCATTTTAAAGTGAGTATTGAATATTGAACTTATATATTCGAACTTCTACTCTGATTGGTTCTACGAGGCTGCTACAAAAGGAGAAATCCAGGTATTTTACATTTGTATAAATCTTCTATTCTTTTTGGTTTTCTTGTGAGATTCACCAGAAAAATCTCATTGTGGTGGTTATCTGAGGAGAGCCAGAAAATTTAAAAAGTGGGTTTTTGGATTATGTAAGCCCAAGTTAAAAAGACACAATTATGAAGGTTTTGGGTAAACCTGTGAAAACATATTTTGATAGTGAACGCTAATATCCTTGTGTGAGGATATTAGGAGTGGAGTAGCAATTTGTGTGGCTGTTTTTATAACAGTTGGTGTACACACAGGAAAACCACTATAATTCTTTGTGTTTTGTGGTTGTGTGATTTTTATTTCTTATCTTTTATTATTCAAGATTGTGGGATGTATGTGCGAATGTGAATGTTGTAATATTTTCATTTCAAGAATAGTGGGGAATGTTGTAATAGTTTAGAATTTACTTTCTGCTATTTTCCTTTATTATTCCTTATCGTTCTAGTAAGGTTGTCCTGCCATAAACTCTTAGTTTTTATGGTGCAAGGTTGTCCTTAGCACTACATTCGTATCAGCCTCTCAAGACTTGAATTTGAGGTTGCTTTACATTCCTTTATTGTGGTTTGTTTACTTTCTTTTGTTGACTATAGTATTTCTCTTATTCCGCTATTATTTTTTAATTTGGCATAGTCCTATTCACCCCCTCTCCCCTTCTAGGACATATAGCTTGGCCATTTTAAGGTTTAGATTTAGGTTATAGGTTATAGGTTTAGGTTTAGGTTCTAGGTTTTTGTTTAGGTTATAGGTTATAGGTTTAGGTTAAGGTTAAGGTTTAGGTTATGGGTTTTGGGATTTGAGAATAGGTTTAGGTTATAGGTTTAGGTTTAGGTGATAGGTTATAGGTTTAGGTTAAGGTTTAGCTTTAGGTTATGGGTTTTGGGATTTGAGAATAGGTTTAAGTTTAGTTTTAAGTTATAGGTTTAGGTTAAGGTTTAGGAATTGGAGTTTGGGTTCAGGTTTAGGTTATAAGTAATAAGTTTAGGTTAAGGTTTAGGTTATAGGTTTAAGGATTTGAGAATAGGTTTAGGTTTAGGTTATATGTTATAGGTTTAGGAATTTGAGAATACATTTTGGTTTTAGGTTTAGGTTTAGGTTTTTGGTTCAGGTTAAGGTTATAGGTTTAGGTTAAGGTTTAGGTTTAGGTTATTGGTTTTGGAATTTAAGAATAGATTTAGTTATAGGTTAAGGTTTAGGTTTAGGTTATAGATTTAGTTTTAGGGTTAGGTTTAGGTTATAGGTTTTTGGATTTGATAATAAGTTTAGGTTATAGGTTTACGTTTAGGTTTATGTTATAGGTTTTGGTTTAGGTTATAGGTTATAAGTTTAGGTTAAGGTTTAGTTTTAGGTTATGGGTTTTGGGATTTGAGAATATGTTTAGGTTAAGATTTAGGAATTCGGGTTCAGGCTTGGGTTCCGGTTCCGGTTTAGGTTATAGGTTTTGGTTTAAGTTATAGGTTATAGGTTTAGGTTAAGGTTTAGTTTTAAGTTATAGGTTTAGGGATTTAATAATAGGTTTAGGTTTAGTTTATAAGTTTCGGGATATGTTTAGGTTTAGGTTATAGGTTATATGTTTAGGAATTTGAGAATACATTTAGGTTTTAGGCTTAGATTTAGGATTTAGGTTCAGGTTAAGGTTATAGATTTAGGTTTAGGTTTAGATTTAGGTTATAGGTTGTAAGTTTAGATTAAGTTTAAGGTTTAGGTTATACGTTTTGTGATTTGAGAATAGGTTTAGATTATAAGTTAAGGTTTAGGTTTAGGTTATAGGTTTAGGTTATAGGTTTTTGGATTTGGTAAGAGGTTTAGGTAATAGGTTTACGTTTAGGTTTAGGTTATAGGTTTAGGTTTAGGTTATAAGTTTTGGTTAAGGTTTAGGAATTCGGGTTTGAGTTCGGGTTTCGGTTCGGGTTTAGGTTATAGGTTATAGGTTTAGGTTAAGGTTTAGGTTATAGGTTTTGGTTTACGTTATAGGTTATAGGTTTATGTTAAGGTTTAGGTTTAGGTTATGGGTTTTGGGATTTGATAACAGGTTATAAGTTTAGGTTTATGGTTTAGATAATATGTTTAGGTTTAGGTTAAGGTTTTAGGTTATACGTTTAGATTTAGGTTATAGGTTTTGGGATTTAAGAATAGGTTTCAGTTCTTGGTTTAGGTTTAGGTTTAGGTTATAGGTTTAGGTTAAGGTTTAGGAATCCGGGTTTCGGTTCGGGTTTAGGTTATAGCTTTTGGTTTAGGTTATAGATTATAGGTTTAGGTTAAGGTTTAGGTTTAGGTTATAGGTTATTGGTTATAGGTTTGTGTTAAGGTTTAAGTTTAGGTTATAGGTTTTTGTTTAGGTTATATGTTATAGGTTTAGGTTAAGGTTATGGGTTTTGGGATTTGAGAATAGGTTTAGGTTATAGGTTTAGGTTATCGGTTTAGGTTAAGTTTTAGGTTTAGGTTATAGGTTTTAGTTTGAGTTTTGAAATTTGAGAATAGGTTTAGGTTATAGGTTTAGGTTAAGGTTTAGGTTTAGGTTATAGGCTTTTGGATTTGATATTTGGTTTAGGTTATAGGTTACGTTTAGGTTTAAGTTATAGGTTTAGGTTAAGTTTTAGGTTTAGGTTATAGGTTTAGGATTAGGTTATAGGTTATAGGTTTAGTTTAAGGTTGAGGTTTAGGTTATAGGTTTTGGAATTTGAGAATGGGTTTACGTTATAGGTTTAGGTTTTAGGTTTAGGAATTCACAATCGGGTTCAGGTTTTGGTACGGGTTTAAGTTATATGTTTTGGTTTAGGTTATAGGTTATAGGCTTAGGTTAAGATTTAGGTTTAGGTTATGGGTTTTGGGATTTGAGAATAGGTTTAGGTTAAGGTTTAGGAAGTCAGGTTCGAGTTTGGGTTTCAGTTCGGGTTTAGGTTATAGGTTTTGGTTTAGGTTATAGGTTATAGGTTTAGGTTTAGGTAATGAGTTTTTAGATTTGAGAATAGGTTTAGGTTTAGGTTAAGGTTTAGGAATTCGGGTTCGGGTTCGGGTTTCGGTTCGGGTTTAGGTTATAGGTTTTGGTTTAATTTATAGGTTATAGGTTTAGGTTAAGGTTTAGGTTTAGGTTATAGGTTTAGGGATTTGAGAATAGGTTTAGGTTTAGGTTATAGGTTATAGGTTTAGGTTATATGTTTAGGGATTTGAGAATAAATTTAGGTTTTAGGTTTAGGTTAAGGCTTTAGGTTCAGTTTAAGGTTATAGGTTTAGGTTTAGGTTATAGGTTTTATGTTTAAGTGAAGGTTTAGGTTTAGGATATGGGTTTTGGGATTTGAGAATAGGTTTAGGTTTTGGTTTAAGTTATAGGTTTAGGTTAAGGTTTAGGTTTAGTTTATTGGTTTTGGTTTAGGTTATAGGTTATAGGTTTAGTCTAAGGGTTTGGTTTAGAGTATGGATTTTGGGATTTGAGAATAGGTTTAGGTTATAGGTTTAGGTTTAGGTTTAGGTTATAAGTTTAGGTTAAGGTTTTGGAATTCGGGTTGGGGTTCGGGTTTTGGTTTAGGTTTTTGTTATAGGTTTTGGTTTAGGTTATATGTTATTGGTTTAGATTAAGGTTTAGGTTTAGGTTATAGGTTTAGTGATTTGAGAATAGGTTTTGGTTATGGGTTTTAGGTTTTGAGAATAGGTTTAGGTTTTAGGTTTAGGTTAAGGTTTAAGTTTAGGTTATAGGTTTTTGGATTTGATAATAGGTTTAGGTTTAGGTTATAAGTTTTGGTTTAGGTTAGAGGTTATAGGTTTAGGTTAAGGTTTAGGTTTAGGTTATGGGTTTTGGGATTTGAGAATAGGTTTAGGTTATAGGTTTAGGTTAAAGTTTAGGAATTTGGGTTTAAGTTTGGGTTTGGGTTTAGGTTTAAGTTATAGGTTTTGGTTTAGGTTATAGGTTTAGGTTTAGGTTTCGGTTTAGATTGTATGTTGTAGGTTTAGGTTAAGGTTTAGGATTAGGTTATGGGTTTTGGGATATGAGAATAGGTTTAAGTTATAGGTTTAGTGTAATGCCCCAAACCTGATAATCAGATTCAAAGGAATCCTAATCACCGAATCCAGTACCGACAGCCTCCATATTATCCCATTCTCGGCTCCTAACGTACATACACTTGATTCCGATCTTGAGATCCCACAAGGAGGATTTTTTTTCCAATATACATTTAACTTGTAATAAACATAACCACAAGTATACCTGAATCACAAAGGCAACATCATCATCACATATACACTAATATAAATATTTGAATATAATGCTGAAAGGAAAATACATATGTAAAAATTAAAGCTTCAAAAGTTAGACACATGCTCCAAGCTCCATGCTACTGCAACCTAACATCACCTGCATGTATCTATCATGCATAAGCTTATAGAAAGCTTAGAGGGTGGTGTAAGTGTGTGCACAAGGTAAGTGCTAAGTATTCAATACAATACTATAATCATACAATACCAAAAATACTAGTAATCCATAAATCGTACAATATCAGAATAAGTAAAATTACTGACAAGAGTAGGAATTATCAAAGTAAACAAAAATACTGACAAGATCAGGAATTATCAGAGTAAACAAAAATACTGAGAAGATCATAATTATCAGAGTAAGTAGAAATACTGACATGACCAGAGTCATACAATATCAAAGAACACATTACAGATCAGCTATGCAAATGAGGAGTCATAGGAAATCAAATATCAGATGCCGAGGATGCAATGCAATGTGTAAATCGTACTAAGTCTATTTAGACCATATAAGTGCAGAAACATAACAATTCAAAATGTCATATGTCATGGATGTAATGCAATATATGGTGCGAATGGAATGACCATGTTAGAGTGTGAAGTCGGGATGATAGTGCGTAGTATCACAGGCTATGAGGGTCCATCACAAGGGACTTCTATCCAAACCAGTCCCATACCTAAATTTGGATAGTTAGACTTAATATGGTAGACTCCTGATCTTAGGTTAGTCACGCGCTCCAACCGAAATCTTGACCATTGCGAAGCACGCGTAACAAATATTTGTACACCACTAGCTCGAGTGGATAGTGAATGAATGAATGAATGAGTATGCAACTCCTTCTCAATAAGTTCACACATCCGTACGGCTCCTCTCTGGAATTATCACAGAGGTCTAGTACACTCCACTTCACCTGCCGCCCCATCAAGCACACAATTGGGTAAGTGGAAGAGATCTCACTATCCGCTTGACCAGTAGTCTGCCAATACCTACCCGGCTCATCGATAGCGGACCCATTCCTCGAGTTGGTCAAACTTAACCTAAACATTGCCCTCTCACTCAGGCGAGTAAGGTCACACCCCTTCCCAATTAACCACCGCAGAGTGGGAGACATAACCTCCTGGTATTCGGTACTCAGGCACTCATTTATCCACTTGGTCTCGACGTTGGGGCGTCTTTTGGTACCAAGAGGGTTTTAGGAATTTTCACCTAGGGCCATCTATGACAGCCCGATGCTTGAACCAAACATTTTCAGTGTCCCATCTGACTATCCACGATATGACTGTGGAGGCTATAAGTGTTATGATTTCATATCCCTTTGGTTGTCAAATTTTGTGGTGTCAAAACCTATATCTGTCTTGTACATCTTGTGTTTTATGATTGAAGACTATTCATTGCAATCAAGTCAACGTATTTCAAGACAAGATCTTAAATGAAGAAAGTTTTCAAGACATGGATGAAGAATTCAAGTATTGAAGTCTTCAAGTTTGTGTGTTCAAGATTCGATTAAGTTCAAGTTTAGTAGAAGACTTTGTCAAGTCAAGATCAAGCTCAAGAAGGCCTACTACAAGATTTGTATATTCTCAAGCTTCTCTTAAGGGTCATCTGAGTGTACAGACTTTCAATGTCCATCTCACTTTTAAAGTTTGTTTGACCTTAAATTGACCTTAGGTTGGGCTTTACAGTAGGTCATTCAGGATACATAACTCATATACTTTATTATGCTTGTTTGGAGTATTATAAGACCAGTCTTAGGGACTTCAAGACCAGTCCTAGCTCTGCTACGACCAGTCTTAAGTTTTTCAGGACCAGTCTTAGGTTGTTGAAGATTTTCGGATCTTTCTAGCTGTCCTACGACCAGTCCTGTGAGTTCTATGACTCATCCTTCGACCGGTCGTAGCCGTATGACTCAAACTCCAACAACCATTTTTGGAGTCCTACGACCGGTCGTAGGTGTCTCACGACCAGTCGTAGGTGGCCCACGACCGGTCGTAGACCGCTCAGGACCGGTCGTGGAACAAAAAATCTTATCCCGTGAAAATATTTCAAAAATATTTGGAGCTACGACCAGTCCTAGGTTCCTAAGACCAGTCGTAGATGGGAGTTTTTAGGCTATAAATAGAGCACGAACTTCAAAGTTTTAGTACTTCAAATCAATTCTATTCAAGCATTCTTTAGGCTATACTCTGAGATAAGTTTGTGTTTATTTTAAGCTGCTTTGTACTTATTTAATATTCCTTTTGCTAGCTTATTCTTATTTGATTTTGATCTACATTCCAATCTTATTAGAAAAGGGGAATTTCTGATATTCCTTCTTCTTGGATTCAAAATCAAATAGATCTAGCCCGTTTGATTTAAAATCAATTAGACTTAAAACCATTCTTAAAGTGAGTATTGGACTTTGAACGTCGAATCGAACTTCTACTCCGATTGGTTCTACCGGGCTTCTTCGAAAGGTGATTCAGGTATTTTACATGTTTTGTAATTTACTCTCTCTGGTTTTTGTTTGAGATTCGCCAGAAAAAATCTCATTGTATTGGTTATCTGAGGAGAGCTAAAAAACTCAGATTTTGGGGTTTTTGGATTGTGTAAGCCCGAGATCAAAGACACAATTGTGAAGGTTTTAAGTGAACCTGTGAAACTTATTTTGATAGTGCATACTAATATCCCCTGTGTAAGGATATTAGGAGTGGAGTAGCAATCTGTGTGGCTGTTGGATAACAGTTGGTGTACACACAGGCAAACCACTATATATCGTTGTGTTGTGGATGTGTTTTACTCTTTCATTCTTTTATTCATTCTGTTTTGTGGAGAGTGTTTGTGGATGAATGTTGTAATCACTTCAAGCAAGTATGGATGAATGTTGTAATAACTTAGGATTTATTTTCTGCATGTTATTTTAATTTTCTTGCTTATTATTCCTCATTGATTTGTGATACAAAGGATGTTCTAGAAATAAGGTTGTCCTACCTTAAACCTCTGGTTTTCGGTGTAAGGTTGTTCTTAGAATTGATAAAGTATCAATCTCTTTATTTTAGGCTATTATGATTATTTTATATTCAACATTATGCTTTATATCTTTTATTATTCCGTTGTTATAAGTTTTATTTGGCATTTCCCTATTCACCCCCCCCCCCCCTCCTCTAGGGCATATAGCCAGGCCCTTTCAAGTGGTATCAGAGCCTAATAGCTCGTGCTTATTGTTTATTTATTGGATTTATTTCCTGAGCTAATGATCTAAGCTATATTAAGATGTCAAATTTTGAAAGCCTATCAGTCACTAGGCCACCACCTTTTAATGGCACAAACTATACTTATTGGAAAGCCAGGATGAGGATCTTCCTTAAATCCTTGGATGAAAGTGTGTGGATGGCCACAGTGAATCAATGGAATCCCCCTATCACTGAAGTTGCTAATGACGATGGTTCAAAAACTATGAAAGTAACGGCTTATTCTCTTTGAACCACACTTCAGAAAAGTGAAAGTAGTGCCAATGCTAAAGCACTAAATGCAATTACTTGTGCATTATCACCAGATGAATTCAAAAGAATCATCTCTTGTGAAAATGCAAAACAAGCATGGGATGTATTAGAAATGACACACGAGGGTACATCTATTGTCAAGAAATCTAAAGTCCAACTCCTCACAACTAAATTTAAAGAAATTCATATGGAGGAGAATGAGATGTTTATGGACTTTTACACTAGATTAAATGACATTATGAACTCTATGTGGGGTCTTGGTGATAGAATCCCAGAAAGTAAAGTGTGCGCAAAGATACTACGCTCACTTCCTGAACAGTTCAATTCTAAAGTAACCACGATTCAGGAACTTCGTGATACGGATACCTTGAGGGTTGAGGAACTAGTTGGTTCGCTTCAAACCTACGAGTTGTCCTTTAAAGCTCTTAAAGGAAAATCTATTGCTCTCAAATCATCTAAAAATGTTTCACAAGAGAGCACTTCGGATTTAGAAAATTTCGAAAATGATATGGCGCTTTTAGCAAAAAAGTTTTATAAAATTTTCAAAAATAAGAAAAAGGTTGATTTTTAAAAAACAAATGATAAGAGACGATCTAAACCTAGAACTCGAAAATTCTTGAAAGATAGTCAATGTTACAACTGTCAAGAGTATGGGCACTTAGCTAACAAATGTCTTAAAAAGGACAAATCTAAAAAGAAAAGCATGATGGCTACTTGGGATGAATCGTCTGATCCTGAATCCTCTTCTAAATCAGAAGATTCTGAAATCGAGTCGGGCGATGATGTTAAGGCCCTTATGACTCTAGCCAAGATCACCTATTCAGATCATGATAATATATCTAGTGAAGAAAATCTGAATAGTGATTGCGATAATGAAGATGATCTTCAAGATGCTTATAATGCCCTTTATAAGGAGAGTTGTAAAATTGTAGTTAAACTTAAATTACAAAAAGAAAAAATTTTTAAGCTTAAGGAAGATTATGAGTCTCTTGTTTTAGAAAAGTCTCATATTTTCGATTCTTTTGAAAAAATCAAATGTGATTTAGATTTCAAAAACTCCCAAATTGAAGATTTGAAATCCGAAAAAGAAAGACTCAAAAATGAGGTAGCTTCTCTTCTGAGTTTGAAAGACACATGGAGATATGCCCAAGGTGATCCAAAATTGAAAAACTTATTATCCGGATCAAGAAAATGTGGCGATCGATCCGGGTTGGGCTATGATAAAAATACATCTCCTAAACAAAAGAACATTGCTCCTAAATTTGTTAAAGGAGAGTCTTCGACCTCAAAAGAAAAGAATACCTATCAAGGTTTTTCTAAAAATTTTAGGTCTTTCCAAAAATCTAAAGGTGGCCATGTCAACTTTAATTTTTAAAACCGAAATCCATTGGCTGAAAAAATAATTAATCTACTCAATGAGCTATTAAAGTCTAACTCTATGGGTCACTCCTATAACAACAGACAGAAAAAGACCATCTATGCTCCTAAACCCAAAACAGTTCTGAAATGGGTTCCTAAAGTCGCCAGCTTGGTTGCCCACACTGCTTTCAAAGCTACAAGCCATTCAAAGTGGTACCTAGATAGTGGTTGCTCCATGCATATGACAGGTGACAAAGCTTTATTCACTGATCTTAAAGATATGACTGACGGGTCAGTCACATTTGGTGATGGAAGCAATTACAAGATTATTAGCCAAGGTACGGTTCAGCTTTATAACCTTCCCTTATTTAAGAATGTTTTATATGTTGAGGGTTTAAAACACAACCTATTAAGCATTTCTCAGATATACGATAACAACCATAATGTGAAGTTTTCTAATCAAGGTTGTGAGATACTTGATAAAAGGGGTTCTGTTATATTAACTGGTCACAGAACTTTTGAAAACTACTACATCATTAGTGATGTAAGCTCATCTACTCAATCATGTTACATGGTCCATACCGATGAGACTGAATTATGGCATAAACGCCTTGGACATGTACACTTTCAGAACTTATTTAGATTAAGCAAAAGAGAACTAATTAGAGGTCTACCCAAATTATAAAAAGTAGACAAAATATGTGGTGAATGCTAGTTGGGCAAACAGATTAGGAGCTCTCACAAGAAAGTGAACTCCAATACCACATCTAGACCACTCGAGCTTCTCCACATGGATCTTATTGGACCAACTAGATCGGAGAGTCGATGAGGTAAAAAATACATCTTGGTTATCGTAGATAACTAAAACAGATTCACTTGAGTATCGTTCTTAAAAGATAAAACTGAAACCCTAGATGAAGTGAAAAAGGTCATCAAACGAATTCAAAATGAGAAAGGTTCTCTTGTTAGTAAGATCCGTAGTGATCATGGATCCGAATTCGAAAACAGTAGTTTTAAAAAATTCTGTAGCGATCAGGGAATATTACATAAATTCTCTGCGCCTAAAACACCGCAACAAAATGGTATAGTTGAAAGAAAAAATAGAGTGCTTCAGGATATAGCTAATGTTATGTTGAACAGCATGAAGCTCTCTAGAAATCTTTAGGCTGAAGCAGTTAATACCGCATGTTATATTATTAATCGGGTTTATATCAGTAATTCTGATAATAAGACTGCTTATGAATTATGGTTTGAAAAGAAACCTACTGTCAAATACTTTCAGATTTTCCACAAAAAGTGTTATATTTTGCGTGATCGAGAAAATTTGGAAAAGTTTGATATGAAAAGTGATGAAGGTATTTTCCTCGATTATTCTTTAAATAGTCGAGCTTATAGGGTTCTAAATAAAAGAATAGGTGTGATACAAGAGTCCATCAATGTGGCCATTGATGATCATTTGAATACACCAGCTCCGAGTTCAGATGATGAGGAAGCTCTTATTATCAACAATCAAGATACTTCATCAAGTTAAAAAGAATCTGAACCAAGGACTGTTAAAGATCATCCAACCAATCAAATACTTGAAAACCCTCTCACTGGAGTTCGTACCTACAAACAACTTGAGAACATATGTAATTATGTTTGTTTTACATCCCAAATTGAACAGATCAGTGTGAAAGAGGCACTATCTGACGAAAATTGGATAGTTTCTATACAGGATAAACTTAATCAATTTGTTCGTAATGATGTCTGATATCTTATTCCTAGACCTAAAGATAAACACATTATTGGAACAAAATGGATCTTTAAAAATAAGTCTGATGAGCTTGGAAATATTATACGAAACAATGCTAGACTGGTTGTACAAGGGTACACTCAGATTGAAGGTATCGACTATGATGAAACCTTTGCTCCAGTCGCTCGCCTTGAGTTAATTAGACTTTTTATTTCCATTGCATGCTTTAGAAAATTTAAGATATATCAGATGGATGTAAAGAGTGCTTTCTTGAATGGCGATTTACATGAAGAAGTGTATGTTGAACAACCTTCAGGGTTTGAAGACCCAAAGTTATCTGACCATGTATTTCGTTTTAAAAAGGCTCTCTATGGTCTAAAACAAGCACCCAGAGCATGGTATGAAAAATTGACTAAATTCTTACTTAGTCATAGCTTTCAAGTAGGAAGTGTCGATAAGACGCTTTTTGTTAAAAAGAATAACAATGATATTTTGATGGTTCAAATATATGTTGATGATATTATTTATGGATCTACTTGCTCTAACATGTCTATTGAGTTTGTAGAGTTAATGAAATCAAGGTTCGAAATGAGCATGGTTGGCGAACTTAAATATTTCCTTGGGTTGCAAGTAAAATAACAACCTGATGGAATTTTCATTTCCCAGACCAAATATGCTTCAAATTTGGTTAAAAGGTTTAGATTTGAGAATGGTAAGAACTTTGATACTCCTATGAGTACAATATTAAGACTCTCAAAAGACTCTACAGGTAAAGATATAGATCCTAAACTATATCATAGTATGATTGGTAGTTTGTTGTATCTTACTGCAAGTACACCTGATATCGTATTTAGTGTTGGAATTTGTGCGAGATATCAGTCTAATCCTAAGGAATCAAATCTTACTGCTGTTAAACGGATTATTAGATATGTCGCAAGTTCTATAAATTTGGGTCTATGGTACCCTTTTGATACTAGTGTTCAATTAGCCGAGTACTCAGATGCTGATTGGGTCGATAATATTGATGATAGAAAATCAACCAGTGGTGGTTGTTTTTACATTGGAAATTTCTTAGTCTCTTGGTTCAGTAAGAAGCAAAGCTCAATATCTCTCTCCACTGCCGAGGCTAAGTATATTGCAGCTGGATATGCATGTACTCAACTAGTTTGGATGAAACGCATGCTTAGCGATTATGGAATTAATCAAGATTCAATGATCTTACATTGTGATAATTCCAATGCTATAAACATTTTCAAAAATCCAATCCAGCATTCACGTACTAAGCATATTAACATTAGGTATCATTACATACGTGAGTTGGTTGAAGAAAAAGTTATTTCTTTAGAATATTTATCAACTGAAAATCAACTTGCTGATATATTTACTAAACCACTCGACAAAAGCAGGTTTAATAAACTGAAATTTGATCTTGGTATGTGCATTTTACATTGAATATTCTTACTTGCATGTATCATAGTGTACTTTATTTAGTATTATTTATGTTTAAATTTTAATTTTTACATTAAAAATTATTTTTTTTGGTCGATACTCGACCGGTCGTGGATGTACACGACCAGTCGTGGTACGACCGGTCGTGAACAGCACTCAACCGGTCGTGGAGCTCGTGAGCATGTTATAATTTGGGAAAAATCCCCTTCTTCTTCATTTTCACTCCCACATACGACGAGTCGTGGCTCGACCAGTCATAGGATTTCTTGTTTTTCTTCAAGGTAAGTCCTATTTCATCATTTTTCTTGAAGATTTTTGCTCTCTATGCTTTGATTTGTTCATAGTATAGCTTGATTTCGTCTCTTCTTGGGATTTTCAAGGGTTTCCTCTCTATTTTCTAATTTAGATAAAATCCATCTTTCATTTATACATCTTGCTTGCTCTTTGAATATCTTTTTGAATATGGATGCTAGAGGGAAAAAGAAAACATCCCGTAGTCCATCTTCATCCAGATCTGCACCGATAACTAAACGACACTTTCAGTCACCCGAAGATGATTATCAAGATGTAAGAGATTTACATGTCCGTAACATTATCGTTGAGCATACCGCTGATCTCAATCACATTGCTCCATATGGTGTTATTCCTCTCATTGAATCTGTAGGCTGGACTAACATTTTACTTTGGGGTGGACCTGCATACTAGTCCATTGCTCAATCGATGGTTGCATGCATCTCTGATTTTTCTCTTGATAATTTAATTTTTTCAATTGATACTAGAGAAGGAAAATTTGAAGTAGACCGTCATTTGATATCAGGTATTATGGATATACCTGTTAATGATGAAGGTATACCGATTCATACTTTATATGACAAACCATCTGAATCGAAAAAATTTATGTTAACACGAGATTTATGCAAAATTGATGTCCAATGGACACATAAAGTGAATGCGCTCCCTACAAAGTATGTGTTACCTAGTTATAGAGTGTTACATCATTTCTTCATTTCAAATGTATATACTCGGTCCGGTAATAAAATCGAGTTGATTTCTTTCATAGTTCGTGTGTTGCATTCTATTGCTTCTGGTACCAAGGTCTGTCTTCCCTCTTTGATTTGTCATTCCATTATTTAGTTTCGTCTCCATCCAGGTCATAGTGATATTCCGTTTGGTTATCTTATGACTGTTTTAGCCACTCACATGCTTGTCGATAAACCTGTTAATGAGGTACCAATTTCTCATCTTATTTTCAACAATTCCAATCTTAATAAGATGAAATTGGATCTGCTCCCTGGCCAAGTTGATGAAGGTGGAGTTGGTGGTGATGCTGGAAACGAAGAAAAAGCTGGCGATCTTCCACAACAAGATGTTAATATGGATGACTTATTTGATGATATAGAAACTGATTCACCTAATGATCCAGATTATGATCCATTTGATTTTGATGCACGCTTTCGTACATTGGAAGAAAAGGTTGATAATATGAATATAGCCCATGATATGAAATTTAAGTACATGCGAAAATATCTTCGTCGTATTAATAAGGGGTTACACCAGATTGATTCGACTATCCCTGCTCCCTCATCTGGATCATATTAGGTGAATTATCTTCTGGATAGTATCTTTTTATTTTGAATATGTATTATAGATTATGGTTTGATAACATTATCTTTTGGATATTGTATTTTGGATTATGGATTATGACTTGATACTTCAGGATTATATTATGTCCTTTCATATCTCTTTCTCATTATCTGTTTATTCCTCTATATGTTATCATTCCTATTGTGCCTTCCCCTTTTTATTTTGTGACAAAAAGGGGGAGTAGTAAGCTAAAGCTAAAAGGGGAGTAGTATGGAAAGAGGGAGTAAATTTGTTTGAATTGAATGATTGAGAAGGATATGTGGACTGAAGTCTTGAGGTTTTTATGTTGTGTACTGATTATATGAGCAATACTCGTATTACTTAGGGGGAGTAGACTATTTTGTGATTTCATGGCTCATGATTCCTTATTATCTTTTATGCTATGTGTTTTGTAATAAATTTGACAAAGGGGAAGATTGTAAGTGCTATGATTTCATATCCCTTTGGTTGTCAAATTTTGTGGTGCCAAAACCTATATCTATGTCTTGTACATCTTGTGTTTTATGATTGAAGACTATTCATTGCAATCAAGTCATCGCATTTCAAGATAAGATCTTAAATGAAGAAAGTTTTCAAGACATGGATGAAGAATTCAAGTATTGAAGTCTTCAAGTTTGTATGTTCAAGATTCGATCAAGTTCAAGTTTAGTAGAAGACTTTGTCAAGTTAAGATCAAGCTCAAGAAGGCCTACTACAAGATTTATTTTCTGCAAGTTATTTTGATTTTCTTGCTTATTATTCCTCATTGATTTGTGATACAAAGGACGTTCTAGAAATAAGGTTATCCTACCTTAAACCTCTGGTTTTTGGTGTAAGGTTGTCCTTAGAACTAATAAAGTATCAATCTCTTTATTTTAGGCTATTGTAATTATTTTATATTCAGCATCGTGCTTTATATCTTTTATTATTCCACTATTATAAGTTTTATTTGGCATTGCCCTATTCACCCCCCCTCTAGGGCATATAGTTAGGCCCTTTCAGAGGCTACGGCCCTGATGTCAGTAGGACGTACAGTAATCACAATACACAATGCAAGATGCGTGAGTCATATAATCCAATCATGCATCAATCTTATGCATACCGTGCGCTCATGTGAGATAACCTCCACCTATTAGGGAGTCATAATAACCTACCCAATGACATATGCAATGATCAACCACGTCTTATAACAAACATGCAGATGATGTGTATGGGTTTGTATAATGATGCTATGCTATTACATACTCATAATCGGTATCAATAACTGGCATTGACAATCAACCTCAACAATGTGGACATTTAACTAACAATACCCCCAAGGAATGACCCATATAGAGCCAAACATATAATGGGCCACGGTCTCACATAAGGGCCTACGGTCTCACATAAGGGCCTAATATACAACACAATGGACCTTACTCAAGGGCTATATATACACAACAGGTGGGCCTTGCTCATGGCCCCAAAATACATGACATGTGAGCCCTGCACATGGGTCTCAAATACATCAAATTGGCCATGCATCATGGGCCTAATACATATCACAACGGGCCTTACCTATAGGCTACGGATACATCATAATGAGTCTCAACTACGGGTCGCATATACATCATATAGGTCTCGAAAATCGGCCTTGACAATTGAAATTGACACTCGGAATCGACCTCGATACTCGGCCTCAACAATTAGAATCGACATCGATAATCAGCACCGAAAACCAGCATATATAATCAAGGCGGGGTCCATAGATAGACAACCAATCAACCATAATGTAAGGATCGACTTTCGACCGTGGTTATATCAAATTCGATATCACGGAGCCATCTGTTTATGACGAATGGGGCCCACTTATTTGGGTTAACCCATGAAGAGAATGGGCCTAACAAGGCCTAAGGTAAGGTCACAATGAGGACATCTAACCGTCATTGCCCATCAATGTGGACATTTAACCAACATTGCTCCCAAGGAGTGACCTACATAGGGCCAAACATATGGTGGGCCCATGGCCTCACATACAATCATGATGGGCCTCATTTACGTCACATCGGCCTCGTCATATGGGCCAACATATATCACATCGGGTCTTTAATACACAATAGGTGGGCCTTGCACCTGGGCCTTAAATATATCATATGAGCCTCATTCCACGGGCCTTAATTCAAGGCCCCATATATCGAGTGGGCCTCATTACATGGGCTTAACAATATAAATGGGTGGGCTCTGTCCGCAGCCAAAATACATCATGTTGGATCGCACTAATGAGCTTCATGTATATCAAATCGGGCCGCACTAATGGGCCTTACCTATATCAAATCGGGCCTCACCAATGGGCCTCATCTATATCAAATCAGGCCGCGCCAATGGGCCTCATTTATATTAAATCGGGCCCCACCAATGGGCCTCATTTATATCAAGATAGGCCCCAATGGACGTGCCACAAATAAATCAAGATGGGCCTTAATAATGGGCCTCATAAACGTCAAGTGGGCTACATCAATGGGCCGCACCAATGGGCCTCATAGGTGGGTCATTAGTATATCAAAGTGAGCCTCTCGAATGGGTCATATGATACATCAAAGTGGGCTTGACGAGTGGGTCATATAATACATCAAGGTGGGCCCCACAAGTAGGAGCTTGGACCACATCTAAAATCACTTCAATAGTGGCAGGAACAACACGTGTATCACTGTACACTATCATAGAGGTACATGGCTCACTAATGTAATCAGCACAGTCCAAACATTGCCCAAGTAAATTGGCATCATCTAAACATTGTCCATGTAAACCAGCACCATCCAAACATTGCCTAGGTGCATAAGCACTGTTCGAGCATTGTCCATCACTGTCCAGCATGATCTGAACAGTGTGGATGAAATAAATACATCATGGTGGTGTCCGTTGATCTGAACAGATGGACGACTAGGATGAAACACTTACATCACCCGTGGGCTCCACATGTGTGGATACACCACATACATCATGGTGGCCCACAGAAATTGCTGACATTAAGCAGCTACAGCTGCTAGTGGGAGATGCTCCAGCCAATCCACTTCCACCGTCCAATGACTGGATGGTGTGGATGAACAAATATCAAGGTGATCCACACGTCCAAAAAGGCTAGACGGTGTGGATGTAACACTACATCATAGTGGAGTCCACCTGATGGACGGTGTGGATCAAACCCACACTTCATAGTAGGTCACACACACAGATGTACAGTGTGATTCAAGACACAACATCATGGTGGTCCACTATCCCACATCATGGCTACAACATGTGCATCATAAAAGCACCACCATCTAGTGTACTGGGCGGTGTAGATATAACATAAATATCAAGGTGGCCACATTGATCGACACAGATGAACACATATACCATGGTAGGGCCTCACCAGCATCGTCCAGATATGGACGGTGAGAATATAGAGTACATGCGGCAAGGTGGGCCCCATGCATCACATCATCCAGTGATTGACGATGTGGATATAGAATATATAAATCAAGGGGTTTACCCACAGTCCAATCCACTCGACAGTGGATGGGAGGAAAGAAACACTACATGTGGTGGGTCCCATGAGGGGCCCATCAGCTATACAACTGTGCATACATATATATATATATATATATATATATATATATATATATATATATATATATATATATATATATATATATATATATTAATAATTATATTTATTTTATTATTATTTCTTTTCTTAAATTCAAACTTCCAGGTGTCAACGTGCTCCACCTGAGATTTTAACCTACCTTTGGATGGACGGTCTGGATATACTTCACATGCATCATGGTGGGACGTCCACACCGTAGCTAGACGGTGGAAGTTCCACCCATGCAGAGTGGGCCCCACCGTCCAGCAATTGAACGGACGGTGGATACGAAACACTTACATCATGGTAGGGTACACATGGGTGGACTGTGGAAAAAATAGTTACATCAGTGGGTCCCATGCAGGGCCCACCATAATGTTTATTTGCCATCCAAACCGTTGATAAGGTCACACAGACCCTGGATGAAGAGGAAAACAAATTTCATAATGATCCAAACTTTTGGGACACCCAAAAAGAGTTTTAATGGTAGACGTTCAGCCCCTGTTGCTTTGATGTGTGGACCACCTGAGTCCCGTAAATGGTTGAATTTTGGAGGATCCTAGTTCCCAATGGGGACCTATCAAATGCACGGTGTTGATGTGCAATACACATCATGGTGGGGCCCACGACTGGGACCATGGGTCCCTACCTGTCCGTCCACAATAGCACAGGAGCACAACAAGACGTTGTGCGGTGTCCTCTGGTCGCTGCAGCAGCAGCGCCTACTACTACTTTTTATTTTTTTTGAAAAAAATGTATTTCAGGGTTTTTCGCATGTGGGGCCCGCATCAGGTGAATCCACTCCATCCATTACATTCCATGGCTCAAGATAGTCTGAACGAGCCTAATATTTGGGGTGTATAGAAACATCAAGGTGGATTTCAATGGTAGAAAATACTATTTTCTATGGTATGGCCCACTGGAAAATCGAATTCACTTTATTTTTCGGCTCAAAGCCTAAAATAATCTGGGAAATGAAATGGATGGTTTGGATTAAATAATTGCATCAAGGTGGGGCCTGTATGAATGGCCCACCCAAAAATCTAAAAACCCACTAATGTTATATATATATTATATTTTTTTTGGTAGCTCGTTAGTACACACCCATGTCAATACACGCACTCCATGTTAGTCAGCTTCACGTCCAGCGTCCAGGGACGTTGGACGGCATGGATAAACAAAGCATCATGGTAGGTCCCACATGTACGTGGCCCACGTTTTATCAAGGTGAGTTCCACATGAACGTGGCCCACCTAATGGGTCTGATATTTGTGTTTTCTCATCATTCCTAAGGTAGGGTCCACATGACTTAGACGGTTTGGATAAGGCATACATCAAGGTGGGGTTCATCCATATGGGACACACATCACACAAAAATGAAAGAGAGAGAGAGAGAGAGAGAGAGAGAGAGAGAGAGAGAGAGAGAGAGAGAGAGAGAAGCACCCACCTTAGATCTTGGACTTCTTCTTCCACCAATGTGATCTAGAGCTCTAAGGGAACAAGATTCAATGGCTGGGATTGATTTTGGAGGGTTGGATTTGGGGGTGGAGAGCTTGTAAAGGGTTGGAAATGGAGAGCTATCATGGACATTGGGAGCTCTCTCTTGCTAGGAAATAAAAAAGAGGGAGGGAGGGAGAGATAAGAGAGAGAGAGAAAGGAGAAATGATTGCTTTTCTAGCTAGGCAATCATGAGTTGTAAGGGAGGCATGGGCTAAGGTCATTATGAGTTGTAGGAGCATGCCTAGGGCTATGGGCTAAGGGCTAAAGATAGGGTGATGTCACCTCTAAGGTGACATCATCCTCATGATGATAGTTGCTAGGGAAATGTGCAATATGGATAGGTGGGTCCCGCAACTTGTGGTCTTCGACCATTATCATGCGTGGTCCACAACTTATGATTTAAGCATCGGATTGGAGCATGAGATGCGGTGTTGGAACTGTGGTGACAATGCGGTCATGACGGTACAATTTTTGACTCGAGCTGACTCAGATATACTGGCCACGACTCAAGATCGCACGTAAATGCCGATAAAAGATCGCGGGTCATCGAAATTCGACCAGAAGGACTGTGGAATCTTACGGAATGATACAGTCTACGAGACGGGTCTTATATTTAGGTTAAGGTTTAGGAATTCAGGTTTGAGTTCGAGTTTTGGTTTAGGTTTAGGTTATAGGTTTTGGTTTAGGTTATAGGTTATAGGTTTAGGTTAAGGTTTAGGTTTAGGTTATAGGTTTTGGTTTAGGTTATAGGTTATAGGTTTAGGTTAAGGTTTAGGTTGGTTTAGGTTATAGGTTTTGGTTTAGGTTATAGGTTAAAGGTTTAAGTTAAGGTTTAGGTTTAGGTTATGGGTTTTGGGATTTGATAATAGGTTTAGGTTTAGGTTTTAGGTTTAGATAATAGGTTTAGGTTATAAGTTTAGGTTTAGGTTAAGGTTATAGGTTTAGGTTAAGGTTATAGGTTTTAGTTTAGGTTTTAGGTTATAGGTTTAGGTTAAGGTTATAGGTTTTGGGATTTGAGAATAGGTTCCGGTTATAGGTTTAGGTTTAGGTTTAGGTTATAAGTTTAGCTTATAGGTTTAGGTTAAGATTTAGGAATTCGGGTTCGGGTTTGGGTTTCAGTTTGGGTTTAGGTTATAGGTTATAGTTTTAGGTTAAGGTTTAGGTTTAGGTTATGGGTTTTTGGATTTGAGAATAGGTTTAGGTTTAAGTTTAGGGGTAGGTTATAGGTTATAGGTTTCGGTTATAGGTTTTTGTTTAGGTTATAGGTTATAGGTTTAGGTTTAGTTTATAGGTTTTGGGATTTGAGAATAGGTTTAGGTTTAGGTTTAGGTTAAGGTTTAGGAATTCGGGTTCGGGTTCGGGTTTCAGTTCGGGTTTATGTTATAGGTGTTGGTTTAGGTTATAGGTTATAGGTTTAGGTTTAGGTTATGGGTTTTGGGATTTGAGAATAGGTTTTGGTTTTGGTTCGGGTTTAGGTTATACGTTTTGGTTTAGGTTATAGGTTATAGGTTTAGGTTAAGGTTTAGGTTTAGGTTATAGGTTTTTGGATTTGAGAATAGGTTTAGGTTTAGGGATATGTTTAGGTTTAGGTTTAGGTTTTAGGTTCAGGTTAAGGTTTTAGGTCTAGGTTTAGGTTTAGGTTTAGGTTTTAGGTTATAGGTTTAGCTTAAGGTTTAGTTTTAGGTTACGGGTTTTGGGATTTGAGAATAGATTTAGGTTATAGGTTTAGGTTAAGGTTTAGGTTTAGATTATAGGTTTTGGTTTAGATTATAGGTTATAGGTTTAGGTTTAGGTTATGGGATTTGAGAATAGGTTTAGGTTAAGGTTTAGGAATTCAGGTTCGGGTTCAGGTTTAGGTCACAGGTTATTGGTTTAGGTTTAGGTTATGCATTTTGGAATTTGATAATTGAAATGGCCAAGCTATATGTCCTAGAGGAGGGGGGGGGGGGGGGGGGGGGGGGAGGGGGTTGAATAGTACAATGTTAAATAAAATAAATACAGCGGAATTAACAAAAGATAGATAGCTAAATAAAGAAATCAATTCACAATGCTAGAATATAATGCAACCTCAAAATTCAAGTCTTAAGAGGTTAATACAAATGTTGTTCTAAGGATAACCTTACACCAAAAATCAGAGTTTATGGTAGGACAACCTTATTTCTAAAAAGGTCTTTGTATCAAAAAATCAAATCGAAGAGGAATAAATAAATAGCAAGGTACTGAAATAAATTGCAGGAATTTCAATCTAAATTATTACAACATTCCCCACTGAGATTAAAATGTAAATATTTCAACTTCACATCCACCCATACATTCCACAATTCTGAATGATACAAGATAAGAAATATAAAACATACATCTATAAAACACAAAGAATTATAGTGGTTTGCCTATGTGTACACCAACTGTTAATAAACAGCCACACAGCTACTCCACTCCTAATATCCTCACACAGTGGATATTAGTGTTCACTATCAAAGATAGGTTTTCCAGGTTTACATAAAACCTTCACAATTGTGTCTTTCTCTGTGGGCTTACACAATTAAAAAAAAATCTCGATTCTGAGTTTTCTTGGCTCTCCTCCGATAACAAATACAATGAGATTTTTTTGACAAATCTCAAAAGAAAACCAAATGAAAGTAAATTACATAAACGTAAAATACCTGAATTTCTCCTTCGTTGTAGCAGCCCAGAAGAACCAAGTCGGAGTAGAGATTCGAATGTCAAAGTTTAATGTTCAATACTCACTTTATAATGGTTCTAAGTTCTAATTGATTTAAAATTAAACCAGATGGGCTAGCTTTAATTGATTTTGATTCCAAAAAAGGAAAATAAAACTTTCTCTTTTCAGATCAGATTGGAATATAAAAAATAAAATCAATTTAAAAAGCTAAAGATAGAGAATATTAAATATGCACACTTAGCTTAAATGGAGCACAGACTTATCTCTCAGAAGGCCGGATTAAAATAGCTTCAGTTCTATTAAGTATTCTGAGATTCGTGCTCTATTTATAGATGAGAAAATCGCATCTTCGACTGATCCAGAGATCTCTACAACTGGTCGTAGAACCAACGGATATTTAAAATTTTGGGTGCGATAAGATAAGGCGGTTTCACGACTGTTTGTAGGTAGTCTACGACTGGTCGTAGGTTACCTTCAACTGGTCAAAGGTTACTCATGACTAGTTGAAGCTACTTGAATTTTAACAATGTAGTTCAGTTCGTAGATTCATGACTGGTCGAAGGAGCAGTCGACACTCTTCATACAACTGATCAAACAATCCCCAGGACTGGTCGAAGCTTAACAAAAAAATTTTAAATTTTTACAACAAACCTGGTCTAGGAAAATCTTAGAAAGGTCGAAGCAATGCTAGGACTAGTCGAGCAAGGTCCAATACTAGTCTTAGAACAATTATATAAAACATATGAATTATATATCTAAAATGACCTACTCTAAAGGTCATTCTAAGGTCAAACATACCTCAATAGTGAAGTAAGGACATTGAAATTTAAAGACGCGTGACCTTTGAGAATAATAAAGCTTGAAATCTTGTTGTAGCTTGAACTTGAAAGTTTCTTGAGATCTTGAATTATAAAGTCAAACATTCTCACATTCTCGAGTTTTGACTTATGAACAGTGCTTGTCTATCGAAGCTGATCTTGTGAGACTTTTGTCGTGACTTATCATATCTTGAGTAGAGCTTTGTTCTTCACATATACAAGCTTCATAATAAGATATAAATAGTAACTCTGGCACCACAAATTTGACAATATAAAGGGGCTATCAACCATTGCACTTACAATCTCCCCCTTTGTCAAATTAGTGACAAAACACACAATATTAAAGAGTCATGCACTAGTTATTATCAATTGACACATATTCATATTAGCATGAACTAGGGGTGGGCATCGAGCCGAGTCGAGTCGAGGTGGGCCAAGCTCGGCTCGGCTTGTCCATGATGTACTCGAGTTCGAGCTCGAGCTCGAGCTCGGTCTCGAGCTCAACATTAAAGCTTGGCTTGTTTGCCAAAGCTATCGAGTTGAGTTCGAGTCGAGCTAGTGGTTCGAGTCGAGTCGAGTTTACCTCGAGTCGAGCTCGAGCTTATTGGGTGAGAGAATAATGGATTCTGTTCTTGATCTTCCTCCATTGATGAAAAATTTAAAAAATTTAAGAGAATCAAAGCAAAACCCAATGAAAAAATCAAACAAAGCTTTGAATCAGATGAGGAAACCTAGTGGTGGTGGTCTGGGCGGGCATGCGGTTGGCAGTGAGAAGAGAAAGAGAAAAAAGGGAAAGGGAAAGGGGGTTCGTGCGGTCGGGTAGAGACTTTAGGGTCTGTTTGTTTATTTTTTTAAAAAAAGTTAAAAGTTAAAACTTATATTAATATAATATATATAATATATAATATTTAATATATTTATTAATTGAGCGAAGTCGAGCTCGAGTTCGAGTCGAGTTGAAATGCTCCCTGGTCGAACTTGGTTTGAACTCAACTCGAGCTTCAAATAATTATTTGGCTCAACTTGAATTGGCCATTCAGGCTGAGTTAATCCGAGCTGACTCGAGCTGAGTCAAGCGAGTTTTTTGAGCTAGCTCGACTCGTGAACAACCCTAGCATGAACCAACAAATCAATTCAAAATTATATTTTCCACCTCTTCACATACTCCCCCTAAGTAACATATAACACAGAAAATATGCAATGTTACTACAATGCCACCCTCCTCATGACACATAGACACGTCCATTCTCCCCCTTTTTAACACAATATGACAAAAGTAGCACAGAACAAATGGTTGAAGAGTAATAATGAAAGATATATATGAGATGTATAGAGACAAGATATGAGAAAAAATGCATAAACAACACATAATCCATAAACATAGCTAATTCAAACGTAGCTACAATCTCGAAACCATAGAGAACAAAAGAGTAATAATGTTATTACAATCCAAAAGAAAAGAAAAATGAATTAATCTGAGCCAGATGAAGGAGCAGGAATGGAAGGATCAAGTTGATGCATGCCCTTGTTTAAGCGGCTAAGATATTTGCGTATATACTTGAACTGTAAATCATGGGCAACATTCATGTTTTCTATATTAATATTCATATTCTCAACCTTCTCCTCCAACGCACATAAACACGCATCAAATTCAGATGGTTCATAATATGGATCATTAGCAGAATCAGATTCAAGTTCTTCAAAAATATCATCCATGTTAATATCACCAGTTTCTTCCTCATGTCCAGCTTCGGCACCACCAATACCATCACCTTGGCCAGGAAGGAAATCCAGCTTCATCTTTTTAATATTAGAATTGTTAAATATAAGATGATGGATAAAGGACTCTCCAACGGCATATCGACTAACATAAGTGTAGCCAACACAGTCATCAGATAAGTAAAAAGTATGTCACTGTGACCTGGACGGAGATGAAACTGAATAATGGAATAACAAATCAAAGATGGTAAACAAACATGAACACCTCTAGTAACAGAATGAAGAACACAAACCATGAAGAACGTCAATTCAGATTTATTACTCGATTGAGTATACAAGTTGGACACAAAAATCTTGTGAAGAACTCTATATTTAGGTAACAAAAACTTTGAGGTGAGCGCATTCCCTTTATGCGTCCATTGTACATCCAAATTGCATAAGGCTTTAGTGAGCATACGTTTTTCAGTTTCTGAGAATTTTTCAAATAAGGTATGAATAGGAATGCCCTCATCATTCACAGAAATTTTTATAAGAGCTGAAATCAAATGACAATCAACGTCAAATGGTCCTTCTCTTGTGGCTATTTTAAAAGTTTCATTGAAAAATCACTGATGTAAGCGAACATGGACTAGGCAATGGACCAGTATGCTGGCCCACCCCAATGCAATAAGTTATCCCAACCTACAGCTTGGAGCATAAGAAGGACATTAAAAGGAATAGTATGATTAATATCAACAGGATGTTCAATAATAACATTACGTAATCTGATGTCCCAAACATAAGTCGGATCATCCTCGGGAGCCCAAAGATGACGCTTAGTGATAGGAGCCGTTCTGGAGGAAGATGGACCACAGGAAGTTATCTTTCTCCCTCTAGATGTCATTTGCAATAAGAATTTCAAGGAAACAAAAAGTTACAAAGGATTGAGAAGTAGGTTTTCTCAAATCAGATTTGGGTGAAGAAAAATACCAAATCTCAACGAAATTCGAAATAGATAACTTTAAAAGAGAAATAGAAGTAATCTAGATACAAATCTACAAGAAAAATACAAATGGAGGACTAACCTTGAAGATTTAAAAAGGTGGGTTCGACTGGTTAGGCATCGGCTCGTCAGAGAGAGAAGAAGAAAGTGATTTCTCCCAAATTTAAGTCAATCACCGCGATCCATGACTGGTCGTGGGTTTTCTTTGACCGGTCGTGCCAGGACAGGTCGAGGAAATCCTCGACTGGTCGAGTACCACAAAAAAAGAAATAGATTTCCTACATTATTCACAAAAATTGAAATCTAAACTAGCATATATACATTATGATATAAATAGGCATAAGAAATCACCTTAGAATGCACATACTAAGATTAAATTTCAATTTGTTAAACCTGCTTTTATTGAGCGGTTTAGTGAAAATATTAGCACATTGATTCTCGATAGGGATATATTCCAAAGATATAAGTTTTTCTTCCACTAATTCATGAATATAATGAAATCCAATGTCAATGTGCTTAGTACATAAATGTTGAATTGGATTTTTCAAAATGTTTATGGCACTGGAATTATCGCAATATAACAACATTAAATCCTGTTTAATTCCGTAATCACTTAATATGTGTTTCATCCAAACAAGCTGAGTACACACATTACCCACTACGATATATTCAGCTTCAGCAGTAGAGAGTGATATAGAACTTTGTTTCTTGTTAAACCAAGAAACTAAACAATTTTTAATATAAAAACAACCACCACTGGTTGATTTTCTATCGTCAATATTACTAGCCCAATCAGCATCCGAGTACCCAGTTAATTGAACACTAGTCTCATGTGGATACCAGAGTCCGAGATTTACAGTACTTGCAACATATCGCATAATCTGCTTAACAACAGTCAAGTGCGATTCTTTAGGATCAGACTGATATTTAATGCAAATACCAACACTTAGAGTGATATCAGGTCTCATAGCAGTTAAATATAGTAAACTGCCAATCATACTCCGATATAATTTTAGATCCACATTTTTACTTGCAGAATTTTTTGAGAGTTTCAAAGTTGTACTCATAGGAATATCAAAGTTCCTGCCATTCTCAAATCTAAATCTCTTAATCAAATTCATAGCATATTTAGATTAAGAAATGAACATCCCATCAGGTTGTTGTTTTACTTGCAACCTAAGGAAATAATTTAATTCCCCAACCATGCTCATTTCAAACTGAGATTTCATCAAATCTACAAACTCAATAGTCATGTCAGTATAGGTAGATCCATACATGATATCATCAACATAAATTTGAACTATTAAAATGTGATCATTATATTTTTTAATAAATAGAGTTTTATCAACACATCTCATTTAAAAATTATGGCTTAATAGAAACTTTGTTAGTTTCTCGTACCAAGCCATAGGAGCTTATTTTAAACAGTAAAGTTCCTTTTTAAGGTGATACACATGATCAACATTTTTAAGGTCTTCAAAATTCATCGGTTGTTCAACATAGACTTCCTCATGCAGATCGCCATTTAAAAATGTACTTTTCACATCCATTTGGTAAATTTTAAACTTTCTAAAATACGCAATGGATATAAAAATTCTAATTGATTCAAGACATGCTACTGGTGCGAGGGTTTCATCATAATCGATACCTTAAATTTGAGTGTAACCTTATACCACTAGCATAACCTTGTTTCTGATTATATTGCCAAGCTCGTCAGACTTATTTTTGAAAATCCATAATTTGGTTCTAATGATGTGTTTATCTTTAGGTCTAGGTACGAGATACTAAACATTATTTCTCACAAATTGATTAAGTTCTTCTTGCATCGCAACAATCCAGTTTTCATCAGCAAGAGCTTCTTTTACGTTAGATGGTTCCATCTTGGATGTAAAACATACGTAATTACATATATCCTTAAGTTGTTTATGGGTACGAACACCAATGAGAGGATTTTAAAGAATTTGTGTGGTTGGATGATCTTTAACAGTCCTCAATTCAGAATTAGTCTGATCAGATGAAGTATCAGGTTTATCAATTACAAGAACTTCATCATTATCTGGACTTGAGACTGGTGTATTTAAGTGATCATCAATGACCACATTGATAGACTCTTGAATCACACTGGTCCTTTTGTTTAAAACCCTATAAGATTGACTGTTTAAAGAATATCGTAAAAAGATCCATTCATTACTCTTCGTATCAAACTTTTCTAGATTTTTACGATCTCGTAAAATATAGCACTTGCTGCCAAAAACTCAAAAGTATTTGACAATAGGCTTTTTATCGAACCACATTTCGTAAGCCGTCTTATTATTACCTTTACTAGTGTAAAGTCGGTTAATGATACAGCAAACTGTATTAACTGCTTCAGCCCAAAGATTCTTAGAGAGCTTCATATTATTCAACATGATATTAGCCATTTCTTGAAGCACACTGTTTTTCCTTTCAACTATACCATTTTTTTGTGGAGTTTTGGGCACTAAGAATTCATGTAATATTCCCTGGTCACTACAAAACTTCTCAAAACTGCTATTCTCAAATTCAGATCCATGATCACTACGAATCTTACTAATTTGAGAACTTTTTCAGTTTGAATCCTTTTAAGAACTTTTCTTACTTCTTCAAGGGTTTTTGATTTGTCCCTTAAGAAGACTACCCAAGTATATCTGGTAAAATTATTTACAATTACCAGGATATATCTTTTTCCACCTCGACTCTCCATCCTGGTTGGTCTTATAAGATCCATATGGAGAAGCTCGAGTGATCTTGATGTAGCATTAGAATTCACCTTTTTGTGTGAGTTCCTTGTTTGTTTACTAATTTGGCATTCGCCACATATTTTATCTATTTTTTATAGTTTGGGTAGACCTCTTATAAGTTTCCGTTTACTCAATCTATATAAATTTTGGTAGTGTACATGTTCAAAATGTTTGTGCCACTGATCAGTCTCGTCTGTATGGACCATGTAATATGATTGATTAGATGAGCTAGATTCACTAACAATATAGCAGTTTTCAGACGGTCTACGTCCATTTAGTATTACTGAACCCTTGTTGTTTAAAATCTCACAGTATTACTGAACCCTTGTTGTTTAAAATCTCACAATTTTGATTGGAAAAATTTACACTATGTTTATTATCGCATATTTGAGATATGCTTAGCAAGTTATGCTTTAGTCCCTCAACATATAAGACATTCTTGAACAAAGGAAGGTTATAAAGTTGAATCATACCCTGGCCCATAATCTTGCAGTTGTTGCCATCACCAAAAGTGACTGACCCATCAGTCATATCTTTAAGGTCGGTGAATAAACCTTTATCACCAGTCATATGTCTTGAGCATCCACTGTTTAGGTACCACTTCGAATGGCTTGTAGCTTTGAAAGCTGTGTGGATGACCAAGCAGGTACCCTTTAGAACCCATTTCATAACTGTTTTGAGTTTAGGTGGATAGTTGGTCTTTTTTCATTTGTAAGAGTTATAAGTATGACCTTGTGAGTTTGACTTTAGAAGCTCCTTAAGTAAATCAACTATCTTTTCAGCCAAAGGACTATGGTTTTGCTTTTTATAGTTGATATGATTTTTAGATTTTTAAAAAGATTTAGAGTTTTTAGAAAATTTTTGATCTTTCCCTTTTGAGTTTAAGGTCTCTCCCTTTACGAACTTGGAAGGAGTATTCTTTGGTTTAGGTGGAACACTCTTATCATAGCCCAAACAGGATCGATCATCATATTTTCTTGATCCAGATAAGAGTTTTTCTAATTTAGGATCTCCTTGGGCATATTTCCAGGTTTCCTTTAAACTCAAGAGAGAAGAAACTTCATTTTTAAGTTGTTCGTTTTCAGAATTTAAATTTTCAATCTGGGAGGTTTTGAATTCTAAATCGCATTTAGAATTTTTAAAACAGTCTGAAATATGGGACTTTTCTAAAACAAGAGCTTCATAATTTTCCTTAAGTTTGGAAAATTTCTCTTTTTGAAGTTTCAATTTCAGAACAATTTTACAACTTTCCTTGTATAGGGCATTGTATGCATCTTGAAGATCATCTTCATTTTTCACATTCACTATTCAAATTTTCTTCACTAGTTAAGTCATTATTATCTGAAAAAGTGAATTTGGCTAAACTCACAAGGGCCTTAACATTATTGCCTGACTCGATTTCAGAATCTCCTGATTCAGAGTAGGCTTTAGAATCAGAGGACTCATCCCAAGTAGCCATCATACTTTTCTTTTTTGACTTGGCCTTATTAGGATATTTGTTAGCCAAATGCCCATACTCATGGCAGTTGTAACACTGACTATCTTTCAATGATTTTCTAATTTTAGATTTAAGTTTCTTTTTATCATTTGCTTTTTGAAGGTCAACCCTCTTTTTACTTTTAAAAATCTTATAAAACTTTTTCGCCAAAAGGGCCATATCATCTTAAGAGTTTTCTAAATCAGAATTTAAATCATTTTCTTAAAAACCATTTTTAAATGTTTTTAAGGTAATAGATTTACCTTTTGGAGCTTTAAAGGTTAACTTATAAGTCTGTAATGAGCCAACTAATTTCTCGACCCTCATATTTTCCGTATCATGAAGTTCCTAGATTGCAGTTACTTTAGAATTAAACCATTACAGAAGTGAGCATAGTATTTGTGAGATTCGACCTGAGTTCGCATGCGTGCATGTATGTGTATGTGAGTATGCATTTAGTTCATTTTGGTCCCGCAGTCTTACCGGTCGAATCCAGACAACCTGCGACCCTCAGATAGTGTTTGTGATCATCCTTAAGTCCGGTCACATAGACTCGAATCGAATTGACCAACGACCTATGCCATTGCGATCGCATCGTCGTCGCGGTTCCAACACCACATCTTGTGCGTCCATCCGACGTGTGGATCATAATTTACGTGCATCTCATTTATAGCCTTTGAGCATGATCATGTGGCTCACCTAGTGTGGAGGGCATGTTTTTTAAGGTGGCCACCCTCTTTTGTGCAAATTTCAAAACACACCACCCATACACTACCTAAATCCCCCATATCCTACACCACCCACCATCCACACATTACCCATCCCTACCCTAAACCTATAAGTCTATGAACTTTATTTATATCACCCTATTTTTCATGATGGGTTTCCCTATCCAAGAGAGAGAGCTCATGATTGCTCTCTCTCTCTTTTCTAGCAAATTTCCATACACTCCCTCTCTCTCTCTCACTCTCTCTCTCTCACTCTCTCCCTCTCTCTTCTCTTCTTCTCCAACAATTTTTTTCCATTTTTCAGTTCCCTTTCACTCATAGATCCCCCCATCTAACCATTGAAATAAGATCTCAACCTTAGATCCATGTACCTTGGAGCTTGAAGATCATCTTTGAGGTGTTTTCTTGAAGACCTTGTAGGTGGGTGTGCATGTACTTAGAACCTTAGGATCTTCATTCTCTCCTCTTATTTCTCTTCTTCACCTCATGCTTGAAGCATGTGGGGCCCACCAAATGATGGTAAAGGCCCCATGTCTTCTTATATGTGGCCATTGGCCCATCCTTTTGTGCATGCATTACTCATGGGTGGGGCCATTCTCCATGGACCCCACCATAGTTTCTTTTCCTAGTTTGAAGGATCTTTAGGTCATCTAGACCCTTGATCCTTGGTGGAGATGGCATATCCACCATTGAATTTTGATTTTAAGATGCATGCATGGGTAGATCTTGTAATCTCATCAATATAGTGTGATGTGTGGTTTATGATGAAGGGAAGGGCCTCAATGAGGCAGAGTCTCTTTCCTTGTAGACAATTCTTACTCTTCTATTGTTGATCTATTATTCACAGATGTGTGTGGCCCACCTTGTGGCCTAAAAGTATCTAGACCATCCAAAGAGAGTGGATGTCCATGTCTGTCCACTTTATGAACATAAGTGTCCCATTTGCTCCTTTTTGGACACATGCAATGGATTTTATGGTATGAATTAGGTCTAAATATTTGTGGGGCCCAATACGGTGGACCACAACTCAAATTCCATGGGGAGATTTGCCCTTATTTTGGTTCCTATGCTCATTTTATTTCATGTGCATGCTGCTGTCCAGAAATTTTCTAGACAGTTTCTAGTTTGTTTTGGGTTAGATTTTTGGACTGATTGGGGGACTGTTTCTACCCATTTGATATACGTTTCTAGAATATGGGGACCCCACCTAGATGTACCCTAAATTTTACCTCCATCTGACCTTGATTGAGGTCCCAAAGGAGTGGCCCAAGTGGGGTGGGCAGTCCATATTTTTTAGACTATCCAGCAACATGTACCGTTAGAAATCCATAAATATAAAATGATTTTTGTAATGGTGGACCAATTTTGTGGACCCTCCCTTGTAGTACACTTATATGGGGAGGTTAAAATTAATTTTTCTCAATTTTTGGAGAACTTGGGCCCACCCCTTTGAGGTGTTCAAATCAGGGACAACACTACTTTAATTTTCTATTGTGCAGTCCAACAATATAATCTGATAAAAGCCTTAATTCATAAATACTTTCTAGGAAGGTGGGCCATATTTCTGGGTCCCACCTTGTTGTAGGCCTGATGAAGGACCTTGGGTCCAAATTTTAGAAATTTTGGAGACCCAAAACTCACCCATTGGATAGCCCAAATTTAGCACAATTATATTCCAGCAATATTCCACTCTGGACAGATTGTATTTTTCAAATTAATTAAAATACTTTTGGGTATCTAAAAATACTTTTGGATAATCCAAATTTAACATAGTGGTCCACCTATTGTGGGATCCACCTATCAAATTTCAGGGCCAATGGACCCCTGTGCACACCGCAGCGAGGGCTGTACTGGCCCACCATGTTGGGACGTCTAGGTCTGTCCGATTTTCTAGACAGATTGTATTGTTTAGATTAATTAAAATACTTAGAAATATCCAAAATTTTTAAAATTTTGTGGGGGTTGGTCCACCTATGTAAGTGTCACCCTACAAAATTTCTGACTCAATGGACATTTGAGCTGACCGTGGTGTGGCTGGGAGTGGCCCATTAGGTAAGGACTCCCAGGCTGTGGTGTCCAGCCTTGTCTGGCCCTCCAGCCTGCCTTGTGGGCCCACCTAGATGTTTTGTATATCTCACTACATTGTGATGATCTTAGAGGGAATAATTTATACCTTTAGTCCCTTAAATGTTGGGCTTAATAAATGCACTTTTGAGGCCCACCACAGTTGGAGTCAATTAGGTCCGTGAATGTAACTAGTGGTTGAACTCTTTAGGCCCAATTGGACTGGAACTTTCTATATAGGCCTGTTGAACTCTTGGACCATTTTTACCATACTATTGTGTTGGGCTAGTGGGTTGGAATTACACTAGTAGATGGGCCCTTGGTTGCCCACTAAATCAACTTTATACCTGGGCCGGGTTGTAGGCCCAACTTACTTAACTAAAAGCATGACATTTGCCCATTTGGTTTGAGCAATGGGCTGCCCACTAGGCCACCACAATATATGGGATTAGTGACCTTTATGTTGGGCCTTAACCTTTCCCCTATGTGCCCATGGTGGAATATATGGGTTAGGCTATGTGTGTTTCCCTTAGACCCATGCTTTGGATAGGCCTTGGGTCGCCCTTTTTGAAGCCCAATATGAGTGTTTGTGGTATGATTATGGCTGCCCATTTCTTATTTCTAATGTTGTGTGGGCCTTAAGCCTTGATCCGTGATCAATTAAAGACGAGCTACCTCTTGAGGATCAATAGTGGTTGGATGTCCACATTAGTGGCCCTAAGGTATGCCCATGGGCTTCTATGGGTGGTTAAAGGCCCACTATAGACCCTTGCTAGGCCCGTTTCATGTATTTAGGCCTATATCATTGTCCTCCTTAGTCTCATGGGCTACCCCAGGTAAATGGGCCCCCATTAGAGGTTGTATTTCTTATGAGGAATTGGTTAAGTACCTAGACCCTTCACGGGTAGCTAGAGAGTTCATCTTCACCCCATTGACACCCTTATTCATTTCATGACCCACTCTCATACGCATTATATGCATGCTTGGTTGATGTATGATTGGCCATGGTTGTGCCATTGAGTAGGACATGTTTGTATCTCCCCGAGGGGTGGAGTTTTCTCCTTTGGAGCACGATGGGTGCTGGGATTGATGCATGGGTGAGCGTGTGATTCATGCATCTGGCATTGCATAGCATGTGGATATCTGCCCTTGCTTTATCAGGGCCTTACCTCTACAGGGATATTCGTGGATGGTCGTATGTGTGGACACTGAAAATATTAGTTGAGCATACCGGGTGCATAGGATGCCCATGGATGAAATTTCTAAAACTTCCATGGTACTAAGGATCTACTCCAACACCGTGATCGGGTGAAATACATGAGCGCACGAGGGCCTTATACCGTTAGGCCGCGACTCTCACTGTCATATAGTCGGTTAGATAGGGCTGTGGACTTACCTTCCCGATGTGTAGGGGGCATTGCTAGGCTGAGTCTGACTAGCTCATAAATTGGTCCACTACCGTCAGGCCTTGCTAGTGTGATTGGTTGTCCACAGGTGGGTAGTGAGGTCTCTTACGCTCGTTTGACTGTGTGGGGCCTGTAGAACGGTAGTCATTCAGCAGTGTAATGGACCCCGGTGATTTCCTTATGATTGGAAATGCTCTTGACTTATGGTTGGGATATGAGCACTGACATTACTTGTATCGTATTAGCATTGGCTGTGTAAGCCCCTTCATGCATTGCCTTGGTATGGCGTACAGTACTTATCGCATCGTATTCATGATAAGCCTTAGTAAGGCTAGTGATATTCTCATTGAGCATGTTTCCCTTCTTGCATCTCCTACTATTCTTCTGTGCACCATGTCACACACTTATACCACCCTCTAAGCTTCTATAAGCTTATGCACGATTGATGCGTGCAGGAGATTCTAGGCAGGCGTTGTAATAGTAGAGCGTGGAGTAGAGCTGAGCATTTGAGGACTCCAGTATTGCTGACATTTCTCTCTTTTCCTATTATCTCATGTATGTCCTTTTGGACCTTATGGATGATTGTAAATGTTTAAATTTTTAGTAGATTTTATGATGTGTGCCTTTGTTCTTCTTAGATGTACTTGTTGTGATCTTGGTATGCTCGTATCGGAATGATTATATTGTTATAAAAATCTTCCTTGTAGGATCCCAGGATCAGAACCAGTCTTAGGAGCCGAGAAGGGGGTACTACGAAGGCTGTTACAGCCAGAACCAGCCATCGAGTTCCTTGTGAGTCCGGTTACTGAGTCTGGGGCATGACAGGAGTTGGTATTAGACCATAATAAGTAATTCTGAAATGACTCAGGAGAACATCGCATGTCTGCCAAGAACATGGGACAAGTAGTGTCCCAAGATCCTTTATTTCGCTCCGTATTGAGTCTTTAATTATCTTGATTCCTTGCATCGTCATTATTTTATAGACGATGCCTCGTGGTCATGGTACCCATGGTGCCAGTGGTCGCGGTGCCCGTGGACGAGGTGCCCCAGGTACCTATCCTACTCGAGCACATCTTGCTCCCATTGTTGAGGATCCGATTCCAGAGGTCCCGATCCAGTCTATCCCTCCAGTTGAGCCCGTAATGCCCGTACCTCCAGTTACTTCGGTTCCCCCACATATCCCCCCTCCTCAGCCTGCTGTTCCAGTTACTGAGGCTCTTGCACCGTCGGCCGGACCAGTGCCTCCGCCCGAGGAGAGTGTCGTCCCTGCCCTTCTGACAGTACTTATAGGAGCTAAGCATTTTTAACAGTTGATGTAGCTTGTTGCCACCGCATTGTAGACCCGTCAGCCAGCTACCGTTGAGGTTTTCTGGCAGTCTAACTTACTGCGTGCTAGTGTCATAGCCCAAGAGTTTCGACAGCATGATCCCCCTAGGTTTAGTGGTGATCTTGACCCTTCTGCTGCCGAGGCTTGGCGCACTTAGGTTTTGAGGATTTTTGACACTATTCAGTGTCTTGTGGATTAGAGGGTATCCCTTGCGACCTATCTCCTTTAGGGTGAGGCCCGTCATTGGTGGTCATCCGTATTCAGGATGGTCGGGGCTCAGTTCGTGTGGACATGGGAGGAGTTCGTGGTCCTTTTCGATCAGAAGTTCTTCCCTAAGCACATTCAGATCCAGCGGGAGATTGAGTTTGAGACCCTAGTGTAAGGTGATATAATTGTATCTCAGTATGAGGCTTGTTTCTTAGCCCTGTCTAGATTCGTTCCTCATCTCATCAGCGATGAGAAGATGAGGGCCCTTCGTTTTGTGACTGGGTTGCGTCCTGCCCTTCGTAGCCGTGTGGTAGGGCATTGTTTGGAGACGTTCGACCAGGTTGTTCATCGAGCACTGGTTTATGAGGACTGGACTATGACCTAGAGATTGAGAGAGCGGAGTTCCGATGGAGACAGGAAGAGGAGAGAGCCAGCCGACAGTTTTAGGCAGCATTGTCAGCAGATATAGAGGGGCAGATCAGGATTTCAACAGCCTGTGGTTCAGACAGTAGCTTCTTCCTCATCATCAGCATGTCAGTCGCTTCCATCTTTCGGCCCCTTTTCTAGTGTAAGCTTCGGCTGTGGACAGGCCGGGCATCGAAGGCGTCAGTGTCCTCTCCCTATTCAGCAGCAGAGGCCACCGCAGTTGCCTCCTCCTCATCCTCCTCAGTAGCAGCAGAGAGCACAGCTTCCACCCGCCGCTCCTAGGGTTCCTCCTCAGCAGCAGAGACAGCAGCAACAGCGACAGTACCAGCCATAGCACCAGCAGAGGGGATATTTATATGTTGTTCGATCTCTGGGTCCAGTGTGTATAACAGCCCAGCAGACTCAGGACCCTCAGTCTTCCAGATTGCTTCCCCTACCAGCTCAGGGCCATTTTTATTATGCACAACAGGCGCCAGGCCAGGACCCACAGTCATTGACCGTCGGAGTCGTTGAGGGTATTCTTCTTGTTTCTGCTTGCATTGCTCGTGTTTTGTTTGATTCTGATGCTTCCCATTCTTTTGTGGCCGAACAGTTTTACCGATCGACCGGTATTCCATCAGAGGCCCTGGATGAGGCTTTGACCGTTTCGATTCTCATAGGGAAGTCTGTGATATTGACCCGTCGCTGTGCGTCTTACCCAGTGTTAGTGGGCGTGCTGTTCTTTCCTGCAGATCTGTTTGTGATGCCAATGGCAGGATTTGATGTGATTTTAGGTATGGACTAGCTTACAGAGTATCATGTCGTCTTAGACTGTGCTGCGAGGACAATTACATTTCATATTCCAGGCTTGCCAGTATTCCAGTTCATCGCCGAGCCCAGAGGAAAGCCGTTATCTAGCTTCTTGGCTTCGATCGTTGAGGGTTCTGTGGCAGAGAGTATTGAGCAGCTACCATTTGTTTGTGAGTACCCGGATGTGTTTCAGGAGATTTCGGGTTTACCAACGCATCGACAGGTGGACTTCCAGATTAATCCGGTGCCCGGTACCGCGCCTATCTTAAAGGCCCCCTATCGAATGGCACCGTTGGAGTTGAGGGAACTGCAACAGCAGTTGGTTGAGCTCCAGGAGTTAGGTTTCATTCATCCCAACAATTCGCCTTGGGAAGCCCCAATATTGTTTGTGAAGAAGAAGGATGGTTCGTCGCGACTCTGTGTAGATTATCGGGAGCTCAACAGAGTCACCATCAAGAATCGATACCCGCTTCCCTGTATTGATGATTTGTTCGACCAGTTACAGGGTGCACAGTATTTTTTCAAGATAAACTTGCATTCCGGTTACCATCAAATTCGGGTCTGCGAGGAGGACATTTCGGACACGTTATGGTCACTTCGAGTTTCTGGTCATGTCGTTTGGGTTGACCAATGCGCCTGCCGTATTCATGCAACTGATGAATAAGGTTTTTCGGCCGTTCCTCGATCAATTCATGGTGGTATTCATTGATGATATTCTTATATATTCGAGGACCCAAGAGGACCATGTTAAGAACTTGTGGATTGTTCTTAAGACCCTCCGTGTCTAGCAGCTGTATGCGAAGCTGGAGAAGTGTGAGTTTTAGCAGGAGGAGATGAAGTTCCTCGGTCACGTGGTGACGAAGAAGGATATGGCTGTGGACCCCTTGAAGGTTGATGCAGTGTGTCAGTAGGGCCAACCCACGAACGCGTCCAAGATTCACAGCTTCCTTGGTCTAGCAGGATATTATCGACGATTTATCGAGGGTTTCTCCCGTATTGCAACACTGCTGACCCAGTTGACATGGAAAGGCGTCGAGTTCATTTGGAGTGATTCCTGTGAGAAGGCATTTACAGAGTTGAAGGACCGCCTCACGTCCGCTCCTGTTCTCACTCTTCCTGATAGGAGTGAGGGTTTTATTATTTTTACTGATGCCTCTAGAGTTGTCTTGGGTGCTATATTGATGCAGCACGGGAAGCTCAAGGTCCATCAGCTGAACTACCCCACTCATGATTTGGAGCTTGCAGCAGTTGTTTTCGCATTGAAGGTGTGGAGGCATTATCTATATAGGTTCAGGTTCGAGCCCTTCTCGGATCATAAGAGCTTGAAGTGTCTATTTTCACAGTCCGAGTTAAACCTGTGGCAAAGGTGATGAATGGAGTTACTGAAATATTATGATTTTGACCTTCAGTACCACCCGAGCAAGGCAAACGTGGTGGCGGACGCGCACAGCCGTCAGCCATGAGGCCTGGTGGCACAGATGATGGTGCGAGAGTGGCAGATGCTTGAGGATGTTTCAGAGTATGACTTTGAGTTTGGATTGCAGTCTTCCATTGTTCAGCTTTCGAGCTTATCGATTCAACCCTCTTTAGTATGCCTTTGTTCTTCTCAGATGTACTTGCTGTGATCTTGGTATGCACATATTGGAATGATTATATTATTATGAAAATTCTCCTTGTAGGATCCCAAGATCGGAACCAGTCTTAGGAGCCGAGAACGGGGTACTACGGAGGCTATTGCGGCCAGAACCGGCCATCGGGTTCCTTGTCAGTCCGGTTACCGAGTCTGGGGCGTGACAACATTTTAGTACTTGTCTTGCTTTTAGGGATTTTATCGCCTAGACTTCATATAGAGTTTACAATGTCATTCAATCTGGTATAAAAGTCCCTGAACATTTCATTTTCTTCCATACGTATTTCCTCAAATTTAGTTATGAGGATTTGTATCTTAGATTTCTTGACAATTGAAGTACTCTCATGTGTCATTTCTAATATATCCCAAGCTTATTTTGTAGAATCACAGGATATAATTCTTTTGAATTCATCCGGTGATAGTGCACAAATAATTGCATTTAGTGCTTTTACATTTACACTACTTTCACTTTTTTGAAGTGTGGTCCAAGAGAAATAAGGTGTAATTCTCATAGATTTTGAACCATCAATACCAGTTACTTCAGTGGTAGGAGGGGTCCATTCATTCACTGTGGCTAGCCACACACTTTCATCCATAGATTTGAGGAAGATCTTCATCCTGGCTTTCCAATAGGCATAATTGGTGCCATCGAAAGCTGGAGGCCTAGTGACTGAAAGACTATTAAAATTTGACATCTTATATATAGCTTAGATCGTTAGCTTAGGAAATAAATTCAAGAAAAAAAAAGAATTAAAAGTGAGTTATTAGGCTTTGATACCACTTGAAATGGCCAAGCTATATGTCCTAGAGGGGGGGGTGGAATAGTACAATGCCAAAATCAAAATAAATACAGCAAAATTAACAAAAGATAGATATCCAAATAAAGAAATCAATTCACAATGCTGGAATAGAAAGAAACCTCAAAATTCAAGTCCTGAGAGGTTGATTCAAATGTCGTTCTAAGGACAACCTTACACCAAAAACCAGAGTTTATGGTAGGACAACTTTATTTCCAGAAAGGTCTTTATATCAAAAACTCAAACCGGAGAGGAATAAATCAATAGCAAGGAACTGAAATAAATTATAGAAATTTAAATCTAAATTATTACAACATTCCCCACTAAGCTTGAAATGAAAATATTGCAACGTTCACATCCACATATACATTCCACAATTCTGAATGATAAAAGATAGGAAATATAAAATACAAAGAATTATAGTGGTTCGCCTGTGTGTACACCAACTGTTAATAAACAGCCACACAACTACTCCACTCCTAATATCCTCACACAGTGGATATTAACATTCACTATCAAAGATACGTTTTCCAGGTTTACCTAAAACCTTCACAATTGTGTCTTTCTCTGTTGGCTTAAACAATTAAAAAAAAAATCCCAATTTTGAGTTTTCCTGGCTCTCATCAGATAACTAATACAATGAGATTTTTCTGACAAATCTCAAAAGAAAACCAAATGAAAGTAAATTACATAAACGTAAAATACCTGAATTTCTCCTTTGTTGTACCAGCCCAGAAGAATCAGATCGGAGTAGAAATTCAAATATCAAAGTTCAATGTCCAATACTCACTTTACAATGGTTCTAAGTTCTAATTAATTTTAAATTAAACCAGATGGGCTAGCTTTAATTGATTTTGATTCCAGAAAAGGAAAATAAAACTTCCTCTTTTCAGATCAGATTGGAATACAAAAAATAAAATCAATTTAAAAAGCTAAAGAAAGAGAATATTAAATATGCACACTTAGCTTAAATGGAGCACAGACTTATCTCTTAGAAGGTCGGATTAAAATAGCTTCAGTTCTATTAAGTATTCTAAGATTCGTGCTCTATTTATAGATGAGCAAATCGCATCTTCGACTGATCCAGAGATCTCTACGACTGGTCGTAAAACCAACGGATATTTGAAATTTCGAGCGCGATAAGACAAGGCGGTTTCACGACTGGTTGTAGGTAGTCTACGACTAGTCGTAGGATACCTTTGACTGGTCGTAGGTTGCTCACGACTAGTCGAATTTCAATGTTGTAGTTCGAGTCGTAAGTTCACAACTGGTCGAAGGAGCAGTCGACATTGTTCATACGACTGGTCGAACAATCCCTAGGACTGGTCGAAGCTTAACAAAAATTTTTAATTTTTTGCAACAATTTTACAACAGGTCCAGAAAAATCTTAGACAGGTTGAAACAGTACTAGAACTAGTCAAGCAAGGTCCAGGACTAGTCTTCTTGAGATCTTGAACTTGAAAGTTTCTTGAGATCTTGAATTATAAAGTCGAACATTCTCACATTCTCGAGTCTTAACATGTGAACAGTGCTTGTCTATCGAAGCTGATCTTGTGAGACTTTTGTCATGACTTAGCATATCTTGAGTAAAGTTTTGTTCTTCAAATATACAAACTTTGTAACAAGATACAAATAGTGTCTTTGGCACCACAAATTTGACAATATAAAGGGGTTATCAACTATAACACTTACAATAATAGGTTTAGGTTAAGGTTAAGGTTTACGTTTATGAAATCAGGTTCGGGTTCAAGATCGAGTCCGATAATGGGTTTAGGTTTTAGGTTATAGGTTTTAAGTTTAGGTTATAGGTTAAGGTTAAGGTTTAGGTTTAGGTTTTGGTAATAGGTCATAGGTTTAGGTTTAAGTTATAGGTTTAGGTTTAGGTTATAGGTTTTGGGATTTGAGAATAGGTTTAGGTTATAAGTATAGGTTTAGTTTAATGTTGTAGGCTATAGGTTATAAGTATAGGTTTGGGTTTAGGTTATAAGTGTAGGTTATAGGTGGTTTAAGTTATAGGTTATAAGTTTAGGTTATAGGTTATAGGTTTAGGTTTAGGTTTAAGTTTAGGTTATATAGGTTTAGGTTCAGGTTTAGGTTTTGGTTTAAGTTTAGGTTATAGGTTTAAGTTATAGGTTATATTTTTAGGTTTAACTTTAGGTTATAAGTTTAGGTATAGGCTTAGGTTATGGGTTATATGTTTAGGTTTCGGTTATAGTTTTTGAGATTTGAGAATAGGTTTAGGTTAAAAGTATAGGTTTAGTTTATAGGTTACAGGTATAGGATATGGTTTAGGTTAAGGGTGTGATCCTTGCAAATACAGATATAAACACAGTCTGTCCAAATAGCCAGGCCACTCCAATGTTGTCCATAGGAAATGGACAGCTTCATCATGGTCATAACAACGATTTTCACCTTCTAGGGACCCTCGCTCATTCGAATAGCTCCGACGCACAACCGAGTCCACTCCATTAATTTCGAGCAAATATATAAACATGGCCTGTCCAAATGACTAGGCCACTCCAATACTGTCCATAAAAAATGGACAGCTTCATCATGGTCATAATAGCGATTTTCACCTTTCAGGGACCCTCGCTCATCCGAATAGCTCCGACGCACGTCCAGATTTGCTCTATTAATTTCAAGTAAATACATAAACACGGCTTATCCAAATGGTCAGGCCCTTCCAATGCTGTCCATAGGAAATGGACAGCTTCATCATGGTCATAACAGCAATTTCCACCTTCCAGGGAGCCCCACTCATCCGAATAGCTCCGACGCACATCTGAGTCTGCTCCATCAATTCTAAGCTAATATAATTAAATTCTAAATTAGTTACTCATCAAAGGTTGGATAGATTATAATACTTTCATATTCTCATTTAAACGTCCATGCCGAAAATCCGGCAAACATCTCCCCATGCCTCTCTAGATAAGTTGATCTTACGTTACATTCTAATGCTAAATATATAAAATAATGTAAAGATATTTGGCATTGGATACGGAATGGAAGAAATATATCGAGAGAGAAACGAAGAGATGCACCGTAGATTTGGCATGAACATTTAAATAGATTATATGAAAACATAGTATTCATCTAACATTAAACTGTCCAAAATGGGACAATTTGAGAGATCTTTATGCCACCAAAAATACACCACATCCATGTATGACTCCATAGAAATCCTCAAACGAGTAACTGATTATCTAACTTACAAATCTATAAATTACAAGTCACAACTATAAACTAACTAATCACAATAATAATTTAAGACAAAACATGTAATATACAATCTCATCAAGGTTTACAAGGACAATTATAGGCAATAGAAAGCAATGGAACAATATAAGCTGCATTAGTAACAGAGGGACATGGATGAAGTGAATATCAGCTTGATCCAAGAGTACTGGCCTCAATAAGTTTTCGACAATAAGCCTTCAATTCCTACTATTTCCAGTGATATGGTGTAATTAAGTTTGGATTATAATTAAATAACATTTTCATGCCCTAAAATGAAGGGTAAAAATATGGATGACGTGGATAAGACAAATACATCATAATGGCCACATAAGAGTTTACTAGTATGCTGCCTTAGTACCAAGATTGAGTACTACTCCTAGTAGAACCTAGCTAGAGATGGACGGTCCTGTTAGGAGCTTTGTGGAGCCCACCATGATATATGTGTTTTATCCATGTCATCCATCCATTTTAGGTTATTACCCCCAAAATGAGGCAGATCAAATGCTCAGGAAGACTACATCACATAAATAGTGAGGATTGATTGCCTAATGCTTAAAACTGCTTGATGTCATCAAGCTAATATTTATATTTTTCCCTTCATTCACTTCTATGTGACCTTATCATATTTCATAATCTATCATCCAAAAAACAAAAAGCATGCCATTTTAGTTCAAAAATAGAAATTTCATACGATCTACATGTCATGTTCGTTACATGGTAGACCATAAGTAGTGCATTCCCATAAGGATTTATTATATATCCATTTTTATGCTTGTTTCTCCCAAGCTGCTTTAACTTCCAAATAGGTTCGTTGCTCAGTTGTATTTTGTAGTCCCAGGTACAAAACTTTGGTATAATCACACAGGTAAAATGGGTAGCATTTTCCATGAGGAACACCTACATTTAGAGCATTCCCATCATATATAGAAATTATTTTTTTAAGGTGTCATCATAGAGAAATCTTCTCATCAAAAATATTAAAACATGTATCTAGGGGTGAGAATATTAAACCAATAGCCAGATCTCCAGCCAGGAAAAACATTGCTTGAACTGCAATTATAAGACCCGCATCCTAGTCCGTACTGTTTCATCGACTGCTGCGATCCTTCCCGTCGAATTTTGGCAATCCGAGACCAGTAATCGATGTTTGCGCATGACCCTAAGTCGTACCTCGTAGATTTGAGTCAGCTTAATTCGAGACTTGTACCATTACGACCGCACCGTCACTGCGGTTCCAACGCCGCGAATCACATACCGATCGGATACCCTGACTAAGAGATGTGGGTCGACGTTTATTTCGAAAAAAATGCCGCGTATTTATAATCCCAAGAGAATCTCTACAATATGTCAAATCAATCCAATTAATTGATCCCATCAATCACCTCTTATGTCCAGTACAAAGCACCCATGCTTCCTTTCTCCACAAGTTAAGCAACGACCAAGTCAATCCATCTCTCACCTCACCCATCACTCACCTCACATCCATCACCTCACCCATCACTCACATCCATCACTCTCTCTCTTTCTCTACACCATTTTCCAAGCAACAAAGGAGAGAGAGAGAGAGAGGCGAACGTCCAAGCATTCCAAGTGAGAAATGTGAGTTGTGTGGTCCACCTTACCCTTCCCAAAAACCTCCATCCTAGCCATCCATTTTTCATCTTTCACCATCAAAGAGAAGCAAAAGGAGATAGGCTTTCCAACGGACCGAGAAGATCGATAGGTGGGTGCTTCTATAGGATAGTTTTTCATGTTTTTAAGATGGGCTAAGTGAGGTCTACCGATCAATGGTATGGATCTCACTTTGGACCCTAAGATGTGGCTGATGGCCTATCTTGATTATCAATATTATTCCATGATGGGGCCATTCTCCATGGATCCCATTATGATGTTTACTTTCCAGTTTGATAAGGGTCATCTAGACCTTCCATTTTGGTGGGGAAGTAATCTCCACCGTTGATTCTTGATTTGGTGGGCCCATGTGTAATGGGACCCACTTGATGTATGATTGATTACAAAGGAGGGCCCATAGTGTCGGGGTCGCTCCATCACACGCGTGTCTCCTTCTCTCCCTCTCCTTTGCTTTTATTTATTTTTGGTGTGTGATGATGTGGGTTGTGTGGTCCACGTGTATTGGACCCCACCTTAATGTATGTCTTATCTATATCATCCAAGCTATGTGGGCCCTACCTTAATGGTGGGGGAAAAATACAAATATCTAATTGATATAGGTGGGTCACATCCACGTGGGACCCACCTTGACATTTATGTCCACGTCCAGCGTCCTTGGACGCTCGACGCTGTGAAGGAAGTGGGAGTTTTAACAAATTTAAAATAGAATTTTTTTGTAACTATTTAGGTGGACCACTCAAACAGGCCCCACCTTGGTGCATGTATTCAATCCACTCCGTCCATTCCATTCCTTACCTCATTTTAGACGTTGAGTTGAAAAATGGACCCAATCCGATGTTCTGGCGGGCCATAGCATAACAAACTGTGTTTTCTGCCATTGAAATCTACCCGGATGTATTTGTACCCCAAAACATATCAAATATTGGGTTTGATGGGTCTGTCTCGGGCCATGGAATGCAATGGCAGGGTTGGATTTCCCTGATGTGGGCCCTACGTATCAAAAACCCTAGAAATTCTATTTTTAAAGAAAAGATTAAAAAAAAAATAAGGGTAGCGCCTGCTGCCACTGACACAGTAGCAGGATGCTACTGCGTTTTGGACGGGCAGCCAGCAAGGGTCCCACGGCTCTAGTCGTGGGCCCCACCATAATGTTCATTTGTCATCCAACCGGTTCATTAACTGGGCCCCTTCCTGCAGTGGGTCCCCTCCAAATTTCCACCACATCCTGGGCTCAGGTGCCCCACATCATAAGAAAGAGTGAGAATTGAGCATCTACCATTGACACTCTTTTTGGGCCACAAAAGTTTTGGATGAAGCTGAAATTTGTATTACCTCTTCATCCAGGTCTGTACGACCTTCTCAACAGATTGGATGGAAAAAAAACATTATGGTGGGCCCCACAGTGATGTATGGGTTTTATTTCCACCGTCAAGGTGGACGGTGGAGCCCACAATAATGTATGTGTTATACATCACACCGTCCACTGGACGGTGGGATCGTCCTCCCCCACGTGTGGGACGGTGTATGTGTGTGTGTGTGTGTGTGTGTGTGTGTGTGTAATATTATGTTATATATAATACACAATGTATAGATTATATATTATATTATATCTAATATACTTGATGGTGGGCCTTCGTGTGGACCCCACCATGATGCTTGTGTTGCATCCAATCAGTCCGCCATTTTAAAAGCCCATTTTTATGGCATGAGTTCAAGTGGACCCCACCATTTAGGGTAGTGGTCAAGGACGCCCACCGTTCAAAAATCTCTAAGGGCCATTGTAGCTTCCCAACAAGTGGATATTGTTTCCCACTTCATCTACCACTATGGTAGTTTATGAATAGGTTGGATGGGAAACATATGTAATAGTGGTCCTTAGGAATTTTAATGGCGAAAATCATTATCACCACTTTTATTTGGTGTGGCCCATTTGATATATTTAAAGCCCATGTGAGCAGGCTCATTTGATATACTTAAGGCCTCTGTGAGTAGGCCCATTTAATATATGATTAGGCTCTTTGTGGCCTATTGTTGAGGCCCACCTTCATATTTATAAGGTCCATTGTGATGTATTAGGGCCCATGGGGTGAGACCCATTGTGATGTATTAGGGCCCATGAGTTGAGGCCCATTATGATGTACTTAGAGCTCATTGGTAAAGGCCCATTGTGATATACTTCCGGCCATTTCGCAAGGCCATTATGATGTACTCTAAGGCCCATGAGTTATGACCCATTATAATGAATATAAAGTCCATTGGTGCAACTCATTGATGTGGCTCACCTTGGTATATGTATGAGGCCCATCTTGATTTATTTGTGGCCATCCATTGATGTGGCCCACTTAGTATATATAAGGCCCAAGTGATTAGGCCCAGCTCATTATATTTATGGGCCATTGTTGAGGCTCACCTTGATGTGTATGAGGCCGTGTTGAGGCCCATTTTTGATATGAATGTAAGGCCCGTGTTATGAGGCCCATTGTGATGTATTCAAAGGCCCATTGGTGCAGCCCATTAATGTGGCCCACTTGATGAATATAAGACCCATGTAACACGACCCATTTGATGTATTTAAGGCCTAATGGGATGTACCTAAGGTCCATTGCAATGTGTCATTCCTCCATGGTTTATGTAATGATATTTATGGCGGGCCGAGCCTTAGGAGTAATGTTAGTTTGACGTTCACATTGTAAGTATAATGTTGGTTAAATGTCCACATTACGACTCTCCTTAGGGCCCATTGATAAGCTCATACTTGTTTATAGTTCATCACTTTATAACATGCTTAGTATAACTCCATGATTCATGCTCATATGCATCATATGCATACTTGATATGAGGATTATTTGACCAAAGCATAAGCCGTTGGGCTGAGATATTTGGGGGACTCCTTATAAGATGAATACCCCACATTATCGTGCTGCACGCGCAGGATTGCTGCATGACTATACGGTGTGACTCATGCATCTCACATATGCGTGACTTGATCACTGCCGCCCTAGTGACATCAGGGCCATGACTCCACAGGCACATCGTGGATGGCCGTATCGGATATCAGAAATACTTGGTTCTAGCATACGGGCACATAGGATGTCCTTGGGTGAAAATTTCAGAACCTTTTTGGTACCAAGAGTTGCTCCAACGTCTAGACCAAGTGGATACATGAGTGCCCGAGTGCCGAATACCAATAGACCGCATCTCTCACTATGTCGTGGTCGATTGGAAGGGGGTGTAGCCTTATCCGCCTGAGTGAGGGGGCTATAAGCTAGGCTGAGTTTGACCAGCTCGCAAATGAGTCCGTTATTGACGAGTTGGGTAGGTATTGACAGACTACTAGTCTTGTAGATAGTGAGGTCTATTCCACTTGCTTGGCTGTACAACTAGGGAGGAGGCAGTTAGTGTAAGTGTATTAGACCCTGGTGATATCCAGAGAGGAACTGTACTGATATGTGTACTTGATGATGGACTAACATGCTTGTATTGCATCTCGCATATGACATTTGGCTACATAGGCCTCGCATCGCATGGTCTTGGTATGGCCTACAGCATTCATGTCTCGCATCACATGGCCCTGGTATGGCTGATAGCATTCATGCCTTACATCACATAACTTTGATATAATTGATTATATTCATGGACTTACCGTATATTTCTGCATCACTTTGATATTGTATGATTCATGATCTTGTTAATATTTCTGTTTATCCCGATGATGTCTGATTTATGAGCTTTATTGTATACCTGGCACTTACCTTACACACACTTACACTACCCTTTAAGCTTTTGTAAGCTTATGCACAATAGATGCGTGCAGGTGGCGTTAGGTTGCAGCAGCGTTGAGCTTGGAGCATGTAACATTTTTCAGGAGCTCTGATTTTGATATATGTATTTTCCTTTCAGTACTGTATTCAAGTGATTATATTAGTGGATATGTGATGATGATGTTGTCTTTATGATTTGGGTAAACTTAAGGTTTTGCTTATTACAAGACAAATGTTCGTTGGAAAATCCTCCTTGTAGGATCCCAGGATCGAAATATGGCATATGTTACACTGGGAGCCGAGAATAGGGTACTATGGAGGCTGTCGGCGCCGGATTCGGCGATTGGGATTCCTGTGAATCTGATTTTCGAGTTTGGAGCGTGACAACAATTCCTTAAAGTTAGCATGTTTCTTGCACATGCTTATCTTAGGTGACGGCTGATTCCCTGAAACTTCCTGTCTGTCTAAGACAACATGTTCTTGGCAGGCTTTCTAAGTAAAGGAGGAGCTTATATAAATGAGAAATGCTAACAGCCCCATCCCCAAAGCTTGTACATCAACATGGAATAGGCAGTCATTGATATGGATGGTCCATTCACTCATAAAATTGAAAGCATATCATGGTGCAAACATCAAGCAAATCGGATTGAATTGCACAGATTTGTACAACTGTCCATCTTTTTTGAGTCGTGGATTAGATGGTAAGCATCATCAATCCAAAGTGCTTATTTTGAAAAATAAGCAATCCATGTTGGGACCTACTAGATAGATGTTTCAAGATGATTGTTGGGCCTATTTTGTTTCTGCACTCGATCTTAACCATCCATTTTTCATGCTATTGGATGTTGTTAACATCCATGTGAAGGTGGGGACAAATAGAGCTATAAACCAATGATTGGCAGTGCCATGCACAATGTAAAAGCTTTCCAGATGGACGTGTCTTGAAAGGTAAATAATGGGCTTATATCAACTTCCATGAACAAAGAAAACAAGAAAAACTTCATAACCACTGATCCAAAAAGCAAAGGAATGAGAAGAATTAAGAAAGGAAGTGAAAATTACAACTTACGATAAGGGATCTGAGAGAACGCTTCTCAGTGATGGTTCCCTATTCAAATTATTCTGAGGTTCCTGGTTCCAAAAGCCATAATGATTGTTACATAGATGAATGTGTGACTCCAAAAAGGAAATCATTGTCACAACAAAGGAAAGAGAATATAATAAACCATACAAGGAAAAAAGAAAATCATATGCAATTTTTTGGCACAAAAAAAAAATCAATGGATAGGCTCAACAACCATATCAATATGAAAGACAACTCAATATAAAGTTACATAGGTTCCACCGAAAATACTAAAAATTTTAGACGAGAATAGAGAGAGAGAGAGAGAGAGAGAGAGAGAGAGAGAGAGAGAGAGAGAGAGAGAGAGAGAGAGAGAGCCAGTTAAACATGAAAAATGCCCCATACCATTCCACATGTTATTTTAGAAAAGATAACCACATACTTTTCTAAATGAACCAAGAGGAAACTCCAGATTCTGATTTCCAAACCTAGGAACCAAGTTATTCAACAACTAAGAAACTTGTCAAAGAACACCACAACATTTCAATTTTCTCTAGTCAAATCAAGCGAAGAATGTAGCTCTTTCTACTGGAGAAAAGTGACCGTTATTAAGAAAAAGGAACAAGGGCGAAGGTAATCTTTGAACAAAATGAAAAACGAATGGGGATTAAGAAAAATTTTAACAAGAAGCCCAAGACGGAAGACCCCAAAACAAGCCTAAAGTCAATAGATGTCTTTATCAAGTCTAACTTCATTCATTTATTCTATAGTTATTCATCTCCTTTATACCATATAACAATGACTCTCCTAGATTATTTCAAAGTATCATATAAAACTATCCAGATCTATCTACATAGGTCATTGCCTTTTTTTTTTTTTTTTTTATTCTAAACTTGTGTAAACAAACAATCCCAGACACTTCTAGAGACTTGGTGTATTGCGTCAAACATAAGATGGCTGCACTAGTACCAAACAATCATACGATATTTATAGGATATGATTTTACTTTTAACAGAATCTTGATAATTTCCTTACATTATTGTCATAATATAGAATCATCATAACCTTGTCCCAGTTATTTCAGTCAACTTCCCGTCATGGCACGCACACACGCACAAATTTTACATGTTAGAAAGAATTTATGTGGTGTATGTGTGTGGTGTGTTTGTGTGAGTGTGACTTGTTCAATAAATTAAGAGTTAATAGAATGGAATATCCAAAAGAATAAAATAGAATAGATCGAATAATTCAACATCACAAATACCAATATGAATAACATGTTATAAATGGGATGCCCACATCTGTATCCATGTCCTGAATTTTGAGAAATGGTAGACCGTAAATAGTGCATTCCCATAAGTAGTGCATACCCATAACACTAGTCCCAACTCAGTAGGGCCCACCTTAAACCCTAAATCCCTAAATCCCCAAATCCCTAAATCCCCAAATCCCTAAATCTGTAAATCCCCAAATCCCTAAATCCCCAAATCCCCAAATCCCTAAATCAGTATTGAGATTGAGAGAGATTGAGAGAGAGATACCTCACTATTGTGAATGACCTTCAACCGAGCTTCAGAGAGAGAGAGAGAGAGGGCGTGCGTGGGTAGGGCGTTCGGCAACGGACCACAAGAGAGATCAGAGAGAGAGGAAGAGAGAGACAGAGAGAGAGGAGGAGGGAGAGGATGCGAGAGAGACAGAGAGAGGAGATGGTGGAGAGATCAGAGAGAGAGGAAGAGAGAGATAGAGAGCGAGAGGATGGAGAGGGTGCGAGACAGAGAGTGAGAGTGAGAGAGGGAGAGGGTGCGCGGCTTAAGGTTGAGTAGTGAGTTAGCTACTGAAGTGACGTCACCAACTTCCATGGGCCCCCACTATGATGTATGTGTTGTATCCACACCGTCCATCCCTTTTGAGATATTATTTTAGGGCATGAGCCAAAGAATGAGGTAGATAAAAAATGTAGTGGACCACACCACAGAAAACAATAGGGAGAGTGATTCCCACCATTGAAACTATCCTAAGGCCCACCATAATTTGTGTGGCTTATCCACACCGCCCATTCATTATGCCAAATGAATTTAAGGCATGAGCCCAAAAATTAGACAAATCCAAAGCTCGAGTGGACCACACCACACGAAATTGTGAGAATCGAATACCTGCCATTAAAAACTTGTTGAGGCCCTTAGAAGTTTTACATCATGCTTATATTTATATTTTTCCCTTATCCATGTCTATGTGACCCTATGAATGGGTTAGATGGTGAATAAACCTCAATGTGTGCCCAGTAATAATTTTAAAATTTTTAATATTATATATATATATATATATATATATATATAATATTTAAGTTAAAGTTAAAAAAAAAAAAAAAAAAACTCTAATACCCTATACCTGACCGGCCCCTCTTTCTTACCCTTACCATACCCTGCCTCTCTTTTTTTCTACACTAGTCGCTGCCTGCACGGCCGCACCCAACAGTCCAGCACGCTGCCTGCCAGTCACCATCTCCGTCCCTCTCTCTCTCTTTCTCTCATTCTCCCTGTCTCTTCGAGGCTCTGAGCCAACCGGCGCCCAATCCCGACTCGGCCTGATCTCTCCGAAGTATGTGTTTAACTTGTTATTTATTTATTTAACTTGTATATTTATATGATTGTAGATTTATTTTAGATTTATGGTTGGGAGGCTAGGTTGGGTCAGGTTGGGATTTGGATCGGGTTGGGAGGGATGGATTAGGTCAAGTTGGAGGTTTGTTATACTTAACATGATTGACATTTAATTTGAATTATTTAGTTAAAAATATAATAAGTTAACATATGAACGAGCTCCACTCAACTTGACTTGAACTGCTAGCTCGACTCGATAGCTTTGAAAAACAAGCCATGCTTCAATGTTGAGCTGGAGGGTGAGCTTGAGGTCTGTATAGCATGGACAAGTCAAGCCCAGCTTGGCCCACCTCGACTCGACTCGGCTTGGCTTGATGTACAACCATAGTGACTCTAGAGAAGGCAACGTTTAAAAATTAGAGGTAATTCTTTAGCTGTATAGGTGGCATGGTTAATTTAGTAATCACAACCGTCCAAATCACTAAACCAAGTGTGGATGGAGTATAACTGAAAATGACAAAGAGAAGATTATTAACCATGCACCTTATTTTTTACTTTGAATTTGGACCACTCACTGCTTACTTTTAATAATCTATTTAATGGCCATTAATTGGATGGTCAAGATTACTTGACCTTGTAGTTTTAGAGATTTGCTTAATCTCACAATTTGGATGGTTTGGGTAGTTGAACATCACTATCACGCGTAAGGAGAATGAATGGACGATCAGCATATTTTTGGAGAAGGACAATCTTCATTGAGGGGCCTACCTTTTTCATAGTACTGATGTCCTCCATAAATGACACGGTAACGCGAGCCATGGTACCGTTGCATGTAGGTGATCATTTCTCTTTTTAAATGTTAAAATATCAATATTGTACTATGAGCTTTGCTAAGCCCACACGCATGTGCAATACAGCTCGAGTACATGCCATAAATTTGCCAGCATGGCACAATAGATCTGAGATCCAGTCCATCCATTAGAATAGAAACACAATAATAATAACTTAATTCAAGAATCCGATTGGTCCACATGTTATGTGGGACACAATTTGTTAAAAAAAGTACGGCTCTAAAAAACCTAGTTGAAGTTTTCTAACCCATCCGATGTTTCCAAATTGAGGCCCTCATACTCATTGGACCAGATTTTATTTTGAAGAAAAAAAACATATACAAAGTAGGACCAACCTGATGGATGGATGAGATCTAACATGTTCACTCCCCAAGTGCAGGGTTGTGATGTAGTAATAACTCGGTAAGACCGAGGTCGAATCCCAAGGGACTGAAACTGTACGTTATCTAAAACTAACTAGCACTAGAACTAGAATAAGGTGAAATTTGAATTGAATTATAAATTGAGGAATAATTGTAAACTATTAATCTAAAACTTATAGGAGAAATCAGAGGTAAGGAAACTAGGGATTCAGAGGATCCACTTGTAGAGATCAGGGAAAACTTATGCTTGCATCAAAAATTATGGAAATTACTGAACTGCCATTGATCTAGTTTTCAAAGAGATGAAAGGTGTATGAATTAGAATGGATTCCATCACCAAACCATGCCCAAAGACTATGGTGAACAACAGAATCAAACTAATTACCACCCAATCACATGTATGAAAGTTAGGAAAGGTACCGTCATCCAACCATGCCCAGGAGACTATGGTGAACAACAGGACATCCTGACGTCATAAACATGAAAAGGAAATAGAAATATTCAAAGCATCGTAGACCCATTGTAATTTCAGTCACAACAGACCATTAAGAACTAAAAATATTCCCATAATAATCAACTAAAATCAACGTCGATTCATGAATTAAAATAAAAATAAAATAAAATCTTCCATCTCACTACAAGCTTCACCTCTTAGCCCTAACTAAGAGGTTCAGCCCGCCATGAACGGGTTAAATCTCATAATAAAAGAAAAGAAAAGAAAATACTCTCTCCCTCACGTCTGCTTCAAGTCTCTGCCCGAGCCTCCACATCTCTCTTTTTCTTCCTTCTTAGACCTGAATGAATGCTCCCCATGTCCAAAACCTCCTTTTATAGCTGCTGGAAGGCTGGAATCAGTGATAGAGTTGTAGTAGGACACGGAGTGCAATTTTTACAGTCAAGTTCGGTGCCTCGAAACACGCCACTTTTCTCGCTCAAATTCCAAAGAAACACCGTTCCTTAGTACTTTCTTGGGTTCTCTACATGATAGACGGTTCAGATCTGCCATATGATAAAAGATGGTGGCCCAAAACTGCCTGGAAAAGTCAGTTTTCGCGGATGTGCGAAACCTTTCGCATCATTTCGCTGTTGTGATCGGTGGGCCCCACAGAAGCATTTTCAAGAAAATTCACCCCATCCATTAGATTCAGAATGAAATTTCAGTGAAGAATGGGTGGTTTTGAATGTCCATTGACGTGGCCCAGAGAAGAAACCACAAAAAGATCAGTTTTGAATGTTGCAGGGCAGCCCTTTTGTGGCCTCTGTATCTCACACGTGTGCACGCATGGGTGAAAAGTGACAACATGGTTTTGTAGTGCTCGCGGCTGTCTACACGGTGGACGGTTTGGATTGAGCTTATGGGGCACGTGTGGGGCCCACAGTCGATCGCAAAAATGGCCAGTGGCCGTGCATTACGCGGTGCAAAAGCGGAATCTTCTTTCGCTGTGATGATCGGTGGGGTCCACTTAGCTTTCTTTTCGAAAATCCACGCTGTCCATTGGCTTCAGGATGAAAAACCGTCCAGGAAGGCAAAGTCCAGTTTGATTTCAATATGACCCACAAAATCTATAACCCAGCCGTCCATCCTGCGTTTTCCATCCATCTACGTCCGTACCTGTGCATGGGATCAAACGGAGAGCTAGGTGAGGGTTTTTTCCCCCCTATCGTGAGTATGGACGGTTCAGATCATCTGAAAAGATGATGTGTGGGTCCCACTACAAAAAAAACGGAAGCCAGCGTCCGTCCGCTAGCTCTTTACGCAGAGAGGGAGAGAGAGATGGGTCAGCGCTTGCGCTGACCGGTTGGGCGATCCGGTGCAGCTCGCGTGCGTACGTGCTGTGTGCACGCACGTTGAACGTGAGGTCCACTGTGATGTTTATGTGAAATCCATTCCGTCCATCCTCTTCACCATCTCCTTTTAACCGTAGGGACCAAATTTGAAGCGTATCCAGATAGCAGGTGGACCGCAAATCAATAATTTTTGGGCTGATTTATCTGTTGGGCGACTTCCACCTGGATCCAATGGCCGAAATTTGACGTGTACGGTTACTTTATAGTCTTCAGACCACGTATGAAGTTTCGAGCCGAATGGATGGTGGGAACCTCGTGATCTTGCATTTTGGACGTCCTTCAGGCCACTTGAGCTTCAATTTCTTACTTTTCTCGGATTTCTGACCGTGTATATTTGTCAATCTAGGTCCCCTGGAGTGTGTCCCTTGCCTTTGGCGTCATCAGATCGTTAAATCTCAACTTTTAATGTCCTTTTTCCATCCATGCTCATAAAATCACCTTGCAACACCAGAATGAGAAAACGAGCCATTAGATAGCATTATATTCGTAAATCCAGAAATATCTGGGGTCTAATATGCAATATTTGACCCTCAACATAGCATGTATGTGCCATGCTGGCATATGTGTGGCATGTACATGAGTTTAATTGCACACACGTGTGCGCTTAGCAAAGCTCTATGATTTGCTATCATTTTCTACTGTCAATATAGAATTTGAGAAGATGCAAATCACACCAAACTTAAATGAATAATTTTAGAAGCTTCTCACTGTCTAATTAAAATTATCATATGAATAATTTTGGAACCTCAATTAGGCTACATATGAGAAAGATATTGGGCATAAAAGCTCGATCAACAATTTCAGTGAAATTTGATTTAAACATCTAAAGTTATTTACTTTTCAATTTGAACTAATTAGATTGTCCAAAAATGATTAAAGGTTCAATTAGTGGATATGCCTAATAATTTAGTAATTTTATTTTGCATAAATAAATTTCAATTTCCTTTTACAAATAATATTTTTTTTCAAAATTGATATTTTTTTTATTCTTTTAACCAAATATCATTTTTATTATAAAATATTTCAAAAATATTTAAAATACAAATTTTGAATTTTTATTTTCAAAATCTCAAAAATTTTCTCGTATTTTAATGTCGATTTTTTTCCTTCAAAAGCTTTATTTTGTTCTCAAAATAATTCTTAAACATAGTTAAAATTTATGAACTTTTCAATATTCTTTTTTATGTGATATTACAAATCATTTAAATATTACCTTTTAAGTATATATATAAAAAAAATTCCATTCGTATGATATAAAAACTACACACACACACACACATTTTTACCGACAGACATTTTTGTCGGTAAAAGTCTTACCGCGAACATTTCAAAGACAGCGTGAATTTTTTTGTTAAAATTCAAAACACCCTTTAGCGATGAAAATTTTCGTCGCTAAAAGCCCCCTTTAGCTACGAAATTAATTTCATCGCTAAAAGGAAACATCTCAACTTTTTATTTTTTTCAAAAATTCAAAGCACCCTTTTACGATGAAATTTTTCATCGCTAAACGGCCTCTTTAGCTATGAAATTAATTTCACCACCAAAAGGAAACATCTCGACTTTTTATTTTTTTCAAAAAATGTTTACAGCCTTTAGCAACGAAACTTTTTGTAGCTAAAAGTATCATCCACGTTTTTTAGCTACGAAACTTGTTTACAGCCTTTAGCGATGAAAATTTTCCTAACTAAAAGTCTCATCCACGCATTTTAGCTATGAAAATTTTCGTAGCTAAAAGTAAACCTTTCGATTTTTTTCAAAAATTGTTTACAACCTTTAGCGATGTAAATTTTCGTAGCTAAAAGTGTCATCCACGTTTTTTAGCTATGAAAATTTTTGTAGCTAAAAGTAAACCTTTCGAATTTTTTTCAAAAATTGTTTACAGCCTTTAGCGATGTAACTTTTCATAGCTAAAAGTCTCATCCATGTTTTTTAGCTATAAAAATTTTCATAGCTAAAAGTAAACCTTTCGAATTTTTTGAAAAATTGAAATCAACCTTTACTGGCGAAAATTTTCACCGGTAAAAGTGACTTTTACCTACGAATTTACAATTTCGTCGCTAAAGGTAAACTTTTAGCAATGAAAAAACCTTCGTCGCTAAAAACCCTCTTTCTTGTAGTGATTTCATGGCATGATCTCCAAAATAAATTAGATCCCAATCCCTAGTGGGCCATACCATATGAAACAGTGGCGATTGACCATTTAAAATTTCTTGTGGTCCACAAGTTTTCTATCACGACAATATTTGTTTTTTTTTTTCCCTTCATCCAGCTTGTGTGACCTTATCAACAGGTTGGATGGAAAATAAACATTAGGTTGGGCATTAAGGTAGACCTAGGAGGTTTTTAATGGTGGGTTTTCAATCACCACTGTTTCTTATGGTATGGTCCACCTAAGTTTTAGATTTGATTTATTTTTTGGGTTCATGCCCTAAAATCAGCTGGAAAATGGATGGTCAGGGCCGCACCATGTTGGATGAGACCCGACCGCACCTAATCCGGTTCCATGCCCATGAACTACCACAGCTTACTGAGATATGCTGGACTCACATTGTAGGAACCGGATTGGCTGGTCTACCACATGCTACGGACCTGGCTGGTGTGGGTACGTGCGACGAACGATGGACGCGGGTTTCCTGCACTGGGATGCTAGGTGGGGTCCACAGTGATGTTTGAGAGAAATCCACCCCGTCCATCCATTTTTCGAGATCATTTTAGGGGATGAAACCAAAAATGGGGTGGATCCAAAACTTGAGTGTATCGTACGAGAGGAAACAGTGGAGATTTAGAGACCACTGTTGAAACATTCATGCGGCCACAAAAACTTCATATCAGGCTACATTTTTTGTGATTTCACTTCATCTCAGTGGGAATGACCTTAGCAGGCTACATTTTTTGTGATTTCACTTCATCTCTGTGGGAATGACCTTATAAACGGTTTGTATGGGACATAAAAGTCAAGATGAATCCCATAAAGGTTTCAATGGTAGGAAACTATTTCCTCAATTTTCCCTCTTATATGGCCTACTTGAGCTTTAGATCCACCTCATTCTTTGTGGCATGTTATAAAATGATCTATTAAAACGGATGGATGGTGTGGATTTCTCCCAAACATCACGGTGAGCCCCAACTAGTATCCCAAACTTTAGCAGCCGTCCATGAGCGATGACGCTCCTCGATCTTCGAATTGTACGAACGGTTCAAAGGAGATCAAAGTTACATGGCGCACGATGATATATTTATTATATTCACACTTTTCATCCATTTGACAAGATTATTTTAAAGTATAAGATTAAAAATAAGCCGTATCCAAAGTTCAAGTGAACCACACTGCAAATAGAAGTTGGACAATAATTCTCACTAGGGGAAAAAATATCACATTGATCCAAGCCTAACAACTAGCTCGCTCACTGGACGGACGGTTTGAATATAACATATAGATCATGATGGGACCCACAGGACTTGGTGGCGTCAATGCACCAGCCACGTCAGTTGTGTAGTACAACAGCCCATTCTCTTAAAAAGGCTTCCGTGGACGTGGATTAGCTACTGAAGGGTTGAGTAGCGAAAATGGCTACTAAAGTGACCTCACCCTATTTAATGGGCCCCACCATGATATATTTATTATATCTATACCGTCCATCCATTTGGAGAGATCATTTTAAGACATAATTCAAAGAATGAATTAGATCTAAAGCTTAAGTGGACCCCACCATAGAAAACAGTGGAGAGAATGACACCCACCATTGAAACCTTTCAAGGGTCCACCGTGATACTTATTTAAGATCCAACTTGTTTATAAGTTCACACATACATGAAAAAAAAATAATAGAAAACACAAATATTAGCTTGATTGTAAACTTTTGTGGCCCTTAGAAAATTTTAATGGTAGGCATTCAATCTCCACTATATTTTTTGTGGTTGGATCCACTCAAGCTTTGGATAATGCCTTAAAATGAACTCTAAAAATGGATGGACGGTGTGGATACACCACATACATCATGGTGGGCCCACATAACATGGTAACGTCACTTCGGTATCTAGTCTCGCTACTCAACCTGTCAGTAGCTTATCCGCATCCCTTCGTGGTGTGAATGACATCATAAGATGGGATGATTTTGCACTCAATGGCATCCTGTAAGGCTACTAGATACGTGATAAATAGGAAAAATATCACTCTTAATCAGTGTAATATATCAAGAGATAAAGCAAAAGTAGCAATTAGCGGAGATATCGAAATTTGAGAATATACTTTGAAGTTTACACGCACTTATAAGTAGCATCGCAGCCATCTGTTGGTTACTTCGAAAAGATGAATGGAAGGATTCCCCCAACCGATTCTTTACAACGGACAACCGTCTTAATCTCTGATTCGTAAGCCATCGAAGGCCATTGCTCTGTTGGGACAAATATGATGGACGATGCAAAAACAATCCCTTGTTGCTGCGAATTCAATCAAACCAAGCCTCATGTATTAATCGGGTGTTATATTTTATTTTTGTTCCGGATGTTAGACGTTTAATTGAACTACTGGTGTTTCCTTCATTGAGATGCAAGGTGAGATGAGAAGCAAGATCTGATAATTCTTCTCCTCACCAATTGTGGTTATATCTTTGGATTAAATTTTTTTTATTTTAATCTCATGAGAATATTAGACATGAGTTTATAAACTTAAATACTTTTAGTTTAATATTGCTTAAGAGGAAAATGAATTTACGGATAAATAAAAGAAGGGTAAGTAATGTTGATTTTAATAATATTTGAATGTATGATTCATTATAATTGATAGAATATTAAACAAGCACAAAAAAAAAAAAAAAGATAAAGAAAAATAAATATTAGATTCATCTATTGGAAGAGACGATTAATATGGGAGGTTAGCATGACATGGCTGGATGAGTATAATCAGTTAAATCAGTTCTTAGCTGATCATGATCCTTCAACTTAAGGTTGATGGTATTTAATTTACATTTAAAGTATTGTAGTATAAGTTTATTAAGTGTTAAATATTAAATATTTACACCCAATTGTGTATTGGTTTTATAAGCATAAGTGTACTAAATTAATTTAATCACGTGCATTTTGCTATGCGAGGTGATTTGGAGAGGTAAGATTAAAAGGAAAATTAAAGTAAAGAATTAATACTCGAATAATAGCTAAGTAGATGATTGGATGTTTGGAGAACAATATTAAAGAATTTAAGTGCCAAAGATTTAAGATAACTAAGTACCAAGGATGGAAAAAAAGTCTATAAAATCACACAGTCTAATAACAGACGATTCGATCCCACCTATGATAGGTTCGATCCGACCGAAAGTACAAAAATAGTCAAGCACTAAACAGTGATTTCTAGAGTTAATTCGGTTCGACTACTAGGTGCCATCGAAGGAAGTTTTAATACAACCTAAAGGAGACAAAGAGTTTAAATATATTTTGAGAAAATTGATATACAGCAGAAGGCAAGTTTGGCTAGAATTAGTGTGACTTTAATGAAATAGAAGGTTATCTTCGGTGCAACCGAAGCATAACAAAAGTATGAAAATTTGAAGTCAATTCAAACTCGGTGGAAATTTTTCCTATTTAAAGGGGTGATTTAGGTTGTTTTATATACAAATTATGATTTATGTGTGAGAGAGAGTAAGAGGTTGCGGAGCTTCTATGATGTCGTTCTTCTTCTTCAATCCCTCAGTTATAGTTTATCGTTTATGTTTTCCTTTTATTTTTATTATACGATGTTAGCCATGCTAGTCCAATATCTTAGATAGGGATAAGAAGCAAAGCTTGTAGCTATTTTTAATATTATAGTTTACTCGATTCAAGTTTATTAGTTTGAATGATGAACAATTCATTAATTTTATTTTGAATAAAACTTTAGTTCTAGTATACTTTGATCCATTTTCAACTCCGAGCACTTTGGATGCTTAGGAAGGCTAAAATTGTTGGCTTAATTATTTTACAAAAGCTTGATATGTAAAATTTATGGATTTATCATAGACTTCGGGCATGATAGATACTTTGAATTCCCTACGATCAATAACTCGGTACTTCAAATGAGAACTAAATCGATTGAATTTCAGATTTATTTTGGCTTGTGAATTTTGAATTAACTTCTCTATCATCCGGTTGGATAAGATGGGACTTCAATTCTAGTTGTTTTATCTCATTGAATATAGTGAATTAAGCATTGGGAACGGCTAGAAGTGGATCTTTGGTGCTAAAGTGTTTTATTTTATTGATTTTTCTTTACATTACTTAGAGTTCTATCATTACTTCTTCTAATTTAAATCTTATAATTAGTTCTAGATTTAAAGTGTTTTAAGAATGCATAAATATAACTCCTTAAGGATTTGACCTCGGTCTCATCAAGTTAAAACTATATCGCAGCCCCGCACTTGGGGTTGTCAACCATTGGACTTAATCAAGTTTTTGGCATCGTTGTCGGGGAGTGGAGCGAACAGAATTAGGTTTAGGTTTTCTAGTTTTGTTTCTATTTTAGTTTAGGTTTTTCTATTTTTCTAACCTATGATTTCTAGGATTTTCTAATTTCAATTTTTTTAGGGTTTCTTTTAAGAATTCTAACATTTCTAACATCACTTCCTTGTTTTTGTTTGTAGAATCGTCAGCCTAGTTCTTCCCTACTGGTAATATCCTTCCTTACTCCCTTTACTTTCTTTCTTAATTATTGTAGGATTCAAAACTTAAGGTTAAAATTAAGGTTTTGTATAGTTCATGCCCAATTGGGTAAGGGACAATACATTGTGACTTCTGAGTGAAGGAGGTTTAGTTGACGGGCTCTCAATCCATTGACAAGTTAGAAAACACAAATACTCCTGAAACATTGTTTGAAAATATGGCTAAAATTGAACAATACTTTGATAAGAATCCTATGCGCAATACACCACCGGTTAGGATGGTGTGTTATGAGAATGAGGTACAACAAGTGCCATTGGTTCGGACCTAACGTGGTTACCTAAAATCGGGATTAAAGATGTTGCATTCCGTAAGTAGTTACCTACATGGGATGAACCATATACTATGGTAAAAGTTTTTCATGGAGGAGCTTATGTTCTTCATTATATGAATGGGAAAATGATTAAGAAGCCGATCAGTGGTCGATTCTTAAAAGCATACCATGTTAGTATATGGAAAATATGGAAAGATTAGGCCAAAAGATAGTTAGAATAATCACAGATGGCTTAAAAATAATCAAAATCGGTCATGAAAACATAAGTAAACAAAAATATAAATGTTATATTACGGCCTGAACATTATCAACATATGGCCGATTGGCCGATTACATAGATTCAAAAAATAGTGAAGAAAAGAAAATAGAAGGTTTGGCCAAAGAACATATTAGGCATAAATAGACTTCATCTCCTTAAATTCTTTAATAGCTCATTCTATGATGAGTTCAACTATTTTTCTTTGAGCATTCCATGATTCACTGCTTTCCAGAACTCAATCCAAAAAGCATATGATTTAGTTGATTAGATGATCGATAACATCAGCCTTATGCTTTGCTTCTCTCTTCCATTCGTTGCTCTCACGCAACTAACCCTGGTAAAAATCAACTTGAGAGTTGATAAAGTTCAGGAGGGTTTGGGGATATTCTGGACATCTTTCAGGATAAAGTCGCTCAGTTTCCTAGAGGTCATCACTGATTTCTCTACATTGAACTTCTAAAGTTCGTATCATCACTTTGTTAAAGTGATGATGCTCAGTCCAATGCATGCGGTGATACCAGACCCAGTCATATTATCGGAGAGGATGTTGGTTTTCCTGTGGATGGCAGCATGCTCATTCATATGAATGTCAAGTTCTTTCAGTTCTTTTTCGATGTCAAAATATGCATCAATGATGCTTTGGAGCTTTAAGTTAAAGATCGTGGACGAATGAGCAGATGTTATACTGAGGGTTGTAACACTCCAAAATTTTCAGTACCCGAGTATTGAAAGTTCTCGAGTGTTATTATAAAATTTAACTTATTATGTACATGTGTACAATACCAATCTATTTATCTTAACCTTACATACATTCTTCAGCACGAATCTGATCGTTGGGAATTCTCCATTCATAGATCAAGCTATCTGACCATTAGTTTTAAGATAAGATCATTATATACCTAAATATTCTCACTTGTCCATCATAACCAACTACTCAGTCAAATATGCACGGCTAGATAGAAACATCTAACCGTCCACTTTGATTTTGGACCACCCGATCGTAGTAAATTAGCTACTTAATCTTTACATCCGCTCATACACACATCAAGTCGATATTCTGATTAGTTCAACTTGTTCATCATCTATGAATATGTTTAACCCACCATCAGAACTATAATCTGAGAAACTTACACATGTGAATAAGACACTCAAATCTAACTATACACATGTTCTACCCCCTAATCACTCTAGAAACCAACCTTGTGTTCTTTCATTTACAAAACTGGTTGTACATATACCTATATACACTGTTAGAGTACCAACCATAATTTTTTCCTATTTTAAACATGTCATTTGACCATCCATTATGTGGCTTGATATATGTACATTCACTAATTCATTTGGTGAATAACTCTTTATTCATAATGATTTAATATAAGTCCTTTTATAAGAATTACTTAAAAATGTTCCTATAATCGTGTAAAACCATTAGATTTTTCAAAACTCTCACATCAGCAATAATTATGAAAATGTCATTACCTAGAACCTTGAATTCTAGATCACATGGTTCTCATGATCCGTTTGATGTGAAATTTTATACCATGCCTATGTATGATAAATTATCTATACATGTCAAATTTTGGCCCTTATATCATTGTAAAAGTGACCCAATTGACAAATCAGCCTTTTAACCATTGATTTTGGTGTCCATCGAGTGAAGAAACCTTGTGAGTAGTTGTAGTGTGATATTTCACTGTATATAAATGACTTAGATTTCTTATAATATGGACCAAGTGCGAAATATGAAGACCCCACTTTGGTAGACTTTTCCTTAGACACAAAGTTATCCATTCAAGGCTTATTAACTCCGTATAAATCTAAATCTTTTGATTTAACCACTTCCTTTCATCCATCGCAATTCAAATTTGGACCATAATCTGTTCTTATATGATTACAAGGTTATACAAAATTTAGACCCCAATCTATGATCCTACACTGTTGAACGCTGAAGCCAGTTCCTTCCTTTTAATGTAAAATGTGATATTTAAGATCTAGGTCTTTTCCACCATTGATCAACCACCAAAAAATTTTCAACCATTTACCTATCCTGACTACATATTTCTTCCAAAATTGGGCATCATTAAGTGTCACTACGTGAAAAATGAAAAAAAAGGACACATTTTGAGACGATTGTGGACCATCTCTAAAATTCTTTGGTTTAAAGACGGTTTAGAGACGGCCGTAAACCGTCTCTAAAATTTTAGATGGCTCTTGACCATCCCGAATATTATCTTAAAATGTTGAACGTTCACAAATCATTTAAGACGGTCAACGACCGTCTTAAATGCAATCATTTGAGACGGTCAAAGACCGTCTGCATTAGAGACGATCTTTGACCGACTTATATGCAGTCATCTGAGATGGTCATTGGCCGTCTACATTAGAGATGGTCATTGGCCGTCTTTTACTTATAATCTGAGATTGTTAAAGACCTTCTCTATTAGAGACGGTCCTTAGCCGTCTTATAGCCCTGTCAAAGATCGTCTCTATTAGAGACTGTCACAGACCGTCTTTATTAGAAACTGTTAAAGACCGTCTCTATTAGAGACGGTCCTAAACCGTCTCTAATGCTCAGGTCAAAATTTAAAAAGCTCAAAAAAATTATGAATTTTTTAAAAAAAAAATAGCTGAGAAGCTTAGAAAAATAATTTACAATGTTTAAGAAAAAATTAAATTTTGAAAAAAAAAGGAACTGTTGATAATTTTGAAAAAAAAATCGATAAAAAAATGACATTTTGAAAAAGAAAATTTAAAAAATTAAAAAAAATTGTGAAAAAATTGACAAATTGTAAAAATATATATTTTTTAAAAAAAGAACACTAGATTTTGTATTTTGATAAGAAAAATTGAAAAGTTATATAACAAAAGTGAGATTAAAAAATGATATTTTGAAAAAGAAATTAAAAAATTTTGTGAAAAAAATTGACAAATTGTAATATATATATATATATATATATATATATATATATATATATATATATATATATATATATATATATATATGAAAAAAGAAAACAAGAATTTGTATTTTGACAAGAAAATTTGAAAAGTTAGATAACGAAAGTGAGATATTGATGATGTGTTGTATATCCTTGCTGCTTATATGTTTTTCTAACCCATTTTTGGGCCGGGTATAAAAAATTATGTAGATTTAAATCTTAAGTAGACCACACTACTAGAAAGAATGATAATATAGTACCTCGCCATTAAAAATTATAAAGAGCCCATCGTAAGGCTTTAGTAATATTTATTTGCAATCCAACTTGTTAATAATGTAAAGAAGATCTGGATGAAGGTAAACTACAAAGATCAAATTGATCCAAAACTTTTGTGGTCTTCAAAAGGTTTTTAATGGTTATTCATCATTGTTTTGATTGGTATGGCCCACCTAAGATTATTGAGTTCTTATAATTTGAAATCACTTCCTAAAATATAATGGAAAAATATATGGACGGTGTCGATATACATAAAATATATTAAGGTGGGCCCTACACAATTAGAGTAACACCCATGAAGGAGTTACCTAAATAGGGAAATGGTACTATAAGGTCACCTCATGGGAACTAATTTCCATGAGATTAATCTGTGTGGGCCCCACCATGATGTGTGTAGAACATTAACACCATGCAATTGATGTGTCCCCTTTAAGTCCAAAAATCAGTCATATACGAAACTTAGGTGGGTCATAACATCTAAAACTATGTGAAGACATCCCTAAAACATATAAAAGCATTTGGTAGGGCCCACAAGAGTTTTGAATGTGTATGAAACTTGGTCTGACTCCACATCCATCCAAGTGGGACACATATAATGAATGGGCTGGATCTATGAACCACATCTAGGTGGGCCCAATAAATTATTATGAATGTTTTAATGGGAGGGTAACCCTCTCAACTATAGTATGTGGTGTGGCCCACCCAAGTCATGGATTGAATTTATTTTTAAGGTCGTGGCCCACCATGGAATGGTGCATCTGACTGATGGGGAAGATCCAAAGTTCAAGTGAACCCACCATAGAAAAGAGTGGGATAGTGACACCCACTATTGAAACCTTCTTAGGGCCTGCCGCGATGTTTATTTGAGATCTAACCTATTTATAAGTTAATACATACATGGAATAACGAAAAACACACACACACACACACACACACACACACACACACACACACACACACACACACACACATATATATATATATATATATATATATATATATATATATATATATATTAGCTTGCTTGAAAATTTCTACAGCCCAAAGTAAGGTTTTAATGGTAAGCATTCAATCCCCACTTTTTTTTTTGTGATGGGGTCCACTCGAACTTTGAATCTTCCTCATACTTTGGCTCAATCACAAGAAATTTTTAATGTTGGATATTCAATCAACACCATTTCATGTGGTGTGGTCCAAATACTTTCATGATAGGAAAAACAAATTTCATATTGATCTGAAACTTTTGTGACCCCCGAAAGGGTTTTAACGCACATTGCATCCTACCTTGCCATATCCAGCTATCAATGACACAGTGAATGTATTTGGTTTATCCACACTGTCAATCCATTTTTCTAGATCAATTTAGTGGTTGAGCCCAAAATTAAAGCATATCCAAAGCTCAAGTGGACCATACCACAGGAAATAGTGGGAATAATGATTTCCACCATTGAAATCTTCCTATGGCCTACAGTGATTTTTATTTGTCATCCAACCTATTTAATAGATCACAAATACATGGATGAAGGGAAAACTAAAAATATTAACTTGATCCAAAACTTCAGTGGCCTCCCAAAATTTTTCGATGGTAGACGTTCAGTTTATACTATTTCTTATGATGTGGTCCACTTCAGATTTTTGTAGGCTTCATTTTTGAGCTTATGTAATAAAATTATATGTTAAAATGGATGGATGGAGTGGATAAAATAAAAAAAATCATGGTGGGCCCCACAGAATTTACTTAGTACGCTTGGGAACGGATTAGCTACTCCACCTGACACCAGCCAATGGCCGGCGGTCGGTGCTTTATAGCCCCCACTATGATGTATGTGTTTCAACCATGCCAACCATATATTTTTACAGATAATTTTATAATATGAGACCAAAAATGAGATATATCCAAATCTCAAGTGGACCACATTACAGGAAACAGTGTTGAATGAGCGTCGACCATTAAAAACATTTTCATAGCTGTAAAAGTTTTGGATCAAGCTGATTTTTATTTTTTCCCATCATCTGGTCCTGTATGACCAAATCAACAAATTGGATGTCAAATAAATAGTACAGTGGGCCTTAGGGGGACTTTAATGGTGGATATCCAATCACTATTGTTCTCATGTGGTGTGGACCACCTGAGATTTGTATCCCTCTAATTTTTGGGATAAAGCTCTAAAATGATCTTTAAAAATGGATGAATGGAATGGATGAAACACATACATCATGGTAGGGCCCACAGAGCACCATCCATGGCATGCCCAAAATTGGGTGCTCGCTCAAAACAGAGCCGCGCCCAATCTCCCCCATTCCTCTCACTCGCCGCGCACCCTCCCTTGCCCTCTCTCTCTCTCTCTCTCTCTCTCTCTCTCTCTCTCTCTCTCTCTCTCTCTCTCTCACACACACACACACACACACACCCCTACCCTCTTCCCTCTCTCGTCACCCTCCCTTTGTGTCACGCCCCAAACTCGGAAACCGGGCTCACGAAATTCCAGATCGCCGAATCCGGCACCGACAGCCTCCGTAGAACCCCATTCTCGGCTCCTAGCTCCCATTCGCCAGGTTCCGATCCTGGGATGCTACGAGGAGGATTTTAAATATCAGTTTGATTCGTAATAAGCATAACCAAAGGCATAACCCACCAACAACAACCAAGCACTCCATTACATTTTCACTATGATCAAAAATTTTTACAAGTACAATGAGCATAAAGGGAAATACAATGGTAAATAACAGAAAACTCCAAAATGATCAGCGACGCGCTCCTGCCTCAACGCTGCTGTAGTCCAACGTCACCTGCACGCAACGGTCGTGCATAAGCTTACAGAAAGCTTAGAGGGTGGTGAAAGTGTGTGCGCAAGGTAGTAATATGAATGCAATGTCAGAGTAATGCGGAATATGCAGATGGAACCAAAACGTCATGAGCCGTACCAAGGCTATGCAATACAAGACATGAATGGTATCGGCCATCCCAAGGCCATGCAATGTACAATGCAACTCAAACATACAGATCCTCATCAATGTCCACATATCAGTACAGCTCAGAGTATGGAATATCACCGGGGTCTAGTACACTCTAAACCAGATTGCCGCCACATCGCGCGCAATAAGGTAAGTGGAAGAGACCTCACTATCCGTCTGCCAATATCGGGCGCGACTCGTCGATAGCGGACCCATTCCTCGAGCTGGTCAAACTCAGCCTAGCATTGCCCCCTACACTCGGGCGGGTAAGGCCGCACCCCCTTCCAACCGACCACGACACAGTGGAGAGCGTAACCGTCTGGTGATCGGCACTCAACGCTCATCTACCCACTCGGTCTAGACGTTGGAGCAACCTCTTGGTACCATAAGGGTTTAGGGACTTTCACCCAGGGATATCTATAGTACCCCATGTAGAACAAGATTTCCGGTATCCAATCCTGCCAACCACGATGCGTCTGTGGAGGCTACAGCCCTGATGTCGCTAGGGCATACAACAACCATATCACACAAATGCGGGATGCATGAATCACGCTATCCAGTCATGCAACCAATCCTGCGCATACCGTGCGCTCATGTAGGGCAACACCGCCTAACCGGGAGCCCATAAACAACCTGCCCAAAGGCATATGCCATGATCAGTCAATCCTCATATCAAGCATGCATATGATGCGTATGATCATGGGTCATGAAACTATACTAAACATGTTATAATAAAATGCATTATCTTACAATGCAGATGAGCCTGAACGGCCTAAATACGATAAACATGGTCCAGTAATGGGCCCTAAGGAGAGTCGTAATGTGGACATCCAACCATCATTACACTCGCAATGTGGACGTCAAACCAGCATTGCTTCCCAGGCACAATCTTCTTAACGTCGCTACATAACCTGTATTGGGATTACACATTGCAATGGACCGTAGGTTCATCCCATTGGCCTTACACATGTATCAAATGGGCCATATCTTATGGGCCTTTTATTCATTAGATGGGCCATATAAATGGGCCACACCAATGGGTCTTATGTGCATTGCAATGGGTCAAAACCCGAGAGCCTTGGATGACATCAAATGCTTAGTCTCATGGGTCTTATGTAAGACCAATGGGCCACACCAATTGGTCCCTATATGTAGATCAAGTGGGCCTCAACCCATAGACCTAAACATGGGTTCAAACGGGCCTAACCCCTAGGTCTTATGGTTCATTAAATGGCCTAAATCTGTAGGCCTTGAATACATATCAAAGTGGGCCTAACCCCTAGGCCTTACATATATCAAATGTCCTCCTTCCATGGATTTTTAAGAATGCAACAATGGGTCCAATTTCATGGGCCTTGAAGTATATCAAATGGCCTAGTCCCATGGATTTAGAACATATCAAATGGGCCTAAGTTCTTAGGCCTAGAATGAAACCAATGGGCCTAGCCCATAAGAATTTTATAACCCAAATGGGCCTAGCCCATAGTCCTTTTGAAATTCGAATGGCCTAGCCCATAGGCGTTATATGAACCAGATGGGTCTAAATCCCTAGGCCTCATATTTAATTCAAATGGGCCTAGACACATGGCCTTGGGACATATCAAGTGGGCCCAAGTTCTTGGGCCTTAAACGAATCAAATGGGCCTAGCCCATAAGTATTTCATAATTTAAATGGGACTAGCCCATAGGCCTTTTTCACATTCAATGGGCCTAACCCATAGGTAGGTGGCCCACCCAATCTACACCCATGCCTACTGATGATCTTACCAAGTGGATGGGCGGTTTGGATTCATCACATGAACAAGGTGGGTCCCAAAAGAGATGGACAGTGGGGATATAACACTTACAACCTAAGGGCCCCACCGTCCGTGGACGGTGGAGGCAGTCCATGAGCAAGGAGGGTGAGCCACCGTCTGCCGGGACGGTGGACTACCACATATACAACAAAGTGGGTCCCATGTGGGGCCCACCCAAGGATGTTTAATCGCCATCCGACCTGTTCATAAGGTCGCCCGGACCTGGATGAAGGGGAAACATAAATTTCAGCTTGACCCAAAACTTCCATGGGCCCCAGAAAATTTTCAACGGTAGAATTCAATTCAAACTGTTTGCATGGTGTGGGCCACCTGAGTTTTTGGATCTGACTCATCCTTGGAGGGGGGCCCACCACTGGGGTGGCCCACCTCATAAATAGGTCAGATGACAAATAAACATTATGGTGGGGCCCACACGCAGGGCCGTGGGCCCCCTTACGTCCGTCCGTCCAGGTGCGCAGGCAGCGCCTGCTGCCTTCAAAGGTGGCAGCGCTGCTGCCCCTTTACTTTTTTTTTTTTTTTTTTTTTTGTGTGTTTAAAAAAAACACAGGTGGGGTCCGCTGATGAGGGATCCGCTCCGCCCACTTGATCCTAGGCCCCAAACAGGCCACACAAACCTCATCTCTAGAACTGATTTGGAGTGTAGAAACGACAAAATGGGTATTAGCAGACTTAGAAGTGTAAAAGTGTCATTGTCTCTGGTACGGCCCGCCTGATCATTGGATTGAGATCATTCCTTGGCTCAACGCCTAAAATATCTCAGGAAAAGTGGTGGATGGCGTGGATTTAGCATAAACATCAGGGTGGGGCCTATGCAAGTGGGCCACCAAAAAGGCCCCTTTCCTTTTTTGTTTTGGCTGAAACGTCCAGCGTCTCTGACGCTGGACGGTTATTTTATTTTATTTTTTTTTTTTTTCTTTTCTTCTCTCTTCTTTCTTTTGTAGTGGACCTTGATGAAGTGGGCCACCACAGCTAGGTGTGCAACGCATATGGTGGGCCCCACTTGAATAGATCAAAAGTATATAATGCCAAGGTGGGATCCATTCAAGTGGGCCACACAATCCTTTTGCACAAAAATAAAATAAAATAGAATAAAATAAAATAAAATAAATAAAAGAGAGAGAGTTATGGAGAGTGGGACACGGCTTGTGATGGAGGGTCCCCGTCATTATGGGCCCTCCCTTGCAATGAAACATACAATAAATGGATTCCTTTGATCATGGGACCATCAAAATTATAAATCAACGGTGGAGATCCATTCTCCACCGTTATGGACGGTCTAGATGACCTTTTTGCAATGAAAATAACCATCATGATGGGGTCCATGGAGAATGGCCCCATCATGGAACGATCATGATGATCCAAGTGGTCCATCGGCCACAAATAAGGGTCCCAAGTGAGATCCACACCATGGATCGGTGAGTCTCACTTGGTCCACCATAAAAACAATAAAAACTACCCTATAGAAGCACCCACCGTCCGATCTTCTCGCTCCTAGGGGTTCCTTGGCACCTTGGCTTCAACTTCAACGGTTAGGATGAAGAATGGAGGGTTGAGATGGGAGATTTTGGGGTAGGAAGGTGGGCCACTTAGAGCTTAGAAGGGTTGGAGATTTCCATACGTATGGGACTCTTGGATCTCCTTTGTTGCTTTGAAATTTTGGAATGAGAAAGAGAGAAAGAGAGAGAGTGATGTAAAGGGAGAGAGAGAGAGTGATGGATGGATGGGTGAGTGATGGTGGTGTAAGAGAAATTTGACTTTTGTGGCTTTTTGTGTAAGAAAGGTATGGGTTGAGAAGACTTTGTTGGCTTTTGTGTAAGAGAGGTATGGGTTTGGGAGACTTTTGTGGTTGCTTGGAAAAAAGGGATGGAAGTGATGTGTACTTGACATGTGATGGCTTGATGGGTGATTGATTGATGGGATTGATGTGATTGATGTGACACATCGTTGAGATTCCCTTGGTTTTCGCAACGCGCGGCGTTTTCTCGCACCGAACGTTGGCTCATATCTCTTGATCCGGGTATCGCCTTGGCGCGTGAGTCGCGGTATCGGAACCGCGGCGACGGTGCGGTCGCTAAGGTATTGGTTTCGGGTTGAGTCGACTCGGGTTGTCGGCACATGAATCCAGGTCGCGCGTCGATATCGGTTAAGGGTCGAAAGTTGCCGGAATTCGACCGGTACGACCGCGGAAGTGTACGGAAAGGTACGGACCAAGATACGGGTCTTACACTTTGCCCTCTCTCTCTCTCTCTCTCTCTCTCTCTCTCTCTCTCTCACCTCAGACATAGTTTTCAGAGCTTGAGTGGAGGATTTCCACAGGTGACAGCCATGGATGATGGCGAGGAGTTCCACATCCGTCACGAGATCGAGCGAAGTTCACTCCATGTATGATAATAGAATCCCCAATATGATTCCAGATTGAAATCCCAATCTGGCAACTGGATTTGGGGTTCGAATTCAAAATTCCTAATTGACTGATTCGAATCCAAAAGAAAGTTCCCTAATTTAAACTAGATTATGGGGTAATATGATTGGAATCCCCAATATGGGACTTGGGATTCGAAATCCCTAATTTCTGATTTGGGGTTTCAAATCAGAAAACCCTAATTGCTGGATTTGGGATTCAAAATCCCTAATTTCTGATTTGGGGATTCAAATCAGAAAACCCTAATTGCTAGATTTGAGATTTGAAATCCCTAATCAGCCTGTATGGGATTTGAAAATCCCTAATTAATGGATTTGAGGATTCCAAATTGAAAATCCCTGATTTTCTGATTTGGGGATTCACATCTGAAAAACTTAATTTCCAGATTTGAGGATTTAAAAACTTAGTCTCTCTCTCTCTCTCTCTCTCTCTCTCTCTCTCTCTCTCTGAAATTGTTGTGTTTGGATGCGCCATCCTTCAATCCCTAAGAATGGAAACTCATTTTCATTGACCAGTAAAGTTGCTCTGATGGACCCCAACATTGATGACAGATGCCCTATAAATCTACCAAATTAGATCTCTATGCTCTGACGTCTCTTGTGAAGTTTCATATGAAGTTTCTGTTTTCCTGATTTTCTTTGGGTGGTTTTAGCATTAAATGATAGTTTGAATTTTTTGTTGTTTTCTATTTTCTTTTCAAAATTTCTGTTTAGGTGATCTTTTCGTTGCATTTTCTGATGTGGGTTTTTATTTTAAAGATATTTGGGTTTTTCTTTCTTTTCTTTTTTATTTTGTAAATTTTGTGAGTATTATTTTATTTTTATTTTTTTTGCTGAGGTGGGTTTTTGTTCTTGGGTAATTTTAATTTGAAGTTATTTTTTTTCTTTTAAAAATAAATTTTAGCATGGATTTATCTTCGGATTCCTTTTCCGAGGTGGGTATTTGTTTTTGGATTGTTTTTAGCATTAGATTTTGATGGTAGTTTTAGCTGAGAGCTTCGAATTTACTGTTGTTATCAACTGGGGCAACTTTCATGCAGTTTTTTCTGATTTTTTATTGTTTCTGTATGAATTGGGAGCTTTGAATTTTACTACTTCTGTAATGAAGATTGAGAGAGAGAGAGAGAGAGAGAGAGAGAGAGAGAGAGTTTTCTTTCTTTCTTTTTTTTTGGGTTTGTGGTGGAAATTGAGAAATCGGTTTGTTAAGAGAAGATTTGTGAAGAGAAAAGCTGAACTTTTCTATTAGTAAAAAATAGAAATGTCTCTGGGCCTGTAGTTTGGAAAGAGGAGCAGTGGAGTTATGTTGAGAGAAGATTCATTTGTTCCTGGCTTCATACTTGGGGAAGTTATTATTGAAGGGGGACAAAGTACCTATCATAGTGTAGGTTGTGTTTGATCATTTGTGTCCGTGGAGGTTTGCTTCTTATATTTCTGATATACATTGATACACCACACTCTTACAACTTAAGCTTTTGGAGTGAATGGTTGTTTGACATGGTATTAAAGCGGAAGGTCCTATGTTCGAATCTCGAGAGTAGCAAATATGCCTTGCTAATATATTATTCTCCCGCGGGGGGTCAGGAAAATCAGGTCCGGCCCAAGGACCGGGAAATTAAGCCCGGCTTATTTATGGTGTGAGTGTCCCTCCACCTTTGTCAATATGTTCCCGTGCAGAGTTCCCACCGCGCACGTGCAGGGGGGTGTTGAAGTGATAAAAGTCCCTTAATATACATTGATACACCACACTCTTAGAGCTTGAGCTTTTGGAGTGAATGGTTGTTTGACAGTGGGAGCTTCGTGCTCATGCATTTCAAAGGATACAAATGATGTGGCTAGTAGCATTGTTGGTGATGGAGATGAAAAGGCCACTCACTTTTGGCCAGTTGGTGTTTCTTTCTTAATGTTTTTGCATTTTAGTTGGAGTTATTGCCTTTAAAGAAAAAAGCAAAGAAAGCAGGATGCTAACTGTCTGTTTGGTGGAAATCTAGTGGATCTACAAACACAAAGGCGGTAATGGTCGAAATTTGACAAACAAATGTCAATAATCAGAGGTTGACATTGTGACCAATGTACATGTGTCCAATATTTGACTTTTATTATTATTATTTATAATGGGTACTATTCGGTTGTTTTGAATTTGAGGTACATGCCACTTGGGCACTAGGGTAAACCCCAAGGCTGTAGTTTTGGTGCATCAAGTAAAACCTGTTCATTCCCCGCGAAAGGATTTGAGAAGATAAGATGGCATCTTGGTCATAAAAACAAAGGTTTTCTTGACTGATTGACAATGTGAACAAAAGAAAACACTTCTCAAAACAAGTTGTATCCTTAATTGAGGCACATGTAGGTGTATTGGTTTGATTACAGGACATTGAAGGGCCCATCAGAAAGTTTCCTTTGACCATTTACATTGAGATGGTTCATCCTTTGTTGCCTTCATTTTTTTGGAGTCTTATGTTTGCTTTGAGGCCTTACTATATGTTTTGACCAAATGAAATGGTATGTAAGAGCTTTGCCTACATTATTTCTAACATTCCTGACCCCATGATCTCAGTTTTCTAATCTTAAGTGGAACTCATGTCTTTTATTCCATTTGACCAACTTTCGATACTGTTGTTGCCTGGCCCCAATCTTCCAGCAGCATCCTACATTTCCAGACTTCAGATTGTAAACTGTCAACATCGGCATTGTAATTTCTAGCTGCACAATGTTGCTGAGTCTAGATTTCTATTTTTTTTTTTTCCAATCCCTTAGCTTTGCTGCTTTGTTGGATCTCTTTCTTTCTTTTTTCCTAAAGGGCAATGGATTTGATTAAATGCATCACTAAAAAGTAGGAAAGACAAAAAGGGGAGGGGATGTTGAGGAATCGTCAGCAAACATGACTAAAAGAATAAAAACCAAGAGCTCCTTAGCTCTTCCTTATTAAAATTCTTAAAAAAGCAAGTTCCAAAGCCCAAGATATTGTCCTGGATTTCACCAAAAAGAAACCTGATTCCACTGACGAGCATTTATTATTGAATAACTTGTTGCTCTTTTCTTTCCAAATGGATCATATCACTGCCAGAAAGGAAATGTGCCACAGGGTCTCTACCTTATTGCCGTTGATTCCTCTGCACCAAGAAATTTAAAAATCTCAGTCACCATCGGAGCTAACCAAGGAATAAAAAATCATGCCCCAATTATCTACCACACCTTATATGCAAATGGTCAATGAAGCAAAAGATGTTCAATCTACTCTGCTTCCCCCAAGCACAAGGAACAACCATTAACAATAATCATGTTCCTCCTCAGACAATCAATGGTCAGAATCAGATCCCTTATTGCCTTTTTTTATCTCAACATAATCATGTTGGATTTCTTGTGACCCTTCTTACTAGGAATTCAGTTTGCATCTTTTTCATATAAAAATGACTCACTAACTGGAGAAATTATACGATCCTCAACCCAAGGCTTTGTTCTGGATGCTTGGGTTTGCCACTCTGACAAGTGGAGCTCATGGTTCAGTGATCAATACCATCAGTCAGCTGGCCCCATTGTGGCTGGACTCCTTCCAATAAAAGATGCAAACTTAACCCTTCATTTTACTAATAGAAAAGCTAAACTTCTCTATTTTTTTTCATCAGTCCGAAGCATTTTTAGTATGTTTTCGTCGTGGAGAATTGATAGATTTCTTTGTGGGCTTGGGGTTTCAGTGATCTGCTATTGATGTTAGGATTTGCTTCGATTCAGGATGTGGTTGAGTGGCCAGTTATTGGTGTTAATTCTTATTAATTTTGGGATTTTGATGGTGTCGACGTTGCCCAAAGATGAGAGTAATAAAGGGAGCATGTGATTCTTAGACCAGAAGCTTGATCAGCCCATCGATGAGGAGGCTGGGAGGCTGAGGAACATGTATAGGGAAAAGGTGAGATGTTTGGTTTTGATTTTTTGAGAAGATTCTTATTCCATCTTTTGTCGAGTCCAGATGATATCAGATTCCATGTTTTGTTATGTAAAGTTTCATATGAAGTTTTTGTTTTCCACATGTACAAACAGGGAAAGGGGCTATTTTAGAGAATGCAAATACCATTATAGCTCATCTTATTGGATCGGTTTCCTACCCTCACATGATGGTAATATCTCGTGCCATACATTCATTTCCTTGGTTAGTTTATTACTTTCCCACCTAACCAATTATATTTCTTTACTTCATTTCTTACCACTAGTAACTGATGCCTTCTTATAAATTTTGTATTTTTTATAAATCAGAACTGTAGGTGTGCATATCCTTTATCTTTCTTGTATGTAGTTACATGTCGAATTTCTTCGCTCTTTGCTTCTCAATCCCACAGATATTAATAAAGTAAAAGAAAGATAATTCATCCTTCTCTTCCTCTGGCCATGTCATAGGTTTTTGAATTCATGGAAAGAAATGTTCTTTATCATTAAGGCTGCTTTCATCGCGTTTGATGCAAAAATCATCGCCAATTTCACAGAAAGACAAATAGCATCAGTGGCCACAGATTACAACCTGGATTTAAACAAGGTTCGAGGTGCCATCAACAGTACTAAAAGAATCCTCCAGGTCAGATTATTGATTGGACCTGATTGTATTTAAATAATCTTGATAATCCATTTTATTTAAATGAGCAGACACGGATGTGCATTGGAGCTATCTGGAGTTGAGCGGGGGTCCCTAGAAGGTGGGAACTGTTGTTATGACCATGATAAAGCTGTCCATTTCCTATGGACAGCATTGGAGGGGCCTAGCCATTTGGACAGTCCATGTTTATGTATTTGCTTGAAATTAATGGAGCAGACCCGGATGTGCGTCGGAGCTATCCGAATGAGTGAGGGTCCCTAAAAGGTGAGAACCGCTGTTATGACCATGATGAAGCTGTCCATTTCCTATGGACAACATTGGAGGGGTCGGCCATTCAGAGGGACCAGTGTATGTATTTACTCGAAATTAATGGAGCAGACCCGGATGTGCGTCGGAGCTATCTGGATGAGCAGGGGTCCCTAGAAGGTGAAAACCTCTGTTATGACTATGATGAAATTGTCCATTTCCTATGGACAGCATTAGAGGAGCCTGGCCATTTGGACAGACAGTGTTTATATCTGTATTTACAAGGATCACACCCTTAATCTAAACTACACCCTAAACCTATAACCTAAACTTATTCTCAATTACCTAAACTTATAACCTATAACCTAACCTAAACCTATAACCCAAACCTATTCTCAAATCCCAAAAGCTATACTTAAAACCTAAACCTTAACCTTAACCTTAACCTATAACCTAAACATATACTTATAGCCTTAACCTAAACCTATTCTCAAATCTTAAAACCTATACTTATAACCTAAACCTTGACCTATAACATAAACCTATACTTATAACCTTAACCTAAACCTATTCTCAAATCTCAAAACCTATACTAATATGTAAACCTAAACTTAAACTAAACCTATAACCTATACTTACAACCTTAACCTAAACTTATAATCTTAACCTAAACCTAAAACCTAAACCTTAACCTATAACTAAAAACCAAAAACCTAAACCTTAACCTATAACCTAAAACCTAAATGTATTCTCAAATCCCTAAACCAAAACCTACACCTAATCCTAATCTCAACTCCCTAACCTAAACCTAAACCTAAACTTGAAAACCCAAACATAAACCCGATCCTGAACCCGAACCTGATTTCCTAAACCTTAACCTATTCTCAATTCCTTAAACCTATAGCTTATAACCTAAACCTAAACCTAAACCTATACCTTAACCTAAACCTAAACCTATAACCTTAACCTAAACCAAAACCTATGACCTAAAACCTTAACCTATAACCTAAAACCTAAACTTATAACCTATAATCTAACCTTAACCTCAACCTTAACCTATAACCTAAAACATAAACCTAAACCTAAAACCTAAATGTATTCTCAAGTCCCTAAACCTAAACATACACCTAATCCTAATCTCAACTCCCTAAACTAAACCTAAACATAAACTTGAAAACCCAAACCTAAACCCGAACTCGATTTCCTAAACCTAAACCTTAACCTATTCTCAATTCCTTAAACCTATAGCTTATAACCTAAACCTAAACCTTAACCTAAACCTTAACTTAAACCAAAACCTATGACCTAAAACCTTAACCTATAACCTATAACCTAACCTTAACCTAAACTTAAAACCTATAACCTAAAAGTTAAACCTATACCTAAAACCTAAATGTATTCTCAAATGCCTAAACCTAAACCTACACCTAATCATAATCTCAACCCCTTAACCTAAACCTAAACCTAAACTTGAAAACCCAAACCCGATCCCAAACCTGAACCCGATTTTCTAAACCTAAACCTTAACCTATTCTCAATTCCCTAAACCTATAGCTTATAATCTAAACCTAAACCTTAACCTAAACCTATAACCTATAACCTAAGCTTAAACCTAAAACCTAAATGTATTCTCAAATCCCTAAACTTAAACCTATACCTAATCCTAATCTCAACTCCCTAACCTAAACGTAAACCTAAACTTGAAAACCCAAAATTAAACCCGATCCTAAACCCGAACTCGAATTCCTAAACCCAAACCTTAACCTATTCTCAATTCCCTAAACCTATAGCTTATAACCTAAACCTAAATCTTAACCTAAACATATAAACTTAAACTAAACCAAAACCTATGACCTAAAACCTTAACATATAACCTATAACCTCAACTTATAACCTATAACCTAACCTTAACCTAAACCTAAAACCTAAACCTAAAACCTAAACCTTAACCTATAACCTATAACCTAAACCTAAACCTAAAACCTAAATGTATTGTCAAATCCCTAAACCTAAACCTACACCTAATCCTAATCTCAACTCCCTAATCTAAACCTAAACCTAAACCTAAACTGTAAAACCCAAACCTAAACCCGATCTGGAACCCAAACCCAATTTTTTAAACCTAAACCTTAACATATTATCAATTCCCTAAACCTATAACTTATAACCTAAATCTAAACCTAAAACCTAAATGTATTCTCAAATCCCTAAACCTAAACCTACACCTAATCCTAATCTCAGCTCCCTAACCTAAACCTAAACTAAACTTGAAAACCCAAACCTAAACCCGATCCCAAACCCGAACCCGATTTCCTAAACCTAAACCTTAACCTATTCTCAATTCCCTAAACCTAAACCTATAACCTAACTTAAACCTAAACCTATAACCTAAACATAAGCCTAAAACCTAAACCTAAACCTAAAACCTAAATGTATTGTCAAATCCTTAAACCTAAACCTACACCTAATCTTAATCTTAACTCCCTAACCTAAACTTAAACAAAAACTTAAAAATCAAAACCTAAACCCGATCCCGAACCTGAACCCGATTTCCTAAACCTAAACCTTAACCTATTCTCAATTCCCTAAACCTATAACTTATAACCTAAACCTAAATCTTAACCTAAACCTAAACCTAAACCTAAACCTATTACCTTAACCTAAACCAAAACCTATGACCTAAAATCTTAACCTATAACCTATAACCTAAACTTATAACCTATAACCAAACCTTAACCAAAACTTAAAACCTAATCCTTAACCTATAACCTAAAACCTAAACCTAAACCTAAAATCTAAATGTATTCTCAAATTCCTAAACCTAAACCTACACCTAATCCTAATCTCAACTCCCTAACTTAAACCAAAACCTAAACTTGAAAACCCAAACCTAAACCCGATCCCCAACCTGAACCTGATTTCCTAAACCTAAACCTTAACCTATTCTCAATTCCCTAAACCTATAGCTTATAACCTAAACCTAAACCTAAACCTTAACCTTAACCTTAACCTAAACCTAAACCTATAACCTATAACCTGAACCTAAACTTAAAACCTAAATGTATTTTTAAATTCCTAAACCTATAACCTATACCTAATCCTAATCTCAACTTCCTAACCTAAACTTGAAAACCCAAACCTAAAGCCAATCCCGAACCCGAACCTGATTTCCTAAACCTAAACCTTAACTATTCTCAATTCCCTAAACCTTAACCTATAACCTAACCTAAGCCTAAATCTATAACCTACACTTATAACCTAAACCTAAACCTATAACCTAAACCTAAGCCTAAAACCTAAACCTAAACCTAAAACCTAAATGTATTCTCAAATCCGTAAACTTAAACCTACACCTAATCCTAATCTCAACTCTCTAACCTAAACTCAAACCTAAACTTGAAAACCCAAACCTAAACCCGATCCCGAAATCGAACCCGATTTCCTAAACCTAAACCTTAACCTATTCTCAATTCCCTAAAGCTATAACCTATATACTATAACATATAACCTAAACCTATAACCTTAACCAAAACCTATAACCTATAACCTAAACGTAAAACCTAAAACCTAGGTCTAAACCTATAACCTAAACCTAAAACATAGAACCTAAACTTAAAACCTAACTGTATTCTCAAATCCCTAAACCTATACCTACACCTAATCTTAATCTCAACTCCCTAACCTAAACCTAAACTTGAAAACCCAAACCTAAACCTGATCCCAAACCCGATTGCTATAATAATGTAGCCCAATCACATGCAAACAAACAAGAATGTATCCCTTTTAACACATGCCCCTTTTTACAAAGCTCTAATTTTTGTTGTTATTTCTATTAACTTGAATTGAAACACTTTTTTACATTATTTGCTTGCATTAGTTTTATTTTAATGATCAGTTTTATTTTAAAAAAGTGTGCCCACTATTTTAGAAGAAAAAAAAAAGCGATTGAAGTTTCTGCAATTCTTTATGATTCTGAATTATAATGTTTTTTTGGTTGAATATTTTTTTATTAGATAAAAGATCAAAATGAAAACTATTGCTAATTTTTTTCCTTTTTTTATTTATGATGTTGAACTTATATGTATTTATGCATGGATGAATGTAATGTGGATAAGATTATTTGTATTTAGATGGATATAGTTTATGTTTGGATGAATGTAGTTTATGTTTGGATGGATTTACGTAGTTTGGGTTTTGATGGATGTGAATGTAAATATGATGAAATATATTATATAATAGGTGTATATCAGGAAGAATACGATATTGTAACAGGTGTATATCCATCTCATATTTGAAAATCTCTGACGGCTCTAGGCCGTTTATATTTTTCTAAATATTCAAATATGAGACGGTCGAAGACCGTCCTTTTGAGGTGCATAAGAGACGGCTCATAGTAGTCCTTTTTACGGACGGTCCATGACCGTCCTTTTGAGGCTCATAAGAGATGGTTCATAGCAGTCCTTTTGAAGGATGGTTGATGACCATCCTTTGAGGCTCATAAGAGACGGTTCATAGCAGTCCTTTTGAGGCTCATAAGAGACGGTTCATGACAGTCCTTATTAAGGACGGTCCATGAGAGTCCTTTTATAGACGGTCCATGACCGTCCTTTAAACATCAATAAGAATGATGGTTCCTGACCGTCCTTTAAGTAATACGACACTTCAAAATTTGATGGCCCATGCGACGGTCCATAACCATCCTTTTTAGTCATTTGAGATAGTTTTCAACCATCCTTTTTCATTATTTTGGTACAGTGTGTGGACTTTTAATTGAGATCAAATTCGTTTTGGCACCTATTAGGAGAATTTTCAAGATTGGCCAATTTAAATTTCAATCACTAAGAAAATCATATACCCCTGCTCTATTCGATAACCCTGATATAATAGATGAATTAGATTTAAAGAAAGATCATTAAAAATAAAAAAAATTAGAGAAACTCAATCCAAGTGTGATGTGAAACATGCCCCTCTCATACGCACACTCCCTTTTAAAAGGGGGAGTGCGTTCCCCTCTTCATTCACATACTCACCTCTTAAACGTCTAGGGAGAGAGAGAGAGAGAGAGAGAGAGAGAGAGAGAGAGAGAGAGAGGCCTAGATGTCCATCATCCGCTTCCTTCTCCAAATATCTTATATCTCTTTCTTGCTCAAGCGATGTCATGATTTATGTGGAAGTTTTCCTACATAGATATCTACCTAGGGTTTAGATATAAGGCTAAAGTGAGTGATTCTTTTGAGCTTACATTAATCTAAATTGGGATGATTTATTTTGTTCCCTCACATGCTTTGAATCCTCCTTGTAAATATTTAAATTTACCGTCACCAATTATTTATCCTTTGAGAATAATGGTTAAGATGCAATGTTTTTTTTTATAAGAAACACGTAATTTATTACGAAAAAAGGGAAGATTTATAACCTTTCGGGCTGGCTCCAAACAAAAAAGACCGGAGCCACACCTATCATATACCGACTCTTCCACAACTACATAAAGGACTGAACAAGGGATGGCACCAGAGGCCCTACACACATGGGGCCTCACTGGGCCCAGACTCAAACCGAGAACCGAGAGGAACTGAAAAAAAAAAAAACTACCAAAAGGGACCTAAAAACACAGATTACCCAGGCCTGCCTTATCTAGAGTCAAAAGGCCTCTAACTCTCCTCGGTAATTCAGATGACGAACAATAGAAGGAATTTACACCGCCTTCAGATGCCAGCCTGACAAGAGCATCCGCCACTTCGTTACCTTCCCAAAAAGTATGCCTAAATATGAGATTTAGGTTGCTTTTGAAGCGATGAATTGCCCCCAGTCTATACCAAATACTCCAAGGGCAATGAGACGAAGGAGCAATAGCAGCTTCCACCACGACTTTAAAGTCTGATTCAATGATGATTCTTGAGAACCCCAGCTTGCTACATAAAATGATTCCATCCAGTATAGCCTAGACCTCCGCACTCGTATTCGAAATGAGACCATAGAACCTATGAAAGGCGAATATAACCTTGCCATGGGGGTCTCGAAGCACCCCACCCCCTCCACTCTCTCTCGGATTCCCATGAAAGGAACAATCAACATTGAGATTAACCCAGCCATGAGGCGGCTTATGCTATTTGACAATCTGAGGAGCAACTTCAGGAGGACCCCTTCTGCAATCCAAATTTAAAGCTTGAAAAGAGACCAAGTCCTTAAAGGTCATAGATTTGCTGTCAGGTAGGAACTTTCCAATTTCGCGCAGCCATCTAGACACTTGGGCAATAACCAAGTTGTTTGTCATCTTGATCCCATCAAAATGCGAAGCGTTTTGGCTCAGCCATAACTCCCAGGCGATCAACGCTGGAGCCAGGCCCATAAGCTTCTTGAGCCGAGAGGAAGAAGAGGCCCTTGAAATCCAAAAAAGAATCTTCTGCTTGATGGTCTAGTCGTGGATGAGGGGAACATCAAACAGCCTATGAAAGTGGGCCCAAACCTCTAAAGCTACGATCCCATAACAGAAAAGATGTTTCAAGATCTCCACTGTATGGGAAGGGGGTGAGCTGATGCTCTGCTGGGGGCCATCAGGAGGCTGAATAATGGGATGATTGTTCATTAACGGTTGGATAGGAGTGGTCGGATCGTCTGTGATTGGGGAGTCCTGGACGTCCCAGCTAGGCACCACAGCTACATTGGGAAGAGCAGGCGAGAGGTCAGCAATGTCTGTGGATCGAACGAGAGACTACAGAGCATGGTGAGACATCCCTTTAAGACTAGGAAGGCCCAAGGGCCCGGGCTGGATGATTGACTGCTACGAGAGGCTTTGATATTTGGAAGAGCAGGACCCCAGCTGATTACCATTACCAACTATGCCACTGGCGATCACAGGATCATAATTCCTAGAGCAGCATTCGCACCAAAAAGCTTGGCTGATGCCTGATTTCTGCACTACTGAATCAACTAGAACAAGGGCATGCATTATCTTCCAAAGGAAGATACCGATCTTTGGGGGGAGCATACCATTCCAAGCCCACTTCGACCAAGGGTCCCTTTCCCGCTGCTGTCAAATGCCGTGCTGGAAAGAATTTACGAAGAATCTACCTGATGAGGTCAAGTCCCACGCTAGCACATCTTCCCTGGTAGACAGGGAAACTGGATTATCCTTGATAGGCTGAATGATGGATTTGGGGAGAATTTCCTGGATGAGGTGCCATACGGAGCTGCCAGCTTGAACAAATAAATCTTTAACCATTACTTCCCGTAAAAGAGGAGGAATATGGCCCATCACTGTCGACGCAAGGAAACCCTCTCCTGACCAATTATGATACCAGAAGTTTAATCTCCCTTCTCCAATGAACCATATGGAGTGGGAAATCACAAAAGGAAGAGAATTGGAGATGTCCTTCCGGACTGTCGTGTAAACTGTTGATTTCCTTCTAGAGGAGTGTATGAGTTGCTTATTATATTTTGTCGCCATAAGTCTCGCCTAGAGGGACCTCCCTTCAAGGAAACTTCTGCCTATATTGATCTCGCATGTTTTCATCATATTGATCGTGCTTGTGATACCAAGCCCTCCCTCGGATGTAGGAAAGCAAATCTTCACCCAAAAACCCTAATGTTTCTTCTTTTTACCTTTTGTGCTCCCCCAAAAGAAGTTGGCAAAACCATATTCAAGAAATCTGCAAGTGGCTTTGGGGATGTTGATCGCTGACAGAATATGAATTGGGATGCTAGATAAGACATGCTTGATTAGGGTCAATCTTCCAGTAGGTTTGAGAAAAGAAGCTTTCCAACCCTTAATTTATCCAAGGACCTTCTAAACAAGCGGCACCAAAAGAGAGGCCCGAACTTTTTCCTTAGACAGAGGAATACCAAAGTAGGTGCAAGGGAGAGTAGCCTGATTGAATCCTGTGATTGTTTTAATTCTTCGAGCTTTAGTAGATGACACATTCTTAGAGAGAATAAATGAAGTTTTACTTGCATTCACGTTCTGGCCTGATGCCCCTTCATAGTCCCTGATGAAAGAAAGCAAGGAACAGATTGTTGCTAGCCTGGTATTTAAGAACAAAATCGCATCATCTGCAAAAAATAAATGAGTTAGCATGAGACAATTCTGGGGAAGTTTGAATGGCTGGCAAGTGCCATATAGGAACAGGTTGCGGATACTCCGACTCAAGACTTCAGCTATCAGGATGAACAAAGAAGGAGAGAGCGGGTCCCCTTGCCGTAAGCCTCTGGATGAGGGGAAGAATCCAAAAGCCCTACCATTTATAAGGACCGAGAACCAGCTACCTATCCAACAACACCGGGCTTGTTGTATCCACCCTTGGTGAAAACCGAATTTCTGAAGAACTTGGGTTAGGAAAGGCCATTCCACTCGATCATAAGCTTTTTCCATATCTACTTTCAGGATCATGTTCCCTCCAAACATTTTACGATCCAGATTGTGGATCATTTCCCTCGAGATAGAAATGTTTTCTGTAATTTATCTACCTTTAACAAAAGCCCTTATTCTTCTGAGATGATGGAAGGAAGGATGAGGGCAAGTCTAGACTCGATGGTCTTGGAAAAGATCTTCAAGATGCTATGACACTGGCTAATGGGTCGATAGTCCGCAATGGTTTCAGGGTCAACCTTCTTAGGGATGAGGCAGATGTTGGTGCACTAGAATGTTCTTAGCATGGGGCCTCCCACAAAAAATCCTTAGCTGCTTCAAAAATATCACTACCAACAATGTCCCAACAAGAAGAGAGAAAAGCCCCACCAAAACCATCTAGCCCAGGAGCACTATCGACCGAGATGGATAACGCCACAGCCTTCACCTCTTCAGGCGTGACCGGCCTCATCAAATCCAGGTTCATCTGCTCCGTAACCATCATTGGAATACAAGATAAAATAGCCCCGTTCGCTGCCCTATCTTGAGACATGAGGAGGACCCTAAAATAGTCATCCGTCGCCTTACCTATGTCCTCACTTGTAGTCAGGGTCTCTCCTGCTGAAGTTATGATTTTATAAATCACCTATTTTCTGTGCTTCTCCTTAACCAACCCATGAAAAAAATTTATATCCCTGTCCCCTTCTTAAAGCCATCTTATTCTGAATTTTTGCTTCCAAAATAATTCAAGCTGAAATTCGGCCAACTTGTGATTTTCCTGAGCTACTTGCAGCTTGCTCAGATTGGCGGTGGAGTTGGAGTAAATAAGGTCAATTTCAGCAGTTGCTATCTTATCCTCCGCCTTTTGCACATTGTTGTGGACGTCCCTAAAAACAGTCTTATTCCAATCTTTAAGGGCCTTTTTAGCTGCTTCATCTTGATGTACAGTTTGAACAAAATCAACGTGTGTGGCCCACATTCGTTGAAAACGGAAGGATCGAGGAAAATCAACACTGTTATCCTTGAAGCTAAAAAGGATCGAGGTATGGCCCGAGAAGGAACGAGTAAGGTTATTGATGGTGAAATTCAGAAACGAGCTAATCCAAGAAGCATTAACTAGCATCCGATCGAGCCTTGCCCATCTGCGGCTCCTGCTAGACCTGTTGTTGCACCAAGTGAACATTGATCCAGTAAATCCTGCATCGATGAGACTGGAACCGTTAATGGCTTCAATGAAATTGTGCATCAATTCCATGAAAGATGGGACGGCCCCCAATCGCTCTTCAATGAGCACAATAGAGTTAAAATCCACACAAACCAGCCAGGGTCCTGGTAGAATGGAGGAAATCCTCCTTAATTCATCCCAAAGGACCTTCCTGCGGTCCTTGTTGCAGCTAGCATAAACAATAGAAATCATAATAGGGGTTAAAGAGTCTTTGGTTACCAGACAGGAAACGCATTGCCTTGATGCTGACACAACTTGAATTTGGATGTCCTGTTTGGCCAGCATCCAAATGTGTCCCTCAGTAGCTTCCTCCATGAAGTGGGACCGAAATCCTAGCTTAGCAGCCACGACACCCCTCTTGGTCTCTCTAATCATCGATTCTTGAAGCAGCAAAATTGAAACTTGGAACTTCTTCAGTAACTACCTTAGGTGATGGGTAGTTTGCGTATTTCCTACCCCTCGCACGTTCCAGGAGAGGATGTTAAACATCGGACACCCATCCTATTCTCTCGGACCTTTTATGGATGCTGTAAATTCTTTGGCTTTGCTTTTTAAAGAGAGCACCTGTCAATCTACCTAACAGTCTACTTGTCTTGGAGGGTGGCATTGTTGATGTAATGATGGCCTTTCCTACCTCTCTTTTGGAATCAGAACCTTCTGACTCAGTAATTCCCCCCTCTGTAGCAATATCTACCCATAGCGATATGCCATTTTCATCATTAATAGTCGCATATTGGGCCAAGAGATCATCATTGCAAGGAGTGATTGCATTGTTTCTATTTAACTGCCCTGTGAGCGACCCCTCAACTTCAAGAGCCCTATTTTCCTGAGGGAAATAGTCAATGATCCTTGCTTCTGCTGTACCGCACATCTCCTCAGCGCGATTATCCCTGGTTCCAAGAATTTGTACCTCCTCGATGGAATGTTCTTGTATAGCTTTCCTTACCAGATTGAAAGGTTGTGGATGTTGCATCACCGGGCCTTCTTTAAACAGGAGCTACACCCTGGAAAGCCAACCTTCCCAGTCCGCCAACACATTGTTATCACTAGGGATACTGGGAATATTATGCAAGGCAAGGGCTGGGCATGGAGGGGTGGAAGGCATGGGAAATGGAAGGAACGGATTTGTTGGCGACTGGGGATGTTCAGGAGGGGTCGACATGTACTGAATGGTAGGGCAGGAGGTGGGATGAGGTTGGATTACTGAGTGGGTTCGAAGGGGGCAACAGTGGACTGAAGTTGTTAAGGAGGAGCAACAGTCACCATAGACTTGGGGGGGGGGGGGGTTGAGGGTTGGGTAGGTTGATTTGAAAAGCAAGAGGGAATTGAGATGATATGATTTGCACTCCTTGCTGGTTTAGGGAAGGAGCTGGACTGGGCCTATTTCTGAGAGATCTAGGCAAAAGTCTAGCAACAAGAGAAGTTCTGGGAATGGTAGATTGGCTCTCTACCCCATCCTGGGAGTTAATGTGAGGGTGCACGACTCCATTAGTAGGAGGTTTCACCTTGAGATTCGTTGCCGCAATCAGCAGCCCTTTTTGATTAGGTTAAGTCTGTTCATCTGTCGGTGAGCCAAAGATCGAACACCCTGTGGGCATTCCACCCTATGCTCAACCTGGCAAGAATCCTTAAAGCGAATCATCTCTCCATTCACCATGTCATTCTCGGGTTGTATCCTAAATGATCTGATCACCCATTGTTTGGTCCCCTCTGGCCTAGGGGCCCTGTTCGACTCTGTCTTACCGTTTACCAAAGGTGGAGCTACTATTTATATCACAATCATGTAGGGCCTGCCTTCCACTATCAGATTTAACAATTTATACGATTTAAAATCATGTAGAGGAGAGATTCGTGCTCTAGCATACCATCTGTTCTCTCCATTCATCGTTGAGAGATCTATCTCCAAAACGTCCCCCGCTTGCTCAGCCACCTGACCGATTATCTGTTCGCACCAAGCCTGTAATAGGATACCTTCGATACGAATCCAAAGCCCTCTTACTGGGGCCTTTATCGCAGGTCCTCACAAACAAACATTGAGCAAACCAAGCTTATGGTGGAGGGTTTTGTCACAAGAAAAGGGTAGCACTGCTTCCCTGGAGAAAAACTGTAAGGAAAACTGATTCGGATATGGTAAAAAACTCTACCTGAGTGGATCTAAAATTGGACGCAAGAAAGCCATCTCGAAGTTTCTGGATGGTGATTGCTGAGCCGGATGCATCGCCCACCACCGAATGGGCAAGGTCTGCCCTGCCCTTATCTGAAATCCACTTGGGCACGATAATGCTTTGTGGGATGAGTTTTTTTTTTTTTTTTTTTTTTTTGGGGGGGGGGGGGGTAAGGAGGTTATCTCAGCAAATGTTTTCCCCTGTATTCCAGAACTGCTACCTCTGATTGATGTGGCCCCTTTTTTTTGTTCCGTCTGAGCTCTGGGGAGGATGAGCCCATTAAGGTTACACATAAGATTAACCAGGTTAAGAACTGGGGCCCTGAGAGTGGGATTTGTCCTCTTTGGTTGTTGAGCTCTGTTTACCTAGCAATGGTGTGCTAAGCTGACCTGCATCCTTCGACGAGCCAAGAATCGGCCATTAAGGAGCTCCGTCGCCTGCATCGCATCCCCCCTCTTTTTAAAAAACACGAAGTCAAATCCCTTACTTCTACCAGTCGTTGGGAATGTGGGATGTATACATCTTCCAAACCACTGAACTGCTCAAATCTCATTTTCAAATCGTCAATGGAGACCAAGAATGCGAGATTTGCTATGAACAATCAAGCCGCTTCCTTTGAGGCGCCCTTTCGCCTCACCTCATGCCAATCAATGGCAAGTCCAAATCGGCCTTCAGAAATTGCCTTCTGCTCTCTACAAACCCAGAGTTCTACTTCGTTTACTTCGCTGGGGTGTGATATTAATTATATGTGACTTTTTTGAATTTATGTGAAGGTTTTCCTTTAAGCTTACCTTGATTTAAGTTGATACATTTATTCTACCTTTTATATGCCCTGTTATCATACTATTATAATTCTCTTCTTATAATGCTTTTATTTATCATCAATGAGTATTTACCCATTAGGGCTTGTTTGGATTCGCGTATAGTATTGTATTGTATTGTATTTGGGCACTATTCATGTATACATTGGATGGTTTTCAGAATACGTCCAAATCAATCATATACTAATCAATGTTTGGATTGGAGGTATTGTTTGGCATAGTATACAATACGTTATATAGATCATTGTTTGGATAGGACGTATTATGTCTACGTGTTGTACAATCTTAATTGGGTCGGGTGACCTGTTTGACATATGGAACTTTTTGATTTCTAGCCCAGATGATTTTCACGTTGAAATGTACCAAATAAACAGTCCCGATCTTACACTACATAGGTACTAAATATCTTGTAATCGTACAAATTTCAAACTTTCATCCACTACCGAATACAGCGCAATGAATACGAAGTATTGACTGCAAGCTTGTATTCTGACAACACTATACCGCGCTTTCAATTTTTTAGAAACGGTATGAAATCGTGTGCATAGGATACGATGTTTGTACGCTCCTATCCCAACGCTGAATAATGAAAATATTTGAGAATATTTAGTTATAATACAATACAACGCACTCTTATAAGCGAATCCAAACAGGCCCTTAAGGAATGATGGTTAAGGATGGATTTTAATTATGAGTGATCTTTATAAATTTATGTGAGGTGATGGATACGAGCCTTGCCCTTGCCTTTAATAACTTTGTTGAGTTTGCCCTTGCTACTCTCCTTTTATTGAGTTGTACATTGTCACTATTCTCTTTGTTGAGTTGGCCATTGGCACTTTTCTCTTTGTTAAGTTAGTCATTGCTACTCTCCTCTTTGTTGAGTTGACCATTGTCACTCTCCTCTTTATTAAGTTAGCCATTACTTCTCTCCTCTTTATTTCGTTAGTCCTGTATTATTTACCTTTATGGCTTGAGCATGTGTCTTGGTATTCCAAAACTCCCATAATTTGAATTATCTCTCTATTAATTACAAGTGATGTGTTAAAGGTATTACAACTAGTGATTCAAATAATTATTGTAGACGTAACGCGTTATAGGTAGCGACCCTCTTGGTCGACATGTAATTCCATGGGTTGGTTAGCGTGGTGTACAATCGATATAAGTAAATCACCATACGTGTTACATCACCTTAAGATGTTAACATAAATCCATGTTAACATTGGATACACCAACGAATCTCCGTAGTTATGTGATGAAGGGCAAGTTAGGTTTTCTATGAAATATATTTAACATTGTGATTATCACTACGTATGATGAGTTGCACAAACTTTTCTAGATATGCATTCATGTAAATTGGTTGCACATACTGATACCCCTCGTAGTAGTAGAGTACGAGACATATCATAACCCTTACATTATTTTATGAATCTCTTAAATTATTACTAATCTTAAAGGTAATCATCACTATGAGTAGGGCGTTAACTCTCTCCAATCGTACAGATGATGCAGGTGATGTATAGATTGAAGACCTAAAGGACAATCTCTGTATGGAAGATTACACTGAAAGAATAAAAAGATAGTTTTATGATTTAGTTTTATATTTTCACTACAAACTCGATTATATAATAAGCTCCTATTGAGAGGGCATTTGATAATTTGTTAAATTCTTTTACTCTAATGAAATAATAAATACAGTCGATTTTATTCTCGTGAATGAGTCACCTTCATAAATGTAACTGGATGTGATCTAATATATGTATATGGTGCAATTTTTAAAACACTTAATTTATACATTATTAACACCCGAAATTCTTAAGCACGAGTATGTACTCGGGTCGTAGAAATTTCTGGATGTTACAAGTGTAGAATGGTAGAATATTTTAATATCCATGTCCATAATTTCTCTCAAAAAAAATTAAGTTTGATTAGTAGAAGACCTAAGGGTAAAAGCCATTGAAGGAAAGAGTGCTTGAAGAAGAAAGAAGCGTAATCAAAAGTGCAATAGAATAAGCATTTACGATTCAGGTCTTGGTATTGATTCCCTAGTGGGGGTGGCTAACAATGAAGTGTGAACTAACAATGTTGTGTACTAAGAAGCTAACCAAAAAAAAAAAGATTCCTTTAAATAAGTGTTCAGGATGAATAACTATGCCTGAAGATGAGGCATCATGTTAGTTAAAGTATTTTCATTAATGGTGTGAAACAGTTCCTAGGAAGAGGAAACGAATAGGCACACAACTGCTCATGCATTGCTTGTCATTAATATAGTCATACATATAACAAAAACGTTAAGTACCAGAGAATAAAACATAGAGAAGAAGTTTTCTAATCGATTGTATTAAAGATGAAAAATTACATGATCGATAGTGGACATATGTAAAAGTAATTAGAAAGTGAAAGACAAGAAAGATGCAATTGCTTCTTGAAGCTTCAACTGCTTGATTTCTTACCGATGAAGAAAAGCTTTGGTTTTAGCTTCAGAACGTGCAATCTCACCAATCAATGGGGTATGTTCTTGTATGAAGGCACCCATTCAATTGATTTAAGCCCTCTAAACCTATCTACGGTTGATCAGAGATTTTTGTTCTTCCTTCAACATTCTTAGTTTATTCTCCATAACTGAGATTTAAGCCTTTTAATCAACCAATGAAGCATATGACTCCTTTAAGTTGTTATAGGCCACAACAAGTTGCTCCCTAGTAGCAATGATCGTTGTTACCTTAAGGGAAGAAACCAAATACTCATCTTGAAGTTCATTGACCATAGCAATTCTATTTTGATATTCGCAAATTAGGCCTAGAAATTCATACAGTGCAAGTAGTTTGGCTGATAAAGTTTCATTTGATCGAGTGAGACTTTGGTATCATTGAATAAGGCAGTTCAATCTTTCAATCATTCCTGATGTCAAGATATCAACAACATTAGATTAGATGAGGATTCGTAATTCTTCATGCAATTACTAAGTTTGCATCGACTGTGCAGGAGACTCGACCAACAGGATGTCATGTTGAAAGACTTGGTCGAAAGAAGATAATGTGTTTTCTATAGGTACTCTATAGATAACAATGCATGAGAATCAATATAAGTCGATGGGAGCAAAGGAGTGAAGATGTTGACCATCACAATCTTTGTACCTTGACCAAGAGCAGTTTTAACTGGTTGAGGTATCTCTTGTTCAAGTATTTTCGATTCATCCAGAGCAATCTGATGTGCATCGACCACAAAATTAGTTGATTGGTTGATCTTTAGGAAGAATTAGGCTAAATGGAAGGTAAGGCCATTAGTACAGTTGATTATGTAATTTCTTGATCCTAATCAGATGCAAGTGACACAGTTATGAATTGTACGAAGGTATTAAAGGATTCCACTAGCTGATATATTATTATCTCATCTTGGCCTTCAATTCGATTTGTGGATAACTAAATATCGCTCGTTATTTTCTCTAGGTAAAAAACATCAAATATATCAGCCTGAGATTGTCCAGCGTTAGCTAGAATGTTTGAAGTAAAAGCTTCGGCCTGAAGAGTTGATGTAACAATTAACTTGTTAGCAGCAGAGAGTTCTTTGGTTATTGAAGGAAAACGAGCATAATGTCAGTTTAAGGGACTATGTAGTCACTATTAGAAAAGAAGTGGGGTATTGTTGAAATAACATTCACCTAAATTTGATCGAACAACAATGGTAATGAATAGATCGTTTGCTGGTGAAAGTTTGATAGGGTCGACAACTAAATACAAGGCTCAATTGGAACGAGGAAAATGAGGGGGATTAGGACGATAAGGCCTAAGATATCGGTCGAAAGGAAGATTGTGATCATTTAATCTTTCCTTTTCAGTGTGTCATTTATTAAATGTCATATAAAAATGAGCATCTTTATGTCTCTTTTATGCATTTTCCATCTCCCATGAGTATTTAGTAGGAGAGACACCCGATCATAATTTAGTTTTATAATATTTCTGAAAATCTGCAATTACTTTGGCCAAAGGGGGATACCTAAAGTAGTTTGATTAGGTGCTATAGTCAGAGCAGGTTGAGGCATTATGAGGGGACTAAGTTTTGCAATCTTCAAAATGGTCAAAGGGATTGTGAGTGCCAAAATTGGAGCAGTAGTTGGAGCTATTTCGACTGGACCTACTATAGTGGCTTTCTGTCGCTTCAGCTCAAGTTGAGTTACTTAATAAATTTTTACTGATGAAAATGAAGTGACCATCATTATTGGTGTTGGAGAAGAAAGGATGACCGACGCGATTGTGGGTGCTTTCCCTAACTGTGTTTTTCTCTAGATAAGAGAAAACGTAGTTGACTTGGTGCTTTTCATATTTTTCTTCTCCTTTCATCTTTAATGAAGAAGACAGCTGACTGATAATCAGCTCGTAAGACCAATTGATCAGAGTCTTGTAGTATTGTTCAATGTTAGCCTTAGCATTAATGCCAGTTCGATGGTGCCACCTTATGGTAAGTCTCTACAGATCAAGTAGCTTTTTCGGGTTGCATCCCTGAGATTGGCATATCGATATTGGTCGATTCGAATTCTTTAGTATAGATCGGGCCAAATTCCTTATCTTTGAAAGCGCATAAGGTATTACTAGATTTATTGAGGGTAAAAGATAAAAAGAAATTCATACAAAGAATGTTGCGATGGATGAAGGAAGTGAATTCAATTTCCATTAGGGTGGATTTAATGAAGTTTGTTCTAAAATATTCATAAAACCACATCTATACCAGCTAGATAGGCTCATAAGATTGGTAAAATCCCTTAGTATTGTAATAAAGTTGGCCGAGTACGAAAGAGGCAAGGTTAAGTTGATGACTTTGGGCAAGCACCTTGGTTAGCTAATTGTATTATTTAGTAATTTGTAGAGAGTTCACACATAATCGAAAACAACATATCGACATCAACAAAAATGCCATATTTTCTTGTTCATCTACTTCATCCTGATATTTGCACATATGTGACTTTAAAGTTGAATATGCTTTGTTGGTCTTGTTTAGGAAAATGAAGGGATGATAATTTTTTAGAGCGAAAATTTGATAGAAATGATCGCCAAAAGGAAAAATGTGAGTAAACGCACATATATCCATGATCGATGAACCCATGGGGCTATAGATGATGCCCTTCCTTTGATTATCAGATGATAGAAACTGCTAATGGGCTGGTTCAAGCTGAATGTTGATGGCTCGGCAAGGGATAACCCGAGGCCCTCAGGAGGAGGGATATGTAGATCCCACACGGGCAAGTTCCTTTTCGAATTTTCTGCTGGTTATAGGCTAGGTTCCAATACTTTTGCAGAGTTGAGAGCAATCCATGAAGGTCTAACCTATTGTTCGTCATTTGGCCTGCAGAATATTGTGGTCGAGTCTGACTCAAAGCTAGTGATCGATTTCTTGAAAGATGAGTGTCATCCCAGTTGGAAATGGACCTATTGGGTGTCCCGTATTAGAAGGACGGCATCAATGGGTCGGGTGTGTTTTGTTCATATTTTCAGAGAGGGAAATGAGCCGGTAGATGGGCTAGCGTGCCTGGGTAGTAGTTCATAATGCCAATCTCTCTTCAGGCATCTCTCCCTTCTTCCCCATCGAGTTAGGGGAGGTCTTTTCCTTGACAAAGTTGGGCTCGGAGCGATTAGGGCGCCCTATGGGAGTTTATGAGCTTTCTAGCTTCGCCAGTCACACGCCCGCAACTGTATTTAGTGTCCAACTCCTGCGTGATGTACATGAGTGTAGAGATTTAGAGCTTATGATAGGCCTTTTCCAGAACTTTTTACACTGAAGGGGCCCGAATGTTCCAATCTGTAAAAGTTTCTCTCATTAATGAAAGCTTCCATTTTAAAAAAAAAAAACCACGGGGCCGCATCCAAAATGGAATACATTGGTAGATTGATTCTAGAAGGTCGATGTTGCTGTAAGAAGGGGAGGATTGACTAAAAACTCATGCGAAGAGAGTTTAATACATTCATAAATTAATGCTCATTTCTATGTATCATTATGTTGTGCTTCCACACGAGCATACCACTCTGAGTAGCCATTCCTTGATTTTTTTCATGCTCGTAGAGACTTAAACACATTAGGGGGGGTCTGGAAAGTCGTCCGATTGAACAATCAAAACTTCATTGGGACATTTCGGGAAGTTATATTCAATTTCAAGAAGATGTTCGTAAGTGATTACCAAACGAAAAATAGGACCGAGTGTTAACACTTAAGTGTCTAGATCAGTTAGGGATGTGAAGAGAAGATCATTCATCGCACCAGATGATAAAATGTCGAGATATTTAATGAAAGATTCTAAATGAAAAGTGGAAACAAAGGAAGAAGAAGATGCAACCATGGTGATAATTTAAGGATGGGAAATCAGGAAGTATGTATAACAGTAAAAGGATGAGACGAGAAAGTTGAGGCACCCTCTTGATCAGAATTGCTTATATATCGACTAAGGCATGTATACATTAATGAAGAGGAAATCATGACTCATCATACGATAAGCTTTTACGGGACGTGTCTCATGGACAACCTAAAGGCATGGGGTGAAGAATATCTCCTAATATGGTATCTGTCGGATGGACTCAATGGGGAAGCAAAATGTGGATCAACAACCGATTGCATTTATGGTATCGAAAAATGGAACAACGTCGTATTCATTGTTGAGGGTCAAATATTGCATATTATCCCCCATTTATATCTTGGTTTTATGATCATGATAATGCTTAATGTTCTATTTTACTCATGTTTGTGTTGCAAGGTGAATTTAAGAGCTTGGATTGAAAAGGGTGTTAAAAGTATAGATTTGATGCTTAAGAATCACCAAGGTAAAGGATAGATCTTAGGAGACCAAGATTGAAGAATTCGCATGCCAAAGATCCAAGAAAACAAGTGACGAATGAAGAGAATCAAAGATTTGAAGTGAAGAAAAAGAATCTCGAATTCCTCTTGAAAAAACATATTCTAAAAATCTGGGTTGTTTTGTGAAATCGCGCAGAGTGAAGTTTATTTTGAAAAACTGCGCAGAGTGAAATCTATTTTACCAAACTACATAAATTTGAGGCGGTTTCTAAAGTTTTCCAATTATGTGCGAAAGTTGGAGTTCCACAACTATAAGTAGGACTTTCTAAAATGTTCTTAGGCATCTTATAGAGTTTAAGGAGTGTAGCAAAGGGGTGAAGAAATCGTTGCTAAGTTTCTTCTTCTTCCATAGTTGTTTTCATGCTTTTTTATAGGGTTTTAAATCCAATTAAGTCTATGGTTGGCTAAACCTCTTAGCTAGGGCTAAGAGGTGAAGCTTGTAGCATGAAAGGATGTTTTTGTTCCTTTGATTCATATTTATGTTGAACTTCATAGATTCTAATTTGATATTTAAGGAATACTTTCAGTTTTTAATGGTTTATTGTAACTCAAACTACAGTAAATTTGCATTAGCTTTGAGTATCTTCTTTTCCTAATTTGAGATTGTGAAATTAGTAAATCTTGTTGTTCACCATGGTCCCTTAGGCATGGTAAGGTGATGAAATCCCTGTCAATTATCATAGTTCTCCTTAATTAAGAATTATGTCAATGGAAGTTCAGATTTGATTTTATTGATGTATTTTTTAATTGGATAGGATATGACTCTAATTCTAATTTTGTTGCTTGAATCAAGCAAGAGGGCTCCCTAATCATCACAAGTGGATCCTTAGCACTCTAGTTCCCACCTTTGAATTTCTTAAGTTCCTAATTAAATCTTTCACAATTACTTCCTTTTATTTCAGATTTAGATTCACATCTTTTTCTAGTTCTACTTCTAGTTGCTTTCAGAATACTCACGAGATTAGTCTCTATGGATTCGACTTCGGTCTTATCGAGATTATTACTACATCGCAACCCTACACTTAGGGTTGTGAACATTCAACTTTTCACCAAAGGTAAAGCGACGTGCGGGGCAATGTTGTATCATAATTCTAGCAATTCTAAAAAAGCCAATACGGAAATGACATGTGGCATTATGCAGGAATATATAGTGGATATTCATAGATTTGGAGTGCTTTTGTAGGTTTACATATGGCGTAAGTTTACCATTACACGTCAGAGGATGGTCGATGGAGTGTTGTGGTTGATATGTGAGAAGTGCAATTGATTTGTTCAAGGACATGAATGGTGGCAGAAGGTAGCTAAAATAGAAATTTGGTCGATGAGAAGAGTTTGGAAGAGGAAAGATTGTAAAGAAAAAATGTAACAAAAATAAGGATTTAGAAAGAGACTTTTTTAATACTATAATTAATTGTTGCAATAATGAAAGAAAGATTTGGAGAAATAAGTTGCACAATAAAAATATGTAAGTAGCTGAGGAATTCTTTAGAACATCCATCTCAAATCTCAAAACCAACAAATTGATAATCAAATTTATTTCATCAATTTCCTTTATCTTAACTTATTATATGATCAACAATAATCCATTAGTAATAATTCTCAACCATAATCTTATTTATAATCCAAGTTTATGCTCTTACATTGAATTTATTCTTTATTAAATATGAAGTTGTGTTTTCTAGAAATGCATTCTTTTCATCAATCTACACGATAGATTTTTAGTTTTTCCTTCCGTTCAGCTTGTATGGGTAATAGTGAATTTTTTCTTTTATTCAATTTGTATGTCCTTTCCCATCGGAGGCACAAAGTAATCCATCTTCTAAAGAAAAGCCATTCTAGACTAATCGTTATCAAATTCTCCCGACTGAGAAGATAACTGAATTTCTCGTAATCTGGTCAAATAGTTAATATTCGACGTATCTGATCGAGCCGTTATACCGATTCCAGACGTCTGCATGATTAAAAACAAAACTAGCCGCCAAGCGTCCTCACATCGGATGAGCCACATTATCATAAACGACAGGAAGTGTTGTACATTGGGCAAGTTTTTCAATGCCATCACGTCATGTGTGTGGCAGCCCTAGTACACGCACGCTACCACATGTGCCACCATCGCTGATAGGCAAGAGATGAAACCATTCATGATATATCCCTCAAAGTTGATGCTCGGCGCATGAATCAGGTCCGACTGCGTACACTAATCAGGTCGGCCACTGTTTAAAATATAAAAGGTTTCGACTGAAGTTTTTATAAGCCTCTACCTGTTCTACTATCATGGCCCACTTAATCGTTATAACAGCCTTATCTTTTTGGGCCATAACGTCTACAGCTGGACCCACCTGATGGATGGCTTGGATATTCAAATCACGTTGGCAGGCGTTGTGGCCTATACATGGTGCCATGTGTTTCATTTGAATTATATTAGTACTACATGGATCCAGGAGGCAGGTTCCTCTGCAACGTTTGTAAGATAAGCCTGTTCCACGACTATTGTGGGGCCCACCGTGAAGTAGAGCCCACATCCAATTCGTCCACAAGGCGTGCTACTTCATAACGTACACAAAAATCAGCCTGAAAAAAAAAATTGTGGGTCCCGTGATGCCCACCTCTAAAACCTTTCCGATTGTGTGGGGTCGACATTATTTTGTATATTCACTCCAGTCCATTCATGGGATTCGCCCCACCAGGGTGAGTGGAAATCCAGACATCAGGCCACTCTGAAACCAAATAAGCCCATCAAGTGATTTAGAAGTTTCAGGCATGATTTCACATGGTGTGGCCCATCTATGTTTTGGGTCAGCACGATTTTTGGGATCAAAGAAAACGTAGGGCTCAGATGAAAGATGGATCAGATGACATGGACATATGAACGGAGGCCCACGGCACCATTTTGTAGAATAAGGATATTTTATAAACGTGGTAGAGGAACCGACCTTTAGATATTGATGGATATAAATATAGAGATTGACCAGTAAATATGCATGTTGTAACTTTATTTTGCAAAATTATATGTGAAAGTGGATTCCACTTAATAAAAAAAATTACTTATGATTGTAAAATCCTAACCATCCAATAGGTGTCGTCAAATGGATAGGTTGGATGAAGTGGTTTTTGGATCAAATTCGGCTAGGAACAAGCTATAGAGACGCAACACTCGATCATTTTCAATTTTGGGCCATGGCCAAACCACCATTTACATATTGCCATCGGTTTAAATTCAGTGGCAAGTATTATTTACCTATGCACGTATCTTCTAACGAGTACTTATTTTTGGATTGTGCAAGGACTTTCAATTAAGGGCATTATTTTAGGAATAATTCAATATTAATGAAAGAAATATTTTAACTGCAACTATATACTTATGTTATTGTACTCGACTTATAAAGGTAAAACAATGAAAAGAATGGATAAACTAATGACCACTTCATCAGAACTAAAACAGTTCTCGAGCACGGTCACTTGATTAGTCTCTTTACCAACTTTGTAGGTAAGACTATCTTCGCGAAATGATCGAATGTTTGTCTAGCATTTGAATCTCATTAAGCGAGACAATCACAAATGATTGACAGAACTCTTAACAATCTTACAAGAAAGTCATACGTATATGGATGATCAATGATCATCATTGTAGGTAAGACGGTCGTCATGCAACAGCTGACTAATTGTCTAGCCATTGATCACACTTCATAGACTCAATGATCGGTGAAATCTTTGAACTTGTAGGGAAAAAAAAAAAAAAACCAATCAATAATTTGTTCATCCACCTAGAAATCTTTCTGAAGGGTAAAGCTATGCTATTCTACTTCTAGTGGAAATTAAAAGCATTAGAATGAACAAGTAAATGAGGAAAAATGATAAATGACGATAAAACGGTAACATAAGTCATTGGAATGTATTGGATTGGTCAGAGGAGCTCTTTGTTCTCTATTCAATTTATAAGAATTGTGAGGCAGTAGTTGGAGAGGTATACTTGAATTGGACCCCCGCAATCTTTCTTCAATTAATTATCCAACTAAGAATAAAGCGCAACTATGTTTTTATCTTTAGGAAGAATTTTTTTCCTACTAATTAAATTGGCCAATTTCAGGAAAGCGTAATCCAATCAGGATTCTATCTTTGGGTCGTCTATGAATTCATCTATTATCTTCCGGTTACCAATCTTTGTATTGCCAATTACCATTTGTCTTAAAATAGGAGCAACTTGTCACCTAATGATGTGTGCACTTCATTAGGACATTACACGAGTTATGGTCAATAACAGCCTGTCGTATGTCTGTGATGACAATGATGTGCATTGGCTTTCCAAATGTATAGCACGTGCTTTTTAGAGAGGGCTTACTTTGTTTTGTAAGGATTTCCTTCCACCCATGGTATCAGTTGCAGAAATTTTGTGGTTATCCTCATACAGTGGTGATACCACATGGCGGCTTCCTACCCAGTTGATAATCTTTCCTTGTGCCAATCCATTCGGGCACGATTCAGCCATCCCAACTATTTACCATAGAGCCCGCGCAATGGATTAGGGATACTCCAATAATCTGTTTGATTGGAATTTTGTAGTTTATAGATATCCATTGGCCTGCGATAAATGGTCATAGGAAAAATGTAACAACAATACAAGGAAAAAGGGCCAAAGATTGGATGGCTAAGATGTCCCTATCTGAGAGGGATTTTAATTATAACCAATCTGAGGTTGGTCATCATCAATGACCGGTGGGTCTCATCAGTATAGAATGCACTATATTGGTTCTGTGTAATTCCTCGTGGGCACCCATTCTTTTTCTAAAATATCAGTAGTTTGAACGGAAAATCCATCAGCCAAATTTCAGCAAAAATAATGATTGAGTCGCCATTATCCTATAAATATCGGATCCAACGGATGGCTCGTCTAGCTTCCTGAGATGCTTGAATAAGGGCCTCGTCTATGAAGTAAGGTGTAAGGCACCCTTCTTCACTAGCACATGCATAATCTTTACTTGGTGGGATTCAAAATTCAAAGATTAGTGCTTACTCTAATGACAAAATGAAAAAAGCAATGCAATGAGGGAAAGTTCGGAAGAGGAAAAAGTGTTGTAGAAGAAAGTGAAAATTAAACTATCTAGATGAACATCACAGATCCCACGGAAGGCCTTGATTAGAGAACCGGGAGAGAGAAGAAGAAGAACACAGTTTTTCCTGCCTGCGTAGGCAGTTGACATGCCCTCTCGGGTGCCCCTTTTGAAAACGCCTAAAGGAAGACTCCTGAAGCTCTTAAACCTTCTCACCATTCTCTTTCTTCAATTTGTGCTATTCTTTCTTATGAATAGGTCACCAAGGATGATCTTTAGTTAGAGATTTGAGGGAGAAAGGAAGAATAATAGTCTGTAGACTCACAAGAGTTTCAACAGGAGGTCATGGGCTCGAGTACCCACTGTTGTGGGGAGTGAGTGTAAAAATAAAAATAAAATAAAATAATAAAAAAGAAAAAGGAAGAACAACTGTCTTCCTCAACCGTTTGACCAGTAGACATGTCCTCGTGGCACGTCCCTTTAACAAAACCTAAGAAAAGACTTTGAAGCTCACAAATGGAGGCGCTCAAGCGTTGAGTCCGACTCTTCATTCATGGGGCGCTCAAGGAAACGTGATTCTCGATTGGAAATGGAGCTACTGGTTACTGAGGATTAAGGCTCTTCAAGCCAAAGGGACTTTTCCCATATCTCTCATCCCCCATGAAATTAATGGTCCGGCGGATGGCCTTGCTCGTGCAGGGGCAGCTAACCAGGGAAATTTATCAACGGATAGAACGCTAGCCCTCCCTCAAATCATCAGGGGTCTATGTTTTCTCGACAAAGTGGGTATTGGGACATTACGGGAGTCGTAAAATTTTTCTCTTTTTTGGTTGTGCCAGTCCATCTGGGTCTGTATAGCGTGGCGGCCTGGCCTTTTTTCGTTAGCTTGTGTCCACCATTCCTATTTGTATAGTTTTTCTATGGATTAATATTTACTCAGCTTTTCTTAAAAATAAAAAATAAAAATAAAAATAAAAATAAAAAAGCTCACAAATCATTACATGCTACACATTGTTGAAGGCTTTTGGTTTTTTCCACGAGTCTCTTAAAGTGTGGGAGTGTCCTGTGGATGACTTATGGCAAAGGGAATGGCTAATTGCACAAGGGGAGGATAACGGTGTAGTGGTTAATGGTATAGAGGCTAAGGTGTGGAGAACCTAAGGGTGAAGGCCCTTTTTATATATGTGTTTGGTGACATTTTGTTATTTAGTTGAACTTTGAACTCAAAGGACAATTTTATTTTATTTTTTGAACACAAAGGACATGAACCATAGAATAGCATTAAAATATAAATAAAAGGGAATCAAATGTAAAATAGGAGTTATTATATATAAGAAGGACATGTTAAATTAATTTGTAGGATAAAGGATCATTTTGTACCTAAATTAGAAGTTATTCCTCCACTTAATGTTAATGATGATATTGTTACTTGAATCTTCTTTTTTTAAGGCTTTGATCTTATGCACCTTCCGCTCTCTTAATCTTTCATTTGGACTTAGGCCCTCTACATGTGAGGTGATCAAAACATGGCTTATTTGTTTATTTATTTTAAGACTCCTCCAAAAGTCTCCATGTCTATTTAAAATGCTACGCATGTGATGTAGAGTAGGTCGCAAATACTATCATGTCCAAGATGGACTAGAGAAGGCCCGATCGAAGACAGAAGTGATCATGATCGTTAGAGCCCTAAAACAAGCCTATCTCACAAATCGAAATGAGTTATTCGACATACCATATATGATTTTGGGTAAGAGAAGCTACTTTAGCCACCCAACCCACTACGCTAGGTTGCCCATGCCAAATTTGTGAGATTCCATTCGATCAATTCTCGAAAGTTCTTTTTAATTTCATTTTTACTATTTATATTAAGTTTTAGTTCAATCATAACTCTTGATCCTTTGAGCTTAGGGAGCCATGCCCAACATGAAAAGGGCTTAGAAAATTAGAAGAATAACATGGTTAGACCCAATTAGACACTTACTATTTTTGGCCGAAAATTATGAATTCTAATAGAAATCATGATCGCTTATAAATAGTAAGCTCACTATTTATCCGCAATAGTTTTCGTTCCAACACCATAACCCACAGAATTACATGTGGTTCACGATGGCTTATTCCATACTCTCCAAAGGGGCATGTCCCAAATCATCATTGAATCGGATTCTAGGCAAGTGATTGATATGCTAAATGGAGTGGCTAAGCCTGGGTGGAAATGGAAAGCTCGAATCCTCAGGATCAACCAACTGAGAATGCGGTGTCAAAATAACTTTGTGCATGTTCTGAAGGAAAGAAATGCACCGGCAGATTTTATGGCCTGGCGTGGAAGCGGTTCTCAATCCTTTTCTTGCTTCGACACTTTTGCTGATCTTCCCCACCAGGTCAAAGGTTCTATCTTTATAGATAAAGTTGGTCTTGGATCGATTAAGACGTTGTAAAGGTTTTGCTTTCTTTGTGCAGTTTGGTTCTTTCATGATAGGCCCCTGTTTTATGCTTTGGGATGCCCAAATGTACAGGACGTTTTCTATTAATGAAAGGGATTCAGCTTTAAAAAAATAATGATAAAATAAAAATAAAAATAAAGCTCACTATTTATAGTAAGTCACATTTTTAGGGAGGTTGAGTTGGAGTTTGATTCTACAACTTCCTCTAAGGTTTGATATTACTGTTTAAAAGGTTGTAATTTTATTTTTATCATTAATCAATTTATTTTCGAATTTAATAGAATTTATTTCTATTTTTTCCTCATGGATTTAAGAAATATTTATAAGGATTCTAGAGAAGCTTTGTCATTCAGAGTAATTATCCTTAATGAAGATGGTCCTCATCACGCACATCCATGCATCAACAGACGTGGTACAATCCAGGCCTACTACCCATTGTATATTTATACGAACGGAAGCTACTTTGGGCCCATCAGTGTGCTCAATCCAAATATCTAATGGTCAGATTACTCAAGCCTTTGATCATGTGGAGCCGACCTAATAAAAGTTTTAGAGGACATTGTCATAATTATGTCATGCAATGTAGGAGAATTGGATTCCCACGGACTTGACAGAAACCCATTATGACACATGATGGTTGGCTTATGTAAGCTAACATGAGTAGGGTGGGGCGCATGGGCGCAGGAATTGAATTCTCCTGTCCACACCCTTTACCGTGGAAGGATATGGAGGATTGGGTCAGCTATAAGGTCTTGCTTCCTGAGGGAAAAGAGATGAGAAATGTTTCCCTCTGTACCTTTGACCCTCGTGATAGGTCGGGTCTACATAGTTTTAAAAAAAATGTTTTTTTTATAGAGAAATGTATGGGTGAGTTTAGAGCACCATACGGATAAATCTAGATTGATCTAGATTGTCCATTGAGGCCAACATATATTTCACAGGCTACTATGCAAATACCACACCAATCCAATAATCTTTGTAATCATATCTAATGATCATTAGTCAATGTGGACTGTGAAGATCATTTACACAAAATAGGTCTAATCAATAATTTGTTCAATTTTGCTGATGTGGTTTTCCAGTAGACCCTTCTTAGATCCTTGAACATTTGAACAAAAAGAAAACAAAGAAGACCCTGACTAATCCAGGGGACCCTCCGATGGCAAAGTCAGAGAGTGGGTCTTTTTAGAAGTGGTTTTAGTAGAAAGAATTATGAGTGCATACCTTTCATCATTAGAGGACTCCCTATTTATAGTAAAGGGAAGATCACACCGTCGAGCAATCTTTTCTTTTTGGCAAGTACGTATTATAGTTGAATTAGAACTCCTAATGGATCAAGATCTTCCCGAGATCCTCAGGATTCTAATCTTATCCATTCGAGATCTCCGGAGGGAACTTCGGGCCGTTTCCTCGAATAGGGTTAGACATATGTCGGATGCCGGTAAACTCGTCTAACCTATAGGTAAGGTCAGACAATACATGTAACGACGTCAAGTTATCAGAAGGTCGGCATCGTCCTGATGATCGAACTGACCAAGCATGCTTATGTTGTCCTTGTGATTACTTACTTCAGTAGCCCTTAGCTTCTTCGTGGAGCCTGATAGCTCTACTAAGCTGTTCCTCGAGGAAGTCCATTGAAGATCGTACAGACCTATAATGTGTCGGCCTTAGTCATCCGTCGAATGGTTGTCTATTTCCTTGTCCTTAACCCATTGGGTTGTGCTGGTTGCTGGTCCGACCTCCTATTATAGATCGATCATTTTGTCCATAACAGTAAGCCCCCTTGCTTTGGAGTTGGTAGCACAGATTTGGAAAGTAGGTCAGATGTTCACGGGTCAGACTATTCAACCATAAATGCTGAATATGGCGGCTAGCACGGAATTTGAGGCATGTCAGTAATCATATATGGCACGATCGGGGTGGTGTGTTGTGGCTCAAGACCACGTGACTTGTCAGGCCACCTCTTTGATATCAGACCAATGAAAAAGTGACACGTGGTCGTTTCTCGGTAATAAAGTTGGATGATAAGCGGGGTTGTGCCATGTGCTGAGACGGGGTACTCGAGGGGGCGTCATACAGCAGTGCATTAATGAGGGTATTAATGGCCTGTCCATGTGTCTTCTTATATAAGGGAAACCCTAACAAAGGGGGCCAACTCATTTCCCTTCTTTTGCGCGTTTCTTGCTTCCAGTGTGTGGTAGCTTTTACCAAAGCGATTTTCGGTGATCTACTAATATATAGTACACCGGCTCCACTACAGTCCAATGAGCTCTGCATTTTATTACTCTCCCTCCCTTTCTTCTTCCTCTTTTGTTCATTTCTGACATTTTTGGGCCTGCTGTCATGCCAGAAACGCCAAGTTCTCGGGAGGTGGCCGCCGGGGCTAACAGTGGGTGAGTGAACTCCATCCAATGTCTTACCCACCATCCTTACTGATGGTGATGAGCGATGTTGACTTTTGAACATCGCATAATCACAGGCGTTGCAATTTTCCTCGACAGAGCATTTGGCGGAGGCCACAAAAGACCAATTCAATGAGGAAGGATTGGTCGGATCTTCTTATGATGGGGTACCATATACCCGATTATGTGATTCTCCGAACTCCCTCACCAGGTGAACTTTTGAACAATCCTCTTAAGGGAGAGGTAGCTGTCTTCTAGGTCACTCTCCAATGCAGCCTATGACTTCCCCTCTAGAGAATTGTGAGACAGGTGCTTGCATACCTGAAGATGGCTTCGGGGCAGCTAATTCCAAACGCATAAAGGGCATTAGTCGTTTGCTATGTCCTCTGGTCCAAGCTTGACCAACCCGAACTCATTGTAGAGGAATTTCTTAACTTGTACCAAGTGAAGATCAATCCTCTATACGACGGTTGGTACTATTTTTCTTCTCGGATGGGGACTGGGAAGGGCACAGAAGCAAACATCCCAACCTCGAATAAAAATTGAAAGAACCGATGGTTCTGGGCTTTTGGGAGTCGGGAAGTACCAGGACCGATCCAAAGCCATGCTTAGGTCCCTAATGCTTTCACTCTACCAAGTCAGTGTTGCCCGGACTTCAATTTTTTTTCTTAGCTCGATAAGCTTTGATGTTCTGATCTGTCCGAGCATGATCCCTCGACTTTTTGTAGATATTTCCAAGTCTCGTCCCAAGCTCAGAGCAGAATCTCGTGCTCAGATTGCAGGGGTATGGCCGGTGAACATTGAAGAGAGTTCGCGGAGAAAGTTCCTTTAGCTCGAGCTTTTACTTAAGTTGGGTCTCGATTCCAAGCTAACAGGTATAAACTCTATATGACCTTGGTACTTAGAAGATTTGTTAACTTCTTTCTTGCTCTAATTGTCGCAGAAATACCTGAAGCTCGGCCTGCCATCAAGCCTGCTTCAAATCGCAAGGCTCCCCTCCCTGGGGAATTGGCTCCAGATCTGAAGAAGTTCAAGTCGAAGACCAAAATGAAAGTGGCCTCCAAGAGCCAAGGGAAGGCCAGTCCCTCGGCCCCTACGATTGTAGAGGTCAAGGATGAGGTGACAGCCTGAGAATTTGTCCTTGTTGCTACTGAGGCGGCGATCGAGATGACCTCTCCTGAGGAGGCTCGTCCTTCTAGGATGACCTCGCCAGAGAAGGTTCATCCTGTCGAGGCCCCGAGTGGGACCAGGCTGTAAGACCTGTATCTTGGTCCATACCTTTTCGTAGACTTCCGCGGTCTTACCGGTCGAATTTCGACAATCTTCGACCCTTAACCGATATCGACGCGCGACCCTGATTCATATGCCGACAACTCGAGTCGACTCAACCCAAGACCACTACCATAGCGACCGCGTCGTCACTGTGGTTCCAATGCAGCAACTCGCGCGCTGAGGCGATACCCTGGTCAAGAGATGTGGGCCAACGTTCGGTGTGAGAAAACACCGCGCGTTGCGAAACCTAAGAGAATCTCTACGATGTGTCACATCAATCACATCAATCCCATCAATCAATCAATCCATCAATCCATCACATGTCAAGTACATATCAAGTACACATCACTTTCACCCCTTTTCCCAAGCAACCACAAAAGTCTTCACCTCTCATACCTCTCTTACACAAAAGGCCTCAAAAGTCAAGCTTTTCTTACACCTCCCATACCTCTCTTACACAAAAGGCCACAAAAGTCAAGACCTTCTTACACAACCATCATTCATCCATCCATCTATCTCTCTCTACAACACTGTCTCTCTTTCTCATTTCAAATCTCCAAGCAATCAAAAATTTCCAAGCTCCATACGTATGAAATTTCTCCAAGCTTCCTAAACTCCAAGTGTGGCCCACCTCTTCACCCCATGATCTCCCCATCCCAACCCTCTATTCCTCATCTCATCCATTGAAGTTGAAGCTAAGGTGCCTAGGAACCCATAGGAGCAAGAAGATCGGACGGTGGGTGCCTCTATAGGGTAGTTTCTCTTTTGTTTTTATGATGGGCCAAGTGAGACCCACCGATCAATGGTGTGGATCTCGCTTGGGACCCTAAGATAAGGCCGATGGCCCACTTGGATCATCATGATCATTCCATGATGGAGCCATTCTCCATGGACCCCATCATGATGTTTATTTCTTTTTGTATTAGAAGGTCATCTAGACCATCCACACCGGTGGGGAAAGGATCTCCACCGTTGATTTACGATCTCGGTAATCCCATGTGTAGAGTGATCCGCTTGATGTATGATTCATTGCAAGGGAGGGCCCATAGTGTTGGGGTCCCTCCATCACAAGCGTGTCCCACCCTCTACTTCTCTCTCTCTACTTCATTTTTTTTTCTTCTTTTCTTTATCATATTGTGTTTTGTGGCCCACTTGAATGGACCCCACCAAGTTTTTCTTCAAGTGGGGCCCACTTTAAATGTTGTACTACACCATCCATCAGTGGTAGCCGACCTAATCAGGGCCCACCACAAATGTTTGTTTTAAAATGCTAAACCGTCCAGCGTCTAGGACGCTGGACGTCCCTGTGTAAAAAATAAATAAATAAATAAATAAATAAATAAAAAGAAAAGATGAGAGCTTTGGGGTGAGCCACCTGCATAGGCCCCACCTTGATTTATATATTCAATCCACCACATTCCTTGGAACATTTTAACCGTTGAGCCAAAGAATGAGGCTGACATGATCATCCAGTGGGCCATAATATCAGAAACTTGGGTGGTTACCCTTAAAGACACTTCCTGATGAGTCTATGCATCCAAAAATCCCGAACCTTAGACTCATTGGGCTTGTTTTGAGCCCCTGAACTCAATGGACGGGGTGGATCATCTTGATGTGGGCCCTAGACGTGAAAAACCCCAGAAAATGGGTTTTCCATTTAAAAAGAAAAACAACAACAGATAGGCGCTGCCTCTCTCTGACGCTGCAGCAGACGCTGTACGTCTTGGCGGGCGGGCAGCGAACGGCCACTCACGGCTGCTGCCGTGGGCTCCACCATGATGTATATGTCTCATCTACGCCGTTCATGAGGTGGGCCCCCTCCTTAGGTGGGCCCCCTCCAAATTTCAATCTGATCCGTGACTCAGGTGGCCCTCACCACACGAAATAGTGGGGTTGAAACTCTACCATTGAAACCCATTTTTGGGCCCACATAAGTTTTGTATAAATCTGAAATTTGTGTTTCCCCCTCATCCAGGTCCGAGTGACCTTATGAACGGCTTGGATGACAAGTAGACATTGTGGAGGGCCCCACATGGGAGCCACGATGATGTATGTGTCCCACGTCCACGTCCAGCAGGCGGTAAAGCCTAGTGATGTATGTGTTCTCCCTTGCCGTCCATCCGTTTTGATGGTGGGGCCCACTGTCTCCTAGCAATAGCACGTTTTGTGGGTCCCACCAGTATATATATACATATATTATATTATATATACTATGTATATTCAATATTATCTACTTTATTATATGTATATGGTGGTGGGCCCTACGTGGGACCCACCTCTGTTCCCCTTTTAAGCGCTTAAAAGCTACATAAGCAGCTATATATATTTTATATACATTCAGGTCCTTAAATGCATTAAGTTGTTGTTGCAGTCATGAAGTATATATATTATATACGTGGGCCCAAGGGCCATATGACCTTTTGAATAGAATGGATTGCAAATAAATATTACAGTGGGCCCTAGGCCATGTGTCCCTATGAATATTTTGAAAGGCCCATGGGTCGGGCCCCTTTGATATATTTAAAAGCCCTTGGGATTGAATCAGAATGATGTATTCCAAGGCTCATGAGATTAGGCTCATTTGATATTTTGGGGACCCATGGATTAAGGCCCATTGAGATGTAGTAGGGCTTATGGGTTAGGCCCATTTGATTTGCATAAGGCCTACGGGTTTAAGCCCAATTGATGCATTCAAAGCCCAACGGGTTATGACCCATTGCAATGCACTTAAGGCCCATTGGTGCTGCCCATTGATGTGGCCCGCTTGACGAATGGAAGGCCCATATGTTATGGCCCATTTGATGTATTTAAGGTCCAATGGGATATACCTGAGGCCCATTGCAATGTGTGACCCCAACCTAGTTCATGATATTTACTACGGGTAACGCCTTGGGAGCAATGTTGGTTTGACGTCCACATTGCAAGTGTAACGTTGGTTAGATGTCCACATTACGACTCTCCTTAGGGCCCATTACTGGACCGTACTTGATGTGTATAGGCCGTCCAGGCCCATCTGCGTTGTAAGAATGGTTCATCACTCATTTACATGTTTAGTATAGTTTCATGACTCATGATCATGCGCATCATATGTATGCTTGATATGAGGATTGACTGATCATAGCATATGCCTTCGGACAGGTTGTTTATGGGCTCCTGGTTAGGCAGTGTTGCCCTACATGAGCGCACGATATGCGCAGGATTTGTTGCATGACTGGATAGCGTGAATCATGCATTTTGCATTTGTGTGACATGGGTATTGTACGCCCTAGCGACATCAAGGCCGTAGCCTCCATAAACGTATCGTGGTTGGCAGGATTGGATATCGAAAATCTTATTCTACATGGGGTGCTATTGATATCCCTGGGTAAAAGTCTCTAAACCCTTATGGTACCAAGAGATTGCTCCAACGTCTAGACCGAGTGGGTAGATGAGCGCTGAGTGCCGAATACCAGTGGATTGTGCTCTCCACTGTGCCGTGGTCGGTTGGAAGGGGGTGCGGCCTTACCCGCCCGAGTGTAGGGGGCAATCCTAGGCTAAGTCTGACCAGCTCGAGGAATGAGTCCGCTATCGACGAGTCGCGCCCGATATTGACAGACGGATAGTGAGGTCTCTTCCACTTACCTTATTCCGTGCGATGTGGCGGCAATCTGGTTTAGAGTGTACTAGACCCCGGTGATATCCCATGTTTGAGCTGTACTGATGTATGGACATAGATGAGGATCTGTATGCTTGAGTTGCATTGCACATCGCATGGCCTTGGAATGGCCGATACCACTCATGTCTTGCATCGCATAGCCTTGGTACGGCTCATGATATTATGGATCCATCTGCATATTTCGCATTACTCTGACATTGCATGTTCATATTACTACCTTGTGCACACACTTTCACCACCCTCTAAGCTTTCTATAAGCTTATGCACGACTGTTGCGTGCAGGTGACGTTGGTTCGCAGCAGCGCTGAGGCAGGAGCACGTTGCAGATCGTTTTGGAGTTTTTATTCTTTACCATTGTATTTCCCTTTATGCTCATTGTACTTGTAAAGTTTTTGATCATAGTGGAAATGTAATGGATTTCTTGGTTGTTGTTTGTGGGTTATGTCATTGGTTATGCTTATTACGAATCAAACTGACGTTGAAAATCCTCCTCGTAGCATCCCAGGATCGGAACCTGGTGAATGGGCGCTAGGAGCCGAGAATGGGGTTCTACCGAGGCTGTCGGTGCCGGATTCGGCGATCGAAAATTTTGTGAGCCCGGTTTCCGAGTTTAGGGCGTGACAAAGGCCTTCTGCTTGACCCTCCGTTCCCCAGGTGAAAGAGAGGCAATGTCCTTCTAGGACTACGCGAGGGACCATAGAGGATCTCTTGCCTTAGGTAGAGTAGCATATACCCAGTTTTGAATTCTTTGTCGTGCTGGACTCCACTTTAGACTCGATCCTTGCGTCTTGTGGTGAGTTAATCTTCTGAGTACTAGTTGTTTTTTTTCCTTTCGACTTACTCCTAACTTTTTCCCTTGCTCCTTTGGTAGTTTGCCCCTTGCCTGTTAAAGGTACACTGCGATATCATGTGCTTACGGATGGAGGTGAGGGATGCTAAGAACAAGCTTCTACCGAAAGCAGTTGAAATCGAACAACTTCGTGCCTAGGCCGACTGGCGGTCGAGCAGGTTCGCTCTGCCTCATAGGCTCGAGTTAAAAAATTAACGTTCAATCTATAGATAGCTAACCAGCTTCTCACTGAAAGGGAGGCCTAATGGAAGGCTGATATGGCCGGGCTTCAGTGATCCATGGATGAAAGTCTTGGAGAGGCCCATGCAAAGGCCCAGGTCAATATTTCCATGGCTCAGGCAGCCACAGTCAAAGAGTTTAAATCTTCTAAGGAGTAATTAGAAGATATGGACGCTTTGTACAATGCAACATTCATAAAAAGCCTTAAAGAGGTTAAGGGGATGTATCCCGATCTATACCTATCGACTTTTGACAATGTCAGCTCTGAGTTTGAGGCCTCGGTCGAGGATACGCACGACAAGCAGCCCTCCAAAGCTTAAGCACTAGCTTGTTTGTCCCTTTTTTTTTTTTGAATTTTGATGTAATACGCCCCTTGGGGCTTCATTTATACAATTTAAACTTTTCTTTTAGTGCAATGCTTGTATGTTGAATTTTATCTAAGTAGAGAGGTCGAATCTTGAAAGAAGGGTCAATCCATTGAAACCTCAGTCATAAGAGTTGTTGAAAATCATCCTCTTCTCTCAAGAGCTGACTAGTTGATCAGGATTTTTCCTTCCTCATAGTGAGGAGAACCACCCTTAGTAGCTTTCTATTTATTAGGCATGTGAATGCTAGTAGTGTAGGGCCTGACCTTTTCTTAAGGGGTTTGTGCATCTATAGGGGTTGTTCTCCCTAGACATCATGGGGAGACCTCTGTGGATCTTCAGTAGGTAATCATTTATAGGAAGTATGAAACAAACTGCAAGACTTTATTGCACCAACTTGAATGTGACCATTACATAGTAAACTATGCAGTTGAGATAGATCGGTGTCTTAAGAATGTTAAATCTTAAGACGCTTAGCATTTCACGGGTAAGGTATGAGCTGACCTTCAAGATATTCGAGTCGATATGATCCAGGTCAGCTTGTACTTGTTATCACATATGGTCCTTCCCAGTTAGGGCCCAAGGTTCCCGAGCTAAGTTCCTTAGTGTTTTGGAAGGTTCTTCGAAGAACCAAATCCCCAGCTCAGAACTTCCTAACTTTTACCCTGGCATTGTTGAAACAAGTCACTTGTTGTTGTCTGATTGCAGTCCTGATCCGAGCTTTTTCTCCTTTCCTCAATAAGGTCGAGATCCAGTGCCTTTAATTCAAAATTTTGTTATTCGTCGTAGGATCCAGTCCAAGTAGTTGGGAGCCCAATTTCTACTGGAGTGACACCTTTAACTCCGAAGGATAAGGAAAAATGGGTTTCCCTAGTGGCTGTTTGGGTTGTAATTCGGGACACCTATAAGACGTTGGGGAGTTCCTCTACCCATGCTCCTTTGGCTTTCTCGAGCCTTGGTTCAGAGATGATGTTTGATGATCTTGTTGACCGTCTCGACTTGTCCATTAACTTGTGAATGTTGTAGTGAGGAGTAAACATTCTGAATCATAAGGTTTTCACACATTCTTCAAAATCGCTTATTGTCAAACTACTTTCCATTATCAGAAACAATTTTGCGAGGAATTCCAAACATACACATAATGTTCTTACAAATGAAATCTATTATCTTCTGCTCGGTAATCTTTGTCAAAGGCTCAGCTTCAGCCGACTTCATAAAATAGTCGACCACAGCTACGACAAACTTGGTCTGCCCTTTGTCATTCAGCAGGGTACCGATGATGTCGATTCCTCATTGAGCGAATGGTCATGGCCTGACCATAGGGGTTAACTCTTCGAGTGGTTTCCGAGGTATGTTTACAAAGCATTGGTATTTGTCACATTTCTGAGTATACTACCGAGCATCAGCTTGGATGGTCGGCTAATAATACCCCTAACGGATGACCTTATGAGATAAGGCTCGTCCGTCAAAATTGTTCTCGCAAATATCTTTATGGATTTTCCTTAAGACATACCAAGCTTCATCCGGTTGGAGACATCTAAGGTAGGAGAGAAAGAATCCTTTTTTGTATAAGACGTCGTTGACCATGGTGTAACGATGCCCTGGCTTCTGAAGATGGTGTGAATTTTGGGCGGCTTATGTTATAGAAAAAATGGGTTGATCCATAAGAGGAGGTCGAACCAGCAACCAGCATGACCCAATGGGTTAATGGCAAAGAAAGATCCAACCATCCGATGGACGACTAAGGTTGGCACATTATAGGTCTGTACATTATAGGTCGGAATGACCTTCAACGGACTTCCCCAAGGAATAGCTTAGTAGAGCTATTAGGCTCCGCGAAGAAGCTAAGGGCTACTGAAGTAAATAATCATAAGGACATCACAAGCATGCTTAGTCAGTTCAATCATCAGGACAATGCCGACCTTCTGATAGTTAGGCGTTGTTACCTCTATCGTCCGACCTTACCTATAGGTCAAACGAGTTTATCGGCATCCGACTGACGTTAAACTCTATCCGAGAAAACAGCCCGAAATTCCCTCCGAGGATCTCGAAGGGATTTGATTAGAATCTTGAGGATCTTGGGAAGGTCTCGATCCGTTAGGAGTTCTAATTCAACTACAATCTGTACTTGCCAAATAGAAAAGATCACTCAACAGTGTGATCTTCCATCTACTATAAATAGGGAGTCCTCTAATGGTGAAAGGTACGCACTCATAATTCTTTCTACTAAGACCATTTCTAAAAAGACCCGATATCTAACTTTGCCATTGGAGGGTCCCCTGCATTCGCTAGGGTCTTCTTTGTTTGCTTTTTGTGTAGGTGTCCAAGGGTCTACCGGAAAATTGCATCAAAAGTTTAGCATCGTCTATGAGAAACGACATTAAAAGTCATTCTCACCATTTTAATATATTAAACAATGGCCATATGGAAGAAAAAAGCCCGATCCTCCCCTGTTGTGCCTGATCTTGCACCATCGGAGCAGCCTGATAGTCATCAGGACTCCACCTCCCAACAATAGGCTGACTCCGGTCCTACAAGGCAAGTGCAACGATCTAGCAATAGAGGAGGGTGGCTGAACTCCCTTGGGCAACAAGTTGAAACACTAAACCATAACATGAGTTTTATGAGGCAGTTACTAGAACAGCTACAGCCCCAACAAGTACAGGGGACCACCAAGGAAGCTAATTAATTGGTCCACGATCCTCCTCAGCCCTCCAACACACCTGCTGCCTCTCAAAGAAGCCGACAGTTACAATTGACAAGGCCGGTCCTTTCTCACATTTCTAGGACCACAGCTCTGCCTGCTTCCGACCTACGCAATGACCTGGACAGAAAGAAGCGCGATAAAGCTCCTGTTAAAGCTGTGGCTGAGAGCGGCTAACCATGGGAAGCCGAACTAAAGGACTTGTGCGGTCAAATTGGGGATATATGACAAGCCTACCGTACAAATACTTCGACCCCAATGGAGGCAATAATGGAGGAAACCAAGCCTCTGTTCACTGCCGACATTATGTAGGCGCAATTGCCAAACAGGTTCCATATGCCACAAATCACCCCCTTCTCGGGAACTACCGACCCATCCGACCACTTAGAGTCGTTCAGGGTCTAGATGGAGCTCCACAACGCATCCACTGTACTAATGTGCCGAGCATTTTCACTTACCCTGAATGGAGTTTCTCGAAAATGGTTCAGACAATTCAAGCCGCACTCCATTAGCTCATTCTCCCAGCTTGGTCAAGTTTTTGTTATTAACTTTATCAGGAGAAAGGAGAGACTCAAACCGGCCTCCCACCTTCTCAACATTGTTCAAAAAGAAGGAGAGCTACTAAAGGAGTATATCATGCGCTTCAATCTCGAAATGATGCAAGTACGAAAGCACTCTGAGGAAATTTCTCTCACCGTAATAATAGGAGGTTTGAGAGATCCCAAGTTCCTTTTCTCGCTGGACAAAAACCCTCTGATAAGAATGGCTGACATTCTAAATAGATCGCAAAAGTATTCTAATGCTGAAGAAGCCTCTACCCTACGAAAGGCCATACAGAGTAAAGGAACAACGATCGAAGAACCACCAACGAAGGTAGAGCCCAGCTCGGCCAGTGGAAGCAAGAAGAGGAAGGACGACCAATCATGGGATAATCAGTGTTAGAGCAAGCGACTTGACAGTAAGTTCAAGTCATATACTCCCCTTAACAAGACACCTGATCAAGTCTTAATGGATATCCAAAACAAATGCATCCTTAAATGGCCGAACAAGATGAAGTCCGGCAGTCACCTTGGGGACCATGTTCAAGGAGGAGATCGAAGTGCTCATCTGCACCAGGCACCTTGGGGAATACATCAATCGAAGAGGAGATCGGACTGTTTCAAAAGATGAACAACCCATTAACAAATCTTATTGTTGAGTGTCTATCATAAATTATTGCTCATGACTCTTAAGGAAATCTTAACCATCAATCCATGGCTCAAAAAATGTATGGCAACAAAAACAAGGACAAATCAGGGATGGATTGGATCACATAATCAGTATGAAATTTGTATATATTGGAGACCTTCAAATTTGTTCTAGACTTAATGGACCGTTCAAATTGATCAATTGGATTGCTGAAGTGATAGATGCAAAGCACTATTAGCTTATAATGCTATGAGTGCACCGGAGTATTTCTTGGTTCTACAAATATAGTAAGTTTTTGTTACTAAAAATTCAATTATCCACCATAAATGTATAATGCAAGTAGCAGGGGATAATTTTACTCTTACAATTAGTTTTTTGAGAGAGATTCAAATAATAATATTTAAAAGATATAGGAAGACATATTAAGCCAAGTTAACGATATTTTTTGGAACAGGAAAATGTAACTGTTGGCCTGTCAAACAGTTATTATCAAGTGGTCCTAGCATCTTTGGTTGTAGCCACCAAGCTTATTATACATAAAGGTGGTATAACTAAAGCTACGTTGGGCGACCGCGATGTTTATGCAACATCCATTTTGTGCATATGTTGTGCTGGCTGATGCCAAGACTCCCCCATAGAGAGAGAGAGAAAGAGAGAGAGAGGGGGGTATACAATTTGAGTTGTCCATAGAATAGAAAAACATGGGATGGGCATGTCCCCAATTGATATTTTGTCTCTCTACTCGCAGTCCACACCTTTTCTCAAATTGCTCTTCTTTTTTTATTCTCTCACTTTCCAAATTCCCCCCATTTTCTCTCAAAACTATGATATTCTATGTCAATATTTCTCAAAATAAAGTTTGTAATTAGAAAATGTTTTGAAAGTAAGATTAGTTTTTAGTTTCCTTTTCGAAAGTGAGACACGGAAAGTTTAGTTAGCAGTATAAGGATTTTTCTTTTTCAAGATTTACGGTTCAAATCACACTGAGGAGCTTTCAGGAGCAACATGGGCTTGATGGCAGAGTCATAATTATGGTAAACCAATAGGATGCACCACTAGAGGTTAAGATCTGTTCAGAATGACTGAAAAAGTACATCAGGGGTACCAAAGTGACACATCCAGGTTTATATATAAGGAAATCCCTACACCATTCTATGAACACAACAAAATCCTCTACGTTGTCTCTCTACTCATTTATCACATCTATCAATCGTTGAGATTTGTGGTTTCAAACTTTTGGGATTTTGTCGTCAAAACACTTTTTGGGAATTTCAAATAAAAAAGTATGGTGTGTGCTTTTGTCCCGGATCAGAAATGAAAAGAAGATAATCATGGTTTATATGAGGATGTTTGCGTAGTATTCTTACTTAGAGCTTTGGAGATTGTGACGCTCGGGTTGCGTATTCTAGTGCGTAATGCACGTGCGCTCAGGCTCGAGCATTGTAGTTACAGTGGTGCTAGTTGGCGCACTTCGCACGTGATTATTAATCTGAAATAGTCAGTCATTTCTAAAAATGGCTACCTATATTAAAAGTCACAATGGTTCGAAAACAAACAAACCATGATGATCCAACGGTTAGAGCTTCCGATCCGATGACCAGAAACGGCTGAAATTAATGATCAACGATCTGAAATATTTTTCAAACATTCTAAACCATTGATGGCCACCTAAAAATGATCTACTCCCTAGTGCCAATATAAATTGGACCATTTTGGTCCATATTCCATTAACTCGAACTCAAATCTCTCCCCTTCCATCAAATCCTTCAGATAGCATCTCCTTTATAAAATATTATAAACACATCGACGGTTTGTTTTTTATTCTACAAGAAGATCTGCTACGTTGAATTGTTCCTAAGTGGACCCATCGTGATTGCTGCACGTCAGATCTAGAAAGACTTGTCTTATCCTGAAAGCAATTCGCTTGTAACCCATTAACAATTGATAAGGGGGCGAATTATGCTTTAAGGACAGCGTATATTTTACGTGATTCAACCTAGTGAAATGAAATAATTCAACCTTATTTTATTTTTTATTTTTCGGTATATCCAACATAATTTTACAACATCAATAAAAAAATAATAATAATAAATAAATAAATTGTTTTTAAAATTTTAAAATAGGTGTTTAATATTCCTATAGAAGTGCAAAAAATATAATAAAATAATAAAAAATTAAAATTAAAATTAATATATAGGAAAAGAAAGAAAAGAAAACTCAAGGGCATGTGACGTAGAAAGTGTTTAGGAATATGGGTCACTGGTTTTGCAGATTAAAGCCATCATTTCTCTATTTAGCAGGGAGACTTATAATTGCCTCGAGCGCTGGCAAACCCTCTTGCAAACCACTTCGATCATCAATAAGCAACGTTATAACATGCCTTAAACCTACTTTTGAAGTGCATTTTTTTAAAACTTCACATTTGGTACTCTGCAGTAAGTTTCTTGCTAACTGACTATTGATTGGCTTGGATGGAACTTTTATAAGATTCTTCCAATCTGTAAAGTATGTTATCTTACATTCACCACAGAATCCAAAAATCATGATGATCCAACACTCGGTGAGTTACACCCGATAATGCAGTTGAAATGGGACACCTATAATTGGTTTTGTTTTAAGCACAACTTGGAGTTTATATGCTATCCAATTATACACTTCAGCGGGATAAAAGAATTATCCAAAAATCACAATATTCCAGAACTCAGGTGGGCCATCCCGCTCTGTTATCCGTATGGGGCTGGATGGAACTCATGAGAAGCTCCCATTTATCACAGTCCAAGACCTAAAACGTCGGTGTCCCTGTCAGTTGTACTTCCTATAACTTGATTACATGAAAGAGGAAGACACGGGCCTTCTAACTACGAGCTTCAAGCTTCAAGACAGATAATGACAGTTGTACTCCCTATAACTTGATTGCATGAAAGAGGAAGACACGGGCCTTCTAACTTTGAGCTTCAAGCTTCAAGACAGATAATGATAATAGTAATATTGGTGATGGTACCTCTCCTTAAGTTATGAAGTTTTAGGTATAATTTTATAGGGTGGCCCACTCTAGCTTTCAATGAGAATGAACGTTGAGTCATTTCTAATGCCAGAGAAAGTAACTAGCTCGTTGGGTATCTAGGCTAGGCGTGTAAGTGTTTTCTCTTTCCATCTGGCATTCTCCACTTTCCCACTCTTCTTAGTTTCACAATTTCGTGTGTTTCTTTGTTCTAAATAATTTCAGTACTGTTTGGCCAACCTATTCTAAATCACAATTTTAGATAGCAATATTCATTTGCATCTAAGACTATGTTTGAATGGCTTATGAAACATTGATTAGACAATGCTAATTAATGTCATGACTTCAAAAAGTGATCTGATTGCTCATGAGACACTTGTTATCGATATACATGTATTGTAAATGGGTTTCATCTACTGGACCCTCTATGTAAAGGTAGTTTGGCCATGGCCATGGGGCCCATGTTGATGTATTTACTGTATATACATGTCGTCTATACGTAAATATTAGCTTGATCTAAAACTTTTGTGGCTCAAGAGAAGTTTTTAATAGTCAATCACTACTGGTTCTTGTGATATGGTCCACCTGAGATTTGGATCTGCTAAAGTTTTTGCCACGTCCTATATAAAATGAGCTAAAATAATGAATGTAAGGCATGGATATATAATACATGCATCATGGTGGGCCCCACAGTCAAGGCCTTACTGAACTCGTTTTGGCCCCAACCTACTTAATCCTCGCCCGCTAGTTTTGATTCTTGGTAGGGGTGTACATTGAGTCAAACCGAGTCAAGCTGGCCTCAGCTCGACTCGGCTTGGCCACTAGCTGACCTTAGCTCAAACTTGGCTCGGCTCGGTCCTCAAGCTTGACTGGCTAGCTCGGCTTGGTTTGGTCAGCAGCTTGGGCCAGCTCGGGCCGAGTTCGTCATTAAGGCATTTTCACAAACACCTAAACTGCATCTTCAAAATCTCACTATATTTGAGATAGCAGCAATGGTTTTACAGGTATTTTATCAAACATCTTCTAAGCAACATAAAAAATCAAGAAAAAAATGATGTTAGTTTCATATACATACCTTCTTTGCCACCGGCCACACTTCTTGGAGTCATTTCAACAAACACTTGGTAAGTCAAGTCAAGTTAAGGCCAGCTCGAACTCAGCTCAAATTCATTTTTGAGCTCAAAAAAATCAGCCTGAACTCAGCTTTGAATCGGGTCAAATCAAGCTTTTTCGAGTCAAGTCGAGCGAGATAACCGAGCTAGCTCGGTTTGTGTACACCCCTAATTCTCGATCATTTACCGTTGTTAGAATGAGCATGATAATTAGTTACGACTAGATTAGATATTAGATAGTTGATCAACAATAACAGATAGATCAACCGTTAGTTGGCCACTAGGGTTAGTTTTGACTGTTGATCAATTTGACCATTGGTCATTCATCATCACTAGACTTATCCATCAATATTCCTTAATTACTAGATTTTACAATCTACCATCATTTGATCTTTTAACAATGCAAAATCTGAACGGATGATCATCTTTGGACCACTGTTCTCACATCACTGATGGATCAGACCTTTGATCTTCAACCGATACAGAATACTTGTCTCTCATCCATCCTCACTAGATCCAACCGTTGATCATTCACAATCCTCCCTGCATTTCCATTTCTCTCCTTTGAACTCTCATAAGGGCCTCGTGTTGATCAACAATGATGATCCAACCATCCAATATTGATCCTCGCCATCTGTTCTTTCTTGGCCTGCCTTTTTTTTTTTTCTTTTAAAAAAAAAGAAAAAAAAAAAAAATGAAGAAGAAGAAGAAAAGTTTCATCTTTCTTGGCCTACCTGAACATCTTAACACCGTATGATGTCATCTTGAGAATTTTTGACCATTGGATTTCAGTCCGAAAAGTGGGTATTTGTACGAACATTGACGGTACATGATGCTTTGAGGTCGATGTTGCGTTCAGCAATTTGGATCGCACACTTTAGATACATGAAGCATCTCTCTCAGGCGTGCATGTACTTAAAGCCAGATTGTCAAAATCGTTTCCCTATTGTCAATGGATCATACGAATAAATTGGCAACGATGGACAGTCATATTCATCTGATTTCACTGGTCGAATTTGTGCTGCTGACCATTTTATTTTCAGCCGTTCAATGTTAGACAACCTGTTGAACGGTTAGGAATCATTCGATCAGCACTATAGTCAATTCAGAATGAGCCGTATGATTTGAACAGTATGGACTGACGGGCATTTAAGCTGCTTGTTTGGTTGGATGACACACCAAAGCCTAAAATCAGCCTAAAATCTGGCCGTGGGCCATCACAGTAATCTGTAGTACGTGATCCACAATACGCAGACACCCGCGAAAAGCGGACGCGGATTTACTGAGAAAGCCTTTTCCATGAAGTTCCGGCTAGGGGATGCTAGGTGGGGTCACGGTGATGTCTGTGAGAAATACATACCGTTCATCTATTTTTGCGAGCTCATTTTAATAGTTGGGACCGAATACGAGGTAAACCATGCGAGAGGAAAAATTAGGAAAAGAGTTTGTTACAGGAAACCTTTTCTAGTCAACTTTCATGTTTATATGCCATCCAAACCGTTTACAAGGTCATTGGGATGAAGTGAAAATACACTAGCCTGACATGAAACTTTTGGAGCCATAAAAACATTTCGACAGTGGTTACTAAATCTTCACTGTTTCCTTTCGTGCGGCCTACTTCGAGTATTAGATCCACCTCAATTTCATTGTGTGTCATAAAATGAGCTCACAAAATGGATGGACGAGTGGATTTCTTCAAACATAACGGTGGGCCTCAACTAGCATCCAAGTACAGGAACCTCCGGCAAAGGCGTGGAAGTACGAGGATTTCGTGCGGAAAGCCTTTCCCAAGTTTCTGTGTGGGATGCCACGTGGGACTTATAGGATGTCTTTGACAAATTCATACGGTCCATGCGTTCCGAGCTAATTTTGGGACGAGACAAAATATCGGGTGTATCAAAAACTAAGGCGGCTGTACCAACAGTAGGCCGCACGAGAGGAAACAGCGTTAATTTACCACCACAAAAGTTTTGTATCCGTTTAAGTAGTCGTTGTCTTCACATAATCTCAAGGTGGAACCTAGGAAGGTTTCAACGGTAGACATTCCCTTTCCTACTGTTTCATCTCATATGGCTAACTTAAGTTTTTGATCCTCCTTATTTTTTAGTCGCATGTAATAAAATTTACTCGAAAAATGGATGGACAGTTGAATTTCTCACAAACATCACAGTGAGCCCCACCCAGAATCCTTGTGCAGGACGAAAGCCTTTTCCCAGACCATTCATGGAGCACCAACCCACTGGATTCTCCCGTGCAGTGAAAATTTCCTTGGATCCACGTGGGACCAATATGTTCACAATGACCGTTGGATAGGACAGGGCCAGTGTGGATCACACGTGGCACGAAATTTCCCCTTTTAATGATCACAGCCTTTTGGAATTAGGGCATGAAAAATTAACGGCCAGCATTAAATCTTCAAATGATCTTATCACTCATTCAGCCTTTTGGAAGACCAAGGACTTTATGGAATGGTTCTGATAATCCATTCAGAGTAATTTCCTGTTCTCATGCAATCTTTGATGAAACGATCTTATCCAATGGCCCACAGTGACCACAGGTGGACCCGCTTTCCCCACATAGAAATTTGCACCCTACTGAGGCAATCTGCGCACTATTGAAATGGAATCGTAGCCAACAAGTCCGCCCATGTGGTTCATTGTAAGGCCCACATCAGAAGGTAGGACCCACTATAGATAGACCATTTACAGTCCCCTTCTCCGTGAATATATCCAATCCGTTCAAAAATTGGACTTGATTGCAAACCGCTGACCATTCTATGATTTTACATGTCCGTAGATCGAATTGCTAGGGCTTCTTGTAGAAAACCATGCTTTGGCCATCACTATTCACGGTCGAATTACCTATTGAACGGTTCTGATCACCCGTACATAAAGCCCACCCAGCAGATTACGAATTCAATTCAGTAGTACGGCGGCTACCAGATGGACCGCAATATAACATGATATCAGGATATTTACAGCAAGAAGCATTCAAGATTTCTTAATTTTTCAAACAATGCTTCCAGCTCCAGCTCCTAAGGGACGCGGATTGCGTCCTGCCCGCGCCCGGACGGTAATCTGTCCGGGCAGGGCTATTTGGGCCTCACTATGATGTAATTATTTTATCCACACAGTTAATCATTTTTATATGATCATTTTAAGATATTATACAAAAAATCGAGTAGATAAAAATATCCAGTGGACCACATCAAAGGATGCTGCAGTGATAATGACACCACCATTGAAACATTTCTAAGGGCCACCGTGATGTTTTTTAACCACTCAACCTATTAATAAGGTCATGTAGACTTGGATGAAGTGAAAACACAAATTTCATCTTGATCTGACACTTCTCCAGCTCTCAAAAAGTTTTTAATGGTGAAAGTTTAATCCCCAATTTGTGGTCCAATTAAAACCTGAAACTAGCTCAATGTTTAATTCATATATTAAAATAATCATATAAAAATAATTAACGGTGTGGATAAAATACTCTCATCAGGTTAGGCCCCACAGAGCCCTGCCCGGACGGATTACGGTCCGGGCCGGGGTAGGACGCAATCCGCGTCCAGCTCTTAAGAGGGCGAAATGCCTAAATTGCCCTCGTCCACTTTTCTCCTGGAATCAGGAGTCGAACATTGTGGGGCCACGTGATGTGTGCATGACCCAACCTCTTCAACAGGGACGCGGATTGCGTCCTACCCCCGCCCGGACAGTAATCCGTCCGGGCAGAGCTCTGTGAGGCCCACCGTGATGTAAGTATGTTATCCATACCGTTAATATTTTTTATGCAGTTATTTTAAGAGATGATAAAAAAAATTAAGCAGTTACCCAGCTCCGGTGGACCACATCAAAGGAAGATGCAGTGATAATGAAACCCACCGTTGAAATCTTTCTAAGGGCCACCGTAATGTTCTTTTACCACCCAACCTATTAATATGGTCATGCAGACTTAGGATGAAGTCAAAACACAAATTTCATCTCGATCCGACACTTCTCCAGCTCCCAGGAAGTTTTTAATGGTGGAAGTTTAATCCTCACTTTGTGGTCCAACTAAGCCTGAAATTACCTCAAGTTTTGGCTCATGTCTTAAAATAATCATATAAAAAACATTAACGGTGTGGATAAAATCCTTACATCACGGTGGGCCTCAGAGAGCCCTGCCCAGACGGATTACCGTCCGGGCGGGGGTAGGACGCAATCCGCGTCCCTTCAACAGATACGCCTGATTATTATGATGATCCGACGAACAAAAAGGGCCAATTCAAGTCATCTGACGATCCGAAAGCAAAAAGGGTCAATTCAAGTCATCAGACAGATCAGACGTGCATAGATTTGTGAGTGTTGTACATTGTTTTTCTCGAGGTGCAGCCCACCTGCCGATTGGGTCATCCTGATCCCGGGCTGTGTGCATTGTTTCATGGTACGGCATCGGCGATGGTTGGATTGGCATGATTTGTTTTTTCTCTCTTTGCATAATCGTGGAGGGTAACATGTGTTTCAGGGGTTGAATCTTGTACACGTGCGGATTGTATGCCATCCGTTGTTAAGATGTGTTCAATCTTGGTGAAAAAAACAACAAAAAGAATAAGAAAAAAGCAAGGGGACTTTGATTGATCAAGTAGGTCATTTGATTTATGGAGCGAATTTCGAATTACATAGATTGGTATTGGAATAGTATTGGACAAGTTTGATTAATTAAATTTGAAACTTTAAGCTACTGGCAATTTTTAGAAAATTCATAATTAATTTTCTAAATATTTTTAGCATGTTCAATTGATCGAACTCGTTGAACGCGTTCAATCGAGGGTTGATAGATCAATGTTGATCAATCGATACTAAGATTGACACCGCACGCAATTTTGTGTAATAGCGCGATTTTTTTCCTATTCAAGTATAGCAATATTATGTATGGGTGTAACCGTGAAATTAGGATATCGAATGACTTGTTCTAGAGAGAATGTAGGGTTTTAAGAAGGATTTTCGCATCTATAAATGATTTCATCTCTTGTACTTTCATTTTCATAGTTGATGTGTTTGTGGTTTTGTGCCGTGATTTTTTCCCACAAGAGTTTTCTATGTAAAATTATGTGTTCATGTTCGTGCTTTGTTTGCATTTGTTTTTTATTATGTGATTCCAATTCGGAGTTTTCTTATACAATTCCTTAAGAAGTAGTATCAAAGATATATGTAGTGATTTGAGTTTAAATCTGAGACATGACGATGAAGAGATCTAATATGAAGTATGAAACGAAAAAGTTTGTTATAAAAAAATAATTTTAAACTATATGATGTAAAGATAAGAAGCTTTCTAGTTCAAGAAGGATTACTACAATCACTCCTTGGTATAGCGAAACATCCTGTAACTATGAGCGATGAAGTGTGGGAAGAACCGGATGAGAGGGCAAAAACCTCAATCTAATTATAATTGGCAGATGATCTCCTTTATAATATCATTGATCAGAGAAAAATTATAGAGCTTTGAACAATGTTAAAAAGCTTATACATAACGAAATCTCTATCAAATCGTCTGTATCTGAAGAAGAAATTATATAATTTGAAGATGGTAGAAGGGTCTGATATTAATGAATTAATACATCAATGTATCAAGTACTTCATAAGTTAACGAGTGTCGGGGTGAAGCTCGACGAAGAAGTTATAACCTAATTTTATTTAATTCTCTTCCAGAGTTGTACGAGAGTCTCATAGGCACTATGCGTTAAGGATACTATTGACATCAAAACTGTATCTCATCCATTCATTCGAAGCAATTGAGAAAGAAAAACAATGGCATGGTTCCTCTATAGATACCTTAGTAACTAAGGGAAGAAATTTTAATTAGGAGAATAGAAATTAGCGATCTAAGTTCAAGTTTAAGAGCGAAGGGAAGATGAAGTGTTAAAACAGTGAAATGATGTAACATATATGGAGGATTATCAAAATTCTAAAGCCCAAAAAGTAGAGAAATTAGATGAATCACCTAATGAGACGAACGCAACAAAATCCAGTAAAGAGGCAGGTGGTTTGTGACGTTATGACTGCATCCAAATCTAAGTATCTTAGCAACAAGTAGATTTTAGATGAATGTTGATGCTAGTGCACAAGAATTATCAATCATCGAGGGTTAGTAGAATTCTACCTTTTAAGTTGGGTCGTGACTAGTGCAACTAGGGTGTCCCCAGTGGAGTAGTTATTCTGTGGACACTGGATCCCAGGAGGCGACCGACTCATGCTTTCACGGGTACCTCTCTCAAGGGCTTTTATGTTGTGGATTTAAGAAGAATGTTGTTACATATGACTAGAGTCACCACTAGCCAATTACCCCGATTTTGTAGTCAACTAGACCATGTAGATATGCCTAATAGAGAGAATTCGAAAATTGACTGCGGTTATAAAGAGGGAAGGTATTAGGCACCCTACTCTGCATGTACAACTATATGGTCTTTACTTCGCATGATTAAACTATCTTCGAGGATTAGTTATAATTATTGCATGTTGATGATGTAACAGTGTACAATGTAGTGTTAAATGCAAATCAACACAAGTTTCTGATGGGAAGAATTCGATTATATCAGCAGGTCTTAGAGCATATATTTGTACTAATTATGTGCAAGGGTACTTTTATATGTAATGTGATACTAATGATATAATGAAGTATATGTTATGCGATGTTAAATGCAACGCTTATGACAGGCTTCGGTTCGGGCTAGATACATCTACCCTAACTCCTCCACTTGTAGAAGCATGAACTGATCAACCAGGGTTTCTGATGGGCATGATCCGATTATATAAGCAAGTTATAGAGAATACGCTCAGATCGATTAGGTGTAAGATGCAGTGCAATGTTGAGTTGATGAATTTAACGAGTAGGGGAGTTGAGAAGGGAATGGACGTTATACAATGCTAACGTTGGGTTGGACAAAGCTGACTAAGGATTGGATGACCGGATGGATGAATGTGTCAAAAGGATGGGATCGAGTAGCTTGGATTGGACTTGGTTGGCTCGACAGCCTAAGCTTGACCAAGACTAGACTCGTAATTTCTTCCATTGACTCTCCTTGGTCGAGAGATGGGATAGCTAGGATGGCTAATGAGGCTTGTTGTTTTCAAATTCGATCTCTTGGTGGGAGGAGGCTATTTATAGCTCCCAAGCCTGAATTTTCTTGTAATTTTTTTCAGAGAGAGTCTAGGTCTTAAAAGGGTTGGGTGACTAAGATTTAAGATTGTCACGTAGCAAGATCTTGTTAGCTAGATGGGTTGGTAAAATGATAATTTTGAGCTCATAAGATGAACATGGAAGTATTTTCAGAACATGCACACGAGCAAGGTCTCCTGAGTGAGGTTTGACACACATAGGGAACTCCCTACCAAAGTAGGGGAGTTGCCAAGTGGCTCACAGTTTCCCCCTACTTTGGTGAGGGGTCTCTTGCATGTGTGAGGGATTTCCCGTTTCTATGATGTTTTCTTGTTGTTCAAGTTGCAGGCTCCTGTTGGGCATATTAGCTTGTGTCTTGGACTTGATATTGGGTTGGTTTACGAGGTTGGATTGGCCAAGTGTGTCGACTAGGTTTTAACCCAACGAGTCAACTCGGTATAACTCGGCAAGTTGACTTAGCAAGCTAGTTCCTATGGTTTGGTTTTCTAAGGTCTTTGGGCCTAGAATTAGGATTAAGGTTTAGGATTAGGGTTTAGGATTAGAACTCAAGTTAGAATTTATGTTTAGGGTTTGGATTTGGGTTCAAACCAGGTTTTAAATTAGAACTTAAGTTAGGATCTGGGTTTTGGACTTAGGGTTTAGCCATCAAGTCGAGTCAAAATCATCCAATCATAATAGGCTTGTTGACCTCGGGTGGGGTGTCTACAATGAATTTGACAGTGACTGTTATAGTAAATAAAATAATCTTGGAATCTATATCTCATTTGTCAGTGGATGTTATAGGATATAAAATAATCTTGGAGTATATATCTCCTGTATATGCTATGATATTTTAGAGTAGATCGCTTAGATATGAACAATGTTGTTTGTAGTTAGCTTTGAGATTCATACACTCGTATAAATACACCATTCTCAATGAAATAATTGAATACAACTTTCCACCATGCATGGAGTCCCTAATTTTATTATATATTCAAGAACAAAACTGGAACCAAAAGGACCCAGATCGGGCAAGACTGAATCCAGTTAGCTCAGTTATGGTTATCGTAGGAACTGAGCTAAGGGTATGGTTATCGTAATCTCTTTGATTTTTGCTCATTGTGTTTATTCCTTTGATTTAAAATCAAGTCAATGACACGGCTACTTCTAAGCAGGTCAAACACGGATATTGAATGTTCATTCTATATCTCAACCTACCCGTTTACGCCCGGATGAGAGGATCTAACATGTGTCACCTCACTAGGGCCAATGATCTTAATGGTCCTTGTATTCATTTCTGCCATAAATTAGACATCCTTCAAAAGTTACTACTCAATGATGAGCCCGACCTTCTACTTCTGGAGTTGAATTTGAACTACTAAAATTATTTTCCAATATCCAAGTTCTTTTACAGTAACGATGGCCAACTCTTCAACTCGGTACAATTTTCTTGCCATAGCCTGTATAGATGTAGAATACAGAACTTGAATGGTTACAATCAGTGGAACATCTTAGAATGTGGACCTCCATGAAGAAATAAATGCTGGAATCTTCAGTCATGAGCCAGGCAAAATGAATAAAGGAATGCCCCACCATGACCATTAAGACTGGTTTGGGAGGTTGTGTTTAGAATAAATTAAAATTCAAATCACAATCATCTAAAATTGATGTGAATTGAAATTTTTACTTATGTTTGGTAACTTGTAATTGGAATATATCGAAATCTAAAAATTGTGTTTTGTGGTTGTAATTGAAATGGATTGGAATTATTTAGTATATTCATATAATCTGAATTTAATTAATTAAATTGGTTTTAATATCCCAAATTAATGTGCATATGTAATATTGTCAAAATAATTGTAATAAGCCGATGTTTTTTAATCATCCATTTCGATGGCCAATGTTCAAATAATTCAGATCTATGTGTTGGTATATATAATTTTACTGATGCATCCGATAATCAAATTATTTTGAGGTCATCAACATACAAAGTATACCAAAGATTAGTACCCAAGCAACACCTTTATTACTTGTGCAACTCATCAATTTTAAAAAAGGAGGCAAAAAGGGTATTTCACACCTATTACTTCTAATCTAAGTAAAATAAAAGATTTCAAAACACATTTAAAAGTAACTTTTCAATTATTATTGGTTCTATTTAGCTTCAATTACACAGTGTAGGTGCATTTACACCTCGGGACATGTTGCATATTTCCTTCACCTATACTCTAAGGGAAGCAAATGCAGTAATAGATGACCTGGCTAGGAGAGGAAGCACAACTCAAGATAGATCTTTTTTTGCGTCTCTAGTTGCTCTCCCAACTATTACTAGGGGCCTTTTCTTTTTAGATAGGGTAGGCTTGAGTTACCTATGGGAGGCTTAACTTCTTTCCTCTCTGGTATATGATAGGTGAGGCAACCTCCTTTTTGTATTGCCTGCCCGAAGGCGTTGCATATCCCCTTTTTTCTAATATATAATGTTTCTTTAAATAAAAAAATAAAAATAAAGAAATAAAAAAATAAGGGTTCATCTACACCCAAATACTTCCTAATGCACTCAATTAAAGCATGAAAAATGACACGTGTCTGATGATACCTAGTGCTTATCTACCTATCTGTACATTTTTCTAACACAACGCCAAAATCGCGGATTTGCGACGGACCAAATCCATCATAAAACCAAATAAACCATGAATTTCGTCCGTCACTTGGTCCGTCGCAGTTTACTGGGTTGTTTTTTCTTTCCGAAGAATAAAATCAGCCGTTGAATCTACGACGGATAAGGTCCGTCGCAGCCTACCGACGGATAAGATCCGTCGCAAAAAATAAAAAATCCGTCGCTGAAATTTGGAAAAACCTTGAATTATTCGTCATTTAAAATATTAGCGACGGATAAGATAGCGACAGAAAAAATCCGTCTGCAGTTCTCGTTTTGAAATTAGCGACGGATTTAGTCCATCGCTAAACTATCTGTGAATTAAAAAAAAAAAATTTAGGTTGGTTTGTATTTTTTTTTTTTTATCTAACACCTAATAGTCATTCAAAAAATAATTCACATAATCATAATCAATCAATGATTAAACATGTGCGTGCATGTTTCACCCATGTAACATTCATCAAGACAATAATCAGAACAATACCAATAAAACAGTTAATGGTCTATTTAATGTTTTCAGACTACAAATGCACATGAATGTCATAGGCAAAACCATACATCAATTGGGACTGAAAGTAGCTGCAACATCTCCTCAGCAAATCATAGCCATAAAACAAAAGATAACACCAGTCGGCGATAGGGCAGGCATGCTTTGATGCTCTTCGACATCTGAGAACCACAATAGAAGCCTCTTCTAATTCTTTAAACTTCAGCATTCCAACTACCAGAGCAAACATCAAACATGCAACAATGAGGATACCATCCAAATACACAAACGATACAGTAAATACATGTGAAAAGAAAGAAAGAAAAAAAAAAAAAAAAAAAAAAAAAAAAAAAAAAAAAAAACACCACATATAAATGTGACCATGCCAAATACACATCCAACGTAGTCCATCTAAAGCTCACTTTTTAACCATGCTAATGAAATGCCCACACCAACTATATTAAGCAAATGCCCATGGCCACATATAAAACCCATTCCAACTAATAAGCATTGCCACATATATGTATAGATGAGTACTCTTATCATAGAAATAGACAAGTCTGAGAAAATCCATGCTCAAAAATTATGCTTACCTGAACAAACTTAAATTTCAACCAATAGACATCAATAGCCCCTGTAGCCTCTCACTCTAACCAATGGCTAAGAACACGCCCTTAGCTCTACATCCTTGGTGAGGTCACCACTCGCCTTCAGATCTACATCTATGATGAGGATACATAAACATTAGATTGAAAGAAGTGGTGATTGAACTCATCATTAAAAGAATTAGGTGTTTGGTCTATCAAAATGTTCTGTTTGAAAGCAAGTAAACATTAAAAACGCACCCATTTCCAATCTGCTGCCTTTCATCAAAGCTAGAAACAAAATGGATGGCCTATCCTATCCATTTTCATCAGGCCCATCCAAGCAAACAAGTCCTAAATGAATTTGGGGTTAGCCCAACTTCCCCTCACTTTGGAAGACAACTCCAAATTACACAACAATCCTAATAAATTGATATGCAATTGAACTGAGCATCCAAACACGTAAAAAACTTAATAGCAAAACCCAAGCCCATATGCTCAAAATACCCAACATCAAAATTCCACCCATCCATTAATAACTAAACAACTCAACCCAAGTGAAAGTGTCAATCCCATTATTACAATTTTGCACATCATAGCATAGGAGGTTGTAGCAACCCGTAGTGTGATAAGCATCACTTTGTCATTTTTCATTAAAAAATGAAAAAATAAAATGAGACAAAAACTTCAGCTACTTACTGTCTACTAATGTCTTCCCATGTATGGGATTCTTTATCCAGGCCATAGAAAAGGCGTTTATCTCTCTCTCCCTTTCACCCAGGGTTGAATTGATAAGCTTGTTCACTTCATCCTGAAAATGAGAAGAAATTTGGTATTTTATAAGACTAACTACTAAAGGAGACTGAGAACTGAGACAACAGGTTTGCTGAGCCCACACACAAGTGAACTGCTGCCCATCCAAATAAAAAGAACATGTGCCAATATGGCACACTCGTGCAAGATCCAAGCTATCCATCAGGTGGGCTGCACTAGTTTAGATCAAAACTAGGTCGTTCCATTCAGGTCAGCTAAAGTGTACAAAACAAATGGATGGCTAGAAAAAAAAAATTTGTTTTAGCCAAGCATTTCTTTTGTCAACAGTTGCTCATCTGAGTGAAATGGCCATATTTTGGCCAGAATATCTAAACTGTGTCGCATACCTAATGGAAATCTCATATCCTGTACATGTGTGCCACATTGGCATGTGCGCCTGCATGTGGATGGGAAAGGTTTCACGCAGGTGTGGGAGTAGCAACTTCTTAAGGCAATATACCAGAACTTGTGAAAGAAACCATGCAACAACTAATAAGATTTTATTTGAATACTAAGGGCCTTGTTGCTTATCTTTTGAAAGCAACCAATATAACTTTCTAGAATAACTGAAGAAGAAAAACCAACAACATTTTCAGAACTTCATTCAGGCGCATTGGTTTTTATCTTGAGTGACCACTCATCAAATCCATGCCATGGGTTGTTTTCAAGATTTTTATCTGCAATGCACTACAAATAGAAAGATTTAAGATTTTGGATTAACAACGTATAACAAGATAGTACAACTGTGTGCATCCAAACAAATCATTCATGACAAGAATAAAAGAAGCTTGCTTTTCAAGTACAAACCAAAATAGTTTAATAAAGAGAGCAGAGCAACCGTCTAAAAGAAAGGGTTTTATGTAACAATGTAGCGGCCATTACATAACTACTTTTTAATACCGTGGTCTTTACATGCCATATTCCTCTTTCATGATTTCCTAAAGAGAAATGATTTAGTGGGCGAAGTGTATAGAAACCTTCCCATACACAGTAACATTTGGCCTCATGAGCATGTCACTTACTTGGACCATCCATTAGGTCCAACCCATTCTTCTTCCACTACTATGCACAAAAGATTACAAACGTTCCCTAATTCAACTTACCAGTAACTGAAGAAGTGGATAGAGCCATTTCCATGTGAAGATCAAATTGTAGTAACTAATGGATAGTGTTTGAAGCTCACCCGAATTAACATTTGGTTTGTAAGAAACCAATCTCACCCACAACTCAGTTTGAGACTTTTCCATCTCATGCAGCATGTGCCTAGTTTTGCCCATTTAATGAATCCAAAAATCAGTGATAGATAGTGGTTCACAACACTATTTTTAATTAATAGATTTAAAAATAAATAAATAAATAAACTGCCTAAAAAGCAACTTGGCAGGTTAAGGAAGCATCAGGGATTAAGTGTCCACTATATGCAATATGGTTTTGAGAATCTAGGAAATTAAAAATATATAATAAAAAAAATTAAAAGAATACTAAATAATGAAGAGTTACTTGACAAATTTGTGGGTAAAAGAACAAAAGAGAAAAGAAAGAAAAAAAGATAGGATGAAGGCTTACCTTTGGATGCGTGGATTAGATTTAGAACTAATAGAAGCTCCCTTCATGTCTTCAGATGAAGACTTTTTCTCTATACAGCACGTAGTCAAAACCAAAAATCATAAAGAAATCTAAGTTCCACTACTACATAAGGACCTTCCTATGAGAAGTACCCTTCTGTGGGGTTATGAATTTCTCTACAAATATTTGATTTTTTTTTTCAGTGACATTTCAAGGATCCAAGAGCCCACAGCATAGATGCTTCCAGTTGAGAGAAGGTGATGGTGGAAAAATCATGCTTTCAACAACAAGAAATGAGGTGTTCTCCCAAATACAAACAATTACCCAAGAATAAAATGAGAAAATACATAACTAAAGACAAGACTATCAAAAGTAAAGTGACAATTACAAGTCTGCCTCTAAGGGAGATGTATAGAATTTGCAGACATGTCTACTTAATTAAGATGAGCTCATTATTCTACCAGAACATTTGGAGAAGTCATCTTTCCTCCCGACTCAATCAATTAGGAGCACAGATTGGATATCACTATACATGCCATTAACAACCATGCACTAATTTTTTTTTGGAAGGAATGGTAACCTCCAAGTAAAATGCAACTGCAACAAAGAGAGCGTCATTCCAGAAGAGGAGACCTGTAACAACCAGGATTGGTTGTCAGTTTTTAAAGTTGAATAGATAACTCCAACAGGAAGTAGAATCAACCATCCTTCCAAAAACTCACAATAAGAAGTGTACGTCTACAAGCTTTGTCCACCAAGTAGTAATTACAGTGACAACAACCTAAACAAAAATATGCCTCAACGACCTAAACAAAAATATGTATCACCTTGCATTATTATGACCAGACATTAGTAACATGCATGGAATAAGAACATTCATGAGTGGAGAAAAGAATTTTTCAGATGTGGCAAAAGAGTTATGATTGTCACCTGAATAGCCCCAACTCCAAAAGTTGCAACATCACTAGACAATTCCAATCCAAATTTTAAAGAAAAAAGAAACAACCATCATTTTAAATAACACAAACTCAAAATTAGGCTTGAAACACAATAATTGAAATTCTCCTAAATAAGATTGATTTAATGACTGAAAGCACTAATTTATAACCATTTGTTTGTTGAAATTGGACTGCTGGGTATTTTCATCTCAATTGTCCATTAATCTCATTGGACCCCACGATATCGATAGTGTAATTTAGTTTTAGATACGCAGGGATCCAACCCATGGTTCATTAGTAGATAAGAGTGCCTATCAACACTGAGGTCATGGGTTCAAGTGTGTGTGTGTGTGTGTGTGTGTGTGTGTGTGTGTGTGTGTGTGTGTGTGTGTGTTTAGGTGATGAAGCCATCTGTTGTGCTTAAAAGTAGGAAGAGTATTGAAATTGAACGAAGGTGGGTAACTTAAAAGAAAACGACAAGCTGCTTTTAAAATTTAGGTGGAATTCAAGTGGAATGGCTGTATATTCCAGTTTCACCTAAATAAAATTTAGGTGGAATGATTCCACTTCCTTTTAAAAATAAAAAATAAAAACAGCTACCATCGGCACATGTTTACAAATGTACCAAAGCAATAGAGACGTGGAATGAGAACTCATACCTAAGAGTCACTGAGATGGGCTGCCATGGTTAGCCCTCTGCTGGATGTCTCCTTTTGAACATCGAGGACTGAGTTTTTAAAGCATAACCAAATGTCTTAGTGAGTTTGAATTAAAATACTACCTGGCCTATCTGGCCATAGCATTCAAACAAATTGCAACTTGAAAATCTAAACGAGAAACATAAACATGAATAGTATGATTTGTGGACCAGAAATAATAACAAATTACCAAGGATCATGGTATAGATAATGCATTGCAGCCTTGTAAGCTTCCTGGAATATGAACAATTTATAAGGATCCTCCCATTGATTCATGCACAACATAATTAGCAAACAAGTGCCAGAATTTTGATCTTTAGGAAGTTTGTTGCTGAGCCGGACAATCTAGATTGTAAACAACCTGCACATGACTAACTAAATATAAGAATCCAGTCCTAATGGATCAGAAGACTGGAAAAAAGGGAAGAGATGACATTGGGATACAGAAAAAATTAGGACTAAAGCAGCTTTCAGGTGTGTTACCTCTTTCTCTAGCCAATTCCAGTAAAAGGTTTTGTGACTCAAAATCTAGCCTTTGATATAAGCATGTACGACAATAACTCCAAAAAGGCTGCATACAACCAGCTTAGAGTGTGTTTGGATGCACTATCAAATTGAATTATAGTTATAATTATGATAAAGCATAAAACCCAATTAGTATTTCTTCTTGATTAAGCTGAACATTTGCAATTCAAGTTAAATAGGCTTTGCTTACAACCGCAAGATGATTTTCACATACAGCAATTCACCATGTCCATAAGGAAAAGAAAAAAAAGAAAAAAAAAGAAAAAACATTAGGCTTTATTTGGTATACACCTAAAAACAGGAGAAAGTGCAGAGGTTGGATAGCTAGGATATTTGAACCTGAAAGATTTTTAGATCAACAGTTTGGATCACCAAGGCATAACTCCTGCTTGGATGGACTAGATATATCAGCTCAGTACACTATTCTAGCCGAAGCTGAAGCTTCTCCATTCCCATGCTCAAATCAGTTCCTGCTTACCTTCACACTTTGTGACTACTTGCGCACCAAAATGTTACTGAAAATGTTTAAAAATATTTATAGTGGATTACTAAAATGTTGCTGAAAATAATGTCACAAGAACTGGCAATATTGAATAGTAGATAGATTTCACCGTGAATGCTATTGAATCTAGAATCACTATAAAAGGAAAGCAGTTCAAAATAAATTAGTAGATAGATACAGAGAGACAGGTAGATAAATAGATTCATAAAGAGAGATTTATATAAAACATTGATAAATAGATTCATAAAGAGAGATTTATATTAAGTGAAACGACTATTTGTGGCGGCTGCATGAGCTGCTGCAGCAAGGAGCCCTATGTGCATGCTATCACGTGATAAAACTGACATGACTGTTTATGGCCGATTAGCACACCGGATTCCCAGGAGTAACTGATTCTTTTCTTTCCTGATGACGAAAGAAAGATATTTCAAAGTCAGATACAAACTATATATGACATGACAGATTTAAATGCTACATGCATCACATAGGTGGCATGAGGATTCTGAATCAGCATACCAGATGAAAAGGACCGAATCACCTGCAACAAGCCTCTTTGCACTTACAAACACACTCCATCCAGTTGTAAGAAGATTTCGCTTAGGCTGACCTACATTAGAAATGGAATTAACAAATGACAGGCTAGTTACAGAAGAGCTTCTAGGGATAGCCAAATACCTATAACCCATATCAAATTTCAGGATCTTCGAAAAACTGTGTAACTAGCAAGGAAAAATTCAATGTTTAAATGAGCAATTTTTGCTGCCAACAAACTGTACTTGTGGGCGCACCCTTTTTATATACAAAGTACATACCTCTCAAAAATTTCATCTATACCTCATGCATGAGAATTTAGCTATGGGAAAAAGGCTCAACTTCCACTACAAGATGCTCAAACAATGTCTTTAAGCTTAGAGACATTGTTCTAGTTGAAGATTCTTCTACTTTCTCCTTTCAATCTAAGCCCTACATGGATGTAACAATCAATTCAATCACAACAGTATGAAATAATAAATAAATAAAACTGCATTCCACTCAAGCATAATACTTGCAAGAATTTACTGATGTTTTTTCTTAACAATATCAACAAAAGACTTAAGCATGCCAGATTGAAAGGGATAGTAGACAATCCCAATTTCAATGGATTAGAATATTAGCCAATCATTTCCCTCAATATTGAGCCAGCATATCGCATTGCGCTTCTCAAATAAACAAGAAAAAACAGGCACACCATCCACTCATCGAGACTTGGAGATTGACATCTTACACCATGATTTGCAAAGATTAGGAGTTGTGCCTTTCAATGCATAATATGGAGAACCAATATACCTTTCAAAAAGAGGATCCAAAGGTTTATGCTAACTCAAATTAATGTTGGCCGTGAGATGGTTGAGGATTTAGTTACTTGCATATTTCCAAGGAGATTTGAAAATAAAGCCAAGCCACATGTGGAAATGAATCATAAAACCATTTTTACTCTTACCGCCCATCTTGTATGCCCTTACTTGTTTGGTTGTGATTACCCTTTCATGGATACTTCTAAATATCAATAAAGAAAGAGAAATAAATAAATAAAACATAGGAAATAAATAAATAAAACACAGAAGGTGAAATCCCCAATTCCAAATATCCTCAGATCCCCAAAATCCTAAAATCCCCAAGTCCTTAATTTGCAAAATCAGAAAAACACCAATTTGAGGTCAACATTCAAATCTGTAAGCCCTAAAATCCACAAATCCCTAAATCAGGGTCCACATCAAATCAAAAATCCATAAATTACTAAATCCCCAAATTCCTAATCAGCATTGAGATTAAGAGAGAGAGAAATACCTCACGTTCGACAAATAGTCTTCAACCGAGCTTTAGAGAGAGAGAGCGAGGGCAGGGCGTTCGTGGATCAAAGACACACAAGAAAGGTTAGGGAGAGAGAGAGAGAGAGAGAGAGAGAGAGAGAGAGAGAGAGGAGGAAGTTCCTGCGCAAGGATTCCTTTTTGAGAGGGACAGGCGTAGAGAGAGGAGCGACGGAGGGACAAGGAGAGGCATAGAGAGGCATAGAGAGAGGAGAGAGCCACGGATGAGAGAGGGGTTGGTTAGGGCTGGCGCCCTAACCAGCCTTAGAGGACGCGGATTTCCTGCGCAAGCCGTTCGCATGAAGTTCCTGTGCAAGTAGGCTAGGTGGGGCCCTGTAACACCTCGGATTTTGGCCAACCTGGGATTAGACGTCCTTAGGCAATGGTTCAATTAAAACACCTAGAAAATCGCTTAGAACCCAATTTCATAGCCAAAGAAACCACTTAGGATTAATTCCTTTAGAAAATATGAGTAAGTTAGCTAGCGCAACGCTAGAGTAGCTGGAAAATAGTCCCTGATCACTTTAAATACGTTCTACAAGACCCAAATCGAGTAGAACCAATGAAGCTATAATACTCTAAAACCTCGGATCAAACTCTAAGCCGGTTTGTTCTCTGGACCACTTTGAAACTTTGTATTGGATCTAGACCGCGCGTCGAAAGTCCGATACCTACAATATTAGACCATTAGAACTGCCTTGCTGGACTTGACAATCATTTCGAAAATCAAGTCCAATCGATAATCACAGGCTATTTTATTGAGCCCGGACTGAAGAGAGTGCGAATAGGGACAGATTTGAAATTTGAAATTCAAATCTGGCACACGACTTGACGCATCAGTATTAAGCATTCTGACCGTCAGAATTCAACCAAATTACACCCTCGAATCAGGAAAAATTTCTATTTCATATCATGAGATTTGCAGACTTGATCTACGTGCGGTGACCGCTGAACTGAAACTGGACAGCCACGTGCGATCTGCGAACCCTGCCAAACTGAAAACTTGATGTGTGCTAGATCCAGTATCCATGAACTTAAGTCCGATCGCGTTCGGCCAGGGGACCACCAGAAATGATCTTTTGGACCGAAATAGCCCCGCTTTGGATAAACATCAAGTGAACTTTGTTCCTGAGCCTATTTTGGGCATTTTTAGGCTTATAAAAAGGGTTGAAACCCTCACTCCTCTCTCCCATCCGAATTTGAAAAAAACCCTAGATTGGGAGAGAAAAGGTGAGAGTTTGTGAGAGAGAGTAGGAGAGAATTTTTCTGCCTTTGTGCTACCAGTTGCACGTACTTCAGCAACCCACCTCAATTACCTGGCCGGTGATTTCTCCACGTTTTCAGGTAAGAAATAACCCTAAAAGTTGCTGATTTGAGGTTCGCTAGGATTCATAGCATGTTAGCTGACCTGTCTTGTAAATTAGGTTCTCTTATCGCTGTAGACGAAGCATATACGCTCCGTTCGAATTCACACATTTATAAGAGATAATGTGCGGATTTTAGACGCTTTGATTGACTGTTTCCAAAGCTTTCAATGTCGTTTAATAGTAGATTATCAACGGCAACGCCGTTTGACATGTACAACATGCTGTCCGTTTCCTGTTTCGTAAATAGACGAAGAATATGAGATTTAGGGCATTTTAGTCATTTGTAGGAAGTACTGTTTTCATTCATATTTTGCTGATGTGATTGACATGGCTTATTGTCACATTAAAATACTAGGAATACGTGCATAATTAGTTTGGCGAAGAGATTTGCCTAAATGCGCACTTTGGGTTGACATACTATATGTAGACTTAAGTGTGTGGTTTAAGTGTTTGTATAAATGCTTGTATTAGTATGTATTGAATTAAATGGTGTTATGAATTAATTTGAGATTGATTTCTCAATTAATATGCTGGTGTAAATGGTTTCCTACATGTTAGCCATATGCACGATTTCATTATATATATGAAATGCATGTACTTGATGATTCACTTAAGTTGTATGTTATAACATGTGCTTGATGATTTCATTATGATTTAGTTTGAGATTGAATTCTCAATTAGTATGCTGATGGAAATGATTTCCTATATGTTGGCGATATGCACGATTTCATTATATGTATGAAAGGCATGTGTTAGATGATTTACTTAAGTTGTATGCTATAACATGTGTTAACATGCTCACATGGTTGTATTTCATTTTCAATACTCTAATATGATTACTGATGTGATTCCATAATTGTTTGGGACTATACTTAGTCCAGGCAGTCGGTAACCGAGCGAATTCGTGGTTGGCTTATCTTAGCCACGAACGACGCGTCGATGAACGCGAGTCGTGTTTTGGAGTTGGTGGCAGTGGTTAGGCCATACGAAGTGTTTTACGCACTTCATGTCGTTCAACTTGAGATGCGATCGTACTAGTCGAGCCCGTCAAGTAACCCGACTGGCCATTGTATGTTCACCCTGCATGAGTCATAACTGCTTGAACCTAGGGTACTGAACTTACATTGTAAACCTTGTTAACCATGGTACCTTGATCCACGAAGACTCATGAGCCGGGCATGGTAGTATGGGACACCGTGGTCGAGCTGTCGGCCTACGCTGGGGCCACAAATCTTCCCGTAGTGACCAGTGAGCACCTAGTCTCGTGAGTAGATTATGGTGGTATGAGACACTATATTCTTGCTGTCGGCCTACACTGATCAGGCGACGAGTCCTTTGTAGTGACCGCGAGCGTATCCTGAGTCTACGGGAGGCGACGACCCTTCCGTAGCAGTAGAGTACAGTAGGCCTGTATTGATAAGGTGATGGGGGAGCGGAGCAACGAGTGCATGCAACAGCCCTGGCAGCCCTTGCAGCGACCTACAAAATATATATCGTATGAGATTAAGTGAGGACCCTAGACAGGATCTATGTTGGGATTGATATAAGGGAAGTACCTTAGTTTCCCAATCCTGCTGTTTGAATGGACTAATAACAACTCGAAAATCATATCACCATTACATTGCATGTGCCTGGAAGATGTGGAGCACTTGAGGGACGATTGCATGTCGCGGTCATAAGATGGTGCCGTATGAGGGAGATCGTTGGTGAGGGCATACATCACGTCATGTCATATTGCATTAATAACAGTATTAGGATTGTTTGATTTACTGCTTTACTATTAGCGCATGATTGATTTGATAACATGCTAATCTCTGCTCTCTTATCCCACTGAGTTGATCACTCACTCCCACATTACGGGATGGTGTTTCCGGACACCCACCAGTCCCTATTGTGATTGCAGATGATGGCGCGGCCTGCGAGGCGGAGCTGAATTTGATGATGATGAGGAGGATCTCTCCTTTATGTATGATCTGATTGACGGGATTACAGGGAGGTTGATTAGATACCTTGACACTTGTCATTTTATATTTTTAGAACACTCATGTATATCCTTTTGGTTTACTTTTGGAGTATACATGTATGTATATAACCTGGTAATATATTCACACTCTGGAGATATACACCAGTTTATATATGTTATACATACTATCACAGTCTTCCGCTTGTAAATTTAACCGTCTCTGGAGCGTGATATGCTGTTTTAGCTTAATCTCACTCATGTTTAATACATTATCACAGACAACATTCAATCATACATATCTATGTTACATAAATAACATTTTGGAACTCGGGAGTTGGGTTTTTACTTGACCCCCCGATTTTTGAGATGTTACAGGCCCACCACCATGTTTTTAGGAAATATACTCCGTTCATCCATTTTTTAAACTAATTTTAGGATATTCTGAAAAAAATTACGTGGATCCAAGACTCGAGTGGGCCACACGAGAGGAAAAAGTAGGGATTCAGTGAGAACCGTTGAAACATTTTAATGACTATAAAAGCTTTTTTCCAGGATAAATTTTTTGTATTTTCACTTCATCCCTGTGTTAATGACCTTATAAACGGTTTAGATGGCATATAAACATCAAGATGGAGCCCAAAAAAGTTTCAACGGTAGGTATTTCTTTCCCCAATTTTCCCTCTCGTGTGGCCTACTTTAGTTTTGGATCCACCTCATTTTTGGTCGATTTTCCTAAAATGAGGTCGACAAACGGATGAACGGATTATATTTTCAAAAAACATGGTGGTGGGCCCCACACTGCATCCTTGCGTACGGACTTCCTACAACGTCTTTAGCAGGAAATCTGCGCCCGTTTTTAATGGTGGTGTCACTCTCCCCACTGTTTTCTCTGGTGGGGTCCACTGGAGCTTTGGATGTGACTCTTCTTTGAATCTTACCCTAAAATGATCTCTCAAGATGGATGGACGGCGTGGATACAAAACATACATCATGGTGGGCCCACAGAACTTAGTGACATCACTTCAGTAGTAATCTCCCTTGTCAATAGCCAATCCTCCGCCTTAAGAGAGGGGGCTAGGTGACGTCAGCAAATTCTGTGGGTCTCATCCTGAGGTATGTATTATATCCAAACCGTCCATCCAACTAGCGAGCTTGTCATAAGGCTTAAGACAAAAAATAAGACAGATTTAACCATCAAGTGGACCACACTGAAAAAAGCAGTGGGGGATTGAACGTCCACCATTGAAACCCTTTTGGGGGGCATAAGAGTTTTGGATCAAGCTGATCTTTGTTTTTTCCCTTCATCAGGGCCTGTATGATCTAATCAATAGATTGGATGTCAAATAAACAATATTGTGGCCCTTAAGAGGATTTTAATGGTGGATATCCCATCAATATTGTTTTCCTCTGATGTGGTCCACCATAGGTTTATATCCTTGTTGTTTTTTTGATCAAGCCCTAAAATGATCGGTAAAAATGGATGAACATAATGGATGAAATACATACATCATGGTGGGGCCCACATAGCATCGAATACTAGCCAACGGGCGGGTGGCAGGGGAGTAGCCAATCCGTTCCCGTGGTAAGGGAGTAGCTAATCCGTTCCCATCCATGCTGGTATTTGTAGTGCGGTCCATTTAATCTTTAGAAATTATTCATTTTTTGAATAATTCTCTAAAATGATCTCAAAAAATGAATGAACGGTGTGGGTTGATCCCAAATTTTCGGTAAATCCAAAACTCAAGTGGACCATGCCACACCGAACAATGTCGAATAATGATTTCCACCATTGATACCTTCCTTGGGCCCACAATAACATTTATTTGCCATCCAACCTATTCATAATATCAAATATATATGCATGAAGAGAAAACACAAACATCAACTTGATCCAAAACTTCCATAGAATTTTTCAATGGTAGAGGTTCAATCACACAATTTCCTGCGGTGTGGTCCACTTGAGCTTTGGATATGCTTCCTTGTTGTTCTTTAGACCTCAAATTATCTATTAATGTGGATAAACGGAATGAATAAAATAAATAAATAATGGTGGACCCCACAAAGTTTACTTTGATAAAGGTAATGACTAACTCACCTAAATGTAGAGGGGTTTCCTTAAGACATTCATAATCATATATTGGACTTGCCTTAATGTGATTCACATATCCAACCCACTCATTATGTGTGTCCCACTTGGATGAGGGGTCAGACCAAGTTTTAGCCGCATCAAAAACTCATGTGGGCCCCACCAAGTGCTTTTATATTTTTTATGATGTCTTGACATGGTTTTAGATGGTATGGTCCACCTGAGTTTCATTTACGGATGATTTTTGAGATATCTCATAACTTAAAGGGGACACATTAAATGCATGGTGCTGATGTTCGACACACATCATGATGCGGCCCACAAAACTTATTAACATCAATTCCTAGGTTCTCGCTCGGTCAATAAGTTGGGTCACAATTTTGACAATAATATTTAGCTCATTTTATATGTATAGTCAATTTACTCTATTTGTTGATCAATACCCTCAATTTGACTAGTTACTCACCCTAATCAGGCTAGCTACATGTGAGAAAGGTATTGGGAATTTAAGATTGATTAATAATTTGAGTGAAATTTGATTTAAACATATGAAGTTATTTACTCTTCAACATGGACTAATTCAATTGTCCAAAAACGGTTAAATGTTCAATTAGTGGATGTGCCTAATAATTTATTAAAAAATATTTTTTTCGCAGAAATATCAATTTTCATTTAAAAATTATATTTTTTTTTCAAAATGTATATTTTTTTACTCTTAATTTTTCTTTGAAAAATTTTAACAAAATATCAATTTTATTATAAAAAATTTCAAAAAATAAATTAAAATACAAATTCTGAATTTTTATTTTCAAAATATCTTAAATTTTCATAATTTTTAATTTCTTTCCCAAAAATTCCAAAATGCCAATTTTTTTTCTTCGAAAGCATCATGTGGTTTTTATAAATAACTTTTTCTTTTAATTTCAAATTTTGAACATTTTCAATTATTTTTCAAAATACAAAATTTTTCAACTTATTTATTTTTCGTTTCAAAATGTTAGTTTTTTGACAAAAGTATTGATTTTTTAATATCGTTTTATTTTAAAAAATTTCAATTCTTTTTCACTTCATTTTTTTAAAAGCATTTTATTCGAACTTGTCAATTTTTATTGAACTTTATAATTTTTTTTTTTATTATTTTTCAAATTTCAAACTCTCATTTTCTTTTTTAAAATATTTTCATTTTTCAACATTGTGAAAATTTTCACATTTTTTAAAATATTTTTAATTTTCTTTTTCAGGATATTATTTTTTCTCAAAATTAAATGCTTTTCTTTTTTTTTCAAATTTATCAACTTTATTGAATATTCTTTTTCATTCCCACAAAATATATTTTTATTAAATCATGATTTTTATTTTTTCAAAATCTATGTTTTTTTCTCAAACATTGTTAAAATTTTTAAACTTCTCAATATTCTTTTTCATGTGATATTACAAATCATTTAAATATTAGTTTTAAATTAAAAAATAAAAATAAAAATTCCACTCATTTGATATAAAAACAAAATAAATTTTCTTTTTGCATTCAATCAATTGTTAAAAAATAATCTTAGATACAAATAAGTACAATTAAACCACTAAAATTCTATTAAAAAATAATTATTAGACTACAAAAAAACTTAATTTTCCACCATATTCTAAAAAAAATGAAAAAGAAAATAATGTCAAGGCAAGCCCTTTTACAAAGGACCTGATCCATCGCAACATCGACTGAAAAAGGGCGCCATTTGGTATTTTGGGCGGGATTTGTAACTTCATTTTCCGTCACCAAATCAAAATATGCGACGGATTTCGTCCGTCGCCTAGTTAAGACGAACAAAAATCCGTCGTAAATACGTCGTAAATCAGATTTTAGCGACGGATTTTGGTCCGTCGCTAAATTCCACGACATTCCACCTAGGATATTCGGGAAAGAACGTAGCGACGGACTTTTTCCATTAGCGACAGATTAAATTCGTCGTAAAATCGAGAGATTTTTGCCCATCGCAAATTTTTTTGGCATAGTGTAATTCAAGAGTACGTTGCCTAATTTTTGGATCCAGTACATGTGCTTAAGTTCATGCTAGATCAATGGCTTAGATTATGCTTGCACATGTGTGCCATGTCATAACCCTCAAGTTTTTCAAGGTTAATCTATTGTGTAGCAGTAGAAAGGGGGCGTCCTCCAAATAATAAGTTCCATGTGTTAGATAGTTTAGTAGATGCACACATTCCAACAAGCTAGTTGGTCCTCTTCATCAGTGGCCCAGCTATCCCAACCATTCATTCAAACACAAACCGTTTTCAATATCACCGTGCATTTGCACCCTCCATTTCATATTAAATGTGATTTCAACTACGTTGCCAATCAACAGTATGGGAATAGAAAATGAATGGCCTAAATCCATCACAGTTTTAGATAGTAGACAGATAATCAGCTTTCTAATCCAGTTATTTGAAACGTGTAAATTGCCTAAATGACCCCTTAAGTTTAAAATTTGAAAAGAATCTTCCTTCAAATCAACATGATAAAATATAACACGTGTGTTCATGCATGTAGATTTCACCCTGGCAGATAAGGAGCGTTGAAGATACTCACCATTTCAGGCTTGTTTTTGGTTCATGATATTGACAGTTAAGAAATAATTGCACTAATCAAGTTATTGACAGTTATGGAATCTTGATGTAGATTGATGAGATCACGCTTGAGGCGATACAACCGTGGGTGATTTCTTTGAGAGAATCGATGGTCTAAGTCTTTCCATACTTCAGAAGGATTTTGACAATAGATCAAGCTTTGCCTTAGACATTTATCGATGGAATTGAGTAACTAAGAAAGAACCATGTCGCAGCACCTCTCCCACAGTGTAGCTATAGACGCATCTGCAGGTTTTGTTAAAGTGCCATCAACAAAAATAAGTTTATTTTTGGCGTTGAGAACCATACGCATGAAACGTCGCCATGAGGGGTAATTGTCGCCAGTGAGAAGTTCTGGAACCAAAGTTGCTCCGGGGTTGTCGGTAGTGATTAGGAAATATGGGAAAGTGAGATCACTGATGAGTTGGGATGGGGTTTGGCTAGGTTCAGCCATGGAAACGGAAACGTTAGAGATCCCAAAGAATGAGACGCTTTGATAACATGATAAGAAAGGTAGAAGGAGAAAAATATTCTCGTCTGCTTTATTATTGTCTATTGATAGTATATATTTACAAAACAATCATGGTGCTATATTTGTACAACTAAAATGGTGCTATATATGGAATGTACTATGAGTTGTACACGGCTATGCTTGATATGGGGCTTGATTTGTGTAATTATTCCATAACTGTCAATAGCTTGATTTGTGCAATTATTCCATAACTGTCAATTTTTAAATGATACATGATACATGCCCCCACCTTTTCACTATTCAAATATATTTTAAAATCCAACAAGCGGGCCATTTTTAAAGAGTGAGTGAGAACCATATAATGAAAATTTGAAATTGTTTTACCATAATCCTTTGATCATCAAACCATCTTCTTTAGTGGTTTTCTTTGGTCTTCAGGTCTTAGAAATTTTGGATGTGGGCACAAATGGTACATTGTCTTAATAGAAAGTAATCTAATCCATGAAAAAAAAAAAAAAAATCGAAAAAAGAAAAAGAAAAAGAGAGAGAGAGAGAGAGAGTAGATGACTAAAATTAAATCACCTAACGGTGGAGTACACCCATCCAAAGCCAGGATTGCTTAATATCTACTAGAATCGTAAAACAAGCAATTATCCAGAATTAACAAAAATGCGTCCAATGATCAATGTCTCATATTATCGAATTAATTTTGATACCACACTTTTATCGTATATGCAGTGTCCCGCAATTTGTTTCGTTTATTTTGTTATTATGGTATCATTGATGAAGAATTTCTTAAGTGCACTAATATGAACCATCAGGTTGTTTTATTTCATACTATAAATGTATAGATAAGGAGTTTGATAGAACGTTGTGTCATGTATCACAATGTTTTAGAGGTGAGTTTTCACTACACATCAATATAAACGATTCATACTCTCATGACTGCTTCATAGAAGCAATGATGCTATAGTTTAGCTTAGTTGATGATGTTCTTGATCTTTGAACTTTGAATTTGAATATGAATCCTCATTGGTAAAGATTTTGATAGAATACAATGCCATGTATTGCAAACCATGCACATTATCATCACTGTTTCACTTCGTTGATGATGATCTTGACCTTTAAATATAAAGCCTTAAAAATAAAGATTTTGATAGAATACATTGCTATATATCATAATATTGTTGAGGTGAGTTTACATCCCACATTGACATAAACTTCATGTTCTCATTACTACTTCACATAAGCTATTATACTATAATTTGGTTTGTTAATGATGATCTTGACCTTTGACTCTTGAATTTGAATATAAAACTTTATGGATAAGAATTTTGATAGAATCACATCATACCTTAATCACATAAACCATTCATGTTCTCATTACTCCATGGAAGCTATGATATTATAGTTTTTGTAAGCGGATTTCCATTTTGGAAGGTCATTTTAGGGCATATGACCAAATGTGGGCTGGATCCAAGACAAGTGGGCCACACGAGAGGAATAATTGGAGAAAGAAATGCCTATCTTCACGAAATCGGATTGCGTATTGAGTAACTCAGTAGGCTTTTATCATACGGAGTAAACTCAATTGGGCCTACTGTGAATGTGAATGGGTTATCCACACCGTCCATCTGTTTTTCTAGCTCATTTTAGTGGTTGAACAGAAATTTGAAGAATTTCCAATGCTCAAGTGTGCCACACCATAGGAAACAGTGGGAATAATGACTTCCACTGTTGAAACCTTGATAGGACCCACAGTGATGTTATTTTTCATCCAACCTATTGATAAGATCACAGCCATGGGTGAAGGGAAAACACAAATAACAGATTGATCCAAAGCTTTTGTGGCCCTTAAGAAATTTTTGACAAAAGAATTTCAATTTACACTGTTTCCGTGGTGAGGTCCTCTTGAGATTTGTATATACTTTGATTTTGGGATAGCGTACTCAAATTATTTCTTAACATAGATGGACGGAGTAGATAATATATGTATATTACGGTAGACCCTGCAGAGTTTATTCAGTATGCTTAGCATGCTGAGTTACTCGGCACGCAATCCGCGTCCTATCGTCACAACCTTTCTGCACTCCACCTTGTTGTGTATATGCTATTCAAATCATTTATAAGGTCATTCTCACCGTGAGAAATTGAAAATATATAAAACTAAGCATGATAGAAAGCTTTTGTAGCCATACGAAGGTTTCAATAGTGGTCATTCAATCAAAAATGAGCTAGCAAAGTAGATTAACGGGGTGGATTGCTTACAAATAGGCTCTATCTAGCTTCCTAGCACAGGATCATTGGCTGCACATCCTGTAGTTTTCATTTATTGATACTGATCCTGACATTTGAGTACTATTGGATTTGAAATCGACTCATAGATAAAGATTTTGATGGAATACAGTTCCGTTTAGCAGATAATATTCTATGCTTTGGTTACCATTTAATGGAAGGTATGATATTTATAGGAAGCTATAATATTATAATTTAATTTCGTTAATGAATGATTTTGACCTTTGATCCGAATATAATCCATTCAAATTTTATTTTTAACATTTCAAATGCATCTTATCACATACTAATTGCGCTCGACAAATCTTCCTTGAAATCAGGTCTATAGCATATGGGGCGGCTGTGATATGGTGATGTCGTATCATGTCAAAACCAATGCGCATGATCCTGATAAGCATGCACTCCACGAGGCATATGTTTACTTAAGTTAATTAAATTGCAGAAACTATTTTCTCCCGGCGACAACCGTAGAATAATACCCTTCGAGCAATCTTAACCTTTGATTCATGGACATTTGTTTGTTGAAATGCTCAATTATTATTTAAAACCCGCCCATAAGTATTAGCAGGCGGTTGTATAAACTGACAAGAGGATAACTGTAATTTATTTATTTTTTGTTCAAACTAGAAATAGTAATTTGGATGGAAACGGATTCGCCGGCTACTCCCCTTGCCACCAGCTGGGTGGCCGGTGGCCGGTGCTCGGTGCTCAGTGGGCCCCACCATGATGTATGTATTTCATCCATGCCGTTCATCCATTTTTCAATATCATTTTAGTGTTTTATGTAAAAAAAATGAGAGGTATATAAATCTCATAAGGACTACGTCACAGGAAAACAATACTGATTGAATATTGACCATTAAAATCCTCCTAAAGCCCACTGTACTGTTTATTTTACATCCAATCTGTTGATTAGGTCATACAGACCTAGATGAAAGGGAAAAAACAAAGATCATCTTGATCCAAATCTTTTATGGCCCGTAAAAAGTATTTAATGGTCAAAGTTTATTCAACACTACTTCCTGTAATGTGGTCCAATTGAGATTGAGATATATCTCATTTTTGGTCTCATACAGTAAAAGGATGTAGAAAAATATATGGACAGCGTGGATGAAACACATACATCATAGTAGGGTCCACGGAGCACCGACCATCAGCAATTGGCTGATGGCAGGAGGAGCCAATCCGTTTGGACAGGGTTGTTTTACTTTCTTGGAAGTTAACTGCTTGCGTATCATCCTCGCACTCTGCCCGAGTATCAAAGCTTTTCGCTAAAAAGGATTTGCTCTTTAACTGGGGTGCCTGGACAGCCGGACGGTGATTTGACTTGAAATCGTCAGCTGTCGTTATCGGCTCGGCTTTCAGCTCCGAGCCCAGCTGCCAAAGCTAGACAACGTAAGCAGCACCCACGTGGACAGTCCGACGACGAGCAATGGAGACTGACGTTGTCTGTACTCGCCTTTATTTTGCCAAGATAGGCCTGTCGTGACATGAACGTTGACAGGTGGGCCCACATGGCCTAGACGAAAATGCCACTGGAACATTGCTAGACGGCACTCTTATCAGAGATCTGGACCATTCGTCAGGTGGGGTACACTGTCGACGCGTTATGAACCAAAAATAATTTTTGGTCAGCTTATCATCCTGAGAAAACTAGCACGGAAATATTGGACGGTCAGAAGAAATGCTCCAACGTTCCAAATTTAACGTACGTGTGGCTCAGCCGGTGAGTGTATTGAGATGATTTAGTATGCGACATGTTTGCAGCGGCCAGAACGTAATGGATGGCCATAATTTTTACACGTGCGCTATCTGACGTGGAAACAAGATCCCTTTTTAAATTCGTTTGTTTTATGGTTTTCGGCTTCAGCGCTGAGAACAAAACGGTAATCTACGGAACTCCTTTTGTAACTGATTAACACATGCACGTAGCCTGCGAAGAACGTGCCTACGTTTTCTCTGATAGTTTTACGCCATTGATGTTTCATCGAATTACGATGAGGCCACTGAGAAATGCGATCCATTGATTGGCACGAGGAGAGATTGCAAAGGAGATCTACGGCCGGCTTGCCGTACGTGTTTATCATCCTGGATTCGTTAGGTGGGGCCCACCTTGTCTACCCGGGCCCAAAAGTAGACTGCTATCTGCACCAAATACCAGACGTTCAACGCGAGTACCTTTGGAACGTGCCCTGGCCGTGGAAAACTCACCCGTCCTTCATACGTTTCATGGACCATCGATCAGTTTAACTAACCGTCTATTTTCTTCGTACAGGCATGGCCCACTAGATGAGTGGGTTGGCTGGAAATAAATCCAGGCAACGACTCTCGCGTTCTTGGGCTGGAGAGAAAATATAAAGGTTACTCGCGCGAGGAACGATCGAAACCTTGCTTTGCAGTTCACGTGTTTGGAAGCATTCATCCGTTAAGGGACCACAGTTCCAGTCATCAGTGCGTAATGCACACGTCGACTGGTCCACCTGATGAACTTACCTACATAGCTTTTGGACCGAGCATGTTTTCTGCGATTCTCTAATGAATGGCTTAGATCTGGTACAGGGTTGCCTCCTTGGTGGATGTAATCGGATAATGCCTCTTGTAGTCCATTCCTCCACGTCCGTACCAGCACTTCAACCGTCTGGATCGATCATGGGTTGACATGTAATAATTTCAATGGGGTATGTGGATTGCCCAACTACTGGCGCTGCCACGGTTGGATATTAGATTTTGAAAAACTATTTAAATTTTATAAAATTTAAAATATGAAAATTAGAAAGCTTATCAATTTATATAAGTTGAGGCGTGACATGAGTCACTCGGCTTGAAATCGAATTTGCTTCTCTTAGACAATGTACCAAGTGCAACAGGTTTCCAGAGCAATTGACCTCCAAGATACAACGATTATGACTCGGTCTCAGCTGTCCACTCATTATACAAGGGCTCGAACCACTTGTAGTTTTAACCCGAACTAGAAAACACATAAACCATACTTTTAACATGAAACAAACTTTTTCTTACTTATTTAAAATAGATGAGAGAAAATCTATTTATAGACTTTGTGAAGACAACCTTAAGGGTATAGAGACACCTTTTCAAAAAGGTTATGACTATTGGGCTTAAACCCAATTGGTGCGGCCCTTAGGTTTCAAAAGGCACAACTTTTCAAAATAAAATTTGAAAAGATGTAACCTTTCAGACTTAAGTGAAAAGACACATCCGTAGGCCACATGCACACATATGGCCATAATTATGGCCTGTCTCAACGGATATTTTGAAACACTAAATTATTTTAAAATAATTTAAAATACAACAGCCACTACCGACGTAGCTACCGAAAAGTGCTCTATAAGTCTCACCGTAATATATAGAGGTGGGCACAAGACAACCTGATTCGGGTAACTCAACTTGTCTGACTTGGTCCGATTCGATTCGATCTAAATTGAATGGGTGAATCGGTCCAAACCGAGTAAGCTTCGCCCAATCCGAACTCAAACTAAGTCGAGTTCGAGTTACCCAACAACTCGACCTGAAACTTGATCCGATTAGACTCGACTCGATCTGAAACGCGACTCGACCCGACTCTCTAACCATATCCCTTCCCAATCCCAACATCTCTCTCTCCCTCCCTCGTCCTCCTCCTCTTCCAAGCCTGGTAACCACCCATCACCCTCCTCCTCTCTCTCCTCTCCACTTCCTTCCTCCCTCCCTCATCCTCCTCTTCTTGCTCTTCCTCTTCCAAGCCCAACAACCACCCACCACCATCACCCTCCTCCTCCTCCTCATATCTCCCCTCTCGACTCCCTCCCTCCCTCATCTCTCCATTCGACTCGGTGCCAACTTGACCCGACTCTGTAGTTCTGACCAGATCGGACTTGGTCCGGATCAGTCCAGGCCAAACTGAGCTCGAATCAAGTCAGGCATACTGGACTCAGTATCGAGTCAGATCGAGTTTAGATCAGGCCTATTTCAAAATTAGATCGAGTTGAGTCAACCCTAACTCAGCCCGACTTGCCTCGATGCCCAACTCTAGTAATATATTTGTTTTATCCAAATGGTTCATCTATTTTTTAGATCATTTTAAGGCATGATTGAAAAAATGATACAGATCTAAATCTCAAGTGGAGTATACCACAAGAAACAACAACGGTGATTTAACGCCCACTAGTAAAAACTTCCTTGGGCCCACTGTTATGTTTATTTGACCATTCTATTGTTGATTAATTCACACAGATATGGATGAAAGGAAAACACAAATATCAGCCTCATCTAAAACTTGGTGGGCGTTCGATCCGGTGAGTGGTCCACATGATTAAATTTGGATCTACCTTAATTTTGGGCCCATTCTTGAAATGATTTGGAAAAATGGATGGACAACATGGATAAAACACATATGGGCCCACAAACATTGTCACGTATTTCTGCTAACAGCATAGTAGGCAATCCACCGGAGCGGATTAGGTGAGGCTCGAGATCCATCGAGTTGAGTGGGACCCCTAAGTAGTGATCACAGTGTTGTATGTGCCTTAAATCCACACCGTTCAACCCTTTTGCTCATCTTCTGTGGAACATACCACAAGAAATAGTACTGATTGAATCCTCACCATAAAAAAACTTCATGAGGCTATCGGAATGTTTATTTGCCATCCAACCTGTTTATAAGGTCACAAAGATGATCTGAATGAAGAAACCACACAAATATGAGCTTGATCCAAAAATTTTGTGGCCCACAAGAAGTTTTTAATGATCGATTACCACAATTTTCAATATTTATGGTCCACTTGAAATTTGTATATCCCCTTCATTTTTTTAGATCATGCCCTAAAATGTTCTTTCAATAGATATGGACAACAATGATGTAGTCAACTATGTTGATGCACGAATCTATGCTACCCTTTTCTGACCTCCGGGCACCTACACAGGAAAGAAACAAAGGAGACTCTGACTACAGTAGGGGACCCTCTAATGCTAAAGTTAGGCTAAGAATTTGGGTTCGGTCGTGTACAAGGGGTTTTAGGCAGGAGATTTTGTGTACATGTCCTTATCAGTGATTTTCTTATTTATAGTGTTCGTAGGGCCGCGTGGCCCGCAATCTTAGGCACTATCTCAGCCATTATGCAAGATGTGCGTTAGTGATGCATGTCAGCAGTTACCCTATAATCATGCGTTGGGTAGTTACTTTTGTCGTGCTTTATTAGGGAGGATCTCACGCTGAGCTAATTTGAGCCGAGCTCCATCAATTGACTAGGGACGATCCGGGCTGAGCTCATCTGAACCAAGCTTCATCGACCAACTGAGGACAATCCGAGTCGAGCTTACCCGAGCCCAGCTCTATTGGTCAGTCAAAAACTATCCGATGTGATCTAATCATGACTAAATTAGTACGAGCTATAGCTTGGACCTGAGCTATCGTCGGATCTAGCTTTGTTAGGTCATCCAGCCTTTGGTGGGCGTGTCGAGCGATCAAGAACTTGGGACCATGTCCTGCTGAGGGCTATGTTCGTGATGTCAGCTTCATGCTGGTTCTCCTAAGTGAAGCGTTTCGAGGACGGGTGTTTGTCAGGCCGAGCTGACCTTGAAGGTGGTCCAACTATATTTTCCCATAACAAAATACATCACAGTGGGCCCCACGATCAGGAGTCCCACCCACCTCGGTGGATCACGGTCTCACCTAACCCGCTTCCGCAATCCGCGTCCCCTCTAAACTGGCGCGCTCCAGCGGTACCAGTACACCCTAAGCTATGGCGGTAGTTGGCTGATATGGGTCCACGTTACGAATGAAAGAGATTCAACCCGTCATCGAATGCGTCAGCGCTAGTCACACCCGAGACAGAAAATCAGGCTGATCTTTGAATCATGTGGGTTACGCCACCGGGTACAAGTTCTCAGGGAAAGCCCACCCTTGATTTGCATGGAGGGCCCACAATGTTGCTTATATGAAATCTGGGCTGTTCATTTGGGCAGGCCAAAATGCAGCCTATTGCAGTTCATTTGGGCCCCTGTACTTGCAGATCAAGGGTGCTTATCCTCTCTCAATTTGTTTCCTTTGTTCTGCTCCACCTGGATTTTTGGCACATTATGGTAACTGATGGACGGTTTCGATAGCCTGAATTGTACGTGTGGGCCCTACATCTCTCAGTGCCACGGTAAGCTTACGGTACGTACACTGGTCGATCAATTACATCCATCTCACCTATTAATATTCCGTTCACATATGTCGGGGTAGCTTTCAGCCCATCAAATATTAAACACGTGACCAAGCATTCAGTGATTATAGGGAGCCTTATGTATTTGAGTCCGTACAAGTGGGGCCCACCGTTGAGGGATCTTGACCTTGGACACGGTTTGGAACCAACTTGCTAGCACCGACATTCTACTGACTTAATGTGATTACATCAGATTTAATTAGGTGGCAGGTCATTAGTAAATCAAGTGGAATTTGATTATGCAGTTGGCCGCTGTTGGAGATTAATTGAATAAAAAGACATACTCGATGGAAAAGTTTTAAACATCTTCGTATGACTCATTTTTAATAGCGGTTTATTGTTCAATCAAATGAAGTCATGTAAACTTAAGAGTAGAGGCTAGTAATTTGATAAAGGTAATATTCAATTTACATCTACCTAACATTGACTTTAATATATAGGTTGTTATTAATTGTAAAAAATTTTGATTGGATGGCTGACTGTTGTCAAATATGAAGTTAATCAATTATTACTTTTTTCAAACATGTTTTGCAGGACATTATCTTTGACAATGGCCCACCGCCCAATCTTTGACTTTTAGCATGTTGTGCTGAGGTTTGGATATGAGTGCCCGCAAGGTGGAGCCATCTCTCTACATTACATTGGTAGGGATATTAAAGATTGGGTCCATCCATTAATAGAGCGGAGATCTTGTGTTTCAAATGTCACACATATGAGATAATCATACCCACAGTATTACTAACCATTGGATCCATGGAAATAATTAATAGTGAAGTATAGAATAGATAAATTGAAGAAAAGTGTGCAAAACTTATTGTAGAATTGAAATGAACGAGATATGCATAGAGTATGGAGATCAAATAAATTTAATAAAAGGCATTTATTATACCCTATAAAGAAGCATGGTAAAGAGAATAGAAATGGGAATGAAAATAGAAGTTTTAGTTGTATGTAGGCTTAGAAACCCGGCTCTGTTTATATAGCATAGAGGGCTGAGGTGTTTGAAACATATCCAAACTCTTCCCCCTATATGTTATACACGAATGTGTTAATCAGTCCAATTAGAATATCGTGCTTATGACACAGTTATAGTGCACCACCCCTTCCACAATTTTAAATGAATCACAATTGAGTAGGTCCGTTAAAACTATTGGCCACACTAATCAGCCCTTAGGGCAATCCAAACCATTGATCAATAAAACCTACTTTATAGAATTCTTATGAAGTGATCGTTGAAAATAAAATTTATACTCAATGTCATATCATACCGCTAAATAACCAGCATGTGGCAGAACCATTGCACAGGAAATTAGGACGAGATCTTTGCGGCCAATACAATTAATGAAAAGAGAATCGTGTGATCGATTCAAGCTACATTCTGCTCTGGCACGCCAAGCACAGGCACAACAAGGAGGACCAAAAAGACTGAATTTTTAACAAGCCGCCAATACATCACATATCAGGCCGTGCGTCCCAATCGAAACAGACAAATAATAGGTTTGATTTTTGAATCATGAGCTACACATCATCGGGCAGGTGGACATATAGACCTGATAGATACATCACCCTTCCATCCGTACAGTAGCTAGATGAATGTACCATAATCCGGTTCTTCCCACTCCACTAGGGGAGGAATTATATGAAACATTGCTGCATGTTTCCATAGCTTACACGCATCTTTTTGTAATTCTGACTAGTAGCCCCTGGCCAAATAATCCAGACCATAGAATGTTGTTATGTCCGTATGAGAGATCCCAGCCACTAATATTAGGATATACTGCTGTCTGTGGGCAGTTGTTATATTCTCTTCTTAACCGTCAATCAAGAGCCCACAAATCGAAAGTTGGAATATATTTTCATCAACTTTCTAAAACATAAACCATGTGCAATGGGACACAACAGTGGTCTGGATTGGATTGCCAAAAGATGGCTTTCTCTTGTTTGAATTAAATACCAGTGTATGGTGTGCAAGGATGTGGACCAGCTTTCATGTGATTCGTCCAATAATTTGGGGATTAAAAATTAAGTGATATTATTTATAATATTATCCAAAATGAGAAGTGCTCCAGTGCACCAACAGTAGTATTAAGTTATAGTGCTCCTAGTTGAATTGAATTACTTGGATGGTCCAATCTGCCAATTTTATGGCTTGTACTTTTGATGGAGAAAGAATATAAAATTTTTAACAATTCATTATATATGTATATATTTAAGAGCCATACATCATGCGGACCTCACCTTTGTAGATGTTACTGCTGACTGATAAGGTGACCCTCATAATAGGTGTGCCATGATAGCAGGTGGTCTTAGTTGCATCCATTCAGTTAGAGAGTTCAATAGATTAATCTGAGCTATATATCCATCAAGTCCCAAACACATTTCTAAGACTATCACGCAAAAATTGCGATAATTAGATGATTCAATCGAACGCTTGATTTGACCATATTTCTATAGCCATGCTTTGAACAAGCCATGGAATGGATGGTTGCGATTGCCTAACAAAAGTGATTAGCAGAAGCAATCTTGCAATCTCTATCAAATGGTTGAATTGCAATCTCTATCAAATGGTTGAATCAAAGTGTTGACTAGACCTACTGTTGTGTAGATGATTTGAGGAAGGAAAGAGCTGGAAATAATAAGAGAAATATAAGCGTCTTCCTCAAGTATGCCAAACCTTACATTCACGAGGTGGTTCTTAATAATAATTTATTTTTAAAAAAAAACAAAAATCAAAAGTACATAGAGAGATGATCTCGAAACTTCTCGATGATATCATTTATAAAGATGAAGCAAAATCCTAATTCATTTAGAAGTTGTCTAAAATAGTAAAACTATTCTAAAGTCTAATTTACCTAAAATAGAAAGTCTAGATGAAGTTAATAGAATATTCTCGACCTCCACCTTTTAAAAAGACAAATTCTTAAAACTTCAAAAGATGATGAAAGTATAAATTTTTATAAATTGTAATTTTTTTTTTCCTAAAACTGGAGTGTTGGACTTGAGGAATGTGTTTTCTAACAAAATGGATGAATTTAGCAGGCATAGCACCCAATTGACTTCGGAAGCATCATTGCATAAAGATCGATAGGTCATGCATTTTATGACGATATGTGGATCAAAAGTTACAAATGATTTATGGTCCGGAATTTGAATGGCAATTTCTCCCTATCCGAGATGAATTTCTTCAATTGGGACATGCCTAGGACTTGGCCTGGATTGAAAAGACTACTTCCGCTTCTATTGAGGCCTCTTTTGGTTTAGTTGTGTTGAGAATGTGTTGTTGTCCGCTCTACATCATGATCTTGACCATCCATATTAAAGACCATTGATCAAATGGTTAATATTTGTTAAATTTGTATAATACTTGCATGGTTGACCATGAAATATGCGTTGGACCTCATGCACACTCTAGATCAATGGATTGGATAGTACGAAGTGTCCCAATGCAACTAAATGAAACCAGTGTTGAAACTAATAACACTAACTTATAGCGGAACATTTCTCTTATTTATTAACTTACAAGAAAATAACTTATTTTCTTAGTTTTAATCAAATTCCTTCCAATGCTATGATAAGAATGTGAATATCCAAAGATGTAACTTGTGAATTGCAATGATGTGATAGAATAATAGAAAAAAATGTATTCTTCTTGACACCTATGTAATCTTGCTCCCAGTTCTAAAACTAGTTAGGTCGACTTGAAACCTAGTCGAGTCAACTCACATAGTGAATTGAAAACTTAGTGCCGCATTTAACTTGATCCCAACTCGGGACATGATGTAGAGCAGGCCACAAATTCATTCTTGGCACAACTAGACTAAAAGAAGCTTGAATGAAAGCAAAAGTAGTTCGTCCAGTCTGAGCCCGGTCTGACATAGGGTATGATATAATTGGGCCCTAGGTGTATCTAAATCGAAGAAATTCATTCGAGGTAGGGTACAATTGATGTTCAAAGTCTAGACTGTAAATCAGCTATCGCTTTTGATCTAGGCATCATCACAAAATGCATGACCTATCAATCTTTATATAACAATGCTTTCGGGGTCAATCGGTTGTTATGTCAGCCGAATTCAATTGTTTCACCAGAAAACACACCCCTCTTGTCCAACACTCGATTTCTATGAAAAAAATTACTATTTTTAGAAATTTTTATTTTCATCAGTTTTTAATTTTAGAAATTTACATCTTTTAAAAAAATTTACTATTTTTGAAAGTTGCTCATAATTAGGTCGAGATTATTTGGCAAAATTTATCTAGACATTTTATTTTTTGCAAATTAGGCTTTAAGAAAATTTTTGTTATTGTAGATAATTAAGAATTTTTCTATTTTGGGTAACTTCTAAATAAATTAGTGTTTTTCTTTTTCTTTATCAATGGTGAAATTGAAAAGTCTTACTATCATCTCTTAATACAAAAAATTCTCCAATTCATTCTAGTGTCTTTTAAGTTATCATTTCCAAATTCCTTTTTTCTTATTTTGTGGATTTAAGAGCTACACTGTGGATTCAAGGTTTTGCTTTACTTGAGGAGTTGATCTTTCTCTTATTGAATCAGGCTCTTCCCTACATCACTTGGCTACTCAATACACCCAACACAACTCATTCTAACTTGAATAAAACCACTCCATGAGTCACAATGTGAACATTAGAAAATATAAATGGACATGAAGGGAGTCAAACCCACCAAAGATGAACTTAATTAACCGGCCCATTGTTGAGTTAAGTCGTTTGATGATAGCATTTGTAATTTGTCACGCCTCAAACTCGGAAACCGGGCTCACAAAATTTTCGATCGTCGAATCCGGCGCCGACAGCCTCTGTAGTACCCCATTCTCGGCTCCCGGCACCCATATACCAGGTTCCAATCCTGGGATGCTATAAGGAGAATTTCTAATATCCATTTAATTCGTAATAAGCATAACATAAGCATAACCCACGAACAATAACCACAAGAACACCACCACAAAATTCACTATGAACAAAAACTTTAAGTACAATGCGTAGGAACGAGAAATACAAAATAGTGACAATAACAAAAACTCTAGAAGCTCGACTGCACCCTCCAACTGCTACTATACTACGGCTGTGTCCTGGCGTCACCTGCACGCATCAATCGTGCATAAGCTTATAGAAAGCTTAGAGGGTGGTGTAAGTGTGTGCGCAATAAGAGCATGTTCAGAATGCAATGTCAGAGTAATGCGGAATCATGCTGATGAACACATGAATGCAATCAGCCGTACCAAGGCTATGTGGTGCAAAATGCAAGTCAAGCATGTCAATCCTCATCATATATCAGTATAGTTCTCATCCTGGATAATCACCGGGGTTCAATACACTCCAAATGGCACTGCCGCTCTCCTAACCACACAGTCCAAGTGAGCGTAAGAAACTTCACTATCTGCCTAGCCAATAGTCTGCCAATACCTATCCGGCACATCAATAGCAGACTCATTCACGAGCTGGTCAAACTCAGCCTAGTATTACCCCCTACCCTCAGGTGAATAAGGCCACACCCCTTTCCAACCGACCACGACACAGTGGGAGACGCGGCCTCCTCGTATTCGGCCATTGTGCGCTCATATATCCACTCGGTCTCGACGTTGGAGTCATCCTCTGGTACCATCGGATTTAGAAATTTTCACCCAGGGACATCTATGGCGCCCGTATGCTAGAACCAAACATTTTCGGTATCCAATCCAGACACCCACGATGCATCTTTGGAGGCTATGGCCCTGATGTCTCTAAGGCATATAATAATCACAATCATACAAATGTAAGTGCATGAGTCACACTACCAGTCCTGCAACAGTCCTACGTGTACCATGCACTCATGTAGGGAAACTCCGCTTATCAGGGAGCCCAATAACAATTAACCCGAAGGCATATGCTATGATCAGTCACTTCTCATATTAGACATACATATGATGCGTATGATAATGAATCATGAATCTATACTAAACATGTATAGAGAGATGGGCTCTGCGTATAACTGAGATGGGCCGAGACAGCCTACTTACTACAAGTGTGGGCCTATTAGTGAGCCTTAGGGAGAGTGACAATGCGGACATTTAACCGATGTCATCCTTACAATGTGGGCATCTAACCATCATTGTTCCCAAGGCATTACTTGCTATAAATGTCATTATATGCCATGGGGGATCACGCATTGCAATGGACCTAGTTGCACTCAATTGGGCCTTAAGTACATCAATTGGGCCGTATCATATGGGCCTTACATTAATCAAGCCGATCATTTCAATGAGCCTCACCAATGGGCGTTAGGTCCTTTGCAATGGGTCATAACCCATGGGCCTTAGAATTCATTAAAAATGAGCCCAATCACATGAGCTTTATGTGCATCAAATGGGCCTAATCACATAGGCCTTATATATACCAAAGTGGGCCTCAACAATGGGCCACAAATACATCAAATGGGCTTACACACATGGGCCCATAAATAACAAAGTGGGCCTTAGTGGGCGGGCCACAAATACATTAAGATGGGCCTCAAAAATGACCTTAAAATAATCTCAAAATGGTTAGACGGTTTGGATGAAACTCATGCATCATGGTAAACTCCCATGTGGGCCCACTATAACATTTATTTTCCATCCAGTCCTGAGCCCACTAAAATGCTTATTAGCCACCCAACCTGTTGGTAAGGCCACGTGAGCAAGGGCTCCACTACAATGTTCATTTTACATCTAACTATTGATAAGGCCATGTGACAAGGGGCCCACCAAAATGTTTACTTTCCATTCAAACCTGTTGATAAGGTCATATAGACCCAGGGCCCACCAAAATGTATATTTTCTACCCAACATGGGCCCATTGTAATGTTTATTTACCATTCAAACCTGTTCGTAGGGTCACATGATTTTGGGCCCACCACAATAGACGGCATGGCTAAACAAATTATACATCATGGTGGGCCGTGCACACATCACAGTGGGGCCGTCCGCTAGGGCCCACTAGAATAATTATTTGTCACCCAACCTATTCACGAGGTCACGTAGGACTAGGGAAGGGACCCACTGTAATGTTTATTTTCTATCCAATCTGTTGATCGGGTCACAAGGGGCCCATAGTGATGTAGTCCACAAATCCAGTCCATCCATTATGTGTGTCCCATCTGGCTGAGGATCCAGACCAAGTTTCAGTCACATCCAAAACTCAAGTAGGCCCCACCAAGTATTTTTATATGTTTTAGGCATGTCTTCACAAGATTTTAGACGGTATGGCCCACCTGAGATCCGTATACGGCTGATTTTTGGCAGGGACCCCACTGCCCTAAGGGGCTTCCAGATGAATGGGATGGATGTTCGAAGCACATCACGTGGGGTCCACTGCTGGGGCCGTGAGCCCCAGCCAACTCGTTCGCCCGCGCCCGCCCAGCGCTGGATGCTGGGCGTCCTTAGCACAGCAGCAGTAACTGCTTCTTTCCCTTTTTTTTTAAAAAAAATATGGGGCCCACAAAAATGATCCAATCCTTCTATTGTGTATGCCCCACATGTTGGACCGTTCAGCAAAAATTTAAGATGCATCTAAGTTTCAGGTAGCCCCACCAAGTGCTTTTATATGATCAGGCATGTCTCCACATGATTTTAGATGGTATGGCCCACCTGAGAATCAGATTGGTCCCAAATTTTGGCTCAACGCCTAAAATAATTAGAGTAATATGGTGGAAGGCTTGGATTGAATACATGCATCAAGTTGGGGCCTGCATAAGTAGCCCACCATTTCCCTTCCTCTTTCCCTTTTTTTTTTATAGCTTGTAAGTACACACCCCTGGCGGTACACACACCCTACGTACTTCACTTCCATGCCTCTCGTCCAGCGTCCCTGGACGCTAGACGGCATGGATGAACACATCATCATGGTGGGTCCCACATGTACGTGGCCCACCATACACATATACATATATATATATATTAATATAATATATATGTGTGTGTATATATATATATATATATATATATATATATATATATATATATATAATGTATATATATATATATATATATACATATATCATATCACCTAAAATGTGGTGGACCACACCATTGATAAATAGAGTGGATTTAACATGACCCACTTCATTCTAGGGAGAGGTGAGAGAGAGAGAAAAAGAGAGATATGGTGAGGTAGAGGGACCCCTTCACTATGGGCCCCTCTTGATTAAATCACATACATTAACTTGGATCCCACCAACAAGTGGACCAAGAAAAAATAAATAAATAAATAAATTAACAGTGGATCGCTCACCTCTAAGCCTCCTCCTTGCTCCCTTGGCCTCCAATGCTCCTTGCCTTCACCTTGGACGGTAGATGATGGACCTTTGATGGTGTGGATGAGAGATGAGAGGGTGGGCCACACTTGGGGTTTGGGAGAGGAAAAGCTTGGACGTGGGATGTTGCTTGAGAGAGTTTTTGAGAAAATGAGAGAGAGAGAGAGAGAGAGAGAGAGAAGTGATGGGATGATAAGGATGGGTGACGTGTGATGGGTTGATGTGTTGTAAGAAAAGGGTATGGGTTGGGTTGAAAATGAGATAAAGAGGGATGGTGAGAAGAGAGAGAGAGTTGACTTTTGAAAAGGAAGGGATGGGTTGTTGTACTTGGGTATGGCTTGTACTTGACTTATACTTGACATGAATGATTGATTGATTGATGGGACATCTCGTAGAGATTTTCTCGTAATTCGCAACGAGCAGTGTTTCTTCGAAACGGACGCAGACCGTCATCTTCTAGCCTGGGTATCGGTTTGGTGCGCGAGTCACGAGGTTAGAACCGCGGCGACGGCGCGGTCGCTAAGGTATAGGTTTCGGGTTGAGTCGTCCCTGATATGCGGGACTCGGCTTTGATTCAAGCGTAAACGTTGAATACAGGTAGAGGATTACGGAAATTCGACCGAAAGGATCGCGGAAGCCAACGGAACGATACGGTCTAGGATACGGGTCTTACATAATTGATATCACTCATGCTTAATATGTTAAATATCTAGTCCCATGTCTAACCTTTTAAATTTATAATTATTAAATATCAATTAGAGTTCCTTTAGAGTGGATTCAACCCGGTTGAATAATCGAGTAGAGTTAAGTTTTTAGGATGACTCATCAAGTCACATCAGCCACTCATTAGAGCCAACACAACTCGTTGTAACTTGAGCCTGTTAGGGGCCATTACGCAAAACCTTAGGATCTAGCCTCTCAAAAATACCATAATTATGGGGTAATAGAGCAATAAAATAAATCAAAGCATAAACCACAAGACACAAGAGATTTTACGCAGACCTCGTTCAGATCAATAATCCAGTATGAAGTAGAACGTTATAACCGATCACAAGAACACACCGCTTGTATCAAACCTTCTTAACTCACGTAGGAGTGGATAAACAATAAGAGAATAATGAAAACGAAAAGATCTCATCGATCACGAGGACGTAGAATGCTGAAATGTCGAATGCAAAATCTCCCTTCCACTAGCTTCTTCTCTCTCTCCTTCTCACCTTAGTTGTGAAAACCCTTAACACAATAGTTTTAGAAAGCCTTCTCAAATACCCTAGAAAAGCCCTAGGAACCCCTATTTATGGTTTAAGCAACTCCCTTTCGCACCTCTTGTGAAGCTACCTTCAATTTCCGCAGTCCGCACAAAATCCCAAATGAATCTGCGTAACCTCGACTAGTCGAGCAGAGTCCTCGACTGGTCGAGACTATTAACTCGATCAGTCAAGCCAGGCCCTCAACTGGTTGAACACTGTTCACTGAGCTTGCTGGACTTTGAGTCGAGTGACCCTCGACTGGTCGAGCACTGTTCACACGGTGAAACACTCTGATTTTCAACTGGCTGCACTATCTCTCCTCTAAATTGAGGAGGAAACCCCATCAAATCACCTCCTTTCCGACTTAGGAGGAATTCACATTCTTCAAGCCGGCTCGATTTCTACAAACCTCAAACTTGTCATTAAGTAAAGCCTTGGTCATCATGTCTGACCCATTATCATCCGTGTGGACCTTCTCAAGCTGTAACACCTTCTGTTCTAAAGTATCCCTAGTCTAGTGATACCGAATCTATATGTGCTTCGACTTGGAATGCTGACTTGGATTCTTGCTCAAGTGTATAGCACTTTGACTATTACAATAGACCACGTGCAGCTCCTGCTTCAGGTTAAGTTCTTGTAGGAACATCTTCATCCAAAGCATCTCTTTACATGCCTTTGTGACTGTAATGTACTCGGCATTTGTCGTCAACAATGCTACGACCTTCTGTACCTTGCTCTGCCAAGAAACCGCTCTCCCTGTAAATATGAACATGAATCTCGATGTAGACTTCTTGGAGTCTATTTTACATGCCATATTTGCATCTGTGTAGCCCTCTAACACAAGTTTTTCATCATCATAGCATACGCTCAACTTGGATGAGTCTCTTAGATACCGTAGTATCCATTTCACTGTTGTCCAATGTTCTTTGGCAGGATTAGCAAGATACCAGCTGACAACACCAACCGTATATGCTATGTCTAAGCGCATACACACCATAGTATACATCAAACTTTCTACTGTTGACGTGCAGGGTATCTTCTGCATCTCATCTACCTCTGCCTTCGTCTTAGAACAATGCATGTCACTCAATCTGAAGTAACCATCCAGTGGAGTACTGACTGACTTCACTGCATTCATATTGAACTGCTCTAGGACTTTCTCAATATATCGCTCTGACTACTCTATCTCCAGATCCATGATGGCCACTGTTGAGGGTCAAATATTGCATATTAGACCCAGTTATTGCCTAGATTTACGAACATGATACTGTTTAATGCCCTATTTTAATCGTATTTTTGTTGTAGGGTATAATTAGGAGCGTTGATTGAAAAAGGGTATTAAAAGTGATGGACCCCAGGGGACCTAAATTGATGAATTTACATGCCAGAGATCAGAACAAATCACGTCATTCGCATTAAACGGGCTTGAAAATTGTCTAGTATGTAAGATCATAGGGTTTCTGCCATCCATTCGGGTCGAAACTACATGCATGGCCTGAAGACCATAAATTAACCGTACACGTCGAAATTCGGCCGTTGGATCCCTTTAGAAGTGGCCCAACGGACAGATCAGCCCATAAATTATTGATTTACGGCCCAATTGATATCTGGATTTGCTTCAATTTTGGTCTAAACCCCTTAAATGAGGTGGCAAAACAGATGAACGGAGCGAATTTCTCATGAACTTCACAGTGGACCCTGCCTTAGGTCGCGCGTCTACATAGAGCACGTGAACGCGCTGTACACTGCACCTGACAAAACAGTCAGCTTACACTGACCCGCAGAATCCCAAGCAGACTCGGAAAATTAATTTTCCGCACCAAAAAAATGGACGAAAGCCATCCGTTTGAGGGACGTTGTGAGTCACCATTAGGGCCCATCTGTCCGATTTGAACCATTCATTAGACCAACATGGCTCATATTACCATCACTTAGGTGGCGGAATCTCGAAAAATAATGGTGATTATCTTTCAACTGTTCATGCAGAAAGCTGACGGTGTAATGAAAAAATCTTATGAGCGACACAGAAACCACTCTAAATCAACCATTCTTGACCGATTTTTCGACGGTAATTTAATGGACAGTATGGATTTCTCAAAGGACAGATGATCTGGACCCCACCAAGAACCAGCGTAAGAAATTTACGCTGGCCCCACTCGTCCGAACGCTGTCCGTTCGCTGGGAGTTGATGTGGCCCACCACGATCACCAAATGGATGATCCGGGATGTCCATCATGTCCAAAGGAGGGCTTTTACCAAAAACCAGTCAATTTCATGCACCCATGCAGTCATCCAAACACAGAGAGCAAGGAACAAGCTGTCACGTTGAATAATAGTGTGGTCCACCCAAAGCTCGAATCCACTTCAATCTTGGAAGAATGGCCTAAATCGATACTACGAACCTATTGGATAGAATTGATTCTTCACTAACCATAGAAGATGGGTCCCACCAAGCATCAAAGCAAGTTGTTTGCCATCTCTTCCGCTGCTTACGCATGCGTAAATCTCCAGCCCCACCGACTTAGGCATGAATTCTAACCACCGACTCCAAGCTCTCCACTATCCTTAACTCTATAAAAGGAGGAGAAAGAGAGAGAGAGAGAGAGAGAGAGAGAGAGAGAGAGAGAGAGAGAGAGAGAGAGAGAGAGAGAGAGAGAGCCTAGGACGTGGGTGTGGAGCAGCCATGGAGGCATCTAATTGAGGAGAGCAAGGAGCTGTGGAGAGTAGTTTGTCTAGAGTTTTTTTTTTTTTAAAAAAATTCTTATGTGTTTAGCTTAACCATGTTTGGCTAAACCTCTTAGCTAGGGGTAAGAGGTGAAGCTTGTAGTGTGATGGGAAATCTTTGCTTGCTTTTTGTTTATATTGAACTATGTTGAATTTGGTTAATGAAGGGAATGCTTTTAGTTTTTAATGGTTTGTTGTGACTGAAATTATAATAGATCTGCGATGGTTTTGAGTATTTCTTTTTCCTTTTCATGTTTATGACGTCAGGAAGCCCTGTTGTTCACCATCGTCTCCTGGGCATGGTCGGATGACTGTACCCTTCCTAACCTTCATGCATTGTTGATTGGTTGGTAATTAGTTTAATTCTGTTGTTTGTTTTGTCTCCTAGGCATGGTTTGATGTTGGAATCCATTCTAATACATATACCTTTCATCTCTTGAAAACTAGATCAAAGTAAGTTCAGTTTGATTTCATGATTTTTAAAGCAGGCGTAAGATCTCCTTGATCTCTACAAGTGGATCCTCTGAATCCCTAGTTTCGTATCTCTAAATTTTCTTAAGTTTTAGATTAATTATTCTACAATTATTCCGCAATTGCTATTTGATTTAGAATTCATCTTAGTCTAATTCTAGTTCTACTTAGTTTCAGATAACGTACAGGTATCAGTCCCTTAGGATTCGACTTCGGTCTTACCGAGTTTATTACTACATCACAACCCTGCACTTGGGGTGTGAACAACCGCCAACCCAACCAACACCCGTATGGATGTCATCTTCACCACTAGTAAGAATATCTCCTCGAAGTCTATACTTTTCCTCTAATCGAACCCTTTCACTACAAGTCTGGCCTTAAATCTCATTTGTGAATTCCTCTGCTCAACCTTCTTTATAAATACTCACTTGTTATTTGGAGCTTTCTTGCCTTTCAGCAGTTTCACCATATAATAGGTGTGGTTCTTATGCAATGATTTCATCTCCTCTTACATAGCTTTTAACTACTCCTCTTTATGCTCGTCAGCTAGGGCCTCAGAATAATCTTCTGGCTCTCCCCCATCAATGAGCATAATGTACTCATGTGGTGAGTACCTTTTGGACTGTTGTCTGTCCGTAGATGACCTCCTCACGTATGGCTTAACAAGTGGATTAAGTGAGGGCTGCTCCCCTGATCCATCTTCTGTAGGAACTCCATTGTCCTATACACCTTGTTGTACTCCCCTGTCATCAGGCACCACGGGAGGAATAACCGAGTCCATGTCCTCTAACTTACCTGAACTAGGCTGATTCTTCTCTAGCTTACCAATGTCTTCTATACACGAATATTTAAAGAAAACCACATCTCTGCTCCTTACGAGCTTCTTCTCGGTTGAATCTCACAATCTATAACCGAACTTTTCATCACTGTACCCCAAGAACATACACTGCCTGATTTTCATATTGAGCTTGGACCACTCGTCCTTTGGTACATGCACGGATGCCCTACATCCAAATATCCTGGGATGACTTTATGATAGATCTTGCCAAGTCCACACCTTCTCAGGTACTTCTCCATTCAACGGGGCTAATGGAGACCTGTTTATCAAATACACTGTCATGTGCATTGCTTCTCCCCAAAATGTCTTAGGCAACTTCATATAAGATAACATGCATCTGATTTTCTCTACAATGGTGCGATTTATTTGCTCAACCACACCATTATACTAGAGTTCTTGGGAACCGTTTGTTCATGTTGTATACCTAGGGACTTACAATACTCATGAAAGTCACCGATGTATTCACCACCATTGTTAGTGCGGAATCACTTCAATGATCTATCTGTCTCTCCCTTGACCATAACATGAAACAATTTAAACACACTAAAGACCTCGTCCTTGGATTTAAAAGAATAAATCCAAACCCTCTTAGATGCATCATGTATAAAAGTGACAAAATATAATGTCCCACACAAGGTTTTTATCCTCATAAGACCATAAACATCATAATAAACCAAATCTAATGCATACACTTTATTAATATGAGAAGCAGTTTTAACAAATGAAATTTTATGTTGTTTTCCTAATAAACAATCAGTACAGGTTTTGAGAGGTATACCTGTCATGTCTGGAAGGAGCCGCTTCCTAGCTAGTAGCTGAAGTCCTTTTTCACTTATGTGGCCTAGACGCATGTACCACATGTCAATAGCTGAATCTTCCGCTGCGTTCAACCTACCTTTTTTTCTTTTTTTTTTCTTTTCAAAAGGTATAATTTTTTTCAGAAAAGTATAGGCTATACACGCCTCTACACAAAGAAAAGAAACAGGACAAACAAAACAAGACGCAACCCACAAGGCAAAAGGGCACGGAGGAGGAGAGAACAGCGGGCCTAGCCAATCACCCCAGCTACCAACGAAAAACAACGACCGGGCTAGACGGACGGTCTGAGCACACCTATCCCGACCTTATCCAAAACGATCATACCTCGAACTGCAGGGGGAAGGGACCTGGGATGGAGATGAAGCGAAGACTGCTGGAGACGGCTCCCTTCCTGAGCCAAACCACCCTTACACACACTGATACTTTCCTTATAAAGGGTGCAACACTTTTTTCCTCTAGTTGCGATCAATGAACCCTTATGAGCTTCCAGCGCCTACTAGCAAACCAGCTTTCATAGCCATCATCATCTAACCTTCCCATCGATATCAAGTTGAGGTGAAGGTCTGGGATATGCCTCACATTCCTGAGAACCAATGTGTAGCCCACATCATCTTCACACAGATATCACCAACTCCTACGATTTTTGATACCCAGAATTTTTCATTTTCACGATCCCAAAATCACCTAACTTGTAATTTATGAAGAAGTCCCTACGCGGAATCACGTGAAACGAGACTCTCGAGTCTATCACCCAGTCAGTGTCCTGACTCGTAGCCGTGAGACAAACATCATGATCTGCAGAAAGCATAACTACAACGTCACCATTTGAAGCGACCGCAGTGGAATCTGATTCATCTTCCTTCTTTCCTTTTCACTTCTTGTCATTCTTATTCTTACAACATTCATATTTATAGTGGTCTTTTTACCACAATTTTAGTATTCAACATCTTTCTTGGTACTCGACTTGCGTCTTGATTTATCTCGGGCCTTTCTACCATTTCTTTCTTTCTTCTCCCCCGTTCTTGTGTCACAAGGGCCTCTTTCTGAGTAAACCCCTGAGACTTCCTTTTTGTCTCCTCATTAAAGAGACAGCTAGTTACCTGTTCCATGGATACCTTTTCGTCTGGTACGAAGTTATTTAGAGACCCCACTAATGTCTCCCAACTGTTAAGCAATGAGCTAAGCAATAGCAAACCTTATAATTCATCGTCCAGGACCATCTTCATAGTGGAGAGCTGGTTCAATATATTGCTGACCTCATTCATGTGCTCAACCACAGAATTACCATCTTTGAACTTGAGATTCATAAGTCGTCTTATCAGAAAATTTTTATTGTCGGCTATCTTCCTCTCATACAGCCCTTGCAATTTCAGCTATAAGTTAGCGGCTGAGGGCTCTGTAGACACATGGTGGAATATGGAATCGTCCAACCATTGTCTAATAAACCTCACTGCCTTCCGGTCTAATTTCTTCCAATCATCATCTATCATATCCTTTGACTTTGCTAATATGCCTTGAATTGGAGAATATAAGTCCTTGTAATAAAGTAAGTTCTCCATCTAAGCCTTCCATATAGTCCAGTTAGAACCATTGAGACTAATCATCCTTAATGAGCCACCTTCCATAATTCAAAACCGATCTCACCCCGTTCAACCAACTTGAACGCTTTGATACCACTTTATTAGGGGCCGTTGCACAAAACCTTAAGATCTAGCCTCCCAAAAACACTAGAATTATAGGATAATAGAGCAATGAAATAAATCAAAGCATAAACCATACGACACAAGATGTAGAAAACCCTCAAAGAAGTAAAAATCACGGGACCTCGTCCAGATCAACAATCTACTATGAAGTAGAACATTACAACCGACCACAAGCACACACCGCTTGGATCAAACCTTCTTCACCCTCGCAGCAGTGGATAGACAATAAGAGAATAATGAAAAACGAAGAGATCTCACCGATCACGAGGACGTAGAAGTGTTGAGACGTCAACTATGAAATCTCCCTTCCAAAGCTTCCCCTCTCTCTCTCTCTCACTTTAGTTGTAAAAACCCTTAACACGATAGCTTTATAAAGCCTTCTCAAATACCCTAAAAAAGTCCTAGGAAATCGTATTTATAGTTTAGGCAACTCCCTTTCGCACCTCTTGCGAAACCGCCTACAATTTCCGCATTCCGCACAAAATCTGAACTGAATCTGCATAGTCTCGGCTAGTTAAGCAGAGTCCTCGACTGGTCGAGACTTTTCACTCGACCGGTTGAGTCAGACCCTCGACTGGTCGAGCACTGTTCACTGAGTTCGCTAGACTTTTGAGTCGAGTGACCCTCGACTGGTCAAGCACAGTTCACTCGACTGGTCAAGTAGCACAGTGAAATACTCTAATTTTCAACCGGCTGCACTATTTTTCCTTTGAACTGATGAGGAAACTCCATCAGAGCCAACCCACTAGGTGAGTGAGAATTGAACATTAATAAAATATCAATGGGTAGAGATGGAATCAAGCGAACCAAAGATGAACTCAACAAACACAACATTGATGGATAATGGTGTCATGTCGAGTTAAATATCTACTTTTATATCTAATTCTTTAAATTTATAATTATTAAATATCAAGTCGAGTCTGGTGTTTTCAGCCAACTTGACTCGGCTGAATACTGGACTGAGTCGAGTTTTCGGGTTTTTGAATTATGATCTTGCTCAAGAGACACAGTAATAATGATGGTAGGCCGAGTTGGGCAAGGCCCAACCCATGTCCAGGCTGCATTAGGGTTGAGTGTAAAGGCTTGCAGGGCATGTTGAGTTCGGAATGAGCTTTTGAAGCCTGATGGATAGCTACTCCAGCCCAATCTACTTAACACGGCTGGCATGCTTATCTATCTATCAACTAGGCCTAGGCTTGAAAAAGCCCTAGCCAGCCCAGCATGGCTCATTTACACCCCTACATGCCCTCCCCATCGATTAATCAAAGCTGCAACGTGTGCCTCACTACGGACAGACATCGACATGAAGTGACATAAATCAGATGATCACTACCGTCTTGATTGGTGGTGGACAAACGGAGTCTAGAAACTGGGCCAAAGGGACCTGATTTATGTCATTTTGCATGGCATTGACTAGACGGTTTTAATCATCCATCTGTATGATTTTTGTCCAGCCAACCTATGAAGTGTGGACGGTCTAGATAGGTGACGTGTCCGCATGCAACTTTGTCTATGGAAAGGCTCCCACACACGTGGCCCATTGGATCCTGACTCATTATTTTTTGACAGATACGCTTACCAAAAAGTCGCTGCTCGTGACCAACGTGGCGGAAAAGATAGAAACGCCTTCATCATAAGTTGGAGCCATCCTTCCAGGGGCGCTAGCTGCGACCCTGGATTCAGCCAGGTGGATGCGACCCTGACCTGGATTCTCTACCGTCCATCCGTTTTCCAAGCTCGTTTTCGAGCCTGGTTCCAAAATAAGTCAATCGAAATCTCAGGTGGAATACACAGTAGGGATTGAATTTCTACCATTAAAAACTGCCTAGTGCCCACTAAAGTTTTTGATGTTTCTATTTATGTTTTTCATTCATCAAGTCTATATGACATAATGAATACGTAACGTTACAGTGGGACTTAGGAAGGTTTTAATCGGGCATTCAATTACCACGGTTTCCTATCGTGTGGTCCACCTGAGATTTGATCCAAAAATTTTGTGGTCCAGAGTTTTTAATGGTCAATCAGCATTGTTTCCTTTGGTGCAGTCCACCCCATAGTTGAATCCAATTTATTTTGGACAATGCCTTAAGAGGAGCTGAAAAACTGATGAACAATATAAATATACAACACATACACCAAGGTGGACCGAAAAGTCAGGGCTCGGCCAAAGTCACCCATGACCTAATCTGCTCAAGTCTCAGATTGAGTTGTTGGAAAAGCTTTATAAGCCCCTCCATTATATATGTGCTTTATCCTAACAGTCCATCCTTTTTTTTTGCACATTTTAATGTCCAAATCACGGGTGGAACATACCACAGGAAACAATATTTATTGAACACCTAACTTTACAATTTATTGGGCCCACTGGAATCTTTACTTGCTACAATATAGTAGTAATTGATTGCCCACCATTAAAACTTCCTAGGTGCCGCTGTAATCTTTGCTTGTCATTCCAAACCTAGCAATTAGGTCACAATGACTTAGATGAAGGGAAAACACAAATATCAGCTTGACCCAAAACCTTTATACCCCCCAAGAAGTTCTTAATGGCTGGGCGTTCAATCAACATTGTTTCATATAGTGTATCAATCAGAGATTTAGATCTCTTTATTTTTAGTCTCATGCTCTAAAATGAGGCAGCAAATTTGGATAGACAGTATGGATAAAACACATACATCATGGTGAAGTTCACAGAGCATTTCCAATAGCACAGTATTGAAGCGGGTCTATGTGCTACAGTCCTGATCCGAGTCCATCTCCTCCTCTTCGCAACCGGTGGAGACAGGGATTGCTTGGTGAACCAGACAGGGATTGCAACCCAACACTACATAGCTACATGATGAAAGGACTTTAGTGTACCCACTGTGACGTCTGTGTTTTATCTGTGCCATTCATCAGTTTTACCAACTCATTTTAGGACATGAGTGTAAAATCAAAACATATTCAGAAGTCAAGTGAACCACACCACAGTGGGGATTGAATATATACGGTTGAAAACTTTCCGGTAACATAGAAGTTTTATATCAAGTTGATATTTGATTTTTCCCCAGCGAGGTCTCATGTAACCTTATGAACAAGTTAGATAGCAAATAAGCATGACGACAAGCATTGGGAAATTTTCAATGATGGATATCATTATCCCCCACTTTTCCTGTTTCTGGTGTGGTACACTTCAGATTTGGACATGTTTCAATTTTGGATATGTTTTAATTTTGGTCTCATGCCTTAAGCTAGGCTGATGGATGGACCTACTGGATAAAATACATATGTCGTGGTTGGCAAACAGGGTCTAGTCAATATTGGCGTTCGGATCACCACCCAATTGCTTTCCTACGATGAGGGCCCTTCAGATGGATGTGGAGAAGTATTTAGGCTGTTCGGATCACCACCCAATTTCTTTCCTACCATGAGTACCCTACAGATGGATGTGGAATAAGTATTTAGGCCCCACGACACCTTCAGCCGCGGTGTGGTGAGACTGCGGATTAGGCACTACTGCTGTTCCCAGCTTGGGACAGGTTGGGGCTTCGAGGAGCCACTGTGATGTATGGCTTTTATCCACACTGTTCACCTATTTTTCCATATAATTTTGGAGTATGATCTTAAAAATAAAGTAGATTTGACGTTCAAGTAAACCACGAAGTGGGATTAAATACTACTGTTGAAAAATTAATTTTGGAGACCACTTGTGGATCAAGCTGAAATTTGTGTTTTCCTTGCATCCAGGTCTATATGATCCAAACAAACAAGGTGGGCTTTGGAATGGTTTCACTGTGGAGTGCGTGTCATTAGCACTATTGCTTCTTATAACGTGGTACACTTCAGCCTTTGGATTGCCTTATTTTTAAGCTAATAACTTAATATAAAAAAATGCATAGAATGTGGAGATAAAAACCATACACCGTGGCGGCCACTCGCAGTCCTAGTCTGTACCGAGCTTGGAACAGGTGAGTTGGTATCTAATCCGTGTCCAGATGGGCGGGGCTGTATGTGCTAGCTCATTTCTCTGACAACACGCGGCTCCACCAATCACATCTGGCCACGCCACCAATGAGGGTGGTGGGTGCTGACAGCCCCATGGAAGGGACGCGGATTAGCTACTGACAGGTTAAGCAGTAAGAGTCTCTCCTGGAGTCACGTCTCCAAGCTCTGTCTAACCGCACCGCCTATCTATTTCATTTCATTTTAGGGCCTGAGTCAAAAAAATGAGGTAAATAAAAATATACAGTGGACCTCACCACAGAAAACAATGAAGAGAGTGATGCCCACCGTTGAAACCTTCCTAAGGTCCATCTTGTTGCTTATTTTAGATCCAACCTGTTTATAAGTTAACAAAGACATTAAAGAAAAGAAAAAAAAAAAATAAATATTAGCTTGATCTAAATCCCCTGTGGTCTTTAGAAGTTTTAATGGTAGGCATCACTCTCTCAACTCTTTTCTACGGCGGGGTCCACTAGAGCTTTGGATATTACTCATTCTTTGGCTCATTTTCTATGAAAGGCTTTTATAGGAAGTTCCTGCACAAGCCTACGTAGGGCCCACTATAATGTTTGTAAGGAATCCACACTATCTATCCGTTTTGTGAGCTCATTTTAGTATGTAAAGTGATAACTGAGCAGTGTTAAAGACTAAAGTGATGTTTACATGCCATCCATATGCCATCCATACCATTCATAACGTCATTCTTTATGGGATGAACTGAAAACACAAATATTAGCATGGTTCAAAACTTCTGTGGCCCCATGAATATTCCAACTGTAGATGTTCAATTCTCAGGTTTTCAGCCCACTTGAGCATTGGATCCGGTTCATTTTTGGCTTCATTTCTTAAATTGAACTAAAAGAATGGATGGATGGAGTGGATTTATCTCAAACATCATAGTGGGCCCCACCTAGGTTCTCCATGCAGGAACTTCTGCGCAAGGCTTTGGCAGGATATCCGCGTCCGCTAACGTTCCTCAAGCCTTGGAATGTACCATCGGTTAAGGGGATTAAGGTTATGTGAACCAATAATAATGTATTTATTGCAAGTATACGGTTCAACTATTTGGCCAAATCATTTTAACTTATGAGCTCAAAAATAAGTTATATCCAAAGGACAAGTGAACTACACCACAAATAGCAGGCGATATAATTCTCATCTTTAAACATTTGTAAAGCCCACCTTAACGTTTATTTTTCATCCAAAACTTCGGTAACCTCAAGAAGGTTTTAATGGTAGACGTTTAATCCCCCTTTCTTTCTCAGTATGGTCCATTTGATCTTTGGATCCGTCTTATATTTCGGGCTCAATCCTTACAACGAGCTGGCCAAATGGCCCACAGAACTTGGTGACGTTAACACACTACCAAAGTTGGTAGTGTGTGGTACACCAGCTACTCCGCTTCCATCATGAATGGCCTCTTACGCAAAAATCCACATTTTGTGGCTGATCCGAGTCATCACTTTAGTTTTGGTGCTGAATGTCGACCGCTGACGTTGTATATTTTCTACAGTCTTTGGTAGCACCTCCAATCGGATGGCCAGGGATCGTGTGCATTATGAAACGTGGTCTAACCACGGTAGGGTCCACATGTTTACCGTTTGTTCAGTCATTTTGTGCAAGTGAGCCTATTGTTCGGAGATCCAAACCATTCGTACGATAGGATTCACCGTGGATGACTCATGCGCCAAGCGTCTCCCTCAATCATTTTAATTGACTCATTTTAAACTGTGCTTTAATATGAGGCAAATTTAATACTTAAGTAACCACACTACTTGAAACAGTGGTATTGAACCTTCACTATTGAAATAGTCATAAGGCCCATATTTATTTATTTTTTAAATAACCACCTGTCTACCTGTTTCTGCGTATGATCTCATGGGGTAGGAATGACCTTATGACCGGTTTGAATGGCATATGATCATTACAGTGGACCTTGGAAAGATTTTAGTGGTGGTTGTTCAATCTCCATTGCTTACTTCAATGTGGCCCACCTTCGTTTTGGATTTGCCTCATTTTTTGTCCACCTCCAAACATGGAATGGTAAAATGAAAGGACGGGTGGATTTCTAAGAAAATAGTGGTGGGCCCTAGGCCACATAGAGTTGGGTTCACCCGGCAATGCACGCCTGGCTAGATAAGCAGGTAACGGTGTGTTCACTCAAAAGGTTAACAGTAGACCCACTTTGATATAAATGTTGTATATCTATATTTATCATCCGTTTTGCCCGCTCATTTTAGAGCACGAGCCCAAAACTGAAGAGATTCAAATCTCAGGTGGACCACACCATAGGAAATATGATGATTGAATGTCTGCCATTAAAAACTTCTAGAGGCCACGAAAAGTTATGGAACAAGTTCATGTTTGTGTTTTATCTTCTCCCCAATCTATCTAACCTTATCAACCAGTTGGATGGCAAATAAATATTATAATGGGCGATATGAAGTTTTTAATTGTAGGTGTTCACTGACCATTGTTTCCTATGGTGTGGTTTACTTGAGATTTAGATTTAGCCTATTTTTAGGACAATACTTTAAAATGAGCAGACAAAATGGATGACTGGATTAGATATATGACACATGCATTAAGGTTTGCCCCACTGTCACGGCATTGTCGGAATGTGTGTTTCAATAACCCAACATGCTTTTTGGACAAAGTGATTTTAAAAAACATAATTACTAAATAGTTTTATTTTCTGAAAACCAATATAAGCAACTTGAGGTATAAGTAACTTAAAGTAACTTATCATCTATACATGCTGTTATGGGGAAATTTGACTCGACGAGTTAAGTCCACTACCCACCTCAGAGCTCGGAGGGAGAGGGCCTCGGAAGTGTATGACTGTCATATGGGGCCTAGTCGAGCCTCGGCCTAAGGCCAGGCCCATCTTGGCTCCTAGACGTTATCCTTGTTTAATAATCTGACGAAAAAGTCATATATGCACACTAGTCGAGGTCTAAGGCTTGAAGTTGGGAGTATTTTAGTTCGAGACACAGATCCGATGCCGAGGCTATACGAGTACATTCTGGATGTCAAACTAAGAAACTACCTTACGTAGACATGACCGGATATCTCGCCCGCAGATACACTCCTCTATGACACGATACGCTACAAAATCCCTGGATTACGGATGAAATCTCCATAATCATAGTATCTCACTGATTGAGTGAATCGTGTCGAGATTAATGGACGTAGATCATCCACTACGCAAGTATAAATACGAGGGGACTTCATTGCTACGGGTAAGCAAGATCTCCCACCCTCTTTTTACATTCAACTTAGACCCAGATTCACTAGCCCGACTTAGGCATCGAAGGGTCCCCCAACTGAGCCAGGGTCTCCTTTGCTCACTCCTTTGCATAGGACCAGGGTTCGTCGAAGGTTCATGGCATTGAGTGGAGGGTAGTTCAAATTTTGGCGCCGTCTGTGGGAATCTGATACGAAAGGTTAGGTTCTTATTCTTAAGCACAATAAAAAGAGGAAAGAAGAAATCGGTAGCTGTGGAACCGGAGTAAATGATCAAACCCGGTCCTCTTTGCTGCTTCACGTTGAATCGGCCCCTGGGCCTTCCCAGCATTCTCATAATCAGGTAAGCAAGTATCCAACTATGCAAAGCGAGATATAAGCCTTACGCGATGAAATTAACCAGATAAAGCAGCAAAAGGAGCCGCAACCACATCCTGTTCAGGAAACACTGGGACTGGTAGTGGAAGCCTAGTCTATACCACGGAGTATGAGACCTAAGGGGTCCCAACGTCAATCTGCTCGGGCACCAACTTTAGTTCTGAACCCCTCCCCCCCCCCCCCCCCCCCCCCAAGTCCAAAATCGAGTTTCGGCCCAGAATACTGCAACATGGGTTCCAATAAATGCCTCGGTCACCTTGGCTCTGACACCAATGAATCTCCGTCATGAGTTAGAAAGGAGGAGGGGAAAGATAACTCTCGAAGTAGAAGACACACAAGAGATGATAGCTGAGAACAAAGATCCGTAAGAGACACGGTTTATGGAACTCGACAACAAAATTCTAATACTAGAGAAAAATCAGCAGCCTTCATCAGTTCCCACCGTTGTTCAAGCGATGATGGAAGAGACTGAACCTCCCTTCACCTCTGCAATCATGAGTGAGGTAATACCACAAAGGTTCCAGATACCTCCTGTCATCCAGTATTCTGGGTCTGGCGACTCGTTTGAGCATATAGAGGCTTATCGATCATGGATGCAAATCCAAACAGCGACGGATGCTATGATATGCAGGGGATTCTCGATCACACTCATAGGATCTGCCCGGAGTTGGTACCATCAGCTTAAACCCAATTCCATTGGTTCCTTTGCAGAACTTAGTCAATTATTCCTTACCCAATTTATAAGCGGTAAGAAGAGTCAGAAATCATATATCCATTTATTTACCATCAAGCAAGGGCCTAAGGAGTCATTGAAAGACTTCATCGCCTGCTTCAACGAAGAGGCATTGCAGGTTGAGAAATATGACGACAAAATGGCGCTCTCAGCTATGTTCAGTGGTTTGAAAGAGGGAAAGTTTACTTTCTCCATTGAAAAGAATCCGCCGAAGACGTTAACTGAGCTTGTCACCAGGGCTCAGAAATATACTAACATCGAGGAATTCTCCAACGCACGTAAGAGTGTTCAAGTAATTGAACCGAATAACAAGGGGAAGATGTCAAGGAACGAGGAACCCCCATCGTCCAATAAAAGACCAGACGACCACGCTCCTTGGGATCGTCGTCTGAGAAGAAAACCTGAGGGCAAATTCCGTTCCTACACTCCCCTCAATACTTATACCAAATAAATTCTACTAGAACTCAGAGGCCATAAGCTCTTGAATTGGCCTGCTTGCATGAAGGTCGACCTGGACCATCGAGATAAGCGCAAGTATTGTCGTTTTCATCGAGATCACAACCACAACACAGCCAGTTACATGGATCTCAAGGATGAAATTGAAACTCTAATCCACAAGGGTCATTTGCACCGATATACCGAGGAAAAAAGAACCGCTTATAGAGGAGGACGAAAGCAACCAAGCAACGCTGCAGAAGAACCAGCTGAAATCCGTACCATCTTTGGCGGTTCATCTGGTGGAGGACACTCAAACAAGGCCCATAAGCCCATTCTTGGAAGCCTAATTCAGAATATTTCGTCAACTTAACTGAGAGGCCAAGTAAAGAACTCTGAGTCAACCCATGCAGTTTAACCTTCATGAAAGATGATACGCGTGGAATCTAGCATCCACATGACGATGCCTTAGTGGTAACTATGACCATAGCCAACCACAAGGTGAATAACATCTTAGTCGACACCAGAAGCTTAGCTGACGTCAACTACTCCGAAGCCTTTGAGAGAATGGAGATTCCAAGGTCATGTATCAGACCTTTGAAGACCCCCTACACGGCTTTGCTGAAGAAAGAGTGATCTCCGAGGGAGCCATTTCCCTCCTCATGACCGTGGGAGAAGGACAACATGAAGTCACCCTCATGGTGGACTTTCTTGTTGTTAACGTGTCATCATTACACAACGTCATTCTGGGTAAACCTTCTCTCAACGCGATGAGGGCGGTCGTCCCAACTTACCATTTGATGATGAAGTGTCCCGCTGAGGACGAAATAGGTTACCTCCGAGGCAACCAGTGTGAAGCTCGGAGATGTTACGCAATAGCAGTGAAGAAAGGGTCCGTAAACATGGTCTTTATCAAGAAAGCCAATGGAAAATGGCGGGTCTGCATGGATTACTCGGATCTAAACAAGTCCTATCCGAAGGATAGCTTCCCATTACCTCGGATCGATCAGCTGGTGGACAGCACAGCGGGGCACGAACTACTCTTCTTCCTAGACACTTATTCCGGGTATAGCCAGATCATCCCCCATACAGGAAAAAGACTACCTTCGTCACTGACAAGAAACTCTACTGTTATCGGGTCATGCCGTTTGGCCTGAAGAACGCTGGAGCCACATATCAGAGGCTAGTGAATCAAATATTTATCAAGAAGATCGGGCACACGATGAAAGTTTATGTCGACGACATGCTCGTTCAGAGCATTAAGTCGTCCGATCATTTAGCAGATCTTAGAGAAACCTTCACAATCCTCCAAGAGTATCAGATGAAGCTGAACCCTCGAAGTGCGCCTTTGGAGTTTGCTCTGGTAAGTTTCTCAGGTTCCAAGTCAGCCAGAGGGGCATTGAAGCGAACTCCGACAAGATCAAAGCACTCCTCGACATGAGCTCGCCTCAGACTATCAAGGAGATACAATGCCTCATTGGACGAGTAGCAGTGATTGGAAGAGCAATGGATAAGTGCCTCCCTTTCTTTCAGCAGTTGAAGGGTCATAAGAAGGCAGAATGAACATCGGAATGCGAGCGGGATTTTTAGCAGCTGAAACATTATTTAGGTTCGCCGACCCTATCGACCCTACTGCTAAGCTTGAAGAAGGCGAGCCCTTGTTCTTGTATCTCGCAATCTCGACCTCAGTTGTTAGCTCGACCCTGATTAGAGAAGTAGGGGGCAAGCAGCATCTTGTATACTATGTGAGTAAAGCTATGGTACCTGTCAAGACAAGGTATCCAGCTCTAAAGAAGTTAGCACTCTATCTCGTTGTTTTGGCTCAAAGGTTATGTCCTTACTTCCAGGCCCATTCCATTGTCGTCCTGACCGACTCCCCCCTCAAGTAAGTCCTCCAGAGGCCCTAGGTGTCGGGTCGACTAACGAAATGGACAATCGAACTCAGGGAATTCGATATCCAGTTTCGACCAAGGACAACGATTAAGGATCAAGCTATGGCCGATTTCATTACAGAATTTATCACCCCGGACGAAGGAGGGATCAGTGCCGAAGTTGAGACGGCTCCTTCACCTGTTCCTCTAAGTGATCAAAAGGCAGTATTGGAACCAGGATAGATTCTCTATATAGATAGGTCGTCTAATGTCAAGCATGCCGAAGCAGGAATTGTACTGGTCACACCTGATTCTACACCTATCCAGTATGCGATCAGACTCGGTTTCAAGGCCTCTAACAATGAGGCGGAGTACGAGGCTCTACTGGCCAGACTCAGGCTAACGGCTAGTCTGGGGGTCCAGTCTCTCCAGGTACGATATGATTCTTAACTAGTAATGAATCATATCTCCACCAAATATGAGATGAAGGAGACTAGGATGATTGCTTACCTAGATGGCCCGAGAAAACTGATAAAAAGATTTTAGAGCTGCACAATCTGTCAAATTCCTTAGAAAAAATTCCTAAGCCGATGCCCTAGCGAAGCTAGCCTCGACCATGGAAGGAAAGATCCTGCGAATCATTCTCATGGAGTTCATAGAAAATTTGAGCATTGACCAGACGAAGAAGAAAACAGTCAATCCAGTAAATAATACTCTGAGCTGGATGAACCCGATTTATAGATACCTCACACCTGGTGAGGTCCCCTTGGATAGGTTGGAAGCTAGGCGCCTAAGAGTTAGAGCGGCACGGTATGTAATCGTGGATGAGATCCTGTACAAAAAAGGGCATTCACAACCCTATCTTGGGTATCTCCAATCCGATGAGGAAAATTATGTGATTCGGGAGATTCATGAAGGCATCTGTGGAAATCATTCTAGCGGTCGAACCTTGGCTCTGAAAATACTCCACCAAGGATATTTTTTACCGACCATCAGGGAGGACTCAAAAAACTATGTTCGAAGGTGTGACAAATGTCAACGGCATGCGGTTGTGTCGAGACAACCTGCAGAAGAAATGACTCCCATGATCAGTCCGTAGCCATTCGCTTAGTAGGGGATCAACATCATCGGACCTCTACCCATAGGAAAAGGGCAAGTCAAGTTCGCAGTTGACTACTTCACTAAGTGGGCCGAGGCTGAGCCTGTTGCAAAGATCACAGAATAAAATGTGGTCGATTTTATTTGAAAAAACATCATTTATCGGTTCAGGATTCCACACACCAACATGTCTGATAATGGCAGGTAGTTTGATAACGACAACTTTCGAGGTATATGTCAAGGGCTCGGCATCATGAACACGTATGCTGGATAGGTGGAGGTAGTTAACAAGGTCATCAAACACCATCTTAAAATAAAATTAAAGAAAGCAAAAAGTAACCGGGCTAAGGAGCTCCCATTTGTCATCTGGGCTTACAGGACAACAGCTCAGTAATCCACTGGGGAGAGCCCATTTTCGCTTTCATATGGTTCAAAAGCAATGGTGCCAGTTGAAATTGGCCTTCCTATAGCTTGGGCTAGAAATTATCAGGAGAACCAAAATGTCGAGCAGATTACAGCCAACCTGGATCTACTTGAAGAAGCTAGAGACATCTCTGGACTCCGGGTCACTGCTCGACATTAACAGGTGGCACAATTATACAATTCTAAAGTCAAGACCAGGCGGTTCCATCCCAGAGACCTAGTACTTCACCGAGTCTTCCAAAACACTACAGAGTCGGGAGTTGGGACACTTGGGCCTAATTGGGAAGGGCCATACTGAGTGGTCCGATCGATCAAACCTGGCTCCTACCACTTATAAGATCTCGAGGGCAGTCAGCTCCCCCACCCCTGAAACGCCGAGCACCTAAAAGTCACTACCCATGATATAATGGCCATTGATAACCTCCAAAAATGTACGCCTCCGAGCGACTAGCCTTTAAGACTCTCAATAAAATTCACATTTCTTCGTATCTACATGAGTGGATTATCTAGTAATAAAAAGTTACCTCTCATACGCAAGGGCTGACTTAACGAACTGATCCCCTAAAAAAGGGGTTAGTATGTTATCCCACGAAAGTTCTCCAGTGCATCCCCGCATGTTTGAGGGAAAAGCTCATGGACAATTCAACTCCCTGACAGAGGAGTCATTTTATCATTCGACTGACAGGTTTACTGAAAAGTTGCTTTCCAATCGTGGGAGGAGTCGATCCCATAGGGGTCCGATCCTAACAATTGCAACACCACAGAGTTTTATGAAACGATATTGAAATAAACTGACCCGTCAAGAAGTCAGCTCGACAATGCTCCGAAATGAAATAACCTGTCAATGAATCGGTTCGACAATCAACAAGTCTACTAAATTGACTGAGCATGCCTTTCGGGGGAGGGGGGTCGACCTCTCTAAGGGAGTCAGTCCTTAAAATACCAGGCACCAACAACCAGCACACGTAAACAGGCCATATACTAACAATTATCATTAATGCGAAACGGGAGTCCAGGTACAAAAAAAGGTAAAGTCGTTATTCCCTCCGAGTAGAGGGACTGGCTACCACATTGGGGGCCTGAGCAGCGACAACGGCCTTGGCGACCGGGGCATCTTAGGCAATCTTCACAGGTGGTGCACTCTTGGGTATGTTTGCAACGGTAGGCTTGACGTGACCTATGGTGTCTGCCAGGACGGTATCGAATTTAAGGGCTGGATAAAGCTTTTTAACGTCACTTAGACAAGCGTCAAAGCCTATGTCATAACCGAAATAATATAATTTTTCCACCTCGTGGGCCTGTTCAGCAGAATTCTTATATTCTGCTACTGCCGCGGCCACCTGTTAGACCGTTTAAGCCTCAAGCTCTGCCCGTAAGGAAGCCTTCTCCGTGGACGTAACAGACTCAAGGACCTTTCGCTATTGGACTAAACGGTTTACCGCCATCTGCTGCTCTGACTCAAGGTCCTCCTTTGCCAATTCGATCCCCGACTTGACTTCCAAGGCCCTGAACTCCAGGTCCTTATTAGCCCAGTGCAAACTCTTGACTTCAGGCTCGGCCACGTCTAAGCGAGCTTGAAGTTGGTTGACTTCGCCTTGGAGTGAAAGTTCCCTCACCCGACCTTCCGCGACGGCCTTCCTCAGCTCTTCTACTCCATGATTGAAGCCTCCAGCGTCTTCTCAAGCTCGACTCGTTATGCGTCTTGCTCTGCCTTCTCTGCCACAAACTTGGCTCACTCTGCTTCTTGTTCAACCTTCTCAGCCATAAATTGGGCCTGCTCTACTTTAAATCGATCTATCTTCTTTAGTCTCTCCCTCACCTCCAACATCTTCGGCAATGATTGGTAACATACTGCCGCAAAATCATTCACAAATCTGACGTGGTGGCGGGAGAGTGTGTCGACGATTCGCGCCTTTGGTACATGCTTAGCTACCTAAGGATTCAACTAAGCCATGTGAAAACCATGAGGCAAGACCCTTGCATAGGATGTGGAAGCTTCCCCTTTCGGAGAAGGTGCAGAAGCTCTCCTTAGAGAGGATGTAGAACCTTCCCCCTTTGGAGAGGGTGCGGAAGCTCCTCTCCTTAAAAAGGGTGCAGAAGCTCCTCCAACCCCGCTAGCCGCAGAAGTTTCGACAGTCGCCTCAGGCACATTCGCATCCACGTGGCGGATTGTAGGCTCAACTTTAACCAGGGGCATTCCAAGTCGTGAGGAGGCGATCACGCCGAGGTTCTCTCCTACTACCTCCCTCTATGACCCAGAAAGACCCACCTTGGGGTCTTGCCCCTCCGCAGAAGGTAACGAAATGGTGGTGGGCTCAACACGGGCAGGAGCTCCAACCGCCGAAGCCTCAGGAGCAGGGTCGGAGCAGTGACGGGAGCAGCCTCTGGTGGGTTTAGAGCAGGCGTAGTCCCAGCTGGTTCCATAGTTAGGGCAACTTTGACCTCAGCCTCAGAAGCCTTCCTCTTCCTTGGCATCGCCTTTGTCCTCGGTTCTGAGGAGAGAACGTCATCCATCGGAGGGCGCGGGGGCCTCTCCTCTTTGAGCCACCTGTCTCCATCCCTGTTTTTTTTTTTTAAAAAAAAAAAAGAAAAAAAAAATAGGGTATTAGTCCGATAAGATGTACAGAATCAATAAAGATCGTCAAAATAACTTCCAATGTCCCTAACCCGGCTCACATAAAGTAAAAAGAGTAGGTTGAACTCTACAGAAGCCATAAGACACCAGGTTCTCTGGAGTAATAAGCCCAAACCAGGCATGTTGGTCTACAGGGATCACTCGAACTCGGTCAACCTGACGCTTGTGAAAAGCAGAGAGGTCGGGAGCCCCCTTCAGTTGGACTGCAAGAAAAAATGAATAACGAGATCGAGCACAAAAAGGAACTAAACATGCAATACAAATGAAAGAAGTATTCGACAACCTGGATAGGCGAACTTGGTAGGGACTCTGGTCGTAGCCTACCCACTTCAGAGGATGGGGCTTCCCATTCCCCCGAGGCTTAGAACCACTTCCCCTTCCAGTCTTTATTAGAAGAAGGAAGCTGAGTTACCAGGCCCGGGAGACATGGGGGCCTAGCTAAAAAGTACCACCAGGCCTTGTCCGTGTTGTCGTATTTAGGCATGTACAGGAACAAAAATTCTTTCGGCGCCAGTTTCTAGTTCCCCGTCTGATACCAGAGAACAAAGGTAGAGGCCAGAATCCTCCAAGAGCTCAGGACCAGCTGCTCCAACACGATTTGCAGTTGTGTTGTTAGCTTGCATAAGAAAGGATGGAAGGGGAATTAAAGTCCGCACTAGAGGGCGCAGACGAAGATGGCGATCTCTCCCTCAACCGGAGATCTTGCTTGGTCCGTGGGGGATGGGGCTCGAATGTGGACCGAACCAGGGATCTAATAATTTTTGCAAATTTGAACCATTTGGGACTCAACCATAATCGACCTCCCAGGGACTGTTGGCCTAGCTCTGCCTCCCTTAGGGCCTGCTTTCGACCGCCCTGCGGGGTCTCTGAGAGCCCTCTTTGCTCTTTTTCCATGACTCTTGATCCTCTGACTTGAAGATCCTTGGGCCGGAGCTGGGTTGTAGAGGGGTATGGCCTCGAGAGGGCCTTCAAACTCTCCGGAACCTAAGGAGGTGGTTTCCTGTTCATTCTCTGAACCAGCTCTCTGGACCGAACTCATCTCGTCAGAATTGCTTGACATAAAAGAAAGGTGCGATAAAGGGTGGAAGACTCACAACGTTGCTGTCGGTCTCCCCCCGGCGATAGTGGGTCGGGAATCCTTTATCCAGTGATAATCTCTGACATAAGGTGATTTCCTGCGAAGGGCAATTTTCGACGAAGGCAATTTTTGGCGAAGGACGATTTTGGATGAAAGGAATTTTTAATAGAAGACAACTCAGGAAAGATTAACATGAGAAAATGGATTGTGAGAAGTGTGAGAGAGAGGGGAGGAAGGATTTATATAGCCGCCCCATCACTCAGTGCCATCATTACTAGCAATTGTATCGAGGGCTGATACGACTCAGCATCAGCGCCATGAGACATGTGGAAGAGTGTAATACATCTGAACCCATGCTTCGAGGTGAGAATCTTCCTGGCATTTAATGATGCAGGCGTCTCTCCGATCTTCTGGCACACGTGGTGCCATTCCCTTTCCCCCACCATCTGCAAAACGTAACCGTCACCACATGTCTTCTACTGAGAGGATAGAAACCGAAGAGATATAGTCGTTATGTTGCACGAGAGATCGGAGAGGAGCGGATCACATTAATTATACCCCGGTCATCCCCATCGACAGCAGAAATACAAGGGTGTCGTCCTGTTTCCCCAGGCATTTACTCTCTCAGTCCAAGGTCGAACTAAAAGAGTAGGGGGCTTCTATTATGAAAAAATTCAACTCGACGAGTTAAGTCCACTACCCACATCAGAGCTCAGAGGGGGAGGGCCTCGGAAGTGTATGACTGTCATATGGGGTCGAGTCCACCCTCGGCCCAGGCCGTGGCCCGTCTTGGCTCTTAGCCGTTATCCTTGTTTCATAACTTGACGAAAAAGTCATATCTACACACTAGTTGAGGTCTGAGGCTTGAAGTAAAGAGTATTTTAGTTCTAAACATAGATCCGAGGCCGAGGCTATACGAGCACGTTTCGGATGTTAAACTAAGAAACTGCCTTACGTAGACATGTCCGGATATCTCGCCCGCAGATACGTTCCTCTAAGACATGATACACTACACAATCTCTGGATTACGGATGAAATTTTCACGATCACATTATCCCACTGATTGAGTGAATCGTGCCAAGATTAACGGACACTGATCATTCAATATGCAAGTATAAATACGAGGGGACTCCATTGCTACAAGTTAGCAAGATCTCGCACCTTCTCTCTATATTCAACTTAGACCCAGATTCTCTAGCTTGACTTAGGTATCGGAGGGTCCTCCGGCTGAGCTAGGGTCTCCTTTGCTCACTCCTTTGCGCAGGACCAGGGTTCGTCAAAGGTTCACAGCATTGAGTGGAGGGTAGTCCAGATTTTGACCTCAACACATGCCCTAATTGGCTCGACTCAATAATTTAATAATTAAATTTATAATATTTAGTGTAATTAAATTTGTTGGAAAGAACATCCTTTGAATGCCCAAATCAACACACAACTGATAATGTAGTTATATAGAAACAAGTTTTATAATTGGAAGATAGAAAAAATGCTAAACTAAAAGAAAATTTTATAAGAATTAAGTTGGAAGAAGAAAGAAATCACTTCATCGATAACTATCCATCACGAGGGTCATTATCAGAAACCAAAGCTCTACCAAAACATACACTTTTACTTGCTTAAATTTAGAATTGGATTATAAAACTCATTTTCCGCCTAGTGTTTTATATTGAACTAGAGTCCTACAAGTCTTCCACAAATAAAGTGTCTAGGCAAATGTACTTCTTTCTCATGACAGCTAGGATAAGATTAAAATATTGTCAACAACTTTCTAAATGTGGACTATTTTGACCTTATTTTATGTTATTTATTAAACATTCAATGATCTGCCCACATAGGCCCACCAAACCTGGCATCGTGTATCCCACTTTCATGCACTAAAACACCCTATGATGAAGAGCGGGCTGTTGACACTTTCTTGGCAAAGATGGACCAGAGAGGACCTGATCGGATGCAGAAATGATCTCGACCATCAGAACCTTAAAATAATTGTATCTCGCAAATCCGGATAAGTTTTTTGATATATTATATATGAGTTTAGGGATAGGAGAAGCTTCTTAAGCCAATCAACCTGGCTATGCCGGATTGCTCACGCCAGATTTGCAAGATTCCATTGGATCAATGGTCAAAAGTCCCATTTATTTTCATTTTTACTATAATTACCAAGTTCTAGTACGGCTATAACTTTTGATCCTTTGAGTTGTAAAGATTGTGCCCAACATGAAAAGGCTTAGAAAAGTTAGGAGAATAACATGGTTGGGCTAAATCGGATGCTTATTATTATTGGCTGAAAACCATGAAATCTAGTAAGAATAGAGGTTGTCTATAAATAATTAGTTTACTATTTATATTAAGTCACCTTTTTAGGGTATTTGAGTAGGAGTGTGTGTCTAAACTCCATCCTAAATTTGAATTCCTTATTTAAAGAGTTTAATTTCTTTTTCTTTTTTCATCATCAATCAAGTTATTTTGAATTTATTTGAAATTATTTCTATTTATATCCCTCATGCATTCAAGGAAGCTATGTAAAAGGTCAAGAGAGATCCATAGATTCAGAGTAAATTTACTCTTAAGGAAGATGATGATTGACCACATCACGTCCCTCCCAGTGCCGCTCTAGCTTTGTTGCATGTGGTTGGCCCTTGGATTTAATGCTATTGACAAATGGTTAATATTTGTTAAATTAGACAATATTTCCATGGTAGCACATGAAATGTGCATTGGACCTAATGAACAGTCTAGATCAATGAATTTGAATGTCAAAGCGTATGTTCTAATGCAACCAAGAAAACTGGATCAATTGTTAAACAGGCTTTCCTGAAACTTGAATATTTTTTTAAAAAAAAAAAAAATTTAAATCTATTTTTAAGCTTCTATCAAAAGTAAGGATTCAGTGATTGTTGCTACCCACTGGACCCAAATGCTAAGTGGAAATGTTCTCATGAATCTCGAAAGAGTTCGTTCTATCCTGTCACAACTGAAGACCTTACATATGTCACGGCAGGTTGGGGTCAGCATCTTGAATAGTATGGTGATCTTATAAACGAATCTAAAAGAATGAATGAAATAAAAATATCAATGCCCCATCATTCAACTCTAAATTCAAGGTTCAGATCATTATTGATTGCAATCATAGGATAATAGCTTATTTTCGATAGAAAGGAAAATGTGGAATTCACCAGACCATCTCCGCAGGCGGCCCTGTGGCTGGCGCAGATCCTTGGTCGTGGCAGCCACAACACAAACTCAACTGAAGGAGAGATGCACGCATCCAAATGACCCAAATGAAAACTCTATATTATTCCCGTGGATGTATTCACAAACTGATAAACCACGTCCTGTGCTTTGTTTTGTTTATTCAGTTTTAGCTTCTCACCTTTTTCAACTATGACCCGTTGATCTTCACACATGGCCCACAAAATCCCTTCAAGTCTCCCTGAGCCATGTGAAAGAGTTTGTAGTGTTTGACTAGTGCAAATGGCACATGCTAATATCCGTCCTTGATTTTTATTGCTAGTTTCCTATCTTGATTCCTTGGGTGTGTCCACAGAGTTGATTAGGACCCACCAACTCTCCTCTTCGAACCTTACACCATAGAGATCAAACCATTCGAGGGTCTTAATTTTCGGCACCAATGAAAGCAAAACTTCTTGGGACCTGACTTAAGTAGTACAGATAAATCATGACCATTTATCTGAACTATTGAGGCCTTAGTGCCGTCAGAGAGGCAAATTCAACCCTACCTGGCATTCTTATCTAAATATTTGCCTTCCATGGAGCAAATGGAGTTTCTCCAACAAAATGAAAGTGATCAAATTGTGAGAAATGGGAGGAGGGAAACAAAACTTAAGTGTCTCTCCATGGAAGCTGGCTCCTCTTCAACAAATATTTTATAAATGATTAGACTTCAAAATTTACACCAGCGAGGCCCACTTTCTTGTTATCAAAACCTTTGATGTGATCTGCCCCATTGTGAATGGGAGATTACCCAAAGGTAAATTATAGATTGACTGATTTAAACCATTTGATTTATTTCCTTTTTTACTAGACTCTTGTAGTAATTTCTAGTTTAGTGTCTACCTTCTAGTAAGGAGATTTATGGGGCAACGACTTTGCATAACAGATGGGATGAATAATCAGGATATCCAGTCGATAGCCGCACTTACCTGATTAAGATCATTGGATTTACTGTAGATGTATTGTTGGCTGAAAACAGATGGGTGTAATTGGCTATGCGGTGAGTCAGACCATTGATCCAGACTGTCCTTTTTATCCAACCTCGTCTTAGAAGGGACAAGAATTGGGTACTACCTTGCTTGCACGGACAATATTAATATTGGCGTGCCAGTGGGTAGGATTTGATTAGGTGGTTGGCTGCTATTAAAGATGGGGCAGTGATCTTATAATACTCCACCGAACAACTTTTAAACTTGCTTTTGCCACGGCGTTATGTCTGACAACAGCTTGCCATTAATCAAATCTGCCCGTACTCCACATCATTACAGTCTCAGGCAATCTCTTCAACAGCAGTGTACAAAATCACATTAATATATAAGATAATCATCATTTGATCAGATGCTAGTTTCACCCATGTGGTTGGTAGGCTGGATGGAATGGACGGTCACAGTATGCTGTCATGTAGAGAAATGCATTAACGGGTGTTTGCTTCAATTAGTTTTTTAAGTGATTTTGATGAAATTTTCTCACCTATGTTCAAAAAAGACTCGTTTAGGATTAATTATAACTCTAGTAACTTATATAAACTTAGAGTTATATCAAATGGACGTGAAAACAATATTTCTTAATGTAGACCTAAGTAAGAACATATATATACTGTAAACAGAATGTTTTGAAGCCAAAAGTTCAAAACATCTGGTCTGAAAACTTAATAAATCAATTTATGGGTTGAAACAGGCATCATGACAAATTTACCTAAAGTTTTACGAAGTTATTTTCTCATATGGTATCATTGAAAACACTCTGAATGACTATATATACATGAAAATCAGTGGGAGTAAGTTTATCATTTTAGTTTTATATGTTGATGACATTTTGTTAGCCAGTAGTGATATTGAACTATTACATGAGATTAAAAAAAATTTATCTCAAAACTTTGGGATGAAAGATCTTGGTGATGTATCATTTGTCATCGGTATTCAAATTAGCTGTGACAGATTACATGGATTGCTTGGCCTGTCGCAAAGGGCCTATATTGATAGGGTTTTCGAAAGGTTTAACATGCAAAGTTGTACGATCCTATCCAAACACATATTATAAAATGTAATAGGTTTGGCCAATTTTAGCATCCTAAGAATGACTTAGGAAATAATAAGATAAAAGATATTAAGTATGCATCAGCAGTAGGGAGCATCATGTATGCTCAAGTCTGTATGTATCCGGATATTGCTTTGTAGTTGAAATATTGGACAAGTACCTTAACAATCCAGGGATGAATCATTAGATAGTTGTTAAGCGTTACCTGTAAAGGACAAAGGACTTCGCACTCACATACAGGACATCCGACCATTTGGAGCTGGTTGGATATATAAATGCACATTTTGAAGGCTATCTTGACAACAAGAAGTCCACCTTGGGTTATGTATTCATGATGGGTAGTGGAGCCGTATCATGAAAGATATAAAACAGTCGATTATAGCATCTTCTACCATGAAAGTAGAGTGTGTAGCTTGTCATGAAGCCACGAGTCAGGTGATCTGGCTTTAAAGTTTTTTCTCTAGTTTACAAGTTGTGTAAATGATTTCGAAATCATTAAAAATCTATTATGATGGTTTAGCTACAGTTAATTTATCCAACAATAACAAGCATTCATTGAGGTGAAAGTATATTGACATTAAGTACTTTGTTGTGAAGGAGCGAGTTCATAATCGGCAGGTTTCTGTAGAACTCATCGACACAAGGCAGATGATAGCGGATTCTCTCACTAAAGGTTTTCTTATCATACTCTTTAAGGAACATGTGACGTCTATGGGAATTGCAGATCCCAGTGATGTATTTGAGTAATAGGAGTTTTTTCGATTTTGATTTGATTATGTATAGACATTTGAAAGATATCTTTTATATTCATTGATGATTCTATTATTTAGTTTATATGTTGCTTCTTCTTCAATATGTACTTTCAGTTTTGAGTAAGCAAAAACTTTAGTTTGCAACTTGATGACACGTTCAGATGGTCCACTTCAAGATAGGCACATGTGATTACATTAGACGTGCAATCTTTGTACAATATCTCATATCATTAATTCATGTCGTTGAGGTTATTGGTATTCATGACCATAATTCGTCACACTTCAAAAAGTATAAATGTCGTATTGACTAGCATGATCCAGTATTAGTGGTCTTAATGGATTACATCTGACAAGCATTGCTCATAATTATCTAATGGTATTATTTTAAAATTCAATAGAGCGCCCATTAAGAACTTTCAAAAGAAAATGTGTTTTACAAAATTATTTTTACAATTAAAATAAAATATTTTGTTTTCCTTTGGAGATCAGTGTAGCCCAAAGGGGAGAATGTAAAACTCTTATCAGGTGGGTCACATATGATCATCAATTTAGATCTGACCATTGGATTATTCAGATTAAGTGATTCGGTGGACCCCACTATAGTTGTGATCATTGCAAATAGGTTTGAGGCAAGACGCTTGAACTATGATCCCTATACACGGTCATTAAGCTGGATATGGAAACCTACGGTGTGGAGACCCTAGAGGGGAGAAATGTGATAAATAAACTTCTAACCCTTTTTTTTATAAATACATGTTTTGGTCCCCTCACCAACACAATAAAAAAAAATCCTAGTCTCATTGAAAGGTTCTCCTAAGGGTGTGAGGTATGAAAGATCAAGATTTCCGTCAGCTACATAAAGGCATCGAAAGTGTTTTTCCAATCAGGTATGCTATAAGGTAATGACATTGAATCTCCATTATTGATGTATAAATGATCTGTGATCAATTCCACAATACAGATCTAACACGAGATGCACTATTTAAATGTGTGGAACCTTGGACGGATTTTAGTTACCATATGCCATTAAAGGGACAAAAAGGTACGGCACAACTCTTCTTAAGAATGCCAATGAATTGTGTTGCTAGAGTCTCAAGATGCCAGGATGTGTTCTAATTAAACAACCAAACTCGTGAAAATGCTACAGTGGTGATAGGGATGTGAAGATGTGGTGGTGATGTTTATACCAATTGCTCAATAAAAATAATAAATTATGAAAAAGATGTCGATGAAGGTATGAAATTTATACTCCTTAAGTGTGTGGTAATTGACTGTCTTAATGCATGCTTTAACACTTAAGGATTTTAGCTCTTTTATTTTTAAAATGGTAAAAGGTGCCTTTATGATGCGCCTTTAATTGAGAATTGCAATGCTAAGTGCCAAAAGCATACCTTATCCTTTGAAGGTTCATTGCATCTTCCTTCTCATGTCCTTAATTAATTTTGATATCCTCATACATATCCCAACTCGAAATGCCGGGTAGTAGCAGTGATGAAGATGAGAATGGTAATTCGAATGAAAGCTCCAATGTAATCGGAACTATTTTTAACCTATTGTTGTAAATATTATATATTTTTTGTCATAAAGTAATATAATTTTTTTTAAACACCTTTAATATTCATTTTTAATTTTGTTATGCAACATTTTTTAGGTTTCAATCAAAATATAACCAAATGAATTTTTAAAAAAATATTTATTTTTTATCAGCGTCCAGCAACCTTTATTAGTGGTCAACATTTTTACCAATGGTTGTTTACAAGTTTTATCAGCACTTTTCGTTGCATATATCAGCAGTTGCATGCCTTTTTACTAATGGTTGGCTTGGTTAGGGTTCTTTACCAGTGGTTTTATAAATATTTATTGGCACTTTTTATCATTTCTATGTCGGCACCTCCTCATGTAAAGGTCTATTCTGGTGCTTTACTAGTGCTATAGCGGCCGTCAAAGAAGCCGCCGGTCAAGGTTTCTTACCGCAGGTAAAGTCTGGCTCCATAGCAGCAGCCAATGTAAATGCCAGTAAAGGCTGTTGGCCACCAATAAAGGCTTTACCAGTAGCCCCTTTTACTAGCATTTTTCTAATCGCTAGTAAAGATTTTGCCGGCGGTTTTGTTTCCTTCTTTCTTGCTTTCTTTCTTTCTTACATTTATTGAATATTTTGACCACCAATAAAAGTCATTCTTCTTGTAGTGGTCTAAGGTTTGTCACTCACTCTTAGCTAAGATCATGAATGGACGAAGGAGTTTCAGGAGAAGCGCCCATAATATGGTGCTCAACCATCCTATAAAGTCATATGTACCATAATATGAGGGGAATCATTTCCTTCCTAGTTTATATAGTCGACCCATCTAAATTTCTCCACTTTCTATTATCACTATCCTTGGGCAATCCTATGCTACCCCAAGGAGTACTGGTTCAATATATGGATCTTTGTCATTGAATGTCCATCAAGTAAGGTTTAAAATAAATCAACAAATAAAATTCAAAAATGGTCGAAAACCTATGATTAACCAATTGAAAGCCATAATAAGTGCTAGTCGACCTTTCATGATCATCCTACATACTAATGTCTCCGGTGAAGCAAGTGAATCTCATATTGGGTTGTGTGGACTTTGACGACCCTAATAAAACCTCATATCCACACTCACTTTTTATTACTTCTAGGATCCACACTCACTTTTCATTACTTCTAGGAAGTCTTGCAAAGAAAGCTAAAAAAGTATCAATTAAGATCTCTCATTCCACACATTTTCAAGTTAAGGGATTCAACAAAGCTAGTGCAATCATAAGTATCGGATTGAATTATCAAAGGTACCAAGCCAAAAGTCATCCACATGATGTACTTACACACTCTTGTGGGGTAGAGTGAAAGCATACTAACACTAATTCAAGCATATATTGGAGATTGTCCATCCTAACACCAAGTCGTTCTCTTACATAAGATATCTAATCTAAATAATATAAGCATATCCAAGTACCTGTATGGTACATTGCCAAGGCACTTACATTTGTGGATCACATCTCTCCCTAACTATAGATTGATGTGTCCAATCCAAGGGTGATTAAGGACAACAAACTAATAATAATAAGCGTGTCCACACAAACAAACAAAGTCAATAACTAATCAATCCATAAAATATAAGTCAATAAGCAATTAAATAATGATTTTTGAGGGTACTACTTGAACAATCTCCCCACTTCCCTAAAAACCCATTGGGCTTTGCACGCAAACCCATACCGAGTACACGGGCATTAAATGAACCAACATGCAAAGCCTTCCTTAGATGGTCCGCTACATTATCTACAAAAGCTACTTATGGAGCCTTTAGTTTTGTCCTACAAATAATGTGGTACATCTATCCATGTGCTTAACCTTTCCATATTCTAGCTAACTCCTTTCCCTATACAACCACACCATTATTGTTACAGTATATAAGTAACAACCTATTTATTTTTAGGAAAACTCCTAAATCTGAAGAATATGTACTACTTTTTTTTTCTTTTTTCTTTTTTAGACACACGCACACACCCCCACACACTCACGCATATGGCTTCATTGGTCACTTCACTTATGGTCACATACTTAGCCTCTATGCTTAGACCCATGATGCACTTTACTTTGACAATATGCCAACTAACAAAATCATCCATTATCAAGATGTACCCACTCATCAATCATCTAACCTCTAGATCTACCTAAAATTCTATATTAGTATATCCAATTACAGAAAATCTCTATGCCCATAAACCATGACAAGATCCTTCACATTTTACAGTTATTTCATTATGTGTTTATCTGTCATTTAATGATTCATGCGTGGTTTCCTTTTGTCTCATTTAAACACTTCCACTACATAACCAATATCAAGCCTCAAATACAGCATTATGTACCTTAAGCTCACTATAGCAAAATTGATAGAATTATTCTCCATAGCTTGTTCATCGCTTCTTTGGAGTCTAAAGACAATTTATTTCCAAGTCAATAGTATTGCACCTAAAAGGCAACAGTAGTGATCTTAGGATCGGCCATGAAGAATTTCTCTCATATACCTTGCCTATGCATGCTGCTTGGGAGAGGTTGCATATTTATCTATGTAGCTTGTACACCTTTTGACTCCAGGTTGGCTATATCTCTCTAGTTATTTCGTTTGAATTTCTTTCTCTAGGTAATTGTTGAGAAAGGTTATCTTCACATCCAGCTACCAAATCTTGTTATCCAACTTACCAGTGATAATTGGCAGAATGTAGATAGATTTCATTACCATTATAGAAGCGAATGTGTCCCCGTAATTTATACCCTCTCTTTAGGTGAAATCCTTTGTAACAAGTCTAGCCTAATATGTGTAGACACTCAGGAGTTTCAACACCCGTTCGAGGGTTCGAGTATCCATCGGTGGTGAAATCCCACTATGGTGTGAGCGTGTGGGGGTGTTTGATTAATAAATTAATTAATTAATTAAAATTTTAAATAAATTATAAAAAAAATTTTTTTTTTTTTAAAAAAAGAGCCTAGCCTTATATGTGTCCACTTTTCTTCTTCTTCTTCTTCTTCTTCTTCTTCTTCTTCTTTTTTTCTTTTCTTTTTTTTTTTTTTTGTAAGACCAACTTACATGGGACTGATTTTACATATTAAGGCCAATCCAGGACTCCAGTGGTTGGAATATGTGATCCTAATCTGAGTTAATCACCCAATCTCTCTCATCTACATATACCATGCTTCATGGTGGAAAGATGGGTTGAGCTAAAGAGTATCAGACGTCGGTGAGAAGACCTCATTGAGATTGGTGAATCTATTGGGTTTCCGGTATTCTATCTCTAACTCTGGTGAAGATAATTGATGGCTGAGGATCAAGGACAAGCCTCACTAGACTAGATATTGTAAGAGCACTCATGGGTGTCTCCTCTCAAATCACATAAAGATTTACTATGTAGCTGCTATTGTTATTTTGCATGAAATCTTCTTCCAAGCAAAACGCATCTTTACTGATCAAGGTCATATGATCCACAGGGTCATGGAATTCATGTCCTTGGATTCCTTGGGGACAATTCACGAAGAGTTAGTTGCTACCTCTCGATTCCAACTTACAAGTAGCTGAGTTTAATTTTAATAACAGCAGAATGACCCCATATGACAAAGATGCTTGACTGATTTTTTATTTTTTTTATTTTTTTTTCATGTACGGTGGATATGACAGGACAAGCTTAATGGGCGGAATGGATTTCACTTTCATGGCTTAATGGGCGCCATAGGGTTTAAACAGGAAAATAAGAGTTGGCTTCAACAAACAATAAATAAGCTTGTTCTTATCGCACTAAATAAGTTCCAACAAGTATCAAACAAGCTTGACTAGGACAGGATTGGCCTAATCAGATAAGACAGGAATGGGCCCATTCTAGAAAATATATTCATGCTTAAACTTTTGTTATTACCAAGAGGATCTTTAGGTTGGAAATAGAGATTTTATAAATTTACAATCAATCTTTTGGTGCCCCAGCTTAGGCCTTCTATGCTAGGCCCATGCCGGGCACACACCAAGCTTGAGTGTACGGTTGCAAGTGTTGGGTGATCAGGTTCGGTCTATTCCAAACCCACCAATTTCTACCACAAGTTGTGTACATAGATGAGGAGTATGACTCTGGCACGCCCGTACAATATTAATCACACACGTTAATCAAATACAAGCCCTCGCTAACATAAGTGGCCTCGTATTTGATTGAATTATGCAAACATCATAGGCATCTGAAAATTGTATGCATGTCATACTAGTCACTCTAGTCTAACCATCCATATTGCAAACATTGACTTAGATGGTTCACTTACTGAAATTTTCACTCTTTTTTCCTTTGTGTGGCTTAAGTCAACATGTGTCACTCCATTGGGGCCATATGATGAGATGATCCAATGATAAATAAGATAGGGCCTAATAATCATATTTTAATGTTTTTAGACCTGATCTAAACATGTCAGATCTAGTGACACAGATGATGCTACATAGTAGTGAAACCTTAATAAGAGACAAATGGAAACTCTTTTTGGACGCTCAATCTATGAATTTGATTAAAATCCAAAACGTCATGAAAGTAAGTCTAGTTAAGTATTGTCTTGTGATGCACGTCACATATCTTGTTCACATGACAGAGTTAGCAACTTACCTTGACAGCCTCAAGGCCAATAACAAGTAACGACCAAAGTTAGATCATGGTTAATGATGAATTCAGCCAATACACCATAACATCATGCTGAAAAGACCTTTTGTAACACCCTGAAAATTGACACCCGCATATAGAGACCCTGATCCCGAGCTTTCGGGTGTTAACCAAATAAAATGCACATGTGACCTCGTTCACATTCACACTCATTTTTTCACATGAACAAACAGAGTAGCGAAATTGAAATTAGCAGACCCAAAGCGAGGTAGAGATAATAAATATGGGGCTAACAATAACAATATAATTAAAATATGATGTTCGCCCAAATGAGGATTATACAAGACATAATATACATACCAAAAATGATTAAAGTATAAGTTTTCAGTTTGGTCCAATCCTCTAAAACACAACGTCGGTGGTGCAAGTCGCTCTAAGCCTATCCGTCTAAAATCTCGATAGTATTTGAATCGGTAATTTTGCCTAGTTGATATTTTAAAACACTGTCCCAGAGTGGGAGTGAGTGATCAACTCAATGGTTCCATTAACATTAAGTTACACAAGTTATCAAATCCACATGTACAATTAATGAAAAGAAAAGTAAGCATACAATTCATAAACACTCTTATTAATGCACATGTATGGTATTATGATATGATGCATGCCCTTACCATTCAACACTCCCTCAAGTGACATCATCAAACGTTCGTAATGCCCAGCACTCCCTCATAAGGTAATCTCGACTGTCGAGTCGCAAACTTAACTACTGTAATGCGTAAATACACATGTTGACCAAGTATTTAATTAAGTCCGTTCATTCAGCAAGATCAGAGAAGTTAAAATACCTCCACTTAATCAATGGCCTTATCCATAATACATGATACCCAAAGGTATAAGGATCAATTAAATATAGGTTGTCACCCAAACACTGAGTATGATCACTCAGTTTCGAGGTATGGGCTTACCACATAACCAAATCACCACAAAGAATGGCTCGTCACCCAATTCCATTAATGCCCAGGTCGTTCGAATGATACTCTGGCATAGAACCATTGACCGGGTAATTTAACTGAGGTCGTTCAAACAAGGACATGTCACCTCTTGTGTTTGCTGGTCACTATGGGAAGGCTCGTCACCCCAGCGTAGGCCGACGGCATGGACACAGTGTCTCATTCCACCATTCCCGGCTCCCAAGACTTGGTTACTCACTGGTCACTATGGGGAGGCTCGTCACCCCCGCGTAGGCCAACAGCTCAGACACGGTATCTCATTCCACCATGCCCAGCTCATGAGTCTTAGTGGGATCGTATTATTAATGGTTATCAATATGCCTCTCAAAGGTATGAGGTATTTTAGATTCAGGCAAGCGTGACCAAATATGGTTGGCTAACTTGTGGAATAATTCGACTGACTTAAGTGAACTACGATGCAACCGGCACTAGGTGCAAGCATCCCGTGTAGTCCAACCATTGTCGGTTGTCTGTCTTCGGCTTGAATCGGTAGGATTGGCCCAGGGTAGCTAATCCAGTAGGGCTGCCATTGTGAATTTTTTACAATTTTCGAGCCGACCCAATTACTAATAGACTAATATTTTATAGCATGCCACAATCAATTCTATTCAGGAATAGACAACCAACTAAACAGTATTTCAGGATATTCTAGCTAATATGGGCAAACAAATTGGTATGCAAGTACATTATTCAATCATTGCACAATTTTTCACAATCAATTAGTTAGGCGTATGTATCAAGGAAAAGTATGGAACATCAATGCATGGAATTTCAATCTATACGGTCTATTCTAGCATGCAATCAATAATCGGTAACCATAAACAAAATTTTCACTTCATTGAGGATAATAAGCCTAATGATTAGTCACTAGTTAGCATACAATTCACAATTTTCACTACACAATCATTATTTGTGATATAGATTCAATAATTGGCAACCTAGAGGTAATGGTCCAAACCTAGAAGTGGTTTGTCAATTTTTAATGTCACCCCTAAGGTTAGGGTCCATTGATTAGCGTGTCGGTGCCCTCTCTCTTGTTGTCGCGCTATTTCCTTTCGGGAGCTCACTTCCAAAGGAGGAAAATATTCATATGATAATTCTATGTATAGACATCAAAAATCAAAATTCATTTCTCATTAATCATGTATGCACAAGTATTTGTGAAGGCCCAAACATGGGTGCTTGGGAGAGATGTGCAAAAATGACTCTTGCCCATTTTTGGGCATGTCCCATTATCAGGTGGAGTCACCTTTTGACATGCCATTAGGTACTTTTGGTAGCCCTATGTGTGGCCTTCAAAATACAAATAGTTCGGTTTATTGGATTTGCGCATATGAGTTTTGGCATAACGCCAAACATAGGCATTTTAATTTTTTTTTCTACGTAGGATTTTCTACACAACTACACCTGGTCCTATTTGAGATCCACTCCCCAATTATATGGGGTCCACAACTTTCAAAGAAAAAATAAAATTTGGTAGAGTTATATATGTACTTTGAAACCATAAGGTAACCCTACTTAATCATGCATATATAATTTTTGGTGAAGACTCAAACTTGGGTGCTTAGAAGAAGTATGCAGGAAACATAGTGCAGAATTAGTTTTGACCCAATTTTAAGTATGTCCCATGATCATGAGGGACCTCCTTTCAATGTGCCATGAGGTGACCTTGGTAGTACTATATATGTACTTTAAAAAGTATAAGCTGGGACCAACTGATTGTGCACGCATAATATTTGGAATAAGGCCAAACATAGATATTTTAATTTTCTTTACAACTGTACCTTGCCCCATTTTGAGATCCACTCCCTGATCATGTGGGGTCTTATTTGACCCAAGTAAAATATAATTTCTCTATTCATTGGTATAGCTTAAAGGTTCCAAGTAGTAGCCTACTCATATATATATTGTGCATAGGGTCTATTATGGGAAATCTGAGCTCACAATGCAACGCTGCTCCGAGGGCAAGTCCGAGCCGAGTCATAACCCTCCCGACCTGTTTCGAGACGCGACCCATCCGAGAGCAGCCGACTTGGTTGAGGTCGGACTCCGGATTATGATCCGATCGGATGATCGTCTACGTTATAGCCGCTCTGCTCTAGCCTACATTCCGAGGCGAACGACGTTCCGAGCCAAGCGTACAGTCCGAACAGAGTGAACGTTCCAAGCCGAATGCATGTTCAGATGCGCATATCCCACTCGCTGAATGTGAAAACTGTCATAACCAAACGTGGCCGATAACCTCGCTCGCAGATACACATAATCTGCCAGATACGCTACATGATCGATAAATTGCGGGGGGTATCTCCACGATCCGGGAATCCCCCTGATCATGCCTAGATTATCGGATCCGGACTACTCGACAGCCAAGTATAAATACTACATCACGCCATATCTACAGGTATGCAAAAACGAGCTCTCCTCTACACTCTACTCAGACCCTGATTCCCTTGTCCTGACTTAGGCATCGGAGGGTCCCCCGGCTTAGCCAGGGTGACCTTTGCCTGCTTTCCTGGTGCAGGTTATAGGGATCGTACGTGGTGATCGACGTGAACGGAGGGCTGACCGAATTTTGACATCAACATTTTTTGGCACCGTCTGTGGGAACCTAAAACTAGAAGTCGGGTTCTCATTTCCCCTAAGCAATGGCGAGGAAGAAGAAAGGCTTTCTCAGCGTTCGCATAATCGGTTGAACAAGTACCGCGCCATGTAGAACGAGATCCAGGCCCTGCGTGACGAGATAAACCAGATGAAACAGTAGCGGGAGCTAGAACTACACCCGGCTCAAGAACAACCCGTTCTCGAGCCGGTGGGACTGTTTGTGTAAACTTGCTCTGTGCCGAGGAATGTGAGGCCCAAAGTTCCCCAACGTTCAGGGGTACCGCAGTCGGGTCAAAATCTTCCTGCGGCACGTGGCGAGGTATCCGCACGGAACGAGCCTGCTCGGGCTCCGACAACCGTCCACTCAGCTACATCCACCCTGCCACCCACAAACCTCCTTCATCAGTTAGAACGGAGGAGAGAAGGGAGAATATCGGAGGCTGAGCATACCCCAGAAGTCGTCGCTGAAAATAAGGATCCCTGGGAAGCGCGCTTTGCGAAACTGAAGGATAAGTTCCTGATATTGGAGAAAAAGCAAGAACGATCGACAGTTCCGATCACGATCTAGGAGATGATGGAAGAGACCGAGCCTCCCTTCAACTCGGCCATCATGGCTGAAGTGATGCCGCAGAGGTTTCGGATGCCCCCCGTCATCCAGTATTCGGGATTTGAGGACCCATCCAAACATTTAGAGTCCTATCGATCCTGGATGCAGATCCAGATAGCAACGGATGCAATGATGTGTAGGGGGTTCTCTATCACCCTCACAAGGTCCGCTTGGATCTGGTATCGCCAGCTGAAGCCTGGTTCCGTGGGTTCATTTGCGGAACTGAGCCGACTATTCCTCACGCAGTTCATAAGCCGTAAGAGAAGTCGGAAGCCCAACACTCACATGCTTACCATTAAGCAGACCCCGAATGAGTCGTTGAAGGATTACATCGCCCGCTTCAACGAAGAAGCATTGCATGTCGATGACTACGATGATAAGATGGCCCTCACCACCATTCTGAGCGGGCTGAAAGAAGGAAAGTTTGCCTTCTCCATCGGAAAGAATCCACCGAAGACGCTAGCGGACTTCATAGCGAAAGCTCAGAAGTACACTAACGCAGAGGAGTTCACCAACACCCGAAAGGGCACTTAGGCGTCTGACTCGACGAACAAGGGAAAGAGACCCCGGAACGAAGACTCTCAGCCGGCTAGCAAAGGGACAGATGACCGCGCTTCTCGCGTTCATCGTCCGAGCCATAGGCCGAAAGAAAAATTCCGTTCCTACACCCCACTCAACACATCTGCCGAGCAGATCCTACTAGACATCTGAGAAGAAAAGCTACTCAATTGGTCGGTTTGCATGAGGGCTGATCTAGAACACATGGACAAGCGAAAATTATGCCGCTTCCACCGGGACCATGGTCATAACACGGATGACTGTGTGGATCTAAAGGACGAGATTGAGTCCCTCATCCGCAAAGGACATCTACGTCGTTATGCTAAAAAGGAGAAATCTGCTCGGAGAGAAGAACGGCGGCAAGAGCAGTCGAACAACCCCCCAGAGGAGCCCGTCAAAATTCGTACCATCTTCAGGGGATCAGTTGGGGGAGGGGACTCAAACAGGGCTCGAAAAGCCCATTTTCGAAGGTCCGAGTTGGAACACCATATCCACTTTGCAGAACATCCCAGCAAGGAACTCCGAGTCGCTCCGTGCTGCCTGACCTTCACGGAAGAAGATGCGCGCATGATCCAGCATCCGCACGATGACGCGCTGGTGGTCACCATGACCATAGCCAATCACAAAGTGTACCGCATCTTAGTCGACACTGGAAGTTCGGCTGATGTCATGTACTCCGAGGCATTCGAAAATATGGGAATTCCACGGTCTAAACTCCGACCTGTGAAGACTCCTTTACACGGCTTTACCGGAGAGAGAGTTATCTCCGAAGGGGCCATCTCCTCCCAGTAACAGCGGGAGAAGGGCAACATCAAGTCATATTCTTGGTTGACTTTTTAGTTGTCAATGTTCCATCAGTCCACAACGTGATCCTGGGCCGACCCTCCCTCAACGTAATGAGGGCGGTCGTCTCGATTTACCATCTGATGATGAAGTTTCTGGCTGAAGGCGGGATTGGTTATCTCCGAGGCGATCAACGTGAGGCCCGAAGATGTTATGCGATAGCCGTGAGAAAAGGGACCGCTAAACAAACGCTCGTAGTCGACGCCTTAGACCCTCGCGAAGCGACGAAGAATTCCCTCGTCGAAGATCTAGCAAGAATACCGTTCGATGAATCAGACCCGAGTAAAACTGTTCAGCTCGGAGCATCCCCGAATCCCAAGCGGAGAGACAAGTTACTGGCCTTCTTCAGGCAACACTGAGACGTCTTCGCGTGGTCGCACGCAGACATGCCGGGGATCTCATCCGATGTGCAAGTCCACAGGCTGAACGTGGACCCAGACCACCGGCCGATTAAGCAAAAAAGAAGGTCATTCGATGCCGAACAATATAAAGCCATTGCCGAGGAGGTCTCCATCTTGCTCGATGCGGGCTTCATAGAAGAAGTATACTACCCTGACTGGATAGCAAATGTCGTGCTCATTAGGAAGTCAAACGGGAAGTGGTGGGTCTGCATAAACTACTCCGATCTGAATAAGTCGTGTCCCAAAGACAGTTTCCCGCTGCCTCGGATCAACCAACTGGTGGACAACACGGTCGGACACGAGTTACTCTTGTTTCTAGATACCTACTTCAGGTACAACCAGATCGCAATGTATCCCCCAGACAGGTAGAAGACGACCTTTGTCACGGACAGAGGACTCTACTGTTACCGGGTCATGCCATTCAGCTTGAAAAATGCTAGGGCAACATATCAGAGGTTAGTGAATCAAATGTTCGCCAACAAGATCGGACATAGCATGGAGGTGTATGTGGACGACATGCTGGTGAAAAGTGTCAAAGCCTCCAACCACCTCGCTGATCTCGAAGAAACATTCAATGTCCTCCGTGAATATCAGATGAAGCTTAACCCCGCCAAGTGTGTGTTCAGAGTTGAGTCAGGGAAGTTCCTAGGCTTCCAAGTCAGTCAGCGAGGGATTGAGGCCAATCCAAACAAAATCAAGGCTCTCCTCGATGTCACACCCCAAACCCGAAAATCGGATTCACATGAATCCCGATTGCCGAATCCGGTGCCGACAGCCTCCGTAGTGCCCCATTCTCGGCTCCTGACAATTCAATGCCAGATTCCGATCCGGGGATCCTACAAGGAGGATTTTCAGAATGAATTTTTTTTTATAATGGAGCATAACCACAAGCATAACCAAGTCACAAAACAACATCACCACATATCCACTATATCAAAAACTTTAAGTACAATGCGGAAAGGGAAATACAAGGTGATCAAAAGCTCCAAAAAGGTCCTGATATGCACTCCTGTCTCAGCGCTGCTGCTGTCCAATGCTACCTGCACGCAACTATCGTGCATAAGCTTACAAAAGCTTAGAGGGTAGTGTAAGTGTGTGCGTAAGGAAACGCCAAGTGCACAGTATCAGAACAATGCGGAAATATGTGGTAAGTCCATAGAATCAACCATGCCAAAGCTATGCGATGAGATATGAATGTCATCGGCCACACCGATACAATGCAAGGCTTATATAGCCGAATGTCATATGTGAAATGCAATCCAAGCAAGTCGGTACTCCTTAAGTACGTATATCAGTATAGTTCCTCTCTAAATATCACCGGGGTCTAATACACTTCGCAGTGACTGCCACCTCCCTAGCTGCACAGTCAAGCAAGCGAAAAAGACTTCGCTATCCGCCTGACCAGTAGTATGCCAATACCTACCCGGCTCGTCGATAGCGGACTCATTTGCGAGCTGGTCAAACTCAGCCTAGCTTATAGCCCCCTCACTCAGGCGGATAAGGCCATACCCCCTTCCAACCAACCACGACATAGTGGGAGACGCGGCCTACTGGTATTCGGCACTCGGGCGCTCATGTATCCACTCGGTCTAGACGTTGGAGCATCTCCTGGTACCAAAAAGGTTCTGGGACTCTCACCCAAGGATATCGTAAGTGCCCACAGTGCTAGAATAAGTATTTTCGGTATCCAATACGACCATCCACGATGTACCTGTGGAGCCACGGCCCTGATGTCGCTAGGGCGTACAGTGATCAAGTCACACGTATGCGGGATGCATGAATCACACGTCAAATCATGCAGAAGTCCAGCGCATACTGCACGATCATGTAGGGCACTCCATCTCATAACGGGTCCCATAAGTGGTCTGCCCAATGACATATGCTATGATCAGTCGCTACTCAAATCAAGCATACATATGATGCGTATGAGCATGAGTCATGAGATTATACTAAGCATGTTATAAGGCGATGAATAGCAACGAGTATGGGCCTATCAATGGGCCCTAAGGAGAGTTACAATGCGGACATTTAACCAACATTGCACATATAATGTGGACGTCAAACCAACATTGTTCCTTAGGCTCGACCCTCCATATATATCATTACATGAACCATGAGAGATCACTCATTGTAATGGACCCTAAGGTCATCTCGTTGGGCCTTGACCCATGGGCCTTAGATACATCAGATTGGTTGTGTTACATGGGCCTCACATTCATCAAATGGGTCGCATTAATGGGCCTCGCCAATGAGCCTTATGTACATTACAATGGTCCATGATCCACGGGCCTTGAAATACATCAAAGTGGCCTCACAACTTGGGCCTTAAATATGTCAGATGGGTCTATACACATGAGCTTTAAATATATCAACTAGGCCACTCCATTTGTGCCCCATGCACATCGAATGGGCTTGATCCCATGAGCTTTAATATGTATCAAATGGGCTTGAATCCCGTGGGCCTTATATAGAATAAATGGGCCGAATCCCAAGGGCATTGCATATGTCAAATGGGCCGAAACCCATGGGCATTAGATGTGCACCAAGGTGGGCCTAAATGAATGGCCATAAATGGATCAACATCGGCCCTATATACATACCAAAGTGGGCCCATTTGAACCATAGATCTGACTCTTTTTTTTTTTTTCAAGAAATGAGTTTTTGAATTGAATAGACGGTGAGATGCAACGCATGCATCATGGTGGGGGGGGGGGGGGGGGGGTGGTCCTCATAAAAGTTGGACGACCTGGATGCAATACATGCATCAAAGGTGGGGTCCACAGACCGTCCAGCACTAAGCCAAGTGGCTGGACGGTTTGATAAAACACATACATCAAAAAGGGGGTCCCACCGTCCACTGGACGGTGGCAACATCACAGGGACCTCCACCGTCGCCTGGACGGTGGATGGAAAAACACCTACATCATTGTGGGTCCCATGTGGGGCCCACCATAACATTTATTTTTCCATCCAACACGTTGATAAGGTCACGCAGACCTGAATGAATAGGAAAAATAAATTTCAGCTTGATCCAAAACTTGTGTGGACCCCAAAGGGGTTTTAATGGTAGAATCCAATTTACACTATTTCAGCTGGTGTGGGCCACCTGAAGCTAAGATCAACCTGATATTTTTATGGAGCCCACCTCAGGGGGTGACCCACCTAATGAACGGATTGGATGGAACATAAACATCATGGTGGGGTCCACGTGCAGGGCTGTGCGACCCTGCCCACCGCTCGTCCGCCCATGGCGCAGGATGCCTGGGCATCCTCTCTCCTGACACAGCAGCAGCAATGCTGCTGTTGATGTTTACTATTTTTTTTTTAAATGCTATTTCTACGGTTTTTCAAACGTGGGGTCCACATCTGCTGCATCCACTCCAACCATTAAATTGTATGGCTCAATACAAACCAAACGAGTCTAATATACGAAATTTTTTGGACTCAAAGTGGGCCCTAGCTAACTTTTAACGGTAAGGACGATGTTTGCTAAGCTATGGCCCGCCTGAATGTCGGATTGATACCATTTTCCGGCTCAACGCCTAAAATGAGCCGGGAAAGAGGATGAACGGCATGGATTAGAAACATACATCAAGGTGGGGCCTATACCAGTGGTCCCTTCCAAAGGCTTTGGACAAGCCAATATTTGTGTTTTCATTCCAGTGACGTCCAGAGGTCACTGGACTCTTTTGGACTAAATAAAAATTTTAAGTGGGCCTTGCCTAGGTGGGCCACCACATAATAGGTGGTGTGGTTACAATGCATATAAGGTGGGCCCACTCATGGATGACTTGGATAAAATACTTACTTCAAGGTGGGGTCCATCCAAGTGGGCCATACGGCCATTTCATCACACACAAGGAAATAACAAAAAAATATGAATGGAAAGAGAGGGAGAGAGAAATAGAGTGAGACACACGTGATGGAGGGACCCCGGCACTATGGGCCCTCCGTTTCAATCATCCAATCATACATCAAAGGGCCCATTGCATATGGACCATCAAATAAGAGATCAACGGTGGAGATCCCACTCCACTAAAAATGGACGGTCTAGATGACCTCTTTAATACAAAGAAAGTAAACATCATGATGGGGTCCATGGAGAATGGCCCCATCATGGAATGATTTGATGATCAAGATGGGCCTCGGCCACATCTTACGGTCCCAAGTGAGATCCACACCATTGATCGGTGGGGCTCACTTAGCCCATCATAAAAACATAAAAAGTAGTCTAAAGAAACACCCACCACTTGATCTTCTCAGTCCGTTGGAAAGCTACACTCCTACAGCTTGACGTTGATGGTTGAGATGGAAAATGAATGGCTAAGATGAGAGATTTGGGATGGGAAGTGGGCCACCAAAATCACACTCTCTTGGGAAAAATTTAGACGTGGGATGCTCTCTTGGTTGCTTGGGTTTGGTGTGAGAAAAGAGAGAGAGAGAGAGAGAGAGAGATGTAGGGAGATGTGAGGTGAGTGATGGGGTGATGGTTGATGGATGTGAGTGATGGGTGAGGTGATGTGTTAGTTGACTTGGGTGGTTGCTTGACTTGTGGAGAAAGGAAGCTTGGGTGCTTGTACTTGACATGAGAGGTGATTGATGGGATTGATTGATGTGATTGATGGGACACTTTGTAGAGATTCTCTTGGGAATGTAAACGCGCAGTGTTTTTCCTCGAACTGAACGCGGGTCCGCATCTCATCGTTTGGGTATCTGATCGGTGCGTGAGTTACGGCGTTGGAACCGAGGCGATGGTGCGGTCGCAACGATACAAGTCTTGGATTAAGCCGGCTCAAATGAATAGGATACGACTTACAGTCGTGCGCAACGTCAACTACAGGTCGCGGATTGACGAAATTTGACGAGAAGGATCGCGGGAAACAACGGAACAGTACGGATTAGGATACGGGTCTTACAGCTCTCCCCACCTAATAAAAATTTCATCCTCGAAATTTACACTACCATCGCAACTGACCATAACTCAAAGAGGAAATAGGGAACATAACATCATATATAATCAAGCACCATAATACATCATACAATCAATCATCGAAAAGATGGGGATAACGCTCGTGGATCTCTGCCTCGCGCTCCCAAGACGCCTCTTCCACACTATGGTGGAACCACTGCACTTTCACCAAGGGAATGACCTTGGTTCTGAGGACCTGCTCCTTTCGATCGAGGATACGAACTGGCTGCTCAATATAAGAAGCGTCCTCACGAACCTCCAACGGCTGCCAATCGATAACAAGAATGACGTCTGACCCACACTTCCTCAACATAGAGACATGGAAGAAGTTGTGGAATATCGAAAGGTCCTATGAATCTCGGGATAAGCTTGCCTTCAACCCAAAACGAACTACACCCTTCATGGGTGAGACCTTGAGATACACATAGTCCCCAACGGCAAACTCTAAGGGACGAAGCCGACGATCAGCAAAACTCTTCTGCCGGCTCTGAGTTGTGCGCATCCTCTGTCTGATGATGTCGATAGCCTCTGACGTCTTCAGCACAAGCTCGGGACCCAGGAGACGTCGCTCTCCAACCTCGGTCCAACAACTCGGAGATCTGCACGGTCTACCATATAATGCCTCAAAAGGAGCCATGCCAATGGTCGCCTGATAGCTGTTGTTGTACGTAAACTCATCCAATCGCAGGTGTTCATCCCAACTACCCGCGAAATCAATCGCGTAAGCCCGAAGCATATCCTCAAGGATCTGGTTGACCCTTTCGGTCTGACCATCGGTCTGTGGATGATACGCGGTGCTGAGCTGCAAATTAGTGTCCATCGCTCTCTGAAAGCTCCTCCAAAACTGAGATGTGAACCTCAGATCTCGATCTGAAACAATCGAGACGGGAACACCATGCAATCTCACGATCTCATCAATAAATATCCTGGCGAGCCGATCTGTATGCCAAGTCTCACGAATCGCAAGAAAATGTGCCACCTTCGTCAGACGGTCCACAACAACCCAGATGGCGTCATGACCGCGCTGAGTCCTCGACAAATCCAAGATAAAATCGGTAGATATATGCTCCCACTTCCACATCGGGATGCTCAGCGGGTGCAATAGACCAAGGGGTATCTGATGATCGGCCTTAACACGCTGGCAGGTGTCACACTCGGCCACAAAACTGGTTATCTGGCTCTTCATCCCTGACCAAAAATACTAGCGTCTCATATCGCGATACATCTTCGTCGAGCCAGGGTGGATAGAGAAACACGATCGATGTGCCTCGGTCATAAGATTTCGACGTAAATCAGGAATATCCGGGACACATAATCGGCCTCTGAAGCGAAGTTCACCGTCAGAACCAATCTACCAATCCGTCTGACTCTCAGATGCTGCCTCCGCTCAGTAATCCTATAACGACTCGTCTGTCTACTGAGCCTCGATCACCCTTGCGACAAGAGAGGGTTGAATCGACAAGCTCGATAGCTGAACGATAGATGACTGCAGACCAAACTCAAAGTCGTACTCTGCTATATCCTCGAGCATCCTCCACTCCTGAATCATCATATGCGCCACCAGGCCTCGTGGCTGACGACTGAGGGCATCCGCCACCACGTTCGCCTTGCCCGGGTGGTATTGAAGATCAAAATTGTAGTCCTTCATGAATTCCATCCAACGTCTCTGCCTCATGTTCAGCTCGGACTGAGAGAACAAATACTTCAAGCTCTTATGGTCGGAGAAGAGCTCGAATCTCATCCCATAAAGATAGTGTCTCCACACTTTCAGCGCAAAGACAACCGCTACCAGCTCCAGGTCGTGCGTAGGATAGTTCAGCTCATGGACCTTGAGCTAACGGGACGCATAAGCCACCGGCTTCCCGTGCTGCATCAGGACAGCACCTAAGCCAACTCGTGAGGCATCAGTAAATACAACAAATCCATCACTCCCAGAGGGAAGAGTGAGGACAGGAGTGGACATGAGGCGATCCTTCAACTCCATAAACGCCTGCTCACAAGCGGCGCTCCAAACAAACTCAGTACCCTTCCGGGTCAACCTGGTCAACGGGGCTGCAATGCGAGAGAATCCCTCAATAAACCGTCGGTAGTAGCCCGCCAAACCAAGAAAACTGCGGATCTCGGATGCATTCGTGGGTTGGTCCCACTGACGCACGGCATCAATCTTCGAGGGGTCTACAGCGACACCCTGCCTCGTCACTACATGGCCGAGGAACTTCACCTCCTCCTGCTAGAACTCGCACTCTCCAGCTTTGCGTAAAGCTGGTGTGCACGGAGGGTCTGCAGTGTAATCTCAAGATGCCGCTCATGCTCCTCACGAGTCCTCGAATATATCAGAATGTCGTCAATAAACACCACGATAAACTGATCAAGATATGGACGAAAGACCTCGTTCATCAACTGCATGAATACTGTGGGCGCATTGGTCAGTCCGAAGGACATGACCTAGAACTCAAAATGACCGTATCGCGTCCTGAAGGCTGTCTTCGGGATATCCTCATCTCGAACCCGAACCTCATGATAACCGGACCACAAGTCTATCTTTGAAAGAACTGCGCCTCCTGCAGCTGATCAAACAAGTCATCGATCCTCGGAAGCGGGTACTTGTTCTTGATCGTGACCTTGTTGAGCTCGCAGTAGTCTACGCAAAGCCTCAACGAGTCATCCTTCTTTTTTACGAAGAGTACCGGCGCTCCCCACGGCGAAGTGCTCGGACGGATAAAGCCTAGCTCGCGCAACTCGTCCAACTGCTTCTGCAATTCCCGTAACTCCAATGGTGTCGTACGATACGGGGCCTTTGAAATAGGCGCAGTACCAGGCACAAGATCAATCTGAAACTCGGTATGCCGACGAGGTGGTAATCCCGGAATCTCCTAGAACACATCAGGAAAGCCACAAACAACCGGCAGCTGGTCGATACTCAAAGCAGCTGGCTCCTCAACGGCACACGATAACAGGCAAGAAAGCTGCCCTCCTCTGGGCTCGACAACAAACTGAAACTCTGGCACGCCGGGTATGCAGAACGTGACTGTCCTCGCAGAGCAGTCTAATATGGCATAGTACTCGGCAAGCCAGTCTATGCCCAAGATAACATCAAAACCGGACATCGGCAATACAAATAGGTCAGCAGGTAAGAAAATATCCCAAATCAAAATAGGGCAAGACGTGCAAAATCAGCCCAACACTACGGTCTTCCCTAATGGCGTCGATACTACCAAATCCTCACGGGCATACTCCAACGGCAAACTAGTCGATCGGTAGAAATTATCGGCGACAAATGAATGCGATGCACCAGAATCAAATAGTACACGTGCAATGCATGCAGAGACAGGAAGAGTACCCTCGACGACCCCTCCTGATGACTGAGGGTCCCGCTAGGCGGCATAAAATCTGCCCTGAGCCTGCTGGGGAGGTGCAGGTCCCCTCTGAGGTCTCTGCTGCTGCTGTGGTCGCTGTGGGGTCCTAACCTGCTGCCTCTGCTGCTGTGGGAGAGGTACAGGAGGCTGGTGTTGTGGTCGCTGCTGCTATGGTGGCTGTCGTGGAGGTGGATGTGGTTCCCTCGGCTGCTGCTGCTGCTGCAGATGGGGACACTCGTGCCTACGATGCCCTGTACGACCGCACCCAAAACAAGTACCTGTAAACGATCTCAAAGATGGTGATGGGGGTACTGCTGGTGCTCGGAATGTTGGGCGAGTCGTGCGCCGCTGCTGAGAACGATGCTGCTGATGGGAGCTACTAGAGGGTACCTTCCTCTTCTGATCTCCCCTCTGATCGTGGGCTCTCTGCACACTGGCCCAATCTGTCTCATATATCAAGGCTCTCTCTACTATCTCCTCAAATGTCGGAAGCATGTGTCCAATCACACGGCTCCGGAGGGCAGGACGTAAGCCGTTCTTAAAACGACGGGCCTTCCGCCCCTCATCATCAACAAGATACGTCACGAATCTGGATAGTACGACGAACCGAGCCTCATACTGGGACACAGACATGTCTCCCTGGACCAAAGTCTCAAACTCAAGTGCATGCTGCTGTCGCACATGCTCGGAAAAGAACTTCCGGTCAAACCGGTATATAAAGTCCTCCCAGGTCCACTCAAAATCGGTAGCTACCGATCGGGCCACAGATGCCCACCAATACTGAGCCTCGCCCTGCAGAAGGAATACAGCTAATGGGACTCGCTGCTGGGTAGTACATCTCATGGTGTCGAAAATCTTCTCCACCTCGGAGCACCACAACTCTACAGCAGTAGGGTCTGGCTCACCCCAAAAATGTGGGGGATCGTGCCATCAAAAATCCTTGAGAAGAGCGCTTGCACGCTCCTGCTCAGCCTCGGCCGGTGACACTCTGGGACGCCTGCTCTGCCCCTGAAGAATGACAGTCATCCCCTGCAACATCTGCTGCAGCTAAGTAGCACTCACAGGTACGGTCGGATCCGCACCGGTCTCAGGAAAATGAGTGGCATCCTCAGGCTCAAAGGTAGGACTATCTGGTGGTGGAGTAGGAGTAGCAGGTGGTAAAGCAGGAGCTGCGGGTGGTGGTGCGGGAGTCGCAGGTGGTGGAGCGGGATTCGCTCGGGTCATTCTTCTAGCCATAATGTCTCCTACAGGAAGGAACAATGGCCTATCAGTCTTGAGAATTCTCGAAGGCACTTACATTAAGGGTGTATGTCGAAAAATCGCTAAATCATTCAGACTCGAAACCTATTTATAGTAGATATGTGAAGTGATCCTCAGGTATTCCCAAGTTATGCTCTGATACCAACTTCTGTCACACCTCAAACCCGAAAATCGGATTCACATGAATCCCGATTGCCGAATCCGGTGCCGACAGCCTCCGTAGTGCCCCATTCTCGGCTCCTGACAATCCAATGCCAGATTCCGATCCTGGGATCCTACAAGGAGGATTCTCAGAATGAATTTTTTTTATATAATGGAGCATAACCACAAGCATAACCAAGTCACAAAACAACATCACCACATATCCACTATATCAAAAACTTTAAGTACAATGCGGAAAGGGAAATACAAGGTGATCAAAAGCTCCAAAAAGGTCCTGATATGCACTCCTGTCTCAGCGCTGCTGCTGTCCAACGCTACCTGCACGCAACTATCATGCATAAGCTTACAAAAGCTTAGAGGGTGGTGTAAGTGTGTGCGTAAGGCAATGCCAAGTGTACAGTATCAGAACAATGCAAAAATATATGGTAGGTCCATAGAATCAACCATGTCAAAGCTATGCGATGAGATATGAATGTCATCGGCCACACCGATACAATACAAGGCCTATATAGCCGAATGTCATATGCGAAATGCAATCCAAGCAAGTCGGTACTCCTCAAGTACGTATATCAGTATAGTTTCTCTCTAAATATCACCGGGGTCTAATACACTTCGTAGTGACTGTCACCTCCCTAGCTGCACAGTCAAGCAAGCGGAAAAGACCTCGTTATCCGCCTGACCAGTAGTATGCCAATACCTACCCGGTTCATCGATAGCGGACTCATTTACGAGCTGGTCAAACTCATCCTAGCTTATAGCCCCCTCACTCAGGCGGATAAGGCCATACCCCCTTCCAACTGACCACGACATAGTGGGAGACGCGGCCTACTGGTATTCGACACACGGGCGCTCATGTATCCACTCGGTCTAGACGTTGGAGTATCTCCTGGTACCAAAAAGGTTCCGGGACTCTCACCCAAGAACATCGTAAGTGCCCACAGTGCTAGAATAAGTATTTTCGGTATCCAATACGACCATCCATGACGTACCTATGGAGCCACGGCCCTGATGTCGCTAGGGCGTGCAGTGATCAAGTCACACGTATGCGAGATGCATGAATCACACGTCAAATCATGCACAAGTCCAGCGCGTACTCCACGATCATGTAGGGCACTCCATCTCATAACGGGTCCCATAAGTGGTCTGCCCAATGGCATATGCTATGATCAGTCACTACTCAAATCAAGCATACATATGATGCATATGGGCATGAGTCATGAGATTATACTAAGCATGTTATAAGGCGATGAATAGCAACGAGTATGGGCCTATCAATGGGCCCCAAGGAGAGTTATAATGCGGACATTTAACCAACATTGCACATATAATGTGGACGTCAAACCAACATTGTTCCTTAGGCTCAACCCGCCATATATATCATTACATGAACCATGAGAGATCACTCATTGTAATGGACCCTAAGGTCATCTCGTTGGGCCTCGACCCATGGGCCTTAGATACATCAAATGGGTTGTGTTACATGGGCCTCACATTCATCAAATGGGTCGCATTAATGGGCCTCGCCAATGAGCCTTATATACATTACAATGGTCCATGATCCACAGGCCTTGAAATACATCAAAGTGGCCTCACAACTTGGGCCTTAAATATGTCAGATGGGTCTATACACATGAGCTTTAAATATATCAACTAGGCCACTCCATTTGTACCCCATGCACATCGAATGGGCTTGATCCCATGGGCTTTAATATGTATCAAATGGGCTTGAATCCCGTGGGCCTTATATAGAATAAATGGGCCGGATCCCAAGGGCATTGCATATGTCAAATGGGCCGAAACCCATGGGCATTAGATGTGCACCAAGCTGGGCCTAAATGAATGGCATAAATGGATCAACATGGCCCTATATACATACCAAAGTGGGCCCATTTGAACCATAGATCTGACTCTTCTTTTTTTTTCAAGAAATGAGTTTTTGAACTGAATAGACGGTGAGATGCAACGCATGCATCATGGTGGGGGGGGGGGGGGGGGGGGGGAGTCCTCATAAAAGTTGGACGACCTGGATGCAATACATGCATCAAAGGTGGGGTCCACAGACCGTCCAGCACTAAGCCAGGTGGCTGGACGGTTTGATAAAACACATACATCAAAAAGGGGGTCCCACCGTCCACTGGACGGTGGCAACATCACAGGGACCTCCACCGTCGCCTGGACGGTGGATGGAAAAACACCTACATCATTATGGGTCCCATGTGGGGCCCACCATAACATTTATTTTTCCATCCAACATGTTGATAAGGTCACGCAGACCTGAATGAATAGGAAAAACAAATTTCAGCTTGATCCAAAACTTGTGTGGACCCCAAAGGGGTTTTAATGGTAAAATCCAATTCACACTATTTCAGCTGGTGTGGGCCACCTGAGGCTAAGATCAACCTGATATTTTTATGGGGCCCACCTCAGGGGGTGACCCACCTAATGAACGGATTGGATGGAACATAAACATCATGGTGGGGTCCACGTGCAAGGCCGTGGGACCCTGCCCACCGCTCGTCCGCCCATGGCGCAGGACGCCTGGGCGTCCTCTCTCCTAACACAGCAGCAGCAATGCTGCTGTTGATGTTTATTTTTTTTTAAATGCTATTTCTACGGTTTTTCAAACGTGGGGTCCGCATCTGCTGTATCCACTCCAACCATTAAATTGTATGGCTCAATACAAACCAAACGAGTCTAATATACGAAATTTTTTGGACTCAAGGTGGGCCCTAGCTAACTTTTAACGGTAAGGACGATGTTTGCTAAGCTATGGCCCGCCTGAATGTCGGATTGATACCATTTTTCGGCTCAACGCCTAAAATGAGCCGGGAAAGAGGATGAACGGCATGGATTAGAAACATACATCAAGGTGGGGCCTATACCAGGTGTCCCTTACAAAGGCTTTGGACAAGCCAATATTTGTGTTTTCATTCCAGTGACGTCCAGAGGTCACTGGACTCTTTTGGACTAAATACAAATTTTAAGTGGGCCTTGCCTAGGTGGGCCACCACATAATAGGTGGTATGGTTACAATGCATATAAGGTGGGCCCACTCATGGATGACTTGGATAAAATACTTACTTCAAGGTGGGATCCATCCAAGTGGGCCATACGGCCATTTCATCACCCACAAGGAAATAACAAAAAAATATGAATGGAAAGAGAGGGAGAGAGAGATAGAGTGAGACACGCGTGATGGAGGGACCCCGGCACTATGGGCCCTCCGTTTCAATCATCCAATCATACATCAAAGGGCCCATTGCATATGGACCATCAAATAAGAGGTCAACGGCGGAGATCCCACTCCACTAAAAATGGACGGTCTAGATGACCTCTTTAATACAAAGAAAGTAAACATCATGATGGGGTCCATGGAGAATGGCCCCATCATGGAATGATTTGATGATCAAGATGGTCCATCGGACACATCTTATGGTCCCAAGTGAGATCCACACCATTGATTGGTGGGCCTCACTTGGCCCATCATAAAAACATAAAAAGTAGTCTAAAGAAACACTCACCACTTGATCTTCTCGGTCCGTTGGAAAGCTACACTCCTACAGCTTGACTTTGATGGTGGAGATGGGAAATGGATGGCTAAGATGAGAGATTTGGGATGGGAAGTGGGCCACCAAAATCACACTTTCTCTTGGGAAAAATTTGGACGTGGGATGCTCTCTTGGTTGCTTGGGTTTGGTGTGAGAAAAGAGAGATAGAGAGAGAGAGAGAGATGTAGGGAGATGTGAGGTGAGTGATGGGGTGATGGTTGATGGATGTGAGTGATGGGTGAGGTGATGTGTTAGTTGACTTGGGTGGTTGCTTGACTTGTGGAGAAAGGAAGCATGGGTGCTTGTACTTGACATGAGAGGTGATTGATGGGATTGATTGATGTAATTGATGGGACACTTTGTAGAGATTCTCTTGGGAATGTAAACGCGTGGTGTTTTTCCTCGAACTGAACGCGGGTCCGCATCTGATCGTCTGGGTATCGGATCGGTGCGTGAGTTGCGGCGTTGAAAACGCGGCGACGGTGCGGTCGCAACGATACAAGTCTCGGATTAAGCCGGCTCAAATGAATAGGATACGACTTACGGTCGTGCGCAACGTCAACTACAGGTCGCGGATTGTCGGAATTTGACGAGAAGGGTCGCGGAAAACAACGGAACAGTACGGATTAGGATATGGGTCTTACACTCGACATGAATTTACCTCGGACTTTAAAAGAGATACATTGTCTCACGAAAAAAGTTACCGCCCTCGGACGCTTTATATCTAGGGCTACAGACAAATGCCTTCCTTTCTTCAAACAGCTGAAGGGCCACAAGAAGGCGGAGTTGATGCCGGATTGCGAGCAAGCCTTCCAGCAGCTGAAACAGTACTTGGGATCGCTGCCACTCTTGTCCAAGCTAGAAGAAGGAGAGCCCTTATTCCTCTACCTAGCCGTTTCGACCTCAGCCGTCAGCTCGGCTCTGATCAGAGAAGTCGGAGTCAAGCAGTACCCCGTGTACTACATAAGTAAAGTCATGGTACCGGCCGAGACAAGGTATCAGTCCTTGGAGAAGCTGGCACTCTGCCTCGTCGTTTAAGCCAGAAGACTCCGGACGTATTTCCAAGCCCATACCATAGTCGTACTGACAAACTCTCCCTTGAGGCAGATCCTCCAAAGACCCGAAGTGTCAGGTCGGATGACCAAATGAGCTATAGAACTCGAAGAGTTTGACATTCAGTTCCAACCCAGGACGACACTCAAGGGACAAGTTGTGGCCGACTTCATCGCCTAATTCACAACTCCAGATGAGGAGCAAGTCAGGAAGGAAGTCCAAATGACACCACCCGTCTAGCTGAGCAATCAAGAGCTCGCGTCAGGTCCGGTATGGGTCCTTCATGTTGATGGATCTTTCAACATTAAAGGAATAGGTGCCGGTGTCGTCCTGGTTACACCCGATTCAACCATGATTCAATACGCCATCAGGCTCGGGTTCAAAGCTTCAAATAACGAGGCCGAATATGAAGCGCTGTTAGCTGGACTCCGGCTGGCAGAGAGCCTGGGTGTTCAGACCCTGCAAGTCTGCAGCGACTCACAGTTGGTGGTGAACCATATCTCTTCGGAGTACGAAGCTAAGGAGGTCAGAATGATCGCCTACCTCGAAGAATCGAAGAAATTAATCAAGAAATTTTGGAGCTGCACCATCCAGCAGATCCCCAGAGCCGAGAATTCATGTGTCGACGCCTTAGCAAGGCTCGCCTCGGCCTCCTAGGGAAAGATCCCACGTTTTGTTCCGGTCGAGTTCGTTGAGCAACCAAGCATCGGCCAGTCAGATGAAGTCAGTACCGTCCAGTCCATTCCCAGTTGGATGGACCCCATTTTTAATTATCTATCAACCGGCGAAACCCCCTCGGATAAACTTGAGGCGAGGCGACTTAGGGTCCGAGCCGCATGGTACGCCATATTGGACAGAGTGCTGTACAAGAAGGGGTATTCTCAGCCTTACCTTAGATGCCTCCGACCGGGTGAAGCCGATTATGTGATTGAAAAAATTCACAAGGGAATCTGCGGAAATCACTCGGGCAGCCATGCCTTAGCCATGAAGATTATTCGCTAAGGGTATTTCTCGCCAACTCTTAAGCAAGACTCCGAGGATTTTGTTCGGAAGTATGACAAGTGTTAGCGTTTTGTTGCTGTGCTGAGGCAACCAGCAGAAGAAATGACCCCCATGAGTGGGCCATGGCCGTTCGCTCAATAGGGGATCGACATCATCGGTCCCTTGCCCACTGGGAAGGGACAGGTCAAGTTTTCTATAGTCACGGTCGACTATTTCACCAAGTGGACCAAGGCCGAGTCAGTTGCAACGATCACCAAGCAGAAAGTAATCGATTTCGTATGGAAAAATATCATCTGCCGATTCGAAATTTCGAGGACCATCATTTCTGATAACGGCTGTCAATTCGATAATGACAAGTTTCGTAGCATGTGTCGAGGGCTTGGCATCATGAACGCTTACGCATCGCCTCGGCATCCGCAATCGAACGGACAAGTAGAGGCGGTCAACAAGATCATCAAGCATCATCTCAAGACGAAGCTGGAAAAAGTAAAAGGAAATTGGACCGAAGAGCTCCCCTTCGTCCTTTGGGCCTACAGGACTACAGCCCAGACTTCGACGGGTGAAACTCCATTTTCATTATCCTACGGCTCGGAGGCAATGGTGCCGGTAGAAATCGGGCTCCCTATAGCGCAGGTCAGGGGCTTCGAAGAAAGTCATAACTCCGAGCAGATAGCAACTAATCTGGATTTGCTCGAGGAACTCAGAAAATTTTCCAAGATCCGAGCGGCGGCTCGACACCAGTAGGTAGCGTGCTTCTACAACTCCAAAGTCAAATTCAGGCGCTTTCGACCAAGAGACTTAGTCTTCCGACGGGTTTTTCAGAACACGGCCGAGCCAGGGGCAGGAGTGCTCGGACCCAATTGGAAAGGTCCATACCGTGTAGTCAGATCTGCAAAACCAGGCTCGTACCACCTGAAAAACCTCGAAGGCTGTCATCTCCCTCATCCCTAGAACACCGAGCACTTGAAGATCTACTACCCGTGAGGAAATAGCCTTTAAGGCTCATGATGCAATGTACGCCTCCGAGCGACTAGCCTTTAAAGCTCTTAATAAAAGACCGATTCTACCTTTGAATGCCTGTTCGATTGCCCTATCCGCACAAGTACTAGATAAAAGGTCCGATCCCTTAAGGAATTAGAACCCAACCTCACGAGAGATCGATGAGGCATCCCTCAAGGGAAAAAGCCTAATAAATGGTCCGATCCTCTAAGGATCGGAACCTAACCCCACGAAAGATCGACAAAGCATCTCTTTTATGGAAAAAATTCTAATAACGATCCGACCCCCCGATTAAGTGTTCAGCTCGGCATACAACAAAACAAAGGCGACGAGCCGAGCATCCAAAGAGAGCGGACCCAACTAAAACTTGGGCCGAGGAGGCTCGGACAACCGACTCTAAAAACTAACTAAACGACAGCGGACTAAGCTCATCAACTCAACATCTCAAACAAATCAACAATATGACAAAAATATTTTTCATTAAATTCCCTCGGAGGGGCGAAAGTACATAGGTACATTGATAGCTAAAAAAAAAGTAGTCTTCAGGTAGGAGGAGGAGCTTGGGCATCAGGAACCTGGGCGTCGGGAGCTGGTTCCGAGCGGACGATATCAGCTGAGGTATCTTCGGAGTCGTCGGGCAAGAGGGAGTTGAGATCTAGGTCCGGGTACAAACCCTGAACCGCCTCGAGGCATGCGTCGAAGGCGCGATTGTAAAACATTGCGGTCTCAACATCCCTCTCTTTAAAAGTCTTGAAGCTTTCGACCTCAGCAGCAACCGCTGCGGCCAAAGAGGCCTCGTCCTTCACCCTCTGGGCTTCCACGGCTTGGTTCACGACTCGTGTCTGCTCCTCAGTCGCCTCGGCCTTGGCACGATTCAGAGCTTCCTCAAGCCGAACCGTCTCCACGGGCAAGGAGTCTACGTGGGCCTTGGCACGAATCAGCTCAGCAGTCGCTGCGTCACCGCTCTTCTTAAAATCATCTTCCTTATCCTGCAGATATAGCTCCCTGGCCTCCAAGTCCACGACGACTCCCTGCAGTCGCCTGACCCTAGCCCTCTCGCCTGTAATCTGTTGGCGGAGGCTAGTCTCCTCAGACCTCAAGGCTGCCACTTCGGCTCGGAGAGCCTCCAACTCCGCTTCCTTCCCCTTGTACTCTCGCACTCTCTGCCGAATGGAGAGCAGCACCGGGACGACCTGAAAAGAAAACAAAGGTCAGTATCTACGAAATGCGTATAACAACATCAAAAAAAGGAGGTCTTCTCGGAGACATACCATGTAGCATACGGAGGCGAAGTCGTTTAGGAAGCCTCCCTCCGATCGCTCAAGGGTCTGGGCGATGTCTTCCTCCTTGGCATGCTTGGCGGCCCACGAAGCCAAACACGTCATGTGATAGCCGGGTTCGAACCTCCCCCCGCTCGTGCCCGCTTGGGCCGAGGCCTCAGCCCCCTCGGCCCCTACCCGACTACCGGCCGAGTTTTGACCCTCGGTGCGGACCTCCCCCTCAACCTCGGGGGGGGAAGGCACATTTTCGGCTTCCCTGTTAGCTCTCTCTCTCTCAGAGGATGAGGGAACGGCGATGGGGGGCTCGGGGGCTGCGGTGGGAATGGTGGCGGGAGAAACGGCGACAGAGGGAGCCCGAGTAACAGAGCTTGGCGCAGCTGGAGTGTCAGCCTCGGTCACTCGGACGACCCCCGGAGGAAGACGTACTACTGGCTAAAGCACTACCGGAGGAGCTACGCCAGTGCTAAGGCGCTTCGGAGCAAGCGACGCTGAGAGAGTACCAGCGGGGCTCGATGCCGGACTTGATGAAGTTGGTGCAGCAGAAGACTCCCCCATGCGAGGGGGAGCCGATTTCTTTCGAGTGATCTTCACTTGGGAGGCTTCTTTGAGTAACTCCGCTGCGCTCGGAGCTGCCTTCCTCTTACGTGGCACGGACGCCTCAGCTATGCCTGCAAAAGAAAACGGTCAGCTACTAAATAAGTAAAGGAAAGATTATTGAAGAGGTCAGGACAGCTTACTTAGAGAGGTGGCCAGAGGTTGGGATTTGCAAAGCCCGGACCGGTGAAGGTTGGCTGCAGTTATCAAATCGGCCCAGGAACGAAGCGACTCCGACCGCGCTCTAGCCTTTGCGACCTGGTTCTTCTGGTCCGAGTCTAGGAACGGCAACCCCTTCGCAAAAGCTACAAAATAAAAAAAAATGTCACTTCTACGAAAACAGGCGAAAATTAAAATAGTGACTCGGATGTAAAATGAAGTCCGACCTAACTTTGTAAAATGGGTCGGAACCCGAGTTGTTAAGGTCCTAAGCTCAGCCGTCGAGGCTTCCCAATCACCCGTCGCCCAGAACCATTTGTTCTTCTAGTCCTTGTTGGAAGACTGCAGGTGCATCACCAACCCCGACCCTTTGCTCCCCCGAGTCACGAAATAGTACCATGGGTTGTTGCTATCATGCTTGACCATGTACAAGCTCAGTAGCTCCTATAGGGTCAGCTCGGGGTTCCCAACTTGCTTCCAAATTATGTAGGCCGAGATCATCACCCTCCATGTATTCGGAGCGAACTGTCCAGGAGCCAGCCCGAGGTAGGTCACCACCTTCCGGATAAAGGGATGCAGTGGGAGACGGACCCCGCACTACAGTGCGCAAAGAAAAATGGCCACCTCAGCCTTAGCTGGAGCGCCAGCAACGTCTAAAGGGCCAGGAGCCCTTATTTGCACGGAGTCGGGGACCTGAAACTCCAAGCAGATCCATTCCATTTGGGATTCTGACATGACAGAATCTCCAGGGACAACCTCTGCTGTACGCAGATTCGTAAGCATATCAGTGGCGGTAGGAATTTCCACTCGTCGTGCTCGGAGAGCAGCCTTCTTACTGGGTTGCTTTGTCCTAGCACCCAGTGTCTTTTACTTTCGAGGCAGGGGGTACTGGAGAGTGGCTTCAAAAGGGCCCTCGGAAGTCCCGCTTTCGCTCCCGATACTCCCCAGTTCAGAGTCATCGCCATACTCATGGACCATCTCCAAATCAGAAGACATTGAAGAAATAAGGATGGAGGTGAGCGAGACTCACCGGACGATGGCCGAAAATCGCCTTTCTGCCGGAAGCTCGAGTTTGGCCGGAATCGCCTCTCGTCAGAAATCGCCTCTCCGGTGTGCTCTCACAAATCAGGACGTCAAAATGACTAACCAACGCCCGAAGCGCCTTATATAGACAACGAACGATTCTTGCATTGATGGAAAGCTTTAATGGCAGCAGCTGAATCGGCACGAGCCGATCTCCAAGTACACCTGGCAACGTTGCATTGGCGGGATATGAACCGATCGTGCGACTCTGACATCGGGCTGCGTACCTCGACAGGTGAAGCGACGCCCCGGCACTCAGAGCTGTCTGGCGCACGCCTCCTGCCTGCATGGCGACTTCTCATAGGATGGGAGGAGATTCGGGATCGTAACCGTCGCCACATGTTGACCAAGGCGGCTAGCGCGCGTGATTCGAGATCCGTCATCATTGCGACAAGGGCAGGAGATTTCCTACCTAAGTACTCTCCGAGCTGACAAGTAAACTCAAAGAGTAGGGGGCTTCTGTTATGAAAAATCTGAACTCACAATACAACGCTGCTCATAGGGCAAGTCCGAGCCGAGTCATGACCCTCCCGACCTGTTTCGAGATGCGACCCATCCGAGAGCAGCCGACTTGGTTAAGGTCGGACTCCGGATTATGATCCGATCGGATGATCTTTTACGTTATAGCCGCTCTACTCTAGCCTACATTTCGAGGTGAACGACGTTCCGAGCCGAGCGTACAGTCCGAACAGAGCGAACATTCCAAGCCGAACGCATGTTCAGATGCGCATATCCCACTCGCTGAACGTGAAAACAGCCATAACCAAACGTGGCCGATAACCTCGCTCGCAGATACGCATAATCTGCTAGATACGCTACATGATCGATAGATTGCGGGGGGTATCTCCACGATCCGGAAATCCCCCTGATCATGCCAAGATTATCAGATCCGGACCACTCGACAGCCAAGTATAAATACTACATCACGCCATATCTACAGGTATGCAAAAATGAGCTCTCCTCTACACTCTACTCAGACCCTGATTCCCTTGTCCTGACTTAGGCATTGGAGGGTCCCCCGGCTTAGCCAGGGTGACCTTTGCCTGCTTTCCTGGTGCAGGTTCCAAGGATCGTACGTGGTGGTCGACGTGGACGGAGGGCTGACCGGATTTTGACATCAACAGGGTCCACTACAAAAGCATAAAGTTGGTACGAAACACAAAAATAATTAGACAGTTTTTAGCAATAGGGTCTGTCACAACTTAGGGTCCAATTTTCGAACACTTAGTGATCATTCCAGACAAAAAAGTGGGACATCCCATCTCATGCAACGGCCTGACCAGCACAGTAGCCCGCTAACCACTGATAAATCACCCAGGCCATTAGGCCCCGCCCACATCAGCGTTCGCCCACATGTGCAACAGTGACGGGGCATCACAATATCTCCCACCGAGGGCAGAGCCGTCTTAGCTCTGATACCATTTAGCCATTACAATTGATGTAAGAATTAAACATCTCCCATATTGGTACCCTTAACTACGAAGCGTGGAGCCCACTATAAGGTGTCAAAGAGGCATACATACAATACAGTTAGGTACTTAAAAAATTTTCAGCAAACAAAAGGAAACGAAATAGATCCAATGGCAAGTGGGGCCCACACACTAGCAAACCATAGATAAAAAAATACAAAACAATGTACATAAGTATCCAGTTTAGATGAATTCATAAAATGTATAAATCACAAGTAGTCCACCCAAGTGGGTCAATAAGAGGATGAATGTTATGTACAACATAGATCCAACATACACATCAAGTAGCACATGAAATGTATTAATTAAATCTCTATGATTAGATCCTCTGTTGAAAAATCTCATCCAATGGATGGTTGGAAAATAAGTCATTTATACTTTATATAGGTTTCCAACCATATAGAGCCTTAGATTCATCTGGACCTAACAAAATAATCCAAGGTTTATCCTTACGGAAGTATCTATCAGTTCAAAATTTCTTAAATTTTAGCATGAAATAATCTGACCATAGGAACCATACATATGATTAATAACTATCTCAAGTAAGTTAAGAATAAATATCAAATATATCTGACCATTTGAGTCACGGATATGGCTCACACAAGAATGGTCATAACAAGCCCCCAAATATATTTTCGTATAAGGTCAAGATCTCAGTCGTCTGAATTCTGATCGAGGCTTATTATATACCGTTGAAAGCTTCTTCAATTTTCTACGAATCCAATAGAACATATATTTTTATTGTATTCAATAAAGGAAGTAATAATGGTTCCATTTTTAGCAAATCAGAATCTTACATGTGTTGTTGGACATCAATCAAATAAAGTTGATGCCACTGATGATTGGACCGTTAGATGGCTACAAAATTTAGCCCAGAGTTATCTCATATTGTGGTTCATATTATTCTCAAGTTTCAACACCGATCGTAGCATGGTTGATTTTATATAATTTTTAGAAGTTGTTGTCTATATACAAAAATGGGATTACAAGTGAAGGGTGTTGATGCAATGTTCATCATGGTGGACCATACTGACATGAGACACCATGCTGACCACCATAGCCATTAATACATGCACCCATGGGACTCCACACTAGTGGGCCTCACATGCATTAAAAAAATATAAAATGTGGAAAGAGGAGGATGAGGAGGATGAAAGGTGGGGTGTAGACTCACCTCAAATGAATAGATGGCTTGATAATGATGTGTGGTCCACTCCCTCTAGGTTGATGATAGGCCACACCTTGGCCCCACCATCTCTTACTCTCTCTTAAAATTTCAGAATTTTTCTAAGTATAGCAAAAGAATGAGTGTAAGAGAGCTCCTACTCTTATATAGGGAGCTGAGGGTTGAAGTGATAAGATGATGTAGCAAGTTTATGAGGTCTTATTGGTGCTAAAAGTGAGGTGGAAGATGATATATGGTATGGGTAGTGAATGAATGAGGTGGATGATGCTAATCATGCATTGGCCAAGGTGGAAGAAATCTAGGCATGCATTGGCTAATGGATGCATAAGAGTTGTGGGTTGTACGTATGCATGTTGGATGATAAAATGGAGTGTTACAATTAGTTGTTTGAAGTAATATGGAGTAAAAAAAATGCATGCATTCGATGCATGTGTAGGATGAGGTAGATATGGGCCATGATTAGTTTCTAAGGCATAGGAAGAGGGCCAATGATAGATTTTGGGATAGAACCCATTTTTGTCTTATGTGCATTGTCTTATATGTGCTAGCTCTTCTTTTTTTTTTTTTGTCATATAGTAATTGCCCTATTTTGTGACAATTTTTATATTCTATAAATTGAGCTTTAAGCCCACATAGGCCCCAAGTCCAATGGGCCTAGCATAATAAATATTGCTCATGTTATAGGATATATAATTTTGGCTATAGATTCGATAGGTTGTATCCTACTAACGGAGCGTCGGATTAACGCACAGTTTTCGCTGTGCTGACTGCAACAACGACACGGTCCACATAATAGAAGTTTCGAAGGCATCTGCAACAAATCACATGGTGGAACCAAGGTCACTCCTTTTGGTCCCAAACACGTGCGAATACATACACGGATGTGCACTCAAGTTGATAAATCAAAAGTACTGCCCAAGGACATCCAATTCTCAACTGACAAAAATCCGGGGCATTACACCTTTGTAGCCGAAATTGCTTAAGGAGCTATGAAGTGATATAACGCAAAGTCAAGTTGGCTAATTTTCACCATGCACTACACATATTCAAGTAGAAAGAAAGAAAGGAAAAAAAAAAAAAAAGCTATCACTATAAACAATGATTTACAAAGAATTCTCACCCGCGGGTAGGTTAAAGATATGCATGCGCATGACCTGCATAACCAATGGCCAACCCATGATGAACAATTGATACACATGTCATTGCGTGATATCTTACAACTGCTTATGGGCCTAAATAGTTATTTACATGTTAACAAATGTTAAAAGTGGATATAAAGATCTATCTCTAGCAACCACCTAAAAACTTATAAATGGGAGGAAGATCGAAGAAGTTGCTGAACTTGGGTTTAAATTTATAAATAGGACAAAGATCGAAATAACTGATTGATGGAGTACAACACATACATCAAGGTTGGACACACGGCCAGGGACTCACCCACTGAGCTATTAGTGGACGCAGATTTCCTACTAAAGCCTTCCGTAGGAGGTTGCTGCCCTGGGATGCCAAGTGGGGCTCACTGTGATTTTTGTTAGAAATCCACCCTGTCCATCCATTTTTTTAGGTCATTTTAGTATATGAAATCGAAAATGATGTGGATCAATAATTAAAGTGGGCCATACGAAAGGAAACAATAGGAATTTATTGATCACCATTGAAACATTTTTATAGCCACAAAAGTTACCCATCAGGATAAATTTTTGGTGATTTCATTTCATCCAAGTGGGAATTACCTTATAAACGGTTGGGACGGCATATAAACCTTAAGGTGGAGCCCAGGAAGGTTTCAACGGTAGGAAACTCTTTCCCTGGTTTTCCCTCTCGTGTGGCCCACTTGCATCACCTCATTTTCACTAACATGTGCTAAAATTACCTCGTAAGACGGATGGACGGGGTGAATTTCTAATAAACATCACGGTGGGTCCCACCTGTCATCCCAGCGCAGGAACTTCCTGCAAAAGGCTTTCGGAAATCCGCGTCCGCTGTTACCCCGGACTAACCAAATCCGATCCCGATCAGAGAGGAGCGAAGCAGTCCACGTGCGAGTGGGCATCCCATTCCTGTACTATCCCTGCATACGTGGCCCACTGCCCGAGGTCGGGACATGCAGAGCCCTGGGGCCCACAATCCCGCAACCCCATGTGAGCGTGGGCCCATCAGCTGTAGCGTCCTGCTCGTCTGGGCGTCGACTCGTGATATTTCGCCTCGTGAAGAATGCGACTGATCGATCCATCGGTGTTCCCCACCGTCCTCTCAAATTCTCCCCAAGATAGCCTTTCAGTGCATGTTACGTGGCCACAGCCAGCGTGGCATAGTCTTCCAGATTATAATCCATATGCAGTCTCACACGTACGCCGTACACGTTGCATGCATATCTCAAATTCGAAAAATTTTCACTCGGTGTACTGTGGCATAAATCAGGAGTCACACTGACAGCTGTGATTAGAGTTTAGTTTAATAGACCCAAAATGAACAAACGTAATTTAGACGAGGTTTGAATGATTCAACCACTGTATTTTAAACGATGGATAACACTAATTGGACAGTTTGGATTGTGGAAATGTTCATCACGTGTCCAATCATAATGTGCATGAGTATGACTAGACATACTCTGCCAGAGTGTAAAATGACTCCTCACACAGAAAGCCTTTATAGATTATTTTTGTGTCGGGTCAAACGCATATAATGGCTGATGGGGCACAGGTTTCCGATATGATATTTATTTGAATTGACGTAGAAAAACTATCCCCCCACGTATCGTGTCGGCAGATCACGTATGGCCAGGGCTGTATGGACCGTCCGGCTTTTAAGCCGGTCCGTTGGGACGAGCCTGGGCTGAAATGGTATGACGTAGGCATAAATTGCATTTTCTTTTGTTTACTTAGAAATTTGATCGATCCATTCACCTAATGCAAGTGGGTAAGTAATTGTAATTAATTGAGATATAGGAGAATACACTAGGGGCACCGTTTAAGGCAGGAGATCCTCCGATGCCCATGTTATGGTAAATGTAAAGAGTAGAAGAATCGAGATAATTGTGTACCTTTTACCCATGACAGCGGGTATATTTATAAACTTTCTAAGCAAGTTGTACATTTGAGGAGCCCGTATTGGAGTCGAACTCTTAACTACAAAAATATCCTCAATCGGCATGATACTTGGTGAAGATTTCGGATGTTAATTTTATCTTTATATATTGTAAAGGTATTTCTATTCCGAGTTAGGAGTCGATATCTGAAGCCAAGGTTGGTATCCAAGGACGACCTTCTATATATCTTAAGTCGAGGCCATCTCTTAAGGTCGACGAAAAAGATCGACCTCCAAAGTCATTAGTTGGCACAAAAGGTTGGGGTGATTTTTCAGCACTCAAGCAATTCATAGTCATCGAGTCTGACTACTTTGCTCATTTGTCTCATACATTTGTTTTAGCCTCATTTGACCCATAACAGTAACCCCCTTACTTCCAAGCTTTATACCTTATGAGCTCGAGAAATAACTTTTGAACTAATGTATGGGAAGGTCAGCTTGTTCCATATATGTTTCTCAATTTTATTGCATTTATGTGTGGTGGACGTGCACGGTAGAATCAATAGGTTGACCGTCAAATAGTAGACATTATCGTAGGCTAAGCACTAAGGACTTTCTTCCCTTAAATTGAGAGAAGTCCTTTTGGTTGATCATACAACCTAGATAGTCGAAATTTGAAAGAAATTCTCATTCCCTAACCTAAGGAAGTTCTTTCATAGTAAAATTCACAATAGAGGATTTTCTTCCCTTGCACAAAGGGAAGCCCTTATAATCGATCGCGTATGTTAGATAGTTGAATTTTGAAAGAAATTCTCCTCCACTAACCTAGCGAGGTTCTTTCATTGTAAAACTCGAGAGGACTTTCTTCCCTTTTATTGAGGGAAGTGCTCATAGTTGGTCGTGTAGTTCAGATAATTAAGAAATCATTTAAAAGAAATTCTCTTCCCCTGACCTAAGGAAGCTCTTTTATTATAGAATGTGTGAGCATAATAGATACTAAAATAACAATAATGTCCTGAGCACCTTTTTCCATTTGAGAATGGAAGTCGCTCTTGTTGAGTAAGTCGGGGTTGGCCAATGAGCCGTATTACCGAGCTTGATTGATCGGTTCAACTCGATCATCAAGTTTCCTTACTCAACCTAACTTCCTCAAGTACCTGCTTCGGCTTGGTATTTAAGGGAGTGTACCGATGGAAGTGACTTTTCGAATGTCAATTGATACCCTGGTCTCAATTTTGGTCATCATCTTTCTTTATTTTGGCATTAGCGACAATAGGCTACTCTTCTTCCCTTCGCTTCCTATCCTTAGTTGAGTTATTTCGTCCTTAAATGGCTCTTCATGAACTAAAGAATTCATCAACATTTATATATTTTTTAGCTCGGTTAAGTAGGTCGACGAGGGTATTCAGGGAATTCTTACCAATAGAGAAGATGAACTTTTCTTGTTTAAGGTCAGTTACCATGGTGGCCAGAGCTATATGGTCGAAATAATCGTTGAGCTGGACAACTTCAGTATTGAAATGGATGATGTAGTCTTTTAATAGTTCGTCCTCCCTCTAAGTGATTGTAAGGAGGTGGGTTGATGACTTTCTCTTATCTTTTCTGCTGATGAACTGAGTGATGAAAGCATTGTTAAGTTGAGTGCGAAAACTGATGGATTTCAACTTCAGATGTTCGTACCATTTCCTCGTCGTCCTCAATAAGGTTAAGGAGAATGCACGACACATCACGAGGCCCGAAACGTCATCAAGCTCCATCTATGCTCTGAAGGACTTTAGGTGCTCAGCTTGTTCTCTGGATCCATAGTAGGGAGCGATCTGGGGCATCTGGAACTTGGACAAGAGCTGAGCTCCCATGATGTTATTGGTGAATGGTGGCTCGGCTTCCTCGAGCATGACATCCATAGAGGTTGAACCCCGGTCTCGACATGCCTATTAAATGTTGCCGAGCAGTCCTTGGATTTCTTTGAGTTTGCTTCCTGTGGACTTCACTTTCTGTTGTGGCCTCGGGAGACTTCTTGTGTCTCTTCTTCTCCAGGGTGTGGTGCAAATTGGACTTAGCGAGCTTAATTTCTTCTGTGGTTTGCGCAGGGATGCACTTGCTTTATGTCGGTCAATCCCTCACCACATAAGAGTCGTGAGGTGGTTGTAAAGGTCGAGATTGGGCAAAAGCTGCTCCCAATGTCGCGCCCTGGTCGAGGAGGGGGTGTTGTCGTTCTAATATGTGCATTATTCGATCCACATTGCTAGTCAGGGCCTCGACTTGATTCTTTAGGAAGATGAGTCGATCAGCTCTATTGCAGGGCCTACTTGAGGCAACAGCCGGAATGGGGTGGTATGATGTTCTGAAGGTGATTCCCCAGGCTGGTCATCTGGTGCGAGGATTGGCTGTTCTGGATATTGCTTAACCTTGCGCGAGTTTGAAGAGCCTGCGGAGGTCGAGATTGCTCAATGGGTGCACTTGCCTCTGGTTCATGGTCGAGGGTGGGTTCTACCTTCCAGTATCTGAATTATCTGGTTCATACTGTTGGTTAAGGCTTCAACCTGGTTCTCCAGAGAGACCAACCGCCCACCTCGATTTCGGGATCAATTAACAGGTGTTGGAAGAGTAGGGTTAGCATTGAGTTGTGAAGGCGAACCTTGGAGATCTGCGAACTGCTCTACTATCATGTAAGCGACTGGTGTGAGAGTTGTCATGGTGATAGCCACCAAGGTCTTATTTCATCCTTTCGTCATTACAAAACCTTTGTGAGATGAAAATGTCTTTGATGTCGTTCCCACAACTGGCACCAAACTGTTGATGCAAAAATCTAGTTGATCCTACCTCTCATCCTACAAGCTGTTGAGTACCTTCAATTAATTGAGATATAAGAGAATACACTAGGGGTGCTAGTTAAGACCGGGGACCCTTCGATGCCTAAGTCAAGGTAGGTCTGTAAAAGGAGTAGAAGAATCGGGATCGTTTTGTACCTTTACCCATGATAGTGGGTATATTTATAGGCTTTCTAGGCAGTTCGCCTATCTGAGTTGATTTGAAGGGCCCATATTGGCGTCAAACACTTAACTCCAAGAATATCCTCGATCGGTGAAGATCTCAAAGGATAATCTTATCTTTATATATTATAAGAGTATTTTTATCCCAAGATGGTAGTCGATATTCAAAGTCAAGGTTGGTATGCAGGCCGAGGGTGGTATCCAATGTTTGGAATAAATGATTGGATACACCGAAAATATAAAAAAAATAATTCGAATATAAAATGTTTCACTAGGTTGAATCACGTATAAAATACGCTGTCCTTAAAGCGTGATTCGCCCCCTTATCAACTGTTGATGGGTTACAGGCGAATTGCTTCCAGGATAAGACAAGCCTTCTGGATCCAGCATGGAACAGTCACGATAGGTTCACTGGGAACAATTTTAACGCAGCAGATTTCTTCTGGAAGACTCAGACGGTGGAGATGTTCTAAGTATTTTAGAATGGAGCTATGGATCGTATCTGATTTGATGGGAGAGGTGGTGTGTTAAGATGATGAAATCGGACTGAAATGGTCCAGTTTATATAGGCATCAGGTAGTGGACTGTTGCTAGATTGCTATCAATGGTTCTAAATGTTTGTATTACGTTTCTAACAGTTGATCATTACTCTAGCCGTTTCTGGTCGTCAGATCAAAGGATCTGACCGTTGGATCAGCATGGTCCGTCCGTTTTTTTATAGTTTGGCTTTCAAGGCAAAGAGCCATTTTCAGAAACTACTGAACGTTTCAGATTTATGACCCGACCGTTCTCAGTCCTCTATAAAACTCGGACCATTTCAGACCCCACTGCACACAGGCACAGACCAGACCCATCGCACCATCTCGCGACAGTTCGCGTAAGGTCAATGCGCACTTACGAAGTGCAAAGTGCACCATCTAGTGCCACTACAGCCACACTACCTCACTGCCCACGCCCGTGCTCGTGCCCGAGCCCCAGCCCGAGCGTGCCCGTGTTCTAGTGCGTAGCACTGGAACACGTAACCCGAGCATCACCTCCTCCAAAAACTCCAAGTAAGAATACTCTTCACAAGTCCACATATAAACCACAAAAGTTTTCTTCTCACTTTCAATGTGGCACAAAGCACACACCGCACTTTTTGGATTTGAAATTTTTGAAAAAGCGTTTTGGGGGTAAAATCGTAAAATTTTCAAATTTTTAAATTTTTTCTATTTATTTTAAAAAACCACTGATTTTTAACAATCCCCCACTAGTTTTAAAAAAAAAAAAAAACTCTACTAGAATAATAACAGTTATTATGCATAAAGAAAGATATCTTACGATTTGAATCTTCCCTTAGTGTAAGTATTATAAAGTTATTTCAAAATTTCTGGTTATCGCAACATTGAACCAGTTATTCCTATATGATATAAGTGAAAATACCACACACATAATAGTTCCTACGTTAGGTGTTCCTTCATAATCTTGCTTAGCACTTTTAATGGTCATGTGCTTATCCTGTTTCATGAATGATCCCGATATAACTCTAACTCTCATAAGAAGCGGCACCACTTCTACGTTCACATAGGTGAAATCCTTCAAGTGTTTCCGTTAAAACACTTGTCCTGTTTGACTGGACTTCATTAAGAGTTTAATACTCATCCTGCTTTTATAACGGCCAGAACTATCATCTTGGATGAGGTTATTAATTTATTTAGTGCTGAAACTTTTCACTTATCAGTGAATTGTTGTTACCTATTAAACCTAATATTTAGAGATTTTTTAATTTAGGGTTGGGTTTCTTTCACTGGTGAAACTTTGAGTAGAGTGTTTCAACCTCATCCCTCTAGATGTTATCCTTACTACCTCTCTCATTAGAGGTTTAGTAAAAGGATCAGCTAAGTTATTACTTGTCTTTATATATGAGATTGTGTAAGAACCATATCTTAGTCTGTACCGTTCCGTAGACTTCCACGGTCTTACCGGTCGAATTCCGGAAACCTTCGACCCTTAACCGATATTTACGCGTGACCCTGATTCATATGCCGTCAACCCGAGTCGACTCAACCCAAGACCATTACCATAGCGACCGCACCATCGCTGCAGTTCCGATGCCGCGACTTGCGCGCCGAGGCGATACCCTGGTCAAGAGATGTGGGCCAACGTTCGGTGTGAGAAAAACGCCACGCGTTGCGAAACTCAAGAGAATCTCTACGAGGTGTCACATCAATCCCATTAATCAATCAAATTTTATCACATCACATGTCAAGTACATGTCAAGTACACATCACCTTTCACCCATACCCAAGCAACCACAAAAGTCTAAAAGGTCTTACAAGCCCATGCTTTTCTTACACAAAAGGGCACCAAAGTCAATAAAGCCTTACACACCCATCTCTCCCATCCATCACTCCATCACCCATCACTCTCTCTCCCTTTACAACTCTTTCTCTCTTTCTCATTTTCAAATCTCCAAGCAAGAAAATTCCATACGTATGAGAGTTCTCCAAGCATTCTCAAGCTCCAAGTGTGGCCCACTTTTCTACCCCATCATCTCCCATCTCAACCATCCAAACCTCATCTCCTCCATTAGGATTGAAGCTAAGGAGCAAAGAAGCCATTAGAGCCAAGAAGAAAAGATCTAAGGTTGGTGATCCACCGTTGTTTTGCTATTTCAAGGTCCACTTGTGATGGGACCCTTTTTATGTTTGTATTATGATCATGGAGGGCCATAGTGGCGAGGTCCCTCCACCACCATCCGATCTCTCCTTTCTTTTTTTTCTTTTCTTTTCCTCTCTCTTTTCCTCTTGAATGGTTGTGATGATGATAAGATGTGTGGCCCACCATGATGTTTGCATCCAAGCCATCTATCGGTGGATCCCATCCATATGGGATACATCATGATGTTTACATGACATCCCAACCGTCCATCCTCATCCATGATGTGGCCCACCCATGTGTGCACGTGGGGCCCTACACCCTTGATCCATAGCTCAAGTGGCAGACCGAGTGAATGGTACCCCGTTTCGACAGTGGAGGTCTTGGAATGGATCTCTGAGGGGTGGCTAACATGGTGTTTGTGTACTGATGTGGGTGTATTCACGTCAGTAGCATGAAAAAGAAAAAGAAAAAGGGAAGGTTTTAGGTGGGCCGGCTCATGCAGGCCCCACCTTGATATATGTGTTCAATCCATGCCGTTCATCCCTTTTACCAACTCATTTTTAGCGTTGAGCCGAAAAATGAGGTTGATCTGTTGATCAGGTGGGCCATACTATAAAGAACTGTATTCCTTACCATTTAAAGCTATTTGGACCCACCTTGCTGCATCTACATGCTAAAAATGCTAAACATTGGACTTATTCAGTGTATTTTGAGCCCCTAAATCCATTGGACGGTATAGATCTTCGAAAAGTGGGCCTCACATGTAATTTTTCTCAAGAAAATAAAAATAAAAAAAATATATAAAGGCAAGAGGCAGCGCCTCTGCCTCTCTGACAAGCAGCAGCAACAGCAGCACGTTGCTGCGTCCAGCGTTTGGGGCGGGCGGACGTCAGGGGCCCACGGCCCTGCATGTGGGCCCCACCGTGATGTTTATTTGTCATCCAACCTGTCCACGAGGTGGGCCATCCCCAGTAGTGGGCCCCCTCCAAGTTTCAGCTCCATCCAATGCTCAGGTGGCCCACACGACACGAAACAGTGAGATTGAACCTCTGTAATTGAAACTCTTTTGGTGGGCCACAGAAGTTTTGGATCAAGATGAAATTTGTGTTTTCCTTTCATTCAGGTCCGTGTGATCTTTTCAACAGGTTGGATGGAAAATATATGCTATGGTGGGCCCCACATGGGACCCACAGTGATGTATGTGTACTATTTCCCACGGTGACGCACGTGCCCTGGGTCCTTGCCGTCCATCTGTTTTGATGGTGGGGCCCACTGTCCCCTAATAACAGCGAGCTCTGTGGGTCCCACTATTATATATATATATATATATATATATATATATATATATATATATATATATATATATATATATATATATATATATATATATATATATATATTATATGTTATATGTTATATATTATATATCTTATAATATGTATATAGTGGTGGGCCCTACGTGGGACCCACCTCTGTTCCCTTTTAAAATGCTTAAAGAGCTGCAGCAACAAATATATATATATATATATATATATATATATATATATATATATTATATATACATACATGCCCTTAATGTATAAGTTGTTGTTGTAGTTATAATGTATGTATATTACTATACATATTATATATGTGGGCCCAAGGTCCATATGAACTTTTGAACATTGCAAAAAAATATTACAGTGGGCCCTAGGCCCATGTGTCCCTATGAATAGTTTGGATGGAAATAAACATCATGTTAGGCCCCAGTTTGGATGGAAATAAACATCATGTTAGACCCCAGTTTGGATGGAAAATAAACATTTTGTAAGGCCCATGGGTCGGGGCCCATTTGATATATTTAAAGGCCCATGGGATTGGACCAGATCGATGTATTCCAAGGCTCATGGGATTAGGCTCATTTGATATTTTGGGGGTCCATGGATTAAGACCCATTGAGATGTAGTAGGGCTTATGGGTTGAGGCCCATTTAATGTACGTATGGGGCCCAATTGGTGTAGCCCATTTGTTACATATAAGACCCATGAGATTAGGCCCATTTGATGCAATCTAAGGCCCACGAGTTATGACCCATTGCAATACACATAAGGCCCATTGGTGTGGCCCATTGATGTGGCCCATTTAATGAATAAAAGGCCCATATGATATAGCCCATTTGATGTATTTAAGGCCCAATGGGATGTACCTAAGGTCCATTGCAATGTGTGAGCTCAATACGGATTATGTAACGATGTTTACAACAATCGTGCCTTGGGAGTAATGTTGGTTTGACGTCCACATTGCGAGTGTAATGCTGGTTGGATGTCCACATTACGACTCTCCTTAAGGCCCATTATTAGGCCCGTACTTATTGTCTATAGGCCGTCCAGGTCCATCTGCATTGTAAGGATAGTTCATCTCAATATAACATGTTTAGTATAATTTCATGACTCATGATCATACGCATCATATGTATGCTTGATATGAGAAGTGACTGATCATAACATATGCCTTCGGGCAGATTGTTTATGGGACCCCGATTAAGCGGTATTGCCCTGCATGAGCACACGATACGTGCAAGGATTTTCTGCATGATTAGATAGTGTGATTCATGCATCTCGCATTGTGTGATATGGTTACTGTACGCCCTAGCGACATCGGAGTCGTAACCTCCACAGACGCATCGTGGTTAGCAGGATTGGATACCGAAAATCTTGTTCTACATGGGGTGCTATAGATATCCCTAGGTGAAAGTCTCTAAACCCTTATGGTACCAAGAGGTTGCTCCAACATCTAGACCGAGTGGGTAGATGAGCGTTGAGTGCCGATTACCAGATGGCTGCGCTCTCCACTGTGTCGTGGTCGGTTGGAAGGGGGTGCGGCCTTACCCGTCTGAGTGTAGGGGGCAAAGCTAGGCTGAGTTTGACCAGCTCGAGAAATGGGTCCGCTATCGACAAGTCGAGCCCGATATTGGCAGACGGATAATGAGGTCTCTTCCACTTACCTTATTGCGCGCGATGTGACGGCGATCTGATTTAGAGTGTACTGAACCCCGGTGATATTCCAGAGTTGAACTGTATTGACATGTGGGCTTAGATGAGGATTGTATGCTTGACTTGCATCTTGCATCGCATAGCCTTAGTACGGCTCATGATATTATGGATCTATTTGCATATTCCACATTACTCTGATATTGCATGATCATATTACTACCTTGCACACACACTTTCACCGCCCTCTAAGCTTTCTATAAGCTTATGCACGACCGTTGCGTACAAGTGACGTTGGGGCGCAGCAGCGCTGAGACAGGAGCACTTGTAAATCATTTTGGAGTTTTTGTTCCTTACCATTATATTTTCCTTTATGCTCATTGTACTTGTAAAGTTTTTTATCATAGTGAAAATGTAATGGAGTTCTTGTTTATTGTATGTGGGTTATGCCTTTGGTTATGCTTATTACGAATCAAACTGACATTAAAAATTCTCCTAGTAGCATCTCAGGATCGTAACCTAGCGAATGGGCGCTAGGAGCCGAGAATGGAGTTCTATGGAGGCTGTCGGTGTCGGATTCTGCGATCAAAAATTTTGTGAGCCCGGTTTCCGAGTTTGGGGCATGACAGATCGCAATAATTCCATCTTGAATCAATTGCCTTATATAGTCATGTCTCAAACTTATGTGTCTGCACTTTCCATTATAGGTACCGCTATAGGATCTTGCTAGAGTAGCTCCACTATCACAATGAAGTATAACAACCGGTATAGGCTTCACATAAAATGAAATTTCTAATAGAAAATCCCTTAACCACTCAGCCTATTTGCCTATAGAAGCTAAAGCTATGAGCTCAGATTCCATAGTTGAGTGCGTTATGCAAGTTAATTTTTTAGATCTCCAAGATATAGTTGCATCTCTTAGGGTGAATATCCACCCTGTAGTGGACTTGTTGTCCCCTGCACTCGATATCCAACTTGCATCGGTATATCTTTCCAACACTGCTGAAAATTTTGAGTAAAATAACCCTAGTTCTTTAGTTTCTTTAAGATAACTTAGAACTCTACTTATTACTTTCTAGTGTTCAACACTTGGATTACTCGTAAATCTACTTAGTTTACTCATAGTGTATGTTATATCCGGTCTCGTGTATTGCATTGCATACATAAGACTGCCTATAGCACTAGCATGCTCTAGTTGTGTAACTTCTCTTCCACTATTTTCTTTTAACTTGATAGTTAGATCAAATGGGGTCTTTTCTTCTTTAATTTTCAAGTAATTAAATTTGTTTATTATTTTCTCAATATAATGATACTGACATAATGCAAAACCTCTACTATGTTTTTTGTTGATGTCCAAATCTGGTCGGCTCTTCATTCGCGTCCCTCTCACTTTAACGTACCACCTCTGGAACCTGCACTAAGAGAACAGGCAAAGGTAACCCTGGCTAAGCTGGGGGACCCTCCGATGCCTAAGTGAGGTCCAGGGAATCTGGGTCTAAGTAAAGAGTAGAGGAGAGAGTATTTGCCTGTGCCTCCTTGTAGATGTGGTGTCGTGTTCTATTTATACTTGCCTATAGAATGACTTGGATCCGACAATCTCGGCATGATCAAGGAGATTCCCGAATCATAGAGATACTGCCCACAATCTGCTGATCATGCAGCGTATCAGGCGTGTAGTGCGTATCTGGGAGCGAAGTTATCGGCCACGTTTGATTATGGCAGTTTTCATGTTCGGCAGATAGAATATACGCCCCCAAGTATCTACTTAGCTCGGCTCGTCCAACCGTCGTCTACCTTTACGATCATTCGATTGAACAAGGGCAGTTCCCAGATCCGAGTGATCATCAAATCCGATCTGATCTTATTGGTCCAAGCCGATCTTGCAGGTCCGAACCGAAGCGGGAGACTCTGTTCTCCAAGACTCTCCTCGCCTCGGACTTCACATGTGCTCGGATCTTCCCTTAACAATCTTCATGGGATGCTCGTATCAGGTCGGACGGGTCTTGCCACGGACACTCCGGCAGTAGGTCGGCTCGGATTGGTGTTTTTTTGTTGAACCTCATATGGGCTCGGATCTCCCCATAACAGAAGCCCTCACTCTTCGAGCACACCTGTGGACTTGGAGAGTACTCATGCGGGAGATCTCCCGCCCATACTGCATTAATGATGGATTTTAAATTCGAAGGATCACATCTTGAGATTACGTGTGTGCGAGTCACTTTGGTGGACGCGTGGTGACGGTTACGATTCTGGATATCCTTCGGCGTATGAGGGGTCGCCACACAGGCCTGAGGAGACGTGTACATGACGGCTCCCTCTGCTCGGGCTTTGTTTCGCATATCGAAGCACGTTATCCGATGCCAAAGTCGTACCATTGGTTCAGAACTCCCCCAACGAGGTGTGGCCACGTGTGCTTGGGGATCGACTCACGCTAATTCGGCTGCGGTCATTATGGCTCGCCATTAATGCAGAAATCCCTTATAGCTTATATAAGGGGCCCTTAAAGTTTCTCCTATTACTTGCATTGTGGACTCGAGAGCATACCGGAAGAGGTGATTTCCAGCAAAGCGATTCCGATCGATTTTGACGTTTCCGGTGGGCGATTTCAACCAATCACCCTTTTTCGGTAGAAGACGATTTTCAGTAGTTGTCCGGTGAGTCCCTTTCGTTGATCTTCATCCTTCTTTTTATAATGTCTTCCGACCTCAAAACGGTGTGTGAGTATGCTGAGGACTCCGATCTGGGGAGTTTTGAAGACGGCAGAGGGCCTTCCGAAGGCCCCTTCGAAGTCGTACCACTATAAACCCCTCCTCCGAGACAAAAGGGGACAGGTGCTCAAACTAAGAGACTCAGCAAAAAGAAGGTCACCCGAACCAGTCAAGTCAACATTGTTGAGGCCACTGAAATGCCCGCGAGTGGGCGCGCCTCGGAAATAGTCCCGGGAGGCTCCGTTTTGTCAAAATCTCAAATGGATTGGATCCGTTCGAAATTTCAAATTTTGAACTCCGTTCAGATAAGGGCCCCCGAGCCTATGGACACGGCTGGTGCCCCTGTTGAGGGGGAAGTCGCAATCTTTCTGTGCATTGCAGTATGGGCTTCGGCTCCCACTTCACCCCTTCGTTCGGAAGGTTGCGGCCTACCTCGAGCTGGCTCCGGGACAATTCATGCCCAACGCCTGGAGGGTGCTAATCTCCGCATTCATCATCTGACGACAAGTCGGGAACCCTGAGCTAACCCCGGAAGAGCTGATGAGTTTATACCTGGTCAAGCACGACAGCAACGAACCATGGTACTACTTCATGACCCGAGGTAACAAGGGGTTGGGGCTAGTGATGAACCTATCGTCCTCCAATAAGGATTGGAAAAATAAATGGTTCTAGGTGGCAGGTGAGTGGGAGGCACCAACAATGGAGCTCGGAACCTTAACAACACGAGTTTCGACCCATTTCACTAAACCAGGTCGGACTTTAACCAGTATCTGTACCACTGTCCTTGTCTTCATTTATCTCAATTAAAATAAAGCTCTCCTCTATGTTTTCTTTCGTAGGTTTTCAGAAGGGACTGTCACTCCTCAACAAGGCCCAGAAGAACTGCATCGCGAAGGCTAGGGTGCGATCGGAGGGGCTTCACTCCTGGACAGACCTGATCACAGCGGTCAATCTTCATTGGTCCGGGCTTTACAAATCACAGCTCCTGCCTACATCTTTCAGTAAGTTGTCTCAATCTTTCTGACGAGCCCAGTTTCGCCTTCTCAGTCGCTGACATTGTCATTTCTTTCGCAGGCATGGCCGAGGCGTCCGGCTCTCGGAAGAGGAAGGCGGCTCCGACAGCGGTGGAGATGCTGAGGGATGCCCCCCGGTTGAAGATTACTCGGAAGAAGCAGGTTCCCTCTCATGGGGGAGAATCTTTTGCCACACCGGTCGATGCAGCCCCTACTCCGAGGCTCGTCGGTTTGACACTTACAGTGCTCACTCACCCATACGTGTCGGGTGCAGCGCTGACTTCGGTGCTTCCCAGCGCGGTCATGGCTCCTCCGACAGCTTCGCTTCCAGTGTTTTTCAATACGACCATGGCCCCTGTGGAGACAACTATCCCGGTGCTTTTCGATCCGACCATAATCCCGGCGATAGCTCCTCCCCCGGTGCCTGCCTATACGACCATGGCCGGTGCCCCAGCAGTTATGAGCACTTCCCCTCCTACCGCTATTCCCCCCACCGTGGAGGCTCCTATCGTAACCCCCGAGGCTCCCATTACTCTCCCTTCTTCTTATAAGTGGGAGGAGGCCATTAGAATGGCCAATAACATGCTTACCCCCCTCCCCTGAAGGCTGAGGAAAGTCTCCGCGCCGAGGATCGAATCTCGGCTGGTAGTAGGGTTGGGGCTAAGGAGGCTGCGGTCTCACCTCAGATGGGGACGAGCGGTGGGAGGTTCGAGCCGGACTACCACCTGGCCTGTTTAGCATCGTGGGCCGTCAAACATGCTCCCAAGGATGACATATCTAGCCTCCTCGACAAGTCAGACAGCTCCTTTTTGAATGATCTGGCTTCCGTGTTTTATATGGTACGTTCTCGAGAGGATCCTCCCTTCCCTTTGCATTCTTATTGTACACACGTATATTTTCTCGAGTACTGATTCTCGTTTCTATTCAGTCTGTCCCAAAATTACTTTTAGCTTGGGAGAGAGCGCGGGAGCATGGGAAGAGGGAGATCGAGCTCGAGGCCCTTAAGGTCGAAATGGCGGCCTTACAAAATGAGTCCGCCTTTTTGAGGTCCGAGCAGAGTGAGCTGCGTCGGCAGCTCTCGGACGAGAGGGCCAGAGGAAGTCGGCTGCAGGGGGTGGTGATCGACCTAGAGGCCAGGGAGTTACTGTTAAACGAGAGGGCGGACAACTTCAAAGCCCGTAGTGACGCTGCGACCGCCGAGCTGACCCGTGCCAGAGCCCACACAGATTCATTGGGTAAAGAGACCACTCGCTGGGTGAAGCCTTAGAACGTGTTAAAGCCGAGGCAGCTGAAGAGCGGAACCAGGCAGTTGCTCAGGCTAAGGAGGCTCAGCCGGCCAAGGATGAGGCCTCTTTGGCAGCGGCCATTGCAGCCGCGATCGAAAACTTCAAGGCCTCCAAGGAGAGAGACATCAAGGCTGCGAAATTTTACGGTCGCGATTTCGATGCTTGTATCGAAGCAGTTCTGGGTTTATACCAGGACCTCAATCTCGATCCTCTGCTACCCAAAGATCCTGAAGACGCCCCTACTGAGGTCGTCCACTCAGATCAAGCCCCTGATTCCCAGGCACCTCCACCCGCGTGAAGATTTATCTCTTCTTCTTTTTTTTTGAAAGGATGATGTATTTTTTGTTCCTCCGAGGAGAGTTATTGAATGAGAAATATTTTTTAAGCATTCAAGGATATTTGTCAATTGTTAACTTGCTACGTCGTTTTATGGCCAATCTAGACTTTTGAAAGGTTAGCTCCCTCCATTGCCATTTAGTGTAACTTCTCATCCTCCTAGGCTCACTCGAGTCCGAACCCTTAGAGGAATCGGCTCACCTCGTGATTGACGAGGACATTTCATTCATTAGTGGTTAGGCTATTTCCCTAACTCAGAGGGAGTTTCATGTCGAATCATCGAGGAATTACGCTCCGACTCTTTTATTTTTTAAGGATCAGACCGTCTAGTTTACCCCTGTATTCATGGGGTAACTTAGTAGACAAGTTTGTCCATGTAGGAGTAGAATCAAAACTTTTATGAAAAGCCTAGTCGCTCGGAGGCGTACACCTTATTAGGAGCCTTAAAGGCTTGTTCATCTTGGGTAGTAGATCTTTAGGTGCTCGGCATTCGAAGGATGAGGGAGTTGGCGGCCTTCGAGGTCTTTCAAGTGGTACGAGCCCGGTTTAGTAGATCTGACCACGTGATATGGTCCTTCCCAATTAGGTTCGATCGTCCCTGCTCCCACTCGACCGTGTTCTGGAAGACCCGTCGAAGGACCAAATCCCTAAGATGAAATCGCCTAACCTTGACTTTTGAATTGTAGAAACGTGCTACCTATTGATGTCGAGCCGCTACTCGGAGCCTGGAGACGTCTCGGACTTCTTCGAGTAAATCCAAGTTAGTAGTGATCAGGTCAGAGTTCTAACCCTCTTGGTAGTTCCTTACTCGCGCAGTAGGGAGGCCGATCTCCACAGGTACCATCGCCTCTGAGCCGTAAGAAAGTGAAAATGGGGTTTCCCCGGTCGAGGACTTGGGCGTGATCCTATAGGCCAAAAGGACGAATGGGAGCTCCTTGGCCTAGTTACCCTTAGCCTTCTCCAACCTCATTTTAAGATGGTGTTTGATAACTTTATTAACCGCTTCTACCTGCCGGTTGGATTATGGGTGTCAAGGCGATGAATAAGCATTCACAATGCCGAGCTTCAGACACAGACCATAAAATTTATCATTATTGAACTGGCAGTCATTGTCGGATATGATGGTATGTGGGATTCCGAACTAACAAATAATGTTCTTCCAAACGAAATCGACTACTTTCTATTCGGTGATCTTTGCGACGGGTTCGGCCTCGGCCCATTTGGTGAAGTAGTCGATTGCTACGAGAGCGAACTTGACCTGCCCTTTCCCTTTGGGTAAGGAGCCGATGATATCGATCCCCCATTGAGCGAACGGCCAAGGTCAGCTCATGGGAGTCATTTCTTCCGCGGGTTGCCTCGGCACAGCTTCAAAACATTGACATTTGTCGCACTTTCGAATGAAATCCTTCGAGTCTTGTTTAAGAGTTGGCCAAAAATACCCTTGACGGAGTATCTTCATGGCTAGGGCTCAACTACCAGAATGGTTTCTGTAGATTCCCTCGTGAATCTCTCGAATCACGTAGTCGGCCTCGTCCAGTCGGAGGCATCGAAGGTAAAGCTGGGAATACCCCTTCTTATACAATACTCCATCCAATATGACATATCGAGCCGCTCTGACCCTAAGTCGCCTCGCCTTTACCTTGTCCGAGGGGATTTCGCCGGACGAGAGGTAATTAAAAATCGGATCCATCCAACTTGGAATGGACTGAACGGGATTAACCTTCTCCGGCTAGTTGATGCTTGAATGTTCAATGAATTTAACGGGGACAAACCGCGGGATCTTTTCCTTAGAGGCCGAGGCGAGTTTTGCTAAGGCCTCGGCCCATGAGTTCTCAGTCCTAGAAATTTTCTGGATGGTACAACTCCAGAATTTCTCGATCAGTTTTCTCGCGTCTTCGAGGTAGGCGATCATTCTGACCTCTTTGGATTCATACTTCGAAGAGATGTGATTTACTATAAGCTGTGAATCGTAACAGACTTGCAGAGTCTAAATACCTAAGCTTGCTGCCAGCCTGAGTCCAGCTAACAATGCTTCATATTCCGCCTCATTGTTAGAAGCTTTGAATCCAAGTCTGATTGGATTGTCGTTAAATCGGGTGCAACCAGGACGACTCCGTCACCTGCTCCTTTGATGTTGGATGACTCATCAACATAGAGGACCCAGCCCGGATCCGACACTGACTCTTGGTTGCTCAAAGGGACGGGCGGTGTCATCTCGACTTCGGTACTGATTTGTTCTTCACTCGGAGTTGTGAACTCGGCGATGAAGTCGGCTATAGCTTGACCCTTGATTGCTACCCTGGGGCGGAATTGAATGTCGAACTCTTCGAGCTCAATAGCCCATTTGATCATCCGACCCAAAACCTCGAGTCTCTGGAGAACTTGCCTCAAGAGAGAGTCGGTCAATACAACTATGGAATGAGCCTCAAAGTACAGTCGTAATCTTCTATCTAAGACAACGAGGCAGAGTGCCAGTTTTTTCAAGGATTAGTATCTTGCCTCCGCTGGTACCATGGCTTTGCTCACATAGTATATGGGGTATTGTTTACTTTCGACTTCTCTGATCAGGGCCGAGCTGACAGTTGAAGCCGATACCGCGAGGTAGAGGAATAAGGACTCCCTTTCTTCAAGCTTATATAAGAGAGGAGGTGATCCCAAATACTGTTTCAACTGCTGGAAGGTTTGCTCGCATTTCGATATCCACTCCACCTTCTTGTGGCCCTTCAGCTACTGGAAGAAGGGAAGGCATTTATCTATAGCTCTGGATATGAAGCGTCCGAGCACTGCGACTCTTCTCGTGAGACACTGTATTTCTTTAACGGTTCGAGGTAAGTTCATGTCGAGGAGAGCCTTGATCTTGTCCGGGTTGGCCTCGATACATCGCTGACTAACTTGAAAATCAAGAAACTTCCTCGATTCAACTCCGAATGCGCACTTAAAGGGATTCAACTTCATCTGGTACTCTCGGAGGACATCGAATGTTTCTCCGAGGTCTGCAAGGTAGTCGGAGGCTCTGGTACTTTTCACTGGCATGTCCTCAACGTACACTTCCCTGGTGCGTCCAATCTGTTTGGCGAACATCTGATTTACCAACCTCTGATATGTTGCCCCAGCATTTTTCAGGCCGAATGGCATGACCCAGTAATAATAGAGCCCTTTGTCCGTAACAAAGGTAGTCTTCTGTCTGTCTAGGGGATACATAGCGATCTGGTTATGCCTAAAATTGGCGTCTAAAAATGAGAGTAACTCATGTCCGGCCGTGCTGTCCACCAGTTGATCGATCCGAGGTAATGGAAAACTATCCTTAAGGCATGCTCTATTCAGATCTGAATAATCTACACAGACCCGTCACTTTCCATTGGATTTCCTAACGAGCACGACATTTGCTATCCAGTCAGGGTAATATACTTCTTCTATGAAACCCACATCGACCAGGACGGAAACCTCCTCGGTAATGACTTCATATCGTTCGGCATCAAACGGCCTTCTTTTTTGCTTCACCAGCTTATGATCCGGGTCCACATTCATTCTATGAACCAACACATCAGGAGAGATCCCTGGCATATCCGCATGTTACCATGCGAAGACATCTCGGTGCTGCTTCAAGAAGGCTAACAACGCGGTCCTCTGCTCGAGATTCAACGATGACCCGAGCTAAACAGTTTTACTCAGGTCTGATTCCTCGAGGGGAACTTTTTCCAGATCTTCAACTGATGAGCTCCCTATTGGTCCTCGGGGATCTAAGGCGTCCACGACAAGTGCCTGCTTGGCAGCTTCTTTTCTAACCGCTATCGCATAACACCTTCGGGCCTCGCGTTGGTCACCTCGGAGATAGTCGATTCCACCTTCAGCTAGAAACTTCATCATCAAGTGGTAAGTAGAGATGACCACCCTCATCGCGTTGATGGAGGGTCGACCAAGGATCACATTGTGTACAGAAGGAACATTGATGATCAAAAAGTTCACCAGAAGTGTGATCTAATGTTGCCCTTCTCCCGCTATCATTGGGAGAGAAATGGCTCCTTTAGAGATTACTCTTTCTCCAGCGAAGCCGTGTAGGGGAGTCTTCACGGGTCGGAGTCATGACCGTGGAATTTTCATCCTTTCAAACGCTTCGGAGTACATCACATCATCCGAACTTTCGGTGTCGACCAGAATGCGATATACCTTGTGATTTGTTATGGTCATCGTGACCACTAGTGCATCATCATGTGGATGCTGGATCCTGTGTGTGTCATCTTCCGTGAAATTCAGGCTGCACGGAGTGACTCAGAGTTTCTTGTTGGGACGCACCATCAGGTGAATGTAGTGTTCCGGCTCGGATCTCCGGGAATGAGCTTTTCGAGCCCTGTTTGAATCCCCTCATCTAGCTGAGCCCCCGAAGATAGTGTGAATTTCAGCAGATTCTTCTTGGGGGTTATTCGGCTGTTCTTGCGGTCGTTCCTCTCTCCGAATGGACTTCTCTTTTTTGGGGTATCTACGCAGGTGTCCCTTGCGGATGAAGGATTCAATTTCATCTTTTAGGTCCACGCAATCATCCGTATTGTGACTGTGATCCCAGTGAAAGCGATAAAATTTTTTCTTATCCTGATGTTCTGGGTCAGCCCTCATGCAGACTGGCCAGTTAAGTAGCTTGTCTCCTCAGATATCCAGCAGGATTTGCTCGGTATCCGTATTAAGAGGAGTATAAGAATGGAATTTCCCTTCTGGCCTATGGCTCGGTCGCCCCTTTGTCATTTGGCTGGAAGTCTTCGTTCCTAGGCCTCTTCCCTTTATTTGTCAGGTCAGTTACTTACATACCTTTACGAGCATTAGTGAACTCCTTGACATTAGTATACTTCTGAGCCTTCACCATGAAATCTGCTAGTGTTTTTGGTGGATTCTTTCTGATGGAGAAAGCAAACTTTCCTTCTTTAAGTCCACTTAGAATGGCAGCAAGCGCCATCTTGTCATCATAGTCTTCAACCTGCAATGCTTCCTCATTGAAACGAGCGATGTAGTCTTTCAACGATTCTTTCGGAGCTTGCTTGATGGTGAGCAGGTGAGTGCTGGGTTTCTGACTTCTCTTACCGCTTATAAACTACGTAAGGAATAGTCGTCTTAATTCTGTGAAAGAGCCCACGGAGTTCGGTTTGAGCTGATGATACCAAATCTGAGCGGATCCCGTAAGGGTGATGAAAAACTCTCTGCACATTATTGCGTACGTTGTGGTCTGAATTTGCATCTACGATCGGTAGGCTTTCAGATGTTTGGATGGGTCTCCAGATCCCAAATACTGGATGACAGGAGGCATCCGAAACCTCTGCGGCATTACCTCGGCCATGATGGGGGAGGTGAAGGGAGGCTCGGTCTCTTCCATCATCGCTTGGATCGTTGCTGAAACTATTGACAGTTGTTGCTTCTTTTCCAATGTCAAGAATTTGTCATTGAGTTCCACAAATTGCGTTTCTCAAGGATCTTTATTCTCATCAATGACCTCTGGGGTATCCTCAATCTCTGGAGTTCTTCTTTCCCTCCTTCGTTCTAATTGATGGCGAAGATCCGTGGGTGCCAGAGCGGAGGTGGCTAAACAGATGGTAGAAGCAAAGGCTCGAGTGGTGGCATTCCGCGTAGAGCCTTCAGCATGCACCGCAGGAGGATTTTGACCCAAATTCGTCTCCCTTGTATGCTAGGGAGCCTCAGGTCTCATGCTTCTCGACACAGAGCGAGTCTCAACGAACAAACCATCCGGCTCAAGAATGAGATTTTCCTTAATTGAGCATAGTTGTGGTTCCCTTTGCTGTTTCATTCTATTTATTTCGTCGTGCAAGGCCTGAATTTCGTTCTGCATGGAGTGATATTTATTCGACCGATTGCGAGAACGTTGGCAAGGCCCTAGTGCGGATTTGGCGTGAAGTGGTGATGATGACCGAGTTTGTCCTTCTGGTTCCAGTTCCACAGTCATAGCTTTCTTTTTCCTTGTCATTGCTTAGAAGAAGGAAAACAAGAACTTGACTTTTAGTCTCAGATTTGTACAGACGGCGCCAAAAAATATTGATGCCCAAATCTGGTCGGCTCTTCCTTCACGTCCCTCTCACTTTAATGTACCACCTCTGGAACCTGCACCAAGAGAACAGGCAAAGGTAACCCTGGCTAAGCCAGGGGACCCTCCGATGCCTAAGTCAGGTGTAGGGAATCTGGGTCTAAGTAAAGAGTAAAGGAGAGAGTATTTGCTTTTTCCTCCCTGTAGACATGGTGTCGTGTTCTATTTATACTTGCCTGTAGAATGACCTAGATCCGATAATCTCGGCATGATCAAGGGGATTCCCGGATCATAGAGATACTGCCCGCAATCTACTGATCACGTAGCGTATCAGGCGTGTAGTGCGTATCTGCGAGTGAAGTTATCGGCCTTTTTTGGTTATGGCAGTTTCCATGTTCGGCAGATAGAATATACGCCCCCAAGTATCTACTCAACTCGGCTCGTCCAACCGTCGTCTACCTTTACGATCATTCGATTGAACAAGGGCGGTTCCCAAATCCGAGCGATCATCAAATCTGATCTGATCTTGTTGGTCCGAGTCGATCTTGCAGGTCCGAACTGAAGCGGGACACTCTGTTCCCCAAGACTCTCCTCGCCTCGGACTTCACATGTGCTCAGATCTTCCCGTAACAATCTTCATGGGATGCTCGTATCAGGTCGGACGGGTCTTGCCACTGACACTCCGGCAGTGGGTCGGCTTGGATTTATGTTTTGTCGTTGAACCTCATATGGGCTCAGATCTCCTCGTAACATTTTTTAACTTTGATACCTGATATGGTATCCACTTGTCCAAGATCCTTCATTTTGAAATCTGAAGAGAAACTTTTTTGTTTCAGTTACACCTTCCATTTTATTACTGATTATTAACGTATCATCTACATACAAGCATATGATTACAATATAATCATTACACACTTTTGAATATTATGCATTTATCAGCAATATTATGTTCAAAACCATAAGACAGAACTTTAGAATCAAATTTATTATACCACTGTTTTGGTACTTGTTTTAATCCATACAAAGACTCAACAAGTCTAAACACTTTTCTTTCATTTCCTGGTAGAACAAATCCTTCTAGTTGCTCCATTTGAACCTCCTCATCGAGATTGTCATTCAAGAATGCTCTCTTCACGTCCATTTGATGGATATGAAGATAATGTATGGATTCTAGAGCGAATAAGATCTTAATCGATGTTATTCGAACTATTGGAGAATAAGTGTCAAAATAATCGATTTCATCTTTCCGTTAGAAACCCTTAATAACTAATCATGCCTTAAAGGTTTGAATTGTACCATCTGTGTGATATTTTTTCTTAAATACCCACTTACAACCTATTGGTTTAGAACCTGGAGGTAGATCTATCAATTCTCATGTTTGGTTAGACATTATGAAATTCATTTCATCACTAATGGCTTCTTTCCAAAAAGGAGAGTCTCTTGAAGTCATAGCTTCACTAAAGGTTTTAGATTCATCTTCTATAGTTAAAACCATAGCTATTTTCCTAATCACCTTCTCTCTATCACCCTCAACTAGATAAAAAGAGAGTCGCTGAGAGTCTATTTGATCAAGATCAAGACTCTTTTCTACTCTTACTATTTGACTCCTACGAGGTTTACTAAGAGTTTTCTCTTCTATTATAGTTTCATTAGGAGATTGAATCTCAGCATTTTTTTTCTCCGTGAATATAGAATTCTCAAAGAACTCTACATCTCTAGACTCTATAATTACATTGGAGTATAAGTTTAGAAGTCTATAGACCTTACTATGTTGTGCATATCCTATAAGAACGTGTTGAGGGTCAAATATTACATATTAGACCCTAGTTATTAACTGGATTTATGAACATGATACCGTTTAATGGCCCGCTTTAACCGTGTTTGTGATGTAGAGTGTATTTACGAGCATGGACTAAAAAAGGGAGCTTAAAGCATGAATTTAACGCTCTGATGACACTAAAGGCAAGGGACAGACTCCAGGGGGTCAAGATCGACGGAATTACACGCCAAGGATCCAAGAAAACTGAGAAACTGAAGCTTAAGTGGCCCGAAAGACGTCCAGAGTACAGGATCACAGGGTTCCCACTATCTGTTCATCACGAAACTTCATACATGGCCTAAGGATCATAGATTAACCGTACATATTAAATTTCATCCATTCAATCCCTGTGGAAGTGGCCAAACCGTAAGATCATCCCATAAATCATTAGTTTGGGGCCCACCTGATCACTGGATATGATTCAGTTTTGGAATTAATGGCTTAAAGTAAATGAGGAAAGGAATGGTCGAAGCGGATTGCTTATATACATCAAGGTGAGACCCACCTTACAAGATGCATGTGCACAATACACATGCGGATTGCTTATATACATCAAGGTGAGACCCACCTTACAAGATGCATGTGCACAATACACATGCATTAGATGAACATTGCACCTAAGGAGTTGGTCAACAGCAGTTTGGACCGAATTTTCCAAAAAGGAATTTGATTTCCTATTTTAGCGCCGCTGAACAGAGAGTGCGGACAGGTTTTCGTAGGCCACCATGATCAGGTGTACGACTAATCTGAGTCGTCCATTCACTCCAGAGTATAGGCGTTACCACTGCCTAGGTGGCCCTTTTATCAATTGACAGCGATGATCCGGTTTTAATCATCCAAACGGAAGATGAACGGCGAGAGGAAAACCTAGTGGGCCGCATTAAGGGAGGTCCAAAAATATGTTTTTCTGACCGAAATTTCGAGAGGAATTCGGAGGACGGCTTGGATTCTCCTATTGAAATCGATAATGGGCCCCACCATCAGAACAGCGTAAGATGTATGCAGACCAGTTACGCAGTCCGGAAAAATCGGACGTTTCGGATCGTTTTTGGCCCACCATCAATGATCAGATGGTCGATCTGAACCGTCCATCGTATAGGCCACTCAAAAACGTCCCAAGAGACGTTATTTTCTTGAGAAAAATCACTGGAATGGGGGAGTTTTGGAGATCTGATTTTGGCTGCGGAAGCCTTATGCAAGCGACCGACTTCAGCTGTGCGTAGACAGCACCGACTGCAACTCTCCAGCCACCAACTTGGTACTGCTCTATAAAAGGAAAAGAAAGAGAGAGGAGAGGCATTCAAGCTTGGGGAGCCAGTGGGTGGTGGACGTTGTAAGGGAGTTGTTTGGTTTCTTTAGGTTTATTTTGTTTATTTTTTTTCATAATTATGGAGAGATCTAGTTCATCCATGACAGGCTAAACTTCTTAGCTAAAGCTAAGAGGTGAAGCTTGTAATAGGATGGGGGGACTTATTACTTGTGCCTTTTTATTTAGATTGAATTGACATTGATTTTAGTTTAATAAATGGAATGTTTTTAGTCTTTAATGGTCTGTTGTGATTGAAATTACAATGGGTCTGCAATGGCTTTGAGCATGTTCTTTTTCTTTTAATGTTTATGATGTCAGGAAGCCCTGCTGTTCACCATAGTCTCCTGGGCATGGTTGGATGTCGGTACCCTTCCTAACCTTCATACATGTGATTGGTTGGTAATTAGTTTAATTCTGGTGTTTACTTTATCTCCTGAGCATGGTTTGGTGATGGAATCCATTCTAATTCATATACCTTTCATCTCTTGAAAACTATATCAATGACAGTTCATTTAATTTCCATGATTCTTGAAGCAGACATAAGATCTCTCTGATCTCTACAAGTGGATCCTCTGAATCCCTAGTTTACTTTCCTCTGAATTCTTCCAAAGTTTTAGATAATAATTTCACAATTATTCCTTAAATTTCTAATTGATTTAATTTACATCTTAGGCTAGTTTTAATTCTACTTACTTTCAGATAACGTACAGGTATCAGTCCATTGGGATTCGACCTCGGTCTTACCGAGTTTATTATTACATCACAACCCTGCACTTTGGGAGTGAACAAAACACACTTGATAGCTCTTGGCCAAAACTTAGTTCTTTTAGGTTCTGGTGTTCTGCAGTATACAAAACACCCCCATACTCTAAGATACCCTATGTTTAGTTTTCTTCCTTTCCATATTTCGTATGGAGAGGTCTTGGTTTTCTTATATGGAATGCGGTTTAAAACATGACATGCAGCTAACAGCGCTTCTCCCCATAGGTTTAATGACAATTGTACTTGTATTGGCATTGGGTTGACCATTTCTACTAATATCCTATTTTTTCTCTCTGCTACACCATTTTGTTGTAGTGTATAGGGTGTTGTGCACTAATGTATTATGTCGTGTTCTTCACAATAGCTAGAAAAATCATTAGAGAAATATTTTCCTCCTCGGTCACTATGAAGGATTTTAATATTTTTGTCTAATTGATTTTCTACTTCAGATTTATAGATCTTGAATGCATTAAATGCTTCATCTTTCAATTTTAACAGATATACATATACATATCTTGAACAATTATGTATAAACGTTATAAAGTACCTTTTACCTCCATGGATAAGAACATCATTTAGTTCACATATGTCAGTATGCACTATATCTAATGTTTGAGATGATCTCTCAATGCTAGGGAATGGTTTCTTAATTATTTTAGACCTTATGCATACTTCACATTTATCTTTGTCACTATCATTATATGATATTAGGTCATTCTTAGCCATGACTTTTATGGTACTGTAGCCAATATAGGCTAGTCTATCATGTCATAGCGTCACAAACTCAATCATGTAAGCAGAAGAATTCTTTTCATTTAAAGAAAGTTTGATCATCCCATTACAAGCATAACCCTTTCCCACAAAGTTTTCATTTTTAAACAAGATCAGCTTGTCTGATTCAAACACAACCCTAATCCCAGGTTTCCTTAAGAGATTCTCTGAGACAAGATTCCTCCTTATGTCTAGGACATGTAGTATGTTAGTCAGTATTACCTTCTTTCGTAAAGAGTAATTTCACGGTTCCTTTTCCTGCAACTTTCGATCATCCTTCATTTTTCAATTAAACCTCTTGACCATTGGTCTCATCTTCATAGGTTTTGAAGGTAGATCGATCGTTGCATACATGGACTGTGGCACCTGTATCATACCACCAACCTGGAATTTTCTCTTAAACTAGGTTCACTTCTGTGACCATGGCTACGATTTCATCGTCTACTGCATTAGCCTCTTTCTTAGGCTTTTTTCAGTCCCTACAAACTCAGGCGAAATGTCCGGTCTTGCCGCAGACAAGCTCCCTTAGGTTTGTCGTTTTTCTTCTTTTGGATTTTCTTGAATTTCTCTTGATCTTTGTTAGGTTTAAGGGAATCAGCTTTCTCATAGGTATATTTTGGGATGGTCGTTCTACTGCATTCACCGTGGATGATGATACACCATTAGCGTCATCCTTTTTGTCTCAGTTACGGGATTCTTCTTCAATTCAAAGATGCTTTTGAATTTATTCTAGGGTGAATTCTTTGAATTTATGCAGTAGTTTCTTCCTGTAGTCTTTCTAGCTCGGAGGCAATTTTGCGATTATAGCTCCGACTTGAAAGGATTCAAGAAGATCAATTTTTCTGGCTTTTATTTTGTTTACAATAAGCTGCAATTATTGGATTTGGGCAAACAGCGGTAGATTGTCTACCATCGTGAAGTTGAAATACCTGTCAATTAGAAATTTTTGTGTGCCTTCCTCTTCAGCATTGTATTTGTATTCTAGCGCGCTCCAAATTTCTTTTACTGATGTGGTTCCCATGTACAAATCATACAACCAATCAGAGAGAGCATTGAGGATGTGGCCACGACACGGCAGTTCATCTTCTTGTCACTAAATTCTGGCAGCAACCTGTTCTGTAGTATCAGTGTCATTTGCTTCATGCAGAGGATGGAGAGTCGGATCCAGGATGTAGAAGATCTTCAGAGCAGTCAGCAGGAATTTCAGTTTGTCCTGCCATCTAGTGAAATTTGAACCGTCGAATCAGTCCAATCGGATCAGATTCTGGTTCATCAATTTGACTGATGCAACACTTTCGGTGTCCATGGAATCACGCTTTAAGATTGTTTGGAATAAATAATTGGATACACCAAAAATATCAAAAAATAATTCGAATATAAAATGTTTCACTAGGCTAAATCACGTATAAAATATGTTATCTTAAAGTGTGATTCGCTCCCTTATCAGTTGTTGATGGGTTATAGGTAAATTGCTTCCAGGATAAGACAAGCCTTCTAGATCCAGTGTGCAGCAATCACGATAGGTCTAATGGGAAAATTTTAGTGCAGCAGATTTTTTCTGGCAAATTCAGACGGTGGAGATGTTCTAAGTATTTTAAAATTAAGTTATGAATCATATCTGATTTGATGGGAGAGGTGAAGTGTTGAGATGATGAAATCGGACTGTAATGGTCCAGTTTATATAGGCATCAGGTAGTGGACCGTTGCTAGACTACTATCAATGGTTCAGAACGTTTGGATTACGTTTCTGACCGTTGAGCATTAACTCTAGCCGTTTCTGGTCGTCGGATCAAAGGATCTAACCGTTGGATCATCATGGTCTGTCCATTTTCGGACTGTTTGGCTTTCAAGGCAGAGAGCCATTTTTAGAAACTGCTGAACGTTTTAGATTTATGACTCGACCGTTCTCAGTCCTCTATAAAACTCGGACCATTTCAAACCCCACTGTACACAGGCACAGACCAGACCCATCGCACCGTCACGCGACGGTTCGCGTAAGGCCGATGCGCACGTGCAAAGTACAAAATGCACCATCTAGCGCCACTACAGCCACACTGCCCATGCCCGAGCCCGAGCACGTGTGCATGTGTTCCAATGCATACCCGAGCATCACCTCCTCCAAAAACTCCAAGTAAGAATACTCTTCACAAGTCCACATATAAACTTCAAAATTTTTCTTCTCATTTCCGATGTGGGACAAAGTACGCACCGCACTTTTTGGATTTGAAATTTTTAGAAAAGTATTTTGGCGGCAAAATCTCAAAATTTTGAAAATTTCAAATTTTTTCTTTTTATTTTGAAAAATCACTGATTTTTAACGTCCAAGACTGACCTCCGAGGTATTTGAGATTGAGGTCATCTCTTGAGGTCGACAAATAAGACTGACCTCCAAAGTCATTGGTTGGCACAATAGGTCGGGGTGATTTTTCAGCCCTCAAACAATCTATAGTAATCGAGTCTAGCTACTCGGCTCATCTGTCTCATACATTTGTTTTATCCTCATTTTACCCATAACATCAGACCAGGTTGGAATAGGCTGGCATATGTAAGATAAACATTACAGTGGGCCTAAAAGAGTTTCAACTGTGGGCGTCATTATCACCCTGTTTCTTGTGGTATGGTCCACTTGGAAATTGGATTGCCTACTGAATAACTCTATAGGCCCACCATGGATGTTTGTATCATATCCATGGCATTCATTTAATTTTTCAGATCATTTTAGGGTTGAGCCCAAAATTGAAGCATAAACAAAACTTAAGTGGAGCACACCATAGGAAACAATGGGGATAATGGCATCCACCGTTAAAACCTTCCAAGGGCCTACAGTGACTTTATTTGTCATCCAATCATATCTTAAGGTTACAAAGATATGGATGAAGGAAAAACTCAAATATCAGAGTAGTACAAAACTTCTATCGAACCTAAGAAGTTTTCAACAGTGTATGTTCAATTCACACGGTTTCCGGTGTAATCCACTTGAGCTTCGGATATTCTTGAATTTTCGGACCATGCCCTAAAATATATCTTTAAAAAGCAGATGGACGATATCCATATCACACATACACTATGGTGGGCTTCACTTGAGCCTTGTATTACCACATTTTTGGGCTCTTGCCCTGTAATGATCTACGTGAATGAAACACATACATCACGGTGGGCCCCACAGAGCCCTTACCTGGTTTAATAACAGCACTAGCTTTCCACAAATTTCATTTTTTTTCAAAAATCTCTTTTAGCTTTCCTTGCTATTAGATTATATGTCTTTATAGAGACATAATACAATCTTTACATTTTCTGTTAAAAATTAATTGCAAGGGTGTCCTGGATCAATGATCAATCGTCATCAATGCTCATTGTCTATCAACTAAAGGACATTAGACTTCATTATATATAATGGACAGATTGTCAAGACCCAGTTTAACAGAGTCGGATTCAATCTAGTACCTGTAAATACTGTCCGAAGGAAAGGAGCTCTGTAATCCTACTCAAAGCTGCTTTCTGCATTGTCATCTAACAGTACTCGCACGGAAAGGATGTCCTTGATCGGACGAATGGCAATGAAGTGGATTATTAAAAGAAAATCAACGCAAGTGATTTTTTGGTTATAGGTCATCTGTAACAAGCACATCATACGAACTGTGCAGATTGGTCCAGCTATTGATGAGTATCAGACCTGCAGGTACCGATGAACTCTGACCCGTTTTATGCGTTTTGATTCCAATTTTTCACGGCCATTTAGACATCGGGGCAGGTTTGGGTCCACCATTTTGGACCCGGTTCAAAGTCAAGTTTAAAAAGGTTGGGGTCGGGTCCACCCCCTTAGACGCAATATAAATCAAGCTTGGCAATGGGTCGAACCCAGGCTTAGATTTTTTATCTGGTGGGTTTACGCACCATGCATGTGTCAGAGACCTAGATCCGACCTGAACTCTGCTAGAAACCGAGGTCCGAAGACCTGCCCAATGGTTCTCGATTGGATCCCGGTTCTGGAAAACCAGACCCAGACGCAGCAAGACCTGACCAGATCGGCAAGGGTACAAGTACTCAAGGACCCGACCCTCCAGCCTAAGCATGATCTTAGCCATGTGCTTTTGTGTCAGAATCAGTCTGATAAATAATTGCATCATGATATATGACAAAAATGACCTTGACACCCTAAGCAGGTTGGGCTTTTGGGAAACCGCAGAAGCACACATAGAAGAATCTAGGAGAGTAATTCAATTGCACAAAGCAAGCACAATAAAAACACAATAATTTTAATATGAAAAAATTCTTACGAAAAAAAACAATAGCACAAAGCGACAGATAAACACTATAAAAACAGAAATTACAAAGGAATAGATCTTACTCGATATATCTTTTCGATGTCATCGAACATGTTATGAGGCAATTGAGATTTTTCAGAAAATCATGTTTTGCCTCTGAACAGTTGAAGTATTTATTCGATGCCATCAATGTGGCTTTGATACCATTGAAGGATTAATTTTAATGACATCAAAGTGTGTTCAATGCTATCGACAGATTTCGCACAAATCTTTCGCGGAGTCGAGATTTTGTGCAATTTGTTTCCAATTTTACTTGGGATCCTTCTATAAGCTATGTGTGTGTGTGTAAACGGGATTGTGAGTTAGTTTTAGGATTTTTAATTCGTCCCAAGCGTTTTCGAGGGTGTACCAAGGGTTGATTTGAGGTTGTTCAAATCGGGTAAACTCTCTTCTTATGTAATTTCTACTTTCATGATGATCATCTGTCGCTCTATGCCGTAGTTTTCTGCATGTTAAAATCGTTGTGTTCTTGTTGTGCAATTGAATTACCCTCCTCGATTTATCTTTGTACGCCTCCACGGTCCCCCAATAGGACCAATCTGGATAATGGACTCATAGACGTTCAAACCTATCCAATTAATAAAAAGTCTAAATTGGCTTTAGCAAAGCAGGCCAGACCCAAAGGCTCAAAGAATCGGCCTGGTCCATTGACAGCCCTAATCCATGCCATCGGCTACAATGTACCAAATAAATGGACGTTGAAACACAATACACAGATATGCACGTAACATGTATTGAGGTGTCATTCAACATGCATTTTCAACAATAGCGGAGTAGACTCAAATTTGGTCGGAACCAAAGCGGTCCAGTCGTGACTGAGACTGACCAAGTCACTCCAAGTCAACAGTCTTAAACACTTGGTTTTAAAACCTTAGTGAATATGGTCCTTGATAAAGTAGGATGGCCAAACAAGATTCATGTTGCTGCGCCTAATTAATTAGGAGAATAATTAGATGATGACAGCACCTAATTAATTAGGAGAATAATTAGATGATGACAGCACCTAATTAATTAGGAGAATAGTTAGATGATGACAACGATGATGTTGTTATCTTGAGAAATCCAATATCTAGATTAAAATTGAAAAAGAAAAATAATAATAATAATAATAATAATGAAAAGCATGGAAGGGACTCATGAGGGGCCTTTGTGATCAACTCCAAGCAAATGTAGAACAAGGGATAATAAGCTGTCTTGCGAGTCATGGGAGCTTGAGAGGATACCTGCACCACCAAATAGTCATCACTAACCATTCTTAGTTCATGGATTCATTGCAAATTGCTCAGAAATGATCAAATAAATAGGCCCCTCAAAATGTGGGTGTTGACATTTAAACAAAACTTTTCAATGTGATTTAGCCTAATTAGGCTAAAAATCAAGTGACATTCCATAAAATCTCTGTTTTAAATCATTTTGATATAATTTGTCCTCTATAAGGATTCCATAGTGGAGGTTGCATGCAATGATTTTTTACTTTATTTTATTTTTATTTTAAAGAAGGTATACATAGTTATAGTACAATTAAGGGATGCCCGATGCTTTTAAATGACACATGGGACACCTAATCATCAATCCAGATCCATTCATACCATGGTGCAAAAACCATGACAATCGAATTATCATAGATGTAATTAGATCAGTTGCAAGGAAAATGGACAATTAAGATTGAGTGTGTAAATAAAATGTTTTCAATCATCATCTTGAACCATTTATTCAGTGGATCCCACTTAGTATTGATTACGATTCCAGAGTAGCACTTTAATTTGATGATTCTTGCAACATGGCTTTCTCTCAATAATACCATTGAATAAACATGCAGAAGTGACGCTGGGGTATCCCACATGTGTCTGAGAGAGAGAGAGGCATTTGAAAGGTAGACTCTTATCAAGACGGTGGTGACTCATCCTATCTTCTCATGTGGCACGCGTGTATAGATATCTAAACAATTCAAATTGTGAAAACTTTATGGGGAAATTGCGGATGGAGCATTTCTAAAATCACACGAATCAAGCAACTAATTAAAACTATCAAACTGATGGCTACCAAATGGATGGTTAAAAGTATTACGAGGGGTCCAAATTCCATGGACAAAATCAGATGATCAATATGGATATAAATTTCTTAGAACAATTGTTGTGAGGGACAGTGTAACAAAAAGCTCTATATTGCACATTTCATGTCAGGACGTCAGTTTAAAAATAAGCTCCATATTAAAACTCAAGTAAATAACAACAAAAAAAAAAATGAGAATGAAATTATCTATCATTGATTCCACAGTCCAGCTCATGTAGAGCAGGTCGTGGACAGTTTCATGGCCAAGATGAATCAGAAAAAGCCCAGTCAATGACGGAAGTGATTCGGACCGTCGGACCTTAAATTGGGTGTATCTCGCAAACTGAAATGAGTTATCGAATGTAAAATATATGATTTTGAGGTAGAACGAGCTACTTTAACCACCCAACCCGCTATGTCGGGTTGCGCAAGCCGGATTTGTGAAATACCACCAGATCGGGAGTCATTTCCCTATTTGAATTCTATTTTTACTATAAACAGTAAGTTTTAGTTTGATTACAACTTTTCATCCCTTGGGCTTTAGGAGTTACGCCCAATTGGAGAAAAATCTACTAGTTCATAAATCGGATTATAGAATGGACTAACTGTACTAAACTAGCTCGGGCCCACCGAGCACCGAGCCCAACAAGGCCCTTACGTCTAAGGACAAAGTTACCTCTGAAGAGGATGATGCAACTTTAAGGACACACAAAGAGTCTTCCTACGAGCTCTCCCAAGTGACTATATGTCACCAACCTAACTCATATGTTAGACTTAGGTCGATTACGGATCGACTTAAGATCGGCCTTAGGTCGATTATGTATCGACCATAGATCGGCCATAGTTCGATCATAGATCAAGTATAGATTGGCCATAGCTCGATCGTAGATCAAGTATAGATTGGCCATAGTTTGATCATAAATCAAGTATAAATCAGTTACTGAATGATTCTCACAAGGCCAAAGCAGAATCACAAGACGATAATACTTTCAACTAGCTTACAAAGATAACAAAGACTGATTCGTCGATCAGGTCTGAGCTCACGTTAAGTTCTAACCTAAGATTGACCTAAGAATTCGGATAATCCCCTAACATCCTAAAAGATTTTTCTAGAAATCCTCAAAGGATAATCTCAGGATCCGATCTTCTTATGAAAATCTCATATTATAATCAAGATGTCAGGGAGGAGTCCTCCCAAAATAGTATTCTGGTTCTCCTATAAATACAGGAGTACCCCTCACCGTCTAAGGTACGTTCATTGAAAAACCCTAAATACTCAACTGGTATCTCTTTTCTGGAGATCCTACACCATTTTATAAGACTCGATCCTGACTTAGGCATCAAAGAGTCCCCTGTATTAGCCAAGGCAACTCCTTTATCCTTCTTTACGCCTATGCAGGTCCAGGGAAAGCATACACAAAGGGTCTACCACAAAATTACATCAACAATTTGGCGCCATCTATGGGAATTGATGTCTTTAAGCCATTTTAGCTCTAACAATGAACTTCTTAAATTCAACAATGGCCAAGGGAAATAAAAAAGCTTAATCCCCTCTAGTGGCAATTTCAATTACGACTTTGTCTACGCCATAACGTGCCCCGTGATCTGTGGAACGGCCTGAACAGCAGGAAAACTGCCAAGGTTCCCCACAACATCAGGCCACATTAGGTTTGAGTAGACGTGGACAGCAGAACCGTGGAAGGAATGGCCAATGGAATGTAATTAAAAGGGAGGTCGAAGACATCAGAGCTGATCTATGTTACATGAAATAAATACTGGAGCAGATGAAGCCTTAGCGAGTGCAGAGGTCTGATCAGATAGAAGGACAGTCGAGTAACGTCTGACCATATACGAACCCTCCTCGACCTTCTACCCCGCATGGCACCCCGCAACCAAGCCAATAGCACGCTCCCGCCGAACCTGTTCCATCCCATATTTCTGGGACCATCCCATTACACGCATCAGACTTACGTCTTGAGATAGAATGAAGAAGGCACAGTCGACCCCTGGCTGAAACCACTGCTAATAGCGAAGAACCATGGAAGGCTGAACTCCAGAATCTATAAAAGAAAATCACAGACATGAAGCAAACCCATCAATCCAATACGACCGCGGTGGAGAAAACTAAATCCCCATTCACAGTTGATGTCATACAAGCCCGGTTATTGGATAGGTTTAGACTGCCCCAGATCACGCCCTACACAAGGAATACTAACCCGACGGAGCACATGGAGTCTTTCCAGACCCACATGGAACTCTACAATGCTTCTGATGCAGTTATGTGTCGAGCCTTCTCGTTAACTTTAGTCGATGCTGCTCGACTCTGGTTCAAACAATTAAAGCCGAGGTCCATCAACTCATTCTTCGAACTCAGTGAGGCCTTCATCACGAATTTTATCGGAGAAAAAAAGAGGCTTAAAGCACCGGCCCACCTTATGAATATATTTCAAAAAGATGGAAAGCTCTTAAATCATTACATTAAACGCTTCAACGTGGAAGCATTAAAGGTTCGGAAGCACTCGGATGAGAACGCATTGAACGCTATCATGACCAGGCTTAGAGACAAGTCGTTCCTCATTTCTCTTAACAAGAATCCTCCTACTATGTTGGCCAAGTTTCTAAACCGATCATAAAAATATGATAATGCCAAGGAGTCTCAGATCTTGCAAGATGCTGCCCAAAGAAAAAACCTCCCAGCTAGAGAGCAAACGAAGAAAGAGCCTGATTCAAACAACATAAGAAAAAAAGTAAAAGGATATCGATCTCGAGACAACCGTAGGTCGAACAAATGACCTGATAGTAAGTTCACTCCTTACACCCCCTCAACAAAACCCAAAAGCAAGTCCTGATGGAAATAAAAGAAGAGCATTTCGTTCATTGGTCGAACAAGCTACGAAGTAATCTCGATCGAAGAAGCAAGAACAAATATTGTTACTTTCTTCGGGATCACAGGCACAACACTAGGGACTGCTATAACCTTAAATAGAAAATTGAAAGGCTCATCCAAAAGGGCCACCTTGGTGAACATGTAGACCAAAGAGGAAATCGGCTTACAGTAGCCGAGGAACAACCGATCGATAACCAACTAACTGGGGAGATCCACACGATTATTGGGGGCCACAAAGCCGAAGGTGATTCGAACAATGCTCGAAAGACACATGTGAGGAGCATTAGTCGCCCTGAGGGAGAAATTATGGTCCTCGCCTAACCTCGAAAGAGAGAAAGCTAGATAGGTATAGTGTAACCTTCACTGACGAAAACGCCCAAGGTGTTCAGCACCCCCACAATGATGCGTTAGTAATTTCTGTAACCATAGCTAATTGGAAGGTCTTTTGGATTCTCGTTGATACGGGGTCATCCATGGACGTACTTTTTCTCCAAGTCTTCGATAAGATGGGTATTCTTCTGGCTTCACTCTGACCCATGAAAACTCCCTTGACCGGATTTTCAGGAGGACAAGTTATGCCTGAAGGAGCTATCCAGCTCCCCCTCTCGGCCGGAGATGACCAAAGTCAGACCACGGTAATGGTCGACTTCCTTGTGGTCGACCAGTCATTAGTCTACAATGTCATCTTAGGTCAGCCATCATTATACCTTCTCCAGGCAGCAATATCAACCTACCACCTCACCATGAAGTTTCCAACCGAGCATGGTATGAAAATTTTCAAGGGCGACCAACAAGACGCTCGACAGTGCTACGCAATGGCATTAAGGGCTCCGCATGAAACAATGATGATCGAATCTCAGAATTCACACAAGGAATCTCAAGAACGAGGCTGACCCATGGAAGACCTTATTTTGATCCCTTCGGACGAGTCTGATCCTTCCAAGACCATACAGATTGAGTCATCCCTGACGCCACCACTGTGGGATAAGTTGGTAGCCCTCCTTCGACGCTTTCACGATATTTTTGCATAGTCCCACGAGGACATGTCAGGCATTGATCATGCCTTCATTACGCATCGACTGAACATCGAACCTTCCTACCAACCAATTCAACAAAAGCGACGTGCCCTCATCTCGGAAAGATACGCAGTGATTGGAGAAAAGGTCGACAAGCTCTTTAAGGTCGACTTCATCAAAGAAGTCAACTACCCAGACTGGATAGTCAACGTCGTATTGGTTAAGAAAGCCAATGGGAAGTGGCGTGTCTGTATAGACTACACAAACCTAAATAAAGCCTACCCCAAGGATAGCTTCCCTCTTCCCAAGATTGATCAGTTGATCGACAGTAACACAGGTCATGAATTTCTTAGTTTTATGGATACATATTTAGGATATAATTAAATTGTAATGTATCAAGTAGATAAATCTAAGACTACGTTTGTCGCCGACAAAGGTCTTTATTGTTACCACGTGATGACTTTCAGTTTAAAGAATACAGGAACGACCTACTAAAGATTAGTAAACAAGATGTTCGCCTACCAAATAAGCCAAACAATGGAGGTCTATATCGATGACATGCCCGTCAAATGCATAAAAGCCATAGGCCACATGGCCAATCTAGAGGAGATGTTTCTCATTCTCCGTAATTATCGGATGAAACTAAACCCAAACAAATTCGCGTTCAGCGTAAGCTTAGGAAAATTTCTCGAGTTTTTGGTCAATCAGCAAGAGATCGAAGCATATCCAAAAAAAATTCAAGCCCTCCTCAACAGGCAGTCTCCAAAGACGATCATAGACATACAAAGGTTAACTGGAAGGATAGCAGCTCTCAACCGCTTCGTGTCACAAGCTACCGATAAATGCCTCCCTTTCTTCAAACAACTGAAGGGAAGACAAATAATCAAATGGATCGAAGAATGTGGGACAGCTTTTCAGCAGCTCAAGGAATACCTCGAATCGCCACCTTTGCTCTTCAAACCCGAGCTAGGAAAATCTCTACTGCTGTATCTGGTCGTTTCTAATGCGGCAGTCAGCTCGGCATAGATTAGATAACATGAGGGAAAGTAACTATTGGTTTACTACGTCAGCAAAGCGATAGTCTCGGTAGAGACAAGATACCTAACCTTGGAAAAGTTGCCTCTGGCTTTAGTCACATTTTTCCGATGATTGCAGCCATATTTTCAAGCCCACTTGATTGTCGTTCTAACTAATAACCCACTGCGCCAAGTCCTGCAAAAACTCGAAACCTCGGGCCGATTAACTAAGTGGGCGATCGAGCTAAGTGAGTTTAACATCAAGTATCACCCGCGAGCCGCAATCAAAGGCCAAGCAGTGGCCGACTTTATTGATGAACTAACACAATTTCCAGAGCAAGAGTTGACCAATGAATGACAAGTAGTTGATCCATATAGCTCGGAGCCAGAATCGATCAATGTCCGACCCTCAGCGAACCTATACAGGTCAGGGTTCATCTCGGAGATATCTGCAAAACAACATATCACAAGACCATCGAACTCCCCAGATAATCCTGACCCACCCAAGTGGACGCTTTATGTTGATGAATCGTCCAACTCCAAGGCAAGTGAGGTCGGGGTAGTCTTGGAGACTCCTGACCATACGTGCATGTAGTATGCCTTGAGATTTAGATTCCAAACCTCCAACAATATGGCAGAATACGAAGCTCTGATTGTTAGACTCAAATTAGCAGTAAACATAGGGGCTCGGCATCTCGAAGTCTTCAGCGACTCACAATTGGTCGTCAACCAAATAGCCAATGTTTATCAAGCCAAGAAAAAATGCTTAAATGCTTATCTCCAAAAGGCCAAAGAACTGATCGTTGGATTCCAAAAGTGCAACGTCGCCCTGATTTCATGAGCTTATAATTTAAAAGCTGATATGTTGGCAAAGCTTGCTACAACAGATGAGGATGAAATCTCTAGATCCATCCCAATTGAATTCTTGGCCAAATCGAGTATTAACAAGGCCGACTTTACGATCGTCCTTCTGATTACTTCGGAGCTAACGTGGATGGATCCGATTATCCAGTATCTCAAGAAAAATGAACTCCCCGAGGATCGAGCGGAAGCATGATGAATGAAAATCAAGGCTACCCAGTATACCATTCTCAATGGCGTGCTTTACAAGAAAGGATTCTACCTCTCGTACCTTAGGTGCATCCGACGAGAAGAAGTTGAATACGTCCTGAAAGAGGTCCACGAAGGAATCTACAGGAACCACTTCGAGGGGTGATCGTTAACTCATAAGGTCATCCGATAAGGTTATTACTGGCCGACCATTCGGCACGATACATGGAAGCTCGTCTAGAGATGTGATAAATGTTAAATGTTTATGAATATCCCTCAGAAGCCACTAGAAGAGCTCACACATATGGTCGAACCTTAGCCGTTTACTCAATAGGGGATCGACATTATCGGCCCGCTTCCCATGAGAAAAGGTCAGACTAAGTTCGTCGTTGTAGCTGTAGATTACTTCACCAAGTGGGCGGAAGCAGAGCCATTGGCAAACATAACCAAGCGAAAGATCACAAATTTGTTTAGAAGAACATTACATGTTGATTCGGGATACCTCAGACTATCATCTCCGACAACAGGAAATAGTTCGACAACAAGCGGTACCGGGAGATGTGTCTGAACCTCGGGATTCATTGCGTTTATTCATCACCATGACATCCACAAGCAACCGGGCAGTTAATAAGATCATCACACATCACCTCCGAACCAAGCTCGAGAATGTCAAAGGAGCTTGGGCCGAGGAACTTCCCAAAGTCCGATGGGTTTATCGAACTACTAAACGAACAACTACTAGAGAAATCCCGTTCTCCCTAACATATGGAGCAGAGGCAGTTATTCATGTAGAAATTGGATTACCTATTGGCCAGAACAACCTTGTTCGATGAACAAGTCAATAATGAGCTTATGTCCTTAGACCTCGACCTTCTGGAGGAGTGAAGGGAACAAGCTCGGCTGCGAACCACTGTCTGTCAACAGAAAGTTTCGCGGTTCTATAATGCTCGGGTTAAGGTCAGACCATTTCGAGTGAGAAACTTGGTTCTTCGAAAAATATTCCAAAACATTAAAGAAGCAAGAAAGGAGACCTTAGGCCCGAACTAGGAAGGGCCCTATGTGATTTCGAGCACCATCCGACCTGATACGAACCAACTAGAAGATCTAACTGGCCAACTACTCTTGCATCCATGGAATTCCGAGCATCTAAAGATCTACTTCCCTTGAATTGGTCGGTATGGCCGTTATTATGTCGCAGTCTATTTTGAAATTTAAAAAAAAAAAGTTCATTTGCATGATCAATGTTCGAATTAGTTTGCATCTACGAACAACCTACTTCTAAGTTATGCCCGACCTACGTCTGAACTATATTCGACATATATCGCTTATATGAACTTCAATGAGAAATTCTGATCGATATTTAATGGTGTAACTCGTCCTGTAGTGGAAAATAAAGATGGAAATAGATCTTCAAAAGGAGAGATTTTCATTTCTAAAATGGTGTGATTGCATCAATTGTACATTGACTATAATTCCAATTTGATACATCCAACAATGAACAGAATTCAGAAAAGAAAAAATATGCAAAGGGAGATAGCACTTGATGTGCTTAAAGTGCTTAAAGCCGGGGCACTTAGTGTGCTTGGAGTGCTTGAAGCTGGGGCACTTGGTGTACTTGGAGTGCTTGAAGCCGACACGATTGGTGCACTTGAAGTGCTTGAAATTGAGAAAGGAGCAGAATGAAGGAAATACTTCTATGCAAAATTAACTTCAAGACTCAGGAACTGCCGCAGGAGTCGCCTAAGGAGCCGCTTCACCGCCCAACTCATCGAGCTCAACTCTGGCTCATCAAAAGTAGAGAGGTCAAGTTCAGGGAAGGTCTCCTCCATCACCTTCACACACTCGGCAGAGCCTTGACAAAAGAGATTATCCCTCTCATCTTTGAATTCTTGAGATGACCGAAATTCTTTCACAGCATCCTTTCGTGTCAATGGCGGCTTTGGTCTCCATCCTCCGCCTCTCCAGTTTGGCACTTGTATCGACAAGCTCAACATAACATTCATCATGCAACATCTTGGCCTCCCGCAACCACGCAGCCATCTCAGCCCTCTCGACAGAAGATGCTTCAAGAGCCGCCTTCGCCACCCTTAGCTCAACTTCAACGGCTGAAGCCTGAGTCTCAGCCTCTTCTGCCCGATTAAGCTTGGCACGCGCCTTCAATACGTACGAAGCGAACTACGAAAGAAAAAGAAGGGGTCAGGGCGATCAATCAAAAAACAAAGCAACCTAATGCATAAAATATATAAAATAGTGCGTCAATACGTCGAAAGAATTTTCGAGCAAAATTCAAAGTCTGAAGGCTCAGCTGAAGTTCTTACCCAAGGTCGTACCTATCAGAGCCGTGTCTAAGCCTAACAAAAGAAGTCGCTCTGGTTAGAGAAGCACTCTTCAAGATCTTCTCTCCCAACTTAGGGCCTGCAAGTCCCTAATCCGAGCTATCAATCCGCTGTCAAGCAACGACAGGTGTTTGGGAATAGCTGTGGAAGAAGACATGTAAAAAAAATCAAACGACAGTAAAAGCCAACTGTCAGAGGTTAAAACAACTAAGACTAACCTGGCTCGAAAAATGCTCGGGGAACGAGAGGCTGGGTCGATCCTGGTTCGGCCATCTCCCAGCATCCAGAGGCCCAGAACCACTTATCTCTCTAATGTTTATTGGAAGATGGAGGGTCGGTTATTAAAGTCCCGCTAGTATTCTGTCATGCGGAGAAGTAATACCAGCCAGGCTGGAGGGTGTTCACTTTAACCTGGTATAGGTAGAGGAACTAGTCCACTGTTAGCTCGGGCTGGTCTAATTTGGTCCATAAGATCGCACAGCCGAACAAGTCCCTCCACCTATTTGGAGTCATCTGCCTCGGGACTAACCCGAGGCGAGCTAGCATACGCCTGGCTATCCCCTAAAGTGGGAGTCATAGGCCGCATTGAAGCTCGACCTGGAAGATAGCTACAGCCCCGTCTGGAGGTCTATCTAGAAGTTCGTCCGACGAAGGGAGTCAAAGAATAACAGACTCGGGAACATGATATCAGAGCCTGACCCAGGTCAACTCATCCATAGACATAGTCCAAGGCACTGGCCCCCTCAAGTCCTCTTCACCCTCAGGCTCTCCCGGTTCACCCTCGTTGGATAGGTCGCGCGCCTCAACAACCTGCTCAGTTGCCTAAGACGCATCCATTGTATGAGCTCCAGGCGCTGTCCCACGTTCGGGAGACAAATTCAGCGCCCTGGCAGAGGGCGCCGGTCTCTGCGAAGGAGACCATTCTAGTGCTCTCCTTGACAACGAATACCATAAAGCGGCATCCTCCATCACCACCAACGGTAAAGGTAGGTTCGACATTACTCTAAAGCGACCACTCACCCCACTTTCGCTGCCAGAAATTCCTTCCCCTGAACTCAAGGAACAAAACATAGCGACTGTTAATGGAGAAAAGGAAACAAAGAGGAGGAAAGGAGGCTCACCAAATCATAAGTTAACAGAATCTTGGCCGAATTGCGGCGAGAATAATCACTAGAAATCACACAGAGAAGCCGGTTGGAAGACGAAATGAGGAAGAAGATGAGATGCAAATGGGAAAGACCTAAGGGTTAGGGGTTCCCTTATATAGCATTGCCATGTGTCAGCTATCCAAAGCGTCCATCAATGTTGCACTGTACAATGCCTCTTCAGCTATCCTGATTTGACGCATGGCATGACCCCATGCTCTACTGGATTTTGATATCAGGTACAATGCCACGTGTCACCTCCTCATTAATCCACCACTGAAATGATGGCTTGACAGCCCACGTGACTTCGAGGGATGAGCTGACATGTTATGATTTCCAGCTGAAACACTTCGATTTCTGCGTTGGCCGTCATACTTGGCATTTATGACAGTTCGTCTCGACCCAGCCCATATATCTCGATGTAGTCCTGACCAATTTGCTTCTCAAACCTCCACATATCGCTTTGAAAGCAAGAAGGGGTCACTATTGAGGAAAAATCTACAAGTCCATAGATCAGATTATGGAATGGACCAACTCTACTAAACTAGCTCAGGCCCACCGAGCACCGAGCCCAATGAGGCCTTTACGTCCAGGGACAAAGTTACCTCTGAAGAGGATGATGCAACTTTAAGGACACAAAGAGCCTTCCTAAGAGCTCTCCCAAGTGACTATTTGTCACCAACCTAACTCATAGGTCGAACTTAGGTCAATTACAGGTCGACCTAAGATCGGCCATAAGTCGATTACGGATCGACCATAGATCGGTCATAGTTCGATCATAGATCAAGTATAGATCGAATATAGCTCGATCATAGATCAAGTATAGATCGGCCATAGTTCGATCATAGATCAAGTATAAATAAGTTACCAAATGATTCTCATAAGGCCAAAGCAGGACCACAAGATAATAATGCTTTCAACTGGCTTACAGAGATAACAAAAACTGATTCCTCGATTAGGTTTGAGCTCACTTCAAGTTCTAACCTAAGATTGACCTAAGAATTCGGATAATCCTCTAACGTCCTAAAAGATTTTTCTGGAGATCCTCAAAGGATAATATTGGATCCCGAGGATCTCGGGATTCGATCTTCTTGTGGAAATCCCGGATTACAGCCAAGATATTAGGGAGGAGTACCCCTCACCGTCTAAGGTACGTTCACTAAAAAACTCTAAATATCCGACTGGTATCTCTTTTCTAGAGATCCTACACCATTTTATAAGACCTTGATCCTAACTTAAGCATCGAAGAATCCCCTGTATTAGCCAGGGCCTCCTTTATCCTTCTTTATGCCTGTGCAGGTCCAAGGAAGGTCTACATAAAGGGTCTGCCAGAAAACTGCATCAACATGCCCAACACGAGAAGTGCTTAGAATAATTAGGAGAACGTCTGGGTGAAGCCAAATAGGAGACTTACTATTTTTGGCCAAAAACCTTGCGCACTTGTAGACATCACCATCGTTTTATAGTTTTACTATTTATAGTAAGTTGTGAATTTTAGGAGTTTTAATTATAGTTTGATTCTGATTTCCCTTTCATTGCTTGGTATCCCTATTTAAAGGGCTGTGAACTCTTTTTTTCATTCGTCAGTCAATTTATGAATTTATTAGAATTTGTTTCTATTTTCTTGCTTTCTTTACTCGTCGATTGGAGAAGTTTTTGTTTGTTTCATTCATCAGTTAATATATGAATTTATTAGAATTTTTTTCTATTTTCTTGCTTTCTTTACCCTTCAATTCGAGAAGTTTTTGTGAGGAGTCCAGAAAAACTCCGTGGATACGGAGTAGTTATCCCTAAAGAAGATGGTGATTGACCTCATGACGTTCATCACCATCCAACTTTTGTCAGGCTGATATTTGTTTTTACCTTCATCCTGGTGGGGACTCTCATCATAAATGGGTTGGATTTCATATAAAAACTATGGTAGTGTGAGGAAGGTGGATCATGGTAAAAGTTTGCTAGGCTACTCTACATGGGCTGGGCTTGATGGTAGGAGGAGTTTTGAGGCCCAATAACTGATTAGATCTTCGCCCAGCTCTTAGTCAGTGGGCCTGGGCTAAGCCAGCCCTGATCCAGATATTAGCACAAGGATATGGCTTGCACACGCATCATCCTCTCCCACCCATTGACACCCCTAGATATATGATGAGTGTCTGCCACCGTGTCTTCAATGTTGGCCGCTCATCCACTCTACACTCCGCATCCATGTATTTCAATATAGACTGGCCAAATTGTGGGCCCTACATGGATGAAACTGTCTAATGCCAACCGTTTGATTATCTCTTAAACCATTCATTTAATGGCCACCATTTGAATGGTTACCATCATCTGGTCAGTTTGATTTTTGGTATATGCTCCATACGCATCGTGCCTATGATTTGGAAGGTGGTGATTGATGCACATGTATTCCACATGTACGGTGGATAATACACACGTGTGGGATTACTCGAGATCAGGAGCATACCTGCTGCAGCTGGCTCAGGAATCCGATCCAAGACTGTTGTAACCGTTTTCAACAGCTTCTGCAGTTTACAGTTTGAATGAAGATACAAATATATTGCAAAAATTATTCAGTTGAATTGGAATACATAGGCTTACAGTACAACTATCTGCTTTGGACACGTGGAAGAATCCACTCATCCATTTGAACCGTCCATTCGCTATAGGAGTGGCCAGGCCGCTCGAGTTAGGCATTGGCCCATCACAGTAGGCCCAAGGCCAGCCTGAAAATTGGTTGGAAATGTCCTAGCCTGAAAATTGATCAAATTACAATTTCTGTACCTAATCCATCCGATGATCAGGTGGGCCACACAGTAGACATTTAAAGGAACAAAATCAACCATCTACATGCAAGATGCATGTGTTGCCTAACGGTTGGGCTGGGCTGGATGGCCAGGTCGGGCTAAAATGACTTGAACCCAAGACCCCACCCCAAGAAATGATCGAGCCATGATGCGGTCCACAGGCTATGCTAATAATAAGTTTGAGTCCGGTCCAAAGCTGGGCTGGGCTGGTGAGGCCAAGTGGCCCACCTGCTTCCGGTTGCCACCCAAATTCACTAAGTACCATTATTGGAAGGTAGTATGAACCAACGTACTCCATCTTGACCGTCCAAGCTTTGCATCCCATCAATCAGATGGTTATGATCGTCGGTTAGAGTGATTCTTCTACTATCACTTGTCGAGAGGGATCTGGAATGATTGGACGGTTAAGATTGAGGAATAGACCGGCACACGTGTCCAAAAGCAGCTATGCTTCGTAAGCATATGATACAACTAGTTGTATTAGATCAATTCCAAAAAAAAAAAAAAAAAGAATATTAAAATGAAAATACCAGCACTAAATCACCGGGCTTTAGTGGAAACTCCTCCATTGCTCTTACTTTCCTACGTATGAGGAATTGTTGCCGATTGGATTAGCCGTGGAATGACCATATTCAAGACTCAGAAAAAAAATACTCCGAGTGCAACGCAATCATTTCTCTATCTAGTGTCAAATTGGACACGTGGCACCATAGGTCAGTAATCAAGACCGTTCATCACAGCTATCCTGGTTTGGATTGGCCATAGTAGGAAAATTCATTGTTTACATAACCTTAACCAACCAAATGGTGAGACACAAACCAGCGGTTAAAAATGAATAGTTGCAACCGTCAGATTTGCTGAGATCAGTCCACAAATTGACTGGGTAAGGTTTATCCAATCTATTCGATCTGCTGAGAGTAGGCTACCTACCTTTCGACCCACCTGATGAACGGCATGGATCATGGATAATCATGCCAACTGTAAAATCTGATTGCGCCACATCAGATTAGGAGATTGGAGCCGCCGATGAAATGTAGACTTAGCCAAAAGTTACCGATCTTTAAAAATATATTCCAAAATCACTCCCTTCTTTGGCGGAGCATATGTCAGTGGTAGGTAGGGCTGGCAACGGACGGGGTTTGAGCTAGGCCCTTCTGCTATAAAAGCCCAAGACCCGGGCTCACATGGATTGAGCCTGAAATTGGTTGGACCCGGGCCCAAACGGACCAACCTAGCCCGACCCAAGAAATGATCAAACCACTGTTTCTCATGTGAACCCGTGAATCCATCCGTTAAGCAAGTGGGCCACGCACGTTCAAAAATATAGATGTTTTTGAAAATGAGTTTGGGCTAAACTCACTTTAGCCCAACCCCACCGACCGGACTACTCAATTCAGCATGCTCACTCTTCTACTCGTTCATACCCAACTTGATCTTAACTACTCTTGCTCGGTGGTAGACTCTCGGGAGTTTCAACACCTGGTCAAGGGTTCGTGGTGAAATCCCACTAGGGTGAGTGTGTGGGGTGTGTGAGAAAAAAAAAAAAAAAAAAACAAAAACCTAGAGGGTAAGTTGATCGAACCAAATAGACTTCATGCAATCCGAACTCAAACTGAGTCGAGTTTGGATCACCCATTAACTCGACTCGACTCAACCCAAAATTTGAATCAATGTTGGCTCGATTCCATGGGAAATCCAAACCTAACTCGTACATATTTAAAATAATAATAATAAATAATAATTAAAAAAAATAAAAATAATAAAAACAGATTCAAGGTTTTAATATGAGATGTCGTATAGCTGATGGAGAGGCTACAATTCCTACATGTGCACTTAGGTTCTGAGCTGTCATTTCAGCCCACGGATACCCACCGCACCTGACTCGGCTTGGTGTTGACTTGAATACATGTGACCAAGTCAAACTCAGTCCAAGTTAGTCCAAGCTAGACTCGGACTCGAATTGGGTTAGGCATGCTAGGCTCTGAACCGAGTTAGGTCAAGTTTCGGTTAGGTCTATTTCAAAAGCAGGTCATGTCGGGTCAGCCTTAACTTTGGTCTTGACTCCACTCCATGCCCACCCCTACGTGGACCTCAGCAAATGTATATTTTCAGGCCTTAAAATAGGTTGAGGTTGAGCCCACAATCCTAGAAATGAGATCCAAGCTAGCCGAAGGCGGACAAGGGCTAGAAGCCCATTGACAAACCCACATATGAGCCAGAATATGGTAAAGCCATCTCTCCACGGTATAGGTCGCAGGGTGACTTACAATCAGGTCCTTTCATCAAGTTGGCCCTGCTGTGGACAGTACGTAGATGGTTTCTAGAATACACTGCTCAGATGATCCTACCCATCTGGTCTGTGACGGTCAAAGTGGCCCCGGAAAAAAAAATGTCAACAGACGGCTCTAAAATAGATAGCCATGATTGATCCGTCATCCTGACATGTGAACCATATACAAGTGTTCAGGTTCTACAACATCTATCACCTAACTCAGGGAGGGGTGGAAGTGGGCTGGGCTAGCCCAAGGCAACCGGCTCGGCTGGACCTGGCCTTGGGTATTTTAGCTCATTAGTCGACCTTACACAATGAGCTAGATGGACCCATTTACACTCCAGCCCGGCCCATTAAGCTCTTTCCTTCAGATCTTGTTTTGAATTATCAATCAGCTAATAATCATGGACTAGGAAGTACTTGATGACTAGCTTTCCATCCTTCTCCTTCCATTCAAAGAAACTGATTCCGTTTGTGAAGGGTATCTTCCTTTGTTTCCATTCTGCAGGAAAGAGTGATTCCAGTGAGAGATACTTCCCGGAAGCTGTGACCAAGTATGTAAGACGATCAGGACCATTGATTTGGTGGGCCACCAGACGGATGGTCTATATGCCGAAAATCATAGTGATTGAACTACATGCTTACCAGTTACCATCTTTGAATGTGGACCTGGCTCATCTTTCCAGCCAGTTCTTTTCACTTTTCAGGCTACTCATCCAAAGGCTGCAATGTGCCCATCTACATATTGACCATGAAATCAACGGCCTGATCACCACATACAAGTCTTCGTGATGTTTAGATTCTAGATAGTGTGTGAACACATAATAACCGTCTGTTGGATCATTGAAAAATCCTCACCGTTAACGATATTTAGATAGGTGGAAAGAAGAAGTTGGTTGTACCTAAATGCCAGACTGCGTTGGCTGTATAATTTTCACCTTCGGTAATGCTTTCAGTGTGGAATTTCGCGTTGGGCCCCATCGCATCCATCAACTTGTGTAGAAATGGAATAACTTCCTTCATTTGGTACACACCCATGCGCAAGTTAGCATGCTTGTAAAAAATGAGGTTGTAGGTAAGCTAAGCTACAAAGGTAGCAGATGGAAATACTGGCCATCTGTTATAGACCTGGGGTTCGTACAGGCACGGATTTTGAAATGGTCGCGGGTCAGGTAGTCCAGGTCTAATCAAAATATTGATTTTGCATGGCCCTGATCCGGCCCAATGCCATCCCTGTCCGTTGATTTATTTATTGACTGGACATTGGGTCTTTGATTCTGATAAGTGGAGCCCATTGTACGGTGATCCAGACAAGTGGTTTGTTGCGTTACACTGTTGATGGATGATACCCCAATTGTGGCCTTCATATAGATAGATGGTGGAGAATAAAATACAGGTATGGTCCACATTCCACTGGTAAGAAGTTGAAAGTTTTTGTGGCTCAGATCTTTCGAGTTGTGAGATTTTTGGAGTGTGTACAACATTCTGGAATTAGAGAGGCCACAAAATGATAGGTTGGAATGTCAACCCTATAAGTTATGGTCCATAGGGTACCTGAGACCTCGTTTGTGTACACAGATGCAGGCGCATTCTTAGGTAAGCACCGGTGCACTCTTTTGTGCACGTGTCATGGACATAAAATTCGAACGGTTCATGTGACGTGGCATCCTATGTAACCTTTTGTAACAATTACCAGCCTGATCCAAAACTCCATTAGGCCATAGTAAAGAGATGAACTGAATGAAGGTAATTATTTTCTTTTCTCCATGACCCACTAAAATTTTGGATGACTTAAAATTGGACCAAGAGACTTTTGAAGTGCCGCACCATATGGCTCACATCATGGTATTCAAAAGTGCTGGTGAGTTCTCATTCACCCAAGCACCCTCTTGGGCAAGATTTTTAGAGGTGTACCCATGCTACACCCCGAATTAGAGATGCCACTAAATGATGAGCCGGGATTCTTTATTATCTGGTTAATAGAAATTTCTTGCTACCCTAATGGTTTGGCATCCGAAGCTTTTTTAATTTTTATTTTTATTTTTTTAATGAGTGGTGACATTGACCAATGAGAATTAGGGTATCAAGAAATCTCTGTTGACCGGATAATAAAGGATCCGAACTCCTAAATGATAAGCAGGAATGTTAATCCGTACAAAATTACGGTCTATAGGGTGCTTACGGGAAGCGGATTGCATAGCGAGTAACTTAGTATACTTAGTGTACTGAGTAAACTTTGTGAAGTCTACAATGATTTATGTACGGAGTAAACTCAGTGGGGTCGGCAATGATTTATGTATTCTATCCATTCCATCCATCCATTGTTTTAGATAATTTTAGAGTTAGATCTGAAAATTGAGGCATATAAAATGTTCAGATGGACCACACCACAGGAAACAGTTGAATTAAATTTATACCAATGAAAATTTCTTAGGGGCCACAAAAGTTTTTGATCAAGCTTATATTTGTTTTTTCCCTTCATCCATGTCTTTATGATCTTATGAACAGGTTGGATTACAAATAAACATCATTGTGGGGCCTAGAAAGGTTTCAACGGTGGAAATCATTATCCCCGCTGTTCCAATGGTATGATCCCCTTGATCTTTGGATACACTTCAATTTTGGGCTCAACCGCTTAAATTAAATGTAAAAACAGATTGACGGTGTGTATAGACTACATACATTCAAGGTGAGCCCAACTAAGTTTACTCAATAATATAAGAGTATACGGAGTAGCTCACTACGGAATCCAATTTCGCGCTTGAGACCTACACACACAAGGTCGGGCTCACGGGAACTTCCTGTGAGGTTGAGTTGTGTGGCCCTACTATGATGCAAGTTGATCATATCTACCCATCAATCAGATGCACCATTCCATGGTGGGCCTAGGGATTAAAAATCAAGTCAATCCCAAACTTGTGTAGGTCACACCACATACAAAAGTTGAGAGGGGTTACCCTCCATTAAAACATTCATAATCATTTGTTGGGCCCACCAAGATGTGTTTCACAAATTAAGTCCATCCATTATGTGTGTCACACTTCGATTAAGGGTCAGACCAAGTTTAAGACGCATCCAAATTTCAAATGAGCCCCACAAAGTGCTTTTATATGTTTTAGGCATGTCTTCATATGATTTTAGATGATATGGCCCACCTGAGTTCCGTATATGGCTGATTTTTGGGATATCCCATCGTTTAAAGGGGACTCATCAAATGCACGGTGTTGATGTTCGACACGCATCACAGTGGGGCCCACACAGTTCGACCTCATGGGAAGTTCTTATGAGCTTGACTGCGTAGAACCTTTTGCCAAAGTATCTCTCTATGTATGTGTGTGTGATGCGGAACCCATGAAATTTAGAGCCCGTTTGATTTCAAGGGAATTGGGAAATACCTTTGTAGAAGTTTCTTATTATCTTCTCCCGTGTTTGAATTTTCAAATGCATTTCTATCTTGAAAATTGGTTTGAAAAAGTTGATTTGCATTTGTGGACCCCACTGTGATGTGTATGACATATCCACACCGTCCATTTATTTTATCAAAAGATTTTAGGGCCTAAGTCCAAAATTGATAAGGGGTAAATACAAATATTAGCTTCAGCCAAAACTTTTAAGCGCCATAAAATTTTTTATACGGCAAACATTAAATTTTCACTGTTTCTTATGGTGTGGTCCATTGGAGCTTTGGATCTACCTCATTTTTGAGTTTGTGGCCTAAATGAGGCTGACATATAGGATGAACGGTGCTGATACATTATGTACATCACAGTGGGCCCAATATTTATTGCACAGTCATCCTCGATTTTAACGCCAAAAGGCTACACCGTCGACATTAGCACGAAGGGCAATTTCCTGGTAAGTAATTATTACTTATTTACCCGAAAATTTTCATTTACTTCACAAATCAAACAGGCCCTATGGTGCACAACTTTCAGCGTAATTTAAAACTTTAATAAGCCATGGCAAAGAGAGTCAAATAAGGGAGGCAATTATTTCTTTGTCATGTCCCATTAGAGTTGTAGATCAAGTTAAAATTTGAACTAAGGGTTTCATGGGGTGTTTGTGTATATAATTTAAAAAAAATATTTTTAAATAATAGTGTGACTAGAGGAATCAGACCAAATCATTGTAAAAAATAATGGCCGAGGAAGAGAGAGTACCTCTTTTTTGTCGAATGGTAAATAGAAAACAAGTTCTTCAAAGCGACATTCGTCAGAAATAAGGGCTTCCAACGCCTTTGTATCTTTGTTATTGATAGCACCGTAGAAGTGATTGACGAACTCGTGTAGGGAAGGAGAGGAGTGTGATGAAGGAATGCCATTTGACTCATGTTGGGACCGAACTCTCCATTGTTCTTCTCTCTTTGATCCAATCCTCAGAACATCCAATCGCTTTGCTGATTGCTGTGGTTCGGGTCTTCGCTTTTGAACGTGATGGATCGAGTTCGTTGAAAGTTGGATGATTGATCGGGATGTGGCCCATTTGTAACGGTTCTTGATTGTGGTTGGACATGCTATGGATGTAAATTGGATGGGAGCAGCCATGGATGAAATGGAATAACATTAATTAGAACACAACCAAGTTATATCATGTGCGGTGGAAACAGAGAAGTTTGCTTGCTACAGTATCCAGGTATCTCCCTCGACTTGAAGGCACGGCAAAGCATGGAATATGGAGGTTTGCTCATTCCACACGCGTGGGAGTATCATAATGTGACACGTGTGAGACCTGAGGTTTCCATCACGTGAGCTACAATTTTTAAATCTTCAGGACATTCCACCCCCTAAAGTGGACCACAACATATCAAATCAAGCACATTTGAAGAGTGAAATTTCTAATTTCATAGGCAGAAGATATAAACATGATTTCCAACCTCATAAAAAGCTCAGATCTCACACGCTTGTTTTATATTTGCATGGGATGTATACGGCACGCACATGGAATTATCAGACCTCTAGGAATAAGACAGAGCCATCAATTGGGACTGTCTAAATAGTGGGCCTTGCCATGGCCTTATCATAGATGGAATTTCACAGCCTTGACAGCATCCTAGCCACTAGCTTGTCTTCCAGTTTCTGCTCCGGACATCGGCTACAGATCGACTTTCGTTTTCCACCATCGCCTTGAAGACCCTGATCAGGTGGGATTTGATCATCTAATCACGTGTGTTATGAACTGCGTTTCTTACTAGATGGACGGTCCGAAACGATACACACGGACCATATCTAACTTGAAGGTAGGGCTGAAAGTCGGACAAGTTGGGTCGGGTTGGTGCTCAACCCTAGCCCAACCCAAGGTTCCAATACCTCGACCTAACCCAATCTCGGGTTAGGAATTCTCAACCCAATCCCAGCCCAAGGGGGCTCGGTGGGTTGGTTAGGTAGATATATGTTAATATTTTCATTACTACATTAGTTTATTATATTTTCAATATTCATCTTGTTTTTTGTACTTATAATTTTATTAATTATATATGTAATTATTTATCATAAAGAATTTCATTTTTTTCTAAACAAACAAACTAAAATATAGAAAAAATACTCCTTTAAAAGTTGTATGGTGTATCAAGCAATTTATTTAGGAGAGAGAAATCTGGCATATCTTGTTAGCTTGAATAATCGAAAATGAGTGGACCAATGAAACCCGACGGCATTAGAATTTCATGTGCCTACAACATAGAAGATCTGCACTCAATTATAATTAATTTAAAACCAATTTATTTTTGGTCAGGTTTGGGGTTGCCGAGACCTCAACCTAAGCCCACCCAAGTTTTATTAGGTTAGTGTGTGTATGGCCCAAGCTCAAGACCAAACCCGATACATCCAGCCCAAGCCCAACCCAGTGCCGGGTCAGTTGGGTCCCAACTTTCAGCCCTACTTGAAGGGACTGCTCTACCATATTTGTGGTGACTCTTTGGTTGTACACATGGCATGGTACGACCAATCTAGAGCACTCAAATAAATGACCGGATTTTGATGGGGCATAACTCCAAAAGTTATGTTTAGAAGCCTTAGTAACCCTCTGATTCTGTGCTCTTCTTGATGGGATTTTTCTCCTCAGATTAGAGGAAAGATGGAGCAACGGGTGAAAAATCGGAGTAATTCACCGCGTTGCTCGACCGGTCGTGGGAGAGACACGACTGGTCGTGGGAGGCACTCGACCAGTCGTAGGTTCGAGCCCTGGCACGACTCGAAGTCCAGCGAGTTGTGCTGTTTTTTTTCGGGGTCTAGGACTAGTCGTGGGAGAGCTACGAGGTGGTCTACGACCAGTCATAGGTTACGCAGTTTGTTCCATGATTTTGCGCGAAACTGCGGATTTGAGTCCTTTCGCAACAGGGATGCGGAAAGGAGTTTCTTAAAACTATAAAAAGGTTTTTTCTAGGGTATGACAAAAACACAAGAGGGTTATTAAGGGTAAGAGAGAGAGAGAGAAAGAGAGAGAGGAAGCTTGTGGAAGGGAGCCGTCATCTTAGCGCTTCTACGTCCTCGTGATCGGTGAGATCTCTCTGTTTTCTTTTATTCTCTTATTGTTTATCCGCTCCTGCGTGAGTGACGATGACTGTAACGTTCTACTTCATAGTGGATTGTTGATCTGGACGAGGTCCCATGGTTTTTACCTCTTTGAGGATTTTTCACCTAAAAATCTCTTGTGTGGTGTGTGATTGTTGCTTTGATTTATTTCATTGCTATTATTATCTCATAATTCTAGTTTGTTCGAGAGGGTAGATCCTAAGGTTTTGTGCAAGGCCCCCAACAAAGTGATATCAGAGCGCTAAGTTCATTGAACGGGTAGGATCGGTTTGAAATTATGGAAGGTGGCTCATCAAGGATGATCAGCCTCAATGGTTCTAACTGGACCATATGGAAGGCTAAGATGAAGGACTTGCTTTATTGTAAGGATCTATATTCTCCAATTTTATGCATATCAGTAAAATTCAAGGATATGTCTAATGATGATTGGAAGAAGTTGGACCGAAAGGCAGTGGGGTTTATTAGACAATGGCTGGATGATTCTGTGTTCCACCATGTATCTACAGAAACCTCAGCCGCTAGCCTATGGTTGAAACTACAAGGGCTGTATGAGAGAAAGACAGCCGGTAATAAAAAATTTCTGATAAGGCGACTTGTAAATCTCAAGTTCAAGGATGGTGGTTATATGGCCGAGCACATGAATGAGGTCAGCAATATAGTGAACCAACTCTCCTCTATGAAGATGGTCCTGGATGATGAATTGCAGGCTTTACTATTACTTAGTTCGTTGCTTGACAGTTGGGAGACATTGGTGGTGTCTCTAAGTAACTCCGCGTCAGACGGAAAGATATCCATGGAACAGGTTACTAGCTGTCTCTTTAATGAAGAGACAAGGAGGAAGTCTCAGGGGTCTACTCAACAAGAGGCACTTGTGACATAGGAACGGAGGAGAGGAAAGAACAGGAAGGGTGGGAAGGCCCGAGATAAATCAAGAGGCAAGTCGAGTAACAGAAAAGATGTTGAATGCTGGAATTGTGGCAAGAAGGGCCACTATAAGCATGAATGTCGTAAGGCTAAAAACGATAAGAAAGGAAAAGAAAAGGAGAAGGAGGATGAATCTGATTCTACTGCGGTCGCTTCAGATGGCGACGTTGTTATTATTCTTTCCACGGATCACAATGTATGTATCACGGCTACGAGTTAGGACACCGATTGGGTGATTGACTTAGGGGCTTCTTTTCATGCGACTTCACGTAGGGATTTCTTCACAAGCTACAAGTCAGGTGACTATGGGACCGTGAAGATGGGAAATTCTGGCATATCAAAGATCGTAGGGGTCGGTGATATTTGTGTGAAGACCGATGTGGGCTACACATTAGTTCTCAGGGATGTGAGGCATATTCCAGACCTTCGCCTCAACTTGATGTCGACGGGAAGGTTGGATGATAATGGGTATGAAAGCCGGTTTGCTGGTGGGCACTGGAAGCTCATCAAGAGTTCATTGATCGCAGCCAAAGGAAATAAGTGTTGCACCCTGTATAAGGCAAGTGTCAGTATATGCAAGGGTGGGTTGAACGCAGCGAAAGATTCAGCTATTGACATGTGGCACAGGCGTTTAGGCCACATGAGTGAAAAAGGGCTTCAGCTACTAGCGAAGAAGCGGCTCCTTCCAGACGTGACAGGTATACCTCTCAAAACCTGTCTTTATTGTTTATCAGGAAAACAGTATAGAGTTTCATTTGTTAAAATTGTTTCTCATGTTAATAAAGTGCATGCATTAGATTTGGTTTATTCTGATGTGTGTGGTCCTATGAGGACAAAAACCTTGGGTGGGGCATTGTATTTTGTTACTTTTATAGATGATGCATTTAGGAGGGTTTGGGCTTATGCTTTGAAATCCAAGGACGAGGTCTTTGGTGTGTTTAAGTTATTTCATGCTATGGTCGAGAGAGAGACAGGTAAATCATTGAAGTGCATTCGCACTGATAATGGTATACGGCATGAACAGACGATTCCCAAGATCCCCCAGCATAATGGTGTAGCTGAGCGAATGAATCACACCATTGTTGAGAGAATCAGATGTATGATATCTCATGCGAAGTTGTCCAAGATGTTCTGGGGAGAAGCAATGCACACGGTGGTGTATCTGATAAATAGGTCTCCATCAGCCCCATTGAATGGAGAAGTACCTGAGAAGGTGTGGACTAGACAGGATCCATCGTACAGTCATCTCAGGATGTTTGGATGCAGGGCATCCGTTCACGTACCAAGGGACAAGAAGTCCAAGCTCCTTATGAAGATTAGTAAGTGTGTGTTCCTAGGGTACGGTGATGAAAAGTTCGGTTACAGATTGTGGGATCCGACCGAGAAGAAGCTCGTCAGGAGCAGAGATGTGGTTTTCTTTGAAGATCAGTGCATTGAAGACATTGGTAAGCCAGAGAAGAACCAACCTAGTTCAGGTGAGCTAGAGGACATGGATTCAGTTATTCCTCCCATGGTGCCTGATGACGGAGGAGTACAGCGAGGTGCAGAGGACGAGGGGGTTCCTACAGAAGATGGACCGGGGGAGCAGCCCCCACTTGATCCACCTGTTGAGCCACAGGAGAGGAGGTCATCTAGGGACAGACAGTCGTCTAAGAGGTACTCACCGTAGGAGTACATTATGCTGACTGATGGGGGAGAGCCATAAGATTATTCTGAGGCCCTAGCCGATAAGCATAAGGAGGAGTGGTTGAAAACTATGCAAGAGGAGATGAAATTCTTGTATAAGAACCACACCTATAACATGGTAAAACTGCCTAAGGGCAAGAAAGCTCTGAGCAACAAGTGGGTATTCAAAAAGAAGGTTGAGCAGAAGAATTCACAGACAAGGTTCAAGGCCAGACTTGTGGTAAAATGGTTTGGTCAGAGGAAAGGCATAGACTTTGAGGAGATATTCTCACCAGTGGTGAAGATGACATCCATACGGGTGTTGCTTGGGTTAGCAGCTAGCATGGATTCGGAGATATAGCAATTGGACATTAAAACTGCTTTTCTCCATGGTAACCTAGAAGAAGAAATCTACATGCACCAACCAAAGGGGTTCGAAGTCAATGGCAAGAAACATATTGTGTGTAGGCTGAGGAAGAGCTTGTATGGGCTGAAACAAGCTCCACGGCAATGGTACAAGAAGTTCGATTCGTTCATGTTACAGCATGGGTATAACAGAATGAAGTCGGACCACTGTGTGTTCACGTGCAAGTTCTCAGATGGTGATTTCATAGTTCTGCTCTTATACATTGATAATATGCTCATCATGGGAAAGGACATCAAGAAGATCGACAGGCTGAAACAGGAGTTGGGCAAGTCTTTTGCGATGAAAGACTTGGGCCCGGAAAAATAGATCCTAAGAATGGAGATAACCCGTTGTCACGCCCCAAACTCGGAAACCGGGCTCACAAATTTTTCGATCGCCGAATCCGGCACTGATAGCCTCCGTAGAACCCCATTCTCGGCTCCTAGCTCCCATTCGCCAGGTTCTGATCCTGAGATGCTACGAGGAGGATTTTCAACGTCAGTTTGATTCGTAATAAGCATAACCAAAGGCATAACCCACAAACAACAACCAACAACTCCATTACATTTCCACTATGATCAAAAACTTTACAAGTACAATGAGCATAAAGGGAAATACAATGGTAAAGAATAAAAACTCCAAAACGCTCTACAACGTGCTCCCGCCTTAGCGCTGCTGTGATCCAACGTCACTTGCACGCAACGGTCGTGCATAAGCTTACAGAAAGCTTAGAGGGTGGTGAAAGTGTGTGCGTAAGGTAGTAATATGAACATGCAATGTCAGAGTAATGCGTAATATGTAGATGAAACCATAATATTATGAGCCGTACCAAGGCTTATGCGATGCAAGACATGAATGGTATCGGCCATCCCAAGGCCATGCGATGTGCAATGCAACTCAAGCATACAGATCCTCATCTATGTCCATACATCAATACAGCTCAAAATATGGAATATCACCGGGGTCTAGTACACTTTAAACCAGATTGTCGCCATATTGACGCAATAAGGTAAGTGAAAGAGACCTCACTATCCGTCTGCCAATATCGGGCGCGACTCGTCGATAGCGGACCCATTCTTTGAGCTGGTCAAACTCAGCCTAGCATTGCCCCCTACTCTCAGACGGGTAAGGCCGCACCCCCTTCCAACCGACCACGACACAGTGGAGAGTATAACCGTCTGGTAATCGGCACCCAACGCTCATCTACCCACTCGGTCTAGACGTTGGAGAAACCTCTTGGTACCATAAGGGTTTAGGGACTTTCACCCAGGGATATCTATAGTACCCCATGTAGAATAAAATTTTTGATATTCAATCCTGCCAACCACGATCTGTCTGTGGAGGCTACGGCCCTGATGTCGCTAGGGCGTACAATAACCATGTCACACAAATGCGGAATGCATGAATCACGCTATCCAGTCATGCAACCAATCCTGCACATACCGTGCGCTCATGTAGGGCAACACCGCCTAACCGGGAGCCCATAAACATTCTGCCGAAGGCATATGCTATGATCAGTCATTCCACATATCAGTCATACATATGATGCGTATGATCATGAATCATGGATCTACACTAAACATGTATATAAAGATGGGCTTTGTGTATAACAAAGATGGGCCTAGACGGCCTACCCACTACAAGTACGGGCTGACCAATGGGCCTTAGGGAGAGTGACAATGTGGACATTTAACCGACATCATCCTGACAATGTGGACATCTAACCATCATTGCTCCCAAGGCTTGATTCGCCTTAAATATCATTAAATAAATCATGGCGGAATTACACATTGCAATGTTCCTTGGTACATCCCATTGGGCCTCAAATACATCAAATGGGTCGTATCTCATGGGCCTTATATTCATCAAGTGAGCCACCTCAATGAGCCTTACCAATGGGCCTTATGTACTTTGCAATGGGCCATCACCCATGGATCTTAGAATGCATTAAGATGAGCCCAATCACATAAGCTTTATGTGCATCAATGGGCCTAATCACATACGCCTTATATATACCAAAGTGGGCCTCAACGTCGACCTCATATATCACATCGGGCCTAATTAAATGGGCCGAAACAATGGGCCGAATCAACTAGGCCAAGTCGAATGGGCCGAGTCAAATGGGCCAAGTTAATGGGCCGAGTACAACACAATTCACCTACTTTTAGAGATCAATATAGAGAATCATAAAAAAAATAAATCATATCAAAAGATCAACTAGGCCATACCACATCTAATAGTGGTGATAATGATTTCCATAGTTTAAAATTTTAGAGGGCCCACCATATCATCTAATTTCCATCCATACTGTTCATAAGGTCACAAAGACCTGGATACAAAGGGAAACAAATATTATATTGATTCAGAACTTCTTTGCCCAAAGGGATTTCAATGGTGGCTTTCATTTCACCATTTTCTGTAGTATGGTCCACTTGATATTGGATTTGCTTTATAATAATAATAATATTATTATTATTATTATTATTATTATTATTTATTTTATTTTATTTTTTTTATTTTTTTTTTATCTCAGCCCCTGAGATAAAATCGCCAAATAGATGTACAGTTTGGATATAAAATGCATGCATCCTAGGGGCCCACCGTCCTAGCCTACAGACGGTGTGGATAAGACCCATACATCACGTGTGGTCCACACGTGTGAACCCCACTTGAGACTGTTGGCCGTCCAGCGAGGGTGGGTCCCACTAGGTAGATGGACAGTGTGGGTGCGAACATGCATCACGGTGAGCTCCGCACGTGGCTCGAATATGAGCTCGCTAGATGAATGGATGGACAGTATGGGTAAGACCCATACATCACAGGGTCCCACGTGGGCCAGCATGATGTTTAACTGCCATCCAGACCGTAGATAAGGTCACGCAAACCCAGATGAAGGGGGAAAATAAATTTCAGCTTGATCCAATACTTCTGTGGGCCCCAAAAACTTTTCAACAGTAGAATCCAATTCACACTGTTTCACGTGGTGTGGGCCACCTGAGTTTTGGATCAGTTTCATTTTTGGAGGGGGCCCACCTGATGATGGGACCCGCCTCACGAACTGATTGGATGGCAAACAAGCATTACGGTGGGGCCCACGGCTGGAGCCGTGGATCCCTGCTGGATGCCGCTGCCCGCCTACACGGCTGCACGCAGCAGCGTGCAGCGCTGCAATGTCAGGGAGACAGGGGGGTAAGCCTCCTTCAAAAAAATGGGAAAACCTGTTTTTGGATGGTTTTTCACATTTGGGGCCCGCTAAAATGAAATCTACTCCGGCCATTACGATCAGTGGCTCGAGGCCGTCCAAATGAGTCCAGAGTTCAAATTTTAAAATGCTTAGGACATGAAATAAAATGAGAAATTAGTGTTTGAATGGTGAGGACGCAATATTTGGCGTTATGGCCCACCAGGTGACTGTATCAGCTCCAAACTTCTACCCAACGGCTAAAATACCGTGGGTAAGAGGATGGACGGTTTGGATCGAACATATACATCAAGGTGGGGCCTACACTAGGGAACCACCCAAAAACTCTTCCTTTTCTTTCCTTTTTCTTCTTTCTCCTTTGAAACGTCCAGCGTCCCAGATGCTGGACGGTCTTGGTCCATTAAAATAAATGCAATGTGGTCGGCCCTGACGGAGTGGGCCACCACGGATGAATGATATGGGTACAATGTATATGGTGGGCCCCACTTGAATACATCTTGAAAAAAAATAATGTCAAGGTGGGATCCATTCAAGTGGGCCACACAATCATATAGCATAAAAATAAACTAAAATAAAATAAAATAGAACAAGAGAAATAAAAGAGAGAGAGAGAGACAGATAGAGAGTGGGACACGGCTTATGATGGAGGGACCCCGACATTATGGGCCCTCCCTTACATGAAATCATACATCAAGTAGATCATTTTGCACATGTGACCATCAAAACTGAAGATCAACGGTGGGGATCCTTTCCCCACCAATATGGATGGTCTAGATGACCTTTCTAAAAAAAATAAACATCATGATGGGGTCCATGGAGAATGGCCCCATCATGGAATGATCATGATGATCCAAGTAGGCCATCAGCCTTATCTTAGGGTCCCAAGTGAGATCCACACCATTGATTGGTGGGCCTCACTTGGTCCACCATAAAAATAAAAAAAACTACCCTATAGAGGCACCCACCGTCCGATCTTCTCACTCTTAGGGGTTCCTTGGCACCTTAGCTTCAACTTCAATGGTTAAGATGAAGAATGGAGGGTTGAGATGGGAGATTTTGGGGTAGGAAGGTGGGCCACTTGGAGCTTAGGAGTTCTTGCAAAATTCCATACGTGGATCTCTTTGGCTTTGGGATTTTTGAAATGAGAAAGAGAGAAAGAGAGAGAGAGTTGTAAAGGGAGAGAGAGAGAGTGATGGATGGATGTGGTGAGTGATGGTTGTGTAAGAAAAACTTGACTTTTGAGGCTTTTGTGTAAGAGAAGTATGGGAGGTGCAAGAAAAGCTTGACTTTTGCGGCTTTTTGTGTAAGAGAGGTATAGTTTTGGGAGACTTTTGTGGTTGCTTGGGAAAATGGAATAAAGTGATATGTACTTGACATGTGATGGCTTGATGGATTGATTGATTGATGGGATTGATGTGATTGATGTGACACATCGTTAAGATTTCCTTGGGCTTCGCAACGCGCGGCATTTTCTCACACCGAACGTTGGCCCATATCTCTTGACCAGGGTATCGCCTCGGCGCGCGAGTCGCGGTATCGGAACCGCAATGACGGCGCGATCGCTATGGTATTGGTCTCGGGTTGAGTCGACTCGAGTTGTCGGCATATGAATCAGGGTCGCGCGTTGATATCGGTTAAGGGTCGAAGGTTGCCAAAATTCGACCGGTAAGACCGCGGAAGTCTATGAAATGGTACGGACCAAGATACGGGTCTTACACCCGTGACACAAGTAGCAGGAAGCTTTGGTTGTCATAAGAGCGGTATATTGAGAAAGTCCTAGAGCGGTTCAATATGAATGCAGGGAAGCCTATCAGTACTTCACTGGATGGTCACTTCAGATTGAGCAACAGGCAGTGTCCCAAGACGAAGGCAGAGGTGGAAGAGATGTAAAAGATATCCTACGCATTCGTTGTAGGAAGTTTGATGTATGCTATGGTGTGTACACGCACAAACATAGCATATGCGGTTGGTGTTGTCAGCCGGTATCTTGTCAATCCTGGCAAAGAACATTGGGCAGCGGTGAAGTGGATACTGCGGTATCTAAGAGGCTCATCCAGGTTGAGCCTATGCTATGGTGACGGTAAACCTATGATAGAGGGCTACATAGATGCAAATATGGCAGGCGACATAGACTCCAAGAAGTCTACATAGGGGTTCTTGTTTACGTTTGCAGGGGGAGCGATTTCTTGGCAGAGCAAGATACAGAGGGTCGTAGCATTGTCAAAGATAAAGGCTGAGTACATTGCAGTCACAGAGGCATGTAAAGAGATGTTTTGGATGAAGAGGTTCCTACAGGAACTTAGCCTGAAGCAGGAGGAGCACGTGGTCTATTGCGATAGTCAAAGTGCTATACACTCGAGCAAGAATCCAAGTCAGCATTCCAAGTCGAAGCACATAGAAATTCGGTATCACTGGATCAGGGATACTTTGGAACAGAAGGTGTTACAGCTTGAGAAAGTTCACACGGATGATAATGGGTCAGACATGATGACCAAGTCTTTGCTCAAGGGCAAGTTTGAGGTTTGCAGAAACCAGGCTGGCTTGAAGAAGGCGAATTCCTCTTGAGTCAGAAAGGGAGAGATTTGATGGAATTTTCCTCCTCAGATCAGAGGAGAGATGGAGCAACGGGTGAAAATTTGGAGTAATTCACCGCGTTGCTCGATCGGTCGTGAGAGAGCCACGACTGGTCGTGGGAGGCACTCAATCAGTCGTAGGTTCGAGCCCTGGCACGACTCGAAGTCCAGCGAGTTGTGCTATTTTTTTCGGAGTCTAGGACTAGTCGTGGGAGAGCTATAACCAGTCGTAGGAGAGCTACGACTAGTCGTAGGTTACGCAGTTTGTTCCGTGATTTTATGCGAAACTGCGGATTTGAGTCCTTTCGCAACAGGGATGCGGAAAGGAGTTTTTTAAAACTATAAAAAGGGTTCTCTAGGGTTTTTTCTAGGGTATGAGAAAAACACAAGAGGGTTATCAAGGGCAAGAGAGAGAGAGAGAGGAAGCTTGTGGAAGGGAGCCGTCATCTCAGCACTTTTACGTTCTCGTGATCGGTGAGATCTCTCTGTTTTCTTTTATTCTCTTATTGTTTATCCGCTCCTGCGTGAGTGAGGAAGACTGTAACGTTCTACTTCATAGTGGACTGTTGTAACACCCCGAATTTTTTTCCAACTTGGAATTAGACATCCTTAGGTAATGGGTCAACCATTTCACTCTCAATGATCAATCCCAAGGTCTAAAAATCAATTTTTCCCTGTTTCCTTCAAAACTCACCCTTCACCACCTCATTCTTCGAATTTCTCTAAGTGCTTCCATATTAGACACAAATCCTCAAGTGTAAATAGTAAAGACCACTAATCCTAAGGTCTTCATGATGAAGAACCTAGAAACACTAATAGGATCGCAGTTTCGCTAATAGGCGAAGTCTACACAACTCGTTCGTTTCGATCGAGTCCATAATGCATCTCAGGTCGTGTGAGAGGTCATGTGAGGCGACCTAAGTAGCCAGAAGGTTGTTAGGAGGCGAGTTTGTGATGATCCTAGGAGAATTCTAAACTCAAAAATACATGCCCTTGGATCGTGGGACAACCACAACCCTTACACTCAATCGCTAGGGCATAAAAATCCCGTTTCACTCAATTCCTTCAAAATCTTTCCTCTCACCACCCCATTCTTCAATTCTTTCTCAGTATTTTCATGTTAGGCATTAATCCTAATGTGAAAATGATATAAAATCATACTTAGACAAAATTTTACAATGAATAGTAAAAATATGTGAAAATTAGCCTTTTGGCCATTCCAAATTTTAAATCTTTTGTAACAGATGGGTTAGTTGGATAGATTAGATTCTCCTATCTCAAAATCATATGTTACATGATACATAAGTTCATTCTGGTTTACAGACTGGCCCCAGAACACCCCAAATGGAGTTTTGGGCCTCTCTAGGCCAAACCACAATGAAACAAGGTGCGCCCCATACTTTTTTGGGACCTTGGGGGAAGGGGGAACCCAACCCACATGGCCGAAGTTTCCAGCTTACAACTTCGTCGACGATGGCATCGCCGATTCCGTGATGCATCCCTGATCAAATTCATCGTCCGGGCCGGAGCTTTGGGCTGGAGGTGTTTGGGGTGTTGTATAGCCCCCTGGTATGCAGGTCGTTCCTTAAAAACACCCCAATCAAGTACTTCCTTCATAAAGTGACCCTCCAAGCTCTCCTTTTGCTCTAACCGTCCATTTTTTGATAAAAACCACCCATCTAAACTCTTCCTTCTTTCGTTTCTAAACACCCTCGCTCCACCCTCCAAATTTCATCTCAAACAGAGATCATTATAGGCTACTTCCTTTGGAAATCTAAAGAGAATCACCAGCGCTGCACTAGACGACCTGTGAAATTCGCACCAATCACTTTCAATACGATCCGCTAGAGCCAAAACGTAGACTATAGGTGACGCTACAATACCATAAAGCATGGGATCAAACTCTATTCCCGATTGCTCTCTGGAGCACCTTGAAACTTTGTATCGGCTTTGGACCGCACGTCGGAAGTCCGATTATCCCAAACTTAGACGAATATGATCGCCTAGTTGGACTTGACAATCACGTCGAAAATCAAGTCCAGATGATGTCCCACTATGATTTCCTTAGGTCCAAAGTTAAGATTGTGAGAAATAAATATAATTTATGAAATCTAGCACATTTGTTTGTGCGCTTTTTCTAAGCGTTCTGACCGTCAGAATTCAATCAAATTTTACCCTCGGATCAGGAAAAATTTTCCTTACATGTCATAGTACTTGTAGCTCCGATCGAATTCCTATAACCGTTGAACTGAAACTGGTCCGCCACGGTCGATCTGAAAATCCGATCGGACTGAAAACTCTGCCTGACATAGATCCAATGTCAGGGAGCTTAAGTCCGACCGCATTCAGTCACATGACCTCCAGAAATGCTCCGTTAGATCAGAACAAGCCCTGTTTGGTTACAAAATAAGTATACCTTGGCCCCAAGTCTATTTTGGTCATGTTTGGGCTTATAAAAAGGGTTTAAACCCTTGCTCTTTCATTCCATACGAATTTGGAGAGAGAAGAGAGAAAAGAGAGAGAAAGTGAGGGAGAAGTTGGAGCTTTCTTCTGGGAGTCTTCCCTGCTGCTCCTCGTGCTACATTCACCTGCCTGTATCGCTCTTCTGGTGATTCCAACGTACTCTTAGGTAAGAAAAACCCTAACTACTTGCTGTTTTGGGATTTCCTTCGATTCATTAGTGATGTAGCTTATGTATCTTGTGCATTAGGACGCCAGATCACCGTTGACGAAGCATTGACGTTCCGTTCGAAACGATACACGTCTAGGGCAAAAGGTGCGGATTTTAGACGCTTTGATTGACTGATTTCAAAGCTTTTAATGTCGTTTAATAGTAGATTATCGACGAGCATGCCGTTTGACATGTAGAACATGCTGTCCGTTTTTCGTTTCGTAAACGCACGGTAATTATGAGATTTAGGGTATTTTAGGCATTTATAGAAAATACTGTATACGTCCGTATTTTGTTGAAATGCTTGACATGTAAATTTATCATGTTATGATATTATATATGCGTGTATAATCTTTTTGACGAAGAGATTAGCCCTAATGCGCACTTTGGGTCGACATACGCTATGTAGACTAAAGTGTGTAGACTAAGTGTTTGTATAAATGTTTGTATTAGTATGTATTGGGTAAATGGTATTGTGAATTAGTTTTGAGATCGAATTCTCAATCAATATGCTGATATATATGATTTCCACCATGTTGCCTATATGAATTAATTTCATTATATGTATGGAATACATGTGTTGGTTGATTTACTTACATGGTATGTTATAACACGTTGTCAACATGCTTGTATTGTTGTATTTTATTTCTGTTACTCACATATGATTACTGATGTTGTGCACAAATGCTTGGAGCTATACGTTAGTCCAGGCAGTCGGTAATGGATTGAATTCGTGGTTGGCTTCTATTTACCACGAAGGACGCGTCGATGAACGCGAGTCATGTTTTGGGTTGGCGGCAGTGGTTAGGCCACACGAAGTGTTTTATACACTTCATGTCGCTCAGCTTGAGATGCGCTCGTGCTAGTCGAGCCCGTCAAGTAACCTGACTGGCCATTGTATGTTCACCATGTATGAGTCATAACTGTTTGAACCTAGGATACTGAACTTACCATTGGAAACCCTGTTAACCATGGTACCTTGATCCATAAAGACTCATGAGCCAGGCATAGTGGTATGAGACACCGTGGTCGAGCTGTCGGCCTACGCTGGGGCCAAAAACCTCCCCGTAATGACCAGTGAGCACCCTACTCTGAGCAGATTATGGTGGTATGAGACACTATATTCTTGCTGTCGGCCTACACTGATCAGGTGACGAGCCCTTTATAGTGACCTTGAGTTTATCCTGACACCGCATGGGGGCGACGAGTCCTGATGCAGTCTTAAGGATATTAGGCCTATATTGATAAGGTGATGGGAGAGAGGTGCAACGAGTGCGAGCAACAGCCCTGGCAGCCCTTGCAGCGACCTACAAATATAACATCGTATGAGATTGCTATGAGTGACGACCCTAGACAGGATCTGTGTTGGGATTGATATAAGCAAGGTACCCTAGTTTCCCAATCCTGCTGTATGAAAAGGACTAATAATAACTCGGTAATCATATCACCATCACATTGCATGTGCCTGGAAGATGTGGAGCACTGTGGGAAGAAAGCATGCCGCAGGCGTAAGATGGTGCCGTATGAGGGAGATCGTTGGTGAGGGCATCCATCATGTCATGTCATATTGCATTAACAACAGTATTTAGAAATGTTTGATTAATTTCTTTACTATTATCGTATGATTGATTTGAGAACATGCTAATCTCTGCTCTATTATTCCACTGAGTTGATCACTCACTCCCACGTTATGGGATGGTGTTTGCAACACCCACTAGTCCCTATTTTAGTTGCAGATGATGGCGCTGCTTGAGAAGAAGAGCTGGACTTGTATGATGATGAGGAGGACTTCGCCTCTGTGTTCTGATCGACGGGATTACAGGGAGGTTGAGTAAATGTCTGGATACTTGTCATTTTATATTTTTGGAGCACTCATGTATATTCTTTTCTTTCCATTTTTAGAGTATACATGTATATGATTAACCTGGTAACATGTTCACACTCTGGAGACTTACAATCAATTATATATTTTATGTATTTATCAGTCTTCCGCTTGCTAATTTAACTGTCTCTGGAGTATGATATGTTTTTTTGGCTTAGTCTCAATCTTGTTTAATGTCATTCTACAGACAACATGCATTTATCATTATCTATGTTGCATAAGTGACGTTCTGGAACTCGGGAGTTGGGTTTCTACCCGACCTCCGATTTTCGGGGTGTTACAATTGTTGATCTGGATGAGGTCCCGTGGTTTTTATCTCTTTGAGGATTTTTCACGTAAAAATCTCTTGTGTGGTGTGTGATTGTTGCTTTGATTTATTTCATTGCTATTATTATACCATAATTCTGGTTTGTTCGGGAGGCTAGATTCTAAGGTTTTGTGCAAGGCCCCCAACACTTCTAATTTGCCTTTGGAATGAGAACATCCACTCTAAGTTGGGATTGCTTAAACTGTGTGATTTTATAGATATGATCCATCCACAAATTAGCTAATTTGTATGGCCTGGACAGTTGTACACGAGTGCCACAAGTGGGGAGAGAGTCAAATGGTGATGATTCCTTTATTTATAGATTTGGCTGGTTCCACTGAAGGTAGCGGTGAAAGAGGAATACGAGAAATATCTGGTTGATCCAACATCATGTGTTACACCACATAAATTTGAAGGTTTTTGGTTAGTTCTCTTGTTTTATACAATGTGGCCCACCATATTATTTTGGTTGCACCCATCCTACACTCATCTAGCACGCCCATGTAGACCAATGAGATGCCTTCATGTCTTCAGTGTATTGCATACAAAATGATGGAGGAAATTCTACTTGCAAATCGAAGATACCTTTCCACTCTATCCTTTGATAGCATATTATATGTCAAAAGAAAAATTACATGCGCATGTCTTCATATAAGATGTTGCGACGAATGACAAGTAATCCTAACATGAGTGTCATAAGTGATCGAGATAACGTGCCGGATAAGTCTATAAAGACCTGTTGAGATATGGATTATATCACAAACTGGGATAAATTGGGATATGCTGAACAAAGCCATCTTACACAATCCTACTAAAAATGTGAGAGCTCTCGCAGCAATTGTGAAGATTCGAGGGGTAGATTCTTCTCAAAACGGACGGATATCAAAGACACTTTGAGGAATATGAATCCAACTAAACTAATCACATGACTTCTACGGATATTTGCAGTTATGCTGGCAAGGAGATTTGAAAATGATTTCAAACTATGACTTCCCAAGATCTCTTTAGTCAGGTTTGGATTATCAGAAAACAATTGTGCATCGTAACTACCAAGGATCTTGTACCAACTAGGAAACCCAATGAGTAGGGGTGCACATGGAACCTGATGTAGAGCTGGTCACGGACAGTTTCATGGCCAAGATAGATCAGAAAAAGCTCGGTTGACGATAGTAGTGATCCGGACTGTTGGACCTTAAATCCAGCGTATCTCGCAATCTGAATTAGTTATCAGACGTAAAATATATGATTGTGGGGTAGAATGAGCTACTTTAGCCACCCAACCCTATTATGCTGGGTTGTGCAAGCCGGATTTGCAAAATACCATTAGATTGACGGTCGTTTCCCTATTTTAATTCCATTTTTACTATAAATAGTAAGTTTTAGTTTGATTATAACTCTTCATCCATTAGGCTTTAGGAGTTGCGCACAATGTGAAATGTGCTTAGTATAATTAGGAGAACAGTGTAGTAAAGCCAACTATGACACTTACTATTTTTGGCTGAAAACTTTGTGTACTAGTAGACATCATGACCGTTTACAAATAGTAAGTTGTAAGTTTACTATTTATACTAAGTTGCAAATTCTAGGAGTTTTAGTTGTAGTATAATTCTGAAATTTCTTTCATTGCTTAGTATCCTTATTTAAAGGGTTATAAACTTGTTTATTTTATTCATCAATCAAATTACGAATTTTATAGAATTTATTTCTATTTTTCTTGTTTTTTCCTGGTGGATTCGAAAAGTCTCTGTGAGGAATCTAGAGAAGCTCCGTGGATTCAGAGTAGTTATCCTTGAGGAAGACGATGATCGACCTCATCACGTTCATCCCTGCATCAGAACCTGTAGAACTGACTAGAACCAACCAAACCACAGGTTCTGAAGTGCACCGGTTTTGGTTCTGAAATTTTTTTAAAAAAAAAAAAAAAAAAACAGATTAGTTCAGTTTGGTTCTCGATTTGGGGTCCTATAGAACTGAACCGAACCAAATTGTAGAACTGAACTTGGAACTAGACTATGAACCAAATTGTAGAACCGAACCTAGAACTGGGCCATCCCAATTAATAAATATTTAAAAAAAAAAAAAAACCATAATCTCTTCACTCCATCCCAGCCCCCATTCCATTCTCTCTCTCGGACATAGGCTATATATATATATATATATATATATATATATATATATATATATATATATATATATATATATATATATATATATATATATATATATATATATATATATATATATATATAACATGCAATTGGGCTAGATTATAAAAAGCCCAGAACTGTAGAACCAAACCAGTTTTTACGATCTGGTTCGAGTCCGATTCTAGAGTGTAAACGGTCCAGTTTCGGTTCTGATTTTCCTAGAATCTTTAGGAATGGTTCGGTTCTAGTTTCTCCCCAGAACTGGACAAACCACCCTGTGTGCACCCCTATCGATGAGGGTTTGCCTTCTCCTGAAACATGTGATGAAAAGTTTGGTGCCCATCTCAAACATAATCTCTCATACACAGCAAGACGCTGCTTATCTTGGTTTAAATTCCTCCACTTCAATCTAGCCACGCTACAAAATATTTGGAATTTAGATTAGCTTAAATAGTTACACTGTAGTGTCATTGCTACAATACGCTTAGAATAGTATAAATATTCATGACCTACTTTCGTTAAATCCGCAATTAACCAATTCCTTACTTAGAAAATCAGACCACTGGTCATATTTTGCTTACCATCTATCTCGACTATTTATCCACAAAGGCAATTGTATGTATTTATCTTACATTTATTTCTCTACCTATTTTGTTTATTTTTTGATTGTACTGAGCTCCAAATATACTTTAATAAATTTAGCATTGTTAGTCTTTCTAGTTTTAAATCTTTCATGCATGCATCATCTTTCTTTTAAAAAATATAAGGGCTACTATCACCATTGAAAGAAGAGTCATTAATGCAAGATAAAAAGAATCTATTTAGGATGACTAACCCATACCCTTACAAATCGCTTGATCGATGTAACTATCAGTGTTTGACAAAGGCGGCCAAACTCATAGGATTCAATTTTAATTAGTCTCTCTCAGCATTGGGGTTACCAACATTCAATCGAACTCGAATTGAGTACGACTCTGATACGCCTACACTATCCTAACCACACATTAATTGAATATGGGCCTTCATTAACACATGTGACCTCATATTTGATTGAATTGCAATGAGAACACCAATGGGGCTTGTGATGTGTAAGTTTCATGGCATACATGATAGAGTGGCTCCACACACGCAATGGTATGTAAGTGTACATATGCGGACAACTTTTTACATGCAGGTAGAACAAGCTTATTATACAAGGACTTGCAGAATAACCCTGACTCTATGAAAATTTGAGGGGCAATAAGAAAATGAAGAAACATAATATAGATTTTCATAAGGCAATTCCTGACACACTTGAGCAAGAACAAGTCATTCATAGGATGACGGCCATTTTACATATGGTTAGAGTACTTGGACTGACATGTTCAGTCTTGAGTAGAGTCACTAGAGCTATTCATAAGTCGAACAGAGTCAGGGCGGAATGGGCTAACTGAGTGGAGGGTAACTCAAAAGAGTGACGGATAGTATTGAACCAGATGTAGTCTAAGTCTTAAAATCATGATTGTACTTACACCTTATGGAGGAATCTAAACTGTTCACATTGTTTATAAAATAAAATCAAATAAAATGATCATGATTGGGACCAACTGTAACGCCCCAAATTTTTGTCAACCTGGAGTCAGACGACCTTAGGCAATAGGTCGATCCTAATACCTTATTAACTTCTTAAAACTCAATCCCAAAGTTTAAAATCTCTTATAACCCATTTCCTTAAAAACTCATATTTCACCACCTTATTCTTCAACTTTTTCTAAGCATGTTCATATTAGACACTAATCCTAAAGGTTAAATGATGAAGAATAATACTTTAACTAAAATTTACTATAAATAGTAAATTTATAAATAAAATAAGTTTTTGACCATTAACCTTATGGAATCTCACAAAATAAATTAATTATTTGGATAGAGAAGCTTCTCCTACCCCAAATTCATATATGGCACTTCACGTAATTCATTTCAGATTGAAAGATATGCTCGTTCCAAAACATGAGTAGCAGAACTACTACCAGATAGGACAGCGGATCGGGGCGGCACCCCACCCACAGTCTAGTGGACCACGGTGCCACCTTGCCAACCACGGTGCACCCCGGTTCGTCCGGGCCTGTCGAGCCACAGCGGGCCGGGTGGCCTGTTTTCTGTATTTTTTTTACGATTTTTATCCGACTTCGAAAAGTCATATTTTCCTCGTTATAACTCCGATTTAGGTGATTTAAAATTATATTAAAGCTTGATAAGTTTATTTTCATATAAAAATAAGTAAAAAAATATAATAAAAATTTTAATATAATTATATATAGGTCATTGTGACAACTATCTGAAAATCATTAGTTTGGACAGTTGTTGCTTCTAGAATTTTTAGAATTTTTTTACAATATAAAATCTAATGAAATTTGACGAAGATGAAGTAAACTTGATAATGAATTACTATAAAAATAATTAAAATAATATACTAACTAAAAGTACCACAAAGGGGCGTAGAACTACCCTATGACCTTATTCTGTTGTAATTAGGGCATAATTTAGTTAAGTATTAAACTGAACAATCAGTAGAATTAGCTTGAACCACTTTCTATATGAGCTGCAAGATTCAAAACTATTAGAATCGCTAATGCTACATTACTTGAAAATCTAGGATCAATCTCAAAACCCAGTTACTCTCGAGAGCATCTTGAAACTCCATATCGGACCTGGATCGCGCGTCGAAAGTTCGATGACCGCAAAATTATACGGTTATGACCGCCTTGCTAGGCTTGATAACCATCTCAAAAATTAAATCCATATAGTGTCCAAAAATGCACAACTTGAGCCTGGAGCGAAGTGTGTGAGAAACGCGAATATCTTTAGAAAATGAACTGAAACTTAAGTGAATTGAGTCGTTTGCTTGCAGGCCAAATCTAAGAATTCAGACCATCAGAATCTGACCCAATTACACCCTCGATTCAGAAAAAATTTCAACACATGTCAATGTACTTGTGGCCCTGATCGAGTACCGGTGACCGTTGAACTGAAACAGGTCCTCTGTGGTCGATCCTCAAACCCGATCGAACCAAAAACTTAACCTGACCTAGATCAAATGTTAGGAAACTTTAGTTCGACCACATGTAGAAATGGGGCCTCCAGAACTGCCCCATTGGCCCGAAACAACTGACTTTTGGCTATAACCTAAGTATATTATGGCCCTGAGGTCCTTTCCATTAGTTCTAGACCTATATAAGGGCATAAACCCACCCCATTTCTATTTCATACGAATTCCTAACCCTAGGAGAGAGAAGAGAGAGAAAAGAGAAGGAGAAAGTGAGGAGAAGTGAGAGAGAGTTGTGGTTTGATGTCAGGATTCGTTCATGCCACTCTACGGGCTGAATCCCTTCTCCTATGTCGGTACACCTACAAATCTGAATCCATTTATGGGTAAGAAATCCTAACCCTAATTTGTTTTAGGTATCCAGGTAGATGAATCGACGAAATAGCTAACCTATTTCATGATTCAAGTAGTCGTTGTGCCGTAGACAAAGACGTAGTGTTCAAACTGAGCTCGGTACGGGTTTACCGGCGAAAGGTGCAGACTATAAACGTTTAGGTTATAGTTTTCAAGGCTTTCAATATCAGTAATGGTTTATGACTGACTTGATTACTGTCGCATGTGATTAGATACGATGTTTTCCATATATAACCTATAGATATAAACTATGTTGAGTATAATACGTTCTAGGTGTTTGTTGAAATGTCTGAACGACTATAGAAATATAATTTGTGCTTGACATGCTTGTAAATTGAGAATATTTGATTGTTGTACGCGTGGTAACTCCTTTGTGAAAGGATCTGCCATGACATATGTTATAGCTAATGTATTACATGTATGTTGAATTGTGTAGTCTAAGTGTTTGATAAAATGCCTGAATGAGTAAATGCTTACTGAAGTGTATTTAATAAGGCCATTAAGATGGGATTCTCAATTGCCTTGTCTATAGTTATAGTTTCTTTTATGTAATCTATCTTGCTACTACGTGATTTATGGATGAATGTCGATGTATGATAACATGTACTTTATGTTCGTTAAAATGCTTATATGAGATTTATATTTGATTTGGGTACTACATATTGTTTTAACTAGCATATATGAATGTTTATTGTCTTTGACGTGTGATTGGGGCTACAATGTAGTCCAGACAATCGGTAATGGTTTACGATCGGTGTCTAAACTGTTTTAGCCATGACGGATATGTTCAAGGAATCTGAGTCGTACGCTGATTATCGACAGTGGTTAGGCCACGAGGAGTGCATTTGCGCTCCATATCGATTAATTCAATATACGCTCGTACCAGTCGAGCTTGTCAAGTAATTCGATTGACCCAATATATGTTCACAATGTATAGACGCTACTGCTTGAACCTAAGGTACCAAACTTACTAGTAAAAAGCCCCTTTAACTTTGGTACCTCGATCCACTAAGACTCATGAGCTAGACATGGTGGTATGGGACACCGTGGTCAAGCTGCCAGCTTATGCTAGGATGACGAACCTCCCCATAGTGACCAGTGAGTAACCCAAACTTATGAGCTGAATACGGTGGTATAAGACACTGTATTCGAGCTGTCGGCTTGCGATAAGGTGACGAGCCTTTCCCGCAGTGACCTCGAGTATACACTAGGACTACGCTAAGGTAACGAGCCTTGCCGTAGTAACCTTAAGTATAAAATAGGCCTACGATTAGATGACAAGCCTCTCGTAGTGACCTCAAGTGTGAATTAAAACTGCGCTAAGGTGACGAGCCTCTCGTAACAACATAAAGGATAAATTCGCGAACTTACCTATCGTATGTGACTAACTAGGATTAACGACCCTAGATGGATCAATATTTGAGAAATGATATAAGGGAGGTACCTTAGCTCCTCAATCATGCTGTATGAAAAGGTCTAATAAGAACTCGGCAATCATGCTCATGCACCGCATCGCATGTGCCTTTAGCGTTGGTGTTGAGCACAGCGGGAGTATTTTATGTCGCGATCGTAAGATAATGTCGCAGAGGGAGCACAGGCGAGGGTATGCATCATTAATACATATCACATTTGTATTAACCAGAGTACTTAGGGATGCTTGATTGTATTACTTTATCATTACTACTTGACTGAATTGATAATATGTTAACCTTTGATTTATAGTTTTACTGAATTAGCTACTTATTCCCACCTATGACGGTGTTTTTAAAACACCACCCAAACTCTGTTGTAAATGTAGGTTATGACAAGGTCTATACTGCAGTGTTGGATGTCGTAAGCGAAGAGGAAGAGTTCTCCTACGTTCATCTATCGGACGGATCTATGTAGATCTCATACCGATGCGCAGGGATTACTGGGATACTTGTTTAGTTAAACACATTTACTTCTTGTATTTTATATGGTTAGAAACAACACATGTATATATTTAGTCTAGTTTCGTATTCATACTCAAATGCATATAATTCAGTCTTCTGCTTGTCAAATTATATTAACTCTGGAGTATGATATGTTATTTTAGTATAATCTCACTCATATTTAATGCACTAATACAAACAACATACAATCATCATTATCTATACTGCATAAGTGATGCGTTAGAACTCGGGAGCTGAGCTTTTGCTCGACCCTTGATTTTCAGGGCGTTACACCAACTAGTTTAATCTTGAATCAATTACAGCTGAATCAACCCGACTCACCTGAGTCGAGGGTAACTCAAGAGGATGACTTATGGTATTGGACCAGATGGAGTCCAACCAAGTCTGAGTCTTAAAACCAGGATTGTGAGTGCACCCTTGCAGAAGATTCTAACCGTTCACTCTTCGGTTGGGCTGTAAATGGGCTATAGTGGCCGGTAGGATAACCGAATTGGTCAAACAATAGCCTGGAACCTATCTTAATTTATAACACCCTGAAAATCGGAGGTCGTGTATAAACTCAACTCCCGAGTTTCAGACCGTCACTTATGCAACAAAAATGATTATGATTCAATGTTGACTGAGTTAAAGCATTCACATGAGTAAAAGTATACCAAAACTGCAATTCATACTCCAGATTCAGTGATAAAAGCAAGCGGAAGACTAAAAGACTATATATATCACTGTATGGAAAATAAAGTAGATCTCGACTGTCTCTAAAGTATGAATACATCTCTGACTCTCATATACAAGTAAATAAACAAATCAAAATGCCAAAAATAGTCCCACTGAGAAGTCCCGTCAACCTAGGCCACCTAAGCAAAGCCGTCGTGGTACTGCATGTATGAGAACTCGTCCTGGTCCTCATCAAAGTCCGGCTCTACCTCCTGGATCTCTGCATCATCTGCATCTAAGACAGGGTCTGGTGGGTGTTGCAAACACCATCCTGAAATGTGAGAATGAGTAGCTAACTCAGTGGAATAATAGAGCAAGGATTAACATGTTCTCAAATCAATTATGCGATAATAGTAAAGCAGTAAATCAAACAATCATAATACTGTTGTTAATGTAATATGACATGACGTGATGTAGGCCCTCACCGACGATCTCCCTCATATGGTACCATCTTACGACCGCGACATGCAATCGTCCCTCAAGTGCTCCACATCTTCCACGCGCATGCAATGTTATGGTGATATGATTTCTGAGTTGTTATTAGTCCATTAAAACAGCAGGATTAGGAAATTAAGGTACTTCCCTTATATCAATCCCAACACAGATCCTGTCTAGTGTCGTCACTCCTAGTAATCTCATACGATGTATATTTTGTAGGTCACTGCAAGGGCTGTCAGGGCTGTTGCTCGCACTCGTTGCACCGCTCCCCCATCACCTTATCAATACAGGCCTACTGTACTCTCACTGCTACTGAAGGGTCGTCGCCTCCCGTAGACTCAGAATACGCTCGCGGTCACTATAAAGGACTCGTCGCCTGATCAGTGTAGGCCGACAGCAAGAATATAGTGTCTCATACCACCATAATCAACTCACGAGACATAGGTGCTCACTGGTCACTACGGGGAGGTTTGTGGCCCCAGCGTAGGCCGATAGCTCGACCACGGTGTCCCATACCACCATGCCCGGCTCATGAGTCTTCGTGGATCAAGGTACCATGGTTAACAGGGTTTACAATGGTAAGTTTCGTACCCTAGGTTCAAGCAGTTATGACTCATACAGGGTGAACATACAACGGCCAGTCGGGTTACTTGACGGGCTCGACTAGCACGATCGCATCTCAAGTCGAACGACACGAAGTGCGTAAAACACTTCTTGTGGCCTAACCACTGCCGCCAACTCCAGAACACGGCTCGCGTTCATCGACGCGTCGTTCGTGGCCAAGATAAGCCAACCACGAATTCGCTCGGTTACCGACTGTCTGGACTAGGTATAGTCCCAAACACATATGAATTCACATCAGCAATCATATGAGAGTATTGGAAATGAAATACAACCATGTGAGCATGTTAACACATGTTACAACATACAACTTAAGTAAATCTTCAAGCACATGCATTTCATACATATAATGAAATCATGCATATAGCTAACATGTAGGAAATCATTTACATCAGCATATTAATTGAGAAATCAATCTCAAACTAATTCACAACACCATTTAATTCAATACATACTAATACAAGCATTTATACAAACACTTACACTACACACTTAAGTCTACATATAGTATGTCGACCCGAAGTGTGCATTTAGGCGAATCTCTTCGCCAAACTAATTATGCACGTATTCCTAGTATTCTAATGCGACAATAAGCCATGTCAATCACATCAGCAAAATATGAATGAAAACAGTACTTCCTACAAATGACTAAAATGCCCTAAATCTCATATTCTTCGTCGGTTTACGAAACAGGAAACGGACAGCATGTTGTACATGTCAAACGGCGTTGCCGTCGATAATCTACTATTAAACGACATTGAAAGCGTTGGAAACAGTCAATCAAAGCGTCTAAAATTCGCACCTTATCTCCTAGAAGCGTATCGTTTCGAACGGAGCGTATACTCTTCGTCTACGACGACTAGACAACCTGATTTACAAGATCTATCAGCTAACATGCTATGGAACGAAAGGAATACTAAATCAGCAACTTTCTAGAGTATTTTTTTACCTGAAAATGCGGAGAAATCACTGGCCAAGTGATTGGAGCGTGTTGCTAAAGCACGTGCAACAGGTAGCACAACGGCAGAAAAATTCTCTCCTACACTCTCTCACAAACTCTCACCTTTTCTCTCTCCCAATGTAGGGTTTTTCTCAAATTCGTATGGGAGAGAGGAGTGAGGGTTTCAACCCCTTTTATAAGCCCAAAAGTACCCAAAATAGGCTCAGGAACAAAATATACTTGAGGTATATCCAAATCGGGGTTGTTTCTGTCCAAAAGACCATTTCTGGTGGTCCCCTGGCCGAACACGATCGGACTTAAGTTCATGCTCGTCGGATGTTGCTCACATCCCGTTTTCAATCCATCAGTGTTCGTAAATCGCACGTGGCTGTCCAGTTTCAGTTCAGCGGTCACCGCACGTAGATCAGGCCTGCAAGTCTCATGATATGAAATAAAAAAATTTTCTGATCCGAGGGTGTAATTTTGCTGAATTCTGATGGTCACAACGCTTAATACTGACACGTCAAGTCGTGTGCCAGATTTGAATTTCAAATTCCAAATCTGTCCCTATTCTTACTCTCTTCAGTCCAGGGTCAATGAAATATCCTGCGAATGTCGGTTGGACTTGATTTTCGAAATGATTGTCAAGTCCAGCAAGGCGGTTCTAACGGTCTAAGATAGTAGCTATCGGACTTTCGACGCGCGGTCTAGATCTAATACAAAGTTTCAAAGAGGTCCAGAGAACAAACCGGTTTAGAGTTTGATCCGAGGTTATAGAGTATTATAGAGTCATTGGTTCTACTTGATTGGGGTCTTGTAGAACGTATTTAAAGTGATCAGGGACTATTTCCCAGCTACTCTAGCGTTGCGCTAGCTAACTTACACTTAATTTCTAAAGGAATTAATCCTATGCGATTTCTGGTCGAGTTGGTACTCGAGTCCAAGTATGAATTTTTTCAGGGCGTTACAATCTACCCCCCTTAACAAATAATTTCATCCTCAAAATTTGTACCTTTTCGTACTCCTCTAGAAGTTGTGGTAGTTCTTTCTGATCTCGGCTTCTGTCTCCTAGGTAGCCTCTTCCTCAAAGTGATGCGTCCACAATACCTTCACAAGGAGAATCACCTTGCTACGCAGTACCTGCTCCTTCCTGTCTAGGATACGCGTTGGTCGCAGGATATATGTAACATCCTCTCCTAACTGCACCTGCTCCCATCTAATGAATGATATGGGAAGGATCAGAAACGTATTTCTTCAGCATAGAAATGTGAAATACGTTGTGAACGCTCGCGAGAGGCGTGGGTAAAGTCAATCAGTAAGCCACTACTCCCACACGATCGAGGATCTGGAATGGACCAATGAATCGCAGTGCTAGCTTCCCCTTCTTTCTGAACCGAAGGACTCCCTTCATAGGGGAAACTCGTAAAAATACATGATCCCCAACTGTGAACTCCAGCGGCCGTCGTCTCGCATCGGCATAACTCTTCTGTCTGCTCTGCGCTGTGAGAAGCCGACGTCTAATAATATTAATCTTCTCTGACGTCGCCTGCACTAACTCTGGCCAATCAAGCTACGCTCACCGACCTCAGCCCAGCAATGCGGTGTGCGACAAGGTCGCCCATACAACGCCTAGTAAGGTGTCATACCGATACTCGCCTGAAAACTGTTGTTGTATGCGAACTCCGCATATGCAAGACAATCATCCCAACTGTCCTTGAAGTCCAATGCGCAAGCTCGCAACATATCCTCTAAGATCTGGTTCACCCGCTCTGTCTGTCCATCTGTCTGTGGGTGGAAGGCAATACTGAACTTCAACTTCACACCCATAGCCTCCTGAATGCGAGTCCAGAAAATAGAAGTGAATCACGTGTCTCTGTCCGACACGATCTCCAACGGAACTCCATGCGGACGCACAATCTCTCTGATGTACAGTCTAGCCAGCTCATCTGCAGAGTTCGTAACTCTGATCGGTAGGAAGTGCGCCGACTTCGTCAGACGGTCGACAATCACCCAAATGAAATCATGTCCTTTCCTCGTCTTCGGCAGCCCAGAAATGAAGTCCATGGAAATGAAATCCCACTTCCACTCTGCGATCGGCATAGGCTGCAAGAGTCCAGGTGGTTGGCGATGCTCTGCCTTCACCTGCTGACAAGTGAGACAACGGAACACGAACTCTGCTATGTGGGTCTTCATACCTTCCCACCAATAAGTCCTCTTCACGTCGCGATACATCTTCATACTGCCTGGATGCATCGCGAGTCTGGTACAATGCGCAGCTTCGAGAATCTCTCGTCTCAAGTCAGGGACATCTGGGACGCATAGGCGGCCACGATAACGTAAGCCCTCATCCATGCCCACTCGCCACTCGGCGTCTGCATCATCAATGGCCTGCTCTCGAAGCTCAGTCAGATGCGCATCGTCCCTCTGCGCCTCGATGACCCGATCATCGATCTGAGATCGCACCTGCACATGTGCGATGAACTCATACGGCTACTCTACGGTGAGTTTCTGCTCAAAGTCTCGCAAAAACTCAACCATATCCCACTCAGCAACCATCAGCGGAGCCGCAAACTCTATCGCCTTCTTGCGGCTCAACGCGTCAGCCACAAGGTTCGCCTTCCCAGGATGGTAAGAGACTTCGAACTTGAAGTCCTTCAACGTCTCCATCCATCGCCGCTGCCTCATATTCAAGTCTCGCTGCGTGAATATGTACTTGAGGCTCATGTGGTCGCAAAAGAGCTCGAACTCCTCTCCGTAGTGGTAATGTCTCCAGAGTCTCAGTGTGAATATGACGACTGCCAACTCTAGGTCGTGTGTAGGGTAATTCTCCTCGTGATTCCTTAATTGTCTCGAGGCATATGAAATTACCCTGTCCCTCTGCATAAGGACACAACCCAGACCAACGCTAGACGCGTCAGTGTATATAGTGTATATAATCCCTTGCTCTGGCAATACTAGCACAGGGGCGGACGTAAGTCTGTCCTTCAGCTCCTGAAAAGCTGACTCCACCTTGTCGTTCCAGGCGAACTTCACGTCCTTCCGTGTCAACTGAGATAAAGGCCTCACAATCTTCGAGAAATCCTGAATGAAGCGCCGATAATAGCCAGCGAGACCCAAGAAACTCCTCACCTCAATGACAGAACCAGTCTGCTCCCAGTCCTGAACCGCAGCTACCTTAGACAGGTCAACTGTCATGCCATCCTTGGACACCACGTGTCCCAGGAACTTCACTTCCTGCTTCCAGAAGTCGCACTTCTTGTACTGTGCGAACAACTGATGCTGTCTACGTGTATCCAGGACCAAACGCAAGTGCTCCTCATACTCCTCTCGACTCCTGAAGTACACCAAAATGTCGTCAATGAACACAACAATGAATCGATAGAGGAAAGGCCGAAATACCCAGTTCATCAGATCCATAAACACGGCTGGTGCATTCGTGAGACCGAACGACATCACAAGGAACTCGTAATGGCCAAAGTTGGTCCTGAATGCTGTCTCCTGCACGTCCTCATCCCTGACGAGCAACTGATGATATCCTGACTGAAGATCAATTTTCGAGAAGTACTGAGCTCCTCTCAACTGATCAAACAAGTCATCGATCCTGGGTAAAGGGTACTTGTTCTTCACCGTGATCTGGTTCAGTCTGCGATAATCAATACACAATCGCATCGAACCATCCTTCTTCCTCACGAACAGAACTGGTGCTCCCCAAGGAGACACACTAGGTCGTATAAGGCCAAGCTCCAGCAGACCATCAATCTGCGTCCTCAGCTCCTCCATCTCACACGGTGTCATGCGATACGTCGACAGTGAGACAGACGTGGAACTAGGCACCAGATCGATAGTGAAATCAATCTCTCGTCTAGGCGGTAAACCAGGGATCTTCCTGAACAGATCCCCAAACTCACAAACGATTGGCGTATGCTCAAGTATCTGGGCACCAGCATCTCGCAGTAATGTAGCGTAGCTAAGTATGTGGAAGGGGAGATTTACCCGCACTGGAAATGTAAAGGATGCGCCCTCTGGCTCGTACGCAGTCACTATACGAGTCTCGCAGTCAATCTCGGCCCTCGCTGCAGTCAACCAGTCCATGCCAAGAATGACGTCGAGATAAACAAGAGAGGAGTCGACGACAAGATCAAGGGCCATCCTCTTGCCCCCCAGATCCACCAAACAGCCCTCACACATCTGGGTGGCATCTGTAAAGGACCCGTGAGCTGTATAAACTTGCACCCCATCCATAGTAATAGTCTGTAGCCCAATGCGTCTGACTATAGCACATGATATCAAAGAAATTATGGATCATGTGTCCACCATCACGAGTATAGAAATACCTCCAATGTGGGCAGTGACCTCAAAGGCTGAATGCTGAGAAGTCTATGTCGCAGCTGCCTCTGCTGTCAAGGCATGCACCCGTGCCTTCTGTGGCCAGTTCAGCCGCTGTGCCATGAGCCGTAGAGGCTGCCTGATCTGAGATACCGGAGGTCTGAAGGAAGGGTGCGCAGGAGCCAACAGTAAAGGCGGTGCTGATATCGCCTGTGAGCATGTACGGTCGATCTTCTGCGGCGGCGAGAACCCACTATCTCGCATCCGGGCAAAACAACTCTGCGCTAAGTGGCCCGTCCTCCCACAATATGTACATAATAAATCGGGGCACCGAAACGGTGATACTGGCGCTGTAGCCCTAGTAGGAGGGTCGACGCGAGGCCTCTTGCCTGCGAAGGGCCTGTCCGGCAACTCTGGTCATGGCCTAGGAGCAATAGGGCCACGAGATCGGGTAAGTCGAACCACATCCTGCTCTGCCCGCATGAACATGTGAATCAACTCTACATAAGAGGGAATGTTCACGCAGCACATCTTCGATCGAATATCCGGTCGCAAATCCTCTGAAAAGCGTCTTATGCGCATCTGCTTATCAGACAGAATAGTAGGGACGTATCTGTCCAACTCGGTGAACCGATGCTCATACTCAGTGACTGTCATGCCTCCCTGTCTGAGGCGTAGAAACTCATTCTCTCGCTCATGCCTGTACGTCTGGGGATAGTATTTCTCGTGGAAGCGGAACTCGAACGCTGCCCAGGTCCATATATAATCGGCGGCAACGGTCCGTAATACACTGTCCCACCACAAGCTGGCCTCTCGCTCGAACAAGAACGTAGCCAACTCGACCTGCTCGGCCTCTATACAATGTAACATCCGCAGTATCTTCGACACACGGTCGAGCCAATACTCGGCCTCCTCGGGTCTATGAGAACTTGCAAAAGTGGGAGGCCGTAAGTGCTGGAATCGCTCTAACAAGCCCCGTGTGTCTGCGGCATTCCCCGCAGGGTAAGTAGGTGGTACAGGATGAGTCATGCCCTCATCCTGGGTATATGTATCAGCATCCTCAGCTAGATGCGCAGGTGGTGCAGGTGGAGGCACACTCCCACCCTAGGTTAGTGTCCCCACAATAGTAGTCAGGAGCTACTGCTGTTGCTGCATCATAGCCATCATCTGCTCAAATCTATCTGGAGGTGGAGCAGGCTGTGGCGTGTACTGCGTCGAAGAAGACGGGCGGTAAGGCTCTCTGACGAGCGGTGTGAACGGCAGTGGTCCAATTGTAGGACCAGCAGTAGGCTGAGACGCACGCACTGTCTCAGGAATCGGGCCCACAGCAGGGTCCGCATGAGTATCAGACTGCAAAGGAGCCTGATCCATAGGCTCACTCAATGTAAGCCTAGTTGTGCTCCATGTAGCCTTCGGCGGCATTCCCTATATTCAAAATAGGGCGCAACCTTGTCAGTATCAATAGCACAACACACCGCAATCATTCACATAAAGAGTCAAAGGCATTCCATGCATTTCATTTAATCAAAATTGTCACAATACAAGGGATATGTCCTTACAAGCATCATGACAAGAAATATATGGAAACTAAGACAGTTAAAATTTCAACAACAACATAAGCAAAGCACTAGCCTTAACAGGCTTACACAACATAAAGCAGGAAACGACTAACTACTAACAACAACATCAAAGATCTCATCGCTAGTTTGAGTCGAGTGACGGAGGAGGAGCACTCTTATCCTGCAAGCAGCACAGGATCGCCTTCAAGGTACGAGTCACCTTTCTAAATTTTCTCTTCATAACGGCCTTGGCATCCTCGACTTCAGCACGAAGTTCCTAAACTTCCCTTCGCAAGGCGACCTGACTCTCCTCAATTTGGGCGACGCGATCATTGTACACTACCCAAAATAAGGCGTGCGCCCAGTTTTCACATCAAGTGGGCCCCACCTGGGACCACATGGGTCTGGTCCCCCATGGTCCAGGGACCCCAAAAAACTATGGGCCCCACCTTAGTTCATTCTAGATTGCCCTATATAGGCTCAAACATGCGTTCGGGGCTTTTCGGGGCTAATCTGTAAACCCGAATACAATCTCCTATCATGCAGCATATTATTTTAGGGTAGAAGGAGCTAATACATCCATCTAGCCCATTATTTGCTAAAGAAAGCAAACTTAGAATGGCCTTATGGCCAGTTTTCATGAAATTTTACTATTCACTGTAAAATATTGTCGGAGTATGATTTTATATCATTTTCATATTAGGATCAATGCCTAACATGAAAATAATAAGAAAGAATTGAAGAATAGAGTGGTGAGAGGAAGAATTTTGAAGAATTTAAGTAACGGAGTTTTTAAGCCCTATCGATTGAATGCAGGGGTTGCGGTTGTCCCACAGCCCAAGGATTCATATTTACGGATTTAGAATCATTCAAAGAACATCTCAATCCACTCACCTACAACCTAGGAGCTACTCAGGTCGCTTCATGCGACCCTTGATGCGTTACGGACTTGATCACGCGATCGATTCGAATAGTCTTCGCCTATTGGCGAATCTGCGATCCTATAAGTATTTCTAGACCCTTCTCGCACCCACCTAAGTCAAAGGAAGTGACAGCGTACGTCGCGTGACCATAACCCAGGCCCGGTATAATCTTATTCATGCTCTGATACCAACTTATAACACCCCGAAAATCGGGGGTCGTGTATAAACTCAACTCCCGAGTTCCAGACCGTCACTTATGCAACAAAAATGATTATGATTCAATGTTGACTGAGTTAAAGCATTCACATGAGTAAAAGCATAACAAAACTGCAATTCATACTCCAGATTCAGTGATAAAAGTAAGAGGAAGACTAAAAGACTATATATATCACTGTATGGAAAACAAAGTAGATCTCGACTGTCTCTAAAGTATGAATACATCTCTGAGTCTCATATACAAGTAAATAAATAAATCAAAATGCCAAAAATAGTCCCACTGAGAAGTCCCGTCAACCCAGGCCACCTACGCAAAGCCGTCGTGGTACTACATTATGAGAACTCGTCCTGGTCCTCATCAAAGTCCGGCTCTACCTCCTGGATCTCTGCATCACCTGCATCTAAGACAGGGTCTGGTGGGTGTTGCAAACACCATCCCGAAACGTGGGAATGAGTAGCTAACTCAGTGGAATAATAGAGCAAGGATTAACATGTTCTCAAATCAATCATGCGATAATAGTAAAGCAGTAAATCAAATAATCCTAATACTGTTGTTAATGCAATATGACATGACGTGATGTATGCCCTCACCGACGATCTCCCTCATACGGCACCATCTTACGACTGCGGCATACAATCCTCCCTCAAGTGCTCCACATCTTCCAGGCATATGCAATGTTATGGTGATATAATTTCTCAGTTGTTATTAGTCCATTCAAACAGCAGGATTAGGAAACTAAGGTACTTCCCTTATATCAATCTCAACACAGATCTTGTTTAGGGTCGTCACTCCTAGTAATCTCATACGATGTATATTTTGTAGGTCGCTGCAAGGGCTGTCAGGGCTATTGCTCGCACTCGTTGCACCGCTCCCCCATCACCTTATCAATACAGGCTTACTGTACTCTCATTGCTACTGAAGGGTCGTCACCTCCCGTAGACTCAGAATACACTCGCGGTCACTACAAAGGACTGGTCCCCTGATCAGTGTAGGCCGACAGCAAGAATATAGTGTCCCATACCACCATAATCTGCTCACGAGACATAGGTGCTCACTGGTCACTACGGGAAGGTTTGTGGCCCCAGTGTAGGCCGACAGCTCGACCACGGTGTCCCATACCACCATGCCCGGCTCATGAGTCTTCGTGGATCAAGGTACCATGGTTAACAGGGTTTACAATGGTAAGTTTCGTACCCTAGGTTCAAGCAGTTATGACTCATACAGGGTGAACATACAATGGCCAGTCGGGTTACTTGACGGGCTCGACTAGCACGATCGCATCTGAAGTCGAACGACATGAAGTGCGTAAAACACTTCTTGTGGCCTAACCACTGCTGCCAACTCCAGAACACGGCTCGCGTTCATCGACGCGTCGTTCGTGGCCAAAATAAGCCAACCACGAATTCGCTCGGTTACCGACTGCCTGGACTAGGTATAGTCCCAAACACATATGAATTCACATCAGCAATTATATGAGAGTACTAGAAATGAAATACAACCATGTGAGCATGTTAACACATGTTACAACATACAACTTAAGTAAATCTTCAAGCACATGCATTTCATACATATAATGAAATCATGCATATAGCTAACATGTAGGAAATCATTTACATCAGCATATTAATTGAGAAATCAATCTCAAACTAATTCATAACACCATTTAATTCAATACATACTAATACAAGCATTTATACAAACACTTACACTACACACTTAAGTCTACATATAGTATGTCGACCCGAAGTGCGCATTTAGGCGAATCTCTTCGCCAAACTAATTATGCACGTATTCTTAGTATTCTAATGCGACAATAAGCCATGTCAATCACATCAGCAAAATATGAATGAAAACAATACTTCCTACAAATAACTAAAATGCCCTAAATCTCATATTCTTCGTCGGTTTACGAAACAGAAAACGGACAGCATGTTGTACATGTCAAACGGCGTTGCCGTCGATAATCTACTATTAAACGACATTGAAAGCGTTGGAAACAGTCAATCAAAGCGTCTAAAATTCGTACCTTATCTCTTAGAAGCGTATCGTTTCGAACGGAGCGTATACGCTTCGTCTGCGGCGACTAGACAACCTGATTTATAAGATCTATCAGCTAACATGCTATGGAACGAAAGGAATACTAAATCAGCAACTTTCTAGAGTATTTTCTTACCTAAAAATGCGGAGAAATCACCGGCCAAGTAATTGGAGCGTGTTGCTAAAGCACGTGCAATAGGTAGTACAACGGCAGGAAAATTCTCTCCTACACTCTCTCACAAACTCTCACCTTTTCTCTCTCCCAATCTAGAGTTTTTCTCATATTCGGATGGGAGAGAGAAGTGAGGGTTTCAACCCCTTTTATAAGCCCAAAAGTGCCCAAAATAGGCTCAGGAACAAAATATACTTGAGGTATATCCAAATCGGGATTGTTTCGGTCCAAAAGACCATTTCTGGTGGTCCCCTGGCCGAACGCGATCGGACTTAAGTTTATGCTCGTCGGATGTTGCTCACATCCCGTTTTCAGTCCATCAGTATTCGTAGATCGCACGTGGCGGTCCAGTTTCAATTCAGCGCTCACCGCACGTAGATCAGGCCTGCAAGTCGCGTGATATGAAATAGAAATTTTTCCTGATCCGAGGGTGTAATTTGGCTGAATTCTGACGGTCAGAACGCTTAATACTGACACGTCAAGTCGTGTGCCAGATTTGAATTTCAAATTCCAAATCTGTCCCTATTCTTACTCTCTTCAGTCCAGGCTTAATGAAATAGCCTGCGAATGTCGGTTGGACTTGATTTTCGAAATGATTGTCAAGTCCAGTAAGGCGGTTCTAACGGTCTAAGATAGTAGCTATCGGACTTTCGACGCGCGGTCTAGATCCAATACAAAGTTTCAAAGAGGTCCAGAGAATAAACCGGTTTAGAGTTTGATCCGAGGTTATAGAGTATTATAGAGTCATTGGTTCTACTCGATTTGGGTCTTGTAGAATGTATTTAAAGTGATCAGGGACTATTTCCCAGCTACTCTAGCGTTGCGCTAGCTAACTTACACTTAATTTCTAAAGAAATTAATCCTACGCGATTTCTGGTCGAGTTGGTACTCGAGTCCAAGTACGAATTTTTCCAGGGCGTTACACAATTTTAGGCTTAAAGGCCGGCCTACAAATAAATAGGCCAAGCTTGGGCTTAATTGTGACAACTACAAAAGGCTAGCCTAAACCCAAATATGGACTTGTTAATGGCAGTCTTGGGTTGGCTTGAGAGTCATGTTTACTGCCTCCAAGGTGGAGCAACTAGCTAAAAGGCTAGGATGAGATGATTAATGGTTTGTATTCAACGCATATGTGTAGCTGATGTAGAGCGGGTTGCAGACACTTCCATGGCAAAGATGGACCAAAGAAGGCCTGATCGGAGGCAGAAATGATCCGGACTATGGGAACCTTAAAATAGTTGTATCTCGCAAATCTGGTTGAGTTTTTCGACATATCATATATGATTTTGGAGTAGGAGAAGCTACTTTAGACAAGCAACCTGCTATGCAGGCTGCCCATGCCGGCTTTGTGAGATTCTATCAAATCGACAGTCAAAAGTCTCATTTATTTTTGTTTTTACTATAGTAAGTTTTAGATGAGTATAACTTTTGATCCTTTGAGTTGTAGGAGTCCTACCCAACATGAAAATGGCTTAGAAAAATTAGGAGAATGACATAGTAGGTCAAATTGGACACCTATTATTTTTGGCCGAAAACCATGAAGTATAGTAGGAATGGAAGCCTAGTAAGTTTATTATTGATAATAAGTCATGTTTTTAGGGTGTTTGAGTTGGAGTTTGAGTTGGATTTTGAGTCCAAAACTCTGAGCTCATTATTTAAAGGATTGTAATATCATTTTTTATCATCAATTAATTTATTTCAAATTTATTAGAAATTATTTTTATGTTTATCCCTCGTGAATTTGAGGGATCTCTGTGAGAATTCCAGATAGCTCTTTGAATTGAGAGTAGATATCCCAAGGAAGATGTGATTGACCTCATCACATCCCTCACTGCGTCAGTAGCCTACCCAATTTGGATAAGGTATGTTCAATGTGCCATCTGTGATAAGAGATATACTAATCAAATGTGGTGTTGATCACTCTTCATCCAATGCCTAGCTGTTGTGGCCCAAAAATCAGGCTCTTTAGATCAGTGGAATTCAAAATAAGTTTTTTTTTTTTTGAAAGATAACTGAATTTTATCAAATCAAGCCTTAAAGGCAAACAAAATACTAAACCACCGAGATGGGGGGTAACTACATTCCCAGGAAATAAAAACGACAACCCCTGAGCTTCTCACAGTTGGGAGCCCAATCTATGATTAGCATCCTTGCCCTATGAGACATGCTTTTTGGTGATTTACTATCTTTACAAAAAAATCTAGCATTTCTCTCCTCCCAAATTGAGCACCAAATTGTTTGGATGGACATTCTCCGTATTAACATCCTTTCTTTTCTCAACTAAATCCCATGGACAGGACCACATACTCCAAAACGGGACAAAATATCCAACCAAATGATCCCGAAAAATCAGCAATAAATAAATGGTCCACCATTTCCTCATCTTCCATACAACATAAGCAAATGTTCGACAATCATATATACACATTTCTAGAGATTATCAATAGTCAAAACCCATTTGTGCCCAACCAACCAAACAAAAGCGTGGTCTTTGGGGGAACCTGATGGTGCCAAACATGCATGGTGATTTACACTGCTCTTTTCGTGGAATTCTTGGTGAGGAAGGAATAGCCCGATTGACTGGACCAAAAATGCACTTGATGTATCTAATCTCCGAATCATGTGATCAGAACAGCAAATTCAAAATATGAATTTGGAAAGAAAAATGTATCATCTACAGAAATATTTCAAAATAAAAATAGATAAATTTTATTTATTTTATTACATATGACTTCAATGGAATTGTGGTAAAGTTAATGGTAAAAAAGTAAGAGCTCTCTTTCAAAAATTAAAAACCCTCTCTGCAGTAGGTCTCATTGAGAAAAATGGAAAGTGCACTTTCTAAAAGAAAACAGTAGAAATGAAAATCGTCACATGTGAAGAAAACAATTCATTTCCACGGTATACAAGAGGACTTGAATTTTGTTTGATTTCTTCTGCCTTTTACCTTCTCTTTTTGCACCCATTGTTTCTTCCTTTCTGAGGGTTTTTTGTTCTCTGTTTGGTGCATGCATGGTTTTGGTGATGATCTCTTGTCTCTCCTTCATGTGTGTTCACATGGTTATCCAACACAATAATGTGAGTATCCCATGATTTATTGGGTTTGCCATATAAATCTAAGGTGTCGACATTCTGTCAGATGCTTCTTGTGAGATCTATAAATCATGCCACAGCTATGTTGCATATGTGATCCCCCCCCCCCCCCCCCCCCCCCCCCCATGTGAATGCCACATTGTAGAGGTTCGGCTTCCTTGAAAATGAGAATTTAAATTAACCCCGGTCTAATTGAGGAGTTTTAAGTTGGAATCTGCAAAATGAAAGTGAATTTCCAGCACATGGAGGAATGGCATTTTTTCTTGGAAGAAGGGGTTAGGAAGGATTCTCCCAATCTCGTACATTATACATTGAGAAATGGTACATAACTAAAATCCAAAACATTCATTCCCTTCTTCTATGTAATTCACATTGAAATGATCTCCTAAAAACTGCAAAATCCAGCCAAAAGATAAAAAGAAAAAGAACCAATATGTTTTTTTTTATATAAAAAAAAAATAAAAAAAGAAGAAGAAGGGAAATGAGCTTCTTTTTCTTTTGGAAGGCTGTCAGACATTTTAATTTCAAGCACCCCAAGAGGGAAAAAACATCAAGAAAGAAAGAAAGAAGAAAATAAAACTAACTTCCCCTTTAATCCTCTAATTTTGCACACTATATTTAAACACAAAGAAGGAAAATTTTTACAAAATAGCAACTGGGTTTCTCTTCAATCTCACACATGAATTTCAAGCATCCTTGTAAGAAAAATGAAAAGGAAAAAGAAAAGGCCAGTGGGTTTTTCTCTTTGGGCCCATAGGCCCCATACACTATTTACATAATAGAGGTTTCTTAGATTAAATAAATAAATAAATAAAATTTTTATATGATTTTGAAAATTTCTTTTGGGAACATTAAAACTAGCTTATGAAGTAAAATATAGAGGGAATGGATCATGTGCAGCGTAATTGACCGAATTGTGGGCCCTATGTGAAGTCTGTGTGGCATCCAATCTATTAAAAAATAAAAATAAAATAAAAATGTGCCCCACATTGAAAATGGGACTACCAAAATCTTGTGCTAGTCCAATCATTAGGTAAGCGCACAATTATATTAATGACCAATCAAAATACCAAAAGCTTGATTTTTGTGTTGTGGCCCACCTAATGATTCCACTGTCCTAACTTTTTTGGGTGTCCTATTTTCGTTGGGGCTAGCCTATGAGTCATATACATGATTTGGGCCAGAACCAGGGTCCATTGTAATTTTGAAAGGGACAGCACAGAAAATTACAGTAGAGTAAAATATGATTTTATTTTTGAGGCGAGGAATTTTTTTTGGAAGGCAAGCAGAGTATGATAATGTCTCACGTTACAAATTAGAGCAGGCCAGCTTAAAGTAGGGTTTTTCTTTTCTTTTATTTATTTATTTTTTTTTTAAATTTAACAAGGTTCACAGAGTAAGACAACCATGGAAAACATACATCACACAGTCTCTACCTGCTCAACCGAGGAGCTGGAGACAAAGTCAGGGCTTTTCCAATACAATGAACGTTGACATTAACCTTTACCAAAAAAAGAAAAAGAAAAAGAAGAAAAAAAAAAGTTAATCCAAACCGTTAAAATGTCCAAAAAGTGATTGATATTTAGCCAGGGATTATCCCAATCATATTATTCTGGCTGTTCCACTTACTTTCATATAATTGACCAATTTAGATTTCCAAATTAACAGTCAAATATCCATGGATCAGATGGTACTAGTGTTTACTCAATCATATCTTTAGAACGGAGCCCATCTACATTGCGCCGTTAAATTGGGACGGTTGGTTGATGTTCATTTCTGCAAAGTCTCATTTGAATGGTTGCAAGGGTATCAATGATTCTTCTCTCTGGGAAGTTATTTGATACTCTGGCAACATATGACCCTTGATGCTCGGTGCCTTACACAGCTGGTAATTCTACACATGGAAACTCAATTTAATCGGCTAATTGTGGAAACCACTGTATCTAAGTAACAATTCCAAAATCAGTTTAGTGGAGAGTCATGATGCTTGTCCAACAAAGGCTATTTGATATTCCCATTTTTAACTGTCCCCCATATATATCCACTAATATGATATTTTCATTTTTAACTCTCCCTTATATGTCCAATCCGTTAGTCAGCTAATCAAGAGAGCTTAATTCTTGTTTGATACATCTAAACTAGGATCATATTTTAGATAATTTAATTTGAATTAATCAGCTCCACATATGCAATTGCTGGTGCATAATTGACGCAGGGAATGACGTGAGGTCGAGTACCGTCTTCCTCAAGAGGATGACTATTCTGAATCCACAAAACTTCTCTATACTCCTCACAGAGACTTCTCGAATCCACAAGGAAAGAAAGTAGAAAATAAAAATAAATTTTGATAAATTCAAAATTGATTAATGAATGAATAAAAATGACTTCACAACCATTTAAATAAGGGTATCAAGCAATATGAAAGAAATCAGAATTAAACTACAACTAAAATTCTTAAAATTCGTAACTTATTATAAATAGTAAACTTACTATTTATAGACGGTCATGATGTCTACTAGTGCGCAAGGTTTTTGGCCAAAAATAGTGAGTGTCCTATTTGGCTTCACGAAACCATTCTCCTAATTTTTCTAAGTTCTTTTTACGTTGGACACTAAAACTTACTATTTATAGTAAAAACAAAATTAAAATAGGAAAATGATTGTTGATCTAGCGGTATTTTGCAAATCCGGCTTGGGTAACCCGGCGTAGCGGGGTTGATTTGCTAAAGTAGCTTGTTCTACCCTAAAATCATATATTTATGTCAGATAACTCATTTCGAATTGCGAGATACGCCTGATTTAAGGTTCAATTGCCTGGATCACTTCTGTCGTCAACCGGGCCTTTTCTGATCCATCTTAGCCATGTAACTGCCCGCTCTACATCAATAATCCATCATAATTTACCTATGTATCAAAGTTTGAGATAATTCTAAGGTTAGGTGCCCCTTTTTTTAATGCACGGCTGGCACACATTAACTAGATCCGAGATGATTGTTCCATAGTCCAAGGACGAATGGGGGCAAAGTACAAATGAAGAAAAGCTCGTGCATAAGAAAGAAGAAACTTAAATTGCAACCGAAATTGCCTACAGCTACGTTGTATGTATGAAATTCACTCTGTCTATCAGGTGATAACCATTACCTCAACGGCACATAAAAAGATTGGCCCAATAAAAGAGCTCAGATTATCTAAGTTAATGAAAACAACATAAATTTGTGCTTAAAACCCTTAAATTAACAGTGTTATAGCCCATCTAAGTTTTGGATCAGGTTGATTATTGTCCTGTGTCCTGGACTAATAAGTGATGGGTGGGACGGATAAAAGATACACACCATCTAGCCACACATGTAAACTTGCAGTTTGACGTCCCATCTTCATTGTTCCTTGTGGTATGGTCCACTTAAGTATTTGATCTGGCTGATTTTGGTCTCATGAACTGAAATCGAGGATCTCACTTCATGGTTGGAGTGAATTTTATACATAAAACATGGAGGCCCAAAAAGAGCCTGGGTGTTTCAGCATGCGTCATGCGATTCAGATTGGGCACTATCCTCGTTTGTCCCAAACTCCCCGCACAAGTAGAGACTACCTGGGGCCACCGTGATATATGGGTTTTATCTACACCGTCCATTCTTTTTTTATATATATCATTTAATGGTATGAGGCCTAAATAAGCCCAATCTAAGGCTCAATTGGACCATATAGTGTTGATTAAATGCTTACTATTGAAAACTTCTCGAGGGCAACATAAGTTGCTAATACTCATGTTTTCCTTTCCTTGCGGGACCTTGTGAACAGGTTGGATGGAAAATTAAGATCTTAGTGAGCTCCAGAAGGTTTCAATGGTGGGCATCATTGTCACAGCTGCTTCTTGTGGTGTGGTCCACCTGAGCACGCCTCACTTTTAAGCTTATACCCTAAAATTATATGGTAAAATGGATTAATAGTGTGGACAAAATCCATACATCAGGTGGACCGTAAAGGCCCTACATGTGCGTAGCCTAACTTCGCTGGATCCCTAACTATGGGCTCACTGTGATTATGTGCCTTACATCCATGCCGTCCACCCACTTTTACAGCTCATTTTAGGGCTTAATGGAAAAAATGAAGCAAATCCAAATCGTAGGTGGACCACACCATAGGAATGAGTGGCGATTGAATACCCACCATTAAAAAACTTCTTGAGGGCCACCAGAATGTTTATTTTCCATCTAACATCTTGATAAGGTCAAAAAGATCTGGATGAAAGGACCACACAAATATTATAGTTTGATTTAAAGCTTTTGTAGCCCACCGGAAGTTTTTAATGGTTAATCACCACTTGTGCTTTATATATAGTGTGGTCTACTTAAGATTTGGATCCACTTCATTTTTTGGATTATGCTCTAAAATGAGTAGTCAAAATGGATGGATATTGTGGATGCAAGGCACATACATCACGGTGGGCCTCATAACTAGGATCTACCCACTAGGGCACATGGAACCGGTACAACCGCGGAACACGACTGGAATCGACCAAACCGTATGATTTGGTCTAGTTCTAGAGTGCACTGGTTCCGGTTCCAAAAATCAAAGAACCGATTAATTTAGTTCGATTTTCAGTTTGATGATATATATAATTGAATTGAATCGTGAATCGGTTCATAGAACCGAACTGTGAACCGAACCATATGTTAATTTATTTTATTTTATTTAAAAAAAAAAAAAAACCCTAAGTTCATTCCCTTCACTTCACTTTTCATGTCGTCCCTGTTGCGACTGCCCCCAATCCTCATCTATTCCTCTCTCTCTCTCTCTCTCTCTCAAGCCCGGAACCATGGAACCGATCTGAAACCGAACTACTTTTAAAGGTTCAGTTTTGGTTTGGTTCCAGGGTGCTAATGGTCCAGTTTTGGTTCCAATTCTCCTAGAACCATTAGGAACAGTTCAGCTCCGATTTCACCCCAAAACTGGATCAAACCTACCCATGTGCACGCTTACTAACCACCTCGGTAGATGTAGGGATCTAAGTTGTATAGCTCGAGTTGTACCCGTCAATGTCCAGTCCAATCAAAGTCAATGTTTAGGTTGTTAGGCAATCCTAGTGGGAGCTAATTGGCTCGACTGCAACCTCAACCAAGACAATATGCCTTGTGGGGCCAACCTAGATGTACGTGTTCTATGTCCATGCCATCCCTTAGTTTTACCTGATCACTTTAGGGCACGAGCCCAAAAATGAAGATCCAATTCTCAAGTGGTGATTGACTATTAATGAGCTACAAAAGTTTTGGATCAAGTGGAAATTTGTTTTTTTTTCTCCCCCTTCATCAAGGTTTATCTAACCTTACCAATTTTTGTTCTTTCCTATAATAGGGTCCACTTGAGAATTGGATCTTCTTCATTTTGGGGCTACATACATCTAGTCGTAATGGGCCCACCATCTAGATACAGATTCCTGTGAAAGCCTTTCAGAATAACTTCTTATGATGGAAGGCTAGGTGGGGCCTACTATGATGTTTGTGGGAAATTCACATGGTCCATCCATTTTACGATACTATGTTAGGACATGGGCCCAAAAATAATGAAATCCAAAACTTAAGTGGGCCACGTGACTAGAAAATGTAGGCAGGTAAATGCCTACAGTTGAAACCTCACGGGGATCCATCGTAATGTTTATATGCTATCCATACCATTCATAAGGCCATTCCTTCTTGGATGAGCTGGAAAAAAAAAAATAAAGAAATTCCCCTTGTTCGTCATTTTAGTACATGAGAATGGCACCCAAAACTAAAGTGACCCATGAGAGGGGACAATATATTGAAATAATTTATAGGCGCATCAGAATAATTTTTGTGCGTTCGATGGTCATCCCACGACCTCGTGATTGGTTTGGATTGAATATAAAAATCAAGGGGAAGCCAAGAAGGTTTCAACTGTCACTTCTTTCCCTTTCTAATCTCGCGTGGCCCACTTGAGTTTTCAACCTGCCTCATTTTATGTATAATGGATTAAAATGAGCTATCGAAACGGATGAACGGACTGGATTTACCACAAGCATCATGGTGGCCCCACCTGGCTTCCCTAAGTAGAAACTTCCTACTAAGAGCTCCGGCAGCGAGTCACGTCTAGAGCTGGGCATCGGACCGAGTCGGATTGGATTTGGTCCAACTTGGTTGGTTCCGAACCCGATCAGATCCGAGGCCGAGTCCAAGATACCTTACCTGAACAGATCCATTATGTGCTTCGCCTAACCCGAACCGAGTCCAACTCGGTCAAGGAAACCGGGTCAGATCGGATTGGAGAAGGACCGAATTTTTCAACGGTGAAAATCATTATCCTCACTGCTATTCTCGGTGTGGTCCATTTGAGTTTTAGATATGATTCATTTTTTCTCCAGATGCTTTAAAATGACCACAAAAAATAGATAAACGATATAGATATAATAAATACATCATTGTGGGGCCCACATATGAATCTCATTTGAGCCATTCGTACAACTTGGAGCTTGAGAGTACAGCTGGGCTGTCTTGGCATGCACGGCACGCTAGCAGGATGCGGATTTCCTGCAGAAGCCTTTCGCAAAAGGTTCCTATGCTGTGATCGTAGCCGTAGGTGGGGATCACCGTGATGTTTTTTAGAATCCACTCCGTTCATCCGTTTTTCAAGATCATTTTAGAACATGCGACCAAAAGTGAGCAGGATCCAAGACTTAAGTGAGCCGTATTAAAGAAAAAAGGTGGTTAGGTAAATTCCTGCCGTTGAAATGTTTACATTACATCCATACCGTCAATAACGTCATTCCTACTGGGATGAACTGAAAAAACAAATATTAGCATGATTCAAAACGTCTGTGGCCCCACGAATATTTCAACTGTGGACGTTCAATTATCACCTTTGTGGCCCACTTGCGCATTGGATACGGTTCATTTTTAGCCTCGTGGACTGAAATGAACTCACAAAATGTATGGACGGGGAAGGATTTCGCACAAACATGGTAGTGGGTCCAACATAGGTCCCCAGCGCAGGAACTTCCTTTTGCAGGAAATCTGTGTCCATCTTGCACGATACGTACCTACAGCTAGCTATAGCTAGCTATGAAAGCGGATTGCGTACTGAGTAAACCCTATGAGCCCTACTATCATTCATGCATTTCATCCGCTCCGTCTATCCATTTTACCAAATAATTTTAGGAGTTCAGCCCAAAAATGAAGGATATCAAAAACTCAAGCGTAACACACTGCATGAAAAAGTGTGAATTAAACATCTACCATTGAAAAGTTCTTAGGAGCCATAAAAGTTTTAAATCAACCTTATATTTATTTTTTCCCTTCATCTATGTCTTTATTATCTTATTAACTGGTTGGATGACAAATAAACACCACAGTGGACCTTAGGAATGTTTCAATGGTGGAAATCAATACTTCCACTGTTTCCTGTGGTATGGTCCACTTGAGCTTTTGATATATTTAAATTTTGATCTCAACCCCTAAAATGATCTGGAAAAACAGATGGACGGCGTGGATAAGCTACGTGCATTTACGGAGGGCCCAACAAAGTATACTCAGTATGATAAGAGCGTACTAAGTAACTAATCCGATACCAGCTAGATATATAGCGTTGTATGGTACACCGGTGAATCGTCATATTATACTAAGTAAACTCTGTTGGGGCCCACCCTAAATGCATGTGATTTATCCATGCCGTCCATTCATTTTTTCATATCATTTTAGTGGTTGACCCTAAAATTGATGCATATCCAAAGCCTTAAAATGAGCTCGCCAAATGGATGAAGGGTTTAGATATAAAACATACCTCGTTTATATCTCTCTTCAACAGAGAAATCCAACCGCTCTCTTTTGGGCTCTCATCTTAAATCGACAAACCACATCTATCTCGCTTCACCTGCTAAGTCGCGACAGAGAAAAAAAAGAAGAAAAAGAACTCCACCTGTTATATCTCCATGCAATCTCTCTCATCTACTCTCTCTACTCTTTCTTTGGTGAGTAGTGCTTATGAGCTGCTCGAGATGGAAGATGGGGCAATGCTATTAATGGCATTTGTTGCGTTTGCCTGAGACAATCCTTCCAACCTCATTTTAGCCAAAAACTTCTTCTTGCTTTCTTCAACAGAAATAGAAAGCTAGAGAGAAAATCACAGGTATAGAGAGATAGAGACAGATAGAGTTGATGGGATTGGGCGGAATTTTTTTGGCGCCGAAGGCGGTAAAAGTAAATACATACACACACACACACGCACACACACACACACACACACTAATATACACGGTCCGGATCAGGCCGGTCCAAATCAGATCCAATCGGATCGGGTTTCAGATCAGGTCGGTTCGAAACAGGATCCATTCGGATTCGACCCGAAAAGAATTCGGATCTAGATTACGCTACCCGATCCTGACCGATCCTGACCATCGGTTCTGTTCGAATCGGGTCTGATCGGGTCTGATCGGGCCGGATCCACCTGTTCGGGTATGAAATGCCCAACTCTAGTCGCTTCCTCCCTCCCAATACACGCAAGCGCGGTGGATCCCTAACTGTGGGACCCACCTTGATGTATGTGACTTACATCAACTACGTCATCCGTTCTGAAAGCTCATTTTATGACATGATCTTAAAAATGAAATAGATGTAGTTCTCAAGTGGACCACACCACACTAAACAGTGGTGATTGACATTAAAAACTTACCGTGGGCCACAAAAGTTTTGGGGCCAAGTTGATATTTATGCGGCCCCTACGTTCAAGTATTCGTGACCTTATCAATCAGGTTGGAGGCAAATAGACATTCTAGTGGCATTCAAGCGATTTTTAATGGGCGGTGTTCAATGTTTCCTTTGGTGTGGTTTACTGAGATTTGGATCGGCTTCATTTTCAGGGCCGTGTCCCAAATAAACTGATGGACGGTGTGGATATATCAAAGTGGGCCCCGCAGTCAGGGATCCACCCAATCCGGGGCCAATGTATTCGCACGGGACGCACGCCTCGGATCACCGCATCTGTCTGCCACGTGTACGGTGCGAGATGAAATATGACGAACCTCCGTGTATCCGAAGGCATAAGGTCTTGGGCGCGGATTAGATACTGACAAGGTCAGTAGCCAAATCGCTACTGAAGTGACGTCACCAAGCTCTGTGGACCCCACCATGATGCATGTGTTATATCCATACCGTCCAACCATTTTTAGAGATCGTTTTATATCATTAGAAAAATAATGATATAGACCTAAGTTCAAGTGGACCCACCACAGAAAACCATAGGATCAGTCTCACCCACCGTTGAAACATTTACAGGCCCACCATGATGTATTTTTTAGATCCAACCTATTCATAAATTAACATAGATATGGATGAAGTGAAAACAAAAATAAAAGCTTGATCGGAAACTTCTGTGGCTCCTAAGAAGTTTTGCACGGTGGATGTCACTGTCTCCACTGTTTTCTATGGTGGGGTCCACTTGAACTTTAGATCTATCTCATTATTTTTATCATGCCATAAAACGATCTCTCCAAATGGATGGACGGTATAGATATAACACACGCATCATGGTGGGGCCCACAAAGCTTGGTGACGTCACTTCAGTGGCGATGTGGATACTGACCTTGTCAGTATCTAATCCGCGCCCTAAGGTCTTTCACTCTGTTTAGGGTTTCTGCATAGTGCGTCTATAAAGAGGGCTCTTCAAGCCCACCCTTCCCCCGAAAGACTTCTACAGAGGTTTGTATCTCTATTTACCTTCCCGTTTTTATTTTTTCTCGAAAGAGAGAATCATATGATGAGAAAAAAACTGCAACAAGATGAGATCTTCCTAGATCGTTATTTGTGATTACTGGTATTTAAGTCTCTGATGACACTCTCTTCATCTCTTTCATTTCGTATCCTTTAAAATCTTTCAAGTTTGGGGATTTTATTTATTTCTTTTAAGAAAGGGTTTTTGTTGTTACAGATGTGTGGAAGATGATGATTGATATTTTTTGGTCCGTGTTTCTGAATAAACGGTGACTGATACAATCTACCAACCTCTGATTCCACACATCTTTAAACGGCAAGCAATCCAAACCGTCTGATTATTTTTGCTTGTTTTTATCTATTTTTTCCTTTGCCTGCCCAAGTGCCAATTCCTCGCGGCGCATTTTAATGGAATACGGCACGGTTTTGCTAACGTGCGCCGCGGCGTGAATCTCACTTCGAGGATTCCTCCGTGTGAGGCGTTTCTTGATTCAGCTCATGCTGTTCTAAGAAGTTTGGTGGCTCATTCTAGTAGGAGCCGGTTGTTTTTCTAGTTTTCGCTGGTCCCTTGGTATCTTTTTATTATTATTTATTTCTTTATTTTTTTTGTTGATGGCTCACTCATTGCCCCCTTAGGTTTAGGTTTTTAAAAATTAAAGTCTTTTGAAGCGGCTCATTTTATCCTTTGTGCTTTTGCTAAAATGAGCCAGTAGCGTTAGTAAAAGAGCAGAATCCATTGTGGTGTTTTCCATGGCTCGATGATTAAACGCCCTTTAAAGGGCAATATACGCTATGCTGAGTATCTTAATGTGATGAATGCAAAATATTACAAAATGAGAGCTGCATTTTCTTTTTCTTTTTTTTCTTTTTTCATCTCTATGAATCCTTACTAGATTTTTACTGCGGTGATGAATTATGAATTCACATGTCAGACTTCAGAGATTTTCGAATCAATGAGAAGAGAATTTCATTTTCTGAGCAGTTGATGTTTTTAACTTTGGTTTGAAAAGGAATTGTTATGAACCTGACTTCTCTCAAAGTGGGTCAGTACATGTTCTTATCTCATTGTGTTCCTGATGGCCCAATTATTCGTGATCAACGCAAATGAGTTCATGGACCCAATTTTGGATGGCTGTAATTGACCCAATTCGAATATTATCCTATTTCTTCTGTAAATCCAGTCCATCTTTGATTAGCTTTTATTTACTATAACATCCTTATTTAAAGCCATGTGTGGGATGGAATCATAAGCAATCCATGATGGCACTAACAAAAGTGTTGGGTAGTTGATGTTTACCTTTCATATTAAATGGTATTGATCAAATGGTTCTTATCGGCCAGATTGGCATCATGTTTTGGATGGTAGCCCATAAATGTGTGCTGAACCTAATGAACAGTAGAGATCAATGGACTGGACGGTTCGGTTGTCCCAATGCAACTAGAGGACTACCAACTTGTAGTTCTCTGTGAGCACTGGTGCATCTCACATACTTGGGATGGTAGTGCTTTCCTTTGGTTCATAAGGAATCCTATCAACCCTTGACAAAAAAAAAAACGCACGTACCCCAACTCACATTCATGCTGTTGTGTGATTTCACCTCCTATCAACGGTAGAATGGCCTCTTTGGATTGGGAACGGATCAGGTGTTATCCTGGTAATACCGAAGTGGTTGTCTCCGTGACTATGTGGCTCAACTTGTAGTGTTGTATAGCTATACCATTTATCGGGTTTTCAGCTCATTTTATGTCATGATCTCTAAAAGTTGAATGGATCCAAATCCAAGTGGACTGCATCATAGGAAACAGTTGTTATTGGATATGCCCATTGGCCTGTTTAAGTTCGACTCGGATGAAAGGAAAAGGCAAATATCAGTTTTATTCAAAGATTTTGTGGCCCACAATAAGTTTTTTTTAATGCCAGAAGTTTTTATAATGGGCAATGACCCTGCCAGAGATTTGGATTGCTTGATATTTGGGACATGTTTTAAAATGAGCTGGAATAACTGATACATGGCCCACATTGGTGATTTAAAAATTATAAGTATGGTTATCGTTCATATGGGTCTGGTATACGTTTCAAGTCTAGAATGTTGCAAGGTGGTCCTTATTACAATTTAAATCACAAGGCATGCTGCTCAAAGAAAATCAATCATAAAAAAATAATACTTAAAAGATGGTTTTTAAAAGTAAATAATTGAATCCAAACAAATTAAAATAGGTTGAAAAGCAATTTTGATAACAGATCATCCGGTACAAAAGCTTGCGTTAATTTCAAACTCCTTGCCTGACAAAATGGAATGGCAAGTGCAATTCAAGGAGAGGTTGCAGATTGAGGTTATTAGATCTTTCAAAAGACGATTGTGCGAGTGCAAGAATAGAGTAGAGGTTGTAGAATCGGTTTTAAAAGATTAAGTATACAAGAGTAGAGGTTGTAGAATCGGTTTTAAAAGATTAAGAATACAAGAGGTACAAGAGCAAGAGAGACAATTGAGACTGAGGTTATAGCCCATCGAAGCGGTTTTAAAAGATATAAGAGTACAAGAGCAAGAGAAGGAACTCGAGTTTCAATAGATGGACAGATGGATAGATTGACAGCGAGGAGTGTATCGTCCTCAAAAGAGGACCGTTGGAGCAGGAAAAATAGTTTAAGAGGGTAGGTTATACCGTCCTCAAAAGAGGACCGTTGGAGCGGGAAAAATAGTTTAAGGGGGTGGGTTATACCGTCCTCAAAAGAGGACCGTTGGAGCAGGAAAAAATAGTTTAAGAGGTGGGTTGACAGAGGTTGTTGTCAGACAAAAGTCTTAAAAGATATTGCTGGGCAAGAAAAGACATTTCAAAAAGTTTCGACGGACAGATTCTCAGATGAAGAGTGTACAACAAGAAAAAGAGTGCATGAGCCCAATAATTAAGTTGGTTGGCGGAGAGTCTGTAGCCCAAGAATGCAGTCTTACATAGTCTCATGCATGAGCAGCGCAGCAGTCACAGAGGTAGTTCTTAGGAGGAGAGAGGGTGGAGATTGATTCTGTTCAAGAATAGTCCTGAAAAGAATGAAAGAGCAAGAAAAAAGATTTCAAGAATTTAAAAATTAATAGCACAAGAACAAGAATTCAAAAGGGGAGATTGAAGCTGTAGCCCGAGAATTCAGTCTTAAAAGCTGAAGAGCTTAGGTGGAGAGGGTGGAAATTGAGTCTGCAATGACAGTGCTAGACTAAGAAAAATAATTCAAGGATAGGGTCTCAAAAGGGGAGTGCAAGAATCTCAAAAAATGAAAGAGCACAGGAGCAAGAAAAGGAATTCGAAGGGGTGGAGATTGAGGCTGTCGCTCAAGATACAGTCTGGAAAGCTGAAGAGCTTTAGAGAGATGGTCTAGATTGAATTGAGTCTGTGCTCTAGCGGATTGGAACAGTTGAGGGTAGATACCCTTTCTTCCAATATGTGGAATTGTAGGGTGTTGACATCCATATACTGGATGGAAGGAAAAGGGTCTATTTTGCCAAATCACAAGTTCAACCATGACACTCTGCAGTTTCCGTACATGCCCATTTCATGATTTTGCTAGCTTAGATTGATGGTTTGTTTCACTCAGAATCTCTGCGAAATAGTAGTTTTATAGTGTGATAAAGTAATAATACAATTTACAAACTCTAGATTTACAAGCCAAAATCCATTCTAAACATACGTGAAGAAATGATTATAATGGCGGGGTGTTTGTTTCTTGAATTACATGGTAATGACTTTTAGAGGAAAATAACTGTGATTTTCTAAGTTGTGGATCAACTTTGGGCCTCTAGGCCGATCCGTTCACAACTATTGGACTTGAGAGGAGCGCATGTGCACATGTTTGACATCCAAACAGGGCAGCCCATAATGTGTGCGTTGTGCAGCCCCCTCAGCTTGATGATTGTTGTGTTTTTGCGTTGATGGGTTTTTGTTGGGTGGCCCAGCTGGATGGGACCCACCTCGATGAACGTATTATGTGTATCATTATGTGTTTCTAAGATTTTCACAATGGAAGGTTCTCAAGTAGGACAGATTTTCACATCAGAAGTTGCACGTCTTATCTCATGTTTTTGGGCCATCTTTGGGCATCTGTTGTGTCCCCACGCGCAAGATATGTGGGGACACCCCCTGGAATTTATGGCCCGTACTAATGTCTGTAAGATTGATGTTTAACTTGGGCCAAGGTGGGCCCGACATGATTGGGAGTTAGATCCCAAAGTAGGGCTCAGAAAGGTTGCGCAGGAATTTCAAGGGCCCATGTTTAGCCATGTGCCAAAAAATGTGTATCTGAATCAGTGGTCTACTTGGGGGATGTTTATTTCACATGTCAGGATTAGAATGTCCCACCACTTCATCAAGAATGGACCCCAAGTGTTTGAGAAATGGGCTCAAAGTTGGGACAAATTCATTCCTAAACTGCATGTCTGATTTTCTGTGTTTTGGACCAATTTTGGGCTTACGTGGTGGACGCAACATAGAAGATGTGTGTGGGCCATCACTTAACTTTTAACCTATACTAATGAATAGTTAAATAATATTTTACTTGGGCCAATGCAGATCCTACATGATCGGGGAGTGGATCCTAAAATGGCGTCAGGCATAGTTGTGCGGAAAATTGAAATGCCAATGTTTGGCCCTATGCAAAAAATTATGTGTGCATAACTAGTTGGTCGCACCTTATATTTTTTGAAGTCTATATATATGACTACCAAAGGCACCTGATAGCACCTCGAAAGGTGGCCCCTTGTGATCGTGTGATGTATTCAAAATAGGGCAAAAAATAATTCTGTAGTGTTTCCTGTACATTTTCTCAAGTGCCCATGTTTGGGCCATCATTGTAAATTGTACACAACTAAATAATGAGGCCCCCCTTATAATTTTTTAAAGCTCATATATAGAGCTACCAGATGAATATTTCCTTTCACCGGATATGGGCCCCACATGGTTATGAATATGAATTGAAGATGGCTAGAAATAAACCATGCACCAAAAGTCTGTTTGACCCAATTCATGTGGGGCCACATCAGTGGGATCCACATTTATAAGGCATCTAAACTATGAAAATGAACTCCAAGGTGCTGGTGGGCCCAAAACATTAAGTGGGCCATTTGGTGTGGGTTGTCTTGTATAGGCCTTAGCATTGGCTAGTGAGGCCCACCTTGCCTGCTATGTAAGCCTATCATTTTTTGATGGGGTGAAACATGTGATGGGCAGCCTTATTGTCATTTGTTTCTCTTAGGTTATATGCAGCCTTGGGCCCATCCAAATGAAGAAAAATTAAGGCAAAGCCCGGTTAGGTCCAATACTAAGAGAAACACTTGGGAGTTAGAAGCCCATCACGATAACCCTTCCTAGTAGGGTTGTACATCGAGCCGAGCCAAGTCAAGGTGGACCATGCTCGGCTTGACTCATCTATGCTCTCCTTGACCTTGACCTCGAGCTTACCATTGGAGCTTGGCTTGGAGCTAGTGGATTGAGTCGAGGTGAGCTTACATCGAGTCGAGTTGAGCTTGCTTCCAACTCAACCCAACCTGCACTCGACTCAACCCAGCAACCCGATCCAACCCGCACTCGACTCAACCTAGCCACCCGATCTAACCTATACCCAATCCAACTCCCAAAACAAATATTCAATTAATAATATATATATATATATATATATATATATATATATATATATATATATATATATATATATATATATATATATATATAAAATATTAAATAAAGCCATAGAGGTACCTTGTTGTTGGTGTTGAGAGAGAGAGAGAGAGAAAGAGAGAGAGGAGCTTGAACGTGGCGGGTTGGGTAAGGAAGGGACGGACGATTAGTGTAGGGTTTAAGTTTTAACTATATATATATATATATATATATATATATATATATATATATATATATATATATATATATATATATATAAAATATTCGAGTCGAGCCAAACTCGAGCTTCGAGCTGAGCTGAGTTCGAGTCGAGTTGAGTCAAGATCCATTATGATCAAGCTCGGCTCATTTTTAAAACTAGCTAGGTCATGTGATGCTTTGCTCAACTTGAATCAAGCCAAGCCGAGCGAGCTTTTCGAGCTAGCTTGGCTCATGTATAACCCTACTTCTTAGACCCATTAGATAGGCCAATTGTCTAGTGGGCAGCGTGCCTTGCATACTACCGCTAGTCAGTTTAGTCACACTTAATGGGGCTCATTTGAATTATATAAGTTATACTAGATGGGCTTTCTTATTTTACTTGTGCATGAGGTTTGTCGGCCCAACATAATGTGGAATATGTATAATGTTGGCATGTGGGTCTTATATTTGGGATTGTAATTTATCTTTTAGTTGATGTTGGATTTGTGGGGGCCATGTGCGTTATGGGATCCATCTTAGATGTATGTATCCTATGTTTGGCTTCCTTGGTGTGGGACTATTATCCACTACCCAACCAAACTTAAAACTTAAGTAGAACGTACCGCAAGAATGCTAAACCAATGAAAAGCCCATTGACCATACTTGTTGTAAAATGTGGGGGCACAATCATGTGTTGAACATGCAACCTTCAACTAGTGGGGCCCACTTAGTCATGGAATTAGATCCATATCATTAAAAAGCCCAGTGTTTGGATGTTTATCTTACGTAAAATTTACTTAGTGGTCCACCACATGGGACTTACACTTAACCTATAGGACCACATAGCTTACACGTAGTCCAAGGTCAATGTGCATGTCACACTTAGGTGAGACCCACCTATTGATGGTTGAGATGATGATACATGTTTGGTAACATGATGATGATGGGTATGATTTAAATGATGGTGATTATAGTAGTGTTAACTTGATGGTGGCTAAGTAGTATTAATGATGCGCATGATGTTGTTTATGTTTAATGTAATATGATTGTGAATGGACTAGTTATGATAGCATGCATACTAAAAATGATATGATAACGAATGTATGTAGTGATGGTTATGGTAGTGACATACATATGGGTAGTTATGGTAGCATGCTCCGCTTAATATTGGGTATCTAGTAGATGATGTTGATGTCAAAGTGATAATAATGCACGTATTGATGGTTGTGATGATAGTGTGGACAAGATAACCAAGTTTTACTTGATACTTGGATGATGATAAATAAATGATATTGATGATGCATGTGAATCCTTGTATGTAATGCACTCCATGCACATGCACATTAAAAACACACATGTTTCCATGATATAGGTTATGACGATGAATTTGATGTTAAATGATGGCTATGATAATGATGATATATGTGAATACTTATGTGCCACTATAACCTATGCACCTTATGTATGTGCATGCTATGTGAGCCTTGGCGGCCCATTTGTTAAGTAATCACAAGAGGTGTGGGGCCTTATATGTTACGATGACACTTTAATGTATGGGTCATCATGTCACATTGGCTATTCTAAGTTGGGCCTAGTGCCTTGGGCTTGTGAAAGCCCACTTTCCCATGTAACTTGGGATGCAAACTAGTTACAAATAATCATTGGACGAGAGGCCAAGTGAGCCCACTTCCATGGTCAATGGAAGGATGTTTGATTATTATTAGTTTGCTGGTCTACTTGGCCAATTGACACCATTGTTAAGTAGTGTCCATGAGGGCATGCAATGTATGACAGATGTGTGATGGCGTGTGATGTAATGTATGGTGAAAGCATGGTAGCATGTAATGTATAATAGAAGTATGGTGTGTTGTGATATATGGTAAAGAATAATAGTGTGTGATGTGTAGCTCACACACAATGATTATAGCATGTATTATGCAGCCAATATGTGATGGATATGGCATGAAATTTGTAGCCTGCATACAATATTGGATCTCATTAGACCAAATTATATATTAACAATAAAATCTTAGATGGTCCCAAGTTAAGGCCCATTGCTTATGGGTATTAGAGCCATGATCCGGCCTGTATCAAAACAAGATAAAGGGTCTGAATGGACATCCCCATGGACAATGGGCTATGACCTAACAATTTATTTAACATCCATATACCATAACTTGGTAATTTATTCTATTTGGGGCCATCATGTTGGTCCATATACTTACATGGGATCCATAAATATACTATGTTTGGGCCCTCTTGTTGGTCTATATTGTAGTATTTGGACTCTTGTGTTGATCCTTGTGCGTGGATGAAAGTTTGGGGTATGTATATGCCTTTGCGATTCTACATTCAGTTATATAGGTTTTCATAGTGACGTATTTAGTTGGGTGAGATGATTTGTGTTGATGCCTTATGATGTTCAAGTGTTAAAATTATTGAGAATGTTTGAGAAGGATGCTCTGTGGCCACCCCGGGCTTAGATGCCAAGATTAGAGATATTCATCCTCTAATAAACCCTCTAAGATTGGCCAATCGGGTCCTTTTTCATCGTGTGTCGAGTGGGGGTGAGCACAGTAGGATGAGTGCAAGAGTCATTTTCACTACCGTGATCGCGAAGCGAATGGGTGTGACGAGCCTACCTACCATTGTTGAGGGTTAAATATTGCATATTAGACCACCGTTTATTACTTGATTTTATGACCATAATACCGTTTAACACCCTATTTTAATCATGTTTGTAATGCAGGGTGTATTTAGGAGCTTGGACTGAAAAAGGGTATTAAAAGCATGGATTTGACGCTCTGAAATCACCAAGGCAAGAGACGGAATCCAGGGGACCTAGATCGAAGAATTTACACGCTCGAGAGTTGAGAAAATCTAGTATTTCACGATGAAAAGGCCTGAAATTCATCCAAAATGCAAGATCACAGGATTTTTTTTTCTTTTTTTTTTACACACACGCACACACACCCCATACACGCACGCCATAGTGGAATTTCACCACCTATGGGTACTCGAACCCTTGACCCGGTGGTGAAACTCCTTAGAGTCTACCACCCGACTAAGAGTAAGGACCCGCAAGATCACAGGGTTTCTACCATCCGTTCAACTCGAAACTTGATATCTAGCCCGAGGACCATAAAGTAACCGCACACTTAAAATTTCAGTCGTTGGATCTTTGAGGAAGTAGTCCAATGGATAGATCAATCATAAATCACTAATTTGGGCCCACCTCATCTCTGGATCTACTTCAAACTTAGGCTCAACTCCTTATATTAAGTGAAGAAACAAATGAGCGGTGTAGATTCTCCAGGAAACACCGAAAGTAGGCCCCACAAGAGGGTGTGTGTGCATGATGGACATTACACCCCTGTGCACCAATCGAACAAGCACGGTCAAACCGTGTTTGACCCGAAAACTCTTGATAAGGAAGCCCCTGTTTCGCGCCTGCTGCGGTTTTGAACCGACTGCTAAGGTGGGCCATTCGACCCGCATCATGACTCGATCGGGAAACCCGAACCGTCCATTAGATTGGGAAGACAAAAACGATCAGATCTATGGGGTTTGTTTTTAAACACACCAACGATTGGAAACTGATAATAGATGATGTGATGAACAGAACATTGCAGAGTCTGTTCCACATAAGAAATCTCCGGAATAGATTGATCAAAATAGTAAGGTGGGACCCACTTCATAAAGCCAGCGAATATAGCAGTGGTTGCGAAGCATCACACGGGACTAAGAATCCCAATAAAAAATGGAAAGCGGTCACTGCCCGTTTTCCTTTATGCTCACGCAATAACCGAACAACGTCAGTTAAAACGATGTGAACCCACCATCATAGATCAAATCTTTGATCCACACCGTCCATCAAGAAGCGAAGATGATACCGTCCTAAAAATGATCGATTGCAGGTGAAGTTGTATACTGGTGTGGACAAGATTTCTGGTTAAAAGAAGCCCCGCACAAGGATGATGACCAGATCTTTCTGCGGTAATTCCTGTTTATCTAGATCATTTTCTAGATTCCATCTCGATGATGTTTGATGATTTGGGCCGTTTAAAACGAAGCAATGGACAATCCGATCTTACCTAAGAAGATCGGAAGGAAAGCAGTAAAACATGGGGTCGGTTCCACTACACTATAACTCGATTCCCACGTCCACAATACTTGCGTACTCGGCGTGATCAGACCACTAATTTAGTGGGCCAGGGGTAAAATCATGATGATCAGGGACGTTCAGAGGCTAGAACCGAAACAACCAAGGGTCTGTGCTAAGTTGTTTTTAAAACAGGGGATCAACAAAGTTGATTGAATGTTAAATAATGGTCCAAGATTAAGAGTTGGAAGATGATCAAGGGCATCCATCTGATGGGCCAGTAACAAAGAATTCCGTCCCAATACACTGATTGGAACAGATTTCACAGCAAGGCCGTGTTGATTATTGAATCTGGTTGCGTCAGATGCTTTCGCTATGCAAACCTATCAAGAATGCAGGAATTTCTCTCGGCTGCATAAATAGATTTCGTAGCAGCTATACCACCGCTTCTCCACACCGACTCTAGCCTTTACGCACTCCCGACCGACCTTGGTGGTCTTATAAAAAAAAGACGTGAGAAAGAGAGGATGGATCTAGTGCTCGGGACGTCAGGAGTCAAAGAAAGAGAGTTTGTTTTAGAGTTTTATTTATTTATTTATTATTTTTCTTATATTATTATTTGAGAGATCCAGCCCAATCATCTAAACCTCTTAACTAGGGCTAAGAGGTGAAGTTTGTGGCGTGATGGGATTGATTTTACGATTTTGATTCATGCTATGAACTATGTTGATTCTAGTTTCGATTAATTGGAATATTTACAGTTTTTAATGATTTGTTGTGACTTAAATTACAATAGCTCTGTGATGGCTTTAAGTATTCATTTTTCATTATTTTGATTGTGATGTTAGGAAACCCTGTTGTCCACCATCGTCCCTTGGACATGGTTGGATGATTGAATCATTCCTAACATTCATACATCTTTATGATTTGTTGTGGATTGGTTTAATTTTGTTGTTTACTTTGTCTCATGGGTATGGTTTTGTGATGGAATCATCTCTAATTCTTATACATTTCAACTTTTTAAAAACTAGATTGAAGGAAGTTCAGATTGAGCTTTAGTGGTATATCTTTTAACTGGATGAAAATGAGACTCTAAGTTCAGTTGTGTTCTTAAATAAAGTGTAGATCTCTCTGATCTTTACAAGTGGATCCTTGGTACCCTAGTTTCCCACATTTGAATTTCACAAGTTTTAGTTCAGATTTCACCATTATTCTCTTAAAATCCCCCTGATTTAGATTACATCTTATTCTATTTCTAGTTCTGGTTACTTTCAGAATATGTACAAGGTTCAGTCCCTGTGGATTCGACTTCAGTCTTACCGAGATTATTATTACATCACAACCCTATACTTGGGGTGTGAACAATCGTCCCATGCCAAGTTGAGGTGGGTGGTATTTTGACTGTTGAGGCTAGGTAAGGCAAAACAAATCTGGGTCCCCCAATGTTAAGCTAATGGATAGATAGGTAAGGGTTGACTCACCCAATACTCTATTTTTGAAAATGCGTCTCATACTTGTGTGAAGGTGTTGGATTACATGTGTGGGGTATGTTTGTAATTCTTGAGGAGATGTATCATGTGGTGTGGAGGTGCACTATTAGAGGGGAGGAATGTTCAACGTTTGATTTATGCATTCGTTCATCCATTAGCCACTCGAGTTGGTGGTGCGCAACTAGATCATCATGTGTACATTCGTAATTGCAACGATTTCAGTTAGGTATAGGACTAACCTTATATCAGGAGTTTACCACATTAAGTCTAGTTATCTAAATTAGTTATGAGACTGGTTTAGATAGATGTCCTTTGTATAGACCCCACGGGTTGCGATACCACGTACTATCATCCCGACTACACACAATAACATTTTCATTCATTTTTCATTGTACAACTTATATGTGAGTATAGAATTTAAGTATCTTGTACATGAGGATTGACTGCTCTTATGATTCATAGTTATTTATTTGGGTAGTATGTCTAACATTGAAGACATGTTCATGATAACCTGTCTAGCCATACCAACATTTTTTTATTGATAATATGTTCACCTATGATAACATGCTTGGTTAATAATTTACCATTGATTGTTTTGAATATCTTTACAGGAGCTCCCTAATAAGTCGTGTCTTACTCTTGGCATGCTGAAGACTTACGAGTTGTGGTTTGCTCATAAAGATAATTTATACATTTTTCAGGATGTGTTTAGTAGTAGGATAAATGCATGAGTTAGTAGATCTTGCTATTATTTCTTTTATTAATTGTTAGGATGATTGTATTTCTGTATATATAATATGAATTAATGCACATAGTTATTTTTGGTGACCATCCTTGGAATGATGGGTTCATCTCATAAATGTATGTGTTGAAACCATGTATATGATGTGTAACCGCCTAATCATATTAACTATTTAAAAATAAAAATAAAAATTTCTTTTGCCATAAGCCGGGTTTTGTGTTCGGGAAGTTCACTAATCGTCCACCAAGTTTGGTAAGTGGCGAGGAAGCTGATGTGACTCGAGTTCATGACTTATGAAGTAGGCTAAAACAAATGTATGAGATAGATGAGCCGAGTAGTCAAACTTGAAGACTATATATTGCTTGTGGGCCAAAAATTCACCCCGACCTTTGGTGTCTACCAATGACTTTAGAGGTCAGCCTTATTCACTGACCTCAAAAGATGACCTCGACCTCAGGTACCAACTTTGGCCTCGAGGGATGACATCGACCGTCAGCTTCGAAGGATAATCTCGACCTCGACCTTAGGTACCAACCTCGGCCTCGGATATTGACCATTAACTCGGAATACAAATATACTTAGAATATATTGAGATAAGATCTTCTCAAGATATTCGTCGTAGATATCGGGGTGATAACCACAGCTATCCGGAAGATTCCTTTCGTAATATGCATACATCATAGAGAGGCATTGCCATATACGCCACCGCCCCCCAAAAGGCTATAAATAAGGACTCCACCAATAGTAAAAAACACACACAACGATCTCCATTCTTTTATTCCTTCTACGAACCTACACTGACTTAGGCATCAGAGGATCCTCAGCCTTAATTGGCGCCCCCAATATCTTCTCTTATTTTTCATTAAATCACAGGTACTCTCGCTAATGGGAGGCGATGCAAGATCAACCAAATTTTTGAATAAACAGTTTGGTGCCGTCTATGGGAATGACATCAAAGTCATTCCCATATTCTATAATGATTCTTCAATGATGAAAAGCAGGAAGAGGGCCCAGGCCAAGATTGCAGCAGCTCCTCCCCCACTAGCGGAACAGTCTATGGACCACGAAGACCTGCCCACACAACTTCAGGCTGATTCTGCACCCGCAAGCCCTGCGCAGTGGTCTTGAAATCGAGGAGGTCAACTCATCTCTCTGAAACATCAAGTCAAAGCATTGACTGGTATCATTAACTGGATAATGCAAATCTTGGAGAGACAAAACCCACCTCTCGACCAATGGGCAGATGTATGGGTAACTACCAAGATCTCTGGACCACCTCAAGCACCTGTGGACTCACAGAGAACCAAATAACATCCTGACCAGCTGAGCCATGTGCCCTCCCACACCTCAGGAACTGCCACTCCCGACAACTCTGACTTGCGTCACACGTTGGAGAAGAAGATGCGTGGAAAAGCTACCAAGGCAATAGCTAATAACGAAGGGCCCTGGAAGGCAAAACTCGAGGAACTATGAGGTCAAATCGGCGATATTCGCCAAGCCTACTGCTCCTAAATATCAACCTACATTGAGGCCATGCTAGAAGAGACCGAGCCATAGTTTACCGACAACATTATGGGAGCCCAACTCCCGCCCAAATTCTGAATGCCGCGAATTGCTCCCTACTCCAGGTCTACGACCCGGCCAAGCATTTGGAATCGTTCAGATCATGGATGGATCTCCACGATGCATCGAGCTCGGTTATGTGTCAAGCCTTCTCCTTGACTTTGTCGGGGACTGCACAAAAATGGTACATGCAATTAAAGCCAAAGTCCATAAGCTCCTTCACTCAATTTAATAAGGCTTTCGTTATACAGTTCATTTTTGGAAAAGACAAAAGAAAGTCATCAACTCATCTTCTCGCAATTACTCAGAGGGAGGACGAGGTGCTAAAAGACTACGTCATCCTTTTTAACGCTTAAGTTGTCCAGTTCGATGATTATTCCAACCAGATAGCTCTAACCACCATGATAGCTGAAAAACGTGAGCGTAACAGTCCTAGAGGGAGGGGGGGGGGGGGGGGGGGTTGAATAGGACCATGTTAAATAAAGACTTAAGGTAAAATAATAAATAAATCAGAATAAATCATAAATCTCAGTAGCACTAGTATTGAAAAATTAATTCAAACTTAGTTCGTAGAACAACCTTTACAAAAAATAATGTTTTAGGCAGGACGACCTGATTTCACAAACGTTTATAAGGATTAAGACTTCAAACCAAATACGAGATAATAAAACTATCTATTACAAACATTCACCACTAGTGCAGAAATAAAATTACAATCATTCACCACAACACCAACAGTTATAGTGGTTCGATGTGTACACCAACTATTCTCAAATAGCCACACCTATTCCACTCTCAATAGTCGCAACCCATGTGATATTGTCTTTCACTATAAACAAGGTCTTCACAGGGTCACCTTAAAACCCGATACAGTTGTGATTTTCAAGGGCTTATCACAAATAAAAACCCACACTGAGATTTTCTGGCTATCTCTATCAAAACCAACACATGATATTTTCTATCTATCTCAAAGAAATCAAAATACAAAGAATAGAAATGTACTTATCTTCTCCTTGAAGACGTATCTCTTGATGTAGCCCATAGAACCACTTTTCTTGAAGTAGAATGTTCAATGTCCAGTCACATAAACAACATTTCTAGGTTCTAAATTGATTCTAAATTAATTCAAACTAAAGGCTACTTGTTTAAATTCCTCAAGATCTCAAAGAAGAGCAATTACTCTCTTTAAAGAATACAATTCATGAAAAGAGATCAATGAATTAAAGCAAAAGGGTATTTAAACAAAATATTAAAATACCATGCAATAGGTTGAAGATAGTGGGGACTTCTCTCTCTCTTAGTGAAGGCTTTTACTAGCTTGGATGAGTAATTTCGAATTGAGAAAAGGCCTTTATTTATAAATAGAGAAGTTGTTACTTCGACTCATCTAAGATTAAAAAAAAATTAAATTTTGAGCGCGATCAGATAAAATAGTTCTTCGAATAGTTGAGAGCCCTGCTCGACTGGTCGAGGGTGCCAAAATATAGTTGCTAGACTTCGAGTCGAGAAACTCTCGATTGGTCGAGCAGTTTGCTCGACTGGTCGAGAAAGCAACAGAAAAATTCATTTTTTGAAATTTAAACTTAGACTGATCAAAGATTTTCTTAGACTGGTCGAGTCACAGCTTAGACTAGTCGAACCTAAGCCTAAACTAGTTGAATATTAATCTATATTAAGCATAAAAACCCATATATGATTATGTTTTGAAAGGACCTAAGCCTAAGGTCTTTTTAGGGTCAATTATACCTAAAAAGACTGACATGAAGTAGTTTGAACTTTTTGGAGCTTGATCTTCTAGTTAAATCTTCAATAGGACTTGAAGATGGAGCTTGATCTTTTACTAGATTTGAAGTAGAACTTATCTTGAAGGTAAACTTTCCATCTTGATCTACTTCTTGACTTGAACTTAGTAAAAGCATGTCTTGAAGTCATGTCATGAACTTTCCATCTTAATCACTTAAAGTTACTTCTTGAACTTTCCATCTTGATTCACATTATGTGAACCATATCATAAGTTGTTTTGCCTCATCAAAATTTGACAAACAAGAGTGTGCTTTATACATTATAGCACTTACATTCTCTCCCTTTGTCAAATTTGTGACAAAACACTTAACATAACAACATCCATACTGTCAGCTTGATTTTCATGTTTATAGAAGATGTAACTCTTTTGAATCAGCAAAATTTTCTCCCCCTCAATGTGAGATTATCCTGTGTTATGACAAATAATACATTTCCAATATAAAACTCCCAACAACCATCCATATATCAATATATCAACATTCAATATAATGCATAATTTCATTGAATCTACTTATCAAATTAGAAATCTCTCCCCCTTTTGTCATAAAATGACAAAGGGAAGAATACTCATGTGATTAAAATCAATAAATCACATTAGAAATAGTAGACAATAAGAAGAAAATGCATAAAGAATGGTAATCAAAAGTTAACATAAAGTCATCAACAAGGATTTAAGATAGGAGTTTGAGAGAGTTATCATCCAACACAAATAGTATAAAGTTATACAACCCATGCATAAAATAAAATAACATCAACCTAATCGGATCCATAAGAAGAGGATGGAAGAGGTATAGATGGGTTGATCTGGTGAAGTCCTCTAGTAATGCGATGAAAGTATTTTCGTACATATTTCATGGACGACTTATGACTTTCAACAAGATTATCTTGTGATACCTTCAACTCAACAGCATTTTCTTCTAAAGACTTAAGCCGATCATCAACATAAGATGGTTGATAGTCAGGATCAGCTTCATCGTTCGATTCCAATTCTGCAAAGATATCATCCATAAATGTGTTCTCAGGTAATGACGCTTCTTCTTCTTCAACATCGTCTTCATCTCTCTTATCGAGGATGTACACCAAGTTCATCTTGTGAATAGTCGTATTATCAAAAGGAAGAGTGGACTCTAGTGCCTCGATCGATGAAATGACAACGTTGCAATGGATAGCAAGAGTTGTCATGAGATATACAAAAGGAATCGACCCATGACCTGAATGGATACAAAATTGAATAATCAAGTAACATATCAATGATGAAAGATAGATAGGAATGTCAGATGTAACAACATGAAGAATACGAGCCATAAATGCAGTAAGTTCAGACTTATTCCCGTAACGAGGATACACATTCGATGTGAAAATACAATAAAGGACCCTCAATTTTGGAATCATCTGGGTGGCACGGAGGGCATTACCAGAGTTCCGATCAGCATTAAATCTACATAACTTGTGAGTGATTTCCCTTTGTTCAGATTTACTCATTCTATCAGCAAAGGGGGCAATGGGTATACCTTCGTCATTTACATTCACATCAAGCAATCTTGAGATTAGGTGTCTATCAACCAAAATTGTAGATTCTCTAAAATTAATAGAGAATGTAAGGTTATCAAGAGACAACTCTCCTATTGATGCATATATCCCTTGAGCTATGGAGCAGTATGTCGTTCCGCCCCAGAATATTTTTCTAACTGATGGCAGACAGAATATGCATGAGTTTGAATGGAGCAATGTAATTAATATTTACAGTTCTTTTTATAATAATATCTCTAGAGCGGAGATCCCTTATATGCTCCGAATCTTCTTCAGGAGCTCTCAGAGTTCTCACCCTAACCGGAGTCATCGGGGAGGAGGAGCCGCTAGGGCCCTTGCGTGTAGCCTTCCTCTTAGACCGATACTCCATGTGGAGTTTGCAAAAGAAGAAATTAAAGATGGGTTTAGCTTAAATCAAATTTTTGCACAAAAACTCTCTATGGAAAAGATGTAAATCTCAAATCAATCACAAAATGAAGAATAAATAGCAACAAAGAACCCAAATCTAGAAAGAAATCAAAAATAGATCGCTTACAAAGACTATGGAGATGGGTTCGGCGAGTTGAGCAAAGGCTAGGCGAGGAAGAAGGGTGAAATGAGGAAGAGAAAGGAATTTTTCCTCTTTTAAGAGGCCCACCTGTGCACTTCGACCGATCGAGTATGGTCCTCAACCCATCGAAGCTCGACTGGTCGAGGACGTGCTCGACCGGTCGTGCAGCTAGAAAATTTCATATATATTTTTTAAAATTTTAAAATTTATATATTTTACATTTTTTAAAAATAATAAACATACAAATAAAAAATGAATAACATTTAATTAATTAAAAGTACATAGACCAATATCATGTTTTAATTTGGAATATCTATTCTTATCAAGTGATTTGGTCATAATGTTCGCAAGCTGTTTCTCAGTCTAAATATATTATAATGAAATGTTATTGTCTCAACTAATTCTCGAATGTTGTCACGCCCCAAACCTGAAAATCAGATTCACATGAATTCCGATTGCCGAATCCGGTGCCGATAGCCTCCGTAGTGCCCCATTCTTTGCTCTTGACAATCAAATGCCAGATTCTGATCCTGGGATCCTACAAGGAGGATTTTCAGAGTGAATTTTTTTTTTTGTAATGGAGCATAACCACAAGCATAACCAAGTCACAAAACAACATCACCACATATCCACTATATCAAAATCTTTTAAGTACAATGCGAAAAGGGAAATACAAGGTGATCAAAAAGCTCCAAAAGGTCATGATATGCACTCCTGCCTCAGCGCTACTGCTGTCCAACGCTACCTGCACGCAACTGTCGTGCATAAGCTTACAAAAGCTTAGAGGGTGGTGTAAGTGTGTGCATAAGGCAAACGCCAAGTGTATAATATAAGAGTAGTGTGAAAGTATGCGGTAAGTCCATGAACACAATCAACCATACCAAGGCTATGTAACGCAAGGTATAATGCGAGATATGAATGCCATCAGCCCCACCGATGTAATGCAAGGCCTACATAGCCGAATGTCATATGCGAAATGCAATCCAAGTAAGTCGGTACTCATCAAGTACATATATCAGTATAGTTCCTCTCTGGATATTACCGGAGTCTAATACACTTCGCAGAGACTGTCACCTCCCTAGCTGCACAGTCAAGCAAGCAGAATAGACCTCACTATCCGCCTGACCAGTAGTCTGTCAATGCTTACCCGGCTCATCGATAGCAGACTCATTTGTGAGCTGGTCAAACTCAGCTTAGCTTATAGACCCCTCACTCAGGCGGATAAGGCCACACCCCCTTCCAACAGACCACGACACAGTGGGAGACGCGGCCTACTGGTATTCGGCACTCGGGCGCTCGTGTATCCACTCGGTTTAGACGTTGGAGCATCTCCTAGTACCAAAAAGGTTCTGGGACTCTCACCTAAGGACATTCTAAGTGCCCACAATGCTAGAACCAAGTATTTTCAGTATCCGATACGGCATCCACAATGTACCTATGGAGCCACGGCCCTGATGTCGCTAGGGCGTGCATTGAATCAAGTCACACATATGCGAGATGCATGAATCACACCGTTAAATCATGCAACAATCCAGCGCCTACTGCGTGATCATGTAGGGCACTTCGTCTCATAAGGAGTCCTGTAAGTGTCTCAGCCCAACGGCTTATGCTATGATCAAACATACCTCATATCAAGCATACATATGATGTGTATGAGCATGAATCATGGGATTATACTAAGCATGTTATAAAGCGATGAATATTAATGAGTATGGGCCAATCAATGGGCCCTAAGGAGAGTTACAATGCCGACATTTAACCAACATTATACATACAATGTGGACGTCAAACCAACATTGTTCCTTAGGCACGACCTGCCATAAATATCATTACATGAACTATGGGAAATCACTCATTGCAATGGACCCTAAGGACATCCCTTTGGGCCTCAACCTATGGACCTTAGATACATCAAATAGGCCGTATCACATGGCCTTACATTCATCAAATGGCTGCATTAATGGGCCTCACCAACGAGCCTTATGTACATTGCAATAGTCCATGACCCATGGGCCTTGAAATACATCAAAGTGGGCCTCACAACTTGGGCCTTAAACATATCAGATGGGCCTACACACATGAGCTTTAAATATATCAAATGGGCCACTCTATTTGCGCCCCATGCATATCAAATGGGCTTGATCCCATGGGCTTTAATATGTATCAAATGGGCTTGAATCCCGTGGGCCCTATATAGAATAAATGGGTCGGATCCCATGAGCATTGCATATGTCAAATGGGCCGAAACCCATGGGCATTACATATGCCAAATGGACTTAATCTCATGGGCATTACATATGTTAAATGGGCTTTATCCCATGGCCTTAGATGTGCACCAAGGTGGGCCTTAACAAATGGTTACAAATAGGCCAACATGGGCCCTATACACATACCAAGGCGGGCCCTACTTGAATCATAGATCTGACTCATTTTAGCTCTTAAAATGGGTGGACGGTTAGGATACAACTCATGCATCATGGTGGGGGGTCCACTAGCCGTCCAGCAGCCCGGCTCATGGCTGGATGACATAGATAAAACACATACATCAGAAGGGCCCACCATGGATGATGGCGTGAATAAAACACATACACCATGGTGGGTCCCACCCTGCCAGCACACGCACTCCATGTGACCGCCCCCACCAGGAACCTCAAGTGTTGGAACGAGGTGTCTCCACTCAGTCCGCTGGCGTGGACAGTGGGTCCCACGTGGGGCCCACCATAATGTTTATTTTCCATCCAGCCAGTTAATAAGGCCACAGGGACCTGAATGAACAGGAACCACAAATTCCAGATCGATCCAAAGCTGCAGTGGGCCCAAAAGCATTTCAATGGTAAAGTTCAATCACCGCTGTTTCTTGTGGTGTGGACCACCTGATTATCAGATCAAGCTGGTTTTTGGGTGGGGCCTACTTAAGGTAGGGACCCAACATATGGACGGTTTGGATCGCTGAACCAACATCAAAGTGGGGCCCACATGGGGGCCGTGGGCTGGCTGGCGTCCGCCCGCCAGCCACTGGCCCGGCCAGCGTCTGACAGAACAGCAGTTGCTGATGTGGTCTTTTTTAAAAAAAAATAATTTAAAACCTAATTTTTCAAGGATTTTCGGGTGTGGAGCCCGCATTTGATGGATCTACTCCATCCATTAGATTATACGGCTCAATACAAACCAAACGAGTCTAATATACGGTATTTTTTTGACTCAAGGTGGGCCCTAGAAAATTTTTTAACGGTAACGACAATGTTTGCTATGCTATGGCCCGCCTGAATATCGGATCGACACCATTTTTCGGCTCAACGCCTAAAACGAATTGGAAAAGAGGATGGACGACATGGATTAGAAACATACTTCAAGGTGGGCGCTATACATGTGGCCCATCCCAATAGCTTGAAACAAGCTTCTTCTTTTTTTTGTGTTTTCGTTCCAATGACGTCTGGACGTCAATGGACTCTTTTGGGCTAGAAAAAAAATATATTAAGTGGGTCCTACCTAGGTGGGCCACCACATAATAGGTGGTGTGGGTACAATGCATATAAGGTGGGCCCACTCATGGACGACTTGGATAAAATACTTACTTCAAGGTGGGGTCCATCCAAGTGGGCCATACGGCCATTTCATCACACACAAAGAAATAAAATAAATGGAAAGAGAGGGAGAGAGAGATAGAGTGGGACACGCGTGATGGAGAGACCCCGGCACTATGGGCCCTCCGTTTCAATCATCCAATCATACATCAAAGGGTCTCATTGCATATGGGCCACCCAAATAAAAGATCAACGGTGGAGATCCCTCTCCACCCAAAATGAACGGTCTATATGACCTCTTAATGCAAGAAAAATAAACATCATGATGGAGTCCATAGAGAATGGCCCCATCATGGAGCGATTTGATGATCAAGATGGGCCATCGGCCACATCTTAGGGCCCCAAGTGAGATCCAAACCATTGATCGATTGGCCTCACTTGGCCCATCTTAAAAATATGAAAAACTAGGCTATGATAGCACCCACCACTTCATCTTCTTGGTCCGTTGGAAAGCTACACTCCTTGAGCTTCACTTTGATGGTGGAGATGGGAAATGGATGGCTAGGATGATGGGTTTTAGAGATGGGAAGTGGGCCACTAAAATCACTTTTCTCTCATGGAGAAACCTTGGACGTTGGAGCCTCTTGCTTGGCTTGGAAAATGTTAAGAAATGAGAGAAAGAGAGAGATGTAAGGAGAAGTGATGGGAGATGGGTGATGGATGTGAGTGATGGGTGAGGTGATGTATTAGTTGACTTTGGTGGTTATTTGACTTGTGGAGAAAGAAAGCATGGTTGCTTGTACTTGACTTAAGAGGTGATTGATGGGATTGATTGATGTGATTGATTTGACACTTTGTAGAGATTCTCTTGGGAATGTAAACGCGCGGCGTTTTCTCGAAATAAATACCGACTCACATCTCTTAGTCAGGGTATCGGATCGGTACATGAGTCGCGGCGTTGGAACCGCGGCTACGATGCGGTCGCAATGATACAAGTCTTGGATTAAGCTGACTCAAATGAATAGGATACGACTTACGGTCGTGCGCAACGTCAACTAAAGGTCCCGGATTGTCGAAATTTGACGAGAAGGGTCGCGGGAAGCGACGGAACAGTACGGATTAGGATACGGGTCTTACAAATGTAATGACATCAAATGTTGATACATTTTGTACGAAAATGGTGAATGAAATTTTTTAAAATATTAATAGCACTTGAGTTATCACAATATAGTATCATTGTATCTTGCACAATTCCATAATCAACTAACATCCTTTTCATCCAGATCAACTGGGTGCTAGCATTGTCAGCTGCAATATATTCTGCTTCAGCAGTTGAGAGAGATATAAAATTTTATTTCTTGCTGAGCCATGAAACTAAACAATTCCCTATGAAGAAACATCCACCACTAGTAAATTTTCTATCGTCGATGTTTTCTGCCTAGTCAACATCAGTATATCCGGCAAGTTATACGTTCGTATCATGTGGATACCATAGATCAAAAGTAGTTGTACTTACAACATATTGAATTGTCCATTTAACAACAATTAGATGAGATTCCTTAAGGTCAGACTGATATCTAGTGCATATTCTAATGCTAAAAGTAATATCAGGCCTACTAGCAGTTAAGTATAGAAAACTACCAATCATGCTTCGATATAAATGAGAATTCATACTTTTACCTATTTCATCCTTAGAAAGTTTGAGAGTTGTTGTATCAATTTTTTTTTCAATTCTCAAACCTAAACTTTTTTACTAAATTCAAAGCGTATTTGGTTTGAGAGATGAATATTCTATCTTTCTATTGTTTTACTTATAATCCAAGAAAGTAATTTAATTTTCCAACCATACTCATTTCAAACTTAGATTTCATCAGTTTTACAAACTCAATAGACAAGTTAGAGCATGTAGATCCGTAAATAATATCAATGTAGATCTATACAATTAATATATTGTTCATTATATCTTTTGACAACTGAAGTTTTATCAATGATTCCTATGATAAAGTTGTGACTAAGTAAAAAATTTGTTAACTTTTCGTACCATGCCTTGGGAGCTTATTTTAATACATAAAATGTCTTTTTAAGAATATATACATGATCTGAGAGTTTAGGGTCCTTAAAACTCTTAGGTTGTGCAACATATATCTCTTCATGTATATCACCATTTAGAAACACATTTTTAACATCCATTTGATATATCTTGAATTGTTTATAGCAAGCAATTGAAATAAATAATCTAATAGATTCAAGGCATGTAACTGGTGCAAAGGTTTCATCGTAGTTAATTCTTTCTATCTGAGTGTAGCCTTGTACAACCAGTCGAGCCTTGTTTCTAATGATATTTTCTATTTCATCAGGTTTGTTCTTAAAAATCAATTTGGTTCCGATTATATGTTTATTTGAAGGTCTGGGAACCAAATACCAAACATCATTTCTAACGAAGTGATTTAACTCTTATTGCATAGCCAATATCGAATTTTCATCGGCAAGTGCTTCATTTACATTTTTCGGTTCAATTTGGAAAGTGAAGCAGACGTAATGACAGATATTTTCTAACTGTTTTTTTTTGTCTAAACACTAGTACGAGGGTTACCTAATATCTAATCAATTGGATAATCTTTGACTAATCTTAACTTAGTAATATCTGTTTTAGATGAAGAGTCAGGTTTGTTGATAATGTTGACTTCATTATCATCTTGACTTTATGTGGGTGTAATCAGGTAATTGTCAATTACAATGTTAATAGATTCCTGAATCACTCTTTTTCTTTTATTAAGAACACGATATGCTCGACTATTCAGACCATAACCCAAGAATATTCCCTCTTCATTCTTTGCTTCGAACTTTCTTAAATTTTTCTGGTCACATAATATGTAACATTTACTTTCAAAAGTTTGAAAGTATTTAACAATTGGCTTCTTATTAAACCATAGCTCATAAGCTGTTTTATCTTTTTCTTTTCTAATATACACATGATATATAATGTAGCAAGCAGTATTAATAGCTTCAACCCATAAGTTTTTTGATGAATTCTTGCTATTTAGCATTACATTGGCCATTTCCCGTAACATTCTGTTCTTTCTTTCAACAACCTCATTCTGTTGAGGTGTTTTAGAAGCTGAAAACTCATGTGATATACCATGATCTGTACAATACTTCTCAAAACTGGTATTTTCAAACTTAGTACCATAATTACTTCTGATCTTGATCACATGTACTTCTTTTTCAATCTGAATTCGTTTTAGAATTCTTTTAACTTCATCAAGAGTTTTAGATTTTTCTCTCAAGAAGGCTACCGATGTATATCTGGTAAAATCATCTACATTAAACAGAAAATACTTCTTTCCATCTCTACTCTCCATTCTTGTTGGTCCTACCAAATCTATATGGAGTAGTTCAAGAGGTTTGGATATGGCTAAGGAGTTCACTTTCTTGTGACTACTCCTGATTTGCTTGCCAATCTGACATGCACCACAAATCTTTTCTACATTTTTTAATTCGGGTAAGCTACAAATATGATCTCTCTTGCTCAAGCTATAATGATCTCTAAAGTTGACATGTCGAATATGTTTATGCCATAGTTCTATTTTGTCTGTTTGGATCATGTAATATGAAAAATTAGAAGAGCATGAGTCATTAATAATGTAACAATTCTCAGAAGTCCTATGACCATTTAATATCACACTTCCCTTCTCATTTAATATCTCACATCTATGATTTGTAAATTTCATGCTATGTTAGTTATCGCAGATTTGAGATATACTTAGGAGGTTATATTTTAGACATTCAACATATAGTACATTCTCAAATGGATGGAGATTAGAGAGTTGAATAATACCTTGACCTATAATTCTACAGTTCCTTCCATCATTGAAGTCACTAAGCCATCGTTTACTTCTCTGAAGTTGGTGACGCTTTGTCACCTATCATATGGCTTGAACATCCACTATCCAGGTGCCATTTTGAATGGCTAGTGGCTTTGAAGGTTATGTGGTCAACAAGACATGTAATCTTTGGAACCCATTTCAATATGGTTCTTAGTTTAGGAGTTTCATTAGATTTTCTCCATTTTTGAGATTTGAAATTACTCCACTGTCTATTAACTCTGATTCCATTTGAGTTAGATTTAAGAAGCTCTTTGAGTAAGTCCACTATTTTTTCAACTAAAGGAGGTTTATTAAATCTTTGATTTCTATAGCTGATAATATTAGAATTAATCTTAGAAACTTGAAAAGATTTTGAATTTTTAAAATCATTTCGACCAAAATTTCTCGAATTCTTACCTTTAGAGTTTGAGGATTCTCCTTTTACAAATATAGGAGATAAATTCTTCTTTTTCTGAGAGTTATCTTTGATACAACCCAAACTTGATTTATCACCACATTTTCTGGATGATGATAATAATTTTTCTAGTTTTGAGTCTCCGTGGGTATATGTCCAAGTATCCTTAGAATTCAAAAGGGAAGAAACTTCAAGTTTTAGATTCTCATTTTCAGTTCTGAGTTTTTCTAAATCTGAGGTTTTAAAATTTAAGTCTAGTTTTACTTTTTCAAAACAATCTGAAAGATGAGATTTTTCTAAAATATTATTTTCAAGTTCTTTTAACTTAATATAATTTTCTCTTTGAATTTTTAGTTTGACAACAATTTTGCAACTTTCCCTATATAAGGCATTGTAGGCATCTTGAAGATTATCCTCATTCTCCTTTTCAGGGTAAGTCATGAGATTATCATAATTAGATAAGTTACAGCTATCTGAGGAGGTGACTCTGGCTATAGTCATTAGGGCTTTCACTTTATTTGAATTTTCTTGTTCTGATTCATCTGACTTAGAAGAATTTTCAGAGCCGAATGATTCATCCCAAGTAGCTATCATGCCTTTCTTTTTTATCTGTCCCTTTTAGGACATTTATTCGTCAAATGTCCGTATTCATGGTAGTTGAAACATTGACTGTCTTCTAAAGATTTTCAAGATTTAGATTTTCCTTTTCTTTTGTCAGATGGTTTTTGAAAATTAGATCTTTTCTTGTTTTTAAAAATTTTATAAAATTTCTTAGCAAGTAAAGCCATATATTGTCTTTGTATCTTCAACATCAGAATTAACACAGTTATCTTTTGAAATATATTTAGATGATTTAAAAGCAATGGACTTACCTTTAGGAGCTTTAAAATTTAGCTCATACGTTTAAAGAGAACCAACTAACTTGTCAACCTTCATTTGATCAATATCTTTTAATTCATGAATGACAGTTACTTTGGAATTAAATCTATCAGAAGAGATCGTAGTATTTTATCACAAACCTTACTTTCTGAAATTTCATCTCTTTAAATCCCACATGGAATTTACTATATCATTTAGTTTCATATAAAAGTCCATGAAAGTTTCATTTTTTTCCAGACATATTTTCTCAAATTTAGTAGTTAGGATTTGAACTTAAGATTTATTGACTATAGAAGTTCATTCATGTGTCATCTTAAGAATATATCGGGCTTATTTGGCTCACATGAAATAATTCTCTTGAATTCATCAGGTGATAGAGTACAAGTTCTGGCATTTAAGGCCTTAATATGTATACTGCCTTTGCTTTTCTGAAGTGTAGTCCATAAATAGAATGTATTTTCTTTCATAGATTTAGTTTCATCACTGCTTAGAACTTCAGACATAAGAGGTTTCCATTTGGCTATAGTGACTTGCCACATGCTTTCATCTAAGGATTTTAGAAAAATCCTCATTTTGGCTTTCCAGTGTGCATAGTTAGAGCCATTAAAAGGTGGTGGCTTGGTAATAGACAAGCTATCAAAATTTGAGATACTAAAAGCTCTAGATCTTTAAACTTAAGGAACTTAATCAAAAAATATGAGCAACTTAGCTTTGATACCACTTGAAAAAGGCAAGCTTAACAATCTTAAGGGGGGTGAATATGACTATGCTAAATAAAGACTTAAGGTACTAAAATAGTAAATAAATCAGAATAAATCACAAATCTCAATAGTACTAGTATTGAAAAATTGATTCAAACTTAGTTCTTAGGACAACCTGTACCAAAAACAATGTTTTAGGTAGGACAACCTTATTTCACGAACGTTTATAAGGATCAATACTTCAAACCAAACACGAGATAATAAAGCTATCTATTACAAACATTCACTACTAGTACAGAAATAAAATTACAAGCATTCACCATTAGTGTAGAAATTAAACATTCACTACAACACCAGGAGTTATAGTGGTTCGATGTGTACACCAACTGTTCTCAAACAACCACACCTACTCCACTCCCAATAATCACAACTCACGTGATATTGGTTTTTACTATAAACAAGGTTTTCACATGGTCATCTTAAAACCTGATACAATTGTGATTTTAAAGGGCTTATCACGAACAAAAATCCCACACTGAGATTTTCTGGCTTTCTCAGTCAAAACCAACACATGAGATTTTCTGTCTATCTCAAAGAAACTAAAATATAAAGAATAGAAATGTATTTATCTTCTCCTTGAAGACGTATATCTTAATGTAGCCTATAGAACCACTTCTCTTGAAGTAGAATATTCAATGTCCAGTCACATAAACAAGGGTTCTAAGTTTTAGATTGATTTTAAATTAATTCAAATCAAAGGATACTTGTTTGAATTCTTCAAGATCTCAAAGAAGAGCAATTACTCTATTTAAAGAATAAGATTCATGAAAAGAGATCAATGAATTAAAACAAAAGGATATTTAAATAAAATATTAAAATACCATGCAATAGGTTGAAGATAGTCGGGACTTCTCTCTCTCTCTCTCTCTCTCTCTCTCTCTCTTGGTGATGACTTTTACTAACTTGGATGAGTAATTTCAGATTGAGAGAAGACCTCTATTTATAGATAGAAAAGTTATTGCTTCGACTTGTCTAAGATTAAACAGATTTTTAAATTTTGAGCGCGATCATATAAAATGGTTCTTCGACTGGTCGAAGGCCCTGCTCAACTGGTTGAGGGCCCTGTTCGACTGGTCGAGCATAAACTTCGACTGGTCGAGGGTGCCAAAATATAGTTGCTGGACTTTGAGTCGAGCAACCCTCGACTAGTTGAAGGTCCCTCGTCGACTGGTCGAGTAGTCTGCTCGACTGGTTGAGAAAGCAACAGAAAAATCCATTTTTTGGAATTTAAACTTAGACTAATCAAAGATTTTCTTAGACTGGTTGAGCCACAGCTTAGACTAGTAGAACCTATGCCCAGACTAGTCGAATATTAGTCTATATTAAGCATAAAAACCTATATATGATTATGTTTTGAAAGGACCTAAGCCTAAGGTCTTTCTAGGGTCAATTATACCTGAAAAGACTAACATGAAGTAGTTTGAACTTTTTGGAGCTTGATCTTCTAGTTGAATCTTCAGTAGGACTCGAAGATGGAGCTTGATCTTTAACTGGATTTGAAGTAAAACTTATCTTAAAGGTAAACTTTCCGTCTTGACCTACTTCTTGACTTGAACTTCAGGAAGGTCTTGAACTTAGTAAAAGCATGTCTTGAAGTCATGTCATGAACTTTCCTTCTCGATCACTTGAATTTACTTTTTGAACTTTTCATCTTGATTCACATTATGTGAACCATATCATAAGCTGTTTTGTTTCATCAAAATTTGACAAACAAGAGTGTGTTTTATACATTATATCACTTACAGTAGCCATTCTTAAACAAAGAAAGTTCCTCTTCTCTATTGGTAAGAACCCCCCGATTAACCTCGCCGACCTACTTAATCGAGCTAAAAAATATTCTAATGTCGAAGCGTTCTTTAGTTCATGAAGAGCTACTAGAGGAAGAAATAACTCAATTAATGATAGAAAATGAAGGGAAGAAGGGGAGCCCTCTGCCTTTAACACCAAAAGAAAAAAAAAAAAAAAAAAGAGAATGACCAAGATCGAGGCCAACACACCAACCGACATCTGAAAATTCGCTTCCATTGGTATACTCCCTTGAACACCGATTTGGAGCAAGAGGAAGCTGAACTGAGTAAGAAAACCTGATGGCCGAGCTGAACCAGTCGACCAAGCTCGATAATAAGGCTCATCGGCCAACCCTGACCTCGACATCAAGTACTGATGGACGTATCGACTACAAGACATGGGAGGCTCTTACCTCATTCATAAAATGTTGAACACTTGAAGATCTACTACTCCTAAGGACTCCAGAAATCATCTGACCAGGAGCGCATCGACAGACCAACCTACTTGACAAGGGCGAACTCCCTTTTCAAAGGAAAAAAGGTGTTCAAGACACTACTGTTATTTTATTATCTATCATGCTTTTGTATTCTACAATAAAAGAACTTTCCTATATCAGGGAAAGAGAATTTCTTTTAAATGGTTTCTCGACTATCCGAACTACGTGACTGACTATGAGAATTTCCCTTCGTGCAAGAAAAGAATGTCCTCTACCATGAATTCTACTATAGAAGAGCTTCCCTAGATGGGGAAGAAAACCTCTTTTTCCATGATTTAAGCTACACGATCGACTACGAGGGGCCTCCCTTAGTGCAAAGAAAAAATAGTCCTCAACCGTGAACTCTACTATGAAAGAACCTCCCCAGGTCAGGGGAGGAGAATTTCTTTTAAAGTTCAACTATCTGAGCTGTACGATCAACCAAAAGGACTTCCCTCGATGTAAGGGAAGAAAGTCCTTAGTGCTCGGCCTACTACAACGTCTACTATTTGATGGTTAACTTATTGATTTTACGGTGCATGACCACCACACATGAAGAAAACAAAATCGAGGAGCATATATGGAACGAACTGACCTTCTCATACATTAGTTTAAAAGTTACTTCTCAAACTCATAAAATATAAAGCTCGGAAGTAGGGGGATGCTGCTATGGGTAAAATGAGGCTAAAATAAATGTATGAGATAAATGATCTGAGCAGCCAAACTCGAAGACTATGGATTGCTTGAGGGCCAAAAAATTACCCTGACCTTTGGTGCTGACCAATGACTTTGGAAGTTGGCCTTGTTCACCGACCTCAAAAGATGACATCGACCTTATGTAACTCAAGTGCCGACCTCAGGTATCAACCTCAGCCTCAAGGGATAAACTTAACCGTCAACATTGAGGGATAACATCGACCTCGACCTTGACCTCGGAGGTTAACCTCGGATACTGACCTCGGCCTTGGGTACCAACCTTGGCCTCAAGTACCAACCTCGACCTCGGATACAGACCTCAGCCTTCAGTACCAACTTCGACCTTAGATATTGACCATCAGCTCGAAATACAAATATACTTAGAATATATTGAGATACGATCTTCCCGAGATCTTCACCGTGGATAACGGGGAGATAACCACGACTATCCGGAAGATCCCTTCCGCAATACACATACATCATAAAGAGGCATTGCCATATACGCCACCGCCCCCAAAAGGCTATAAATAAGACCTTCACCTATAGTAAAAGACACATACAACGATCCCCATTCTTTTACTCCTTCTGTGGCCCTACCCTGACTTAGGCATCGGTGGGGCATCGGCCTTAACCGACTCCTCTAGCTTCTTCTCTTATTTTTCATTAAATCACATATACTCTGGCTAACAGGAAGTGAGGTAGGATCTACCATGTTTTTTCATTAACATGTCAATGAAACTAGCAGAACAATAGCTTGCAAGTGCCCTTGAGTGCACCGGATCATTTATCGTTATCTCCCGAGAAATTTGCGACTGTACGACCCATTTATGGCCCATTTATGAGACGAAGCCCACCTCATTTTACCTTGCAAAAATAAGCCCTGGCTGTACGAATGACTTGCCAAAGGTTGAAAATTCCCCTACTTTTTCCTTGAAGCGGATCAGAAGACGAGCGCTGACGCTCCTCGAACTTCAAGTTGTACGAACGGTTCAAAATAGATCAACGTTACATGGGCCCCACAGTTATGTATTTATTATATCCACAATGTCCATCCATATTTTGAGATCATTTCAGAGCATTACCCAAAAAAAAAAAATCATATCCAAAGATCAACTGGACCACACCACAAAGAGCAACAGAAAATTGATTTTCACCGTTGAAACTTTTGTACGGCCCACCATAACATTTATTTTCCATCCAATCTATTCAGAAGGTCACAAAGACCTGGATGAAGAGGAAAAACAAATTTCGTAATGATCTAAAACTTCCGTGACCCCTGAAAGGGTTTCAACAGTAGACGTTCAAAGCAGAATGGTAAAGTCATTTGCTACGGTCAGACCTATGGCTACGGATTATAACCGTAGCCATAGATAGGCCAATGCATAGCAATAGGTTCCATCCGGGGTGGGCGTGCCGAACTAGCGGCCCCCTGCGCCACTTAGTGGCCTGTCCGGTAGGGCGACGCCGATCTGGCAAGGCCACGTCCATAGGGTGGTCCCTATGGCTATGGATAATAACCGTAGCTAAAATCCGTAGCTATAGGTTTTTTTTCTTTTTTTTTTTTTTGTACATGGAGAACTTTATTCTACCTATAATTTTCTCTAACACATATTTATATAAATATGTATATATAAGCATATAAAATTTTTTCCTCTCTTTTTCCATTTCTTTCTTTATTCATTTAACAAGAATATCTTCTAAACTAAAATTAGTTACGTGATGTACCCTATATGATTTTTGGGTAGGAGAAGCTACTTTAACTAACCAACTTGGTTATTTTCCAAGATTCCATGAGGTCGATGATCAAAAATCCATTTCATTCACTTAGCGATCAATTTTGTTCATTTCATTTACTTCGTGATCAATTCCATGCATTTCATGGTCAATCCTGACGATTCCATTTTGATTCACGGTCATTTTCATGCATTTCACGGTCAATTCCCTTCACTTCATGGTCATTTTTATGCATTTCACGGTCATTTCCCTACACTTCACGGTCATTCCCGGTGATTCCGTTTTGATTCATGGTCATTTCCATGCATTTCATGGTCAATTCCCTTCACTTCATGGTCATTTTCACGCATTTCACGGTCAATTTGCTTCACTTCACGATCATTCCCAGCATTTTCGTGTCGATTCATGGTCATTTCTGCCCATTTCACGGTCCAATCTTCTCACTTGACGGTCATTTCCATGCATTTCACGGTCATTTCGACGCATTTCATGGTCATGTCCCTTCACTTCACTGTCATTTCCACGCATTTCACGGTCTAAATGCTACACTTCACCGTGAAATGCGTCAAAATGACCGTGAATCAACGCGGAATAGGCGGGAATGATCGTGAAATGCATGGAAATGACCGTGAAGTGAAGCGAATTGATCGTAAAATGCGCGGAAATGATTGTAAAGTGAAGGGGCATGACCGTGAAATGCGTCGAAATAACCATGAATCAACCCGGAATAGGCGGTAATGACCGTGATATGCATGAAAATCACGGTCATTCCCGTCTATTCCGTGTTAATTCACGGTCAATTCCCTTCACTTCATGGTCATTTCCATACATTTCACGATTAATTTGCTTCACTTCAGGGTCATTTCCATGCATTTCACGATCATTCCCGCCTATTCCATGTTGATTCACGGTCATGCCCCTTCACTTCACGGTCATTTCCGCGCATTTCACGGTCCAAATGCTACACTTCACCATGAAATGCGTCAAAATGACCGTGAATCAACACGGAATAGGCGGGAATGACCATGAAATGCATGGAAATGATCGTGAAGTGAAGCGAATTAACCGTGAAATGCGCGCAAATGACCGTGAAGTGAAGGGGCATGACCGTGAAATGCGTTGAAATGACCGTGAATCAACACAGGGAATGACCGTGATATGCATGGAAATCACGGTCATTCCCATCTATTCCGTGTTAATTCACGGTCATTTCGATGCATTTCGCGGTCAATTCCCTTCACTTCATGGTCATTTCCATGCATTTCACGATCAATTCGCTTCACTTCACGTTCATTTCCATGCATTTCACGGTCATTCCCGCCTATTCCGTGTTGATTCATGGTCATTTCGATGCATTTCACAGTCATGCCCCTTCACTTCACAGTCATTTTCGCGCATTTCACGGTCCAAATGCTACACTTCACCGTGAAATGCGTCGAAATGACAGTGAATCAACACAAAATAGACGGGAATGATCGTGAAGTGAAGCGAATTGACCGTGAAATGCGCGGAAATAACCGTGAAGTGAAAGGGCATGACCGTGAAATGCGTCGAAATGACCGTGAATCAACACAGAATAGGCGGGAATGACCGTGAAATGCATGGAAATGACCGTGAAGTGAAGCGAATTGATCGTGAAATGCTCGGAAATGACCATGAAGTGAAGGGGCATGACCGTGAAATGCGTCGGAATGACCGTGATATGCATGGAAATGACGGTCATACCTGTCTATTCTGTGTTAATTCACGGTCATTTCGATGCATTTCGCAATCAATTCCCTTCACTTCATGGTCATTTCCACGCATTTCACGATCAATTTGCTTCACTTCACGGTCATTTCGGCGCATTTCACAGTCGTGACCCTTCACTTCACTGTCATTTCCACGCATTTCACGGTCCAAATGCTACACTTCACCGTGAAATGTGTCAAAATTATCGTGAATCAACACGAACTAGGCGGGAATGACCGTGAAATGCATGGAAATGACCGTGAAGTGAAGCGAATTGACCGTAAAATACGCGAAAATGACAATGAAGTGAAGGGGCATGACCGTGAAATGCGTCGAAATGACCATGAATCAACACGAAATAGGCGGGAATGATCGTGATGTGCATGGAAATGGCGGTCATTCCTGTCTATTCCGTGTTAATTCACGGTCATTTCGATGCATTTCGCGGTGAGTTTCCTTCACTTCATGGTCATTTCCATGCATTTCACGATCAATTCGCTTCACTTCACGGTCATTACCATGCATTTCACAGTCATTCCCGCATATTCCATGTTGATTCACGGTCATTTCGACACATTTCACGATCATGCCCCTTCACTTCACGGTCATTTTCGCATATTTCATAGTCAACTCGCTTCACTTCACAATCATTTTCATGCATTTCATAGTGAAGTGCAGCGATTAGACCGTGAAATGCGCGGAAATGACCGTGAAGTGAAGGGACATGACCGTGAAATGTGCCGAAATGACCGTGAATCAACACGGAATAGGCGGGAATGACCGTGAAATGCATGGAAATGACCGTGAAGTGAAGCGAATTGATCATGAAATGCATGAAAATGACCATGAAGTGAAGGGAATTGACCACAAAATGCGTCGAAATGACCGTGATTTCCATGCATATCACGGTCATTCCTGCCTATTCCGTGTTGATTCACGGTCATTTCGACGCATTTCACCATCATGCCCCTTCACTTCACGATCATTTTCACGCATTTTACAGTCAATTCGCTTCACTTTATAGTCATTTTCATGCATTTCACGGTCATTCCCGCCTATTCCGTGTTGATTCACGGTCATTTCAACGCATTTCACGGTGAAGTGTAGCGTTTGGACAGTGAAATGCGCAGAAATGACCATGAAGTGAAGGGGCATGACCGTGAAATGCATGGAAATGATCGTGAAGTGAAGCGAATTGATCGTGAAATGCATGGAAATGACCATGAAGTGAAGGGAATTTACCGCGAAATGCGTCGAAATGACCGTGAATTAACACGGAATAGACGGGAATGACCATGATTTCCATGCATATCATGGTCATTCCCGCCTATTCCGTGTTGATTCACGGTCATTTCTGCGCATTTCACGGTCATTTTCGCCTATTTCGTGTTGATTCACGGTCATTTTGACGCATTTCACGGTGAAGTGTAGCGTTTGGACCGTAAAGTGAAGGGGCATGACCGTGAAATGCGCCAAAATGACTGTGAATCAACACAGAATAGGCGGGAATGACCGTGAAGTGAAGCGAATTGATCGTGAAATGCATGAAAATGACCATGAAGTGAAGGGAATTGACCGCGAAATGTGTCGAAATGGCCGTGAATTAACACGGAATAGACGGGAATGACTGTGATTTCTATGCATATCATGGTCATTCCCGCCTATTCCGTATTGATTCACAGTCATTTCAACGCATTTCACGGTCATGCCCCTTCACTTCACGGTCATTTCCACGCATTTCACGGTCAATTCGCTTCACTTCACGGTCATTTTCATGCATTTCACGGTCATTCTAACCTATTTCGTGTTGATTCAAGGTCATTTCGACGCATTTCACAGTGAAGTGTAGCGTTTAGACCGTGAAATGCACGGAAATGATCGTGAAGTGAAGGGGCATGACCGTGAAATGCGCCTAAATGACTGTGAATCAACACGAAATAGGCAGGAATGACCGTGATATGCATGGAAATGACCGTTAAGTGAGGTGATTAGACCGTGAAATGCACGGAAATGACCGTGAATCAACACGAAATCGCCGGGAATGACAGTGAAGTGAAGCGAATTGACTGTGAAATGTGTGGAAATGACCGTGAAGTGAAGGAAATTGACCTTGAAATGCATGGAAATGACCGTGAAATGCACGAAAATGACCGTGAAGTGTAGGGAAATGACCGTGAAGTGCATAAAAATGACCATGAAGTGAAGGGAATTGACCGTGAAATGCATGAAAATGACCGTGGATCAAAACGGAACCGTCGGGATTGACTGTGAAATGCATGGAATTGATCACGAAGTAAATGAAATGAACAAAATTGACCGTTAAGTGAATGAAATAGATTTTTGATCATCAACCTGATGGAATCTTGGAAAATAACCAACTTGGTTGGTTGAAGTAGCTTCTCTTACCCCAAAATCATATAGGGTACATCAAGAAACTAATTTTAGCTTAGAAGATATTCTTGTTAAATGAATAGAGAAAGAAATGGAAAAAGAGAGAAAAAAATTTTATTTGCTTATATATACATATTTATATAAATATGTGTTAGAGAAAATTATAGGTAGAATAAAGTTCTCCATGTACACAAAAAAAAAAAAAAAAAACCCTATAGCTACAGATTTTAGTTACGGTTATTATTCGTAGCCATAGGGACCACCCTATGGGCGTGGCCCCGCCAGATCGGCGTGGTCATGCCAGACAGGCCAGCAAGTGGCGTGGGGGGCCGCTAGTTCGGTGCACCCACCCCGAATGGACCCTATTGCTATGGATTGGCATGACCATAGCAAATGACTTTGCTATTATGCTTTAAACGTCTACCGTTGAAACCCTTTTAGGGTTACGGAAGTTTTGGATCATTACGAAATTTGTTTTTCCTATTCATCCAGGTCTTTCCGCATGAATAGATTGGATGGAAAATAAATGTTATAGTGGGCCGTACAAAAGTTTTAACGGTAAAAATCAATTTTCTGCTACTCTTTGTGGTGCGACCCGGTTGATCTTTGGATATGATTTTTTTTTTTGGGATAATGCTCCAAAATGATCTTCAAATATGGATGAACGTTGTGGATATAATAAATACATAACTGTGGGGCCCATGTAATGTTGATCTCTTTTGAACCGTTCGTATAACTCGTAGTTCAAGGAGCGTCAGCGCTCATCTTCCTATCCGCTTGAAGGAAAAAGCAGGGGCATTTTCGACCTCTGCGGAGGTGTCCGTACAGATGGGGCTTAGGCCATGTTTCTTAATACTTAATTTGTGCACTTAACGTAGAATTGGAAAATTTTTTCGTGTTTAGTGGTGTTTGTTAATGCGTTGTTAACGCGGAAGATGGAAAGCGCTCAGTGGTTTTTCACTGAATTCTTTCCGTAATAGGAGTCTAGCTTAATGGTGAACGCGGAATGTGCTTCATGATTTTTCATTAAACAAAATTTTTTGCTTCCAAACGTACCCTTTTTCAAGTTCCTACAGTAATTTTTTCTTTTAAATTGTTTATGAAATACAAAATCAACCTTTAACATGTGAAACTTCTTTATGCCCCACCGTGATTTATGTGTTTGATCCACACCATTCATCAACTTTTTCAGATCATTTAAGGTGTTAGCTAATAAAAGACACAGGTCTAATGATTAATTGGACCACAAGGTCAGGATTAAATGTCCACTGTTAAAAACTTCTTAGGAGCTGGAGAAGTTTCGGATCAAGTTGATATTTGTGTTTTCACTTCATCCACGTCTACATGACCTAATGAATAGGTTGGATGGTAACAAAAACATCACAGTGGCCCTTAGAAAGGTTTCAATGGTAGATGTCATTATCACTCCAACATCCTTTGGTGTAGCTGTGGACCTGCTTCATCTTTTAAATCTTATATTAAAATAATATGAGAAAAATGATGAACAACTTAGATAAAACACTTACATCACGGTGGGCCCCATGGATCCCTGCCCGGACGGCAGGGGTAGGACGCAATCTGTGTTCAAAGCGGATGGGCGGGGTGGACTGGGAAGCGGATTGGATGGTGTATTGATGTCAGCAAGTTTTGTGGGTCTCATCATGACGTATTTGTTATATCCAAACCATCCATTCATTTTTCGAGTTCGCCGTAAGGCTTGAGCCAAAAAATAAGATTGATCTAAAGATAAATTGGACCACAATGTAAAAAGAAGTGGGTGATTGAAAATCTACCATTTAAACCCTTTTGGGGTCATTGAAGTTTCGGATCAATATGAAATTTGTTTTTCCTCTTCATCCAGATATTTTTGACCTTACGAATAAATTAGATGGAAAATAAACATTATAGTGGGGCCTTCGAAATTTTTAACGGTTAAAATCATTATCCCACTGCTATTTTTGATGTGGTACATTTGAGTTTTGGACATTATTCATTTTTTGGATAGTGCTCTACAATGATCTCAAAAATTTGATGAATGGTATGGATATAATAAATAAATTATTATAGGGGCCATGTAACTTTGATCTCCTTGGACTTTTCGTGCAACTCAGACCTCGAGGAGCATTCGCGCTCGTCTCGGAAACGGATTGGCTGCTCCTCTTGCCACCAGCCCGTGGCTAATGGTCGGTGCTATGTGGGCCCTACTATGATGTATGTGTTTTATCTATTCCGTTCATCCAATTTTGAAGATCATTTTAGGGCATAATCTAAAAAATTAGAGGTATATAAATCTCCTGTAGTCCACACCACATGAAAACAATAGCTATTAGATATCCACCATTAAAATCCTCCTAAGGCCCACTGTACTGTTTATTTGATATCCAATCTCTTGATTAGGTCATACAGTCCCAAATGAAGGGAAAAAAAAAATCACTTGATCCAAAGATTTTATGGACACCAAAATATTTTTAATGGTCGAAACTCATTCAACATTGTTTCATGTAATGTGGCCCACTTGATATTGTGATATACCTCATTTTTGGTCTCATATGGTAAAATGATCTATAAAAATAGATGGACAGCATGGATGAAACATATACATCATTGTGGGGCCCACAGAGCACCGACCACTGGCCATTAGCTCGTGTCAGGGGGAGCAGCCAATCCGTTTCCGCTTGTCTCGAACGCAGATTTCCTGCTAAAGCCTTTCGCAGGAAGTTTCTGCGCTCGGAATGCTGGTGGGGCCCACTGGTATGTTAGTGAGAAATCCTCACCGTTCATCAGTTTTTTGACTTCATTTTAGGACATGAGGCCAAAGATGAGCCGTATCCAATGCTCAAGTGAGCCGAAAACATAATGATTAAACATCCATAGTTGAAATATTCATAGGGCCACAGAAGTTTTGAATCATGCTAATTTTTGTGTTTTCAGTTCATCCCAGTAGGAATGACGTTTTTAACAGTATGACTGGCATGTAAACATTACTATCGAATCAAGGAGATTTCAACGGTAAATATTTCCTAAATACCTTTTCCATTAATACGACCCACTTGAATCTTGAATCCTGTTCAATTTTGATCTAATTTTTAAAAATTAGATCACAAAATGGATGGACGGATTGGATTCCTAAAAAACATTACAGTGAATCTCACCTAAGTTCCCAGCGACAGCAACTTACCGCGAAAGGCTTTGGCAGGAAATCCACGTCGAGCGGACGCATATCTGCGTTGGATACGCACCCTACCACTAGCCTGGTCGATGGGGGTTGGTGTTCCGTGGCCCCCATGATGTATGTGTTTCATCCATTCTGTCCATCCATTTTTACATATCATTTTATATTTCTATTTAAAAAAAAAAAGGGATATAAATCCCAGGTTGACCACACTATAGGAAAACAATAGTGATTGGATATCCACCATTAGAATCCTCCTAGGGCCTACTGTACTGTTTTTTTGACATCCAATATATTGATTACGTCATACATGCCCAAATGAAGTGAAAAATTAAAAAACAGCATGATCCAAAACTTTAATGGCCCCATAAGGTTTTCTAATCAGCCCCACTTTGAGAAATGTTCCAACGCTCTCAAATACTATACAAGATTATAGTGCTCCTAGTTGCATTGGGATACAACTAATCTAATCCACTTATCGAGATTGTTCAATACGTCGATCACACGTTATATTTCTGGGCTACTGTGAAAATTTCGGACGGATTGGACACATATTAACCATTTGATCAATGTCCTTTAATCTGGATGGTTAAGATTTTTTACACAAAAATAGGTCCAATCAACAATTTGATCTATTTATTTGTTAAGGACCATCATGGATTGTGTATAAATTTTAAATCATTCGTGTTATGTAATCCCGAACAGTCCATCCATGGCTTGCAAAAAGGCTGGCTGTAGAAAATAAGGCCAAATCAAGGCCAATGAAATATATTTTAAACTTGATGGACAGTTCAGATTGATCTATTGGACTTTCCAAGTCATCTAATGCAATTAGGAGCACTATAACTTAAGAGCACTGAAACATCTTTCCACTTTAATTCTCCAATCTTATATTACAAAAATGATATTATAGTGGCACGAGCCATGTGGTTGGTACTCTTCACCATCCACGTGTATGTATGGTGATATCACTGATCTAATGGGCCATTGGATTAATGGGTCGCATTTCATAAACATAGGGATAGAATGGTTTCGGACGTCAAGTTTTTATTTATTTATTTATTTATTTATTTTACACATGCAGGCATACCACCAAACACTCACGCCGTAGTGAAATTTCACCTCCCATGGGGATTCAAACTCTCAACCAGTGTTGAAACCCCTGAAAGTACCACCAGAGAGAGTAATTGCACAAATGGTAGGAGATTAAAGTTGGTGGAGGAAATCTGCATTTGGTGTAGTGTCACTTCACATTTTTATTTTTTTTTCCTAAAATTAACAGGCTTCTCATTCATTTTTCCATTACCCCCTTGATTATTTCTTCAGCTTCTTTATAGGATAATTTTATTTTCATTTAATAAAAATATAATTTCTTTATAATGTAAAATATTTCTAAATAAGAGATAAAGACAAATATATTAAATTAATATACTTTAGATATTTTAAATGTTTGTTAACAAATAAATTATTTTAAATTCAGTTCTTAATTTTCAGACTTGAGCTATATGCCAAACAGTTTCAGGCTTCAGACTTTAGATTCAGGCATTGGACGTCATATTTAACAAACGGGGCCTATTCTTGTCGGGGAAAATGAGGTGGGCTTCGTCTCGTAAATGTGCCATAAATGGGACGTGCAGTCGCAAATTTCTCTCATCTCCCTTTGAATTTTGCAAGGGAAAAGTTACGATGCGATCGACCTCACGAGTCCGTTCCATGAGTTTGAGCTGTGTAGGCTTCACCGTGATACGTTTTGAACATGTATCCCATCAGTCAAATGCATCATTCCATCATGGGCTTAGTTTTCAAAAATCAAGTCAATCCGTGACTTCTGTGGACCACACCACAAACAGAAGTAGATAGGGGCCATGCACCGTTAAAACATTCATAATCATTTTTTGAACCCAACAAGATGTATTTTGCAAATCCAGTCCATCCATTATGTGTGTCCCAATTGGATGAGGGTTCAGACCAAGTTTCATGCGATGAAAATTTCATGTGAGCCCCAAAAAGTGCTTTATATGTTTTAACGGTGTCTTTACATGATTTTAGATGGGATGGCCCACCTGAGTTCCGTATACTGATTATTTCTTATATATCTCATCATTTAAATGGAACCTATCAAATGCACGGTGTTAATGGTCGAGAGGCATCACGGAGGGTCCCACACAGCTCGACCCCGCGGGAGCTTATCGTGAGGTCGAGCACATAGTGCCTTTTCCCATTTTGCAAAAGACAAGGATAGGTATGTAATTTCATCTCCATCTGTACCTATCCGCATCGATCAGTACTTTAAAACGGCCAACTCAGCGTTTCGAAGAACCTTCATTGTGAGATCAGGGTTTATCTCATCTGCTGCGCTTTCTAGAATCGAAAAATATAAAAGCGAATTCCGCGTCTCCGAATTTCGTCGAAATTTCTGCTGCGAATACGAATCCAGGTACGAAATCAGCGCTTCTAGTGTAGAAAAAAAAAAAAATTCCTTTGAATGATAGGGTTTGAAAGACAAACCAAAAAAGGTTAGGGTTTCATTCAGATGTAACCTTTTCATCTTTGATATCGATAGATTTTTGTTGTATGTTGATATTTGATCTTAGATCGGGCGAAAGAATTACGTAATTCAGATTAGATCTAAGGCGAGGAACTAGAATTGATCTGATTCTTTGGGAGGGGACAGTGTAATTTTAGTTAATGTTTTGATCGTTTATGAGAATTGCGGGTTTCTTTTTAGATCTGCGTTTGGATGTTCACCTAATCCGATTTGATGAGGGTCTCTTAACGAACATGTTGGTATAAATAGCCATTTCGCTCAGCATTTGCCGTCGCCCCAAATTGTTGGTTTGGGTGGAAATCGGTATTTGACCCTGAAACTGTTTTAACTTACAGTTGATTTGAAAGGAAATCAAGCAAAACGAGCCGTTAAACATAGCCCTGTTTTATAGGGGATGTTAACCCTGTTTTATAGGGGATGTTGGGGGTTTGTAAAATCTCCGCGGTCATGATGGAAATTGTGAATGGATCCTAGAAGGAAATTGAAATCATTTGGTGGAATACGAAGGTTTCTCCTTGGAAAAAAAAAAAAAAGGTTTCTCCTTTCTTAACAAAAAAACAGAAATCACGCTAGATAAACGAGCATACTACCTTCAACTTTTTATACAGAATGATACAACTGTGTTGGGTGTGGATTGCATTTTTGAGAAGTCCGTCGGGTGTGTTTTCTATAGGATTCATGGATTATTTAGTCAAGTGGCTCAGAAATAAAGGGGTTTCAACCATGGTGTGCGCGAAGGCTGTTTCGTAAAGGTAACGGTGGCAACTGTTACATGTTATGGGGTTGTAACGAAAAAAAATGACCCATAATGGCCATTACTGCTATCCTAATAGTCCTTTACCCCTGTAATAGCCTTTACCCCTGTAAAATATAATAATAATGATAATAATAATAATAATAAAGAGATTGTAACAGCTGTCATGAAGGCCTTAACTGCCATTACAGCCCGTATCATGAAGGGAACCGTTACGGAATACCTTGGTTTCAACAGTAAGTTTTTTACTCACTTCTAACTTCCAAACATGTGGTTGTTCATTGATGAATCCAGAATATACATTAGGCGTGGCCCATGTTGATGGCCTACAGTTGGAGGACTTCATAGATTAATTGTTCCTAGCTCCCCTGTCAATTGAAATATGCTTTTGAATGTAGTCTGTTAATCAGTATTCTTCTTTTAGTTCCATTTGAAGGGCACAAATTGAACAGATAGGGCTGAAGGATTGGTGAATTGTTTTTTTTTTTTTCCTCCATGGGCCATCTACAGTAGGACGCACTAGATGGACTAATTCGACCTGCTGACCACACAACCATATGTACTGTGGGGAGTTGCTGTATACATCTGTGGGCCATTGGCAACAAACCGTGCCATCCTCTCCACAACTTTTTCAAGCTTAGATTTTTTTCTCACTCCTTTTTTATTCATGGATGCTGTTTATTACTTGATTTTGGTGAGCCAAGAATGATCTGTTTTCAAACAAGCATAGTGAAAAGGTATATGTTTAGGGGTTGTTTGGATCGTCTATTTCCAAGGGAGTGTTGTTTTGCATTTGGCTGTGCAAGTACATGGACAAGGGCTACCCTTTCGACAGGCTGTCCATAAATTTGAAAATTGTGTTGTCCAAGCTGGAGTTTGGAATCCAGCTGTCCATAGGTAAGTGCTTCCACAAAAGTGCTCTCTACTCAGCATCCACGTTACAACTGTACCAGCACATGCAAATCAACAGTCCATGGCCTGGGTTTTAGGAGAGATGCTCACATTTGAGGACCCACTTATTACAGGGCCCAAATCTCATGCAAGAGCCATGTCGGCACGTCCCATAGCTCACCTCACAATCTATGATCAGGAAAACCTGCGGTACACTATTTAGAAAGGGACTCTCAGGAGGTGTCATCTAAATGCAAAATCTCAACATCTGTTTTGCAACAGTAAAAGTTGTCTTGGATGACCTTTCTAGGTCAAAGATCATCCAAGTATTTTTTGATAGAGCCGTGCTGTCTTGGATTAGTTATGCTTATGCTATTTGTCAAGCACCTAGAATATGGAAGAGTAATTTGGCACATGTAGTGCATGTGCACATTGAAAATTGGGCATGTGTAAAATCTATGGTGACACTTGTGATGTGGTGCATGTGGGGTGTTTGAAGAGTATGGTGGCACATGGCACATGTGGGGTGCTTGAAGTGTATGGTAGCACATGTGGGTTGCTTGAAGAGCACAAGAGATTGAATGTGGCATATTTGCTATGCTTGAATATAGATGGTGGCACATATGTACCACAAGAGAATGGTCTACTGTGTACTACAATATGGACCAACTAGTTCTTCTTTTTTCTTTTTTCTTTTGTAGGAACAAGCAAAGACCTCCAACAACGAAAAGTTTTGGACAAGTACTCTATATTTTATGGGAGTTTCACATGGGCTAGTAGGATAGATTCGCTAGGGACAAAACTTTTGTTGCTAACAAGCGGTCCCTTAATACCATGCTCGGGATTTATTTCCTCAGCATCGATGTCTGTCTTAAGTGAGCTTCTTGTGGATCCAAGCAACCCCTTGGAATTTTCTTTTTGAAACGATAAACAACCCCTTAGATTTACTTATGATGATTATTCTTTACTACCAGGGATTGACCCTGGAACCCCTAGATGACTCACACACACTACACGGTCTCTACCAGCCAGCTCATCTAACAAGTGGGAAACTTATGATCATTCATTCAAGATTAGTTGTGTGATCATTCAATACGATTGCTTTCTCTTTTACTTATTTTCATACTACTATTGTACTAAGTGAATATTTTTTGGATATCTGAACAGCTCTGCCAAAATGAGTCGTCCACATGATGGGCAACGACCCTTTTTCCCTTTTGGAAACCCTTTCCGTATGATCCTTCCAAAAGGGTCCGATTTGTCCCCGAAGCTTCTTGCTCTGTTGAATTCCTTCGAGCAAACCCTGGCAGATAGGCTGAAAAAGCTCAAGCCAAAGGATAATTCTGAAGTGCTCAGCCTATCATGGATGAGGTTGGCAATGGACTCTCTCTGTGAAACACACATGGCCATCAAGACCTTAATTACAGAACTTCTATTTCCAATATCTGACTGGGATGAGAAATGGATGGACACATACTTGGACAACAGCGTGAAGTTGCTCGACATTTGCATTGCATTTAGTTCCGAGCTCTCTCGACTCAACCAAGGCCACCTTTTGCTCCAATATGTGCTACACATTTTGGACAGCTCGAGTGGCTTCCCATCGATGGAACAGCTCGTGCGAGCCAGGTCTTCTCTTCATGATTGGATGCAACAAATCAATTCCAAGAATTCAAAGCTAGAGAACTGTACCACAATCTTACATGGATTGATCAGATCTCTTCATTTGGCCAAGTTCAAGAACTCGGCGAAAGGAAAGGTTCTGATGAGAGCTATGCATGGTGTGAAGGTCCAGACTGTATTCATTTGTAGTGTTTTCACAGCAGCTTTCTCGGGGTCTATGGAGCCACTGATCAACTTGAATATTTCTGACAAGTTCTTGTGGTCCGAAGCCTTCAATGATTTACAAGTGAGTGTAAATGGAGAGATTAGGGGGCTGTTCTCAAACGGAACAGTTAAGGTACTCAAAGAGGTAGAAGCAGTCCATGGAGGTGTGCAGAAGCTGTATTCCATGACTGATTTTGTTAGACATGAGGAATCTGAAAATTTGAAGAAATCCATTTCAAGTTTGCAGGAGAGCATGGAGAGGCTTGTGCAAGGGCTAGATTCCCTATCAAAGCAAGTGGAGAGTTTCTTCCAGACTGTTCTGACGGGTCGTGATGCTTTGCTTTGTAATCTAAGAATAGCTGACCTGCCCCAAGAGAACAATGGTCAAGAGCAGGTTGTAACATGATTCCTTCGAAGTTGCTATTGTACTCCTGTTTTCTGGTTGGTCTGTTGGTGAGTATTAATGATTTGCTCCGCAGGATTGTGCCTCGACACAGGACAACCTCAGGATATTGTAAGGTGTGTGATCTTTGTATTGTACCTAATGTATTTGTGTTATATGTATTTTTATTGAAAATTTTAAGGGCATTGTGCAGTTTGTTTGTTCTTCTAATTTGTGATGCTTGCGGTGGTTTTTGCTGTTTTTGTTTGATAAAGGAGAGAGAGTTGCATTTTCTGGGTTTTCTGCATACTCTCTCGCGAAGTTCATGCTAAGTTTTCTGCACGTCACTACCAGAAAAATGGAATTAAATCCGTAGCACGACCGCCGTCGTAGGTGACGAAGCAATAGTTTAAAACATATCGCTACGGATTTAATTTGTAGCCATATCTAGTTATAGCTACGAATGTAATCCGTAGCAAAGATTTCTGTAGCAATGCACCTACAGCTACGGATTTTATTGGTAGCCAAAGGTGGTGTTGGATCTGTAGCAATACACCAAATTCTACAATGGCTACGGTTAATATTCGTAGCTATTGCGTACATTAAAAAATATTTACAATCATTCATTCATTCAATTACCACTTGCATAATCATTCGGTCAAAATTACAATCATTTGTTCATTCAATTACAATCATTCATTCATTCAATTATAATCCTTCATTCAATTACAATCATTCATTCATTCAATTATAATCCTTCATTCATTCAATTACAATCCTTCATTTAAATAATACTGAAAATACAAAACTTGGTGAGTCTGTGTGCACTCGCATATGGCCAGGTACATCCTTCATCCTAGCCTTTGGCTTCATTAGAGAAATTTGCTCGACTTCACCCTGAAAAAAGACAAAGTGAAAGAAGTGCATCATGTATGACCATTTTCTTTTTTTTCTTAATGAATTAATAAAAACTCAAAGAGAAATGAAATTGACACAAAAAAAATAAAAATTGAAGGTTTCTTGATGCAGTTGATGCCCTGTTGTGAAAGATCATAAAGTGTCATACCCACTGACTTTAAGAGAGAAATATTAGATGATTGATGTGCTTATAAATAAAATCAAACCATGCTTGACGGCATCTAGCAGCTTCCTGGCGAACGGGCCTCTTTGGATCGTCGAGAGCCTTTGATATAGCTTGTAGTACCGCAAAAGAGTTTTTCAAATATGTATTACATAAGAAGCTGTTGCAATCAGCTAACATAAGGCATCAACTATCATAAACCGTCCAACAAAATGCACATAGGGAAATTCATGTCGTTGAGTTTACAAATGTAAAGGGAAACCAACCTGCGGTCTCATGGGATAAATTGTCACATGGGACAGCCCTGACATGGCTACGAGGCATTGAATTGTTGTTTAGTGCTGTCTATCCGACAACATCCTAACCCAATGATAGCCTTTAATTATATATCCGACAACATTCTAACCCAAACTCTAGCACGAATATCAAACCTCTCGTCAAACAGATTGGCTAATCTCCAAGCATAGGATCCATTGTTAAACCACCTAATTGCATCAAGCAAATCAGTCATAATTACCAGCCAATTTTCTTTTTTCCTTTTCACTATTCCACAAAATGGGTTTTTACAATGTGTTTCAAGCATCTCAATGAAACACATTACAATCTTCTAAAATGAATACATCTTGCTGTCTTCTTGGCATTCCTCTGAGAAACCAAGTATTCTAGCAAGTTTGACAACTTGATCAAAACTTCAGCTTCCATAACGTAGAAATTGCTTAGTTGCATTATTCAACCATGGGAAAATTAGAAAATGAAAATGCTAAAAACAGTCATGACAGAATCTGTTCAGGATTGGAAGCAAACCATGATTTGCTGCTACCTATAGGAACCCAGAAGAATGTGGCCTTTCAGGTGTAAGGAAGAGACCTGAATTAGTTTAAAGTATTCTAAGTTTCATGATTCCAGGTATGAAAATCAAATTTCCATCAACAAATAGCACTTAGCTCTACAGTAGAAGTTAGGGTGGGGGAAGACAGAGAAAGATGATAGTTCATATTTTACACTATGTTTGGAGGAAAAATTTCTCCTACAAACCAGTTTTCATAAGAACATGTGAGAACCCTTCAAGAACTAATCCCATGTGTACCTTTCATCTGGCTTGGATGAAGGGTCATGCAAAAAATCAGGCTGTTTTCCAACTTATTTGGGCCCTAGTGAAAATCAAGGGCAGGGTGCCGTCTCGCTTTGGTTCCCTTTGCTGTGGCTCACCTAAATTTTGAATCAGGCTGATTTTTGGGCCTAGAGGTTTCATGAGGTAACACATCTGATGAATGGGCTGGATGTCATGCACACAATATGTGGGATGAGTTCTCACAGAAGTTATTTACAGACTGGTTAATAGGAGATCATTACAAAAGAGAATATTGACAAGTTCAGTTTAATCAACAGAATATAAAAGGTTTTAAGATGTTTCCTAATTGTCATGACTCATGATGCATGAGTATCCATCAAGTTGCAGTTAAGTTTCACACAAGTCCAACTTGAAAGTAATATATTGCAATTTGGTTCCCTCTTGAGTCCAAGATACTCAGAATGAAGAACCAATCCGCCTTGCAATTGGGGTGAGAGTGTGAAGCAAGAACTGCATCAGGCAGGATCCTATTTCCCCATTTTTCTACTCCATATAGCAAGTGGGATAGGAACAACACTGAAAGCTGTTATTATTCCACCTGCAATTATGGAGGAGTGCATCCAGTCAACTGCAAATCAAGAAATTCCAAACAGACTCCTAATCTAGGCAATACAATTGCATGGGATTCAAAGAAATAGAGAAACATAAACAAAAAAACAGTTTTACCAACAATGTATCTTCAAATATAGAGTGGAAATTGATATATATATATATATATAGTGGAACGCTCACCTGCGAACCAGTTCGTACGCATGTAGTACGAACTTTTTTGAGAACCCATCATATGTGATGTGGATCCAAAATCTGAACCGTTCAAATGAAGCAGCACCTCATGAAACCCCCTGGGCCCAAGTTTTACTTTGATCTAAAACTTGGATGGGCCATGAAAATTGAAAACAATTTCTTCCCTTGATTTGCATTTCTCTTTGCTATGGCCCACCAGAATTTTAGGTTGGGGTGAAAATTTGGCACATACGGTTTCATGGGATTCCGCATCACATGGACCATTTAGATTAGACACACATGGCACGTGTGCACAGGTGCGCAGGGGAGCATCTATATATATATATATATATATATATATATATATATATATATATATATATATATATGCACCAATAACAGGAAAATCAGACAGCCATGCAAGAAAGACTCACCTTCTCCAGAGCTTCCATGTGTTGTTTCAGATTGTCCTCCGATGCCACCTCCTTATGAATTACAATGATTGTTTCAAAACTGATTTTGACAAGCAATACAGAAAAATCAATATATGGTGTCCCATGGTGATTGATATTAAAGATGCAACTACATGGATGGTTTAGTGCTGTCTATAGTTGTAATGTGAATGTTTTGTATTAAGATCCCGCATGGAGCATTTATATGAAGTGATCTTACCCCTATCAATACAAGTAAGACTGATGGTTCAACAATCCAAACCATTGACATGATGGTCTCAACCATGGGTTACACATGCACCAAAAACCCACCATGTTGGAAGATACATGTATCCTGAATGTGGATCTTTGCTGTATTTTCTTTACTAGCTGTATGTTGTATCAGTTCATAGTAGCATAAATTGGGAAAATGTGCTAAAACAAAGGCATGCATCAAATCACTTCAAGAGTTTTTTTATAAAAGATATAAAGAGCATAATAGTGACACAAGATAACAGGAAAAGATATAAAAATACATGTAGATCCCAGGAATAGTTCATTTTGATTGATGCATGAGGACTGAATTTTAGTCATGATAGAACTGATTAACTAAAGCATTTGGTGAGAATTTCATTCAAAATGACGCAATACCCAAGCATGTCCCTGGCTCCTAATACCAAATTGGCTAAGAAGGAAACAACAGTAAGCCTTCCAATGTGCAAAATTACCCAATGCCAAATGGCATGAAAATACTCCTAGAGAGTAGGAAAAAAAAAAAAATCATTTTCGGCAACATTAAGCCTTCCAAAAAACCACTCCATACTAAATGGCAAGTAAATGTGCTCCATCAAACATCCAAATCCAAATCAGACAATGGCATCCAATACAAGGCATCACCCAAAAAACCACACACACACACACACACACAGAGATTTAAGAACGCAAAAGATCCTTGACAGAAAAAATACAACGCACTGGGAGGAATGTATGTCTACTCTATTATATTTACAACCAGAAAATAAGTGAGGAAGCAAATATAGTATAAGCATATTGTATTGGTATAAGAACCCAAAGTTAGTTTTCCAAAGGCACACCTTTGCATTTTCCACTTGTTTTATACTTCCAACAGCATCAGTTTTCAGGACCATGCCATGAACAATTGAACAGTTATGAAGACCTCCTCCAAGAAGCTTTACGACACAAACATTATCTACATTAAAGTTGACTGGTTCTTGGGGCAGACCTGGATGCATGCCTGTAACATAAAAGAAGCTCAGGTTTTGAATTTTTGTCAAAACCAAGGGACCAAAAATAATATTAATAACTAAACACCAACATCCATGTACACACATCCGCAATAAGAGGGCACAAAATATCTTCTTGTCCGAACTGCTTGCTGGCCACAACAGCTTTCATTCGAGAAACAACTTCATCCTTGTTCCGCACATTCATTGTTGCTGCTCCTATGAGAACAAAAAATGAGAAAAACCATCACTGTAATACTTGCTGCTGCTGCTGCTCTGTGTGTGTGTGTGTGAAGATGTCAGGGAAATCAGATTAAACCAAGAAGAGAGGTGAAACGAAACCAAACCTACCATCTTGATGAACTAGCACATCTGTATCTTTCAATGGAGACTGCTTTTCTGCACCAGATCTTGCGGGCCACTGGTCCATGGGACGAATAACCAATGCCCTTGGATTCTCCCGAGGAATGAAAAGAGCATCTGTCTTCGGCGTACTTGGTGTTTCTTCATCATTACTGAAGAATGACACCTGCATCAAGGTGTCTCGTATTGGTATCGGTTGGCATAACGGTGCCCTCTGAAACCGATACGGATACGGGGGCGTAATGGCGATACGGGGGCGTAACGGCCCATAACAGCGCAAAATTTTTTTTTTGCCAAAAAAATATAAAAAAATATGGATTAAATCCGAAATATTCTAAGCATTCCAAATATGCATTCATTTATAAATTGGAACATGTTTATGGTGGTGTAACGGTCCACTCTTTGGTGAGAAGTTGTATCATACTGTCTGATGAATTTATGAACCAGATAACCTGAATTTGACTACAAAATTCATATATTTAATTTTCTAACTATCTACTATCAATGATAGATATATTAGAATGAATGTAATATGAAAATATCTTACATTTAGGTGTTTGCAATTATTTTTTAGGGCCAAAATTCATACGTACATAGAAAAAAATATAATTAAAAAAATATAAAATGGCACCCCAAATATGTAAAATACATATTAACATGTTCTACTATGATTAACACATCACATGGCATCATTAAAACAGCAAAAGAATCATTAAAAAATAATTTTTCGAATTTTCAAAAAAAGGGCCAAAATAAATACGTAAATAGAAAAAAATATTTAAAAAATATAAAATGGCACCCCAAATCTGTAAAATGCACATTAACATGTTCTACTATGATTAACACATCATATGACATCATTAAAACAGCAAAAGAATCATTAAAAAATGATTTTTTGAATTTTAAAAAAAAGGGCCAAAATAAATGCGTAAATAGAAAAAAAATATTTAAAAAAATATAAAATAGCACCCCAAATCTATAAAATGCACATTAACATGTTCTACTATGATTAACACATCATATGGCATGATTAAAACAGCAAAACAACTATTAAAAATTGATTTTTCAAAATTTAAAAAAAATGGCCAAAATTCATGCGTAAATAGAAAAAAATATAAAAAAAAATATAAAATGGTACCCCAAATCTGTAAAATGCACATTAACATGTTCTACTATGATTAACACATCATATGGCATCATTAAAACAGCAAAAGAATCATTAAAAAATGATTTTTCGAATTTTCAAAAAAATGGCCAAAATAAATGCATACATAGAAAAAAAATATAAAATGACACTCCAAATCTGTAAAATGCACATTAACATGTTCTACTATAATTAACACATCAAATGACATGATTAAAACAACAATACAACCATTAAAAATTAATTTTTCGAATTTAAAAAAAAGGGGCCAAAATTTATGCATAAATAGAAAAAAATATAAAAATATATTAAATGGCACCCCAAATCTGTAAAATGCACATTAACATGTTTTATTATGATTAACACATCATATGGTATGATTAAAATAACAAAACATATTAAAAAAAAGTATAAATACCTATTTTTGACGAATTTCTGAAAAAAGGCTCACCGAGCTTTGATTCAAGAAAATCCGTAATATAATGTATTTTTATCTCAAATACCCAGCTAAGGTTGATTGAAATTAGTAGTAGAATGAGTGAGAAACAGTTTGGAAGCAAGAAGTTTCAAAAAAACAGCAAAAACAAAGCTTAAAACGGAAAAAGGCCAATACGAGCCTGTTACGGGCCTGTAACGGCCGTTACGCCCCGTAACAGGCCCGTAACGGCCAATACGGGTACAAAATCGGGTAACGGCCAATACGATCCCAAAACGCGTAACGGTTCCCACTGTTACCGGATACGTAACCGTTTTGACACACTATGACATGCATTGAAAGAAAATTTGAGAAAAGGCTTCAAGTTTCTACGAGTTAATAAGGGTGAAACTCTAACAAAATTGCATAATATTGAAAGAGCCAACATAAAGGAATGCAAGCAAGGAAACCCTCGGGTGCATGATAATTAATGCTTTGGAAAAGCGAGAGCCACCACAAGGTGGAAGGGCTACCTGAAAATAAGCTAGAGTGACTTCTGTCATGGTAAGCCGCCATGGACAACGGCTAAGGAGTGGTGGTGGTGTATTATGATCTCAATGGTTTTAAGTAGGGGTGGCAATGGGTGGGGTTTAGACTGGGTAGGGGTTAGCACAAGCCTGACCCATTTGCAAAATGGACCAAGAATTCGTGCCCAAACCTTACCCAAAGTAAAGGGTTCGTCAACATTAAAGGGAACATACAGGTAGAAAAGAAAGTGATCCTGCACATGCTTGTGTAGCAAGCAAATGTCATGACGGGTTGATGCAATACAAATGTAGGCCCCTCTTTGATGTGTGTTAGAAATCCACACGCACCGTAGCTTGGGCAGAACCAAAGTGTAAAAGAAAAGAAAAAAAATAAAATCTTCTACATTTTTTTTTCTTCTTTTTTGGAAAGGCTGGAAACTCACTCTGTATTGAGCTGAATGGAGAAAGTTCACCAAAACAGTTCCAAATGGCAAATCAGTTGGGTTCCTTGATTAGAAGAAACAAGCAAAATGATCATTTGGGCCAATGGCCATTCTACTTCTTTCTTTCTTTCTTTTTTGGAAAAAAAAAAAAGGAAGCAGTGAGTAGAATGCACACCATCCAACATCAAGTGAACCCATTCTTATCCCAGTTGCCAATTGAAGTGAAAAAGGAAGAAACCAAAATCCCAAATAACACAGTTCACTAGGCAATGCAATTTTCCATTTTCCACACCACCCAAATGCAAGAGGGGTTCCACTCAAGTTACAGAACCAATCCATTTTTCACGGTGCTTCTAAGTTCTAACAGGCCTTTAAAGTAGTGATGAAAAGCATTGAGGAGATTTATATAATACTCAAGCAACTTATGATGTCTGATATGCAGGCACTCAGTGATTGTACATGTGGCATGCATTAAGTCAAATTAAGCCAAACTGAACCAATCTGCTTTTCATGGTGCTTCCAACAGGTCCTTAAAAGTAGTAGTGAAAAGCATTAAAGAGAGTTCTATGATACTCAAGCAGCTTATGACATCTGATATGCAAGCCCTCAGTACATGAGGCATACATTAACTCAAATTAAACTGTCTAGATTGTGGAACCTACTGCCATTAAGTCACAGGCCCAAAATCAAAGTGTTTGAACGTTCCAAAACTGATTTGTGGACACTTTTTTGTTGAAATAGAACCATTGGATATTTTTCAGTTTTAACTGTCCATTGAGTACCAACCAATCTGACAGTCAGTAATCAAATTAGCACGGATTTTTGGTTCATGATACATGTAAACCAGAAAGCATAATTTGGACGGTTTAATTTCACTTGCTTGCAATTTCTAAGTTATAAATGCCTGCATAGCATCCATCATCCTCTGCAAGAGTATCAAAGTTTTTCTCAAGTATTGGCACCTGTGCATGATCCTGGCTCTTCAGTTACGAGGACTGTTAACATGACCTGGCCTGTGACACATGTTTGTGATAGGAATCATTGTGAAATCTCCAAACAACTCTAACAAAACAGAATTGATTTCAAACATAAACCAACAAGATGATAACAAATAACAAAAGAATTTTAAACAGTGAGAAATGCTGTGTTCATGGAAATCGCTTGAATTCAAGATACAATTTTAGTAAAACTGAAACATCGATTCGTTTACCTTGATCGGGATTCGACCGACAGGCGACAAATGCTAACAGAAATTCTCCAGACTCATTCAACATTATAACAAATGCCCAAATGGCCTATCAATCTCAGTCATGAGAAAGAACCAAATACCCATGAATAAACGAAGTAGACTTGCATCACCTGAGTTACTGGAAGAAAACGGAAAGATGAGATTGCAATAGAAAAAGAGAGGGTTGGTTGAAAAGGAAAGACAATACAAAACAATAGATAACAAGAGCATAAGCACCTACCTTCTTCTACTTCTTTTTTTTTTTTGAAAGGCAGACTTCTTACAATACAATACAATAGATAACAAGAGCAAAAAAACCTACCTTCTATTGGGAATTGATGCAACCACCAAGTCCCCAGGTCCAACTGGTTCCCTTCAAACAAAAATTTTTGCGAAGTTTATCATCTTGAACATCAACAGCAATAATTTCAGAAGCCCCAAATGCCCATGCGATCTGTAAACAACTGGGAGAAGTAATTTAGTCATAATGATGTAAACCTGAGACTTACGATTCTATGAAAGCAGAAACGTTATATTATATGCCATCAACTATGCTGAAGGAATTTGAAAAAGAAATATACAGCATTTACATGGGTCGTCACCAGCATCATGTTAGAGTTGTCATCATTTAAAAAAAAAAAAAAAAGTCAAATCACTGTCCCAGCTAATTTGATCAGCAGCATATGCATTTGCATATCAGCAATAATATCCAATTCAACATCATCATCACCTCAGATTTGTCCCTGGTATTTGGAGTCAGCTTCGGGAATCCTTTTCAAAATAGAATCACAAATTTTTAAAAAAAGTTAGGTAAAACAGAGTATATATCCGCATCCCCTTAGAACATGTAGACAGATGAAACTCTGGATAAAAACAGCCACTTAGCCAACAGAGACTGGCAGCATCTGAACCAAACAAGAACAAAAACCAAAAACAAACAAAAAAAAAAAAGAAAGACAAAATGGACACCAACTTACCTACTACTTGAATCTCTCCATTGCCAATCAGACGCCCCAGAGCTTGTCCTCGAATTCAGAAAGAGGTGTCATCTGCTCCTTCAGACCCTTCCTCTTTCGAATATCAGCCACCAACTGCCCCACCTGCGATCCCGCCTCCACTGGATCAGATGACATCATGTCCCAGTGATCAAACACGCATTGTGGGAAGGCCTGTCCAAATGTTGCTGCCCTTAAAGTCCCTCAGAACCCAAACGACTCAATGACAGGTAGGTACGCCTTGATGTTGTAGAGCGGCGTGCCAGGCCTCTGCATTTCCTCAAAGACATGACCACGCTTCTCGTTCAGGACACCATAGATGCCACTGAGCACTTGTTCAGGTGCCTGTATCTCCACCGAATAGACAGGCTCCAAAAGCCTGGGTGTCGCAGTCAGCTGGGAGGCATATATGACCCTTCTTGCTGTCGGGATGATCTGTCCACCGCCCCTGTGGATTGCATCAGCATGAAGAACAACGTCACAGACCTCAAAGCATATGCCCCGCATGTTTTCTTCAGCCAATGCTCCTTCCTTTGATGCCCATTGGAACCCAGCCACAACAGAATCCTTGATTTCATTCAGGTACTGAACTCCCTTGCACATGTCAACAGCCATATTTGGGCTAGTAGTTTCGGGTCCGAAACACCAGATCTTCTTGGCAAGATCCTTGTCCCACCCGAACTCTTCAGATAGAATCTTTGAGCGGGCTTTTGGGTCATCCCTAGGGCCGATACGCCCCTCGTCAATGGCTTCAGCAAGCCCGTCTTCCAAGGGACGTGCCTCCGTGTAGAGACGATTGTGCTTGTTAGGGGACTTGCTCATTACAGTCCTGATTGACTTCTATACAAAAGATAAATTATCTCTACACAGATGCTCCTGTACAAAAGATAAAATAATGACAATTAGAGTTGGTGAGGATGTTGATTGGATAATATTGAAGGTTTACATACCAAATCATATAGTATATAGATGAGTCGAATTGCCAATGAGTCAGAAAGGCTCATTGTTTGGTTCTCCAGAAACTGATTGAAGGTTGATTGCCCACATGGTGAGATTTTGTTGGTTGGGCTACTCTAACCATCATGTTGTGAGTTTTGTTGGTTGAATGCAGACCATTGTTCCAATTGTTACTTTTGCAGGCCAATCTGATCAGGCCAAAGATTGCAAATGCCTAGCCCACCAGATTGCGTAGGTTGACAAAGTTGATTCCATTTCACCGATTTACTGGATCTAGCATTTTAATCACCCCATATGAAGTTTCTAATAATAACATCTACCATGTCCAAGAGCCTTTAGGGAACAGAGATAAATAATTAATAAGGTCATATTATAAGAAACATAACAAGATATTCTGGAAGTGTGTGAGAATGCCAAGTAACGATGTCATTAACTTTGCTTTAAAACTAACAGAAATCGATGTCATAATGAATTCAAATTTCAAAAACAGATTTTTGATTGGAACAGATAGTCATTTCAAAAACAGAATTTTGATTGGAACAGATAGCAAGTCCTTATGTTTTGGACTCTTTACAAGTAAATGGAATTCAATAAAACATCAACCCATTTTCAAATGAATGATGCTCATTAATTTGAAATTGCAGATGATCACTCCTTAATCTCTACTCATGCAAATGATCTCTTCAGCAGTTCTCTTTTGGAAAAAGCAGATTCCTGGATTCTAAATTTAGATGGAACAGAACAAATTAAATACCATAGTCACTAAACTCAGCTTGACTCAACATACGTTCTAGGTGAGTCAAGTTTTAAGTTCTTACATTAAGTTTTGTAGACAAGCCTTTAAACCAATCTCCTACAAACCTGAAACCAAAAGTAGACCCATTTATCCATGGTCATTAAAACATCCAAATCTAACAATAATATGAAGTGTGAGGAGAGCGAAAGCGGAATCATCCAATTGGGAAAAAAAAAAAAAGCAATACCCCAATGAAAAGAAAAACCCAATCAGTGAGTTGACTGAGAATCCAAAGTCAACAAATAAAAAAAAGGGACAAGAAAAAAAGAGAGAACTTCTTTCGCAAGGAATCCCTGCATCCAAATATAAAACGAAAATTTAAAAAACAATAAGAAGAAGAAGATCAAAATCAGTATTAAAACACCAAATCAAATAAAAAAAGGATTTTATTGGAAATTTCTTCATCCAAATCAAAAAGAAAAAATAACCCAATTGGATAGGTTAATTAGATGCAGAGATTGGATAGGTTAATTAGATGCCACACAAATGGTGGGATGGGCCTCATGCCACACAGACTAAATAGATGTTACACAAATGTTTTAGGAATGCTAATTTTATCTATGAATGCTTAATTTTTGAATCTTCCTTGAAAAAGTGGTAAAACTTACAAGCATGGAGGACAAACTGCTACATTGCTACCCAAATGGAGAGCTCGGACTGAGGTAGATTACTCAGCGTGCAAAGCTGCAGGAAGAAAATTTTCCAGCCAAAAATTCAAATGCATGTTAGATACTACGCTGGTGATTGGATACATGTAGCCAAAAGAAAATTTATTAGTAAAAGAAGCAAAAAAATCCAAATGGCATGGACTGTAGCTGTATGTTTTATACAAATAGACTAGTAGAGGCAGGAGCAGAACTTACATCTAGGAGGAAAAACCACCATCAGGTTAGAAAAATCTTGTTGTATGGAAGTGCGTGCTACACATACTCCCCTAGTGACTTTTGAATCTGGGCTTGAACCTTATCTAACATCTCTCATATTTGAACTTTCAGAACTCCCATGCTGCAAATCTAAGCTACTGGAAGACTAGTGGTCAAACTGTAAAAGACGGATCCGCAATTAGCTGATGGGCCAAATAGATCTCGATTGATGCCAATCTAACACCTTTATAACGTCCATGGTCCACCATGACTTGCTGGTGATCAGTTCTATTTAGATTCCCTAGGACCATTTGTTGGTGATCAGTTCTATTTAGATTGAAACCCACTCCACTGCTCAAAACTCAACAGTCAAATTTTCTAACAACACAAATAACAAAAGCACGTAGACATCAGATTGATAGAAATATTGCTAATAGTTTTCAGTTTCATGATTGATTTGAAATGGGATTAGTCAACAATTATTCATGGGATGCCTATAGAATTCGATTTTCTGATATCACTTTGCAAAATAAGTCCATTCAATTCAGGGCATTATTATTCCTTCTTTTTCTTTTTCTTTTTCTTTTTTTTTCTTTTTTTTCTCTTTTTTTTTTTTTTTTTTTTTTTTTTTGCATCTTCAATTTGTTCAATTCATGAACCAACTCATCTAGTCCACAGTTACACGTGTCTTGTTTGAAACCTTCCAAGCCTAACTACATCCCACCGAATGTGCTTATATGCAGTCATAATTTCTTGTTAGTTAAGACTTAGCAGCTCCAAACCAACAAGCAAATTCTGACAAATACAAGAGCATGGAATTCATTTCAGTTTGCTCGTTTGTTGCAAATGGGGTAAGCTAGTTGAGTTTTTTTTTTTTTTCCAAGATTGGTAAGCTAGTTGAGTATGGAAAGACCATGTTTAAGAAAGACTGAAATAACATAAATCGCACACACCAAGCTACATTTGGATGCTCAATTGAATTGAAATCATTCAATTCAATGAAATTGAAATGACCGTCATTGGAATAACCCCTTTCCATCCACAATGAAGATCCAGCCCCAAATAGCAATTCAGATTATTTCAAGCCGAACTCAAACCGCATGGAATTGCATTTAAGGGCCGACCATCACAATGTATTGAAACAGTCCACCTCCATTTTAGTCATTTCCTCTATGTTTAACTGAATTTTCACAACCAACTGCAACTAAGTATCCAAATGCACCCTCAAAATTCAAAAGAAGGATAAATAAGATCCAAATCAATGGCAAGGTTGCATTCTACACCTGTAAATAGTTTGAATGCAGTCGGGATGCTCCTTCTCTAGGTAATCCAGAAGACATCTGCTTTCTTTGACATATACAGCCCTGGATCGATGATAATAGGTTTCGCCCTTTGAAATCTACAGGACCAGAAAAAAAAAAATCCAATTTCAATGCCCAACAAATTCAAAAGAAATAAATAAATAAATAACAATAATAATAATAAGACTTGCATACTCCTTCCATCCGATGTCGCTCGTGTGATCAATGAAATTAAGATCCCGCGGTATAGACGAGAACATATACAACAGATCTGATTCAAAACAAGAAACCCATCAAATCAAAATTCAAAATTCAAGATGACAAAGGAACAAATCAAGCCCCATCTCTAACCATCCTGCGTCACGAGGTTCGCCCCTCATGATCATCCTGACATTCCCAACCTCGACAAAGACCGGGTGGCCCATGACTTGCTGCCTGTGAATATCAACACCCTTGTTGATATGTGTAGCCTTGACATACTATATAAATCAAATTATGCATGTCAGGATTAGTATCTTGGCCTGTAGATATGAATGCATGAGAATAGATTTTCAAAAATTTTAATCCAAGAATAGTGGGGCCAACCTGATAAAGTGTTAAGGCCTCCCCAAAGTTGAGCCCCAACAGTACAGTACTGGGCTAAACAAGAAAATTTCATTTCTTTCAATCAAGCATCATATAGCAAATCTGAATTCTAAGAAAGGTGCTTTAATGGAAATCCGAGATCTTTGGGTAGGATGCAAAAAGGGTTCACTTACCTTGAAGCATTTAAACCACCAAGTGCAACTGTTCCCAAAATCAGAAGAAAGGTTTATTAATCATCCAATTTTAGCCAGGCAATTCTCCTTTTTAGTCATGTACAAAAAGACAAGGGATTCACAGTACTTGGGAAAAAAAATGAAACATTTGAAACTTACAAGTGGAGACTCAGAAAGCATGTGCCTTCCACACCAAAACACAACAGTTATCTCGTTGGGTAGCATGAATGGCCCATTGTTGTTATTAAATCTATTTTACAAGTTCAAACATCTATTAGTAAGAAATTAAATAAATAAATAAATAAGAACTCGAGAAGAACATCCAGCAAAGATATTGAATCCCACATATGCAGGCATCGACCAACTTCTGCAAAACAAAACAGGGATCAATAGAAGTCAACATACATACTTAATTTGTGGCTGCCTCTTTTAAGTGTCTGATAGTTCAAAATTAAACTTTGCCTTGCAATTGGGGCAGAAATAATCAATGTTCTCCATATTCTGGGACATGAAAACCTCAGTCAGTAAACATCTCATATTATAATGAACATGTCATGTCATGCTATACTTCTTCCTGTCTAACAAATATAAGAATAAGTAAAAGAGGCAATAGAATCTATGGAAGATGAAAGAGAGCCCTGCATGCATGTTAAAAGAATAGGAAACCTAAGTCATATCTGTATGTCTCCATATCTGTGCAATCAACAACAATTACAAACACGGAGCAAACAAATGCCACAAAGCAGCCACTCCTCCAGCCCCATTCCAACTATACTTGAGACCAAAATCGCTCTCTCGAATCTGGAAGGTGAAATCTCTGATTCTAAAAATTCTCAGATTCCCAAAATCCTAAAATCCCCAAATCCCCAATTTGTAAAATCAGAAAAACCCAAATTCAGGGTCCACATTCAAATCCGTAAGCCCTAAAATCCCCAAATCCCTAAATGAGGGTCCACATTCGAATTGGAAATCCACAAATTACTAAATCCCCAAATTCGTAAATCAACATTGAGATTGAGAGAGAAATACCTCGCGTTCGTGAATCTAATTCAATCGAGCTTCAGAGAGAGAGAGAGAGAAGAGGAGGTCGTGATTGAGAGAGGAATGAAGGTGGTGCGTGGATAGGGAGGGCCTTGGACCACCGCTCGGCCGAACGAGGATGGACAGGGAGAGAGATGGGGAGTCGAGGATGGGGCTGTTTTTGTCAGGAGTCAAGATGGAGAGAGATGGGGAGTTGAGATGGAGAGAGATGGGGAGACGAGATTGAGAGAGAGAGAGAGAGAGAGAGAGGAGCGAGAGGGCTATGTTTGTGGGCGCTGGAATGAAAGGTGGGCGCGGGAATGAAATTAGTTTATTTTTTGTGCGCACGGACGCCCACTTGAGACGGACGGTGATGTGTTAGGGGCTACGTGTGGCCCACCATAATATATGTCATTTATATGTGGCATTCATTAAATTAAAATAATTTTTTAGGGCTTTATCGCAAAAAAATTGTCAAATAGAAGGCTCACATGGACCACACCAGAAATCAATGAAAGGCACCTAATCTCCATTGTTTCCCATGATGTGGTCCACTTGAGCTTTCAATTTACCTAATTTTTTGGGACTAATGCAGTAAAATGAATGTCAAAATGGATGGACGGCTTAGATTAAATATAAAAATTTATGGTGGGCCCCATAGAACTTCTAACAGATGAGTTTTTGAGGTGGTGTACGGCTATTTAGCTACGGATTAAATCCGTAGTAAAATAGCTATGGTTTATATTCGTAGCTAGAGCCCCCCATAATCTGTAGCGTTTGCTCCCTTTTTGGGTAGTGTGCAGTGAAGTTTTTTTCTGCGATGATAGGCTATTTGGCATGCTATCTTCTTCCTTGGGATTGTTGCCGAGGTAAGTTTCAAGAGCGAGAAATGTTGAACGGTATTCATGAAATACTGAACGATATTTCTCATGAATAGGATTGAGAGTTTTTTCAGTGGTATGCATGGACACCAATGTGGCGTAGGTGCGTGGTCTGAGCCATTCATCAGGTGCTGCCATTATGAATGTTCGCTGGCCTCAAAACCAAGGCATTCCGCCCATCAGGTGGCTATAAGTGTTGAAATTGGTCTCCATAGGGGATTTTGGTCAATCGACCATCTGGTTTGATATTATCGAATATATCAGTTTGATTGATAATATTTGAATATATCAGTTTGCTTGCTATATAGTTTTTGGTAGTTTCAATAGATCAATCCGAAAATTTTAGAGAAATCAAATTAATTCTTTGGATACTTTTGATCATATTCGATACATCGGACATGGAGGCTCGATGGTTTGATCAATGACGTGCTCGGTTTTGCAAAATTGTGCAATTTGTTTCCTATTTCAAGTGTAACACTATATATATGGGTGTAATGTGGGATTAAAGAAAATATTAAGTGAACGAGGACTTGTTCTAAAAGAGAGTTAGGTTTTGAGATTGATTTTTTGCTTTTGTAAGTTAATTCTATCTCTTGTAAATCGTTTTCATAGTAGATTATTGTTTTGTGTTGTGGGTTTTTTTCACAAAGATTTTTTTAAAAATTATTATACATAAATTCATGTGTTCTCTATGATTGTTTTGTTTATGTTTATCTATCATTTTTGTGATTCGAATTTGAAATTTACTTCTGCAACTCTCAACAAGTGATATTCGAGATGTACGCTGGCATTCAAGTTTGAATATAAGACATGGCAATGAAGGGATCCAATATCAAGTAATATAATATAGTTCACCGGAAAAAATAACTTTGAATTATGAAAAGTGAAGATGAGATACTTCCTAGTTCAGAAAAGATTGCAATAGGCACTCTGTAGTTTAACGAAGCATCATGCGACTATTAATGATATAGAGTTGAAGGGACTTGATTAGAGGGCGGTTACTTTGATTCAATTATGTTTGTCTGACAATGTCATATATAATGTTATTGATTAAACGACCACTGTAGGACTTTGAATGAAGTTAGAAAGTTTGTACATGACGAAATCTTTTAGTAATTGTCCATATATGAAGAAACAAATCTATAATATGAAGATAGTGGAAGGGTTGGATCTTAATGAACTCATTAAGACGTTCAATCAATTATTTCGCAACGAGTGTGGAGGTAAAGATGAATGAGGAAAATAAAACTCTAATCTTGTTGACATTTTTTTCGAGAATCTTACAAGTATTTAGTGGATACTTCGTGCCATGGTAGGAATATCTTGAACGTCGAGATCATTATCTCAACCCTTTAATCGAAGCAGTTGAGAAATAAAAAAATGGTGGTGAAAGATCTTTTACTGACACACTTTTGTCTGGTATGGACAATTTGAGCATGAGAAGGAGAAGCTTTAATTTATGTCCAAGTCGAAGGGCAAGAGGAAGATGAAGTGCTAGAATTGTGGAAAGTTAAGAGTATAGGAAGAAGGATTGTCGGAACCCAAAAGCTCAAAAGGGGAATAAATCAGATGATTCACCGAGGGAGGCCAACATAGTAGAATCCAGTGAGGAAGCAGGTGATTGTGACGTACTAACCAAATTTGGATATCTCAGTAACGAGTGAATTTTGGATTCGGAGGCATTATATCACATGTGCCCTCATAGGAGTTGTTTCACCACATACAACGAGTATGATGGTGGCATAGTGTTTATGGGAAATGACTTTACTTGTAAGGTTGTTGGTATTAAATCGATATGCATTAAGATATTTGATAGGCTTGAACGTATCATGATATATGTGAGGCATGTTATTGATCTTAAGAAGAATCTAATATCTCTAGGGGCTCTTAAGGCTCCTGGGTGCAAGTTCAGTGGGTTTGCTTGTGTCCTAAATATTTCAAATGGGGTACTCATTATTATGAAAGCACATCGAAGTGATAACCTTTATAAGATGATCAGGAATACTATATTGGGTGGAGCTATAGCATATGTAATATAGTCCACAAGCACATTTATGACATGCACGTTTAGGTCACATGAGCGAGCTCGGTATGAATATACTTTTTGATTGTTGTTTGATTCTTGCATTTAAAAGTGTTGATTTTAATTTATGTGAACATTACATATATGGTAAACAATCACGATTGTCCATTAAATTGGAAAACATGTCAGTAAATGTGTGCTTGATTATGTGCATTCGGATGTATGAGGGATGTCACCTGTTGTTTTTAAAGGTGGTCATCGTTTTTTGTCATATTCATAAATGGTTACTTTAAAAAAAGTCTGGGTTTACTTTATGAAGCATGAATATAATATTTTTGCAACCTTCAAGATGTGGAAGGTGATGGTGGAAAAGTAGACATGATAGAAGTCGAAAATACTAAAGACAGATAACGGTGAAGAATTCACATCTAGAGAATTCAATCAGTTTTGCAAAGATAAGGGGATAGTGAGACACAATACAGTAAGACATACACTAGAGCAAAATGTAGTGACAAAACGTATGAACCAAACTCTCTTATAGAGAGCCCAAAGTATGTTGAGTAATGTTGCTTTGGGCAATGAATTATGGACTGAGGTCGTCAATATGACTTAGTTACTTTGTAAATTAGTTCCTATTTATGGCCATAAATTGTAAAATTTCAGAAGAAGTGTGGAGTGGTCATGATATATACCACTCAAGGGTGCGAGTATTTGGTTGTGATGCTTATTCTCATGTACCATTTGTTGAGAGAGATAAGTTAAACTAAAGGGTGAAGAAGTGTACTTTTGTCAGATATGGTGATGGTGTGCAGATAGAAGCCAAGTTGTAGGAAGATGCACATGAGTAGATGGAGTAGTCACCTGTGAGGAAAAATTCATCGAAAGATCGCGGATTACTGGCGAGATATAGAAATGACTTGAATGTTGCATTCGATCTCATTACGAATGAGGGGGATTCGTCCGCCTTCTAGGAAGCATTGAAGGCACGGATGCTGAGAAGTGGGTGACGACAGTTTAGGATGTGATGAATTTTTATATAAGAATGAAATATGAGAGCTGATGGAGCTTCTCATTAGGCGTAAAGAGATCAGATGTAAGTGGATCTATCGGATGAAACACGATAAATACAGAGCCAGACTGGTAGCGAATGGTTATGTGCAGAAGGAGTGTATCGACTTCAGTAAGAGTTTTACACCTATGTTCAAGTAGGTATCTATCAATTTTGGATTGGTGTTGGTTGCCCAATACAATGTGGAATTGGAACAAATGGATGTAAAGACTGCTTTCTCACATGAAAAATTGGAAGAACATATTTACCTGAAGCAATTAGAGGGGTTCGAGGTATAGGGGTCAGAGAATAAGGTTTGCAGGTTGACGAGGCCATTTTATGGTTTGAAACAGTCACCTAGTCATTAATACAAAATGTTTGATTCCTTTATGGTAAGTCGACGGTTTATTACGAGTAAATTCGATCATTGTGTCTACTTAATATCACAAAGTGATAGGGAATTCATTATACTAGTATTGTATGTTAATGATACGCTTATTGCTAGTCATAACATGTCTGAGATCAACATATTGAATATTCAATTATCAAGGACATTCGACATAAAAGATCTAGGGGCTGCAAAGAGAATTTTTGACATTGATATACACATAGATAGGGAGAGGAGCAGGCTACGGTTGTCTCAGGCAAAGTATCTTAAAAATGTTCTAATCAAGTTTGGGATGGACAATGAAATTACGGTAATGACCGCTCTAGTAGAAGTAGGAATAGGTCAAAGTGTCCTAGATGGGGGTGAATAAGACTTTATAAACTTTTATGATAATTTAAAATCCTATTACCATTATCTTGATCTAATATAACAATTTATCAAGTGTCACGCCCCAAACTCAAAAACCGGGCTCACAAAATTTTCGATCGCCGAATCCGGAGCCGACAGCTTCCGTAGACCCCCATTCTCGGCTCCTAGCTCCCATGCGCCAGGTTCCGATCCTGGGATGCTACGAGGAGGATTTTCAACGTCAGTTTGATTTGTAATAAGCATAACTAATGGCATAACCCACAAACAACAACCAAGAACTCTATTACATTCCACTATGATCAAAAACTTTACAAGTACAATGAGTATAAAGAAAAATACAATGGTAAAGAACAAAAACTCTAAAACGATCTGCAACGTGCTCCTGCCTCAGCGCTGCTGCGAACCAACGTCACCTGCACGCAACGATCGTGCATAAGCTTATAGAAAGCTTAGAGGGTGGTGAAAGTGTGTGCGCAAGGTAGTAATATGATCAGTCAATGTCAGAATAATACGGAATATGCAGATGGATCCATAATATCATGAGTCGTACCAAGGCTATGGCGATGCAAGACATGAATGGTATCGGCCACCCCAAGGCCATGCGATGTGTAATGCAACTCAAGCATACAGATCCTCATCTATGTCCACACATCAATAAAGCTCAAATATGGGATATCACCGGGGTCTAGTACACTCTAAACTAGATTGTCATCACATCGCGCGCAATAAGGTAAGTGGAAGAGACCACACTATCCGTCTATCAATATCGGGCGCGACTCGTCGATCGCGGACCCTTTCCTTGAGCTGGTCAAACTCAGCCTAGCATTGCCCCCTACTCTCGGGTGGGTAAGGCCGCACCCCCTTCCAACCGACTACGACACAGTGGAGAGCGTAACCGTCTGGTAATCGGCACTCAACGCTCATCTACCCACTCGGTCTAGACGTTGGAGCAACCTCTTGGTACCATAAGGGTTTATGGACTTTCACCCAGGAATATCTATAGCACCGCATGTAGAACAAGATTTTCGGTATCCAATCCTGCCAACCACGACGTCTGTGGAGGCTATGGCCCCGATGTCGCTAGGGCGTACAATAATCATGTCACATAAATGTGAAATGCATGAATCATGCTATCCAGTCATGCAACAAATCCTGCGCATATCGTGCGCTCATGTAGGGCAACACCGCCTAACCGGGAGCCCATAAACAACCTGCCCGAAGGCATATGCTATGATCAGTCAATTTTCATATCAAGCATACATATGATGCGTATGATCATGAGTTATGGAACTACACTAAACATGTAATAATGAATGAACTATCCTTACAATGCAGATGGGCCTGGACGACCTATACACAATAAAAACGGGCCTAATAATGGGCCCTAAGGAGAGTCGTAATGTGGACATCCAACCAGCATTACACTCGTAATGTGGACGTCAAACCAACATTGCTCCCAAGCCATAACTCGTAATAAACATTATTACACAACCCATGTTGGGTTCACACATTGCAATGGACCTTTGGCACATCCAATTGGGCCCTCATTACATCCATTGGGGTACATTAGTGGGCCTTATGTTCATCAAATGGGCCGCATTACTGGGTTTCACCAATGGCCTTGGGTACATTGCAATGGGTCATAACCCATGGGCCTCAAGTGTCTTAAGGGGCCTAATCCCATGGACTTAATACATATCAAATGGGCCTAAACCCGTAGGCCTTATATAAATCAAAGGGGTTTAGTCCCATGGGCCTTAAAATACATCAAATGGGCCTAGTCCCATGGGCCTTGGAACATATCAAGTGGGCCCAATCCCATGGGCCTTACATCCACATCAAAGTGGGCCCCAATGAACTACTGTAACTGCATTAAGATGGTCCTCAAAACAGGCCAAGGTGGGGTCCACATGAGCTAAGGATCTAACTCATTCTTTATGCCCATGTCATAAAATAGACTCTTAAAATGAATGGACGGTTTGGATGCAGCCCATGCATCATGGGTGGGTCCCATTGTATGCGGATAGGACACGTGTATCAGGGGGCCACTGGCCGTCCAGCAGCCCAGCAGAAAGGCTGGACGGCACGGCAACACATGCATTTGGGTGGAATCCACCGTCCGCCTGGACGGTGTGAGTAAGACACATACATTATTGTGAGTCCCACGTGGGGCCCACTGTAATGCTCAGATGCCATCCAATCCGTTCATAAGGTCCCTCGGGCCTGGATGAAGGGAAAACATAAATTTCAGCTTGATCCAACACTTCTGTGGGCCCCAAAAAGATTTCAATGGTTGATATTTAGTTTCACTGTTTCATGTGGTGTGGGCCACCTAAGTTTTGGATCTGTCTCATTTTTGGAGGGGGACCCACTACTGGGGTGGCCCACCTCATGAGCAGGTTGGATAACAAAGAAACATTATGGTGGGGCCCACACGGAGGGCCGTGGGCCCCTGCGTCCATCCGCCCATTCCAATGGCTGCAGGCAGCAGCGTGTAGCCGCTACCCGCTGACAGAGGCAGAGGCAAAGCCTCTGCCATGATACTTTTCAAAAAAAAAGAAAAAACCCATTTTTTTGGGGTTTCTCGCACGTGGGGCCCGCTTTACAAAGATCTACCCCGGCCATTGCGTTCAGTGGTACGTAACAGTCGAAATGAGTCCGAAGTTTAAATTTTTTTATGATTAGAAAATGAAATAAAATCAGAAAAGGATCCTTGAATGGTAATGATGCGTTCTTCGATGCTATGGCCCACCAGATCTTCCAATCAGCCCCAAACTTCTACCCAACGGCTAAAATGCTGCAGGTAAGAGGATGGACGGCTTGGATTGTTTAAATACATCACGGTGGGGCCTAAGCAAGTGGACCACCAAAGGCTTCCTTCTTTTCTTCTTTCCCTTTCTTCTTCCTTTTTTTTTTTGAAACGTCCAGCATCCCAGACGCTGGACGGTTTGGTTCCCTTAAAAATACATTGTGGTGGGCCCTGATGAAGTGGGCCACCACTGATGGGTGACATGGGTACAACGTATATGGTGGGCCCCACTTGAATAAATCTAGAACAAAATAATATCTAAAGGTGGGGTCCATTCAAGTGAGCCACACAATCCTATTGCATAAGATAAAATAAAATAAAAAAGAAATAAGGAGGGAGAGAGATATGGAGAGTGGGACACGCTTTGTGATGGAGGGACCCCGACATTATGGGCCCTCTCTTGCAATGAATCATATATCAAGTGGGTCATTTAGCATATGGGACCATCAAAACTTAAATCAACGGTAGGGATCCTTTTCCCACCAATATGGATGGTCTAGATGACCTTTCTAAAGAAATAAACATCATGATGGGGTCCATGGAGATCACCCCACCATGGATGATCATGATGATCAAAGTGGTCCATCGGCCACAACTTAGGGTCCCAAGTGAGATCCACACCATTGATCGGTGGGCCCCACCGTCCGATCTTCTTGCTCCTAGGGGTTCCTTGACACCTTAGCTTGGATTTCAATGGATGAGATGAGGAATGGAGGGTTGAGATGGGAGATGATGGGGTAGAAAAGTGGGCCACTTGGAGCTTAGGGATGCTTGAAAAATTCCATACATGTGGAGCTCTTTTGCTTGGAGATTTTGAGATGAGAAAGAGAGAAAGAGAGAGAGTTGTAAAGGGAGAGAGAGAGAGTGATGGATGGATGTGATGAGTGATGGTTGTGTAAGAAATCTTTGACTTTTGTGGCCTTTTGTGTAAGAGAGGTATGGGAGGTGAAGACTTTTGTGGTTGCTTGGGAAAAGGGGTGAAAATAATGTATACTTGACATGTGATGGATTGATGGATTAATTGATTGATGGGATTGATGTGATTGATGTGGTACATCGTAGAGATTCTCTTGGATTTCACAACGCGCGGTGTTTTCCTCGCACCGAACGTTAGCCTACAACTCTCGACCAGGGTATCGCCTTGGCGCGCGAGTCGCGGCATCGGAACCGCAACGACGGCGCGGTCGCTATGCTATTGGTCTCGGGTTGAGTCGACTCGGGTTGTCAGTATATGAATCAGGGTCGCGCGTCGATATCGGTTAAGGCTCGAAGGTTGCCGGAATTCGACCGGTAAGACCGCGGAAGTCTACGGAAAGGTACGGACCAAGATACGGGTCTTACATCAAGATATCTTCAACTTAACTTTAATAGCTTCCAAGCCAAATAGAGGATCCAATTACAAGACATTCAATGTCTAAATAGTATATAAATTTAATCTATGTGAGTGCATTGAGTGACTGTGTGTGAGATGTGATACTTATCAATTTTAAATAATCATGCATCACGTGATCATCAAAGTAAATACAATAAAAGAATATGAAAATAATAATCTCAAACACGGTCATTTTATAGTGGTTCGGCTATATGCCTACTTCACTCCCGACGAACGCACTCAACCCTTGACTGTACCGGATTTTACTAACAGAGGTTTCAAATTAAGTTTACCTCAAACCAGTACAACCTACACAAGGTACCTAACATGCCTACACAGATGCACAAGTTTATACCCTACATAAGAGCAAAGGTCAATATAAAGCCCTTAGGTTTTATGCCTTACACAATAGCAAAGGATCCATACAAGGAACCTACCTTTTAGACCACATAAGTCAAAGATCCACACAAGGAACCTAATTTTTAGACCACACGGGTCAAAGACCTACACAAGGACCTAAGTTTATGCCCTACACAAGATTAAGGGTCAACACAAAGCACCCACATGTACTCTCCCGTCGGAAGCCTCCTATGAGGGCTTGAAAGGGATGAGAATGAATTGTGACCCAATCCTACAAAAGGAATGATCAACAGGCTCTCTGGACTCTAATAACTTACAAATAAGTAGACGAGTCCCATTAAGCATGTTGATGAAGATCTTCTCCTTGTTGATGAAGATTCTTCAGTTCCCTTGATTCGTAACACTTAATGATGTTCCAATAAAGGCGACGGGTTGGGTCAAAGTTATGTTGGAATCCTACTCTATTAAATGTTTTCCTATTTTAGAGAATGAGAAATTCCAAGTATTCAAGCATTCAAGGTATCTCAGCTCAATGATTTGTCATTAAGGTAGTAGCTGGATGATCCTTGAATGGGGAAGTTCACTCCTTAATCCACTCTATTTAATATTAATGATGAGGGTGGATTGAAGGATGGACATACATGAGAAAAAGAACTTCGGGTAAATAGTATGCAAGATTCTCTCAAGACTGTCTCTGTTTTTCTCACTATAGCAACCAAGAGCAAGCTTCTTATTTAAAGGCAAAAAGTCTCAACGGTAATAAATATGTCAAGTTTGAATGAGTTTGATCTCATCAGTCCTGACTCAATGTTTTCAAACGTATACTTTCGATTCCACCAGGCCAGGGTTTGATGATGCGAGCTCAACTAAAGCACATACCCAGAACTTTTTGACTGAAGATCGATGGCATCGAACATGCGTCAATGATATCGAATTTTGAATTCCGATATCATCGATAGTGGTTTCGATTTATCGATCTTTTCAATGAATATTTTAAAAAAGCTTGTTGGACATTTTTTGACTCAATTCGATGATATCAAACCCATATCAATTTCATGAAGTTTTGAATTACGATCATATCAAGCCAATATCGATTCCTCGATTATTCACATAAGATTTTCCTTTTCAAGTTTGTTGGAACAATTTTGTCCTGATTCGATCGTATCGAGTATATATCAATATCATCATGATTTGAATTTCAATGATATCGATGTGGGTATCGATTCCTCAAACATTTAAATGATTTTCTTTCAAAAACTTGTTGGACACAACTCGTCCCATTTCGATGTCATCAATACTGTGTCGATATTATCGAGATTTGAATTTCGATGATATCGATTTTCCTTCAATTCCTCAAGCAATATCAAGGATATTTACCATGCCTTTGTTGGATAAAGCTCTGAGACTTTTCGATATCATCGACTAGTCTTTGATATCATCGATATTTGAAATTCGATGTTATCGACGGTACTTTCGATTTATCAAATATTTTGTCCAAAATACTTTGTGGTTGCTGGACATAATGAGGTCTCAATTCGATGTTATCAATACCAGTTCGATATATCAAGAATGAGTGTTCGATTGTATCGACCAAGAATCAATGATATTGAACTTAACTGAAAACTTAAAGAATTTTTCATTTTGAAACTAGGTATTCGGACTATTAATACCTATGTTGTTCTAAGTTTTTAAGGCTTTTATTTGCCTAGGTGTTTTGGGATTTGGGATGAAAAACGAAGTTTACCTGTGATGAGCTCTGAACACACATCCGGTTGAGGCAATGTCTTGAACAATCTTCATATGGGACCCACTTGACTTATCGATTGAACACTCACGCTAATTTTCAAACCAGGGCACTTTCAATCTTCCATTTTGTCAATTACGTGACAAAACACATAAAACACACCTAGAATAACATCCTAAATTGTGTGTACATGAACTTTACACAATTTTACAAAAAATCTATGGAGTTCATACACAATCTTGATTCAGGCAGTTGTTCCCCCTGTCTTTTTGCAGATGCTCCCCCTATCACCTGCATCACCATGCTCAGAACCATATACCAAACAGTGTCCTCATGATGGGATTTGTTCCCCCCCTTTTTGTCAGTCATTGACAAAGGTTAATATACTAATAACAGATCGAATAACTGAAGTTAACAATAAAGAAACTGGGAGAATCAAGGCAATGGGACAACTGATAATTCCCATGTGAGCATACAATCAGAGAACTACTTCAAGACAGATATGCAGTAAAGAATGGAATAACAAAACCACACACAAGAAATCATTTCTATGGGAATTCAATAATCAACAGAGAATCAATTATCGTTTGTCACATAACATGAATCCTATAGACAGTTCCTATAAAGCTCAAACAGATCATCAGTAAATAATATGAGCGACAAAACAGGTTGCATTTAAAATCAACAGAAATATATCATCATTCATGCAAGGAATATTCAAAAGAACTACCCAAGCTTGGCAGAATTTAGAGCATTTAAAAACAAACATCCATCAAAGAATTCATTCCATCCATGGGCATATTAAAACACAAGTATTCTCCTCATTCGGAGGACAATCAATCCAAAAGATTTAGTCCAACCTTGCGCTATACAACCATAGACAACTAGCATTTGTCCCCCATTTACAGGCAAAAATAAATTTTAACCACATTGTCCAGTTGAGGGCACATCTATACCGACTACTCCATTAGCAACTAAGGGGCTCAAGGTTCTCCATCTATCAGCAAGGCAAGAACTTGCTGAGTAGTGTGCTGGAGTGCATCAATTTTGTCATCGATCCCAATCAGGCGCCTCTCGCAGTTGTGAAGACGATCTTTGATATCGATTTGTCCATTCAGCAGATGTCGTTCGAGTTTGTGATGTCAGCGATTTTTGACTGACTCTGGGCTGTGAAGTGGCGTCCGATTAGATCCCCATGGTGTTGGCTGATTTGGGCGCTGACTGGTTTCTGCGCCATGAGTTGGAATAGGAGGACTATCCGATTGATAGGAAGTGGTTAGATATAACTGTTGAAGTGCATCATCATTGAACCATACCTCAGGATGTATTGCATCAGACGTCGATGGTAATCCCACAAAATGTACTAGCTTACATATGAGAGAGGAGAATGGAAGTGTATCAAGATGTTCCCCTTTGACTATACGAGGCAATTGCCCTAGAATAAGAGTTGGTAGGCACACTGGAACCTCTTGATATACATCATATAAGACATTGAGCATGAAAGGGGTGAGATTACTTCCCTTTGTGTCACATGGATACACATTTGTGCCAAAGATGTTGTGGAGAATCTTGGAGGTGGTCCCAATATAGTTGACATGCAAAGAATTTTCCCCATTTATGGGAACAGAGGTACCTTATGATGGGTTTTTTGACCCGTTGTCCTTTTGCAACTGGGATGCGCAAGTCGCGCAAGTCCTTTTGCAACTGGGATGCGCAAGTCGCGCAAGTCCTTTCACAACTGGGATGTGCAAGTCGCGCAAGTCCTTTCGCAACTAGGATTTGCAAGTCCTTTTGCAACTAGGATGCAGAAAGGAGTTTTCTAAAACTATAAAAAGGGGTCCCTAGAATTTTTCTAGGGTATGTTGTGTGAAGAAAAAGCATAAGAGGGTTTCCTAAAGGGTTTAGAGATATCAAAGGTGAGAGTGAGAGAAAAGAGAGAGAGGAAACTTGTGGAAGGGAGCCGACGTCTCAGTGCTTCTATGTCCTCGTGATCGGTGAGATCTCTGTTTTTCTTTTATTCTCTTATTGTTTATCCGCTCCTGCGTGAGTGACGAAGGTTGTAACGTTCTGCTTTCATAGTGGATTGTTGATTTGGATGAGGTCCCGTGGTTTTTACCTCTTTGAGGGTTTTCCACGTAAAAATCTCTTGTATGGTGTGTGATTGTTGCTTTGATTGATTTTCATTGCATTGTTATTCCATAATTCTGGTTTGTTCTGGAGGGCTAGATCCGAAGGTTTTGTGCAAGGCCCCCAACAAAGTGGTATCAGAGCGCTAAGTTCATTGAACGGGTAGGATCGGTTTAGAATTATGGAAGGTGGCTCAAGGATGATCAGCCTCAATGGTTCTAACTGGACCATATGGAAGGCTAAGATGGAGGACTTACTTTATTGCAAGGATCTATATTCTCCAATTTTAGACATATCAACAAAATCCAAGGATATGTCTGATGATGATTGGAAGAAGTTGGACCGGAAGGCGGTGGGGTTTATTAAACAATGGTTGAATGATTCTGTATTCCACCATGTGTCTACGGAAACCTCAGCCGCTAGCCTATGGCTGAAACTACAAGGGCTGTATGAGAGGAAGACAGCCGGTAATAAAAATTTTCTGATAAGGCGACTTGTGAATCTCAAGTTTAAGGATGATGGTTCTGTGGCCGAGCACATGAATGAGGTCAGCAATATAGTGAACCAACTCTCCTCTATGAAGATGGTCCTGGATGATAAATTGCAGGCTTTACTATTGCTTAGTTCGTTCCTGACAGTTGGGAGACATTGGTGGTGTCTCTAAGTAACTCCGCGCCAGACGGAAAGATATCCATGAAACAGGTTACTAGTTGTCTCTTCAATGAAGAGACAAGGAAGAAGTCTCGGGGGTCTACTCAGCAAGAGGCACTTGTGACACAGGAACGGGAGAGAGGAAAGAACAGGAGGGGCAGGAAGGCCCGAGATAAATCAAGAGGCAAGTCGAGTAACAGAAAAGATGTTGAATGCTGGAATTGTGGCAAGAAGGGCCACTATAAGCATGAATGTCGTAAGGCTAAAAACGACAAGAAAGGAAAGGGAAAGGAGAAAGAAGATGAATTTGATTCTACTGCGCTCGCTTCAGATGGAGACGTTGTTATTATTCTTTTCACAGATTACGATGTATGTCTCACGGATACGAGTCAGGACACCGACTGGGTGATTGACTCAGGAGCTTCTTTTCATGCGACTCCACATAGGAATTTCTTCACAAGCTACAAGTCAGGTGACTATGGGACCGTGAAGATGAAAAATTCTGGCGTATCGAAGATCGTGGGAGTTGGTGATATTTGTGTGAAGATTGATATGGGCTGCACATTAATTTTCAGGGATGTGAGGCATATTCCAGACCTTCGCCTCAACTTGATGTCGATGGGAAGGTTGGATGATGATGGCTATGAAAGTCGGTTTATTAGTGGGCGCTGAAAGCTCATCAAGGGTTCATTAATCGCAGCCAAAGGAAAGAAGTGTTACACCCTATACAAGGCAAGTGTCAGTGTATGCAAGAGTGGGTTGAACGCAGCGAAAGATTCAGCTATTGACATGTGGCACAGACGTCTAGGTCACATGAGTGAAAAAGGGCTTCAGCTACTAGCGAGGAAGCGGCTCCTTTCAGATGTGACAGGTATACCTCTCAAAACCTGTCTTGATTGTTTATCAGGAAAACAGCATAGAGTTTTATTTGTTAAAACTGCTTCTCATGTTAATAAAGTGCATGCATTAGATTTGGTTTATTCTGTGTGGTCCTATGAGGACAAAAACCTTGGGTGGAGTATTGTATTTTGTTACTTTTATAGATGAGGCATCTAGGAGGGTTTGGGCTTATACTTTGAAATCCAAGGTCGAGGTCTTTGGTGTGTTTAAGTTGTTTCATGCTATGGTCGAGAGAGAGACGGGTAGATCATTGAAGTGCATCTGCACTGATAATGGTGGTGAATACATCGGTGACTTTCATGAGTACTCCAAGTCCCTGGGTATACGGCATGAACAGACGGTTCCCAAGACCCCCCAACATAATGGTGTAGCTGAGTGAATGAATCGCACCATTGTTGAGAGAATCAGATGCATGTTATCCCATGCAACTGGGGAGAAGCAATGCACACAGTAGTGTATCTGATAAACAGGTCTCTATCAGCCCCGTTGAATGGAGAAGTACCTGAGAAGGTGTGGACTGGACAGGATCCATCGTACAGTCATCTCAGAGTGTTTGGATGCAGGGCATCTGTTCACGTACCAAGGGACGAGAGGTCCAAGCTCGATATGAAGATCAAACAGTGTGTGTTCTTAGGGTATGGTGATGAAAAATTTGGTTACAGATTACGGGATCCAACCGAGAGGAAGCTCGTTAGGAGCAGAGATGTGGTTTTCTTTGAAGATCAGTGTATAGAAGACATTAGTAAGCCAGAGAAGAATCAGCCTAGTTCAGGTGAGTTAGAGGACATGGATCCAGTTATTCCTCCCGTGGTGCCTGATGACGGGTGAGTACAGCAAGGTGCAAATGACGAGAGAGTTCCTTCAGAAGATGGACCAGGGGAGCAGCCCCCACTTGATCCACCTGTTGAGCCACATGTGAGGAGGTCATCTAGGGACAAACAGTCGTCCAAGAGGTACTCGCCGCATGAGTACATTATGTTGACTGATGGGGGAGAGCCAGAAGATTATTCTGAGGCCCTCGCCGATAAGCATAAGGAGGAGTGGTTGAAAGCTATGCAAGAGGAGATTGAATCCTTGTATAAGAACCACACCTATGACATGGTGAAACTGCCTAAGGACAAGAAAGCTCTAAGTAATAAGTAGGTGTTCAGAAAGAAGGTTGAGCAGAAGAATTCACAGACGAGGTTCAAGGCCAGACTTGTAGTAAAAGGGTTCGGTCAGAGAAAAGGTGATGACTTCGAGGAGATATTCTCACCAGTGGTGAAGATGACATCCATACAGGTGTTGCTTGGGTTGGTGGCTAGCATGGATCTGGAGATAGAGTAGTTAGACGTTAAAATTGCCTTCCTCCATGGTGACCTGGAAGAAGAGATCTACATGCACCAACCAGAGGGATTCGAAGTCAAGGGCAAGGAGCATATGGTGTGTAGGCCGAGGAAGAGCTTATATGGGCTGAAACAAGCTCCACAATAATGGTACAAGAAGTTCGATTCGTTCATGTTACAGCATGGGTATGACAGAACGGAGTCGGACCACTGTGTGTTCACGTGCAAGTTCTCAGATGGTAATTTCATAGTTTTGCTCTTATATGTTGATGACATGCTCATCATGGGAAAAGACATCAAGAAGATCGACAAGCTGAAACAGGAGTTGGGCAAGTCTTTTGCGATGAAAGACTTGGGCCCGGCTAAACAGATCCTAAGAATAGAGATAACCCGTGATAGAAGCAGCAGAAAGCTTTGGCTGTCACAAGAGCGGTATATTGAGAAAGTCCTAGAGCAGTTCAATATGAATGCAGCGAAGCCGATCAGTACTCCACTTGATGGTCACTTCAGATTGAACGAGACACAGTGTTCCAAGACGAAGGCAGAGGTGGAAGAGATGCAGAAGATACCATACGCGTCAGCTGTAAGAAGTTTGATGTATATTATGGTGTGTACACGTCCAAACATATCATATGCAGTTAGTGTTGTCAGCCGGTATCTTGCCAATCCTAGTAAAGAGCATTGGGCAGCGGTGAAATGGATACTGCGGTATCTAAGAGGCTCATCCAGGTTGAACCTATGCTATGGTGACGGTAAACCTGTGATAGAGGGCTACACAGATGCAGATATGGCAGGTGACATAGACTCCAGGAAGTCTACATCAGGGTTCATGTTCAGGTTTGCAGGGGGAGCGGTTTCTTGGTAGAGCAAGCTACAGAAGATCGTAGCATTATCGACTACAGAGGCCGAGTACATTGCAGTCACAGAGGCATATAAAGAGATACTTTGGATGAAGAGGTTCCTACAGGAACTTAGCCTGAAGCAGGAGGGGCACGTGGTCTATTGTGATAGTCAGAGTACTATACACTTGAGCAAGAATCCAAGTCAGTATTCCAAGTCGAAGCACATAGAAATTCGGTATCACTGGATCAAGGATACTTTGGAACAGAAGGTGTTACAGCTTGAGAAAGTCCACACAGACGATAATGGGTCAGACATGATGACCAAGGCTTTGCTCAAGGGCAAGTTTGAGGTTTGTAGAAACCTGGCTGGCTTAAAGAAGGTGAATCCCTCCTGGGTCAAAAAGGGAGAGATTTGATAAGTTTTTTGACCCGTTGTCCTTTTGTAACTGGGATGCGCAAGTCGCGCAAGTCCTTTCGCAACTAGGATGTGCAAGTCACGCAAGTCCTTTCGCAACTAGGATGCGCAAGTCCTTTCGCAACTAGAATGCGGAAAGGAGTTTCCTAAAACTATAAAAAGGGGTCCCTAGGATTTTTCTAGGGTATGTTGTGTGAAGAAAAAGCACAAGAGAGTTTCTTAAAGGGTTTAAGGATATCAACGGTGAGAGTGAGAGAAAAGAGAGAGAAAACTTGTGGAAGGGAGCCGTCGTCTCAGCGCTTCTACGTCCTCGTGATCGGTGAGATCTCTGTTTTTCTTTTATTCTCTTATTGTTTATCCGCTCCTGCGTGAGTGACGAAGGTTGTAACGTTCTGCTTTCATAGTGGATTGTTGATATGGATGAGGTCCCGTGGTTTTTACCTCTTTGAGGGTTTTCCACGTAAAAATCTCTTGTGTGGTGTGTGATTGTTGTTTTGATTGATTTTCATTACATTGTCATAATTCTGGTTTGTTCTGGAGGGCTAGATCCTAAGGTTTTGTGCAAGGCCCCCAACACCTTAGCACAATGCTCGCGTAATTTCCCCCTATACTCCTAATCCATTCAGATTTCGCTCAATGATAGAGATTCATGTCACTTCGATGTTTAGGAGACAATCAAGTATCACTAGAGTAATGAGTTTTGTTTAATGCATGAATTCCCATCAGATACATGGTGGATTGTCACGAACAATGTGACAGCTATTGAAGAATTGATGAATTAACTCATATTGGTTGGGACCACCAAGATTCAGTATATTCTGCCCCCATATTGGCTCCAACACGAGATCCACTCCATATGGATCAATAAGACTGTTGAGGACACTCTGCTATCGTGATTTTCTTCCAATCTGGATGAGTGGTTGGAGAACTATCGTCTCCTTCTTTGTTACTCCTATATTTCTTTATTTTTAAAGATTTAGTGCATGGAATATCCTTACCTTTGCCTTTCACCATCTTTCCTTCTGTAGTTGAGAAGTATCTTCGAAGCAGAGGCAAGGAAGAAGAGCAAAGTCTGGAGAAACGACTTTTGAAAAATTTCATCCTCTCAGTCTCCTTTTATAGCAGATGTTGTCGATGTCATAGAAATTGACTTGATGACATCGAATTCATGCTCATAATGATATCGAAGACTGTGTTGATGACCATTGGAAAGGACAAGCGGACATTCTCGGAATTCAACATTTCGATACTTCGATGACAGTGATTATGTCAGAATTTTTAAGAACAATTGAAGTTTGATTATTTCTGACATATCAAGTGGACATGGATTAGTATATGAAAATATACCTATGAGTTCATTTGACCATGACCATGCCAGCTTATATGTTCCCCCTTTTCAAAAGAGACGACCTTTGTCCTCAGATATGCCGGTTCTACTCATTTTGATGTGCATTTTATCAATTTGCACACAAGCTGATGGATTTTTGAAGATCACCAAATCTATTCCCATCAAGAGGTTTTGTAAGGATATTGGCAAGTTGTCTATCTGTAGTCACATAATCCAATACGATGATTTGGTCTTTGACAAGCTCTCGAATGAAATGAGGTTAGATGTCAATGTGCTTAGTCCTTGAATGTTGGACTGGATTTTTTGAAATATTGATGGCACTCATATTATCACAGAAAAGAGTCATCATGGGTTGCTCAATCCCGTAATCCAACAACATTTGTTTCATCCAGAGGAGTTGGGCACAACAACTACCTACTGCGATGTACTCGGCCTCAACAGTGGACAAGGATATTGAGTTCTGTTTCTTGCTCTATCAGGATACTAAACAATTCCCGATATAAAAACAGTTGCCACTTGTTGATTTGCGATCTTCTATGTTCCCAGCCCAATCGGCATTAGAGTACCTGACAATGATGGTTGATGATTCGAATGGGTACTAAAAACCGAAAGATGTTGTTCTAGGCACAAACTTGATGATCCTTTTAACTGCAGATAGATGTGATTCCTTTGGATCTGCCTAATATCGTGCACATGCACCTACGCTAAAGGCTATATCTGGGCGACTGGCAATGAGAGATAGCAGGATCCCTATCATGCTATGGTATAAGTGTTAATCCACACTTTTGCCATTTTCATCTTTGGAAAGTTTTAAGTGTGGTACTCATGGGGGTATGATAGGAACGACCTGATTCAAGTCCAAATCTCTTTATTAAGTATTTTGCATACTTGGACTGACATATAAATATTTCATTGTGCATTTGCTTTATCTGTAGACCTAGAAAGAAATTCAACTCACCGACCATACTCATTTCAATTTCAGATTTCATGAGTTCGGCAAAGTTATGAGCAGTCTCTTCACAGGCAGAGCCAAAAACTATATAATTCACATAGATCTGGGCAATGAGTAATGAGTTGTCGATCTTTTGGGTGAATAGTGTTTTATCAACACTACCCCTGTAGAATTTATGATAAAAAAAAATGACTTAAACGTTCATACCATGCACGAGGTGTGCTTGTTTGAGGCCATAAAGAGCTTTGCTCAACCGATAGACATGTTGAGGATACTTAGGGTCTAAAAACCCCTTAGGTTGTTCAACATATACTTCTTCCTCAAGTATCCCATTGAGAAATGCACTTTTGACATACATTTGAAATAGTTTAAATTTTAAAGCACATGTAATAGACATGAGAATCCTGATTGACTCAGCAAATGTTTCATCAAAGTCAATGCCTTCTATCTGTGAATATCTTTGAGCTACCAATCTTGCTTTATTTCTAATCACATTGCCAGATTCATCGGATTTATTCTTAAAGATCCATTTGGTTCCAATGATGTTTGTATCAAGTAGTCTGGGAACCAGTTGTCATACCTCATTTCTCTGAAATTGTTGAAGTTCTTCTTACATGGCATTTATCCAATATTCATCTTGAAGAGATACCACAATATTCTTGGGCTCAATTTTTGAGGTGAAGCAAAAATGACTATAAATACTTTCAATCTAACGTCAAGTTCTCACACCATCATTAGGATCTCCAATGATTTGATTTAGAGGGTGATCCTTAATGATGGGTATATTAGACAAAGGTTGAGGATCATTAGACGTGGAAGTTTTGTTATCTGATTTTCCTAGAATGCATAAATCCACATCATTTTCTAATTCGTTCAAGGGACTTTCTTCTTCATGGGGTTTGTCATCAACCATCACATTAACTGATTCTTGAATGGTGAGGGTCCTTAGATTGTATACCCTGCAAGCATGACTATTTAAGGCATACCCTAGAAAGATCCCTTCGCCACTTTTAAACTCAAACTTTCCTAGGTGTTCTCTATCTTTTAGGATGTAACAATTATTGTCAAAGACTCAAAAGTATTTCACACTAGGTTGTTTTCCATACCATATCTCATATGGTGTTTTGTTTAAACCTTCTCTCAGATATACTCTATTTATTATGTAGCAGGTGATATTGACTTCTTCAGCCCAGAAACTTTTGGCCATATCCTTTCCATTTAGCATAACTAAGCTCATTTCCTGCAGTACTCGATTATTTCTTTCAACAACTCCATTTTTCCATGGAGTTTTTAGGGCTGAGAATTCATAGCGAATTCTTTTCTCATCACAATATCTTTGAAACTACTCATTATCAAATTCTCTACCATGATCACTCCTGATACGATTTATGCAGTATCATTTCTCATTTTGGAGTCGCTTTGCCATAATTACAAATTCATCAAAAGCATCAGATTTTTCTCGAAGAAAGGCGACCCAAGTAAATCTGGAGTAATCATCTACTACCACGAAGAAGTCTTTTTCTACCATAGCTTTCAACTTTGGTGGGACCTACTAGGTCCATGTGCAATAAATCCAATGGCTTTGATGTTGCTATGGTGGTCGTATTTTTGTGTTCGACTTTTAACTGTTTACTCTTTAGACAGTCACCACATACAATCTTTTATTCCTTTCTAATCTTGAGAAGGCCTCTTACTAAGTTACTTGAACTTAACTTGGCTAAGTTTCGGTAGTGAACATGTCCCAGCCTTTGGTGTCATAGTTTGGACTCGCTTTTCACAGCCATATTATATTTTGTGAACAATACATTCTCATTACTACTTTCAATTACGTAATAGTTGTCACTTGTGCATAAACCTTTCATGATAGATTTTCTTGTATGATATAAGATTCTACACACATCTTTTGAGAAGGTGACCAAGTGTTCTTTGTCGCAAATTTGTGAGATACTAAGGAGATTATGTTTTAGACCTTCTACACAAAGAACATTTTTAATCTTAGGGAGTCCCGACCAAACTATTGTTCATTGCCCAATTATTTTGGAGGAGCTCCTACCACCAAACGTGACTAACCCACTATCAAAAGCTGAATACTCACAAAAGTGGGTTTAGTCACCGGTCATGTGTCTGGAGCATCCAATGTCAAGGTATCAATTTGAACTATTACCGACTTTTAGAGCAGTATGGATTACTAGGCAATTGTTTTGAACTTTATCTTGTTTAGCAATACGCAGTTGTTTGACAGTTCTAGAGTACAGTTGGTTTTGGGTATTTGCAATATTACATTTTGCACTTTCTAGTTACACACTATTAGCCATGATTCCAACTTCAGTCAAGATCGCTCTTTAAGCGGTGAAGCCTTTAAGAGAGACCCGCTCTGATACCAAATGACATTACGGTAATGACCGCTCTAGTAGAAGTAGGAATATGTCAAAGTGTCCTAGAGGGGGGTGAATAGGACTTTATAAAGTTTTATGATAATTTAAAATCCTATTACCATTATCTTGATCTAATATAACAATTTATCAAGATATCTTCAACTTAACTCTAATGGCTTTCAAGCCAAATAGAGGATCCAATTACAAGACTATTCAATATCTAAACATTATATAAATTTAGTCTATGATGGATGCATTGAGTGACTGTGTGTGAGATGTGATACTTATTAGTTCTAAATAATCATGCATCATGTGATCATCAAAGTAAACACAATAAGAGAATATGCAAATAACAATCTCAAACATAATCGTTTTATAGTGGTTCGGCTATATGCCTACTCCACTCCAGGAGGACCACTTAACCCTCGAGTGTACCGAATTTCACTAACTGAGGTTTCAAATCAGGTTTACCTCAAACCAGTACAACCTACACAAGGCTGACTCTAGGGCCTACACAAGATACCTAACATGCCTATACAGAGGCACAAGTTTATACCCTACACAAGAGCAAAGGTCAACATAAAGCACCTAGGTTTTATGCCCTACACGAGCAAAGGATCCACACAAGAAACCTTCCTTTTAGACCACACAGATCAAGGATCTACACAAGGAATCTAACTTTTAGACCACACAGGTTAAGGACCTACACAAGGACCTAAGTTTATGCCCTACATAAGAGCAAGATTCAACACAAAGCACCCACACGTATTCTCCCGTCGGAGGCCTCCTATGAGAGCTTGAAAGGGGTGAGAATCACTTGTGACCCAATCATACAAAAGGAATGATCAACAGGGTCTTTGGACTTTAATGACTTACAGATAAGTAGATGACCCCCATTATGCATGTTGATGAAGATATCCTCCTTGCTGATGAAGATTCTTCAACTCCATTAATTCGTAACACTTGATGATGTTCCATTAATAAAGGTGATGGGTTAGGTCAAGGTTATGTTAGAATCCTACTCTATTAAATATTTTCCTATTTTAGAGAAGGAGAGTTTCCAAGCATTCAAGCATTTAAGGTATCCCAGCTCAATGATTTGTCATTAAGGTAGTAGCTAGATAATCCTTGAAAGGGGAAGTTCATTCCTCAATCCATTCTATTTAATATTAATGATGAGGGTGGATTGAAGGATGAACTTCCATGAGAAAAAGAGCTTAGGGTAAATAGTATGCAAGACTCTCTCAAGGCTCTCTTTATTTTTCTCACTATTGCAACCAAGAGCAAGCTTCTTATATATAGGCAAAAAGTCTCAACGGTAATAAATATGTCAAGTCTGACCAAGTTCAATCTCATCAGTCCTGACTCGATGTCATTAAACGTATACTTTCGATTCCATTGAGCTTGGGTTCGATGATGTGAACTCAGTTAAAGCACATACCCATAACTTTTTGACTGAAGATTGATGGCACCGAACATGCATCGATGATATCAAATTTTGAATTCTGATATCATCAACAGTGGTTTTGATTTATCGATCTTTTCAATGAATATTTTAAGAAAGCTTGATGGACATTTTTTGACTCATTCGATGATATCGAACCCATATCAATTTCATCGAGTTTTGAATTACGATCATATCGAGCAAGTATCGATTCTTCGATTATTCACATAAGATTTTCCTTTTCAAATTTACTGGAACAATTTTATTCTGATTCGATCATATCGAGTCTATATTGATATCATTGTGATTTGAATTTCAATGATATTGATGTGGGTTTCGATTCCTCAAACATTTAAATGATTTTTTTTCAAAAACTCGCTGGACACAACTTGTCCTATTTCGATGTCATCAATACTGTGTCGATATTATCGAGATTTGAATTTCGATGATATCAATTTTCCTTTGATTCCTCGAGCAATATCAGGAATATTTACGAAGCCTTTGCTGGATAGAGCTCTAAGACTTCTCGAGATCATCGATTGGTCTTCGATATCATTGATATTTGAAATTTGATGTTATCGATGGTATTTTCGATTTATCAAATATTTTGTCCAAAATACTTTGTAATTGTTGGACATAAAGATGACTCAATTCAATGTTATCGATACTACTTCGATATATTGAGAATGAGTGTTCAATTGTATCAACTAAGAATCGATGATATCGAACTTAGCTAAAAACTTATAGAATTTTCCATTTTGAAACCAGGTATTCAGACTATTAACACCTATGTTGTTCTAAGTTTTTAAGGCTTTTGTTTACCTGGTTGTTTTGGGATTTGGGATGTGAGGCTAAGTTTACCTATGATGAGCTCTGAACATACATCCGGTTAAGGCAATATCTTGAACAATCTTCATATGGGGCCCACTTGACTTATCGACTTAACACTCGCGCTAATTGACAAACCAAGGCACTTTCAGACAAGGCTAAACCGGTTAGCACCCTTCATGCTGCTCACTTTCAACTTACTTCAAATCAATGTCCTAATATATATAAAGAAAAAAAGTTTATATTTCATGTTCCCTACTCGAATCAAGTTGGCAGTTTAATGTATGTCATGGTATTTATGAGACCAAATATTTCATATGCAGCTGGTGTTGTGAGTAAATATATCTTAAACGCCGACAAGCAACATTTGGAGGCAGTGAAATGATTACTTTAGCATCTACGAGGTACAAAGGACTACATCTTGACATTTAAAAAATCAAGGGGGAAACTTATAGGCTATGTGGGTTTTAATTATGCGAGAAACATGGACAATAGAATTTTTCAGTTACTTGTTTGTATTAGCGGGTGGAGCAATCAATTAGATTTCGAAGCTTAGTTTGTGGTTGCATTTTTTACAACTAAAGCTGAGTATATGGTAGTGACAAAGGCATTCAAAGAAGGTGTTTGGTTGAGATGAATGATGAATGTTCACACCCTAAGTATAGGGTTGCGAAGTAGTAATAATCTCGGTAAGACCGAGTTCGAATCCACATGGACTAAACCTTGTATGTAATCTGAGAGTGACTAGAACTAGAACTAGGCGAAGATGTAATCTAAATCAAGTGAATGTAAGAGAAGAATGGTGAATTATTTAACTAAAAACTCGTAAAATTCAAAGGTGAGAAACTAGGGTGCCAAGGATCCACTTGAAGCAATTAGGAAGCTACCTTGCATTGATTCAAGGACACAACTGGAATCAGAGTCCTATCTTATCCAATTGGTAATAAGAGATTTGTCAGATCTCTGAGCTTCTCATGGATTAATCATCAACAGATAAGAGTGGTGAAGATTTGGAAGTGATTCCATCACCTAACTACACACAGTAGACAATAGCAAACAATAGTAATTTACCAATCTCACAGCCAATCATAAGAGAATTGTAAAAGTTAGGAGTAATTCCGTCACCCTACCATGCCCATGGGACGTTGGTGAACAATAGGACTACCTAATTTCACAATCTCAATTTAGGAAGAAGATATTCAAAGCAATCGCAGATCCATTATAATTTGTGTTACAACAAACTATTAAAAACTAAAAATATTCCTTCATAATCAAACTAGAATCCAGGAGAGTTCAATAAACATGAATCAAAGCAAAGCAACTATCGTAATCACGCTACAAGCTTCACCTCTTAGCCCTAGCTAAGAGGTTCAGCCAACCACGGACATGATCAACTAAAGTCTCTTAAAACATCAAAGGAAAGAAAGAAATTAGAGAAAAAAAGGAAAAGGAAAACTCCACGCTGATGGTCGTCCAACCTCTCTCTCTCTCTCTCTCTCTCTCTCTCTCTCTCTCTTTCTCTCTCTCTTCCCACGTCCAAGCTCCCCAAGTGCCTCTACGACTGCCCAAGATGCCCTTTTCTCTGTCTCCCTTCTCTCTTTTATAAGCATAAGGAGGGTCGGTTGGCTGTGTGTAAGTCGGCCAGAAGTTTGAGCAGCAACAGTCCTTGTACGCAGCAAAAATGCAGGTGACTTGCATTTGGATGGATCTCGTAGGACAAAGAGTATTGAACTAAATGTTTTGACTCCATGGTGGTCGTCGTGGCCACTCTGGAGCTTGTAGACGGTTCAGATCGACAAACCGAACACAATCAGGATCAAAGAATGACCCACAACGGTCGGATTTCATGGATGTGCGTAAACCTTACGCAGGTTGCACTGACGTGTTCAGTGGGCCCTACAGTGATTTTTTAGTGAAATCTACCCCGTTCATTGGATTCTTGATGAAATTTTAGTAGGAAATGAGTAGTTTTGGTTGAGTTTTGGTGCGGCCCATTGTATCAAATCAACTCGCCGTCCATCCTACGTTTTCTGGCGATCCACATGTGTATGGGCGCATGAGACCAAAAGGTCACCATGGCGAGGGTCATGCCCCCTCTTTGGAGTGAATGAACGGTCTAGATCATCCAATGGACTGATAGGTGGGGCACACTAGCAAAAAATAACGGTTCGCGGTGTGTCCGCTGTTTGAATTTTAAGTAATTTCCAACTGTACGACCCATATATGGCCCATCAACCTTTTGAAGCCCACTCGCTTTTTACCTCCCAAGAATAAGCCCCAGCTGTACAGCCCCATTTCTCAGGTCGAAAATGCCCTTGCTTTTTCAGCTTTTTGATTTGTGAAAGCTGGGGCTACCTTTGGCTACGGATTATAACCGTAGCTATAACCGTAGCTATAGCCCTACCCATAACCCGCTGATTGCAAAAGGGTGGACAGCGAGTTGGGGTCGACCAGGATTGGACCCGATCGACCCCGAGTCATTGTCCTACTGACCAGGTCGACCGGGTTCAACCCCAACTCGCTATTCTACTATTGTACCTTTTTTTATTTTTACAAGAACTTTTTCTCTCCTACATTTTTCTCTAATACATATTTATATAAATATGTATATATAAGCATATAAAAAAAAATCTCTCTTTTTATTCATTTCGTTCTTTATTCATTTAATAAACATATCTCTTAAATCAAAATGAGTTACTTGACGTACCATATAGGATTTGGGGGTGGGAGATGCTACTTTAGCTAACTAACCTACTTATTTTCCAAGATTCCATCAGGTCGATGGTCGAAAATTCATTTCATTCACTTCATGGCCAATTTCAATCAGTTCGTGGTCAATTTCATTCATTTCATTTCACAGTCAATTCCATACATTTTCAATCAGTTCGTGGTCAATTTCATTCATTTCATTTCACAGTCAATTCCATGCATTTCACAGTCAATTCCCTTCACTTTCACGGTCAATTCGCTTCACTTCACGATCAATTCCATTCATTTCACAGTAAATTCGCTTCGCTTCACTTCACAGTCAATTCCATGTAATTTACAGTCAATTCCCTTCACTTGACGGTCAATTTGCTTCACTTCACGTCATTTCCATGCATTTCATGGTCATTCCTGTCAATTCCGTGTTGATTCACGGTCATTTCCATGCATTTCACGGTCAATTCCTTTCACTTCATGGTCATTTTCATGCATTTCATGGTCAATACGCTTCACTTCACGGTCATTTCCATGCATTTCATGGTCATTCCCGGCGATTCCGTGTTGATTCACAATCAATTCCATGCATTTCACAGTCATTCCCGACGATTTCGTGTTGATTCACGGTCATTTCCATGCATTTCACGATCAATTCGCTTCACTTCACGGTCATTTCTATGCATTTCATGGTCATTCCCAGCGATTCCGTGTTGATTCATGGTCATTTCCACGCATTTCACGGTCAATTCCCTTCACTTCACGGTCATTTCCAAGCATTTCATGGTCAATTCGCTTCACTTCACGGTCATTTCCATGCATTTCATGGCCATTCCCAGCGATTCCGTGTTAATTCACAATCATTTCCATGCATTTCACGGTCAATTCGCTTCACTTCACGATCATTTCCATGCATTTCGTGGTCATTCCCGATGATTCCATGTTGATTCACGGTCATTTCCACGCATTTCATAGTTAATTCCCTTCACTTCACAGTCATTTCCACGCATTTCACGGTCAATTCGCTTCACTTCACGGTCATTTCCATGCGTTTCATGGTCATTCCCGGCAATTCCGTATTGATTCATGATCATTTCCATGCATTTCACGGTCATTCCCGGCGATGCGTGGAAATGACTGTGAAGTGAAGGGAATTGACCATGAATCAACATGGAATCACCGGGAATGACCGTAAAATACATGGAAATGATTGTGAAGTGAAGCGAATTGACCGTGAAATGCGTAGAAATGACCGTGAAGTGAAGAGAATTGACCGTGAAATGCATGGAAATGACCGTGAATCAACACGGAATCGCCGGGAATGACCATAAAATGCATGGAAATGACCGTGAAGTGAAGGGAATTGACCGTAAAATGCGTGGAAATGACCGTGAATCAACACGGAATCGCTGGGAATGACCGTAAAATGCGTGGAAATGACCGTGAAGTGAAGGGAATTGACCGTGAAATGCATGGAAATGACCGTGAAGTGAAGGAAATTGACCGTGAAATGCATGGAAATGACCATGAATCAACATGGAATCACCAGGAATGACCATGAAATGCATGGAAATGACCATGAAGTGAAGCGAATTGACCGTGAAAAGCGTGGAAATGATCGTGAAGTGAAGCGAATTGACTGTGAAATGCGTGGAAATGACCGTGAATCAACACGAAATCACTGAGAATGACTGTGAAATGCATGGAAATGACCGTGAAGTGAAGCGAATTGACCATGAAATGCGTGGAAATGACCGTGAAGTGAAGGGAATTGACCGTGAAATGCGTGGAAATGACCATGAATCAACATGGAATCGTCGGGAATGACCATGAAATGCATGGAAATGACCGTGAAGCAAAGTGAATTGACTGTGAAATGTGTGGAAATGACCGTGAAGTGAAGGGAATTGGCCATGAAATGCATGGAAATGACTGTGAATCAACACGGAATCGATGGGAATGACCATGAAATGCACGAAAATGACCGTGAAGTGAAGCAAAGTGACCGTGAAATGCATGGAAATGACCGTGAAATGCATGAAAATGATCTTGAATCAACACAAAATCGACAGGAATGACCATGAAATGCATGGAAATGACCGTGAAGTGTAGAAAATTGACCGTGAAGTAAAGGAAATTGACCGTGAAATGTACAGAATTGACCATGAAGTGAAGCGAATTGACCGTGAAATGAATGGAATTGATCGTGAAGTGAAGCGAATTGACCGTGAAAATGAAGGGAATTGACCGTGAAATGCATGGAATTGAACGTGAAATGAAATGAATGAAATTGACCATGAATTGATTGAAATTTTCCACGCAGTGAATGAAATGAATTTTCGACCATCGACCTAATGGAATCTTGGAAAACAAGTAGGTTGGTTAGCTAAAGTAGCATCTTCTACCCCCAAATCATATATTGTACGTCAAGTAACTCATTCTGATTTAAGAGATATGTTTATTAAATGAATAAAGAACGAAATGAATAAAAAGAGAGAAAAAAAAATTTATATGCTTGTACATACATATTTATATAAATATTTATTAGAGAAAAATGTAGGAGAGAAAAAGTTCTCCTTGTAAAAATAAAAAATAAAAAAATACAAAGGTGGAACAGCGAGTTGGGGTCAACCGGGTTTGGACCCGGTCGACCGGGTCAGTGGGACAGCAAGTCGGGGTCGATCGGGTCAGGCTGGTTTTTTTTTTTTTTTTTTTCATTTTATAATCGCATCACTGTTTATGGGTCCCATTATGATGTATGTGTTATATCCAAACCGTCTATCTATTTGACGAACTCATATTAAGGCTTGAGATGAAAAATAAGTCAGATCTAGCTATCAAGTGGACCACACCCAAAAAGTCAGTGCAGGATTGAACGTCTACCATTGAAATCCTTTCATGGGTCACAGAAGTTTTGGATCATTATGAAATTTATTTTTCCTCTTCATCCAGGTCTTTGTGACCTTATGAATAGATTGGATGGAAAATATATGTTATGGTGGGCCCTACAAAAGCTTTAATGGTGAAAATTAATTTTTTCGCTGCTTGTTATGGTGTGGTCCAGTTGATCTTTGGGTATGATTTATTTTTTATTTTTTGATAATGCTCTGAAATGATCTCGAAATATGGATGAACGTTGTGGATATAATAAATACATAACTATGGGGCCATGTAACTTTAATATCTTTTGAACCGTTCGTACAACTTGGAGTTCGAGGAGCATAAGCGCTCGTCTTCGAGCACCTGGCAATCCGCCTCTGGAAGGAAAGTAGGGGCATTTTCGACCTGAGAAATGGGGCCGTACAGCTGGGGATTATTCTTGGAAGGTAAAAAGCAAGTTGGTTTAAAAAGGTTGTGGGCCATATGCTAGTCATACAATTTGGAAATTCCTCTTGAATTTTGAAAATTTGAGCAAACTGGTCGGTCAGCGTGCACTAACCGACCTTGAGCGTACTAGTGTATGGCCGGTATATGTGCACAATGCAGTGCACATGTGGTGTCCATTATGATGTTTGTGAGAAATTTGCTCCGTTCATCTGTTTTGACACCCCATTTAAGGGGTTGAGACCAAAATTGAAGCATATTCAGATATCAAGTGGACCCTGAATTGGTAAATTATAAACTGGTCTGTCCGTTGGACCACTTCTATAAGGATTCAATGGTTGAAATTCGATGTGTATGGTTAATTTATGATCCTCAGGCCAGATATAAAGTTTCGAGCCGAGCAGATGGCGGGAACCCTGTGATCTTGCATTTTGGATGATTTTCAGGCGTCTTTAGCGTGAATTGCTTGATTTTATCGGATCTTCGGCGTGTAAATTCTTCAATCTAGGTCTCCTGGGGTCCGTCCCTTGCCTTGCTAATTTCTGAGAGTTAAATATAAACTTTTAGCACTCTTTTAAGTCTTAGCTCCTAAATTCACCTTGCAACAAAAAACATGATTAAAATAGGACGTTAAGCATTATCATGTTCGTAAAACTATGTGATAAATGAGGTCTAATATGCAATATTTGACCCTTAACAATGAATGAATTAGGTCTTTGGCAGGAGGATGTGCCTGCAAATTGTAACAATGAAAGCACTATCAATTTGGCAAAAAACTCGGTTTACCATTATAGAACCAAATATATTGATGTTCGTCATAATTTTATCTAATAAGTGTTTAAGGAATCGGTGTTACTCTTAAGAAGGACCACATGAGCGTGAATCCAACGAATATACTTATGAAGGTGGTTCCTGCATATAAGTTCAGATTCTATTATACTTCTCTGGGATTGACAAATGTGTAATGAAAACAGATTGTGCACGAAAAGATGATGGTGTTGATATTATGATAGATATGATTAGAGATGATGATAGCAGTTCGAAGCAATGAAGCATGAAAATTAAAGCTACGGTGAAGATTATTTAAATTGGTGTCTTAATTATATACCGGAATAGGGAATTTCGATCGATCGACAATATCCTAAACAATTTTTGGCAATTTTGATTGATCAAAAAAATTTGAAAAAATCAAATTAACTCTCGGGACATTTTTGAACATGTTCAATTGATCAAACATATATGCTCGATCGATCGATGGTTAGATTGACGGCACCAACGATTTTGTAAAATAATACAATTTGTTTCTGATTTCGGGTGTAAAACTATACATATGGGTAGTAATGCGAGATTAAAGAAAATCGTAAGCGAATGAGGAATTGTTCTAAGGAGAGCTAGGGTGTCACGCCCCAAACTCGGAAACCGGGCTCACAAAATTTTCGATCACCGAATCCGGCACCGACAGCCTCCGTAGAACCCCATTCTCGGCTCCTAGCACCCATTCGTCAGGTTCCGATTCTGGGATGCTACGAGGAGAATTTTCAATGGCAGTTTGATTTGTAATAAGCATAACCAAAGGCATAACCCACAAACAATAACCAAGAACTCCATTACATTTTCACTATGATAAAAAACTTTACAAGTACAATGAGCATAAAGGAAAATACAATGGTAAAGAACAAAAACTCCAAAATAATCTGCAACGTGCTCCTGCCTCAGCGCTGCTGCGCCCCAACGTCACCTGCACGCAACGGTCGTGCATAAGCTTATAGAAAGCTTAGAGGGTGGTGAAGGTGTGTGCACAAGGTAGTAATATGATCATGCAATATCAGAGTAATGCGGAATATGCAGATGGATCGATAAATATCATGAGCCGTACCAAGGCTATGTGATGCATGACATGAATGATATCGGCCATCCCAAGACCATGCGATGTGAAATGCAACTCAAGCATACAAATCCTCATCTATGTCCATACATCAATACAGCTCAAATCTGGGATATCACTGGGGTCTAATACACTCTAAACCAGATCGCCGCCTCATCGCGCGCAATAAGGTAAGTGGAAGAGACCTCACTATCCGTCTGTCAATATCGGGCGCGACTCGTCGATAGCGGACCCATTCCTTGAGCTGGTCAAACTCAGCCTAGCATTGCCTCCTACACTCGGGCGGGTAAGACCGCACCCCCTTCCAACCGACCACGACACAGTGAAGAGCGCAACTGTCTGGTAATCGGCACTCAACGCTCATCTACCCACTCGGTCTAGACATTGGAGCAACCTCTTGGTACCATAAGGGTTTATGAACTTTCACCCAGGGATATCTATAACACCCCATGTAGAATAAAATTTTTGATATCCAATCCTGTCAACCACGATCTGTCTGTGAAGGCTGCGGCCCCGATGTCACTAGGGCGTACGGTAACCATATCATACAATGCGAGATGCATGAATCACACTATCCAATCATGCAGCAAATCCTTGCACGTATCGTGCGCTCATGCAGGGCAACACCGCTTAATCGGGGTCTCATAAACAATCTGTCCGAAGGCATATGCTATGATCAGTCACTTCTCATATCAAGCACACATATGATGCGTATGATCATGAGTCATGGAACTATACTAAACATGTTATAATAAAATGAACTATTTTTACAATGCAGATGGGCCCGGACGACCTATACACAATAAGTACAGGCCTAATAATGGGCCCTAAGGAGAGTCGTAATGTGGACATCCAACCAGCATTACACTCGCAATGTGGATGTCAAACCATCATTGCTCCCAAGGCACGATTGTCACAAATATCGTTACATAAACCGTGTTGGGCTCACACATTGTAATGGACCTTAGGTACATTCCATTGGGCCTTAAATATATCAAATGGGCCATATCATATGGGCCTTTCATTCGTCAAGCGGGCCACATCAATGGGCCGCACCAATGGGCCTTGTGGGCATTGCAATGGGTCATAACCCGTTGGGCCTTGAATTGCATCAAATGGGCCTAATCTCATGAGTCGTATATGTGCAAATGGGCCACACCAATTGGGCCCCATATGTACATCAAATGGGTCTAATCCCATGGGCCTTATATAAATTAAATGGGCCTAAACCCATGGGCCTTATATATCAAGTGGGCCTAAACCCATAGGCCTTAAATATCAAGTGGGCCTAAACCCATAGGCCTTAAATATCAAGTGGGCCTAAGCCCATAGGCTTTACATATCAAGTGGATCTCACATCCACAACAAAGTGGGCCCCCAATAGACTAAGCCCATAGGCTTTAAATATCAAGTGGATCTCACATCCACAACAAAGTGGGCCCCCAATAGACTATTATCACTACATTAAGATGGGCCTTAAAACAGGCTAAGGTGGGGTCCACTGGGAATATGAATGTCTCAACGTTTTAAGCTCATGCTCAAAATGAGCTTGTAAAGTGGATAGACGACTTGGATTTAACACACGCATCATGGTGGGGCTCACTGTCATTGGACAGTGCATGTGGAACACATGCACCAGGGCCCACCGTCCGCTGGACGGTAAGAATAAAACACATATATCTGGTGGGTTCCACCGTCCGCCTGGAGGGTGGGAATAAAACCCACACATCACTTGTGGGTCCCATGTGGGGCCCACCATTATGTTTGTAGGCTATCCAGGCCGTTCATAAGGTCACACGGACCTGTGTGAAGGGAAAACACAAATTTCAACTTGATCTGAAACTCCTGTGGACCCCAGAATGGGTTTCAATGGTAGATGTTCATTCACACTGTTTCGTGTGGTGTGGGCCACCTGAGTTCCGGATCCAGCTGAAACTTGGAGGGGGCCCACCCGAGGAGGGGACCCACCTCATGAACAGGTTGGATGACAAACAAACATCATGGTGGGGCCCACGGCTGGAGCCATAGGTCCCCTGCTGGACGCCCGCCCGGACGCTGCACGCAGCAGCGTGCAGCTGCTGCTGCTGTATGACAGAGGCAGAGGCATGATTTTTTTAAAAAAGGAAAAATCCATTTTTCTTGGAGTTTTTCATAACTGGGGCTCGCATCAACTAAATCTACACCGTCCATTGGCTTCCCTGACTCATAACAGACGAAATGAGTCTAATATAGGGTATAATCTCGATGTAAAGAAATCTCAGGGAAGATATCAACGGTGAAACCCGTCATTTGCTATGCTATGGCCCTCCAGAACCCGGGATCAGCATCATCCTTTGGCTCAATGCTTAAAATGGTCCAAGGAATGAGGTGGACGGCGTGGATTGAATACATACATTAAGGTGGGGCCTAAGTGAGGGGACCACCCCAAAAGCTTGGAAATCAAGCTGATATTTGTGCTTTTCTTACTGACGTCCAGCGTCCCTGGACGCTGGACGGTTGACATGCATTGAGGTGGGCCTAGCTCGAGTGGGCCACCAAATGATGGAGGGTGTGGGTACGGCATATATCATGTGGGCCCTACTTGTAGATGGTTTGGGACAAAATACTTACACCATGGTGAGGTCCATCCAAGTGGGCCACACAACCTCATTATCATACAAAAAAAAAATGAGAGAGAGAGAGAGAACAACGGAGAGGATGGAGGGGCCCCGCCACTATGGGCCCATCTTTGATATCAAGCTTACATCAAGGTGGGTCCCACCACAAGTGGCCCTTAAATCACAAAATAAGTAAAATAAGTGGAGATCCAAGATCACCCACCGTTCTTTCTTGCTTCCTTGGCTTCCTTAGCACCTTAGCTTGGATTTCAATGGAGGAGATGAGAAATGCAAGGCTAAGATGGGAGATGAAGGGCTAGGAAGGTGGGCCACCTTTGTTGCTTGGGAAGAGCTTGGAAAACTTATACGTATGGAGGTGTTTGAGATTTTTTTTTTTGAGTTTGAAATGAGAAAGAGAAAGAGAGAGTTGTAAAGGGAGAGAGAGAGTGATAGATGGATGTGGTGAATGATGGTTCTGTAAGAAAACCTTGACTTTTGTGGCCTTTTGTGTAAGAAAGGCATGGGAGGTGTAAGAGATTCTTGACTTTTGAGGCTTTTTGTGTAAGAGAGGTATGGGTCTTGTCAGAAATTCTTGACTTTTGTGGTTGCTTGGGAATGGGTGAAAGGTGATGTGTACTTGACATGTACTTGACATGTGATGGGTTGATTGATTGATGGATTGATGGGATTGATGTGACACATCGTAGAGATTTCCTTGGGTTTTGCAATGTGCGCCGTTTCCTCGCACCGAACGTCGGCCTACAACTCTCGACCAGGGTATCGCCTCGGCGCACGAGTCGTGGCATTGGAACCGTGGCGACGGCGCGGTCGCTAGGGTACAGATCTTGAGTTGAGTCGACTCGGGTTGACGGCGTATGAATCAGGGTCACGCGTGACTATCGGTTAAGGGTCGAAGGTTGCCGGAATTCGACCGGTAAAATCGCGGAAGTCTGCGGAACGGTACGGACTAAGATACGGGTCTTACATAGGGTTAAGACGATTTATCTCGTCATTCACTTTCATAGTAGATTGTCACTTTGTGTTATGATTTTTTCCTGCAAGAAATTTTCCACTTAAATTCGTGTGTTATGTGATTGCTTTGTTTGCATTTATTTGTCATTTGTGTGATTTGAATTTGGATTTTGCTTCCGCAACTCCAAACAACATGGGCATTGAGCATGGACTGTTGTTGGTCTTCCAATACATGGGTGGCCCACCTGATCATTGTGGCTGCTGCATGGGGCTTGTTCAAGCTTGACTCCCACCCGATGAGTAGCTAGGATCTCTTACATGTATCTCATGTTGGCACGTGTGCTGTGGAGGAAACCCTATTCGCATGTAATTTCTTAGCATTTCTTGTTACAATATTGATAATGGGCCCATTCTCTCATTTACTGCTCTAACAATTGTGCATGTATGTCTGGACTGATTGGTATTTTCCGATTCCAGAATTGTTTCGGTCCCTCCTCTTTTCATGGATACAAGTCTTGCCACCTGTAGCTTATATTCTTTGGTGAGACATTTTCTTTCATTAAGTTGTAAGTTTTTCTGTCTCACATATTGTTACAGAGGAATGCTTATACAACGGGTGTTTTCATACAGTTGATTGAAGTGTGCACTATAAGCGTGCAACATCGGATGGGTTAACCTGACCTTGATTGGCCCAACCTGAACTCGGATCATACTGGGTTGAAAATCCTCAACCAGTCCCAAGTTGGGTTGAAAATTCTCAACCCGTCCTAACCTGAACTTTACCTCATATGCAATACATACATGTGAGATATGTCTAATATACATGATATAAATATAAAATAATGACTTAAAAAATTGGGTTCATGCAAGTTTGACTTGCATCATCAGCGGACCACCATTATTTTTGGTCCATAGCATGTTTAGCACCAAATTCATGATATGTTTGCCATCCGTCCGGTTCTCTCATCTGTTCCACCTCACATGGGGGCTCTTCATTGAATGAATACTCATAAGAACTACTCAGGAGTCTACTGGATGAGTTCGTTTTGCTTCAATCACAAATAAAATCTAAGGCATCTTTCAAAAAAAAAAAAAAAAAAAATCAAATCTAAGGTGCGTTGCTGCTACTGTGACCCACATGCCTAATGGTCTATTATTGATTGTGGACTATGTGCTACATGGGCCTCTATGAGAAACTTACATTGAATGGATGATTTTGCTTTTCCTCCTGACAAATGCTTTGAATTGGATGGTTATAGCTGTCATTATCAAATGGATGAATGTAGAACAGTGAAGAATTTTTTTTTCAATAGCTGTCACTCAATATAAAAACTGAAAAGTCGACTGTAGACTTTTATTTATTTTTTTGCTAGTGTTATTACAATAATTAAATATGTTACTTTAATGGATTATTTGATAGTTAGAAGTTTCGCTTCACGCCTTAGTTCTTTCACTTGCACGCATTAACCCAACCCAACTCAGCCTACCCCGGTTAAGCTGGCCCAACCCAAATTTCGTCAGGGTTTGAGTATTAAATACCTTAGGTTAGGTTGGGCAGTGTTGAGTGTAGGGTTGGATTTGGACCTTGGGCTCAATCCTCTTGAGGTTGGTTGGGCTCGGCTTGGGTTGACCCTACGGCTGAAACCCACAACAAATCACATCAAAAAAAAAAAAAAAAAAAACGCAAAAGAAGAAAAAGGAAACTTGAGACAGATGGTCGTGATCAGGCTGCAACTTGGGTTCAGGTTGACGAGTTCGATCAGGGCAGGTTCGGTTGGGTTGTGCACGTCCGTGGGTGTAGAAAATAAAGCCAACTGATTTGAATTCGGGTTGGGTTCAGGTTAACCAAATTCAGATCAGGTTATATCGGTTGGGCATGAATTTGGGTCAAGGTTAGGTTGGTTTGGGTTGAGTATAGAGGACTTTTGTTGTGTTGGGTTAGGCACCTCATGTTGGAATTCTGGTCGGGCTGTGGGTCTTCTTAAAGATGGGTTGGGCCTGGGTTGACCCTCAACCAACCCAACCTGGCCAAGTTGCACCCTGTCCTATCTGACCCTTTTTTGGGCCTTGTGCATCCATGATGGTTCACCAGATCAATGGACCCTGAGAACTATCGATTTTTTAGACCACATTTCATAGGACCTTTTATTACAGTCTCTCATTGTTCTAAAATGCATGTGAAAGCTTGTTATCATTTTTCATTGTTGTAAATGCATTTCAAAGCTTAATATCGTTTTTCATTATTGTAAAATGTGCGTTGAAGGGAGTTGTTTCAAGATTCAAGAGCTGCAAGTTCCAGAGATGAAGTGGCAAGACCAAGGACTATAGGATATAATGCTCCAGTCCCATTCGACACTTGAACACTCCAATCCATTGATCTAGACCGTTCACTACTAGGTTCAGCTCACATTTCATGGGCTACCACACAAACATGAAACTGATTTCACAAATATTAACCATTTATCAATGTCCGTTAACATGGGCCCTCAAGATCATTTACACAAAACAAGTCCAATCAACTTTTTGATCCATCTATTTTTTAGGATCCATCATGGATTCCTCATTATTCTAAAGAATCACTTTTGTTAGCAACTGTAACCATAGTAGCATGGAAAAATGAATTATTATGGAAAATATGCCAACAAGGATAGATGTGCCATTTTGGCATCAGAGTACATGAAATGTTTTGCAGACTTGGACAGTTAAAATCAATTGATCATACCATCCTAGATACCATGAAAGTTGGACGGACACCCCCAAAATCAAGATAATTAAGCCATCATGGGCCACCACTTGAATTTGGAGGCTTGTAGGTGGTCATAAAATGTTTTATATGTGTGGCTCACTTAATTATTGATAGGCGTAATTTTTGTGGCATTCCATCATAATGGTGGGGTTCACTTAATTTGTGATTTAGATGGGTATACGCACAACACCTTGTTGACCCTACTCTTTAGTAATGGTGCAACTTTAGGCAGGATGGGTCGGCTCAACCTGAGCCGTACCTGATCTCAAGATAACCCAACTCACAACCTCACCCAACTCGAGTCCCAATACAAGGTGTCCAACCGAAGTCTTCTAAACTCACCCAACCCGACCCGACCCGACCCAAGTTCCCTGGTTGGCGTTTCCCATCCGGAACACAACTGAAGATCCTGAAGACCCGAATTCAAATGAGGACCCGAACTGCGGTTGGGTCAATCGGGCTTGGGTTGATCCAAGTTGCCACTCTAGTATTTTTTAAGTTTAGAACCGGCTTCCAAGGGGAGAGTGTGTAACCAAAAAAAAAAAAAAAAGAGAGAAAAGAAAAGAAGAAGAAGAAGAAGAAGAAGAAGAAGAAGAAGCTTCCAAGCAGTCGCTTAAAACCAAAAACTCAGGCAGGAAACTTGGAAGAGAAGAAATCTGAAATTTGAATTAAAAGAGAAGGTCGCGGAAGAAAGAGAAAAGGATTTGACCGTCCTTGTCTAGAGGAGAATAAAAAGGAAATTTTGACCAGGAGGGCTCCTAGCACGGGCAAACACCAAAAAAGAAAGCCTTTTAAAAAATATTTCTTCATTCACATGCCCTGAATGCCTTTTAAAAATTTTAAAGGGGCAAAATTGCCCTTATGAATTGTCCATACTGGGTAATATCCGTGGGGGTTTTTGAGAAATTCACCCAGTTCACATGATTTGTTAAATCATTTTATGGTATATATGAGCAAAAAAATTAAGGTAGATCTAGAGCTCAAGCAGGCAACACAACAAAAAATAATTGATATTGTACACTGATATTTGAAACATCTGTGGGGTTGCAGAAGCTTTGAAACAAGCTAATATTTTTGTTATTTTGGGATCGTACATAAACATTACAGTGGAGCCCAAAAAGGTTTGAATAGTAGGTAACCATTTTTCACTTTTTCCCATCCAATGGTCCCTGCTTGAGCTTCCAATTTGCCTAATTTTTGTCTCATGTTTTTACATGATCTGACAAAATAGATAGACAGAGCAGATTTCTCACAAACATCACAATGGGCCCAACATAGCTCTTGATGGTAGAACTTACTAAGAAAAGCGTTGGCTAGAAATCTGCATCCCATGTAATGGGACATGATACAAATTGGGTACTACCCCAATTCAGGACCTAATAAGTTGTCTATGGGGTGTATATATATATTCCATTGAAAATTTTTGGGGGCTACAAACCTTTTGGATGTAACTTGTTATGGGTAAAAATGGATGGGTTCGACAGCGGGAATTGTATGAAAGTAAAAAACGGGCAATAGCTCATAAAGGAGGTCCCAGACAAGATTAGCCTCAGATGTTAGGTACAATTCCCATGACCCATCTGAACATCAACCATAGGTATTGATCTCAGCCTTGGCTGACATTCGCTATCATGACTAACGAATAACTATAAGTACCAACCCGATCTCGAAGATAGGCACCGACCACAACCAAAAGCTCGGCTCGATCTAGAAGGCCTCGACCAACTTGACTTAGAGGTCAGCGTCAGATGAGAACCATGACCTCTTTGGAAGCCGACCACCGAGAGATTTCCTTCATATGTGAGGAGGATTAATTCCCTGAGATTTTTATCGAGAATCGTGTTGAGGATAACACCTTGTATCTTGGGGATGATTCCTTTTATGATACATAACTGTATGACAAATTCATTGCCATATATGTAACAAACATTAAAGGGTTATAAATAAGAACCAAACCTACAGTAGAAGGTATGCACAAAAATTCTAATTCAATTAAATCCAGAGTGCCTATTATAACTTTGTTATTGGAGGGTCCCCAATTACATCTAGGGTCCTCATTGTTATTTGATTTTGCAGGTATACGATGGTCTAACAAGGATGATCGGATTTGAGCATCAATAGTTTGATGCCTTCTGTGGGAAGTGATAGTCAAGTCATTTTAAACTCGCTTGTCGTATCTCCATCCAATCTATAATAGTGAAAGAAGGGAAGAGATCCTTGGCCGGCATCACCGTACAAACCCCCACACCATAAGAGCAACTCGTAAATACTCAGGATCCACCTTTGTAACAACAAAATGATTTTGTTATCTCGATGCCCGCACAGAGGTCTCATATTTAGGAAGGTCAACTCGTTTCGTTGAAAAATCAAGTCGAGGCCTTAATTGGTAATATAAGCCATATAATGTAAATATTGGAAAGGCAAAATCCATATCCAGACCATGGAGGGGAATCACCCGCAACAACCGAGCCCTCTCGACCTCCTCAAGCACCAGTTGAGTCGTACAGAGCCAAGGAGTGATTGGGGCAGCATAACCATGCGCCCACCTACATCGTTGGAACCACCGCCCTTGTCGACTCTGACTTATGCTACACGCTAGAGAAAAGAAGGTATGGGAAGGCTCTTGATGTGATGGCATATGGGCCACTTTTATAGGTAAAAAATGATTGACCAGACAACTGAAATTATATGAAAGCAACACAAGGCTAATAGCTCAGAAAGGAGGTCCCAAACAAGATTGGCCTCAGACATCGGTGGGTCCCTTTTACAACTAAGGTCCCCATTGTTATTTAATTTTGCAGGTACATGACGGCCTAGCAGGCATGACCAAATTTAAGTGCCAACATAACTCATTCTTTAGCCCATGGCATTAAATCAAATTCTAAATTCAATGTACAGAGTAGATTCGACGCATATCCTACGATATGCACCAAAACCCTTGACACATGACAACTGTGACTCGGACCTTTAATACATAACAACCTCAACCCGTAACACATACTAGATAGTGGGCCCCACACATAATGTCCTTGTAGTGTTAAGGGTCAGAGTGGAGGTTTTCATATGTTAAGGATCGGGGTTGCAAAGGTTGTTATGTATTAAGGTTCAAGGTTGTCATGTGTTAAGGGTTGTGAGGCTTTAGACACCATCTATGAGGCCCACCATGGGGTTTATGTCGAATCCACTCTGTCTATTCTCATTGGAATTTCATAAAAAGCTATGATCTAGAGATTGAGCCACATCTGTCGATCATGTGGACCACACCACAAGAAAATAGTTAACAGTGAGTGGTCACTATTATCATTTGTCAGGTTTTGTGAGTCATGGATTTATCTCACTTTTAAAAAATAAAAATAAAATCTCATGTTTTAAAATGAGCTTGCAAAACAAATGAAAGAGTTATTTCTTAAAAACATCATGGTGGGCTCAATGATCGCATAAGCGGGAGGGGGGAGCCGATTTGGTGAAACACTACCCTCACCAAAGGCTATGTGGTCCTTACTGTGGGGCCCACCTTGATGTATGTATTCTATATCCACGTTGCCCATTTGTATTTCTAAATCATTTTAAGGCATTATCCAAATAAATAAATAAATAATGAAGTAGATCCAATTATTAGGTGGACCATGTCATAGGAAACAATGGTGATTGATCATAAATGAGTCACAAAAGTTTGAGATCAATATGATATTTGTTTCTTTCCTACATCCAGCTTATGATATCTTATCAGCAGTTTGGAAGACGCATAAACAATATGGAAACATTAAGGTGCTCTTTGAGAAGTTTTTAATAGAAGGATGTTCCATAACTATTTTTGCCTGTGGTATGGTCCACTTGATCATTGGTTCTGATTCATTTTTGAGATATTGCCCTAAAATGATCTAGAAAAAAGATATAGAATACATACCTCTTAGGTGAGGTGGGGTCTCACCTAATCCGCTCCCCTTCTCTTGTAGACGGAAGCCGATTGTGTCTTATCCCCCCCCCCCCCCCCCCCCCCGTTGGCAACCTAGGCGGGGCCACCATGATGTTCGTGAGAAATCTACATGTCCATCCTTTTTGCGAGATCATTTTAAGATATGAGACAAAAATTGAGACATTTCTTTCCCTAGCTTTCTCTCTCATATAGCCTGTTAAAAACTTGGATCCAGATCACCTAAAATGAGCTTAGAAACAGCTGAAGGGGATGAATTTCTCACAGGGTGGGCCTCACCTGAATTGCTAGCGTAGGAACTTTGGACAAAGAAATTGCATCCCCACCGCACTCATTGCTTGCGTAGGAGCAGTTTTGTCCCTTAAAATTTTTAAAAAGATATTTAAGCCTCAAGGGGAATATTTTAAGGCCGCGATTTTATTTTTATTTATTTATTTTTATTTTTTTTTGGGGAGGGGGGCGGGCGCGGTGGGGTGCGTTTTACATACCCCGGTGCTATTTTGGTCAAAATCCCATATAAAAACTGCCTTGCTTCGTGGTGCATCCTGTGATGGATAGATGGTTCGAACCGTCCATCTTCTATGCTTTAGTTTTTGTTGGCCAGGATGTAAAATTTTCTCCGGAAATAGAAGTTATAAAGTTAAATGCAGACGATTCAAAATAAATCTTTTAGCGGCTTAGATTTATCTCCATATGCCGATGTTTATCAATTCAATGCGATAAATAAACAGTGGCCCATCTACGATGAGCCTAAGAAGATTGACGGTTGTGATCATCCAGAGATTTCTTGGTAAGGATCCCACTTTTTATGCTAGCGTGAGCGGTGACGTATGCAAAATGAACCAGTTCTGAACTAGAGAAGTCTTCCGTGATTTAAATCGTTTTTTTAATTCGTTTCGTCAGTCGCCAATGCGAATTGCCAGCATGTATCATCCAACTGGGCCCTCATACTGAGATGATCTTGTGATCTGGACCATCCATGTTCTTTGTACTGTCATGAAAAAGGGTCTCATAGACTCAGATATATCCCGACGTTTGATCAGTTCCGTTCATCCATGGGACATGTTTCGCACCAATAAAAAGATTATAATAAATGGATTGATGTTGGCTTGAGGCCCATTATCCTACAGAGAGCTTATCCAGCTGTTGAAACATATCCATGACAGTAGGACCCATCCTATGAACGGTTTGATTGAAAAGGAGCCAATCCAATGACCAACGTTCCAATGTATCCTATGACAGTCGCCGGCTGAGGAATAATCAAACAGCCATTGTATGTAAATCCACATGTTCATCTGCTGCACATGGCGAATGCGTATTACTTTTTAACGTACGGTTAAAAATAATGCTTCCAAACTGATGAACGGCCTGGATTAACATATACAAAATCGTGGTCCCATGGAGTTGGCATGTTTTAATAGTAGACAATTCCGATCAATCAAATAGGAAAACGAATCTTCCCAGGAAAGAGCGATATCCAGAGGAAACCGACATCTGGCAGGTATCTTTCAGGTGGGCCACACCTCTATGTAACGTAATACAACCGACTAGCTCTCATGAAAGAGATAAAATCACCCCCAACCCCAACAAGCCACACATTCAACACCTCGCATAACAAAACAACACCAACAGTTCCACATGGAGATGTGGTTACTCATCTTCCTCTCCATCTCTTTCTCCATAGCTTTGAAATTTCTTATCTCCAACCTCTTCCAAACACCAAAAACCAAGAAGAAGAAACTCCCACCTGGTCCACCCACCATACCTTTATTCGGCAACCTCTTATGGCTGAGCAAGTCCCTTTTCGATATCGAGCCTGTCCTTCGGGAGCTTCGAGCCAAGTATGGTCCCATCATCACCCTCCATATTGGCTCACGGCCCGCCATCTTCATCGCCGATCACTCCCTTGCCCACGAGGCACTCATCCAGAAGGGGTCCATCTTCTCTGATCGGCCACCTGCCACGGTTGCAGGCCGCGTCCTTAATAGCAACCAACATAACATTAGTTCGGCTGGATATGGTCCGCTATGGCGCCTCCTTCGCCGTAACCTCTTGTCGGAAATCCTCCATCCTTCGCGTGTGAAGTCTTATGCCCCTGGCCGCGAGTGGGTGCTCGAGATTTTGATCAAACAGCTTCGATGCCATGCTGATGCGGGTGAGCCTGTCCGTGTGGTGGAGAGCTTCCAATACGCCATGTTCTGTTTGTTATTGCTCATGTGCTTTGGCCAGAGGCTAGATGAGAGCGATGTGAAAAAAATCGAAGATCTACAGCGGCGGATGCTCACGAGTTTTGTTAGGTTCAACATCTTTGCCTTCTTGCCGAAACTTGGAAAGTTCTTGTTCCGAAAGCGGTGGAACTGGCTCTTACAGATTCGCAATGAACAAGAACAGCTCCTTATCCCTCTGATAAGAGCTCGTCGAGATCGGAAAGTAGATGATCAAGATGACAAGAGCTTTGTGTTTTCCTATGTTGACTCGCTCCTCGCTCTCGAGCTTTCTGAGGAGGGAGGGAGGAAACTCACTGAAGGTGAGATGGTGAGCCTCTGCTCGGAGTTTCTAAATGCCGGGACTGACACGACCTCGACCTCACTGCAATGGATCATGGCGAATCTGGTGAAGCATCAGGACATACAATCGAAGCTAGCAGAAGAGATTGAGGCGGTTGTTGGGAAGGAGAGAGAAATAAGAGAGGAAGATCTGCAGAAGATGCCATATCTGAAGGCAGTGATCATGGAGGGGCTGAGGAGGCACCCGCCGGGCCACTTCGTGCTGCCCCACTCTGTATCGGAGGAGGTAACGTTGGATGGGTATGTCATACCAAAGAACGCGACAATCAATTTCACGGTGGCGGAGATGGGCCTCAACAAGGAGATCTGGGAGGATCCGATGCAATTCCGGCCAGAGAGGTTCTTGGACGGAGGCGAGGCTGTCGACATAACAGGGAGTAGGGAGATAAAAATGATGCCTTTTGGGGCGGGGAGACGGATATGCCCTGCTCATGGCCTGGCTATGCTGCATCTGGAGTATTTTGTGGCTAATCTGGTGAGGGAATTCGAATGGAAGCCAAAGGATGGTGAAGATGTTGATTTAACTGAGAAACTTGAATTTACTGTTGTTATGAAGAATCCTTTGGAGGCTAATATCATTTCAAGGAGAAAATAAGTATAGGTATACTTAATTTTTCTGCGGTCTTGTCTTGTTTCTGTAATTAATTCTTGTAATTTTAGTTGTTGTTTTTCTCACCTGTACTACTTTTATATAACATGTTACCTTGATATATGAAGGCTAGCGATGCTGGGTGCTTTTTCTTTTATTTATTTATTTTCACTGGAATATTCCATTCTCACTGAAGAAACATACAACATAGTAGCAATGCAGAGAAGAACAGAACAACAGAAATCAGAGAGTATCAAAAGTACCCACATGGGCAGCAGAGAGCTTTGGGCGAGCTTTTGAAGGCTTCTCCTCAAGTTAGCGATAGTAGGCTTACCTTACATTGAATTTTAGATTGGATGTTGGCTTGAAATAAATAATAATAATAAAAAGAATGACAGGGGTACAGTTCAATGGCTTAGTTTAACGGGTCTTATTAATCTTGGGTTTCTAGGATACTGGTTCGATTCTTTAACATTTTTCTAATAGAGATGGAGGCTAAATTTACTTAGCTATCCTATATCAGTTCTGACGACTCTTTCATGGAAGTGGGATGTCTAGGTTAGAGACAAAGCAACAAGGTTCTTGCCCTAGTTCTTGGTAGTTTAAGGGCCTAGTAAAGGAAATGTGATGTATGACTATCAAAGAAAAAACATTGAGGGCCAAAGATCTGTTCCGACAAAGAGAACTTTTTTATTTTAGTTTATTTATACGCTCAATGGAAGGGAATACTATATATGAAACCGATCGAATCAATGAATTTCAGCCAGCCATCTATAGGTAGTCCCAGTTGCCGTTGGGATAAGGGCTGTTAACACCTACCTTGATGCGTTCTATTAATTTTGGCTTTTAGCATATTGATTAGGTCGTTGACATTTTATGACGAAAATGGGACCAAGCTTCCCTCCTATATCAGGATCTCTCTCAAGGGTGGGGGACTACCTGTGTCCATGTGGGACTTGCATCTTAATGGCCAATTTCTCCTTCAATCAAATTCCACATCGTCGTGGGAACAATACACATCCAAATGCATGCGTCATATAAGATTTGAGCTTTGTTAGGCAAGCTCTACCTTTTAGATCTTCTGGCATAAAAATTAGATTATTAATTGTCAAAGTATTCCTGATATACTGATAATATTCCTGATATCATCGGTATCTCCAGCTGATATAGATGACATTGGTAGTGATACGTAACAATAACATTGATAGTACTAAAAATATCAAGTATTAGCAATATATCACTAAACATCACTGATGTATCATTTGATATTTTCAGTTGTGTAAATTAAATGTATCGCCGATATTTTTAACTGTGTAAATTTCAGGTGTGTATCAGCAATATTTTGATAATATCACCAATGTATCGATATCACCAAAAATCTATTTATCTTTTTTTTAAAAATCATATTAAATTCTTTCTATGGGTGCATGGTTGTACGATGAAATGCATGTTTTATGTGTGTATATGTACGCATGCAAGGATGGATAGATATTTCATGGATAGATGGATGTATGATACATACATTTGTATTATATAAGATCAGGGATGGATCATGGATGGATATTAGTTATTGTATGGTACCTTCATTTATATTTTATAAATACATTGGTCTGATCATTTATTAGGATAGTACACGCTTTTAGGTCTCATGTTTGTATATGCATTTACAAATATGTATTTTAACATCTTTTGAAGTTTCATTGAAAAATTACACTGTTCCTCGCATGTTTCTCTCCATGTTCATTGCATTTTCAATTATCAGTGATACCATCAATGATAACAATATTGTTTCCGTATTCTCGGTATATCAATGCTGAATCAGACTATTTCAAAACGTATGGGAGTCATAACATATTAAAGCAAATGAATAGCTTGAAAAACAAGAATTAACTGCCAATTTACTTATGTGATTCCACAGTAATGCCAGAATCATACACATCCGCATGCATGGGCTATACCTTTTTGGATCCTTTAACACAAAAATCAAACCATTTCACATCTCAAGCTATCCATAGCATATTAAAACAAAACAAATGGTTCGAGAAAAATTTAAAGGTGAAATTATTTTGCATGCTATGGCCCATTTTAAGGAGTGAAATTGTTGATTTTCGGCAGAAGATCTGCGCATGATTTCCCACGCCTCATTAAAAGTTCAGATCTAACAGAAGTGTTTCATATTTGCACGTCGATACATATGGATTTACTCACGTGAGGATTTAGAAGACCTCTAATTTCTTAGTGCCAGTGGGCCTCCCTCAACCCTCATACCCATGATAAATAATATAAGAGCTCGATGTCCTATAGCATAAAAAGCTGAATGGAATCTTTTCTGATTAGAAAATGTTTTAGCTCAGAATTTGGAGGAGGTTTGGTTACCTTTATTTTAATTAAAAGGCTGTAATTTGATAGAATTCGGTGATGGCAGAGATAACATGTTGGGTCTGATCTGCACATCTGATGGCATACTAGGGGACATCTGGGCCATTTCTCAGATAGTGCGTACTACGACACATGCCATGCACCAAAAATCAGAGGGGACACCTTTCAAATGAGCCACATGCTTTGAATTTGGGCTGTTGGGTTTCTTTTCTAGCCTGGTTATCAGCAGATTAATATTTTTGGTGGTCCAACCCATCTCTGCATTCCATCTGGCATCACAAAGCTCTCGTATTTTCGTTTGTTTTTCCTTCTTGAAGATGCATGCCTTCGGGACATCTGTTAAGAAGACAAGAAAAGCCTTATTTTTGAGTTTTGATCTAGCATGCTCATATCTACTGAATACCTATAGTCTAAGTGAAGTTATGGTCCTCGGTAAAGTGAAACGTGGAAAATGATATAGCTGACCAATTAATTGAGATTTTAGGCTTAGATGAAGATTGTGATTAGAGCTGGGCGTGGGATGACTCGACTCAGCATACTTGACTCGTCCAAACCTAACTCGATCCGAACTGAGAGGGTGAGTCGATCCGAACTGAGTAGATTTCATCTAATCCGAACTCAAACTGTGTCGAGTTTGGGTCACCCAGTGACTCGACTTGACCCGAAATCCGATTCGGTACTGACTCAACGAGATTCGAAATTCATCTCATACATATAAAAAAATCCAGATTTGACGTTTCAGGTCTTAGATGCCGTGTAGTTGATGGAGGGTGCTATTCCAGCAAGTGCACCTGGGTTTTGAGCTATGATTTCAGCCCATAGATACCCACTGCATTCGACCTGACTTAGTGATGGCTTGACTTGACTTGGTACCTCTAGCCAGGTCAAACTCAGTCTGGATTAGTCCAACCCAAACCATGACTTGGGCATGCTGGACTCGGCACCGAGTTGGATCGAGTTCGGGTCATGTTTATTTCAAAAGTAGGTCGAGTCAGGTTAGCCCTAACTCAGTATGACCCGACTCAATGCTCAGCTCTAATTATGAGATGATACTCGAGTCTCTTATAAGTCACGATAGGGCTGGCGTTTATAAGCCCTACCATTCATCCTGACTGTCCCACGTGGATGAGGATACATATTGGTGGTGACCCCAACACAAGTAAACATGTGCGATTAGAACAGTATAGGGCCCGCCATGATGTATGTGTTTTATCCGTAGCTTCCATCCGTAGCTTCCATCCGTTTTGCCCGTTCGGGCATGTGCCCAAAATTAAAGCATATCCAAAGCTTAGGTGGGCTACACATAGGAAACAGTGGGGATTGAATGATTACCATTGAAAACTTCCCAGGGGCTGCAAGTTTTGGATCAAACTGATATTTGTGTTTTCCTTTCATTGGTGTCCGTGTGACCTTATGAAAACGTTGGATGATAAATAAGCATATCTGTGGCCCTAGGAAGATTGCAATGATGGATATCATTATCTCACTGTTTCCTATTTCAATCTTATGCTCACGCCCGCAAGTGAGCTGGCAAAACAGATGGATGGCATAGATAAAAACATACATAACGGTGGGCCTCAGAGAGTCTGACACTGTTGGGTCACCATGTAATCTGCGTCGGATAAAAGGGACAAAACAAAAGCCAGTCTATTCAATAATTCACGTGGGTCTTGTTTGGGATATGCTTGATGTTTGGGGACGCGGATTGGGTAGTACTCCCACCGGGACCTAGCTAGAGAGGGGCGGTCTTGTTGAGGGCTCTGCGTCGGATAAAAGGGACAAAACAAAAGCCAGTCTATTCAATAATTCAGGTGGGTCTTGTTTGGGATATGCTTGATGTTTGGGGACGCGGATTGGGTAGTACTCCCACCGGGACCTAGCTAGAGAGGGGCGGTCTTGTTGAGAGCTCTGTGGGTCCACCGTGATGTATATTTTTTACCCGCACCGTCCATTTTAAGGCATGAACCCAAAAAGGAGGCATATTAAAGCTCAAGTAGACCACATCATAGGAAGCAGTGGGGATCGAAAGACTACCATTGAAAAGTTCTGTGGTTCTTGGGGGCACAGAAGATCTCCATTAACCTGATATTTATATTTTCCTTCATCGGGGTCTACATGACTTTATTAACAGGTTTTTTATGGCAGGAGTTCAATCCCCTGCTTCCTATGGTGTGATCTACTGGAGCCTTCGATTCAGAACCCTTTCGTGTTCATAATCTAAAATGATCGGTCAAAACACACACACACGCACAGAGAGAGAGAGAGAGTCATGCACACGTGTCATGGGCGTATAATCCGAACAGTTCATGTGATGCGGAATCCCATGAAACTTCAAGATACAAATTTTCAGCATGATCTAAAATTTTGGTGGGTCATAGCAAAGAAAAATTCAAATCAAGGGAGGAAACTGTTTTTATTTTTCATGACCCACCAAAGTTTTGGATCAAAGTAAAAATTGGGCCAAGGGAGTTTCATAAGGTGCTGTTTCACATGGACCATTCAAATTTTGGAGTCACATCATGTATGATGAGTTCTTAAAAAGGTTCACAGCACTTCCGCACGAATTGGTGCACATCTAAGCATTGCCTATATATATGAATTTGGTCTCTTGCGCGTAAGGCTGCACGGAGCTTTTATGCGAGCTTTGGTATGAGTTGTTAGATTACACTAGCAGTGGGGATTTAGTAACATTGAGAATGAGTCTCGAAAATAATGACTCGCACTGAGACTCTCACAAGAATTGCACACTGTCCGCAGCTAGGTAGATATTGGATGGTGCTCTGGGCACTATATATGTGTTTTATCTATGTCGTTCATCTAATTTTTCATATCATTTTCAAACATAAGCCCAAAAACAAGGTAGATCCAAATCTCAAATGAACCATATATTGCAACAAAATAGTAGTGATTAAACACCCATCATTAAAAACTTCTTAAGGCCCACTATAACGTTTATTTTCCATCCAACTTGTTCGTTAGGTCACACAGGTTTGGATGATGAGACAATAAAAATATCCAATTTATCCAGAACTTGCAGCCCTTAAGAAGTTTTTAATGATGAGAGTTGAATCACCACTGTTTCCTGTGGTGTGGTCAATTTGAGATTTGAATCTACCTTGTTTTTAGGCCATGCCTGAAAATAATCATTCAAAATGGATGGACGACATGGATTAAACACATACATCATGATGGGGCCCACAGAGTACCTTGCACTAGCCACCCGGTGACTGGTAGTGTCACAAGGCAATCCGCGTCCCCTGGATGCATGAGTACTAACTAGATGCAGATTTCCTGTGAAACTTTCGCAGAGTTGGGATGCTACGTGGGGCCCACCATGATGTTTTTGAAAAATTCACTTGTTTATCCTTTGTTCAAATCATCTTAGAAGATGATACCAAAAATCAAGTGGATCCAAAACTAAAGGTGTCCATACGAGAAGGAAAACCGGAAAAAGAGTTTTCCACCATTAAAACTTTTTTGGGCTCCAACTTGATATTTATATGCCATCCAAATTGTTTATAAGTTTATTCCCACTAGGATAAAGTGAAAACACAAAACTATTAGCCTTATACTAAACTTTTGTAGCCATACAAATATTTAATCGGTGATCACTGAATCTCCACTGTTTCCTCTCATGCATCCCCCTTGAGGTTTGGATCCACCTAAATTTTGTTCTATTGTCCTAAAAATGATTTGAAATAATGGATGGACGGTGTGGATTTCTCATAAACATCATGGTGGACCCCATGTAGCATCCCAAAACTTCCTGTGAAAGGCTTTCACAGGAAATCCACATCCGGTACCACCCCCATCAGGACGGAAGTGGATTGGTTGGTGTACCACACACCACCAATCTAGCTGGTGTGGGTACACCGAGTTGTACAAACAGTTCAAAGGACATTAAAGTTATATGGACCCCACAATGATGTAATTATCATATCTACACCATTAAGCATCCGTTTGGCAAGATCATTTTAGATCTTTCTCCAAAAAATGAGTAATTTTCAAGGCTCAAGTGAATATGTCTTAAGTATCATATTAATCAATGGTAGGAAGCCTTATGTTTACCATGATGTGCACCAGACCAGACATTGTGCAAGTAATCAATAAAATGTTGTAAAGTGAATGCTTTATTAGTTGAAGTGTGCTTCTGAGGTGACTATTTATTTTAGCAGCCAAAATTTAGAGTTGGGAAAAAGGTGCTTAAGTGCGCTTACAATCTTATATTAGTTTAGCTGCATATTTGCAGAGGAATGACATGCAAGGCTTCATTCTATTATAACCTTGGGGGCTGCACATGCATCAACTGTAGCCTCTTTGGTCGTTACTATCCCACCTAATCACTAGTGAGGTTTTAACCACAAGCGTGTTATCACAAATATGATATTATGATGCACTCCCAATACCTTGTTATGCAGATTATGCATGAGATTATGATAAAAGAAGATTGACCAAATATTATATTATATTTTTGGTCGGCGGTGTGATTAGTTCGTTGTTGAGATTGAAGTTAGTGGTGGATTTGTCTACTACAAAAGCATAGTACATATCAACTACATGTAGACACCCCACCTTGGGCCAAAAAGCTGATTAGGATTGGACCAACTCGACCCGACTCAGTGGCTAACCCTAAACCCTAACCCTGATATTAAACCTAACTCAGGAACCCAAATCCTAAATAGAAACCCTAAATCCCGTTCACACCCTGTCCAACTTAGTTAACCCAGTTATCGTAGTCAATTCAGTCCAACCTAGTCAATCCCAGTCAACCTAGTTAATCCCGGTCAACCTAGTCAATCCAGTCAATCCAATGAGCCCAAAACCAAACAAGATTCAAGCCTGAAACGAAACCCAATCTGGGCCCATTTCAAGCCCAAACTTAGGCTCATTAGTAATTAAGACCATAATAAATTAAAATCGAGCGAACCAGAGGCAATACGCCACCCCAGGAGCATTCCTGCAAAATTTAAGGCCGATCCATGATCTTGACGGCGACCAGTGTGCTACTAACCACGTAACAGCTCCCCTATCTTGGCAGGGAGTTCCCACATGTGTAGAGGAGCTTACCTGTCAAAGTAGGGAGCCACATGTATCTTTAGCTACATGTCGTTGGCCACGTGGAAGGATCCCTACACGTGTGGAGTTTCTCCTTTTGCAACCCACATCCGTGTGGCACTACTAATTGACCTTGATGCCCTTCCGGCCTTAACCAAAAATACAACCCATGCCATCTAGTCCAACCCATGAGATCTTGTCATGTCGTGGCAATATCAAATCCTAACCATCAACAATCTTTCTAACCCCAAACTTAATTAAAACGACTAGAAAACTATGCTTGGGGAGTATAAATAGCCTCCCCCCACAAAACACACACACACACACACACACACACACACACACACACACACACACACACACACTGTAACGTCTCGAAAAAATCTGTACAAAGACCCGAGTACCACCTCAGGCAAAAATCACTAAGGACCAAATCCCTTAGAAGTTAGGCGAGAATTAACTAAGTGTTAAAGTAGATTAGCTGTGAAATTAGCACTAATCACTTTAAATACGATCTGAAAGACTTAAAATGAGTAGAACCGTTAACGTTACATTCCCTAAGGACCTAGGATTCATCTCAAAACCCAATTGCTCTTGGGAGCACATTGAAACTCCGTATCAGACCTGGACCATACGTCGAAAGTTTGATTACTACAAAACTATACAGTTATGACCGTCTCGCTGGACTTGACAACTACCTCGAAAATCAAGTCCTAATAGTATCCAGAAACACACAACTTAAGCCCTGAGGAAGTGAGAAACGAATATCTTTCGGAAATGAATTAAAACTTAAGTGAATTGAGTCGTTCGCTTATAGGCCAAATCTCAGGACTTAGATCGTCGAAATTTGACTCAATTACACCCTTGGATCAGGAAAAATGTCCAACACATGTCAGTGCACTTGTGGCCTTGATTGAGTGTCGGTGACCGTTGAACTGAAACTGATCCTCCACGGTCGATCTGTAAACCCGATCGGACCGAAAACTTATCCTGACCTAGATTCAATATCAGGGAGTTTAAGTTCAACCGCATGTAGAAAGGGGGTCTCCAAAACAGCTCCGTTGGACCGAAACAACCAACTATTGGCTATAACCTAAGTAAACCATGGCCCTGGGGCCATTCCCATAAGTTCTGGGCCTATATAAGGGCCTTAAACCCTTTCTCTCACTCCACATACGAATTTCTAAACCCTAGAGAGAGAAGAGAGAAGAAATAGAAGGAAAGAGAGAGAAAGTGAGAGTGAGAGTGGAGTTATTCCTGGGATTTGATCCATGCTCTCCTCGTGCTTAACCACTGCTTCTGTATCACTATTCCGGCAATTTTGACTCTGTACTTGGGTAAGAAATCCTAACCTTAATCTGTTTTAAGGATTCAAATAGAGTAGAAGGTGCAGTAGTTAACCTATTCCATGTTATAGGTTGTCGTTGTGCTGTAGATAAGGACTTAACATTTAAACTGAGTTTGTTATGAGTCTACTGGCGAAAGATGCGAACTATAGATGTTTAGGTTATGATTTTTAAGGCTTTCAATGTCAGTAATGATTTATGACTGACTCGATTGTTACCACACGTGCCTAGTTTTGATGTTTCCTATCTATTACACGTATATATATATATATATATATATATATATATATATATATATATATATATATATATATATATATATATATATATATATATGTATATATAAACTATGTTGATTTTAATGCATTCCATGTATATGTTGAAATGTTTGAATGAGTATGGAATTATGATTTATGCTTGCCATGTTTATTAACTGAGAATGCATGATTGTTGTATGTGTGACAACTCCTTTGTGAAAAGGTTTTGCTATAATATGTGTTTTTACTAATTTATTACATCTATGTAATATGTGTAGGCTAAGTGTTTGATAAAATGATTGAATGAGGAAATGTTTGGTGGAACGTATTTAACGATGGTGTTGAGATGAGATTCTCAAACTCCTTTATACATATTTACAATTTCTTTTATATAGCCTATCTTACTACTACGTGTTTTATTGATGAATTGCCTATGTACGGTAACATGTGTAGTATGCGTTTTGTCAAATTGCTTAAAGTAAGATTTATATTTGGTTTAGTTCTCACATGTTGTCTTTGGCTACTACATGCGTGTGCTATTGATTGGAGTGTGTTTAGGGCTACTACGTAGTCCAGGCAATCGGTAATGATTTCTGAATTTGTGGTTGAGGTCGTATCGCCACACCAGATAGGTTCGAGGAATCCGAGTCATACGCTGCTAGTCGACAGTGGTTAGGCCACGCGGAGTGCTTATGCACTCCATGTCGATCAGCTCGACGTATGCTCGTACCAATCGAGCTTGTCAAGCAACCCGATTGACCCAATGTATGTTCACCAAGTATGGATGCTACTCCTTAAATCTAAAGTACCAAACTCACCAGTGAAAACCCGTTTAACCTTGATTCCACGATCCGCTAAGACTCATGAGCCAGACATGGTGGTGCATGAAACACCGTGGTCGAGCTGTCGGCCTACGCTGGGGTGACAAACCTCCCCGTAGTGACCAGTGAGCAACCCAAACTCATGAGCCGAATACGGTGGTGTATGAGACACTGTATTCGAGCTATCGGCCTATGATCAGGTGACGAGCCCGTAGTGACCTCGAGTATACACTAAAAACTACGTTGAGGTGACGAGCCTTTCCGTAGTAAACTATAGTATAAACCAGGCCTGCGCTGAGGTGACGAGCCTCTCTGTAGCGACCTGAAAAATTGCCTATCATATGTGACTGCTAGGATTGACGACCTTAGATGGATCAATGTTGGGTATGTGATATAAAGGGAGGTGTCTTAGCTTTCTAATCCTACTGTATGAAAAAGGTCTAACTAAGAACTTGGATAATACGCTCATGCATCACATTATACGGTGCTTTGGCGAGGAAGTGTACGTTTACCGAGAGTCGTGCATGCCGCAATCATTAGATATTGTTGCAAGAGGGAGTGCAGGCGAGGGCATGCATCATTACAACATACCATTCTTGCATTAACAAGAGTACTTAGGACATGAGTATTGTACTACTTTATCATTACTGCTTGACTGAATTAATAACATGTTAAACTTTGCTTTATAGTTCCACTGAGTTGATTACTCACTCCCACATTCTGGGACAGTGCTTTAAACTCCAACCAGACTCTGTTGTAGATGCAGATTTTGGCAATGCTTGTGAGGCATAGCCGGACTTCTGCGATGATGAGAAGGAATTCTCATATATGCTCAGGCGGGTTTATATAGACCGCTCTGATCGACAGGGTTGCAGGGATGCTGTCTAAATCATTACACTTGTTATTTTTATACTTTTGGAACACCCATGTGTATTCATTTTGTACATTTTTGGAGTATACATGTATATACTTAACCTAGTAACATGTTCACACTCTAGAGACCTACATCAATATATATACTTTATATATATATATCTATCACAGTCTTCAGCTTGCGTAATTTAACTGTCTTTGAGTATGATATGCTGATTTAGTATAATCCCACTCATGTTTAATGCACTAAAACGAACAACATTCAATCATCATTATCTATGTTGCATAAGTGATGCGTTGGAACTCAGGAGCTGAGCTTCTGCTCGACCCCCAATTTTCAGGGCGTTACACACACACACACACACTTGATCCATCCCAGGAGTCACAAAAAGCCCAAGTTTTCTCCACTTAATGAGAGAACATTAACCTTAGCCATCCTATCCCTCTATCAAGGAGAGTGAGAGTGAAAGAGAGGGTCCAACTCTAGTCTAACCTAGCTTAGCCAAATCCCTGCCCTCCTGAGCATCCCAAGTTTTGATCCAAGCTACTCAATCCAATCCTTACGACATCACCGTCCATCCAGCCATCCAATTCTCAATCAACTTCATTTATTCTTGTATTTGCATTGTTCAACACCTATTCCCTTCTCAACCCCCTACTCATTAAGTTCATCATTTCTGTATTACATTATATCTTACACATAGTCAGTATAAACATATGCTCTATGACTTGCCAACACAGTTAGATCCTGCCCATCCGAAACTTGTGTTGATCAGTTAATCACTTTGACAAGTGGAAGATTTAGGAAAGATTTATCTAGAATGAACCAAAGCCTGTCATAGGCGTTGCATTTAACTCATCATCGTACACACTATTGCATTATTAATGTGCAAGAACTAATTCTAATTGTTAAAAAATTGGTTGATCCTGTGAAGTAGAGATCGTACGTTTGTACGGGCAAAGTGGATGCCTAATACCTTTCCATTTTGTAACTTTGGTTCCTTATCCTAAATCTTCAGTCACAAATCAAGAAGTTATCTTAGGACTGAGAATCTTCGGATCTTCTCTTCTAACATTTTTGCAGGGTCTAGTCGATTGTGGTGACGAAGTAATTAGCTAGTGGCGACTCCAGTCAAATATAAACACCCTTTCAAACACAACATAAAAGCTCTTGAAAAAGGCACCTGTGGAAGCATGAGTCAATTTCATCTAGGACTTATCATCTACATTGCACAAGCATACAAGGAAGTTATTTGGTTGAAAAGGTTGTAGAAGGAATTGAGATTCAAGCAGAAACTAGTGGTGATTCTTTGTGACACTCGGAGCGCGTTATATTTGGCTAAAAATGCAGTATTTCATGTTCAGCTAAAAAACATCGATGTTCAATATCACTTTATTTAAGACATGATGGATAATGGTCGGATGTCATTGTAAAAGATTCGCATCAACGACAACGTGGTAAATGTGCTGACGAAGCCTATTATAAGGGAGAAATTTGTTTGGTGTAGTACTTCTCTTGAGCTTGTTGTTATCTAGCGAATGGCGACGTTTGGATAACTATTACTGTAAGTGTTTTTTGCGCTATTAGAGAAACTAATCTTCACGTGAGAGAATATTAAAGGGGTGTTTGTCCCTTCTTTGCTTTCCTCTCTCTAACTCCCTCTCTGGTGCATATGTACGTATGTCCATACGTACAGTGACGTATGGTGAAGCCTAGTTTGTATAAGTTGCTACCGAGTCTCTCATGTGATCTATATTAAGATAAGCATAGTTATAGAGAGTTATTTCATTAATTCATCTTTTGAGATTTTTCTTAGTGTATGATTTTTTATACGAGTGGGAGAGAGGTAAGCTTTGTATTTTTGTCTCTCTTATTTTAGTAAAGAAGAAAACTCTATTATTGCCTCATGGAATAGGTATGTTGTCGAATCACATAGATTATTATACTTCTTATATCTTATTTTGATTTGACCCTTTTAACTTTTATTTAGCTATTTTCATTTGTATTTTGATTACTACACCATGCACTCACCTAACTCGACCCAATCCAAACATGTGTCATCATTCCCAGCCTGACTTTGAAGACCCTTAAATCTTGAAGTCGAGTAGGGTCCATTAGATTTGAGCAACCGAAACCAAGTTATTACCCTGGAATTATACAAGTCTAGAACCGACTTCCTAGCAGGTGTTGAAACAAAAAGCTTGGGAAGAAAATTGGAATCTGATTTACAATAGAAGGTTCGATCATGGAAGAGAAGAGTCAACTATTTTACTTTCAAGAAGAAAACTGGAATTTGAATTACAATAGAAGATTCAACACCTTTCGGGGGAACCTCTTGCCATGGTAACCCCGAGAGTATAACACCTTTTGCCACCAGCAATGGCATCTCCCCTTCGTAGGAGAATCCATGAGGTGTCGATCCCAAATGTCAGGAGCAGAAGAAGATTGGCAGAATTGGAGCCTAGGGGTTTTACTCTTTTCGTGGGGAACCCCCCTGTTGACTGCAATCACCTACAAGATCTTCCAATGTTACGGCAAGGTAATCGATGTTTATCTCCCGTGCTTCCCTAACTCCACTCATCCCCGGGGTTTCACTTTCGTAAGATTCTAATATGAAGATGAGGGCTAGGCGGCCATGGGTGTCCTTGACGGTCACAGAATAGACGGGCGGATTGTTCAGGTGAAGGTGGCGAAACCGAGAGTCGCCCCTTATCAGTCGGCCCCCTCTGCAACCCATTTCTCAGGAAACCTCCTCCTTCGCTGGTATTTTTCGGCATTCGCAGGGAGAGAAAGTCATAGATCGGCCCCTAGCTAACCCCCGGTTGAGGAGGAAAATTTCACAACAGTTGCAGATAAGAATGCGGTTGCCTTCAGACGAGCACAGCTGAAGCTGGCTCTGGTCGCCCGTGCAAGGAACTCCTCTGTTTCAGTTGCTCATATCTTGGGATTAATGAGGCAATCCCGATTTCAAAGCTCAGCAGTTGATATTATTAGAATTTCACCCACTCACTTTCTCTTAACTTTCAAATCTGAGGAGCTAACCCTTTTCAAGACTAATTCGGCTCTCCATGAACAGATGGGCATAGGGGAGATATCCCCTTAGTCGTCGTCAGATACATTTAGGTCCGAAGGTCTTTGGGTGAGACTCTTCGAGATACCCGCGCATGCCTGGATCGAATCCGTCCTTCTTGATCTTGGAAACTACTTCGGATGTGTCACTAGGATTGATCAAAACAACAGATATGGCATTTTTCAAATGTTTGCCAAGATAGATTCGGCTCAATCCAGGGGTGAATTTGCAGAGGATTTTAAAGCTAGTAGTAGGAGATGAGATTTTCCTGGTCAAAACAGTTCTTGAATAGATCAATGTGGCTACACCTTCTCCTCCTACGTTCAAACCCCGTTCGGACTCGGAGAAGAATGGTGTGAAGGCTGACGAGAGCACGCGGGATTGGGTGATTAGGCATTTCTCGCTAGCAATTGCGAACACGGGTAACTACAGTCCAGATGTTTGTTTAAATGACGGACAGAATTCTAACCTCAATTACAACCTGCTGCTGACGAGCCCCACGTCGCAGTCCTGCTGAATTGGAATATGGCATAGGACAGGTACAACAGTCTCACTCGTTGGCCATGGCTAAGACGTTTCGTGATGTGTATTTCAGCGCGAACTACCAAGATTTTGGTGATCAGCACCAAGCTTCAGGGATCCTGAGAGACAGCCTTGCCTATGAGCAGGATCCAACCCCCCAAACCTAGGCACCCCTCCCCCTCGAATCCTTTGCCAGTGCACCCACCTCAAAGCCTTTCCTTCCAGCTGCCTCCCCCGATACCCCACCTGACTACAATCCTTAGGTAAGTTCAGCAACCCTCTCAGACTAACCAAATGGATAATACTCCTCACATTATCAACCCTCTCTATTTTAATAGAGCCCAACCATCCCCGTTCATATCCAAACCATCTACCCCCAGATAAATAGCTCCTCGAATCCTTTAGAAGAGGTGATAAGCAACTACTCTGGACAAGGGCTAGATTGGAAGGAAACTCTCCTAGCCAAAACCTTTCATCTCCTACACTCCAGTCCTTCGATTTCCATCACCCTGTTTCTAGCTCCATTTCACCCCTTCTCTCAGCCCATGACTGTATATCCCACCTACCCATTGCTAGGAGCAGCCCCACATCCATCCCTACTGCTACTGATCTGGCCTCTCCCTCCTCGAAGCAAGATGGACACTGTTTAGAAGTGGATCTCTCCCCCCTTTTCTCTTCGGAAGCTAGACCCATCGCTGAGTAGGCTCAAAATTCAACAGGCCTAACACTATCAGGAATACCAAGCACTGGAAATCTCATTGAGGAGACGGTCGATGTTCACTCCCCAAGTGCAGGGTTGTGATGTAGTAATAACTCGGTAAGACCGAGGTCAAATCCCAAGGGACTGAAACTTGTACGTTATCTAAAATTATCTAGAACTAGAACTAGGCTAAGATGAAATCTAATCTGATTGAATTTGAAGGAATACTGGTAAATAATTATCTAACTTGAGAGAAATCAGGAGAAGGGAACTAGGGATTCAGAGGATCCACTTATAGAGATCAGGGAGATCTTATGCATGTTTCATGAAAATTAACTGAATTGTCATTGATCTAGTTTTCAAGAGATGAAAGGTATATGAATTAGAATGGATTCCATCACCAAACCATGCCCAAAAGACTATGGCAAACAACATAATTAAACTAATTACCACCCAATCACATGTATAAAAGTTAGGAAGGGTACCGTCATCCAACCATGCCCAGGAGACTATGGTGAACAACATGGCTTCCTGACGTCATAAACATAAAGGAAAAAGGACATGCTCCAAGCCATTGCAGACCCATTGTAATTTCTGTCACAACAGACCATTAAAAACTAAACAAAACATGCCATTAATAATCAACTAAAATCAACGTCAATTCATAAATAAATAAAAAAACATAAATTAAAAACCTCATATCTCACTACAAGCTTCACCTCCTAGCCCTAGCTAGGAGGTTTAGCCACACATGGTCAGGCTAAATCCAAAAAAAATAAAGAGAAAAAGAAAAGGGAAAGAAAAGTGAAAATAAAATAAAAAACAAAGAATTTCTCTCTCTCTCTCTCTTTCTCTCTCTCTTTCTTTCTCTCTCTCTTTGCTCCACGTCCCGCTGTGGATCCCTCTCTCCTCCTTTTATAACAACAGAAGGAGTCGGTCGTGTGTGAGGCTTGAATCCTATCTAGAGAATGCCCGCGAAGGCTTTTACGCAGCCTGAAAATGGTGCAAAGTTCGCACTGAAGTTGGAGGCGTCAGTGGGACCCATGATCAGATTCTAATGGAAAATCCACTCCATCCATTGTCTTCACCTCGAAAATTCGACCGGATATGGACGGTTTTATTTTGTCCGTTGATGTGGCCCTGGGAAGAAATTCTGTTGCAACCATAACAGACGGCCCTTTTGCGCTAGCTGTCATCTGCACGTGTGCGTGTATGATTAACCAAAATCAACGTGGATTTGCATGGTTTTCGTCCCTCTACATGATGGACAGATCGGATGAGCGAGAACCTGGACCGTGGTGGCCCACGAATTCCATCCGCAGGCTCTGTTGCGAAACAGAGCCTTACGCAACACCGCTGTGACGTTGGTGGGTCCATGATAGGATTCTAATGAGAAATCCACGCCGTCCATTAGAACCACAAGGAAAAACCATTCAGATATGGCTGGTTTAAGATCAAGTTAGGTGTGGTCCAACGATCAGTCCATTTCACCGTCAATCGTACGTTTAACGGTTAGAAACATGCAATAGCTTGCATGGTGACAAAAGGTTAGCTAGGTGAGGTTAATACCCCCCCTCTAAAGCGTATGGACGGGTCGGATCTTCAAGATTCATGATGGGTGGACCCCACTACTAAAAAACAGCCAGCGCCTTGTCGGACGCTGTTTGAAACAGGGAAGAAGAAGAAGAGACGGGTCAGCCCGTCGTTTGACCGGGCTGACCGTCCGGTGCACAGCCGGTGCGTGTACACTATGTACACGCACTGCATATGTAGGGCCCATGGTGATGTCTTTGTGTAATCCGTTCCGTCCATCCTTTTCACCATCTCATTTTATCCGTCCAGAACACTTTTGAAGCATATCCATAACTCAGGTGGGCCCCAATTCACTGATTTATAGGTTTATCTGTCCGTTGGGTCACTTCCAGAGGGATCCAATGGTTGAAATTCGACGTGTACGGTTAATTTATGGTCCTCAGGCCATGTATGAAGTTTCGAACCGATCAGATGTTGGAAACCATGTGATCTTGCATTCTGGATGCGTTTTAAGCCACTTGAGCTTCAGTTTCTTAGTTTTATCGGATTTCTGACCATGTATATCCGTCAATCTTGGTCCTATGAAGTCCGTCCCATGCCATAGTGATCATCAGAACGTTAAATTCAAGCTTTTGGCATCCTTTTTCAGTCAACTCTCCTAATCACACCCTGCAACAAAACACGATTAAAACCGGGCATTAAACAATATTATGCTCGTAAATCCAAGTAATAAATGGGGTCTAATATGCACTATTTGACCCTCAACAGTCGACCCCATAAGGAATAACCGGGATCATACAACTTTGGCTACCCCAGAGATTCCTATATTACGAAGCGAACCTGACTGTTCGAGAAGAAGAAGAAGGCTAAAGATTATTTACTCTAAAGGATCATGGGAATCAAGATTGAGAAGATTGAAAAGGAGGGCCGTTAACACATGTTATGTTACTGATGGATAAGATCCTCATTTGGAATGCTCATGGGATTTGAAATGTTAGCACCATTTGTACTGCCAAGAGGCTTATTAGGAAATTCAACCCTCTCATTGTGGCCATCCTAGAGCCTATGATTGGCGACGATAGGAGAGTTGGGACTGGTCTAACATTGGGCTTCCACAACTCCGTCTCAAATGCTCAGCAAGGAGGGAAAATCTAGGTTTTCCACAAGAACCTGATTTCCCTCTCAGTCATGATTTCCACTAACCAGTTTATTTCTTTTGCATCTTCTATCCCAAACTTTCATCAGGTTATCTGTCTGACTGTGGTCTATGGCAGTTGTAATAGAATTCAGAGAAGAGCTCTTCGAAGTTCCTTGGTTGCCATCTCGTCGAATGTTCAAGGGCCTTGGCAGCAGGTGGTGATTTCAACGTGACGTTTTCTTCAGACGAGAGAAGAAGCCGCAGGTCAGGAGATTTAACCAGTTCGAGAGAGTTTGCGGACATGAAAATTCTGCCAGCCTGATTGATGCAGCCTTTACTGAGAACCGATTCACTTGGTCCAACAATCGAGGTGGGTAGGCTTGTGTTTGGGCTCGGCTGGACAGGGTTCTCCACAACGCAGACTGGTCTTCGGCTTTCCCCTCCTTCCATGTCAACCACCTTCCCCGAGTACAATCGGACCATTCTCCACTCCTCCTGGTTTTCTCGAGCAGACAGTCTAGTGGCCCAAAGTCGTTCCGTTTTCGGAGCATGTGGATGCTCCATGATTCATTCCAGTAGGTGGTCCGGGAAGCCTGGAATGCAGAGAGATCAGCTCACCCAATGTTTAACGCACTAATCAAGCTCAAGCGTGTTAAAGAGGCCCTGGAAAATTGGAACAAGGTGGTTTTTGGTTTTTAGCAATATTACTGCGCAGGTAGAACAAGCAACATCTGATCTAGAAGAGGTTGAAAGAGAAATGCAGAATCAACTAGATGATGATACTGAGCAATCAAAATTGCTCTCAAGATTCTATGATTCACAAGCCAAGCTCAGTTGTCTTGAAGCCATGAAAGAAGTTTACTGGAGACAAAAATCCCATGTAAATTGGTTAGACGTGAGGGATAGGAATACTCGGTTTTTTCATGCGGCGGCAATTGAAAGGCTGAGAAAAACTGAAATCAGGTCCATCAGAACGTTGTTAAGGGAAACCATCTCTAATCCGCAAGCATTTAAATAGGTAGCTATTAATCACTTTGCTGATCAGTTCTAGGCTCCAAATGCAGCTGACTGTCTAGGTCTATTAGATACCATTCCGAATTTAGTCACGCATCAGCAAAACAAGAAGTTCATCAAACCGTCCTTGCCATGCCAGCCAACGGTGCAGCAAGCCCAGATGGTTTTTCTGGGGCCTTTTATTTTGGATGCTGAATATCATCCCACAGGACATCCTCCATGCTGTTACCTTCATTTTCTAGGGAGGGGTTATCCTGCGGGCGGTAAATGCGACTCTTATTTGCCTCATCCCAAAGTCTTCTTCTATAAGGAATTTTGCCGACTTCAGGCTGATCAGCCTCTGTAACTACCTTTACAAAATAATCTCAAAGATCATCTCTAATAGGCTAAGTGACAGTCTCCCCTCCTTGATTTCCCCAGAGCAGGGTGTCTTTATTCAAGGCAGAGCTATAGCAAAGCACGTTGCGCTAGCTCAGGAAATGTTTAGAGATATCAATGGGAACACTCGAGGAGGAAACATTGTAATGAAAGTTGACATGAAGATGGTTTATGACAAAGTAGATAGGGGCTTCCTTAAGAAATTTTTAGCTCATTTCAGTTTTAGCCCAGATTGGATTGGTTTAGTGAAAGGTGTTGGAGCAGCGTTTGGTTTTCGGTCCTAATAAATGGGCCGATGAATGGTTTCTTTAAGTCCCATAGAGGGCTGAGGCAGGGAGACTCACTATTTCCAGTGCTGTTTATTTTAATGGCGGAGGTCCTGAGCCGCGGTTTGAAGACGCAAGTCGCCCAAGAGTCTATTCCCTCGTTCAAGCTTAGAAGAGGTACTACCAAAAAAACAGGGCAAAGCCGACATATCTTAAGGGTGACCGCCGTCGAATAAAGCTACGGCAAAATAAACCGTCGGCAAAGACACTTTTTAACGGTGGACGTCTAATCACTTATTTTTTCGCATTGTGTGGTCCATCCAATTTTTATTTTAAGCTAATTTTTTGGGATTAATGATAAAATAATTTTAAGAAATGGATGGACGGCATGGATGAAACAAATCAATCATGTTGGGGCCCACAGAGCCATATTAGATCCAAAGCTCAGGTTACCGTTTTTAACTTCCAGTGACAGAATGTGAGTTTTGTATTTAATTTAAAATAATAGTGACTCATTCATTACAATGGTTGCAAATATTTAGAGTTATCCAGACTATCCAAATAATCGGTATATTTTCAAATGGTAAATATTTATATATTTTATTATATAATATAATCTTAACCATCCAGAAAATGGTCCCATGCATGTACGACAGTTAATATAGCTTGTGTTATAAATAATGGAAAACTCACAGAATTCGGATTTAAATTATTATCGCCATTTCATCTTCCATCCAAAATCAATTTCGAGCGCCATTTCCGTCGAGCGCCATTGCCTCTTTTCCATCTTCCATGGAGCGTCATCCTCCATCGAAGCACAATCTTCAAATAGGTGAGCTTCTCTTTCATCGTGTTGTGTCATTTTTGAGGCCATGGACTCCTATACGCCCCACCCTCAATCTTCAATGTGGATTTGAAAGACGATGCTCTCCTATACACTATTTGTTCTGATTCAAGGTGAATGAAAAATAAATATCATTGTAGGCTTTAGAAAGGTTTCAACAGTTGAAATCGTTATTCCCATGGTTTACTTGAGCTTTGGATATCAATTTTGGAATGGTATGGAATCCGATTTGAGTAGGCAATCCGATTCGAGTATACACGGGTTTTCAGTTCTTCCAGCTGGGGTCATGGTTTGGTAATCCAGACCATTGATTTGTTGGGCCTCTGAGTGACTTCCGAGAATCTCCATGACAAGTTAAAGACTTCTTAGGGGCCAGAGAAATTTTGGATAGTCAGCATTATGGTTTTTTAATGGTAGGAGAGTAGTAGAATGGACCTAACGGATGGTTCAGATTGATGATATGGGTGGTAACAATACCAAAATCAAGTGGGTGCATGGAAAGGTTTCCATGCACTTAGCCCATTGGATCATTTCTCATTTATGGATAGAACGGAGTCTTTTGATACTTCAGCTGCCCATGATGCTTGATACACAGGCAATCAGATATTATACATGTGGAACTCACTGCAGATACATAATTGTCACAGATTCATAAATTTTATAAACAAATACTAACCTCTGATTCGGGGACCCTTGTTTGTGGAGAATATTTTCATTTACAACCGTCAAATAAATGTCCACTAATCCGATAGTCAGATAATCACAAAAATGTAATTTTTGGGTTTCGATACATCTTAATTGGGCCCCATAATTTAGAAATTTTAATTTGAATTACTGGTACTCCACTTTTGCAGTTTATAAGTAATTTCTAAATGCTAGTGTATTGTCCATCACACACTGCCAGAGTATCAAAGTTTTTCTCACTTGTAATGGAGTTTGATAATTCACCCTGCCCATCCACACACAGGCACACGTGACGGTATGGAGAATATGTGTTAGATCTGACCTCTCCATATGGTTAAAAATCGAAGGTTCTATCTTCTGATTCAAATTGAGGAATTTTTACCATGGTTATCCAGTGATCTGGATACCCAGATAATTTTGACGGTTAAGAAAAATTTTAAGCTGTGGCCCATATATGTGTGTGTGTGTGTGTGTGTGTGTGTGTGTGTGTGTGTAATTTTTCGGTTAGCTTGTTAGTACACCCACTGTCAGTTCACACTTCAGTGTTAGCCACCCCCTCCTGTGGCCCATATTAATTGTGAAATGTCCTGATATCTATATCAAAACATTAACTGTGAAAAATTTTCAGCTGGGGCCCATATTAATTGAGAATTTTAACTCATTTATCTATCTCCATAGGCACCTGTTAGAAGCTCACCAACGGCGAGAATTAAGTATTTGATTGTGGCCCACTTGTGTGTCCCATGGTAATGTAAAGTTCCTAAAAGCCTTTTTGGACTACCAATTCGTGGTAATGGAAATCTTTAGGAACCTTGAAGAGATCCCATGGGGTGAGACTGGTGCTGAGTATGTTGTGGAGTCGACTGGTGTGTTCACCGACAAGGACAAGGCTAACGCCTATCTCAAGGTTTTCTATAATCTCTTTAATTCCTTATTTGTTGTATATGACTATACTTGTTGATCCAAAATTCTAACTTAATACAGCAAAAGTATAGCATGTAGAATTTGTTGTTGATATTGGTTAATCTCTTTTCAGGGATCAGGACTTATTTGATTATAGCCATTTTTATGTGGTTGATATTATCAAGTGCTAATGATTATTGTTGATTGTTTGATTAGATCTGTTTGTTCTTTGAAAGCTTCAACATCGGTTAACTATTGAAAGGAGCACATCTTACTTACTAGATTGATTGGTTCTTATCATTTTAAAATTTTTTATTTTTATTTTTATTTTACCTTGATGTTTTTTTATAGGAGAAAAGTCCGCCTACTAGCAACACATGGGTCCTAAGCCATGGTAAAGGAGAGTTGATACCAGGCAGTCACCAAAACATTTAACAAGAAAAATCTTTGAAAGCTGTTCCCAAATAGATATTTATTAAGAGGAGAAACAATTGGTTGGATCCTAAGATGTATATGATTAATTTGAGCTCAGCACTTGTTACTGATACTGGAGATGAAGAACATAACAAAATCTGGAATTTATGTCAATCTAATCTCCTTTGCCATTTTAAAAATATTTATGTTTTTTTAATGTTTATTGCAATTGATATTAGCACAGAACTTGTTGCCGATATTGTTAGATGAACAAGAGAATAAATTATGAATTTATGTCAATTCAGTGTCCTTGTTTGCCATTTTTTTAAATATATATTTATGTTTTCTTTTTTGTGGTTAGATATTTGATTATATAAACTTTTATATGAATAGGGTGGTGCTAAGAAGGTCATCATTTTGGGTCCAAGCAAGGATGCCCCCATGTTCATCATGGGTGTGAATGAGCATGAGTATAAATCGAACATTGACATTGTTTCCAATGCCAGCTGCACTACCAACTGTTTAGCTCCCCTGGCAAAGGTCTTTTCTCTAAACAAAATTTTGGCATGTAATTTCTGTGTAGTTTTTTAAGTGACAGTACTGATAAGTGTTTTTTTTCCCTTGGTTATCTGGCAGGTGATCAATGATAAATTGGGTATCGTTGAGGGTTTGATGACCACCGTCCACTCCATTACTTGTGTGGATCTTGTCTTCACAGTTTCTTGTTCATCTATACTTGTCCTCTCTCGCTCTCTCTCATATTTCCTGCTAAAATCTTGGGGTTAAGAGTGTTGCTAATTTGTATGCTTGTTATTCAGCGACACAGAAAACTGTTGGACCATCAGTGAAGGACTGGAGGGGTGGAAAAGCTGCTGCGTTTAACATTATTCCCAGCGGTACTGGAGCTGCCAAGATACCACATCACCATCATATAATTTCATCATTGCATTATGATGAATATTTTTCATATGCAAGGCGAAGCACATGCTTACACATTCCACTCATGCTAGGTACTGTAATCTAATGATTAATTGTTCTGCTGTTAATTTTTTTCCCCTTTCTTCTAGGGTGCTATACTGCCATCTGTTGATTTGTTTTCTCTAGAGAGGTTTGATTAAATACATCTTGATGTATTGCAATATGATACATTGGGACCTTAGACTTTGAATCTGGATCATCTTCCAATGATAAAAACCATTGATGTGACAAGTCTCGCTTCGTGGTGGAAAGCTGACAAATAAAAGCTCTCAACTGGATTACTTCAACCATTTGATAATTTGGCTCTTTTTCTTTGAACATGAATGGTCATGATTACCTTTGTATAATCAATGGTTTGAAATATTCAATCTGAAATTTTCTTGGGCATCCCCCCAGCCGAGGGTAGCCCTATCAAATAAATGTTTGTGTAATTGAAAAAGGCCCAAATCCAACAGCTAATGTCCTGGTCTATCTTATTGTAATATGTCGGGATGTATTTGATCAAACATCTTCATTTTCGATTATTATGTCTCATGTGTAGCGTAATGTGTACGTTTGTTGATTGTAAGCATATTGTAAGTAATGGTTGTAAATCCCAGTATTGGTTCTACTACTAGTTTCGTGAGATAGATGGGGTCAACATAAGTAGATTGGGTTTTGGTTCTGGCTTGGAGTTGTCAAAAGCCTAAACTCGGCTGAACCAAAAATGAAACAGGCTGAATCAAGAAGAAACTGACTCATCTTGTTAAAGACTGAAACAGGCAAGTTGACTTGGTTTCTTCCGATACTCGAAACAGGGTATTCAAAAATAGTTGTGTAATGTTTCCCCACCGCTACATGTTATGGGGCCGTAACAGTTGTTACAGAAAAAAATGGCCCAAAATGGCTGTTACGGCCCGTATCATAACCGTAATGGCAGTGGCCGTTACATCACCCCGTTCGCTCTCACTCACTGTCTGGTAATCTGATAATTCTGCTCTTGGTTGTTGTCATTTGATTATTTTATTTGTTTATGTTATGAAATTCAAGGGAGAGTCAGAGGGAAAGCTGAAAGGGATATTGGGTTACACTGAAGGTGATGTGGTTTCCACTGACTTTGTTGGTGACAACAGGTAAAGAAAGATTCATATTTACTTATTACCTTTGTTTTCTTTACCCTTCTTGAGAATTACTGTGATACCTTTTTTTTTTCTTCTAGAATTGTCTTGTCTGATATATTTTTTTTTCCCCCAATTTAATTTCCAGAAATGTCCATGTTGTCTCCTAAGGCTTGCTTTTTAAAATTAAGTGTATTTCATATCAGTTGGATAAAATCTCATCGATTCAGGAAAGAGAAATGATCTTGGACAATACACCTACAGAATTTTTTTGGTTTTCTAATACATAGGTGGTTCTTATCTATTTCCGGTCAAGGGTGATGATAGGTGTGGCCGATTTTTTGAACCACCATTTTGATCTGGTGTAAAAGCATTTGTAAATTGTAATAGAGATTCTGTTAATGAATTTTATCAGATGGTGATGGGTTCAATTTTTTTACTGGGGAAGTTTTGGGGGCATGATCCATTTGTGAGGAAGCCTGCCAGAGAGCAGTATGGGATCACAGAAAGGTAGGGCAGACCGCATGCCTGCACCATTAGTGGCTGAACACTTTATTTAGCCTGGTGCTGTCTGTTTCCTCAATTCCTGATTTTTTTCCCTATTTCTTTATTTGTTGTGTCGAGAATATCATGTGGTTGGAGAATCAAGGAGAAAGGAGTACATTTGCTTTGCTGATTACCATTGTACTTGCTATTCTTTCTTTTATGACACCGTCAACTGGGGAGAACAACTCTGTTTCTGAACCTATCTCAATGCCTGCAATCTGGATTCTATTGTTCATTTTACACTTAATGGAGTCATTACCATATTCAATTTTGTTTTGATGATATCATCGTTTTTTCTTTCTTTCTTTCTTTCTGACTTTCCAGTGCATCAATTAGCAGCATGACTTGCAGCAGCAGTAGAAGCATGCATCGAAGTGAAGGTGTCTGATGAGCAGCTAGCACTTTGGTTGCCCATTGGTGACTGTGTATTCTGCCCATTGGTTGCCAACAACATTCTAGAAGTTTGTAGAAAACTCTTAGATGGGCTTCTAAAGGCTTCTCCTCAAGTTAACAATACTAGGCTTATCATATATTGAGTTTTATATTGGATGTTGCCTTGAAACCCAAATAATAATAATAATAATAAAGAGTGATTTATTAGTGTTGAAAGCACCGCAAATTCTTGTGCCAGCACCTCTCATTGGTTCACCTTATTTTGGAAGACTTCGGACCTGTTTGGTAACGCTTAAATTTTTTACTTAATATAGAATTTGAAAAGCATCTCACATTTAGTGTTGTTTGTTAACTTCGAACGTGGATAGTGCTCTTAAGTATTTGCTGAATTTTTTCAAAGATAGAGGCCTTAATGGCGGATTCAAAATGCACTCCATAATTCTTTTAAAAAAATAATCTTAAATTCGGTGAGCTTTCTCCTTTGCCAAATACACCACCCAACTTTTGATGTGTGGTACTTCTTTGGGACCACTAAGATTTTTGTATTAGATCCACACCGCCCATCAACCTTTCTATATCATCCTAGAGCATGATCCCAAAATATGAGGCACATCCAAAGCTCAAGTCAACCACACTATAGAAAGCAGTGGGAATCGAATGATTGCCATTAAAACCTTCTTAGGGTCCACTGTAAAGTTTATTTGTCAACTAACCTCTTCATAAGGTCTCACAAACTTGGATGAAAGGAAAACACAAAAATTAGCTTGATAAGAGGCTTCTGTGGCCCCAAGAAATTTTTACAGTAGGCACCTAACTTCCACTATTTCTTGTAGTGTGGCCCATTTAAGTCTTAGATTTGGCTAATTTTTTGTCTTCTTCCCTAAAAATGATATGGAAAAATGAATGGATGGTGTGGATAAAACATATACATCATGGTACGCCCCATAGATCCCTTTGATAGGAACATCATCGATAGCTATATCCGAATGGGGTAGCACGCAATCCCCACCAAGATTCGGCGGGAGTGGATTAATTAGGTGAGACCCTGGATACACCGAGGTGGGTGGGACCTCAAACTATGGACCCACTGTGATGTATGTGGCTACATCCACACCATACATCCATATTGAAAGCTCATTTTGGGGCATTATTCAAAAAATGAAGCAGCTCCAAATCCCACATGGACCATGGTACAGGAAACATCAGTGTTTAACCATTAAAAACTTCTTATAGCCCCCAAAAGCCTTGGATCAAGATGATATTTATATAGGCGTTTGTGTCCTTATCAATAGGTTGGGTGACAAATAAGCATTTTGTTGGAATCCATGGAGCTTTTAATGGTGAGAATCAAAGCACGACTGTTTCCTATAGTGTGGTCCGCATAAAATTTGCGTAGGCATCAATAATGCCGATAATGCCGTGAAATGAACTTATAAAATGGCTGGATAGTTTGAATTTAAGGTGCACAGAGCCCCACAGTCAGGGGTCCCACCCACGTGGGTGGATATGGGATCTCACCTAATCCACTCCCAGATTTTTTGGGGTCGAGCATATTGCGCAGTGTGCCACACGCCACCGACCTTCGCCCTTATCTTGGACCCCACCTTGATGTATATTTTCTATATCCACTCCGACCATTCATTTCATTTTTTACAAATCATTTTAGGGCATTATGTAAAAAATGAATCAAATCCAATTATCAAGTGGGCCATACCACAGGAAACAGTGGTGAGTGACCATTAATCAGCCACAAAAGTTCTAGGCCACATGAGATTTGGATCATCCTCGATCATTACCTATAATGATTAGGAAAATGGATGGAGGGTGTGGATAAAACATACATTATGATGGGGAAGCGGATTGCCTAGTGTGCCACATGCCCTAACCATGGGTCCACCTTGATGTTTGTATTCTGTATCTGTTGTTCATCCGTTCTTTCAAATCATTCCTGGGCATTATACAAAAAATTAAGCAAATCCAACTATCAAGTGGGTCACACTGTAAGAAATAGTGGTGAGTGACCCTTAATGGGCCAAGAAAGTTCCCAGCCACATGAGATTTAGATCATCCTCATTTTTGGGATCAATCTATAAAATGATTTGTAAAAATGGATGGACGGCGTAGACAAAACACATACATTATAACGGGGCCACACAAAAATGTTCAATAGCTAGGGGCTACCGAAGTCGTTAGTATGCAATTCGGATCCACCTAGGTGAGTGGGACCTGGCTATGAGGCCCATTGAGATGTATGTGACTACATTTGTATTGTCGATCGGTGTTGAAAGTTCGTTCTTAGACATGACCCAAAAATGATGCAAAAGTGATACATGATCACTAAAATTTTCTTACAAGCTACAAAAGCTTTGGATTAAGATGATATTTGCGTGGTCTCTTCAGCTATGTGTTTTTATCAACAGGTTGGCAAATAAACATTCGGATTGAATCCATGAAGTTTTTAATGGCAGGGATTCAATCATGACTGTTCACTGTTCAGCAAGAGCAAATGTGTCAAATTAACATATTCCAAATAATTTTGACTGTTGTTCTAGATTGGATACTATGTTTCCCACTTCAGATTCCAACCGCAAATTCAGATTTTAGATTCAGAATTCATACTTCGATTTAACAAACACGCCATTAAGCTCACAGAAAACGCCTAATTCCTCTCCCAAAATATTGAGAGTTACACAACCCAATCTTTAGTGCATGGAACTTCTCGTGGCTCAACATGATTTTTGTGTTAGATCCACACTGTCCATAAATTTTTGGAGATAATTTTAAAGCATGAACTCAAAAATGAGTCACATCCAAACTCAAGTGGACCACACCACAAACTCAAGTGGACCACACCACAGAACGGACTGTGGATTGAACAAATTGCCCTAGAAACCTTTACCCGACGGTGAGGCTTATTTGCCATATAACCTGCTCATAAGCTCATCCACATCTGGACAAACGTAAACACAAATATCAGCTTTGTCAGAGCCTTCAGTGGCCTTAAGAAATTTTCAACGGTAGCCTCAATTCCTACTAATTCATATGGTGTGGTGCTTTTGAGCTTTAGCTATGCCTAGTTTTTATGCATGTATCCTAGAATATCTGGAAATAAAATAAAATAAAATTGATGGACGGTGTGGATCTAAGAAATACAGTGTCGTGAGGCGCACACAAAATTCACACGCTAAGAAATTCATTGCTTGATGGGAGAAAATAAAGCCGATAGTGCTGACATGTGGAACTTCCCTACGCCGCTTTATGTTGTATTTATTAATTCAGACATTCCATTTAGTTTTCCATTCCTTTTAAAGCAAAAACTAAGCGAATACAAGGCTCAAGTGGCCATACTACACGAAAAGTGGGAATTGGACACCTACATTGAAAACTTTCTGGGGCACGAAAGACTTTGATTACTTGTGATTTCCCTTCATTCAAGTCCGTTTGACCTTACGAAGAATGAAGAGATTATCTGCAAGTTAATCCTCAATGTGGATCCAGGAAGGTTTCAATGTTAGTCGTTCAATCTTCACTTCTTTACGTGGTGTGGTCCACTTCTCTGCATGTGGCTCTTTTTTTTTGTTTCTGCTATAAAACAATATGAAAATAATTGATGGATGGTGTCATCTAACACAAATCATAATGGGCCTTGAGAAGTTATGCATGTTAAAAGCTGGGTTGCGAGAAAATCGGCGTTTTATTTGGAAATCGGATTGCGTGCTGAGTTACTCTTATCGTACTGAGTAAACTTAGCTGGGTCCACCGTGGATGTATGTGTTAAATCCACGCCGTCCATACGATTTTTCAGCTCATTTAATGGGATGAACCCAAAATTTAAGAATATCCAAACCTCAAGTGTATCATACCACAGGAAACAGTGGTAGTAATAATTTTTCACCGTTGAAACCTTTCTGGGCCCCACAGTGATATTTAATTTCCATCCAACCTGTTCATAAGATCTTAAAGACATGGATGAAAGGAAAACACAAATATAAGCTTGATAAAAAACTTCTGTGGCCCACAAGAATTTTTCAATGGTGGATGCTCAATTCACACTGTTTCCTGTAGTGTGGTCAATTCAAGATTTGGATATGATTCATAGTTTGGCTCAAGCACTAAAATTATCAGGTAAAATGGATGGACGGGGTGGATTAAATATATAAATCATGGTGAACCTCGAAGAGTTTACTCAGTATGCTAAGCGTACTGAGTTACTCAGTAAGCAATCCGCTTCCTTTTACGTGAGCTTCGTATGCGATGACGTGCACCGATGAGAAGGGAAACGGATTTGCTACTCCCCTGCCACCAGCCGATGGCTGATGGTCGGTGCTCCGTGGGCCCAACCATAATGTATGTGTTTCATCCATGCCGTCCATTTATTTTTCTAGATCATTTTATGGTATGATACAAAAAATGAGGTATATCCTAATCTCAATTGGACTACATTACAGGAAACAGTGTTGAATTAACATCGACCATTAAAAACTTTTAGTGTTGAGTTGACATCGACCATTAAAAACTTTTTGAGGGCTATAAAAGTTTTGGATCAACCTAATATTTATTTTTTTCATTCATCTGGGTCTGTATGACCTAATCAACAAATTGGATGTCAAATAAACAGTACAGTGGGCCTTAGGATGATTGTAATGGTGGATATCCAATCACTATTGATTTCCTGTGGTGTGGTTCACCTTAGATTTATATCCCTTTAATTTTTTTTTTTTTAATTATTATCAAGCCTTAAAATGATAGGTAAAGATGTACGGACAGACCGGATGAAATACATACATCATGGTGGGGCCCACAAATCACCCACCATTAGCCAGTCCATGAGAAGAAGAAACGGATTTGCTGGTGTAACACACACCACCGATGTCGTTGGTGCTGGTGTGTTGACGTCATCAAGTTACGTGGGTCCCATAATGAGGTATGAGGAATATATCCAAGCCGTCCGTCCACTCAGTGAGCTCGTCATAAGGCCTGTGGCTAAAAATAAGGGATCAAAAATCGAGAGGACCGCACTGTAAAAAGCCGTGTAGGTTGAGCACCTGCCATTGAAACCCTTTTGGGTAGTAGAAATTTTGGATCAATATGATATTTATTTTTCTAATAACAAGCATTTAATCCTCCATTGCTTTTACAGTGTGGTCTACCTGATTTTTGGATCTATCTTATTTTTCAGGTAAAGCCTTATGATGAGCTTACCAAGTGAATGGCAAGTTTTGATATAACTCATATTTAGAAGTGGGCAACTTGGGCTCGATCCGGTTGATCCGACCCGACCAGACCCGACTTGGTACTGTTCCGAACAGAACCGACGGTCTGATCAGGCCTAATCAATTCTGACCGTCCAGATCCGGTGGAATTTCGATTCTGGTCCGGATAACACTGTATCCGACCAGATCCTACCCAAATACTCGGACCGAATGGATCCGACCTGACCCGAATAGACCCGACCTGGTACGAAGTCGGGTATACTATAAATATCCTCTTTTTCACCCGAACGTTTTTACCCTAACCCTCTTTTTTCCCCAAATTGCTCGACGCTCGGTCGTTTTTACCCTAGCTCGATTTTTTTCCCAAATTTCTCCCGCCCGAACGTGCTACCTCTCTTCTTCCTCTCATCTTCTCTCATCGCTCGATCGGTGCTTCCTCTTCTTCTTTCTCTCCTCTTCGCTGCTGCCTGCGGCCTGCTCGACATCCAGCCGTCCCGTTCGTCCTCTTCTTTTTCCTCTCCTCTTCGCAGCTGCCTGCCCGACTCTAGCCGTCTCGTCCGTCATCTTCTTCTTCCTCTCCTCTTTGCTGATGCCTGCCCGACGTCTGCATCTACTCGGGTAAGGGTCGGGTTCCTTTCTCCTTTTTTTTTTGAATGAGTCTTTTTCATCCATTTGCTTTGGCCTGGCTGTGGGATATATGCAGAATTTGTGATTTTTATTTTTATTTTTGGTCAGTTTATTGATTTGCATGCCATTTGTTCTAGTTTTCAAATTTGACAAAGGGGCACACCTGCTGGGCAGGGTGGATACAGAATACATACGTTAAGGTGAGCCCCATAGCGTGGGACCATGCTGCATCCACGCAACACGCTGTTGTTAGAGGCCCACCCGCTGGGTAGGGTGCATCCAGGCAGCACGCCCACGGCTGGGACCACTCCCCTGTTTTTTTACTATTTATCAGTTTTTTTTTTTTTTTTACCTTATCCTTGCATTGCATGGGTCTGTTTGACTGTATAAATAGGTATGATGTTCAATAAACATCATAGTGGGCCCTGAGAATTTATTAATGGTTAAGGTTTTTTTATAGTGTGGTCTACCTAATTTGATCAGGACGCCGGTTGGATGCTGATAGCGTATTAGATGCGGACCCGACCTCACCCAACACGGTGGGTCGCTGTCAATGGGTCCACTTGATGTATGTATTGTATATCCATGCTGTTCATCCATTTTTCCAGCTCATTTTAAGCCATAAACCAAAAAATGAAGTAGATTCAATCTCAGGTTGACCACACCATAGGAAACAGTGGTGATTGACCATTAACAACTCGTTGTAGACAACGAAAGCTTTGGATCAAACTAATATTTGTTTTTTTCCTTCATCCAGGTTAGTGTAACCTTATCAACAGATTGGATGGAAAATAAATAGTACAGTGGACATTATAAAAGGCCCTCAGAAATTTTAATGTTGGATGTTTAATCACCACGGACCACGGTTTCATATGTTTTGGTCCACCTGAGATTTGGATCAGCTGAGTTTTTGGATCATACCTTAAAATGAGCTTCCAAAATACATATATGGAGTGGATATACAATACATACATTACATCAAGGTGGGCTCCACAATCAGGCCGCATCCTGTTTGGTGAGGACAGGCTGCACCCAATCTGCTCCCATGGGTGCTAGCCTGCCCATATCGAGCTCGACGTGGGGTCTAGCCCAGTGCATACTCAACCCAACCATCATGAGAGTGACCTGCGGTCCAATAAAAAATGATCATGTGTAGAGATGTCAACGGGCTAAGCCTGAGATAGATCTGGGTCCAAAATTTGAATGGTTATTCTTGATTCAAAAATCTGATTTTTCAGTACCAGCAGATCTATACCCAATCTATGTCCATGGGATCTCAAGCACTCAGAGATTGTATAGGTAATCAAATTACCCCCACTAATGTGTGGAAATGAGTCTTGGCTCAGTCCTAAGACCAGTATCATATTGGTTGAACTGCCCTGACCTTTGAATGGCGGACACTTGTTTGTTGGAACATTACAATCTGAATATTACTGATTTTTAACTGTCTAATAAATGTCCACCAATCTGATAGTTCGATAATCGAATAATTATAATTTTTGGTTCATGGCGCATTTTAGCTGGAACCCATAATTTGGATAGTTTAATTTAAAATACTTGCCTGTAATTTATAAGTGCACGCGTATCATTATTACACTTGCATCGCCAAAGTATCAAAGTTTTTCTATTTTTGAACCCACAGAGTCAATTGTACTGGAAACACATGTATGACCTTCTTTCCAGCGTTCACATGCCAAGGAAGGATCTAGATCTTCACATGAACATGAACATGCAAATGTCTATTTATAGTTTAATGTGAATATGAACATGCAACTGTCTATTCAATCATTACTTTATTTTTTTTTTAAATTATTATTGTGACTTGTTAGTTTATAGTTGTGACTTGTGAGTTGTGAAAGTTACTTGTAAGTTAGATAATTAGTTATCCATTTAAGGATTTGTATGTGGCCATGCATAGATATAGTGTGTTTTTGGTGGCATAAAAATTGCTCAAATTGTCCCATTTTTGGACAGTTCAAAGTTAGATGGATAGTATGCTTGCATATAATCTGTTTAAATGTTCATGCCTGATCCGCGGTCCATCTCCTCGTTTCTCTCTGGATATGTTTCTTCTGTTTCGTATCCAATGCCAAATATCTTTACATTGTTTTAGATATTTGACATTGGAATGTAACGTAAGACCAACTTATCTGGAGAGGCATGGAGAGATGCTGCCGGATTTTCAGCTTGGACGTTTAAATGAGAATATGAAAGTATTATAATCTATCCAACCTTAAATGAGTAACTAATTTAGGATTTAAATGTTACTTGTAAGTTGGATAATTAGTTAACCGTTTGAGGATTTCTATATGGCCATACATAGATATGGTGTGTTTTTGGTGGCATAAAAATCGCTTAAATTATCCCATTTTTGGACAGTTCAAGATTAGATGGATAGTATGCTTTCATATAATTTGTTTAAATGTTCATGCCTGATCTGCGGTCCATCTCCTCGTTTCTCTCTGGATATATTTCTTCCGTTTCGTATCCAATGCCAAATATCTTTACATTGCTTTAGATATTTGACATCAAAATGTAACGTAAGATCAACTTATTTGGAGAGGCATGATGAGATGCTGCCGGATTTTCGACGTGGACGTTTAAATGAGAATATGAAAGTATTACAATCTATCCAACTTTGGATGAGTAACTAATTTAGGATTTAGTATAACTCTGTTTGCATTAGATTGCTAATGCTAATATGATTTAGTATATTTCAACTATCAGATGGAAAGTGAGGGTCTTTCTAATACCCTGTCCCTGGCCCCTGGTGGTCGATTAATTACATCACCGATGATCCTTGAAGATGAAGGATTAGGTGTTGAACATAAAGAGGTGCCCGTTGACGTGGTTGATACTAGTACCACACAGTCACATGTTGCGAAAAATACGAAAAAGAGATCGGCAGTGTGGGAAGATTTTAAAGAAGTAACTCTGAAGAACGGCCAAGTGAAGATACAATGCAAGCACTGCAAGAGTCAGTACACTAAGCAAGCAGATGGTTCGACCACAATATTGAAGAAACATCTAACAAAGTGTCTTAAAAAAGTGAGAAGTGGGCTAAGCCAACAAACACTTTCATTTTCACAATCTGCAGGGGGTCCGTCAGTGTCCATCTACAAGTATGAGAAAGAGTTGGTGAATGAGTGGACGACCAAGTTAATTATTTCAGATGAAAGACCATTTCAGATGGTAGAGAGTCCTGCTTTTGTTGGACTAGCCAAATGCCTTAACCCCAAATACGAGGTCTCTCGTACAACAATCAAAAGGGTGTGTATGAAGATGTATGAAGGTGAGAACGTCAAGTTGAAAGGAGAGTTGGCCACGATTTCCTGAATTATCCTAACATCAGATTTGTGGACGACATCTAATCAACGAAAGGGGTATATGTCCCTAACTGCTCACTACGTTGATGCTGAATGGAGGCTTTATAAGAGAATAATAAACTTTCGTTATCTTGTGCCTCCTCATAGTGTTTTGATGATTTTAGACTGCATACACAGATGTCTAATGGAGTGGAGAATTGAGAAGAAGATCTCAACAATTACACTAGACAATGCGTCCGCAAATGATAGCGTGATAATGAATTTGCGCAGCCAGTTTACGGCCACCGGTGACTTGTATTTTGGTGGAAAGATATTTCATGTTAGGTGTTGTGCCCACATCCTAAACTTGATTGTATAAGAAGGCCTTCAAACAATCGATCCCACGATCGAATACATAAGAGAAAGTGTGAAGTACACACGGGGGTCACCTTCACAATTACATGCATGAAATGAGATCGTGAAGCGGTTAAATTTGTCAACTCAGAGAACGATGAAGTTGGATGTCACGACACGTTGGAATTCAACTTTTGAAATGTTGGATTCAGCGATAGATTTGAGACCTGCCTTCTCTAACTATGCGGAGCGTGATAGTGCGTATATTTGGCTGCCTTCTGAAGATGATTGGTCAAGAGCTTTATCAGTTCTTAAGTTCCTTTCTGTTTTTACAATTGCACAAAGAAATTTTCGGGCTGTAAGTATCCAACAACAAATATATTTTTTCCCGAACTTTGGAAGGTAAAAGATGCCTTGCGCAAAAGCAGTAGTGGACAAGACTTTTTACAATTCATGACCATGGGTATGCAGGTAAAGTTTGATAAGTATTGGTCTGAGTGTAGTCTGGTAATGGGTGTTGCTGTCGTTCTTGATCCCCGGTACAAGATGTTTATGGTTAGCTTCATATGTAATAGGTTGTATGGTGTGACGGGTGTTGCCGAGGCTGAAAGCATTTCTGGTGCAGCCAATGAATTGTACAATTTGTATGCGTGTGCCGCAAAAGAACAATCTCCTCATGTGGGTTCTAGTTCTGCAGTAGCTGCTGTTGATGAATTGCAAGAAGACACGACAGATGATTTCATGTCTTATTATACACAGCTGAAAGGGACTTAAGTACAGATGCATAGATCAGAACTTGAAGAGTATCTCAAGGAGGATATTCTAGTTCTAAACAAAGGCGAAGATTTTGATGTTTTGGAGTAGTGGAGGTCGAGATCTGGTAAGTTGCAGTACCTTGTGCTCTCGTTAATGGCACGCGACATATTATCAATTTCAATTTCAACCGCGGTTTCAGAATCCGCTTTCAGTACGGGGAGTAGGGTCGTAAGCAAGTATAGAAGCTGACTTACACCTGAATCGGTTGAAGCGCTCATTTGTACTCAGGATTGGCTGCGTCCAATGTGGGGGAAAGAGACCTCTATTGATGAGGAGTTCGATGAAGATGAGAGTGACAAGATTAAAGAGACAGTGCCTGCAGCTGCAATACGATTTTAATGCCTTCTAATTTTGTTATATCATATTATTTATAATTTTGTTAAAACAGTTGCATTGAAGTTTTCTGGTTATGTTTATGGGTGGATGAATATTTCTCTTTTTTCATTAGTAATATTCAATTAGATAATGTTTTTAAATCTCTTATTATATTGTCAAGTACTTGCATTCATTCATAACTTTAATTTCTTTTTTGTTTGTCCTAAGCTAACCAGATATACAGTAGATATGTCATCGGAAGATGATGCATCGGCGGATATTTGAGATTATGGAGTCCAAACCTACACCCAGGATGGAAAGATAAAGTTGAAATGTAAGTTGTGTGGAAAACAGTTTGTCAACAAAACAAATCGACTCAAATTACATTTGGCTTGTCGGGGAGGAGACGCTGCACCTTGTAGCAAAGCTTCTCAGGAGGTCCGAGATTTATTTGGAACCATTCTCGATTCTAATACAAAGACTTTCCACACCCCTCACCCTGCAACTACAACCAATACAACTAACTAAAGAATATATAAAAGTAGGCCTGTTATAAATGAAGAAGGGTTTAGCAGAGGAACTGCAACTACCTTTAGCTGTAGTTCCAGGCTTTTCACAACCATAATTAGTAGAGAAGAAGAACAAGAGAGAATTTTAAGGGAGCAAGAAGAACGAAATTTTAAAGAGGTCGTCAAAGAAAGCATGCAAATGGTATACAGATCAACGAGTACCAGACAACAACATCCACCTCCGAGACAACATGATGCTGAAGCAGGCACAAGTAAACCATTAAAGTTTGTTAAAAGTCTTACATCATTTTATACGCTATTGGGAATCCCGTACAAATCGGATCATAAAAAGCGTCTGAAAAAAGTTCTTGCATCTGTGAATGAGGACGATGGGAAGACATCCCCACCATCCGATTCAGCAGAGGTGAACGACCATTTGTTGGACACATCTAGCTCGGAGTCATCCAAGAGTTCTCCTACAGTTGAATTTATAAAAAGAGAACCGAAGGATGAATCTGATGACGAAGGTGGAGGTGGAGGAGGGGGTTACTATTACGGACAAGGTTCATATAGTTACATGCCACAAAGGCATTCATCATATAGAGGGTATTGAATGTATGAAAGTTTTACCTAATATATATGTCAGTATATTCATGTTAGGTTTTTTTACTTTTGATGTTGGACATGGTTTATGTCAGTATGTGCAAGTTTTACCTAATCTTTTTCTTTTTCTTTCTTTCTTTCTTTCTTTATTATTTTTAAAATTTTAGCTTAAAGTGTGTTTGGTACCAAATTTCATAAAAATCTGCACCAAATTAGACTGATTAGTCATGAAATCTCGATTTGACTTGTGTACAGCTCTAGCCATTAATTGGATGTGTAGGATTTGTGCAATCTTTGCGAATTTAGGATGATGAAATCTCGGTTTGACTTATTATTATTATTATTATTATTATTTTGTAATATTAGGATGAAGAAATCCAGTACCATCAGCTACTGTAGAGCTTATCAATCCTCAGGTCCTGTAAGATACACTCCAAAGAAATATTCCCTTGGCAGAGAAAATCAAAATTCTCAACATACAGAGTTCCAAGGAAAAAGCAATTGATCATTCTTAAGATTCAAGTTTTTCGAAAGCTACGTTTTCGCATGACAGAACAGTAACACACAAATTATCAAATGCGAATGATGGGTCTCAATATCAGTTTTCCAGTGCCGAGAGAATCTCTGATGCTGAAACTAGTAAGACTTCATAGAAACCATGTACCTATTATAGTGTGTAATGTTAATTAAGATGCTAATTTACATGCAAGGGTTTCACAAATGCAGTTGCTTAGCTTCTTTCATCTCTCATCAGCTTTTTCTTGTTCATGCAGTGAACTCAAGCAATATGATTGGAGGTATGGTGGAATTTTCAGATCTTGAAGATGACACTGGTCATGATCAGGAAGTCATGGATCATCATCTCATAGATGAGGCTGAACAACATAATGGAGAATTTAACATATCCGATGATAATGGTGTCTTTGAGAAGGATGCAACACATGCCGGTAAAAGTAAGCAAGATGCTGAAAAAATGGCAGTCGAAGTTCTTGCAACAAGGTTTGAAAATCTTCATGGGGCAGCTTCTATTCTATTTTAAGCTTATCTCTATGTTCATGTGTTCCGTGTTTTGCTCAATTGAAAGATTTTGGATAAGCCTGAACATCTCTTCCTGAAAACAATGACTTGTGATCATTGAGCAAAAATAGACATATCTATTATATTGTTATGCTTCAAAGCCAATCCATTGTCAACACATGCATACGCAAAGCGGCGGGCTTCCATAAGCACATTTATTTATATATGTGTGTGTGTGCGTGTGCACATGCGTGCGGGTGTGCGCACGCATGTGTACGTGCAGACACCCTACACCAAGAAATGCATACATAGATATGATACAGTTGAAAGCACATTTCAGCTAAAATTTTAAGTTTCCATGGCCTAAGTTCCAGTTCATTCCATTTCATTTAAGAGGGTATAAAGTTTTTCTAGGCTTTAAGGAAATTTGTTCATGATATCAGAGACACTTTTCTTTTCTAATGAAAACCTATTATTATATTTCGTTGCATAGTTCTTTTCATCTCTTTGCCATAGGTCATGTTTTTCTCTCTATTAACTAGATCAGTATTTTGAAGCATGCTCTTTCTCCCTACAGAGCATTTACAACAGTTGAGCTGCAAAAGAAACTTAATGGAAAGAAATTTCCTCCTGATATAATCAAGGTAGTGATAGCTAATTTCCAAGACAGGTGTATATTATTTATTCTTCACAGCTTTATTAATTTTATCGGGTGAAATATGCTTGTTAAATTGTTTTCCAAGACAAATGTGTATCATTTATGCTTCTTAAATATATTAGTTTATCGCTTGAAAGATGATTCCTTATCATTTATATTTGTTTGCTGTATATGTTGAAGTCAGTCTTATGCAGAATGAAAACTGCACAACCATCAAATGGTATTGTATTTGTGCCCTTGCATCTGAATTGTTTCTCTCAAATGGAACCAATTTCCTTTTTATTATATTTGTGCCCTTGCATCCGAATTGTTTCTCTCAAATGGAACTAATTTCCTTTTTCTCCCCCGTAATCCAATATACCCACTCTATCAGGATAGTGAAAGGAAAATCCCAAAAACAGAATTGATGCTTTGATGCAATTTCCTTAAAAGGCTTCATTGCAACAATTTGGACAGAACATATCAACAAGCATGATTAGTTCCACAAGGACATCACTGGTGTATTTTCTATTGTATGAATCATGATCGATATGAATTATCAGATTGCAACGCATTTCCTTCCACAATAATCAATGTTTAGATATGACTTTCAAAATTGCTGACACGTTTCATGCATTAACCTGTTGATCTGAAATTTAAATTGTCTCTTGTTTATGGTATTTAAGTGCCTAATCGCTTCAAAATCCTTTTTTTATGTCCTACAGAAATGTTTCCTCATGGTAGCTGCTGCATGGCCTTCTGATGCAAGTATGTGGATAACCTTTTAGTACCCACTTCCACAAGCCCAATATAATTTTTAGGTGCTTCTTTGATCTCGAATGTGTAATGGTTTCCATGGGACGAAGTAGGGGAAAATCTCTACTCAAAGGACAACGTTCTTTTAATGAGATATATTCACATACAGGCACTGTATGTGAACTTCCACATCCATGTCTTCCCTGTCATGTAACTTGTGGAGAACATTCAAGACATAAAAAAGGATTCATGTCCTTGATAGAGTGCGGTGGGATTCATGTAGCCAACCCCAATTAGTAGGGATGACGCTCATATGAGGATGATGATCCAAGACATGCAAAAGGTGGCTCTCACCATGAATATAAACTGGGAGAAAATCAAGCTGGTCAACTCAATTGGCATGCCACAAGTTATTTATTTACTACCTGGGAACAGATTTGTAAAAAAAAAAAAAAACAGAAACTTATTTGTGATAATGATTGGACGTAATTGAAATTTCAGATTCTACCACCAAAAAAACAGAAACTTATTTATTTACTACCTGGGAACAGATTTTATATTTGTTAATATGATAATGAGTTTGGAATTACTTTTTGAATGGTAATGTATTTTTCATGTTCCTTTTCTTTCCCTTCATGGTGGTGTTATGTTTGTTGATTTTTTGATTTTGCGAAGGGTGTGTTTGGATGCACAGCTGAATTGAGTTGTGAAGATTCATGTTCAATCAAGAGAGAGGACCGAATTGTAGTAACACTTCCTAAAACTGCAGTCACATTCAGTTCAAGTCCTACTAAAAGGGAATGTAATTTCAAGTTGGAGCTTGTCCCTTCAAAAAGAAATATGCTAAGGCATTGAAATTTATTCATTTGCACTCTGCTGAACTAATCATAAACATTCAGTTCAATGGTGTGCTTGCGAGTGTCTCATATAAAGATTAGACCAACTTCGATTCTTTTTGTTTTCATGCATTCTAATATTAATCTTCTAATCTTTTTTGGTGTCCTGATTCTTAATAGACTCTCAGTTATTATTTATTTAGTTATTGAATTATAATTAGCTTCAAATCATATCTGTGTAATTGGATTTTAACTTTGTGATGTCAGATAGGAAGCTGAAGTCAGTGAAAGCTGCTTTTAACACTAGTATTGATTGCGGCATAACCTTCTTCGATACCGCTGAGGTCTATGGCTCAAGGGTGAGGATGAATCTCCATTGTAAAGGTATGCAGATTATCCAAGGGGAAGAAGAAGAAGAAGAAAAGAAGAAGAAGACAAGAAGAACTGCAATGGCCCTCTCTCTTCCTCAGATTTAACAAGAAGAAGCGATGCCATATCAAGGTACAAAATCACTCTCTCTCTCTCTCTCTCTCTCTCTCTCTCTCTCTCCTCTTTTTTTTTTTTTTCTTGGATCAGATCCGAACCTAGGCCAATCCGATCCGACTCGATTTTTCTGACCGAGTCTGACTCGGATCGGTCCTGGGCCACATGGGTTAGGATCGAATTGGGTTAGAGGACCAGGACTTAGCCCCGGTTCTGACCAAGTTCGGGTCAGGCCATGCAGAACTCAGATCTGGTCGAGTTAGGCCCAATCCGATTCGACTCGGTCCGATGCCCAGCTCTACTCATACCCCATGATAGGACCACAGGACTTGGTAATGTCAATACACCAGCCACTTGTGTGTGTTACACCAGCCAATCCGGTTCCACGAGAAGACTTGATTGGAAGCAGATTGGCTAGTGTACCTCACATAGTTATATAGTTGCTGTATTGACGCTAGCAAATTTTGTGAGTCTGATCATGAGTTATGTATTATATCTAAACTGTTCATCCATTTGGAGAGCTCGTCTTAAGGCTTGAGAAGAAAAATAAGACAGATCTAACTATCAAGTGGTCCACTCTGAAAAAGGATTGGGGGATTGAACGTATACTATTGAAACCGTTTTTGGGGTTACAGAAGTTTTCGATAAATATGATTTTTTTTTCCACTTCATTTAGGTCTTTGTGGCCTAATGAACAGATTGGATGGAAAATAAACGTTATGGTGGCTCCTACAAATTTTTTAACGTTGAAAATCATTATCTCCGCTGCTATTTGTGGTGTGGTCTAGATGATCTTTAGATATGATTCATTTTTTGAATAATTCTCTAAAATTATCTCTAAACATAGATGAATGGTGTAGATATAATAAATACATCACTGTGGGGCCCATGTAACTTTGATCTCCTTTGAACCGTTCGTATAACTCAGAGCTCAAGCTATCTTCACATGACACGTACCTACAACAATTATATAGTTAGTGTGATGTACACCAGCCAATCCACTTCTGAGCAGATTGGTCGGTGTATTGCTCACCAGCTATATAATTGGTGTAGGTACATGTCGTGAGAAGACTAGTGCTCCGTGTTGTACTAACGGTTCAAAGGAGATCAAAGTTACATGGGCCTCACAATGATGTATTTATTGTATCAACATGATTCATTTATTTTTTGAGATCAATTTAGAACATTATCCAAAAAATGAATCATATCCAAAGATCACCTAGACCACACCACAAATAGCACCGGAGATAATGATTTTGACGGTTAAAAAAATTTCTAGGGCCCACCGTAAAGATTATTTTCCATATAATCTATTCATAAGATCAAGGAGACTTACATGAGGAGGAAAAACAAATTTTATATTGATCCAAAACTTCTGTAATCCCAAAAGAGTTTCAATGATAGACATTTAATACCCTACTACTGTTTGCAGTGTGGTCTACTTAAACGTTAGATATGTCTTATTTTTTTTTGTTTCAAGCCTTGCTACGGTACTGCAAGATGGTTTGATAGTTTGAATATAACACATGCCTTGTGATGGAATCTACAAATCTTGCTGATGTCAATACACCAGCCTTTCCACAAAACTTGCCGATGTTAATACAATGGCCAATCCGCTTCGGGAACGGATTGGCTACTCTCCCTTACACCAGCCAATGGCTGATGGTCGGTGCTATGTGGGCCCAACCATGATGCATGCGTTCCATCCATGCTGTCCATTTATTTTTACAGATTATTTTACACTATAAGACAAAAAATGAGGTATATCCAAATCTCAAGTGGACCACATTATAGGAAATATTGTTGAATGAGTGTCTACCATTAAAAACATTTTGGGGACCATAAAAACTTTGGATGAAGCTGATTTTTGCATTTTCCCTTCATCTGAGCCTGTATGACCTAATCAACAGATTGGATATCAAATAAACAGTACAGTGGGCCTTAGGAGGATTTTAACGGTGGATATCCAATCACTATTGTTTTCATGTGGTGTGGACCACCTGAGATTTATATACTTCTAATTTTTGGGAAAAAGACCAAAAATGATCTTTAAAAATGGATGAATGGAATGGATGAAACACATACATCATGGTAGGGCCCACGAGCACATCACACCAACCACTAGCGGAAGGGGTAGTAGCCATTCCGTTTCCATCCGCTTCCGGTTCCGCGTTCCCCAGCTGTACGGATAAAGTATGAAAATTGAAAAGTTCAAATTACGCTCCGTATGGTTCCTCACAGCGGACTGATGTATCGACGTTAGCAAGTTTTGTGGTCCAATCACGAGGCATGTGCTATATATATTCAAACGGTACATACATTTGGCAAATTAGTCATACTACCTAGCGGAAAAATAAGACAGATTTATAGATCAATTGGACCACACTGCAAAAAGCAATGGGGAATGAACTTCTACAATTGAAACTCTTTTGAGGTTTTTAGATCAATAAGATATTTGCTTTTTCTCTTCATCTGGATCTTTGTGACATTATGAATAGATTGGATGGAAAATAAATGTCATTGTGAGCCCTATGAATGTTTTAACAGTGAAAATCATTATCCTGCTACTATTTATAGTGTGGTCCAATTGAGCTTTGGATATTCATTTTTTGTCTCAGGCTCTACAATGATATGAAAAAAAATAGATAAACAGTGTGGATATAATAAATACATCATTTTGGGCCATGTAACTTTGAACTCCTTTGGACTGGAGCTTGAGAAGCGTCAGCGTTCATCTTCGCCCGACGCGTGCCCACACTAGCTATATCGCTTGTGTGCCGTACACAAGCCAATCCGGCTTCCGCTCGGTGGGTCATGATCTATCCACGCCTTTCATCCATTTTTACATACTATTTTATAGAATTAGCCTAAAAATGAAGTACATCTAAATCTGATATAGACCACACCACAGGAAAGAGTGGTAATTGAACACATCATTAAAATCTTCAAAGGAACCAAAAAAGTTTTTACCTATCAACAGGTTGGATTACAAATAAACATTACTGCCAGCCTCAGGAACTTTTTAATTGTGGTCATTCAATTGACACTGTTTTATTGCGGTGGGGTGGAATCTAGATCTGGATATCTCTCATTTTTGGGCTCATCCTTTATAATGATTTGAAAAAATAGATAAACGGCTTCGATAAAAACATATATATCATGCAGGCCCACAAACCACTGTCAATAGCGGACACGGATTGCGTCCTACCCCCGCCCGGACTGTAATCCGTCCGGGCAGGGCTCTGTGGGGCCCACCATGATGTAAGTATTTTATCCACACCGTTAATTATTTTTATATAATTATTTTAAAATATGAGCCAAAAATTGAGATAGGTTCAGGCTTAAGTGGACCACAAATTGTGAATTAAACTTCCACCATTAAAAACTTCCTGGGAGCTGGAGAAGTGTCGTATCAAGATGAAATTTGTGTTTTCACTTCATCCAAGTCTGCATGACCTTATTAATAGGTTGGGTGGTAAAAAAACATCACGGAGGCCCTTAGAAATGTTTCAACGGTGGGTGTCATTATCACTGCATCTTCCTTTGATGTGGTCCACTGAATCTGTGTATCTTCTTCATTTTTTGTATAATACCTTAAAATTATCATATAAAAACGGTTAACGGTGTAGATAAAATAATTACATCACTGTCTGCCCGGACGGATTACCGTCCGGGCGGGGGTAGGACGCAATCCGCGTCCGTCAATAGCGAGGTGCTGTCAGTACGCAGTCCGCTTCCATTATGCATAATCGGAAGCCTGTATCTCCGTCGGAACTTACACGTGAAAAAATGGAAGTCATGCGAGCCAAAACTTATTGTCTTATGAAGAGGTTTTTCATATTACACATCTGCCTAAGGGCCATCCATCTATAAAAAAAATAAAAAAATAAAATAATAATAATAATAATAATAATTGTTATGGGAAATTTGAGCTCACAATACAACGCTTCTCCGAGGGCAAGTCCGAGCCGAGTCGTGACCCTCCCGACCTGTTTCAAGACGCGACCCGTCAGAGCAGCCGACTTGGTTGAGGTCGGACTCCGGATCATGATCCGATCGGATGAGCGTCTTCGTTATAGCCGCTCTGCTCTAGCCTGCATTCCGAGGCGAACGACATTCCGAGCCGAGCATACAGTCCGAACAGAGCGAACGTTCCAAGCCGGATGCGTGTTCAGATGCACTTATCCCACTCATTGAACGTGGAAACTGCCATAACCAAACGTGGCTGATAACCTCGCTCGCAGATACGCATAATCCGCCAGATACGCTACATGATCGATAGATTGCGGGGGGTATCTCCACGATCCGGGAATCCTCCTGATCGTGCCGAGATTATCGGATCCGGACCACTCCACAGCCAAGTATAAATACTGCATCACATCATATCTACAGGTACGGAAAATCGAGCTCTCCTCTACACTCTATTTAGACCCTGATTCCCTTATCCTGACTTAGGCATCGGAGGGTCCCCCGACTTAGCCAGGGTCACCTTTGCCTGCTTTCCTGGTGTAGGTTCCAGGGATCATACATGGTGATCGACGAGGAGGGAGGGCTGACCAGATTTTGGCATCAACATTTTTTGGCACCGTCTGTGGGAACCTGAAACTAGAAGTCAGGTTCTCATTTCCCCTAAGCAATGGCGAGGAAGAAGAAAGCTACAGCAGTGCAGCCGCAACCTGATGAGCAGACTCGGTCGTCATCACCGCTTCATGCCGAGTCCGCTCCAGGGCCTTCTCAGCGTTCGCGTAATCGGTCGAACAAGTACCGCGCCATGCAAAATGAGATTCAGGCCCTGCGTGACGAGATAAACCATATGAAATAGCAGAGGGAGCCGAAACTACGCCCGGCTCAAGAACAACCCGTTCTCGAGCCAGTGGGGCTGTTTGTGAAAACTCGCTCCATGCCGAGGAGTGTGAGGGCCGAAGTTTCCCAACGTTCAGGGGTACCGCAGTCGGGTCAAAATCTTCCTGCGGCACGAGGCGAGGCATCCGCACGGAACGAGCCTACTCGGGCTCCGACAACCGTTCACTCAGCCACATTCGCCCTGCCACCCACGAACCTTCGTCTTCAGTTAGAATGGATGAGAGAAGGGAGAATATCGGAGGCTGAACATACCCCATAGGTCATCGCTGAAAACAAGGATCCCTTAGAAGCGCGCTTTGCGGAACTGAAGGATAAGTTCCTGATATTGGAAAAAAGCAAGAGCAATCGACAGTTCCGACCACGATTCAGGCGATGATAGAAGAGACCGAGCCTCCCTTCAACTCGGCCATCATGACTGAAGTGATGCCGCAGAGGTTTCGGATGCCTCCCGTCATCCAGTATTCGGGATCTGGGGACCCATCCGAACATTTGGAGTCATATCGATCCTGTATGCAGATCCAGACAGCAACGAATGCAATGATGTGTAGGGGGTTCTCTATCACCCTCACAGGGTGCGCTCGGATCTGGTATCGCCAGCTGAAGCCTGGTTCCGTGGGTTCATTCGCGGAACTGAGCCGACTATTCCTTACACAGTTCATAAGCGGTAAGAGAAGTCGGAAGCCCAACACTCACCTGCTTACCATTAAGCAGACCCCGAAAGAGTCGTTGAAGGATTACATCGCCCGCTTCAACGAAGAAGCATTGCATGTCGAGGACTACGATAATAAAATGACCCTTGTCGCCATTCTGAGCGGTTTGAAAGAAGGAAAGTTTGCCTTCTTCATCGGAAAGAATCCACCGAAGACGCTAGCGGACTTCATGGTGAAAGTTCAGAAGTACACTAATGCAGAAAGTTCACCAACGCCTGAAAGGGCACACAGGCGTCTGACTCGACGAACAAGGGGAAGAGACCCCAGAACGAAGACTCCCAGCCAGCTAGCAAAGGGACGGATGACTGCGCTTATCGTGATCGTCGTCCGAGCCGTAGGCCGGAAGGAAAATTCCGTTCCTACACTCCACTCAATACATCCGCCGAGCAGATCCTACTAGACATCTGAGGAGACAGACTGCTCAATTGGCCAGTCTGTATGAGAGCTGATCCCGAGCATCGGGACAAACGGAAGTACTGCCGTTTCCACCGGGACCACGGTCATAACACGGACGATTGCGTAGATCTGAAGGATGAGATTGAGTCCCTCATCCGTAAAGGACATCTACATCGTTACGCCAAAAAGGAGAAATCCGCTCGGAGAGAAGAATGGCGACAAGAGCAGTCGAACAACCCCCCAGAGGAGCCCGTCGAAATTCGCACCATCTTCGGGGGATCAGCTGGGGGAGGGGATTCGAACAGGGCACGGAAAGCCCATTCCCGGAGCTCCTAGTCGGAGCACCACATTCACCTGACGGAACGTCCCAGCAAGGAACTCCGTGTCGCTCCGTGTAGTTTAACCTTCACAGAAGATGATGCACACGGGATCCATCATCCGCATGACGACGCGTTAGTGGTCACTATGACCATAGCCAATCACAAAGTGTACCGCATTCTGGTCGACACCGGGAGTTCAGCTGACGTAATGTATTCCGAGACGTTTGAAAAGATGAAAATTCCACGGTCCAAGTTTCGACCCGTGAAGACTCCCTTGCACGGCTTTACCAGAGAGAAAGTCATCTCCGAAGGAGCCATTTCCCTCCCAGTGATAGCGGGAGAAGGACAACATCAAGTTACTTTTTTGGTTGACTTTTTAGTTGTTAATGTCCCATCAGTCCACAACGTGATTCTGGGCCGACCCTCCCTCAATGCAATGAGGGCGATCGTCTTAACTTATCATCTGATGATGAAGTTCCCAGCCGAAGGTGGGATCGGTTATCTCCGAGACGACCAACGCGAGGCCCGAAGATGTTATGCGATAGCCGTAAGGAAAGGGGCCGCCAAACAAATGCTCGTAGTAGACGTCTTGGACTCTCGAGGATTGGCAGAAAGTTCCTCAGTCGAAGATCTGATAAGAATGCCACTCGATGAATCAGATCCGAGCAAAACTGTTCAGCTCGGATCATCACTGAATCCTGAGAGGAGGAACGAGTCAGTGGCCTTCTTGAGACAACACCAGGACGTCTTCGCATGGTCACATGCAGATATGTCGAGGATCTCACTCGATGTGCAAGTCCACAGGCTGAACGTGGACCTAGACCACCGACCGGTTAAGCAAAAAAGAAGGTCGTTCGATGCCGAACGATATGAAGCCATTGCCGGGGAGGTATCCGTCCTGCTCGATGCGGGCTTCATAGAAGAAGTATACTACCCTGATTGGATAGCAAATGTCGTGCTCGTCAGGAAGTCAAACGGGAAGTGGCGGGTCTGCGTAGACTACTCCGATCTGAATAAGGCGTGTCCCAAAGACAGCTTCCCGTTACCTCGGATCGACCAACTGGTGGACAGCACGGCAGGACATGAGTTACTCTCGTTTCTAGACGCCTACTCCGGGTACAATCAGATCACCATGCATCCCCCAGATAGGCAGAAGACCATCTTTGTCACGGACATGGGACTCTACTGTTACCGGGTCATGCCATTTGGCCTGAAAAATGCTGGGGCAACGTATCAGAGACTGGTGAATCAGATGGTCGCCAAATAGATTGGACACACCATGGAGGTGTATGTAGACGACATGCTGGTGAAGAGTATCAAAGCCTCCGACCACCTTGTTAATCTCGAAGAAACATTCAACGTTCTCCATGAATACCAGATGAAGCTTAACCCTACCAAGTGAGTGTTCGGGGTTGAGTCAGGGAAATTCGTGGGCTTTCAAGTCAGCCAGCGGGGTATCGAGGAAAACCCAGACAAGATCAAAGCCCTCCTGGATATGAACTCGCCTCGGACTCTCAAGAAAATACAGTGTCTCACGGGAAGAGTCGCAGCCCTCGAACGTTTCATATCTAGGGCTACTGACAAATGCCTTCCTTTCTTCCAGCAGCTGAAATGCCATAAGAGGACGGAATGGACGCCGGAGTGCGAGCAAGCCTTCCAGCAGTTGAAACAGTACTTGGGATCGCCGCCTCTCTTGTCCAAGCTGGAAGAAGGAGAGCCCTTGTTCCTCTACCTCGCCGTTTCGACCTCAGCCGTCAGCTCGGCTCTGATCCGAGAAATCAGAACCAAGCAGTATCCCGTTTACTATTTAAGCAAAACCATGGTACCAGCAGAAACGAGGTACCAGTCCTTAGAAAAATTGGCGCTCTGCCTTGTCGTCTCAGCCAGAAGACTACGACCGTGCTTTCAGGCCCATTCCATAATCGTGCTAACGGACTCCCCTCTGAGGCAGATCCTCCAGAGACCTGAAGTGTCAAGCCGGATGACCAAATGGATTGTAGAGCTCGGAGAGTTTGACATTCAGTTCCGGCCTAGGACGACACTCAAGGGACAAGCCGTAGCCGACTTCATCTTCGAGTTTACGACTCCGGACGAAGAGCAAGCCAGGAAGGAAATCGAGATGACACCGCCCGCCCCGCTAAGCAATCAAAAGCCCGCATCAGATCCGGTGTAGGTCCTTTATGTTGATAGATCCTCCAACGTTAAAGGAGCAGGAGCCGGTGTCGTCCTGGTGGCGCCTGATTCAACGACGATTCAATACGCCATCAGGCTCGGGTTCAAAGCTTCAAACAATGAGGCCGAGTACGAAGCGCTGCTGGCTGGACTTAGGCTGGCAGCGAGCCTGGGTGTTCAGACCCTGCAAGTCCGCAGTGACTCACAATTGATGGTGAACCATATCTCCTCGGAGTACGAAGCTAAGGAAGTCAGAATGATCGCTTAACTCGAAGAGGCAAGGAAATTGATCGAGAAATTCTGGAGCTGCACCGTCCGGCAGATCCCCAGAGCCAAGAATTCATGGGCTAATGCCTTAGCAAGGCTCGCCTCGGCCTCCGAGGGAAAGATCCTACGTTTTGCTCGGGTCGAGTTCGTTGAGCACCCAAGCATAGGCCAGTCGGAGGAGGTCAGCACAGTCCAGTCCATCTCCAGTTGGATGGACCCCATTTTCAATTATGTATCAACCAGCGAAACCCCCTCGGATAAGCTTGAGGCGAGGCGACTTAGGGTCTGAGCGGCCCGGTATGCCATATTGGACGGAGTGCTGTACAAGAAGGGACATTCTCAGCCTTACCTTAGATGTCTCCGACCGGATGAAGCCGATTACGTGATTCGGGAGATTCACGAGGGAATCTGCGGAAATCACTTGGGCAGCCGTGCCTTGGCCATGAAGATACTTCGTCAAGGGTATTTCTGGCCAACTCTCAAGCAAGACTCCAAGAATTTTATTCAGAAGTGTGAAAAGTGCCAGCGTTGTGCTACTGTGCCGAGACAACCGGCAGAAGAAATGACCCCCATGAGTGGGCCATGGCCGTTCGCTCAATGGGGAATCGAAATCATCGGTCCCTTACCCACTGGGAAGGGACAAGTCAAGTTTGCTATAGTCGCGGTCGACTATTTCACTAAGTGGGCAGAGGCTGAGTCAGTTACAAAGATCACCGAGCAGAAGGTGATCGACTTTGTGTGGAAAAATATCATCTGCTGGTTTGGGATTCCGAGGACCATCGTTTCTGATAACGGTCGCCAATTCGATAATGACAAGTTCCGCAGCATGTGTCGAGGGTTCGGCATCGTGAATGCTTACTCATCGCCTCGGCACCCGCAATCAAACGGACAAGTAGAGGCGGTCAACAAAATCATCAAGCATCATCTCAAGATGAAGCTAAAAAAGTAAAAGTAAATTGGGCCGAAGAGCTCTCCTTCGTTCTCTGGGCCTACAGGACTACAGTCCAGACTTCTACTGGCGAAACTCCATTTTCGTTATCCTACGGCTCGGAGGCAATAGTGCCAGTAGAAATCAGACTCCCTACAGCGCGGGTCAGGAGTTTCGAAGAAAGTCAAAACTCCGAGCAGATAGTGGCTAATCTGGATCTACTCGAAGAACTCCGAGAAGTTTATAAGCTCCGAACAGCGGCTCGGCACCAGCAGGTAGCGCGCTTCTACAATTTCAAAGTGAAAGTTAGGCGCTTCTGACCAGGAGACTTAATCCTCCGACGGGTTTTTCAGAACACGGCCGAGCCAGGGGCAGGAGCTCTCGGACCCAATTAGGAAGGTCCATATTGTGTGGTCAGATCTGTCAAACCGGGCTCATACCGCCTGGAAGACCTCGAAGGCCGTCATCTCCCTCATCCCTGGAACGCCGAGCACTTGAAGATCTACTATCCATGAGGAAATAGCCTTTAAGGCTCATGATGCAATGTATGCCTTCGAGTGACTGACCTTTAAGGCTCCTAATAAAAGACCGATTCTACCTTTGAATGCTTGTTCAATTGTCCTATCCGCACAAGTACTAAATAAATGGTCCGATCCTCTAAAGATCGGAACCTAACTTCACGAAAGATCGACAAGGCATCCCCTCAAGAAAAAAAAGCCTAATAACGATCCGACCAAGTGTTCAGCTCGGCAGACAATAAAACAAAGGCGACGAGCCGAACATCCAAAGAGATCGGACCCAGCTAAAACTTGGGCCGAGGAGGATCGGATAAAACCAACTAAACGACAGGGGACTAAGCTCACCAGCTCAACACCTCAAGCAAATTAACAATGTGACAAGAATATTTTTCATTAAATCCCCTCGGAGGGGCCAAAGTACATAAGTGCATTGATAGCTAAAAAAGAAAAAAAAGAAAAAAAAAGAGAGAAGTCTTCAGGCCAGAGGAGGAGCTTGGTCATCAGGAACCTGGGGGTCGGGAGCTGGTTTTAAACGGATGATGTCAGCAAAGGCATCTTCGGAGTCATCGGGCAAGAGAGAATCGAGATCTAGGTCCGGGTACAAACCCAAAATCGCCTCGAGGCATGCATTGAAGCCGCGATTGTAAAACGTTGTGGCCTCAACATCCCTCTCTTTAGAAGTCTCGAAGCTTTCGCCTCGTCCTTCGCCCTCTGGGCCTCCACGACTTGGTTCACGGCTCGTGTCCGCTCCTCAGTCTCCTCAGCCTTAGCACTATTCAGAGCTTCAGCCGAACCGTCTCCACGGCCAAGGAGTCTGCGTGGGCCCTGGCACGGATCAGCTCAGCAGTCGCTGCGTCACCGCTCTTCTTAAAATCATCTGCCTTTTCCTGCAGATGTAGCTCCCTGGCCTCCAAGTCCACAACGACTCCCTACAGTCGCCTAACCCTAGCCCTCTCGCCCGTAATCTGTTGGCGGAGGCCAGTCTCCTCCGACCTTAAAGCTGCTATCTCATCCCGGAGAGCCTCTAACTCCGCCTCTTTCCCCTTGTACTCTCGCACTCTCTACCGAATGGAGAGCAGCACCGGGACGGCCTGAACAGAAAATAAAGATCAGTACCTACGGAGTGTGCATAACAACATCAAAGAAAGGAGGTCCTCTCGGAGTCTTACCATGTAACATACGGAGGAGAAGTCGTTCAGGAAGCCTCCCTCTGATTGCTCAAGGGTCTGGGCGATGTCCTCCTCCTTGGCATGCTTGGCGGCCCAGGAAGCCAGGCATGCCATGTGATAGCCGAGTTCGAACCTCCCCCCGCTCGTCCTTGCTTGGGCCGAGGCCTCAGCCCCCTCGGCCCCTACTCGACTGCCGGCCGAGTTTTGACCCTCGGCGCGAACCTCCCTCTCAACCTCGGGGGGGAAGACATATTTTCAGCCACCCTGTTGGCTCCCTCCCTCTCAGAGGATGAGGGAACGGCGATGGGGGGCTCGGGGGCTGCGGCGGGAACGGTGGTGGGGGGAACGGCGTCGGAGGGAGCCCGAGCAATAGAGCTCGGTGCACCCGGGGTGTCAGCCTCGGTCACTCGGACAACCCCCGGAGGAAGGCGTACCACTGGCCGAAGCACAACCGGAGGAGCCGCGGTAGTGCTCGGCCCCTTCGGGACAGGCAGCGCGGAGGGAGTGCCGGCGGGCCTCCGTGCCGGACTTGATAGATTTAGTGTAGCAGAAGATTCCCCCATACGAGGGGGAGCCGACTTCTTTCGAGTGATCTTCACTCGGGGGCTTCTTTGAGTAGCTCCGCTGCTCTCGGAGCTGACTTCCTCTTCCGCGCACCGAACGCCTCAGCCATGCCTGTGAAAGACAACTGTCAGCTACTAAATAAGTGAAGGCAAGATCATTGAAGAGGTCAGGACAGCTTACTCAGAGATGTGGCCAGAGGTTGGAATTTACAGAGCCCGGACCAGTGAAGGTTGGCCGCAGTTATCAGATCGGCACAGGAGCGAAGCGACTCCGACCGCATTCTGACCTTCGCGACCTGGTTCTTCTTGTCCGAGTCTAGGAGCGGCAACCCCTTCGCAAAAGCTGCAAAACAAAAAAAATGTCACTTCTACGAAAACTGGCAGAAATCAAAATAGTGACTCGGATACAAAATGAAGTCCGACCTGGCTTTGTAAAATGGGTCGAAACCCGAGTTGTCAAGGTCCTAAGCTCAGTCGTCGGGGCCTCTCAATCACCTGTCGCCCAGAACCATTTGTTCTTCCAGTCCTTGTTGGAAGACGGCAGGTGTATCACTAACCCCGACCCCTTGCTCCCCCGAGTCACGAAATAATACCATGGGTCGTTGTTATCATGCTTGACCATATACAGGCTCAGCAGCTCGTCCGGGGTCAGCTCGGGGTTCCCAACTTGCTTCAAAATTATGTAGGCCGAGATCATCACCCTCCATGCATTCGGAGCAAACTGTCCAGGGGCCAATCCGAGATAGGTAGCTACCTTCCGGATAAAAGGATGTAGTGGGAGACGGACACCGCACTGCAGCGCACAGAGAAAAATGGCCACCTCGCCCTTAGCTGGAGCGCCAACAACGTCCAAAGGACCAGGGGCCCTTATCTGCACGGAGTTGGGGACCTGGAACTCCGAGCGGATCCATTCCATTTGGGATCCTGACATGACAGAACCCCCAGGGACAACCTCTGCGGCCCGCAGGCTCGCGGCATATCAGTGGCGGTAGGAGTTTCGACTCGGCGTGCTCAGGAGGCAGCCTTCTTGCTGGGTTGCTTTGTCCTGAAACTCAGTGTCTTTTGCTTCTGAGGCGGGGGTATGGGAGAGTGGCTTCGAAAGGGCCCTCGGAAGACCCACTTTCGCTCCCAGTACTCCCCGGCTCGGAGTCGTCGCCATATCCACAGACCATCTCCAGATCAGAAGACATCGAAGAAACAAGGATGGAGGTGAGTGAGACTCACCGGATGATGGCCGAAAATCGCCTTTCTGCCGGAAACCTCGAGTTTGGCCGGAATCTCCTCTCGTCGGAAATCGCCTCTCTGGTGTGCTCTCGCGAATCAGGACGTCAAAATGACTAACCAACGCCCGGATCGCCTTATATAGGCAGCGAACGACTATTGCATTGATGACAAGCTTTAATGGCAGCAGCCGAATCTCCACGAGCCGATCTCCGAGTACACCTGACGACGTTCCATTGGCGGGATACGAACTGATCGTACAGCTCTGACATCGGGCTGTGTACCTCGACAGGTGAAGCGACGCCCCGGCACTCGGAGCCGTCAGGCGCACGCCTCCTCCTGCCTGCGTGGTGACTTCTCATAGGCCGGGAAGAGATTCGGGATCGTAACCGTCGCTACGTGTTGGCCAAGGCGGATAGCGCGCGTGATTCGAGATCCGTCATCATTGCGGCGAGGGCGAGAGATTTCCTACCTAAGTACTCTCCGAGCTGACAAGTAAACTCGAAGAGTAGGGGGCTTCTGTTATGAAAAATTTGAGCTCGCAATACAACGCTGCTCCGAGGGCAAGTCCGAGCCGAGTTGTGACCCTCCCGACCTGTTTCAAGACGCGACCCGTCAGAGCAGGCGACTTGGTTGAGGTCGGACTCCGGATCATGATCCGATCGGATGAGCGTCTTCGTTATAGCCGCTCTGCTCTAGCCTGCATTTCGAGGCGAACGACATTCCGAGCCGAGCATACAGTCCGAACAGAGCGAACGTTCCAAGCCGGACGCATGTTCAGATGCGCTTATCCCACTCGTTGAACGTGGAAACTGCCATAACCAAACGTGGCCGATAACCTCGCTCGCAGATACGTATAATCCGCCAGATACGCTACATGATCGATAGATTGCGGGGGGTATCTCCACGATCCGCGAATCCCCCTGATTGTGCCGAGATTATCGGATCCGGACCACTCGACAGCCAAGTATAAATACTGCATCACATCATATCTATAGGTACGGAAAATCGAGCTCTCTTCCACACTCTATTCAGACCCTGATTCCCTTGTCCTGACTTAGGCATCGGAGGGTCCCCCAGCTTAGCCAGGGTCACCTTTGCCTGCTTTCCTGGTGCAGGTTCCAGTGATCATTCGTGGTGATCGACGAAGAGGGAGGGCTGACTAGATTTTGACATCAACAATAATAATAATAATAAAATAGCTCTCTTGAACTTTGACCGTTACTGAGCACCCTTAAAGTATTAAAAAATATATTTGCCTTCATATCTTTTGATATTTACAATAATATACTATTATACGCGAGTGGACATGCAAAAGATTTGATGCGGCACACCTTAAGCTACCTGCGTGATCGACACTGCCAACTCATTTTAGGCGGCCATCAGCCAAAAATAAAAATAAAAATGAGTCAGATCTGAATCATACGTGGATCCTACCACACAAATAGTGGTGATCGAAGGCCCACCATTATACACTCCTTGGGGCCAATAAAAGTTTTGGATCAAGCTGATATTTATATTTTCCTTCCGTCCAAGTCTGTGTGATCCGTGTGCCTTCAACAGAAATGATCCACACTCTCTGGGCGCGACTTCGGTGGACTCCAAATCCACCGAGGTGGGTGGGATCCCTTACTATGGGTCCCACCTTGATGTGTGTACCTTACACCCATCTCGCCCATCCGTATTGAAAACTCAATTTAGGGTATGGTTCAAAAAATGGAGCAGATCTAAATCTCAAGTGGACCATAGTACAGGAAATAATCACGGTTGAATCCCCACCATTAAAAACTTCAACGGGTCCAACGAAATATTTATTTTCCGTCTAACCTTTTGATAAGGTCATAAAGACATGGATGAAGAGGCCATACAAATATATATAATCCTGATCTAAAACTTTTGTGGCATGCACACAAGATGTTTTTAATGGTCAATTACATTTATTTCTTGTACTATGGTCAACTGAAGATTTGGATCTACTTCATTTTTTATTTTTTTTATTGGATAATGCCCTAACATAAATTTTAAATATAGGTGGTGTGGATGTAACGTACACACATCAAGGTGAAACCCACGATAAGGTGAAACCCACGATAAGGGATCCCACCCACCTCGGTGGACCTAGGGATCCACCAAAACTATGCCGGCACTCTTGGTAAAAGAGTTGGTTTACTTTACTTAGAGGGCAATTTGGTCAATTTTGAAAATACGAATTTTAAACCATATAAAATACTAGTCATTAAATGCCAGGTGATGGTGTGAGTAATGGTGCAAAGCATAAGCTTGTTAATTTAAATATTTTAAAATGAGTTATATAATTATAGGTTGATGGTGGTAAAGGCAGGTGATTATATTAAAAAACATCGTCTAGAAATCCAATCGGATCAGAAGTTGAGTGACCTAATTTTATTATAGGTATCAAAAGCCAGCCCCATTAGTGATTCAAGTAGTCCATGTAATTAGAAACAATGTACATGAAAATGTCCAACCTCCAAATTGTTTCCCTTGATGTGGCCCACCTGAATAACAAATTACTCTGATTTTTGGGACGTAGGTCTAAATATTTTTGTGGCATATAATGGCTGGAGAGGATTTCTTATAGTCATCATGGTGGGCCTATAAAAATCAAGGATGGACATCTCCCTCCTAACTATTACCTTTGGTGTGGCCCATTTAACTCTTAGAGTGAATTTCACGTACAGATCATGGTGGGTTAGGTGTGCATCTTGTAATTTTATTTTATTTTTTATCGTACATGGATTAAAATGAGTTGCCATTGGATGGGGATTGAAATCTAATTGCGTCGGAGTAACTCATTATGCCTTTTATGGTAATGAGTAAACTCTGTTGGGCCCATCATGAATGCATGTATTTAATCCACATTGTTCATCCATTCTTCAAGTTCATTTTAAGTGTTGAGCCTAAAATTAAAGCATATTGGAAGCTCAATTGGGCTACAACACAAGAAATAATGGGAATAATGATTTCCACCATTGAAACCTTCTTAGGGCCCACAATGATGTGTATTTATCATCCAACTTATTCACAAGATCACACCGACATGGATGAAAGAAAAACACAAATATCAGCTTGATCCAAAACTTCTGTTGCCCCAAAGTTTTTCCAACTGACAAACATTCAATTCACATTATTTCCTATGGTGTGGTCCACTTCAGCTTGGATATAATTCATTTTTAGGCTTAAGACATAAAATTATATGGTAAAATGGATGGATGGAGTGGATAAAATACATAAATCACGGTAGGCCACATAAAGTTTACTTAGTGGCTTAGCGTATTAGGTAATTCAATAAGCAATTGGGTACTACCCCCACCTGGACAAAGCTAGATGACGGTCCTCACAGGGGCTCTATGGGACCATTGTTATGTACGTGTTTTATCCATGCTGGCCATCCATTTTGACAACTCATTTGAGGGCATGAGCCAGAAAAGTAGGCAAATCTAAGGCTTAGGTGGACCACACCATAAGAAGCAACGGTGGTAATGACTCCCACCATTGAAACATTTTTAGGGCCCACCATGATATTCATTTGCCAACCAATCTATTCATGAGGTTAGACTTGTATGAAAGGAAAACATTAAAATCAGCTTGATCCAAAACTTTTGTAGCCCCTAAAAGGTTTTCAACGGTAATTGTTCAATCCCCATCATTTCTCGTGGTGTGGTTCACTTGAGCCTTAGATCTGCCCCGCTTTTGAACTCATGTCATAAAATGATCTATCAAAATGCATAGATGACATAAATAAAATACATACATCAAGATGGGCCCCATGGGGCCCTGCCAGGACCGTGTGGTCTCTGGCCAGGACAATTTTCATAGGCCATCGGCATGTGAAATCCACTTCAACCATTACACGTGTAATTTAAAGTTAGGCCTAGAGCAAAAATAATAAGCTGACATGTGATTCAAATGCACCGTGCCAAAGAAAATAGTTGGGAAAGATTCCACCATTGATTTTTTATAGGCCTACCGTGATAATTATGTGAAATCCACTCAAACCATTAGGTGCCACAAAAACATTTAGGCCTGAGTTTTAAAGTTGGGACAATACTTAATTTAGGTGGACAACGCCAAGGGAAAAAGTTTAGAAGGATAGGTCTGTTTTGTAATACCTATACCTAAAATTAGGTCAAGTAACTAATAGTCGGATTGGATTTTAGAAACACAAGAAGTTGGGCCTCATAACTTTTGTTTTTCATACGTGTAACTCACTTCCTTGCCATCCAAGAAATGGGTCTTCCGGCGGAGATAACAAGGGCAATTTAGAACTTTCATCATCTCTCCGTACCGTGAAAGGACAGCTACTGGTGGATAGTCAAATGATGTTTGTTATGGAAAATCCGATCTCACAGTACAACACTGCCCCAAGCGCCCATCCGAGCCGAGGCATGATCCATCTGACCTGCTTCGGGACGTGATCCATCCGAGCAGACGACACGGTTGGTACGTGACTCGAAATCATACTCTGATCGGATGATCTCCGATGCCTTAACCACACCGCTTATTGAAGTCAGCCCTGCCAGCCATGGTGGAACCGACTGAGCCGACTAGGTGGATCGGACTAGTGGTACCCTTAGATAAGTCGGGCCGAGCAGACTCTCTGACATGCATATCCCACTCGTTCAATATGGAAACTGCCATATCGAGACGTACCTGGTAACTTCGCTCGCAAGAGCGCACGATCCACCAGATACGCTGCGCGATCAGTAGATTGCGGGTAATATCTACATGATCCTAGAATCCCTCTGATCGTGCCGAGATTATCGGACTCAGACCGCCTCATAGGCAGGTATAAATAGTACGCATCGCCATATCTACAGGTAAGCAAAATTGAGCTCTCCTCTACTCTCTACTCAGACTCTGATTCCCTTGTCCTGACTTAAGCATCGGAGGGTCCCCCGGCTTAGCTAGGGTCACCTTTGTCTGCTTTCCTGGTACAGGTTACAGGGATTATACGTGGTGGTCTACGTGGAGGGAGGGCCGACCGGATTTTGGCATCAACATTTTCTGGCGCCGTCTGTGGGAACCTGAAATTAGAAGTCAGGTTCTCATTTTTCCAAGCAATGGTGAAGAAGAAGAAAGCTGCAGCAGTGTAGCCGCAACCCAATGAGCAGACTCTGTCATCATCATCGCTTCATACCGAGTCCGCATCAGGGCCTTCCCAGCGTTCGCGTAATCGGTCGAGCAAGTATCGCACCATGTAGAATGAGATCCAGGCCCTACGCGACGAGATAAATCGAATGAAACAGAGAGAGCCAGAGCCATGCCCTGCTCAAGAACAACCCGTCCTCGAACCGGTAGGGCTGTTCGTGGAAACTCGCTCTGTACCGAGGAGTGTGAGGCCCGAAGCCTCCCAACACTCGGGGGTACCGTATTCGGGTCAAAATCTTCCTATGACACGTGTGGAGGTATCCGCGCGGAACCCCACTACTCGGGCTCCGACGACCGTTCATTCAGCAACATCTGCCCTACCGCCCTCGGATCTCCGTCATTAGCTGGAACGAAGGAGAGAGAGAGGAACGCCGAAGGTCGAACATGCGCCAGAGGTCGTCGCTGAAAATAAGGATCCATGGGAAGCGCACTTTGCAGAACTGAAGGATAAGTTCCTGATATTAGAGAAAAAGTAAGAACAATCGATAGTTTCGACCACGATCCAGGCGATGATGGAAGAGACCGAGCCTCCTTTCACCTCGGCCATCATGGCTGAAGTGATGCCGCAGAGGTTTCGGATGCCTCCCTTCATCCAGTATTTAGGATCTGGGGACCCATTCGAACACTTAGAGTCCTACAGATCATGGATGCAGATACAACTGCAACGGATGCGATGATGTGTAGAGGGTTCTCTATCACCCTCACCGGATCTGCTCGGATTTGGTATCGCTAGCTGAAACCAAATTCCGTAGGCTCATTCGCGGAACTGAGTCGACTATTCCTCACGCAATTCATAAGCGGTAAGAGAAGTCGGAAGCCCAACACCCACCTGCTCACCATTAAGCAGACCCCGAAGGAGTCGTTGAAGGATTACATCGCTCGCTTCAACGAAGAAGCATTGCATGTCGAGGACTACGATAATAAGATGACCCTCGCCGCCATTCTGAGAGGACTGAAAGAAGGAAAGTTTGCCTTCTCCATCGAAAAGAATCCACCAAAGACGGACTTCATGGTGAAAGCTCAGAAGTACATTAACACAGAGGAGTTCACCAACGCCCGAAAGGGCACATAGGTGTCTGACTCGAGGAACAAGGGGAAGAGACCCCGGAACGAAGACTCCCAGCCAGCTAGTAAAGGGACGGGTGACCGCGCTTCTCGCGATTGTCGTCCGAGCCGTAGGCCGGAAGGAAAATTCCGTTCCTACACTCTGCTCAATACATCCGCCGAGCAGATCCTGCTAGACATCCGAGGAGAAAGGCTACTCAATTGGCCGGTTTGCATGAGGGCTGATCCAGAATACAGGGACAAGCAAAAATTCTGCCTCTTCCACTGGGACCATGGTCACAACACGGACGACTATGTGGATCTGAAGGACGAGATTGAGTCCCTCATCCGTAAAGGATATCTATGTCGTTATGCCAAAAAGGAGAAATCCGCTCAGAGAGAAGAACGGCCGCAAGAGCAGTCGAACAACCCCCCAGAGGAGCCCACCGAAATTCGCACCATCTTTGGAGGCTCAGCTGGGGGAGGAGATTCAAACAGGGCACGGAAAGCCCATTCCCAGATCTCCGAGTCAGAACACCACATTCACCTGACGGAACGTCCCAGCAAGGAACTCCGTGTCGCTCCGTGCAGCCTGACCTTCACAGAAGATGATGCACGCGGGATCCAGCATCCGCACGACGACGCGTTAGTGGTTACTATGACCATAGCCAATCACAAAGTGCACCACGTCTTGGTCGACACCGGGAGTTCGGCTGACGTCATGTATTCCGAGGCATTCAAGAAGATGAAAATTTCACGGTTCAAGCTCCGACCTGTGAAGACTCCCTTGCACGGCTTTGCGGGAGAGAGAGTCATCTCCGAAGGAGCCATCTCCCTCCCAATAACAGCGGGAGAAGGGCAACATCAAGTCACGCTTTTGGTTGAATTTTTAGTTGTCAATGTTCCATCAGTCCACAACGTGATTCTGGGCCGACCCTCCCTCAATGCGATGAGGGCGGTCGTCTCAACATATCATCTGATGATGAAGTTTCCAACCGAAGGTGGGATCGGTTATCTCCGAGGCGACCAAAGCGAGGCCCGAAGGTGTTATGCGATAGCCGTAAGGAAAGGGGCCGCCAAACAAATGCTCGTAGTAGACGGCTTGGACCCTCAGGGATCGACAGAAAGTTTCTCAGTCGAAGATCTGATAAGAGTATCGCTCGATGAATTAGATCCGAGCAAAACTGTTCAGCTCGGATCATCACTGAATCCCAAGCGGAGAAACAAGTTATTGGCCTTCTTAAGAGAACACCGAGACGTTTTCGCATGGTAACATGCAGATATGCCGGGGATCTCACCCGATGTGCAAGTCCACAGGCTGAACGTGGACCCAGACCACCAGCTAATTAAGCAAAAAAGAAGGCCGTTCGATGCCGAACGATATGAAGCCATTGCCGAGGAGGTCTCCTTCCTACTCGATGCGGGCTTCATAGAAGAAGTATACTACCCTGACTGGATAGCAAATGTCGTGCTCGTCAGGAAGTCAAACGGGAAGTGGCGGGTCTACGTAGACTACTCCGATCTGAATAAGGCGTGTCCCAAAGACAGCTTCCCGTTACCTCGGATCGACCAACTGGTGGACAGCACGGTCGGACACGAGTTACTCTCGTTTTTGAACGCTTACTCGGGGTACAACCAGATCGTCATGCATTTTTCAGATAGGCAGAAGACCACCTTTGTCACGGACAGGGGACTCTACTGTTACCAGGTCATGTCATTTGGCCTGAAAAATGCTGGGGTAACGTATCAGAGACTGGTGAATCAGATGTTCGCCAAACAGATCGGACACACAATGGAGGTGTATGTGGACGACATGCTGGTGAAGAGTATCAAAGCCTCCGACCACCTTGTTGATCTCGAAGAAACATTCAACGTCATCCGTGAATACCGGATGAAGCTTAACCCCGCCAAGTGCGTGTTCGGGGTTGAGTCAGAAAAATTCCTGGGCTTCCAAGTTATCCAGCGGGGTATCGAGGTGAATCCAGACAAGATCAAAGCCTTCCTGGACATGAACTCGCCTCAGACTCTCAAGGAAATATAGTGTCTCGCGGGAAGAGTCGCAGCCCTCAGACGCTTCATATCTAGGGCTACAGATAAATGCCTTCCCTTCTTCCAGCAACTGAAGGGTCACAAGAGGGTGGAGTGGACGCAGGAATGCGAGCAAGCCTTCCAGCAATTAAAATAATACTTGGGTTCACCACCCCTACTGACCAAGCCTGAAGAAGGGGAACCTTTGTTCCTCTACCTCGTCGTCTCGGCCTCAGCTGTCAGTTCGGCTCTGATCAGAGAAGTCGGATGCAAGCAGTACCCCGTATATTATATAAGCAAAGCTATGGTACCAGCTGAAATTAGGTACCAGTCTTTGGATCGTCGTCTCAGCCAGAAGACTGCGGCCATATTTCCAAGCCCACTCCATAGTTTTGCTAACAGACTCTCCTCTGAGGTAGATCCTCCAGAGATCCAAAGTGTCAGGTCGGATGACCAAATAGGCCGTAGAACTCAGAGAGTTTGATATCCAATTCCGACCCAGGACAGCACTCAAGGGTCAAGCCGTATCAGACTTTATCGCCGAATTCACAACTCTGGATGAAGAGCAAGTTAGAAAGGAAGTTGAAATGACACCGTCTGTCCGACTGAACAATCAAGAAGCAGCGTCGGATCCGGGGTGGGTCCTTTATGTTGATGGATCTTCCAACATTAAAGGAGCTGGAGCCGGTGTCATCCTGGTTGCACCTGATTCAACAACAATCAAATACGCCATCAGGCTCGGATTCAAAGCTTCAAATAACGATGCCGAGTACGAGGCACTGTTAGCCGGGCTCAGGTTGGCAGCAAGCCTAGGCGTTCAAACTCTGCAAGTCCGCTGTGACTCATAGCTGGTAGTGAACCACATCTCCTCGGAGTATGAAGCTAAGGAAGCCAGAATGATCGCCTACCTTGAGGAAGCGAGGAAATTGATTGGGAAGTTTTGGAGTTGCACCATCCGGTAGATCCCCAGAGCCGAGAACTCATGGGCCGATGCCCTAGCGAGGCTCGCCTCGTTCTCTGTGGGGAAGGTCCCACGCTTTGTTCCGGTTGAGTTCATTGAACACCCAAGCATTAGCCAGTTAGAGAAAGTTAACCCCGTCCAGTCCATTCCTAGTTGGATGGACCCGATTTTCAATTACCTATCAACCGGTGAGGCTCCCTCGGATAAATTAGAGGCGAGGCGACTTAGGGTCCGAGCGGCTCGGTATGCCATATTAGACGGAGTGCTGTACAAGAAGGGGCATTCTCAGCCTTACCATAGATATCTCCGACCGGATGAAGCCGACTACGTGATTCGGGAGATTCACAAGGGAATCTGCGGAAACTATTCTGGCAGTCGCGCCTTGGCCATGAAAATACTTCGTCAAGGATATTTCTGGCCAACCCTTAAGTAAGACTCCAAGGATTTTGTTCGGAAGTGCGACAAGTGCCAGCGTTTTGTTGCTGTGCCGAGGCGACCGACAGAAGAAATGACCCCCATGAGTGGGCCATGGTCGTTCGCTCAATGGGGGATCTACATCATCGGTCCCTTGCCCACTGGGAAGGGACAGGTCAAGTTCGCTATAGTCTTGGTCGACTACTTCACTAAGTGGGCTGAGGCCGAGTCAGTCGCAAAGATCACCGAGCAGAAAGTAATCGATTTTGTGTGGAAAAATATAATCTGCCGGTTTGGGATTTCGAGAACCATCGTTTCTGATAACGGCCGCCAATTCGACAATGATAAGTTTTGTAATATGTGTCAAGGGTTTGACATTGTGAACGCCTACTCATCACCTCAGCACCTACAGTCGAACGGACAGGTAGAGGCGGTCAACAAGATTATTAAACACCATCTCAAGACGAGGCTGGAAAAAGCAAAAGGAAATTGGGCTGAAGAGCTCCCCTTCGTCCTGTAGGCCTACAGGACTACAGTCCAGACTTCGACGGGTGAAACCCCATTTTCGTTATCCTACGGCTCGGAGGCAATGGTGTCGGTGGAAATTAGACTCCCTACTGCGCGGGTTAGGGGTTTCGAAGAAAATCAGAACTCCGAGCAGATGGCGACTAATCTGGATTTGCTCGAAGAACTCAGAGAAATTTTCAAGCTCCGAACAGAGGCTCGGCACCAGTAGGTTGCGCGCTTCTACAGTTCCAAAGTGAGAGTCAGGAACTTCCGATTAAGGGACTTAGTCCTCCGGCGGGTTTTTCAGAACACGGCCGAGTCAGGGGCAGGAGCGCTCAGCCCAATTGGAAAGGTCCATATCGTATGGTCAGATTTGTCAAACCGGGCTCGTACCACCTGGAAGACCTCGAAGGCCGTCATCTCCCTCATCCTTGGAATGCCGAGCACTTGAAGATCTACTACCCATGAGGAAATAGCCTTTAAGGCTCATAATAAAATGTATGCCTCCGAGTGACTGGCCTTTAAGGTTCTTAATAAAAGATCGATTCTACCTTTAAATGCTTGTCCGATTGCCCTATCCACACAAGCACGAGTTAAATGGTCCGATCTTTTAAGGAATCGGAACCCAACCTTGCGAAAGATCAACAAGGCATCCCTCAAAGAGAAAAAAGCCTAATAAATGGTCCGATCCCTTAAGGAATCGGAACCCAACCTAACGAAAGATCGACAAGGCATCACTCCAAGAGAAAAAAGCCTAATAAATGGTCCGATCCCTTAAGGAATCGGAACCCAACCTAACGAAAGATCGACAAGGCACGCCTCCAAGGGAATAAGCCTAATAATAACTCGATCCTCCGGTTAAGTGTTCGGCTTGGTATACAACAAATAAAGGCGACGAGCCGGGCATCCAAAGAGATTGGACCCAACTAAAACTTGGGTCGAGAAGGCTCGGACAACCGACCCTAAAAACTAACTAAACGGCAGCTGACTAAACCCATAAAGAAACCAGCTCGACATACAAATGGACAATATAAAAAGAATGTTCTTCATTGAATCCCCTCGGAAGGACAAAAGTACATGGTTGAAAGTACATTGATAGTTTCAAAAAAAAAAAGTAAAATGATAATCTTCAGACCGGAGGAGGAGCTTGGGCATCAGGAGCCTGGGCGTTAGGAGCTGGATCCGAACAGACGACTTCGACCGGGGCATCTTCAGAGTTATCAGGCAGGAGGGAATCAAGGTCAAGGTCTGGGTATAAACCCAGGACTGCCTCGAGGCAAGCGTCGAAGCTGTGATTGTAGAATGTTGTAGCTTCATCGTCCCTCTCCTTGGAAGTCTTTAAGCTTTCGACAGCAGCAGCAACCGCTGTGGCTAAAGAAGCCTCATCGTTCGCTTGCTGGACTTCCACGGCCTGATTCACGGCTCGTGTCTGTTCTTCAGTCGCCTCGGCCTTGGTGCGGTTCAGAGCTTCTCCGAGCCGAGCGGTCTCCATGGCCAAGGAGTCTACGTGGGTCTTGGCACGGGTCAGCTTAGCGGTCGCCGCATCGCCAGTCTTCTTAAAGTCATCTGCCTTGTCCTGCAGCTGCAGTTCCCTGGCCTCCAAGCCAATGATAATACCTTGCAGCCGCCTAACCTTAGCCCTCTCGCCTGCGAGGTGTTGGCGCAGGCTGGTCTGCTCAGCCTTCATGGCCGCTGCCTCGGCTTGTAGGGCCTCCAACTCTGCCTCCGTCTCCTTGCACTCCCGCACTCTCTGACGAATGGAGAGCAACATCGGGACGGCATGAATAGAAAATAAAGATCAGAATCTACAGTGCATAACAACAAAAGAAAAAAAAAGAGGGTCTTCTTGGAGACATACCATGTAACACACGGAGGCGAAGTCGTTCAAGAAACCACCCTCCGACTGCTCAAGAGTCCGAGCGATATCCTCCTCCTTAGCATGCTTGGTAGCCCACGGAGCTAAGCAAGCCATATGATAACCGGGCTCAAACCTCCCGCCGCTTGTGCCCGCTTGGACCGAAGCCTCAGCCCCCTCGGCCCCTACCCTACTGCCGGCCGAGTTTTGACCCTCGGAGCGGACCTCCCTCTCGACCTCGGGGGGAGGGGGGAGAAAGCCCATTATTAGCTATTTTATTGGCCTCCTCCCGTTCGGAGGAGGAAGGAACAGGGATAGGGGCCTTAGGGACCTCGGCAGGCACCTTCATTGTGGGGGGAATGACGGCGGCGGGAGATCGAGGAGCAACGGTGCTCGGCATGACAGGGGTGCCGACCAAAGTCATCTGGACGAGCCCGGGCGGAAGACGTACCATCGGGCGCAAGACTACCGGGGGAACCGCGACGGTGTCGAGGCGTGCCAGAGTCGGTGGTACGGAGGACGAGCCAACTGGCTTCAGTGTTGGGGCTGATGGAGTTGGTGCAGCAGAAGATTTTCCCACGGTTGGGGCTGATGGAGTTGGTGCAGCAGAAGATTCCCCCACGTGGGGGAGGGCCGGCTTCTTCCAAGTGATCTTCACTCGGGGGGCTTCTTTGAGCAACTCTGCCGCCGTTGGAGCTGCTTTCATCTTCCGAGCCCCGGACGCCTTGGCCATACATGCAAAAAAAATAATAATTTCATGTCAACTACTAAATAACCAAAAGAAATCTCATCGAAAAGATCAAGGCAACTTACTAAGGGATGAAAGCAGAGGCTGGGATTTGCAGAGCCCGGACCAGTGGAGGTTGGCTTCAGTGATCAGATCGGCCCAGGAGCGAAGCGACTCCGACCGCGCCCTGGCCTTTGCAACATGATTTTTCTGGTCCGAGTCGAGGAGCGACAGGCCCTTTTGGAAAACTGTAAAAGGAGGAAATGTTGCTTCGACTGAAGTAAAAATTAAATCAAAAACTTGGATGTAAAATGAAGTCCGACCTGGCTTGGTAAAATGGATCGGAACCCGGGCAGTTGGGGTCCTTAACTCAGCCGCAGACGCCTTCCAATCACCCGCGGCCCAGAACCACCTGTTCTTCCAGTCTTTATTGGAAGACGGCAGGTGCATTACCAACCCCGACCCTTTGCTCCCCCGAGTCACGAAATAGTACCATGGGTCGTTGCTATCATGCTTGACCATGTACAGGCTCAGCAGCTCCTCTTGGGTCAGCTTGGGGTTCCCAACTCGCTTCCAAATTATGTAGGCTAAGATCATCACCCTCCATGCATTCGGTGCGAACTGTCCAAGGGCCAACCCGAGATAGGTCGTTACCTTTCGAATGAGGGGATATAGTGATAGTCGGACCCCGCACTGCAGTGCGCATAGGAAGATGGCCACCTCTCCCTTAGCTGGGGCGCCGACAACATCTAAGGGACCGGGAGCCCTTATCTGAACGGAGTTTGAGATCTGGAACTCCGAGCGGATCCACTCCATTTTAGATTCTGACATGATAAAATCCCCGGGGACTACCTCTGCGGTACGAAGATTCGCAGGTATCTTAGTGGCAGTAGCGGTCTCTTCTCGGTGGAGTAGGGAGGTTATCTTCTTACTAGGCTGCTTGGTCTTAGAAGCCAATGTTTTTTACTTTCGAGGCGGGAGATACGGTAAAGTGGTCTCGAAAGGGCCTTTGGATGACCCACTCTCACTTTCAGTAGTCCTCGGCTCGGAATCATCACCGTATCCACGGACTATTTCCAGATCGGAAGACATGGCAGAAAAAAGAGCGAAGGTCAGCGAGACTCACTGGGTGGTTGCCGAAAATCGCCTACTGACGGAAACTTCGAAGTCGGCCGGAATCGCCTCTCGTCGAAAATCGCCTCTCCGGTATGCTCTTATGAAACGGAATGTAAAATACTATGCGAAGGTCTGGGGCGCCCTTATATAGGTTGCGAACGATTTTCGCATTGATAACAAACCTTAATGGCAGCAGCCGAATCGGCACGAGCCTATCTCCGAGCATACATGGCAACACCACATTGGACGTGTACCGAATCGTCAGTACGGTGCCTGACATCGGGCAGTGCGCCTTGATATGCGAAGCAGCGCCACAGCAGTCGGAGCATTATGGGCACGCCTTCTCAGGTCTACGTGGCGGCTTCTCACAGGCTGAGAAAGGATGCGGGATCGTAACCGTCGCCACGCGTTAACCGAAGCCATGAGCACGCACGTGATTCGATATCTGCCATCATTACGATGAGGGCGGAAGATTTCCTGCCTAAGTACTCTCTGAGCCCGCGAGCAAGCTCGAAGAGTAGGGGGCTTCTGTTATGGAAAATCCGAGCTCACAGTACAACACTGCCCCAAGCGCTCGGCCAAGCCAAGGCATGATCCATTTGACCTGCTTCGGGACGTGATCCATCGGAGCAGACGACACGGTTGGTGCGCGACTCAGAATCATACTCCGATCGGATGATCTCCGATGCCTTAACCACACCACTTATTGAAGTCAACCTTGCCAGCCATGGTGGAACTGACTGAACCGACTAAGCGGATCGGACTAGTGGTACCCTTAGATAAGTCGGGCCGAGCAGACTCTCTGACGTGCATATCCCACTCATTCAATATGGAAACTTCCATATCGAGACGTAGTCGGTAACTTCGCTCGCAGGAGCGCATGATCCACCAGATACGCTGCCCGATCAGTAGATTGCGGACAATATCTCCATGATCCTAGAATCCCTCTGATCGTGCTGAGATTATCGGACTCAGACCGCCTCATAGGCAGGTATAAATAGTACGCATCGCCATATCTACAGGTACGCAAAATCGAGCTCTCCTCTACTCTCTACTCAAACCCTGATTTCCTTGTCCTGACTTAGGCATCGGAGGGTCCCCCGGCTTAGCTAGGGTCACCTTTGCCTGCTTTCTTGGTGCAGGCTCCAAGGATTATACGTGGTGGTCGACGTGGAGGGAGGGCCGACCGGATTTTGGCATCAACAATGTTAATGAATATCACCTACTTGTGGGAATTTTTTGGTAATATCCCCTCCGGTTTATCTACTCTATGCATCCCTTATTCAATGTTGAGAAATAACTCATACACGAGGCACGAAAACAATGTTCGTCCCCTGCTTCCTTTCATAGTAGGTGACTTACTGATGTAGAGTGTACCATACATACATTATTAACACATCTGGACTAAAAGAAGCTCGAACGAAAGCAGAAGTAGTCCTTTGAAATTGGACCCAATACTACATAGGGCATGACTTAACTAGATCCCAAGCATGTTTAGTTCAAAAAAACTTATTCTGCATATGGAGGAATTATCGATCGAAGTTTTAACTATAAAAGAGCCATATATTTTGATACAGGCATTGCCACAAAGTGCACAATGTATTGATCTTGACGTAGCTGTGCGTCCGGAGTCAACCAATTGACTATGTTGGTTGTGAACGTCCATTTCACGAGAAAATGCATGTCCTCCTGTTAAAATTAAGATTTTATGAAAATTTTACTATTTTTAGTAATTTTCATTATTGTTGTTTCTTTTTAATTTTGAAGTTTTAGAACTTGTCTTTTTAGAAGTTACTAATAATAAGGTTGAGAATGTTTCGATAAGATCTTATTAACATATCTATTTATGACAAAATTAACCTTAATCAAATTAGGATTTTAGTCATATATATAAATGATGTAATTAAGAAATCTTATTATTTAATAAGTCACCATCCCAAGGAGGAATCACTACCCCACCTTTTTCTTAATAGTGCTTTTGCGGTCCAGCTATGGGACCATCTAGGCAGAATCTATGGCATCCCACCCCTACCGTAGATATCGGTTGAAGCTAGATTATACCAATGGTGGTTGTCCCACACTGCTTGCAAATCTATCTCTTCCCTCCAATCCTGTCCCATGTGTGGTGTTGTGGGAAACATGGAGGGCTAGGAATGAGGCGAGATTCGATGCCAAGACCGTGAATATTACTTCCGCCATTGCTCGCATGAAATAGTGGTTGAAGCAGCTTGGGGAAACATTAAATATCCCATTTCCATCCAATACTGCAGAGTGCTTGACCCTCGGGCAACTCAATATAGTAAGTCGCCCTCGGACTCACCTCGCGCCCTCCCTGGTCAGGTGGGCACTGCCACCATCTCGCTGGGTCAAGCTCAATACCGATGGGTCCGCTCGAGGTAACCCGGGCCCATTCGATAGAGGTGGTTTATGCAGGACCGAGAATGGCTCCTTTCTATTTGCTTTTTCGTCAGGCTATAGTGTGAGATCCAACAACCAAGCAAAAATTAGAGCAATTTGGGAAGGGTTGATCCATTATTTTTCTTTGGGTTTTTCACGGATTGTGGTGGAATCCAATTCTAGAATGGTGGTGGACATTCTCAATCGTTCTACCAATCTGTTGTAGAAGTGGATGAAATGGAGGGAGAGAATCTGCAATCTGAAACAATTGGGACAATTGTCCTTCATCCACATTCTTGGGAAGGTAATGCTCCAGCTGTCAGTCTAACACATATTGGGAGCGAAGCTCAAGTCTTGTCTTTCTTCGCTACCTCTACTTCGTTTCTAGCTATAATTAGGGGCTTAGTTTTCCTTGATAAGGTTAGCTTAGGCTCCTTGAGGCTCTCCTAAGCTCCCTTCGGACTATTTTTCTTGTCTCTTGGTCGGGAGCTCTTGTCTTTTGCTTCTTTTTTTCTTTTTTTTTTTCTTTTTTTCATATGATAGGTGGCTCCCTCTCCTTTTTGGCGGGGCCCGCCTGAATTGGATGTACAGTTTCTGTTTCATGTGAATGAAAGTTGGTGGCTCCGCTCTACCTTTCCTTTTTTTTTTTTTTTAAAAGAAGGGCCTGTTTGGCAGTGTGGATTTGGAACCACCTGGATTCGAAACCCCTAGGACTGGAAATCCCCTGGATTTGCAATCCTCACAATGTGTTAGGCACCCTGGAGTGTGAATCAACTTTAATCCAAAAATACCTATGCATGATATATTCACAGGGGTTTCAATTTAATTACTAAATCAACTTTAATATCTCTAATTAGTGAGATATATAATTTTTGACACTATGGTTATGATAAGCCCGCTGAAATATATGCTTTGCCTGAAAATGATGAAATTTCAAGTCTCGGATGGACCGCAAGCACAAGATCATGTCTGAGTGGCTAACCAATGATTTTTAATCGTTGATTAATAGGGACAATGTTTGGACGGTGCTGATTTATATGGACAATGTTTGGACGGTGCTAATCATCATTAGTGGGCCATGTGCCCAATAGAATGATAGTGTACACTGACACATGTCACACCTTCAACTATTAAAATAATTTTAGGTGTAATCCAAGCTCTCACTGTGGATTGCAAACCCTCTCAAAGAGGGGATTAGAAACCCCTGGATTTGCAACCCCCGGTTACTTTATGCACCAAGCAATCAAGAGGATTTGAAACCCCTTCCAATCCCCTCCAATCCATGGTGCCAAACGGCCTCTAAGGATGATAGTGATCTTCTTTTTTATCATTTCATGCTCTTCCCTATGTCAGTTGCTATCAGAGCGAGGTTTTTTCTTAATTTAATGGCATCTAACAATGGTTTGAGCAATGACCCCACCGACAGTGCTCTAGGGAATAATCTTATGATAGTGACAACATTTAATTTGATTGTTCCCAGTAAGAGAATACGTGAGCCATGCAAAGACTGCCAGTGGTCATCGACCATTTGTTGTTGGCCTTATGATAGACCCATGTTCTTAATGATGTGCAATCTAAGATTGATAATGGAGCTCTCGGTCCTCATATTTGTGGTGCGACACCGGTTACAAATCGCAAACCACCACCTGATAATCGTGAATCTAACAATGCGAAGATTGATAATATGAGTATTCAACGAGAAGAACGAAGAGGCACAGGGCATGATTGAGATAGAGATCATATGATGACCTCTCTTACTTCAATGATCAACTTTACATCGATGACTTTCTCGATTACCTTATTGAAGTTGAAAAATTTATGGACTATATAGAGATTGCTAAGGAGAAACAAGTCAAGCTCATGACATGCCAGTTGAAAGGTGGAGTTTCATATTGGTGGGAACCATTCTTAACTTTCACAAACTAGGCATATGAAAGAGTTGATCCGTATATGACAATAAATGAAGTAGTTGATGATGACACAATTTTTACCAATTGACCATGATAAGTATTCTTCCAATAAGACCAAAATTGGCGGCATGATAGTCAATCCGCGAGAGATTACTTAGAGAAATTTTATTACCGATTCATGACTAATGTAATTGAAATCAAGTGGCATACGGTCGTTAGATTCACGGATGGATTACGGACGTACGATCAGAATTTAGATCGGGTTGGTGTTTTAAAAGACGAACACAATTGAAGACCACTGAGACACGAATTCAAATGAGACGCCAACTCGGGTTGGATAAATCAGATTCCCCAATCCGAGTTGCAACCCCAGTAATTGCATGTCCTTCCAAGCAGGTGCTCGGAAGAATATTCGGGAGGAAACTTGAAAGAGAAGAAATATGGATAATTAAAACAGATGGTTCGATCAGGGAAGAGAGTCAAGGATTTGACCATCCTCGTTTTAGTAGAGTATCTGCCTTGCTCCATGGGGCCACGTCATGAGATGGTCGGATGGTCCGAACCGTCCATCTTCTAGGCCCTAGTTTTGGTTGGCCAGGATATAAAAATTTCTCTGAAAAAGAAGACATAATGTTAAATACGGATTATTAAAAATAATTCTTTTAGCGGTTTAGATTGAGCTCCACAAGTCGATGGTTATCATTTCAATGTGATTAGTAAACAGTGGCCCATCTACGATGGGGCCAAGAAGATCGACAGCTCTGATCATTCATATATTTCTTAGTAAGGATCCCATGATTTATGCTAGCTAGCGTGAGTGGTGACGTGTGCAAAATGAACCTGGCTTGACCTAGAAAAGGCTTTACATAATTTAAATTTTGAATGCGTTTCGCCAGTCGCGAACGAGGATTGCCAGCATGCGTCATTCAGTTAGGCGCACATGCTGAGATGGTCTTGTGATCTGAACCATCCATATTCTTTGTACTGTCAAGAATAAGCTATGGTCCAATAATCGTACTTCCTGTATTTAACCATGCCCTTTGATTGTTGTAGATGAATATGAGCTATTGAAAGTTTCATTTCAATATTCCATCTACAACAGTGAGGGTAAGAATCATCCAGCTTAAGTTCCTTACCGTGGACGGAGAGCTGCGATCAGTATGTGGGCCCACTAGGGTGACACATTCTGGCCTCTCCATCACGATAGTCAAAACACTCTCTTTTCCAATTATTAGTATCATTATTATTTCGGTTACAAGGATCTGATAGATATAGCCATCCACACGTTTGACTGAGAGCCGCCGTTATTGAAAATGTTTTGGTTAAAAATATTTTTAAATATAAAAATTATATAAAATATATACGTATCCGTGAATTTTTTTTTTTTTTTTTATTTTTAACCATTTGAAATAGTACCCGTGAAAAAGGAGAGAAGAAAAAATCATGGTAATAAAGTGTTGAGTACCTTTGTTGAGGGAGAGGAGAACCAATTCTTGCGTATTTCTTAGTTCACATTGAAACACTCATGCATGAGCTTCGGCCCGGATGAAGGGTGTAGGTATGTGAAGCAGTGTGTATGTAGAAGTGTTAGTGACATACTTTGCATGTGCTCATTGTGTCACAAATGGATCGCTCCCTTGCGACTTTACGTGAACCAGCACAAGGTAGATGCAAGTTGCAGTGCAACAATGACTAAAAGAGATATGCTATGTGGATGGATTCAAAGTGCTATAGGTAAGAGGTTTGAAAGAGACATCTCTGCCTTATATAAGAGCTAAAATAGCTGTTTAAGAGGCCTGGTGTTAAAAGTGCCCTGGTTTGTCAAATTACGTGAATGTTGAGTCAGTTTTCAAGTGAGCCTAAAGATGAAGATTATAAGATTAAGACCTCAACTAGGAAGAAGCTCTAGTACCCCAAATAGGTAAATGAAACCTCACTTCTCTAACTAAACCCCTGAGGTAAAAAAGCCTCATTTCACTTAGTCTTACCCCCAACTCGTTGAAATTCATCTATGGTAAGCTTAGAATGTTGAAGGAGTTAAACATGAACTACACTAATAAACTTAATTGCATCGATTTGCAATCGAAGTAATTTTCGATCATATCGAACATGGTTCGATTGCATTGAGTAATAGGCCCATTCTGTCCAGCAACAATATAACTATCTGCTAGGAAGTTTTGATTACATCGAATATAGTTCGATCTTATTGAAATTCAAAATTCGATAAAATTGAATCCTACTCAATAACATCAACTTTGGGCACTCCTTTCATATAAAAACATTCTCAAAGTGTTCATCGATATAATCGAGTCACCTTCGATTACATCGAGAGTAAGTTCTCAATTATATCAAATCATGCTCGATCACATCAAATATAAGGAACATTCTGTCCTACAAGCCATCAAAGAAAATACAACTCTTTGATCACATCGAATACCATTCAATGTAATTGAATTTCAAATTTCGATAACATCGAATAGTAATGATAGTATCGAATATCTGGACAAAATCTTCCAACAACCAAAGATAATTTTCTAAAGAAAATTTGATTGGATCAAACTACCTTTCGATGACATTGAAGTGCACGTCGATAAAATCGAGTAGAATTTGTCCTACACAAAAATGAACATATATGTGTAGAAAATTGATTCAATTGAATTAAACTCAATATCATCAAAATTCAAATTTCGATAATATTGAAGATTCGATAGTATCGACAATGATAAATTTTTGCCCATTTTTTTATTGTTGGGATTCTTCTTCTATAAATACCAAAGTTGCCTCTTAGTAAAATGAGCTGAAAATTAAGAGAGTTTGAGAGAGTTGTTTCAAATACATTATACCATCTTCCCTCATTCCCACTTTTCCATTAGAAGTCATTATTCAATCTTGGCATATGCATTAACTCATCATCGTATGTGCTTAAGATTTAATTATGAACTCTAGCATTTAGAGAGATTCCGAGAAACCTATTATTGGAACTCTTGAATGCATAGCTCATGGGAACCTTCTCTATGCATATTTATGATCACATCATATAAATAGAGAAGAACAAAACCCTAAATCTCACAACCTCAGAGCATTCATCGAAGCATTAAAAGCAAGTTGCAGTTCAAGGGAGCCAGAGACTCTTCGTCATCATTGAAGAACTTCACATTGTGCAAGAAAGGGGCTCACTAACTTATTGCAAGTATACAGAGTCCGTCGAGTCTGAAACACTTTCCTTGTATAGGATTGGGATTCAAAGTTTGAGTAACAAACTCGCTAAAACCTCTTTGTAGGCCACCGATGGGAGAATACGTGGTCCTTGTGCAGGACGAGTTGCCTCGTGTAGGCATTGTCCTGTGTAGGCTTGAGTTGCCTTGTGTAGGCATTGCCTTTTCTAGGCTTGGATAGCCTTGGGTAGACTTCTTGTTGTGTCCTTTTTTTTAGAACAATCAAATTTCATTCAAAAAGGGGACACAAAGGCTGTACAACCAGATACATTTGGAGAGGGCCAGTTGACAAAAAGAGAGATAGGGCCCCCTTATCAAATGGAAAGACAAAGAAGAGAAAGATGGAATATGTTAGGCTTTTACCCAAGCCTACTCTATCTAGAAATAGGACGCCCCTGATGGGTGAAGGAGGTCTTTCGAATTGCGGAAAAAGAAATCCATCTGACCTTCACTCCCTAAGCGAACGAAACCATCGGCCACTGAGGTGGCCTCCCTGGGCGTGTGGGTGATTTAGATCTCCATGTTCCTCTTGATGGAGTTTATTTTTTCTTTCCAGTACCACATATTCCAAGAGGTGGTATTGGGATTTGCAAGGAGCTTCACCATAGAGCTAGAGTCGCTAGTAACTTCTACTCTCTGATATCCTAAGGACTCATGTTGAAGAAGGCCGTCCAGAATGGCCTTAATCTTAGTTCTTGAATTAGTTCTAAACCCACATGCTTTAAAGAGCATGAATAAGAAATCCCCTTTGTGGTTTCTACCAACCCCACCCCCTCCTAATTAAAAGGCTTGGGTTACCTTTAGTCGAGCCATTAACATTGAGCTTCCTATTATGTCCTTGGGTAGGACTTGTCACCTTGAGTAGGCATTTAAGGGAACCTTGTGTAGGTACCTTAGTTAACCTCGTGTAGGTTATGAAGGTTCATGGTTAACCTTAAAACCATTGGATAGTAAAATCTAGTACACTCTATAAGAGAGTGCGTCTATCGGAAGTGGAATAGGCATGTAGCCGAACCACTACATATGATTTTGTTTGGGATTGCATTTTGTGCCATTATTCTAATTATGCTTATGATTATCAAATGTCTTTATGATGCATGATTTAGTTGATGTATAAGTACTGATAGAGATCACATCCCACACACACTATCATATACACTATTTTTAATAGGCTTATTCTTTATATATATATATATATATATATATATATATATATATATATATATATATATATATATATATATATATTTTGTATAAGCCTAGGTGATTTGGATCCTCTATTGGCATGGAAGCCATAGAGTTGCTTTGCCTTACTCTTTCAATTAAAGTTAGGCATGGTTCGTTCTTAGTAGAAATTTTTTTTTTTTGAAAAGTCCTATTCACCCCCTCTAAGACATTTGAACATATTTCATACTTCAGTAATAGAGGTTCTACTGTAATTTCAATTGGTATGAGAGCGGATTCCTCTTGAAGGGTTTAACAACCTAGAGGGAGATCCTTAAACTGAAGTAGGAATTATGGCTAAAGGAGGGGGAACATCCGTCTCTCGTTCTCCTATTTTCAACAGTTAAAATTATGCTTACTAGAAAGAAAGAATGAGCTATTTTCTTCAATCCTTAGATCATGGTGTTTGGAAAATCGTTGAGAATGGATACATGCTACCAACCAAACAAGTTGTATTGCAAAACAGCACAAACATCTCTAAACCCAAACCAAAAGAAAAATTGACGACTTTTGATAAAGAAAATAAAACAAATGAAGCAAAAGCTATGAATGTCATTTACTGTACTGTTACCAAAGAAGTATTCAATCAAATCAGTATGAGTAAAACCTCAAAAGAAGCATGAGATTTATTGGAAACCACCCATGAAGGAACTAGCACAGTAAAGAGGTCAAGGTCGTAGTTCTTCACAACTCAATTTGAACACTTGAAAATGGAGGAAGATAAAACCTTTATGGATTTTTTTGTAAAATTAAATATCATATGCAACTTCTGAAAGTGTCCTGGTTTATCAATTAGCGTGAATGTTGAGTCAACTAAATAGGAAAGCTCCATAGGAAGATCAATCAGCTGTCTGCCTCAACCAAATTTGTGCCAAACTCGCCACAGGTAAATCTAAGCCTCACATCCTATGTCACAAAACACTAGGTAAATAAAACCACTACTAGGAAAATGGGCAAAGGCTACGGATAAAAACCGTAGCTAAATGTCTATGGCTACAGTTAAAATTCGTAGCACGACTGTAGCTATTGAGGGTCAAATATTGCATATCAGACCCCAATTACTGCCTGGATTTATGAACACGATATTGTTTAACGGTCTGATTTAATCGTGTTTGTACTGCAAGGTGTAATTACGAACTTGGACCGAAACATGGTGCTAAAAGTGTGATTTTAATCCTCTGAAGTCATCAAGGTAAGGGACGGACCCTAGGAGACTAAGATCGACAAATTTACATGCCACAGATCCGAAAAAATTGAGAAACTGAAGTTCAAGTGGCCCGGAAATCATTCAGAATGCAAGATCATAAGGTTTCCACTATCTATTCGGCTCGAAACTTCATACATGGCCTGTGGACCAAAAATTAACCGTACACGTCAAATTTCACCCATTGGATCTCTCTGGAAGTGGCCCAACGGATAGATTAGCGCATAGATCTTTGAATTGGGGCCCGCCTGATATCTGGATATGCTTCAAAATTGGTCTCAATGCGTTAAATGAGCTGAAAATATGGATGGACGGAGCAGATTTCTTATATACATCAAGGTGGGACCCACCTTATACAGTGCACGTACATAGTACACGTGCACTAGATGAACATCACACCTAAGGAATCGGTCAACAGCAGCTTGGATCGATCTTTCCTAAAAGGAATTTGATTTCCTGTTTTGGCGCCGTTGAATAGAGATTGCGGACGGGTTTTCGTGGGCTACCATGATCAATTGTACGACTGATCTGAGCCTTCCATTCACTTCAGAGTATAGGCGTAACCATCTCCTAGGTGACAGAATTTCAAGGGACAGTGGAGATTGATTTTTAACTGCCCAAACATAAGACGGACGACTGGGACACACAGAAACAGACCAAAAAACTATCCATATCTGAACGGTTTTGCGAGAGGAATCCGTTGGACGGATTGGATTTTCTATAGGACAATGATCAGGGGCCCACCGATGACGTCAGCGAATCCACGTGCGTATCAGTCACATTCGGGAAATCTAGAAATTTCGGGCGGTTGTGGCCCACCATCCTTGATCGGTTGGATGATCTGAATCGTTCAGACGACTCATCAGGGGGTCTTTACCCCAACCAAGAAGCTAGAACCGGAGTTTAGGACGGTCAGCCATCTCAAAACTCAGTCAAATGCAAACTATTTTGCATCTTACGCACGCTGGCTGCGTAAAGGGTTCTCCAAACCGACTCTCCCTTGCTGGCTATAAAAGGAGACGAGAGATAGAGAGAGGGGGATCGGGAGCTGATCATTCACGGCTAGGGCACGGCTGAGAAGAGACAGAGAGAGAGTACAATTATTCTTTATTTTTATTTTATTTATTTTTTTTACTATTTTTCTTTTATTTAAGGATGTTTAGCCTATTCATGAGTGGCTAAACCTCTTAGCTAGGGCTAAGAGGTGAAGCTTGTAGTGAGATGGGGGAATTTATGCTTGTGCCTTTTGTGTAGACTGAATGGATTTTGATTTAATTTTATTATGAGAATATTTTTAGTTTTTAATCGTCTGTTGTGACTGAAATTACAATGGATCTACGATAGCTTTGAGTGTTTCTATTTCCTTTTCATGTTTATGATGTCAGGAAGCATTGTTGTTCACCATCGTCTCCTGGGCATGGTCGGATTTCTAACCTTCATACATGTGATTGGTTGGTAATTAGTTTAATTCTGTTGTTTGCTTTGTCTCCTGGGCATGGTTTGGTGATGAAATCCATTCTAATTCATATACCTTTCATCTCTTGAAAACTATATTAATGGCAGTTCAGTTTAATTTCCATGAAGCAGGTGTAAGATCTCCCTGATCTCTACAAGTAGATCCTCTGAATCCCTAGTTCCCTTTCTCTGAATTTTCTTAAGTTTTAGATTAATTATTCCATAATTATTTCACAATTGCTAATTGATCTGGAATTCATCTTAGTCTAGTTCTAGTACTACTTAGTTTTAGATTACGTACAAGTTTCAGTCCTTTGGGATTCGACCTCGGTCTTACTGAGTTTATTACTACATCACAACCCTGCACTTGGGGAGTGAACAATAGCCATTGGTGCTGTAGCTATAGGTCTAAAAGCTATGGCTACGGATTCAATCCGTAGCCATAGAAACAATGGATACGGATTAAATCCGTAGCCGTTGCTTTTGTAGCGCTAAGGTATTTATAGCTACGGATTATACCTGTAGCTAAAAGTTGAGCAAGAACCGTAGCAATAGGCTTAAATTAGCGATGACTACAGTTTTCATATAAAAGGCTACGGTTCAAAGCCGCAGCTATTGAAGCTATAGGTACGGATTAAAGCCGTAACAGTGTTGTCCATAGCTTTAAATTATATATAGCTACGGATTATATCTGTAGTTAAAAGTAGAATGAGAATCGTAGCAAAAATTGAAATTAGTAAGAGCTACGGTTTTCAACAAAGGGCTACAGTTAATAGCCATAGCTAATGCCTATTGTTAATAAAAAAATTTAAATAGTAGTGGCAGCTCTTACCATTGTAGTACACCCTGATAACTCATACACGCTAATATAGATAAATACTTCATGACTAAATCAATCATTCATTCAATCAAACCCAATCATTCATTTCCATTCACAAAAGTACAATGCCAACATAATAGTTATATATCTATTTAAAGTTCTCATTAACAACAAGATTCAATGCCTTCTCGCAGCCAAATAGCTTCTCAACAATCACAAGCAAAAACTCCATGGATGTGCATCTAATGGTTATCAATTTGCCATCAACTAGCACCTTATTTTCAGCTTCGCTTTGATCCGAAAGCTTATTGCACATGGATGATCATATACCTGTTTGATTTAAAGGAGAATCAATGTTATACGTTGTCAGTCATTCTTTCAGCTTGAGCACCTCATCATCTTCCTCTTCACTATCAACAGTAGTCGGCATTTTCTGCTGAAAGACCCAAACTAAAAAGGCAATGAGAACTCGACAAAAATAGGGAGATACTTGGGAAATAAGAAGTTTCAGGAACATCCAAACAATTGATATGCTGCTGAGTTAAAGTTGCCAATTTCTTTTGGGTTGCAGGGCTGAAAAAAATGAGAATGGAGAGGCGGTTGATAACTAAAAGGCATGAGCATGGGAGTAACAATAAATAAAGCTTAGTGATGTAGCTAGTGAAAGAAGACTTGCTTGCATATGGTCAAGCCATAAAGTAAGGCCAACAAGAGCTGCACTAGCAGACAACTTCCTAAAATCAGCTCCCTAGTCCTTGTCTGCCACCCTGCATCAATGAAAAGATCGCAAGGTGTCCATAAGACAAGCCAATGTGCACAAAACAATAATGATAGGATCGTAATACAATGGAAATGAGAAATTACCAAGGATGGCTTTCCAATTTGTCATGGTTATGAGTGTTCTAATAAGGACTCAGAAGGTAAAGAAGTTGGGCTTGACAATCATCTGATGAGGCAGCATGCACACGCCACATGTGGCAGCATGGCACAATAGGTCTGAGATCCGATTCATCCATCTGAACTTCAACAGCCTCATAGGGATCACACAACTAAAAAACAATAGAAGAACTACTCATTTGTATTGCCACTGCATCCCATAAAGAAACAAAAAGCACTACATTTTAGATGAAGTTCAATATGTCAGTAGGAAACCCAATCTGGAGGGCCCAAAGACCATCTTCTTTCTATAAAAGATACAAGAAAGACAAGGCATATGATCCATACTTGCAAGCCTATGGGAATGACGTTGGATGTGCCTGAAGTGGGGTGCAGTTTATAACCTGCATTATGGAAAAGACACAGTTAGTCCCAACGTATAAAATATCCTCTCAAATAGGGTATGTACTGCCCAATGCAAACCAGTTTTGTCCATTAACAATACAGGTGTGCCAGCTTGATACAGGCCTGATATAGCACAATACGACTTGGTTCTGGTGGTGAATGATACAATACACCAAAACAAAATTTTGAAGTTACTCCACCCTCAATGATTTTATCCTAGGCTAAAGGGTATCACTTGTTTAAGATGAATCAGGAATTCTACAAAAGAATCACCCAAATTAAGGGCGCATAAGTTGAAAGGTTCGATGTTCTCCAATCCAAGCAAATGTATGCTAATAAAGACAAATGGATGTTCCTTTATGACAACAATGCATCTAGATATCCAAAGGACCAGCCATTGTGTTGAGAGATCTATTTGTCCATGCTCTCCAAGATTCTAGAACAGATGTCGCAAAAACCAACATCCACAGACCACATTACATTGTAAATGTGCTATTATAGCTGATATTTTAATTCTTTTGATGTATCATCACCATGCCACTTGTACAATAGATTAGTAGCCCCACAAAACCTTTGTCATGCAACTCTCCTACCTCTAAACGAAGCCAAAAAAGGCCCTAAGTTCAGAATATAAAAAAGAAAAAAGAAAAAGAAAAAAATAAGAGAAGCCTTGAAACAACTATGATGCATGTGCTTTATCCATGTTGTCCATTTATTTATATAAATCATTTTAGCTGGCGAGCTAAAAATGAGGCAGATCAAAGGCTCAAGTGGACCATACCACAAAAAAAATAGGGATTAAACAGACGTTGAAAACCTCTATTAGCCACAGAAGTTTTGAATCAAGTTATATTTATGTGCAATATCACCTTTAGCAAAACTACAGAAGGAACCAAATGCAAAATTAGTACCATTTAAAGTTCAATAATATGACATATCATATGCCTCAAGCAAGCAAGCTTCCATCATAGGACCAAATGATGACAACTTACCTGTAGAGGGTGGTTTAACTAGAAAATAATGCCTTTTGCTGTCATGATGTTTGGCATATAATTTGAGGGTCAGAGTTAAATACTTCACATTTAAAACTCAGTGAAGATGTCTCAACAATCCTTTGATTGAAATAGTAACATGGTTCATCAGAGTCCGTAAGTCCCTTCATGGATCCCCTGCAATACATGCAACTGGGTGACATCTATTTCTTTGCTTACAAGTAGCTTTTTAATTCCAGTAGCACCCAAAGTAACTGCAGAGACAAATGATGGTTTTCCAAATCCATAACAGCCACAATAGACCATCACTTGCTTTAAGAACTCCTTGACCAGTGTGGAAGGTCTACAGAAACACTGTCTACAAAAATAGATGCATTGAATCAACAAAATAATTTCACAAAAAATATAAATATGAATTTTTCGTATGATCTAAAATTTGCCCAGTCTGTTCACCTCCTCATATTCACATTCCACAAGGAGCACTGCAGCACTGCAACTTAACAGTGGGCCACATATTGGATGACATATATAAAACACAATGAAACAATCTAAATAAATCCAAGACATAACTACCACCAAACTAAGAAGCAACAAACAAAATTATAGAAATGAAAAAGCAAAAAATCACTTCATTTCAAATAGATCCCCAAAAAAATGCAGGCTATTTTTTTACACATAGATCAGGGGTTCTCTCTCTCTCTCTCTCTCTCTCTCTCTCTCTCTCTCTTGCTCTCTGTATCAATCTGCAGAGGAAAAATGCAGGCTAAAGGCCATCTACAGAGAACCAGCTGGTCAGGGCTCTCTCTCTCTGTATTAATCTATTTTTTACATACTTGAGAGGCTAATGCAGGCTGCGGACATCACTCTGCCTGCAATTGAAGCCCCATCATATTGCAGCTGGTGCCATCTTCCTTGCTGCTAAGTTTCTGAAAATGAAGCTTCCATCTGATGGCGAGAAGGTCTGGTGGCAAGAATTTGATGTTACCCCACGACAGTTAGAAGGTTCATATTCCAGTTGTTATTTTTCCCCGTTTAATCAAATGGGGGTTGGATTAGATGATTTTACTGTTCATGTTCTGACATGTATTATTCCCTGCAGAGGTTAGCAATCAAATGTTGGAACTGTATGAGCAAACCCGTACAACACCATCACCTTCTAACGGGAGTTCAGGTGAAGGGTTTAATCATCATGAGGAGAAATGGTGGAGACTCCAGCCGGTGTTGATCCTGTCTTAATAAAAAATTATTCTCTGGCTATTGGAGTAGCCACTCTCAAGCAAGGAGGCCCAATTGTATCATCAGTTCGAACAGGGCCGGACCAATCATCTACAGACAATCATCAAAGTGTGCCTCAAAGAAGTATTCAAAACTAAAGTAATGATTACGAAAGCACAAAGACGAGGAGTGACTACAAGGTGTTAGATGGAAGTGGTGGAAGTAGAACTACACGCATATTGGATTGTCATGGATTGTCCAGAGCAGAACTGCACGCATATGGAAATTACTTTCATGGTATGCGTTGAAAGTAATGACCCCTTTTCGCCATAAGTCTTGAAGTTCATCAATCAATGGTTGTAAGTAAGCATCAATTTCCTTTTCCGGTTGTCGCGGTCCCTCAATGATGAAAGTCAATATAGTAAATTGAGATTTTATACAAAGCTTTGGTGGTAGGTTGTACGTCACATACATAACGGGCCATGAACTATATGAAGTGCTATAAGTGTCGTATGGGTTAAACCCATCTGTAGTCAAACCCAATTGAACATTGCGAGGCTCAGCTGAAAAATCCGTATACTTGTCATCGAGATTCCTCCACGCAATAGAATCAGCTGGATGCTCCATCTTTTCATGTTGTAATTTCCTGGTTGAGTGCCAGGACATTTCTTTCACCAACCATGGCACACTGAACATTCTTTGTAGCCTTGGTGTTAATGAAAAATACCTTAACACCTTGGCAGGTACTTGAAATTATTTTCTGTCATCATCCATTTCTGTCTTAAACCTAAAAGCATTACAAGTTCGACAACTAGTTTTCATCTTATGCTCTCTCTAGTACAAGATGCAGTCATTTGGACAAGCATGGATCTTCACATAATCAAGACCCAACTTTGTAATGATCTTCTTCGCTTGGTAGGTATTAGTTGGTGCCTTATTACCAGAAGGCAACACCTTCTTTAGTAGTTGAAGGAGCTCTGTAAAACTTTTTTCACTCCATCCATGGTTCACCTTTAATTTAAAAAGCTGTACAATGAAAGTCAGCACGGTGAAATCTTCTGCCCCAGGGTATAACTCAGTCATTGCTTCTTGTAGATTTGCTTCAAAATCATTACTTTAATTTTCCCCAAATTCTCCTTTGACTACAGGGGTCACGTTCGGCTCATCCTAGACAACTTTATCTAGGTTATTACCACCAAGTTCTTGAACGAACGTGTTGTGAACGTCATTTAAGTTTGGGACACTATAGCATTGTTGGGAACTTGATGCACGTTCAGTGCACTTAGGTGATACATGCTCACCATGCATGTTCCAAACCCTATATCTTGGATTGAATCCATTTTTCATTAGATGTATTTCCAAATCACCATAAGAAATTGGTAAACGTACACATCTGCAAGTGGTGCATGGACAAAAAATGGTTTCTCTACCAGGAAGGTGATCTCGTGCAAAATTTAAAAAACTTCTCATTCCAGAAATAAAATGTGGGTCCGAAAAACTTAGTGTTATCCACTCCCTATCCATTACAGGCAAAACTCGATTAACCAAAGGGTCCCTTTTGAACCTGCACCTTACCAAAAAATTAAATAATTAATAAGTATTTTTCACTCATTCACAAATATAATTCTAAACACATGCATCTATGATCTTGATTTGAAACCAACTAAAACACTAAAGAGTTTTGAAATACTTAGCTAAAATGCTAGTCAGAAATGGTTCATTGTTATTATCAATGCACAATGAAAAAAGATCATCTATTAGCATCCATATAAGCACAACAAGTTACCCACAACAAAAGTTCCTTCGTTGCCATGAAAAGAGATCTTTGAAGATTTAAAACCCAGATGATGTACCCAAAACATTATTTCAATAGTACAAGATATTAAAAGCTACTAGATATGCATTTTTGGATAGGTAGCAAATATGTCAGTTTATCAATGGGATAAGACATTGACACTGATAACTATGCTTAGTTCCTACCATAAACAAACAAGTTATCTATCACCTTTCACCATCTGTTAAAGTAAAAGGTTCTACATTTCTTGGAAAACTGCTAGCAGCCATAAAGCCCTTTTCATACCTAAAATGCAATTTATCAACATGGATCATTAGATCTATGACATTCAAACACCTAATTAGGGTCATCATGCACATGTATTGGTAGTTAACGCCATAAATTCCTACATCTCATATTCTCTTATTGTAAACAAACAAGTTTTGATATTTTCTCGTAGTTATAAATGACAAGACCCAAGTTGTGATTTGCTTGACCTGTGTGGGAGAATTTCCCATGAGTGCACAAACCATGGAATAAGGCTGGGCTGGGACCTAACAAAATCAAACTCTTGAATAGAGTTGGCCTGAGGGGCCAGTTCAAAACTCTGGCAAAGGCCTAGCGCATTACCAGACTTACTGTGGTGATAGATTTTGAATTGAATGGAACAAAAAGCTGCTAGTTTGATTGTAATGGAAGAGGAAACTATCCAATGCAATGTGTATACACCAGACCGAATGATGTCCTTTGCTTAGAGGATAACCTACTAATCATGATGGAATAGTGATTTGGGAAGGATAAATGGACCCACCATGATCTATGATCATGACAGATAACGCTTAGGCACTGAGAAATTACATAGAAATTGCATACATGACATACAAATATGTCAAATAAACTTTCTAAATCATGGCTAAAAGACTTGGCAACTTGATTTGACTTACCCAGGCCAGAGTCGAGTCATAACTTGCTCAAGTTAGCTGTGACTCAGAGTATGAAACTAGATTAGGTCCAATTGAGTCCAAGTCAACTCAGACAAGTCACATTAATCACCTTTTGAGTCTTAAAACCATGATCCAAATTATGATTCTGAATTTAGTTAAATGGTGAGAAAAAATTACTGCTTTTTTGATTATCTGACTATCAGATTGGTGGACATTTATTGGATAGTTAAGAATGAAAAATAAAAAATAAAAAAAATCCAATAATCCTATTTCAACAAATAAGTATCCATGAATTAGAGGTTTGGGCTTTTAAACAATATGATTTTGGGACTGTGACTTGGCCCCTATGAGACAATTTAGATGGTTTTAACTTATGTACTTCACGGGTACAAGTTCTGAGTACTTATGTATCAAGAGTCATATGCTCTACCTGAGCATCAATATACCAAAAGCTTTTAAATAACACGCAGGATAGTCCATCATCTATCAGGACACTCCATTGATTTTTCATATGACTAGCGGAAGGCCATGAAGCATGAACTAGGACCCACACTTTCATTCCTAAATGCTTATTTCCTGGCCACCAATCGAAAAGGTTATATTTCCCCGTGCGGGCCACCACCATTGTTGTATTATTAGTTGATGTACATACTGAAAATCCAAGCAAGGTATACATGTTGATCAACGTGCTTTGCTCATGATTCCATACATATGGGACCCACTTATTTCTGATCCAAGAGGTTCATTTGATGGACCCATTGTGGATGGAAAATGCATCTGAAATCTTCCAATTTGTCAGATCCTAACCCTTTAATTTTCAGTTTTTTTTCCTCATTTGTCTTCTTCTTCCTCTTCTTGTTTTTTCCTTTTTTAAAAGAAATTTTCTTTTAACTAATCAAAGGGTTGAGATCATCCAACTTTCCAATCTGAGAGATTGTTGGAGTGCCCATCGTCCATGGTGAGGTCCATTGGGTGAACCTTTTGATCAGCAGGAAATGGGCCTCACATGTACAGAATCCCACGTGTAATCAAACTTTGCCTATGAGGATCCTTTAATTCCTCAATTGCATGATGCCTGTATTAGGAAAAGATAACATCCAACCATAAGCAGCAGTCACTAAACAGATTATTTGTCTTTCGCAAAACGGACTCCGTACGGTATATATTATAGTATATATAATATATTATAGATTTAGATATAAGGTATATTTACAATACACACACACACAAACACAAAAGAATCGTTGTTAGGAAAGATCAGATAAGAACCTGTCACTCTAATCTGATAGCATAGACAACTCTTTTCAGTGCTTCAGATGCCTTCAGCAGATTGGATTCTGAATGGGCAGCAGAAAAAATATGTGGATGCCTGCAAACCAATAACCATCAGCATGAGGAACACGCTGAAGTAATTTACCATTCTCCTTACTGTCAGTAATATCATCGAGCACCTTTTAATCATTCTTGAAGAAACTGGTTGATGGCACAAAAGATAGCAAAGGAATGAACACTGACAGAATGCAGTTCTTTCAATGCGAAGTGCCAGATCACCGGCAATCGAAACTCCACATTTCGGCTTCCCCTGCATTCTAAGTTTGCAGGGGAAGTAAAAGGATGTAGGGAAAGTAATCAAAAAGATCCACATACATAAATCTGAAAGGAAAAAAAAAGAAGTTCATATTCGAAGCTTACCAAGTCCTGCATTCGCTGCCGAGATGTCTTCTGGAGTGAGAGAGAAAAGGGACGTGGGATATCGAGATTGAGAGAGAGAGAGAGAAGGGGCGCGAGAGATTGAGAGAGATAGAGAAAAGGGACGCATGAGATTGAGATTGAGAGAGATAGAGAAGTGGGGCGCAGGAGATTGAGAGAGAGAGAGATAGAGAAGAGGGGCGCGGGAGATTGAGAGAGAGAGAGAGAGAGAGAGAGAGAGAGAGAGAGAGAGAGAGAGAGAGAGAGAGAGAGAGAGAGAGAGTGGAGGGAAATGAAATTCGTGATAGGGGAAAAGACAAAAGGCAGCGCGATTTTTCACACTTTTGCTTGCTACGGTTTTTAACCATAGCTAAAAGTTAATATGACCGTAGCAATTGATCAATCCGTAATGGGCCCTCCATAGCTCACCTTTGACGGGATCCAGATAGACAGCCTTGTCAAGGGCTTTGTGGGGTCCATCTTGATGTAATCGATATATCCACTCCGTCCATTAATTTTGTAATATTTTTTTTATAGAAAATGAACCCAACATATAAGCAAATCGAAGGTTAATTGAACTAGACCATCGATCAATGGATTAATCTCTACTCTTTCCTACTGTGTGGTCCACTTGAGCTCTCGATCTACTTCCTTTTTTAAGTTCCTACCTAAAATATTTTTAAAAAATTGATAGACATATTAGATGGAGTACACACATTGTAATGGGCCTTGTAGAGTCCCTTATAACATATCCAAGGTTGTACGTACGTTTGGCAGAGTTAGCTTTTTGCTACGGTTTTTACAATTTTAGCTACGGTTTTAAGCCATAGAAAATTAGCTATGGCTTATAGCCTTAGCCAAAAACCAGAATAGTCCATAGCCTTTGGTCATTTTTTTGGTAGTGAACCCTTAAAATCTATTAGAATATCATAAGGTTTTTGGGTTAGAATTTTTTTTTACAAAATCAGAAAATCTCTAAGTTTTCTAGATCTGTCGATTTATCGATATCAAGTTCGATAAAATCGATGAGTGCTGTTGATGTCCTTGAAAGATCAATCGATAAAATCGAATGAGGATATAAAGTGTGTAGCAACTACATATACATCTGGACAGAATTATCGATGTATCGATACCCCTATCGATATCATCGATATTTGAATCTCGAGTTCATTGAAGTAGACTCGATATAATCGACAATAGAGTATTTGTGTCCCTATTTTTTATAGAAAAATCATGAAGACCTTCGATATATTGAAGTACCCTCGATATCCTCAGAATTCAAATCTCGATGATATTAGAAGACCTTCGAGGATGTCGGTCTTAGACACAATCTTTCCATCAACATTTTTCAGGTAATTTTTATTTCTGATCGAGGGTCACTCGCTAGAATCGATATTCAAATATCGTTGATATCGAGGTCGGATCGATGACATTAAGAAAGGACATAAACTATTTAGCAAGCTCTGATAAAATTTATGGATTTATCAATGCATCGACACGACCTTCGATATAATCGGTATTCAAATTGTGATGATATCGAGTGTACCTTGATCATATCTTGTGACCTAAATTTTTTTAAAGCAAGTCTCTTATTTTCAAATGTCGAGGAATCGAACCTCGTATCGATAATATTGGAGTTCGAAATCCAATGACATTAACGTGTGTTTCGATGCCCTTAATCAACTGGTAAAATTTCAAAAGCGTATGACATTTGAGTTTGTGTCATCGAGCGACCAGTCGATGCAATTGAGAGTATACGCTCCATAATATCGAACTCTGTCATAAATGCGACCATTTTATATTCGTTGAAACTTTTTACCTATATATAGAGAGAGCTTATCTTTAGTTGCTATGAGAAAAAGAAGAGTGTTTTTGAGTGTTTAACCTTAGATTATTTACCCAAAGTCCTTTCTCTCAAGGGAGTTCATCCTCCAATCCACCCTCATCATTGATATTCAATAAAGTGGATTGAGGAATGAACTTCCGCATTCAAGGATCCTCCAGTTACTACCTTAATGGAAAATCATTAAGCCGGGATACTTTGAATGTATAGATGATTGGACTCCTTTATAGGAAAATATTTGAGAGTAGGATTCCATTAGAACCTTGACCCAACTCGTCGCCATTTATCGGTATATCTTCTGAGTTACGGTTTAAGGAAGCAGAAGACTTTTCATCAACAAAGGAGGAGATCTTCAACAATGAGCTAAAAGTGACTCATCTGCTTATCTGTAAGTTATCAGAGTCCAAATGACCCTTGTGATCATTCCTTTATAGGATTTGGTCTATGGTGTTTCTCACCCTTGCAAGTCCTTTAAGAGGCCTCTGACAGGAGTGTATGTGGTGGGTACATAGTATTGACCCTTACTCTGTGGAGAGCATAAACTTCCTGTTAAAGGTGAACCTGTCTAAAACCTTGGGTTAGAGGTGAACCGTGTGAAACCTCCGTTAGGGTCTTGTGGAAGATCTTTAGCCAGTGTGCCTAAAAGTGGGTGCGATGTGTTGACCTTGCTCGTGAGAGCATAAACAGTCAGCCTATGTGTAGGTTGTAAAGGTTAAAGGTGAACCTGATTTAAAACCTTGGGTTTGAGGTGAAACGTGAGAAACCTCCTTAGTGAAATCCAGTATACTCAAGGGTTGAGTGCAGTTACAGAGAGTGGAGTAGACAAGTAGTCGAACCACTATAAAAATGACTGTGTTTGATATTACTAGTCATTTGTTTATGTGATTTCCTTTAATATTGTCATATCTGATTATCTGAGATCACACCACACACATACACATACAGTCATATCCATCATAAACTAGTTTTCATATTGTTCACTTCTTAAATAGTTTGTGATTGGATTCTCTACCGGGCTTGGAAGCCAGTAGAGTTACTCTTGAGTAATCCTGATATGTGCTTGTTGTTAGGATTAGTCTAATAGGATTTTAAATAAACCATAAAAACTTTAAAAAGTTCTATTCACCCCCCTCTAGGACATATTGGCATATTCCTACTTCAACTAAAGCAATCTTTACCGAAATTTCAACTCCATGGGTGGACTTGGAGAGACAATACTAATACTAAAAATATGTAGAAAAATTTTAAGATCTCTACTACAAAGGTTAAACTCTAAAGTCACCACCATAGAAGATTGTAGGAATATTGATGAGATGAAAGTAGAAGAAGTGGTAGGTTCTCTATAAATATTTGAACTACATCTTAAAACACCCACAAAATCCAAAAATAATATTCTCAAAGCCTCTAAAAACATAAATATAATAGATGAAGAAGATAATGAGAATGAAGACGTTGATGAAGAGGTTGCCTTTCTAGCTAAAAGATTCAAGAGATTCTTTAACAAGAACTATGGAAAATCATACAACAACAAAGGGATTCATTTAGACCGCAAACGCCCAATAGGAAAAATGTTCAACAAGTTTAAAGAACTCTAATGCTACAACTGTAGAAAATATGGTCACATTTCTATGAAATGTCTCACAAAGAAATCTAAAGGAAAAGTTGTGGCAATCACTTGTGAGGACAGCAATAACTCAAATTCAGAATCAAGTGAGTCAGAAAGTAATTGATACCAAAAGTCAATGAAAATATTCATGGCCTCCACCACTAGAGTCATTCCCAAGGAACTAGAAGAGGAAGATGAACTTGATCATGAGAGAATTAAAAATGGAAGAGGAACTGCAGTGATAGAAGTATTACCTTTGATGATCTAATCAAGAAAATAGAACTTCTACAATCAAGAGTTAAGATACTAAAAAGAGAAAACAAAAATCTGAAACTAGAAGTTAAAAATTCTAATATACAACAAAACTAACTCGAAAATTCACTTAAAACAATGACAAACTAGAAATACTTCTAAGCATGGGTAGAAACTCCAAAAAATGATAGGCCTAGGATATGAATTTGACTCCTCCTTGACCTCATCAGTGATGAAAAATTCAACCACCTCAAATAAGAAAAAATTGGTTGATTCATCTTGCTATCATTGTGGAAAAATAGGACACTACAAAAATAAATGTCCTACATGTAAACACTCTCACCTCACTTCCATGTCAAACAATAAAACCATATTCAAATCATCTGGAAGGCGCTCTGAGAGAGAATCATCTTGCTTGAAGAAAGTGGTTACCAATTGGGTAACACAAAACAAATACAATTGCCCTGAAAACAATGAAAAAAAAAATGATCTCAGACACTTGTAATGATTGCTTTAAGTAAAATAACCAATGACCTTGACCCATCCTTTTGATATACTATATAATGGGTCCGGTACTTAATTAAGAGCTATAGCAAGAAAAGTGAGCAAAAGAAGAATTTTTTTGGTGAGGATTAACTGAGAAATTTTGGTCAATGAGTAAAACACAATCATATAGAATTGATTCGGGGACATTTGAAAGCTTAGATAAATGAAGATAAGAATTTTTGAAAGAATCAATTCATAATCAATCACTTGACTGATAGTTTCTTCATAAATATTAAGTTTGTTGAGAGTTATAAGATTCAAGAAAATTTGTAGTAAACTGAGCTTTTTCATATGATTTAGGTATCATGCATATTTTTGGAATCATTGCTGCAAAATACTATATGTTTTGATACCTAATTAGACCAGAGTAGTTTGATCTCCATGCTCAATGATAAGTTTAATAGATGATTAACTATTACCAAATGAAGATCATGAAATACTCTCTAATCTATGGTCCATTGTCTCAAATGATGAGATTTAAGGATATATATAGCCTTATCATCCTTTTTGAATACATGTAATTTTTTCTTTTCATGTGTCTTTTGGATGTACAAGGTTCTAATGGATTGGTAAATATATATGTACATCAGTTGAAATAGGTTGGTGCTAGCTGAACTAGTATAGATTGTCTAAACTATACATTCTGGGCTTATTCGATATAATTGAAGGATGTTCGATGTCCTCGAAAAACACTTCAATGATATCGAACACTATTCGGTTGTATTGAATATCTTGCAAAACTCATTAACCTAATCTGGAAAATTGTTCGATTACATTGAACATATTTCGATAGTATCAAAGTTCCTTTTTCGATAACATCGAATATTCTTCGATAGAATCAAAACATCGGGGTTTATAAATATTGTGTGGGCAAGATTTTTTTGTTTTCACTTCTCTCCAGCGACCATACTCTATTCCAATTTTTTCGAGTCCATGGTGAGATCTCTGTACTCCTTCAACAACGTCGTGCTTCAAATCTCAGTAAGCTCCTCCCTCACAATTGTGCTTCATTTCATAGTTTTCCCCAAAAATAAATTTAGGGGTTTTTCCGTTCTCTATCCATTCTGTCCGATTTTACCAAAATGCCAAAAGAGAAATGGAAAATAGTTAAGGCAGGAGAGTCCTCCAAGCGAGTTCGAACAAAACTTCGCTCAAGACCGAGATCTAAATGATCCCCACCCGATGAGCCAACCTCTCCCCCTCAGTCTCTTGCTGGACAACTAGGGAGATCATAATGAAATGCACCCTCTCAAGCTCCTCCTCCACTTATTCAACTTGAAGTACCGATTCCTCAAATCCTTGCTCCACCTGAATATATATATATATATATATATATATATATATATATATATATATATATATATATATATATATATATATATATATATATATATATATATATATGACATTCTGTACAAGGAAAATGGTGTACGAGAAGAAGGTGGATTGTGAATGCATTAGACTGTTTGGGATAATAGAATATTAGAAAAGGTCGAATGGAGCAACATTCTAGACTTCCGAGGAATAGTTCGGAATGAACAAGTGTTTCAATTTTTGTCATAGTTTCACTCACCTGTACTACACCCTGCTTCTCTTGTAGTAACTATAGGACAGACCTCCACTGCTCTTACTATCACTTTAGTCGCTTCCATCATTAGGATACCAGCCTCCTTTTGAGGATTAATTGATCATAACCTTGATTCCATTGATGTTCGAGTACAAATTACACGCTACCTCTATAATGGAGAAAATGTACCATGTTATCAAGGTAATGCACTTGGGGCATCAAATATGGCACAATAATATAGGGTGCTACACAATGTCTTTTGTGTAAACGTTTATCCCCAGGGGACAAACAAGTTTGACTTGACCCCATACATGCTAAATATTCTCTATAGCATTTGCCAAGGTATTCCCTTACATCTACCCACCATCATGGTTCATTTGATTTTCGATTGCATCCAGAGCACGAGAGACACTTTCATTCCATTTCCATACCTCATTTGTCTACTCTCTTGCCATGTTGGTTTAATGCCTACAACTGATCACCCCAGATCTGCACATCAATTTTCTAAAACCCACATAAGCACATGAGTCTGGAGAGCAAGGGGGCATCCTCATCAAGAGCACACACTAAGGATCTTCATGGAGAAACCAAAGCAAAGGCAACAGAAATAGAGGTAACTGATACTAATTATCCTATTGAGGAAGAACATCATGAGGTGCTACGTACTTTGGATAGGCATACTAGACGTTGTACACCATACTGTGACTGACGAGAATCTATCCTACTATAGATGGATGAGTAAGACTGACGTCTTACACGACTAGAGTAACTTTCAGAAGTCATTCAGAGGAGTCTGGAGCGGGTGGAATAGAAGATTCAAAATCTTAACACCACACTCACTTGTGAACGAGACGATATCTCTCCACCAGAGGGTGGCCCATCCAGTTAGCACCAAGTTCAGCTTATGCATGAGTAGGAATATTGGCTTCTTCTTCTTCTTCTTCTTCTTCTTCTTCTTCTCTCTCTCTCTCTCTCTCTCTCTCTCTCTCTCTCTCTCCATTTGAAAATTTTCCTTTTTATCTACGAGAAAAACCGTGTTTATAGAGTTTTATCAATGGTTCCTTTGTGCTTAATGAACATAAAACCACACACAAGCTCGTGGTATCCTAGAAGTTATTTACCTACAACGTGTCAGTAGTCTCAATTATTTTAAGAAGGGGCAACTAACATTTTAAGGACAACATGATCACACGTGCTTTGGCCTATCCATATTTTTATATTTTTTCGATTTCCTGTTTCCTTCGATTTTATAACAATTGTAAATTTGTAATTTGAGATTATCAATTCGTAACAGAGGGCACAACCAAAAACTACACCAATACAAAATGTTAATATTAAATAGATTGATGTTGGCTTGAGGCCCATAATCTCAAGCTTAGATTAGGTGAGACTCGGGACCCACCGAGGTGGGTGGACCATTGATTGTGGGCCCATTGTGATGTATTTGACAAAATCCACACCGTCCATCCATATCGAAAGTTCATTTTAGGGCATGATCCAAAAAATGAAGCATATCCAAATCTCAAGTGGACCATAATACATGAAAAGTGATAATCGACCATTAAAAACTTCTCATGGGCCACAAAAGTTTTAGATCAATCTAATATTTGTGTGGTCTCTTCATCCAGATCTTTATAACTTTATCAATAGGTTGGATGGAAAATAAACATTTTGGTACCCCCCCATGAAGTTTTTAATGGTGAGGATTAATAACTATTGTTTCCCGTGGTATGATCCATAAAAGATTTGGATCTACTTCACTTTTGGGTCTTATCCTAAAATGGGCTTTTCACGAAGGTTGGAGGGTGTGGATTTAAGGCATATACATCACTGTGAGCCCCATAGTCAAAGGTACAACCCACCTCGGTGGATCGAGGTCTCACCTAATCCGCTTCCCATAATCCCACAGAAAGAGGAATAACAGATTTCCTCCGAAAGCCTTTCACAGGAAGTTCCTGCATCGGGAAGCTAGGTGGGCCCCACCAAGATATTTGTGAGAAATTCACCCCATCCATCCATTTTTTTGAGCTCATTTTAGGGCATGTGAGCAAAAATAAGTTGGATCCAAGAGTCAAGTGGTCCACACGAGATGTAAAGTTGGGAAAAAAATGCCTATCATTGAAACCTTCCTAGGTTCCACCTTGATGTTTGTATTTCATCCAAACCGTTTATAAGATCATTCCCACTGGAATGAACTGAAAACACACACACACACACACACGCACAAATAGCCTAATAAAAAACTTTTGTAGCCTTACGAATGCTTCAATGGTGGTCATTCCTACTGTTTCCTCCCATGTGACCTACTTGTGTCTTGGATCCATGTCATTTTTGGTCACATGTCCTAAAATGAGCTCGCAAAATGGATGAACAAAGTAGATTTCTCACAAACATCACGGTAGGCCCCACCTATGATCATGTCCATTACACAATGAGACATATCCTATGAACATTTTTATTGAATATAAATCTACATGTTCATCTAAAGAATAATGAAGTAGCTAGTTGCATGTAAATCCACATGTTCATTGGCTGCAGATGGTAAATGTAACATCCTTGAATTTTCGTACACTTAGAGAGGTTGATTGATTAACTCTTGTTGTCATGACTCTTGTTTAATAATACTTTTTGCCAAATTTCTTTTATTATTTATGCATTTAGCTTCTTTTCTCTTGATCTTCGAAATGGATAGTGTTGATTGACCAAATGGTCATTGCATATGTATGTAGAAAAATCTTAAGAAGAGATGATTTGGAAATCCAGATCTGAGCAGTAGTATTTGATGAATGGATCAATTTGCTTGTATCCATCTGCATTAAAATAGATCTGAATGGATAATTTGATTCTTAGGACCGAAATATATTAGGATCCCTAGATTTTCAAATTGATCAGGTCATATGGTGTTTCACATCAATTAGATCTAGCCATAGATATTGATTTACACCTTAGATTCTAAGATGGTGATTGGACGGATCGGATATGATCCCCACCATTTATGCTTATTACGGGATAAATCCAATTTATTATCCAAAAAGTGTCGGTGGATCTAACCATTTGATGGGTCATAAAGATGAAAGGGTAGAATCATACATATCATACTTTGAATTAGAGGTGGAAAGCATAAATGGTTTGGATGTAAGCGATAAATTGACCAATTCCCAATTTGAGATTTTGTGATGTCATTGGATGGTTCAAATCTGACCCACATGATCAAAAAATCATTTAAAATAAGAAAATAAGAGAAATAAGAAAACCCAAAAAGTTGTGAGATTTGGATCATCTGGACTATATCCAGTGACATAGGATTGATTGATTGACCGACTGGTTCGATCGATTGAATGCATCAAAAATAGTCTAGAGACTGTGACATGAAATTTTTTATTTTTGTTTGATCAATCGAGAGGACTATTCGATCGATTGAAAGTAGTATAAAAGTATACAACAACCAAAGTTCATAATTCGAAACTTGATCGATCGATCCACATGGTAGTTTGATCAATCGAAGGTACAATTTGATCGATCGAACAAGAAAGTTCGAGCAACCAAACAAGGACAAAAATGTCCAAAGCGTTGTGCTAGAAATTTGAATTAATCTCGATCGATCAAAGAAGATTTCAATCAAACCTCGATCGATCAAGGGGATTGTTGATCGATCTCGATTGATCGACATTTCTTTATAGTGTTTTAATTGATTTGAACTTCGATGTTCTAATTGATGTAAAATTAGTAATAACCCTTGATTATCTAGATACATTGGGATTGTCAGAGCACTTTGGTTTATCAAGTGGACCTCACGAAGAATGGATAACTATTCATACGAGTTGTGGGACAGATTTAAGAGAATTAAAAATCTGATGGTTAAACTCTCCATGTGGGCGGTCTCGAATTAGGAAATGATTAACCAAAGAGCGAATTGATCATATATATTTAGATGGATGAGAACAGTGAGCTAATTAAGCTATTTAATTAGGTAATTGTAAACCGATTGATCTTGGGGTAACATTTTAGAATCTATGTCACTAGATTTCAGGTGAGTGATCCCAGCATGTTTCCTTTTTGTTGTGATCTAAATAGTTGTATAGTTTCTTTATTTATTGTATTATTTTGTATAGATTATTTTGCTATAATTGTGCAAATTGGAATGATAATGTTGAACTATGATGATATATGTGATTACTTTTAATATAACGCATCAATCATTTTCATGTATTCATACCATGCATAGTGTACTTATGCTATTTTCCTAAGGGATATCTTGGAAGACTTGTAGGTACTTACAGTACCAAGTGACCTAGGGGACCATCCCTGGATGCCCACAATATATGGAAGCCTACTAATATGTGATTACTTTTTTTTTTTCAAATTTGTAACTTTCATTGAAGAAGCAGGAGATTACAGAGACATATTTCGGGCTTCCCCTGGATACTAATATGGTGAAAACCTACCCCAAAAGGAGAGATGCGGATTGATGAAATCCAACTCAAGCAAGTGGATTGATAAAGTCACTTGATGCATTCACAAATCAATGCATCTCATAACATTTATGCATCCCTATTTTAATTATGATGCAAATGACCCATAATGGGTTCACTTGCTGGGCCTGGACAAATGATGTTATATTGATGGAAAACCACACATATTTAGTAGAAGATGAAACAGTTGTTCAAGTTTTAGGATAGGAGAGTGAACTAATAAATGAGCCACAAGGGCAGTGGCCCTATCTTGAAGAAGATGAGCTGAATGTATTAAATCATTAACATATCGAGCTAAAAATTATGTTATTTTCTTTAGTTATGTTTATGATATGATTTTAGTTGAGTAGCTGAAATTTTTTAAATATTTTAAAGTATTTGTGAGTCAATGGTTTAATAAAGCCCCAAATGGGCGGGTCGTTGTAACGCCCATGAGGAAAAACAAAAACAAAATCTTATCTTTTATCTTATCGCTATCTTTTTTCTATCTTATCTCCCATCTTATCTTTATCTCTATCTTATTCCTATCTTATCTCTTTCTTATTTCCTATCTTATCTCTATCTCTATTTTATTCCTGTCTTATCTCTTTCTTATTTCCTATCTTATCTCTATCTCTAACTTATTCCTATCTTATCTCTTTCTTATTTCCTATCCTATCTGTATCCCTAATACTTCTCCCTTATATATCTCTAAGTCTCTCTGTATCTCTCAATCTCTCAATTGAGCCTTTTTTTTAAGGAGGTACCGTAAGAGGAGTTCCACTCCAACTCAGATATTAACCAAAAGGCACTCTGCAACAACTGAGAAAGGAAAAGTGAGAGGATTTTAGAGAGCCACTATAAGAAATATGATTTTCATCAACGAAAATAATTTTCGTAGGTAGAAGTGCTTTTTACCGATGAAAATTTTCGTCGGTAAAAGCTGTTTTGAATTTTAGAAAAAAAATCTAAAAAATATACTTTTCCCGACAAAATTTGAATTTCGTAGGCAAAAACCATTTTTACCAACGAAAAGTTTCGTCGGTAATGACTATTTTGAATTTTTGAAAAATTTAATTATACCGACGAAATTTGAATTTCGTAGGTAAAAGTGCTTTTTACCGATGAAACATTTCATTGGTAAAAGTTGTTTTGGATTTTTCAAAAAAATACTTTTCCCGAGGAAATGTGAATTTCATAGGTAAAAACCATTTTTACCCACGAAACATTTCGTTGGTAATGATTGTTTTGAATTTTTTTTTAAAAAAAATTGAAAAATTTAGTTTTATTGACAAAATTTGAATTTCACAGGTAAAAGTGCTTTTTACTGACTAAAAGTTTTCGTCGGTAAAAGCTTATTTGAATTGTTGAAAAAAAAAATTGAAAAATATATTTTTCCCAACGAAATTTGAATTTCGTAGGTAAAAACCATTTTTACCGACGAAAAGTTTTGTCGATAATGACTATTTTGAATTTTTGAAAAAAAAAGTTGAAAATTTTAGTTTTACCGACGAAATTTGAATTTCATAGGTAAAAGTGCTTTTTATCAATGAAAATTTTCGTTGGTAAAAGCTGTTTTGAATTTTTGAAAAAAAATTTGAAAAATATACTTTTCCCTATGAAATTTGAATTTCGTAGGTAAAAACCTTTTTTACAGACGAAAAGTTTTGTCGGTAATGCCTATTTTGAATTTTTGAAAAAAATACTTTTCCCGACAAAAGTTGAATTTCGTAGGTAAAATCCATTTTTACCATCGAAAAGTTTTGTTGGTAATGACTCTTTTAATTTTTTGAAAAAAATAAAAAGCCAAAAATTTTAGTCTTACCGACGAAATTTTAATTTCGTAGGTAAAACTATTTTCCCGACGGACATAAACTGTTAGTAATAAAGTTTTTACCGATGAAAATTTTTGTCGGTAAAGTAATAAGTTTTAGGATAGAAAATTTTCGTGCTATTTTGAAAACTTACGCAGTAAGCATTTTACTGACAAATTAAAACCGTCGGGAATAATGTTTTTACCGACGAAAATTTCGTCAGTAAAACTGTTATAACTTTTAAGATAGTTTTTATATCATAAGAGTAGAAATTTTTTTAAAATATATAATTAAAAAATAATATTTAAATGCTTTGTAATATCACATGAAAAGGAATATTGAGAAGTTCAAAATTTTTAACAATGTTTGAGAAAAATTTTGAGAACAAAATGATGCTTTTAAAGAAAAAAAAATCGGCATTTTGAAATTTTTGAGAAAAAATTAAAATATGAGAATTTTTTTGAGATTTTGAAAATAAAATTTGAGAAATTGTATTTTAATTTTTTTTTGAAATATTTTATAATACAAATGCTATTTTGTTAAAAGAGTAAAAATATACACATTTTGGAAAAAAAATGTTACTTTTAAATGAAAATTGAAATTTATCGGTGAAAAATAAAATTACTAAATTATTATGCACATCCACTAATTGAACCTTAAATTGTTTTTGGACAATCTAATTAGTTCAAAATGAAGAGTAAATAACTTTAGATTTTTAAATCAAATTTCACTGAAATTGTGGATTAATCTTGGTATGCCCAATATCTTTCTCATACGTAGCCTAATTGAGACGAGTAACTAGTCAAATTGAGGGTATTGATCAGTAAAATAGAGTGTCATGCCCCAAACTCAAAAATCGGGCTCACAAAATTCTTGATCGCCGAATCTGGCGTTGACAGCCTTCGTAGAACCTCATTCTCGGCTCCCAGCGCTCATTCGCCAGGTTCTGATCATGGGATGCTGCGAGGAGGATTTTCAACATCAGTTTGATTCGTAATAAGCATAACCAAAGGCATAACCCACAAACAACAACCAAAAACTCCATCACATTTCCACTATGATAAAAAACTTTACAAGTACAATGAGCATAAAGGGAAATACAATGATGATGGACCAAAAGCTTCAAAATAATTTGCCACGTGCTCAAGCCTCAGCGCTGCTGCGATCCAACGTCACTTGCACACAACGGTCGTGAATAAGCTTATAGAAAGCTTAGAGGGTGGTGAAAGTGTGTGCGCAAGGTAGTAATATGATCATGCAATATCAGAGTAATACGAAATATGCAGATGGATCCATGAATACCATTAGCCGTACCAAGGCTATGCGATGCAAAGCATGAATGCTGTCGGCCATACCAGGGCTATGCGATGCAAGATGAAAGTCAAGCATACAATCCTCATCTAAGTCCACATATCAATACAGCTCAACTTTAAGATATCACCGGGGTTTAGTATACTCTAAACCAGATCACAACCCCATCGCGCGCAATAAGGTAAGTGGAAGAGACCTCACTATCCATCGGCCAATATCGGGCTCGACTCGTTAATAGCAGACCCATTCCTCGAGCTGGTCAAACTCAGCCTAGCGTTGCCCCCTACTCTTGGGTGGGTAAGGCCGCACCCCCTTCCAACTGACCATGTCACGCCCTAAACTTGAAAACTGGGCTAACGAAATTTTCGATCACCGAATCTGGCACCGACAGCCTCCGTAGAACCCCATTCTCGGCTCCCAGCTCCCATTCGCCAGGTTCCGATCCTAGGATGCTACGAGGAGGATTTTCAACATTAGTTTGATTCGTAATAAGCATAACCAAAGGCATAACCCACAAACAACAACCAAGAACTCCATTACATTTTCACTATGATAAAAAAATTTACAAGTACAATGAGCATAAAGGGAATTACAATGGTAAGGAATAAAAACTCCAAACGATCCGCTAAGCGCTCCTGCCTCAACGCTGCTGCGAGCCAACGTCACCTACACGCAACGGTTGTGCATAAGCTTATAGAAAGCTTAGAGGGTGGTGAAAGTGTGTGTGAAAGGTAGTAATATGATCATGCAATATCAGAGTAATGCGGAATATGCAGGTGGATTCATAATATCATGAGCCATACTAAGGCTATGCAATGCAAGATGCAAGTCAAACATACAATCCTCATCTAAGTCCACATGTCAATATAGCTCAAATCTGGGATATCACCAGGGTCTAGTACACTCTAAACCAGATCGCAGTCACATCGCGTGCAATAAGATAAGTGAAAGAGACCTCACTATCCGTCTGCCAATATCAGGCACGACTTGTCGATAGCGGACCCATTCCTCGAGCTGGTCAAACTCAGCCTAACTTTGCCCCCTACTCTCTGGCGGGTAAGGCCGCACCCCCTTCCAACCGACCACGATACAGTGGAGAGCGCAACCGTCTGATAATCGACACTCAACGCTCATCTACCTACTCGGTCTAGACGTTGGAGCGACCTCTTGGTACCATAAGGGTTTAGGGACTTTCACCCAGGGATATTTATAGCACCCGATGTAGAACAAGATTTTCGATATCCAATCCTGCCAACCACGATACGCTTGCAGAGGCTATGGCCCCGATGTCGCTAGGGCGTACAATAACCATGTCACACAAATGTGAAATGCATGAATCACGCTATCCAGTCATGCAACAAACCCTACACCTATCGTGCGCTCATGTTGGGCAACACCGCCTAACCGGGAGCCCATAAACAACCTGCCCGAAGGCATATGCTATGATCAGTCAATTCTCATGTCAAGCATACATATGATGCGTATGATCATGAGTTATGGAACTATACTAAACATTTTATAATGAGATGAACTATCCTTACAATGCAAATGGGCCTGGACGGCCTATACACAATAAGTACGGGCCTATTACTGAGCCCTAGGGAGAGTCGTAATGCGGACATTTAACCAACATTAAACTTGCAATGTGGACGTCAAACCACCATCGCTCCCAAGCCATAGCCCGCAGTAAACATCATTACCCAAACCATGTTGGGTTCACACATTGTAATGGACCGTAGGTACATCCTAGTGGGCCTTTATTACATCAAATGGGCTACATTAGTGGGCCTTACATTTATCAAATGGGCCGCATTACTGGGCTTCACCAATGGGCCTTAGTTACATTGCAATGGGTCACAATCCATGGGCCTTAGAGTATGTCAAAATGGGCCTAATCACATGGGCCCTATGTGCTTTAAATAGGCCTAAACCCATAAGCCTTTTACAATTAAATGGGCCTAATCTCATGAGCCTTGTACATACCAAATGGGCCTAATCCTGTAGGCCTTTATATAAATCAAATGGGCCTAAATCCATAGGCCTTTTTCAAATTAAATGGGCCTAACCCATACATAGGTGGCCCACCCAATCTTCACTCATGCCTTAAAATGATCTTACCAAGTGGATGGACGGTCTGGATGCATCACATGCATCACGGCAGGTCCCACTATCGCTGGACAGTGCGGACAGCACATGCATCACAGAGGGCTCCACCGTCCGCTGGACGGTGGAGGCAAAACAACGTCAAGGTGGGTACCACTGTCCACCTGGACGGTGGACTTAAAACACATACATCATTATGGGTCACATGTGGGGCCCACCTAAATGTTTACATGTCATCCAGCCCGTTCATAAGGTCACTCAGACCTGGATGAAGGGAAAACACAAATTTCAGATTGATACAAAGCTTATGTGGGCCCAAAAATGGTTTTCAATGGTAGGGGGTATAGTCCCACTGTTTCATGTGGTGTGGGCCACTTGAGTTTTAGATCGAGTTGAAATTTGGAGGGGGCCCACCTGAGGAGGGGACCCACCTCATGAACAGATTGGATCTCATATATACATCGTGGTGGGGCCCACGGCAACAGTCGTGGGTTGCTGCTCGACCGCCCACTACACGCAGCGGCGAGCTGCTGCTGCACGGTCGTCAGAGGCAGAGGCACTGCCTCTTATGTGATTTTTTTTAAAAAATCTGGAAAACCCATTTTTCAGAGGTTTTTCGGATCTAGGGCCCGCAACAAGTAGATCCACTCCATCCATTGTCTTCCCTGGCTCAAGACAAGCCCAATGAGTCTAGAGTTTACGATTTTTGGGTGGATAGAAAACATCAAACGACTTTTCAATGGTAACCACCACAGATTTCTATGCTATGGCCCACCAGATGATTAAGTCAGCCTCATTCTTCGGCTCAACGGTTCAAATGTTGTCGGGGATGAGGTGGACGGCATGGATTGAATACATACATCAAGGTGGGGCCTGCATGAGCCGGCCCACCTAAACCTTTCCTTTTTCTTTTCTTTGGCAGGGACGTCCAGCGTCTCAGATGCTGGACGGTTGGGTGTTTATAAAAAAAATAATAATAATAATGCATTGAGGTGGGCCACCTCATGGAAAATAACATGAGTCCATTGCTCAAAAAGTGGGCCATACTTGATGGTTTGGGAAAAATAAAAGCCACATGTGGGGTCCATTCAAATAGGCCACACAATCCCATTATAATTCCATAAAATAAAATAAAAATAAAAATAAACGAAATAAAAAGGGAGAGAGAGAGATGGAGAGTGGGACACGCTTGTGATGGAGGGCTCCACCGCTATGAGCCCTCCCTTGAAGAAATTATACAATCAAATGGGTCCCTTTTACACATGGGACCACCTAAATCAAAATCAACGGTGGGGATCCTTTCCCCACCAATATGGACGATTTAGATGACCTTTAAATGTAATGAAATAAACATCATGATGGGGTCCATGGAGAATGTCTCCATCCTGGAATGATCATGATGATCCAAGTGGTCCATCGGCCACAACTTAGGGTCCCAAGTGAGATCCAAACCATTGATCGGTTGGCCTCACTTGGTCCATCTCAAAAATAGAAAAAACTACTATGATCATGCACCCACCGTCCGATCTTCTTGCTCCTATGGGCTCCTTAGCACCTTAGCTTCAATCCTAATGGAGGAGATGAGAAATGGATGGCTAGGATGGGAGATCTTGGGATGGAGAGGGTGGGAAGGTGGGCCACACTTGTAGTTTGAGAGAAATGGGGAGAGGCTTGGACGTGTGATTTTTGTTGCTTGGAATGGGTTTGAAAGAAAGAAATGAGAAAGAGAGTAGTAAAGAGAGAGAGAGAGAGAGAGAGAGAGAGAGAGAGAGAGAGAGAGAGAGAGAGAGAGAGAGAGAAAGTGATAGGTGATGGATGTGGTGAGTGATGGGTGTAAGAGACCCTTTGTTGACTTTGGTGGCCTTTTGTGTAAGAAAGGCATGGCATTGGGAGACTTTTATGGCATTTGTGTAAGAAAAGCATGGGCATGGAAGACTTTTATGGCTTGCTTGGGAAAGGGTGAAAGTGATGTGTACTTGACATGTACTTGACATGTGATGGATTGATTGATGGAATTGATGTGACATCTTGTAGAGATTCTCTTGGGTTTCGCAACGCGCGGCATTTTTCTCGCACCGAACGCTGGCCGACATCTCCTGACCAAGGTATCACCTCGGCGCCCGAGTCGCGGCATCAAAACTGCAGCGAGGACGCGGTCGCTATGGTAATGGTCTTGGATTGAGTCGATACGGGTTGACGACATTCGAATCAGAGTCGTACGTAAATGTCGGTTAAGGGTCAAAGGTTGTCGAAATTCGACCGGTAAGATCTCGAAAGTCTACGAAACGGTACGGTCTAGGATACGGGTCTTATAGACCATGACACAGTGGAAAGCACGGCCTTCTGGTAATCGACACTTGACGCTCTTGCACCCACTCGGTATAGACGTTGGAGAAACCTCTTGGTACCATAAGGGTTTAGGGACTTTCACCTATGGATATCTATAGCACCCTATGTAGAATAAGATTTTCGGTATCCAATCCTGTCAACCACGATACACCTGTGGAGGCTACGACCCTGATGTCGCTAGGGCGTACAGTAAACATGTCACACAATGCGAATGCATGAGTCACACATCTAGTTATGCAGGAATCTTGCGCGTATCATGCGCTCATGTAGGGCAACACCACCTATCTGGGAGCCCCTAACAATTTGCCTAAAGGCATATGCTATGATCAGTCACTTCTCATATCAAGCATACATATGATGCGTACGATCATGAATCAGGAACTATACTAAACATGTTATATGGTGATGGATGTTGTTCATAACGAAGATGGGTCTAGACCGCCTACAAGTATGGGCCTAACAATGGGCCTTAGGGAGAATTATAATGCGGACATTTAACCAATATTATTCATATAATGTGGACATCAAACCAACATTGCTCCCAAGGCATGACCTACAATATGACGGCCACACATATGCATTACATTGGCCTCGCTTATGGGCCTCACGTACATCGCATTAGGTCTCGAATACACATCAGGTGGGCCTCACACCTGAGCCTCAAATATATCACAATAGGCCTCTTATGTCAAGCGGCCGCATTACATGGGCCGCATTATATGGGCCACACCAAGGGGCTTTAGGTATATCAAATAGGCTACACCAATGGGCCTCATTTATTTCAAATTGGGCCCAACCTCATGTATATTTGAGATCCAATCTATTCATAAGTTAACATAGGGATAAATGAAGTGAAAATAATATTAGCTTAATTGAAAACTGCCCTGACCTTTAGAAGTTTGAATTGTGGATGTCACGATTTACTATTTAAATGGTGGGGTCTTCTTGAACTTTAGATATGATTCACCACTATCTTCCCATGCTGTAAGAATGATCTCACAAACGGTTGGACGACATAGATACAACACTTGCATCATGATGGGCTCCACCGTTCAAAATAGTGGATGGTGTCGTTACACATCAATGAGGGGCCTGCCGCCAACAAAGGAGTAGCTATATGACTGTTGCACAGGCAGCTGGCTGCACCTAGGAAGATAAAGGTGGGTCCTACGTTGGGCCCACCACCAAGTATATACTATATAATATATGATATATAACATATAAAATATAATATATAATATATACTATAATATATTATTTATAATATATATGATGCCTTAGGAGTGGGACCCACAGAACATGTTGTGGTGAGATGGCAGTGGGTCCCACCTTCAAAACAGATGGACAACATGTGCCAAAACACATAGATCATGTGGGGCGTACATCCCACTAGCGTTACAGAGAGAGAGAGAGAGAGAGAGAGAGAGAGCAGCACATGGCTGCACCTTGCTTTTCTTTTTTTTTTTTTCTGAAGTAAACAGAGGTGGGTCCCACGTAGGGCCCACCACAGTAGCATGAATATACAGTATATATATATATATATATATATATATATATATATATATATATATATATATATATATATATATATATATATATATATATAATATGATATAATATAATATATAATATATATAATATAATATAATATATATTATACATATGTACCGTCCAGGCCTTGGACGGCCTGGACAGAGACATACATCACGGTGTTGCCCCCTCACGTGGGGTGGGTCCCACCATCCAAAGACGGTGGATGGCTAGGATTAAACACATATAACATGGTGTGGCTCAATTGAGTGGATGGACAGTGTGGGTGGGTCCCATGGACCCCACCGTCCAATCACACTTCACAGTCAGCCACCCCAGCTAGAGAGTCGATGCCAAGACCTTGGTGTTGCAACGAGGTATCTTTCACCCAGTCTACCACTTGAGGTATAGAACAGGGTGTAGAAGTGGGCCCCACAGCGACATGGTCCACCGTCTAGAATGGTGGACGGTTTGGATAAGGCACATACATCATGGTGTGGCTAACCAAACTGGACGGACGGTCATGGATGGGTCCCATGGGCCATGACCTTAGCGTTGAAAGGAGGTATCTCCACTCAGACTGCCAGTTTGAGCTATGGATTTGGGTGTACGTTAGCACCCCTGCTAGGGATTGAAACCAAGACCTCAAGTGTTTGAAACGAGGTATCTTTCACTCGGTCTGCCAGTTGGGCTATGGATCTGGCGTGGATAACCCATCAAGGAGGGCCTCACACGAACGTGGGTCCCAATGCCCAAGGTGGGTGGACGGTTTGGATAGACCACGTGCACTATGGTGTGGCCCCACACATGGGGTGGAAGGCGTGAATGGGTCCCCCACCGTCCGTACACACTCCACTGTTAACTACACCCACTGACAACACACATCACTGATAGCTACTCTCACTGTCAACCACACTCCACTGTTAGCTATTCCCACTGGTGCTTCCACCTGGATGGACAGTGTGGGTGTACACCTCATCAAGGTGGGTCCCACATGGCCCACCTGCTTTGAAATAACCTGATATTTATGTTTCCCTTTCATCTAGGCCTTTGTGACCTTCCAGTCATGCAGACCCCAAAAGGGATCAAGGTGGCCCATTTATGTAGATGGCATGGGTACAATACACACAATATAGGTGGGCCATGATCATAGAAAGAGAAGGGAAAAAGAGAGAAGGAGAGATAGTAGACAACAGAGGTGACGGAGGGGCCCCGCCACTACGGGCCCCTCTTTGATACAAAATATACATTAAAGTGGGTCCCACATACATGGACCCTTAATCAAACAAAATGAATAAAAAATAAAAATCTAAGATCACCCACCGGCTTCATCTTGCACCATAGGCTTCCTTAGCTCCTTAGCTTTGATTCCAATGGAGGAGATGAGGTTTGGATGGTTAAGATGGGAGATGAAAGGGTAGGAAAGGTAGGCCACACTTGGAGCTTAGAAGAGCTTGGAGAGGCTTTTACGTATGGAGGTTTTTCTTGCTTGGAAATGAGCTTGGAAAAGAGAGAGAGAGACTTGTAAAGGGAAAGAAGGAGTGACGGGTGATGGAGTGATGGATGTAGTGGTGATGGGTGTAAGAACTTTTTGACTTTTGTGGCTTTTTGTGTAAGAAAGGCATGGGTGTGTAAGAGACTTTTTGACTTTAGGGGTTGCTTGGGGAAGAGTGAAAGGTAATGTGTACTTGACATGTTGAGATTGATTGATTGATCGATTGATTTGACAAGTCGTAGAGATTCTCTTGGATTTCACAATGCGCGGTATTTTTCTCGCACCGAACGTTGGCCCACATCTCCTGACCAGGGTATCGCCTCGGCGCGTAAGTTGTGGCATTAGAACTGCAGCAACGGTGCGGTCGTTATGATAAAGGTCTTGGGTTGAGTCGATACGGGTTGACGGCATACAAATCAGGATCGCGCACAAATTACCTAAACCTGTAACCTATAACCTAACCTAAACCTAAACCTAAACATACAACCTAAACCTATTCTTAAATCCTTAAACCTATAATAACCTAAACCTAAACCTATAACCTTTAACATAAACCTATAACCTATAACCTAAACCCAAACCTAAACTTATAACCTTAACCTAAAAATATAACCTAAACCTAAACTTAAACTTATAACCTATAACCTATAACCTAAACGTATTCTCAAATCCCTAAACTTAAACCTACACCTAATCTTATTCTCAAATCCCTAAACCTAAACCTACACCTATTCCTAATCTCAACTTCCTAACTTAAACCCAAACCTAAACCCGATCTCGAACCTGAATTTGAATCCCTAAACCTTTAGCCTAAACCTAAACCTATAACCTAAACTTAATTCACTTAACTTAAACCCACACCTAAACCCAAACATATAACCCGAACCCGAACCTGAATTCTTAAACCTAAACCTAAACCTATAACCTAAACCTAACCCTAAACCCTAAACCCTAAACTCTAAACCCCAACCTTAACCTTAACCTATAACCTAAACCTATAACCTATAACCTAAACCTAAACCTATAACCTAAACATATTCTTAAATCCCTAAACCTAAACCTACACCTAATCAAAATCTCAACTCCCTAACATAAACCTAAACCTATACTTGAAAACCCAAACCTAAACCCAAACCCGAACCCGAAATCGAATTCCTAAACCTAAACTTAAACCTATAACCTAAACCTAAACTTAAACCTATAACCTATAACCTAAAACCTAAACCTAAACATAAAACCTAAATGTATTCTCAAATCCCTAAACTTAAACCTAGACCTAATCCTAATTTCAACTCCTTAACCTAAACCTAAACTTGAAAACCCAATCTCGAACCTGAATCTGAATCCCTAAACTCTTATCCTAAACTTAAACCTATAACCTAAACATAAATCTAAACTTAATTCACTTAACTTAAACCTACACTTAAACCCAAACATATAACCCAAAACCGAACCCGAACCTGAACCTGAATTCCTAAACCTAAACCTATAACCTAAACCTAAACCTAAACCTAAACCTATAACCTTAACCTTAACCTAAACCTATAACATATAACCTAACCTAAACCTATAACCTAAACCTATGACCTTATCCTTAACCTAAACCTATAACCTATAACCTAACCTAAACCTATAACCTAAACCTATTCTCAAATCCCTAAACATATAACCTAAACCTAAACCTATAACTTAAAACCTAAACCCAAACCTAAACATATAACCTAATTAAACCCAAACCTAAACTTTAACCTATAATCTATAACCTAAAATCTAAACCTAAACTTAAAACCTAAACGTATTCTCAAATCCCTAAACCTAAACCTACACCTAATCCTAATCTCAACTCCCTAACCTAAACCTAAACCTAAACTTGAAAACTCAAACTTAAACCCGATCCCAAACCCGATCCTAAATCTCAATCCTTAAACCCTTAGCCTAAACCCATAACCTAAACTTAATTCACTTAACTTAAACCTACACCTAAACCCAAACATTTAACCCGAACCTGAACCCGAATTCCTAAACCTAAACCTATAACCTTAACCTAAACCTAAAACCTAAAACCTAAAACCTAAAACCTAAAACCTAAACCTAAACCTAAACCTAAACCTAAACCTAAACCCTAAACGTATTCTCAAATCCCTAAAACTAAACCTACACCTAATCCTAATCTCAACTCCCTAACCTAAACCTAAACCTAAATTTGAAAACCCAAACCTAAACTCGATCCCAAACCCGAATCTGAATCCTTAAACCCTTAGCCTAAACCTACACCTAATCCTAATCTCAACTCCCTAACCTAAACCTAAACCTAAATTTGAAAACCCAAACCTAAACCCGATCCCAAACCCGAATCTGAATCCTTAAACCCTTAGCCTAAACCTAAACCTAAATTCGTCAGTAAAAGCCTTTCCCCTCGGTCTTTTACCGACGAAAAAAATCGTCGGTAAACCTTTTTACAAACGAAAAATGTTCATTTAGTGACGAATATTTTCGTCGGTACGTAAAAGTGGGTTTTCTTGTAGCGAGCTTAGATCTTGTAAGTTTACACATTATCATTCTTTCAGTATTTTTATGCATTTAGTTTAATTTGACTTGATATATGCAATGAATGGTGTGGATCGACCACACATTCATTGGATTGATTTGTGGGTAGATAAGATGTAGAGATGATGAAAGTCTAAAACTCTATTTGAAGTTTCTTGTCGCAGAAATTGATTGATTTGTATTTGGTCGGATCAGATTATATCTGTACAAATCATATGATCCTTTAGACACCCCACCCACGCTATGTAACACCTCATACCTTTCAATTCACGGGTGCTACCAAGTAGCTAACCTAGTACGATTACTAATGAAATTTCCAACTATAGACTAAGCCATCCTACTATCGATTTTCGAAATAGGTGATCACGTCAAACCCACATAGAACCTCAGAAAACCATCATCAAGACCCCAATAACAAGCAAAGTCCAAACCATGTCTGGTTTGATAGAATGAACTACCCATCATTAAGCCACAAGATCTACTGTTTAATTGTCTTACATCATGACCATTGATAACCTACTTAAAACCATAAAAAACTAACCATAAGATTACTGAATCAATCGTTCAAATTCACATTAAAAATTCTAAAAAGATCCTAAGACCATGAATTGATGACTTATAAACATTCTAACTATAACCTATGCTATTCTGACTGTCGATTTAAGGGTCTACTCATGCATTTACATCATAGGACCCTAATGGAACCAAAGGACCATTTATTTCACTTTAATCAAATCATCCAACCATTTATCCTCGGGAGAAGCCCCGTGGACACTCCATCTCCGATTCAAGGCCAATCTAAACCGTACATCCGATTGATCTTTAACAAAAATTAGTTAATAAGATTTCCAATACAAATGAACAGTGCAGATCACCCTAACCACAACACATACCCCACTTTTAAACCCATGTATGTGCACAGATTGTGTACACCCTCAATACATGGGACTGGCTATCAGGTCAAATGAAGTTTAACCTGATACTCAAGAATAAAAGCAAATTTCTCCACTTTTCCCGCCGCTTGTAATTCAAACAAGCAGCGTTAGTTCATTAGCATGGAGTGGCCCACCATCATGAGTCATCTTCATGATTGAGACCATCCATCGTGATTGGTGGGTCCCATCGACCGTATCCATGTCAAAGTTGCACATAGTGATACTCGCTCGCGTGTGCAACAGTCCACTCCAGACAACGTGGTGTCATGACCTCTCTCCAAATGCAGAAATCCACCTTAGCAGCGCCCGCTGGTAAAATTTGACCGTTCGGTTGCATGCGTCACCGTCCACGCATCACCCAGAATCCTCATCAGCCCTACGATTTTCAAAAACGCATCCCTACCTGGCGAAAGGTGGAATGAATCTTCCTTATTGAGGAAAGATGAATCTTAGCCGATTTCCATCCTCTGAAAGCTTCTCTCAAGCCATCCAGGACGTTGAGATTAAGGCTGTCAGGAAAAATCTTGTAAGGAAGTCGAGATATTGGCGAGTCACAGCCATATCTCGAACCAACTCCACTATTAGCAAGATGTATCATCAACGGCCCATCCGTCACCATGTAATGGACCCCACAAGCCTCATGAGGATAATCTAATACATTTAAACGCCTCCGATCCTAGGATTGACCGACGGCTGCAAAATCACCATGACCAGTGGGTCATCTTCTCCAATCTGGCCGGTTGACCCACATCCTATAAGGCTAAACCTTTTACACATCCAAACCATTCATCATGTGGCCCACCCCATCTAAAGTCCATCAGGGACAATTTCAAGGGCCCATGTATACAGTTAAATGTGTGGGAAAACCTTGATGATGGGTTTCTCTCAACGTCATTATGTAAAGAGTACACTAATCCCTACTATTAACAATAAAAATATCTAGAAATAGGAAGGCTATAAATAGCCATTTTATTGGGGTGAATCCCAAGGAATAAAAATAAAAGAAATAGTGAGAGAGAGAGAGAGAGAGAGATTGGGCGCCGCTAGAGCGAGTTGCATGCCCTGTAGCAACTCGACTCAGCGAGTTGTCCGTTTGCTGTGAAGAAGATAGAGAAAGAGGAAGAAGATTGAGAGAGAGGAAGAAGATAGCGAGAGAGAAAGAAGAAGGGAGAATGGAAGAGGAGATCGGAAGAGTTGTCGTCTTCTTGGCCAAGTCAGGGTCATTGCTGTCGTGCCGCACCAAGGCTGGGCTGAGTTCGGTTCAAGATGGGTGCAGATTTGGCTTGAGTTTAGATGCATTTTTAGAGAGAGAGAGAGAGCAGGAAGGTAGAGATGGAGAGAAGATGTGCTGTTGCACTAGCTCGAACTGAGCTGAGTCTGCACCGAGTCGAGTTAGGTTATGAGTGGAGTCCGAACCGAGTCAGGTCAGTTTAGAGGTTGTTACTGGTCATTCTCTAGCAAGAGAAGATAGACAAAAAAGGAGGAAGAAGAAGATAATGATGTTGGGTGGCTGGCTTGAATCCGAATAACGATCGGGTTGGGTAACTCGTCTTTAGGGTGACTCAGTGAGTCACGCACTGAGTTCAGCATAATCCGGGCCTAAGCTCAGTTGTTTTCGTCCATAGACCTAGTCCAGATCAATCCCAGCTACATTGACGGGGAGTTGTTACAGCTACCATTTAAACTTAGGCCCAAAACCGAGCTTACACCAAAGCCTAGTCGAAGTGCCGAGTTGACTCAGTGGGGTCTTCCTAGTTTGCATTGATTAAGGTTTACTCTAGGTTGGGATCTAATCCAACACATCTTCGGAGAGATTTCCTGGCAGGTCATGCATTTCACGTGAAGATAGGAACCTGATTCAAGCTAAGTCAGGATTACTTAACATCAATAACGAAGGTATATTAGCTAGAAATCTTCCATTTCAAATCAATTCTTATATAGTTTGATTTTATTACAAGGTAAGAGTTAATACTTCTTAATTTCATGAATAAACCAACCTCTTATCAGATTGGGGCTAGCCGAGCTCAAGTTGAATCCAAGATGAAGGGAGTTAAGGTCAGGTTGGAGATTTCGACTTGGTTTGACCCAAGGTCGAGTCATTCCATGACTCATTTAAGTAAGTCGATTTTGGAGTTTAGCTTAAATCCTAATATAGTAATAGTTTAGCTATGCTAATCTTGTATTGGAGTTCGAATTACCCTCTCTAGGTCGTAGTTTCATACCCAAATCGGACAACCAATTCAACTCCTGAAAGGTGAAGATTACCCTTCAAGCTTTTTCCACATCTTAATAACTAGCCCTGGTATTTTTCCTTGCTCACTTACCTCATTAATTGCTTGATGTAGTGGATTGCTTTTATTGATTTTGATTCCTTAAGATAATTAATGAATTGGATTCGATGTGAATTAAATGCCTCTAATCTAATTTGAAATGTATGCTTTAGATGTGTATGTGCTATCTCAATATAATTCTACATGATTTGGTTTATCATCCATGATTACTTGATGTAATGCTTGGAGGTCCTTGAACTAGTGGCCATTTTGTCTAATAAATTAAATGAAATTTATTTGTGGTGGATTTATCATCTAATGAATCGTTGCGCCTTCCTAGTTTTTAGGATCAATCCCTTCCACTATACCTGAAAAGGACTATTTACCATATGTGGCTTCAATAAACTAGGTGCCTTACGTGGCTTTAATTATATGTTCGGCCTTTGTGGCTTGATGTAATATTTGTCTTATGTGGTTTTAAAGAACCATCTTCATATAACATTACAATGATAAGTCCCACTTGTAGAACTATAATTGGCCACTAGTTGGGTAGGTTATCTTTAAACATCTCAATTGTTAGTCTCATGAGCCGGGGATGGTGGAATGGGATACTATACTTGAGCTATCGGCCTATGCTGGGTGACAAACCCCCCATAATGGCCTTTTTTTTTTTCATAGTGACCCTTGAGCTTTCTTAAAACGATTGTTTGAAATTAGAATGATAATGGTTGGGCTAATCATGCATTTTCATGGCATGCGGACTTTTTCGGGTACCTAGTCCTCCTTAGGCGTACCTTTGGGCACTTTTCTGGAAAACTAGTTCACCTTAGGTGTCCTTGTTGCATAGTCTTTTCTGGGTGACTAGTTCTCATTGAGCATACCTTTGAGTACTTTTTTAGGTGACTAGTTCTCCTTGGGCGACTTCATTACATAGTCTTTTCTTGTTAGCTAGTTCTTCTTGGGCATACCTTTGAGTACTTTTTTGGGTGACTAGTTCTCCTTGGACGACTTCGTTGTATAGTCTTTTCCGAGTGACTAGTTCTCCTTGAGCATACCTTTGAGTACCTTTTCGGTTGGCAAGTTCCCTTTGGGCGTACCTTTGAGTACTTTTCTGGGTAGCTAGTTCTCCTTGTGCGACTTTGTTGCATAGTCTTTGCTGGGTGGTTAGTTTTCCTTAGGCATACCTTTAAGTACTTTTTCGGGTGACTAGTTCTCCTTAAGTGACTTTTTACCAGTTGGATGTGCATCCCCAGGTCTATGAGCATGTGCATGCATTCATACATTTAAACAAGATATCTTTGTAGAATTTATCTGATAAATGTGTATTTGATGAACCTTATCTAATTTATATGATAATCATTGCGAAATATTTGTTATACACTGTTCTTGATAACTATGCTTAATTATCTTAATGATACGATAAATCTTGGGGGTTATACCTCACTGTGATAGCCATTAACACTATCGAACCGTAATCAGCGTGCAAGAGACAGAGGGTGCGCATGCTGGTGTTCAGGTGGAATAGGAGGAGCCAAACGATCTTGCGACTCCCTATTATTGATTTCATTTTCATTTAAGATGTACTGTCATGTATTATTAAACCTTAAGACATTGATTTGTATAAGTTTTTGGGTAACCACTTGAAATCTTTGTATTATTGATTTCATTTTCATTTAAGATGTACTGTTATGCATAATTAAACCTTAAGACATTGATTTGTATAAGTTTTTGGGTAATTACTTGAAATCTTTGTTATATGTATTTGGACTCTCTCGTATACTTGATTTGCTTCTGTCCCGCTAGTTTATTAGCTTTGATAATAAAAAAATATATGTGAAATTTGGGATATTTAAAGGTTAACGCTCAAGTTTTGGAAAACGAGTAGTATACTCGGGTTCCTGGAACCGGGGTGTTATAGGTTAGTAACTCGATAAGGCATGGATGGCCCTTACGAATTGAACTTAAACCTAATACCCTATCCAAAACTGTAACCATTTTCCAAACTTGATCCAAACCCTAACCGAACAATAGCATTTACCCTCCATAAACCCTAACATAACTCGAGCCATCACCCAAGCTAAAGCTTGACCAAAATCGATCCATTTCTCGAACCATTTCCAAGCTATTTCCAAGCCAATTTCGAGCCATTTCGAGTGAAAAATCCGAAAATGGGCTTAGGACCAATCTCAGGGCTTGAAATAGGCCGACTGTCCAAACTGCAGGAGTAACCATACCCGAGCGGTAGTCTGACTACCGCTGGTAGTAATCTGATTACTGCCCTCTCTCGACAAATGTGCCCTTTGAGCACATAATTGTTTCCCCTCCAAAAGTCAACTCTCATAGAATTACCCCTAGAATTTACCTTATTTACCATCCTATCAAAATTCAAAGACCAATAAGAAAGTGTTATGTGGTATTACCCTTCCCTCAACTAATCACAAGCTGCTACATCAGCATTTACCCTCCATAAACCCTAAAATTACTAAAATTAAATGTCATCTCAAAAGGCTATAAATAGCCTTCGATTCTCTTCATTTCACACACCAAGATCAAGAAAATCATTCAACTATAAAGAGGAGAGTGAGAGTGAGAGAGAGTAAGTGAGTGAGAGTGAGAGGGAGTGCTTGAGTTCTCAAGCTCCCATCTTTTCAACCCCCTTTAGCCTCCTCCAGCCAACCTCAGCTTTTATAATCCTACTGGGGTCAATCATTTCCAACCATAGTGCATATAAACATCTAGCTACTTCAAGTGCAAGCCGAAGATCACACTATCATCATTAGCATTTATTGCATCATTACTCCCCTTCTTAACCCTCCTGCTTCCCTAAGTTACCATTGAATGTATGTTCTGTGACCTGGTGAAAAACTGGATCCTGTCACATCAGAAACTCATGGTAGCTTAGTCTTCTTAATGATAGTTTACCATCATCACATCTGTTTGAAAAATCCTCTAGAGATTCTTTGGACGTATGCTCTACGGTTTGCCGGAATTCCGGACCTTGGTACATCAAAAATCTAAGTTTGTCTAGTCTCATTTCAATCTTATCATTTTATCCCTTAAGGCTATTTTACCACACGAAATAAAGACCGTACATTTGTGCAAGCAAAGTGGGTGCTTATACCTTTCCTTTTTGTAACTAAGGTCCCTTACTCAGAATCTTGAATCGCATATCAGGATTCAACTTAAAGCTAGGGAGTCCTCGGATTCTCTGACTTTACACATTCTATAGGTTCTTGTTGACTATGGGATTTTGAATTAAGTGGCTAGTAGCGACTCCAAGACTATCGCATTAGTAATCCGAATTAGCCCAATCACTTGCCATAAATGTCAAACCAGCGTGGGCGCCGATTTCCTAGCATTCGTAGAATAGCAGCTCCACTTGGGATTTTCTAGAGCACACTAGCTGAGACCCGACTCGAAAACGTGTGGTACTCCAATATTAAGGGATATTCTTCAAACATTTGCATCCATAAAACATAAAATGGCTAGTTAAGAAGAAGAGCCAGCTGCCTTGCCAGCTCCCGAAGTACCGGCACTGATACCAGCACCGGCACCTCCAGTGAATCTCGCAGACTCGCCAGCTACTGCAACTATAAAAGAGGTGGCTCAAAATCTCAAGGTAATGTAAGAACTACTACTTCGCCTGGTACTAGGAATCATACTGAGCATGCAGGCACCATAGCTTAGTGCTCAAAGCAGTTCAATCCCACAATTATCTCTTGCCTTCTTCCTTCCTCCCCCAGTTAATCATATTTTATCATTTCCTATTGAATCAACACAAGATCACCAGCATCCCCCCCACAAATGGGAATAACCTTCATGTACATATTTCAGTACATCTTCCAGTATATTTTTCAGCACATCTCCCCAGAAACAAGAATCCCAATAAGATCACAATACAAGCTCCCCCTAATGGGAGTCACAGACGAGAATTGACGAATTCCCACGAAGGAGGCCAATTTCGAGTCCAACATACTCCCCCTAACGGGAGTCACAATCAGGATCTGGCAGATACTCCAAGCGGAAGCCACTTCCGAATATCATACCCTCCCCCAAAAGGGAGCGCAATTCAATTTCAACTACTTCCCGCAACCGGGAGTCCATCTTCTTTTCAACAACCCCCCCCCCCCCCCATGAAAATCATATGGTCGATGAAATGAACCCTTATGATTAAGAAGCAGCCCAAGCTATACAACAAGGGCCAAGATACTCTCAAGCAAACAGATCAAAAATTGAGGAACTACGAGAACAGCTTCAGTTGATGCAAAATCAGCTACAAAGGCAGCAAGGAGTGGATCATCCATCCATCAAGTTTAGGGATTTATGTTCTTTTCCGGATGGTAGGGTACCTCAAAACTTTAAGGTACCAAAGTTCAAAAGGTATGATGGTAGTGAGTGCCTTACAACACATTTAAAAGCCTTTTGTGGGGAGCTTAATGTGTTCGAAGGGAATGATGGAGGATTGATACGGCTCTTCTAGAAATCCCTCAAGGGTGATGCTTTGGATTGGTATGCGTCACTTGATAGCCATCAGATTTGGACATGAGAAAGACTTTCCTAGGCCTTCACTAATCGGATCTCTTACAATCTGAACATGGTCTAAGAAGAGCAGACTTAGCTGTCTTGAGACAAAAAGCTGACTAATCATTGTCTATATATGTGGGACCTTAGTGGGCCACGACTTCCAGTATGAGTGTAACGACTTGCATGTTCGATTATAGGTTTTAATTTACGTATAAGATCAACCACTTTTTCCCAACGTCATGAACCCAGTAGCGAGACTCCAATAGTAAAGCCAATTACATGTTAGCATCCCCCCATAATAGTCGATGAATACATTAAAACTAAAAATTACCGTTGGATTAACTAAAAATCTATATTTGTTAGTAATAAGCCTCAATCGAGACCAATGAAATCCTTAGAACTGACAAATCTTTGGCTTCAAGTATTTTATAGACCACCCAGAAAGAATGAACGGTGTGGATTACAATAACCATTGCGCGAACCCTACCTGTGGGATTGTGCATGTGCACAGATCATACACTCCCACAGAGCACGGGACAGTGCAAGTGGTCAAACTGGGCTTGACCCGATAAAACTCAGAAAAGTGGGATTCCTCCCACTTTTCCCGTCGCGCAGATTTCAAACGAACCGATCGTCTGTCAACCTAAGATGGCCCTCCCTCAGGCACCATCTTCAAAATCCAATCCGTCCATCTTCAGTAGACAGTCCCACTGACCATAACCTTAATTGAACAACCAAGAGGATTGCAAGAAAGCACGAACTTAGGAGCTACATGTGCAACTCGACGCTACATCTGGGATGGTGAAACCTCCTCGATCGCACATCTAGCTGGCAATCCGAACAGCCAGGTATCCCGAGATCACGACCATAAACACCGTGTATATCCTAGTCACCACCCCATTTCCAAAAATGCCACAGCGTTGGCAAAAAGGCGGAAGGAATAACTGCTATTATGGGTTGGCGTAATCCCATCCCTTCTTCACCATCTTGAAGCTTCTCTCGAGAGATCCCGAGCGTCGAGCTTCGGGCTATGCTAAAATCTCGAAGAAAAATGAGATTTTGACGAGATGTCACATCGATGCGAGTCATCGCCACTTTCAAAAGAGAGTTCCAATCAGCGGTCCTTACTCACCGTTAGATGGACCACACATACCTCCTTGGCATTATCCGAACCCATTGAATGCACTAGATCAACAGATTAGCCGGTCGTTGTAAAACCGCCATGATTAGGGGGTCATCTTCCCCAATCGGACCGTTTATGCCACATTTCGAAAAGTCGGTCCTCTCTTTGATCCAAGACGTTCACCGCGTAGCTCACCCCACCTAAAGTCCATCAGGGATGATTATATAGGCCCATGCATACGTTCAGACAATTAAGAGACCCTGATGATGGGTTTCTCGGCATTTCTTTTGTTAAGAATGCACTAATCCTTATGATTAGCCATGGAAATATTTAGAAGAGGAAAGGCTATAAATAGCAGAATTTAGGGCGTCTTTCAAGGATGGTTAAAGAAAGAGATAGAGTTAGGAGAGACCAGCCGTTGGATTGAGTTGCGAACCTCTGTCGCAATCGACTTAGCCCTTCTAACGAGCGAGTCAGTATCGGGTCTGACCTATCCATTTGTTGAGGAGAAGGAGGAGGAGGAGGAGGAGAGAGAGAGAGAGAGAGAGAGAGAGAGAGAGAGAGAGAGAGAGAGAGAGAGAGAGAGAGAGAGAGAGCTCCTTCTGCCTCAATAGCCAGCTCCATACCGAGATTAAATCCCAGCTAGTTGCAGAACCATCAACTCGGCCCTCCGGAAAACCGACCAGACTCGAACGTCCTAATTAACTAGCAAACAATCACAGGTAACAGACGGTTAATCAAACTGAGTTTAGAGACTGAGTTATTGTCGAATCATTAGTTTTCTGACCTGGCCAAACTCTGCATTGCAGTTCTGATTTAGTAAAACCTGACGAGACCTGTTTTACGTTGCTGACTAGAACCACCGACTCAGCATCAACTCGGCCCTCCGGAAAACCGACCAGACTCGCCACAGATCCTGACCATTCCAGCTCGGTCAGTCAGCTCCAGCAGTGTCTATCTGTCGTAGATCGAAAGGATCCAATCAGCCCATAGAACGTCCTAATTAACTAGCAAACAATCACAGGTAACAGACGGTTAATCAAACTGAGTTTAGAGACTGAGTTATTGTCGAATCATTAGTTTTCTGACCCGGCCAAACTCTGCATTGCAGTTCTGATTTAGTAAAACCTGACGAGACCTGTTTTACGTTGCTGACTAGATCGGACTTATTCAGGTATGAAACCCAACATTACTGCCTATGTTCAAATTGTTCTCAACTCAGTCACGAGTTGACTCACCCAGTCCCTGACTCGGATCAAATCTGGGGTTCAGGTTGCTTCAGTCACTTTACACCATTAGGTAACTCGAATCTATTCCAATCGTTAAAAGTGATGCTACACTCAACTCATTAGCGAGTTGACTCTGCAAATGTCCAACCGAGTCAGGCACGTTTCATCTCCAAGTATCTACACTTAGAACTATCTAAGAAGACCCTTGGAGATATCACTGATCTCCTGAGTTAAATAACCCAGGAACAGATTGCAAATAGGCCCTATCATTCTCTCATCTCCACAGTTAGTGATTAGATTGAGTTGACTCAGTGTTAACACGTTGAAATGGTGCCTCTAGGAATGCCTGAAGGATAATCATCCACTCTTCAACAAACGTGAACAATCGTCATTCAGGTATGAAACCAGCGCTTGCTATTTAGTTTTTAAAGCCTCTCTCAACTCAGTGGGAAGTTGACTCGTCCAGTTTCCTAACTGAGTCAAACTAAAACTGATGCCAGGGTCATCTAAGGGAAACTTGGGTAATATCAGATCCAAGAGATCAGTAATATGATTCTACAACAAGAAGCCTACCTAAACCTTAACCTGGCCAGTTTACTGTTTGTAAGTTTCAACTGAATCGACTCAGTTATGACTCACTAATATCTTGTAACATTTTATCCAGGTTCTACCAACCGTTGTCTGCCTTGAAGGACACTTCTTCCTCCAACATGTCTAAACAAGTGAGTAGAAGTTAAGGTTTGCATAACTATTACGCTATACGTGAGTTGGGATTAGAAGTCTAAACTAATAATTACTTGGATTTTAGGGCCATTACATTCACCTCATAAGAACATTGCAAATCAGAGAAAATACCCACCCAAGGTGAGGAATATCTTATATTGCTTCTTTCATTTTATTGAATTCCAAGTTAGTTTTGAGCCTAGAAATTTAGAATAGTGTAAATATTGATTTCACTCCTTTAAATCTTTAGTTGTTGTCGATAGTCATGAATAAATATTTAAAACCCTATTGCTCTAATTCATTTTTATTGGATTTTATATTATACTTTTTATGCCACATTTGTCACTGCTTGATTATGGGTACATTCGTACTAGTTATAATATGATGTAGAAAATCTTGTTTCCATCCATCTTATAAAATGTATAGTGAGGAATTACCCCATTACTTCATACATATGCTAGACTCCATTTTAGTTTAAATCTAATGTGTATAAAATTTTAGAATAATGTGAATAGTAAATTATCCCTTTCATTCCTATTTTGTGTTGATGAATACGAGGTAATGCTTTAATTCCTATTACTCAAATCCTATATTTATTAACCATGTGGATAAATTTTAGTCTTATATTCTCTATGTCATATTAGTAATTGCTTGCTTATAGGCATAATTCTACTAGTCATGACAAGAGCCATGAAATTTCATTTCATTTTATTTTACAAATTGTATAATGAAGATCATGTGTGGAATGTCATCTTTTGTAAGAAACGTAGAATGAACTTATCAATAGTTTAATCATACTTAACATGTCACATTTATGGGCCCTTATTTGAACCTAAAGAAGTTATAAAGATCCATGTTGAGCTCATGTTTGGATGTTTGATATCTTGCTAAAAGACCTTAAACTTTGATGATGTCTATGATTTAAAGAGTAATCTTATTAAATCTAAGGAATGTATATGGGTACCATGGTGCATGACATCCACGCATGACATATGAGCAGTTCCAAGTGCTCAATGTAAGCCACACTCTGCTCATTTTACTAAAAGTTCTATCACTTCAGTTAAACCCTCAGAATATTTGCATACTACTATGGGCCGCTCTCTCTTCACATGAGGCTTTTCCGGGTTTTAAAACCTCCTCAGGTATATACTAAATATTTTTCCAGGAGGTTAGACATCATTGAGCATGCTCACTTACAGGGTCTTTTCCAGGTAGTCAGTCTACCGTGGGTGACTTTTTCTTTTAATAGTTGGATTTACATCCTCAGATCTGTGACTTGAGCATACATTTATATACAAGTTCATATTATTCGTGTTATGAATTGATATGTTGGCTTAAACTATGTTGGAACTATTTGATATGCATGAATCTTTGAGGGAAATTCCTAAAGAGTTTTTACTCATCCAATCATACGGTTGCACCAAATAAACGCAGGTTCGATGGGAAGTGGAGAACCCTATGATGAGATTTTAGGACTAGCTGAGGAGGACCTTTATGCCGATGTATTTGAGTCATTGGAGCTCAATTGATATCTTAGGATTTACATATTATTGCACTTCAAACTTTATATTTTGATTATATTTTGAGGATTGTAATTAAAATCTCCTGCTGACGGATTTAGTTTTATTGATACATATGCGAATTTAAATTCCCTTGTTAATGTTTACGAAAATCTTGCTTGCGTAGAAATTTCCTTATGATATGCCAAAAATTCTCTATACATTGTATGTATGATGCCTTATTTCATAACGTAACCCTCGGGTTCTCATACTTGAGCGATCATCCTCAGGCTATGAGAATCAGCGTGTTACAATGAGAAACTCCATCGATGATGAGGAACAAATTTTCATGATAGTCCATTTAGCGAATCCGAATGTCTCTGGATACCTGATCTCGTACTCCTATGTAAACTTCTCCCAGCTCATCCGGGTTGGAGAACAGGTAAAAGCCAAAATAAGAGCCGGAACCATCTCCCCATGGCCACATCAGTCCTCCTCAATCAAGAGAAATAAAATCGAGGGAAACCCCATTAGGTATGGGAATGGAAACGACATTTCTCTCATGCAATGTACCATAGAAGTGAACAATATCATGGTAGCCACTCAGGGCAATTAATATGCTCCAAAACAAGAGCAACATCAAAACCAACAATACCATCCTTAGCAAACTCAACAGGGATACCAGACACAATCGCCTCAACAATAATAGTAACAACCCAGGGGGAATGTATAATACTCATACCAGAATAAGCAAACAATGTTAGCCAAGAAATTCACTCCATTAGCACAAACATATAGCCAGATCATAATACTGTTAGTGCAAAAACAACTTCTCACCACTCCAACCTCAGCCTCCACCAAATCCTCTACCACCCAGTTACAATGAAAATAAGTACTATGCATATCACCAATCTAGAGGTCATCCAACTGACCGTTGCTTCTCTTTGAAACACGTGGTCCAAGATTTGATCGAGAACTAGAAGATTAAGATCACCTTACAAGCCAATGCCACGCCTCAGGCAACATTCTTCAAAATTTCTTGCCATCACATCAAGTAGGGCCAAGCTCATTGGGCACCTTTACCATCAATAACATCGAGGAAGGACGTCCTTCGTACTCCTTTCCTTATCAATCCATACATTCAAGCATGCCCAACCTAACAAATTGGCCTTGGGGGCATCAACATATACCCCACTTGAACCACAAATATTTTTGGAAGCAACACCAACAGTAAAGCATCTCATCCTCCGAAGGGCGTCCCCAACACCAAATCCCACATATTAAAGCTCAAACAGGTCAAACTCTGAACCTCTCATCTTGTAGGGAGAACCCCCAGACCTTGCTCCGCTGGTTTTGCAAGGGGTTCCTCTTACCCAGGAACAATCTACTGGCTTTTTTCTCTTACCCCATTAATTGGCACATGCCCGAAGGATCTCTTCCCCACAAAACACACCCTAAAGAGGGGAGGAGAGTCCTATCCTGGAATTACCAAAACCCCAAGAAAATTCGGTTGTTTTCCAAAGAAAAACACCATGTCCATCATAGATTATATCGAAATTGATAACACCATCCCCGTCTCAAGATCAGTTATTTCTAAAAGGAAGATCATTTCCTCCCTATGATACGAAAGCAATCCCATGGCATTATCCTGAGTACGCCGAGGTTGGTAATATGAATCCCAATGGGAGGTGTCTCCGGAGACACAATCAAAATCGGAATGAAGCCCAAAGAACTTTGTTAGGAGAGGCAATAAGACTGAAGTTGTCTACGATGTAGCAGCCCAGCTCAAAACCATTCCTGCACAAATCTCCATTTGGGAATTGTTATGCACATCAAGGTCACACCGAGAAATATTTGTAAAGACATTGAACGACGCACACATCTCTCCAGATGTACCACTCGAAATGATTGCACACATGATAGGGCAACTCCTCTCACCTCAGGCGATCACATTTACTAATGATGAGTTGCCATTAGAAGGCCGCAAATATGGGCGTTCGCTCAACATAGCTATCCATTACAAGGACCTCAAGGTCCCCCTGGTCCCCATTGATAACATACCAAGCTTGAATGTCTACCCCATGAGGACTGCTGACTGTCTTGGGATCGAACCATCCTTCTTCAAACCCAGTAATATGAGTATTAGAGCCTTTGATAATTCCCGAAGGCAAGTAGAGGCAGAAATAGACATAGAGATACAAATCGGACCAGACATATTGTTCACTCCTCAAGTGCAGGGTTGTGATGTAGTAATAACTCGGTAAGACCGAGGTCGAATCCCAAGGGACTGAAACTTGTACGTTATCTAAAATTAAATAGAACTAGAACTAGGCTAAGATGAATTCTAAATCAATTAGTAATGGTGGAATACTTGTAGAATAATTAATCTAAATCTTAGGAAAAAAATCAAAGATAGAAAACTAGGGATTCAGAGGATCCACTTGTAGAGATCAGGGAGAACTTATGCTTGCATCAAAAATTATAGAAATTACTGAACTGCCGTTGATCTAGTTTTCAAAGAGATGAAAGGTGTATGAATTAGAATGGATTCCATCACCAAACCATGCCCAAAAGACTATGGCAAACAACAGAATTAAACTAATTACCAATCCATCACATGTATGAAGGTTAGGAAGGGTACCGACATCCAACCATGCCCAGGAGACTATGGTGAACAACAGGGCTTCCTGACGTCATAAACATAAAGGAGAAAAGGACATGCTCCAAGCCATTGCAGACCCATTGTAATTTTAGTCACAACAGACCATTAAAGACTAAACAAAACATGCCATTAATAATAAACTAAAATCAACGTTAATTCAAGAATTAAATTAAAGACATAAAATAAAATCTCCCATCTCACCACAAGCTTCACCTCTTAGCCCTAGCTAAGAGGTTCAGCCCGCCATGAACGGGTTAAATCTCATAATAAAAGAAAAGAAAAGAAAATACTCTCTCCCTCACGTCTGCTTCAAGTCCCTGCCCAAGCCTCCACGTCTCTCTTTTTCTTCCTTCCTAGACCTTGAATGAATGCTCCCCACATCCAAAAACCTCTTTTTATAGCTGCTGGAAGGCTGGAGTCAGTGACAGAGTTGTAGCAGGACACGGAGTGCAATTTTCACAGCCAAGTTCGGTACCATGAAACACGCCACTTTCCTCGCTCAAATTCCAAAGAAACACCGTCCCTTAGTACTTTCTTGGGTCCTCTACATGATAGACGGTTCAGATCTGCCATATGATCAAAGATGGTGGGCCAAAATCGTCCGAAAAAGTCAGTTTTCGCAGATGTGCGAAACCTTTCGCACCATTTCGCTGTTGTGATCGGTGGGCCCCACAAGCATTTTATGGAAAATCCACCCCGTCCATTGGATTCAGAACGAAATTTCAGTCAAGAATGGATAGTTTTGAACGTTCATTGACGTGTCCCAGAGAAGAAATAACTAAAAGATCAGATTTGAACGCTACCGGGCAACCCTTTTGTGGCCTCTGTATCTCACACGTGTGCATGCATGGGTGCAAAAGGTCAGCATGGTTTTGTAGTTCTCGAATCCCTCTACACGGTGGACGGATCAGATTGGCCAAACGAGCAATGGGTGGGGCCCACTACCGTTCGCAAAAACGGCCAGCGGCCGTGTGTCCGCTGTGAGAAATTTTTTTTTTTTTTTTTTTTTTTTAAGAAGAAAGTCGGTCAGCGTCTTGCTGACCGACTTAACTCGTTTGGTGCACGACGAGTGCACATGTGCACTGTACACACTCATCTCATATGGGGTCCATTGCACTGTTTAGGAGAAATCTGCACCGTCCATCTGTTTTGACTCCTCATTCAAGGCGTCAATAATAATTTTGAGACAGTTCCATTGTCACCTTTCAGGTCCTTGATATCTCTACATCGTTTAACCTCTTGCTCGGGCAACCCTAGCTCCATGTTGTTGGGGCCTTCCCATTAACTGTTCACCAAAAGGGTTAAATTTCCTTCCTGGCCAAACCTAAGATCATCCTATCGGCAGCAATCGCTGCCCAAGAACCTGATATCCTGCTAATCGATATTTAGCACGTGGAGGGTGACATATCGTATCATAGTTTCAAGTTTGAAATTAATTGTGAATTACATCACCAATCCTTGCCCACTTGCTTCAGAATATGTTATCCCTCCTGCTGAACATCAAATCCTTAACTATCGTATTGAATTCCATGGAAAAGGTGCGATAGTAAGTCAAGCCATGGCAAATGAATGAAGGCAGGGACTGGGGTACCGACCCTCGCCAAAGGAGAAAGCCGCAAGGCCTAAGAAGAGAACCATTCAAGTCACACCCATCCGATTTGTCAGATCCGAAATGGTTTGCAAGGACATGATGTCCACCCTTGAAGAACAATTCCAATGGCTGAATATATCTAAAAATCACAGCCAAGAATCCATCTGGCCATCAATACGATGGGATAAGATCATCAGGACCCCAAAAGAACATCTACTGCAAGGGGCAAAACTGCCTGACCCATCAGATAAAGCTGAGGGCATGAGAGTGGGATCACCCGCAAAAGACCAAGGGTAAAAGAGGCCCTCTGCAAGACCAAAAGACAAGGATAGGGAGTCACCCATCCCCATCATCAGCTAGGAAGAGAACCTCCCACCAGCCACTCAGAACAGTAAGGGGCAAAAGCAGCCCATTCATTGGACCAAAAAAAAGGAAGTGACCTTTCCTTGATTGGACAAACATCAAGATCCCATAGGAATGTGGATATGATGAGCCAAAAGAGCTCCAACTCCTGAGCGAAGAAATTGGGTTAGACACAGACAGATGACCCGTTAATATAGCGGGACCAAGCCAACAAGATCAAGAGAGGGAAGGAACCAAACTGGTCAGCTATTCCCCTGACAGTCGAATCGGCCGATAAGCCATCCAAGGGCATCAGTTTTTAAAAAAGCCAATGTAAATAGCAATTGGTATCCCGAACCTGGTTAGGATCAGTCATGGTTTGCAACACCGTCCTGTTCAGGATCCCTTATAATAAAAAAACCAAAAAACCCCTAAATTTCAAAAACAATAGATACTTCAAAAATACCAAAAAAATTAGATATTTGTCAAAATCCCCAAAAAAAACAAAAAACTCTTCAAAAACTGAAAACAATAAAAAAAATAAAATCCTTTCAAAACTCACAAACAACAATGTGCCAAATACACCACTCGCAGCACTAGAATTTAAGGTCGACTCATATGATTTTGATCTAAAGCTAGACTTTGAACTCATGGGTTTAGATGAAGCCCAAGATGAGAGAAATGATGACCCGGCTCTCGAACTAAAGGAATCCCTCAAAAAGTTTGAAACAAAGGCTAATGTCGTTGCGGACGATTTCGAAATTGTGAACTTAGGATCACTAGAACTCTTTAGAGAAGTGCACATCAGTAGATCTTGTGCCTCAGGAATACAATCAAAGGACGATGGAATTCTTGAAGCCGAGACTATCCAACTTTGATTGCTCCTACGAAGACACGCCTGGACTCGATGGAGAACCGGTAATACATCACCTACCAACAAAGCCTGAAATGAAGCCGGTCAAATAAAAGCTCCGAAGGATGAAGCTAGAATAGGCCCTAAAAGTGCGTGATGAAGTCATCAAACAATACAACACAAGATTCTTGGTAGTCTCCAACTACCCGAAGTAGCTCGCAAATATTGTGTCAGTTCCAAAGAAAGACGGCAAAGTCAGGATGTGTATTAACTTCCGGGATCTGAACAAAGCAAGTCCCAAAGATGATTTCCCACTACCTCACATCGACACACTGGTAGACAATATAGTAAGACACGAAATCTTCTCATTCATGGACGGATTATGTCGTTTGGATTGAAAAATGTGGGGCCTACATACCAGCGAGCTATGACTGTCTTGTTCCATGACATGATAAATAAGGAAATGAAAGTCTACGTGAATGACATAATCGTTAAATCTCACACAATAGAAGGACACTTCGAAGACCTCAAGAAGCTCTTCGATAGGCTAAAAAAGTTCAAGCTCTACCTTAATCCATAAAAATGTGTCTTCGATGCAACCGGATGCAAACTACTAGACTTTATTGTCAGCAAAGATGGTATCAGGGTGGACGAAACCAAGACAAAAGCAATCATCGAGATGCCATCTCCAAGGACTAAGAAAGAAATTCAGAGCTTCCTCAGGTGAATACAGTACATCAGTTGATTCATTGCTTAGCTCACACATGTTTGTGAGCCTATATTCAAGCTCCTAAGGAAAAACTCGCCAAAAGAATGGGATGACGATTGCCAAGCGACCTTCATTAAGATCAAGAGATACATGCTAAAACCCCCAGTACTTATGCCACCTACACCAGGTAGGCCATTGTTACTCTACATCTCTATAGCAGCAGAGGCTATCAGGTGCGTCCTCAGCCAACACGACGTTTTAGGAAGAAAGGAACATGCGACTTAAGCTGAAGGTTCACTAGCTACGAATCCAAGTATTTGCAGCAATCAGTTTCGCCCAGCTGCTTTTTAGAACTCCCAAATGTGGTCCAAAGTGAATTTGGACAAAAGTGGGGTTAGTCCCATTCCATAATCAATATGTGTCTAGGCCTAAATTGATAGTTTCCTATTCAGCTTCAAATGCATGGACTCATGGCTAGCTGTCATTATGAAATTATGAACTAAAAATGGTGCATCCAATTATTCTAGGAACCAGAATGTTAGTGACCTTGATGTTTGCATAAAACAATGCCCTTTAAATTGCCACAACTGACCTGAGTTCTAGAAGATTTGATTGTAGTTTGTACTTTTTATGGCACATATCGGTTGGTGGAAAGAGGATCACTTTAAGGCTTCGGATGTGGATGGGGATGGTCTTCTAAATCTTACTGAGTTTAATGAGTAAGTGTTCCATTTTCTTAGCTTTTCATGTTTCTCAATGTTTGTTTTGCTCACTAATTTCTTCTGCATGTGTTTTTCTAGCTTCTTACACCCAGCTGATCCTGATAACCAGAGGCTGCCTCAATGGTTATGCACAAAGGAAATAAGGTTCAATGAGTTTTTCTCTTTTTATTATTTTTTCTTTAGTCGTAAGACCCGTTTCTTGGTCCATACCTTTCTGTAGACTTCCGCGGTCTTACTGGTCGAATTCCGGCAACCTTCGACCCTTAACCAATATCGACGCACGACCCTGATTCATATACCGACAATCTGAGTCGACTCAACCCGAGACCAATACCATAGCGACCGCGCCGTCGTTGCGGTTCCGATGCCGTGACTCGCGCACCGAGGCGATACCCTGGTCAAGAGTTGTGGGCCAACGTTTGGTGCGAGAAAATACCGCGCGTTGCGAAACCCAAGGGAATCTCTACGATGTGTCACATCAATCACATCAATCCCATCAATCAATCAATCCATCAAGCCATCACATGTCAAGTACACATCACTTTATTCCCTTTTCCCAAGCAACCACAAAAGTCTCCCAAAACCATACTTCTCTTACACAAAAAGTCACAAAATTCTTCACCACCCATACCTCTCTTACACAAAAACCTCAAAAGTCAATATTTTCTTACACAACCATCACTCACCACATCCATCCATCACTCTCTCTCTCTCTCCCTTTACAACTCTCTCTCTTTCTCTCTTTCTCATTTCAAAATCTCCAAGTAAAAAGGAGCTCCATACGTATGGAATTCTCCAAACTCTCCTAAGCTCCAAGTGGCCCACCTCTTCATCCCAAGATCTCCCATCTCAACCCTCCATTCCTCATCTTAACCGTTGAAAACTAAGCTAAGGTGTCAAGGAACCCCTATGAGCGAGAAGATCGGACGGTGGGTGCCTCTATAGGGTAGTTTCTCTTTGTTTTTATGATGGGCCAAGTGAGGCCCACCGATCCATGGTGTGGATCTCACTTGGGACCATAAGATGTGGCCGATGGACCACTTGGATCATCATGATCCTTCCATGATGGAGCCATTCTCCATGGACCCCATCATGATGTTTATTTCATTTTGAAAGGTCATCTAGACCGTTCATGTCGGTGGAGAATGGATCTTCACCGTTGATTTACATTTTTGATGGTCCCATGTTCAAAAGGATCCGTTTATTGTATGATTTCATTCAAAGGAGGGCTTATAGTGGCGGAGCCCTCCATCACAAGGCGTGTCCCACTCTCTATCCCTCTCTCTCTCTTTTATTTCTTTTATTTTATTTTATTTTATTTTTATGCTCTATGATTGTGTGGCCCACTTGAATGGATCCCACCTTGACATTATTTTTTTCAAGATGTATTCAAGTGGGGTCCACCATATACATTGTACCCATATCACTCATCCGTGGTGGCCCACTCCATCAGGGCCCACCACATTGCATTTCCTTTAAGGGACCAAGACCGTCCAGCGTCTGGGACGCTGGACGTTTCAAAGGAAAAAGAGAAAAAGGGAAAGAAGAAGAGGAACTTTTGGTGGTCCACTTGCTTAGGCCCCACTGTGACGCATTTAGACAATCCAAGCCGTCCATCCTCTTACCTACGGTATTTTAGCCGCTGGGTAGGAGTTTGGGGCTGATTGGAAGACCTAGTGGGCCATAGCGTCAAAAATCACATCCTCACCATTTAAACATCATTTTCGTATTTTATTTCACTTCCTAAGCATATAAAAATTTGAACTTCGGACTCATTTCGATTGTTACGGGCCACTGATCGCAATGGCCGGGGCGGATTTCATTTTAGTGGGCCCCACGCGCGAAAAACCATCGAAAAACAGGTTTTCCCATTTTTTTTTAAGGAGGCTTACCCTCTGCCTCCCTGACATTGCAGCGCCTCCCTGACATTGCAGCGCTGCACGCTGTTGCGTGCAGCCGTGTAGGCGGGCAGCGGCGTCCAGCAGGGACCCACGGCTCCAGCCGTGGGCCCCACCGTAATGCTTGTTTGTCATCCAATCGGTTCATGAGGCGGGTCCCATCATCAGGTGGGCCCCCTCCAAAAATGAAACTGATCCAAAACTCAGGTGGCCCACACCACGTGAAACAGTGTGAATTGAATTCTACCGTTGAAAAGTTTTAAGGGCCCACAGAAGTATTGGATCAAGCTGAAATTTATGTTTTCCCTTCATCCAGGTCTGAGTGACCTTATGAACGGGTTGGATTTCAAATAAATATTATGGTGGGCCACATTTGTGGGACCCACGGTAATGTATGTATTTCACTCACACCGTCCACAGCCCGTGGACGGTGAGACTCACCATGATGTATTGTTTCACCCACCGTCCGACGGTGGGGCCCTGTTGCATGTGTTTTACACACGCCGTCCACCTGCCTTTGATGTTGGGGCCCACTGCCAACTGCCCGTAGTGATTTCTGTGGGACCCACCATTATATATATTTACATATGTTATATAGTTTATAATGTATATTCTATAATATGAATATAGTGGTAGGCCCTACATGGGACCCACCTTAGTTCCGTTTTAATGATTAAAGAGCTGGTGCAACAGCCCTTAATGTATGAATTGATGTTGTAGTTATAATGTATGTATATTGCTATACATATTATATATGTGGGCCCTAGGTCCGTATGACCTTTTGAACATAATGGATTGCAAACAAAAATTTGTAGTGGGCCCTAGGCCATATGTCCCTATGAATAGTTTGGATGGAAATAAATATTTTGTAAAGCCTATGGGCTTAGGCTCACTTGATATTTAAGGCCTAGGGGTTTAGGCCCACTCTGATATACATGCAAGCTCATGGGTTAGGCCCATTTGATTTGTTTAAGGCCTAGGGATTTAGGCCCATTTGACTCATATAAGGCCTATGGGTTGAGGCCCATTTGATGTACATGTGGGGGCCCATTTGGTGTGGCAAATTTGTTATATATTAGACTTATGAGGCTAGGCCCAATTGATGCAATCCAAGGCCCACGGGTTTTGACCCATTGCAATGCACTTAAGACCCATTGGTGTGGCCCATTGATGTGACCCATTGATGAATAAAAGGCCCATATAATAGAGCCCATTTGATGTATTGAAGGCCCAATGGGATGCACCTAAAGTCCATTGCAATGTGTGAACCCAATACGGTTTATGTAACGATGTTTGTGACGATCGTACCTTGGGAGCAATGTTGGTTTGACGTCCACATTGCGAGTGTAATGTTGGTTAGATGTCCACATTATGACTCCCCCTAGCGCCCCTTTGATAGGCCCGTACTTATCGTGTATAGGCCGTCTAGGTCCATCTGCATTATAAGATAGTTCATTTTATTATAACATGTCTAGTACAGTTTCATGACTCATGATCATACGCATCATATGTATGCTTGACGTGAGAATTGTCTGATCATAGCATTTTCCTTCGGACAGGTTGTTTATGAGCTTCCGGTTAGGCGGTGTTGCCCTACATGAGCGCACGATATGCGCAGGATTTGATGCATGACTGGATAGCGTGAATCATGCATATCACATTTGTATGACATGGATATGGTACGCCCTAGCGACATCGAGGTCGTAACTTCCACAGATGTATCGTGGTTGGCAGAATTGGATACCGAAAATATTATTCTACATGGGATACTATAGATATCCCTAGGTGAAAGTCCCTAAACCCTTATGGTACCAAGAGGTTGCTCCAACGTCTAGACCGAGTGGGTAGATGAGCGTTGAGTGCCGATTACCAGACGGTTACGCTCTCCACTGTGTCGTGGTCAGTTGGAAGGGGGTGCGGCCTTACCCGCCCGAGAGTAGGGGGCAATACTAGGCTGAGTCTGACCAGCTCGAGGAATGGGTCCGCTATCGACGAGTCGTGTCCGATATTGGCAGACAGATAGTGAGGTCTCTTCCACTTACCTTATTACGCGCGATGTGGCGGCAATCTGGTTTAGAGTGTACTAGACCCCGGTGATATCCCATATTTGAGCTGTATTGATGAATGAACATATATGAGAATCTGTATACTTGAGTTGCATTGCACATCGCATGGCCTTGGGATGGCCGATACCATTCATGTCTTGCATCGCATAAGCCTTGGTACGACTAATGATATTATAGATCCATCTGCATATTCCGCTTTACTCAGACATTGCATGTTCATATTACCACCTTGCGCACGCACTTTCACCACCTTCTAAGCTTTCTATAAGCTTATGCACGACCGTTGCGTGCAGGTGACGTTGGATCGCAGCAGCGCTGAGGCAGGAGCACGTTGCTGATCGTTTTGAAGTTTTTCTTCTTTACCATTGTATTTCCCTTTATGCTCATTGTATTTGTAAAGTTTTTGATCATAGTGAAAATGTAATGGAGTTCTTGGTTGTTGTTTGTGGGTTATGCCTTTGGTTATGCTTATTACGAATCAAACTGACATTGAAAATCCTCCTCGTAGCATCCCAGGATCGGAACCTGGCGAATGGGAGCTAGGAGCCGAGAATGGGGTTCTACGGAGGCTGTCGGTGCCGGATTCGGCGATCGAAAATTTTATAAGCCCGGTCTCCGAGTTTGGGGCATGACATTAGCTCTGTCATCTTGGTATCTTACTCCACCTAGAAGTAATGGAACAGCCATTTCTTAGTGTGTGATAGAAAATGCTTTGTCATCATTGTCATTGTCATCATAGCCTTATCCCAGCTATTTGGGGTTGGCTTTACCATTCCTGACCTTCTCTTTATTGCTTGGCAAAAATTGGACAACTAGTTGTTGTTGAAAGCAGGCCTACATCACAAGTTCTGCTCCATGTCTCAATCATTTATTCAGAAGATGGGGGAAAATGACAAAGGTACTGCAGAAGAAGTCTAGAAACATGCTCAATTGCACATCAAGTTTTGGTTTTTGAGTCCACATCAAAGCTCTCGGAGATTTTTAAGTGCCATATTACTCCATTCTGATTGGTACACTCGACAAGCATGCACGGAGGGCTTCCAACCGGTTTGGTTTGGTCGGGTCCTTATAGTACCTCTACAAGGGCTAACCAGGTTTACATCTTCCCATGGGGTTCGGGTCTCTTTGGGTCTGGGTCTAGGTCTGGTTCTTGAATACCTGGACCCCGATTCAATTAGGTTTAGGAACATGTGGAGTACCCATTGGGTCTTTGGATCTATGTTTTGAGTTGGGTTTGGAAAAAATAGGAGCATTTACATGGTTGGGCCCGTCCGATGGATGGATTAGATCACACACATGCCACTTTGATAGGTGTATGATGTGTGAATGGGCTTTCTTACAGGGTCCAAAAGATGGGACCCGACCCATTAAAAATGGGTCAGGTCCATCAGGTATCTGCAGGTCTGAGTAACCATTGACAACCCTGCATGTACGGATTTAATCTTTGAGAATTTATCCATTCCAATTTCTACTGTGGTTAAAAAGTTGTGTTAACCTTTTTTACCCCTCATTATTTCAGGCCCTCAATGCTACCAAACTCTGAGATTGACTTTTCTGGCTTATGTAACATATGCAGCTGATCAGATGGCTGGTCCAGCTGAAATTTGGTACGTTTATTTAACTGCAAATCCAAGTAAATGAATCTTTATGAATTGAACTTGGACAGGTAACACTAGTTGTAGCTGTGACTCCAGCTCAAACTATCACTGAGTGGTTACAATCTAGGTTTTACTTAGGTTGTGTGTCGTTGTAAATTTTCTTGGCAGATGAATGCATGAGGCCTACATTCTCACCCTCGTAGCATTATTTCACCATTCTATTGAAGACTACGAGTAGCTTTAGCCGTTTGCGATGCACTGCTGTTATTTGTTTATTTTTATTTTTTTTGAATTCATTGGTCTGCTGAAACTGGAACTGAGCCATCGGAATTTTGAAGATCAATGCAATGGTGTTTGAGCTTCTCTGAGCCAGAAAGCATGTACAGGCCAGCGCATGTACATGCAAACCCATGTGCAATGGGTACGTGCACGTGAGCTCCAAGTCCTCCCAGTGACCCCACTGTATGGTTTCCCTCATCCAGAAATCAGGCATGTTTGCTGCTCATTAGGTGGGATGGAGCTTCAAGGTAAATTAATAGCCGGGAAAATAAATAAAAATACATCACCGAGTTTTTTTAAACCACTAACATTAATGGCCCGCCTGATGAGGCCTGTTTGCAGCATTAAAGCTTCTGATGGGATACGTAACCTTATTATTGATGGAAGCAGAACATCATGCCCACATGATCACATGTTAACAACATAATAGCACACATTCTATGCATGTGCTCATCATTCTGGTCCATTCAGCTGATGTCCTACCATTTGGATGTCCAATGAATGTCATGTTTTCGATGATCCTATTCTTTGCCGAGTCCATGTAGTTTTTTGGGGACTGTTAATTTATCTGCCCGGTGATTTTTGGTTTCTAGGTACCCCTAGAGGTGTCGATGGACAAGCACGTGCACTGGTTGTCTGGTGAATGTTAACAAAGTCTACCCACATCAATGTTAGAAGAATCTGAGAGGAAGCAACTATTCTCACATCTCTTTTTCTCCACTTGGTGTGACCATCTGGCAGAGCTTGGTTGTTTACTTTTTCCTCTTTCCTCAATGTGATGAACTGGTGGTTTTAAACATAGCGGAACTATAGGATCCTGCTCATCAGCAAACACATAATATGTGTTTGCTGACATATAGGATTAATTCATGCATGCGGGCCCATGGTTTAGTTATCAGAACCATTTATATAATGGTCCTATTGTACATAGCGGATACTCTTGAATTCTCCCAGATTGAAATCCTAACCCTCTTCAATTTGTGCGCTTTCTCAATTAGTCATGGAAAGTTATATTTTTCTCTCAACCATCATTGTTGGCCATGAGGGTTGAGATCATGCAATCTGATTTGAAAGGGTCCGCCGGTCAGGTTCAGATTGGATAACGCCAACCTGATTTGAATTCAGGTTGAGTTAGGTCTGCATTGTGTTTCATGTCATGTGGTTACTGGACAGGATATCATGCAACTTCAAACAATCTGCCTTCCTATGGCTGAAGATCTCAGCTGAAATTTGCAACTAAATGCAGTCTTTAATACCGATGATTTTCTAATTTTTATTTTATTATTATTTTTTTATGGTGTGTTTCAGGGCTGTGCTTGCTAGGATATTGTATTATACTGGACTTAGGACGGACGAACTTTGTCGACATTTGCATATGTCATGTCCAAATTATTTCCATCAATGACCTTCTTGTTGGCTATCATCTTCAGGTATAACCCACTCATCTCAGCATCTAAGTTAGAATTTTGGCACTTTCCAAAGGATCATGTAGACTTTGTAATAGGTACAGAAGCATTGGTTTCCATTTTTGGGACATGGGTTTTCATGTTTGGTGGATGGATGGTCTCCATCCAAGTACTTATGCCCATTTCATGTTATGCAGGAAAAAGCGAAAGATGAACTTAAGAAAACTACATCAAAGCCTTGGTATCAGGGTTTTTATTTATTTATTTAGTTAAAGTAAGTGGACTCTTGCCACAATTTCATTAATCACAGAATTTACAGCACTTCAGGTGTGTCTTAATAAAATTAAGAGACACACCTATCATATACGAAACGGACCGAGAAAAAGGGAACCAAAAAAACAGGGGAACGACTATACCACTACAGTTCTGAGAGTTCCTAGTCCTAGACGATCTAGGAAGATCAGACCCCACACTTGAACTGGAAGAGATGCTGACTGGAGATGAATGGCGTGGGACTGACTGCCATTGCCTTTGCGGGTCATGCCATCTGCCAAGCCATTGCCCTCTCTGTGGATATCATTGAATACGAACGTACCCAGCTGCTTCAAATGGTTTATCCTGGTGAGCCAAGGGCCGCACTGCCATGGGGTCAAAATCTTCTTAGAGAGTAGGTCCACCAAGATCCTAGAATCCGATTCCACAACTACTTTATGTAGCCCTCTTTTCAAGCAAATCACCATTCCATCATGAATTGCATACAGCTCAACAAGATTATTAGGTCCCACACCATACCCGGTAGCAAAGGCAAACATGAAATCACCGTTATTGTTTCGACAAATGTCACCACCACCCGAACTGCCAGGATTGGCTCTAGCAAATCCGTCAACATTTAGGTTAACCCAATCCGGAGGGGGGGTCTTCCACTTCATGATGACTGAGATGACTAGGCGCTGACCCCCATGCCGACAGTGAGACTACCTCTTCTACTGATTGGGTCACTGCTCAAGCTAGAGTTGAAGAGGCCACTGAAGTTAACTTTGCCCCACCAAGTAATGCAAGCAATGGAAGATGGTTTCAGGTAACTTGGTATATTTTTTCTAAAACTATATCATTCATCTCTTAGTGAAATTGGTACTTGTCAGTATACGAGAGACATTATTATTATAATTCTTTATTTTTTTTAACAAATAAAGGTATTAGCTACGAATATTAACCGTAGCTATTTATCTGAAAACCGTAGCTATTTCTAACTTCAACCTTTCGCTACGACTTGAGTCAGTTTTAGCTACAAATATAATCCGTAGCTATATGTACATTTAAGTTGCGGAAAGTATAGCTACGAATTAAATCCGTAACTATTTTATAATGGCTACGAATTTAATTCGTAACTATTTATACAATGGCTACGGATTTTATTCGTAGTCAATATTCCTTATTGCACGGACGTACTACGAACAATAACGTAGCTGAATGTAAATAGTTACGAATTTTATCCGTAGCATTTTCCTTTTTCTGGTAGCACAATAAATTAAGAGAAAATGACCACTGTAGACAAAACCTTTTACCCAGCGGTTTTTATCGCGGAATAGAAACTTAAGTTACCAAATTAGACTAGCACGTCCGGACAGCGACGTTGAGGACGAAACTACCCCTCCTTTTTACTGCCGTTGCTTTTCCTCTCCCTCCCTTCTCTCGCTCCATTTTTTAAAAAAAAAAGGACGAAAACTCCACCGTTACATTTGTTGCTTGGATCGCACCACGCTCTAGCTGGATCCCACCTAGGGGTGTACACGAATTGAGCTAGCTCGGTTAGCTCGCTCTACTCAATCTGAAAAAAGCTCGATTCAGTTCGGTGTTGAGTTCAAGCAAGGTTGAATTGATTTTTTGAGCTCAAAAATGAGTTCGAGCAGGCCAGCTCAACTCGACTCGGATCAAATCTAGCTTGAATCAAACTTGGATCGAACTAGTTCGGTGACTTGGTTTTTTTGTCATTAATGTTGCTCACCAACTGTTTGATAAAATGACTGAACGACATGTGGCTGGTGGCAATGAAGGTTTGCCTAGTGGCAAGGTGGATAGGAAGGTATGTACATGGAACAAATACTTTTTTTTCTCTTTATTATTATTATTATTTAGAAGGTGTTTGAGAAAATACCTATAAAATCATTGCCTTTGTAGGTAAAACAGTGAGATTTTGAAGTTGCAATTAAGGTGTTTGTGGAAATGCCTCAATAGCAAACTTGGTTCGATCTTAGCTCGAACTCAGCCCGAGCTGTTAATTGAACTGAGCTGAGCTGGCCAATCAGGCCCGAGGACCGAGATCAGCCAAGTTCAAGCTGAGGTTAGCCACTGTTCGAGCCGAGTCGAGCTGAGGCCAACTCAACTCGGTTTGACTCGATGTACACCACTAATCCCACCCTCTTTATTCATCAACATTATCTCATTTTTCCTGAAAATGTTCCCTCACGGAAGACAGTACGCATGACAGGTATGATATACATTTACCTAAACGGCGTAAATTTTTTGTGGGCCATTGAAATGCCGAATGAAGCTCCCATCTTGGTTTTTGGTTCATCCATGCGAAAATCATCCTATGGACATGATGGATTACAAGTAAAACATCATTGTAGGGGCATAAAAAGGTTTCCACGGTGGAAACACTGTTTCCTGTGGTGTGATCCACTTGATATTTCAATATGCCACCATTTTGGGCTGAAACCCTTGCTTTAGATGGAAAAATGGATGAACGTCATGGATAGTCCACATACATTCAAGGTGGGCCTAACTCAATATTTTTAATTTTTTAATTTTTTAATATTTTACTATTAATTTTTTTAAAAAAGTTTTTTTAGGTTAGGTTGTTAGTACACACCCATGTCAATACACACACTCCATGTTAGCCACCCCTACTAGGAATCGATACCAGGACCTCAAGTGTTGATATGAGGTATCTCTACTCAGTCTGCCAATTGAGCTTTGGATCTGGGTGTGCCCAACTTAGTTAACTCAGCACTATAAGTGCGTACTGAAAATTTTATGAACCGCTCGGTCAATTTCATTAATTGCTCAATCAAATTCACCGAAGAGAATTTCATGTAAATCTCGGTCAATTTCATTAACTGATCGGTCAAATTCAACAAAGCAAATTGTTAGGCTAAGTCAATTACATTTAAAGTTCATTCTAATTCATGTTAACCTCACCCAATTTCAAGCTTGCCTCGCTCAAATTGATGTTTCCCTTGCTCAATTTCTCAATTGTCTCGTTGAATTTTTCCGTTGCCTTGCTCAACTCCTAGGTTCCCTCGCTCAATTTCTAGGTTCCCTTTCTCAATCCTCGCTCCAATTTCTACGTCGCCTCGCTTGCCTCGCTCAATTTCTAGCTTTCCTCACTCGATTTCTAGCTTCCCTCGCTCAATTCCTAAGTTGCCTCACTCCAATTTCGATGTTCCCTCGCTCAAATCCTAGGTTGTCTCGCTCAATTTTTAGCTTCTTCGCTCAATTCGTAGGTTGCCTCGCTCAATTTATAGGTTCCCTCGCACAATTTGTAGCTTCCCTCGCCTCGCTCAAATCCTAGGTTGCCTCGCTCAATTTATAGGTCCCCTCGCTCAATTTCTAGTTTGCCCCGCTTAATTTCCAGTTTGCCCCGCTCAATTTCTAGTTTGTCCCGCTCAATTTTCAGTTTGCCCCGCTCAATTTCTAGTTTGCCCCGCTCAATTTCCAGTTTGCCCCGCTCAATTGAGCGGGATAAACTGGAAATTGAGCGGGGCAAACTAGAAATTGAGCGGGGCAAACTGAAAATTGAGCGGGGTAAACCGAAATTTCTTTTTTTTTACTTTTGTAGGTCCCATCATGATGTATGTCTTATATCAAAACCGTCCATATATGAGCGGGGCAAACTAAAAATTTAGGTTTAGGGTGTAAGTTTAGGTTTAGGAATTTGAAAATTTAGGTTTAAGGTGTAAGTTTAGATTTAAGGATAACAATTTTTGATACACTTTAGCTACGGATTATAACCGTAGCTATAATTGCATCAATATAATTTTTAAATTTGAGAATGGGTAAGTTATGGGTTTTGGTTTTGATTTTGATTTAGGTTATAGGTTATAGGTTTAGGTTAAGGTTATAGGTTTTTGGATTTGAGAATGGGTTCAGGTTTAGGTTATAGGTTTCAGTTTAGGTTATAGGTTTTTGAATTTGAGAATGGGTTCGGGTTTAGGTTATAGGTTTTAGTTATAGGTTTTGGTTTTGGTTTTGGTTTTGGTTTAGATTATAGGTTTTTGGATTTGAGAATGGGTTATGGTTTAGGTTTAGAAAATCGGGTTCAGGTTCGGGATTGGGTTTAGGTTTGGGTTTTTAAGTTTAGGTTTACATTTATGTTAGGGAGTTGAGATTAAAATTAGGTGTAGGTTTCACTTTAGAAAATTAAGTTTAGGTTATAGGTTTAGGAAAAGGTTAGGTTAGGTTTAGGTTATAGGTTTTGAGATTTGGAAATAGTTTTAAGTTATAAGTATAGGTTTAGGTTAGGTTATAGGTTAAGGTTTAGGGATAGGTTATAGGTTTTGGTATTTGAGAATGGGTTCAGGTTTAGGTTATAGGTTTTGGTTTTGGTTTAGGTTATAGGTTATAGGTTTAGGATAAGGTTTAGGTTTAGGTTTAGGTTATAAGTTTTGGGATTTGAGAATGGGTTCGGGTTTAGGTCATAGGTTTAGGTTTAGGTCAATTTCATGTTTGTCCCGCTCAATTTCCAGTTTACAAAGCTCAATTTCTAGTTTGCCCCGCTCAATTTCCAGTTTACCCCGCTCAATTTCCAGTTTGCCTCGCTCAATTTCTAGTTTGTCCCGCTCAATTTTTAGTTTGCCCCGCTCAATTTCTAGTTTGCCCCGCTCAATTGAGCGGGATAAACTGGAAATTGAGCGGGGCAAACTAGAAATTGAGCGGGGCAAACTAGAAATTGAGCGGGGTAAACCGAAATTTTTTTTTTTTACTTTTGTAGGTCCCATCATGATGTATGTCTTATATCAAAACCGTCCATATATGAGCGGGGCAAACTGAAAATTTAGGTTTAGGGTGTAAGTTTAGGTTTAGGGATTTGAAAATTTAGGTTTAAGGTGTAAGTTTAGATTTAAGGATAACAATTTTTGATACACTTTAGCTACGGATTATAACCGTAGCTATAATTGCATCAATATAATTTTTGAATTTGAGAATGGGTAAGTTATGGGTTTTGGTTTTGATTTTGATTTAGGTTATAGGTTATAGGTTTAGGTTAAGGTTATAAGTTTTTGGATTTGAGAATGGGTTCAGGTTTAGGTTATAGGTTTCAGTTTAGGTTATTGGTTTTTGAATTTGAGAATGGGTTCGGGTTTAGGTTATAGGTTTTAGTTATAGGTTTTGGTTTTGGTTTTGGTTTTGGTTTAGATTATAGGTTTTTGGATTTGAGAATGGGTTATGGTTTAGGTTTAGAAAATCGGGTTCAGGTTCGGGATTGGGTTTAAGTTTGAGTTTTTAAGTTTAGGTTTACATTTATGTTAGGGAGTTGAGATTAGAATTAGGTGTAGGTTTCACTTTAGAAAATTAAGTTTAGGTTATAGGTTTAGGAAAAGGTTAGGTTAGGTTTAAGTTATAGGTTTTGAGATTTGGGAATAGTTTTAAGTTATAAGTATAGGTTTAGGTTAGGTTATAGGTTAAGGTTTAGGGATAGGTTATAGGTTTTGGTATTCGAGAATGGGTTCAGGTTTAGGTTATAGGTTTTGGTTTTGGTTTAGGTTATAGGTTATAGGTTTAGGATAAGGTTTAGGTTTAGGTTTAGGTTATAAGTTTTGGGATTTGAGAATGGGTTCGGGTTTAGGTCATAGGTTTAGGTTTAGGTCAATTTCATGTTTGTCCCGCTCAATTTTCAGTTTATAAAGCTCAATTTCTAGTTTGCCCCGCTCAATTTTCAGTTTACCCCGCTCAATTTCCAGTTTGGCCCGCTCAATTTTCAGTTTGCCCCGCTCAATTTCTAGTTTGCCCCGCTCAATTTCCAGTTTGCCCCGCTCAATTGAGCGGGATAAACTGGAAATTGAGTGGGGCAAACTAGAAATTGAGCGGGGCAAACTGAAAATTGAGCGGGGCAAACTAGAAATTGAGCGGGGCAAACTGCAAATTGAGCGGGACAAACTAGAAATTAAGCGGGGCAAACTGGAAATTGAGCGGGACAAACTAGAAATTGAGCGGGGCAAACTGGAAATTGAGCAGGGCAAATTGAAAATTAAGCGGGGCAAACTAAAAATTGAGCGGGGAAACTGAAAATTGAGCGGGACAAACTAGAAATTGAGCAGGGGAAACTGGAAATTGAGCGGGACAAACTAGAAATTAAGCGGGGCAGACTGGAATTTTTTTTTTTTTTTTTGCTATGTTACTTTTGTGGGTCCCATCATGATGTATGTGTTATATCCAAACCGTCCATATATTTTACGAGCTCATATTAAGGCTTGAGACGAAAAATAAGATAGATCTAACTATCAAGTGGACCACACTGTAAAAGGCAATGGGAAATTGAACGTCTACCATTGAAACCCTTTTAGGGGTTACAGAAGTTTTGGATCATTATGAAATTTTTTTCCTCTTCATCTAGGTCTTTTTGACCCTATGAATGAACTTAGATGAGGATGATTTCTCACAAACGATCATATAACTCCTCTTGGTTTGTTTTCAATCTCATAAAGATTACTGATTTTTCAAGCTACTTCTGGCTTACCGATTCGTTAGGTGTCTTCTAATTGGTAACAGATTTTGTAATTTTTCATTTGGTAGAACTGATTGTTTGAATATCTTGTTTACATACCGAGATTTCTCATTTTTCTATTCCGTAGTATTTTTTGTGATTTTCACTTTGTACAATCTTCTTTGAATTCTTTTATAATAGTTAGCATCTTGACAAATAGTTCTTTGTGGCATTGACAATCGAATTCAGCTCACTTCTAAATATAAGGCATTATATTGAATGGATAGTCAAATTTTGGTGTAAATATTTTTATAAGAAAATTTTTTCTTTCCTTTTTTTTCTTAGGTGCTTGTTTACAAAGAGCCATCACTCATTGTGGTTATAGTTATTCATTATGTGATAGGTTTTCAGGTGAGATGAACGAGTTTTAAAAGAAAACAGTCTGCGGTTTTGAGAAGCGATTCCTAATGCCATTTTATGTTTAAATGCATATTTCAGATTCAAGCATCTGGTACGTCTCTTGACTCAAGAATGCACATGGTTGGAGTGGTCTGGCCATTTGGACAGACCGTGTTTATGTATTTACTCAAAATTGATGGAGCAGACCCGGATGTGTGTCGAAGCTATCCGGAAGAGCGGGGGTCCCTGGAAGGTGGGAACCGCTATTATGACTATGATGAAGTTGTCCATTTTCTATGGACGGCATTGGAAGGGCCTGGCAATTTGGACAGGCCATGTTTATATTTGTATTTGCAGGTACCATACCCTTAACCTAAACCCGAACCGATTCTCAAACCGAAAAACCTATAACTTAAACCAAAACCAAAACCAAAACCTATAACCTAAACCAAAACCAAAACCTATGACCTAAACCCGAACCGATTCTCAAATCTCAAAACCTATAACCTAAACCAAAACCAAAACCTATGAACTAAACCCGAACCCATTCTCAAATCCTAAAACCTATAACCTAAACCTAAGCCTAAACCTATAACTTAAACCCGAACCCATTCTAAAATCCCAAAACCTATAACCTAAACCAAAACCTATAACCTAAACCCAAACCCATTCTCAAATCCTAAAACCTATAACTTAAACCAAAACCAAAACCAAAACCTATAACCTAAACCTGAGCCGATTCTTAAATCATAAAACCTATAACCTAAACCAAAACTAAAACCAAAACCTATGACCTAAACCCAAACCCATTCTCAAATCCTAAAACCTATAACCATAACCAAAACCATAACCTAAGACCTAAACCCGAACCCATTCTCCAATCCCAAAACCTATAACCTAAACCAAAACCTATAACTTAAACCCGAGCCGATTCTCAAATCCTAAAACTTATAACCTAAACCAAAACCTATGACCTAAACCCGAACCTATTCTCAAATCCCAAAACCTATGACCTAAACCCGAACCCATTCTCAAATCCCAAAACCTAAAACCTAAACCTAAACCTATAACCTAAATCCAAACCCATTCTAAAGCAAAACTTATAACCTAAACCAAAACCAAAACTAATAACCTAAACCAAATCCAAAACCTATAACCTAAATCCGAACCCATTTTCAAATTCTAAAACCTATAACCTAAACCAAAACCCATTCTCAAATCCAAAACCTATAACCTAAACCTAAACCTAAACCTAAACCTATAACCTAAACCCGAACCCATTCTAAAATCCCAAAACTTATAACCTAAACCAAAACCTATAACCTAAACCCATACCGATTCTCAAATCCTAAAACCTATAACCTAAACCAAAACCAAAACCAAAACCTATAACCTAAACCCGAGCCGATTCTCAAATCCTAAAACCTATAACCTAAACCAAAACCTATGACCTCAACTCGAACCCATTCTCAAATCCCAAAACCTATGACCTAAACCCGAACCCATTCTCAAATCCCAAAATCTATAACCTAAATCTAAACCTATGAACTAAACCCGAACCCATTCTCAAATCCTAAAACCTATAACCTAAACCTAAACCTAAACCTGAACCCATTATAAAATTCCAAAACCTATAACCTAAACCAAAGCCAAAACCAAAACCTATAACCTAAACCCAAACCCATTCTCAAATCCTAAAACCTATAACCTAAACCAAAACCATAACCTATAACCTAAACCAAAACCAAAACCAAAACCTATAACCTAAACCTAAACCTTATCCTAAACCAAAACTTATAACTAAAACCAAAACCAAAACCTATAACCTAAACCAAAACCAAAACCAAAACCATAACCAAAACCTATAACCTAAACCCGAACCCATTATCAAATATTCCAAAAACCTATAACCTAAACCTAAAACCATAACCTAAACCTCTAACCTAAACCTAAAACCATATCCTAAACCTCTAACCTATAACCTAAACCAAAACCTATAACCAAAACCAAAACCAAAACCAAAACCTAAGACCTAAACCCGAACCCATTCTCAAATCCTAAAACCTATAACCTAAACCAAAACCATAACCAAAACCTATAACCTAAACCCGAACCCATTCTCAAATCCCAAAACCTATAACCTTATCCTAAACCTATACTTATAACCTAAAACTATTCCTAAATCCCAAAACTTATAACCTTATCCTAAACCTATAACCTAAACCTAAACCTATAACCTATAACCTAAACCCAAACCAAAACTTATAACCTAAACCCGAACCCATTCTCAAATCCCAAAACCTATAACCTAAACCAAAACCAAAACCAAAACCTATAACCTAATCCGAACCCATTCTCAAATCCCAAAACCTATAACCTAAACCAAAACCTAAAACATATAACCTAAACCCAAACCCATTCTCAAATTCTAAAACCTATAACCTAAACCCGAACCCATTCACAAATCCCAAAACCCAAACCCAAACCTAAACCTAAACTTAAAACCTAAACCAAAACTTATAACCTAAACCAAAACTAAAACCTATAACCTAAAACCCGAACCCATTCACAAATCCCAAAACCTGTAACCTAAACCTGAACCCATTCTGAAATCCCAAAACCCAAAAATCAATGGGGATTACAACAGGGAAAAGGAAAAAAAAAATGAAAAATGAAAAAGAAACCAGTAAGTTGGGGTCGACCGGCCTATGGCTACGGATTATAACCGTAGCCATAGCTATAATGCTCTGCACTTATTTTTCTTTTTTCTTTTTTATTTTTTATTTTTATTTTTTACATGGAGAACTTTATTGTACCTACATTTTTCTTTAATACATGTTTATATAAATATGTGTGTGTATGTGTATATATATATATATAAATATAAATTTTTCTCCTTTTTTTTTTCATTTCTTTCTTTATTCATTTAACAAGAATATCTTCTAAAATAAAATTAGTTACTTGACGTACCATATATGATTTTGGGGTAGGAGAAGCTATTTTAGCCAACCAACTTAGTTATTTTCCAAGATTCCATCAGGTCGATGGTCGAAAATACATTTCATTCACTTCATGGTTAAACTAGAAATTGAGCGAGGCAAATATGAAATTGAGTGAATAAATTAAAAATTGAGTAGGACAAGGTATGAATTGAGTGAGGGAAGCTAGAAATTGAGCGAGGTTTAGGCTACGTTATAGGTTTAGGATAAGGTTTAGGTTTAGGTTTAGGTTATAGGTTTTGGGATTCGAGAATGGGTTCGGGTTTAGGTTATAGGTTTTGGTATTGGTTTAGGTTATAGGTTTTTGAATTTGAGAATGGGTTCGGGTTTAGGTTATAGGTTTTAAGATTTGAGAATGGGTTCAAATTTTGGTTATAGGTTTTGGTTTTGGTTTTGGTTTAGGTTATAGGTTTTTGGATTTGAGAATGGGTTATCGTTTAGGTTTAGGAAATCGGGTTCAGGTTCGGGATTAGGTTTAAGTTTGGATTTTTAAATTTAGGTTTACATTTATGTTAGGGAGTTGAGATTAGGATTAGGTGTAGGTTTCACTTTAGAAAATTGAGTTTAGGTTATAGGTTTAGGGAAAGCTTAGGTTTAGGTTATAGGTTTTGGGATTTGGGAATAGTTTTAAGTTATAATTATAGGTTTAGGTTAGGTTATATGTTAAGGTTTAGGGATAGGTTATAGGTTTTGGTATTCGAGAATGGGTTCGGGTTTAGGTTATAGGTTTTGGTTTTGGTTTTGGTTTTGGTTATAGGTTATAAGTTTAGGATAAGGTTTAGGTTTAGGTTTAGGTTATAGGTTTTGGGATTTGAGAATGGGTTCGGGTTTAGGTCATAGGTTTTGGTTTTAGTTTAGGTTATAGGTTTAGGCCAATTTCATGTTTGTCCCACTCAATTTTCAGTTTGCCCCGCTCAATTGCTAGTTTACCCCGCTTAATTTTCAGTTTACCCCGCTCAATTTTCAGTTTGCCCCACTCAATTTCTAATTTGCCCCGCTCAATTTTCAGTTTGTCCCACTCAAAGCAAACTGGAAATTGAGCGGGGCAAACTATCAATTGAACGGGGCAAACTAGAAATTGAGCGGGGCAAACTGGAAATTGAGTGGGGCAAACTAGAAATTGAGCTGGGTAAACTGAAAATTAAACGGGGTAAACTAGAAATTGAGCAAGGTAAACTGAAAATTGAGCGGGGCAAATTGGAAATTGAGCAGGGCAAACTGAAACTTAAGTGGGGCAAACTAGAAATTGAGCGGGGCAAACTGAAAATTGAGCGGGATAAACATAAAATTGACTTAAACCTATAACCTAAACTAAAACCAAAACCTATGACCTAAACCCAAACCCATTCTCAAATCCCAAAACCTATAACCTAAACCTAAACCTAAACCTTATCCTAAACCTATAACTTATAACCTAAACCAAAATCAGAACCTATAACCTAAACCCGAACCCATTATTAAATTTCAAAACCTATAACCTAAACTTAACCTTAACCTAAACCTAAACCTATAACCTATAACCTTAACTAAAACCTATAACCTAAACCAATACCAAACCTATAACTTAAACCCGAACCCATTCTCAAATCCCAAAACCTATAACCTAAACCTAAACCTAAACCTTATCCTAAACCTATTACCTATAACCTAAACCAAAACCAAAACCTATAACATAAACCCGAACTCATTCTCAAATCCAAAAACCTATAACATAAACTTATAACCTAAACCCAAACCTATAACCTAAACCAAAACCAAAACCTATAACCAAAACCTAAATAAAAACCTATAACCTAAACCAAAACCAAAACCTATAACTTAAACTAGAACCCATTATCAAATCCCAAGACCTATAACCTAAACCAAAACCTATAACCTAAACCTGAACCCATTCTCAAATCCAAAAACTTATAACCTAAACCTAAACCTTAACATAAACCTATAACCTAAACCTAAATCAAAACCTATAACCTAAACCAAAACTAAAACCTATAACCTAAAACGGAACTTATTATCAAATCCCAAAACCTATAACCTAAACTGAAACCAAAACCTATAACTTAAACCCAAACCCATTCTCAAATCCCAAAACCTAAACCTATAACCTAAACTCAAATCTCTAAACCTAAACCTAAACTAGAAATTGAGCAGGGTAAACTGAAAATTGAGCTAGGAAAACTGGAAATTGAGCGGGGCAAACTGAAATTTGAGCGGGGCAAACTGGAAATTGAGCGGGGCAAACTGAAATTTGAGCGGGGCAAACTGGAAATTGAGCGGGGCAAACTGAAAATTGAGCAGGGCAAACTCAAAATTGTGCGGGGTAAATTGAAAATTGAGAGGGGTAGACTAGAAATTGAACGGGGCAAACTGGAAATTGAGCGGGGCAAACTAGAGATTGAGCGGGGCAAACTGAAAGTTGAGCGGGGCAAACTAGAAATTGAGCGGGGTAAACTAGAAATTGAGTGGGGGAAACTGGAAATTGAGCGGGGCAAACTGATTTTTTTTTTTTTTTGGTATGTTACTTTTGTGGGTCCCATCATGATGTATGTGTTATATCCAAACCGTCCATATATTTTACGAGCTCATATTAAGGCTTGAGACGAAAAATAAGATAGATCTAACTATCAAGTGGACCACACTGTAAAAGGCAATGGAAAATTGAACGTCTACCATTGAAACCCTTTTAGGGGTTACAGAAGTTTTGGATCATTATGAAATTTTTTTTCCCTCTTCATCCAGGTCTTTTTGACCCTATGAATGAACTTACACGAGGAGGATTTCTCACAAACATCACAGTGGGCCCCCTAAAGGTTTTTAATGGTTGACGCTCATTCAACACTATTTCCTATAATGTGGTACACTTGAGAACTGGATATATCTCATTTTTGGTCTCATACCATAAAATGATATGGAAAAATATATGAATTGAGCGAGACAACCTACGAATTGTGCGAGAGAAGCTAGAAATTCAGTGAGACAATATATAAATTGAACGAAAGAGCCTAGGAATTGAGCGAGACAACCTATCAATTGAGCGATGCAACGTAGAAATTCAGCGAGGCAACTTAGGATTTGAGCAAGGTTCCCTCGCTCAATTTCAACGTAGCCTAAACCTCGCTCAATTTCTAGGTTCCCTCGCTCAATTTCTAGCTTTCCTCGCTCAAATCCTAAGTTTCCTCGCTCAATTTCTAGATTCCTCCGCTGAACTCCTATATTACCTCTCTCAATTTCTATTACCTCCTTCAATTTCTAGCTTCCCTCACTGAATTCATACCTTGTCCTACTCAATTTTTAATTTACTCACTCAATTTCATATTTTCCTTGCTCAATTTTTAATTTGATCATGAAGTGATTGAAATTGATCGTGAAGTGAATGAAATGTATTTTCGACCATCGACCTGATGGAATCTTAGAAAATAACTAGGTTGGTTGGCTAAAATAGCTTCTCCTACCCCAAAATCATATGTGGTACGTCAAGTAACTAATTTTAGTTTAGAAGATATTCTTGTTAAATGAATAAAGAAAGAAATGAAAAAAAAAAAAGAGAAAAAAAAAAAAAATATATATATATATATATATATATATATATATATATATATATATATATATATATATATATACACACACACACTCACACACATATTTATATAAACATGTATTAAAGAAAAATGTAGGTACAATAAAATTCTCCATGTAAAAATTAAAAATAAAACATAATAAGAAAAAAGGAAAAAAAATTCCATAGCTTGTAGTTTTGGCTACGGTTATAATCCGTAGCCGTAGGCCGGTCGACCGGGTTGACCCGGTCAACCCCAACTTGCTGTCTTCTTTTTCACTTTTTTTTTTTTTTTTACCCTTTCCCAGTTGTAATCCCCACTGATTTTTGTGGGTCCCATTATGAGGTATATGTTATATCCAAACCGTCCATCTATTCAGTGAACTCGTATTAAGGCTTGAGATGAAAAATAAGACAGATCTAGCTATCAAGTGGACCACACAGTAAAAGGTAATGGGGAATTGAATGTCTACCATTGAAACCCTTTTAGGGGTTGCAGAAGTTTTGGATCATCATGGAATTTGTTTTTCCTCTTCATCCATGCCTTTGTGACCTTATGAATAGATTGGATGGAAAATAAATGTTATGATGGGCCTTACAAAAATTTTTAACAGTGAAAATCAATTTTCCCGCTGCTCTTTGTGGTGTGGTCCATTGATTTATGGATATGATTTAATTTTTTTGGGATAATGCTCCGAAATGATTTTGAAATATGGATGAACGTTGTGGATATGATAAATACATAGCTGTAGGGCCCTGTAACTTTGATCTCTCCTAAGCCGTTCGTACAACTCTCAGTTGGAGGAGCGTCTTCTCTCGTCTTCGCAGTGAAAGGCAGGGGTAGTTTCGTCCTCAACGTCGCTGTCCGCACGTGCTAGTCTAAGTTGGTGACTTAAGTTTCTATTCCGCGATAAAAACCGCTGGGTAAAAGGTTTTGTCTACAGTGGTCATTTTCTCATAAATTAATGTGAATTATCTTGTTAAATGTTTGAGATAGTAGATTAGAGTATATTTAAACTAAGTCTTTGAAAACAATATGAACGTATGGTTTTAATAAACTTGGTGTAACAGTTATAGTTTATGTGTCTATGGGTGCACACTGTGTGTACGAATTATGAGGTGTGACAATAAATGCATAGGACATATGACCTGTAAATAAGGAACGGGATGTGTAATTTTTAATTTACTGTTAGAAATGAAGATTCCAAATCGATGGATGGAGTGTATATGCAAAATGGTGGCCCACAGGGTTTGTGTGTTTTAATTTTAGAGGATTCCGGTCAATTGAAAAGGAAAACGAACATTCGTAGGAAATAGCAATATCTAGATAAAAAAATGACATCGGGCACGAAAAAATCATAGTTCCTTTCAGGTGGGCCACACCTCTATGTATCGTAGTCCCCTTCAAGAAAGAGATAAAAACACCCACAACAAACCGCACATTGTACACCTCACATAAGAAACGACACAAGCAGTTCTACATGGAGATGTGGTTACTCATCTTCCTCTGCATCCCTTTCTCCATAGCTTTGAAATTCCTTCTCTCCAACCTCCTCCAAACACCAAACAGCAATAAGAAGAAACTCCCACCGGGCCCACCCACCGTACCTTTATTGGGTAACATCCTACTTCTGCGCACGTCCCTTCTCGATATCGAGCCTGTCCTCCGGGAGCTCCACGCCAAGTATGGTCCCATAATCACCCTCCATATTGGCTCACAGCCCGCCATCTTAATCGCCGATCACTCCCTTGCCCACGAGGCACTCATCCAGAAGGGGTCCATCTTCTCTGATCGACCACCTGCCACGGTTGCAGGCCGCATCGTTAGTAGCAACCAACATACCATTGGTTCGGCTGGATACAGTCCGCTATGGCGCCTCCTTCGCCGTAATCTCTTGTCACAAGTCCTCCATCCTTTGCGTGTGAAGTCTTATGCACCTGGCCGAGAGTGGGTCCTCGAGATTTTGATCAAACAGCTCCGATGCCATGCTGATGCGGGTGAGCCTGTCCGCGTGGTGGAGCGCTTCCAATACGCCATGTTCTGTTTGCTCTTGCTCATGTGCTTTGGCCAGAGGCTAGATGAGAGCGAAGTGAAAAAAATCGAAGATATACAGCGGCGGATGCTCACGAGTTCTGTCAGGTTCACAATCTTTGCCTTCCTGCCGAAACGTGTAAAGTCCTTGTTCCGAAAGCGGTGGAACTGGCTCTTAGAGATGCGCAATGAGCAAGAACAGCTCCTCATCCCTCTGATAAGAGCTCGTCGAGATCGGAAAGGAGACGATCGAGATGAGAAGAGCTTTGTGTTTTCCTATGTTGACTCGCTCCTCGCTCTCGAGCTTTCTGAGGAGGGAGGGAGGAAACTCACTGAAGGTGAGATGGTAAGCCTCTGCTCGGAGTTTCTAAATGCCGGGACTGACACGACCTCGACCTCACTGCAATGGATTATGGCGAATCTGGTGAAACATCAGGACATACAATCAAATATAGCAGAAGAGATTGAGGCGGTCGTTAGGAAGGATACAGAAATAAGAGAGGAAGATCTGGAGAAGATGCCATATCTGAAGGCAGTGATCATGGAGGGGCTGAGGAGGCACCCGCCGGGCCACTTCGTGCTGCCCCACTCTGTATCGGAGGAGGTGAAATTAGATGGGTACGTCATACCGAAAAATACAATGATCAATTTCACTGTGGCAGAGATAGGCCTCAACAAGGAGATCTGGAAGGATCCCATGGAATTCCGGCCGGAGAGGTTCTTGGATGGCGGCGAGGTCGTGGACGTAACAGGGAGTAGGGAGATAAAGATGATGCCTTTTGGGGCGGGGAGACGGATATGCCCTGCTCATGGCCTGGCTATGCTGCATCTCGAGTATTTTGTGGCTAATCTGGTGAGGGAATTCGAATGGAAGCCAAAGGATGGTGAAGATGTTGATTTAACTGAGAAACTTGAATTTACTGTTGTTATGAAGAATCCTTTGGCGGCTAATATCATTTCAAGGAGAAAATAAGGACAGGTACTCAATTTTTCCGCGGTCTTGTCTTGTTTCTGTAATTAATTCTTGTAATTTTAGTTGTTGTATTCTCTCCTGCACTACTTTTATATCACATGTTACCTTGATATATGAAGGCTAGCGATGCTTGGTACTTTTTCTTTTATTTCTTTATTTTCACTGGAATATTTCATAAACATCCAAACATGGTTGATTGAAAGCCCACCATTAAAAACTTCTTAATGCTCCGTGTAATGATTATTTGCCATCCAACCTGTTTGATATGGTCGTAACAACATCGCTGAAGAGAAGAAACAAATATCAGCTTAATCCAAAACTTTTGTAGCCATGAAGAAGATTTTTTTTCTTTCACGTCCAATCGCCAGTTTTTTACGATGTGGTCCACCTAAGATCTAGATCTGCCTCAAATTTGTGCTCATCCCTAAAAATGGATGGATAGCATGAATAAAACACATACATCATGGTGGGGCCCACAGAGCTTTTCCAGTAGCACACAGCCGTCGTCTGAGTCCCGTCCCTCATGGCCTAGATCATATGACCCCACCCCAAAGGCTAGGACTTGGTCTCCCAATTAAACTTGTCCTGAGGACGGGCTAGGGCTTGAATCTAGGTCCATTGCCTGGGCTGGGCAAGGTGAGGGCCAATGATGAATAGCCCAGCCCAGGATGCTTCACTTGGCCTGTTTCCCTAGTTTATACTACATATGTTACAAGGTACTAATAATATAGATTACATGGTCTAATGTATATTGATATGGATAACTTTTGATACTGGCCGGAGTACAGTCTTGAAGTATAGATTAGATGTTGCCTTAAATATACAAACGGCTGGGCTATAGTCTATAAGCCACGTGCGTTCCTTGTTCAATGCTGGAAAATGAATCTGATATGCATGTACGCGTGATATGAGTTTTCCATCAGGTAAGCTATGCTTTTTGGATCCTTTGGCACAAAAATCAAACCATTCTACACCTCAAGTGAGCCATAGCATGTCAAAACAAACAAATGGCTAGAAAAAGTTCACTCATATATTTACTATGCTAGTTATGGCCCACTAAAAGAGTGAAATTGTTGATTTTTCGGCGGAAGATCTGAGCATGACTTCCCACCTCATGGAAAACTCAGATCTAACAAACGTGTTTCATGTTCGCACATTTGCTCATAGATGCATATGCTTTACTGATGTGACTTGGAAAACCTCTTATCACTGAGTGACGGTGGGCGTACTCCACCCATATATCCATTTTAGATAATATAAGAGCTAGCAGTCTACCAGCATAGAAATATCAGTGGAATCTTTTCAATTAGAAGGTGTGAAGGAAGTTTGGTTACCTTTATTTTAATTTTCTTCCTTAGATAGGGCTTTGATAGGATATGCTGATGGCAGAGCTACCACGTTGGGCATGAATGCACATCTGATGACATGCTCTAGCATATCTGGGACCATTTCTCAGGTAGCACAGTGCTGTGACACATGACATGTACCAAAAATCAGAGGGAACACCTCTCAAGTGATCAGCCACACGCTTTGAATTTGGACAGTAGGTTTTCTTTTCTAATTATAATTTTGCATCATGCAAATGTGGTCTACTTATCAGCGTACTAACATGATTGGTGGTCCAAAACATCTCCACATTCCATCGGGCATTATAATGCTCTCTTATTTTCATTTTGCTTTTCCATTGTTGGAGATTGTTGAAATTTGATTTTTGCAAAAATCAAAGAATTTGAAATTTTCATTTTGCATCCAAAACAATTTTGAAAATTTTCAAATGAAAAAGTATGGTTTTTACTTTTTTCCCACATTAGAAATTAGAAAAGAAATTTTGTGAGCTTTTTTTTTTTTTTTTTAAATTTTAAATTTTATTTACACACGCACACATATCCTACACACTCACGCTAGCGGAATTTCACCACCTATGGATAGTCGAACCCTTGACTGGGTGTTGAAACTCCTGCAAGTCTACCACCCGAGCAAGAGTAAGGATCCTTTGTGGTTTATATGTGGTTTATATGTGAAGGCATGTATAGTATTCTTATTTGGAGTTTTAGATATTGAGATGTCTAGATTGCGTGTTAACGCACACGCGCGCTCAAGCATGGGCACAAGCGAGGGCGTGAGCGTAGGCGTGACCAATGTGGCTGTAATGGTGTTAGTTGGCACACTTTGTCCTTCACAGAGTGGTCACTCCCTTGCGACCTTATGATATGAGTGGTTTGATATGAGATTGGGTTTTATAGGCTATAGAGAATGGTCAGATTATTGATCTAATATGAGTTTGGGTGCGAGTGGTCTGATATGAGTCTGGGTGCAAGTGGTCTGATATGAGCCTGAGTTTTATAGGATATAGAGAATGATTAAATTGTTAAATCTGAAACGGTTAGCCGTTTTTAGAACAACTAACTAAAAAGCCACAATGGTCAAAAAATAGACAGACTATGATGATCCGATGGTCAGATCTTTTGATTCAACGATTTGAAACGGTCCAAATTAATGACCAATGGTCAGAAATATTTTTCAAACGTTCCGAACAATTGGCAACGGTCCACTCCCCTAATGCTTATATAAACTGGACCATTTCAGTCCAAAATTCATCATGTCCAACAAATCTATTCCAAAACAATGAAATTTCACATATTGCAATCTCTTTCTAAGAATACTCCAAATAAGTCCACTAACAAAGTCTATTAGAAAATCAATTGCATTGAAAAGTTCATAAGTGAACCATTTGTGATTTATGCATGCAAGATATAGATAGGCTTGTCCTATCCTAGAAGTAATTCACCTATAATTTTTTATGTGATTCAGTATGGTGAAATGAAATAATTTTACTTTTATTTTTTAAATTTTCAATATTTCCAACTTATTTCATAATATAGGCCGTGTCTTTTACTCATCTTTAAGCAAGAGAAGAAAGACTAATGTTTAAGTTTTGATCTAGGATGTTGTATCTTCTGATAATTACTTATGACCTCTAGAGCTATTAAAAGTAAAATTAGGAGCAAGGACATGCTAATAGAGTGATATGAACTGTTGATATGATGGACTCCACTATAAATTATTGCTAATGACGAGTTCTTCTTCTTTGCAGATGCTTTCAGATAATCGAACAAGCTGTAGTTGTTCATCAGCCCAACAAAAGTCATCCCTAAATCTTGCGTTGTGACTTCGTATTATTTGTGGAATCTAATGTTGTGTAATAGTTTAATTGAGCTTGTTTTGAAAACTTTAAATAGACTATTGTTAACTATTTTGTTGATATTATGGCTTTCATGATTGACTATTTCATAATGGATTGAATGAATAGATTAGTAGTTTAAATAAATATTTTAAAAAATTAAACATTTTAGCATTAATTTGTAACCGAGGCTTGGATTATGCCTCAGTTGTTGTTGAGAACCAAAGCCGAAATTCTCACGGCTTAAGCCTTTAGCCTCGGTTGTTGAGAACCAAGGTTAAAAATAAATTTAGCTTCAATTGGAGGCAACTGAGGCTAACATTTGGATTTAGTATCAGTTAGAAACAATGGAAGCTAAAACTTTGATTTAGTCTCATTTCGAAGAAACCTAAAGCTTAAAAGGTTCTTTTAGCCTTACTTGAAGAACCGAGGCTATAAAAGTCATTTTAGCCTCCATTGTTAAAACCGAGGCTAAAGCCTTGGAGGTTTCAACCTTGGTTTAAATAATTAAGGTAAAATTGAGGCTAAAGTTTTTAGCCACAGTTTTTAACCTTTTTAGCCACAGTTTTTAACCAAGGCTAAAGCCCCCTTTTCTTGTAGTCTTGATAGGGTGAAGTGGAGAAAATGATTCACGTAACTTACCCAATTAATTGAGATTTTGGGCTAAGATGACGGTGACAACGGTGATGATGATAATCGTGTCTACCATAGGTCATGGTGGTGATGCCTGCAACCACACTATTCCTTATGAGCGTCCCAGCTAGATAAGGATGCAGATTGGGTGGTGGTCCCAACATTGTCTCAGGACTATGTGTGGCCCACCATCCATTTATGGTGTCAAGACTATGTGTGGCCCACTATCCATTTTGCCAACATATTTTATGGCATGAGCACAAAATTGAAGAATACCCAGAACATAAGTGGACTACACGGCATGAAGTAGAGGATTGAACGCCTGTGGACCACAAAAGTTTTGGATCAAGTTATATTTTTGTCGTCCCTTCATCCAAGTCCTTGTGACCTTATGAGCATGTTGGATGACAAATCATCATCCCTGTGAGCCATAAGAAAGTTTGGGACATCATTGTCTCTGCTCTTTCCTATGGTGTTGTTCACTTGAGCCTTAGATCAACTTCGATTTTGGACTCGTACCCTAAAATGAGCTTCTAAAATCAATGGATGGCGTGAATAAATCACATACATCATAGCGGACCCCACAGTCCTTACACCACGTCGCTGCTTGATGTCACCTCGCAAACCGCGTCCGATAAAGAGGACAAAGCAAAAGTCAGTTTTTTCTAGAATTCAAGTGGGCCCAGTATTGACATTCAGCCAAGGTGTGATATATATGTTTCCTTGGTTGGAGTCTATTTCCATATTTGAAAAATATACAGATATTGTTTTCGTCCCTGGGCCAACCGAGCATTCTAGAATTGGCGGCACTTGTAATACCGTAGCATTAGTCCTGTCAACGTGCCTCTATGTGCAGGGCACCAGTGCCGTAACGGCAGGCTCAACGACTCACTAGGTGGGCCAAGAGTGTATATTAGAGTCAGAGCATTGGTTGTCCAACAACACCATTAGTGTGGCCGACCTGATGAGACATTGTCCATCTTTGGTCATGATGCACACATGCCACTATATGCTCACAAATGCTGCCTAGGCCACATGTGTCACTGCTCATTTATAAGCATCCTACCTGTGCCACATATGCTAATTTGACACATGCTAGTGACTACTTAAAAAATGTAAAGAAATTTTTTTATCCTACCAAATAACAAACTTGAAAATAAATCTTAAATATTTATAAAAACCTTATTGAAAAGCAGACAATAATTTTCTAAAGCCAAGGTTTCCCAATAAATACAATTTACTTTCTCAAACATTTCATGAATCCAAACAAGCCCTCATTATTCTTCTTTTCTTTCCTTCCGTAACACCTATGAAGATATGAGTTTACTCATGTAAATGTTGTGTGTTCATCATGGCCCATGCCAGAAATACAACGGTGGGTTTCTTCATCTCCTCAAATAATAATAGATTTAAGAAAGGGTTCTTTTATTAGAAGAGCGACATCGATAAAATCTTCTTATAAAATCATCTGCGCAATCTTCATGCTCAGGTATAATCTAAACCAGATATATGACAGTCATATTTAAAAATTTAATGTTATTACATTTAGTTTATTCCTAAAATTGGATATCCATTTAAAAACATGAAAACTATGTGTATCCCTATGTCTATACCCGATGGACCCAAAAGCTTGAGCTGTATTTGATAGCCCAAAAGCCTAGCCCGAATCAAAGTTGGCTCCGTTTGTTTATGGTTTTAAGGGATATATATATATATATATATATATATATATATATATATATATATATATATATATATATATATATATATATATATATATATATATATATATATATATATATATATATATATATATATATATATAGGGAAAAGGTACTATACGACTCGACCTCACAATAAGCTCCCATGAAGTCGAGCTCTGTGGGCCCCACTGTGATGCATGTCGACCATCAACATCGTGCATTTGATGGGTCCCCTTTAAATTATGGGATATCCCAAAAAACAGTATATATATATAGGGAAAAGGTACTATACGCTGGACCTCACAATAAGCTCCCATGAAGTCGAGCTGTGTGAGCCCCACCATGATGCGTGTCGACCATCAACATCGTGCATTTGATGGGTCCCCTTTAAATTATGGGATATCCCAAAAAACAGCCGTATATGGAACTCAGGTGGGTCATACCATCTAAAATCATGTGAAGACACCGTTAAAACATATAAAAGCACTTGGTGGGGTCCACTTGAAATTTGCATGTGCCTGAAACTTGGTCTAAACTCTCATCCAAGTGGGACACACATAATGGATGAGCTGGATTTTCAAACCACATCTCGGTGGGCCTAAAAAATGATTATGAATGTTTTAATAGTGCATGGCCCCTCTCCACTTCTGTATGTGGTGTGGTGCACACAAGTCACAAATTGACTTGATTTTTGAGATCTAGGCCCACGATGGAATGATGCATTTGATTGATGGGGTAGATGTTCGAAACGCATCATGATGGGGCCCACACAACTCGACCTCATGGGACGGGAGGTCGCATAGTACCTTTTCCCTATATATATATATATATATATATATATATATATATATATATATATATATATATATATATATATATATTCAATGGTAAGTTTTAGATACATCCAAATGTTAGGTGGACCCCATCAAATGCCTTTATATATTTTAGGCATGTCTTCATATGATTTTAGATGGCATGGCTTACTTTAGTTCCATATACAACTAATTTTTAGAATATCTCATAATTTAAAGGGGACCCATCAAATGCATGGTGTCTGAGCTCATGGTAACTTCTCATGAGGTTGAGCTGTGTGGGCCCAACCATGATGCGTGTTGAAAATCAACGTCGTGCATTTGATGGGTCCCATTTAAATTATGGGATATTTCGAAAATCAGCCGTTTACATAACTCAGGTGAGTCATACTATGTACAATTATGTGAAAACATGCCTAAAAGATATAAAATCACTTGGTGGGGGCCACCTAAAATTTGGATGCATCTGAAACTTGGTTTGACCCCTCATCTAAGTGGGACAAACATAATGGATGGGCTGGATTCGTGAATCACACCTTGGTGGGCCTAAAAAATGATTATGAATGTTTTAATAGAGGGTAACCCCTTTCAACTTTTGTACGTGATATGGCCCATGAAAGTCATCAATTGACTTGCTTTTTAAGTTCAAGGCCCAACATGGAATGGCACATCTGACTGATGGGGTAGATTTTCGACGCACATCACGGTGGGGCCCACGCAGCTCAACCTCATGGGAAGTTCCATGAGCTCGACCGCATATATATATATATATATATATATATATATAGAGAGAGAGAGAGAGAGAGAGAGAGAGAGAGAGAGAGAGAGAGCATGGATAAGGGCCCACGGCTTGGGTGGGCCCCATTATTGTGTTAATGTAAAATAAAATCAACCCCGATCATTGATTATGTCACCCCATATTAGATCGAGGATTCAAATTTCATCCCCATCCTTAGTTCGGGTCAACCACACGATTGGAAGCACTGTACATGGAAAGGTTCACCCACTGAACTATTTCCTTTGGTGTGGCTCACATGAATCATGTATAACCCTGGCTTAGTTTTGATGTGACATTTACTGGATGGAATGGATTTCACAGTTTTGTTATGATGGGCCCTGTAAAAATCGAGGGTGGATGTCTCCCTCCTCCATTGGTGTGGCCCATTTGAATAACGGATTAGCCTAATTTCTTGGCTCTGTGTATATAACTAGATTATACATATAATGGCGGGAGTGGATCTCACATACATGCCAGAGTGGGCCCATAAAAAATTAGATGTGCGAGTCCTTATGGTATATGTTCGGCTGTTCCCAACACACCACCGCTTGGCGTAATTTAAGATGATAATTAATGCTCATAATGCTTGGTAGAAAAGAGAAGTGGCATTATTTTGGTAATTAATTCTCGTAATTCTAGAGAAGTGATTTAAACTAACTTTGGTAAAGAGCGGCCCGTTCGGGTCAGCCCACCATGGTGTTAATTTTAAATCTACTCCGAACATCAGGTGGGTGACCTCATCTTACACCTAAGGTTCAAAAAGCAGGTCCATCCTTGTTTCAGGTGGACCACGCAGATGGAAACAGCTTATAAAGAAAAGCTCACCCTCCAAACTCTTTACGTTTGTGTGGCCTTCTCAAAAGATAGATGGACTTGAATTTTGGGCTCTATGCCTAAGTTTTAGTGTGACATCTATTGATTGGAGTGGATTCGATATAATCTCTATGGTGGGCTCTGTAAAAATCAAGGGTGGACTTCTCTATTCCAACTATTTTCCTCGGTGTGGTCCACCTGAATCACGAGTGAGCTTGATTTTTATGTTTTGTATCCGAAATAAGATTACACATCTGATGGTTGGAGTGGATCACACATACACATTAAGGTGAGCCCCATAAAAAATTAAGATAGAGCGTCCTCTGAATTTATTTTTTTTCCACTAAAAGTCTAAGTTGGAGTGCCGATTAATGTCCAGCCAGCACGTATCATCCAACCTTTTATGTAAATATGACATCCAAACCATCTAATAGGTTGGTCCATCACAAGCATTACTTTTTGTAAAACACCACAACAACCATATATATAAGCTAGTAGGCTAAACACAACTTGATTGATTTTAATGGTGGTAATTTCTATCTTAGCTATTTACCATGGTGTAGCTCAATCGAGCGTTGAATCTACCTGAGCGTTGAATCTACCTTACTTTTAAGCCCTTGTCCAAACATGAGGTGGCCCACATGATGAACGGGGTGGATCTACTCCACATGAATTCTTTCCTTCTAGGTTTCCAATCCGCCCATCTTTTATTTATTTTGGATGCTTCTCATTTTTGGTATAATGTGCTAAAATGATATTTAAAAACAAATGGACGGATTGGATTTCACACAAAGATCACAGTGGGCCTCATACGGAATTCTTTCACCGATCTTCATGAGAAAGGCTTTAGCAGGAAATCCACATCCTTGGGTTTTGAGTTTGGGAAACAGACGGGCTACTCCCCCGCCACCTGCCAATGGCAGGTGGTCGGTGCTACGTGGGCCCTACCATGATGTATGTGTTTCATCTATGTCGTCCATACATTTTTCTATCTAATTTAAGGCGTTGAGCCCAAAATTGAAACATATCCAAAGATCAAGTCCATCATGCCAGGGAAAAAGTGGGGATAATGATTTTCCACCATTGAAACTTTGTTAGGCCCCATAGTAATGTTTATTTGTCATCCAACCTATTCATAAGATCATACGTACATGGATGAACGAAAAACAAAAATATAAATTCCAAATCGAAAAATGATATGGACATAAATTCCTATACCTTCTATAAGGTCGAGTGCTGGCCGTGTGTTATTGGTTCAAATGGTGAAAATTTTAAACAAATCGAAAAATTTTGTGCAAAAATGAGCCGGACTCAAGTGAGCCGCACTAAAGGAAAAGGTGGGTAGGGAAATTCCTACCGTTGAAACCTCCCTAGGTCAAAAGTGATGTGTCAATTGCATCCATACCGTTCATAATAATATTCCTAATGAGATGAACTGAAAACAAAAATATTGTCCTAATTTATAACTTTTGTGGCCCCATAAATATTTCAATTGTGGACGTTCAATCCTCACGTTTTTGGCTCACTTGAGTCTTGGATCCGGTTCATTTTTGGCCTCTTGTCCTAAAATGATATGGAAAAATGGATGGATGTGGTGGATTTCTCAAAAAAGAAAAAAAAAGACCATGGTAGGCCTCACATAAGTTTCTAGTGCAAAGTTTTTGGCATAAAATAAGCATGAGAGAGATAGAGGTGGAGGGGTGTTTTAATAACCGGTTATACCAGTTTTGTTTATCCAATTTCCCTATAAAATTTCACGATTTGTTTAAAATTTTCACCATCTGACGAATAACGTGCCGCCAACACTTGACCTTATGTAAGGTATAATACAGTCGAGCATATAATACCTTATATATATATATATATATATATATATATATATATATATATATAGCCTCAATCTTGCACTAAAGTGGGTGACTAGATCCGGCTTAGGGTCAAGTCGTACATAATCATGATGGACCAAGCGAGACTTGAGCCTGTTATTTGTTTTGGCCCATCATGGGCTCAAGCCAAATTTGGCATAGGCTTTACTTCGTAATCTAAACTTGCCAAATGTTCGCCTAGCTCGAATCTAGCCTCTTGACAACCCTAATGGGTAAACGAACCATGGTTCAGAGTACCCGGCAGACCCCATCAAGAAATCGAGTTGAGTTTGGGTCTCACTTTTAAGACCAGGTTAAAAATTTGGCCTAGTCAGGTTATGTCCAGCTGGTCCTAGTCAACTACAATTAATTTTAATAATAAAAGTATATATATTCAATATATACTGACTATTTTAAAAGGAATGATGTTCAAATGCACACCTATGCAAGAGACTGTTTATGTGCCTTCGGATTGCTAAATGTTGGGGGCCTTGCACAAAACCTTAGGATCTAGCCTCCCGAACAAACCAGAATTATAGGATAATAATAGCAATGAAATAAATCAAAGCACCAATCACACACCACACAAGAGATTTTTACGTGGAAAACCCACAAAGAGGTAAAAACCATGGGACCTCGTCTAGATCAACAATCCACTATGAAGTAGAACGTTACAACTTTCATCACTCACGCAGGAGTGGATGAGCAATAAGAGAATAAAGGAAAAACAGAGGGATCTCACCGGTCACGAGGACGTAGAAGCATTGAGACGACGACTCCCTTCCACAAGCTTCCTCTCTCTCTTTTCTCTCACTCTCTTACCTTTGATATCCCTTTAGAAAATCCTCTTGAACTTTTTCTTCATACAACCTCTCTTAGAAAAATCCTAGGGACCCCTTTTTATAGTTTTAGAAAACTCCATTCCACATCCTAGTTGCGAAAGGACTTGCGACACGAAATCCGTGCAAAATCGCGGAACGAATCTGCGTAGGTTCTACTGGTCATGGACCTCCTACAACCGGTAGAGCACCTCTTACGACCGGTCGTGGACCACCTAAGACCGGTCGAGCACCCCCAAAAAAAAAATAGTCCAATCGTTGGACTTTGAGTCGAGACGACTCGACTCCCACGACTGGTCGTACCATCCTTCGACCGGTCGAGTAGGGCCTACGACCGGTCGAACACGGGGTAAAAATCTCATTAAATCTCTCCCCTTTTGACCCAAGAGGGATCCTCCTTCTTTAAGCTGGTTTCTGCAAACCTCAAACTTGCCCTTGAGCAAAGCCTTGGTTATCATGTTTGACCCATTATCGTCCGTGTGGACCTTTTCAAGCTGTAACACCATCTGTTCCAAAGTATCCCTGATCCAGTGATATCGAATCTGTATGTGCTTCGACTTGAAATGCTGACTTGGATTCTTGCTCAAGTGTATAGCACTCTGACTATCGTAATAAACCACGTACTGCTCCTGCTTCAGGCTAAGTTTCTGTAGGAACCTCTTCATCCAAAGCATCTCTTTACATGCTTCTGTGACTGCAATGTACTCGGCATCTGTCGTCAACAATGTTACGACCCTCTGTAGCCTGCTCTGCCAAGAAATCGCTCTCCCTGCAAACGTGAACATGAACCTCGATGTAGACTTCCTGAAATCTATGTCACCTGTCATATCTGCATCTGTGTGGCCTTCTAACACAGGTTTACCGTCATCATAGCATAGGCTTAACCTGGATGAGCCTTTTAGATACCGCATATCCACTTCACCGCTGCTCAATGCTCTTTGCCAGGATTGGCAAGATACCGGCTGACAACACCAACCGCATATGCTATGTCTGGGCGTGTACACACCATATCATACATTAAACTTCCTATAGCTGACACGTAGGGTATCTTCTGCATCTCTTCCACCTCTGCCTTTATCTTGGGACACTGCCTGTCGCTCAATTTGAAGTGATAATACAGTAGAGTACTAACCGGCTTCGATACATTCATATTAAATCACTATAGGACTTTCTCAATATACCGCTCTTGTGACAGCCAAAGCTTCTTGCTGCTTCTGTCACGAGTTATCTCCATTCCTAGGATTGTTTAGTTGGGCCCTAATCTTTCATCGCAAACGACTTTCCTAACTCCTGTTTCAGCTTGTCGATCTTCTTGATGTCTTTTTTCATTATGAGCATGTCATCAACGTATAAGAGCAGAACTAAGAAATCACCATCTGAGAACTTGCGTGTGAACACACAGTGGTCCGACTCCGTTCTGTCATACCCATGCTGTAACATGAACCAATCAAACTTCTTGTACCATTGTCGTGGAGCTTATTTCAGCCCATACAAGCTCTTCTTCGGCCTACACATCATATGCTCCTTACCCTTGATTTCGAACCCCTCTGGTTGGTGGATGTAGATCTCTTCTTTCAGGTCACCATGGAGAAAGGTAGTTTTAACATCTAACTGCTCTATCTCTAGATTCATGCTAGCCGCCAACCCAAGCAACACCCGTATGGATGTCATCTTCACCACTGATGAGAATATCTCCTCGAAGTCTATACCTTTCCTCTGACTAAACCCTTTTACCACAAGTCTGACATTGAACCTCGTCTGTGAATTCTTCTACTCAACCTTCTTTCTGAACACCCACTTGTTGCTCAAAGCTTTCTTGCCCTTAGGCAGTTTCACCATGTCATAGGTGTGGTTCTTATGTAAGGATTCCAACTCCTCTTGTATAGTTTTCAACCACTCCTCCTTATGCTCATTGGCTAGGGCCTCAGAATAATCTTCTGGCTCTCCCCCATCAGTCAGCATAATGTACTCATGAGGCAAGTACCTCTTGGACGACTGTCTGTCCCTAGACGACCTCCTCACCTATGGCTCAATAGGTGGATCAAGTAGGGGCTGTTCCCCTGGTCTATCTTGTGAAGGAACTCCCTTGTTGTCATGCCCCAAACCCGAAAATCGGATTCACATGAATCTCGATTGCCGAATCCGGTGCCGACAGCCTCCGTAGTGCCCCATTCTCGGCTCTTGATAATCATATGCCAGATTTCGATCCTGGGATCCTATAAGGAGGATTTTCAGAATGAATTTTTTTTTATAATGGAGCATAACCACAAGCATAACCAAGTCACAAAAAAACATCACCACATATCCACTATATCAAAAACCTTAAGTATAATGCGGAAAGAGAAATACAAGGTGATCAAAAAGCTCCAAAAGGTCCTGATACGCACTCCTGCCTCAGCGTTGCTGCTGTCCAACGCTACCTGCACGCAACTGTCGTGCATAAGCTTACAAAAGCTTAGAGGGTGGTGTAAGTGTGTGCGTAAGGCAAACATCAAGTGTACATTATCAGAGCAATGCAGAAGTATCCGGTAAGTCCATAAAATCAACCATACCAAGGTTATGTAATGCAAGACGTGAATGCTATCGGCCATACCAAGGCCATGCGATGCGAGATATGAATGTCATCGGCCACACCGATGCAATGCAAGGCCTACATAGCCGAATGTCATATGCGAAATGCAATCCAAGCAAGTCGGTACTCCTCAAGTACACATATCAGTACAGTTCCTCTCTGGATATCACCAAGGTCTAATACACTTCGCAGTGACTACCACCTTCCTAGCTGCACAGTCAAGCAAGCGAAATAGACCTCACTATCAGCCTGACCAGTAGTTTACCAATACCTACCCGGCCCGTCGATAGCGGACTCATTTGCGAGCTGGTCAAACTCATCCTAGCTTATAACCCCCTCACTCAGGCAGATAAGGCTACACCCCCTTCCAACCGACCACGACACAGTGGGAGACGCGGCCTACTGGTATTCGGTACTCGGGCGCTCGTGTATTCACTCGATCTAGACGTTGGAACATCTCTTGGTACCAAAAAGGTTCTGAGACTTTCACTCAAAGACATCCTAAGTACCCACAGTGCTAGAACCAAGTATTTTCAGTATCCGATACGGCCATCCACGATGTACTTGTGGAGCCACTACCCTTATGTCGCTAGGGCGTGCAGTGATTAGGTCACACATATGCGAGATGCATGAATCACACAGTCAAATCATGCAGTAATCTAGCACGTACTGCTCGATCATGTGGGGCACTCTGTCTCATAACGAGTCCCGAAAATGGTCTGTCCAATGGCGTATGCTATGATCAGTCACTACTCATATCAAACATACATATGATGCGTATGGGCATGAGTCATGGGATTATACTAAGCATGTTATAAAGTGATGAATATTAACGAGTATGGGCCTATCAATGGGCCCTAAGGAGAGTTACAATGCGGACATTTAACCAACATTGTATATACAATGTGGATGTCAAACTGTAACACCCTGAAAATCGGGGGTCGTGTATAAACTCAACTCCCGAGTTCCAGACCGTCACTTATGCAACAAAAATGGTTATGATTCAATGTTGTCTGATTTAAAGCATTCACATGAGTAAAAGTATACCAAAACTGCAATTCATACTTCAGATCCAGTGATAAAAGCAAGCGGAAGACTAAACAATATATATATCACTGTATGGAAAAACAAAGTAATCTCAACTGTCTCCAAAGTATGACTACATCTCTGAGTCTCATATACATGTAAATAGACAAAAGAATAGGTTCAAAATAGTCCCACTGAAGTCCCCCTCGATCCAGGTCACCTACGGGAAGCCGTCGTGGTACTGCATATACGAGAACTCATCCTGGTCCTCGTCAATCTCCGGCTCCACCTCCTGGATCTCGTCGTCACCTGCAACTACAACAGGGTCTGGTGGGTGTTGCAAACACCATCCCGTAACGTGGGAATGAGTGATCAACTCAGTGGAATCATAGAGCAAAGATTAGCATGTTCACAATTCAATCACGCGATAATAGTAAAGCAGTAAATCAGACAAATCCTAATACTGTTGTTAATGCAAGATGATATGACGTGATGTATGCCCTCACCGACGATCACCCTCATACGGCAACATCTTACGACAGCGGCATGCCACACTCCCTAGAGTGCTCCACATCTTCCAGGCACATGCAATGCTATGGTGATATGATTACCAAGTTGTTATTAGTCCATTCAAACAGCAGGATTGGGAAACTAAGGTACCTCCCTTGTATCAATCCCAACACGGATCCTGTCTAGGGTCGTCACTCCTAGTAATCTCATACGATGTACATTTCGTAGGTCACTGCAAGGGCTGCCAGGGCTGTTGCTCGCACTCGTTGCACCGCTCCCCCATCACCTTATCAATACAGGCCTACTGTACTCTACTGCACGGAAGGGTCGTCGCCTCCCGTGAACTCAGAATACGCTCGCGGTCACTACAAAGGGCTCGTCGCCTGATCAGTGTAGGCCGACAGCTAGAATATAGTGTCCCATACCACCATAATCTGCTCACGAGTCAAGGTGCTCACTGGTCACTACGGGGAGGTTTGTGGCCCCAGCGTAGTCCGACAGCTCGACCACGGTGTCCCATACCACCATGCCCGGCTCATGAGTCTTCGTGGATCAAGGTACCACGGTTAATAGGGTTTACAATGGTAAGTTCAGTACCCTAGGTTCAAGCAGTTATGATACATACAAGGTGAACAAACATCTGCCAGTCGGGTTACTTGACGGGCTCGACTAGCGCGATCGCATCTCGAATTGAACGACATGAAGTACGTAAAACACTTCGCGTGGCCTAACCACTGCCGCTAACTCTCAGCACGAATCACATTCATCGACGCGTCGTTCGTGGCTATGACCAGTCAGCCACGAATTCGCTCGGTTACCGACTGCCTGGACTAAATCAAGTCCCACACATCTATGGAATTACTATAAAAAGGTATTGGAATTGAAATACATCATGTGAGCATGTTAGCGCATGTTATAACATTCAACTTAAGCAAATCTTCAAGGCATACTTCCCATGCATATTCAACTTAAGCAAATCCTTAAGCACATACATTCCATGCATGTAATGAAATCATGCATTTTGTCGACATGTAGAAAATCATTTACGTCAGCATAATAATTGAAAAATCAATCACAAACTATCAAATAACATCATTTAATTCAATACATACTAATACAAACATTTATACAAACACATACACTACACACTTAAGTCTACATATGGTATGTCGACCCAAAGTGCGCAACTAGGCGAATCTCTTCGCCAAACTAATTATGCACGCATTCCTAACTTCCTAATGCGACAACAAACCATGTCAATCACATCAGCAAAATATGAATGTAAACAGTACTTCCTACAAATGACTAAAATGCCCTAAATCTCATATTCTTCGTTAGCTTACGAAACGGGAAACGGAGAGCATTTTGTACATGTCAAACGGCGATGCCGTCAAGAATCTACTATTAAACGACATTGAAAGCGTTGGGAACCGTCAATCAAAGCGTCTAAAATCCTCACCTAGTGTCTTGTAGACTCGGGAATTGAAGCGGAGTGTATATGCTTCGTCTACGGCGAGTAAGGAGCCTAATACATAAGATCCATAAGCTACATCGCTATGGAAACAAGGAAAACTCAAATCAACAACTATTTAGGGTTTTTACTTACCTAGGATTGCGGTGGAATCGCCGGGAAAGCGGTAGAGGAGTGTTGCTTAAGCACGTGCAACACGTAGCACAAGTGGCAGGAAGAACTCTCCCACTCTCTCACAATCTCTCACTCTTTTCTCTCTCCCAAGCTAGGGCTTCTCTCAAATTCGGATGGGAGAGAGGAGTGAGGGTTTCAACCCCTTTTATAGCCTAAAACATTCCCAAAATGGGCTTGGGAACAATGTTTACTTGGTGCCTAACCAAATCGGGACCGTTTCGGTCCAAAAGAGCATTTCTGGAGGTCCCCTGGCCAAATGCGGTCGGACTTAAGCTCGTGTATACTGGATCTAGCACGCATCCAGTTTTCAGACCGGTTGGGTTCCCAGATCGCACGTGGCGGCCCAGTTTCAGTTTAACGGTCACCGCACCAAGATCAGGCCTATAAGTCTCGTGGTATATAATAGATATTTTTCCTGATCCAAGGGTGTAATTTGGCTGTATTCTGACGGTCAGAATGCTTAATACTGATGCGTCAAATTTGTGTGCCAGATTTGAATTTGAAATTCCAACTATGTCCCTATTCACACTCTCTTCGGTCCGGGCTCAATGAAATAGCCTGTGATCATCGGTTTGACTTGATTTTTGGAACGAGTGTCAAGCCCAGCTAGACGGTCCTAACGGTCTAAGATAGGAGGTATCGGACTTTCAACGTGCGGTCTAGATCCAATACAAAGATTCAAAGTGGTCTAGAGAACAAACCGGTTTAGAGTTTGATCCGAGGCTTTAGAGTATTATAGCACCCTTGGTTCCACTCGCTTCGGGCCTCGTAGAACGTATTTAAAGTGATCAGGGACCATTTCCCAGCTATTCTAACGTTGCACTAGCTAACCTAGTCATATTTTCTAAAGGAATGAATTCTACGCAATTTCGGGTCGAGTTGGTACTCGAACCCAAGTATGGATTTTTCACGGGCGTTACAATCTACCCCCCTTAACAAATAATTTCGTCCTCGAAATTTTGTACCTTTTCGTACTCCTCGAGAAGCTGTGGGTAGTTCTTTCTGATTTCGGCTTCTGTCTCCCAAGTAGCCTCCTCCTCAGTATGATGCGTCCATAATACCTTCACAAGGGGAATCACCTTGCTACGCAGTACCTGCTCCTTCCGGTCTAAGATGCGTGTCGGTCGCAGGATATAAGTAACATCCTCTCCTAACTGCACCTGCTCCCATCTGATGATATGAGAAGGATCAGCAACGTACTTCTTCAGCATAGAAACATGAAATACGTTGTGGACGCTCGCGAGGGGCGTGGGTAAAGCCAATCGGTAAGCCACTGCTCCCACACGATCGAGGATCTGAAATGGACCAATGAATCGCGGTGCCAGCTTCCCCTTCTTCCCGAACCGAAGGACTCCCTTCATAGGGGAAACTCGCAAAAACACATGATCCCCGACTGTGAACTCTAATGGTCTCCGTCTCGTATCGGCGTAGCTCTTCTGTCTGCTCTGCGCTGTAAGAAGCCGACGTCGAATAATATCAATCTTCTCTGACGTCGCCTGCACCAACTCTGGGCCAATCAAGCTGCGCTCACCGACCTCTAACCAGCAATGCGGTGCGCGACAAGGTCGCCCATACAGCGCCTCATAAGGTGTCATGCCGATACTCGCCTGGAAGCTATTGTTGTACGCAAACTCCGCATATGCAAGACAGTCATCCCAACTGTCCTTGAAGTCCAATGCGTAAGCTCGTAACATGTCTTCCAGGATCTGGTTCACTCGCTCCGTCTGTCCGTCCGTCTGTGGGTGGAAGGCAGTACTGAACTTCAACTTCACACCCATAGCCTCCTGAATGCGAGTCCAGAAAATAGAAGTGAACCGCGTGTCTCTGTCCGACACGATCTCCAACGGAACTCCATGCAGACGCACGATCTCTCTAATGTACAATCTAGCCAGCTCGTCTGCAGAGTTCGTAACTCTGATCGGTAGGAAGTGCGCCGACTTCGTCAATCGGTCGACGATCACCCAAATGGAATCGTGCCCCTTCCTCGTCTTCGGCAACCCAGAAATGAAGTCCATGGAAATGAAATCCCACTTCCACTCTGCAATCGGCATAGGCTGCAAAAGTCCAGGTGGTCGGCGATGCTCTGCCTTCACCTGCTGACAAGTGAGACAACGGGACACGAACTCAGCTATTTGGGTCTTCATACCTTCCCACCAATACGTCCTCTTCACGTCACGATACATCTTCGTGCTGCCTGGATGCATCGCGAGTCTAGTAGAATGCGCAGCCTCGAGAATCTCTCGTCTCAAGTCAGGGACATCAGGAACGCATAGGCGGCCACGGTAACGTAAGCCCCCATCCACACCAACTCGCCAGTCGGCGTCAGCATCATCACTGGCCTGCTCTCGAAGCTCAGTAAGATGCGCGTCGTCCCTCTGCTCCTCGATGACACGGTCATCGATCTGGGATCGCACCTGTACGTGTGCGATGAACTCAAATGGCTCCTCTACGGTGAGTTTCTGCTCAAAGTCTCGCAAAAACTCCACCATATCCCACTCGGCAACCATCAGAGGAGCCGCAAACTCTATCGCCTTCTTGCGGCTCAACGCATCAGCCACAAGGTTCGCCTTCCCAGGATGGTAAGAGACTTCAAACTTGAAGTCCTTCAGCGTCTCCATCCATCGCCGCTGCCTCATATTCAAGTCCCGCTGCGTGAATATGTACTTGAGGCTCTTGTGGTCGCAAAAGAGCTCGAACTCCTCTCCGTAGAGGTAATGTCTCCAGAGTCTCAGTGCGAATATCACGGCTGCCAACTCCAGGTCGTGTGTAGGATAATTCTCCTCGTGCTTCCTTAATTGTCTCGAGGCATACGAAATTACCCTGTCCCTCTGCATAAGGACACAACCCAAACCAACGCTAGACGCGTCAGTGTATATAGTGTATTTAACCCCTTGCTCTGGCAATACTAGCACAGGGGCGGACGTAAGTCTGTCCTTCAGCTCCTGAAAAGCCGACTCCGCCTTATCATTCCAGCCAAACTTCACGTCCTTCCGTGTCAACTGAGATAAGGGTCTCGCGATCTTCGAGAAATCCTGAATGAAGCGCCGATAGTAGCCAGCGAGACCCAAGAAACTCCTCACCTCAGTGACAGAACCAGGCTGCTCCCAGTCCTGCACCGCAGCTACCTTAGACAGGTCAACTACCATGCCATCCTTGGACACCACGTGTCCCAGAAACTTCACCTCCTGCTTCCAGAAGTCGCACTTCTTATACTGTGCGAACAACTGATGCTGTCTGAGCGTATCAAGGACCAAACGCAAGTGCTCCTCATGCTCCTCTCGACTCCTAGAGTATACCAAAATGTCGTCGATGAAGACAACGACGAATCGATAGAGGAAAGGCCGCAATACCCTGTTCATCAGATCCATGAACACGGCCGGTGCGTTCGTGAGACCGAACGACATCACAAGGAACTCGTAATGACCAAAACTGGTCCTGAATGCTGTCTTCTGCACGTCCTCATCTCTGACGCGCAGCTGATGATATCCTGACTGAAGATCAATCTTCGAGAAGTACTGCGCTCCTCTCAACTGATCAAACAAGTCATCGATCCTGGGCAAAGGGTACTTGTTCTTCACCGTGAGCTGGTTCAGCCTGCGATAATCAATACACAATCGCAGCGAACCATCCTTCTTCTTTACGAACAAGACCGGTGCTCCCCAAGGAGACACGCTAGGCCGTATAAAGCCAAGCTCTAGCAGTCCATCAATCTGCGTCCTCAACTCCTCCATCTCACATGGTGCCATGCGATACGTCGGCAGTGAGACGGGTGTAGAACCAGGAATCAGATCGATAGTGAAATCGATCTCACGTCGGGGCGGCAAACCAGGGATCTTCCTGAACAGATCCCCGAACTCAGAAACAACTGGCGTCTGCTCAAGTACCTGGGCACCAGCGTCGCGCAATAGAGTGGCGTAGCTAAGAATGCGGAAAGGAAGATTTACCCGCACTGAAAATGTGAAAGGCGTGCCCTCAGGCTCGTACACCGTCACCACACGAGCCTCGCAGTCAATCTCGGCTCTCGCTGCAGTCAACCAGTCCATGCCAAGAATGACGTCGAGATATACGAGCGAGGGATCGACGACCAGATCAAGAGTCATCGTCCTGCCTCCCAGATCAACTAAACAACCCTCACACATCTGGGTGACATCCGAATAATCTCCATGAGCTGCAAGGACTCGCACGCTATCCATAGTGATAGTCTGCAACCCAAGACGTCTGACTACGGCACGCGATATCAAAGAAATCGTGGAACCAGTGTCCACCATGACAAGAACGGGAGTACCTCCGATATGGCCCGTGACCTCGAAGGCTGAATGCTGGAAGGTCGGCGTCGTAGATGCCTCAGCGGTCAGTGCATGAACTCGAGCCTGCTGTGGCCGGTTCGGCCGCTGTGTCAAGGGCCGTGGGGGCTGTCGAATCTGCGATACTGTGGGTCTGAAAGAGGACTGCGCAGGAGCTGACCGTATAGGCGGTGCTGATATCGCCTGTGGACGTACACGATCAATCTTCTGCGGTGGCGAGAACCCACTGTCCCGCATCCTCGAAAAGCAACTCTGCGCTAGGTGGCCCGTCCTCCCACAGTATGTGCATGATAAATCAGGGCGCCGAAACGGTCCTACTGGCGCCGTGGTCCTGGTAGGAGGATCAACGCGGGGCCTCTTGCCCGCGAAGGGCCTATCTGGCAACTCCGGTCGCGGCCTGGAAGTAGTCGGGCCTCGAGATCGCGCAAGTCGATCCACGTCCTGCTCTGCCCGCATGGACATGTGAACCAACTCCGCATAGGTGGGGAAACTGATACAGCACATCTTCGACCGAATATCCGGTCGTAAGCCCTCCAAAAAGCGCTGTATGCGCATCTGCTCATCAGCTAGAATCGTCGGGACGTATCTGCCCAACTCTGTGAACCGATGCTCATACTCGGTAACCGTCATCGCTGCCTGCCTGAGACGGAGAAACTCATTCTCCCTCTCGTGCCTGTAGGTCTGAGGATAATACTTCTCATGGAAGCGAAACTCGAATGCTGCCCATGTCCATACGAAGTCTGCGGTAACAGTCCGCAATACACTATCCCACCACATACTGGCCTCTCTCTCAAACTGGAAGGTAGCCAGCTCTACCTGCTCTGCCTCAGTACAGTGCAACATGCGCAGAATCTTCGACACTCGGTCGAGCCAAAACTCAGCCTCCTCGGGTCTGTGAGAACCTGTGAAAGTAGGAGGCCGCAAGCGCTGAAATCGCTTCAGAAGGCCCCGTGTGTCGGCAGGATTCCCCGCAGGGAAAGCAGGCTGCGCAGGAAGTGCTATGCCCTCATCCTGGGCGTAAGCATAGGCATCCTCAGCTGGATGCGCAGGTGGTGCAGGCGGAGTAGATGCCGTCGCACCCCCACCCTGGGCTAAAGTCCCGACTATAGTAGTCAATAGCTGCTGCTGCTGTAGCATCATAGCCATCATCTGCTCGAATCTATCAGGTGGTGGAGCAGGCTGTGGCGGATGAGGTGCGGAAGTAGATGCGCGCTGTGGCTCTCTAACTGATGGTGTAAATGGCGGTGGTCCATCTGTAGGACCAACAGCAGGCTGAGACGATCGAACAGTCTCAGGAATCGGGCCCACAGCAGGGTCCGGACGAGTGCCAGACTGAGAGGGAGCCTGATCCATCTGCTCTGACAATGAAAGTCGAACCGCGCTCCTCGTAGTCTTAGGTGGCATTCCCTATATTCAAAATAGGGCGCAACCTTGTCAGTCTCAATTGCTCAAATACACCACAATCATTCACTAAAGAGTCAAAGGCATTCCATGCATTTCAATTAATCAAAATTGTCACAATACAAGGGATATATCCTTACAAGCATCATGACTAGAATGACATGGAAATTAAGACAGTTAAGCAACAGCAACATAAGCAAAGCACTAGCCCTAATAGGCTTTACACACATAAAACAGGAAATAGCTAACTACTAATAATCAACATCAAAGATCGCATCGCTAGTCGGAATCTGGTGACGGAGGAGGAGCACCCTTATCCTGTAAGCAACACATGATTGCCTTCAAGGTGCGAGTCACCTTACCAAACTTCTTCTTTGTAACAGCCTTGGCATCAGCGACTTCCGCTCGAAGTTCTTGGACTTCCCTTCGCAACGCGGTCTGACTCTCCTCCATCCGAGCAATGCGGTCGTCGATAGTAGTCTGCGCAGAAGGAGGAGGGCTCTCATCAGTATCCTGAGCCTCCTCTTCTGCTTCTTCCTGAGTCTCTTCCTGAACTTCTGCACTAGGTTCTCCTTCGCTTTGATCTTCCTCTTCATCAAAGTCGTCCCCACTATCCCTTTCAAGTTGATTTTCACGATATTGCGACCCAATCTTCATCTTAACCATTGTCGACTCATCGATGGTGTGAATCGATACCGGCAATTCGGGTCCAAGTCTATAGGCAAACTCAAGCGCAATCTTGCAAACGAGTCGGCCAAAGGGAAGGGATTCGGATGTTCTCCTCGACCTGGCTATGAGAACTATCTGCCGTAAGATGAAAGTGGCCATACATACGTTCTCTCCCTGGGCCACCAGAAATAAGAAATCGACCATAAGACGTGTACATTCAATGCGGTTCGTCGACCTAGGATAAACATTGAACGTGCAGATGTGATGCAGCAGACGCAAATCCTCAGACATGTACGTCACCTTGAGGCTATTATTAGGCTGCCATGGAACCAACTTACCGCACAGAAACCTGGTGCGGCGATCTCGTTCACGTCTAGTCCTCAAACTCTTCTCACTTGGATGCACATCACCTAGTGACACGTTGAGAAGTCGCGCAACCAACCGGACGTCGATCGTAGCCATCCGATCTCTACTAAAAGGGATTTTGAACTGTAAGGGCTCCAAGGTAGGACTCTGGATGCTAGCATAGAAGGCACGAACAGTGCTCACATTAGCACGAGCGCGAGCTTCAAAGATCGGTCCCCAGTGCGCAGCTTCAATGCGTTCGAACAACAGATATTCGCCGAACAATCGCCCATCTACGTCCGCCTCAAATAACACTCTACGATCAGTGTATTCACCATGAGGCATCTCTGATAGGATGGTTCGTCCAAGATGTGCATGGGGATCCAAATCCCGCTTTGTACGGCACTCCAGGACTGCAGTTGGACTTGCGGCGGTGCTTGAACTTGCGGCACCACCCCGCGGTCTTCTCGATCGAGCAGGGCGGCTCGGCCCAGCCTCGTCTGTTGCAGTTTTCCTCTTACCCATCAAAGACAGGATGGATGAGAGGGACAAAAGACCCAAAATAGCTTCCACGAAAGCCATGGAAAACGCCGAAAATGCGGAGAAATGGCTGCCCAATCTGACAAAAGGAAATCTAGGCGTCGTAGAGGGATGCTTCAAGCTTCCCAAGGCTGTACTTTCAGGGAAAAATAAGAACAAAAAGATGGAATGGAGCTGCTCACGATTTCAGCACTATTTGGGGGATTTTGGAGCTCCAAATGGGGAAATCTTCAAGGAAGGGGGCTGCCAACACCCAATAACTGATGGGTGGTGGTCGGTTTTGGCCAAGGAAGGTTGTAGAGGTGATTTGGGTCGCCGGGATTTGGAATGGAGTGCTGAAAATCGAATCTAGGGTATGCAAGGGGGCTGTTTATGAAGGAGAGGGGGGTTTTAGGGGTTTTCGTGGGATGGGAGGTAGCTAGGGGTGATGTGGAGGGTATTTAAGTGGGTGCGCCCAAAGGGCAGCACTAACAGAGGTGGCCGGCCGGCGATGGCATCGTCGGCCAACCTTCAGGTTGGCCAGCGGGACCCCATGGGTCTGGTCCCCCATGGTCCCAGGGCCCCAAAAAGTCAGGTCCCACCCCTTAGTTCATTATATTTTGGTCCCTATGAGCCCAAACATGTGTTCGGGGCTTTCCGGGTCCACATCGTAATCTCGAATACCAAACCATATGATGCAGCATATGAATTTGGGGTAGAAGGAGCCAGTACATTTTTCTAGATCCTTAGTTGCTAAAGAAAGTGAATTTAGAATGGCCTTATGGCCATTTTTCATGAAATTTTACTATTCACTGTAAAATTTGGTGAATGTGCTAATTTGTGTTATTTTCACATTAGGTTTGATGCCTAACATGAAATGGATAAGAAATAACTGAAGGTTGAAGTGTTTAGAGAAGGAATTTTGAAGATTTTTGGTGAAACGGGGTTTTTAAGCCCTGGCGATTGATTACTGGAGTCGTGGTCATTCCACGGCCCAAAGATTCACTTTTGCGGTTTAAAACCGCTCATAGGACGTCTCCACCCGACTTCCTACAGCTTAGAAGTGATTCGGGTCGCTTTACGCGACCCGAGATACGTTACAGACTCGATCTTGCGATCGATCCTTATAGACTTCGCCTATCGGCAAATCTGTGATCCTAGAAGTGTTTCTAGACCCTTCTCGCACCCACCTATGTCAAAGGAAGCGACAGCGTACGTCGCAAGACCATAACCCAGGCCCAGTATACTCTCATTCATGCTCTGATACCAACTTGTAACACCCTGAAAATCGGGGGTCGTGTATAAACTCAACTCCCGAGTTCCAGACCGTCACTTATGCAACAAAAATGGTTATGATTCAATGTTGTCTGATTTAAAGCATTCACATGAGTAAAAGTATACCAAAACTGCAATTCATACTTCAGATCCAGTGATAAAAGCAAGCGGAAGACTAAACAATATATATATCACTGTATGGAAAAACAAAGTAATCTCAACTGTCTCCAAAGTATGACTACATCTCTGAGTCTCATATACATGTAAATAGACAAAAGAATAGGTTCAAAATAGTCCCACTGAAGTCCCCCTCGATCCAGGTCACCTACGGGAAGCCGTCGTGGTACTGCATATACGAGAACTCATCCTGGTCCTCGTCAATCTCCGGCTCCACCTCCTGGATCTCGTCATCACCTGCAACTACAACAGGGTCTGGTGGGTGTTGCAAACACCATCCCGTAACGTGGGAATGAGTGATCAACTCAGTGGAATCATAGAGCAAAGATTAGCATGTTCACAATTCAATCACGCGATAATAGTAAAGCAGTAAATCAGACAAATCCTAATACTGTTGTTAATGCAAGATGATATGACGTGATGTATGCCCTCACCGACGATCACCCTCATACGGCAACATCTTACGACCGCGGCATGCCACACTCCCTAGAGTGCTCCACATCTTCCAGGCACATGCAATGCTATGGTGATATGATTACCAAGTTGTTATTAGTCCATTCAAACAGCAGGATTGGGAAACTAAGGTACCTCCCTTGTATCAATCCCAACACGGATCCTGTCTAGGGTCGTCACTCCTAGTAATCTCATACGATGTACATTTCGTAGGTCACTGCAAGGGCTGCCAGGGCTGTTGCTCGCACTCGTTGCACCGCTCCCCCATCACCTTATCAATACAGGCCTACTGTACTCTACTGCACGGAAGGGTCGTCGCCTCCCGTGAACTCAGAATACGCTCGCGGTCACTACAAAGGGCTCGTCGCCTGATCAGTGTAGGCCGACAGCTAGAATATAGTGTCCCATACCACCATAATCTGCTCACGAGTCAAGGTGCTCACTGGTCACTACGGGGAGGTTTGTGGCCCCAGCGTAGGCCGACAGCTCGACCACGGTGTCCCATACCACCATGCCCGGCTCATGAGTCTTCGTGGATCAAGGTACCACGGTTAATAGGGTTTACAATGGTAAGTTCAGTACCCTAGGTTCAAGCAGTTATGATACATACAAGGTGAACAAACATCTGCCAGTCGGGTTACTTGACGGGCTCGACTAGCGCGATCGCATCTCGAATTGAACGACATGAAGTGCGTAAAACACTTCGCGTGGCCTAACCACTTCCGCCAACTCTCAACACGAATCACATTCATCGACGCGTCGTTCGTGGCTATGACCAGTCAGCCACGAATTCGCTCGGTTACCGACTGCCTGGACTAAATCAAGTCCCACACATCTATGGAATTACTATAAAAAGGTATTGGAATTGAAATACATCATGTGAGCATGTTAGCGCATGTTATAACATTCAACTTAAGCAAATCTTCAAGGCATACTTCCCATGCATATTCAACTTAAGCAAATCCTTAAGCACATACATTCCATGCATGTAATGAAATCATGCATTTTGTCGACATGTAGAAAATCATTTACGTCAGCATAATAATTGAAAAATCAATCACAAACTATCAAATAACATCATTTAATTCAATACATACTAATACAAACATTTATACAAACACATACACTACACACTTAAGTCTACATATGGTATGTCGACCCAAAGTGCGCAACTAGGCGAATCTCTTCGCCAAACTAATTATGCACGCATTCCTAACTTCCTAATGCGATAACAAACCATGTCAATCACATCAGCAAAATATGAATGTAAACAGTACTTCCTACAAATGACTAAAATGCCCTAAATCTCATATTCTTCGTTAGCTTACGAAACGGGAAACGGAGAGCATTTTGTACATGTCAAACGGCGATGCCGTCAAGAATCTACTATTAAACGACATTGAAAGCGTTGGGAACCGTCAATCAAAGCGTCTAAAATCCTCACCTAGTGTCTTGTAGACTCGGGAATTGAAGCGGAGTGTATATGCTTCGTCTACGGCGAGTAAGGAGCCTAATACATAAGATCCATAAGCTACATCGCTATGGAAACAAGGAAAACTCAAATCAACAACTATTTAGGATTTTTACTTACCTAGGATTGCGGTGGAATCGCCGGGAAAGCGGTAGAGGAGTGTTGCTTAAGCACGTGCAACACGTAGCACAAGTGGCAGGAAGAACTCTCCCACTCTCTCACAATCTCTCACTCTTTTCTCTCTCCCAAGCTAGGGCTTCTCTCAAATTCGGATGGGAGAGAGGAGTGAGGGTTTCAACCCCTTTTATAGCCTAAAACATTCCCAAAATGGGCTTGGGAACAATGTTTACTTGGTGCCTAACCAAATCGGGGCCGTTTCGGTCCAAAAGAGCATTTCTGGAGGTCCCCTGGCCAAATGCGGTCGGACTTAAGCTCGTGTATACTGGATCTAGCACGCATCCAGTTTTCAGACCGGTTGGGTTCCCAGATCGCACGTGGCGGCCCAGTTTCAGTTTAACGGTCACCGCACCAAGATCAGGCCTATAAGTCTCGTGGTATATAATAGATATTTTTCCTGATCCAAGGGTGTAATTTGGCTGTATTCTGACGGTCAGAATGCTTAATACTGATGCGTCAAATTTGTGTGCCAGATTTGAATTTGAAATTCCAACTGTCCCTATTCACACTCTCTTCGGTCAGGGCTCAATGAAATAGCCTGTGATCATCGGTTTGACTTGATTTTTGGAATGAGTGTCAAGCCCAGCTAGACGGTCCTAACGGTCTAAGATAGGAGGTATCGGACTTTCAACGTGCGGTCTAGATCCAATACAAAGATTCAAAGTGGTCCAGAGAACAAACCGGTTTAGAGTTTGATCCGAGGCTTTAGAGTATTATAGCACCCTTGGTTCCACTCGCTTCGGGCCTCGTAGAACGTATTTAAAGTGATCAGGGACCATTTCCCAGCTATTCTAACGTTGCACTAGCTAACCTAGTCATATTTTCTAAAGGAATGAATTCTACGCAATTTCGGGTCGAGTTGGTACTCGAACCCAAGTATGGATTTTTCACGGGCGTTACACAAACCATCATTGATTCCTAAGCACATTGCAATGGACCCTAAGGACATCCCATTGGGCCTCGACCCATAGGCCGTATCACATGGGCCTTACATTCATCAAATGGGCTGTATTAATGGGCCTCACCAATGAGCCTTATGTACATTGCAATGGTCCATGACCCGTGGGCCTTATATATGCCAAATGGGCTTAATCCCATAAGCCTTATATATATCAAATGGGCTTGAATCCCGTGGGCCTTATATAGATTAAATGGGCCGGATCCCATGGGCATTGCATATGTCAAATGGGCCTAAACCCATAGGCCTTATATATACCAAATGAGCTTAATCCCATAGGCCTTATGCATGCCAAATGGGCTTAATCCATAGGCCTTATGTGTGCCAAATGGGCTTAATCCATAGGCCTTATGTGTGCCAAATGGGCTTAATCCCATAGGCCTTATATGTGCACCAAGGTGGGCCTTAATGAATGGTCACAAACAGGCCAACATGGGCCCTATACACATACCAAGGTGGGCCCTACTTGAATCATAGATCTGACTCATTTATTAGCTCAAACCATGAATTTATAAAATAAATGGATGGTTTGAATGCAACACATGCATCATGGTGGAGGTCCACATGAAAGTTGGATGGTTGGGATGCAACACATACATCAAGGATGGGGTCCACTGACCGTCCAGCACTAAGCTAGGTGGCTGGACGGCTTTGATAAAACACATACATCAAAAGGGGTCCCACCGTCCAGTGATGTGGATGGTGCGGACGAAACACATATACATGGTGGGGGGGTTCCATCGTGCCAATACACATGCTCCATGTTAGCCAACCCACCAAGGATCGGTGCCAAGACCTCAAGTGTTGAAACGAGGTATCTCCACACCGTCCACCAGTCCAACGGCTGGACTGGGCGTGGACAGTGGGTCCCATGTGGGACCCACCATAATGTTTATTTTCCATCCAGCCTGTTAATAAGGCTACAAGGACCTGGATGAACAGGAAACACAAATTTCAGATTGATCCAAAACTGCCGTGGGCCCAAAAGGATTTCAATGGTAAAGTTCAATCACCACTGTTTCTTGTGGTGTGGGCCACCTGATCATCAGATCAAGCTGATTTTTGGGTGGGGCCTACTTAAGGTATGGACCCACCTAATGAACGGATTAGATTGACTAATAAACATCAACGTGGGGCCCATATGCGGGCCGTGGGCTGCCTGGCGTCCGCCCGCCAGCCGCTGGAGCGGCCAGCTTCTGACACAGCAGCAACTGCTGCTGTGTAATTTTTTAAAAAAATTTTAAAACCTGTTTTTCTGGGGTTTTTCTGAGATAGGGCCCACATTAGAAAAATCCAGCCCAGCCATTAGACTCCATGGCCCATAACCCATCCATCAAGACCAATATCGGTCATTTTTTAGCGTGTAAAAAGAATCTGGGAAGGTTTCAATGGTGATGGTAATGTTTCTAAAACCATGGCCCACTAGATACTCGGATCATCCTCATTTTTCGGCTCAATGCCTAAAATGAGTCAGGGAAGAGGATGGACGGCTTGGATTGGATACATGTATCAAGGTGGGTCTTATACAAATGGCCCACCCTAATGGCCCTCATATTTGTGTTTTCATCCAGTGATGTCCAGAGACGCTGGACGTTTTCTTTCTTCTTTTTTTTTGGGGCTTATCAAATACATTCAAGGTGGGCCCTGTTTAGGAGGGCCACCACAAATGGATGATACATTTAAGATGGGCCCCACCCATGGATGGCTTGGATAAAATACATATTTCATGGTGGGGCTCATTCAAGTGGGCCACATGGCCACATCAACATACAAGAAAAATAAATAAAAAGGAGAGGGAGAAAGAGTAAAAGAGTGGGACACGCGTGATGGAGGGACCCCGGCACTATGGGCCCTCCGTTTCAACCATCCAATCATACATCAATGGGTCCCATTGCATATGGGCCATCCAAATAAAAGATCAACGGTGGAGATCCCTCTCCATCCAAAATAAACTGTCTATATGACCTCTTAATGCAAGAAAAGTAAACATCATGATGGGGTCCATGGAGAATGGCTCCATCATAGAATGATTTGATGATCAAGATGGGTCATCGGCCACATCTTAGGGTCCAAAGTGAGATCCAAACCATTGATCGGTTGGCCTAACTTGGCCCATCTTTAAAATATGAAAAAGTAGTCTATGGAAACACCCACTACTTGATCTTCTTGGTCTGTTGGAAAGCTACTCTCCTAGACCTTCACTTTGATGGTGGAGATGAGAAATGGATGGCTAAGATGAGAGGTTTTGGGATAAAAAAGTGGGCTACTAAAATCACATTTTCTCTCATGGGAAGAGCTTGGACGTGGGAGTGCTCTCTCCTTGCTTAGGAATGGTGTGAGAAAAGAGAGAGGGAGATAGGATGTAAGGAGAAGTGATGGGAGATGGGTGATGGATGTGAGTGATGGGTGAGGTGATGTATTAGTTAACTTTAGTGGTTGCTTGACTTGTGGAGAAAGGAAGAATGAGTGCTTTGTACTTGACATGAGAGGTGATTGATGGGATTGATTGATGTGATTGATTTGACATATTGTAGAGATTCTCTTGGGATTGCAAACGCGCGGTATTTTCTAGAAATAAACGCCGGCTCACATCTCTTAGTCAGGGTATCAGATCGGTACATGAGTCGTGGCGTTGGAACCGCGGAGAATGGTGCGGTCGTAATGATACAAGTCTTGGATTAAGTCGACTCAAATGTATAGGATACGACTTATGGTCGTGCGCAACATCGACTACAGGTCCCGGATTGTCAGAATTTGACGAGAAGGATCGCGTGAAGCGACTGAACAGTACGGATTAGGATACGGGTCTTACACTCATCTTTTGCACCTTATTGTACTCCCCCGTCATCAGGCACTACAAGAGGTATAACCGGATCCATATCCTCTAGCTCACCTAAACTATGCTGGTTCTTCTCTGGCTTACCAATGTCTTCTATACACTGATCTTTAAAGAAAATCACATGTCTACTCCTGACGAGCTTCTTCTCGGTCGGATTCCACAATCTATACCGAAACTTTTCATCACCATACCCTAAGAACACACACTTCCTGATCTTCATATCGAGCTTGGACCTCTCATCCTTTGGTATGTGAACGGATGCCCTGCATCCAAACACCTTAAGATGACTGTACGATGGATCCTGTCCAGTCCATACCTTCTCAGGTACTTCTCCATTCAACGGGGCTGATGGAGACCTGTTTATCATATACACCGCCATGTGCATTGCTTCTCCCTAGAACGTCTTGGAAAACTTCTCATGGGATAACATACAGCTGATTCTTTCAACAATTGTGCGATTCATTCGTTCAGCTATACCATTATGCTAGGGGGTCTTGGAAACCGTCTGTTCATGTCGTATACCCAGGGACTTACAGTACTCATGAAAGTCACTAATGTATTCACCACCACTGTTAGTACGGATGCACTTCAATGATCTACCTGTCTCTCTCTCGACCATAGCATGAAACAATTTAAACACACCAAAGACTTCATCCTTAGATTTCAAAGCATAAACTCAAACCCTCCTAGATGCATCATCTATAAAAGTAACAAGTACAAAGCCTCACGCAAAGTTTTTATCCTCATAGGACCACAAACATCAGAATAAACTAGATCTAATGCATGCACTTTATTGACATGAGAAACAGTTTTAACAAATGAAACTCTATGCTGTTTCCCTGATAAACAATCAAGACAAGTTTTGAGAGGCGTACCTGTCACGTATGGAAGGAGCCGCTTCCTTGCTAGTAGTTGAAACCCTTTTTTCACTCATGTGGTCTAGATGACTGTGTCACATGTCTATAGCTGAATCTTTCGTTGCGTTCAACCCATCCTCGGATACATTGATACTTGTCTTGTACAGGGTGCAACACTTCTTTCCTCTAGCTGCGATCAACGAACCCTTGATGAGATTCTAGCGCCCACCAGCAAATCGACTTTCATAGCCATCATCATCCAGTCTTCTCATCGACATCAAGTTGAGGCGAAGGTCTGAGATATGCCTCACATCCCTAAGAACCAATGTGCAGCCCACATCGGTCTTTACACAAATATCACCAACCCCTACAATCTTCGATACACTAGAATTTTCGATCTTCACAGTCCCATAGTTGCCTGACTTGTAGCTTATGAAGAAGTCCCTGCGTAGAATCACGTGAAAAGAAGCTCCCGAGTTTATCACTCAGTCGGTGTCCTGACTCGTAGCCGTGAGACATACATCATGATCTGCTGAAAGAATAACTACAATGTCACCATCTGAAGCGACCGCAGTGGAATCTGATTCATCTTCCTTCTCATTTCCTTTTCCTTTCTTATCGTTTTTAGCCTTACGACATTCATGCTTATAGTGGTCATTCTTGCCACAATTTCAGCATTCAACATCTTTTCTGTTACTCGACTTGCTTCTTGATTTATCTCGGGCCTTCCCGCCCTTCCTGTTCTTTCCTCTCTCCCGTTCCTGTGTCACAAGTGCCTTTTGCTGAGTAAACCCCTGAGACTTTCTCATTGTCTCTTCATTGAAGAGACAGCTAGTAACCTGTTCCATGGATATCTTTCCGTCTGGCGCGGAGTTACTTAGAGACACCACCAACGTCTCCCAACTGTCAGGCAACGAACTAAGCAAAAGCAAAGCCTGCAGTTCATCATCCAGGACCATCTTCATAGAGGAGAGTTGGTTCACTATATTACTGACCTCATTCATGTGCTTGGCCACAGAACCACCATCCTTAAACTTGAGATTCACAAGTCGCCTTATCAGAAAAATCTTATTATCGGCTGTCTTCCTCTCATACAGCCCTTCTAATTTCAGCCATAAGCTAGCAACTGAGGTTTTCGTAGATACATGGTGGAACACAGTATCATCCAACCATTGTCTAATAAATCCCACCGCCTTCCGGTCCAACTTCTTCCAATCTTCATCAGACATATCTTTGGATTTTGCTGATATGCCTAAAATTGGAGAGTATAGGTCCTTGCAATATAGCAAGTCCCCATCTTAGCCTTCCATATGGTCTAGTTAGAACCATTGAAGCTGATCATCCTTGACGGGCCACCTTCCATAATTCCAAACTGATCATACCTATTCAATAAACTTAGCGCTCTGATACCACTTTATTTGGGGCCTTGCACAAAACCTTAGGATCTAGCCTCCCGAACAAACCAGAATTATAGGATAATAATATCAATGAAATAAATTAAAGCAACAATCACACACCACACAAGAGATTTTTACGTAGAAAACTCTCAAAGAGGTAAAAACCACGGGACCTCATCCAGATCAACATTCCACTATGAAGTAGAGTGTTACAACCTTCGTGACTCATGCAAGAGTGGATGAACAATAAGAGAATAAAGGAAAAACAGAGGGATCTCACTAATCACGAGGACGTAGAAGCGCTGAGACGACGGCTCCCTTCCACAAGCTTCCTCTCTCTCTTTTCTCTCACTCTCTCACCTTTGATATCCTTAAACCCTTTACGAAACTCTCTTGTGCTTTTTTTTCACACAACCTCTCCTAGAAAAACCCTAGGGACCCCTTTTTATAGTTTTAGAAAACTCACTTCCACATCCTAGTTGCGAAAGGACTCGCGACACGAAATCCGTGTAAAATCGTGTAATGAATCTGTGTAGGTTTGACCAGTCGTGGACCTCATACGACTGGTCGAGTACCTCCTGCGACCGGTCGTGGACCACCTACGACCGGTCGACCACCCCCCCCCCCCCCCCCCCCCGCGAAAAAAATAGTCCAATCGCTGGACTTTGAGTCGAGCTACGACTCGACTCCCACGACTGGTCGTACCAGCCTTCGACCGGTCGAACACGGGATAAAAACCTCATCACTAAAGTGGCACTTGTGTGTGATATAATTCATCCATCAGATGGGCCTAACCATTTAAATGCTTTTACTTAATCTAAACCCAACTTGAAACCTAGATTTAAAAAACCCTGTGAGCACCCCGTCTTTAAGAACTTAGATTTTGATCAAGAAAGGACTTGAACTTAGAAAAACCCTAAGGGGTCGTTTGACACCATGGATTTTTGGGGTTTGAGGGGATTTCAACATGGTTAGCCTAAGTCGGGATCTGACCTGAACTTGGCCCATTGATAGTCTAGCACATACATCCACACAAACAGATGCCATGCACCAGGGGGCCGAACTTAATTTGTAGATGACAGAAGCCCAAAATACAGGTTATTAAATCTTTTAGCGGTTTAGATTTAACTTTGATGTAGAACATGTCACGGATACATTCCTAGCATGGTTGGGCCATTGACCTTAACTTCTAATTGAAGGTGAACCAACCTGTCAATATTTATTAAAACGGGCCATCGAAGGTGAACCAACTCACAAAGTGGGTGGCATCTGTTCTTTCCTTCATAAAATGCACTCCTTCATAAAATGCACTATTCAGTTTAATAACAAATTTTAAGGAAAGTTACCATTTTTAGTCATTTTAATTTTTAATATATTTTTAAATTTTTAGAGTTTTAGATTTTTCTTCTTGTTAGCTAGCGTGAGTCTTGAATAAACTTGGCTTGACTTAGGATACGTCATTTAATTTTTGAATTCATTTCGCTAGCATGTATCATGTGTCATCCAATTCGGGGCACATGCAGAAATGGTGTTGTGATCTCAACCGTCCATGTACACTGTACTATCATGAGTAAGTTATAATCTAATAATTGTACTTCCTCGATGACCATAATCTTTGATTATTGGAGATGAATATAAGCTATTGTAAGTTTTATCTTAATGTTCCAGATCTATGACATTAATGGTCAGGATCATCCAGATCTAATAAAAAACAAGAGAGCTGTCGTCAGTATGTGGGCCCAACTATGGTGTCACATGCTGTGCCCGTTATTAACGATTGAGTCAAAACGCTCTCTTCTTTTCTTTTTATATTTTTCCGGTTAAAAGGGTGTCATGGACTCTGATACATAAATCCACGTGTTTATCTGCGGTGCACGTCAAAATTGTAGGACATCTGACCTGTTCAAAAGGAACGGTCTGTGTGTTTTTTGGTGAACGGTTAGAATAAGGATTCCAAACTGATGGATGGAGTGGATTTTTCATTTTGTCTACTTGAGAAGGAAAACGAATTTCGTATCAAAAAGCAATACTGAGAGAAATATGGGCGCAGTTTGGGTGGATCTCCGGATTAGAGGTGGGCAACTTGGGCCGGATCTAGTGGATTCGACCCGACCAGACCTGACTCAGTACTGTTTTGAACAGAACCGATGGTCTGATCGATTCTAATCGGCCAGATCCGATTTAATTTTGAGTTAGGTTCGGATAGCACTGTACTTGGACAAATCCGGTCTAAATACCTGGACCGAATGGGTCCATACCGACCCGAACAGACCTGACCCGGAGGGGTATACCTATCAATGCCCCTTTTTTTCACCCAAAACCTAAAACTCTTTTTACCCTACCCATTTTTTCTCTAAAACTCTCCCACTCGATTGAGAGAGAGAGAGAGAGAGAGAGAGAGAGAGATTTTTTCCCCAAAATCCCCAAAACTCTCCCGCCCAAGAGAGAGAGAGAGAGAGAGAGAGAGAGAGAGAGAGAGAGAGAGAGAGATGGGTGGAGAGGATAATACAAAAAAAAAGGAGGGGTGAAGGTGGTGAAATCCAGTCAAAACAGAGAAGATGCATCCAAAGGAAAAGGGCTAGTCTTCTCTTCTGCCAACACCAATAAGAACAGATCAGTAGGGACTTCTTCTTCTTCCAACAAGCTTCAGCTTCCTAATTCCAAGATTAAATCTCCACTCTCCCTTTCTAAACCAGAGGTACCCACACGTTCTCTCTCTCCCTCTCTCTCTCTATCACGCTCCAAACCCGGGGACGGACAACTTTCGTGATGCCCCGAATCCGACACTCGACTTTTATACAACAAGTTTCGAGTTCGGCACACCACAAGGAAGATTTTTGATTGATTTTTTTTTTGTTTACACATATATAATAATACCTGAGCATAAAGATCCATGATCAAATTACCAAGCAACATTTTTCAATAGAAATCCTGATAGTTATAAATACAGTGCTTTTCAAAAGGTACACAACATCAACATTGCCAAATTGAAAAATAGATGCAATGCATCGAGAAGGCAAAGTCTTCCAAGCTACTCCAGCCCTAAAAAAAATGGGAAATAGGAGGCTCAGGCAAAAGCATAGTGAGTACACACGTGTGCAGTGTGTCCTACATGCAAGCAAGATAAATATATTACAAGGAAATCATATAAGTGAAAGATGTGTAACACGTAAAGTATGATGTCAATGCCAATGCAATGCATGTGCATCATAGTAATACTCTAAATCAATGCCACCAGCATCACCAAGTCATATTTTCATTTCTCCTATACCACAGCCATAACCATATTATACGCATCCATAATCACATCATCATTATCATATTGTCATGCGATAGTTATAAAATATCAAAAATACTAACAAGTCCATGAATCAAATAATATTAGAATACACAATACAGATCAACTATACAAATGAGGAACAATATCAGGATACGCGATACAGATCAACTATACAAATGAGGAGTTATAAAGAGTCAAATATCAGATGTCGTATCATATAAATGCAGAACCACAGGTAACCCAAAATGCAATATGCAGTGCGAATATAATGATCATGCTGGAGTGTGAAGACGGGATGATAGTACGTAGTATCGCGGGCTATGGGGTTCATCACAAGGGACTTCTATCCAAACCAGTCCCATACTTAAATTTGGATAGTCAGACTCAATGTGGTGAACTCTTGATCTCAGGTTAGTCGCACGCCCTAATCGAAATCCTGGCCATTGTGAAGGTACACGTAACAAATAGTTGGGCACCACCAGCCCGACTAGATAGTGAATGAATGAATGAATGGATATGCAATCTCCTAATCAATAAGTCCACATATCAGTACAGTTCTCCTTTGGAATCATCACCGGGGTCTATTACACTCTAAGCCAGCTTGTCACCCCTATCCAAGCGCACAACTGGGTAAGTGGAAGAGACCTCACTATCCGCCTGCCAATATCGGGCCCGACTCGTCGATAGCGGACCCATTCCTCAAGCTGGTCAAGCTCAACCTAGATATTTCCCCCTCACTCAGGCGGGTAAGGTCACACCCCTTCCCAACAAATCACGACATAGTGGGAGACGTGGCCTACTGGTATACGGCCCTCATGGGCTCATATATCCACTCGGTCTCGACGTTAGAGCGTCTCTTGGCCACGGAGGTTTAAAAATTTTTACCCAGGGACATCTATGGAGCCCGTATGCTAGAACTAAACATTTTCGGTGTCCCATCCGGCCATCCATGATATGCCTGTGGAGGCAACGGTCCTGATGTCACTAGGGCATATAGTAATCATAATGCAATATGCATGAGTCATACAATCCAGTCATGCATCAGTCCTGCGCATATCGTGCGCTCATGTGAAATAACCTTTGCCTATCAGAGAGTCTTATAACAACATACTCAATGACATATGCGATGATTAACCACATCTTATAACAAACATACAAATGATGCGTATGGGCATGTATCATGATGTTATGCTATCATGTGCTCATAAACAGCCTCAACAATGTGGACATTCAACCATCATTGCTCGCCAATGTGGACATTTAACCAACATTGTTCATAAGGAGTGACCCACATAAACATCAATACATACATCATGACGAAATCACACATCACATCGGTCCTCATATACATCGCTTTGGGTCTCACACAAGGGCCGCACATTCATCGTATTCGGCTCACTCATGGGCCGCATATACATCACATTAGGCCGTATCATATGGGCCTTACACATCACAATGGGCCTCGGCACATGGGCCATGAATACACCACATCAGGCTTCACGACTCATGGGCTTCAAATACACAATAGGTGGGCCCTACACATGGGCCTCAAATACATTACAATGAGCCACAACCCATGGGCCTAAAATACATCTCAATGAGCCACGCCCATGGGTCTCAAATACATCACATTGGGCCTCGAATACATTACAAGTGGCCTTAAATCTATTTCACAGGTAGGCCACATACTTGGGCCTAATACACGTCACTATGGGCCACATCACATGGGCCGAAAATACATCACAATGAGCCTCAACATATGGGCCAAAAATATATCTCAATGGGCTTATGATCAATCTGTCACAAGTCATAAGTTCATATACCCAGGAAGTTACACCATCGGCATAGTCCATGAGTCTGAGTAATCACACAATTTCTCATATGTCCACATGGTCTTATGGTCACTCCATTATTAGAAGTTCGTATGGTTGAGTGGCCACACCAATGTCACTTTACTTGTCATAATAAGAGACTTAAGGTGAGATGGTTACTTATTATTATTATTATTATACCATATTTCGCATAATGGGGCAACCGCTTTACTAAATTTTACGTAGCCAGGCGGCCAGTACCACAATTTCACATAGTTTAGCAGTCACCAAAATTAAGGATTAATGTCTACTGTTGAATTCCTCTTAAGTTAAGAAAGTTTTGGATCAAGCTAATATTTATTAATATTTATGTTTTCCTATCATCCAGGCACATGTGATATTATTAACAGGTTGGATGGCAAATAAATATCACGGTGGGCTCGGAAAGGGTTTCAACGTTGAGTGTCATTCTCACCGCTGATTCCTGTGATATGGCCCACTCTAGCTTTCGATCCGTCTCTTTTTAGGCTCATACCCTAAAGTGATCTTCCAAAATTGATGAATACCGGCTTGGATAATATATATCAATGTTGGCTCCACGTCCGGATCTATTTAGGTCTGGTGGGTACTATCCAATCCGCGGCCAGTATTACACAGGAAATAAAAAATCAAGGATCCGATTTGGCTTTCGCCGCGCCTCCTGCGCAGAGAACTTAGGTGGGGCACTGTGATGTTTGTGAGAAATCCACTCTCTCTAACCGTTTTGTGAGCTCATTTTGGGATATAAAATCAAAAAAAAAAAAAAAAAAAGAGAAAATCAGGATCCAATACTCAAGTGGGCTGAAAACGTGGGGATTAAACGTCCACAGTTCAAAAATCAGGATCCATGTAAACGTACTGTCAACCCACGGAGGTTTCAACGGTAAAAATTTCCTTACACACTTTTCCTTTGGTACGGCCCACTTTAGTTTTGTATAATTCACACGTTCGGTCTCAGGTACTAAAATTAGCTCACGAAAAGCATGTACAGAGCAGATTTCTCGCAAACATAACGGTGGACCCCACCTAAGTTTGCAGCGCAGTAAATTGGTCCAAATGGATTTCGCCTCCTCCGAAAATCATGGACGCGGATTGCGATCAATCCCTGCCCGTCTCCATCTGTGAACGGGCAGCAGCTTTGAGTAGCCACAGTAATGTATGGGTATTATGCACACCGACCACCCATTTCTCCCTATCGTTTTAGGTGATATGCCATTAAGCAGATCCAATGCTCAATTGGACCACACCACAATAAGCAGCGGTGATAATGATTCTCACCGTTGAAACCTTTTAAAGGCCCACCGTGACGTTTATTTTCCATCCAACCTATTCATAAAGTTACATAGACATGCATGAATAGAAAACACAAACATTAGCTCCATCCAAAACTTATGTGGTTTCAAAAAGTTTTTAACAGCATAAGTTTAATTACCATCATATAGTCCACTTGAGCCTTGGATAAAGCTTATTATTAGTTTTATACCCTAAAATGATTTTAAAAATGGACGGATGGTGTGGATAAAACCCACACATCACAGTGGACCAACTTGGTTGCATTAAATGTAAGAGTCATATGGGTTCCAACTTAAGCGTTGGATTTGCCTCATTTTAGTGATAGTACCTCAAAATGATCCGATATAAGGGATGGACGGTGTGGATAAACAGATGCATGACGGTGTGCCCAGCTATATAACTACCAGTTCGTAACTAGAGCCGGGCGGGGTAGGACGCAATCCGCGTCCAAAAATCATAGTTGCTTTCAGGTGGGATACAACCCAATGTAACGTAATCCAACCAACCACCACATCAATAAATAGCCAGCCACACTCACACATTACATACCTCACATAACAAATAACACCAGTAGTTCAACATGGAGATGTGGTTACTCATCTTCCTCTCCATCTTTCTCTTCATTGCTTTGAAATTCCTTCTCTACAAGAAGAAGAAGCTCCCACCTGGCCCACCTACCATACCTTTATTCGGCAACCTCCTATGGCTGAACAACTCCCTCTTCGATCTCGAGCCCATCCTCCGAGACCTCCACGCCAAGTACGGCCCCATCATCACACTCCATATCGGCCCACGGCCAACCATCTTCATCGCCGACCACTCTCTTGCCCATGAAGCACTCATCCAGAAGGGATCCATCTTCTCCGACCGGCCGCCTCCAACGGTGCCAGGCCGTATCACTAGTAGCAACCAACATAACATTAGTTCGGCTGGATACGGCCCTCTATGGCGCCTCTTTCGCCGGAACCTCATGTCGGAAATCCTCCACCCTTTGCGTGTGAAGTCTTACGCACAAGGTCGCGAATGGGTACTTGAGCTTTTGATCAAGCGGCTCCGATACAAAGCTGATGCAGGCGAGCCTGTCCGTGTACTGGAGAGCTTCCAGTATTCCATGTTCTGCTTGCTCTTGCTCATGTGCTTCGGCCAGAGGCTAGACGAGAGCGTTGTGAAAAAAATTGAAGATATACAGCTGCAGTTGATCACGAACTTAGTTAGGTTCAATATCTTCACCTCACTGCCGATGCTAGGAAAGATCTTGTTCCGCAAACGGTGGAACAGGCTGTTAGAGATGCGTCGTGAGCAAGAAGAACTCCTCATCCCTCTGATAAGAGCTCGTCAAGATCAGAAAGGTGATGATCAAGATGAGAAGAGCTTTGTGTTTTCTTATGTCGACTCGCTCCTTGCTCTCGAACTTCCTGAAGAGGAAGGGAGAAAGCTCACTGAAAGTGAAATGGTGAGCCTTTGCTCGGAGTTTCTAATCGCTGGGACTGACACGACCTCGACGTCGCTGCAATGGATACTGGCAAACCTCGTGAAGCACCAGGACATACAATCAAAGCTGGCGGAAGAGATCGAGGCGGTAGTTGGGAAGGAGAGCGAAATAAGAGAGGAAGATCTGCAGAAGATGCCATATCTGAAGGCGGTGATCATGGAGGGGTTGAGAAGGCACCCGCCAGGCCACTTCGTTCTGCCCCACGCTGTGTCAGAGGAGGTAACGTTGAACGGGTATGTCATACCGAAGAACGCAACGATCAATTTCACGGTGGCGGAGATGGGCCTCAATAAGGAGGTCTGGGAGGATCCGACGGAATTTCGGCCGGAGAGGTTCTTGGACGGAGGTGAGGCCGTTGACATAACAGGGAGTAGGAAGATAAAGATGATGCCTTTCGGGGCGGGGAGACGGATATGCCCAGCTCATGGCCTAGCTATGCTGCATCTAGAATATTTTGTGGCTAATCTGGTGAGGGAATTCGAATGGAAGACAAAGGATCGTGAAGATGTTGATTTAACTGAGACCCTCGAATTTACTGTTGTTATGAAGAATCCTTTGGAGGCTAATATCATTTCAAGGAGTAAGTAACGATAGGTACTTAATTTTTGCTCGATCTTGAGATACGAGGGCTAGTGATGTGGGCACTTTTAAATTTTTCTGAAACATTTCATTCTCATTGAAGAAACATGAAACATAGGGGCTAGCTATGGTAGAAAGAGCAGCACAGCAGAAAACAGGGAGCTCTTGGTGATCTTCTGATGGATTCTCCTAAAGGCAGTAATACTATTGAGTTTTTTTATTTTATTTTTAGTTTTATATGGGCCTGGTCCCTTCCTTTGGTGGTTCATGGTCTTAGCATACTATTAGCCTTGGGCTTTGCATACTGGTTGGGTTTTTAACATTTCTCTAACAAAGAGGCTGAATTTACTTTGCCTTCCTACATAAGTTCTGATGATCACTCTCATGGAAGTGGGACTGTCTAAAGACAAAGCAACAAGGTTCTTGGCCCCGGCTCTTGCTACTTAAAGGGCCAGCTATTAATTTTAGGCTTTTAGTATATGGGTTCCTTGATCACATCACAAATAGCAGTGGGGATAATAATTCTCACCGTTAAAACATTTGGAGGGCCTGCTATCATGTTTATTTTCCATCCAATCTTTTCATAAGGTTGCATGGACATGAACGAATAGGAAGAACAAATATCATATTGATCCAAAACCTCTGTGACCCCAAAAGGGTTTCAATGGTGGACGTTCAATTCCCAACTGCGTTTTGCAGTGTGGTCCACTTAGTCTTTAATTGGATCTGTCTTATTTTTTAGTTTTGCAGTGTGGTCCACTTAGTCTTTAATTGGATCTGTCTTATTTTTTCAGCTCAAGCCTTACAGATGGTTTGGATATAACGCATACCTCATGGTGGGATATAACGCATACCTCATGGTGGGACCCACAGAACTTGGGGAGGTCAAGACACCAGCCACGTCGGTGGTGGTACACCAGCCAATCCCCTTTCTGAGAGGGGGACTATCTAGGTTCGTGTGGGAGCAATACTTATCCAAACTAGCATAGCATTTATAACAGTATGATGTGTGTATAAGATTTGAGTTTTCCTCAGGCAAGGTACATCTTTTAGATTTGAATTTTTCGCAGAAGATCTGAGCATGATTTTTCATCTTACTGAAAACTCGGATCTAGCAAATGTGTTTATTTGCATATGTGCACGTGTGAGGAGTCAGCAAACCTCTAATTTCTTAGTGCTGGTGGGCCTCCCTCAACCTTTATATCCACAATAGATAATATAAGAGCTAGTTATCCTCTAGATAAAAAGATCAACGGAATCCTTTCCATTTAAAAGGTGTTTTAGCTTAGAATTCAAAAGGAGTTATTTTAATTATTTAATTAGCTTCCTTAGGTGGGTCTGATTACATATCTATGGCATATTATGAAATCCGGAACCTTTTCTTGTCACGATTAGGGATTTTCCACATGATGATGTGGACCAATTACATTGCAAGAAGAAGAAAATCCCAACTCCAGGGATATTTGGCCCATTTCTTCAGGGAGTGCCTATCACCACACATGCATCTACCAAAAATCAAAAGGAACACCTTTCAAGTGAGCCACGCGCTTTGAATTTCGATTGTTCATCCGACGCATCTCCACTTTTCATCTGGCATCATAATGCGCTCCTACTTTCAGTTGCTTTACCTTCTTATGCTTTGCCCATCTTTTGGCTAGCCAAGAAAATCTTGTTTTGGCCTTCCATAGAGTGAAATGGGGAAATGATTCAGGTAGCTGACGCAATTAATTGGAATTTTGGGCTTAAATGATAATTGTGATGATAGTCATGTTACCGTATATTACAATGTGGAGCTTAACATATGTTAGCCCTATTATTCACTGTGAGCATCCCACCTGTATGACCAGCACGAATTGCCCCGTGACCCCAACACCACGTAGCTACAGGGTGCCAGGGTTTTGCCATTAGAGAATGAGCTCAAAATTGAAGCATATCAATCGCAATATAGGAATATAGTCGTGATTCAAAGCGTACTGCAGTGTACTTTTTGAGTGTGAGAAGTTTTGGATCAAGTTGATACCTATAGTTTTTCTTCGTTGGTCTGTGCGACGTTATGGACAAGTCATATGGCAAATAAACATATATGTGAGCCTTAGGAAGGTTTTAATGGTGGGCACCATTATCCGCACTGTTTTCTTGTGGTGTGGTCTACTTGAGTTTTGGATATGCTTTAATTTTGAGCTCATTCCAAAAAATGAGCTGGTATAACTGATGGATGACTGGATAAAACATATACATAACTATGGTTCGTCCCACATAATTGTGACACTATGCAGCTACCTGGTGTTGGGTGACCACACAAATGGCATCCGACATGGGGGCAAAACCAAAAGTCAGTATAATATTCCAGAATTCAAGGGCCCACTATGCGACTTCATAATCTTAATGCATTTTTCCGACATAATCCTAACGCAGGGATGAACGTGATGAGGTCGAACACCGTCTTCCTCAAGGATAACTACTCCGAATCCACGGAGCTTCTCTGGACTCCTCACAGAGACTTCTCGAATCCACGAGGAAAGAAAGCAAGAGAATAGGAATAAACTCTAATAAATTCGAAATTAATTGATGATTCATTGATGAAAAAATAAAAACGAGCTTACACCCCTTTAAATAAGGGAACCAAGCAACATGAAAGAAATCAGACTCATACTACAACTAAAACTCCTAGAATTCGCAACTTACTATAAATAGTAAACTTACTATTTATAGACAGTCATGATGTCTACTAGTGCGCAAGGTTTTCGGTCAAAAATAGTAAGTGTCCTATTTGGCTTCACCAAACCGTTCTCCTAATTATCCTAAGCACTTTTCATGTTGGACACAACTCCTAAAGCCCAACGGATGAAAAGTTATACTCAAACTAAAACTTACTATTTATAGTAAAAACAAAATTAAAACGAGGAAACGACCGTCGATCAGGGGGTTTTTCGCAAATTCGGGCTGCGCAACCCGGCGTAGCGGGGTTAGTTGGCTAAAGTAGCTCGTTCTACCCCAAAATCATATATTTTACGTCGGATAACTCATTCCGAATTGTGAGATACGCCCGATCTAAGGTCCGATGGTCCGGATCACTTCTGTCGCCGACCGTGCCTTTTCTGATCCATCTTGGCCATGAAATTGTCCGCGACCCGCTCTACATCAAATCCCCACTAGCCAATTGAATAGGCAAATCCGTGTGGGGGCCAACCGTGTTGTATCTGATTATCCATCCCTCTTTTCTTATATCATTTTAATGTATGAGGAAAAATTGAGACGAATCCAATGCAAGTGGATCATACCAACCAAAAAATCAACCAACCAATAATAATCAGTCAACTCTATCAATTTATCTTTTATCTCTATTTATCTTAACAATAGCATTAGTTTTGTAATCTTTAGTTGTAATCTAATTCTATTTTCTGGATTTGTTCTTTATCTAATATCAAGCAGTTCTTTCAAGAGATACATTCTTGAAATTGTTCCTAGTGATCGATTGTAAGTTTTTCATTTTGTTTGATTTGCATTAATATTCTGAAAGTCATTTCTCATGGAATGCACAAAGTAACCCATTTTTTGAGGAAAAACTCTACCATTCAATTATTATTTGATCGTTATAAACTTTTGCAAGTGGCTGAGTAAGTAATCAATCTTCTCAAAATTTAGTCATATACATTCATATTGGACATATTTGGTTATTTTAGCGCTTGAGGGTCAAGGTTAATCAGTTTGGATCGAGTTGTTATATCAATTCTAACACACCCGCACAATAGAAAACAAATCGAGCGACCAACCTATTGAAGTATATCCAAGGCTCAAGTGAACCATGCTGGAGGAAGTAGAGTGAATTGGATGCCTATCGTTAAAAACTTCTTAGGGCCCACAAAAATTTTAAATTAAGGGAAGCAAATTGAGTCCTGCCCTCGCTTGTATAGTAATCCATCCAAGAAGGCCTTTGTGGGCTCCACCATGATGTATGAGTTTTATCTACGTTGTCCATCCATTTTTCTACATTATTTTAAGATATGAACTCAAAAAAAATGCCAAATCCAAGACTCAAGTGGACCACACAGTGGGAATTTAACTCTCACCATTAAAAACTTCTTTTGAGTGACAGAAGTTTTCAATCAAACTAATATTTGTGTTTTCCCTTCATCCATGTCTATATGACGTTATGAACAAGTTAGATGGAAAATAAACATCATGCTGGCCCATAGGAAGGTTTCAATGGTGAGTTTCATTATCATCGTTGCTAATGTTTAGACTCGTACCCTAAAATGATCTAAAAAAATGAATCATCAATATGGATAAAACTCATGCATCGTGGTAGCCCCACAAAGCCCATGTAAGGACGCATTGTAAGGATGTATTAAGCATTTAATGCCTCCACGCAGGGGCAGGACACAATCCCCTACCAAATTAAGATAATATTTTCGTTTTCCTTTCATCCATTTTAGTATGAATTGTTGGATGATAAATAAATAGCATTGTAGGCCTAACGCAAGGATGAACATGATGAGGTCGATCACTGTCTTCCTCAAGGATAATGACTTTGAATCCATGAAGCTTCTCTGGACTCCTCACAGAGTGTAACACCCCGAACATTTCAATACCCGAGTATTAAAAGTTCTCGATCGTTACCATGAAATTTAATGTAATATATATATATATATATATATATATATGATACCAATTTAGCTATCCTAACCTTACATCTATTTTTCCACACCAATCTAACCGTTGGGAATAATCCCCATTCATAAATTAAGCCATCTGACCATTGATTTTAAGACAAGATCATCCATCATGTGATTCGACATATGTACCTTAAAAAAAATAGATGCCTTCATTTCATAGAGCAAAAGGAATTACAGAGATGATACAATTAGCATCCTAGGTTTAGGCTTCCCCAAACAAAAGGAAGGGGAAGCCTATCCTAAAGAAAGGAAAAACACTCATATTGGGGCCGGGAAAACCCCCAAAAGTAGAGGCGGTGACCCCTAATGTTCCCTCCTAACTGTACCTAAACCCATCCTGTAAAAAAAAAAAGAAGAAGAAGGAGACCCCTGACTTCCTAGGGAAGGTCGGAACGGGCTAAAAACAGAGCCGACCCTTGCTTCTCGCTACCTAATTTGGCCAGGGAGTCCGCCAGCCCATTACCCTCTCTACAGATATGAACAAACTTTACATTGATGGAGACGCTAAGGCTCTTGATTCTATTGACACAATACTTCCATTTTCAACTCGGGCAAGACAATCCCAAGAGGAAACTTATCACCAAAATAAAGTCGGATTCCACTAAAATGTTGGAGAAACCATGGTGAACGCAATGCAGTAGACCGTCATGAGCAACTTGAAGCTCCACTCTCGTGTTCAAGGCGCAGTTGTAGCTTGCATAAAACCAGAAGCAGAAATCACCTTTGTCTCCTCTGCAAACACCCCCGCCTCCCATTGCGCATGGGTTTCCCCTAGAAGAATCGTCAATATTCTGCTTTACCCAGCCCGGCGATGGCTTCCTCTAGATAACCACCTGGGCCGGCTTCATAGGCTGTGGTTGCACTACAATGCCCATGGCTGCAAGAGCCCTGTTGGAAGAGCCTGCACGAGACTGCGGAGACTTCCAATTTTTCGTAACGATTCGAATCCAGCCCATGATGCGCGAGAAGAGTAAATCCGTGTTCATGATCACCCCGTCGAATCTCGACACGTTTCTCCCTTTCCACAACTCCCAAAGAATGAAGCAGTGCACCACTTTTTTGAAAGGGGCTGATGGCCCATGCGTTGAACGCGAACCCCACCAATGGATCAGCCATCCCTCCATCGACGGGAAATGGCCGAGCTGAACATAAAAAACTAAGTGAAGCGGGCCCATACCGCTTTCACTGGCACGCTTTGTAGAAATAGGTGGACAAAGGACTCCATTGTTGGTCTTTGCCTCAGCCAGTGATCATCTAAACAGTAGCAACAGTGGGAAGCCAACCGAATTCCTTGGGATTGGATGGCAACATCGACCGACAATGGCCCCCTAATAATCCTCCAAATTAGCAAAGAGATCTTGGGTGGTAGCTTAACATTCCAGATTCTGGCACCCCAAGTCGTGAAGGGGCTATGCATCCTGCAGATGTCCCAGGCTGACGAAACTGAGAAGACTCCTGACGGGTTCTGAGCCCAGGGCAAGGCCAACCAGACCCTAGATCCTTTTGCACAATTTCAAGCTGTCACGAGTGCACGTTTTGAGCTCAAACCATCGGGCTGCAAATGAACTCCTTACAGTCGATCTAGATTGGACCACCACTTCAACCCCTTTTGATGATCCGAACCATTCATCAAATCAAATACACTATTACAAACAAGAATACAAAATCGTGGAGGTCCATGCACACAAGCAAGTGCACATCAGTCGTGCCGCACAAATTGGTAATCAAAACAGGTTTCCTTCCATCCCTTCCATGACCGCAGCTTTGCCAATCTGGACAGTCCAAAACAAGGAGGAAGGATGTTCGATCCTCTCCACATCGACCAAAGGAAACAATAAAGAAACACACTGTCCCTTCTCCAGCCAAAACCCAAGATCGCACTCCGTCCCTCCTTCCGTCCAAATCCAAAGTGTAAGGATCTAGGATTTCGGTGCATAAGTGTACACGTGCATGCATGTACACTTGCATTCATTGAAGCACACATGCATAGGTTCATGCATCCATGCATATATGCATCCATCATTCTATAAAACTTGTGACTATTGATATACATTTTCTATCTAATTAGGGTGAACATTGACTCATGTGATTGTTAATTATGTGATTTTTTTGTGCGTGTGTGTATGTACATATATACTTGTACTCCCATCACTTATGCCTACAGAACCAATCGTCCATTCATATATTCATCCAATCTTAATTGTTGAACATATACTAAACTCACCTAGCCTTTCACTTGTTTATCCATGTGCACGGCCATGGTATATTTCTCTAACCATCAATCTAAACTTTTCATTCAATTAACCATTTGACAGATCCATAAAAAAAAAATTAAAAATTAAAAAAAATAAAATTGCATGGTACTTATTTATTAGTGAAAGTGACCATACATTAACCTAGTTATGTGATTACACTCTTAAACATGTAATTATCCTAATCGTATCTCACCTTCTAACCGTATAGCCCATTTGTATCCTTCAGTCGAGTCACCCAATTATCAAAGTAAATTATCCATTTCATAACTAATAAAGTATAATCTAAATCCACTAGTTAGTATCAAAATGGAACCCTTGTGTATGTCATGTGAGATCCAGAGAGAGGGAACCATTGAAATTCTATTTTCAGTCCACCATCAAGGATAATAGGTTAATATTAAACCCATTATGTAGAGCTTGTCAAGTAGTGAGCCATAGTCAAGTTCTACCCCAATCCAACGATCTGAGCATAAAATACATCAGATTAAACATTGAAGGATGAAAAGGAAAAAAAAAAAAAAAAGGCATGACACATCTGGACCTTTTAAAGTAAGGTGGTGTAAAAGTAATTAAAAAATAAAATAGAGAAGTATATGTGAGTGTTGCTCATGCACTCATTTCATTCATATCTAGCAATCCATTCTTCGATCCCATCAACTATCCCAACCATTTATCATCAAAGGTAATTCAACTTAACTTATTTCTCCAACCACCCTTCAATTCAATCCACCTATTCATCCGCCCATCTAAACTATTCATATGTCTCAATCATCTATCTAAACCATCATTCTAAACCACTCTTTCACCTCATTCATTCATGCATGCTTGTGTGCATCACAACTTATATGAATTTGTTACACACATGTACACCTGTTAACTAGTTAATCACCTTATGATTGCGTGTGTCCATGTATATCATACCTATATGCACACTTATCAAAGCAAGAGAATGGATGTGGGAGTCCATATCCCTTATTTTCCTCTAACTTGAAATGGTTTCTCTTATTATTTTTGTTAAAAAAAAAAAAAAAAGAAAAGAAGAAGAAGAAGAAGAAGAAAAGAATGAAGAAATGAACGGTTACCTTGCCCAATTTCTCCTAGCGTGTGGCCCACATAAGTCTTAGACCTTCCTCATTTTTAGACTCATGCCCTATCTTAATATGATAAGTCAAGGGGACAGGCTGGATTTTTTTAAATAAACATCATAGTGGGCCATTAATTTTAATTATTAAAAAAATAATAATAGATAAAACATTCACAATAAATATCTTACATTACTGCGTGATGAGGGGAGTCTTGCCCGAATTTTTCTATCACTTCCATCTTCTTCTCACCATAAGCTATTCGTGGGAACCACTACATCTTCATCCTATTATGGTGGGGCTCAAAACAATTATATGAACTATCCATTAGACTACCCTACCAAATCAACCACCCCTTATATATATATATATATATATATATATATATAACATACCTATTTTTGGTCAACCCATTGCTACCGAGACTCTTCTTCCACTATCCTTCTTCGCATCTTCACAACAGTAATGGCAGAGTGAATACGACAACTTTCAAAAAAAATAAAATGTAGAAATTGTCGGAGAAAATAAGAGAGAGAGAGAGAGAGAGAGAGAGAGAGAGAGAGAGAGAGAGAGAGAGAGAGAGAGAGATGGTGCCAGAGACCGTTGATTAGGCTATTTCAGGATTGAATCTGAGTCAATTATGGGTCATGTTCGGATCAATCCAGCGAACCAGGTGGGTATTCCAATCCCAGATGTGAACTTTTTAAATACTTGTTTACTTATTTATATATATATATATATATATATATATATATATATATATATATATATATTAAAATCTTTTTATTTTTCCTCTGAAATTTTTAAGAAATTCATATTTATTTGATAAATATAATTTGTTGATGAGCATATGAATATATAACGATTATGTTAATCTATTTGGAATAAATGAAAATTATGGATTATATATTTTAATATATAAGTTTATAAATGAATGAATTTATTTAAATTAGTAAAATTGAATTAATTTCAAAATATTTTTAATTAATTATTATGTTAATTATTAAATTTAATCGTATAATTGATCCGAGTTATTTTTTTTTAAAAAATTCAAGATAAAAATAAACCAAAATTTAAATTTTAATAATTTATAATACTTAAAATTAATTATAAAAATTAAAATTAAAATTTGAATGTGTAACAATAATAGTATCTGAAGTCTAAATTAATAACTTCCTTTAACTTATTAAATTTAGATAATAAAAAAATTGAATAAAATTCTGAATTTAGAATATTTGATCTAAAATAATTAGATTTAATTTTTTAATTTAATTTAAGATAGATTAACTTAAATTATTAAATAATAATTTAATTACATTATTAATGCTATAAATTTATGGAATCGATGTAATATTTTGTTTCTATAAATATTAAAATATGAATTTTAATTCTCAAATTTTAAAGAGTTAATTAATTTAAATTTTAAATGAACTCAAGTTTAAGAAAAATTTCAAAATTTTAGAATTGAAGCTAAATTGATTAGATTTTTATATTTTATAATTTAGTGATTAATATATATTTAAACTTTATTAGATTGAAATTTTAATAAAGTACACATCTGGGATTGGATTACCCACCTGGTGTTCTGTAGTGACTGTAGAATCGGCTACATCATTAATATCCACATGATCTGGATTGACTACGACTGGAGTCATAGTCCTTTGTTCCTTAAATACAAAATTTTTTGTGTTCATTCTCTCACTGTTTTCAGCGTCCTCAATGAATCTGGCATTCTCAGTCTCAACAATACTGATATAGTGGGAAGGACAGTAGAATCAATAACATTTTGATATTTTTGGATATCCAATGAAGAAATAACTTACGGTTCTAGGATCAAGCTTCTTTTCATGCGGGTTATAAATTTTGGCCTTAGTAAGACAACCCCAAACATGTGGATATCGAAGACTTGATTTTCAATCATTCCATAACTCAAAAGGAGTTTTGCTTACTGCTTTGCTGAAGACCCTTTTTAGTATATGAATTGCAGTTTTGATTGTATCACTCCACGGTGATTCTGGCAATGTTGAATTACTAATCATACTTCACACCATATCTATATGGGTGCGATTACGCCTCTTAGCCACACCAATCTGCTCTGGAGTACCAGGCATAGTGTATTGGGTGACAATGCCACAATTCTGTAGGTATCTAGTGAATGGCCTTGGATTACGTCCTGATTCGTTATATCTGCCATAGTATTTACCATCACGGTTAGATCTGACAATTTTAATTCCTTTATCATGATTTTCAACTTCAGCCTTATAGATTTTAAAAGCATTCAGGGCATCTGATTTCTCATTGATAAGGTAGAGGTACCCGAAACAAGAGCAGTCATTTATAAAGGTAATGAAATATTTGTGTCCACTCCATAAAGTTGTAAGGAATGGTTCACAAATGTCTATATGTATTACCTTTAATAGACCTACACTCTTAGTTACACCTTTCTTTTTAGTTCTGGTCTGTTTTCCTTTTATGCAATCAATGCACACTTTATAGTCGGAGAAGTCCAAAGAATGTAGAATTTCTTCTCGCACAAGTCTGTCTAATCTCTCACGAGATATATGACAAAGTTGCCTGTGCCACAACATGGAAGAATTCTCATAATCTAACCTTCGCTTAGATCTAACTTTATTTCCATGCAAGACATTAATATTATGTACGTGAGAGGCAATCAAGTCTAACTAGTATAAATTATTTACTATAGAGCCGGTTCCAACTTTAATCGAATTAAAGTAAATACTTAAGCTTTTATTTCCGAAGTGGAATGAATATCCCAACTTATCCAAACAAGAAATTGAAAGTAAATTGCGTCTTATAGACAGCACACAAAATGTATCCACTAAATCCAAAAAATAAGCAGACTTCAACTTAAGCCTATAGACTCCTATTGCCTCCACGTTAACCTTAACACCATTTCCTACGTATACTGAGAGATCTGCATTAGTTGGTGGCCTGACCTGTAGTAATTCCTGCATAAAAGGGCATATGTGAATAGTAGTTCCTGAATCTATCCACTAGGAATCCGCTGACACATCGATCAGATTTGATTCAAAACAGACAAGAACAAAATGATTACCTTTCTTTATGATCCAATTCTTAAACCCTTCGTAGTCTTTCTTAAGATGACCCACCTTTTTGCAAAAGAAGCACGGTTTACCTTTATCCGGTTTGCATTTTGATCCGTTTCCAGATTGATTCTCATTGTTTTCAGATGGAGGACCAGAGAATCCGTTATTAGAACCTTGTTTTCTTTTCCTTTTACCTTTATTCCCTTGTCCATTCCCATGACCTGAGGTCACCATATCAATATTTTGAACTTTGACCATCTACCTGATCTTATCTTCTTCTTTGACGCACTGAGTGATAAGTTCATCTAATGTCCACATGTCCTTTAGAGTGTTATAAGTTACCAGGAATGTGCCAAACTGTAGAGGTAGTTTGTTCATGATCAAATGAACCAGTTGATCATCAGTGAGTACTAAGGGTGCACATTGAACCGGTAGAACCGTGAAACTGGACCGGAACCGTTGGATTGGTCCAGTTTGATCTGGTTCTAGATAGCACCAGCGGTTCCGATTTCAAAATTTGAAAAACCGTTGAATACAGATCGGTTCATGTTTAAGGCCCTGTAAAACCAAACCAAACTGTGAACCGAACCATTGAACCAAACTGTAGATCCGAACCGTGACCCAAACCGTATATCAAAATCGTTACCCGAACTGTAGATCCAAACATTTTTCACATTTGTCATTTAAGACATCATGTCTACTTATGCTTTGACTAAGCGGTACAAAATCATGGTGTCTCAGGGAATAGAGACTGAAGCAATTTTCTGTCTCTGTCTTTGTATAGCTTCTTGATGATATAGTTTTAGGTATCTGCCCCCTTTTTTGGGCAATATGGGCTTAAGCACACGATAGTGTTGTGGCATTTGGACCATAAATGTAGGACATGAAGCTGCATGCTGATGTTGGACCGACCTATATAAACCTTGAATGACATTTTTATTTTATTTTATTTTTATTTTTTAGTTTTTGAACCATGATAAACCTTAAAATGATTTCGTTGTTTCATCTTTTAGACAAACTGATGGTCATTTGGTGTTCTGTTTGATAGTTTCATCGAGATTAAACAGTTGGTGTTTGGTGGATCGGAATTTGAGAATTGGAAGGAGAGCTTGACGTCAGAGGATGCTAGTTACAATGTTCACAAAATATAAATCACCTGGCATCGGAGGACTTTTGATGTAAGAAAGGCCATTCTTGCTATTTCTTTAACGGGGGATTCCTGAACATGTCAAAAATTAAAATAACCTGATTTTTAGGCTAGAACCGTGGACCTAATCCAGAACCAAACTGTTTTTCACTGTCCGATTCCGGTTCGGTTCTAGGGTACTAATGGTTCAGTTCTGGTTCCCAAAACCATGGAACCGTTAGGAACGGTTCTGTTCCAGTTTCACCCCAGGACTGGATCGAACCGACCCGTGTGCACCCCTAGTGAGTGCAAGCCCTAGAGAATGGATCTTAGAAATAACCTCAATTTGTTTTACAATGTATTCACGGATATTGTCTTTTCCGTCGTAGGATGAGCGAGTCAATTTATTCAAAAGAATTTTCACTTCAGACTTATCAAATTTCTTGAATCTTTTTCTTAGTTCAGTCAGGAAAGCTTTGACCTTATTCGTTTCAGGCATGACACCCTTCATAGATTCAAAAAATAAATACTTTATAACTTTCAAGCATGTATCATTTGATCTAAACCATGCCTCTCATTGATTATATTCTGCTTCAATGGCATTATCAGATGGTTTTGGTGGTTCTGGTATTACCAGGGCAAGATATAATTGAAGGCAACCTAATACAATTTTAATGGCATTCTTCCATTGAGATAATTAGACCCATTTAGGGCAGGGACCTGATGCGTATGAGTTGAAATTGAGACTAGAAGATATATATATATATATATATATATATATATATATATATATATATATATATATACTCGCATTAGTTCATTATTTCACAAAGTAATTTCGTGAATGTAAACAAAAATATCAGACAAAGTTAATCAATCCAATTGCTAAGGAAGACATCAACTGGATCATTCAAGATGAAGATGGGCCTAACCATCACATCTTTGTGAGAATCTGTTACATCATCATTATTTCTCCTGTGGGTGGTAATAATAACATGTCAGTGATCCTCTTGAACATGAAGCTAAGTGATGATAGTGATGTAAATCTGAGACACTCAACACCTGTGGGTGAGATGAGTCTTTCACCTTTATATTATTAGCACCATTTACTTCATCCGTTCACGTGTTTACTAAACGATAAATATCTGTGTTTTTGTTACCGTACGCATGACAACATGAACGCAACTGTATGCAAACCTCCTTATTCCAATGTTACAAGTCTGTACTTCTAAAATTTTCATCGATTGAGGTCACTATGGTGGCTAACACAATCGAATCCAACACTACAAATATGGACTTAGGATCGTAATTATAACCATGCCTCAATGGATTATACTTAGATTAGTTTAACATGTCCCACAAGATGGTCAATATTGATCATTGAAGGATAGAGAAACTCTGGATAGAAACGGATGGATATGTTTTGCTCTCTATGATCCAATGATCTATATAAGACCTTTAAGGATGGGTAGTGGGCCTACAATTAGGTCGAGTCAAAACTCCATATTGTCAGGTTATCATTAATGAGAAAAACAGATCCAGCCTATACCATTTACATGATAGATAGGAAACATTAACCTTTAACAACTAGATGTGTAGATCCATTCATGAGCGTCTACAACATGAATGGATCAGACCATATTTTGAATATTTAGTAAATAAAGGTCATGATCTGTATCATCTATCTGGTGAACAAACCAGGTTCACTTCTCATTATGAATTGTACATATGAATCAGATGTGGGCCTGGATGAGATCTGAATGTAATGTGAAATACATGGTCCAAATGAATGAACCCAATCAACATTCATGCAAAAAATCTCCTCATGAGGCCCACTAGTGACAAAAGAAAACTGATCAAATGTCTCATAGTACATGTAAAGGACCTAGAACAGGTGTTAGGCCCATTACAAAGATTAAGTGGATCCATAAGTCGAAGTGGGCTCTGAAACAAGCATCAGGCCCAGTAGGTAGATCCAGCACACGGGGCAATAACTTATGTCATAAGGTGATTAGCACCAAGATTTGGTACAGGTCCAAGTAATAGGTCCGTCCCAGATCTGGAAATTCAGTTCTGGCCCAAAGCAGCAAGCCCATAACAAATCCAGAAACCCGATTCTGGCCCGAAGAGAGAAAGAGAGGGAGAGAGAGAGAGAGAGAGAGAGAGAGAGAGAGAGAGAGAGAGAGAGAAGCAGCGCTCGTCATCCATCCCCTCGAGACGATGAGAAGATGTGAATCTCCTCTTTTTGCAACTCGATTTCTGGAGGTTCTGATGGGCTGAGATGGATCCGTGGTGCTAACAGTGTATCGGAAAGGACAGACATGGCCTCCAACAATGAAGATCCATCCATGAGATGCTGGTAACGACTTCATAAACATGGTTGAAAGGAAGGTGGCACGCCATCGCTTGTAATAGTAGATTCGGAATTTGACAATGGTAGTCGGCTCCCACAAATCACAAGTAAGGGCCCACTAGATGAACCAATTTTGAAATCCCCATTATGATATGGGATTACAAATCTCTAATATCCGGATTTGGAGTTCAAAGATCCCCAATTGGCATCTAGATTTGGGAATTTGAAATCGAAAAACCCTAATTTCCTAATTTGGGGATTCGAAATCGAAATCCCTAATTATCTGTTGAATATAAGGAATCTAAATCCCTAAACTTAGCTGGATTTTGGGGTTATGAGACTAAAATCCCCAATACTGGATTTGGGATTAAAATCCCTAAATATTAACGCAGGCTTCGAATTGGGAAGAAATAAACCCTGATTATCTATATGGATTTTGAATTCGAAATCCCTAATTCGAATCTGAATATGAAAAATAGATGAATATGATCATCCATGCCTTTGCAAGGTGGCTGTCATACCAACTGTAAGAATTTTTGGATGCGAAAATTCCAGAGATCTGCTGTGCATAGAACATGGGAGATCAAGGGTTTGGATGGCTTACCTAAGTGGGACGCCATTGCTGAGAATAATAGAATACCAAAGCTATAGCCTTCCTCTCCTTCACACTAATACACAGAATAGTAGATGGGACTTAGGTTTTCTTGTTGTGTAGGATTGGGGACGCAGCTCTTCTCTTATATAGAAGCTGGGAGATGAGAGTTTGAATCTCATCATAACTCTCTCTCCCCTGGTCCACATTGCTGCATCCTAGTTTAATTCAAATTGCTTTATGCATAAACAACAATAACATTCCACCCCAATACGCATTGCTGCGCAGCCTACCTGCGTAGCGTAGCACCTAAAGTGGGGCCCACTGGTTTACTCAATCCTATAATCCAATTGATAGGACAATCCAGACCGTTGATTAGTAAGGCCCACCACATAGAGTTCTTACACGGTAAGCTTAAAACTTAAGTCTAAGACATCCATTGGGTGTAGTTTAACTCCCTGACAATCACAATTCTCCAAAACTAATAAAAACACAAGTTCACATGAATCGAAACTGAGTGTCGCACTGAGGGGGGCGTCGACCCGACACGTTCGGATTTATGAGGTTATAAAAAGGACTCATTTTCTTCGGACAGGTCTTTATGAACTTAAACGGAGAGGTAGAAAGAGAAAAAGAGCAAAAAGAAAGAGAGGGAGAGAACTCGACCTGTTTCTATGTCTTGACTCAGACCAGTTCCTAAGTTGAACTTGTTGGAGAAGCGGAGAGGAAGAAAAGATTTTTAGACTGAGGAGTATTGCAAGTAAATTATTTTTGTATATTTTGAATTATGAAAGTGGATATTACAGTGCTTTGAATTGTTAGAAGGGAGGATTTCTCTCTTACCTCCTACGTACAAGAAGGTCCCTTTTTATAGACTCTTGATGAAGAATCTACCTATAAGAGTAAATGCAGTCCAACTTCTTATAGTGAGCATTAATTACCTAGGAAACTCAAAAGACACTTTCTAGACTAGATTAGGAATACTTTCTAAACACTTTCTAAATACTTTCTAGACAAGATTAGGAAGAACAATTATTTTCAAATTATGTTTTTAACACTCTCCTTTAATTTGAAAATTTTGCACTCCATCATTTTTTCTGAATTTGATTAACGTTTTTATAGTCACGGCCTTGGTGAAAATATCTGCTAGTTAATCTTCTGACCTTCAAAATTATATCTTAATTTAGCCTTATTCAACAAACTCCCTAATGAAGTGATGTTGTAACTCTGTGTGACCTAATTGACTATGAAAGATTGGATTCTTTATCACAGTAATTGCTGACATGTTGTCACAAAAAATAGGAGGTTATTTTTGTTCATTTTATAAATCGCTAAAGATCATTTTAATCCATATTGCTTCACATGCTGCTCTCGTAGCTGAAATATACTCTACTTCACTGGATGAAAATGCAATTGTCTTTTACTTCTTTGATGACCATGAAACAACCTTTGCTCCCATACATAATACATATCCTAAAGTACTTTTTCTATCATCAACTGATCTTGGCCAATCACTATCTGTGATTCTAATAATCATATTATCTTCTTCCATTGAGTATTTGATATTGTAACTTTTAGTCCATTGGATGTGCCTTAAAATTTTTTTTGCAGTTTCAAAATGATTTTGTTAGGTTTACTCATGAACCTAGAGACTAGGCTGATTGGATATATGATATCTGGCCTAGTATTTGAAAGATAGATTAACAAACTAACCAAGCTTCTGTAAATCGAGGCATCAACTTACTGTGATCCATCATTCTTTGACAAATTTTGATTTATAGCCATTGGAGTTGCGACAGATTTGCATTTTAACATATTGAATCTCATTAAGATATCATTGGCATACTTTTCTTGTGAAATAAATATTTTACTATAGTTTTACCTTATTTGGATGCCAATGAAGTATCTCATAAGGCTGAGATCAATTATTTCATATTCCTTTATTATCACCATTTTGAATTCTTATATCATCTTTGGACTGGTGTTAGTATATATTAAGTCATCAACATAAAGACAAATAATAAGAAAATCATGCGTACCTTCTTTCTTCACATATAAGGATGACTCATATAGACCCTTTCTTTTTCTTTTTTTTTTTACTTTAGGCTGTTAATACACACCCCCACTATCAGTACACACTTCAGTGTTAGCCACTCCCACTAGGGAATCAATACCAAGACCTCAGTAATGCAACAAGGTATCTTCACTCACTCTACCATGTGAGCTATGGATTACCCTTTTGAATTCTTATATCATTTTTGGACTGCTGTTAGTATATATCAAGTCATCAACATAAATGCAGACAATAAGAAAATCATACGTACCTTCTTTCTTTACATATAAGGATGGTTCATTTGGACTTCTTTTGAAGCTGTTTTGATGATATTACTTGTCGAGCTTAATCTTTTATGCGAAATTGACACCAACTACTATGTGCATCATCCCCTTTTAAGCCCTTTTTGGGGTTTTTTTTCATAGGCTCAAGGCCCAAAATTCCAAGTGGAACACAATTCGAATTACCGCATGGGGCAACCCTCAACCTTCAAACTCTTTCCTCGTCGTGGCCAATAGGAATCACAGTGGCATCTACTTGTTAAATGGATTTCATGTAACGGGACTTGTAAAAATTAAGGGTAGATGTCTTGGGCGTAACATTTTTCTTTGATGTAACCCACTCTAACCGGAGTCATCTCACATATGTATCATAGTATGCCCAAAAAAAAATTAAGTTGGCGTCCCTTTTTTAAACAATTAGAGAGGCCACCTGCCTTTAATTTTTTATTTTTTAAAAAACAATTCATGTTAGGTACAGACCTCATAAAGTATTCAACGTTAGGTGTCCAATCCTCACGTACTGTTTCTTGTGGGGTGGTTCGCTTGAGTTTTGGATATGCCCATAATCTTTTTTATTTTTTTTATTTGAAGGTGGGGGAGGGGGGCTTATGGCAGTAAAATTAGCTGGCAAAATGGATGGAGAGCGTAAAACACATACAACGTGATGCGGCCCACTGAGCTTTTCCACAGCGGACGGTAGAGTCACTATCCAATCTGAGTCCCAAAAAATCATCTGTCCTTCTATGTGGACCACACCCCATGTAAAGTAATCCAGCCGACCAACGTCTGAAGAAAGAAATAAGAACGCCCGCAACAAGCCACACATTGTACACCTCACAAAAGAAACAACACCAGCAGTTCTACATGAAGATGTGGTTACTCATCTTCCTCTCCATCTCTTTCTCCATAGCTTTGAAATTCATTCTCTCCAACCTCTTCCAAAAACCAAACGCCAAGAAGAGGAAACTCCCACCGGGCCCACCCACCATACCTTTATTGGGCAACCTCCTATGGCTGAGCAAATCCCCATTCGATATCGAGCCCATCCTCCGGGACCTCCACGCCAAGTACGGCCCCATCATCACCCTCCATCTCGGCCCATGGTCAACCATCTTCATCGCTGACCACTCCCTTGCTCACGAAGCACTCATCCAGAAGGGATCCATATTCTCCGACCGGCCGCCTGCCACGGTGCCAGTCCGTGTCACTAGTAGCAACCAATATAACATTGGTTCTGCTGGATACGGCCCACTATGGCGATCTCCTTCGCCGTAATCTCATGTCAGAAATCCTCCTTCCTTCACGTGTGAAGTCTTACGCTCAGGACCGCAAGTGGGTACTTGAGATTTTGATCAAGCAGCTCCGATACCAAGCTGATGCAGGTGAGCCTGTCTGTGTTGGGGAGAGCTTCAAGAACACTATGTTCTTCTTGCTCTTGCTCATGTGCTTCGGCCAGAGGCTAGACAAAAGCGTTGTGAAAAAAATTGAAGACATACAGCAGCAGTTGACCACGATCTTGCTTAGCTTCAACATTTTCGCTTTCCTGCCGAAGCTAGTAAATATCTTATTCAGCAAGCAGTGGAACAGGCTCTTAGAGATCCGCCACAAGCAAGAACAGCTCTTCATCTCTCTAATAAGAGCTTGTCGAGATCGTAAAGGAGATGATGAAGATGAGAAGAGCTTTGTGTTTTCCTACGTAGATTCGCTTCTCGCTCTCGAGCTTCCTGAAGAGGGAGGGAGGAAGCTCACCGAAGGTGAGATGGTGAGCCTTTGCTCAGAATTTCTAGCCGCGGGCACTGACACGACCTCATCCTCGTTGCAATGGATCATGGCGAACCTTGTGAAGCACCAGGACATACAATCAAAGCTGGCAGAAGAGATTGAAGCAGTCGTTGGGAAGGAGAGAGAAATGAGAGAGGATGATCTGGAGAAGATGCCATATCTGAAGGCCGTGATCATGGAGGGGCTGCGGAGGCACCCGCCGGGCCACTTCCTGCTGCCTCATGCTGTGTCAGAAGAAGTAACATTGAAAGGGTACCTCATACCGAAGAACACGACAATCAATTTCCCTGTGGCTGAGATGGGCCTTAACAAGGAGGTATGGGAGGATCCGACGGAATTCCGACCTGAGAGGTTCTTGGATGGTAGCGAGGTCGTCGACATAACAGGGAGTAGGGAGCTAAAGATGATGCCTTTCGGGGCAGGGAGACGGATATGCCCTGCACTTGGTCTGGCTATGCTGGTTCTAGAGTATTTTGTGGCTAATTTGGTGAGGGAATTTGAATGGAAGGCAAAGGAGGGAGAAGATGTTGATTTAAGTGAGAAGAATGAATTTATTATTGTTATGAAGAATCCAGTGGAGGTGAAGATCATTTCAAGGAGAAAGTAAAGATTGGAAATTGATATTTGGACGATGTTATGTGTGTAATTAGCTACTCTACTTTTAATTGTTGTATTTGTCACCTGTTCTACTTCTATATCAAATATTACATGGCTAGCTATGATAAGGCTTTTTTATTTTTATGTAATATTCCATTCTCATTGAAGAAATATGAAACATAGAGGCTAGTAATGGCAGAGAGCATAAACAATAGCCGCAGCAGCATGCAATAAAGCCAGCAGCAGCAGAGAGCTCTGGGCGAACTTCTTTAGGATTTATCTTCAAGCTATTACTTTTAGAGATGAGTGTGGATTGTCTGTGTTGAAAGGATAGAGTGCGGACCCTCTGCCTCCCGCAATCCAATTGGTCCACCTCACTGCGCCTGCCACGTAGGACTAGCCAGTCTGTTTCCATTTCATATTTTTTTTTTAAAAAAAAAAAAGAAAAAAAAAAAAAAAGAAAATCTCTCTGCCGTCTTCCCTAACGGCAACGGCACCACGAACGGCAATTTCCATTTCCGGTTCTAGAGATTTTTCAGAGATTTCTTCTCCCCTCGTTTCTAATTTCAATTTTTTTCCTTTTCCAGATGGATTTCATCAAAGCGGAAGAAAAGGAGGGGTTTTTTCTTCTGATGATCGGAGGCCCTCTTTCCCCAATCTCTCACAATCGCTCTTGCACATTTTCCACCGGGCAGTCGATAGTCGATTTCTACTATTTCATCTTTTCATCCATCGAAGATCCACCCCGCCTCACAGGTATTTTAATTTTTTTATATAATTTTTTACAGATTATTTATTTTATATATTTTATCCTTCATTCAAAATCCTTTTTTTTTTCAAGGCTATTTTTGGTGATCTGCAATGGATGATGATAGATTGATTTCTATGGTTTTATATTGATGATGATTCTATGGCACATGTGCGTTCTAAGTATGTCTTGTTTATTTACCCTCATTGTGAAAATCTTATTTTCGACTAGGGCATGTGAAAAGTTCTAAATGGTGGGGACTGCATACCTGGAAATAAGGGGGAAGAACCAAAAGGGCTTGAATTTTAACCTCTTGCACATGTAGAAGAGGGAGCCAAGAACTCCATGTCATGGATTGATTAATGGGGAACCAGCAGCATTGCCTTCTATGTTAGAAGGGTAAAAAATCAATGGCTGGTGTGAAGTTAGTGAATTATGTGTGTCAGAAAAGGGACCAAGATTGCACCATTATCATCATCTCTTTCACATGGTAGAGAATAAATTACTTGTGCTAATAAGGAAATGCTACGAGTTTTGAGTATGGGAAGTATCATGTATTGGGGTTATCAAAACCTGAATTCAGGATTCAGGCAATGCACGGATCTGAGGGACAAGTATTACTGACACACATTGGAGAAGGTGACTAAAGAAAGTTATCATGTGGGCCCAAGGAGCTTCCTCAAATCATCGGAAAGTATCTAATGTGTTTGATGAAATCCGCCTTTTGGCCTACCTGCTATGCATATTGTTTGCCTATATTGGTCAAGAGGTGAATGATTTGGCTGATGATCGGCTAAAGGGGGCATGCATTGCCCTTCATTGTGTATTGGGAGTTCTCTTCCTTTGCATTACTGCTCCTTTTTACTTACTGGTATAAGTGACCATTAAAACGACACATTGCTGAAAAAAAAAAAATAATAATAATAAAATAGAGAGAGAGGGAGCTTATTTGTAGTGGCATAAGCTGGATAAACATTAGAAGTAATGGATTGGGATTGTCTCATGGCTTTTATTTTAAAATGTGAGCAATCTATCTATATGTGTGGACCTGATCAATACATAAACCTGCCATGTGTCATGTGGATGGATTGCTCCACCACATTACAGTTTTTTCCAGTTCTATGTATCATATCCCTTCAACAATCCCTGGAGAAAGAGGTAATACACCTGAAAGCTGCATTAGTCCTAATTTTGTATTACACTGGCGGATAGGCATTATTGTTATAATTATAATCTTCAAAAATCCCTCATACAAGATTGTCCTAAATTCTATATTAAACTAGCAAGCTAGGGAAAATTTTCTTTCTTTTTGTGTTTCCATTTGTTCTGAAACTCAATTTCTTTTTGGACACATTATGCTCTAAACCCTCACTACGATTTTTTATTTTTTTTTTTCATTTTTGGGACTTAGAACACCATACCTTCTTTCTTTATCTTCTGCTTTTAAAAAACTGAATAAATTTTGACTTACTTGGAAAATATCATCTTTTGAAAAAATGACAAATCAGAGAACTTTTCACCCAAAAAAGGGGGGGAGAATTTTGTCAGTACATAATTGCCTATGACTAGAACTTCACTAAGCTACTGAAATGCATGACAGGTATTCCATACTGCTCCACTTTAATCCACGCCTGTTTGTGTGTTGTGGTTTTCTTGGCACTGCCCCTCCGTGACCCAACTTTGTTTGCATTGGGTGTGAGTGTAATAACTTGACTGGAGGTCAATATTTGAGTAGTGTCAATGTAAGGCTTTACCATTGCTAGTTCAAGTAGCTTGAGAAATGAGGGAAGGTTGGTGTCTGGTACACAAACAATCACAAAACTTTTGCCAATCGACCATTTAAAATCCAACACCAAATTCTTCATGGAAAGGCTAAAAGGATTTTTTTTTTTTTTTTTTGTTTTGTATGGAAAGGCAAAAATGATGATACGATGAATACCTGGACTCAAAAAAAATGAACGCTAGAAACTCAAATAGGCTTTCTTTGCAACCAAAGTCCCTATTTAGTTTCTTCTATGAAGTTTGAACCCTCTATACATTGCTTGATGCATACCAGAAAAGCAGGGATGCCTTTAGGCCTGTAGTCGAAAGGATTGAATTTCAGCAGTTGCCTCGAGGCAAGATTTGTGTCCTACTCACCGAGAAGTAACAAGTGAATGTGCCATCCTCATTTTCTATGAATCCACTAAGAAAATCAGGGCAGCGAGCAGGATTCAGATGTGAGAGTTCAAGTGGAAAAGGGGGCCAATTAGGTGCAATGAACCTGTGGTTCCCATAATTTTGAAGAAGCAAGATCACATAAGAAGCATTTGTATACAATAATATAAAAGGATTAGAAGCATACTTTCTATTCAATAGAAGAGAAGTATTTTCTTTATCAATTATGGGAACATAAAAATTCTAGATTTGGATAAAACAGAACCACAAACTGTGTAAAATTGACCGAGTTAAATGAGGTCATGATGGACCCTTGGAGAGGGTATAGGTGGTCCCTGGTCAGAGCTAGAAGTCCAGGAGTGGAAATGACAGCAGAGCAGTAGTGGGTTTGTAGAGTTTGTCTAGCATCTTCTGTTAGAAGATTCATTCAACTAAGAGAATCGACCATTGGTTCAAGTCACTTGGCAAAGCAACATCTAAGACTTTACCCATCAGTGAACATAGTACTCCCATGCCCTCATATTTGCATAAAATGCCTATCACATAACTAATGCCTATCACATAACTATCTGGCAGAAACTCAAAACATATTTGAAATCAAGGAATCAAGCAATATCAAGATCCTCTTGAAATTAAGTAAACATGACAAAGTAATTTTCACACCACAATTCACAAAATCTTAGATAATAAAAAATGAACATCAGAAAGAGAGTGTAAGGAATAAAAAAGCAACTGACTGGTTGTGTTCTGTCGCATTATGAGGGCAGTCAATTGTGTAAAAAAATGAAACTCAATTGCTCCTTTTTTTTTCACATTAACTGTATCATAATGTATGATTAATGGTTCCATAAGTCGGGAATTTTTTTAAATGTCTGCATACCAATGTCATCTCTTCCCTTTTTTCCAATCTTCTGATCCATTAGGGCTGGATTCTTATATTTAGTTAGTCATGTGCACGTTGTTTACAATCTAGATTGTCTAGCTCAGCAGCAATCTTCCTAAAGGTCATTCCATCTATTTTCTTTTTATTTTCTTTTTTAAAACCTCTTTACTTCTTTTCCAGTTTCTCTGTTGTAATGTATGCTTGTCTTGCTGAAGAAACTTGATTCAGGAATATAGCCATTTCAAGCTTATTGCTGCAGTCTTGATGTCTCAATATGATAAAGAAAGATGGTAATCCAGGAAGATGAATTATATGATCCATGAGCAAGGATATCAATAAGATATGCATGTATTTATGAAACATACTTACGATCCACTTTCATCATCAGGGGTAGATGAATTTTGAACGAAAAAAAATGATTGCACAACTGATGCTGGGCAAAATGATTACACCACAGTAATGTGAAATGTAAAGGTATGAAACATACTTACAATCTTCCCAAATATAGAGATGGATGACTCACATCCTCTTTAGCCAAAGACTCAGCAATACAATTTTCCCTTCTACCTATGCTGGTGAGCAAAATGCTTAGCCTAGAGGATACATCCCAGATATCACCAAATGCGAAACACAACTCCCAAGGCTCAGAATTTTGTCGAGTCACTTTTCACAACCAATGCGACTTCTCCCTGCTAAAGATGTAGTTCTCTTACTCATAGTTGCTGAAGATATTTGAAATTTTATATTAGTTGGTAAGTTTGGGCTTATAGGGTGGCCTAGCTAGCAGTCATGCTATCCTCCCCTTAATTTGTTGATCTTTTAATCATGCATATATTGGAGGAAACCTGTGAACATTTAGGATTGCAGTATTTAGTACAAAGACAAGTCCAAACATGAAAGACACTAGCAAAATTTCTCATCATATACTGACGCCATGCTTGCAAGGTGTTGCTATTTGTAGGCAGAGAAAACCAATTTTGCTCGGACTTACGCAAGTTTTGCTAAGCCCACATGTGTCCACCTGGTCTATGACATCCACACGTTGCATCAGTTGTGTCACACTGGAAATACATGGCCAAGAAATTAGGCTGATCTTGTTGTTAGGCAGGCCACATTCGTTTGTTGAATGTAGACTGTTGGTAATTTTTTAAACTGTCCATTGTTCTTGTAAATATGCGGCCACCACTTATTTGCATGAACCTTAACCAGGTGCTGCTGCCATTTTGAAACAAACATGTCTCCTTTCCTTTATGCAAATCTAATAGAGTGTGGTGCCTGACACACAAGCACTAAGAAATTGTTCATATGCCATATAACAAACTCAAATTAAACAATACAAGTCGTAGGCCCTGATTCGGATGGCTTCTAAACCATACAAGCCGTAGCTAGGATAATCACTGCCATCGCTGATGTTTGAATCCTGTGCACAGTTCTGCAGTTATAATATGGGCCTGAATTATCCAAAGTTTACATTTCAAGTCTGCCTGGTAGATAACTAATTAATATAAGTGGGTCTGACCTTACAAACCCAATTTGTTGATTTTAATCCCACAGGGATTCCTGCTTTAAAGCAAGAATGAAACTTGATAGTTCAATATAGACAATTCAATTCAAAACTTGTAGACTCCAAATGAACAATCTGAATTGTCCATTAAATCCAAAACACATTTAACAGGCCAACACACATAAAAGAAAAAGGAAAAGAAACAGAATCCTTTATCAATCCTTGATTTTGCCCTATTGCACCTGTTGCCTGATTTGGTTTTATTGTATTGATAGGATGATCCAATCCATAACTTTGATACTCCAATTGAACAATCTAAACTTTTATTTTTATCAGGCTACCATGCAACAATTGCATTCATTGGACCTTTAAAAAAAAAAAAAACTCCTGAGAAGATCATCCCAGACCACATATGAGCAGAAAGAGCTCCATATAGCTGTTATACTCCTTGCGAATTGTCATCAACTGACGAGCCTGTCAAAAGAAAAAAAAAAATGAAAGAAATGAAAGAACTTAGAAACCTGCTTATGAAATGATTTATTTTGCACATGATTTTCTTCCTGCTTAAAAATGATCATCAACCATAATTCAAGATACAAAATTGAAGATTAAGATGATATAATCCCAATGCACCCAATCAATGTAAGCAATAGTTTTCAAACATCCACCCAATCAAGAACATTATAATTGTGATCCCTGGAGTTCTATGATAGCAGTAGTGAAAACCATGCTTGCATGAATACCACATGGATCAAAGGTCATGCAATGCTAGTTTTATGAAAAATTTCACTCTCTCAATAAAGTTTTAGAGAAGTTACTGATAAAAATTCTGCACATGTGCTATGACTGGTGCTGCATTCTTTCCACAGTATCTGGATTCTTGAGATAAGAACTACGAACCTTAAGTGGAAGTTCAAAACTGTAACAGAGTACCTTATTCTTTATGATTATTTAAATTGATCCACTCAAGAAGCCAACCCAAAAGAGAATATATGGGGAAGAATATTATCTCTAAAAATTTGGTGCGTGCTTTGATATGGAAAAGCGGCGGCAAAAGAAACAATAACATGTCCAACATTCTCCCTCAGAAGTCAGATCCATGCACTGCCTGAATCCTGAATTCAGGTTTTGATGACCACAATACGTGATACTTCCCATACTCAAGACTCATAGCATTTCCTTATTAGCACAAGTAATTTATTCTCTACCATGTGAAAGAGAAGATGATAATGGTGCAATCTTGGTCCCTTTTCTAACATACATAATTCACTTACTTCACACCTGCCATTGCTTTTTTACCCTTCTAACATAGAAGGCCATGCTGCTGATACCCCATTAATCAATCCATGACAATGAGTTCTTGGCTCCCTGTTCTACATGTGCAAGAGGCTAAAATTCAAGCCCTTTTGGTTCTTCCCCCTTATTTCCAGGCATGCAGTCCCCACCATTTAGAACTTTTCACATGCACTAGTCGAAAATAAGATTTCCACAATGAGGGTAAACAAACAAGACATACTTAGAACGTACATGTGCCATAGAAATCAATCTATCATCATCAATATAAAACCATATAAAATAAAATCCGAAGAAATCTATCACCAACCACGTTACCTATCTTTATATCACATTAAACAATGCATGAGTAGAAACAACTTAAAACATAAAAAATTCGTATTCGCCATAGGAAGAATCCTGAAATCTACATGCATACAGGCAATTCAAAAACAGCATCCAATGTTCCTCATTTAATAATCTGCATTAGAAAAAAAAAAAAAAGATATACCGCAAGCATTGGAGGCAGATCATAAATAATGTGTAAAAAATTATATAAAAAAAATTAAAATACCTGTGAGGTGGGGTGGATCTTCATTGGATGAATAGACGAAATAGTAGAAATCGACTATCGGCTGCCCGGTGGAAAATGGCTGAGAGGGATTGTGAGAGATTGGGGAAAGGGGGCCTCCGAACGTCAAAAGAAAAAACACCTCTTTTTCTTCCACTCTGATGAAAGCCATCTGTAGAAGAAAAAAATTTGAAATTAGAAACGAGGGGAAGAGAAATCTCTGAAAAATCTCTGAAACCGGAAATGGAAAGTGCCGTTCGTGGTGCCGTTGCCGTTAGGGAAGACAGCAGAGAGATTTTCTTTTCTTTTCTTGTCTTTCTTTTTTCCTTTTTTTAATATGAAACGGAAACGGATTGGCTAGTCCTACGTGGCAGGCGCGGTGAGGTGGCCCAATGAGAATGCGAGAGGCAGAGGATCCGCACTCGAAAGGATAGGAAACTCATGAGGAGTCTGGATCCCTCTCTGCCTCCCGCAACCTCATTGGTCCACCTGTACAGACTGCCATGTAGGCAGTTTTTATTTAAAAAAATAAATAAATTTCCCGTCTGAGCTTCCTAATGGCAACGGCAGCCACTAACGGTGCTTGCCATTTTCATTCTCCGGAGATTTTTACAAGAGATTTCTTCTCCCGTAGATTCTAATTTCAAATTCCTTCCTTTTACGGATGGATTCGATCAAAGCTCCCGCTGGAAGAAAAATCCTCTTTTTCCTTTTGACGATCGGAGGCCCCTCCTTCCCCAATCTGTCTCAATCTCTTTCGCCCATTTTTCATAGTTCGATTCACGACAGGCTGCCTGCCGATAGCCGACTTCGGCCCATTGAAGTCTATTTCGTCCATTCGTCCATCGAAGATTCACCCCATCTCACAGGTATTTTATATATTATTTAAGCAAAGAAATCTGACCAAAATAATGCGCCTTTGTAGTTTTTTGCATTGGATATACGTAGCTAGATATTAATCCTACTCAAAGTTATGTTGATGTTGCTGATTACTTAGGGCGACTGGTTGGTGATGCAGTTTATGTAGGAATTTAACTAACTTCTTGATTGATTTTGATCTTCGAACACAGATTCATCTTAGGATATGTCCCCAACAATTCCAACTGCCCAAATATTAGCAATTGCAGTAATTTTCCAATAAAATCTGTACATAGATTTCAATTCCAGCAACTATGATAGTTTCCAATAGTGCAAACACAATTTTCAGCCACCAAAATTGGATTTCCAGCAATTAGATATAAAATCCAGCTCACAATCAACCATAAATCCAAATGACTGGAGTGAATTGCAGCACCTATTGCTAGATTCTAACAATCAAAATTCTATAGGAAAATCCACAACTGGCCCATATGCACAAATATGCCATGAAGAGAACGCTTTAATTTTAATTGTCATTTTAGAATAAATCCCCCCAAAACAAAATGTGCCTCACTGTTAGCTCTCCAGCCTGGGCAAAGGAGGGTCGATGTCAGTTATGCAGCCAATCGCCCAACCTCTGCCGGCCAATCATGAGAAAGTCGACCTTGAATCAATGATAATGACACCATGTTTAGCTGTCCAAAGATAAAATATAACAAATCTTCAATCTTCATGTTGGGTATTTCCTACTTACCCTCCCTAATGATCTTACCATAGTGGCATATGATTAATATGCAGAATACTACAAATCTTCATGTTGGATTCATGGAATGATTAATATGCAGAATACTACAAATTACGCAGCATTCCAACGTCCTGTGGCAGATTGTAGTAGTAGTTCAATAATTGGAAAAGAAGGACAACAACCCTCGTGACGTATGAATGTTCTAAGACAATGGTTTCCATTGCACTATCTACTCATTTGGTGTCAGTGTGTTTAGTTTTTCTTTTCTGATTGGTATCTCTGCTATGTATCTGCTTTTGGGTGTTTTTTTTTTTTTATTTTTTTTTTGGGGGGGGTGGGGGGTGTTGGGGAGGAGGGTAATTAGCAAATAACAATTAAGCTTCTACTAGAAAGAGAAGACCTACATCACCTGTTTCTATTTTTATCCTAAAATATTTAAATCAATCTCACCATTCATTTCATTACTACATGTCAGAGATGCTTATTGCCAAATAAAGACAAACTCTCCTGCATTGATTGCATTTCCCAGGTTCAGAAACTACAAAAGGAGCTACAAGAGGAGATCGACTTGCATTTTGCTTTGGCAAATGCTGTTGCTCAAACTTCTGCACCTTTTGTCTGATTCTCCTTCTCAGATTGCCGCCAAGGTAACCTTCCCATATTCATGTCTTTGTTCTGTGTGTTTCCCTATCTTGTTAGGTAATCATATCTTGCAATTATTGGGTCTTTGTGTTGCTATTTATGTGCTCATGTATTTTGCTGGCTCAGGAGCTGTTGTCTAACAAAGCTGTGCTTGAGATCACAGTTCTAAAGCTTGAAGAAGAATTGATTGCCTTGCATTTTCTACTTAGTCAGGAGAGGAATGAACGCATGTAATTTGGAGCCCTGATCTTCAATATAAATGCTAGAGAAGGATTCTTCAATTTTGTTACCGCCACTTCTTTATGCTTATAATACATATTATTTGATATTTCCAAATGGACCCTCGAATTTGTAGTATATGTAGTTCAAAACTGGAAGCTAATCATGAGCTTTCTACACACAACTCAGGATTATGCAGCAGAGAACCTCATGTTAGTTTTGGTTATCATGCGATTGCCCATTCATTTATTTTTATTTTTTATTTTTTAAATAAAAATAAAAATTGCAGTTGTTACTCAAATATTTAGCAAATGACATTTGTTAAAAATTTTATTTGTTTCATGTCTTTCTTGGCTGCATTGTGTCCCGTATATCTTCCCATTATCCATCTAGAAGATATTATTCCTTTCCTTAATTTTGGGTCTTGACTGAAACTTATTGTTCATGAAACTTTCAGGCTTATCTGGCATTTTACACTGTTGATGGGTATTCATTTAGTGCAGCTGACATTGAATGCATTATTCTAAAGATGAAACCTCCAACACATCGCCCGCAAATAGTATGCAATCTATGTTACAAGGACTCCATGCCTCTTTTGTTGTGTTGGACAAATGTTCACATGGCTTTGTTGAAATACCTTTACTATCTTTGAATTCTTATCTCTGTATTCCTTGTGAAGCTAACATTCCAGTGTTATCAAAATAGATACACGTTTGATTCTATGTTGCAGGATATTGAGGAGTTGCCATTGTTCTGGAACAATCCCTGCATATTTTGGGCAAATGGAAAAACTGGAAACTTTGTGAGTCCATCTTTTTCTTTAAAGATTAGATGAAATTGTTCTTTGCCAGATTTTAGCCTTCTTATTTGCACTCTATAGTGGGTCCCTTACCTGCGGGACCCACTATAATTCAGTCAAGAGTCTGAAATTGAATTAGCCGAGCAATTCTAACATTTGATTTGTGGACATTCGATGAAACTCTGACTATTTGATGTTTTCATCTCAACCGTCCAATGAAATGTCCACCAATCAGATTGTTATGTGACCAAATAGGCATACTTACTGGTTTAATGGTACATTTAAATTGCGACGCATGAACTTTTCAGTGCCTGTGCATCGGTCATTACACTCAGCCATGGTAATTAAGTTTTCCTCATATATTCCTAAATTCCTAACTTTTCTTTTACCCTCTTTGAACGCAAGTTGTAGTATTGTTTGTCTCATATACTGTATCTTTGTGTACGGCAGGTTCTTGAATTGGGTGGGAATGCAACACGTGAAATTAAAAAGAACAGAATCATCCCAAGGCATGTACTTAGCTGTGAGTAATGATGAATAGCTTGGAAAGCTTTTGCATGGTCTGACAATTGCTCATGGAGGATTTCTTCCTAACATCAACCCAGTTCTTCTTCCAAAGAAAACTGCAGAGAAGGCTGACAAAGAGCCCTAGTCTCCTACCAAGGCTGCCAAATCTCCAAAGAATTCTTGATTTGAATCCCATCTGCAAGCCTCTTTTGTGTCCATCTCTGCTCTTCTTCTTCTTCTTCTTCTTCTTCTACTGGTATGTTTCTACTGCTCTTGGTCCCAATCAAGAGGGTTTGATGTGGGGAGGAGATGGATTTGAAGATTTGGAGAAAAATTGTACTTGGGTTTTCTTCATTTCCCATTCTTTTGTTGTGTTGTTGTTGGTTAGATGTTATTAGTCACATTGTAGTCCGGATTTACAAAATGATCAAACAATATCTAACATATCTACCATCTATATATGATGCATGCTTTACACAGGTAGTGTTGATTGTTCTAGTGCAGTTCTTTTCACAGGTAGTGTTGATTGATCCAATGATCCATATTGCCACAAAATGTGTAGTATCTGAATATTTTAGAGAAAGTTGTCCCACTACAGTTCATGTTCAAGATTCCCTTACAATGGGATCGTGGGTGTGTGAAATATATATATAAATTGGATCTCCTTGAGCTCAAATTCAATTTGGAATTTGCAACATGATGACATTGGAAAGCAAGCCAAATCACATGTAATCAAGACTTTAAGCCCTCTCATGTCATAAGGATTAATCAGGTTTAGTGCAATCTCAAGGACTAATCAGCTATGGATCTAATGTGTAACCAAACAAATATCTACGGTTTTATCCGTAGCTTTTGATCCTCTTCTGGCATTGATTATTTTTAATTATACACATATTTATTTAATCAAATTTCAACTAAAGAGGCCTCATCTCCAAGATTGCTCCAGTTAACACCTAGCTGATTGGATGTTCTTTTCAATTTAATTGGCAATTCCATCACTTTATCTAATGGAATCCCGTCACTTTATCTAGTAATCTCATCACTTTGTCTATAATTACCTTGTCACTTTGTCTAACATACCTTTCACTTTAACTAGTGAAATCTCGTAACTTTGTCCAACAACCCCGGCACTCCGTTTGTTAAAACCCCATCATTTTGTCTACTGTATACCGTCACTTTGTACTGCAACCTCATCACTTTGTCTAATAAACCCCGTTACTTTGTACCACAACCTTGTCACTTTGTCTATCGAATCCTGTCACTTTGTCCTACAACCTTATTACTTTTTTTACTGAACCCCATCACTTTATCTTACAATCTTGTCAATTCATTTAGTGGAACCAGGTTACTTTGTTCGTCAATTCATTTAATGGAACCGGGATGTTGTGAGTAAAGGCCAGTTTAATCAAATTTTGCTTTCTGAGATGGATGCAATTAGGAAGGTTGCAGGCAGAGACAGATGCTAGCTGGATGGAGGGATTTATTTAATTTATTTTTTTAAGCATTTTTGTGTAATTTTTTAATAAGCATGCAGAGACAAACATAATTTTTTTTTTCTTTGATGTATGGCGGAATGATAAAATTTAATCGATCCAGTTTTAACTAACTAGTATTGTTGTGTTTATTTCACCCATATCCAAATAATAACTAGCTAGCATGCAGAGACATGTAATTTTGGGGTTCACACCCTTTTGGAAGAAATAAGAGTATTTTCAATTTACTTGGCAACCCCGTCGCTTTTTCTAATGGAATCCCATCACTTTATTTACAAGAACTTTGTCACTTTCGCTAGCATCCGTTTCACTTTATCAAGTGAAATCTGGTCACTTTGTCTAATAACTCCATCACACTGTCTAGTAAAACCCCGTCACACTGTCTAGTAAGATACAACATCTTCTCTTTATCTAGTAAAACGTCATCACTTTATCCAGCGACCCAATTACTTTATGGAGTGAGCCCCGTCACGTTGTTCAACAACTTCGTCACTTTGCCCAACAACCATGTCATTTTGTCTAATGAACCCCATCACTTTATACTGCGACCATGTCACTTTTTCTAGTGAACCTCATTACTTTGTAATCTAACCTCATCAATTCATTTAGTGGAACCAGGTCAATTTGTCCGGCAACTCGTCACTTTTTACAACAATCTAATGGTTGGATTAGATTGCAACCTCGTCACTATGTCTAGTGAACCCTGTCACCTTGTACTACAACATTGTCACTTTGTCTAATGAACCCTGTCACTTTGCACTGCAACCATGTCACTTTGTCTAGTGAACCTCGTCACTTTGTCTTCTGACCTTGTCAATTCATTTAGTGAAACATGTCACTTTGTCCGGCAACCCGTCACTTTTTTCAACAATCTAATGGTTGGATTAGATTGTAACCTCGTCACGATATCTAGTGAACCCCATCACCTTGTAATACAACGTTGTCACTTTGCTTAATAAACCCTGTCCCTTTGCACTGCAACCATGTCACTTTGTCTAATGAACCTCGTCACTTTATAATCTAATCTCGCCAATTCATTTAGTGGAATCAGGTCACTTTGTCCGACAACTCGTCACTTTTTTCAACAATCTAATGGTTGGATTGGATTGCAACCTTACCACCGTGTCTAGCGAATCCTGTCACCTTGTACTGCAACCTCGTCACTTTATTTAATGAACCCCATCACTTTGCACTACAACCATGTCACATTGTCTAGTGAACCTTGTCACTTTATAATTTAACCTCATCGATTCATTTAGTAGAACCAGGTCACTTTGTATAGTGAACCTTGTCACTTTATAATCTAACTACGTCAATTCATTTAGTGGAACCATGTCACTTTGTCCGGTAACCCGTCACTTTTTTCAGCAATCTAACAGTTGGATTGGATTGCAATCTCGTCACTGTGTCTAGTGAACTCCGTCACCTTATACTAAAACGTCGTCACTTTGTCTAATGAACCCCGTCACTTTGCACTGCAACCATGTTACTTTATCAAGTGAACCTCGTCACTTTGTAATCTAACTTCGCCAATTCATTTAGTGCAACAAAGTCACTTTATCCAACAACTTGTCACTTTTTTCAACAATCTAATGGTTAGATTGGATTACGTATAACCTCGTCACTGTGTCTAGTAAATCCCGTCACCTTTTACTGCAACCTCATCACTTTGTCTAATGAGCCCCGTCACTTTGCACTACAACCATGTCACTTTGTCTAGTGAACCTCGTCACTTTATCTAATGAACCCCGTCACTTTGCACTGCAACCATGTCACTTTATCTAGTGAACCTCGTCACTTTGTAATCTAACCTCGCTAATTCATTTAGTGGAACCAAGTCACTTTATCCAGCAACCTGTCACTTTTTTCAACAAGTTAATGGTTGGATTGGATTACAACCTCGTCACTGTGTCTAGTGAATCCCGCCACCTTTTATTGCAACCTCATCACTTTGTCTAATGAACCCCATCACTTTGCTCTACAATCATGTCACTTCGTCTAGTGAACCTCGTCAATTTGTAATTTAACCTCGTCAATTCATTTAGTATAACCAGGTCACTATGTCCAGTGAACCCCGTCACTTTATAACCAAACCTCGTCAATTCATTTAGTGGAACCAGGTCACTTTGTTCGGCAACCCGTCACTTTTTTCAACAATCTAATGGTTGGATTGGATTGCTACCTTGTCACTGTATCTAGTAAACCCCGTCACCTTGTACTACAACGTCATCACTTTGTCTAATGAACCCCGTCACTTTGCACTGCAACTATGTCACTTTGTTTACTGAACCTCATTACTTTGTAATCTAACTTCGCCAATTCATTTAGTGAACCAGGTCACTTTGTCCAGCAACCCGTCACTTTTTTCAATAATCTAATGGCTGGATTGGATTGCAACATCGTCACTGTGTCTAGTGAACCCCGTCACCTTGTACTACAACATCACACTTTATCTAATGAACCCCTTCACTTTGCACTGCAACCATGTCACTTTGTCTAGTGAACTGCGTCACTTTGTAATTTAACCTCGCCAATTCATTTAGTGGAACCAAGTCACTTTGTCCGACAACCCGTTACTTTTTTCAACAATCTAATGGTTGGATTGGATTGCAACCTCGTCACTGTGTCTAGTGAATCCCGCCACCTTTTACTGCAACCTCATCACTTTGTCCAATGAACCCCGTCACTTTGTACTACAACCATGTCACTTTGTCTAGTGAACCTCATCAATTCATTTAGTGTAACCAGGTCACTATGTCCAGTGAACCCCATCACTTTATAATCAAACCTCATCAATTCATTTAGTGAAACTAGGTCACTTTGTCCAATAACACGTCACTTTTTTCAACAATCTAATGGTTGGAATGGATTGCAACCTCGTCACTGTATCTAGTGAACCCCGTCATCTTGTACTACAACGTCATCACTTTATCTAATGAACCCCGTCACTTTGCACTACAACCATGTCACTTTAATTACTAAACCTCATTACTTTGTAATCTAACTTCGCCAATTCATTTAGTGGAACCAGGTCACTTTATCCGACAACCCGTCACTTTTTTCAATAATCTAATGGTTGGATTGGATTGCAACATTGTCACTGTGTCTAGTGAACCCCGTCACCTTGTACTACAACATCATCACTTTATCTAATGAACCCCGTCACTTTGTACTGCAACCATGTCACTTTGTCTAGTGAACCTTGTCACTTTGTAATCTAACCTCACCAATTCATTTAGTGGAACCAAGTCACTTTGTCCGGCAACCCGTTACTTTTTTCAACAATCTAATGGTTGGATTAGATTGCAACCTCATCACTTTGTCTAATGAACCCCATCACTTTGCACTGCAACCATGTCACTTTGTCTAGTGAACTCCGTCACTTTATAATTTAACCTCGTCAATTCATTTAGTGGAACCAGGTCACTTTGTCTAGTGAACCCCGTTACTTTGTAATCTAACTTCGTCAATTCATTTAGTGGAACCAGGTCACTCTGTCCGGCAACCCGTCACTTTTTTCAACAATCTAATGGTTAGATTGGATTGCAACTTCATCACTGTGTCTAGGAAACCTCATCACCTTGTACTACAATGACATCACTTTGTCTAATGAACCCCGTCAATTTGCACTGCAACCAAGTGACTTTGTTTAGTGAACCTCATCATTTTGTAATCTAACCTCGCTAATTCATTTAGTAAAACCAGGTCACTTTATCCAGCAACCGTTACTTTTTTCAACAATCTAATGATTTGATTGGATTACAACCTTGTCACTATGTTTAGTGAATCCGATCATCTTGTACTGCCACCTCATCACTTTGTCTATTAATGAACCCCGTCACTTTACACGGCAACCATGTCACTTTGTCTAGTGAACCTCGTCACTTTATAATCTAACATCGCCAATTCATTTAGTGGAACCAGGTCACCTTGTTTAGCAACCCGTCACTTTTTTCAACAATCTAATGGTTGGATTGGATTGCAACCTCGTTACTATGTCTAGTAAATCTCGTCACCTTGTGGTGCAACCTCATCACTTTGTCTAATGAACCCTGACACTTTGCACTGTAACCAAGCCACTTTGTCTAGTGAACCCCGTCACTTTGTAATTTAACCTCGTCAATTCATTTAGAGGAACCAGGTCAGTTTGTCCAGTGAACCCCGTCACTTTGTAATCTAACCTCGTCAATTCATTTAATGGAACCAGGTCACTTTGTTCGGTAACCCGTCACTTTTTTCAACAATCTAATAGTTGGATTGGATTACAACCTCGTCACTATATCTAGTGAACCCTGTTACCTTGTACTACAACCTTGTCACTTTATCTAATGAACCCCGTCACTTTGCACTGCAACCATGTCACTTTGTCTAGTGAACCCGTCATTTTATAATATAACCTCGTCAATTCATTTAGTGGACCAGGTCACTTTGTCTAGTGAACCCCGTCACTTTGTAATTTAACGTTGCCAATTTATTTAGTGGAACCCGATTACTTTGTCTAGTGAACCCTATTACTTTGTAATGTAACCTCGTCAATTCATTTAGTGGAACCAGGTCACTTTATCCGCCAACCCATCACTTTTTTAAACAATCTAATGGTTGGATTGGATTGCAACTTCGTCACTGTGTCTGGTAAACCCTGTCACCTTGTACCGCAACCCCGTCACTTTGTTTAATGAACCCCATCACTTTGTACTGCAATCTCGTCACTTTGTGTAGTGAATCTTATCACTTTATACTACAACCTCGTCAATTCATTTAGTGGAACCAGGTCACTTTGTTCGGTAACCTGTCACTTTTTTCAACAATCTACCAGTTGCATTGGGCCCCGATGAAGTCAATGGTCGCACCCCACACAAATAAAATATTTATATGAGAGACATCCACCCCTGAAATTTAAAGGAACCACCACGTTGAACACCGTCACTTTGTCCAACAACCTTGTCACTTCGTCTAACAAAGGGCTCTAGTAAGGTTTTAATGGTGGGTGTTCAATCACCACCGTTTCCTGTGTTGTGGTCCAACTGAGATTTCGATTTGCTAAATTTTTGTGACATTGTCCAAAAATGGGATGGAAAAATGGATAGACGTTAGTGGATATACAACACATCATCAAGGTGGGCCTCATGGTAAGGGTAACACCCACATTATAATTTTCCATATGAAAAAGCATGCTCTAAGAATTTCGGTTCCTAAAGGTACTATTTAGTAAAATCCAAATCCTAGAGGAATTTTGACATAAAAATCCCATTTTTATTTTATATTCATACAATTTAAATAGGTGTTATTATTTAAATACTCTTATTTAATTAGTAATTAAATGTCGACTCTAGTTGAATCTTCGGGTCAACCCATCCTAGCTAGACATCTAGTTGAATTGAGTTTTCGGCTTTTGAGCTATACCCAGAAGATACACAGTACGTAGGGGCCGGTTTCCTGTTTCGAACAAGTGGGGCTCACGAACCAAAGATCCATACCATTGACATTATGGCCCCCCAGGTTGTTTCAGGCACTAAAACCTCACCTGGAAGTTTTTAGTTGCCAAAGCTCCCTTTTGTTGAATGGGCCATCATCCACTGGTGGGGCCCATAAAAAATGTCCCCCACATGGGTTTTGCCGTTTATGCAAGTTAGCTGATGAATTGCTAGCAAATGGATTGGCAACAAGGAATTCTACAAAGCAATCTGAGACATGTTAACTGTGCACATTGCATATGTTCATTTTGAGCTGAATCATATATTTAGTGGGCAATGAATCAAGTGACTATAGATGTCTCATCTGTTTAGCCAAATAAAAATGGAGGGTTGATAGAAGTTTTCAAGCATTCAAACATAAAAATGAGTCCACATTTAATGGGCAAAACTATAACAATCTAACCGTAAGATAATGATTCACTGCAATTTTTACCAGGTGATGGCCCACTAGATTAACAGTCACAAATGATCAAATGCATAGTCATGACCTTCACATATCAAGATGACCTCTAAAGACCTCAATGCAAGCCTGATCCTGGCTAGCTTGCAGTTGAAGGTCATGTTTAAGGTCCCTAGTACTCAAATCAATCTATTTACCTGCAAAATTGGGATTAAGCCTAATCTTGATTTTGGTGACACTACAAGGAAAATGGACTTTACCGGCAGTCAAAAACTGCCCCTAAATGTCCCAAAAACTGCTAGTATAAGAATTATCAGCGGTAAGACACGTGCCACTAAAAGGGGGCGTCACGGTATCTTTTACTGGCAGTAAATCATTTACAATGTAAAAGGAAAAAAAACTAATTAAAAATTCTACTAGGCTGAATCTTTTAGATCAGAAGAACTTTACGAGCTTAAATTAGAATTCAAACACAACTTGTAAATCATTTACAACCAGCCCCATTTACAAGCATCCTGAGAATGAAAGGTTACATAATGGACGAAAAATTTACAGATTGAGACACGAGGAAAAGCGGGAGAAAAAAAAAAACAATGGATTTCAATGACGCCCAAGGCCAGACTTCTCAAATGCACTCCAAGAACCAGAATCCATGCCATATAGAGGAACTTTGTCAGCAGCACCCTGCCATGCGTAGAGGTCAGCTAATAAAATAGTATGTATACTCAGAATCTGAGTTACACCATCTAAAATTAAATTTTCGATCATAAATATATCCTGCAAAAACAGTCATACCGAATTAAGTCGATATCCATCCCCATATAAAGCAGCAAAGCCCCCCTCTGGGCTACCACATTTCCATCCCTTGAAATCGCTGCAGAATTTGCAGAAGATTTCCCCTCTCCTCTGTTGACTGGTTGACGGCAATAGCCTGAGTTCTGATTGTCACATTCTCGCTGGATGGTGTGTGGACAAGTAATTGTTGTTATGTGGTGATTGACAACCAAGATCTAGCTAGGACACTCATTTGCAGGGCACACTAGCCTAGTTTTGGATCCATTAATGCCCTGGGTCCCACATGAATGTCTATGGCTGCTAGGTTGGCCCATGTGGCTATGTGTAGAGTGCTTATCTAGAGACGGAGATTTACAAACGGATCTCCAGCCCTTTTCAAAGCTAACTTCATCAGCTTGCAAACAGAACCAATTTCGTTTTATTTAAGCACTTGTTTGGTACCCAGACAGAGGCCCCAAAAAAAAAAAAAAACTGACTCCCTATCTCATCTTGGGTATCTATCAGGGCTGTTAATATGGTATTGATCTTCCATCAGATTAATCTGAGCCCTTGCCATGGTCTAGATATGCAATTTGGAGTGTTGGGTGTTTGACGGGACCCTCAAATGAGCCTGATTTGGGTTTGATTTGCAATCTGATGGTCTCTGTGTCAATTGACCAGCAATGGGACCACTTTTATCCCGTTAGATGATCAGACTGCCATGAATCAATTATTCACATCAATGGATAATTTTTGAACGGCAACCATCTATTATCTGAAACAACTGTTGGAATTTTAAGATAGTAACCATGTGTAGTTCCAACAACAAGTTGTATTGAATCATCAGATCTACGCTGCCATAGCAGGGTAGAGAAATCTTGATAACTCAATCAGGTTGTCCCAAAAATAGACTGGTCAAGTCATCAAGTTTTTCTACTGTCCATTGTTTCCATTCACGTGGGAAACCCGATTAGTTGAAAAAGATTTTCCCACACTCATTTGCAGGGCATACCAGCCTAGTTTTGGATCCATCAGTCCCATGGGTCCATGGCTGCCAGGTTGGCATATGTTGTTGTCAAACAACCATTTACTCTAAAAGATGAATCAATCAGTAGCAACATGTTGGAATGTGCTGATTTGGGTTGTCCTAGTCTTTAGGAGTTCAGTAGTTTGTTGCCTAGTTCGTAGGAGTTGTTTAGCATGATGTTAGTGGTGCCTATTTTTGTGTTTGTAACCGTCTATTTTTTAGCCTATATAATGGCAATTTCCGTATCAATGAAGTTGTAGAGTTTCAGTCCAACTCTGTTTCCCCTGGTTTTTAGCTTATCGTTTTCTTCTTCCATTTTACATCAGTGGTATCAGAGCTTGGTTACAGTTCTACAATGGCTTCTGAAACTTTTGTGCAACCAGCTATTCCACGCTTTGATGGTCACTACCATTGGAGCATGCTCATGGAGAATTTTTTGAAGTCCAAAGAATATTGGACAGTTGTTGTTTCTGGAGTAGCAGAACTAGCAGCAAGTGTTGTACTGACAGATGCACACAAGGTGGAGCTTGAAGGGCAGAAGCTGAAGGATCTCAAAGCAAAGAATTATCTCTTCTAGGCAATTGATCGTTCCATCCTGGAAACCATTCTTTGTAAAGAAACTTCGAAGCAGATCTGGGACTCTATGAAGAAGAAGTATGAGGGGACAACAAAGGCAAAGAGGGCACAACTTCAAGCACTTCGAGACGATTTTGAAACTTTACACATGAAGTCTGGAGAATCGGTGTCAGAGTACTTCTCTAGGACGATGGAAATCGCAAATAAGATGAGAATCTATGGTGACAAAATGGCAGATGTCACTATCATTGAGAAGATTCTTCGTTCGATGACAACAAAATTCAACTATGTTGTTTGTTCGATTGAGGAATCTAAAGACACTGATAGTATGTCCATTGATGAATTGTAGAGTTGTTTATTGGTTCATGAGCAGAAAATGCATTGGCAAGATAAGGAGGCGCGTGTGTTACAAGCCTCTGCATCAAAAGGAGGAGGTCAAGGACGAGGAAGAGGCAGAGGCAGAGGCGGCAATGATGGTAGACACTCAAATCAGAAATCTAAAGATTCTGATTCTCAAGGGAGAGGAAAAGGCCATAACAACAACAACAATCATTCAACGCCTTCCAAGTCAAAGTCAGTAGACAAATCAAGAGTTGAATGCTTCAGATGTCACGAGTTTGTCCATTACAAGTCAGAGTGCCGTTCTAATCTAAAGAGAGATGGTGGAAAGCGGTCCAATTTTGCTGAGAAGGAAGAAGAAGTGTCTTTGTTGATGGATTGTCACGTGAAGGAGGAAACCCACAAGAAATTCTTGTGGTACTTAGACACTGGTTGCAGCAACCATATGAGTGGAGAGAAGTTTGTATTCTCTGAATTGGATGAAGCTTTTCGTGATGTTGTAAAGTTTGGTGATGGCTCTACAGTGTTTGTTATGGGAAAGGGAAAGGTAGCAATTCAAACCAACAAAAATTCTATTCAAACTATTTCTAACATTCTATTTGTTCCAGATTTGAAAACAAATTTACTCAGTGTTGGTCAGCTACAAGAAAAGGGATATGGAATCTCTATCAAAAATGGAGTTTGCAGAATTGAAGATGAGAAGTTGGGCTTGATAGCTCGAGTCAACATGACAGCCAACAAAATGTTTCCATTATATCTCCATGACACCGCTCACTCATGTCTTTCTGCAAGATTGGGAGAGAAGGAATGGTTATGACATTTTCGCTATGGGCATCTTAGCTTTGGCGGGTTGAAGACTTTGCAACAGAAGAATATGGTGATTAGTCTTCCTTAAATTTTAGCTCCTCCTAAAGTTTGTGAAGAATGTGTTGTTAGCAAACAACACCGTAATCAATTCCCATAAGGGAAATCATGGAGGGCGAAGGTTGCACTGGAGCTTGTTCATTCCGACATTTGCGGGCCAATAACTCTATGCTCTAATGGAGGTAAGAGATATATACTTACCTTCATTGATGATTTTAGTCGCAAAAGCTAGGTTTATTTTTTGCAAGAGAAGTCTGAAGCTTTTCTAGCCTTTAAAAGCTATAAAGCGCTGGTTGAGAAAGAAATTGGTAGTCCCATAAAAATTCTTCGCACAGATCGTGGTGGAGAATTTAACTCGCATGAATTTGTAAGTTTCTGTGAGACTCATGGAATCAAGAGGCAGCTTACAGCAGCTTATACGCCCCAACAAAATGGTGTTTGTGAAAGGAAGAATCACACTACTCTAAATATGGTGCGAAGTCTTTTAATAAGGAGCTGTATTCCAAAGAGTTTCTGGCCTGAAGCAGTTAACTGGAGCATTCATATATTGAATAGAAGTCCCACACTTGTTGTTCAAAATATGACACCAGAGGAAGCATGAAGTGGACGGAAACCAGCTGTTGATTACTTCAGAATTTTTGGGTGTGTTGCATATGCCCATATTCCAGATCAGAAGAGGAAGAAGCTGGATGACAAGGGAGAAAAATGTATTTTTCTTGGTGTTAGTGATCAGTTAAAAGCTTATAAGCTTTACAGTCCTAACACTAAGAAAATACTTATCAGTCGAGATGTTGTTTTTGATGAAGATCAAATCTGGGAATGGAGCAAAATTGTAGTTGGAGAGCCAATTCCAACTAGTTTTGATGGAGAAGATGGTGATGAAGCAAAACCTTGCTCCAGCAACTGATGCATTTGAGAATCCTCAAAATGAAACTCCTGTAGCCTCTGAAGTCACTCCAACAGCATTAGAAGTAGCGGTTGAATCATGTTCTCATCGTGTTCGAAGGAGGCCAGCATGGATGTCAAATTATGAGGTAACCGGAACTGATCATTCTGAAGACCCACTCACTCATTTTGCTCTATTTTCAGATTATGATCCTACAGTGTTTAAACGTGCTGTCAAAGAATTAAAATGGCGGAAGGCTATGGATGCTAAAATTGCAGCCATCGAAAAGAATGACACTTGGGAGTTATCTGATCTTCCAGAAGGGCACAAAACAATTGGTGTGAAGTGGGTTTATGTAACATCTCGAATTTTTCACTGTTTTGGATTTCCAAAAATCCTTAAATTTTTTTTTAATTAATTAACTTATAACATCATTTAATGACCATTAGCACTCAATATTTGTTTATACAGGGAGTGGTACCAGTAAAGAACCGCACAAGTCCGATTAATCAACTGTAGGAAGTCAACGAATCCGCCTGATCGCTTGAACATCAAGTGTAGCCCCATAATTTACTCACATAGGACCCTAATCTAACTGACTCATCATTAACTAATCAAGACAAGCATAACTAAATTAAAGATCTAACCAAAGCCGAGTCAGATGAGGCCCGGATATTAACTAATAAACCGAATCAACCCTTATAACGTCCCGTCCAACCAGCACAGTGTCCTGGGGCGTCCACGTAGGATTTGCGGCACGACCATTTGTTTAAGCCACTCGTGGTAGGGTACCACAAGTTAATTAACCTAGGATTATCCCATTAGAGTAGACCAGACAGGTCATGATAGGGCCTAGTGCGAGCCGCCAAGCCAGATGACCGTTTACATTTAGCATCAGCCCGTACGGGCTATACCGTGGCATAGAAAGGTCAAAAAATTATAAAAATTTAAGGAAACATATATCTCACAGGGCTTGTGGTCCATCGCAGACCGCAGACTCATTAGACACCTAAAATCTAAGTATTCGAGCCGTTACTATAGCACATGTCAACCCACCCAAGGCCAAAGTTAAAATTTGGCATGGGATAATGAAACTAAGACACCGAGCCTTCCAGTCGTCAAATTTCTTCAAAATTCATGGTAAAGGCCTAATGTGGTGTCCTTCACCCGTCCACAGAATCTGAAACCTAATCATGGCACGGTAACCATTGATCGTAAATCAGACCCGTACGATCAAACCAAATATCCGATCGTCCTCAAATTTTGCATGGCCCTTCATCGGGCCATGGTCCACCTATCTTATAAGTTTCATGGCAAGGGGATCACTAAAACCTCTCTAATCATTGGAATAGACCCCACAGGGGCACTTAAGGATCGGGACCATATGGTCATACCCCATATCCGATCGTTCTCAAATTTTGTGTGGCCCTTCATCGGGCCATGGAGCACTTATCCTGTAAGACCCGTATCCCAATCCGTACTGTTCCATTGCTTCCCGGGGTCCTTCTCGTCAAATTCCGGCAGTCCGCGACCTGTAGTCGACGTTGCGCACAACCGTAAGTCATATCCCATGCATTTGAGTCAGCTTAATCCGAGACTTGTGTCATTACGACCGCACCGTCGCTGCGGTTCCAACGCCGCGACTCACGCACTGATCCGATACCCTGACTAAGAGATGTGAGTAGGCGTTTATTTCGAGAAAACACCGCGCGTTTATATTCCCAAGAGAATCTCTACAAAGTGTCAAATTAATCCCATCAATCAATCACTTCATGTCAAGTACAAAGCAACCATGCTTTCTTTCTCCACAAGTCAAGCAACCACCAAAGTCAACTAACACATCACCTCACCCATCACTCACATCCATCAACCATCACCCCATCACTCATCCTTACATCCTATCTCCCTCTCTCTTTTCTCACACCAAACCCAAGCAAAGGAGAGCATCCCATGTCCAAGCTCTTTCCATGGAGAGAAAAATGCATTTGTGAGGCCCACCTTCCCATCTCCAAAATCCATCATCCTAGCCATCCATTTTTCATCTCCACCATCAAAGTGAAGCTCTAGGAGTGTAGCTTTCCAACGGACCGAGAAGATCAAGCGGTGGGTGCCTCCATAGCGTAATTTTTTATGTTCTTAAGATGGGCCAAGTGAGGCCAACCGATCAATGGTTTGGATCTCACTTGGGACCCTAAGATGTGGCCAATGGCCCATCTTGATCATCAAAATCATTCCATGATGGGGCCATTCTCCATGGACCCCATCATGATGTTTACTTTCCTTACATTAAAGAGGTCATCTAAACCGTCCATTTTTAGTGGAGAGGGATCTCCACCGTTGATCTTTTATTTGGATGGCCCATATGCAATGGGACCCATTGATATATGATTGGATGGTTGAAACGGAGGGCCCATAGTGTCGGGGTCCCTCCATCACGCGTGTCCCACTCCTTTACTCTCTCTCTCTCTCCCTCTCATTTTTATTCATTTTCTTGTATGTTGATGAGGTCATGTGGCCCGCTTGAATGAGCCCCACCATGAAATATGTATTTTATCCAAGCCCTCCATGAGTGGGGCCCATCTTAGACGTATCATCCATCTTGTGGTGGCCCACCTAAACAAAAATAATAAAAATAATAAAAAAAAAGGGGAAGCAACGTCCAACGTCTGGACGTTGCTGGACATTGAAGGAAAACACAAACATTGGCTTGATTTTTAAAGCCATTGGGGTGGGCCACTGTATAGGACCCACCTTGATGTACGTATTCAATCCAAGCCGTCCATCCTCTTCCCTGACTAATTTTAGGCGTTGAGCCGAAAAATGAGGATGATCCGGATATCTAGTGGGCCATGGTTTAAAAAACATTACCGTTACCATTGAAACCTTCCCATATTCTTTTTACACGCTGAAAAATGACCGATATTGGTCTCGATGGATGGTTTATGGGCCGTAGAATCTAACGGCTGGAGTGGATTCTTCATATGTGGACTCCACATGAGTAAAACCCCATAAAGATGGGTTTCTTTAAAAAAAAAAAAAAAATCATAAAATGCAAGCAGCAGAGGCTGCTGCCTCTGACTTGTCAGACGCGCAGGCATCCTGCGTCTCAGCGGGCGGATGGGCAGCAGCCCACGACCCTAGCCGTGGGCCCCACCTTAATGTTTATTTACCATTCGATCGGTTCATAAGGTGGCCCGCCCTCTGAGGAGGGCCCTCCCCAAAAATGAGACACATCCAAAGCTCAGGTGGCCCACACCATAAGAAACAGTGTGAATTGAATTCAACCATTGAAACTTTTTTTGGGGGCCACAGTAGTTTTGGATCAAGCTGAAATTTATTTTTACCCTTCATTCAGGTCTGCGTGACCTAATGGACGGATTAGATGTCATGTAAACGCTATGGTGGGCCCCACATGGGACCCATAGTGAAGTATGTGCCTTAAATTCCACCTTCCGCTCGGACGGTGGAGCCCACTGTAATATATGTAATATCCACACCGTCCAGCCATTTTTGGGGCTGTTGGACGGTCAGTGGGCCCCATCCTTAATGCATGTGTTGCATCCCAACCTTATAGCTGTCGTGTGGACCTCTCCCATGATGCATGTGTTGCATCTAAATCGTCCATTTAATTGATAAATTTATTTATTTTTGGTTTAAGCTAAAAGTGAGCCAGATCTATGGTTCAAGTGAGCCCACCTTGGTACGTGTATAGGGCCCATGTTGGCCTGTTTGTAACCATTCATTAAGGCTCACTTTGGCACACATAAGGCCTATGAGATTAAGCTCATTTGGCATGTATAAGGCCTATGGGATTAAACCCATTTGGCATATATAAGGCCCATGGGTTTGGGCCCATTTGACATATGCAATGCCCATGGGATCCGGCCCATTTATTCTATATAAAGCCCATGGGATCAAGCCCATTTGATGGGCATGGGGCGCAAATGGAGTGGCCCATTTGATATATTTAAAGCTCATGTGTGTAGGCCCACTTTGATGTATTTCATGGCCCATGAGTCATGGACCATTGCAATGTGCATAAGGCTCCTTGGTGAGGCCCATTAATGCAGCCATTTGAAGAATGTAAGGCTCATGTAATTCGGCCCATTTGATGTATCTATGGCCCATGAATCGAGGCCCAACGGATGTCCTTAGGGTCCATTGCAATGTATGTTTCTCATGGTTTATGTAGTGACATTTATGGCGGGCCATGCCTAAGGAATAATGTTGGTTTGACGTCCACATTGTAAGTATAATGTTGGTTAAATGTCCGCATTGTAACTCTCCTTAGGGTCCATTGATAGGCCCATACTCGTTACTATTTGTCGCTTTATAACATGCTTAGTATAATCCCATGACTCATATCCATACGCATCATATGTATGCTTGATTTGAGTAATGACTGATCATAGCATATGCCATTGGGCAGACCACTTACGGGACTCGTTATGAGACGAGTGCCCCACATGATCGCGCAGTACGCGCTAGAGTTCTGCATGATTTGACGTGTGATTCATGCATCTTGCATATGTGTGACTTGATCACTGCACGTCCTAGCGACATCAGGGCCGTGGCCCCACAGGTGCATCGTGGATGGCCGTATTGGATATCAGAAATACCAATTCTAGCACTGTGGGCACTTAAGATGTCCTTGGGTGAAAGTCTCAGAACCTTTTTGGTACTAGGAGATGCTCCAACGTCTAGACCGAGTGGATACACGAGCGCCCGAGTGCTAAATACCAGTAGGTCACGTCTCCCACTGTATCGTGGTTGGTTGGAAGGGGGTGTGGCCTTATCCTCCTGAGTGAAGGGGGCTATAAGCTAGGCTGAGTTTGACCAGTTCGCAAATGAGTCCGCTATCGAGGAGCTGGGTAGGTATTGGCAGACTACTGGTTAGGCGGATAGTGAGGTCTATTTCACTTGCTTGACTGTGCAGCTAAGGAGGTGGCGGTCACTGCGAAGTGTATTAGACCCCGGTGATATCCAGAGAAGAATTGTACTGATATGTGTACTTGAGGAGTATCGACTTGCTTGAATTGCATTTCGCATATGACATTCGGCTATGTAGGCCTTGCATTGCATTGGTGTGGCCGATGACATTCATATCTCATCGCATGTATTGTATTTCGCATATGACATTCAGCTATGTAGGCCTTGAATTGCATCGGTGTGGCCGATGACATTCATATCTCATCGCATGGCCTTGGTATGGCCGATAGCATTCACGTCTTGCATTACATAGCCTTGACATGGTTGATTTTATGGACTTATCACATACTTCCGCATTGCTCTAATACTGTACACTTGGCGTTTGCCTTACGCACATAGTTACAGCACCCTTTAAGCTTTTGTAAGCTTATGCACGACAGTTGCGTGCAAGTAGCGTTGGACAGCAGCAGCGCTGAGGCAGGAGTGCATATTAGGACCTTTTGAAGCTTTTGATCACCTTGTATTTCCCTTTCAGCATTGTACTTAAAATTTTTGATATAGTGGATATATGGTGATGTTGTTTTGTGACTTGGTTATGCTTGTGGTTATGCTCCATTACAAAAAAAAAAAAATTCATTCTGAAAGTCCTCCTTGTAGGATCCCAGGATCGGAATCTGGCATTTGATTATCAGAAACCGAGAATGGGGCACTACGGAGGCTGTCAGCACCGAATTCGACAATCGGGATTCATGCGAATCCAATTTTTAGATTTGGGGCGTGACATATCCTGCTGTGTATATCGATATGTACACCCCAGAGTGGGCTCTAGATCTTAGAAAGACCCTCTCATTGGTCTAGTATAGTAAAAAATTAGCCTTTAGGGCCATTTACACCAATTTTGACATTATAAAAAGGCCTTCTCTTGGGCACCCCTCTCCCCATATGATTTTTGCCATAGGGAAAGAAAGAAAGAAAAAGAGAGAGAAAGAGAGAAAGAGAAAGAGAGGAAGAAAGAGTGAAAGGGTGAGTGAAGGAGAGTGAAGGTGGACCTTGGATCGAGGTGGGGCCCAAGGAGAGTAACCCCCATAACTTTCTACCTCTCCTCCAAGAAGAAACCCTCATTCAAGGTCGTTCTTTCATCCCGTTGAGCATCTAGGTAAGATCCATCACCTATTTTTCTTGAAACCCTTATGATGAGGGGGATTTGCATGGAAACCTAACCTCCCAATGTTTCTTTAAGGATTCCGGCCGATCAACCCCGAGATCCATATCTTTTAGGTTGTTTCCAAGCCTCCAACGAATCCGAAGGTGCGGACTATTACTCTTAGGTGGTCTAGCACCAATTCTACTATGAGATTAATGATTTTGATTACCTTGATGCTATGTTGAAAGGTCTAGGGAAACCCTAGGGATTTCATGATGGTTGGAATTGCATGAAAGAATGTGATTTGGCTCTTTATGATGTTTGTACTTGCCTCTTATGTGAATGTGTGTATGTATGACCACATGCCTGTATATGTATGATTTTCCCAAATGTTGTTGCTTCTTAGTATACATGAACTATTACTCTTGTGCTTATGATGTCTCAGGGTAGAGGAAATACTAATTTCCTCTCCAAACTACACACTTCACATGCACTATGCTTCATGAGTATGATTTCTTACTTAGTAGGATTATCTATATTTTTAGGTAGCGATGCATGAGAATATGATCTTATAACTTTATTTGTTATCTTGGATTGTTGGCATACTATAGATCTCCCTTGTACTATTGGGTTGGCCAGGAACAGATTGAAAGACGGTAGTCCCATCGGTAGGACTAAGTCATGGAGGGACCTGCGGGTTTGGGCGAGTGTGTTTGGGTGGCTGTAGTTTGACTACATGGGTCTCTTGTGCCCAAGGTCGCTCGTTCCATGCTCGTCTGACTTGTGCAGTCCTGCCTACTCACTGGCAAACCTTGTTTGTTAACCCTGTTTGCACACTTATGTATGGAATCTGGAACACCCCACAACCGTTGAAGACCATTGTTAATTAAATTGTAATTGGTCCACAGTCTCATGAGCCGGGCATGGTGGAATGGGACACTGTGTCTAAGCTGTCGGCCTGCGCTGGGGTGCCGCGCCTCCCCGTAGTGACTGCGAGCGATTCCTTTCTCTTGGTACTCCTCATGTGCTTGAAGTCGGGGATGAGGAACCCAACGGGATCACAGACCGCGAGGACTCAACCTCACGCATTGGGGGGTCTTGGCCTCGTAACCCGTTTAGGGCATTGATACGTGGGGTGTATCGGTTTTCCAAACCTGCTGGATGAATGGACTTAAGTAATAACTCGGCTAACACGATCGCATTGCATCGCATTAGTTAGGGTGGCGACTCGAAAATCGAGGTCGCTCTGAGGGAGTGCTGACATATGCGATCATTAGATGGAGTCGCTCGAGGGAGTATTGTGACGAAGACATGCATCATATCATTCTACATGCATGCATTTTAAATAAGAGTTGCTAGGTATTGTTGATTATCTACTTTTTATTAAGTTCATATTATAATTGTTGCATGTTAAAACTTAAAACTAATAACACCCACTGAGTTGATCACTTACTCCCACTTTGGGACGGTGTTTTAAAACACTAACCAGACTCTTCAGTAATTGTAGGTGACGTAGGGTGCGAGGGCACTAGTGACACGAGCCTCGAGGAGGAGGACAAGTTCTCCTACTTCCAGTTGATGGGCGATTCTCCATCGGCTTAGGAGACGAGATTCTGGGGTGTTGAGTCATGGGCTCAGCGCACCATTCATTTGGACATATGATTCTCTTGTGAATTTTGTTGGGCAATGCCTTGGGTGACCCCTTTATATTCTTTTAAACTTGTACATATATATATATATATCTTTCACTTCAGTAAACTAGTTGTGGTTGCATTTCATGTTCCAAGTAATTCTAGGCTGCGCGTTTAAACTTGATGAATCATAAAACCATAAAATTGATGATAAGTGACACTCGAAAACTTGGGAGTCAAGCGTATGCACGACCTCCGATTTTCAGGGCGTTACAAGTTGGTATCAGAGCATGATTTGGAATTAATTGGGTCATGAGTCATGAGCTCACTATCACGTCCGCTGACTTGAAAGGATACGTATTAGATGACGCAACGTCACAGACCCCGAACCAACAACTTTAGACAAAAGGAAGGACTTGTAAGGGGTTAGGAATGAGTAGCGAGAGAGGAAATAGTAACACTAGAGAGGGGGATCCGAGAGTCTTAACCTGACGGCAGAATTCGATTCGATTGACTAGGGGGTTTAGCTCATTAGTCCACTAGATTCCTAAGGCTCATGGGGCCAACTGAAATAGGTGGGATTAGGGTGGAATGAATGTTGGAGTAATGACTAATGTGAGTGTAAAGTATTATCCATGGGATGAGCGCATCCCATGTACTAGGATGCCGGTTGGATTGCATCCAACTAAAGGTAGATTTCAAGTTTTCTTCTAAAATTTAATTGGAAGGTTCGTCATCATGGGATTTAGAAATCCCATATCATGCCTCTCAACACCAGGCTCATCTAGCAAAGCCTAGGGAGTCAATATGGAATCTCATCCCACACTCATACCAGACATGCCATTCCCAAACGTGAGATGGGATTAGTATTGTAATCCCGTTTCGTACAACATGATCCCACTAGCCAAGAAGGCCTAAATCTATATTCCATTGCCCAACCTATCACCCTAAGACCTTCACCTACCTACGGTCTTTCCCTTATTTTCCTTAGAATGTTAAGAGAACCGAGCTGGGGATTGGGTGATTAGACGGTCAAGGCCATCGCCCAAGTCCAAGGGAGAAAATCTTTGACCAAACATGTTATTTCTGACCCATTCGGGGGTGATTAGGTAAAGATGAATGAAATTTTGTGGGAAATAGAGAGGACATAGAAAAATGAGATTTTGGTCCCAAACTAGGAAGAATTTCGTAAAATAGATAGGCCGACTGTGTAGACCAGCTTCTCCTACCCTAAAATCATATATTGAGCTTTCCGGGGGGCCATACCAACGCCCCAGAAATGATGTTCTAAGTGGACCCTGCCTGAGAGTACACAGGCCGGCGGGACCTCGCCCGCCAACCCCTCCCGGGCGTGCCCGACCCCGCCCAAACGTCGAGAGAGTCCGCGGGACTCTGCCCGACCAGCGTGGGCCCCACCCAGATGTCCAGAGAGTCATCGGTACCCCGCCTGACCGGCTTGGGCCCCGCCCAGATGCACAGAGCCTCCGCAAGCGGGCCCCGCCCAGACCCAAAAAAAAATGTGGTCCTTCCCCCCTTGCCTTCAAGGATTCGTGTGGGGCCCATTCCTAGTACATTTTAAGAGACCTAAAACCCCCATTCTTCACAACTCACCCCCTCCATTGTTCTAAATCCAAAGAGAGAGAGAGAGAGAGAGAGAGAGAGAGAGAGAGAGAGAGAGAGACTATCCCTTTTCCCCATTCTAGATCCCAAAACCTCAAACCCATTTTCATTCCATCACATTTCCCATCTCTTTCTCCTTTTACATTTCTGACTCCAAACACCTTCACTCTCATTTCTTCAAACCCTCATCTTCTACTCCACCCCACTTCCTTTCAATCCCTCCTTCACTCCCAAGACCTACAATATATCCATACAAACTCATTCACCTACCCACTCCACCATTTTCAAGACCCATCAAACCCAACCCATCTTCATCTACAAAACCCATCGTCAACACCATTCTTTTAATCAACTTCTTTTCTCCCCCACATTTTCCAATTCCTCAAATCTCTTTCTTCCACATTTCTCATTCCCTTCACTCCAACAACTCCCATTCCGACCTCATTTTCTAAAACCCTTCTTACTATTTTTTCCAACCCACCTCTCAACTGTCAACTCTCACAAAACCCCATTTCAAAACCATTTTCAACAACCCATCTACTTCCTTCTCGTTTTCCAATCACAACACCATCCATCTCACAAACCTCTCAAACCCATTCACTAACTCATCACATCCCTTTCAAATACATTCCCTCCAACAAAAACTCTCATCCCTCCTTCTCATAATCAACCCAAACCTAATATCATTCTTCAACCCTTTTCAACTTCCATCTACAAAATCCATTTCTCCAAGCCTACCCTCTTCTCCTACACAAACCCAAAACCCAAACCCACCTTCACTCCTGCATATCTTTCATTTTCTCTTCCTTATTTCCCAACCATCTTCCACTCCCTCACTTTCAAAACTCAATCACATCTTCCATCTCCAAATCCCTTCAACAAACCTATTTCAAATCTATTCTCAACACCATCTTCAAACCCATCCCAAATCTTAATCCGTCCTCAACCCCCATTCCTCAACTCATCCCTATTTCTCAAACTTCCATATCCCAAATCCCTTTCCTTCACACAAACCCATTTTGACCACTCATTCTCCAACCCATCTTCTTAAACCCATTCCCATATAAACTTCAAACCCCATCAAACCTATTTCATCCTCATTTCCAAAATCCACCCCATTCTTAAGTTTACCTTCAAAACCCTCTCTTTCTTAAGCTCCACTTCTAAATCTTCATTCCATAGCCCATTTTCAAGCCGTTCTCAAAATTCCATTTCAAATCCATACCCAACCCACATTTCCCATCCTTTTACAAAGTCATTCCTAGAACCCAAAGCTACAACCCCCTTTCTAAAGACCCACTCCCCTTCAACCGAGGGTGATGTCGTTCATTGCTAACATCGCCTCATTCTTCACTATTCCGATGATCCTTTCCCTTATGGGAAAGAAGAGAGCAGCTCCTGAGAAGGCGGGGTCGATCCGAGGATGAAAACCGACTCGGAGGTTCGATCTAAGAGGTGAAATGAATTAGATGAGGTGCTTGTTGAAGACTTGGGAAACTTTTGTGTGCGCCAAGTCACCTTCAAAGCCACCGTGGAAGAGCATCTGCTAGGTGAAAATCCTCTACTCAACCGACTTATGAAAAAGGATTGGGGCCCCATGTTTTATATAAACGAGCAGGCTAATATGGGGCAGGCCAGGATGTTTTACACTCGAATTAGAAACCCTCAATTCGAGCCCCTTGGATTTGATTTCATAGTGTAGGGTGAGGAAGTTCACCTGGGAGTTGCGAACTTCGCAGAAATATTGGGAGTACCGCTGGGTGAGGTGCAAATTGATGAAAAGAATCTTGAATCGAGAGAAGCCCGCGATGAACGGACTCATTTCTTATGTGGTCACCTTGCCCCCTAGATGCGAGAGGTTGGCTTGTACACAACCTCCCTGACCCCCGAATATCGGGTACTTCACCGCATTACGACCTATAATATATACCCGAGATTGAAGAACCGCACCGAGTGCTCCCATTACATGGTGGAGTTCATGTATCAGGTGGGTTGAGGGGCGGATGTGTGCGCCCCTAGTACCATGCTCTACCACATTATGAAGGCCGTTAGGGCGGTGCGAAAGGACGTGGCTCTTCCATTTGGCCGTCTAGCCTGTCACATAGCCAAACAGTATGGAATAGATAGATCGGATGGGAACTCCGTACCAACAAAAATTGTGAGAGATAAGATATTAAACTCCATGAGATTGGGACCCAAATAGAAACAGGCCCTCACCGACGAATACGGGGATGCCGACGAAGGGGAAGAAGAGGGCGATGAGAGTAACGAAGAAGAGGACGAAGATGAGGATGACGTTGGTGGTGAAGCTGAGGAGGCTGAACGAGTCGAGGAAATTGAAGAGGCTAACAGGGAGCACCATGCCATCCCAGGTATCTGCGATCACTTGGATGCGCTCAAGGCCGAGGTAGCAGAGATCAAGGAGAGTCAAGCCAAGCACCAAGCGAAGCAGGAAAAGTGGAACGAGAAGATGTATCAAGATATAAGGGCCTTAATCTGCTGCGGCAAGGGCAAAGAAGCATCTCCACTTTCGCCCGATTCAGATGAGTAACAGCACCACCTTACTGATGATCTGTAGTTTGCTTTAGGTCGTTTAGGTCTAATATCATGTACTAAAATAGTTAGGACTTTTGCTTAAGTAGGTTGTATTTTCTTTTCATCTACCGTGTTTAATGATGTTGGTAATCCATGTTGTAGCATGTAACTAGCCATGTTAATGGTATTTTGAAATTAATGTGAATGTATGGGTGGCCTAGCAAATTTCTTGTCATTGTGAGAATGCATGTATGTATAATTGATTCTGTCTACAAATGAAATGTACATGGATCGTGTATATGTACACATGACCTTGGTATGGGCAATGTTCTAGTACCAAATCCATCCAAGGGCGTTACTCGAGTGGTGCCCATTTCCCTTACTATTTAGGACTGTCTAGAGTCCATAAACATATCTCTACTACCCTCCACTATCCCTCCTAAACCCTAGAGAAAACTCTCCCTCTCCTAATCCCTAAACACACCATCTTTTTCTTCACTCTAACCCATCTCAATTCTCATTCTCTCAAGCACTTTCCAAACTTTTCCCAATATAATTTCTTCAACCATCTCCAAATTCATCTCACTCAACATCTCTAGACCTATCTTTTCTTCCTTCACAAACCCATTACCAAATCCATTCTCAACATCATTTCAAACCCGTTCACCAGACCCATTCTCATCACCTTCCCCTTCAACAAAATCCATTCAAAACTACCTACGCATTCACTCCCATAAGCTCATTCACAAAACCCAACGATTTGTATAAAATATATATATATATATATATATATATATATATATATATATATATATAATTAATTTTATATACTTAATCATAGTTTGATCATTACATTGTTGCAATTGAAAATATTTATATAAGGTTTGATAATAATCAACAGGCAACAATTTACTATCCATTTTCAACTTCATTTTAGCTTAATTATTAATCTTTTCCATTCTCTTCCTTTCATAGGCCAATTGGGGCTGTTGCCACCACACAAGCACAGACCTTAATTTCTTTCTATTCTCCAAAGCTTCCCAGATAACGAAAGCCACTAAGGATACTATGTAACCCACCTAATCAATGGGATTTAAGTTGCCTTTAGGATCCAACACACCGACCTGGATGGTGTATTCTGACCCTTCAATAGCTTGGGCTAGGTATTTTATCTGATAAGTTGCCCTTGTTATCTTGTTAGAGGTATAACAGAAGTTGAGTCTTGATTGACTCCATTAGCTCTCTCCAAATCACCCTCATCACTTTCTGAGCCTTAAATTGCTTCAACAAAGGAGAGGAGGCACCCCCGTCCCCGTCCGACCCAGAAGAATAAGAGCTTAACCTTATAAAAATTAGTAGTTGTTTTAAGTTAGTTAAGACTACTACCATATATTGAAGATACTTAAAACTCCTGCTTGATTTGTCTATTTTTTCTTCTTTATATTTAAAGTATCTAGTAATACATGTAAATCCATATTGTAGGATATAACTAGCCATACTAATGGCATTTTGAATTCAATATGAATGTATCGATTGTTTTGGAATTTTCTTGTCGTCTTGTGAATGCTTTTATGAATAATTATCTTACTGTGTCCATATTAGCCTTATTAGCACTCTAAACCATTTAAATTTCTTAAAACTTTCAATTCTTCCTTCTTTGTTAGAATTTATGAAACCAAAGCATGGTTTACTCATAACCCACTAGTCATATGACTGAGACGATAACATAGAGATATAATCTTAGGCTATTGAAAATTTTTCTAAGATAATCGTTTGACCATAGGCACAGTGAAAGATTTATTAATCACGAATTTGGACATGAATTAAAACAAGAAACTCTCTTGACAAAGACCCAAATGACAACCTTAAAAGTATGAGATTTTAACATTTCAAAGATAAGAGATATTCCCTAAATATTTAAGTTGATTGGACTACGAAATTACGGAACCATACATTTGTAAAGTATTCGCGGCCTAACCCAATTCTCAATCCTGGGTGACTACCAATGGACTCACTGCTTTGACTGAGTAGAAGACCAGGATCTACCAGGATGAGATAGGATACGATGAGCCTTTTACCCTGGTCATGTAGATGATCGATGTATCGGGTTCAAGCCTATTACGACCGTCTCTCCGTATTGGTCTAACAAATAAATAAATAAATATTTTTACTCTAGATAGAGAAAAATCGTTGCCATAAATTCAAACCTTTAAAAATAAATATATAATTAAATAAATTATGCTATACCATTAGGGTGAAAAAGTTTTAAGGGGGGTAGACTAAAATGAGTCAAACTAGTATAGATAGTATACCCCCTACCATGCATATAAACTTGGAATCCATAAAAACTTAGACAAAAGAAATAATAATACCTTTACTTAATATCCTTAGGCAATTTCAAGGATGAAATTATTTTTAAGGGGGGTAGATTATAACATCCCGAATTTTTCATTGTTTTGGATTTTTAAAAATCCTTAATTTTTTTATTAATTAACTTATAACATCACTTAATGACTATTAGCACTTAATATTAGTTTATACAGGGGGTGGTACCAGTAAAGAACCGCACAAGTCCGATTAATCAACTGTAGGAAGTCAACGAATCCGCCTGATCGCTTGAACATCAGGTGTAGCCCCATAATTTACTCACATAGGGCCCAAATCTAACTGACCCGTCGTTAACTAATCAAGACAAGCATAACTAAATTAAAGATCTAACCAAAGTTGAGTCAGATGAGGCCCGGATCTTAACTAATAAACCAAATCAACCCTTGTACTGTCCCGTCCAACCAGCACAGTGTCGTGGGGCGTCCACGTAGGATTTGCCGCAGACCATTTGTTTAAGCCACTCATGGTGGGATACCACAAGTTAATTAACCTAGGATTAGCCTATTAAAGTAGACCAGAAAGGTTATGATAGGGCCTAGTGCAAGCCGCCAAACCAGATGACCGTTTACATTTAGTATCAACCTGTATGAGCTATACCGCGGCGCAGAAAGGTCAAAAAATTATAAAAATTTAAGAAAACATATATCTCATAGGGCTTGTGGTCCATCGCGGACCGTAGACTCATTGGACACCTAAAATCTAAGTATTCGAGCCGTTACTACAGCACATGTCAACTCACCCAAGGCCAAAGTCTAAATCTGACATGGGATAATGAAACTAAGACACCGGGCCTTCCAACCATTGGATTTTTTCAAAATTCATGGTGAAGGCATAATGTGGTGTCCTTTACCCGTCCACAGAATCTGGAACCCGAACATGGCAAGGTAACCATTGATCACAGATCGGACGTGTACGATCAAACCAAATATCCGATCGTCTCCAAATTTTGCATGGCCCTTCATCGGGCCATGGTCCACCTATTCTATAAGTTTCATAGCTAAGGGACCACCGAAACCTCTCCAATCACTGGAATAGACCCCAATGGGCCACTTAAGGATCGGGACCATATGGTCAAACCCCATATCCGATTGTTGCCAAATTTTGTGTGGCCCTTCATCGGGCCATGGAGCACTTATCTTGTGTTGTATATCGATATGTACACCCCATAGTGGGCCCTATATCTTAGAAAGACCCTCCCATAGGTCTATTATAGTAAAAACTTAGCCCTTAGGGCCATTTACACCAATTTTGACATTATAAAAAGGCCTTCTCTTGGGCACCCCTCTCCCCATACGATTTTTGCCCTAGGGAAAGAAAGAAAGAAAAAGAGAGAGAAAGAGAGAAAGAGAGAGAGGAAGAAAGAGTGAAATGGTGAGTGAAGGAGAGTGAAGGTGGACCTTAGATCGAGGTGGGGCCCAAGGAGAGCAACCCTCACAACTTCCTACCTCTCCTCTAAGAAGAAACCCTCATTCAAGGCCGTTCTTTCATCCTGTTGAGCATCTAAGTAAGATTCATCACCTATTTTCCTTGAAACCCTTATGATGAGGGGGATTTGCATGGAAACCTAACCTCCAAATGTTGCTTTAGGGATTCCGGTTGATCAACCCCCGAGATCCACATCTCTTAAGTTATTTTCAAGCCTCCAATGAATCCGAAGGTGCAGACTATTACTCTTAGGTGGTCTAGCACCAATTCTACTATGAGATTAATGATTTTGATTACCTTGATGCTATGTTGAAAGGTCTAAGGAAACCCTAGGGATTTCATGATGGTTGGAATTGCATGCAAGAATGTGATTTGGCTCTTTATGATGTTTATACTTGCCTCTTATGTGAATGTGTGTATGTATGACCACATGCCTGTATTTGTATGATTTTTTCAAATGTTGTTGCTTCTTGGTATACATGAACTATTACTCTTATGCTTATGATGTCTTAGGGTGAAGGAAATACTAATTTTCTCTCCAAACTATACACTTCACACGCACTATGCTTCATGAGTATGATTTCTTGCTTAGTAGGATTATCTATATTTTTAGGTAGCGATGCATGAGAATATGATCTTATGACTTTGGTTGTTATCTTGAATTGTTGGCATACTATAGATCTCCCTTGTACTATTAAGTTGGCCAGGAATAGATCGAGAGATGGTAGTCCCATTGGTAGGACTAAGTCATGGAGGGACCCACGGGTTTGGGCGAGTGTATTCGGGTGGCTGTAGTTTGACTACATGGGTTTCTTGTGCCCAAGGTCGCTCGTTCCATGCTTTCCTGACTTGTGCGGTCCTGCCTACTCACTGACAAACCTTGTTTGGTAACCCTGTTTACACACCTATGTATGGAACCTGGAACACCCCATAACCGTTGAAGCCCATTGTTAATTAAACTGCAATTGGTCCACAGTCTTGTGAGCTGGGCATGGTGGAATGGGATACTGTGTCCGAGCTGTCGGCCTATGCTAGGGTGCTGCGCCTCCCCATAGTGACCGCAAGCGATTCCTTTCTCTTGGCACTCCTCATGTACTTGAAGTCGGGGATGAGAAACCTAACGGGATCACAGACCGCGAGGACTCCGCCTCACGCATTGGGGGGTCTTAGCCTCGCAACCCGTTTAGGGCATTGATACATGGGGTGTATCAATTTTTCAAACCTGTTGGATGAATGGACTTAAATAATAACTCGGCTAACACGATCGCATTGCATCGCATTAGTTAGGGTGGCAACTCGGAAGTCGAGGTCACTTTGAGGGAGTGCTGACATATGTGATCGTTAGATGGAGTCGCTCGAGAGAGTGTTGTGGTGAGGGTATGCATCATATCATTCTGTATGCATGCATTTTAAATAAGAGTTGCTAGGTATTGTTGATTATCTGCTTTTCATTAAGATCATATTATAATTGTTGCATGTTAAAACTTAAGACTAACAGCACCCACTGAGTTGATCACTCACTCCCACTCTGGGACGGTGTTTTAAAATACTAACCAGACTCTTCAGTAATTGCAGGTGACGTAGGGTGCGAGGGCACTGGTGACACGAGCCTCGAGGAGGAGAACGAGTTCTCCTACTTCCAGTTGATGGGCGGTTCTCCATCGGCTTAGGAGAAGGGATTCTGGGGTGTTGAGTCGTGGGCTCAGCGCACCATTCTTTTGGACATATGATTCTCTTGTGAATTTTATTGTGTAACGCCTTGGGTGACCCCTTTATATTCTTTTGAACTTGTACATATATATCTCTTTTACTTTAGTAGACTAGTTGTGGTTGCATTTCATGCTCCAAGTAATTTCAGGCTGCGCACTTAAACTTGATTAGTCATAAAACTATAAAATTGATGATAAGTGAAACTCGGGAACTCGGGAGTCGAGCATATGCACGACCCCCGATTTTCAGGGTGTTATAGTTTACAAGACGAAGCTGAAGGAGAATGGTGAAGTCGACAAGTACATGGCACGCTTGGTGGCCAAGGGCTATAAACAAGAGTTCGGGGTTGCGCAGCACGCCAACAATGCAGTGAGCCGAGATCCAATCTCAGGCCTCACCCACAAACGATAAATGAAAAGGAATATAAACTAGAAACATATCAAAGCAATCCAAACAAACCACAAGACAAGATATACATGGAAAAATCCCAAACTAGGGTAAAAAATCACGGATGCAAACTTCCACTATGAAGAAAAATAAAGATTATAAGGCAAAATACTAACCTCTCCCTTGGAAGAATATAGAAAACCCTTAGCCTACACCTTTAGAATTATTTTTCAATATTCTTAATACCCTAGAAAAGCCTTAGGAACTCCTATTTATAGTTTAGGTAACTTCCCTTCCACACCCTTGCGAAAGGCGACACCAAAATCTGCAATTCGCATCAGATTTGGAAACGAATCTGCGTAACCTTCGACTAGTCGAAGGAGAGCTACGACCAGTCGAAGGACCCCTTCGACCAGTCGTAGAATCCCTTCGACCAGTCCTAGAACCTGGACCCAAAAAAATAGCACACTGAATTTTGAGTCGAACCGGTCCACGACCGGTCGAACAGGCCCACGACCGGTCGAACAGGCCCCTACGACCGGTCGAAAACGTCTTACGACCGATCGAAGGCATCCTAGATGTGGCTTCACATTCTCAACAATCTTCCACTTGGAGACACATCGCAAAAACTTTCATCTTCTTCATCCGGAGTGCACCACCTCCTCGTCTTCAAGCCTGAAGACCAATCAAAGCTGAACAGAGCTTCAGCTTCTCCCTTATGACCGCCTTAGTCAACATATCTTCAGCATTCTCACTTGTATGAATCTTCTCCAGAACAATCGATCCATCTTCAAGTAACGAACGTATGAAGTGATATCTGATGACAATATGCTTGGTCCTTGAATGAAAGGCTAAATTCTTAGCCAAGTGTATTGCACTCTGACTGTCACTATACAGCTTACAATCTATTTGCTTCTTACCCAACTCTTTCATAAAATCTTGCATCCACACCATCTCCTTGCATGCTTCTGTAGCCGCAACATATTCTGCTTCTGTCGTACTGATAGATACTATCTCTGTAACTGAGAGACCCAACTGACTACAGCACTACTAAGAGTAAACACATAACTTGTAGTGCTTCTTCTGCTGTCGATATCTCCTGCCAAATCTGAATCCACATAGCCTTGTAGCTTGATTTTCGATATACCATAACACAGCCCTACATCCTTAATACCCACCAGGTATCTGAGGATCCATTTCACAGCTTCCCAATGTTCCTTCCCAGGGTTATTCATGAACCTGCTAACAACTCCCACTGCTTGAGCAATGTCTGGCCTCGTGCTCACTATAGCATACATGAGACTCCTAATAGCTGACGCGTATGAGACTTTGGACATGTAGTCCCGTTCCTCCTGCATCTTTGCCCCTTGCTCCTTAGATAGCTTGAAGTGATTGGCTAATGGAGTGCTAACCGGCTTAGCACCTCTCATATTGAATCGATCAAGTACCTTAGCTATGTACTCTGTCTGTGACAAAACTAGTTTCTTGTTTTCCTTGTCACGCTTTATCCTCATGCCTAGGATTTGTTTTGTAGCTCTTAAATCCTTCATTGCAAATTCTCTAGATAATTGTCTTTTGAGATCTGAGATGTTCTTCATGCTTGAACCAGTCACAAGCATATCATCAACATACAGAAGAAGGATGATGTAGGACGTGTCAAACTTCTTCAAGTAACAATAGTGGTCTGTATGACATCTCCTAAAATCGTTTCTTGACATGAAACTATCAAACTTCTTGTACCACTGCCTCGGGGCCTACTTCAGGCCATATAGACTCTTCTTCAGTCTGCACACCTTGTTCTCATTACCTGGTGTCACGTATCCTGTCGGCTGATGCATATATATCTCTTCTTCAAGGTCCCTATGAAGAAAGGCCGTCTTAACATCTAGCTGCTCTAGATGTAAGTTTTCTGTAGCCACTATACTCAAGACCATGCGAATCGTAAACATTTTCACTACTGGTGAAAATATTTCAGTGAAATTGATACATGCTTTTTGTTGAAACCCTTTCACAACCAATTTAGCCTTGTACCGTTTCGAACCATTGTGCTCCTCCTTCAGTCTATAAACTCACTTGTTATGAAGAGCTTTCTTACTCTTGGGTAGAGTGACTAGCTCCCATGTATGATTAGACTCAAGAGAGTCCATCTCCTCGTTCATGGCCTGCTCTCACTTAACCCGTGTATTTGACTGTAATGCCTCTTCAAAACATTCTGGCTCACCATTATCTATCAACAGTAAATAATGTAAGAAAGGTGAGTATTGGACCGTGGGTCTCCTCTCCCGAGTAGACCTCCTCACAACCGGTGTCTATGGCTCTACCTCATAATGCTCCTATGCATGATCATCCTGTGACACTGTAACACCTGTGTCCAGTAACTCTTCTAACGCTACGAATTCCTTTTCCTCGGCCTTATTTTCTTGCACACTATCCTTATGCATCACTTTTTCGTTGAAGACTACGTCCTTGCTTCTGATGATTTTCCTGTTTTCTGCATCCCAAAACCTGTAGCCAAATTTATGCTGCCCGTAGCCTATAAACGTACACCTCCTGGACTTCGTATCCAGCTTGTTTCTGTGCTCCGCATCAATGTGAACATATGAAGTGCAATTGAACACTCTGAGATGTGTAAGGTTCACTTCTTTCCCAGTCCACGTTTCTTCTGGTAGCCTACCATCTAATGGTGCTGAGGGACTTCTATTGATAAGATATACGACAATATTCACAACATCTGCCCAAAAGGTCTTGGACAACCCTGCATGTAACCTCATGCTCCTGGCACGCTCAAGGATGGTCCTGTTAATGCGCTCAGCCACACCATTCTACTGCGGTGTCCCTGGAATCATTTTCTGATGTTTGATTCCACTTGCTGCACAATACTCTTCAAATCTCTTATCACAATACTCTCCCCCATTATCAGATCTGAGACACTTTACTGTTTTACTTGTCTCATTTTCTACCATAACTTTTCACTTCTTAAACGCATCAAATACATCAAATTTATGCTTTGAGAAATAAACCCACAGTTTTCTGCAGCATCATCAATAAAGGAAACAAAATAATGTGAGCCACTAAGAGATGATACTTGTGCCAGTCCCCACACATCAGTATGTACAAGCTCCAACAGATGTTTCTTTGGAGCGCGTCCTTTCTTCTTGAAGCTTACCCTCTTCTGCTTGCCATACACACAGTCATCGCAGAATTTCAAGTCAATAGACTTCAACCCTAGTAACTTCTCCTTTGACAATAGCACTCTCATCCCTTTCTCACTCATATGTCCCAACCTCTGATGCCATAAGTATCCATTGACTCCAGTTGATGTGACTGCGAGTGAACTATACGATCCTTAAGTCACGTACAAAGTGTCTTCCATTTTACCTTGAGAAATCACCAAGGTACCTTTTGTGATCTTCCAGAAATCACTGGTGAATGTCGTTACATAACCGGTATCGGCCAACTGCCCACTGAGATCAGATTCCTTCTCAAACTCGGTACATGTCTGACATCCTTCAGTTTCAAAACCGTTCCGTCTTTCTGATTGACCTAAACGTCCCACTTTCTAATAATACTGCACGACTCATCATCACCCAGGTAGACTCTTCCAAAGTCACTTGACACATAATCATACAGAACTTCCTTACATGAAGTGGTATGAAACGAAGCACCCAAGTCTATAACCCATGACTTATTCCTTGCATCAAGGGATAAGATCAATGCCTCTGTGATGCTCTCTTCAGACAGATTCACTGAATCCTTCCCGCCTTGAGAGTTTCCTTCTTGTTTCTTGAGCGCCCTGCAGTCACGTTTTATGTGCCCCTTCTTGCCGCAATGCCAACACCTGTCTTTGTCTTTCGGTCCCTTGGACTTCTTCCTTGACTTAGAACGCTAATGTTTATTGCCTCCTTTGTTCAGCGATCTTCCTCTTCCTTCAACGTTTAGAGCATTCCCTGAGTCCCCTGAAAGTCCTGATGCCTTTCTTCTAGATTCTTCGCTGAGAATTAGACCGGCCACATCATTAAATTTCAGCTTTGTCGACCCTGAAGAATTGCTCACAGAAATCACCAAACCATCCCAACTGTCTGGCAGACTGGATAAGATCAATAGTGCCCTGACCTCATCCTCAAAAATGATGTCAACGGATTCTAACTGGCTCATGACTGTATTGAACTCGTTTAGATGTTCAGCCACGCTCCCACCATCTGATATTTTCATGTTGAATAGCTGTTTCATAAGATGAACCTTGTTGGATGCTGAGGGTTTTTCATACATGGTGGCTAGGGCTTCCATCAATTCTTTTATCATTTTTTCCTTGGATATGTTGAAGGCGACACTCTTAGACAAAGAGAGTTAGATTGTTCCTAAAGCCTTCCTATCCAGTAAAAACCATTCATCATCTGTCATCTTTTCTGATTTCTTCTCTTTTCCTTCTAGAGAAATGTAAAGGTCCTTCTGATACAAATAATCTTCCATCTGCATCTTCCACAAGGTAAAGTTTGGACCATCAAACTTCTCAATTCTAGTTTTTCCATCTTCCGCCATCGCTCTCAATAAAACTAAACCAATAGCTCTGATAACAGTTATTGCGCAGCACGCCAACAACGCAGTGAGCCGAGATCCAATCTCAGGCCTCACCCACAAACGATAAACGGAAAGGAATATAAACTAGAAATAGATCAAAGCAATCCAAACAAACCATAAGACAAGATATACGTGGAAAAACTCCAAACTAGGGTAAAAAACATGGATGCAAACTTCCACTATGAAGAAGAATAAAGATTACAAGGCAAAATACTAACCTCTCCCTTGGAAGAATATAGAAAACTCTTAGCCCACACCTTTAAAATTATTTTTTAATATTCCTAATACCCTAGAAAAGCCTTAGGAACCCCTATTTATAGTTTAGGTAACTTCCCTTCCGCACCCTTGCGAAAGGCGACACCAAAATCCGCAGTCCGCATCAGATTCGAAAACGAATCTGTGTAACCTTCGACTAGTCGAAGGAGAGTCAGTCATAGAATCTCTTCGACCAGTCCTAGAACCTGGACACCAAAAAAATAGCACACTGGATTTTGAGTCGAACCGGTCCACGACCGGTCGAATAGGCCCCTACGACCGGTCGAATACGTCTTACGACCGATCGAAGGCGGCATAAATGTGGCTTCACATTCTCAACATTCGGTATTGATTAAAAAGAAGTCTTTGCTCCAATTGTAAGGCATGACACAATTTGATTGGTGATTGCACTAACAGCTTAGAATTCATGGCCTCTCTTCCAGCTGGACGTGAAGTCGGCATTCCTCCATGGAGATTTGAAGGAACTGGTATTTATCAATCAACCTCCTAGTTATGTGAAATTTGGAAATGAGCATAAAGTGTATAGACTAAAGAAGGCTCTATACAGATTAAAACAAGCCCCACGGGCTTGGTATAATCGTATAGAAACTTATTTTTTTATGGAAGGATTTAAAAAATGTTCTTATGAACATACACTTTTCATAAAAGTTGCGGATGGAGGGAAAATGCTCATTGTTTGCTTATATGTAGATGATCTAATCTATACTGGAGATAATACAACCATGTTTGAAAGCTTTAAGAAATCCATGACGGCTGAATTTGAAATGTCTGATCTTGGCTTGATGCATTACTTTCTTGGCATAGAAGTATTGCAGTCCTCAATTGGCATTCTTATTTCTTAAAAAAAGTATGTGGGAGAAATCTTGGATAGGTTTCAGATGAAAGATTGTAATCCTGTGAATACAACATCTGAGTTTATTTTGAAGTTAAACAAGGATGATGGAGGAAAGAAGGTTAACAGTACTCTTTACAAGCAGATTGTGGGGAGCTTAATGTATTTGACTGTAACAAGGCTTGATATAATGCATGCTGTAAGTGTCATTAGTAGATACATGAAGTGTCCAACAGAGATTCATCTTTTGGCTACAAAAAGAATTCTTAGGTACTTGCAAGGTAGTAAGGAGTTTGGGTTGTTCTTCAAAAAGGGAGAAAAGTCAAATTTGTTTGGCTTTACAGATAGTGATTATGAAGGAGATTCTGATGATCGAAAGAGCACATCTGGGTATGTTTTCATGTTGGGAACAGGAGCTGTTTCATGGTCATCAAAGAAGCAGCCAATCGTCACATTGTCAACCACTGAAGCTGAATTTGTTGCAGCAACGGCTTGTGCTTGTCAAGCTATTTGGCTGAAGAAGATTCTTGAAGAGCTGCAGTTCAAAGAAGATGGGCCTACTCTCATTTACTGTGACAACAGTTCAGCAATTAAGCTCTCAAAGAATCCTATTCTACATGGTCGAAGCAAGCATATAGATGTGAAGTATCATTTCTTGAGGGATCTCACGAATGATGGAGTTATTAATCTGGTTTACTGCAGAAGTGAAGACCAGATTGCTGATATTCTAACAAAGCCTCTCAAATTTTCAGCATTTCAGAAGCTCAGGGAGCTACTTGGCATCTTCAGTTCAAAGGACTTTAGCTGAGGAATGGGGCTTCAAAGTTTGAGTCTTATTAAACTGATGTTATGTATGGAACATCAGTTTAAGAGAGGAAATGTTGAATAAATCAGTAGCAGCATGTTGGAATGTGCTGATTTGGGTTGTCCTAGTCTTTAGGAGTTTAGTAGTTTGTTGCCTAGTTTGTAGGAGTTGTTTAGCGTGATGTTAGTGGTGCCTATTTTTGTGTTTGTAACCATCTGTTTTTTAGCCTATATAATGGCAATTTTCGTATCAATGAAGTTGTAGAGTTTCAGTCCAACTCTGTTTCCCCTGGTTTTTAGCTTATCGTTTTCTTCTTCCATTTTACATCAGTTGTTGCATGCAGACTGCATTTGGTGTTTTGCAAACCGCAGCAGTAGCTACGGTCACAATGTAGGAAAAAGGGGCAATTGAAAACTTAAAGTGAAGATTATCCTTTTCTTCAGATCGAAGATGAGTCATTTAGGTTTCAAGCTAACAACATATTTTGGACCACTTGCGAGAAATCAAGAAACAGAGATTTAGAATAGATCTCACATATTTTGGACATAGTATACAGTTGCTCCAGGAATTGTCTGCAAAATGCAATGGAAAACAACAATAAGAGGCCAGTTGTAAGTTCAAATATTCTATTAAATAATCGCATTCATATGCGCCTACTTAGCTTTGTATCTAAAATGAGATTTTTGCTTAGTACATAAGCAAATGTGTGTGGGATATCCAAGCAGTGCATCTGGTGGGCCACAAACGTATGTTGACTGTGTGAACAGCTTGAGGGCCAATTTAATCATTTCAAGGGTATTTTTCAGCTAAATCACTTTGGACATTCTGGGTGTCATCCTATGCCAATAAAACCAAGTTAATTGGTAGATCCATAAATGTTTTTATCTATATAAGCAAGAAGCAAACAATTCAAGGTTATGTCATAAATCCAAAGTGAGGTGATCAATGAACAGATTTTACATCATACACACATACCCTAATTGGCAAAAGCGATGGAATGGATGAGATGTGGGAGGGCATTGTGGATAATTGTTGGGGGCCTTGCACAAAACCTTAGGATCTAGCCCCTCGAACAAAGCAGAATTATGGGATAATAATGCAATGAAAACAATCAAAGCAACAATCACACACCACACAAGAGATTTTTACGTGAAAAACCCTCAAAGAGGTAAAAACCACGGGACCTCATCCAGATCAACAATCCACTATGAAAGCAGAACGTTACAACCTTCTTCACTCATGCAGGAGCGGATAAACAATAAGAGAATAAAAAGAAAACTGAGAGATCTCACCGATCACGAGGACGTAAAAGCGCTGAGACGACAGCTCCCTTCCACAAGCTTCCTCTCTTTCTTTTCTCTCTCTCTCTCTTACACCATAAACCCTTTAGCAAAACCCTTGCAAAGCCTTTAGGAAACCCTCTTGTATTTTTCTCATATATAGAAAAAACCCTAGAAAATTCTAGGAACCCCTTTTTATAGTTTTAGGAAACTCCTTTTCGCATCCCTGTTGTGAAAGGACTCAAATCCATAATTTTTCGCAAAAACTGCGTAACCAAGTACTGGTCCTGAAAATTTCAGGACTAGTCCTAGCCACCTAGGACTGGTCGTAGCTCACCTACGACTGGTCATAGCTCACCCAGGACTGGTCATAAACGGAGGAGAAAATTAGCAATAACTCGTTGGACTTTGAGTCGTGCTAAGGCTCGAACCCACGACCGGTCGAGCGCCTCCCACGACCGGTCAAGCAGCATGATGAAATACTCTAATTTTTCACCCGTTGCTCCATCTCTCCTTTGATCTGAGGAGAAAAATCTTATCAAATCTCCCCCTTTCCGACTCAGGAGGAATTCACCTTCTTCAAGCCAGTCAGGTTTCTACAAACCTCAAACTTGCCCTTGATCAAAGCCTTGGTCATCATGTCTGACCCATTATCGTCCGTATGGACTCAAGCTGTAACACTTTCTGTTCCAAAGTATCCCTGATCCAGTGATACCGAATCTTTATGTGCTTCGACTTGGAATACTGACTTGGATTCTTGCTCGAGTCTATAGCACTCTGACTATCGTAATAGACCACGTGCTTCTCCTGCTTCAGGCTAAATTCCTATAGGAACCTCTTCATCCAAAGCATCTCTTTACATGCCTCTATGACTGCAATGTACTCGGCCTCTGTCGTCAACAATGCTACGACCTTCTGTAGCTTGCTCTGCCAAGAAATCGCTCCCCCTGCAAACGTAAACATGAACCCCGATGTAGACTTTCTAGAGTCTATGTCGCCTACCATATCTGCATTTGTGTAGCCCTCTAGCACAGGTTTACCGTCACCATAGCATAGGCTCAACCTGGATGAGCCTCTTAGATACTGCAGTATCCATTTCACAGCTGTCCAATGTTCTTTGCCAGAATTGGCAAGATACCGGGTGACAACACTAACCACATATGCTATGTCTGGGCGTGTACACACCATAGCATACATCAAACTTCCTACAGCTAACGCGTAGGGTATCTTCTGCATCTCTTCCACCTCTGCTTTCATCTTGGGACACTGCCTGTCGCTCAATCTGAAGTGACCATCCAGTGGAGTACTGACCAGCTTCGTTGCATTCATATTGAACCGCTCTAGGACTTTCTCAATATATCACTCTTGTGACAGCCAAAGCTTCCTGCTGCTTCTGTCACGGATTATCTCCATTCCTAGGATTTATTTAGCCGGGCCCAAGTCTTTCATCGCAAAAGACTTGCCCAACTCCTGTTTTGGCCTGTCGATCTTTTTGATGTCTTTTTTCATGATGAGCATGTCATCAACGTATAAGAGCAGAACTAAGAAATCAGCATTTGAGAACTTGCGCGTGAACACCAGTGGTCCGACTCCGTTCTGTCATGCCCATACTGTAACATGAACGAATCAAACTTCTTGTACCATTGTCGTGGATCTTGTTTCAGCCCATACAAGCTCTTCCTTAGCCTACACACCATATGTTCCTTGCCCTTCACTTCGAACCCCTCTGGTTGGTGCATGTATATCTCTTCTTCCAGGTCACCATGGAGAAAAGCAGTTTTAACGTCTAACTACTCTATCTCCAGATCCATGCTAGCTGCCAACCCAAGCAACACCCGTATGGATGTCATCTTCACCACTGGTGAGAATATCTCCTCGAAGTCTATGCCTTTCCTCTGACCGAACCCTTTTACCACAAGTCTGGCCTTGAACCTCGTCTGTGAATTCTTCTGCTCAACCTTCTTTCTAATCACCCACTTGTTACTCAGAGCTTTCTTGCCCTTAGACAGTTTTACCATGTCATAGGTGTGGTTCTTATGCAAGGATTCCATCTCCTCTTGCATAACTTTCAACCACTCCTCCTTATACTCGTCGGCTAGGGCCTCAGAATAGTCTTCTGGCTCTCCTCCATCAGTCAGCATAATGTACTCATGCGGCGAGTACCTCTTGGACGGCTGCTTATCCCTAGATGACCTCCTCACCTGTGGCTCAACAGGTGGATCAAGTGGGGGATGCTCCCACGGTCCATCTTCTATAAGAACCCCCTCATCCTCTGCACCTCGCTGTACTCCCCCGTCATCAGGCACCACGGGAGGAATAACCAGATCCATGTCCTCTAGCTCACCTGAACTAAGCTGGTTCTTCTCTGGCTTACCAATGTCTTCAATACACTGATCTTCAAAGAAAACCACATCTCTGCTCCTGACGAGCTTCCTCTCGGTCGGATCCTACAATCTGTAACTGAACTTTTCATCACCGTACCCTAAGAACACACACTGTCTGATCTTCATATCGAGTTTGGACCTCTCGTCCTTTGGTACGTGAACGGATGCCCTGCATCCAAACACCTTGAGATGACTGTACGATAGATCCTGTCCAGTCCACACTTTCTCAGGTACTTCTCCATTCAATGGGGCTGATGGAGACCTATTTATCAGATACACCGCCGTGTACATTGCTTCTCCGTAGAACATCTTGGCAACTTCGCATGGGATAACATGCATCTGATTCTCTCAACAATGGTGCGATTCATTCGCTCAGCTACATCATTATGCTGGGGGGTCTTGGGAACCGTCTGTTCATGCCGTATACTCAGGGACTTACAGTACTCATGAAAGTCACCTATGTATTCACCACCATTATCAGTGCGGATGCACTTCAATGATCTACCTGTCTCTCTCTCGACCATAGCATGAAACAACTTAAACACACCAAAGAGCTCGTCCTTGGATTTTAAAGCATAAACCCAAACCCTCCTAGATGCATCATCTATAAAAGTAACAAAATACAATGCCCCACCCAAGGTTTTTATCCTCATAGGACCACACACATCAGAATAAACTAAATCTAATGCATGCACTTTATTAACATGAGAAGCAGTTTTAACGAATGAAACTCTATGTTGTTTCCCTGATAAACAATCAAGATAGGTTTTGAGAGGTATACTTGTCACGTTTGGAAGGAGCCGCTTCCTCGCTAGTAGCTGAAGCCCTTTTTCACTCATGTGGCCTAGACGCCTGTGCCACATGTCTATAGCTAAATCTTTCGCTGCGTTCAACCCACCCTTGCATACACTGACACTTGCCTTGTACAGAGTGCAACACTTCTTTCCTTTGGCTGCGATCAACAAACCTTTGATGAGCTTCCAGCACCCACCAGCAAACCGATTTTCATAGCCATCATCATCCAACCTTCCCGTCGATATCAAGTTGAGGTGAAGGTCTGGGATATGCCTCACATCCCTGAGAACCAACATGCATCCCATATCGGTCTTCACACAAATATCACTGACCCCTACGATCTTCGATATACCAGAATTTCCCATCTTCACGGTCCCATAGTCACCTGACTTATAGCTTATGAAGAAATCTCTGCGTGGAGTCGCATGAAAAGAGGCTCCCGACTCTATCACCCAGTCGGTGTCCTGACCCGTAGCCGTGAGACATATATCGTGATCTGTGGAAAGAATAATAACAACGTCGTCATCTGAAGCCATCGCAGTGGAATCAGATTCATCTTCCTTCTCCTTTTCTTTTCCTTTCTTGTCGTTTTTAACCTTACGACATTCATGCTTATAGTGGCCCTTCTTGCCACAATTTCAAAACTCAACGTCTTTCCTGTTACTCGACTTGCCTCTTGATTTATCTCGGGCCTTTCCGCCCTTTCTGTTCTTTCCTCTCCCCCGTTCCTGTGTCACAAGGGCCTCTTGCTGAGTAGACCCCTGAGACTTCCTCCTTGTCTCTTCATTAAAGAGACAGCTAGTAACCTGTTCCATGGATATCTTTTCGTCTGGCGCGGAGTTACTTAGAGACACCACCAATGTCTCCCAACTGTCAGGCAACGAACTAAGCAAAAGCAAGGCCTGCAGTTCATCATCCAGGACCATCTTCATAGAAGAGAGTTGGTTCACTAGATTGCTAACCTCATTCATGTGCTCGGCCACAGAACCACCATCCTTGAACTTGAGATTCACAAGTCGCCTTATCAGGAAGATTTTATTACCGGCTGTCTTCCTCTCATACAGCCCTTCTAGTTTCAACCATAGGCTAGCGGCTGAGGTTTCCGTGGACACATGGTGAAATACAGAATCATCCAACCATTGTCTAATAAATCCCACCGCCTTTCAGTCGAACTTCTTCGAATCATCATCAGACATATCCTTGGATTTTGCTGATATGCCTAAAATTGGAGAATAAAGATCCTTGCAATAAAGCAAGTCCTCCATCTTAGCCTTCCATATGGTCCAGTTAGAAACATTGAGGCTGATCATCCTTGAGCCACCTTCCATAATTCCAAACCGATCCTACCCGTTCAATGAACTTAGCGCTCTGATACCACTTTGTTGGGGGCCTTACACAAAACCTTAAGATCTAGCCCCTCGAACAAAGCAGAATTATGGGATAATAATGCAATGAAAACAATCAAAGCAACAACCACACACCACACAAGAGATTTTTACGTGGAAAACCCTCAAAGAGGTAAAAACCACGGGACCTCGTCCAGATCAACAATCCACTATGAAAGCAGAACGTTACAACCTTCGTCACTCACGCAGGAGCGGATAAACAATAAGAGAATAAAAAGAAAACTGAGAGATCTCACCGTTCATAAGGACGTATAAGCGCTGAGACGACGGCTCCCTTCCACAAGCTTCCTCTTTCTCTTTTCTCTCTCTCTCTTACACCCTAAACCCTTTAGCAAAACCCTTGCAAAGCCTTTAGAAAACCCTCTTGTATTTTTCTCATACATAGAAAAAACCCTAAAAAATTCTAGGAACCCCTTTTTATAGTTTTAGGAAACTCCTTTCCGCATCTCTGTTGCGAAAGGACTCAAATCCGCAATTTTTCGCAAAAACTGCATAACCTAGGACTGGTCCTGAAAATTTCAGGACTGGTCCTAGCAGCCTATGACTGGTCATAGCTCTCCTACGACTGGTCGTAGCTAACCCAGGACTGGTCGTAGACGGAGGAGAAAATTAGCAACAACTCGCTGGACTTTGAGTCGTGCTAGGGCTCGAACCCACGACCGGTCGAGCGCCTCCCATGACCGGTCGTGGCTCCCCCACGACCGGTCGAGCAGCGCGATGAAATACTCTAATTTTTCACCCGTTACTCCATCTCTCTTCTGATCTGAGGAGGAAAATCTCATCAATAATCACTTGAATCCCGGAACTCATCCTTCCAAACCGAGAAAGCCATAGAAAAGTAAAGGGCTTTGGTTGCATAGATGCACCGTGCACAACAATGCATAAGATCATCACATTTTCAGGAACCAATATAAATGTGAAATGCAGGAATATAAGGCAATGCAGAGGCCATATCTCACCTGAGTTAACTGCTGACCTGCTTGGGATTATGACAAGGCAACATCCCTACAAACAGGAGAACTTCTAGCAAGAATATCAAGAGACCTTGGTATAAAGCCCAAGCTATCAAACTTTCATTCAGAATATTTAGAACATGTCATGTGTCATTATGGCTTGGAATAAAAATAGCTTGACTGAAGTATTATAATTAGGGACTAATATTCAGGAATTGCCTGGGTGAATCTTTTTTTGAATTTAGCAGTCTGTTAGGTATAGGAAACTCTAAGTTGTGGCTTTATTGCAAGCAAATTAAATCAGTGGTCAGCCATAACTTCAATAGGATCATTATTGAAGGGATTCCAATAATGCCATTGGCTGGGCAAAATCGAGAGATGCCTGTGGGAGCTTGCTGATTTTATTGAGGTGCAAAATCGAGAGATGCCTGTGGGAACTTCAATAGGCTCGATATGTAAGAACACTAGTTTATGAAAGACTCCTAAACAAACAAGAACAATATCTTCACATGGATTCCTTCAATGTACCAACATGATCTACTACCTAGTTAAACTTTGAATATATGAAGTTTAAGTAGACATTAAAACACATCCTTCTTGTTAATGTTTTGAAGCGGGAGGAATTTTCTATGACAATGTTGGTGTGGTGCTTGCAGATTAACATGAACAGATTGATGTCTAACAATTTTCTTTTAAGCAACAACAGCATTCAAAACTAGAATGCCCTCTCTCGTATTGGGGTCAAATATAGATGGAAGTCCATTTTTTCAACAAACCAATTCAGATGCATACAACCATTTCTCCAATGGCTATAGCCTTGGAAAAAAAAAAACAAAAGATATTGAATGGACGAAAAAAATATATATAAAATAAATAAATACATGTGAGATGGAGTGGATCTTTGATGGATGAATGGACGAAATAGACTTCAATGGGCCGAAATCGGCTATCAGCGAGGCAGCCTGTCGTGAATCGAATGATGAAAAATGGGCAAGAGAGATGGACAGAGATTAGGGAAGGAGGGGCCTCCGATCGTCAAAAGAAAAAAGGGGATTTTTCTTCCGGCGGGAGCTTTGATCGAATCCATCCATAAAAAGGGAGGAATTTGAAATTAGAATCCACAGATGGGAAAAGAAATCTCTTGTAAAAATCTCCAGAGAACCAAATTGAAAGCACCGTTAGTGGTTGCCGTTGTCTTTAGGAAGCTCAGACGGAAAATTTATTTATTTATTTTTAAATAAAAACTGCCTACGTGGCAGTCTGTACAAGTGGACTAGTGAGGTTGCGGGAGGCAGAGACTCTCTGCATCCTGAAAACAGAGGATCCGGACTCTGCTTCTCATTGTCCACGTCATCACTGATGCCTCCAGCTAATAAGGTAGCTGGGATTTCTCTGCAAATAGATTGCTTGCTACATAACATGACTTTTAACGTGTGCAACTTCTACTGTACACACTAATTTATGTTTTAAATCCACACCGTCCATTTTTTACATATCATTTTAAAGCATGGCTAAAAAATAAGGCACACCAAAAGCTCAAGTGAACTACACCAAAGAAAATGGTAGGGATTGAAAGACTACCATTAAAACCTTCTTAGGATCCACTGATAGGTTTATTTGCAATTAAACATATTCATAAGCTCACAAAGTCTTGATTAATAGTCTTGAATTAAGGGAAGACACAAATATCAGCTCCACCATTTACTTAACCTTTTCTTAAAGTCGCGGATACAGGAAAAACACAAATATCAACTTGATCAAGCCTTTTTTATTTATTTATTTTTTTATTATTATTATTTACACATACACCCCACACACTCACACTAGTGGAATTTCACCACCAGTGGATACTCGAACCCTTGACTAGGTGTTAAAACTCCTTAGAGTCTACCTCCCAAGCAAGAGTAAGGATCCACTTCTTTATATATATATATATATATATAGAGAGAGAGAGAGAGAGAGAGAGAGAGAGAGAGAGAGAGAGAGAGAGAGAGAGAGAGAGAGAGAGAGAGAGAGAGAGAGAGAGAGAGAGAGAGAGAGAGCTGAAGTGTTGAAAAGAGGATCCAGCTTGATCAAGCCTTATATGGTCACGAGAAGTTTTCAATACTAGGTTTCCAATTCTCACAGTTTCTATAGTGTGGCCCACTCGAGCCTTGGATCTACTTTTGTCTTTTTCTTTTTTCCTTTTTTTTAAAAAAAAAATTATAATCTCAATTTTCATTTTATTGCATGGAAAAATGATTAGACGGTGTGGATATGATACATAGGTCATAATGCGCCCTCACACCGAAGTCCCACATGTCAACACTTTTATCCACCTGAAATGTACTGCACTATGGGAGCGGATTAGTTGAGACCCAGCATCACGCCATCACCCAAGACAGTGGGGCCGTTACCATGGTGCACACCTTTACCTGTGTATTCTGTATCAACCCAGTCCATTCGTTTTTACAGAACATTTTAAGGGTATTATTCAAAAAATGAAGCAGAACCAATTAATAGGTGGACCATGTATATCATAGGAAACAGTGTAGATTGACTATTAATGGGCTACAAAAGCTTTTTTTATCGAGCTGATATATTTTTTTCCTCTTCATCAAAGCTTACGCCAACTTAGATTGGATGGGAAATAAAACCTATACGGAAACATTAACGTGAGCCCTAAAAAGCTTTTAATGGTAAGGTATTCAATCACCACTGTTTCATCGAGTATGGTCCACCTGATAATTGGATCTTCTAAAATATGAGTATCATACTCTAGATGATCCAAAAATACGGATGGACAAAGTGGAAGTAGAATACACAAATCAAGGTGGTAAGTGAGGGATGGACGGTCTTGGGTGATGCCAGGTCTCACCTAAGTAGCACCCTTGCACCACATGGCGAACAACGAATTTCGAAATTTACATGGCCCGTGATGATGTATTTCTTACATCCACACCGTCCATCTACTTTTTCAGACCATTTTTGGATACCATACTAAAAACAATACAGATTCAAAGCTAAAGTGGACCACACCACTGAAGACAGTAGGAAATGATCTTATGAAAAAATAAGCCTCATGGTTGGCCATGGGAAAGTTTCAGCAGTAGTGTGTTCAATTCCCACAGCTTTCTATGGTGTGATCCACTTGAGCTTCAGATGTACCTGATTTTTGGATGATGCTTTAGAATTATCTTGAAAATTTTGATGAACGGTGTAGATCTAACACAAAAGTCATGATGGGACCAAAAAAGTTTTCACAGAATAGAAGTTGCGTTTTACTGTAGTAATTATTTGAGAGAGATATCCAGTGTATTTTGTTAGGCGGAGTCATTGGAAATGATGTGTACCAATGACAAGCAACGGCATTAGAATTTCCTTTTGTCTTCAAATAAAAAATAAAAAAAATACTTAGGCGATACGCACTCTTTCGATATTATATCATACAAAACAGAATATTTCACGGAAGCAGACTGCGTGCTGCCTAAATAGGGCTGTTTGATTTACTTTTTACCATGCTAAATGATAGTAATTGGGTTCGAGTCCTTACGTCAGTGGTAGACTCTGGGGTGTTTCAATAAAAGTCTTGGGTCCGATACCCATAGGTGGTGAAATCCCACTATAGCCTGCGTGGCGGTGTGTGTCGGGTGCCTGTGTATATATATATATATATATATATATATATATATAGGAAAAAGGTTCTATGTGGTCGAGCTCATGGGAGCTTCCTATGAGGTTGAGCTGTGTGGGGCCCAACATGATTTGTGGTCGAACATCTACTCCATCAGCCAGATGCACTATTCCATGGTGGTCGTAGGTCCTGAAAATTAAGTTAATATGTGACTTTTGTGGGCCACACCACATACAGAAGTTGAGAGGGGCTACCCTCCATTAAAACATTCATAATCATTTTTTGAACCCACCGAGATGTGGTTCACAAATCCAGCCCATCCATTATGTGTCCCACTAGGATGAGGGGTCAAACCAAGTTTTAGATGCATCCAAATTTCAAGTGAACCCCGCCAAGTGCTTTTATATGTTTTAGGCATGTCTTCGCATAATTTTAGATGGTATTGCCCACTTGAAATCCGTATACAGCTGATTTTTAGGATATTCCATAATTTAAAGGGGACCCATCAAATACATGGTGTTGATATTCAACACACATCATGATAGGGCCCACACAGCTCGACCACATGGGACATTCCTATGAGCTCAACGGCATTTAACCTTTTCATATATATATATAGAGAGAGAGAAATACTCACACATAATTAGTTAGACCGTGAGTTTTGGTCCAACTAGCTGGGCATTTAATGCTAATTAATGCAGGGAGAGACGAGCATTTAAATCCAGCGTGAGCCTGATTTTTGAGTTCCATGCCTAGCTTTTGATGTGACATTTAATGGTTGAAATGGATTTCACTTACTCATGATCGTTGGTACTGTAAAAATCAAAGGTAGATGTGTCTCCATCTACCTTTTCTATTAGTGTGTCCTACCTAAATCAAAAGTCATCCTAATATTTTGTCTCTAGACGTAGAATAAGATCACACATTTGATGGTCATAGTGGATCTAACATACATGTCAAGACATTATGATGGGCCTAATAACAATAAGGTTAGACATTCCTCTTCCACCGTTAACCTTCTTCCAGCTTCCTTATAAGGAAAAAAAAAAAAGCCATGTTAAGAAAAATATCGAGAGTGGATTCAGTGCAGTCCATTGCTTATGCAACATAGTTTGTCCCTGGCCATGTCACCCACCTTCATGTATATATTGTATATCCATGCGGTCCATTGGTCTTTTCGGCTCATTTTAGAACATTGATAAAAAAACGAACCTATTATAAATCTCAAGTGGTCTACACCAAATAGAAAATAGTGAAAATTGAACTTTTTCCATTAAAATTTCCTAGGGCTCACCGTAATTTTTTACATGCCACCCAACTTATTGATAATGTCACAAAGACCTTAACAAAGGAAAATAAAATTAAAAATAAATTTCAGCTTAATCCAAAACTTTTGGCTCACAAAAAGTTTTTAATGGCCAATCACCACTATTTCGGTGGTGTGGTCCACCTGAAATATTTATCTATTTCGTTTTTGGAATCCTATCTTATCCTTAGCTAAAAATATAGATGTAGAGAATGGATATACGATACCTTTATCAAGGTAGGCCCAGGATGAGGGATGCACATAACCGTATATGTACAGGCTGCACCCAATGTACTCCCACTTTCTTTTGCTAACAGGCACCTTTTCTCTCGGGGAATACAAAGAAGTTTAACGGCATGAGAGAAAGCTTACATCGATTTTTTATATGGCCCACCTGATCTTGTAGGTAAGATCCACTCCGACCATTAGAAGTGCAATCTCATTGTAAGTCTAAAGAGAAAATATAAGATAGATTTGTAATTCAGGTGAGCCACACCAATGGAATATTTGAAGGGAAGACATCCACCTTTGATTTTTACCAGACCCCAATTATGAGCATGTGAAATCAGCTCCAACCATTAGATGCGAAAGTAAAGATTAGCTGCGGGACTCAAAAATACTATCCATAAGTGATTCAAGTGGGCCTCATCAAACAATCATTTTGGAGGGTGAGCTTTTTTAGCATATTGATTCCAATTGTGTGTTCCATCCGAGCTAACAATCGGGTTTATTTTTAGCATATAAGTTTAACATGTTGTGACACACGTGATGGTCAGAGTGGATTTTACATTAACAGCACAATGGAACACATGTGATGGTTAGAGCAGATTTTACATTAACAGCACAATGGAGCCCACCTATGTGAGAGATCATTTTCAAAAGACTTCTTAAAAAGGCTAACGTAAAGCAAATGCCCCGCTCTATCAACATTTATTAGCATTAAATGCTGAGCTAATTGGACCAAAACTCATGGTCCAACTAATTGTGTGTGAGCATCTCTCTTTTATATATATATATATATATATATATATATATATATATATATATATATATATATATATATATATATATATATATATATATATATATATATATATATATATATAAAACCATTTCTTATGTCAAGGATCCTAAACCAGTTAGGAGACTCGAGGAGGGTTTGCCTCCTCCCTAGCTATATAAGGAACAATTGATGAAGAGCTCGTAGTCCATGCCAAACACAATCTCTTATATACAGCACAATGCTGCTTATCTTGTTTTAGATTCCTCCACTTCTATCCTGCCACTCTTGGAAATGTTCATAGTTTAAGTTAGATTGCTACTATCCATGTTTCCTATACTGTGGTCCACTTGAGCTTTAGATCTACCTCATTTTTAAGCTCATAACCTAAAATGAGTTGAGAAAATTGATAAATAGCTGGGATAAAACACATACGCCATGGTAGGGTCCAAGTAGCTTTGAAACTAGATAGTTGGATGGTATTGGGGTTACTAGACAAACCATGTCCACGGATTGCATGGTGACCCAGCACTATGCAACCATGTGGTGTTAGGGCTCTATGTGGGCAATCGTAATTATGTATTTTATCCACATTGTCTATTCATTTGCCAGCTTAATTATTTCAGGGCATGAGCCCAAATTTGATGCATATCCATAGTTTAAGTGGACCACACCATAGAAAAGAGTGGAGATTGAAATAAACATCTGTGGACGGTAAGAGGCTTTCAACTATGGACATCATTATGCCCACGGTTTCCTATGGCGTGGTGCGGATGAGCTTCAGATATGCTTCAATATTGAGCTCATGCCATATAATGAACTGGTAAAATAGCACTGCATGGATAATTTTAAGGCATGAGCCTTAGGGTCGTTTGGCACTATGGATTTGGGGGGATTTGAGGGGGTTTCAAATCCACTAGTTGTTTGGCGACATAAAGTAACCAGGTGTTTCAAATCCCCTTAAGGAGGGGTTTCAAATGAAATCGGATTGCGTACTGAGTTACTCAGTACACTCTTATCGTACTGAGTAAACCCTGTTGAGCCTACAGTGAATGTAGGTGGTTTATCCATGTTGTCCATCCGTTTTTCCAACTTGTTTAAGAGGTTGAGATTAAAATTGAAGCATATCCAAAGCTCAAGTGAACCATATCACAAGAAACAGTGGGAATAATGATTTCCACCATTGAAACCTTTCTAGGCCCCATAGTGCTGTTTACTTGCTATCCAACCTTTTCATAAGATCAAAAAGACATGAATGAAGAGAAAACACAAATATAAGCTTGATCCAAAACTTCTATTGCCCTCAATTATTTTTCAATGGTAGACTTTCAATTAACACTATTTCCATAGTGTGGTCCATTAATTTGAACTTCAGATATACTTCATTTTTGGGCTTAAGCCCTAACATTATATGCTAAAATGGATGGAAGGAGTGGATAAAATATATAAATCACAGTGGACCCCACAAAGTTTATTCAGTATGCTTAAGCGTATGAGTTACCATGCAAACCGCTTCCGTTTCAAATCCACTGTGAGAGCTTGGATTACACCTAAAATCATTTCAATAGTTGCATGTGTAACATGTGTGTCACTGTTCTATTATTCTATTGGGCACATGGCTCACTAGTGATATCCAAAAATAAGTAGATTATCAATGACATCACTACTTTAATATGATGGTCAGGACCGTCCAGACATTGTCCACGTAAATCAATGGTTAAAATCATTGGTTAGTCGCTCGGACATGACCTTGTGCTTGTGACCCATCCGAGACTTATAATTTTATCATTTTTTGGCAAAGCATATATTTCAGTGGGCTTGTTATAACCATTGTGTCAAACATTACATACGTCACTAATTGGAGTTATTAAAATTGATTTAGTAATTAAATTCAAATCCCCATAAATATATCATGCATAGCTATGGGATTAAAGTTCATTCCTCGGGTGTTAAACACAACAGGAGAATTTCAAATCCAGGGGGTGTCAAATCTACGCTCCCAAACAGGCCCTTAATATGAGGCCAATCCAAACCTCATGTAGACCACACCACGGAAAAGTGATTGAAATACTCATAGTGGAAAATCTTTTTTCTAGCCAAACAATAGTTTTGGATGAAGTTGATATTTTTGTTTTCCCTTCATAGAGTGTGCCAAACATTACAGTGGGCCTAGGAGGATTTTAATGGTAAGCCTTCAATCACCACAACTTTTTTGTAGTGTAGTCTACTTGAGATTTAAGTTTGTCTTATTTTTGGGCTCATATTCTAAAATGATCTTTAAAAAAATAAATAAATAAATAAGATGACAAAAAAAAAAAAGAAGGCAAAACACATACTTCATGGTGGGGACCATAGATCATTGTCCAATGGCCACCATGCTACTGACAGTAGCAATCCACATCCACTGTCACGGAGAGCAAATTAGGTGGGAACCGGCCTCACTCAAGATGGTGTGGTCCTTACCATGGGACCACGTTGATATGTGTATTTTATATTTACGCTGACCATTATAAGAAACCGTGGTAATTGAATGCCCTATCATTAAAAACTTTCCAAAGCCCACCTTAATGATTTTTTACCATCAAACTTGTTGATAAGGTCACGTAAACTTAAATTAAGAAACAAAAAAAACAAAAAACAAATATCAGCTGAATCCAAAACTTACGTGGCCATTAATGATCACTCACCACTGTTCCTTATAGTATAGTCCATCTAAGCTTTGGCTCTTCTTCACTTTTGGGTTCATGCCCCAACATGGTCCGTTAAAATTATGGATATAGAATACATACGTCAAGGTGGCCCCACTGTAAGGGCTGCGCCTTCATGGGTGAGGCCAGGCCGCACCTAATCCGCTCTCTGCTCTGTGCTTACGGTTTGTAAGCAGTGCCGACATGTACGGGCAACGGCAGCCCTCGTGATGCCGGAAACGGATTGGCTACTCCCCGACACCATCCAATGGCTGATGGTCGGTGCTCTGGGAGCCTCACCATGATGTTTGTTTTTCATCTATGCCGTCTATCTATTTTTATAGATCATTTTACATTATGAAACCAAAAATGACATATATCCCAATCTCAAGTGGAACACACTACAGGAAATAGTGTTGAATGAATGTCGACCATTAAAAAATTTTTTGGGCATAAAAGTTTGGATCAAGCTGATCTTTGTTTTTTTTTTTCTTCCCTTCATATGGGTTTGTACGACGTAATTAACAGATTAGATGTCAAATAAAAAGTACAATGGGCCTTAGAAGGATTTAAATGGTGGATATCCAATCACTGTTGTTTTCCTGTGGTTTGATCCAGAGATCTATATCCCTCTCATTTTTGGGATAAAGCCCTAAAATGATCTATAAAAATGGATGAATGGAATGGATGAAGCACATACATCATGGTGGGGCTCACTGAGCATCGACCAATCCGTTTCCCGTGATATCACTGCGTCTGACCTGCCAACGTGGCTAATGTGCAGGGCATCAGTGCCTTTAAAACGGAAATGGATTGGCTACTCCCTTGCCATCAGCCCGGTGGTTGGTGCTTGGTGCTCTATGGCCCCACCACGATGTATATGTTTCATCCATTTCGTTCATCCATTTTTTGAGATCCTTTCAGGGCTTCATTCCAAAATTGAGAGGTATTTAAATCTCATGTGGATCACATCACAGGAAAACAATAGTGATTAGATATACACCATTAAAATCCTCCAAAGGCCCACTGTATTGTTTATTTGACATCCAATCTGTTGTTTAGGTCATACAAACAAAGATCAGCTTGATCCAAAACTTTTATGCCCCTAAAAATTTTTTAATGGTAAACGTTCATTCAACACTGTTTCCTGTAATGTGGTCCACTTGAGATTGGTACATACCTCATTTTTGGTTTCTTAGCAGAAAATGATTTATAAAAATAGATGAACGGCATGGATGAAACACATACATCATGGTGGGGCCCACAGAACACCAACCACCAGCCATTGAATGGTGGCAGGGGAAGTAGCCAATCCGTTTCCAAAACGGCAGCTCAACCATGAAAATTAGTCTGGTCTAAAATCAATCCGATCTACGGGCGCGGATTAGGTGATGTCTGAGTAACAGCATACTGGATGAGGCCACTGACAGTGGGACTTACTTGATGCATGTGTTGTATATTCATCCGTCCTTCCATTATTCCAGCTCATTTTAGGGAATGAGCCCAAAAATGAAACAATTCCAAATATCAGATGCACCACGCCACAGGAAACAGGGGTGATTGAACGTCCATCATTAAAAACCTCCTAGGGTCCTCCATAATATTTATTTGCCCTCCAACTTGTTGAGAAGGTCATACAAATCTAAATGGAGAGATAACACGGATATCAGCTGGTTCCAAAACTTTTGTGGCCTGTATATAGCTTTTAATGGTCAATCACCACTGCTTCCAGTGCTATGGCTCACCCAATGTGAAGATCTGCTTCATTTTTGGACTCATGCCCCCAAATGAGCTGGAACCACATCAGGTGGGCCCTGCTGTGATGGGCCTCATCCACCGAGCTGTTACCCTGATCTAACCTAATTTGTGCCCATGATCCACTCAGGAGGGCTGACAGTCAGCGGGTCAGGTCGGGTCGGGTTGGTGCTCAACCCTATCCCAACCCAAGGTTCCTATACCTCAACTTTAATCTAACCCAAGCTCAACCTAAGCGGGCTCAGTCAGGTTGATTAGTTTGGTCAGGTTGATACATGCTAATATATATTTCTATTATTACATTAGTCTATTATATTTTTCAATACATGTCTTATTTTATTTTTTTAGTAACTATAATTTTATTAATTATATATGTAGTTATCTATCGTAAAGAACTATACTTTTTCTAAATAAACAAGCTAAAATAGAAAACTACACCTTTAAAAGTCACATTGTGTAGCATGTAGTTTATCTAAAATAGAGAGGAATACGCATCTTGTCAGCTTGAATCATCAGAAATAACATGAACCATTGAAACCGACGACACTAGAATTTCTTGTGCGTTCAACAAAGATGAACCGCACTCAATTATAATTTGTAAGTTACATATATATATCGATCGGGTTCAGGTTGGGTCGGGCAACGTGAGCCAAACATAAATTTTATCATATTGGTGTTTGTATAGCCCAAGCCCGAGACTGAACCCCATAACCCCATACACCCTACTCAATGCCGGGCCGCTCATGGCCATCTAGTTCAACCCGCCTAACTTTCAGCCCTACCACTCAGGCTAAGTGTATGTTTTTTTGTTTTTTTTTTTAAAAAAAAAAAATAATTTTTAATATTATTGATATGTTAGACAAATGGTATGCCTTGGTGTCACAAAGTTGTGTCCTAGTACCTGCACGTGATCACTGTCACCTCTTTTAAACTTATAGAATCAAGATTTTTAGATGAGATGCATGGACATATGAGATGTACATCTACCCGATTTACGAGATAATCAGGAGACATCAGCACTCCATAGCCCATGGCAGTGATCAGCACAATCTCACAAGTGTGTGTATATATATATATATATATATATATATATATATATATATATATATATATATATATATATAAATGATATAACCAGGTGTAACTCCTAAAGATGGTATGCAGCAACAACAACAACAACACAAGTGGAGATATATGGCTGCAGTAACACATATGATCCTTTAGGGTCAGTTTGGGCGGCCGGATTAGACGGGATTATGTAAGATAGAATTCAGAAAACATCACCGATACACATGGCAGGGATTGTCCCCTGTTGCCATGAGATTAAATTAATGCCATACTTTGTTGGTAGTACAATAGTATATTGAATGGAGATACCCATCATCATTTGAAACTATCGAGAATAACACACGTGTTATATCTAAACTGTTTATTTGTTTTGTAACCTCATTTTATAGCATGGGCCTAAAAATGAGGTAGATCCAAAACTTATGTAGCCCAAAGAAGTTTTCAACGGTAAGTATTCAATCCCTATTACTTTCTAAGGTGGAGTCCACTTGAGCTTTAGATTTACCTGATTTTTTGGCCCATGCTCTAAAATAATTTCAATAAACGGGTGGACAGTACGGATATAGCCCACACATCACGTTAGGACCTACACAACTTCCCAAACATTGAGTGAAATTGGCACGAGAATTAATGCACTTCCATTTAGTGTAATTCAAAGCTTTTCAATTCATTCCAAACATGGAATGGAATTGGCACAGGATCACATGATTCCTATCCCACCTAATCCCTTCTAATTCCACTGCCCAAACTGACCCTCAGGGGGGTGGGAGAGAGAGAGAATGCCTGGGCAGCAGGTGGAACCTAGCTCTGGTACCATATTACCAAGTTGAGGGATAAACTAAGGTTAGAGTTTCTCTCCATTTCTTTGTAATAAAATAAACAAGAAATTTTTTTAGAAAATTACTTAATATAAAAATTTCCATTTCCATAACTTTAAAAAAAAAGTTTTTAAATAAGCTACCTTAGCTATCTTATTAATCTAAGTAATTATTGGTATAGTATATTTTATTGGATTTCCTAATGTCGCTCAAGTTAGCCATGCAAGCAAATGGGTTGGAAGCTTTATGTGAAATTTACACCAACCACCAGCTACATCATTTCCTTAGGTCCAGGGCCCAAAACTAAGCTCCATCCATTGCTTAGGTAGACCACATGATTGGAAATAATGTACACGGCGACACTCACCCTTCAAACTCTTTCCCTTGGTGTGGGTCATCTAAATCACGAATGTGAATGATTTTTGGGCCTCAAGTCTAAATCTTGGTGTGGTGTTTAATGTTGGAATGGACTTCGTATAACTACCTCAATGGGTCCTATAAAAATTAAGATAGACGTCTCTCTATGCCAACTTGTTTTTTTTGGTGTGGCCCCACTTACTGGTAGGTGAACCTGATTTTTTTTTAGTGTTGTCCTAACATATAATAGTTGAAGTGGATCTCATATACACATCACCATGGCTCCATAAAAATCAAGAATGGGTGTTCCAAGAAATTCCTTCCTTTAAATTTTTAATTTTTTTTTTTAAAAAAAAGAAAAATGGGAGAGGAGTGCTGCACTTGATTTCTTACAGGTGACTACGATGTGTATCTCAAATCCACTCCAAAGATTAGATGTGTAATCCAACGTTAGGCCTAAGGCTAAAAAATTAAGTGGCCATAATAAAGGAAAAGGTTGGGAGAAATACACCTATACTTAATTTTTACAGCCCACTATAATGAGAGTATGAAATCCACTCCAACCATTAGGCACCACACTAAATTTTAGGCCCAAGTACCTAAAATCAGTCCCAATCATGATTCAAGTAGACAACACCAAGGAAATTGATTTGGAAGGTGAGCATTGCCCTGTACATTGTTTTGGATAATGTAGTTGAATTATGGAGGGAGGTGAGTTTTGGACCAGGACCTAAGAAGGCGTGATGCACCGATATCATGGTAGGGCCCACCCAAGTTGGTGTCCCCTTTCCGGGCATGACTGACCTTAATAAGGTAGTTTATCCAAAACCTTTCGGAAAAAAAAAAAAAAAAAAAAAAACACGTAACGTAAAATGTAGTTTTTTTATTTTTATTATTTCCTATAAAAACTACGGGAGTACACGGGACCACCGAATAAAATACACCATTTTACTCTCCAACCTTTACAATCCTCAAAGTGTAATAATGGTACGACGTTATTCTACGCTGCATGCGGCCAGTGTTGCAGGAAACGTGATAAACGTGGTGGGACCACATTTTTGTCCTGTTTATAAAAATTAGGAAAGGAATATGCTCGCATAGATATGCGTAGCCATACAGGTCATGACTATTCGCTGACGTGGATGAAGTAATTAATGTAGATGAGATCCACCCCGTCTATTAAGTATGGCATCTTGTGTTTGGACCAGAGCCCAAAAATCAGGACCGTTCAAAATTCAGGTAGGCTGCACATGGGGAACGGTTGACATGGGAAGTCCCAGCATTACAATCGACCCAATGTTCATGGAGTATTTTGTCAGAAAAGATAGGCACGGCTTGGGTGGAATCCCGGATCAACGGAGGTGATCAGGAGGTGAGTGGATCCTTGGCTGTGGGGCCCACCGTGATGTATGTGCCTTATATTCAGGCCGTCCATCCATTTTGATGGCTCATTTTAGGGCATATTCTAAAAAGGTAGAAGATCCTAATCCAAGGTGAATCACACGTTATGAAACAGTGGTGATTGACTTTTGAAAATTTTTTGTGGGCCACAAAAGTTTTGGATCAATCTAATATTTATATGATCCTTAATAAATATTTTAAGGTATTGAATAATTATTTTAAGGTATGATCCAAAAATCTTATATGCACTAGTACATGAAACAACAGTGGTTGGCCATTATAAACTCCTTGTGGGCCAAAAAACTTTGGATCAAGATGATATTTGCTTATAGGTCTTTGTGAATTTATCCATGGATTAGATGGGAAATAAATATTCAGATGGACTCCGTGAAGTTTTTAATGGTGGGGATTCGACTCTTTTATATGGTGTGGCCTATTTAAGATTTGAGCGTGCTTCATTTTTGGGACCATGTCTTTAAATGAGCTTTGTTAATGGCATGAGCTTTTAAAATAATTGGACAGTGTGGATTTAAGGGACATACATCACTATGAGCCCCACAGCCAAGGGTCCCACAAACCTAGGTGGATCCCGGGTATAACCTAATCCGCTCCCCTACCCCCTTATGGACTTGTGCCGGCATGGGCTCTATGGGGTCCACTGTAGTGTATGCATTTTATCCATGCTGTCCATCCATTTTTTCAGTTCATTTTATGGTTTGAGCCCAAAAACGGGGCAAATCCAATGCTCAAGTGGACCACACCAGAGAAGCATGTAGAAATGCCCAATGTTCAAACCTTCCCATGTTTATTTGCTATCCAACTTGTACATAGGGTCGAGTAGACTTGAATAAAGGAAAAACACAAATATCAACTTGATCAAAAGCTCCACATCTCTCGGGAAGTTTTTAATGGTGAGTGTTCAATACCCACTGTGCGGTCTACTTGAGCCATGGGTCTGCTTCATTTTTGCAATCAAACCTTAAAAATAATCTGAAAAATGGATGGACCACATGGATAAAATTCATAAACCATGGTGACACCACAGAACCCCTGCCTGGAATGAGTCCATCCAGCTGGGGCAGCACGCAATCCACACGTGGAGATTGGTCACTAACGATGGGTTTGGATGGGGACCACAAGCACCAAGGGTAGAGGCTACAAAATCAACCAATAAAAAACTAAAGGGATCCACAGCATATTAACTTAAAATTTTTAGGCATGATTTTACGTTGTTTCTCGTATTGAGGCCTGCCTAAGTTTGAGATTTGGCACTCATCACAACATGTTGTTGAGGATTTCAGTTGGCCTGAAATGAATTTTATAACCTTGATATACTTTGATAGCCTTGCCAAAAATACTTTTAGCAATTAAAGAATCTCATTTTTTCCCTCCATCTTTGGCAAGTCCCATGATATGAACGGGCTAGATCATAGACACATGACCCCGATCAAATAATTACCATACACACCAAATGAGAAGGGCCCACAAGAACCTTTAAACCATCCATTCTTACTGTATAATGGTGGCCCACTTGATAATTGGATGGTGGCAAGGGCCAGCTGGGGCCATTCATCATTGGCCCTAGCCAAGTCCATCCTAGAGACCTAGCCAAACCCTTGACCAAGTTTAGAGGCCCAAGCCCTTGCAACTAGCTAGGCCAAGCCACCCACCCATCTTCATTCCTAAACGTCTATTTAGCTCTTTCTTGCATAAATGACCAGATTATTATATTAACATATAGAATAAAAATACCTCAGGTTTTGTATCTCGGCCAGAAATGAATATGAAAAGCTTGATATAGTTTGATAGGGATGCCCAAAACAGTATTAACAATCTTTCTTTTTTTTTCCTTTTTTAAGTATTTTCTGTTGAGAGACTGTAGAAGCACAAGGAGGTAGATCTAAGATGGCAACCTAATGAAACCAAGTAAAAGGGAGAAGTACGCAGATATTTTAAAGTAAAAAAACCCTTGTGGCAAAAAACCATGGCACAAAGCAATAAATGAACACAACCTTAAATCTCATCCTTGCTACACCCTTTGAATCCCTTGAATGAGCTTGAAAATCCCTATGAATATTTTCTAATCATGTTTACACTCATATATATAGTCCTGGGAAGAATTCCAAACGGTAAAACAATCTATAAAAAATTTCATCCCAAACAAAAAAGAAAACTAAGAAGAATCCTAAACAAAAAAAAAAAAAAAAAAACATAAAACCTGATTAAAGACATTATCTACCTTTATCAAGTCCCATCTTATAAATAGTTTATATCATAAACACACAACCCCAATCCAATTACCACAGACATGAGATGGGAATAGCCCACAAGAGCCTTTAAACCATCCAATATATAATGATGGCCCACTTGATAATTGGAATGTGCCAAGGGCCGGCTAGGGCCATTCATCATTAGCCTTGGCCTAGTCAGTGTTAAGCACCGTGCCAAACCTCGGGCCAAGCCCTTGTACTAAGGAAGGAGCATCAGGCGTCAACACCTGTTGGAAAGACTGATCGCCTCATTGAGCTCGGATTGCATACTCATCACAACATGTTGCAGAGGATTATGGTTGGCTATAAATGAATTTTAAAACTATGATATACTTTAATAGGGTTGCCAAAAACATTATTAGCAATCAAAAGTTCTCTTTCATCTTTAGTGGTCCATTTCATTTTTAGAGTCCTATCATATAAATAGTTTTGATCATAGATACACTACTCTAATCCAACGATTACTAGAGGCACGAGTTGAGAATATCCATGAGAGCCTTTAAATCATCCCTTCTTATTGTATAACAGTGGCCCACTTGGTTATTAGACTACACCTAGGGTTGGCTGAGCCATTTATCATCAGCCCTAGCCTAACCTGTCCTAAGCACTAGGGCAAGTTTAGGGGCCAAGCCCTTGTACTTACAGGGTCAAGCCACCCCATCCATCCATCGTCACTCCTAAACGTATGTTTAGATCTTTCTTGCATGGATAGCAAATGTTTAAAATGGATTATTATATACACGTGTGAAATAAAAACAGTTGGGAGTTGGTATTCATCACAACGTGTGTTGAAGAGGATTTTGGTTGACCTGAAATGAAATTTAAAACCTGGATATACTTTGATAGGGTTGTTAAACATTATTAGCAATAAACAATTCTCTCTTTTCTTGGTATCTTTCATCTTTGGAGAGTCCCATCATATATACGTCTAGACAGGGGACATACAACCTGATCCAATAATCTCCCTAACAAGAGATGAGAATATCCCACGTAAGGGAGCCTTTAAACCGTCCATTCTTATTGTATAATAATGGCCCACTTGGTAATTGGGAGTCGGCCCAAGCCCTTGTACTAAGGATCAAGGCACTCCACCTATGGTATCACTACTAAGCGTACGTAATTCTTTCTAAAATGGAAGACAAATGTTTAAAATAAACATATATCATATTGTTATATCCATGTTAAAATAATAATAATAATAATAATAATTCACATTAAGGGTTTGTTTTTATGTTATTTTGAGAAAGTATATAATTGACTAACAATAAATAACTTTCTTAATTTTTTTTATGAAAAATAAAATATAATTTTTTTTTAACGAATTTAAATAAAGAAAATGCAAATAAATTAGAGGTTATGATTGTAATACTAATCTATTTTTTAAGGTGTGACTTGGTAAAGGTGGGTTCCGCAAAAAAAAAAAAAAAAGAAAAAAAAAAAGAAGAAGCATTCCCTAAAAAGTGCCTCCCTCAAAAAATAAAATTACCTTCCAGAGGAAAGGTGGGCCCCACAATTTTTTTAGATTAAGTTAATATACTGTACATATTCAATTTCCTGATGCCTATGTATCAAATGTAATACTTTGCCTGCGTATGAAATAAATCCCCATGTGAGTTGACTTACACGTGTACGTGTGTGCCTCTATATATATATATATATATATATATATATATATATATATATATATATATATATATATATATATATATAGGCATCCAGAACATGCATACGGTGGGCCTCATTGCAGTTGGAGCAATTTAGTATGATTTTTAAAACCTGGGCAAACTCTTCTACCAATTAGCTTTGAAAAGGAAAATCACCTTTTGACTTATCTACCCACACGTGTGACACCTAAATACATCTACCTAGACCATTTAGGTCGTGGGTCACATCGCTGTCGGAGAACATATCATATCAAATAATCTTTACCAACCAATTAATGGACGCGGATTGCCTACTAAGCTTGTCAGTAGCCAGTAGCTACTGTGTGCTATGTGAGGCAATCATGATGTTTGTGTTTTATCCCGTATATCTATTTTTACATATAATTTTAGAGCATAAACCTAAAAATGAGGCAGATGCTGTCCGTATATTTTTACACAAAATTTTAGAGCATGGGCTTAAAAAATGTGACAGTTTTATTATGTACCATATCATAGTACATGGTGGGTATTGAATGCCGACCTTAAAAATCTTCTCTTAGGGTTGTTGAAGTTTTGAATGAAGCTGATACATGTGTTTTCCCTTCATCCCCGTATGTGTTAATTAATAAATAAGGTGGATGGAAAATAAACATCACAATGGGCCTTATGAAGTTTTTAATGATGAGCATTCAATCACCACTGTTTTCTTATGGTGTGGTCCACTTGAGATTTAGGTTTGTCTCATTTTTGAGCTCATGCCATAACATGATCTGAAAAAATAAATTGACAGCATGGATAAAACATATACATCATAGGTGGCCCACATAGCACTGTCAAGTAGCCATCTTACTACCAGCAGCGCCAGTATGCAACCCGCGTCAGCAATTAATGGCTATTAAATCAATAGTCCAAACTCTATGAACAAAATCAGATGATTAAAATTAATTTTCTGTGCAATTTTTAGGTGATGGGGTCCATCCACGTGAGTGATCTTGGACAATCTAAACCGCTCCCCAAATATGGAATGATTCCAGTTGAAGATTCTTTTCAGATTGGTAACCGTGTTAGTATATGAAGGGTTTTATCACCTATTTTTATTTATAGGTGCGATTTTCGACAATTCAGACCGCTCCTCAAACATGAAATGTGTACCGTTGAAGATTCTCCCCAAATTAGCTACCTGTGCAGAGCTAACATGGTGTTCTTGTTTCTTAACCATTAGTAAGGCGGACGCGGATTCCTTCCTACCCTGCCCCTGATGGTAATCCGTCTGTTATGTAAGTGTTTTATCCACACGGTTCATCGCTTTTCTCAGACCACTTTACCACAATACTAGCAAAACGAGGCAGGTCTACAGCTCCAATGAACCACACAAATGGAAGCTGTAGTGATAATGATAACCACCGTTGAAACCTTTCTAAGCGCCACCGTTATATTTTTTTTACCATCCTACCTATTCATAAGGTCATGTAGACGTGGATGAAGTGAAGACACAAATATCAGCTTAATCCGAAACTTCTCCAGCTCCCAAGAAGTTTTTAATGGTGAACATTCAATTCCCATTTTGTGGTCCACGTAAGCCTTGGATCTGTCTTGTTTTTAAAGTTGCATCTTAAAATGATCTAAGAAAAATGATGAATGGCGTGGATAAAATACTTACATTACGGTGGGCCCCACAGATCCCTGCCGGGCGGGGTAGGACGCAATCCGTTGTAACGCATGGTACGGTGGATTGCGTGGAAACGGATTGGCTACTCCCCCTGCCACCAGCTCCGTGGCTGGTGGTCGGTTCTCTGTGGGCTCCGCCATGATATATGTTTTTCATCCATTGCGTTCATCCATTTTTAAATATCCTTTTATGGCTTGATACAAAAAATGAGAGGGATATAAATCTCAAGTGGACCACACCACATGAAAACAATAGTAATTGGATATCCACCAATAAAATTCTCCTAAGGCCCACTATACTGTTTATTTGACATCCAATCTGTTGAGTAGGTCATACAGGCCTAGATGGAGAGAAAAATCAAAGATCAGCTTGATCTAAAACTTTTATGGCCCCCAAATGTTTTAATGGTCGATCCTCATTCAACACTGTTTCTTGTAAGGTAGTCCACTTGAGATTTTGATATAGCTAGTTTTTGGAATCATACTGTAAAATGATCTGTAAAAATATATGGACGGCATGGATGAAACACATACATCATGGTGGGGCCACATAGCACTGACCACCACCCATTGGCTGGTGTCAGGGGGAGGAGCCAATCCGTTTCCGGATTGCGTGGACAGATGTGATTGGGATGGGACGATACCAGGAGATCATGCCACGTGTAATCCACCGTATTGTATCCACGACTTGCATGACTTTCATATGGCCCATTACTGTGGACCGTAGGAGGGTTTCAACGGTGGATGTCATTATCCCTTCCTTTTTACTGTGTGTGGTCCACTTGAGATTCATTTTGGGGTCATGCCTTGGCATGATCTGGAAAAATGAATTCACGGCCTACCTCACTTGTGGCCCTCATATTTTCTATAGCGTGTGGAATCTGTGACGAGTTCATGCAGGTAAGATCCATACCGTCTATCAAGTGCACCACACTGTCTTTGGACGGAAGCCCAAAAATCAGGTGGATTCAACACTAAGTGGATACAACACGGAGAACAGTTGAGATGGAAGATACCACCATTCATATCATCAATGGGTATATCATTGTGTGTATTTTTTTCATCCAATCCACTCATCTGATGCCCCACACCAGGGCTAATGAACTCCCCGGAAATCAGTACATTCAAATGCTCATGTGGCCATAACATGTGAATTTATATTTTTAAGCATGATTTTACACCGTACCCTATTTTATGGCCCATCTAAGTCTTATTTTTGGCTGAAGTTTAGCATTCATGGCTGAAATTTGACCCGTCAATTAATCGTAGCCCATTTTACGAACTGAAAATCAGAGTACACAATTGGAGGTTTTATCCTCCTTTCATGGTCAGAAAGTAGGGCTATCAACGGGCCGGGCCTGGGCCTGGAGGTTTCCGGTCCACCATGTTATATATGTAAAATCCACTCCATTCATTTTATGTAAACGATGATCTGAACCCTAAGCACAAAAGAAATGTCTGATTAACGAACTCGTTTGGCCACCAACGGTAACAATGTAAAATTGCTGCCTCATTCAAACCCATGGGGAATGGCCCGCATGAGCTTTTTATCAGGTAATTTTCCTGTCCGTCTTTGAGCCGTTGATTTAGCTGGTTTTTATTCTCAAGCCTCACCATGGAAAATAAATCCCAATGGACGGAGTGGATTTTTACATTTCCGAAGGGAGCTCCGTCCAGGCAGGGCAGTACCCAGTCCACGTCCTTTCAGTTGCCGTAGTGGCTAAGGTGGACTACACAACTTGGGTGGATGATCCCTGACTGTGGGGCCCACCTTTATGTGCGTGTCTAACATCCATGCCGTCCATCTGTTTTAAAATCTCATTGTCGGGCATGATTTTTTTATTTTTTTTTTCTAAATGCTGATTCAAATCTAAGGTTGACTACACAGGAAACACTGGACCATTTAAAACTTCTCGTATGCCGTGAATTTTTTTAGATCAAGCTAATATTTGAGTTGTCCAAATGTCTAAGGTCATCGTGACCTTATCAAAATTTGGAATGGCAAATAAACATTCTGGTGGCCTCGAAAAGTTTTTAATGGTGGGTATTCAATGACCATTTTTTTTTCGTATAGTGTGGTACACATGAGATTTGGATCTGATTCATTTTCTTGAACCTAAGCTTTCAAAATGGTTGGATGGCGTTGATGTAAGGCAAATACATCAATGTATGGGCCCCACAGTCAGGTAGCCACCAAGCGTGTCCAGAGGCGATTGCCGAAGCACCTCCCACAAGGAATACCGCTAGATCTGGGCCCACTGTGATGTTTTGGTGTTTTATCCAGGGGTTGCGGTCTGCCTAATTCACCGGACCATTTAGGGCATGATTTTAAAAATAAGGCAGATATCCAACGCTCAAGTGGACCACACCACAGGTAACAGTAGCAATGAAGAGAAAACGCTGGTACCAAAGCTTGATCCAAGACTTTTGTAGTGTTAAGAATTTTTTAATGATGGGCATTCAATACCCATTGTCTACCGTGGTGTGGTCCACTTGACCTTTAAATCTGGACTTGGGCCACAAAATGAGCTAGCAGAAGGGATGAATGGCGTGGATGAAACACGTACAACGCAGTGCGCGAACATAGCTTAGCTACATGTCTTGTTCATATTCGGAAGACGGAAGCGGATTAGGTGAGACCCGGACTCACCTAAGAGGGTGCGACGTTTACTGTGGGCCACTTTGATGTATTTATTTATTTTTATCTAAGTTGTTCATATATTTTTTACAGATTATTTTAAGTCGTTATATATATATATATATATATATATATATATATATATAATTCAAATTATCGGGTGGACTAAATCGTAAAAACAATGGCAATTAAACGTCAATGGTGCACAAAAGTTTTGGATCAAGCTGATATTTGTTGTTCTTTTTTCATATATGCTTATATGAACTTATCTATGGATTGGATGGAAAATAAACAGTGTAAATATTAGGTAGCAGCGTAAAAGAAAGTTTTCAATGATAAAGCTTTAATCATCACTATTTCTTATGATATGGTCCACCTGATGATTGTATCTGCATTATTCTTAGGATAATGTGTTAAAATGAACCAGAAAAACATATGGACGGCGTGGATACAGAACTCATACATCAAGGTGGCCCACGGTGAGTGCCGCACTATCTTGGAAGAGTCCAGGGTCTCACTTGATCCGCTCCGCGCGTCCTTCGGAGGCTGTGATAAGCCAGAAGCGTATTATCTGGTGTACTGCACACCAGCAGTATAGTGCCGCACCATTTAACTAGCTTGTCTGAATGCTTTACCTAAAAATAAGATATATCCAAATATAAAATTGTGCACACTTCAAAAACTACCGTTGAAACCCTTTTAGGGACATAGAAATTTTGAATCGACATGATATTTGTTTTTCCTCTTAAGCAAGGCCTTTTTGGCCTTACGAAAAGATTGGATAGAAAATAAAAGCTATAGTGGGCTCTATGAATGTTTTAACAGTGAGAATGATTGTCCCGTTGCTATCTTTGGTGTAGTCCACTTAAGCGTTGGATATGAATTATTTTTGGTAACATGATCTAAAATGATCTCACAAAATGAATGGACGGCGTGGATATAATAAATACATCATTTTGGTGCCCATGTAACCTTGATTTACCTTGAACGTTCGTACAACTCGGAGGTCGAGGAGCTGCAACGCTCGTCCTCGAACGACACGTACCCACATCAGCCATATCGCTGGTGCGCGGTCCACCAGCCAATCCGCTTCCTAATAATCCACCAATCGCAGGTTGGACGCGGATTTCCTGCGAAATACTTTCGCAGAAGTTCCTGCGCTGGAAACTTAGGTGGGGCCATTACGATGTCTGTGAGAAATCCTACCCGTCCATCCGTTTTTTGAGTTTATTTTAAGACATGATGCCAAAAATGAACCGTTTCCAGAGCTTAAGTAAGCCGAAAACTTGATAATTAAATATCTACAGTTGAAATATTCGTGGGCCAGAGAAGTATTGAAAAATACTAATATTTGTGACTTTAGTTCATCCCAGTAGGAATGAAGTTATTAACGGTATGGATGGCATGTGAACATCACTGTCAGACCCAGGTGGGTTTCAACGGTAGGAGTTTTTCTAACCACATTTTCCTTTAGCATGGACCACTTGAGATTTAGATACGGTTTATTTTTGGCATCATGTCCTGAATTGAACTTACAAAACTAATGGAAGGGGAGGATTTCTCACAAACATCACAACTGGCCCCATCTCAGATCCCAGTGCAGGAACTTCCTGCGAAAGGCTTTCGCAGGGAATCCGCCTCCATGTAAAACCACGTTTTGAAAAGAGTACGGAAATTGTAAAGAAGTACGCGATTCGCGCGAATGGCCATAGCATTCTAATTACACATGTGAACTGTTGCACAGCGGCGAACTGCAGTTGCATCTCTCCCTCTTCTTCATACAATTCCCAAACTGCCCCCAGCACCATGGCGTATTCACAACCTCTCGCACAAAACTACCATTTCTCCACTCCCTCCTTCTCCATATCTTACTCGTCTTCTCGCATTTCCCCCAAACCAGCTGTAATCTCTTGCCGCTCTGCCGCAACTCCTCTCACTCTCTTAACTGGAAACATTGAGAGAAGCGAATCTGATAGGAGCACGGTCCGTCTCGGCTTACCCAGCAAAGGTCGACTCGGCACCGGAACCCTCGACCTCCTCACGGTAGTTTTTCAGTAAACTGAATTCTTCTCTCTTTCATATGCTGCCTTCTTTCATCGATTTAAATTACTTGAATTTTCCTCTTCTATTTTTTTTCATTTTTTATATAGAATTGCCAGTTGTCCGTCAGGCAGAACCCAGAACAGTACGTTGCGTACATTCCAGAGGTTCGAGCTCTCCTTCTCTTCTATCTGTCTCTTTATTTTCAGTTCTCAAATGATAGGCTGTAGGGCTGTACATGGAGCCCAGTCGAGTCAAGGTGGGTTGGCATTGGCTTTCCTCGTTCATGCTCTCCTTGAGCTCAAAATCAGCACCTCAACCTTATCATTGGAGCTTAGCTTATTTGACAAACCTCTAAAATCGAGCTTGAGATAAATTAATGGATTGAGACAAGGCGAGCTTATCTTGAGTCAAGTCAAGTCAAACCCGCTCCTAACCTGACCCAACATAACACCTAACCTACACCCAACTCAACCTAGCCACTTGACCCAATTGACCCAACCTGCACCACATTCAACTCCAAAATCAAATATTCAATATATATATATATATATAGAGAGAGAGAGAGAGAGTTACCTTATTGTTGGTACTGAAAGAGGGAGAGAGAGAGAAAGAGAGACGGAGAGGAGCTTGAGCGAGGCAGGTTGAGTAACGAAGAAAAAGGGTAAGAAAATGATGGACATGTTAGGATAGAGTTTAAGATCCGGTTGAACTCGAGCCTCAAGCCTAACCGAGTTTGAGATGAGTAAAGTGAAGATCCACTGTGATCAAAATTGGCTCATTCTCAAAACAGCCTGAGTCATGTGAAGCTTGGCTCATCTCAAGTCATCATTCAAGTTGAGCTAGATAGGTCCAAGCGGAGAGAGCTTTCCAAGCTGGCTTGGCTCGTTTACAGCCCTAGTAGGCTGTGTTTGAATGTACATCTGATGTCGATCACAATAATCTGATTTTCAAAAAAAAAAAAAAAAGCAGAATAGCCAAAGTTGCAATGAAGTCTGCGTTGCTCGAGTGAATAAGCTAACCAAATAGTAATTAAATTTGTTGTTTATAACTTGAAATGATAAAAATAGAAATAATGTGGACAGACAACTAGAGTTTTTTTTTTTTTTTTTTTTAATTTTATTTTTTTTCACACCCCACACACGCAGCAGTGGGATTTCACACCTATCCATGGTCGAAGCCTTGACTGGGCTTTGAAACTCCCGAAAGCCTACTACTAGAGTTTAAAATTGGAAACCAATTGCCAAATGGGCTGCTAGATGTTATGCCACTAGTATATATGTTGCTGGGGACTTATCAGAACCGCCCAAATAGTGGGACAGACTGTAGATTGGTCAGATCCTCAATGTCAGATTGGTTAGACAATTTTGATCTCTGCTTGATGGACGTTTGAATTTGGACTGTTTATTCCGGTCTGGGTCACATCAGACTTATGAGCGGATTAAGTGTGCCCTGACCGTAGGGCCCACCTTGATGTATATATTATATATCCGTGCTGTCCATCCTTTTTGCCAACTTATTTTAAGGCTTTAGATTTTAAAAAAACAAAGAAGTACATGGACTGCACCACCTGAAATAGTGGTGATTGATCATTAAAAACTTCTTGTGGGCCATAATAGTTTTGGATCAAGCAATTAAAATATATATATATTCATCCAAGGTCTGTGTGACCTTATTAATAGGTTGGATGGAAAATAAACATTACAGTGGGCATTAAGTTAGGACCAAGAATGTTTCTAATCGGTGGATTTTCAACCATCACTGTTTCCAATGGTGTGGTCCTCGTAAGATTTGGATCTGCTTCCTTTTTATGCTCATGCCCTAAAATAAGCTGTAAAAATGGATGGACAGTGTAGATATATAATACATACATCAAGGTGAGCCCCAAGTGAAGGCCTCACATGTTTGGATGAGAGAGTGGATTAGGTGCGCCCGGCCTCACCCAAGACAGCGCGGCCCTCACGGTAGGGCACCTATGTATGTTAGTCCATCCATTTTTTTAGATCATTTTAGGGCATAATCCAGAATATGAAGCATATCCAGAACTTGTACTCATAAAAAAATTTTAATGGTCAATCACCAATCATTATTGTTTCCTATGACATAGTCAACCTTAAATCTGGATCTATTTTATTTTAAGCTCCTGACAAAAAATGAAATGCAGAAATAGATGCACGGTATAGATATAGAATACATACAAGGTCAACTCCGCGATAAAGGCCACACCTATTCTTACAACTATGCTGTGCTCTGGAGTTTATAGTGCATTGTACGTCCACCAGCTGCCCTGCTAGATTCTGACTTTCAATGTATCTTTCCCATAGTAATCCATCAATGGATGGTCCCATCATTACTTGTAATTTTAAATAATGAGGGTTAAGAAAGACTCCCCATCTTTTCTCTATTTAAGGGAATTTTTGATAGGTTTGTCGTGATTTCAATCCGTGAGATTAAAAACATTTTACTTTTAAATTATTTTCATAAGATTAACTAATTTTTTCATCATAGTCCATGTACTGTCAGATCAACTGCCTCTTTCATCCTAGTCCACCTACCGTCAGAGCCACTACCTTTTTCACCATCTATTGTCCACGTACCGTCAGTGTACGATACAGGCCAGTATATTTCGGTACTGATGAAAATATTACCTTTTAATATGTTTGTGACAAATTTTCCCTGATCTCGATTTGGGAAAATTATTTGTTGGCCTAAAAGTGAGCGAGAGCCAAAGCTCAAGTGAGACACATGTGGTAAAAGGTGGGAGATTGAAACGGCTATAGTTGAAACCTTTCCAAAGACCTCTGTGATGTTTGTAAGGTCATTCCGACTGAGATGAACAAAAAACATAAAAATAAAAGCCTGGTCTAAAACTTCCGTGGCTCTTATGGTTGGCGTTAAATCCCTATTACTTACTACTTGAGCTTTGGATCTACCTTCTTCCTGGTCCACAAGCTATAATGATAGGGAGACATTGGTAAACGGGGGGGATTTGTCAAACATCATGTGGGGCCTGTGAGTATTTCAAGGGGAGAGATATTCGACTATGCGCATTCTATATATGTTTCGTGTTGTGTGGCCCACTTGAGTTTTGGATCAACTTCAGTTTTAGGCTCACACCTTAAATGATTTGGTGAAACTAATGGACAAGGTAGATGTCTCACAAGCATCATGGTGAGCCTGATGAGTGTTTCAACAATGGGTGTTTAATCCCTACCGTGTCTTATATTGTGGTCCACTTGAGTTTGGATCTACCTCATTTTTGCACTCATGTCGTAACATGAGTTGGCAAAAATGGATGGATGGGGAGGATTTCTCATAAACATCATGAGCCCATAATTGTCTGGACCGTTGGCATTCAATACCCATTGTTTTTTAATGTCTTTTCAGGCCATCACAACAGCTAGGTGGGGCCCAACTTTATAATGTTTGTGATGAATTCACCTGGCTCACCAGTTTGGCCAAATCAATTAGTTGGTGGGCCTAAAAATGAGGTGGATCGATAGGTCAAGTGGACCGCATAGATGGAAACAATGGGAGAAAATGCCTACCACGAAACCTTTCGAGGGTCCATATGTTTATATGCCATCCTAAGCGTTCATAAGGCCCGTTTCTTTCTTTTTGGTAGCCAGGGCAAGTAGTAGACAATCAACTGTTTCGAGGGCTTCGGGCAAATAAGGTGTTGATTGAATGCTTTAATCTGATGCAGATATAGGATTTTCGATCGATCAACACAACTTTGATCAGATTGGGAAAATCCTGAATTTCTTAGTTAGGACTAAACAATTTTGGACACGTTTGATTGATTGATCGTCAAAGTTTGATCAATCAAAATAATTTCAAAAATATGAGTTTACTCTCTAGATACTTTTGAGCATGTTCTATGAAATAGAACATGTGATGCCGATTATAATGGATTTGTTGTCGCTGGTGTCGTGGTTTTATCACGCAAGAGTTTTTCCACCTAAAATCAGTGTATCATATGATTACTCAATTTTTTCACTTTTTTGTTGCATGTTTGATTCACTCAAAGATTAGTTATGCACATAATGTGTGGCGGCTATGCACAACATAAGAAACAATAGAGATGGATCAATTCACTCAATTAGGATTGGGTAGAGCTAGAAGTAGTCCCTCTGGGATAGTCGTAGTCCCTGTGGGATGGTCTAGGAGTGCGTGAATCAAATCTTTTCCTTTCTTTTAGGACGTGGGAGGGAGATCATGAAGAAATCTCTCTTTCCCATATATAGTTTTGGGACTCTAGGGCAGCTGGATAGTTACAGGAGAACCTCACACATCGAGACTAGCTCTTGAGAAGGATAAAAAAGAAGAGGAGAAGAAGAAGAAGAGAGAATTGAGAAAAAAAGCCTGTTTCTGATCAGAGGCCACCTCTTAGGTAATTACAATCTTCTACTTCTAGTCGACTCTGGAGAATGGAAAAGGAATACGTTCAAACCCTTCATAATGTCATTTCCACTCTGATGAGTTAAAAACATGAAACTGACAGTCTGATGCAAAAAACTTCTGTGGCCTTATGAGTACGTTAACGGTGGGTGTTCAATATTAATTGTTTTTTGTCATGTGGCCCACTTAATCTTTGGATATATCTCATCTTTGGGTTCACACCCTAAAATGATCTGGCAAAATTAATGGATGGGCTGGATTTCTTACAAAGTTTATGATGGGCCCGTGACTGTTTGAACAATAGGCATTTAATATCCCGTATTTTCTAACGAGTGGCCTACTTGAGTTTTGGAAATGCCTCATTTTTTGGCTCATGATCTAAAATGATTTGGAAAAATTGGTGGACAGAATAGATTTTTCAAAGACATAATGCTGGGCCCTACAATCTTGTCAACGGTGTGCTTTTAAAATGCATTGTTTCCCATACAAAGGTAGATGACCTCAACAATGGCCGTTGAATACTCATTGTTTTCTACCATGTGGCCCACTAGAGCTTTGGATCTGCCTCATGTCTAGTACCACCACCTAATATGATCAGGTAAAACTGGTGGGTGGTCCGGATTTGTCACGAACATCATTGTGGGCCTCGGATATTTTAATGGTGGCCTTTCAACCTTCATTGTTCCCTTCCATGTGAGTCACTTTGAGCTTTGGATCCACTTCATCTTTGAACCCATAGCCTAAAATGATATGGCTAAATCGGTGGACGGGTTAAATTTATTACAAACATCATAGTGGGGCCCAGGCGTTTCAATGGTGGCGGTTCAATGTCCACACTTTCCTTTCGTGTGGCGCACTTTAGCTTTGGAATTTGCCTTATCTTTGAGCACACCACCTAAAATTATCTAACAAAACTAGTGGATAGAGTAGATTTGTCACAAATATCATAGTCGGTACCATGATATTTTCAACGATGTGCTTTTAACAGCACTCTTTCCCGATAGGACTTGAGCGGGAGAGAGAGAGGTGACTTCGACCGAGGGTGTTCAATACAACCATTTCATTGCTATATGACCCATAGAGCTATACACGAGTAAAGTAAGCTCGATTACTCATTCGACTCGACTCGAAATTACTCGACTCATCATGAGTTTGAGTTGAGCATGATCGAATTTTTTATACTTATTTTGATTTCGAGTAGAGTACAAGCTGGATAGTACTCGACTCGTACTCGAGGATATATATGCCCAAAAAAAAAAAAAAAACCCACACCCACCCTTATTCTTTCCCGTCATTTTCAACAACCCGCCGAAACCCAAAACCTCTTTCCTTCCCTCCCAGCGCCCATTCAAAAAAAAACTCATTCTCTCTCTCTCTCTCTCTCTCTCTCTCTCTCTCTCTCTCTCTCTCTCTCTCTCTCTCCCCTGTCCGGTTGTGCTAGTCCCTGCGACCTGCCCGATACCCCTGTCCGGTGCCGCAGCTCATCCCTGCCGCTTGTCCCTGCCACTCGTCCATCATCCCTGCCCTGCACGCACGGTGCTGGTCGTTCCTATTGCAGCTTGCCCGGTAATGTGTGGTGTTGATTTATTATTATTTTTTTGTATAAATTGCTAATATATGCTAGAAATTGATTTATTATTTTTTTAGAATATTGTGTGGTGTTGATTTTTTTTTATTATTATTTTTTGAAATATTATTTTTTTTGAATATTCCTGCCGGTCGCTCCTGTCACAGCTCGCCCGGCTTGTTTGATTTTCTAAATTACAGGGGTAATTCCACGTAAATGGGTAATAATTATTTACATCTGTGTTTCCAGTTGAATTTCCAAGGTAATTTGATCGCCACCTTTCATTTATAGCCCTCCTCACGTCACCTGAGGAGAAAAAATTTAAATTGTAGGGCCCACCTTGATGTTTGTGTATTATCCACACCGTCCATCCCTTTAGCCAACTCATTTTAGGGCATGAGCCAAAAAAAGAGGCAGATCCAAAGATAAAGTGGACCACACTAATGGAAACAATGGGAATTGAACTCCTACCATTGAAAGCTTCTTGAAGACCCTGGAAGTTTTGGATCAAACTGATATTTTTTTTCCACTTCATCCATGACCGTGTGACCTTATTAACAGGTTGGATGACAAATAAACATCACTGTGAGCCCTAGGGAGAAAATAACTTTCAACCATTAACGTTTTAATGATCCTTATTTCCTAAGGTGTGGTCCACTTGAGCTTTTAATTTTCCTCATTTTTTATTTCATGCCTTAAAATGTATTTTTTAAAAGGATTGATGGTGTGGATAACTCATATATATCATTGTGGGACCCACATATTTAAATCAGTAATAAAAACATTTGTATGGACCGATTTTCGAAACATAATTCCCGACGACTTCCAAACAGGTTTAGTAATTAATAATCACGTAGTTCCATGTATTTACATGGGGAATTTAAAAATCAAACAGCCGTTATGGAGCTAACTTTTTTAAGGGTACCCTTACAACCTATATCGCATAAGGGGTACCCTTGATACCGTTATGTAGTGGACATTACAGGGCATAATGACTGTTACAGTATAACATGCTTTTAGTGTAACCATATGTCTAGTATTATTTCACTTGTGTATTCAAATGTAGTGGTAGTGTTATGTGGAAATTGGGAGTGTTTTATCCATGCGTATTCTCTGTCATTTTCGTTTCACCCCATTGTTAAGATGTAAGTTGGGATACAGACATATACTTACTTGGTATTGTTCATTATTTTGTACTCACTCTATTTGTGATTGTTGTTGGGGAAAAATGTGTTAAGCTTGGAGACTCGGATAAGAGTAGGTCGGCTTTGCTAACACTGCCTGGAGAATCCGAGACAACACCGACAGAACAGAGGATAGGCCGGGAGGCGTAAGCAAGGACGAGTAAAGTCGCTCTGTCAGAGTGATGATCTCGCCTGCATAAGCCCACTGAAGGCCGAGCGTGTTAAAGCCACTCAGCCGATAGAATAAGACCGACTCAAGGAGTTGGTTCTGTCGGTCACGGAGCAAGGAATGACCGATAGAAACCGAGATTATTCCGTCCGTGGAAGGGCCGGGAACCCGTCCTCCTGTGTCGGCCGAAACTCCCCCAGGGTCGGTCACGACCTGGCCGAGACTCCCCCAGAGTCGGTCGCGACCTAGCCGAGATGGAGAGTGGCGGAACGAGGACAGATGCTGCTCTACGGAAATCCAGGGATACGGGTAACGAATCCCGAGATTCTCGGGATCCTGAGTAATCTCAGGAGGAGAATCCTCTGAGGATAAGGGTTGGCAAACTGTATAAATCTCTAAGCTTGGGACAGAAGAAGGTACGCAATACTAACTGAGACAAACTCTTGGCTATTAATCAGATAACTGACTTAAGCATCGGAGGTTCCCCGGCTCTAACCAGGGTTCCCTTGACATTGTTGTCCGTACAGGTGAGGGAGGGCCCGCCTTGAGGACGCCATCCCATAAGAACACTGCAATAGTTTGGCACAGTCTGTGGGAACCGGACAAAAAGCCATTTTCTCCAACTATTCGAATGGCAAGAACGAGAAGGACGGACCTAGATGAAGCTGGGGAGGCCGCTGCTAGCATAGCTCAGGGAGCTCCCCCGGCAGCACCGCTTGCAACTACAAGCCAGCTTAATCAAGGGAACGCACACCTGGATCGCGAGGTTCAAGAAATGCGTTCCGAGATGGCTGCCATGAAACACATGCTGGAACAACTGTGCAACCAGCAGATGCAGCGCCGGGAGTCGGCACAAGTTCATCCGCCAGCGTCTGTAGCACAGCCTGCCGCGCCACAGTCGCCCAGACGACCGAGTCAGCCTCGAGAACCAAGTCACCCGGCGCCTGCCCGTTCAGCAACAGCCATTTTGCCTCCCTCTGATCTGAGGCATAGAATAGATCAGAGGAGGCGAAGTCGGCTACCTGTAGACGCTGAAGAAACAACAGAGAGTGCCGAACCCTAGAAGGCTGATATACAGGACTTCAAGAACGAGGTCCGAGAGAAGATGGAAAAGGAGATGGCGGATATAAAGCACGGTCGGAACTCAGATCCGACCAAATACGAAGAAAATGCTTCTCCGTTTGTGGACGAGGTAATGCGGGCTCGGTTGCCAGAAAGGTTCCACTTACCCCAGATAACTCCTTTTTCCGGAAAGACTGATCCAACGGAGCATCTTGAATGCTTCAGGACTTACATGGAATTGCACGACGCCTCGAACGCTGTTATGTGCCGAGCGTTCTCTCTGACCTTGACTGACGTAGCTCGACTTTGGTTTAAGCAATTGAAACCCAGGTTGATAAAGTCGTTCGCCGAACTCAGTGACGCCTTCCTCAGCAATTTCATCGGCGGGAAAAAGAAATTGAAGCCTTCCGCGCATCTGAACAACATAGTTCAGAGGGAAGGAGAACTACTAAAAGACTACATTAAACGCTTCAATTTCGAGTTTCTGCAAGTTCGAAAGCACTCTGAGGAGACGGCTCTTAACGCTCTCATGCAGGGGGTTAGGGACAAGCCTTTTTTGGCGTCACTGGACAAAAACCCGCCCGATACTCTGGGCGAGTTTATGGTTCGGTCGGACAAATATGTCGATGCAGAAGAGACACGACTCCTAAGAGAAAATATCCAGAACACAAAACCGTCGGCAAAAGAGTCGGCCAAAAAAGAAGCCGACTCAGCCGGAAGGAAGAAGCGAAAAGACGACCGGGGGCGATACGACAGCAGGCCAGAAAAGTGACCAGACAGAAGATTCTCTACATACACCCCCCTAAACAAATCTCCTGAATAAGTACTAATGGAGATCAAGACCGAAGGCTTCATCAACTGGCCTCGAAAAATGCGAGGGAATCTGGATCGTCGGAACAAGAATAAATATTGCCACTACCATCGTGACCATGGTCACAACACGAGTGACTGTTATCACTTAAAAGACGAGATTGAGCCGTTGATTAAAGAGGGCCGGCTAAGAGAACATACAGTAGGGACCGGCGTCGCAGCAGGACCGAGTGAAGAGCGGCCCCAAGAAGAAATTCGAACAATCGTCGGGGGTCATCAAGGTGGTGGGGACTCAAATAACGCCCGAAGAAACCATGCTAGAAGCCTCGATCACCCCGAGTCCGAAGTTCTTCTGCTATCTCGGCCTCCCAAGGAGAAGAAACGAGAGAAATATTGTATCTCGTTCACTGAAGAAGATGCTCGAGGCATTCATCATCCTCATGATGATGCGCTCGTAGTCACCCTTACCATCGCGAATAGAAAAGTATTCCGGATACTAGTGGATACAGGCTCATCAGCGGACGTCCTGTTCGCCCAAGCATTCGACAAAATGGGCATAGGTCGGTCGGTACTACGGCCTGTCCGAACCCCGCTCATCGGGTTCTCGGGTGGACAGGTACTTCTAGAGGGAATCATCTCGCTGCCGCTTACCGCCGGAACTGCGCCCCATCAAAGGACCGCGATGGTCGACTTCCTGGTCATGGACCAACCGTCGGTGTATAACGCCATACTCGGCCGACCGTCTCTAAGCCTCCTTCAAACCGTGGCGTCTACCTACCACCTCTCCATGAAATTTTTGACCGAGTCGGGAGTGGGTATAGTGAAAGGAGATCAGCAAGATTCTCAGAAGTGCTATGCCACCGCAGTCAAGGCCCCGACTGAGGTTTCGACGATTGAATCGCTGGACCCCCGTATCGGATCTCATGAGCGGGGGGAACCGATGGAAGAACTCGTCTCGGTGCCATTAACCGAGACGAACGTTTCAAAAGTAGTCCGAATCGGCTCATCTTTGAGCCCGCCTCTTAAAGAACGGATGATCATCTTGCTTCGACGGTATGCCGATATCTTCGCTTGGAGTCATGAAGACATGCATGGGATCGATTCCTCGGTCATAACACACCGACTCAACATCGACCCAACCTACAGACCCATCCGACAGAAACGTCGTCCTCTTGGCCCGGAAAGGTACGCTATCATTGGAGAGGAAGTCGGCAAGCTTCTTAAAGCCAAATTCATCAAAGAGATATACTATCCGGAATGGATAGCCAATGTCGTACTCGTATAGAAAGCCAATGGGAAGTGGCGAGTCTGTATAGACTATACGGATCTAAACAAAGCCTACCCCAAAGATAGCTTCCCTCTTCCTCGCATTGATCAGCTGGTTGATAGTACCGCGGGTCATGAACTGCTAAGTTTTATGGATGCCTATTCAGGTTATAATCAAATTGTAATGCACGAGAATGATAAATCAAAAACCGCCTTTGTCACCGACAAAGGCCTTTACTGTTATCGAGTGATGTCGTTTGGGTTAAAGAATGCCGGAGCAACGTATCAGCGGTTAGTGAACAAAATGTTCGCTCAGCAAATAGGCCGAACGATGGAAGTTTATATTGACGATATGCTCGTCAAAAGTAAACGAGCAGCCGACCATGAGAAGGACTTGGAAGACATGTTCTTGACTCTGTGTAAATATAAAATGAAGCTGAATCCCAGCAAGTGCGCGTTTGGCGTGAGCTCGGGAAAATTTTTCGGTTTCCTCGTTAGTCGGCGAGGAATCGAAGCGAATACCGAGAAAATCAAAGCCTTACTCGAAATGGAATCTCCTAAAATAATCAAAGATGTTCAAAGGTTGACAGGAAGAGTAGTCGTGCTCAATCGTTTCCTTTCCCGAGCCACAGACAAGTGTCTCCCGTTCTTCAAGCAATTGAAGGGACGACAGACGATGGAGTGGACGGACGAATGTGAGAAGGCATTTCAGGATCTGAAGGTTTACCTCGGATCCCCACCGCTGCTATCTAAGCCTGAGCCTGGTGAAGTGTTGTTGTTATATTTGGCCGTGTCTGAAGCCGCAGTAAGCTCGGCTTTAATACGAGAGAGTCAAGGGAAGCAGCTGCCAGTCTATTATGTCAGCAAAGCCTTGCTACCAGCAGAGACAAGGTATCCTCAGCTCGAGAAAGTAGCCTTCACTCTTGTAGTTTCATCACGACGCCTTCGGCCATACTTTCAGGCCCACACCATTGTCGTTGTGACCGACTTACCACTCCGCCAGATTCTCCAAAAGCCGGAAGCCTCCGGCCGACTTACAAAGTGGGCAGTCGAATTAAGCGAATTTGACATACATTACAGGCCCAGGGCAGCCTTAAAAGGACAGGCCGTCGCCGACTTCTTTGTCGAAGTGGTTCCTAATCCCGACAATATGCCTGAGTCAGAGGGAATTAATGTACCTAAGGCTTCTCCCTCTCTCGAGCCGACACCCTGAAAGTTATTTGTCGACGGATCATCCAACTCGAAGGCAAGCGGGGCAGGGATAGTGTTAGAAACTCCCGACCAAACCTGTATGCAATATGCCTTGCGACTCGGCTTTCAAGCGTCCAACAATACAGCAGAATACGAAGCCTTATTGTTAGGCCTTAGACTCACCGCGATTCTGTGCGTGACCCATTTGAACGTTTTCAGCGACTCACAATTGGTTGTTAATCAAGTCTCCGGTGTTTATCAAACTCGGAAAGAGCAGCTAAAGGCGTATATGGAAAAAGCTAAAGAATTGAACGGCGGATTCCAGAAATGTGAAGTAATTCGAATACCCAGAACCGACAACGCCAAAGTTGACCTGTTAGCAAAGCTTACCTCAGCAGATGAGAAAGACATACCTCGGTCGGTTCCGATTGAATATGTCCCTAAACCAAGCATAAATGAGCCGACAGTCTCGGCCCTATTTCCCATCAATCCAGCGACTGTTTGGTTTGACCCACTTGTCCGCTACCTCAACGATGGTGAACTGCCAGAAGACCGTGCCGAGGCACGGCGGTTAAAAGTTCGAGCCTCGCGCTACACCATCTTGAATGAGATTCTATATAAAAAAAGGCTTTCATGCTCCTCTACTGAGGTGCGTCGACTCCCAAGAAGCCGACTATATCTTACGAGAAATACACGAAGGGATATGTGGAAACCATTCAGGAGGATGCTTACTGGCCGACTATACAGCATGACTCCAAACGATTCGTCAAGAGATGCGACAAGTGTCAGCGGTTCGCAGTAATCCCGAGACAATCCCCCGAGGAGCTGACTCTGATGTCGGGGCCATGACCCTTTGCGCAGTGGGGGATCGACATAATCGGGCCCTTTCCATTGGGGAAGGGTCAGACTAAATTTGCCGTGGTTGCAGTGGACTACTTCACGAAGTGGGCTGAAGCAGAACCATTGGCAAAAATTACCGAGCAAAGGATCACGAGTTTCGTTTGGAAGAATATCATCTGTCGGTTCGGGATACCTCGGACAATAGTTACCAACAATGGAAGGCAGTTCGATAACAAACAATTCTGGGAGATGTGCAGTAACCTCGGGATTCGAAACGTGTACGCCTCGCCTCATCACCCTCAGACGAACGGACAGGTCGAGGCAGTCAACAAAATTATAAAGCAGCATCTCCGGACGAGACTCGACGAAGCAAAGGGAGCGTGGGCCGAAGAACTTCCGAATATACTGTGGGCTTATCGGACCACCGCACGGACTGCCACGGGAGAAACCCCCTTTTCCCTATGTTACGGTGCGGAAGCAGTCGCACCAGTTGAGATCGGTATCGGTTCAGCCCGAGTCAACTTATATAGTGGACGAGAGAATGGTGAACTCCTCTCATTCGTACTTGATTCGTTGGAAGAAAGAAGAGAAAGTGCTCGATTGAAGATGATGGCCCGACAAAGACAGGTGTTTCGGTTTTACAATCGCCGAGTTAAAGTCCGACGATTCTAAGCCAGGGATATGGTCCTCCGAAAGACCTTCCCAAACACTAAAGAAATTGGGTCCGGTACACTAGGGCACCATCCGACCGGGAACCTACCGGTTGGAAGACCTAAATGGGCAGCTGTTGCCTCATCCTTGGAACGCCGAGCATCTCAAGACTTATTATCTGTAAGATAGAATAAAAAGCGCTGTAATTGAAGTCGACTCAATAAAAGTTCCATTTCGTACAAGTACCCAATGTCGGGTCAATAACAAAAAAAAATTTAAAAAGAAAAGTACATTATCCGACTGTCCCATTCAGTCGGGATTCAACTCCTATGCGGCGCCCGAAGGACCGGCCTCGTCAGCAGCGACATCTCCTTCAGTGGCTTCACCCTCAGCAGCCTTGGCGGTTCGACTGTCGACTTCGAAGGCGGAGAGATCGAGATCAGGGAAGGCCACCCTCATCTCCAATACGCAGGCCTTGTAACCACCTTGATAAAGATGGTCCCTCTCCTCTTCAAACTCGGTAGATTCGAGGAAGGCGTCCACGGCTCGATCTCACTCCTCTTTGGCTAGGCGTATTTCCTCTTGAGCTTCCTAAACGAGGCTGGCGGCCTCGGCCTTTGCGCTAGCAAGAGCACCCTCGCACTCGCCGTGAACTTGAAGAAGGCGCCGCTCCCTCTCCTCGGCCTCCTGAAGGAGCGAAGTCAGACAAGCATTGTCGGCCTTAACTCCTTCGAGAGCTGCACGGGCGTCCACGGCCAGCTTCCGAGCGATAGAGAGATCGCCGGTCATGATGCCAATCCGGCTCTCAGCGATCTCTCTACGGCCCTCAGCCTTGGCCGCGACCCTCCTCGCCGCCTCTACCTCAGATGAGAGTTTCTAGGAGGCGATCAGCTTCGAGCTTGCTTTGACGAGGCAAGGCACCAGCTGCAATAAAGAGACAATGAGCTGTGCTGTAAAATTTAGCTAGGGGCGACACAAGATTGGAGTAAAGTTTACCTCAAAAAGTAACCTCGCCGCATGCCCAAGGGTCTGGGCCGTCGGCGCGTTGTAATAACTGGCAAAGTCTCTTTCGCCCCCGTGGGCAAGCGCCCAAGGAACCATCTTCGCAATGATCTTCGTGAAGGGGGACTCCTGTTGAGTCATCTCCCTTCTCGGGGATTCTTTACGAGGGACCTCCTCGGCAACAGGCCCTGACTCGAGAGTCGCCTGAGTCATTGGAGGAGTTGGCTCTGCTTCCTCGGCCCTCTCATCAGGGTCGGAAAAGGACGACCACTTGGGGAGCAGCAGGTGCAGCAGCAGGTGGAATGACCGTTTCCTTACCCTTGCCCGTGGTCTTCTGCTGCTTCGAGGGCCGAGACCCGGACAACTGAGCCGATCTCGGGGGGGCCTTCACTTTGGAAAGTGGCTTCAAGGCGGGGCGAGGCTCGGCCATGCTCTCAGGCGCGGGCCTTAGAATAGGGCGAGCTTCGGGGAGGTCTGTAAGGATGAGTAAAAAGAATGAGGGAGCAAACAGGAAACCAAAAGGATAAAGATAAGGAGAACGAACTACCTGAGACGAATGAGTCTAAGCCTGCGAGGTGGAGGCGCTCAGGTTGCAGAAGTAACTTCCAAGATCGCTCTGCCGCGCTTAGCTTCCTCAGCTCTCTGATCCGAGTCAGAGCCCCGGACTCGAGCTTCCCTCTCCTCTTCAAAATATCTGCGAGACATTGTGGAGTCAGGATCAACGGAAGAGGATATAAAAATAAAGAGTAAGAAAAGGAAAGACCATTGGGCCGAGGCACCGAGTCACCTGCTCTACGGAACGTGCGGGATACTTGAGGCTCGTACGGCCATGTGTCGGCCGACTCCCATCAACCGCACGCCCAGAACCACCTTTCCTTCCAGAACTTGTTCAAAGTAGGTGGGTCGGTTATTAGAGACCCCCCTTTGCCTCTCCACGCGCTCAGAAAGTAGAGGCCAGAGAAGTTAGGGTTTGGTCGGACTTGGTACAGATAAAGGAACTTGTCGACCGTGAGGGAAGGTTGCTCTAACTCGGACCAAAGCACGGCACACCCGAACAAATTCCTCCACGCATTCGGAACAATTTGACCGGGAGCTATTTTGACTCGGGAGAGAAAGTCACGAGCAATGTGCTGGAGTGGCAAACGCAAGCCACACTGCATCGCGACTTGAAAAATTACGACCATCCCTACAGGGGGATGGTCGGGCAAATCACCCGGAAGAGGGAGATGGAGGACGACCGAGTCAGGGACATGGTATCCAGCCCTGATCCGGTTTAAATCGGATTCATTTAGAATGGAGACGATGAGAGCGCTGGGCTCGTCTTCTTCCCCTTTTGAAGACGACCCAAAGACTTCCGCAGTTCGGTTCACAGGGTATGGGACGGCCGTTCCTTCGCCCGTGATTAAGTCATCCCCTCCATCCTTGTCCTCCATCTGATCCACCCAAGGGTTAGGTCTCCCTGGACGAGTCACCAGAGACGTCCCACCGCTGGATGGACCGGTTTGGGCAGGACGCCTAGCCGATGAGTCGCCGGATTCTCTGACAAGCCGGAATGCGGCGTCAGCACCGACGGAAAACTCCGTCAACAGTGAAGGTTGTTCCGTAACGTCCTAAAGGTGTTGGGACACACCCTCATCTACGGACATTTCCTCCCGAGGGCTTTGAGAGCCGGGCGCGGCCATTAAAGCTGATAAAAGAAGAAAAAAAGGACTCACCAAAGGAATCGACGAGACTGCAAGGAAAGATTGACGAAGAAAGAGGCGAAGCGGAAGAGGAGAAGAAGAAAAAGTGAAAATGCACTCTGGATCAGACACATGCGGAAGGAAGAAGGGCGAAAACAAAGTTCGCACCGTCCTCCCGCCCGGGCCTTTTATAGCCGCGCCACGTGGCAGGGCAATTATGGCAAAAGCGAATCGATGTTCGCCTCGGCTCCCCCGTTCGACGCGTGGCAACCCTTGACTGACCGCGGTGAAATCGTGGCCACGCGTCCGCTTTTTATACGCGGACGGAACGAATTGACGGCTGGTCGCACGTGCGACCTTGGGAGGCGCAACGTCGTGTGCTAGAGACGACTCAAAGAGCATTAAATGCCTCATTATTTTCTCGGATGCTAATACGAACCGACCGAGAAAGTCGTACTCCTTGATGCCATAGACGACACAAGGAGTAAGGGGGGCTCACTGTTGGGGAAAAATGTGTTAAGCTCGGAGACTGGGATAAGAGTAGGTCGGCTTTGCTGACACTGCCTGGAGAATCCGAGACAACACCGACAGAACAGAGGATAGGCCGGGAGGCGTAAGCAAGGACGATTAAAGTCGCTCTGTCAGAGTGATGATCTCACCTGCATAAGCCCACTGAAGGCCGAGCGTGTTAAAGCCACTCAGCCGATAGAATAAAACCGACTCAATGAGTTGGTTCTGTCGGTCACGGAGCAAGGAATGACCGATAGAAACTGAGATTATTCCGTCCGTGGAAGGGCCGGGAACCCGTCCTTCTGTGTCGGCCGAAACTCCCCCAGGGTCGGTCACGACCTGGCCGAGACTCCCCCAGAGTCGGTCGCGACCTAGCCGAGACGGAGAGTGGCGGAACGAGGACAGAAGCTGCTCTACGGAAATCCAGGGATACGGGTAGCGAAACCCGAGATTCTCGGGATCCTGAGTAATCCCAGGAAGAGAATCCTCTGAAGATAAGGGTTGACAAACTGTATAAATCTCTAAACTTGGGACAGAAGAAGGTACGCAATACTAAATGAGACAAGCTCTTGGCTATTGATCAGATAACTGACTTAAGCATCGGAGGTTCCCCGGCTCTAGCCAGGGTTCCCTTGACATTGTTGTTCGTACAGGTGAGGGAGGGCCCGCCTTGAGGACGCCATCCCATAAGAACACTGCAACAATTGTAATTAGTGATATTTTATTTCTGGAGGCATTTGCGATGAATCATGGATATCGATCAGGCTAAAATATAAAATGAAATCCGTTACAATAAAGAAAATGACAATCAACCAAGTATTTCTAATTCCCATAAGCCTTGACGCTAAGTTTGGAGGTCAAAGACCTAGGAAAATTGAGTTGAACATTACTGCAATACTGCCTTTGATTTGCAAGAAATCTATCTTTTGCATTTTATATAAGTGTTACAATTAAGAACACTCAAATACTGATTATAATTAATAATCATTTATAAAATATAGAAACTGTGTAACTTGGACAGTGATAGGTGTGCCATTTTTGGACACGAGTATGGTATGAGATAATGAACTTAAAATTAATCTACTAAGTTTATGTAAAGAAATTTACGAGCCATGTCCAAGAGTGTTGGATAGGAAGCTGGATAGGTGGGCTCACAGGATCCGACGGTCTACACAATCTTAGGACTTTCACAGGGCTGAAGAGACAGTCTACGTCAAGTGGTTTGGCCAACGACTATTGGAGCAGAGAAGATCTAATCACCCCTCTTATTCGACGGTTAAGATGGCCCCCAGATTACGATCAATGGCTTAGATTGTCTTTGGGGCAGGCTAGATGGACAATGGTATTATTTCTATCCCTCTCTATTTTCTCTATGAAGTCTCTAGTTTTTTGGAATGTATTTTATGAGGGATTCCTTCCTTCTCCTTTTTATGAGGGAAGGATTAGGAGAATTTAAATGAGGTAAGCTGTAGCAGTGGGAACCACCTTAAGAGATTCTTAGACTTGTCTCAAGTCACCTATATATAGAAGATCTTAGAGCGGTTCAGGATGAAAAATTCAAAAGCTGTTGAAACTCTTATGAAAAAAACTACGAAGTTGGATAGGAAATCTTGTCCTCAAAATGAAGCCAAGAAATCGGCTATGTTCTCAGTACCTTGTGTAAGTGTAGTAAGTAACTTAATATATGTCATACTTTACATCGGACTAGATATTAGTTATACACTTGGCATAGTCAGCCGTTATAGCATAACCTGTGATAGTCTTATTGGCAAGTTATCAAATGCATATTTTTCTATCTGAGGAACCAAAGACTTGATAATGTGTTATTAAGGCACAAATCTCAAGCTTAAAGGATATTCAGATGTCACCTAGGGTAATGATGCCGATGATGGAAAGTTTACTTCAGGATGTCTTCTTAGGGAGAGCTATCTCATGGTCAAATGAGAAGCAAATATTCACAACCCTCTCATCTATCGAGGCCAAGTACATAGCATGTTGTGCTATAGTTCAGGATTGCGTATAGGTTCGCAAATTCTTACAAAGTTTGGGCATCGTATCGGGCATTCGTGAGCCTATATCGTTAAGAATAGATAACACCTCTGCCATTGACTTAGCGAAGGACCCCAAACACTACCAGAAGTCCAAACATATTGAGATCAAATATCATTACGTTTGTGATCAAGTCAGAGATAAGAATGTCGCTCTCAGTTACATTCCTACCAAGGAGATGTTCATTGATCTCATGACGAAGCCCATAACTAGAGATTTATTCCAGGTTCACATCAGGCATATAGGATTGATGAGAGCTTGAATGATATGCTTGTATCATGTATCTTTGACCTTTCTTTAATGAATAAGACTTTTTTTTTAATTTAGTATCGAGCACTAATATTGACTAGGTATGTAAATCATCAACATTCACCTTAAGATTATGTAGGATCTCTACCTTTGTTGGTAAGCCGGTCACCTACTCGCATGGGTTGACTAACCCTGAATGTACAAGAGAGGTACAATTGGGGTGGTATTCATATGTTGAGGTGTGAACCACCCTTTATAATGGAGGATGATGATACGAGTGATTCGTATATGCCTTTAGTCCTAAAAGATTGAAGATGAGACTAATCGAGTCGAATAACATAATCGCTCCATTACTCTTCATGTGGTCAATGTTATGACCTGAATAAAAGCCAGGTCATGAGGATATGAGATGAGTTACACCTCATGTGAGGTGACCCGCATATTGTAGACCCAACATATGCTTAGTATTGTTTACTTTACGGCATATATTGTAGCCATGTGCAGGGACCTTTTATCTATAAAATGCTTTGATTCAATCCAATCATTGTAACGTACAAGCAATCATTCTTGTAGGTGACTCTCTGTGTCCTTAGACACTATCCTCTTATATACAAGAGAATGCGATTGAGCTTCGCTACTTTAGTATACGATAACGAAGGACCCTTAATTGGTCAAACTCGATTACATTAGAAAAGCGACTTAATTGATTTCAAAATACACATTTACGTGGAGAATATCCCATAACAACTACATCAAGTTTTTAGAATTATTAATACGCAGTTGAAGACTTATCCGCTGATAGTATCGAGTTTTTTTATATGGATTTTTTCAAACAATATTATTTTTAGAAGTATATATATTATATTATTACTTTAAAATAATTCAAATTGATATTCGTGAAAACCTGTGTTTTCAAAATAACTCGATAAGTTGGAGAAGTGCATATATTGGCTGAGTATTCTAAATCAGGAGTTAACTCCATCCGGTGTGGTCATGCGGACTAGGACAAACACCACAAATCTTAGGTTATTGTTAGGTCATGTAGTACTCAAATACTTATAAGAAGATAACAGTGTTCAAGTTGGTCCCACGTCTCTAATTCTTTTTATTGCAATTTTTTTGGTTTTGACTATTATGAGACAAGCTAGATGGACTGTTGGACGTATGCCAGTGGGGCCCACTGGTGAGCAATCACTAGTGGGTGGGTCCCACATGTTTAGGCTTCTTCCGGCCTTTTACATTCAGTTGAGATTTCAAATTCAACTTTGAATTTGAAATATGATAGGAGATAGGGATTTGACCAAATAATATGGTCTCATCCTATCTCATCCGATCTCTCATTCCTTTCCTATATAAAGGATGAGTCTCTCTCTTGTAAGATATGATAACTAATACCGAGAGTATATAGAGAGAGATAGTGTGCACTATAGTCTGTCCATTTTAGTTTGTCCTTGTGACGATCTGATCCATAGATCGCAATCTGGGACCACTTATACCATAGGTTCAGAGGTGTGAATAGATCCGTCTGCTCCAGTAGTAGATAGACGGACCGTTGAAGCGTCAATCTTCTGCTTTGTGAGGGTTCCAAAACTCATGTAGACCGTCAAATCTTGAAGGCTCACCTTTCGCGCTTCCCTCCAATGGTATCAGAGCAATTAATGGTGGATCTCCGATTATTTTCTTCTAAAAAGGTAAGTGGCCCAACCTTTCTTTTTGGATTGGAATCCATGTTTTTCAAATGATATCAAATCAGCATGTGTACAGTGGATTAGTTTTTGTATTCACGTATGCCATGTGCATATAAGCCCAAGTATGTTTCCATGCACATTATGCATACCATATTGTTGGTTTATGGATTGGTCCACGTGGGGATCAGTTTTGCTGATGTTGTTGTATTGAAACACATCTCACGTTATGAGAGAAGTAGTACATCTCACAAAATATTCACTGAAACTTGCATGATGCTCATCACACCAGTTATATTGACGTCAGCCACACGTGGGTTTGATATCATGGTATAAGTTGTATCCAAACCGTCCATTTTGTTGGCTAGGCATTGTGTGGCCCACTTCATGAACTTTTTGGATTAAAGTACCGTGGTATCTAAACCATTTTTTCAGCAAAGATAGTTTTGATATCCCTATGGACTGCACGTATATATAGCTTCTGTACACCTGATATGCATTATACCAACATTAGTTGTTGTATTAAAATACAACACTACCAGCAATAGAAGCGGATGAGGTATGAACAAGAGTAGTTGTATTGAAATACCAACATTGTTGTGCTATACAATGGCATAAGTTGTATCCAAACTGTCCATCATGACCAATGGATACAATGGTATAAGTTGTATCAATGTCCAATAACCATTCTGAGTGGGGATAGAGTAGCATGAGATAATCAGATCATTGAACTTCGGTGTATGAGACTTGTCCGGGGGGCTCCCGCCAAATAGGTAGACCCTTGGAACAAATTCTGATACGCACTGAAGGACGGTTTATACGAAAAGGCTATGATTGGCTAGCGCAATTCCTAGTTTTGACTAGCCCTTCCCTAGCGAATGTCTTTCGTTACCGACCTCCGTACGGCGGTCGGAAGATAAGTTGCAAACTGTCAAAAAGTACACATGTTGACTGTACAGGCAATGGCTACTGTACACGTTATTCTATACACGTTGTTTTGTGCATATGTACACATGTTGACAGTACACATGTTGGTTGTACATGTGTCCTGTATACGTGTTGGCTTCTATGCACAGATTGGCTAATATACAACACACCATATGCTTGCTGTACATGTATGAAACAGATTGGCTAATGTACATCACACCAGCTAAATAGCTTTTGTATCTACATCAGCAAGTCTTGTGAGTTTAGTCATGTTTGTACATATGTACACATGTTGACAGTACACATGTTGGTTGTACATGTGTCCTGTATACGTGTTGGCTTCTATGCACAGATCGGCTAATATACAAACACCATATGCTTGCTGTACATGTATGAAACAGATTGGCTAATGTACATCACACCAGCTAAATAGCTTCTGTATCTACATCAGCAAGTCTTGTGAGTCTAGTCATGAGACATATTATAAAGTGACAGTGAGCCCCACTTTAAAATAAAAAAATTAAAAAATCAAACTGGGACCCACGAGAGTGGGTGACGTCACTTCACAATAGGGTTTTGCAAAATCAACATAGTTAATCTGTTGTATAGCTGACGTACACAATTCATATAGATGTTGTATTGACGTATATATAGCTAGTACAACACAGCTATATTTTAGTGTTGCAAAACCACACAGTGCCCACATCTGTTGCAAAATATGGCCCATATCTGTTGCAAAATATGGTGTAGATCTGTTTTAGCCACATGTGTAGGATCTCTTCTTGCCACATGTGTAGATATTGTGCACATATTTGTTTAATTACGAGCTTCCTTATCTGATGAATTCATGCTTAATCTAAAAATCAATGATGTGACCCACATTCAAATATGTTGTAACCTGAATGTGTTATCCTGATTTTTGGTTTGATGATATATATGAGATGATGGACACATATCAAGAATGTTGTTTCCTTTCTAATATCTTCTTCACTATTGATCTAGAGTTCATTAGTGATCGAAACGATCATCAATCATGATGATCAATGTTGATGAAAGGATCCATCATCAACAATGATCATTAATGGTAATGATCGGATCCATCATTAATGGTCATGATCACAGGTGAAGATATAACTCAACTGATATCTTAGCACTTTATTTTTCTTTTTGATGATGATGTTAATATGTATGATAATATTCGGCTTGATGTGTTTACATCGTAGCCCTCTACATTTTTCATTAGAAATTACAAAACTTAGTGCTTAGATGCTCCCTATACACATAAAAATAGGTTGTGCATAACCTGAGTGGGAGTTTATTCTCATCCACCAAATGATGCATGCAACCATGTAATGGAAGGTTGCATGTTATACAATTATAATTTTATAAAAGTACTAATTTCATCTTAAATAGAGAACTTGATTGTTCTGCACCGCCCATCCGGGTATGTGGACTTTCAGATTTCTTTAAGATGTTTTGATTACTTTTATATTCTGAAAATTTGTATAACACGTAGAAATGCTGATGATTAGTGTCAGTAACTTACATCTTAACTAAGTAGTGATACTCATGCAATGTAGAGATGGCCACCAAAGCGTTAATCGCTGAACAACTGAAAGGACAACATTTCGACGGCAACAATTATGAAGACTAGTCCCGCATGGTGCGATGCCTTCTGGACGAGGACGACATATCTCACACACTCGATGTAGTTCAAGAGGAATCCATCTTGGCTAAAAACGAAAATTTACAAGAATATAGGATTGCGATGACTCGCTACAATAAGTGGCGAAAACAGAATCGTTCAGCTCGTAATGTCCTTTTTAGCACTATGCACAAAGAACTCATACCTACGTATGAAGTGCATGAAACCGCTAAGAGAATCTGGGAAGCACTAACAGATGCCTATGCACAGAAGTCAGATACGAGAGTTAGGGCAATGGAATTAGAATTCCAGGAGTACAGGATGCCTGTCGGCTGCCCCATCAAAGATCATATTCGTAAGATGGAGCAAATGATAGGTGCCCTTAGGAATGTTGGGTGTAAATTGACTAAAAATCAAAAGATTATAACCATGTACCGTTCTTTGCATGAATCTTGGGCTCAAATCAAAAGAATTCTAAACCATACTGATTCTATCACTACGTTCAAAGACTTTTGTGGCCACTTGGTACGTAAGGTTGAAATGAATGCAATTCAGCCAGGTTCGGCAAAGGCCTTTGTAACAGAGACCCATAAGCAAAAAGCTAACAATAAACGGTCCAAAGCTCACAAGAAGGCAAAGAAGAATAACTAAGAATAGAAGATAACAACACCTGCTCCAAATCTTAAGAAGGGGAATGGAAAGAAGAAGCAGAAAAAGACAAACATTATCTGCTATGTCTGTGGAAATTTCGGTCATTATGCTCGGCAGCGTGCCCATAAAAAGACGGTAATTTCTCAGTCACTAGATACTTTGTATATAGGCATTTATTCTGAACTCCTTTCTGTTGATACCATATCTAACGAGTAGATTTTAGATTCAGGCGCAACAAAGCGCGTGACATAGAGTCGTCGAGGACTCGAGGAATTCCGACCTGTAGCCAAGGGCAGTTACAAGCTATACATGGGCAATAACACTTTCGAAGACATACTAGGGATAGGCGTTTTCCATTTCCGTATGCGCATAGGGTGAAAAATAATCCTCCGTGATACTCTTTATGCACCAGGGATGCGTCGGAATTTAATTTCTGTTTTTAGGTTATTATTTGATGGTTTTGATGTTCGATTTTTCGGGACAAGAGTTTCTTTGAGACTGAATAATCTCATCTTTGCATGGGGTAATTTAATTTCAGATTTATTTATTCTGGATGTAGATTGTGATAATGTCCCTCTTGTTTTATCTGCTATGTTGAATGAAACTGTAGTATCTGAATCTCAAAAATGGCACACGAGATTAGGTCACATAGGAAAGGATCGTATGACAAGACTAGTTTGTTTTGGTCTGTTAGACTCCTTATCTAAAGTTGATTTGCCATTTTGTGAACATTGTGTGTCCGAAAAGACTTCAAAGAAACTATTTCCCAAAGCGGCTAGGTCCAAGGGCACACTAAAGATAATCCATTTAGATATCTGTGGACCCTTTAATGTACATGCAAGAAACGGATGTCAGTACTTTGTCACTTTCATTAATAATTACTCGCGCTATAGATATGTGTATCTCATCTCACACAAATTTGAGGCTTTTGATTGTTTTCTTAAATATAAAGCTGAGGTAGAAAATCAACTTGAAAAAAAAGATTAAAATCCTTCGATCTGATAGAGGTGGCGAGTATACATCTGAAACATTTAAGTCATATTGTGAAAATGTTGAAATTGTTCGGTAGTACACAATGGCTTAAACACCACAACAAAATAGTGTTGCAGAGAGAAGGAATATGACACTATTAGACATGATTAAATCGATGATGGCACAAGCCAATCTCTCTACCACATTCTGGGGAGACGTACTGTTAACAGCCGTCTACGTCTTTAATAGAGTCCCATCCAAATTCATTCTTAAGACCCCATATGAGATGTGGTCTGGGAGGATTCTTTCTCTAGCCAACTTACGCCCTTGGGGATCTTTGGGATATGTTTTGTTGCCTACTCTGCATAGAGGTAAACTTGATAGTAAAACCATTGAATGCGTGTTCATAAGATATTCTATGCATTCAAAGGGATACATTCTAGTTTATGAGGACCATGAACGATGGATTGAGATAGAATCCCGAGACGTGACCTTTGTTGAAGATAGATACCCAAGTCGAATGAAACAAAAGGTTCGTGTAGAATTTTTTGAAATACTCGATGCATCTCAGGAGAGTGGGAGTTCTGCTTCTCACGATGATGATGCTCCTATAGTTCGTTAGGATAGTGGGAGGACATCTCAGCAGGCTCCTGAGTTACGTCGAAGCGAAAGAGGATTGATTTTCTGAAGATACTTAAATATTGAGGGACAAACATTCTCTTGTGTTACGGTTGATGATGATAAACCTGATTCGTATCACGATGCATTATTATATTCTAACTCGGCCGATTGGGTGAATACTATGGACGAAGAGATCGCTTCCATGAAGAAAAATAAAGTCTGGGAACTTGTTGATCTGCCTTCCAATCGCAAAGCGATAGGTAACAAATAGGTACTAAAGATCAAGAGAAAGGAAGATGGTACAATGGACAAGTATAAAGCACGATTAGTTGTTAAAGGTTTTACACAACAAGAAGGCATAGATTACGAGGAGACCTTTTCACCTGTTACAAAGTTCTCCTCAATCCGCATGATCTTGTCCATTGTCGCATGTTTAAACTTAGAGTTATATCAGATGGATGTAAAGACCGCATTCTTAAATGGTGACTTGGATGAAGAAATATACATGCAACAGCCCATGGGTTATGTGAACAAAAAAATCTAAAGAAAGTCTGCAAATTGTTAAAATCTATCTATGGGCTGAAGCAATCTTCAAGACAGTGGTACATGAGGTTCCACTTGGCCATCACCACTTTTGGATTCACGATGAGTGAAGAAGATCATTTTGTATACATGAAACGGTCTGGAAGATCTTTTCTGATACTATCTCTATATGTAGACGATATCCTGTTAGCTGGTAATGACATGCAATTGTTAATATTGACTAAAGATTGGCTATTCTCGAACTTTGAGATGAAAGACCTCGGTGAAGTCAACTTTATTCTTGGGGTAAAAATCATCAGGGATCGCCTTAAGAAATTTTTAGGCTTGTCTCAAGCAACCTATATACAAAAGATCTTAGAGCGGTTCAAGATGAAAAATTCAAAAGCTGTTGAAACTCATATGGATAAAGCTACCAAGCCAAACAAGAAATCGTGTCCCCAGACTGAAGCCGAGAAATTGGCTATGTCCTCAGTACCTTATGCTAGCGTAGTAGGGAGCTTAATGTATGCTATGCTTTGTACTAGACCGGATATTAGCTATGTAGTTGGCATAGTCAGTCGTTATCAGAGTAACCCGAGACAGTCTCATTGGCAAGCCGTCAAACGTATATTCCGCTATCTCAAAGGAATAAAAGACCTAATGTTGTGTTATGAAGGCACAAACCTCGAGCTTAAAGGATATTCTGATGCTGCTTGGGGCAATGATGCTAATGAGGGAAAGTCTACTTCAGGGTATGTATTCTTACTCGGAGGAGGAGCTATCTCATGATCGAGTAAGAAATAAATATCTACAGCTCTTTCATTTATGGAAGCTTAGTACATTGCATGTTGTGCTGTAGTTCAGGAGTGTGTATGGGTTCGTAGATTTCTATTGAGTCTGGGTGTTGTACCGACTGTTCGTTAGCTTATATCGTTGAAGATAGACAATACTTCTGCTATTGACTTGGCAAAGGACCCTAAACACCACCAGAAATCTAAGCACATTGAGATCGAGTATCATTATGTATGTGATCAAGTGAGAGATAAGAAGGTCGCCCTAAGCTACATTCCTACCAAGGAGATGATGGTTGATCCCATGACGAAACCTATAGCTAGAGATCTATTTCAGGTTCACGTCAGGCAGATGGGATTGAAGAAAGCTTGATTGATGTACTTGTTTTGTAGTACCTTTGATCTTTCATTAATGAATAATACATTCCATTTATTCAGTATTGAATGCTAATATAACTAGGTATGAATATCATCGGCATTTACCTTGAAATCATGTAGGATTTTTATTTTTATCGGCAAGCCGGTCACCTACTCGCACGATTCGACCAACTTTAAATGTACAAGAGAGGTACATTTGGAGCTATGTTTATAAATTGAGGTATGAACTTCCCTTTATTGTGAATAATAAAGGATGAAGATATGAGTGAGTCGTATCCGCCTATAATCTTTTAAGATTGAATATGAGATTGATAAAGTCGAATAACATAATTGTACCATTCTTTTTATGCAATCAATGTTATGGCATGAATTTAAAGCTAGGTTATGAGGTTATGAGATGAGTCGTACCTCATGTAGAATGACCTGCGTATTGTTGACTTGACATTCTCCTAGTAATGTTTACTTTATGACGTGGATTGTAGCCATGTGCTAGGACCTTTTACCTATAGATTTCTTTGATTCGATCTAATCATTGCAACGTGCCAGTAGCCAGTCCCGTAGGTGACTCTTTGTGTCCTTAGCTACCCTCCTCTTGTGTATATGAGGATGAGATTGAGTGTCGCTACTTTAGTATACAATGACGAAAGGTCCTTGATTGACCAGACTCGGTTACGCTAGGAAAGAAGCTTGATTGATTCCAAATTACACATCTGCGTGGGGAAGATCCCGTGACAGCTATACCAAGTTTCTAAAACTATAAATACGCACTTGAAGACTTATCCGCCGGCAGTATCGAGTTGTTTTTAATAGACTTTTTTCAAACGATATTTTTTGAAAGCATATATTAGTATAGCTTTGAATTGGTTTTAGTCGAAATTTGTGAAAAATCAAGTTTTCAAAATAACTCGATAAGTTGGATAAGTGCGTATGTTGGCCGAGTACTCCAGATCGGGAATTAACTCTATCCGGTGTGGTCATGCGGACTAGGACAGACATTGCAAAGCTTGGGTTATTGAGTACTAGTTAGGTGGTCACTTAGTACTTAAACACCTGTGAGAAGATTATGGTGATCCAGTTGGTCCCACGCCTCTGATTCTTTTGATCATTGATGAGGGTCGAATATTGCATATCAAACCCCAATTATTACCGAATTTTACGTACATGATAATGCCTAATGCCATATTTTAATTGTGTTTTTGTTGCAGGATGAAATCAAGAGCGTTGACTGAAAAAGGATATTAAAAGTGTGGATTTGATGATCTGAAGTCACCAGAGCAAGGAAAGGACTCTAGAAGACCAATATTGATGGATTTACATGGCAGGGATCTGAGAAAATCAAGCCATTTGTGTTAAAGAGGCAGAAAAATAGTCCAAAACGCAAGATCACAGAGTTCCCACCATCCGATTGACCTGAAACTTCATACATGGGATGTGGGCCATAAATTAACCGTACACGTAAAATTTCATCCATTGGATCACTATGGAAGTGCCCCAACTGACAGATCAGCCCATAAACCGTTGATTCTGAGCCCACCTGATATCTGGAACTGCCTCAAAATTATTATTGACGGTTTAAATGAGATGAGAAATAATATGGATGGTGAAGATTTCTGAAAATCATCACAGTGGGTCCCATATATGGTGCATGTACACCTTGCATATACAAAGCTGACGTGCACTAAAAGCGCTGACCGTGTCAGCGCCTTCCAAAGCACTTCGCCAGCGACCGTCTTCAAAAAAACGGAAATTTTCGTTTTCGTCCAGCGTAACGCACGGCCATTAGCCGTTTTGCGGAAGCTAGCGGGCCCCACACATGCCTTGTGAGCTCAATCCGAACCGTCCACTGTGTAGACAGCATTGAATACTTCAAAACCATGTTGTCACTTTTCACTCATGCGTGCACATGTGTACGATATAGGGGCCACAAAAGGGCTGCCCTGCAACGTTCAAAACTGATCCTTTTGTGATTTCTTCTCTGGGCCACGTCAATGGACGTTCAAAATCACCCATTCTTGACTGAAATTTCGTTCTGAATCCAATGGATGGGGTGGATTTTTCAGAAAATGCTTCTGTTGGGCCCACCGATCACAACAGCGAAATGGTGCGAAAGGTTTCGCACATTCTCAAAAACCGACTTTTCCAAACAGTTTTGGCCCACCATCTTTGATCATATGGTAGATCTGAACCGTCTATCATGTAGAGGACCCAAGAAAGTCCTAAGGGACGGTGTTTATTTGGAATTTGAGCGAGAAAAATGGCGTGTTTCGAGGCACCGAACTTGGCTGCGAAAAAACTTTCACTAGGCATGCATAGCTTTCCAAATCCAATTCAAATTCGATTTTCACCACTCCAGCAGCTATATAAGGAGGTTTTGGACATGGGGAGCAGGGATTCAGACCTTAGAAAGGAAGATTCAGAGCCAAGGAGAAGAAAGAGAAGAGAGAGAGAAGAAGGAAGAAGAGAGATAAGGGAGATGTTTTTAATGTTTTTATTTTATATTTCTTTTTTCCTAATTAATTTTATGGATAGCTAATTCTTCTTAGCTAGGGCTGAGATAAAGCCCCTAATTTGATTGACTCTTGTTTATGTTGAATTTATTTTAATTGGATTGATTTGTTTCTTTTTCTAGTGTGCTTTCCTGAGATTTCCGTACTTCTCCATTCTATGAGCTCGACCAAAGTCTAGATATGGATGTTGTTTGGAATATTATTCTAGGTGCTTATGTCTGACCATGAACAGGTCTCCTATAGAGGAAGAAACAGGATTTACATCTCTCCATGCCTGACCATGGATGGAAAGATGTGATCCATATGCTTTAAAGGATTATACATTCTGTGTGCCCGACCAAGGACATAGAGTGTGCTTTGTTTATTTTGATATCAATCTGAATTAGGGTGAATCAGCAGATAAAACAAGAGTTAGGATAATTAGGGGTGGATTCGAAAGTCTTAGTCTTCTCATCGATTGAATCTTCCTCGTTATTGCTCGTAGTTATTTTTCATAGATTTATTCTAGTTTACTTAATAGTTTGTTAAACCATTCGTTGGATTAGTTAAGAAGAGTCTTAAATTTCGAATTGACCATATCTACATCTAATTCGTATACTTGCGAGTTAAAATCATTTAAATCAGATTGGTTTAAATTAAAACATCAAGTTTTTGGCGCCGTTTCCTGAGATGAAGCCCCTAATTGGATTGATCTCGTTATTGTTTTTTTTTTTTTAGCGCCGTTTCATGTTGAATTTATTTTAATTGGATTGATGTTTGGTATTTGATTGTTATAAGGCAAATTAGATGGACAAATTTATGTGCCTATCCCACAATGTGATTGAGTGGGAGATGTTGGACGTATGCCAGTGGGGCCCACTGGTGAGCAATCACTAGTGGGTGGGTCCCACATGTTTAGGCTTCTTCTGGCCTTTTACATTCGGTTGAGATTTCAAATTCAACTTCGAATTTGAAATATGATAGGAGATAGGGATTTGACCGGATAATATGGTCTCATCCTATCTCATCCGATCTCTCATTCCTTTCCTATATAAAGGATGAGTCTCTCTCATGTAAGATATGATAACTAATACCGAGAGTATACAGAGAGAGATAGTGTGCACTATAGTCTGTCCATTTTAGTTTGTCCTTGTGACGATCTGATCCATATATCGCAATATGGGACCACTTATACCGTAGGATCAGAGGTGTGAATAGATCCATCTGCTCCAGTAGTAGATAGACGGACCGTTGGAGCGTCAATCTTCTGCTTTGTGAGGGTTCCAAAACTCGTGTAGACTATCAGATCTTGAGGGCTCACCTTCCGCGCTTCCCTCCATGGACAATCTATGATGTGCCCATCCCACAACGTGCTTGAGCGGGAGATGTTATATATGGGCCTATGGGGCCCACTTTTGGGCAACCATTAGTGGGTGGGTCCCACATATCTTTTTTACTAATTCTCTCTTTCAGGACTTTGTTTCGAACTTTCAAATTCAAAGTAAATCTGAATTTTATTTTTGGATGAGGGAGAGATACGGAAGAGGTTGGATTAGATAGAGGGATAATCCTCGTCCCAACCAAACTCATCTTCATCTCTTGATCCCTCGTTCTATAAATACTGGAAAATAGTCCTCGATGAGATTAAGTAATTCAGAATCCGAGAGATCTCAGAGAGAGAGAGAGGGAGAAAAGAAGATAGCGAGTTTGTGTCCATTTGACTCATTTTTTATACAATCCAAGCCATAGATCGTAATATGGAGTCATCTTAACCATAGAATCAGAGGGGTGATTAGACCTCTCTGCCCCCATAGTGTTTAGGCAGGCTATTGGACATACGCCATTCATCTTAGGCTTTTATAAAAGTTCCAAATAGTGTAGACCGTCGGATCTTGTGGGCCCACTATTCCAGACTGCCTTTCAGAAACATAGCACGGGGCTGGCCTTGGTCTCCCTCCAAAAGCTGTAGGCAATTCTGTTCTTCTTGCCACATGGGTTTCTTTTGTTCCATGTGTACTCGTAATATAGTTGATACAATATTCCAGATACATGGTGCTGCAAATGATCTGTCAAAGATTGTACCATTATCATAACATTTATGTTGGTTACATGTTGTTTAGGATCATGTCCATAAATCTAGAGTCCTATGTCTGCATTTTGGTTACACACTTCTCTACTTGTAGTTGCCTTGATGTGCTTATGTTCAAACATATCTTCTTTTTTTTTCCTTTACTGCAATACTTTTAATTATATGCTTATTGCTATATATCTTGTTACTAATGCTCTTGCATTTCAAAGAGAGTATCCTCTTGTGAGAAAAGGATATGAAAAGTTTTTTAATTAATTAATTTATTTAAATGCAGATCTCAAATTTAGAAGTATGGTTTCAACAGCCAAAAGATATTGTCCGCAGATTGCTTTCAGGAGATGTAGACATTGGGATTGTAGGTTTTGACAAATTCTGTGAATATGGACAGGTGTGCGTTTAGGGTACCAAATAAGTTTGATATAACTTCTAGAGTTTCTGTTCTTTTTATCTTTTAATTCTAGCTCATCCTTTGATATATTTTCGTATGCATGATTAGTTGTGGTAACAAATTAATTTCTTATTGACTTCTCAAAGAGTATGAACTTTTCTGTTTGCATAATAGGCATCTTGATTTAGCTCCATACTTTGTTTTTTCACTTTGAAGTTGATATGGTTTAAATTAGTTCTACCGGCGACAACCATGATGTTGTCACTGCTTGTATAAAGCAAACAAGAAGAAAGTGATTAGGGCAGAAAAGAAATGTTGTGAAATAAATGGATGATGAAGATGTGATGAATTTTAAAGAAAGGAAAATAGGAGATGGAAATCAAGTTTGAGAGAAAAACAAATAATGGGAGAAATACCTCAGCTTGAAGGGAGATAAAATTGTATGCTGCCTAAGCTTTTAGTTGTTCTGCTCTGGTACCTTGTAAGTGATTGATATGAGACTGTGTGAGGCAGAAATGCTGAAGAGAAGAAGAGGGGAGACAATGGGGACCAGATAGGGGCTTTAATTTTGATTCTTTACAGCAATTTCAAAGCATTTAAAGCATAATTAATGGTGAGGTGACATACTTACCTTGTGAGCATGAATGATCTATTAGCCATGGAATAGATGGAATAAAAAAAAACACAAATTACAGAAAATCCTATTTTTGCCTTTTACACCAAGCCATGTTACAATATCAATCTAAATAATAAAAGAATGCCAAAATCCTACTGATAACCCATGACGATCGAATCATAGATTTCTAGTTATTACGAATTGGATGATCTTTGCTCATATGATATATAAGAGAGAACTCTATGAAGGAGCTTTGTCATTCCAATTCAAGACATAATGAGATTGATTACAATCATCACAGCAGTGTTTTCATCCCCGTGAAGAATTGGCTAAGTATGATAAACTCCAAGCTCTATGAGGAAATGGAGGAAACAAATGACCTACTTTAATTGGAAAACATGGAAAATAATTATCCCCTATATTGGATTTTGAAAACATTTCATTGTTTATGAGAATCGCAAGAGTCAATCAAAGAGCCGAGGAATGCACAAAATGCAGTAGCTGAGCACCTCTATCCACAAGGCAATTGGTGTTGTAATATACTTCAAAATGCAGTAAAAAGATGGTTAATGTTGAGTAATCCAAACTGAAAATTGTCCCCATTTGAAGGAGCCCCCTTCCAGTTGGTGGAACTAATTTTGATGGCTCCTCTCTTGGTAATCCCGGTCAAAGTGGAATTGGGCAGAGTAATTAGACATGAAACTGGTTTGATTTGCTATCTTGTTGTCAGGTTCTGCACTTTGGCCTGGAACCGAGGGGCTTTGCCTCTCTGCTTCTTAGCTCTTAGGTCTCATAATTGCTGAAGGGTGTTCTATGAATGTGATCACCCAGAAGGTTGATGATGAATAGTGGAAGCTAACCTTCATTTATTGACAATTTCCATTGCCTCATGGCTAAACATTTCATTTACCACTTTGCTAGAGAGGCCAACGTTATATTGGATTTCTTATCCGAACTCATCCATGCATATTGGGAACTCATTTCCCTTTTTATATTTTGCTAAAAGGAAGAAGAAGAAAGAAAGGAAAGAAAAGAAATCTTTGGGAACTGATATTCATCTAAGGGGAACAATATGTTGATAGTGAGAAGCTGATGCGATGTTGTTATAGAATCAATGGGAATGTAATTCCAGAATCACTAGAATTAATGAAGTAAACACACAACAGCAGAATATTGGAGTAGACTATAGAGAGGGATAAACAACTTGCTGAAATTGATATCTCTGCGCCAGTTACAAGTACCTAACAAAAACTCAGAAATGTTTAGTCCCTTTGAAATTCTAGAATAATCATTTTTATGATATTATGGACACCCCTAAATCCCTATGATTCATAACCAATCTACTTAGAAACAGGATGCTGAGTAGCATCATCTGTATCTCTATATAGATTTACTTAAATTGCAATAGTTTAAAATAGCATGCATAGATCCAGAAAATCATCCCCCAAAATAATCAGAGAATCCATAAATGAACCCCAAAATCATCATAGAACCAAGAAAAGGTCAGCAACTATAATCTTCTGAAAATAGTAGTGCAAGAAGTTGAGAAAAAAAATTCTGTATCTTTAGCAGATGATCAGCCCCACGGTAGGCCATGGGCCTATGCTAGAAGATGCCAAATAGCCAATATGGACCAATCTTAAAACCATGTTGTGCAGCAAAGAAAAAAGAAGCTGGAAACCTGGACCTGCAAGTGGTTGCAGCAGATCTAGATTTAAATCCTCCACAAATCCTTTCAAGATGCGGTAAACAAAAGGATTGTAGATGAACTCCAATTTATTGAAATATCTATCATAAAACTATCCATACATATGAATTGCAGTCTTAGAAGCTGCATAGAAAGCTTCCACAATAATCCCCAAAACTCTCTCTATATACTTACCTATTTCAAGTATTCACCAACCACACTTGTATTAAGATCCATTCTAACCAATGAAACTAACTTGTAAAAGAGAGGCTGATAAAGAGGATTTATTTCCAAATCTTGGATTCTCTGCATGCCTGCATGGGATCCAAGGTCCACATGACTGGGAATAGTTACTAAATTTTTTCTGAGAAGCATGTATATCCTACAGGAAATAGAAAATTTCCTGCTAATGCCCGCTGATGTTGGAAATAATTGAAAATAGGATTCACATAGGATTGGACTCATGGGCCTCACAGTTCACCTGATCATCAATCTGGGCATCAATTGTATATCAATCCGGCTCCTCAACCAACAATGTGATGACATGTGGGGTTCAACCGGACCATCAGATGGATTCTGCTGGTCATGTGAAAATTCCCAAATCCTGCTTGTGTGCAACCATTCAGCTGCATAAGCTGTATGATTGCAACATGTCATTAGATAACAACTGTTTGATATCTGGAGCCAGTAAATACCACCAGATTGGTACATGTGATCCATTTTATCTTATGGGTCCCTCGGATCAATCAGATTGTTGGTCTTGATCGGTCAAGACAATTGAAATGGTCCTGATCTTTCATCAGATTTATGAGAACTTGATGTGGTCCACATCTACAATCTGGGTGCAGTGTTCTAGATCTCAAATATGGACAGCCCTAAATCTTTGATCTAGATTGTAGGATGGGATCAGGGCTTGATTTTCATTTTGATGGCTTGAATAGGGGTGGCAATGGGTCAGGTTTGGGGTCAGGCCAAGTCTGACCCGTTTAGTAAACGGGCCAAGAATTATTGCTCAGACCTGACCAACAACCCATTACCCCATGACCTGACCCGACCCACTTAAAAATTCATCATGCCCAACCTGACCCAATGACCCATTTAATTGTAAATGGACTGAGCTCAACTGACCCAAACCAACCTTCCTTGACCTAAACCAAGTTTAAGAATGGAATATGACACACTAAGGCTATGCACAAACTAAGCCTAAACAATGGATATGCACGTACATAAATATATTGTTTTGTTTCAGATTTTGGGCCAGGTTGGGTAAAGTTCAACCCAAGCTGAGTCCGACCCACTACTGAATACCTATTTAGCTTGGCCCAAAACCAACTTAAATGGGCTAACCCAACCCATTGCCAACACTAGGTTTGACACTTGGTCTGCCATATCATGGGATCATCAAAGACCTGTCTAATGGTGATTTGTGGCCAGATGCATCATTACTATTCTATAAGTAGCTGGAGTACGGGTTTCACTGAGAGTGGGCCATTTTCCCTTAGGAGGGGAATTGTGGAGTCTCCAATTCTTACTCCCGTCTGATTATTGTGGAAGAGGATTCTCCTGATGTTAACAGTTGGGTTCAAAGTGATCATTCTGAGTCTTGGAAGTTACCTTTCATTTTTTTATTTTTTATTTTTAACGAAATCTTTCTTGCCTCTTAGCTAAACATTTCATTCCTGATCAGGTAGAGAGGCAAATGTTTGGACTGATGTAACTGGCCATAGTAGTTGTTCTAAGATCTTTGCGATGCATTAGGAACTCATTCTCTCTCCTTTTATGTATCTTTTTAACCTATTTTAAGACATTTCTTTGTTACTTCTCCAAACACTGTATATGTGGGTTTTACTAATGTCCCCACCTTCATGGGGATGTTAGCAATGTCTCCAAGCCTTTGTAATGGTCTGTGGGATGCCTAATCATCAATTGGAACTATTCTTTCAATGGTTCCATTTGGAGCAAGCCATTGTGCAAGAATTACACCGATCGGATGATCCTATCCCTATGAATGAGGCCAATTTGTAACAACCATCTATTTTTTACAAGCCATAGATCACATGGTTATAATCATCAAACCAAAGTGCTACCTTGAAATCATAAGCATAATGAAGTGGTATCTATAAGATAGATGGCTTAGGATGACGATTGGACCTATTCTCTTTATACGCTCAATTGACTGTCCATCTTCCATGTTATTGATTTGATGCTTAGGATCATTTGATATGTATGATTTTTGCACCACGGCTTGTTCCTTGTTGCATGAGAGATTTAATGGTTCAAATTAATAATTGGGTGTCCCACATGTCATCAGAAAGGTTCAGGGACATTTCTTGTGTCCCCATGAAGGTGGGCACGTCAGCAGAACCCTTCTAGATGGTTGTTAAACAATGAAAACATGCATATAGTTGTGCGTGTGCTTGTGCATGTGCATGTGCATGTTTTTCTTTTTTCTCTTTAAAAATTTTTTTTTTTAACACATGCACACACACCCCCCACACACTCACGCCATAGTGGGATTTCACCACCTATGGGTACTCGAACCCTCAACCAAGTGTTGAAACTTCTAAGAGTCTACCACCAGATTAAAAGTAAGGACCCATGTGTGCATGTGCATGTGTGAACATACGTGTAGATGCATAGTAATATATTATATATTTTATTACATAATGTATTTGTAGCACAATTGTTTTTTAACAACGAAAAAATACACTTCATATAATGTTACAGGTGAATGTTAAATTAGAGATTTGGAGTAGACAAGATATTTAAGAAGCAACTGAGTAGGAATGGGGGTAGAGATGAGGCTTTCCACGGGCTACCCCACTCGAGCCCGGTGTGAAATGCGCATTACTCACCCCTGGCGAGGAGTCTCGAACACAAGACCTCTCCCGTGGGCCCCAAATCGCATGGGTCACCCACCCCAAGTGTGCCCCTGCATCTAACAGGCGACCCCACTCGAGCCCAGTGTGAAAATGCCCCTACATTAATCACCCCCGGTGAGGAGTCTCGAACACAAGACCTCCAGCTTTGATACCAATGTCAAACAACCATTTACTCTAAAAGCTTAAGCTGTCAGAGTGTAGTGTATCAATGTATGTCAAGGGACTTTATCACTTTAACACCCCCCCGCACGTGCAGGGTGGGAACTCCGCACGGGAACATATTGACAAGGGTGGAGGGACACTCACGCCATAAATAGGCCGAGCTTGATTTCCCGGTCCTTGAGCCGGACCTGATTTTCCTGATCCCCCGTGGGAGAATAATATTTTAGAGAGGCATATTTGCTGCTCTCGAGATTCGAACATAGGACCTTCCGCTCTGTAATTGTGGGCCAAGAGGTTTCTCAAGCCATGTGTTTCATTGCCTTGGCTCTATAATTCAAAGGGATGAATAGATTGTGAGGATGTCCTATTTCTAATAGAACTAGGTGGAAGAAGTGGAAATGTTCCTCAAAGTGCCGTCTTGTTTCCATGCAATGCAATGAAAATCAAAAAGGAAAATTTTATAGCACTGCTAATCCATTGGCTATGCTGCATGGGGCAGAGTGCAAGCTAATTACAAGAAAACGTGAGCAGAGGATGGGCGTTGCAAAGATGATGATGTTGAGATGGATGTGTAGGAAGACCAGGGAGGATAGAGTCAAGAATGAGGTCATCCAAAGCAGCCTAAGAAGAGAGTAGTACCAGTAGCACAGAAAAAAAAAAATGTAGCAGATTGAGATGGTTCAGCAATGCACTATGAAAATCGGAGATGGCCCTAATAATAAGAAAATTTTGATCAGGTTGAAGGCCTACGAGGAGGGTGATAAAAAGTCATAAAGTACCTTGATGAGGTGGTGTGAAGGGCTGTGAATTTTTTGTTTACTCTCCAAGGATAGGGCCTTAGGAATGATTAGTGAGATGGAATTTGTAAAGCTTGCCTCAGATTGCTGGGACAAGGGTATGATCATGGTGGGGTAGTCTCATAGATTCAAGACCTGTAACTTGCCACTAGCTAGGTTTTGTTTAGATTGTGCTGCTATTGTAACAAACAAGTATTGCTAAAACTACAATATTATGTTGATTGATGAACTTTCAATGTCATCATTTCTATGGTGTTGGTTCTGGAGCTATTTTATCCCAGTTTTTGTGTTTTGAAATGTTTATAGAAACATATTTTAATAATGGATGAAAAGAAGGCAATATGTTTGTTTTCTTTCTTTCTTTGGCAGGGTGATGAGGATTTGATCATAGTGCATGATGCACTGGAGTATGGACATTGCCGTTTATCCATGGAAGTAAGCCTTATAAGCTTTCATATAGTGGTCTGCTAAAAGATAGCAGTGAACCATTTTTTTGGATCTTACATACAACTGGTATAATTGTAATTTTATGAACTAATCAGGTTCCTAGGTATGGGATTTTTGAAAATATTAATTCCATTAGCAAGCTAGCCAAAATGCCTCAATGGACCAGTAAGAAGCCTCTGCGAGTTGCAACGGGATATACCTATGTACGTTATATTTTGAGGCTATGATCCATTACTGCTTTATTTTTCAACTGTAGAACGTTTCTTTTTGTTTGTTTCTAGTGTCAGATGGTGCATATGGACTATGAAGTGAATTTTATTCTCTTTCTGCACAGCTGAGTTCCAAGTTTTTGAAAGAGAAGGGATTTAAGCATGTCACTTTCTCTACTGCCGATGGAGCACTGGAGGCAGCTCCTGCGGTGAGAGCTTTCTCTTGGATATTACAGCTGATTAAAAAAATTCACCTTCATTGCTCCATATAAGAATCACATGTAGTTGCCTTTTTATGTTTTGCCCTGGAACACTATTGATGTTTTGCTGTTTCATGTGTCATATATTTTGGCAGGGAGATGTTGTAGAGTCTACATTGCTATACACGCATGTTTTTTGCTAATTAATTTCATTGCCCTTCCTATGTCGCAGAATCTTATTGTGATGGTTCTTGTGAATTTTATGCAGTTGTTTTCTATTAATTTTTTTTTATTAGATGTGTGTGTATGCATGCATGGCATTGTGTTGCGATGATTCTTGTGGATTTTATCTAGCTGCTTTCTGAAAAAAGAAAAAGATGTGCTTGTTCACGCGCACGTGTGCAGATACTTTTTAGATATTTTCTTTCTTTTTTACATGTAAATGTGCAATGGGTTGATTGTTTTGAACTTGACACAATGACAGATTTATTAACTTACAACTATACCCTACACAATTATTCAATTGATAATACCATGATTAGTACTACTTTTCTTGGTGCATATTCACAAAAAGTGGATGATTGATGATTTTTCTTTTTTTATTTATTTAATGATTTATTTATAAAATTTTAAAACTTTTTTCCAATTTTTTTAAAAAGGAAATTGGAGTAAAAAAATCTTATGATTAGACTGATTATAATTTGCAATATGATAACAACAATAACAATTATGACAACATTGGGAACAATGGTTTCCATGAATTAAATCAGCTGGATTCGACCATAAGCCATTATCTATTGTGCTAGAAAATGGCAAGAGAAACTCAAGCTTTTGCGACTTCAAACAATCACTCCCTTTTGTTGAACATGTAATCAAGGGCTTATAGAATGAAGTACAATCCTTGCTTCTCATCCTAGTCATATATCCTAACACCAATGGACTCTATCTACAAATCACAAACTACCTAGTAACTAAAATACCGATGGTAATGGAGATTGCAACTAAAAACACATCCAATTCAAGAAAACAGAAAAAGCAGAAAGAAGGGAAGAGGTGTAGGTTGGCTGGACTTTAGGAGATGGCTTGGGTTTAGGAGAAGTCTCATGTAGCACCTTCCACATCATCTCCAGCAGGCCCACTCTGCAATGCGTCCATCCTGAACTGAGACAATAATCCACATGCTCAGTTTGGGTCTGTCCTGTGGACCCCAGTGATCCAGATTGCACAATAATCCTGGTCATCTGATCTTCTTGGGCTGATCCAAATGGTCCGTGTAGTGTTCTGCATCATCATGGTTGTATTTTGTGTAGTGAATTTTGAAAGGGCAAACTATCTCCCAAACCACTGATCCTTTTTGGCTGCAATTCAGTTTTTGTGCATGAAGCAGTTCAGAGTGGATTAGATGATCCTGGAATCTATTTATCTGCCAATGGGGACAAAGGAGGATCTTATATATGGTCTCTCTCATTCTTAAAGAAGATTTGGTCAATATATGATAAAAGGAATCACAAAACAATCATGAATGTACCTCCCAGTGTCAATCAAGTTACTGATAGAGTGAAAAGTAGTGTAATCTTATGGACTAGGTCTTTAAAAAGAGTTCAACATCAGTGAAGAAATTGTATTGTTTACTTGTTGTATCACTTTGGTTGTCATTTCTTCTTGCTGCGTTTTGAATAAAATCCCATTCATATAGCTGAGACAAGGCTATGATTCTTTCTTTCTTCTTGATTGACAAAACAGGTTCTGTAAACTGAACCCAAAATAGCTGAGACAAGGCTATGACGATGATGGTGTTTCTTATTCTTCTTTTTCAATATGTACAATGCTATGTACACTTATAAGATGACTTCATCTCTATATCAAGGTTGTGTGCTTTTTTTCTTGTTATATTGATCTCTATGTTTGTGTTGCCTTAGATGGGAACTGCAGATGCTGTTATTGATATTGTAAGTACTGGAACAACATTACGTGAAAATAATTTAAAAGAAATTGAAGGTGGAGTTGTCTTAGAAAGCCAGGTAATTCCTTAGTCCTACACCATACCTGTGGGATTCTCTAACCATGCATTAGCCTAAGCAAGGTACTAGATTTCAGTACCAAATAGGGCAGCTGCTTCATCTCTTTCAACAGGTGCTCTATTTTTTCACAGGCTGTACTTGTTGCAAGAAAGAAATCCATCATCCAGAAGAATGGTGCCCTTGATACTACCCGTGAGATTCTTGAAAGACTTGAAGCGCATCTTAGGGCACTCGATCAATCCATGGTATTGGTATAGTTTAGGGGCGTGTTTGGGCTGAGTCTTCTTGTTCCTGTTTCTTTTTGTTCCAAGAAGCAAGTGGACGTCTGCTGATGACAACTCAGCAGTACTTGTCTAGTGGTAGTACCCTCTTGTTCCTAGAATGTGGGCATTCCTACCTGTTTAGAAATCCACCTTCTTGAAATGAGAGGTGGCTCCTGCTATATGACAGCCTACTACTGACTTTGTTGTTTGGTGGGTCTCACATGCTTCTAGAACTAAAAGACATGGGAGTGAGTGGGTATCTAGCCCCAAATGGACCCTAATTGTTTTTTTTATTGCTATCTACGAACTTCTTATTTCCATGAGTTGTCTTTTTTGAACATACTGGTTGCAGGTGACTGCCAACATGAGGGGGAGCAGTCCAGAGGAAGTGTCTGAAAGAATTCTAAGCCAGCCACAATTATCTGGGTTGCAGGTGAGCTTTTGACGAGGAGTTTAAAAGAATGTTGGAATCTTGATATTGACTATTAAATGCTCAGAGTATGTTATTCTTTTACACAATATTCTGGTAGTTCAATAGTTAAGTGTGATAATACATTTTTCTTTCTGTTTTAAAATAAGTATGCTAAATGTGGTTGTGCTTATTATTCTCCTAAATTTTATTTATATTAATCCACTATACCATGTTCCTGTAAGGTATGTGCACTTATATTAGTTGTCAGTCTTTTCTCTATGTTGTATTAACTACTTCAAATGGGTGCTTTTCTCAATATAAAATAATTTCTGTAAGGTGATACATTGTCAGATTTAAATGTCACATTCCTTCTCTCTTTTGTTGGAGGGCAGTCCACAACCTGCTGTACTATCTGTTCCTCCTCCTTTTGTCCAAATCCCATTAAGACCTTTTGAAACTGAAATTGAAGAAGATCAAGGAAAACTTTATTTTTATTTTTTGTTCTTTGAAGTGCACTATTTGGTTACTCGAGATTTCATCGTCGATAAATTGTGTTAAAACATTATTTCAAAATCATAACATCGGAACATGACCACATGGTCTGCATCCAATTTGGAAATGGTTTTGACCATGAATGGGGTCAAAACATCAAAATGAAGAATATTTTCATGCTTCAACCAAAGTTGTCTGTTTTTTCTTTTATTTATTTATTTATTTTTTTATGAAAGCCTAATAGATCAGATCTATGTTGCAATTTTGAAAGCTTATCAGTATTCGGATCATTATAGTAAATTCAGGGGAGTCTCACTATTGTCTTGAACAGTCTCGAACTCCATACATTTTTCAAATGCTATTCTATTGGGTAAGGTTTCTGTTTATTATTTATGCAGGGACCTACCATAAATGAAATCTTCTCCAAACCTGATAGCGTCACACCGGACTACTATGAAATTGTCATATGTGTACCCAAAAGAGCACTCTACAAATCAGTTCAGCAGCTGCGAGCCGTAAATCACTCTTCTACTCATCTATTAATCTCCTTCTATATCCATTTCTTTAGTTGCTTGGCATATTGGCTTGAATGCCATAGGTCAGTCATGGATCCATGTTTTTGGGGACAATAAGCCTGAGCTTGAACTAATATACATGTTTCCATATATATATATATATATAAGGAAAAGGTACTATGCACTCGAGCTCACGGTAAGCTCCCGTGAGGTCGAGCTGTGTGGGCCCCACCGTGATGTCTTTCGACCATCAACACCGTGCATTTGATGGTTACCATTTAAATTATGTGATATCCCAAAAATCAGCCTCATACAAAACTCAGATGGGCCATACCATCTAAAATCATGCGAAACACCGTTAAAACATATAAAAGCACTTGGTGGGGCCCACATGAGTTTTGAATGCTGCTAAAACTTGGCCTAAACCCTCATAAAAGTGGGACACACATAATGGATGGGCTGGATTTAAAAAAAAATCTTATGTGGGCCCCAAAAATGATTATAAATGTTTTAATGGTGCACGGCCCCCCTCTCCACTTCTGTAAGTAGTGTGGCCCATAAAAGTCACGGATTGACTTGATTTTTGAGACCTAATCCCACGATGGAATGGTGCATCTGACTGATGTAGTAGATGTTTGAAAGGCATCACGGTGGGGCCCACACAGCTCGACCGCATGGGACGGAGCCGTGAGCTCTAGCGCATTGTACCTTTTCCCATATATATATATATAGAGAGAGAGAGAGAGAGAGAGAGAGAGATTCATATCTGCAGCTATCTTTTGAAACAACTCTTTTTTCTACTTCTGGTAATACAATGGTACAGCTTTAGCAGAAAAAAAGGGTGCATGTATAAAAAAGATTGGGTGTAAATACTCTCCCTGCAGTATGTTGTCAACATATTTTGGGCGACTTTCTTTGACTTCGTTGAAGTTCAGGACAGTTTCCTTTGTTCACTGGAAAGCTGGGAGGTTCAGAGTCAATTTAGAGCTGGTTATACCCTGGGTTTCTCAACAGATTCTGAATTGAACCTCTTTCCGCTATGTTGTCACAAATGTGTCATTTTACAGGAGATGTCCTGCAAAACCACACTGGAAAATTTCCAAGTAAAAAAATTTTCTGTCATCGCGCAAAACAGCATTATTCAGATGATGGGGGAAGGGCCTGAAATGTTGAGAAACTCATGATACATTTTCCTGAGTCCTGACAGAGTTCCAAATGGGCCCTTAGGTTTCTTTTCTCCCATTGTGAAATTTGTTGTATTTGCAGATCGGTGGCAGTGGTGTTTTGATTTCTCCATTGGCATACATTTTTGATGAAAAGCCCCCAAGATGGCACAATCTTGTCATGCAACTTGGACTGTAATTGTTTAGCTGCTGTCCTCAATGCCTTTTCAGGAGCTTTTCTGTTTTATAGAAATAAGTCTGGAGAGCAGCATGTGTTGAAAAGGTAAGCGAGTTTCTTTATTTGGATTATGGAAATCTTTGCGCAAAAACTCATCCATTTGCAGTGTTAATGTGTATTTAATTATGTAAAATGAATCCTATTTGCAAGTAAATCTATCTATATAATCACAATCCTTTTCTTGTTTTGCTCTAATATAATTATGGTGCCTACTCCTTTCCAGTGGCTGAGGTTTTTTTCCACCCTCATGTTCTGGTGGCATTCTCAGCCTCAGTACATCCATGTTGGGAGTCAACCTCTTTTTTTCTTTTTTTTCCACAACACCATTCAGGCATTAGTGCATCTTGGACCATCCTTGTCTTTTGCCGAGCCATCCAACTTGCTAGATTGACAGCATCACTTATTTCAACTATGGATGGTGGAAAAAATGTGGGGAAAGAGACAAAAATTCAACAACCATAAGGGTGCATTCCAATATGAACACATGAGATGAATGGAAGTCCATATGAAACTGTCCACCATTACTAACTCTAAAGCTACACACTTTAGGGTTAATTGTCATTTTTTCTGAAAACATCGGAGGTGTTGAACTCATAAGGTCTTGGTCAGCCCTTGAGTCGGTCCTTTTATATTTGTAGCTTCCTTCATTCTAGGTTATTCCCTTGCATGATTATTGAATGTTGGAGTCTGTATGGTTGCCCACTCACTGAGGGAAAAGTGTATGGCAGGAGATTCTTGGGCTCTTCGGAATGAGTCAATTTAGTTGAATACATGGAGTCATAACTTTGTATAGAAATTACGAAGCATTTTGGGGTGGCACCAAAAAAAGGGGGGAAATACATTTCACAAAATCCATTTCCTGAGGTACTTTCAAATACACCCCAAGGACTCTAAAACGAATTTATCTCCTTTTATCTAATCATAATTATGTATCAGAGACCTTACTTATTATAAATTGTCAGTTATAAGGTCTCACCTTACTAAAAAAAAAAAAAAAAGGTCTCACCCACAACTAGTTGTAAATGCATCTTATAACTGACAATTGGGCCACCACATGAATCCTATGTTTTTGGGTGGTTGTCCATTGTTTTCTATCATGTGGCCCGCATGATATGATTGGATCGACATGATTTGTGGGCCATCCTATTTTCACAAGGGGGAACCATGTTGGATGGATTATTTGTCATACATACACTGCTGTAAGCTCCTTATGCAGCTAGTTACATATTTTTTCATCTAGAGCCAGTCGCGTGCAAGACCTTTCTTATATTTAATCTGTACCAAATAAATAAATAAATACATAGAGAGAGAGATGTCTGTTACATGATTACGAATTTACAATTAAATAAAGTGAGATGAACTCATTTTTAAGTGGCAACAAACGGGAAGTAATACTTCATTGATATTACGAGGATAATCGGAGGTTTAGATGATGATTGGAAGATGTAAATAGGATACCTTCAGAGTTAACAGGCATTCAGAAGATTGCTACAGAGTTAACATGCGTTCTGTAGCAATCTTGAGAACATTGCTGCTGATTAGGGTTCAAGTTAAGTCAGCCTCAGGTGTTCAGAACTTACCACAACACCAAAAGGTTGATTTTCTGGTTTGAAGTTCAACAAGAGGCAGATCTATTTATTGAGTGAAAGCTTGGGAGCTATGAGCTGGTTGAAGATGTAAGCAAAGTTCCAAAAGCACTGGCTAGCTCTATAATCAGGCTAGTTGAAATAACTGCAACTGGCTGATTTCAACTTGCTTTTTTCTCACTATACCTTCGGCTGTATGAATCACTGATCTGCCTGTTCACTTGTGCCTTCTCGAACTGCCTTTCTGTTTTTGGTGAGTAAGCTAGGATTGAACCCACAAGCTTGTGGCTGTGGTATCCAACTCAGCTACTGACTTAACCTATAAGGTTTAATTTGCTTTTTTGTTGTGCTTGGATGCCACATAGCCAGTCAGCCACTTGAGGAAGCCACCCATTTAGGAACATGTGCAATTACCATTGTAGTATTCATATCATGGACTTTTTTGAGAATCATGAAGTTTCTTCTAGTCTTGTCATAATTTTTTAAATTAAATTATGCATCTCATAATACTTTTGAAGCTCTTAAATTATTAGGAGTATTTGGTCAATTCTTCAAGTCAAATTGACCTTTTGGACTTTTTTGAGTCGTGTTTTTTGGGTTTATGAACCATGATTCATAAGAGATATAAGTGAGCAGATTTGCAAAAATTGCATTGCCTGCAAATTGGGCTTGAAAGGAATATAACTACAATTTTTGGTATAACAAGGTTTAAACCATATGAAGGGTTTCATGGTGGGGTTTCCCTTTAATTTTTGAACTAGTTTTTGAGGTTAATAGAGTTGAAATGAGTGAAAGATTAAAAATAATAAAAGAAGTGGTTTCCTTACAAAGAATTTTAGTAGGAAACTCGCCAAACAGAACAGAGAGTGCCCTTTTTCTTTTTGCAGACTGTGTAGCTGAAAATTAATAATAATAAATAAAGGACTGACTAAATTTCAGAGAACAGCCTGAGAGAGTAAAAGATAAATGAGATTTAGGAGTGAAAGGTCAAGATGTGGTTTAAAATGAAGGAGAAGCAGAAAAGAATTTGAAGTTACTAGAATTAAAGAAGGGAAAACAAAAGAACTGGTTAATTGAATTGAATTGCCACAACTGTTTCAGTAAAGTCAGATTGACAAAATTGCATTCATCTTTATCTTTCTTAGTTTCATATGTGAATTTGTTCTCCAATTCTATTACTTGCAGTTTGCACACAAAAGGATGATGCAACCAAAACATTGATTTTTCCTAGCCTAGGCCCGGCCCATTGCCGGACGTAATTTTTTAGTAGATTTCTGTTCAATAAGCAAGGAAGCCCATCCTAGATTGAGTGGAATGAAGAAAGCGTATTAGACCTAATCGGAATGGCAAGTGAGCTCATCGCAGCAAGTGTCTGACTTTAGCATAATGGAGGTTCCACTGAATGCAAATACAGTAACCTCTAGATGATCCTACACATAAAAAGTATAAAGGTTTAACTCACCCTTATAGTTTGTAGCATAATAATAGTAATAATAACAATAGCAGTTGTGGTAGTAATAATAATGATGATGATAATACTCATAAAATTCATAATCTAGTAGAGACTATGTTGTATGTGACCCGAGGTATGAATCCTGTTTGTCTTATCTTGTAAACCTTACTAGTACAAAATAATAATAATAATAATAATAATAAAATAATTAAAAAAAAAAAGAACTCCCTCTCCTTAATGGCTAAAGAAAAATCCCTTCCCTTTGAAAAAAAAAAAAACAAAACAAAACAAAACTAATGGTACAAAACCAATGGTTAGTTAATGATGTGAATGGGCAATTTTGCCATCATTTAAGATGGATTGACCTAATTTATACATGCCACCTATACTATTACAGAGTGCAGTGCATGCAGATGAAACCATCGTACTTGAAATTAGTAGCTAAGAAGATTGGTCCATTCATAGTCCAAGCCATGTTTACAAATTGGAGGGAAAATTGATAGTCAGGAAGTATGGCATTAAGGAAGAGGGGTGGTGGATGAAAGACTGATCTTTAAATAGGGCTTCCGTATCATGGAAATCAATTACCAGATTGGGGAACATGTTCAAGGAGGGTATTGGGTTCTTCATAGGAGATGGAAATAAGATTAGGTTTTGGAAGGACATATGGTTGGGTAACATGACATTTGGTGAAGACTTTCCCATGTTGGCTAATTTGTCCATGGACGTAGACGTTACCATTGCTCATTGCTATTTCTCAGGCTGAGTTAATTAACTTGTTGGAGCAGCTAGACAGTATTTTCCCTTTTTCAAGGACTAAAGACGCATTGGTTTAAAATAAATAAAAGTTTGGTCTATTTTCAATCCATTCCTTTTACAGGTTGATCCTTGGGACTTCTTTAGAGGGGGATAAAAGGCCCATTTCTTACATTTAGCACTATGGCGCCCCAAGGTAGCAGCATTGGCATAACTGATGGAAAGGAATAAGGTGCTCACAGTCAGTAATCTTCGGAGGAGGAAGATGATGATTACCAATGCTTGCCTGTTGTCATGCGGAATGAGGAGTTGGTTGACTATCTTTTCATTCATTGTTCCTTTGCTAGAGGGCTACGGAAGAGGTTTTTTTTAACATTTTTGGTTTGTCATGGATGATGTCAAAATCAAGTGAGGGTCTCCTTCTTTCTAGGTATGTGTGCAGGACAGGGAAGTAATGGCCATCACAAGTTATGAGGTTGTAATTGGTGTAATGTAAAAAATGATCCACAACGACACCATAACGGTCCATTACAGGGACGATACATGTTTTTTTTTTTCCTCGATTTTTCTTTAAAAAGACTGTAACAGGCGTTACGGGGCCATAGCGGCCCATATCATAATGGTAACGGTGGTGGCTTTTACAGCCACCATTACTGTTATGGAATACCACGACTGGCAGGCATTTGGGTCTTATGGGAAGAGGAAAAACTGGTATTTCCATAATTGTAGTGGGTTAGCCTCAGAGGTTTTAGGTGGGAAAAATTGGATGTAACAGATTGGACCTCTAATTTGAAAGCCATCGGCAAAGTGCTCCCTTTCATCTGTTTCTTGGGCTGATTGGTAATTGTTTTGGCCATTTGGCCTGCTTTGTTTAATAAAAGCATAATAAATGGCTTTCTGCTAATGTTAAAATTTTAAATGTGAGGGCATTTTCACATTTCATCAGCATATGGTTTTCTCCTAATGTTAAAATTTTAAATGTGACGGCATCTTCATGTTCCATCAGCATATTGTGACAGAGAGTTTGCACAAATACGTAAAAGAGGGGTTGCTTCTAGAATAACAAAGAGGGATGGTTTATATGCAAAATACTGTTAGACATATATGATTTCCAATGTCACACGACACATGTAGCTGGGCCATATGGCTGGATGGCTATGGTGGAGAGGTCTATTCCCTCACCCATTTATATTATGTTTGTATTATTGCTTGTAATATATTTTTCTTCTTTTATCTCTTGGCCCATGTTGGATAGGTATGTCTATATGGGGGTATTCTTGTATATTGTTCTCTTTTTAGGGTTGATATATATATTGTTACTTTCTTTGAGGGTTTTGCATAAGGCCAACCTCACCAATCCCGATTTCTGTCATATGTGGTGATTTTTCATGGTTTTCTCCGAAACCTATCAAATACTACAACAACAACAATAATAATAATGACAACCAAAATTACAAACATATCCATCCACGACATGATACTAAACTTCATTCCAATGCTTCAATGGTGAACTATCTCCATTGATTGGGATACACAGCACAGATTAATTTACAAAGAATCAACTTTTAAACTGTGTTTGGACTGTAGGAAGCAAAATATGTTACTCAAAAGGTTCGACTTATGGAATGTACAAATCGTGGTTGTCTTGCCACGTCTTTCCACAAAATAAAGATCTGGTCCCTTGTGATATGTATAAACCAATATTAAAGAAACAAGGGTGCACATGCTCAAGATTCCAGTATGAGCTGACATCTCACCTCAATGGGCAGATCAGTGGCTTGCCATGCCTTTGGCTTTTATAGAAATGATGTCCTCAGAATTGTAATTTTGGCTATGTTTCAGTGCCCTTCCACATCATTATAGCTAACCTTTTTTCAACATCAGCCTCTTAGATATGATACTTCCCATCTGTTTCAAGACTAGTTCTGATCTTTTCAATTGACACTGATAGGTTCCATTTATGCCATTTTTTAAATTATGACAGACATGGATTCCCACATTCGATGGTGCCGAAGGCTTTTGAAATGTCATCTCATGGAGCTCAATTCCAAAAATATGCTCCAATCTGTTCAATCTTACATCATTGAAGGATGATTTGACCTTAAGTGTATCACATGTTCTTATATATTTCAGCAGCTGGTTCATTATTCAAGATCTCGGCATTGGATGATATGTATTAGATGATATACCATATGGTACCCACAATGTATACATTTCTCCATAGTTATGTATGGTTAATATCAAATCACCACCGCTACCACCACCATCATAATCATCATCGTCATCTAAGCCCTCTCCCAACTAATTAGGGTTGGCTACATGAACCATGTTCCAGGATCTCACTCTACCAAGGGCCATAACTTCAGTTAGACCATAGGTCATCAAGTTTTCTGTCTTGTTGTCAGGATTCATGATGAGATTTATTGCAAATGTTTTGTGCTGGCTTCCAACTCGACGTAACCTTCCTATTTTATCGAGGCTTGGGAGCAGTAATGAGAACACAAAATTCCCACAGGCGCTATGTAATAGTCTATTACATGGTTGATTGAAATCAAGGAAAATATCAAATGATATTCTAATATTTAGATCATAAGCTTAGTTCTACAGCCAAAGATATCCATATGTGGACTTCATTTGATTAGTACAAGACATTCCTAGGTGCAATTTCCTCATAGCATGTGGAGTACTAAGCCCTAAAACAATCATCCAAGGAAGCTGCTACAATAGGGGGTGGGGGGGCCAAAAAACAGAAGCTCAAAAGAGAAGAAACAAGACATCCCCACCAACCCCAACAAATGGGTGGTTGAGATTGTTGCAAGTTCAAAATTATAGCCAGCAATTGAGTGCACCGCCCATCATTGAAAAGCCTGTGGCACTTTAATCTATATGCCTTCATATACAAGCTTTCTTTTTTCTTTCACTTTTTTGAAAATGTGATGTGGCCCATGCTGAGCAATAGAGTAGAATGTTCTGGTGACCTTCCTCCTTTTCTCCATTCATGATTCCTGGCTGTCATTGTGTAGAAAGTTGCTATTAAGTTTTCATATGCACTTACTGAAAGCATGCAAGTTAGTAGTGTTATTTTAAAAGGGAAGGAGGGCATTTTTATATCATGATTAATGCCTCTTATAATGCTCTTAAAACTCATGATGATTCCTTGAAACTGAAAAGTTGGATATCTGATGAGAAATCCTATTCAACTAAGGAATGGTAACGTTCTTGCTACATAAATCAATGAGTTTTATGTCGTCAATGGCCTTTGTATTGAAAATTTGTCATGACCCTCTTTTGATGAGACAAGGAATAAAACCCAACCTTTTCTTTTCTTTTCTTTTCTCTTCTTTTTTCTTTTCTTGAATTGTTAATAAGGGAATCATCTTAAAAATTCATCTAATGAAGTTGCACTATCTTTTGTTTGGTGAGTTGGACTGTTTCTAAGGTAGAATAACTGTGTTTTTCACTGATTTCATGAACGGTGGTGATCGATCCACCTAGACATGGCATCCATGTGTATCAATGTAAGTCGCACATAAATTTTTGGCTGTATGGTGGATGGAACATATCCAGAAATTAGGCTAATCAGATTGTCTTAGCCACCCAATTGGTGGCCTTCAAATTAATGGTTGGGAGAAATGGCCAGGCCACTCATTCAACTGCTGATATCAGATTGTTAAGAGCATCTGATCCGCCAGATTTTCAGTATATTTTCAGTTCGCAGCGACCCTCGATTCGGATGGTATGAATTGTTCTACGTACATGCATGCATGAGTTCAGCAGACGGGTCATCACCATTTACGAAACCATGGAAAACGCACATGGTAGCCTAGGCCTTTGCTTTGATTCAACTCTGTAAAAGCCCTAGTGCAAAAATAGGTGTGCAGTGGGTGGGCCACCCCTTAATCAATTTCATCATTAAAGCATCTTGAAGAGAACCTCCACAAGATTTTTGTCCTGAAATTGAATAGAAGAAGAAGATCATACACTATTGAAACCATACACATCAAAGCTTCTTTCGGCCTCCTTCACCCTCCTTTTGTTTTTATCTCACGTGTAGTCTGCTGGCCCGTTGAATAAAAAACCATGGCCGAAACTATACAATGGCCCACTTCTACATTGACTATTCTGCCTCCCATCCAATGAATGGGCAGCATTGATTCAAAAAGCAGTTGACAAACTGTAGAAGAAAAAAATGAACGGACAACACGTCGCAATCACATCAATCCAGTGCCCATTCACATAATGCTGCACGTCATGATGGATGGGTTGGCCCATTTGTTATTCATGAAAAAGTATTGCACTTGTGCTTGAAATTCTAATGATCTGTGTCGGGCATTAATAGAAGATTTATGTTTGGAAGGTCCTAGTGCCATGGCCAACATACTTTAGTAGAACCAAATTCATGTTTGATATATTCCATGCGATTTGGAAATGCCGTAAAATAAAAGCCACACAATGCAATTTCTGTTTCTGCATTGACCCAATCTCAAATTGAGATTTATTTGCTTTGTAGGTTCCATCCAAAAGCTACCTTAAATGACATTAAGGTTCAGTCTCTCACAAAGTATGGATTTTGAGTATGTCAGTTAGGCTTGACACTGAGTGGTTAGACAATTGTGATCAACATTTAACATGTGTATCACATCCAAGCCGTCCAGAAGGTGGAACTCGCCTCAAGAACTGAAAAGCATTTAAGATCAGGCCGATCCGTCCATCGGGTGGACCGCATCACTCATTCTCAATAATCATGCTCAGCACCCCATGTGAGTTGTGCATGTTTCTCTTCAGTTCCATGTTCTCTTTAAATTAAAATAAAATCATTGGTCAACCCAACAAAACCACCAATCCGTATTAAGTCCTAGTACCATGATCAGACAGCTAAGATGGCGCGCTTCCCGGCACGGCATCGGCACGCTTCCCAATGCAGCCTTCAATGAGCTTGGAAATCTAGAGGGGGAGGGGGAGGTGCCCAGAAACTTGGGTGCTAAGTATTCTGTGATTATGTTAGTTAATCAAGTGCTTTGGCAAGAACATGTGAAAAATCCCAATGAAGAGGGAAGGAATCATGCACTTAGAGAAAGAGCCTTCCCTAGATCACAAAAAAGATGGCAATTGATTGTTGGCTTAGAGGAATCATATAATGTGGGCTCCACATGTTTGTGCAACACACCCACTTTCCAATTTCAATGATTGTGGCCCTTGCTTTAAGTTATCCAAACCGTCGGTGAGTATCTTGAGCCCCGCCGTGGCCGAGAATGCCCAAAATCACACAGATTGGAAGGTCCCATCAACCAATCTAGGGATCTTTTTCAATTGAATATGGACCGCTGTTGCAGTTCTCTTCTTACTCATCCATTCATGGTCTACAAATTGAAAGGTTAAGATTGACGAATATAAGATCTGTTTGACGTACCCCATCAACTATGGGACTCAATAGATCAACGGTCTGGATTACATAAACATGGGCCCCACTTACCAACATTGAAGAAGCCTGTGTACCATACAAAGATGCAGCCACGACCATATAACTCTTCATTAGTTTAATGGAAGCTTCATTCAGTCAAGGTAGTAAAATACAAATTCTCAAAACGCATGATGTTGAGAACGCAGCTTCAATGCTTTTGTATTTTTTAAAGTCACCATTAGAATAATTAACCATACACTTTTATTCGGTGTATGTGCTTGGAGGCTCATTAAAAAACAAAAAAGAAGTCCCCAAAGCACATACACCGAATAAAAGTGTATATTATATTAACTGGCCGTGCAATGCGGGCCTCTAATCACCACATAAAGGAGTAAACGATATTAGTTTATTGAAACTCATTTTTTGAGAAGGGATTTCCCACCACTAATTATTATTTTTCAAGTTGAATAGGCTGCCCCTTGGCGTGTATGGAATTACGAAATTGCCACTCTGTTTGAGAACGGGACTGTCACGGGAGCGGATTAGGCGAGACCCAGACACACCCAAGACAGTGCGGCCCTTACGGTGGGGCCCACATTGACCTATGTATTCTGTATCCACGCCGTCCATCCGTTTCTATAGATCATTTTATAAAATTATCCCAAAAAATGAATCATATTTATTAGGTAGACCATATCATAGGAAACAGTGGTGATTGAACGCCCTACCATTAAAAAATTCTTAGGGTGTACTTCAATGTTTTAGTAGAGTTTATTTTCCATCCAATCCGTTGATAAGGTCACATAATCCTGGATGAATGGAAAAAATATCATCTTGAATCAAAAATTTTGTGGCTCATTAATTTTCAGTAACTACTATTTCCTATGGTATGGTCCACCTCTTAATTGGATCTTCTTAATTTTTGAATAATGCCCTAAAATGATCTTTAAAAACGGATGAACGGAATAGATACAGAATACGTACATCAAGGTGGGCCCCCACGGTAAGGGCTGCACCGTCTTGGGTGAGTCCGGGGTCTCACCTAAACCGCTCACGGCAGTGATGGACGCGGATTGCGCCTTACCCCGACCGTCTCTAGCCACGAACGGGCAGTTCTGTAGGCGTGCCTACCGTAATGTATCTGTTCATCCCTTCTCTCAGATGATTTTAAGGTATTTCCATAAAAACGAGGAAGATCCAACGCTCAATTGGACCACACCAAACAATAAACTTGGGTTGCATTAAATTGAAGAGTATTAAATGCAAGATTCATCTGTGGTGTGGTCCACTCGAGCGTTGGATCTGCCTCATTTGTAAGCATGATTTAAAATGATCCGAGAGAAGCGATGGATGGCGTGGATAAACAGATACATCACGGTGGGCCCGCTCACAGAACTACCCGTTCGTGGCTAGGGACGGGCGGGGGTGGGACGCAATCCGCGTCCGGCAGTAACATGGGAATCCCGCAAAAAATGAAAATCTATAGATAAAATGGTCGATTCCAGTGCTCTCGGAGCACCTTAAGCTGTAGTTCTCCTAGTTGCATCGGTTTACTTGGACAGTCCAATCGGTTGATCTGAACCGTCTGTTTAAGTCCAAGACACATTTCAAGGACTTCTATGCTAAAATCGCAATGATCGGATGATCCAATCCATTCTCGATTTCATCTTATTTTCTATAGCCATAACTTTTTCAAACCCTGATAAAAGTGATTTTCTTTACCATTATAAGCCATCCATAATAATCCCTAACAAATAGATGGATCAAATGGTTAATTGGGCTTTTTGGCGTAAGATTACAATGTTGACCGTCCATTTAAATTCCATTGATAAATGGTTAATATCCGCTGGATTGGTGTAATGTTCTCGTGGTAGCCTATGAAATCTAACAGCGGATTGGACTTTGTAAGTATTCCGATGCAAGTGGGAGCACTGTAACTTGTACTGTTATGAGAGCACCGAAGCATTTCTCAGCTCTGATACGCTAGAGGCGTGGTTGATATGCCATATGGTCATTAGAATTGAAAATGGGTCCTGTTTACAAATTTCATGAATCAAAAGCTATCTTTATCTGATTATCTGACCATCCGATTGGTGAACATTTATTGGACAGATAAAGATGAAAAGCATCCAATGGTCCTATTTGGACAAACAAGTGTCCATGAATCAGAGGTTACGATTACTCAGCCAATCTATTATTGGGATTATTACTTAAGCAATATGGGTTCCACAATTTTATTGGTTAATTTGAGTTAATAAATGTCATGTATAAATTTTCTAAGTACCTGCGTATCAAGTATCATACACCGCGGAGTATCCAATGATTCCCTTCTGCGTTACCAGAGAGGAGGCATTTTATTATCTCTAGCCAGAGGACTTCCAATGAAGACTCGGGTTTTAAATTTATAGAAGTGGGGCACCATTTTTAGGTGATCCACACCGTTGGTTTGACTGTCTCCACTTTGGATGGGCCATGCCTAAAAGAAATTGAGAATAGAATTATTCTAAACCTTAGATCTGTTGCGTGAAGGTGAACAAATTAATGGTCCACATTTAACTGTAATAAGACCCAAGATTTCTGGTTAGGATCTTCCAATATGGGTGACTTTTACGGCATGTTCCATCGATGTCGAGGTCCCCACTTACTATAAACTAAAAGCCCAAGTGTCACATCCTTATATCGGAGGACCATATAAGGTGCGGTGTGGATAGATAGACCGAGAATCAAGCAATGGTAGGGTGAAATACCGGAACCCGATTGACCTGACTCAAGTTGGGGTTGAAAGGGATTGAATTCGAATTTATTTATTTTTACATAGCCTATGGACATTCGAATCCTCAATTGATAGGGAAGAACACAGCGTAATGAGAAAGATCACCGTATTCCTAAATTTATTAGGGTATTTTCTTGATTCTACTTAAAAATAAAATTTAAAATTTTATTAATCAATAATTGTTTTATGTGTATGTGTCTCAATTACAACAGCAATAAAGAAAAAAAAGTTAACCAAATTTCGTAATTATTAAAAATAACAAAATTTTAACTTTAATAAAAATTCTAATTTTACTAAAATTCATTTAAAGATTAATTTTTTTTTTTTAAAATCAAATAAACTTTGCAATATGCTTACAAGTTAATTTTTAAAAAATTAAAATTAAAATTAAAACTCTAAAAGTAAAGAAATAATACAAAAATCAGAATTACTAAAAATAGTAATTTTTCCTTCAAATTTTATTTTTGAATGGAAAGTACGCATTTTATGGCAAAATGAACAGACGGAGCTCATTTTCTAGGCCAGTTCACCCCGGATAACCCGTTACAGTAAAGATTGCTAAGTTGCGCGCCCCATAACAATACTCGGATTAAAAATTATGACAAATTTATGGTTCACATTATTTTAGTCCAACCATGCTAGAAATGTATATGTGTCACATCCTATATCATCACTATTGAAACTCACGGAGCCTATTACTGAGCCATGAGTAGTTAGACTCCCTTGATTTGGGTTGAAAATAATAGCATGTATTTGAGCCGGGTAGGCTCTGATCTGGTGGGTTAGTTGGGTTGAGAATAAAGTACCTCATGTTGGGTTCGGATAGACACCATGGATTGGAATTTTGGTCATGGTATTAGTTTGGTCCTCTTGAAGTTGGGTTGAATTGAGCTGGAACTTCAACCCAATGCAACCCCATGTGATGGAGACCTTTGACTAATTCAACCGTCCTCGGATGCTAGAAAGTTTGGTTGAGCTTTTTTCTTTTATTATTTTTATTTTTAGAAAATACTTAAGGTCTGATGATTGAAGATTCTGTAAGCTTAACCTAATCTCAAAAGAACTCAACCCGCAGCCTCAGGCAACCTAAATTCCAACTCAAGTTGTTCGACATGATTTCCTATGTACTCGCCCTGACAGTACCCCACGCACAAAATACAAACCCAACCCGATTTGTAGTTTTCCAATCTAATCCAACCTAACATCCTCACAACCCTACTTGACTTGGCCAGAACCATTGACCTGAACCCAAATTTTAGCACTAGTTTGGATCCCCTATTCTAAGGGCCTACTTATATCACTAAATATCACAATAATGTGGTGGAAAATTAACATCACTACACTTTACCAATGATTGGGTATAGCATGTAATGACCCTGATTTTCGTGACTCACGTGAGATCTTGGCTAAAACAAATTAATATTTGATTTTTCTTTATTAATAAAAGCACTTAGCCCAGTTAATAAAAGCACTCACAGTAGAAGGATGAGTTAAAAAATCGATTTTTCAAACTGTATGTGTAAGACTCGTATTATAGACCATACCATTCCGTAGGCTTCCGTGATTTTTTCAGTCAAATTCTGGCAACTCTCGACCCGTATCCGACGTTTACGCGCGATTCTAAGCTAGGTCCCACATACCGAAGTCAGCTCGAACCGAAACTTGTACCCTGGCGACCGTGCCATCGCCGTGGTTCCAACGCCGCGACTCCCGCACCGATCCGATACCCAGGCTAGAAGTCGTGGGTCTGCGTTTATTCTGAAGAAACGCCGCGTATTGCGAATTTCGAGAGAATCTCTACGACATGTCCCATCAATCAATCAATCAATCAATGTCAAGTACAAGTCAAGTACACCCCATACCCAAGTACATCACCCATCTCTCCCTTTTCACAAGTCAACTCTCTCTCTCCCCTAACCATCCCTCTTTTTAAAAAAAAATTAAACTTACCCATACCTCCCATCTCCTTTCCTTACACTCACCATTCCATTCATCCCTTTAATTCATCATTTCTCTCTCTCCCTCATTTCTCAAAACACTCTCCCAAGCAACAAAAAACTCCATACGTTCAAGCCTCCCCAACTCTCCCAAAACAACAAGTGTGGCCCACCCTCTCATCTCTCATCCCTACCATCAAAACCACATCAACCTCCATCAAAGTTGAAGGCAAGGAACATAGGAGTTCAAGGGATCAAGGAAGAGTGCAAGAGGTGGGTGATCCACCGTTAAATTTCTTCTCTTTGGGACCACATGTGGTGCGACCTGTTTGAAGCATACAATGTAAGAAATGGAGGGCCCATAGTGGCGGGATCCCTCTTCTCCATCTCTCTCTCTCTCTCTCTCTCTCTCTCTATCCGCTTTGATGAAGTGGGCCCCCACTAATTTATGTTCTATCTGCACCGTCAATCATGGATGGTGGGACTCCACCGTGAAGTACACACCTAGATCCATAGCTCATCCGGAGACTGAGTGGAGAATATCTCATTTTAACACTTGAGGTTTTGGCATCGATCCTTGGTGGGGGTGGCTAGCATGGAGTGTGTGTACTGACGTCACCAAGCTAGTGAATGTGGGCCCCACCACATGATGCATGTGTTGCATCAAACCGTCCATACATGAGAGGTCACCATCAGCCGTCCGTCCAGCGTCCAGAGACACTAGACGTGAATTGGAATAAAAAAATAAAATAAACTATATTAGCTTGATTCCAAACTATTTGGTAGGCCGCTCATGCGGGCCCCACCTTGATGCATGTATATAATCCACACCGTCTACCCCGCTCCCCAACTCATTTTAGGCTTTGAGCCGAAAACGGATATTAATCCGGCTTTCTGGTGGGCCATAACATAGAGAGTAGTATTTTTACCGTTGAAATACACCCTGATGTTGTTGTACACTAAAGCCCATCAAATATTGGGCTTGATAAGTCCGTCTTGAGCAATAAAAATCAATGGGTGAGGTGGATTTTGTTGATGTGGGCCCCGCCTAGGAGAAACCCAAGAAAACATAAAAATAAATAAATACATAAATAAATAAGTAATGAGGCAACAACACACTGACAACGCAGCAGTGTCTGTGTGGACGCTAGGCGGGCTGGGACCCACGGCCCCAGCTGTGAACCCCACTGTGATGTGTTTGAATATCAACATCGACCGTTTGGTTGGTCCCCTTCCACATGTAGGCCACCCCGAAAATCAACCGAATTTGAAATTCAGATGGCCCACATCACATGAAACAGTTGGATTGAACGTTTGCCATTGAAACCCTTTTGGATGTCACAGGAGTCTTGGATCATTATAAAAATTATTTTTCCTCTTCATCCAAGGTCTGTGTGATCTTATCAACGGTTTGGATGGCAGATAAACATTATGGTGAGCCCCAAGTGGGACCCACTGATGTATGTATGTATCCCACACTATCTGCCCGTTCGGTGAGAACCACCATAGATGTATGTGTTCAGTCCTCACCGTCCACACCACTGGACGGTGGAACCCACCATGATGCATGTGTTGCATCCAAGCTGTTCAACTATTTTGAGAGCTCATTTTAAGGCTTGAGTTCAAAATAAAACAGATTTATTTATCAAGTGGACCACACTGCACTGTGAGGATTGAATGTCTACCATTGAAATCCTTTGGAAGTGCAGAAGTTTTGGATCAGTAGGAAATTTATTTTCCTCTTCATTTAGGTTTGTGTGACCTAATGATCAGATTTGGATGGGAAATATATGTTGTGGTGGGCCTTGGAAATTTTAATGGAAGAAGTCATTATCACCGCTTATATTTGGGCATAGCCAATCTGATATACATGGGGTCCATTGGTGTAGCCCACTTGATGTACATATGGTCCATGTGATGTGGCCCACTTGCCATATGAGGGCTCATTGTGATGTATTCAAGGCACATGGGTTATGGCCCATTACAATGTACATAAGGCCCATTGGTGCGACCCACTTGACGAATATAAGGCCCATGTGATTAGGCCCATCTTAATGTAGTTATGGCCCATTCGTTGGGGCCCACATTGATATATATGAGACCCATGTTATGAGGCCCATTTTATGTATTGGAGGCCCATGGTCGAGACCTATTGGGATGTACATAAGGCCATTATAATGTGATTCCACCATGGTTTATGTGTTGACCTTTATAGCGGGCTATACTTTGGGAGCAATGTTGGTTTGACGCGTATATTGTAAGTACAATGTTGGTTAAATGTCTGCATTGTAACTCTTCCTAGGGCCCAATGATAGGTTCATACTTGTTGTGCATTGGTTGTCTAGGCCCTTCTTCGTTGTGAAGACAGTTCATCACTATATAACATGCCGGTATAACTTCATGATTCATGTTCATACGCATCATATGTATATTTGATATGAGAAGTGACTGATCATAGCATATGCCTTCAAGTAAATTATTTGTGGGTTCCCTAATAGGCGGATTTTCCCTACATGAGTGCACAGTACACGCAAGATTGTTGCATGCCTGGTAGAGTAATTCATGCACTTGTATGTGTGTGATTATGATTATTGTATGCCCTAGCGACAACTGGGTTATAGCCCCCATAGACACATCGTAGATGATTGGATTGGATATCGAAAATATTGTTTCTAGCATTGGAGCATCATAGATGTCCCTGGGTGAAAATCCTAAACTCGATGATACCAGAGGATGATTCCAACATCGAGACCGAGTGGATATATGAGCGCACGAGGGCCAAATACCAAAAAGCTATGTCTCTCACTGTGTCGTGGTTGGTTGGAAAGGAGTGTGGCCTTACTCTCCCAAGAGTAGGGGACATTACAAGGCTGAGTTTGACCAGCTCGTGAATGGGTTTGCTATCGACATGCCGGATAGGTATTGACAGACTATTGGCCAGGCGGATAGTGAGGTTTCTTATGCTGACTTGGACTGTGCGGCTGGGAGAGTGATTGTAACGACTCGGAAAAATCCGTACAGGGATCCGAGTACCACCTCGATCAGAAATCACGTAGGATTAATTCCCTTAGAAATTAAGCGTAAAGTAACTAGCGTTATGTTAGACTAGCTGTGAAATTGGCCTTGATCGCTTTAAATACGTTCTGCAAGACCCAAAACTTGTGGAATTGTTAACGCTATAACAGCCTAAAATCTAGGATCAAACTCTAAATCCGTTTGCTCTCAGGAACCCTTTGAAACTTTGTATTGGATCTAGACTGCGCGTCGAAAGTCTGATATCTATAATCTCAGACCGTTATGACCGCTTAGTTGGACTTGACAATCGTTTCGAAAATCAAGCCCAACTGATGTTCTGAGGTTATTTCGTTGAGCCTGGAGCAAGGAGTGTGAGAAAGAGTGAAATTCTTTATAAATTAAATGTCATTTAAATAAATCTGGCACGTCTCACTTGCGGGTTAAGTATAAGCATTCAGACCGTTGGAATCTGACCCAAATACACTCTCGGATCAGGGAACATTTCCCACTCAGGTCAGTGTACTTGGAATCCCCGATCGAGTCTGAGTAACCGCTGAACTGAAACTGGTCCGCCACGTGCAATCTGGAAATCCGATCGAACTGAAAACTGAATGGGATCAGGATCCAGCGTCCATGAGCTTAAGTCCGACCGCATTCAGTCAGGGAACCTCCAGAAGTGTTCTTTTGGATCGAAAAAGACTGGTTATAACTCAAGTATACCTTGTGACTCAGAGATGTATTCATACTTTGGAGACAGATCGAGGTTGTTTTGTTTTATATACAGTGATATATATATTTTTCAGTCTTCCGCTTGTATTTTATCACTGGATCTGGAGTATGAATTGCAGTTTTGGTATAATCTCACTCATGTGATAACATTGAATCATAAGCATATTTGTTGCATAAGTGATGGTCTGAAACTCGAGAGTCGGGTTTCTACACGATCCCCGAATTTCAGGGTGTTACAGTGATAGTGCCATTTAGAGTGTACTAAACCCCGGTGATTATCTAGAATGAGAATTGTACTGATATTTGATGAGTTGTATGTGGATTTGGATAAGGATTGGTATGCTTGAGTTGCATCATGTGCCGCATGGTCTTGATATGGCCGAGAGCATTCATATCTTACACTGCATAGCCTTGGTACGGCTGCTTACATTCATATACTCATCAACATGATTTCGCATTACTTTGACATTGTATTCTGAGCACGCTTATATTGCGCACATACTTACACCACCCTCTAAGCTTTCTATAAGCTTATGCACGATCGATGCGTGCAAGTGACGCCAGTACGTAACCGTAGCTTCGTCGCAGTTTAAGCATGCAGTCGAGATCTTTTTTTTTGTTGGAGTTTCTGTTATTATCATTATCTTGTATTTTCCTTTCATACGCATTGTACTCAAAGTTTTTTATCATAGTGAAATTTGTGATGGTGTTTTTGTGGTTATGTTCGTGGGTTATGCTGATGGTTATGATCATTAAGAATTAGAATCAAATTGATGTTAAAAATCCTCCTCGTAGGATCCCAGTATCGGAACCTGGTGTATGGGTGCTAGGAGCTGAGAATGGGGTACTACGGAGGTTGTCGACGCCGAATTCGGCAATTAAGAAATTGATGAGCCCGGTTTCCGAGTTTGGGGCGTGACAGTATGCATTATTATTATTTTTTTTTAAAATTTAGTAAAACCCTAGTGGAATCAGGGCTCTCACTCTATTTAAAGGGGAGATATACAGTAAATTCCTGCAGAAAACCTTGAACTTAAAAGCAGTCGGAAGAGAGAAAGAAACATTGTACAAGGAGAGCTTCCGCTAATAGGTCTTCAACTTATTATTATTATTATTATTTTATTATAAATTTCTATCTAAAAACTCTAAACCTAACTAATGGATGTGGTGGCTTAACCCTACGTCAATCGTTTTGATTTATGGAGAAGCTTTTGCATAAAGCTCCTAAATTTCCACAATATTTCTGTGTATTGGGAAGTTCGGCTTTGAGAAATCTGATCATATCAGCCTAAGAGATTTGAATCAAATGATCTTAAAGCCGAATCATGTTAAGACCTCGAATTCTATAGTGATCTAACTGAAGAATTCCCACAGTGATCAGTGAAGTTGTATAATCTATAGGAACTTTTGTTGAAAATATTTTTCAAATATCAATTATAGATGTCAGATATGCGGATCTAAGCAAACCTTTGGTTTCTCCAAATTCGTCTATGAGAAAAATCATTGGATATGTTGGATCCAATTCCATGATCAATGGAATCCATCAAAACCAAGGAGGAAGGAGAAAAACTCTAAAATTTTTAGAAAATCAAACTGTAACTGAACTTATCCGACTTCGGTTTATCAATCGAAGTAAGTTGATTTTTGTCCAATGACCAAACATTAAAATTCGTAAACTAGTTTGACTAATTGAACGCGAAGTTCGATCGATCGAGGGGATCCTCGAGCGATCCCAATTGAGTGAACTCATTTGATTAAGGACGACCAAATTAGTCCAGCGAACAAATTTATTTAATCTGACCATGCCCGATTGATCAACAAGAAGGGTTCGATTGATCGAAGGTGGCCAAAAGTGCCCACAAACTTAAAGAATTAAAATCGAATTCTCATCGATCCATGGTCGATCAATCGAAGTCCCTTAACTGGCTCGATGGATCCACCACATTGATCAATAGTCCATGTGTTTGTCAAAAACTAAATTTAAGAAATTATCTTGGGTCATCTTGCTTGACTCAAAGGTGGACACCACTTATTGGAATAATATGATTTAATAGGAGAATGTTAAATCATCTTAATAGGGATTCAAAATATAATTCCACAAAGTGTTCGTTTGATTGAAGGACTCAATCCTACCTCGAATAGGTCAGTAAATTCTAACATGTCTCATATCTACATGATTAAGATAAATGATTGGATGGTTGAAATTGTTCTAATTAATACGGTTGTTGTATGAACATTGAAACATTGGACTACCATTATTCTTTATATTGTCTTAGAAAAATTTGATAAATACTAAACATGCACATATGCAAATCATTGATATCATGAATTTATATTTCCTCTCATAGAGAAATGTATTTGGTTGACTGTACATGTCGATACATAGACATTAAGCATACATTACATACATTCATTGAAAGTGCATACACATTTCGTGCTTTGAGTTCCTAGGGGATCTTCCTAGATGGTTATACCCTACAAATTCATTGCTAGAAGCCACGATAGTGGAAGCCTACTCATGAAGTAGATGTCTAGATTGCTCATGCCTACCTAGGTGGATGTTTATAGGGTACAAGTTATTCATGCCTATCTAAGTGGATGTTTAACGGGTACAAATTTGGTTTGATGGATATCCAACTAAGCAAGTGGATAATCATCTCACTTGATATACATCTCATAACATCATTGCATCCATGCCCATGCTGCATATACATTATATGTTTTGGTTACGATATATTATATTATCCTATGTATGAACTATGCTAAGTCCACTCACTAGCCTGGTCAGCTAACATTGTGGATTAACAACCGTACAAAGACGGACAATGTAGAATGACCTAGTCAAGTGCTGAAAAATGATGCTGGATTGGTGGATGAAACTTAAGACCATTAGCCATATTTGACGGACAGCGAGCTTGATACATTAGATGACTGAATCGACTTTGAAATTTATTATAAGAGTTCCAATTTCCATTTAGTCCAAATACTGCTAGCTCGATTAAATTTGAAAATATTTAGTATTATAATATTGTTAGATGATGATTGATTATTTTAGTTTTTTAAAAAAAGTTCTAAATGGATAGACTTAGATTGTTTTTTAGAATTTATTTTATGAATAATAATGTTTTAAATGAAATATTATTAAATGGAATGAAATAATTAAGTGTCTGAATATTAATGTGATGATAATTTAAAATATATATAATTGTGCATCTTAATAATCTTATTATTGATAAATTTATATACACTTAGTGTACTAGTAATAGACCATAACTTGAGCATGAGGTACACACTCTCTGTCCAAAGTGCAAGATAGGGCATGACGAAACTTGCTATCAAATCATAATAATACTTACATGGTTGATAACTAAGGGCGTGTTGGGGCGGTGGGACTAGAAGGGATAAGGTAGGATGGAATTCAAAAAAACATAATTATTTGTCCCTGTCACCATGGGATACAATTAATGCCGATGCTTTGTTGATAATATGGTGGTACATTGAATGGATATACCCACTATCATTTGAAATTATTGAGAATAACACACATGTTATATCTAAAATGTTTATTTGTTTTGTAACTTCATTTTATGGCGTGGGCCTAATAATGAGGTAGATCCAAAACGCATGTGGCCTCAAGGAAGTTTTCAACAGTAAGTATTTAATTCCTATTGCTTTCTATGGTGGGCTCTACCATGATATATGTGTTATATTAACTCTGTCCATCCATCTTGTAAGATCATTCTATAGAATGAGATAAAAAATGAAATGGATATGAAGTCGAATCGGACCACACGACATGAAGTAGTGGGGATTGAACACTTGCCATCCAAAACTTCTTAGAGTCCATGGAAGTGTTATATCAAGCTAATATTTGTGTTTTCTCTTCATTTAGGTAGGTGTGAACTTATAAACAAGTTGGATGCAAAATAAATATCACAGTGGACCTTAGGAAAGTTTCAACAATGGGCACCATTGTCACCGTTACTTTTTGTGGTGTGGTCCACTTAAGCTTTGGATCTCCTCAATTTCTAGATCATATTATAAAATAATATTTCAAAACAGATGTACGGTGTGGATATGACAATTACCAAAGAGTTTACATCAAAGTATATCTAACCACAATACATACTCTACGTGCGTGTTCTTGGTGGGAAGTGGAGCTGCGAGAGTAGTATTATATACCGTAGGTACTGCAGTTTACTTCGAATTACTAATTTACATGGCACATTTACGGTTGTATTTGTTAATCCAAATAGGCCAAGAGGTATGTTAGGCTGTTAGTTTCACACTATTTTAAATGGTGGTGACTCTTTAATCGTACACTTGACAGTTGTACGGCAATGACCGTCGGTACGGTGGACCCAACCGTTGTTGGAAACGGATTGGCTACTTCCTCGCCTATGGCCGATGGTCGGTGCTCTGTGAGCCCCACTATGATATATGTGTTTCATCCATGCTATCCATCTATTTTTTAAAGACTATTTTATAATATGAGACAAAAAATTTTAAGTATATCTCAATCCCAATTGGACCATATCACATAAACGTATGTTGAATGAACGTAGACTATTAAAAACTTTTTGTTGGATCGACATGATCTTTGTTTGTTCCCTTCATGTGCATCTTTATGAGCTAATTAATAAATTGTACGTCAAATAAATAGTACAATGGGCCTGAGGAGGATTTTAATGATGGATATCCGGTCACTATTGTTTTCTTGTGGTGTGGTCCATCTGAGATTTATATCCCCTCATTTCTAATATTATGGCATAAAATGATCTATAAATATGAATGAACAGTATGGATGAAATACATACATCATGGTGAGGCTTACAAAGCACCGACCACCAGCCGCCTAGCGGGTGGCAGGAGAGTAGCTAATCCGTTTCCACTGTTGATGCAGGAAGCGGATTGGCTGGTGGACCACACACCGCCTATATAACAGGTGTAGATACTTGTCGGTGCGAAGACGAGCGCTGACGCTCCTCCAGGTCCATGTTGTACGAGCGATTCAAAGGATATCAAAGTTACATTGCCCCGATGATATATTTATTACAACTATACTGTTCATGCATTTTTTTAGATTATTTTAAAGCATATATATATATATATATATATATATATATATCATATACGAAGTTCGAATGAACAACACCAAAAATAGCAGACAGGTTAATTATTTTTATTGTTAAAAACATCTTAGGGCCCATCATAACATTTATTTTCCATCCAATTTGTTAATAAGGTCACAAATAAATGGATGAAGAGGAAAACAACTTTAATATTGATCTGAAACTGCTGTGAGCCCCAAGAGTATTTTAATGGTAGACGTTCAATCCCCCATTGCTTTTTACAGTGTGGTCCAATTGAACTATATATTTATTTTATTTTTTGGCTCAAGCCTTAAGACGAGCTCACTAAATGAATAGATGGTTTAGATATAACATATACCTCATGATGGAACCCACAAAACTTCCTGACGGCAATACACCAGCAATATAGCCTCTGTTTGGCACACCAGCCAATCCGCTTCCGTTGATCAGAACAGACACTGATCAGGTATTGACATGCTGAGCAGGGAGACTCGCTTATGAAGTGACACCACCAACTTTTATAGGCCACACCATGATATATGTGTTGCATACACACCTTACATTCATTTGGAGAGATCATTTCAGGGCACAAGTCAAAGAATGAGGCCCCACCACATAAAACAGTGGAGAGAGTGGTGTCAACCGTTGAAACCTTCCTGGGTCCACCACGATGATTATTTGAGATCGAACTTTTTCATAAGCTAACAGAGATAATAACTAAGGAAAAACACAAATATCATCTTCAGTCATTCGTTGTATCCTGTATTAAAATGATCTTTCCTGATGAATGGACGGTGTTGATATATAATAGTGATGTGACTTATGAGTCTCCCAACTCAACCGGTCAGTAGCTAATCCGCGTCCATGCAGCACTATCCAAAAATTGAATTGAAATACTAATATTAGCAGCCTGATTTTCCCATTGAATTTGGACCACTCATTATTGTACTCTTGCACATTTGACGGCCATTAATTAGATGGTTAAAATTGCTTGGTCAGTGTGTCTCCACCCACAATTTGGATGGTCTAGATTGGATGTAAATTAGTACCACATTCAGGGACAAAGGGTGATCATCACCATTTCTTAAGGGAATAATTGTAAACACGTGTGGGGTTTAAACACCTCTCCTTTAATTTGAATTATTGTAAATACACTGTCTCTTTAGAAGCATTGCCACAAATATAGCCAAGAATTTGTAAATCTCACAATAATAATGTAAAAAACAAGCTAGCAATATTATCAAGACACTTCTAATTCTCATCATATTTTAAAATATTGCATTGTTATCACGATATTAGGAGGAAAAATAATAGAAACCTTGAAGAGTTTGTTATATAAAAATATTTTTAATTTTTAATTTATTTATTAATTTATAATAAATATTTTAAATATTCTTATTCTTTGCTAGATTTTTCTAATAATATCTTGAGAAAAACCGAAAATTTAAAAATCTCCCAATAAATTTCCTAGCCAAGAAATTGACCAAAATAAGATCGCGAGGATTGCACTAATTAACAAAAATGTCCTGATCTTAGGATATCTCTTTCCCAACTGGGTTCTCACCATTAAAAAAAAAAAAGTAAATAATAATAATAAAAAATCAAGCCAATCTAATCATTGGGATCCGAATCTTAGGATTTCTCTTACCCAACTGGGTTCTCACCATTAAAATAATAATAATAATAATAATAAAATCACAACTGGGTTCTCACCATTAAAATAATAATAATAATAATAATAAAATCACAACTGGGTTCTCACCATTAAAATAATAATAATAATAATAATAATAATAAAATCAAGCCAATCTAATCATTGGGTGGGTTACACCTACCCAAAACCTCTGAATTTATGTGAGCCACCTAACGGTTGGATTAGCTTAAATTTTATGGTCTCTCATTTTCATGGAGTGATCATATTGAATTCATTTAGACAACATTAACTTATTATGGTTGGCCCACACGCCGACAACTAGTTACCTTCGAAAGAGGCATAAAATGGTCAATTTTTAAAAGATATCAATGCCGATGGACCATGTGGGGGAAATTTGCAATGAGGAGATCAGGTGTTTAACATCATCCCTTCCTTAAATGGTGCAAAACTATCACCCTCGTCTGCATTCCACCTCGTAGTCATCTCTCTCTTCCTCTAAGAGGAAAAAAAAAAGGAAGAAACTTTGATGTGTCCACTTTCATTGATCACCACCATAAAAGAGAAATACTTTTATCTTATGTTAGAACATGATCCTAAACTAGAGTGATGGATCAAACATAGCCTGAGAAATTAATTATAAATTGTAAATATGGAATACAAGCCATTTAGATTAAATTGTCTAAATTATAAATACGAGGTTTACTCACTTTTCCTAGACTCCACCCACTTTTCTTAGGTCACCTTGAAAGAGAAAAACTTCCATGCGTTGGCATAGTGTGATGTGGGTGACAAACATATGCTTAGAAATTTCATACAAATTGTACACATGGAGTATGTTAGGGCATATTTGAATAATGTTATTAAATTAGAAATCTTTTATGTTTGTTAAGAGGCACCAAGGTCTCTTTAAATTTTTTATCAATCTCCCATCTTTTGTATATATTTCAATTATTTCTATAAAATTTTCACAATGTAATCTTCTGTGGCTAATAAAATAAAATAAAATAATTTAAATTAGACTGTTAAAATTATAAGTGTCATTTAAAATTTTAACATATTTCATCCAAGTGGGCCTTGCTTGGCTTGGAGATGGATATGTATAGTTGGATAACTACTTGTCCATTTGTTGAAGCAACTATGTAATTGCTCCACAACCTCTTTTAGTTATATAATCTACTTAGAGATCTCTTGAAATTGTGAGAGATTTTCAACCCATGAACAGAGATCGTGATCATCACAAAGAGAAAGCAAAGAGAAGAAAGTCCGGGTTCCATCGAAGCACACGATTTGGACAGTGAATTCTTTGGCAAGAAGAATGTTACTCCTTCAGACACATTCCTTCGTCAATGAAATAGCAGCCCTACTTCTGGTGACTTGAGACGTATACAGAAAGATCTAACATCCGACTCTTCACCTTCGGCTGCTGTTAGATCCAAGAATTCTCTTCGAGGTAGAGGAATTCTAATAAGAATGAATAGTAAATAATAAAAGTTTACACTTTTTTCATTATCTAACCATTTTTATTAATATCCATTTATTAAATAGTTAAAAATTGAAACTATCTAATGAACCATTCTAAAGAACAAGCGTGGAAGAATTAGAGAATAGATGTGTTTAACAAATTCTGATTTTGGGAAAATGACTTAGCACCACAATGTTTACCATTTAGCCGGTTTAATTTTGAGTTAGTCGTCTGCCATGTTTAAAATTTCTGAGCGCCTGTGTATCAAATCCTATGGTATGCCTGAGTATTAAATAATTTCCAAACACCATGAAATATCACAGTAAGTATAGGAACTTTTAAAGCAATTATCTACATGAATAACCCATCGGTGGAGTTGTTTTGGATGACATGTATCTCAGTAGTCATTTTAATCCGATGATCTTAACTGCCCATCCATGTCTTGGCAAATCAACGATCATTAATGGAGAGGCCAATGATTGGAACAGTAGAATCCAGTGATCACCACGAGCTTTTCATGATGGCCCATGTATTTAGGGCCATCATGATGGGTGGTCACAGCATGATAAGACAGTCCACGTGTCATGTATTCCTGAGGGATGCAGATTACCCGGAGAACAGGGCAATGCGATGGGATTTGATTGTCCACCTTCCACACAAAGCATGTTTTAAAGTCGTGGGCCAATCAAATTCCACCGCGTTGGCTCACAGATTTGCAGGCAATCAGTGTCCCTTTCGGAGTGCGCAGTATGTATCATTCCAGACTCGTTTTCATGAATTAGCTTTGCCACATCAGGCGATGTTTCAATGCTTTATCGAGCTTCTCAAAATATCGACGAAAACGTTAGGAGAAATGTTTTAAAATGTCTTTTCTTGTCGTCTAGCTTGTCATTTCAGTGGATCATACGTTCCGTTAATAAATAAATAAATAATGAAGATCACCTAGCGTCAAAATTTAAACAAAATATTGAGACAAAACATCGTTGCCATGGATGAGACGGTGTGGTCCACCTTAATGAATGAACCACCTTGTTTCTTACCGAAAATTATCTCCACGACGCAGGCCGTTTTTCTCACAAAGAACGTGACACATACGGTCGTATGAAATTAAACGATTTGTGTTAAAGTTAACTTACGAGGTTGTTGTAGCATCTGGGTTTCATAATTCCATCACATGTGATATACGACCGCATACCATAATTGATTGAGCAGCTAAATTCTAACCAAACAATTTTACCCAAGTGCTAAGATATGCAAATACCTCAAACTCGACCGTATATGGCTGAGATCTAATAAGATGGATTGTCTATTCAACCACTCATAAACTGTTTAAGACAATCAGGCAATTCTCCAAGGGTAAGGTTTGTCCTTCCAAAATGAATTGTTCTTGCCTTTTGTATGAAATGGTTTTCAGTTTTAAAGACAAGCAAAAATGAAATACATACAGTCAACTGCAGGAATTAACCATAAAGCACATTTTCTTAAAAAAGAACTGCTTGTTTTATAATAAAAATCATCCAATGTATAAGCATAGACTTGGATTAACACTAATGATTATAGCTACTGGATTCCTATTGCTCCTAATGTAGAATTATGTTATTGTTTACAAACGTAAAAGACAAATTATGCTAAGAAATATAAAAGATAATGGATATGATAGATTTGTTTAGTTGAGTTGGTATGAGACACTGATCCGTTAGGCTCATTTGTTATTTATAGACTTAACTATCTAAATGATCTTCCCACATTCAATGGTTACAATAACCTCTTCAACACCACTTTGGCCTTCCAGACTCTTCTTTGACACTTGTCTTGGTAACTACCTCTCACTCGATCACATTTCGTCTTTCACTGCTCGGTCACGTTCTATTTAGGGATGGCGTGTATTACCTAACCAACATCATCTATTATTGCTACAAAACGCACTCCAAATATTCTCAAAGATCTTATGTGTGTTGTATATTACTCGTGTGATGATGCGTGTTCTTTTATAATTGGCTCTTCCAAGAACATTAAAAAATAGATTATAATATTAGCCTCATGTCGCTTCGCCTTTGGGCAAAATGGTGAATGTGACGTTGGTCCGTTGTTCAATGCAATAAATACGATCGGCCTTTCCTTCTATATGTTAATTCCCTATTGTTCAATACAATCTAAATGATGGTCGTGCTTTTCTCATGGTTGTCAGTATGACACTCAGTAATTTTCCTTAAACGATCAAAGCATACAAGGAGTCATGAGTATCTTCTCATTAATGCCCACATTCCTAACCAATATATACATATTTTTAAATTAGTTTTATTTTTTTCTTCTTTCTTACTCTCTAACCCCTTTCTTTTCTTCTTCCAAAATTTCTACCACCTCTATGCCCGCTTCTTCATCTTATGCTCTTCCGATGAATTTATCAAAGAACTAGATAATCTTTCTTCCAAGATTATAAACAATATCGTCTTGAACACCCCTATCGATCAGAACAGAATAATCTATTTTCTTGCACCAATCTTCTATTCTGAAATTACTCACCAAGAAATCACAACGGTGAAACTCACTGCCTTTGACTAGCCTCATTACTTTCTGCTTGGCGAGAGGTGCACCTAACCCACCTACCCTACCCACCACTCATCAATCACGGTGTTTAGTTGACTTGCATTGATAAACCCATATTGTCTTGAAATTAGGCGCTCCATCTTTTGACTATTGTAAACTAATCTCTTCTATGTTCGATTCTACTCATCAGTTCTTCCTAGGTTGTTCAGGTGAAAAACTATTACTTCACTCCAGCCTTATAAACCCTGTGAATACCTTCAAAGCTTAAAGATCCTGATTGAGACCAATGAAAGGATGGGTAAATGATACAATCGAACAGTATAATAACATGGTGATACATAAAAACAAGCTGACATCTACGAATGTTTCAAGCTCTATCTTTTTTAATTTCCAACATACACATCGATCTTTCCTTAACTGCAGCTTCGACTTTTTGGAGCCAATCAACCAACACCTTTTACTTCGGATGTAGTCCCGTGAATCCAACAATTATGGATGTTTGTGCTTTCACCCATCTTTTTCCTTTTGGCAATGTGGTTTATCCAAGTTTTTCTCATGACGATAATCTTTGCATCATCTTTCCAAACAAAAAATGGAAGATCTTACTCTAACTTCATGCTCATTCAGCATAAGATTTACGCTAAAGTCAGTAATCAGGAACACACAATGTTCCTATTGATGTGTATTTGTTGTTATTTACTCTGTGTGAATGTCGTACAAATCACAAAAGAGTATGTTCATTTAGCCGAGACGCTAGCTCAAGAACAATAACTAGCTCTTTCTCCATTTGTGCTCGGCTATTTGCATTGCAACATGTATGAAACAACCATCAAAAAATTTTACCACAACAAAGGGCCTCGATGGTTTATCCAGATGTGGCTTTGTGAATATTTTCATTCTTTTACTTGCAACCCTGCTATTCATTCCAGTTTCCATTCTTCCTTTAGTCAACGTAATATCTTTTTATCCTGGGATCATTTATACATTTAAGAAAATTTATGAACTTATTCTACTCCATTTGTACCAATAAATATATTCATTCTTTCTATCCTTTTCAAGATAAAGAAATTAACATAACCTAGTTCACCGAAAAGAACTTTGAACTAGCCAACATTGACACAATTGATAACAGAGATAGGGCCTTGTTGAGGGTCAAGTATTGCATATTAGACTGCAGTTATCACATGATTTTACGAACATGATAATGTTTAATATTCTATTTTAATCATATTTTGATTGCAAGGTGAATTTAGGAGCTTAGACTTAAAAAAGTGCTAAAAGCCTAGATTTGATACTCAAGAATCACCAAAGCAATGGACAGATCTTAGGGGACCGAGATTGAAGAATTTACACGTCGAATATCTGAGAAAATCTAACAATTGAAGTCCAAGAGGCCTGAAAATCATCCTGAATGCTAAATCACAAGGTTCCCACTATCCATTTGGCTCGAAAATTTATATCTGGCTTGAGGGCCATAAATTAATCGTACACGTCAAATTTCAGCAATTAAATCTTTGTAGAAGTGGCCCAATGAACAGATTAGCTCACAATTCATAGATCTGGGGCCCATTTGATGTCTGGATATGCTTCAATTTTGGTCTCAACCTCTTAAATGAGGTGAAAAAATGGATGGACGGAGCGGATTTCTCACAAGCATCACAATGGGACCCACTTGGAGGGTGTGTGTGTGCATAGCAGATGTGCACTCGTTGTGCACAGAACCAGTGAAACCAGTTAATAGCTCATTAACCTGACCGAATTTGGAATTTTCAAATTCCCGCCCACGTAACAGCGAACAGGGGCTGCGGACGGATGTAGATGGCTCACCATTTCAGATCCATTGTCTAATCTGGACCGTCCATTCGAAGCTTAAGGACCATCTGACCAAGGCCTAGAGGAGAAAATTGGAAGAGGACAGCGAGAACGGCATCCCTGTGATCAAATGCAAGACGGACGACGAAAACAAAGATCAGGTGGGGCTGCATCAAAAGATAGCCAAAAATCGTCCATCCTACCTAAATTCTACCACGAAGCTGATGGACGGCGTGGATCTCTCAAAACACAGGGAGTGTGGGCCCCATGGGTTACGCACGTTGCGAACACAAAAATAGGGGTTACGGGCGGATTGTAGTGGACCATCAAGATCAATTCGAATGAATGATTCGGACCGTCCAATGGAATCGTGTGATGAAACTGATCAAACTTATGCCAATTATGTGGACTCATGCACATGTACGAACTCATAGCAGCAAAGGATGCGGAACTGGGTCTGTTCGCAGCCGACGCAGACAAGATGATGTGGCCCACCATCTCTAATCGATCGGTTGATCTGGACCATTCAGACGGAGCCCAAGGTGGAGCTGATCACCACCAAGAAGCCAGATCAAATCTTCTTTGATCATGGGGTTCTTCCACAGCCGTCAAGCGCAACCAGTTTTGCATTTTTGCTGCGAAAGGAGTTTCCAAAAACTCCGTGTTTCTTGCTACGCACGCCGCTGCGAAGGGGAGTGTGTAACTCCTCTGACACGCACTAACTCCAAGCTCTCCACCGCCCATTGCTCTCTATAAAAGGGAGAGAGAAAGAGAGAGAATGCATTAAAGCAAGGACGTAAGCAAGCACAAGGCAGCCGTGGAGGCATGGGAAGAAAGAGAGAGAGAGTGATAGAGTGAAAAGGGTGGATGACGAGGAGCTCTTCCCTCCTCCTTCCTTAATTTTCTTCCTTTAATGTTTATTTTTAGCCTAATCATGCCTATGATTGGCTAATCCTCTTAGCTAGGGCTAAGAGGTGAAGCTTGTAGCGTGATGAGATACTTTCTATGCTTTTGATTCATGTTACGTTGAACTGACTTTGATTATGGTTTGATTATAAGGAATATTCATAGTTTTTAATGGTTTGTTGTGACTTAAATTACAATAGATCTGCGATAGCTTTGAGTATGTTCTTTTCATTATAGGGTTTAAAAATTTGGGAACCTTGTTGTTCACCATTGTATCCTGGGCATGGTTGGATGATGGAATCCTTCCTAACATTCATAACTTCCTTAGATTAGATGTAGATTGGTTAAATTCTGTTGTTTACTTTGTCTCATAGGCATAGTTTTATGATGGAATCAATTTTAATTCTATCACACCCCAAACTCGGAAATCGGATTCACAAAAATTCTGATCGCCGAACCCGGTGCCGACAGCCTCCATAGTACCCCATTCTCGGCCCCCAGCGTACATATGTCAGGTTCCAATCCTGAGATCTTACAAGGAGAATTTTTCAACGTATATTTGTCTCAGAAGAAGTATAACCACAAGTATACCCAAATCATAAAGGCAACATCATCATCACATATCCATTAATATAATCATTTGAATACAATGCTGAAAGGGAAATACATATATCAAAATCAAAGCTCCAGAGGACAACTGCATACTCCAAGCTCAACGCTGTTGCAACCTAACGCCACCTGCACGCATTTATCGTGCATAAGCTTACAAAAGCTTAAAGGGTGATGAAAGTGTGTGCACAAGATAAGTGCCAAGTATACCATAAAGCCCATAAATCATACATCATCGAAATAAGTGAAAACACTGGCAAATCATAAATCATACGATATTAGAGTAAGCGAAAATATACTGGTAAGTCCATGAGTGCTATCAGCTATACCAAGGCTATGCGATGCAAAATATAATAAGACTAATAGATGCAGAAGATGCAATGTAATATACGATGCGAATGAAATGACCATGCTGGAATGTGAAGTCGGGATGATAGTACGTTCTATCGGAGGCTACGGGGTCCACCACAAGGGACTTCTATCCAAACCAGTCCATACCTAAATTTGGATAGTCAGACCCAATGTGGTAAACTCCTGACTTCAGGTTAGTCACACGCCCAACCAAAATCCTGGCCATGTGAAGAGATACATAACAAATAGTTACGCACCACCAGCCCGAGTATATAGTAAATGGATGAATGAATGAGTATGTAACTCCTGCTCAGTAAGTCCACATATCAGTACGGTTCCTCTCTGAGAAATCACCGAGGTCTATTACACTCCAAACCAGATTGTCGCCCCATCGTACACAACAAGGTGAGTGGAAGAGACCTCACTATCCGTCTACCAATATCGGGCCCGACTCGTCGATAGCCGACCCATTCCTCTAGCTGGTCAGATTCAACCTAATATTATCCCCTCCTCTCAGGCAGGTAAGGTCACACCCCCTCCTAATTGACTACGACATAATGAGAGACATGACCATATGGTATAGGCACCGGCGCTCATATTCTACTCGGTCTATGTAACACCATGAAAATCGGAGGTCGTGTATAAACTCAACTCCCGAGTTCCAGACCGTCACTTATGCAACAAAAATGATTATGATTCAATGTTGTCTGAGTTAAAGCATTCACATGAGTAAAAGTATACCAAAACTGCAATTCATACTTCAGATCCAGTGATAAAAGCAAGCGGAAGACTAAAGAATATATATATCACTGTATGGAAAAACAAAGTAGATCTCAACTGTCACTAAAGTATGAATACATCCCTGAGTCTCATATACATGTAAATAAACAAATCAAAATGCCAAAAATAGTCCCACTGAGGAGTCCCGTCAACCCAGGCCACCTAAGGAAAGCCGTCGTGGTACTGCATGTATGAGAACTCGTCTTGGTCCTCATCAAAGTCCGGCTCTACCTCCTGGATCTCAGCATCACCTGCATCTAAGACAGGGTCTGGTGGGTGTTACAAACACCATTCTGAAACGTGAGAATGAGTAGCTAACTCAGTAGAATAATAAAGCAAGGATTTACATGTTCTCAAATCAATCATGCGATAATAGTAAAGCAGTAAATCAGACATTCCTAATACTGTTGTTAATGCAATATGACATGACGTAATGTATGCCCTCACCGACGATCTCCCTCATACGACACCATCTTACGACCGCGGCATGCAATCGTCCCTCAAGTGTTTCACATCTTCCAGGCACATACAATGTTATGGTGATATGATTGCCGAGTTGTTATTAGTCCATTCAAACAGCAGGATTGGGAAACTAAGGTACTTCCCTTGTATCAATCCCAACACAGATCCTGTCTAGGGTCGTCACTCATAGTAATCTCATACGATGTATATTTTGTAGGTCGCTGCAAGGGCTATTGCTCGCACTCGTTGCACCGCTCCCCCATCACCTTATCAATACAGGCCTACTGTACTCTACTGCTACTGAAGGGTCATCGCCTGATTAGTGTAGGTCGACAGTAAGAATATAGTGTGCCATACCACCATAATCTACTCACGAGACTAGGTGCTCACTAGTCACTACGGGGAGGTTTGTGGCCCCAGCGTAGGCCGACAGCTCGACCACGGTGTCCCATACCACCATGCCCGGCACATGAGTCTTCGTGGATCAAGATACCATGGTTAACAGGGTTTACAATGGTAAGTTCAGTACCATAGGTTCAAGCAGTTATGACTCATGCAGGGTGAACATACAACGGCTAGTCGGGTTACTTGACAGGCTCGACTAGCACGATCGCATCTCAAGTCGAACGACATGAAGTGCATAAAACACTTCATGTGGCCTAACCACTGCCGCCAACTCCAGAACACGGCTCACGTTCATCGACGCGTCATTCGTGGCCAAGATAAGCCAACCACGAATTCGCTCAGTTACCGACTGCCTGGACTAGGTATAGTCCCAAACACATATAAATTCACATCAGCAATTCATGTAAGAGTATTGGAATTGAAATACAACCATGTGAGCATGTTAACACATGTTATAACATACAACTTAAGTAAATCATCAAGCACATACATTTCATACATACAATGAAATCATGCCTATAACTAACATGTAGGAAATCATTTACATCAGCATATTAATTGAGAAATCAATCTCAAACTAATTCATAACACCATATAATTCAATACATACTAATACAAGCATTTATACAAACACTTACGCTACACTCTTAAGTCTACATATAGTATGTCGACTCAAAGTATGCATTTAGGCGAATCTCTTCGCCAAAATAATTATGCACGTATTCCTAACATTCTAATGCGACAATAAACCATATCAATCACATCAGAAAAATATGAATAAAAACAGTACTTCCTACAAATGACTAAAATGCCCTAAATCTCATATTCTTTGCCGGTTTACGAAACAGGAAACGGACAACATGTTGTACATGTCAAACGGCGATGCCGTCGATAATCTACTATTAAATGACATTGAAAGCGTTGGAAACAGTCAATCAAAGAGTCTAAAATCCGTACCTTATCTCTTATAAACGTATCGTTTCGAACGGAGCGTATACGCTTCGTCCACGGCGACTAGAGAACCTAATACACAAGTTCTATCAGCTAACATGCATGAATCCTAGTGAACCTCAAATCAGCAACTTCTAGGGTATTTTCTTACCTGAAAACGTAGAGGAATCACCGGCTGAGTGATGGAAGCGTATTGCTAAAGTACGTGCAACAGGTGGTGGAACGGCAGGAAAATCCTCTCCCAATCTCTCTCACAAACTCTCACCTTTTCTCTCTCCCAATCTAGGATTTTTCTCAAATTCGAATGGGAGAGAGGAGTGAGGGTTTCAACCCCTTTTATAAGCCTAAAAATGCCCAGAATAGGCTCGGGAACAAAGTTCACTTGATGCTTATCCAAAGTGGGGCTGTTTCGGTCCAAAAGATCATTTCTGGTGGTCCCTTGGCCGAACGCGATTGGACTTAAGCTCATGCATACAAGATCTAGCACACATTAAGTTTTCAGTCCGGCAGAGTTCGCAGATCGTACGTGGTGGTCCAGTTTCAGTTCAGCGGTCACCGCACGTAGATCAGGGCTGTAAGGCTCATGATATGAAATAGAAATTTTTCCTGATCCGAGGGTGTAATTTGGCTGAATTCTGATGGTCAAAACGCTTAATACTGACACGTCAAGTCGTGTGCCAGATTTGAATTTCAAATTCCAAATCTGTCCCTATTCTCACTCTCTTCAGTCCAGGCTCAATGAAATAGCCTGCGAATGTCAGTTGGACTTGATTTTCGAAATGATTGTCAAGTCCAGCTAGGCGGTTCTAACGGTCTAAGATAGTAGGTATCGGACTTTCGACGCGCGGTCTAGATCCGATACAAAGTTTCAAAGTGGTCCAGAGAACATACCTGCTTAGAGTTTGATCCGAGGTTTTAGAGTATCATAGAGTCATTGGTTCTACTCGATTTAGGTCTTGTAGAATGTATTTAAAGTGATCAGGGAATATTTCCCAGCTACTCTAGCATTGCGCTAGCTAACTTACACTTATTTTCTTAAGGAATTAATCCTACACGATTTCGGGTCGAGTTGGTACTCGAGTCCAAGTACGAATTTTTCCCAGGCATTACAGTCTAAACGTTGCAGCAACTCTTGGTACCAATGAGGTTATGAAATTTTCATCCAAGGACATCCTAAGTGCCTATAGTGCTAGAATAAATTATTTTCGGTGTCCCATCTAGTCATTCACGATGTGCCTGTGGAGGCCACGACCTTGATATCACTAGGGCGTACAATGATCAAGTCACATATATGCGAGATGCATGAGTCACACTATCCAGTCATGTAGCAATCTTGCGCATACGACGCGATAATATGGGCACTCTGTCTCATAAGGAGTCCCGTAAATAGTCTGCCCAATGGCGTATGTTATGATGAAACATTCCTCATATCAAGCATACATATGATGCATATGAGCATGAATCATGGAGTTATACTAAGCATTTTATATGGTGATGAATTATCCTCACAACGAAAATGGGCCTTGATGGCTTACACACAACAAGTATGGGCCTATCAATGGGCTCTAAGGAGAGTTAAATGCGGACATTTAACCAATATTATTCTTATAATGTGGACGTCAAACCAACATTGCTTCCAAGGTATGACCCGCCATAAAAGTCATTACATAACCTATGGTGGAATCACACAATGCAATAAATCTTGTATACATTCCATTGGGCCTCGACCCATGGGCCTCAAATACATCAAATGGGCCTCAACCCATGGTCCCTAATACATCACAATAGGCCTTAACCCATGGGCTCCAAATACAGCACAATGAGCCTCAACCCACGGGCCCTAATACATCACAATGGACCTTAACCCATGGTCTCCAAACACAGCACAATAGGCCTCAACCCACGGGCCCTTATACATCACACTGGGTCTCAACCCATGTGCCCTAATACATCACAATGGGCCTCGACCCATGGGCCTTTAAAATACATCAAAATGGGCCTAATCACATAGGCCTCATGTATATCAAATGGGTCTCAATAGACGGCCACAAGTACATCCATATGTATACAATATATATATATATATATATATATATATATATATATATATGAATCATATCAAAAGATCAACTGGACTGCACTCCAAATAACAATGGTGAGAATGATTTCCACCATTTAAAACTTTCAAGGCCCATCATAACATTTATTTTCTACCAAATCTGATCATAAGGTCACACGGACTTAAATTAATCCCCACTGCTTTTGCTGTGTGGTCCACTTGATACAAGATCTATCTCATTCATTAATTAGTACCATAAAATGATATCTCAAAATGGTTGGACGGTATGCATCATGATGGGCCCCACCATCCAAACAGTAGACGATAAGGATATAACACATGCCTCATGGTAGAGTCCACACATGTGGCCACTAGCCAAATGGACGGTGTGCAAACACACCGTCAGGATGGATGGTTAGCAGCAGCTGACAACAGCTGCTGCCTCAAACAACAGAGGTGGGTTCCACCATCCACTGCCGTGGACGGTGTGACTAAAACGCATAAATCATTGGTGGGGTCCCACGTGGGGCCCACCATAACATTTATATCCCATCTAATCCGTTGATAAGGTCGCACATACCCGTATGAAGAGGAAAAATAAATTTCATAATGATCTAGAACTCCTGGGCCACCTAAAATGGTTTTAGTGGCAGCCGTTCAATCACACTATTTCCTGTGACGTGGGCCACCTAAGTGTTTATATATGGCTGATTTTTGGGGTGGCCCACTCGTCAGAGGGGACCCAACAAATGCACGATGTGGATGATCGAGACACATCATGGTGGGGCCCACGGCTGGGACCTGTGGTCCCTGCCCGCTCGTCAAATGCAGGACGCTGCTGCGTCCTTTCACGGTCAGCAGCAGCAGGCGCTGCTGCTCCCTCTCTCTCATGTTTTTATAAATCAGAGTATTTCCACGGTTTTCCCATGTGGGGCCCGCATTAAGTGAATCCAGTGCAGCCATTACATTCCATGGCTCAAGACAAGCCAAACAAGTCCAATATTGAATATATTTCGGTGTGTAGTAAAATTAAAGTAAATTTAAATGGTGAGAATCACTGTTTTGAAAGGTATGGCCCGCCCGATGAGCAGATTAACTTCATTTTTTGGTTCAACGCCTAAAATCAAATGGAGAATAAAATGGACGGCGTGGATTGAACCCATACATCAAGGTGAGGCCTACACAAGCGGCCCACCCAAATAGCCCTGAACCAAGGCTAATCTTTTTTTTTTGTGGTTTTTCCATCAACATCCTGGACGCAGGACAGTTTGAGCATGATACATACATTTGAGGTGGGCCCCACTTATGGACGTAGGCCACCAAAAGAAAGTGTTGGATGGCATGGGTAATACATGCATCAAAGTGGGGTCCATTCAAGGGGGCCACACAACTACATCATCACAAAGAAAAGGGAGAGAGAGAGAGAGAGAGAGAGAGAGAGAGAGAGAGAGAGAGAGAGAGAGAGACGGGACATGTGTGATGGAGAGCTCCACCACTATGAGCCCTCCCTTGCATCCAATCATGCATCAAGTGGGTCCCAATACATGTGGGCCCACAAAATTAAAGATTAACGATGGAGGTTCCATCTCCACCTAAAATGAACGGTCTAGATGACCTCTTTTTATGCAAGAAAAATAAACATCATGATGGGGTCCATGGAGAATGGCCCCATCATGGAATGATCATGAGGATCAAGGTGGGCCATCGGCCACACCTAGGGTCCAAAGTGAGATTTATACCATCAATCAGTAGGCCTCACTTAGCCCTTCATAAAAAAAAATAAAAAATCTAGGCCTAATAAAGCACCTACCGTTCGATCTTCTTGGTCCGTTGGAAAGCCAATCTCCTTGTGCTTCACTTTGATGGAGGGTGATGAGGGATGAAAGGCTAGGGTGAAGGATTTGGGATAGGAAAGTGGGCCACACAAAATCACTTTTCTCTCTTAGAATGCATGGACGTCCACATTTTTCTCTCTTGGTGTTGCTTGGAAAAATGTGAAGAGAAAGAAAGAGAAAGAGAGGGTTGTAAGAAGAAAGGGATGGGTGTGATGGGTGAAAAGGTAAGTGATGAGTGATGTGTACTTTGACATGTGAGGGATAGGTTGCTTTAACTTTGGGATTGCTTAGGGATGGTGTTTTGTACTTGACATGAGAGGTGATTGATGGGATTGCTTTGACATGTTGTAGAGATTCTCTTGGGATTGCAAATGTGCGGCATTTTCTTAAACTAATCGTGGGCCCACATCTCATGGCCCGGGTATCGCCTCGGTGCGTAATACGTGGCGTCGGAACCGTGGTGACAGTGTGGTTGCAATGGTACAAGTCTCAGATTGAGTCAGCTCAGACTTAGGGTCACGCGCAAACATCGATCATAGGTCGCGGGTTGTCGAAATTTATCGAGAAGGATCACGGAAGTTGACGGAATAGTACGAACTAGGATACAAGCTTTACAAATTCTCATACCTCTCATCTCTTGAAAACAAGATCAAAGGAAATTCATAATTGATTTTTAACGTTATATCCTCCAATTGGATGGAGATAGGACTCTGATTCCAGTTGTATTCATGAATCCAACGTAGATCTCCCCGATCTCTACAAGTGGATCCTTGGCACCTTAATTTATCACCTTTGAATTTTATAAGTTTTTAGATTAAGATTTCACCTTTATTCCCTTAAATTTTTTTGATTTAGATTATTTCTTCTTCTAGTTCTAGTTCTGGTTACTTTCAGATTACGTACAAAGTTCAGTCCCTATGGATTCGACCTTGGTCTTACCGAGATTATTACTACATCGTAACCCTATACTTGGGGTGTGAACAGACCTAGAGATAGGGGTGTACATCGAGTCGAACCGAGTCAAGTTGGCCTCAGCTCGAACTTGGCTTGGCTCGATCCTCGAGCCTGACTGGCTAGCTCAGCTCAGTTCAGTCAGCAGCTTGGGTCGAGTTCAAGCCAAGATCGAGCCGAGTTCTCCATTGAGGCATTTCTACAAACACCTAAACTGCAACTTCAAAAACCCACTGTTTTATAAACAGAGGCAATGGTTTTATAGGTATTTTATCAAACACCTTCTAAGTAACATAAAAATCAAAAGAGAGAGAGAGAGAGAAGGTATTTGTTTAATGTACATACCTTGCTTGCCACTAGCCAAACCTTCCTTACCACCAGCAAAACCTTCCTTGCCACCAGCCACATCTCGTTGAGTCATTTTATCAAATAATTGGTGAGCAACATCAATGGCAAAGTAATCGAGTCACCAAACTGGTTCGATTCAAGCTAGATTCGAGCCGAGTTGAGTCGAGCTGGGGCCAGCTCGAACTTGGCTCAAACTCATTTTCAAGCTCAAAAAAATCTGCTCGACTCGGCTCGAACTCAGCTTCAAACCGAGTCAAATCGAGCTTTTTCGAGTGGAGTTGAGCGAGCTAATAGAGCTAGCTCGGTTCGTGTACACCCCTACCTAGAGAGTTATCTCATTTGCAGAGACCTCCCCTATGGTAGCAATGTGGAAACTGGTGTCAATGCTAAGGTAAGGGTCGAGCAATATTGCCTCAATCTTCTTGCATGTCAATTTAGCTTAACTTAATGGATTCATTACCTTTTCACTCATAAAAGTTGCAACCAACTCCCTCATGAGCGCTTAATCATGGAATCTATCAGCATTTATTAAAACCTCCATAACAATTTTCAGATGATCAGCACTACCTTTGAACCGCCTATCTATTAAAGTTATCCCCGTCAAATGATCACTTTTCATGATTCGTGGCAAAATTACTATAATAAATTGGTTATTGAACCCACCAACTTCATCATCGCCTGACTTTTTTCTTCTACAACTGAAAAAGAGAAACTTATGGTAGAAAAAAAAAACTAGTGACCAAAGAAAATAAAAAGAAAACTCCATTGAAGCCGGTTGCATTTCCAAGCCAGAGGATAGCGCGGTCACGGAGAACATCAACTACCACAACTAACTCTGTTCATCGGTAATAATAAGAATGGTTGATCTAACATCTCTCAAGCATAAGCGCCATATAGTCTCAACTTCTAGTTCTTCAAAGACAGAACAACTAACTCAATCTACTCTAGCTTTTATAGGTCCTCAACTTATTAGGAGAATTTTGGATCTTGGACCTTTTTTAGGTCTCATTTCTAAAATTAATATTGCTCCAACTGTGCCAAAAAGTTCTTCCATGACAACTTGGGTGGCTGAGCCATGTGGAAAACTCCAGGTATTTCTCCTACACCCAATGTTGTCCCCATCTTTGAAAAATATTATAAAAGTAAGTATTGGTCAGGAATATCATCTTTGATATATTTTTAAAAGATGGACTGGGCTCATAAGAGATATGCAAAAACCAATTTCAAGTGAGTTTGAAATAAATGGAAGAAAAATAAGAAAATATTGAATGATCCCAACCTTCCTCTCGATTATTACCTCAAACCTTACATACCCAATCCACCACATTTTCCTCTTTCTACTCGTCACCTCGTGGCAGCTATCAATAACCTAACCAAAATTCAACCAGTAGTCAACAGATACTCTACCTTCGTTGTTCGTTCTGACGAAGGTGGACATTTGTTCCTTCGTTTTCTATTTATTTTACATTCTTTACCTCTTCTAATGTTTTCTCGTTTGGTGTAGAATTAAGAGAACCTGCGACTGCTAAAAAACTAACCTGTAACAATCTTATATCCTCAACAAGTTGAAGCAACCAACACCTTTGCTACTACGCAAGTCTGCAAATCCTACAGTAGAACTTAGTGGCTCCGATTCTAAAGCAACTACAAGTAATGCTCCTCGACATGATGAAGGTATTTTTGGAGATACGAAAATTACTCAATCGCCAGAACCTTTTCGTGTTTCCTTTCATTCTGAGGCTCCATCGGCCATTCTTGATCAAGAAAATGATGAGTCCATATACCGATCCTCCATTAGCCACCCGTTTTGTACCATCCTTGAGCCCTACTGAACAACCTACTTTCGTCACAACTGTCAGAGATTTATTGATTTTGGACGAGGAAGAAAAATAACTAACTCAACCACTTGATTTGACAAAAAAAAAAAAAAAACTACCTCTGGCCGAAAGATAGTTGTTAAGGTTCCTATGATGGACCCAACTACTTTTATTATATCTAGAATCAAAATCCCTTCAGAGCAAACATGTGCTTCCACTCCTGTACAAATAGAGATAGTAACAACATTTCTTCCAATTCCCAAAAAAGTGTCCCTCGTTGAAGTCCTGATCTCCTTTACCTTCCATGGAACTCCAGCAACTTAAGGATGAATTACGAGATCTTATACGTTTAGGAGTCGTAGATGTTATTTTTACGAGGTCAGTTGAGAGACTTGCATTTCTATCCACCGCTACCAAGTATTTTCTTGCTTGGATGAGATCATGTCGGCCAAAGTCTCTACACTTTGCGAATTCCTGGACTTTGTGTAAGAGTATCAAGATATCAATGTCATGGTTGAGAATATTCAATATAAGCATTCAGTCTCAAACCTTGAAGTGATAGAGGTTAGGGTTGATTTTACCATTCATATTGCAACATCAAAAGAGCAATTAGAGGTTTTAAGGAAATGTTGCTAGGAGATAGAAAAAGTTTATACAGAGCAGGAAGATGAAATTGATACTCTGGTCGACTTCGTCTGAGATAAAACATTATAAGTCGGTCAAGCCAGAAGTGTGACCTTGAAGACTCAAGAAACTCTTTCCAAATAAATGGTTAGGTAGGCGACGATAATTGAGATGGCCGATTCTTTTTCCTCTTTTGATTTTTAATTATTATCTTATATAACAATTTCTAAAATTATAAAATTAGTCAGACCGCCATTTTTGTTTCTCCATATCTCTCAACCATTCTTTACTTAGCTTTTTTTCTCTTTTTACGCTAGAGAGCGTAATTGTCATAATGATATGGCATTAAAATGATGAGTCGTGTGTCATTTCTTTTGTCGAAATAAATTACACTGCAACTACACATCCCAACTTCTCAGAAGGTGGTATGATGCCTTACATGCTATTATCGAATATCATATTTGCCATGATGCATTGAATGCGATAATGATCCCTGCTCCATGATATCTATAAAAACAGTACTTCTCATTTCTTCACGCCTCCAGATTTTCTTTGCTTTTAAACCTCTTTAACTTGTTATCTAATATATCTTCTATTGTAATCCCTTCTCCCCTTACTCAAGCTAGGGCCTTATTGAAGGAAATCATCTCCATTAAACTTGACTACTATGGTTAGTCATCCCTCCTGTTTGATATAGACTGTGTCATCCGTTGTTTCTTAGAAGTTGTCTTAGTTGATGCACCTCTAGGAGAAGTACTGGAGGTTTTGAAGTAATTTCATTGCCTCGGGAATGGTTTTTTAGGCCAAGTTTGATGCTCAGTGCATCCTTAGCCTATTGAAACAACAAGCCTCCATCCACGACGATGTTTGCACCCTCCTCAATAAATACGAGGTAGCTTGGAATGATCACCTCATTGGACTCGGCAGCATCAGTTCAAAAAAACTTTGTAGCAAGTGTTCCAAGCTTGGCGCAAGGAACTAGAGGATGACATCAAAGAGACAAAGCGCCTTTACCCTAGAAGGGATCACTCTAAGCCACAAGAACTCCTGGCTTTTGTCCACTCTTAAATTGATGTTTTCCAATCTCGGTCACAGGAAAGTAGCTCCCGCAAGAGGGAGGCAGAGACCAATGCCATTGTCCTCAGCCATCGCATGGAAGAAGTCTTACGCTTCCTCAAGTGTACAATGGCCAAAGGGAAGTCCTGGAAGAATAAAAAACACTAGGCGGTGGACATCAAAGAATGTGTACATGAAGAATTCGAAGACTCAATGCACTTGCTTGGTTGGGCCACTATTTTTGTTATCTTTTTTTTTTTTTTTAAAGTTCTCTTTTATTTTTGATGTAGTTCGTCAGGGGTCCTCCTATGTTTCCTTCTTCCGCATCACTGAAAATTTTTTCCTTTCCATGCTTTCTTCTCAACTATGTTCGATTTTAATTTATTTTTAGTGGTAAGGACCTATTGCTACTAATATTCATATTTGACCTAACCTTGCACCACTTCTCACATATTTGGTGATGTAGAGCGGGTCACAAACACTTTCATGTCCAAGATGGATCAGAGAAGACCCGATCAGAGGCATAAATCATCAAGACCGTCAGAAACTTAAAACAGGCATATCTCGCAAATCAGAATGAGTTACTCAACGTACCGTATATGATTTTGGGGTAGGATGAGCTGCTTTAGCCAATAGTCAGGTTGCCTATGTTGAATTTGCTAGATTTTATCATATCGACCGCCAAATTCCATGTTTAGTTTCGTTTTTACTATAAATAGTAAGTTTTAGTTTGATTATAACTCTTCATTCGTTGGGCTTTACGAGTTGTGTCCAACATGAAAACTAATTAGAATAATTAGGAGAATAATGTGGTTAAGACACATAGGACACTTACTATAAAAGTAAATTTACTATTTATAGTAAGTAATTAACGCAGGGATGAACATGATGAGGTTGATCACCATCTTCCTCAAGGATAACTACTCCGAATGCACGGAGCTTCTCTTAATTGACGCAAGGACGAACGCGATGAGATCAATCACCATCTTCCTCAAGGATAACCACTCCGAATCCATGGAGCTTCTCTGGACTCCTCACAGAGACTTCTCAAATCCACGAGAAAAGAAAGTAAGAAAATAAAAATAAATTCTAATAAATTTAAAATTTAATTGATCCATCAAATAAACGTGTTCACAACCCTTTAAATAGGGATACCAAGCAATAGGAGAGAAATCAGAAGTAAACTAAAACTAAAACTCCCTAAAATTCATAACTTACTATAAATAGTAAATTTAATTTTATAATAAGTGTCTTATGTGGATTAACCACGTTATTCTCCTAATTATTCTAAGAACTTTTCATGTTGGACACAACTCCTAAAGCCCAATGGATGAAGAGTTATAATTAAACTAAAACTTACTATTTATAGTAAAAATGGAACTAAACATGGAATTCGGTGGTCAATATGATAGAATCTCGCAAATTCAGGTTGGTTGGCTAAAGTAGCTCGTTCTACCCCAAAATCATATGGTACGTTAAGTAACTCATTCCGGTTTGCGAGATATGCATGTTTTAAGGTTCTGACGGTCTTGATGACTTTTGCCTCTGATCGGGCCTTCTCTAATCCATCTTGGATATGAAAGTGTCCGTGACCCGCTCTACATCATTTGGATAATAGGTATTCAAGAATGTTTCATTAATTAGAACATTTGCAACCTTTCCCTACATGTCATGAAGGATATAAGATTCACCTCGGAGAACTTGGAAGACAGTGAATGGTCCATCTTAGGTGGGCGACCATTTTTTTAAAAAAATTATATCCTTGAATCCTAAGGGTAACACTGATTTTCCCTTTACTCTTTTGTTGTATGTTTGAGCAATCTTAGCTTTGTTGGATATATAATGGAATCCAAAGCTCTCAATCAATTCTCTTCTAACTCCTCTAACTTGACTAACATGGCTTCCGTAATCTCGGTCGAGGTTAAGTCAACATGATATGTAGCCCTTAGGGATGGATCAATAACCTCTAAAGGTAATACTACATCATACCCATAAGTAAGTGCACAAAGACTTATCCTAGTACTAGTCCGAGGTGAATTCTGGTAAGCCCAAAGGGCTTTGAATAACTTAATATGTTATTTGCACAAATTATCTTCAATCATATTTCTTAGGATAATTTTTATGACTTTGTTGTTAGCCTCAACTTGGTCGTTATCCTGTGCATAGTACGGCATTGAATGCAATATTTTGATCTTGCATTACTCAGTCACCACCTTAACCTTCTTTAAATAAGAACGTTGCACCTCGGTCCAAGTAATAAACTAGAGAATCCCAAATCTATGAAAAATATGAGTCTCAATAAAACTCAATAATTTCTCTATGTTAGTAAGGCGTCGAATTCAATATTTTGATCTTGTATTACTCAGTCACTGCCTTAACCTTCTTTAAATGAGAACGTTGCACCTCAGTTTAAGTAATAGACTAGGGAATCCCAAATCTATGAATAATATGAGTCTCGATAAAACTCAATAATCTCTCTGTGTTTGTAAGGAGTCGAATGCAATATTTTGATCTTATATTACTCAGTCACCACCTTAACCTTCTTTAAATGAGAACATTGCACCTTGGTCCAGGTAATAGATTACGGAATCTCAAATCTATGAATAATATGAGTATCGATAAAACTTGATAATTTCTCTGTGGCCAACTCCTTTCATGGGTTTTGCCTCTACCACTTAGTAAAATAATCAGTGACTACTATGATAAAATGATCCAGTTTCGATGAAGGCAGGTAGATTTGGCCTATTAAATCAATAGACTACCCTTGAAAATGTCAAGGCTTAATTATAAAATGAAGCTCAACCGAAGGCATATGTTGTGTCAGCCCATGTTTTTGACATGCCTCACATCCCTTAGCATATTGAATATAGTCAACCATCATTTTCAGCCAAAAATACCCATAGTAACCCCTCCCCCCCTCCAAAATAATAATAATAATAATAATAATAAAATCTTTCTTCCAACTTGGTGTGTTCCACATAACTTCTCATGTACTTCGGTTATGGCCAACATGGCCTCCTTTTGATCTAAGCATCGTAATATCATACCATTGACCCCCTTTTTATAGAGCACACAATCGACTATGACATAATTATGAGCCGTTATTCAGATATCCTGACTAGTTTTGGCCCAATAATATTGAAGATAACTCATAATCGGAGCTCTTCAATCATTTTCATTTATCTTGGCTTGACATATTTTCAAGGTCAGTTCCCTTTGAAATATTGATGGTAATGACCTCTTTTTCACAACAATCATTCTCCACTAGATCCCTGGACGATTTGGAGTCTAGCTAATAGTTGTGACATCTCATTGGCGTCAACATTGTACTCTTGGGTTACATGACTCAATTCAACCTCATTAAAACTATCCATTAGTTGGCATAATATGCAATAATGCAACACTAGTGCATTTAAACAAGTCTTGCATTTGGTTTATTACTAATTGTGAATCGCATGTTACTGATATGATCTTTGCACCCAATTCCATCAACATTTCCAAGCCAATCACCAAAGTTTCATATTTGGATTGATTATTTGTGCACTCAAATTCTAATTAAAATGCAAACTCCTACCTCTTTTCATCTGGGGTGATTAAAATAATCTTTATTCCTGATGATTTGTTAGTTCTCAAACCATCAAAAATCAATTTTTTAGGTGTCAAATATGCCTTATGCAACTGTAACACTTTTTACGGAGTTTGTATTCCAAGCCGTCCAGGGTAAGTTATACGAACTCGGCCTCAGTTATGACTACCTTGCATCGGCTTTTTGTTCTCTTGAACCAGGTAATATAGTTTTCGACCGATTCACTAAGCGACAACTGGAAACGCACAAGGTTAGTCCTAGAAATCTCTTTGTCCTTGTAAAAGAACCGGGTGTTAAATTTTTCCTCCATCTCTTGACAAGTTTGGATGGAGTTTGGCAACAAATTAGAATACCAAGTAAAGACCACTGCGGTTAAGGAATGGTCAAACGATTGTAACTTATGATAATCATTGTTAGCCAATTCATCACATTGCATGATAAATTAGTCCATATGCTCTATGGTTGATTGACCAGTGTCATCTGTAAAAAGTGTTAAGTCTGATCGATAATTCCTAGGAAATGGATACTATCAGACGATCCATTTAAGATAAGGTTTATGATATACCAAGGTAGTGGTACAACTGAGAACTTGTCTTATCACTTATTAGACCAGTTACATAACCTAATCGCAATCCAGATGTTGAGGTTCAGCCATTGGTGGTGGATTTGGACTTACCAAGTATTGTCCCCCATTATAAGGCGAATTCCAAGGGAAATGATGCCCTCTAGATATTCCCTGATTTCTAACTTCATAAATGAAGCTTTTAACCTCCTGCTCAGGTCGCCTGAATTCGGCAAGCAGAGGCACATTACACATAATCTGCATCGGAACAAGATGTGTATTCTATTGTAGGGGAGGTACTGGCGCCAAGTTTCTAACAAAATTGACCTCAATAATTTGTTGAGGTGTATTAGGCACCCTCTCAACAAGGATAGCCACCATGTGGTTCAAAATTTTGATCTGGCTAGCCAACCACCTATTGAAGGCGTCGGCTTGAATTTGTGATTGCTTTGCTTGAGCCCTCCCATGCTCCATAATATGTTGGATTCACATATGCATATTGCGCAGCCCAACAGATATCACCTCAAGAGGGTTGCTCCAAGATAAGGTTCAGGTAAACCCAGAGGTTCAGGTACTGGCTGGACTTGCATTTCTTTAAGTGGATGCAATGCAGAAGGTGTTGCGGGCTCATTAGCCCTATAAGAGTTTTGGGTAACCCTTCAATTCATATGTCTGAAGCAGGATTAACTAATTATAATAAAGTCATGACGGCATGTTTATCAAATCAAGATCCTACCAGACATGCTAAAAATTGTTACTTCTCAGTTTCACAATTTGGTCACGTGTGATATGCACAAGCGTGGCAGAATCGACTATGTGGCTTAATTCCAACTAAACAACTTCGACCCCAAGCACCAAGATAGGTAAATACATCAAACTCCACCATACGTGATCGAGTTCTGAGAAGACTGATCGCCTATTCAACCACTCGTAAGTTGTTTAATATCATCAAGCAATTATCTAAGAGTAGGGTTCATCCTCCGAAAATGGATTGCACCTTACCTTCCATACGAAAGGATTATCAAATGCAAAGATAAAGATAAAGAAAATACTTGCAGTCGACTATAGGGGGTAACTACAAATCACCTTTTCGAAAGAAGAACTCCTTGTATTATAATAGAAATCATTCAGCGTATAAGCATAGACTTAGATTAATACTAAATATTACAATTACTAGATTCCCGATACTCCTATTGTAAGATTAGGCTACTGGTTAAGGAACATAAAAGACAAATTATGCTAAAAAATATAAAGAATAATTGATAGACAGATTTGTTTGATTTGGTTGGTATGAGATGCTTTGATCCATTGAGCTCTTTTACTATTTATACACTTAACCATTTAGATGTATCTTCCCATGTTCAACGCCGTTGCTGCACCACTCTTGCCGTTTAGACTCTTTTTTACACTTGTCCAGATAACTGCCTCTGGCACAACCATGTTCTGTCCAGGTTTTATTTTAGGATGATGTGTATTATCCAATAAGTTGGCAGCTGTTACTTCCGCAAAATACACCCTAAATATCCTCCAAGATCTTATATATATATATAACCCTGTGACGACGGGTAATTTTCTAATTAGCTCTTCCAAGACATTATTCTTTTTTTTTTTTTGAGTTTTAAAGAATTTTTGTTTTAATTCAAAAGTGGATGGCTAAGGCGCAGGGAACCGATCATTAACAACCAGAAGAATGTAATTAACTTGGTTCTCCAGCCACATCTTTTTCGCCATCACGCCCCTTATACAGGACATCTGCACCATAAAATGGATAGGCACCACCGTAAAGATCACCTTGTACAAAATCAGGTGTGTGGGCCACACCAATATGTTGAGTTAGATTAATTGTCTGTTGTCCATTGATTCAAAGAGAGCAGACGGGCCGTTTTCTGCTTCATGGTCGGGATATCATTTTTATGGTATGGATATCCTATATGAGTGTCATGTCGGTGGGAAACACGAGACTAGTCACGCCACAAAGTGAGTGTACTTCCGGTTACATGTGATCAGCTCTCAATAATGCAAAAGCATAATGTTCGCTCCACCGGCAAACTTCGTAAATTGGAATGGTGAAATTTTGCCTGGTGGGCGATCTGTAGTGGGCCCAAGAGATAAACGGTCTTAATTTTCTTGAAAATAATGAAAATGTTTTTGTTTTCAAATAGTGGCAACTTTGAACCTTTTATCATTATTATTATTTTTTTAATTATTTTAGGCTGCAATGGGTTGCAGCAAACTAGAGGTGTACAGAACCAAGCTAGCCTCGTTAGCTCGCTCCATTCGTCTCAATTTGGAGCTGAGTTTGATCCAAGTCGAGTTGATTTTTTGGGCTGAAAACTGAGTTGGAGCTGAGTTTGAGTTGGCCCTAACCTAACTCAACTCAACTCGAATCGAACCCAGCTCGAATTGAACTCATTTTGAGCCAGTTCAGTTACTTAGTTATTTAGATATTGATGTTGCTCACCAAGTATTTGATGAAATGACCCAACGAACTATGGCTAGTGCAAGGAAGGTATGTATATGAAACCAATGCTATTTTGTTTTCTTGCTTATTTATGTTATTTAAAAGGTGTTTAATAAAATATTTATAAAAATTATTATTGTTATCTTAAATATAATGAGATTTTGAAAGTACAGTCCAGGTGGTGCTGGTGAAACTGTTGCGGTGGCAAACTCATGTGATGTAACTGATAATCTAAAACCTATTGATATCTGGTGCAACCAAACGCGCCCATAAACAAATTTTGAGAAATCAACTTTGTACACCTCCAAAAAGTTCCGGTCCATTGAGTACATACAGACATCGCAGCCGCTGTAAATGTAGATCCTACCTTGAAGATCTTTGGACATGAAAATCAGACCCATCAATTCATCAGGTCATTCACAACCGTACATTGAATAAATCCATTAGCAGATGATTGTTTCATACAGGGTAGCCAACCTATAGAATCAATCTGCCTGATTTTTGTCCCTAGTCATCTTCAAGGTGGGCCTTACCTTTTTAATGGCTCTGATTTTAACAAGTAGAACGTTGGCCTTACGCAATATGAACTCAATGCGATGTGAACATTCCCTCTTCAAAACCACGTGTACTTTGGTGGATCGAACCATGTGTACACTGTGCCTCATTCACCATAAAAATCTACGTCCCATCTGCAAATCTTAACCGTTTATTATGGGCCGCAAATGGTATACTTGGGTTTTCAATGATCAGCATGTACAGATCCATGGTTCAATGATCTAGAACATTTATATGGTGGACCCCACCAGGGTAAACATCGTTCAAAAATCACTTTCAATGATCTAGAACATTTATATGGTGGACCCCACCAGGGTAAACATCGTTCAAAAATCACTTAAAAAGAGAAATGCAGAAATGGTGCACATTCAACTAAAAAGGCTCAAGATAGGTGGGCCACGATCTTGGAGATATTTGCGGCAGTCTGTTTATTAGACATCAGTCAAATTAGACTGCTGATGCGATCAGCAGACCTCCTCACCCAGTCGGAGAAATTAAAAACCTGAGATAGTAAGATATCCTCGGGCCGTGGACCTCATTAGAAGCAATGCACATTATATAAATTTTCAATGCATACAATCGGGGTGTCCTCAGGGTTTTCAGACTGAGAGATGAAATCGGGTCCGCCCACATGCACTACGCTGGCACAATCCTAACCTTTCAATTATACCAACGGACGGTTAAGATAAAAGGTGCTGCAAGGCCTCTTTCAACTGAGTCTGTATATTTAGTTGTCCACCTTAGCCTAGATATTCGAATAGGAGTTTATGGTCATCCACCCAAGTTTGGATATTTGAATTGAGGAATTTGTAGTCATCTACCTAAGTCAGGACTATGATAGAGAGTCACAAGATATTTTCTGACCCTAGCATGATTCGACAAAAAATCATCATATATCCATGTTAGATGTGAAATTAAAAATTATTTTTTGGTTATTATGGTCATAGATATGCATTGAATTTGGTTCGTTGATCATACATATTGGTCGATTTTCTCATACGCGAGTGGACCAACTTGGTTTTTGGCAAGTGATGGTCAAAAGGAGCTTACACACGCGTGGTTTCTACACGTGTGTTGTGAATAGCTTAGGATTCAAAACCCCCTTAATTCAGGTAATCCAAAAGTAACTATGCATGATATACTTATAATGGTTTGAATTTTATTATTAAATTAAATTTAATATCTCTAATTAATGAATTTAGATAATGTTTAACACTGGTTATAACAAGTCTGCTGAGATATATACTTTACTCGAAAAATGAAATTCTCTCTGGTGAGCCACAAACACAAAGTCATGTCGGAGTGACTAACTAATACTTTTTAACCATTGATTTAAATGGACAATGTTTGGATGGCGTTGATCATTATACTGAAGTAATTAAAGTGATGCAATTGATAATCTAATTGTTTTAAGATGTCATTAGTGGGTTACGTGCCTAATAATTTAACAGTACTGTAGTGACCGACATATTACACATGCAACGCTTAGAAAGATTTTAGATGTAATCGAGCCTCTCACCATGGATTTTTAGATGTTGCTCCGTTGCCTCCTTGTCTAGATCAATACCATCCGCTTAGTGGGACAGTGTTGAAGGAATGTGTCCGGCAGCCAGCTCATCCGCAGAAATCTCTCCTTCATCATGTCTATAATCTCCTCTCTAAATCTCTGCATATCCTCTTTCACTGTTTTTTATATTTGTCTTCCTCTACGTGGGTGACCATTTAGTATGATACTTTGACTTTGATAGTTGATAATCAGGCACTTGTATATTCAATATGTGAAATAAGATCAATTCAAATTACACCATACAGATGACAATAAAAATTTTAGATGGATGATAACCAGAATTTAAAACTAATATTTGTTTATTTAATATCTATTCGTATTATTTGTTGGATTAAAATATGTTGAATATATGGAATAAGATCAATTCAAATTACACCATACAGATGACGATGAAAATTTTAGATGAATGATAACCAGAATTTAAAACTAATATTTGTTTATTTAATATCTATTCGTATTATTTGTTGGATTAAAATATCCAATGGTTCGCGATTTTATTTTATTTTTCCTTCCTTTTTTTACACACGCACACATACCCCCACACACTCACGCCACACGCGCACACACACCCCACAAGCACACCGTGGGATTTCACCACCATGGGTACTCGAACCCTTGACCCGGTGTTGAAACTCCAACGAGTCTACCACCCAGGTAAGAGTAAGGACCCAACAACGGTTCGCGATTTAGCTAGTGTGTGCAACTCAAAGGTTGAAGATTGCTAAACCACTGGTAAAATGGTAAAATCTGAAATTGGGTAAATGTATGCCACGTGTACAATACCTGAGTGCCTGTGCATCAACTAAAAGACTCTGCCAGCGTATTAAATCATTCCACTGAAAATAAGGGTCGAGCCCTCGTGGTACAGTGGTTAGGAAACAAGGAGATGATACAGTACAACCGAAGAAAACCAGAATATGTAGATCCATCTTTTTATGGAACACGTGGCAGGGTAATATATCAATCAGGTCCGTTCATCTAGTTAGCTATTTTGCATAGATACTGTTTTGATGATCCTAGCCCTACAATTGGTGACGTCAAAGGGACGGTCTGAAAATAAAAGGCTAATGGTTGAATGTTCATAGGTAAAATTGCGTGGATATGATTTCCTAATAAGTGTGATTTCGAATCTAAAGCTATCTTCTGAGATGACCCAATAGATGGATGGACGTGATTGATAAACCTCACTGCCACGTTTTCTGTCGAGAGATGACTCTACCGAATTAGAGTACTTTTGGCCTTGTGGTATACTACCAAACAAGCATTATTAAAGTAAGGGCCGAGCCTCACCGTCCAAAGGCTAGAACCTGTCGCACTCACCTTTCTTCTCTACCCTACGACATCCCCAAAAGTAAAAAAAAGTCAAAAATCAGTACTGTTTGCCCGCACTCCTGGTCCCACGGAAGCCGTTTGCCAGCGACCCCGGGCACAGAGATATTCCTGTTTCAGGGGCTGTGTGGAGCCCACATGGATGTCTGTGACAAATCTACTCTGTCCATCTGTTTTTAAAGACCACAATAAGACAGGATTCTAGAAATCAGGAAGATCCAAAACTTAGGTGTGATACACCAAATGAAAGAGTGGGAACCGAAATGTCCATCGTTGAAACCTTACCAGAGCTGGCCATGATGCTTATATGACATCCAAGTCGTTCATGGGGTTATTATCATTCAGATAAACTGCAGGCACAAATATCATCATGATTCAAAACTTTTGTCGTCCTTGGGCTTTCAATCTCAGTGTTACGTGTGGTACGACCTATGTGAGTTGTGGATCTATTTGATTTTTAGAATCCTACCTCAGTCTTGAAAAACAGATGGACGGAGTGGATTCTGTTTGCCCAACGCAGCTCCAGGGACAGGATTATCTATATCTTGGCAATCCGCTTTCCATTGGGACACTTAAACAGCCCAATCGATTTATATAGACGGTCCATTAGATCCAACACGTTCAACGGCCTACTGTGAAAATATCACGCCAATCGGATGATGTTAAAAATTTATCCATGGCCCTTAATATAGACGGTCGAGACCATTGGGAAATTGACTGTACTTGCCTCCAAGTTTAGGCAAATTATCGAGAAAGATAGGTCATTCCATATATTACAAGAAACGCCTTGGGACGAAAATTATTTGGACCAAATGCCCTTGTCATTATTTCAGTAGTGGTACAATCTTTTAGAGAAAAAGAAGTTACATTATATTTAATGCTAAGAAAGTGATGTGTACATAATTCTTTTTTGCATGTAGGCGAGGACCAAGCTCGTGGGGCCCACATTGATGTATGTTTATAATCCATGCCGCCCATCCTTTTTGGCATGTCATTTTAAGGCTAGGGCCCAGATATCAGCCTGATCCAAAGCTTGTGTGGGTCACATAATAGAAAATAATGGTGACAATGGAACCCACTGTTGAAACTTTTCAATCTCACTGTGATGTTTGTTAGAAGTGGACACTGCACAAGTCATGACTTTTTTAGGCCCACGTGGGCAAGTCGACAAGGTGGACAAAATGGATCACCCCATTGTGGGCCTTAAGCTATGGTACCAATGGTTTGAAAGAAAAGGACATGAACACTCTTAAAACCACGATCCATATAACATGATAACCACGACATATATAACATAACAACTACGACCTATGCAAACCACGACCCAAATGAGCCCACACTGATGCATGTGTATAATCCATTCTGCCCATCCTTTTTGTCATGTCATTTTAGGGCTAGAGCCCAAATATCAGCCCGATTCTGTGCATGTGATGTTTGTTAGAAGTGGACACTGCACAAGTCAGGACTTTTTTAGGCCCACGTGGGCAGGCCGACAAGCCGGACAAAATGGATTACCCCATTGTGGGCCTTAAGCTATGGTACCAATGGTTTGGAAGAAAAGGACGTGAACACTCTCAAAACCACGATCCATATAACATGACAACCACGACATATATAACATAGCAACTACGACCTATGCAAACCACGACCCAAATGGGCCCACACTGATGCATGTGTATAATCCATTCCGCCCATCCTTTTTGTCATGTCATTTTAGGGCTAGGGCCCAAATATCAGCCCTATTCTGTGCTTTTATGGCCCACAAAATAGAAAATAATAGTGACTGTCGAAAGTTGCCACACTCACTGTGATGTTTGTTAGATGTGGATATTACCCAAGTTAGGACTTTTTGGACCCACGTCGAGCTGATCGATAAGGTGGATGGATCGGATCACCCCATTGTGGATCTTAAGTTATGGTACCAATGGTTTGGTAGAAAAGGAATTAAATACGTTGAAAACCACGATCCATACAACATGAAAACCACGACATATATAACATGGCAACTACGACCCATGCAAAGCATGACCCAAATGGGCCACAATTGCATGGATCGTAGTTGTCATGTTATATGGGTCTTAGTTGTCGTGTTATATGGGTCTTAGTTGTATAGATCGTAGTTGTCCTGTTATATGGGTCATAGTTATCATGTTATATGTGTTGTGGTCGTAGTTGTCCTGTTATAGGGGTCTTAGTTATCCTATTACACGTGTCTCAGTCATATGAATCGTAATTGTCCTGTTATATGGGTTGTAGTTATCCTGTTATATGGGTCGCGGTCGCAGTTGTTATGTTGTTTGGATCTTAGTTGTCCTGTTATATAGATCTCAGTTATGGATCGTAGTTGTCTTGTTATATGGGTCGCAGTTATCCTATTATATGGGTCGTGATCGCAGTTGTCCTGTTATATGGGTCTCAGTTGTATGAATCACAATTGTCTTGTTATATGGGTCGCAGTTATCCTGTTATATGGGTCGCGGTCACAGTTGTCATGTTATTTGGGTCTTAGTTATCCTATTATATGGGTCTCATTTGTATGGATTACAGTTGTCCTGTTATATGGGTCGCAGTCATCCTATTATATGGGTCGCGGTCGCAGTTGTCCTGTTATTTTGGTCTTAGTTGTCCTGTTATATGGGTCGTGGTCGTCATAGGTCGTGGTTATCATGTTATTTATGACCCACAATGAGGTGATCCGATCCATCTACCTTGTTAGCCAGCTTGTCGTGGGCCCAAAAAGTCTTGACTTGGGCCCACATTAATGCTTGTTAGAAGTGAACAATGCCCAAGTCACCATTATTGATGTTTCAATAGTCACCATTATTTTCAAAAAGTCTTAGCTTGGGCCCACATCTGATCCATTGATGTTTTAACAGTTACCATTATTTTTTATTATGTGGGCCCCATGAGCACTGGATCAAGCTGATATTTGGCCCCTAGCCCTAAAATGACATGGCAAGAAGGATGGGTGACATGGATTGGGCGGCATAGATTATACACATATATCAATGTGAGCCCAAGTCAGGAATTTTTGGGCCCACGGCAAGCTGGCCGACAAGGTGGATGGATCAAATCACCCCATTATGGATCATATATAACATGAAAACCATGACCCAAATAACAGGACAACTGCGACCCAAATAACAGGACAACTGCGACCGCGACCCATATAACAGGATAACTGCGACCCATATAACAAGACAACTGCGATCCATACAACTGAGACCTATATAACAGGACAACTAAGACCCAAATAACAGGACAACTGCAACCGCGACCCATATAACAGGATAACTACGACCCATATAACAAAATAACTGTAATCCATACAACTGAGACTCACATAACAGGATAACTAAGACCCAAACAACAAGACAACTGCGACCGCGACCCATATAATAGGATAACTACGACCCATATAATAGGATAACTGTAATCCATACAACTGAGACCCATATAATAGGATAACTGCGACCTATATAACAGGACAACTGCGATCCATACAACTGAGACCCATATAACAGGACAACTAGGATCCAAATAACAGGACAACTGGGACCGCGACCCATATAACAGGATAACTGCGACCTATATAACAGGACAATTGCGATTCATACAATTGAGACCCATATAACAGGACAACTAAGACCCAAATAATAGGAAACTACGACCGCGACCCATATATCAGGATAACTGCGACCCATATAACAGGACAACTAAGACCCAAATAACAGAACAACTGTGACCACGACCCAAATAATAAGATAATCACGACCCATATAACAAGACAACTATGATCCATACAACTGAGACCCATATAATAGGACAGCTATGACCCAAATAATAGGACAACTGCGACTGTGACCCATATAACAGGATAACTAAGACCCAAATAATAGGATAACTACGACCACGACCCATATAACAGGATAACTACGACCCATATAATAAGACAACTGCGATCCATATAACTAAGACCCATATAACAAGGCAACTAAGACCCAAATAATAGGACAACTGCGATCGCGACCCATATAATAGGATAACTATGACCCACATAACAGGACAACTGCGATCCATACAACTGAAACCCATATAACAGGATAACTAAGACTCATATAATAGGACAACTGCAACCGCGACCCATATAACAGGATAATTACGACCCATATAAAAGGACAACTGCGATTCATATAACTGAGACCCATATAACAGGGCAATTAGGACCCATATAACAGGACAATTGTGACCGGGACACATATAACAGGATAACTACGACGCATATAATAGGACAACTACGATCTATACAACTGAGACCCATATAACACGACAACTAAGACCCATATAACATGACAACTATGATCCATACAACTGCGGCCCATTCGGGTTGTGGTTTACATGGGTCGTAGTTGCCATGTTATATGGGTCATGGTTGTCATGTTGTATGGATTGTAGTTTTCAACGTGTTCAATTCCTTTTCTACCAAACCATTGGTACCATAGCTTAAGGTCCATAATGGGGTGATCTGATCCATCCACCTTATCGGCTAGCTCGGCGTGGGTCCAAAAAGTCCTAACTTGGGCAATGTCCACATCTAACAAACATTACATTGAGCTTGGAAACTTTCAATAGTCACCATTATTTTCTATTTTGTGGGTCATAAAAGCACTGGATCAGGTTGATATTTAGGCCCTAGCCCTAAAATGACATGGAAAAAAGGATGGGCAAAATGGATTATATACATACATCAATGTGGGCCCATTTGGGTCATGGTGTGCATAGGTAGTAGTTAATATGTTATATAGGTCGTGGTTGTCATGTTGTATAGATCGTGGTTTTGAACGTGTTCACATCCTTTTCTACCAAACCATTGGATCCATTCCGTCTACCTTGTCAGCCTGCTCCACGTAGACCTAAAAAAGTCCTGACTTGGGCAGTGTCCACTTCTAACAAACATCACAGTGAGCCTGAAAAGTTTCAACAGTGGGTTCCATTGTCACCATTATTTTCTATTATGTGACCCACACAAGCTCTGGATTAAGCTCAGATCTAGGCCTTAGCCCTAAAATGACATGACAAAAAGGATGGGCGGCATGGATTATACACGTACATCAATGTGGGCCCCATGAGCTTGGTCCTTGTCTGCATGCAAAAAAGGGTTTCGTATACATCACTTTCTTGGCATTAAATACGACATAACTTCTTCTTCCCTAGAAAACCGTAGAACTACTAAAACAAGGACAAGGGAATTTTGGTCCAAGTAATTTTTCAAAAGCTGTCAGAAGACCCTTTTGAGAATATATGGAGTGTCAAAGAATTCTAGGTAATATGCCCAGACTTCGAGGCGAGTACGGTCAATTTCCTAAGACCATCTGCACAAAAATAAGTCTAACCAACATCTATTATATAATATTTACGATGTAATTGCTTAAGATTCTAAAAAATCACCTACATTCGGTAATCCTAACTATTCAATCCATGGGTTGGATAAAGGATGGCTACAAAATTAAGTCCCCTTTAGGACCTATTTTTATAATTTATATCAATCTATTGGATTAAACAAGTTACCCAACTATATGATGGGTGCTCTTTGGTAGTACACTACCACCGTATTTTTGGGGTCCATGTGATATATTTATGTCATCAAATTTGTTGATTAGATATGATGTCCCACACTGCTTTCAATTATAGTGTGTTGTGATGGGCGAAATTGTTGTCACCAAATTTTGATCAACGGATACAATCACGGGAAGTCAGTGAATGTTATTTCTGACTCCAAGTCTTCGCCATCCCCCAGTTACCAAAGGCCTCCTCCCTAGCTTGGGCGGCCACCCAGTCCTTTGGTGACCTAGTCCTTACGGTTGATACTTTTTGTGTCAAGGTTGAGGGTAGCAGATATGCACTCCCTCGAGTTGAGTTCATGATCCCTAGCTCGGTGGACTTTGCCTCCCCTGAATGGGGAAAGTCCCTAGCCGACCTCCTAGGGGAGGTCGCGTTGTATTATGCATTTTTATCTTATGGTATTTGTTTGCCTCTCCACCCTATAGTGAGAGATGTCCTTTGTCACCTTCAAGTTACTGAGATGTAGTTAAACCCCAACGTTTAGCGAACCACCTTCGGTTGCTATGTTCTTTGGCAATTGGTCGAAAATCTGCAACTCATCGTGAACGAACTCCTTCACTTGTACTAGACTAAGAGCAGCTCTGGCTCACATGGCTGTTATTATTTTTCTTCTTGGCCGGGCAAGGCCAGGCTATTATAACCAATAACCCATCATCCAATAAGGGCTGGAAAGACAAGTGATTTTTTGCATCTAGAGAATGGGAGGATCCATCGGCGGAGCTGGAGGGTTTACAATCTCCAACCTCGACCTCCTTCACCCTGTTAGGTTGGAACACACCTTGAACCGTTGCATTTATACTTTGCTTATGCTTTCTCTTAGCGTTGATGCCATGTTCTTTTATGTAGCTTTTCTCCATGTTGTTGCTTCATCCCAACTGCCTTCTTAAAGTGATGTCTTCATCGTACATCAAAGTAAGTTAGTAGTCGGGGTGTCATGTGAATGGTTTATTTTTATCATCTCTCTATTAACTAAGCTTTTCTTTCTATTGCAAGAGGCCCTTGGGGTCTTCGCATTCCAACAGTTCTCGCTTGATCTAAAGGCTTGAGTCAAGGAGGCGAACCGCAAACTCAATGTTGCTAGGGCCAACCTTGAGGCGAAAGCCCATGAACTTGTAGCGGCCATGGAGATTCAGGAGGCTCTTCGTGCTAAGGTCAAATCCCTCCGCGATGGCCCAGGGGAATCCAAAGATGAGCATGAGGCCAACATCTCCCAGCTGGTAGAGGCTTCTTCTTTGCTAGCGACAGAACGTCATAGGAATTTTGAGTTGACGGCCAAGGAGACTAAACTAGAGGCCAAGTCAACCAAAGCAAAGACCAAGGCGGCCGAGGCTGAGGCTAGCATTCTGGCGAGGGAGGCTGCAGCAGTGGAGGCCTACAAGGCCTTCTAGGACTATAAGGCCGAGCTGGAGGAGGTCTTCAACTTGGGTCGATTTCCTAAGCTTAACCTGTCATGGCTGGACAAGGAGGTGGGCTCGACGGTTAGGGACATTGCTGATCCAGAGCAGTAGGTCGTTAGTGAGGTGATCGCCCCGAGCAAGAGAGATATAACGCCCAGAAAATTGGAACCCGAGTACATAGACTGCGATCCTGAGTTCCCAGGTATTAACTTAATAAAATGTACATGTGTCTTCATTCAAATTCACATTAAGTCCGCACACGAATAATCAGAGTTGCGTAATTCAACTTAGTGGAACCAAAGCGTGACAGAGATAAAAAAAATTAATAAATATAGGGCAAATAGTCAAAGTACAATTGAAAAGTAGTGTCCGCCCTAATGAGAATTATACAAGCCACAATATACATACCCAAGATAGTTAAAGTGTAAAGTTTTCAGTTTATTCCAAATCTTTCAGAACATAACGGTAGTGGCGTAAACCGATATAAGCCTACTCGCTAGAGGCCTTGATAGAACTTACATCAATAATATGCCTGGTTGGTGTTTTAAAACACCGTTCCAGGTGGAAGTGAGTAGCTAACTCAGTGGTTCCATTAGTCTAAGTTACACATGCTATCAACACAATCAGCGCAATTAATGATAAAAAAATCAAACAATTCATAAATACTCTTGTTAAATGTGGATATGGAGATATGACATGATGCATTGTCACGCCCCAAACTCAAAAACCGGTCTCACAAAATTCTCGATCACCGAATCCGGCGCCGACAGCCTCTATAGAACCCCATTCTCGGATCCTAGCGTCCATCCGCCAAGTTCTGATCCTGGGATGCTACGAGGAGGAATTTTAACGTCAGTTTGATTCGTAATAAGCATAACCAAAGGCATAACCCACAAACAACAACCAAGAACTCCATTACATTTTCACTATGATCAAAAACTTTACAAGTACAATGAGCATAAAGGGAAATACAATGTTAAAGAATAAAATCTCCAAATGATCTGCAAAGTACTCCTGCCTCAGCGCTGCTTCGCCCCAACGTCACCTATACGCAACGGTCGTGCATAAGCTTATAGAAAGCTTAGAGGGTGGTGAAAGTGTGTGCACAAGATAGTTATATGATCATACAATATCAGAGTAATGCGAAATATGCAGATGGATCTATAAATATCATGAGTCGTACCAAGGCTATGAGATGCAAGATGCAAGTGAAGCATACAATCCTCATCTAAGTCCACATATCAATACAGCTCAAATTTGAGATATCACTGGGGTCTTGTACACTCTAAACCAAATCGTCGCCACATTACGCGCAATAAGGTAAGTGAAAGGGACCTCACTATTCGTCTGTCAATATCGGGCTCGACTCGTCGATAGCGGACTCATTCCTCGAGCTCGTCAGACTCAGCCTAGCATTGCCTCCTACTCTCGGACGAGTAAGGCCGCACCCCCTTCCAACCAACCACGATACAGTGGAGAGCGCAGCCATCTGGTAATCATCACTCAACGCTCATCTACCCACTTGGTCTAGACGTTGGAGCAACCTCTTGGTACCATAAGGGTTTAGGGACTTTCACCTCGGGATATCCATAGCACCTCATGTAGAATAAAATTTTCAGTATCTAATCCTGCCAACCACGATCTAACTGTGGAGGCTACAGCCCCGATGTCATTAAGGCGTACAACAACCATATCACACAATGCGAAATGCATGAATCACACTATCCAATCATGCAGTAAATTCTGTGCGTATCGTGCGCTCATCAGGGCAACACCGCCTAATCGGGGTCCCATAAACAATCTGCCCGAAGGCATATGCTATGATCAGTCACTTCTCATATCAAGCATACATATGATGCGTATGATCATGAGTCATGGAACTATACTAAACATGTTATAAAGTAATGAAATATCCTTACAGCGCAGGTGGCCTAGACGGCTGACACACAATAAGTATTGCCTATCAATGGGCCCTAGGGAGAGTCGTAATGTGGACATCAAATTAACATTATACTCGCAATGTGGACGTCAAACCAACATTGCTCCCTAGGCACGATCGTCGTAAAATCATTACAGAATCCGTATAGGGATCACACATTGCAATGGACTTTAGGTACGTCCCATTGGGCCTTAAATGCATCAATTGGGCCATATCATATGGACCTTTTATTCATCAAATGGGCCACATAAATGGGCAGCACCAATGGGCCTTATGTGCATTGTAATGGGTCATAACCCGTGGGCCTTAGATTACATCAAATGGGCCTAATCTCATAGGCTTTATAAAACATCAAATGGGTCCAATCCCATGGACCTTGGAATACATCAAATGGGTCCACTCCCATGGGCCTTAGATTACATCAAATGGGCCTAATCCCATGGGCCTTGGAACACATCAAATGGGTCCAATCCCATGGGCCATAAATTACATTAAATGGGCCTAATCCCATGGGCCTTGGAACACATCAAATGGGTCTAATCCCATGGGCCTAGAGGCCTACTGAAATGTTTAATTGCCATTCAAACTGGCTGGCAAGGGGCCCACTAAAATGTTTAATTTTCTATCCAAAATGGCAAAGGGCCCACTGCTATGTTTATTTTTCATCCAGCGTGTGGGCCAAGGGGGGGGGGGGGGGGGGGGGGGGGGGGCACTGAAATATATATTTTTATCATTCAGCCAGGGGGTGGCGTGAATAAAACACATGCATTAGGTGGGCTCCAGCTCCACCGTCCACTGGACGGTTAGGGTAAAACACAAATATCATGGTGGGCTTCCACCGTCCGCCTGGACGGTGGATATAAGACACGTAGGCGGACGGTGGATATAAGACACGTACATCACTGTGGGTCCCATGTGGGGCCCACCACAATGTTTATACGCCATCCAATCCGTTCATAAGGTCACACAGACCTGGATGAAGGGAAAACACAAATTTCATATTGTTTCAACACTTTTGTGGGCCCAAAAAAATGTTTCAATGGTAGAGGTTCAATCCCACTGTTTACTACAGTGTGGGCCACTCGAGCGTCAGATCGGCCTCATTTTTGGAGGGGACCCGCTTCAGGAAGTGGCCCACCAAATGAATGGCGTGGATGTTACATATACATCATGGTGGGGCCCACGGCAGCAACCGTGGGTGGCTGGTCCGATCTTCTTGCTCCTATGGGTTCCTTAGCACCTTAGCTTCGATTTTATTGGAGGAGATGAGAAATGGATGGCTAGGATGGGAGATCTTGGGATGGAGAGGAAAGGTGGGCCACACTTAGAGTTTTGGAAAGCTTGGAGAATTTCTCATACGTATGGGATTTTTGCTTAGAGATATCTTTAAAAATAAGAAAGAGAGAAAGAGTTGTAAAGGGAGAGAGAGTGATGGGTGATGGATGTGGTGGTGATGGGTGTGTAAGACACCTTTTGATTTCATTACTTATTATTCCTCTTTGGTTTGTGATACAAGGACGTTCTAGAAATAAGGTTGTCCTAGCTTAAACCTCTGGTTTTTGGTGTAAGGTTGTCCTTAGAACTGATAAAGTATCAATCCCATTATTTTAAGCTATTGTGATTGTTTTATATTCAGCATTGTGCTTTAAATCTTTTATTATTCCGCTGTTATTAGTTTTATTTGGCATTCCCTATTCACCCCCCCTCTAGGGCATATAGCTAGGCCCTTTCAAGTGGTATCAGAACCTAATAGCTCGTGCTTATTGTTTATTTATTGGATTTATTTCCTGAGCTAACAATCTAAGCTATATTCAGATGTCAAATTTTGATAGCCTATCAGTCACTAGGCCACCACCCTTTAATGGCACAAACTATGCCTATTGGAAAGTCAGGATGAGGATCTTCCTCAAATCCTTGGATGAAAGTGTGTGGCTGGCCACAGTGAATGAATGGAACCTTCCTATCACTGAAGTAACTAATGGCGATGGTTCAAAATCTATGAAAGTAACGGCTTATTCGCTTTGGACCACACTTCAGAAAAGTGAAAGTAGTACAAATGCAAAAGCACTAAATGTAATTACTTGTACATTATCACCAGATGAATTCAAAAGAATCATCTCTTGTGAAAATGCAAAACAAGCATGGGATATATTAGAAATGACACACGAGGGTACATCTATTGTCAAGAAATCTAAAGTTCAACTCCTCATAACTAAATTTGAAGAAATTCATATGGAGGAGAATGACATTGTGAACTCTATGTGGGGTCTTGGTGATAGAATCCCTGAAAATAAAGTGTGCGTGAAAATACTACGTTCACTTCCTGAACGGTTTAATTCTATAGTGACCGCGATTCAGGAACTTCGTGATACGGATACCATGAGGGTTGAGGAATTAGTTGGTTCGCTTCAAACCTATGAGTTATCCTTTAAGACTCCTAAAGGAAAATCAATTGCTCTCAAATCATCTAAAAATGTTTCACAAGAGAGTACTTCGGATTCAGAAAATACCGAAGATGATATGACACTTTTAGCAAAAAGGTTTTACAAAATTTTTAAAAACAAGAAAAAGGTTGATTTTCAAAAATCAAATGATAAGAGACGATCTAAACCTAGAACTCGTAAATCCTTTAAAGATAGTCAATGTTACAACTGTCAAGAGTATGGGCACTTATCTAACAAATGTCCTAAAAAGGACAAATCAAAAAGGAAAAGCATGATGGCTACTTGGGATGAATCATCTGATTCTGAATCCTCTTCTAAATCAGAAGATTCTGAAACCGAGTCGGGCGATGGTGTTAGAGCCCTTATGACTCTAGCCAAGATCACCTATTCAGATCATGATGATATATCTAGTGAAGAAAATCTGAATAGTGATTACGATAATGAAGATGATCTTCAAGATGCTTATAATGCCCTTTATAAAGAGAGTTGTAAAATTGCTGTTAAGCTTAAATTACAAAAAGAAAAATTTTTCAAGCTTAAGGAAGATTATGAGTCTCTTGTCTTAGAAAAGTCTCATATTTCTGATTCTTTTAAAAAAACCAAAAATAATTTAGATTTCAAAACCTCCCAAATTGAAGATTTGAAATTCGAAAAAGAGAAACTCAAAAATGAGGTAGCTTCTCTTCTGAGTTTGAAAGACACATGAAGATAAGCCCAATGTAATCCGAAATTGAAAAAATTATTGTCCGGATCAAGAAAATGTGGCGATCGATCCGGGTTGGGCTATGATAAGAATACATCTCCTAAACAAAAGAACACTGCTCCTAAATTTGTAAAAGGAGAGTCTTCAAACTCAAAAGAAAAGAATACTTTTCAAGGTTTTTCTAAAAATTTAAAAACTTTTCAAAAACCTAAAAGTGGCCATGTCAACTTTAATTTTTAAAACCGAAATTAATTAGCTGAAAAAATTATTTATCTTCTCAAGGAGCTATTAAAGTCAAACTCTATAAGTCGTTCCTACAAAAATAGACAGAAAAAGACCATCTATACTCTTAAACCCAAAATAGTTATGAAATGGGTTCCTAAAGTTACCGGCTTGGTTGCCCACACTGCTTTCAAAGCAACAAACCATTCAAAGTGGTACCTAGATAGTGGTTGCTCCAGGCATATGACAGGTGACAAAGCTTTATTCACCGATCTTAAAGATATGACTGACGGGTCAGTCACATTTGGTGATGGAAGCATTTGCAAGATTATTAGCCAAGGTACGGTTCAACTTTATAACCTTCCCTTATTTAAGAATGTCTTATATGTTGAGGGTTTAAAACACAACCTATTAAGCAATTCTCAGATATGTGATAACAACCATAGTGTAAAGTTTTCTAATCAAGGTTGTGAGATAGTTAATAAAAGGGGTTCTGTTATATTAACTGGTCGCAGAACTTCTGAAAACTGCTACATCGTTAGTGATGCTAGCTCATCTACTCAATCATGTTACATGGTCCATACCGATGAGACTGAATTATGGCATAAACGCCTTGGACATGTACACTATCGGAACTTATTTAGATTGATCAAAAGAGAACTAATTAGAGGTCTACCCAAATTGCAAAAAGTAGACAAAATATGTGGTGAATGGCAGTTGGCAAACAGATTAGGAGCTCTCACAAGAAAGTGAACTCCAATACCACATCTAGACCACTCAAGCTTCTCCATATGGATCTTATTGGACCAACCAGATCAGAGAGTTGAGGAGGTAAAAAATACATCTTGGTTATTGTAGATGACTATACCAGATTCACTTGGGTATCATTCTTAAAAGATAAAACTGAAACCCTGGATGAAGTAAAAAAGGTCATCAAACGAATTCAAAATGAGAAAAGTAGCAAGATCCGTAGTGATCATGGATCTGAATTCAAAAACAGTAGTTTAAGAAATTCTGTAGCGATCAGGGAATATCACATGAATTCTCAGCGCCCAAAACACCGTAATAAAATGGAATAGTTGAAAGGAAAAATAGAGTACTTCAGGATATGGCTAATGTTATGTTGAATAGTATGAAGCTCTCTAGAAATCTTTGGGCTGAAGCAGTTAATACCGCATGTTATATTATTAATCGGGTTTATACTAGTAAATTCGATAATAAGGCTGCTTATGAATTATGGTTTGAAAAGAAACCTACTGTCAAATACTTTCGGGTTTTTGGCAGCAAGTGTTATATTTTACGGGATCGTGAAAATTTGGGTAAGTTTGATACGAAGAGTGACGAAGGAATTTTTCTTGGTTATTCTTTGAACAGTCAAGCTTATAGGGTTCTAAATAAGAGAACTGGTGTGATTCAAGAGTCCATCAATGTGGTCATTGATGATCATTTGACTATTAAAGATCATCCAACCAATCAAACTTCGAAATCCTCTCACTGGAGTTCGTACTCGCAAACAACTTGAGATCATATGTAATTATGTTTGTTTTACATCCCAAATAGAACAGGTCAACGTAAAAGAAGCACTTTCTGACGAAAATTGGATAGTTGCTATGCAGGATGAACTTAATCAATTTGTTCGTAATGATGTCTGGTATCTTTTTCCTAGACCTAAAGATAAAAATATTATTGGAACAAAGTGGATCTTTAAAAATAAGTCTGATGAACTCGAAAATATTATACGAAATAAGGCTAGACTAGTTGTATAAGGGTACACTCAGATTGAAGGCATCGATTACGATGAAACCTTTGCTCCAGTCGCTCACCTTAAATCAATCAGACTTTTTATTTCCATCGCATGTTTTAGAAAATCTAAAATCTATCAGATGGATGTAAAGAGTGCTTTCTTGAATGGCAATTTATATGAAGAAGTGTATGTTGAACAACCTTCAGGGTTTGAAGACCCTAAGTTATTTGACCATGTATTTCGTCTCAAAAAGGCTCTCTATGCTCTAAAACAAGCACCCAGGGCATGGTATGAAAAATTGACTAAATTCTTACTTAGTCATAGCTTTCAAGTAGGTAGTGTCGATAAGACGCTTTTTGTTAAAAAGAATAACAATGATATTTTGATGGTTCGAATATATGTTGATGATTTATTTATGGATCTACTTATTCTAACATGTCTACTAAGTTTGTAGAGTTAATGAAATCAAGGTTCGAAATGAGCATGGTTGGCGAACTTAACTATTTCCTAGGGTTATAAGTAAAACAACAACCTGATGGAATTTGCATTTTCCAAACCAAATATGCTTCAAACTTGGTTAAAAGGTTTGGATTTGAGAATGGTAAGAACTTTGATACTCCTATGAGTACAACATTAAGACTCTCAAAAGACTCTTCAGGTAAAGATATAGATCCTAAATTATATTGCAGTATGATTGGTAGTTTGTTATATCTTACTGCTAGTAGACCTGATATCGCATTTAGTGTTGGTATTTGTACGAGATATCAGTCTAATCCTAAGGAATCACATCTTACTGCTGTTAAACGGTTTATTAGATATGTCGCAAGTTTTATAAATTTGAGACTTTGGTATCCGTTTGATACTAATGTTCAATTAGCGGGGTATTCAGATGCTGATTGGGCCGGAAATGTTGATGATAAAAAATCAACCAGTGGTGGTTGTTTTTACATCGGAAATTGCTTGGTTTCTTGGTTCAGCAAGAAGCAAAGCTCAATATCGCTCTCTACTGCTGAGGCTGAATATATTGTAGCTGGATATGTATGTATTCAACTAGTTTGGATGAAACGCATGCTTAGCGATTATGGAATTAATCAAGATTCAATGATCTTACATAGTGATAATTCCAATGCTATAAACATTTCCAAAAACTAAATCCAGCATTCACGTACTAAGCATATTAACATTAGGTATCATTACATTCATGAGTTGGTTGAAGAAAAAGTTATTTCATTGGAATATATACCAACCGAAACTCAACTTGCTGATATATTTACTAAACCGCTCGACAAAAACAGGTTTAATAAATTGAAATTTGATCTTGGTATGTGCATTATACATTGAATATTGTTGCTTACATGTATCATAGTGTATTATATTTCATATTATAATTGTTTAAATTTTAAATTTTTTTATTAAAAATGTATTTTTGGTCGATGCTCGACCGGTCGTAATTGTACACGAGCAGTCGTGGTTCGACCGGTCGTGAACCACACTCGACCGGTCGTGGATCTCGTGAATGTGATATAATTTGGGAAAATCTCTTTCTTTTTCATTTCCACACCGACCTACGATGAGTCGTGGCTCGACCAGTCATACGATTTCTAGTTTTTCTTCAAGGTAAGTCCTATTTCATCATTTTTTTTTAAGATTCATGATCTCTATACTTTAATTTGTTCATAGTATAGCTTGATTTCATCTCATGTTGGGTTTTTCAAGGGTTTCCTCTCAATTTGCTGATCTAGAGAAAACTCATCTTTCATTTGTGCATCTTGCTTGTTCTTTGTATATCTTTTTCAATATGAATGCTAGAGGGAAAAAGAAAACATCCCATGGTCCATCTTCATCCAGATCTGCACCGATAACTAAACGGCACCTTCGGTCACCCGAAGATGATACTCAAGATATACGGGATTTGAGTGTCTGTAACATTATCGTTGAGCATACCGCTGATCTAAATCACATTACTCCATATGGTGTCATTTCCCTTCTTGAATCTGTAGGATGGACTAACATTTTGCTTTGGGGTGGGTCTGCATACTAGTCCATTGCTCAATCAATGGTAGCATGCATCTCAGATTTTTCTCTTGATAATTTAACATTTTCAATCGATACTAGAGAAGGAAAATTTGAAATAGACCGTCATTTGATATCAGGTATTATGGATATACCTATTAATGATAAAGGAATACCAATTCATACCTTATACGATAAACCTTCTGAATCGAAAAAATACATGTTAACCAGATATTTATGCAAAATTGATGCGCATTGGACTCACAAAGGGAATGCGCTCCCTGCAAAGTATTTGTTATCCAGTTACAGAATTTTACATCGTTTCTTCATTTCCAATGTATATCCTCAGTCCGGTAATAAAATCGAGTTGACTTCTTTCATGGTTCGTGTATTGCATTTTATTGCTTCTGGAACTAAGGTCTGTCTTCCTTCTTTGATTTGTCATTCCATTATTCAATTTCGTTTCCATCTGGGTCATAGTGATATTCCATTCGATTATCTTATGACTGTTTTAGCTACTCACATGCTTGTCGATAAACCTGTTAATGAGGCACCAATTTATCATCTTATTTTCAATAATGTCAATCTTAATAAGATGAAATTGGATCTGCTTCCTGGCCAATTTGATGAAGCTGGTGTTAATGGGGTTGGTGGTGATGGTGGTGATGCTGGAAATGAAGAGAAAGCTGGCGATCTTCCACAACAAGATGTTAATATGGATGATATATTTGATGATATAGAAATTGATTCACCTAATGATCTAGATTATGATGCTTCTGGTTTTGATGCACGCCTTCGTGCATTGGAGGAAAAAGTTGATAATATGAATATAGCCCATGATATGAGATTCAAGTACATGCGAAAATATCTTCATCGCATAAATAAGGGCTTACACCAGATTAATCCAACTATCCCAGCTCCCTCCTCTGGATCAGATTAGGTGAATTATCTTCTGGATAGTTTCACATTATCTTTGTATTTTGGATATGTATTATGGATTATGGTTTGATAACATTGTCTTTTATTTTGGGTATGTATTATGAATTATGGTTTCATAACATTTTATTTTAGATTACGGATTATGGCTTGACACTTCAGGTTTATTTGATGTCATTTCATATCACCTTCTCATTATTTGCTCTCTATATTCCCCTTTCTATTGTTCCTTTCCCTTGTCATTTTGTGACAAAAAGGGGGAGTAGTAAGCATTGCTAAAAGGGGAGTAATACGGATAGGGGGAGTAAATTTGTTTGTTTGTATTGATTGAGAAGGATATGTGGATTGATGGATATGTGGATTGAAATTTTGAGGTTTTCATGTTATGTATTGATTATATGAGCAATACTCGTATTACTCAGGGGGAGTAGAGTATTTTGTGATTTCATGACTTATCATTCCTTATTATCTTTGATGCTATGTGTTTTGTCATAAATTTGACAAAGGGAGAGATTGTAAGTGCTATGATTTCATATCCCTTTAGTTGTCAAATTTTATGGTGCCAAAACCTATATGTATGTCTTGTATATCTTGTGTTTTATGTTTGAAGACTAGTCATTGCAATCAAGACATCGCATTTCAAGACAAGATCTTAAATGAAGAAAATTTTCAAGTCTTGGAAAAAGAAATCAAGAATAGAAGTTTTCAAGGTTGCATGTTCAAGATTTGATCAAGTTCAAGTTTACTAGAAGACTTTGTCAAGTCAAGATCAAGCTCATGAAGGCCTACTACAAGTTTTGTATATTCACAAGCTTCTCTTAAGGGTCATCTGAGAGAACAGACTTTCAATGTCCATCTCACTTTTAAGGTTTGTTTGACCTTAGATTGACCTTAGGATGGGCTTTATTGTAGGTCATTCTAGATACATAACTCATATATTTTAATATGCTTGTTTAGAGTGTTCAAAGACCAGTCCTAGGGACTTTAAGACCAGTCCTAGCTTTTCTACGACCAGTCTTAAGTTTTTCAGGACCAGTCCTATGTAGTTGAAGATTTTTGAATCTTTCTTACTGTCCTACGACCAGTCCTGTGAGTTCTACAACTCATCCTTCGACCGGTCGTACCCCTATGACTCAAACTCCAGCAACCATTTTTGGGGTCCTACGACCGGTCGTAGGTGTCTCACGACCAGTCGTAGGTGGCCCACGACCTGTCGTAGACCACCCAGGACCGGTCGTGGAACTGAAAATCTTATCCCGCAAAAATCTTTCAAAAATCTTTGGAGTCACGACCAGTCCTAGGATCCTAAGACCAGTCGTAGATGGGATTTTTTAGGTTATAAATAGAACACGAACTTCAGAGTTTTAATACTTCAAATCAATTCTATTCAAGCATTCTTTAGGCTATTCTCTGAGATAAGTTTGTGTTTATTTTAAGCTACATTGTGCTTATTTAATATTCCTTTTGCTAGCTTATTCTTATTTGATTTTGATCTATATTCCAATCTTATTAGAAAATGGGAATTTCTGATATTCCTTCTTCTTGGATTCAAAATCAAATAGATCTAGCCCGTTTGATCTAAAATCAATTAGACTTAGAACCATTCTTAAAGTGAGTATTGGACTTTGAATGTCGAATCGAACTTCTACTTCGATTGGTTTTACCGGGCTTCTTCAAAAGGTGATTCAGGTATTTTACATGTTTTGTAATTTACTTTCTCTGGTTTTTATTTGAGATTCGCCAGAAAAATATCATTGTAGTGGTTATCTGAGGAGAGCCAGAAAAACTCAGATTGTGGGGTTTTTGGATTGTGTAAGCCCGAGATCAAAGACACAATTGTGAAGGTTTTAGGTGAACCTGTGATACCAACTTTGATAGTGCATGCTAATATCCCCTGTGTGAGGATATTAGGAGTGGAGTAGCAATCTGTGTGGCTGTTGGATAACTGTTGGTGTACACACAGGCGAACCACTATATATCGTTGTGTTGTGGATGTGCTTCATTCTTTCATTCCTTTATTCATTCAGTTTTGTAGTTTGTGTTTGAGGATGAATGTTGTAATCACTTCAAGCAAGTGTGGATGAATGTTATAATAACTTAGGATTTATTTTCTACAAGTTATTTTGATTTCATTACTTATTATTCCTCCTTGGTTTGTGATACAAGGACGTTATAGAAATAAGGTTGTCCTACCTTAAACCTCTGGTTTTTGGTGTAAGGTTGTCCTTAGAACTGATAAAGTATCAATCTCTTTATTTTAGGATATTGTGATTATTTTATATTCAGCATTGTGCTTTAAATCTTTTATTATTCCGCTGTTATTAGTTTTATTTAGCATTTTCCTATTCACCCCCCCTCGAGGGCATATAGCTAGGCCCTTTCAACGCGTCCTGAATGCTGTCTTCAGAATGTCCTCATCTTGGACCCGAATCTGATGATAACTGGAACACAGGTCGATCTTCGAAAAGAACTGTGCACCCTGCAGCTGATCGAACAAATCATCAATCCTAGGGAGCAGGTATCTGTTCCTGATCGTGACTTTGTTGAGCTCGCAATAGTCAACGTAGAGCTTCAACGAACCATCTTTCTTCTTCACGAAGAGTACCGGCACTTCCCACGATGAACTGCTCGGACGGATAAAGCCCAACTCACGCAACTCGTCCAACTGCTTCTGCAGTTCCCACAACTCCAATGGTGTCATACGATATGAGGCCTTCAAAATAGGCGCGGTACCGGACAAGAGATCAATCTGAAACTCGGTGAGTCGACGAGGCGGTAATCCTGAAATCTCCTAGAATACATCTGGAAAATCATAAACCACGGGCAACTGGTTGATGCTCACAAATATAAGCTCCTCTATGGCACATGACATCAAACAAGACAGTCGCTCTCCTCTGGGCTCTGCAACGAACTGGAACTGCGGCACGCCGGGTATACAAGACGTGACTGTCCTCGCGGCGCAGTCCAATATGGCATAGTACTCGGCGAGTCAATCCATGCCCAAGATGACATCAAACTCAGACATCAGCAATGCAAACAGATCCGTAGGCAAAAAGATATCCCCAACTAGAACGGGACAAGACGAGCAAAATCGGCTTAACACTGCAGTCCTCCTCAAGGGAGTCGATACCGATAGACTCTCACAAGAAGACAACAACGGTAAGCCAGTCGATCGGCAGAAGCTCTCGGCCACAAAAGAATGCGATGCACTTGAATCAAACAACAGTCGTGCAATGCATGCAGAGACTGAAAGTATACCCTCAGCGACTCCTCTGGACGACTGCAGATCCTGCTGAGCCACATAGAACCTAGCCTGAGCTGGCTGGAGAGGTGCCTGTCCCCTCTAAGCATGCTGCTGTTGATGCTGGGTCGCTGAGGCGATCGAAACTACTACCTCTGCTGCTACGGCCTCCGAGGCTGGTGCTGATGCTGCTGCTGAGGTGGCCTCGGTGGTAGGGGCTGCTGTCGCTGCTGCTGTATGGGTCTCTGCTGCGGTTGTGGTGGAGGCTGTTGTGGAGCCCTCTGCTGCTGTATACCTCTCTACAGCCGTTGGGGGCTGGGACACTCCCATGAACGGTGTCCCGTCACACCGCACATAAAAACAAGTGCCGGTGAACAGCCTCGGAGGTGGTGCTGGAGGTGCTACTAGTGCTCGAAAGGCTGGGCGACCTGTGTGCCTATGCTGCTGTGGTCGACGCTGCTGGGAATCACTGGAAGGAGTCTGCCTCTTCCGGTCTCTCCTCTGACCGCGTTCAGACTGAGAACCGGCCCACTCAGCCTCAAAGATCTGGGCCTTCCGCACCACTTCCTCAAAATTCGGAAGCTCATGCCCAATAACACGGTTGCGAAGACCGTAACGTAGGCCGTCCTCGAAGTGGCGGGCTCTCCGCTCCTCATCATCTACCAGGTAAGGTGCAAATCTTGACAGTGCTATAAAACGAGCCGCGTACTGAGCCACTGTCATATCGCCCTGCACCAGGGCCTCGAACTCCAACGCTCGCTGTCATCGGATGTGATTAGGGAAGTACTGTCGATCAAACCGATTCATAAAATCCTCCTAAGTCCACACAAAATCAGCACCTGCTGCTCGAGAGACTGATGCCCACCAGTGCTCAGCCTCACCATGGAGAAGAAATACGGCTAGTTGAACTGGCCGCTCAGTCGTACCTCCCATCGTCTCAAATATCTTCTCCACATCAGCGCGCCATCTCTCAGCTACAGTCGGGTCTGGCTCACCCTGAAAATGCAGGGAATCCAGCCGTCAAAACTCTCGAAGGAGGGCACTCGCACAATCCTACTCTGCCTGTGCCGGTGAAACAACTGGCTGCCTGCCCTGTCCCTGTAGTGCAGCCGTCACAGCCTGTAACATCTACTGCAACTGAGAGGCACTCACGGATACGGTCGGGTCCGCACCGGTCTCTGGTGGAGGAGCAGCATACTCAGGATGGGCAGTAGAAATCTCTAGTGGTGGAACTGGCATTGTAGGTGGTAGCGTGGGAGCCGCAAGTGGTGGAACGGGATCCTCAGGTGGTGGTGCGAGAGTCGATCGGGTCACTCTCCCACGCCCCATGTCCTACAGGAAAGGGCGAAGGCACCTATCAACTTGAAAACTCTCGAAGGCACGCACGTTAAAGGCCTATAACGGAAGGTCGCGAAGCTATTCAAAACTTCAAGACTTAGCCATTCTACACTCATAGCAAATATGTAATGTTGTTATCGGTTATTCCCAAGTTATGCTCTGATACCAACTTCTATCACGGCTCAAACTCGAAAACTGGGCTCACAAATTTTTTTATCTCTGAATCCGGCGCCGACAGCCTCCGTAGAACCCCATTCTCGGCTCCTAGCTCCCATCCGACAGGTTCCGATCCTGAGAAGCTACGAGGAGAATTTTCAACGTCAGTTTGATTCATAATAAGTATAACCAAAGGTATAACCCACAAACAATAACCAAGAACTCCATTACATTTTCACTATGATCAAAAACTTTACGAGTACAATGAGCATAAAGGGAAATACAATGGTAAAGAACAAAATCTCCAAATGATCTGCAAAGTGTTCCTGCCTTAGTGCTGCTACACCCCAACGTCACCTGCACGCAACAGTCATGCATAAGCTTATAGAAAGCTTAGAGGGTGGTGAAAGTGTGTACGCAAGGTAGTAATATGATCATGCAATATCAGAGTAATGTGGAATATGCAGATGGATCTATAAATATCATGAGCCGTACCAAGGCTATGCGATGCTAGATGTAAGTCAAGCATACAATCCTCATCTAAGTCCATATGTCAATACAGCTCAAATATGGAATATCACCGGGGTCTACTACACTCTAAACCAGATCGCCGCCACATCGCACGCAATAAGATAAGTGGAAGAGACCTCACTATCCATCTGCCAATATCAGGCTCGACTCATCGATAGCAGACCCATTCCTCGAGCTCGTCAGACTCAACCTAATATTGCCCCCAACTCTCGGGCGGGTAAGGCCACACTTCCTTCCAACCGACCACGACACAATGGAGAGCGCAATCATCTGGTAATCGGCACTCAACGCTCATCTACCGACTCAGTCTATACGTTGGAGCAACCTCTTGGTACCATAAGAGTCTAGGGACTTTCACCTAGGGATATCTATATCACCCCATGTAGAACGAGATTTCTGGTATCCAATCCTGCCAACCACGATCTGACTGTGGAGGCTACAATCCCGATGTCGCTAAGGCGTACAACAACCATGTCACACAATGAATCACACTATCCATTCATGCAGTAAATCCTGCACGTATCGTGCTCTCATGCAGGGCAACACCGCCTAATCGGGGTCCCATAAACAATCTGCCCGAAGGCATATTCTATGATCAGTCACTTCTCATATCACGCATGCTTATGATGCGTATGATCATGAGTCATGGAACTATACTAAACATGTTATAAAGTAATGAAATATCCTTACAACGCAGGTGGCCTAGACGGCTGACACACAACAAGTATTGCCTATCAATGGGCCTTAGGGAGAGTCGTAATGTGGACATCCAACCAACATTATACTCGCAATGTGGATGTCAAACCAACATTGCTCCCAAGGCACGATCGTCGTAAACATCATTACATAATCCGTATAGGGATCACACATTGCAATGGACTTTAGGTATGTCCCATTAGGCCTTAAATGCATCAATTGGGCCATATCATATGGGCCTTTTATTCATCAAATGGGCCACATAAATGGGCAGCACCAATGGGCCTTATGTGCATGGCAATGGGTCATAACCCATGGGTCTTAGATTGCATCAAATGGGCCTAATCTCATGGGCTTTAAAATACATCAAATGGGTCCAATCCCATGGACCTTGGAATACATCAAATGGGTCCACTCCCATGGGCCTTAAATTATATCAAATGGGCCTAATCCCATGGGCCTTGGAACACATAAAATGGGTCCAATCCCATGGGCCTTAAATTACACTAAATGGGCCTAATCCCATGGGCCTTGGAACACATCAAATGGGTCCAATCCCATGGGCCTAGAGGCCTACTGAAATGTTTGATTGCCATTCAAACTGGCTAGCAAGGGGCCCACTAAAATGTTTAATTGTCATTCAAACTAGCTGGCAAGGGGCCCACTAAAATGTTTAATTTTCTATCCAAAATGGCAAAGGGCCCACTGCTATGTTTATTTGTCATCCAGCGTGTGGGCCAGGGTGGGCACTGAAATATATTTTTTTATCATTCAACCAGGGGGGTGGCGTGAATAAAACACATGCATTAGGTGGGCTCCAGCTCCACCGTCCGCTGGACAGTGAGGGTAAAACACAAATATCATGGTGGGCTTCCACTGTCCGCCTGGACGGTGGATATAAGACACGTACATCACTGTGGGTCCCATGTGGGGCCCACCACAATGTTTATACGCCATCCAATCCGTTCATAAGGTCACTCAGACCTAGATGAAGGGAAAACACAAATTTCAGATTGTTTCAAGACTTTTGTGGGCCCAAAAAAATGTTTCAATGGTAGAAGTCCAATCCCACTGTTTCCTACAGTGTGGGCCACTCGAGCGTCCGATCGGTCTCATTTTTGGAGGGGACCCGCTTCAGGAAGCGGCCCACCAAATTAACGGCGTGGATGTTACATATACATCATGGTGGGGCCCACAGCAGCAACCGTGGGTGGCTGGTCCGTCCGCCTGGCGCTGGCAGTTGCAGCGTCCTCTTTTTTTTTGTTTTAAAAAAAATCACATGTGGAGCCTACTCCTAGGAAATTCGCTCCGCCCACTAGATTTTAGGGCCCAAACATGCCGTAAAAATCCAATGTTTGACATTTATTTGGTGTGTAGAAACAATAAGATGGGCCCTAATAGCCTTTGAAGGGTAAAAATATTATTTTCTATGGTATGACCCGCTTGATCATCGGATTGACCTCATTCTTTGTCTCAACGCCTAAAATGAACTTGAAAACGAAATAGACGGCGTGGATTGAATACATTCATCCAGGTGGGGCCTAGGTGAGTCGGTCACCCAAAAGCTTGGAAACAAGCTTATATTTGTGTTTCCCAACCCACCCACGTCCAGCGTACGCTGGACGTTGCATGAAATGAATACATTAGGGGTGGACCCTGCTTAGGTGGGCCACCTCATGGAGTATGGTGTGGATACCATACACAAAATAGGCCCCACTTGTAGATGGTTGGATAAAATTCATGCCTCATGATGGGGTCCATTCAAGTGGGCCACACAACCATAACTTGATTCGTAAGAGAAAAATGAAATAGAGATGGAAAGAGAGAGATAGAGAGTTGGACACGCTTGATGGAGGGTCCCTGGCACTATGGGCCCTCCCTTTCATGATCTACAACATAAATAATAGCATATGGGCCCACCTCATCAAGAATCGATGGTGGAGATCCATTCTCCACGAAAATAAACGGTCTAGATGACCTCTCTAATGCAAGAAAATAAACATCATGATGGGGTCCATGGAGAATGGCCCCATCATGGAATGATCATGATGATCAAGGTGGGCCATCGACCATAACTTAGGGTTCCAAGTGAGATCCAGACCATTGATTGATTAGCCTCACTTGGCCCATCTCAAAAATAAGGAAAACTACTATTATCATGCACCCACCGTCCGATCTTCTTGCTCCTATGGGTTCCTTAGATGAGAAATTGATGGCTAGGATGGGAGATCTTGGGATGGAGAGGAAAGGTGGGCCACACTTGGAGCTTTGGAAAGGTTGGAGAATTTCTCATACGTATGGGATTTTTTCTTGGAGATATCTTTGAAAATGAGAAAGAGAGAAAGAGTTGTAAAGGGAGAGAGAGTGATGGGTGATGGATGTGGTGGTGATGGGTGTGTAAGACACCTTTTTGACTTTCGTGACCTTTTGTGTAAGAAAGGCATGGCTTTATAAGAATTTTGTTGACTTTTGTGGTTGCTTGGGTATGGGTGAAAGGTGATGTGTACTTGACATGTGCTTGACATGTGATGTGATGAGATTGATTGATTGATGAGATTGATGTGCTTGACATGTGCTTGACTTTTGTGGTTGCTCATGAGTCTTAATTGCTCACTGGTTACTACGGGGAGACTCGTCACCCCAACGTAAGCTGAAAACTCGGACACGGTGTCCCATACCAGTATGCCTTGCTCATGAGTCTTAGTGAGATCGTATCGCACTAATGATTATGAATGGACATACCCATTAGGAACAGGGTATCCTAGATTCTGTTTAGTCATGTCATATATTGTGAACATACATGATCAGCCAGCTAGTAGACTGATTTGATTGACATGGGAGAACCACGACACAGCCGACATTGGGTGCAAGCAGCACGTGTAGTCCAACTACTGTCGGTCATCCATGTTCAACCTGGGTTAATCGAACAAGCCTAGGGTGGCCACCTTAACTTGGGTCACTCCTTGATTTGGGTGATTTACTGACTGACCCAATGTCTTAGCAATTTTAAGTGTTTATATGGACTAAACTTTATATCAACAATTATAGCGTAAAGTTCACTACGCAACTACTTATGCATTTCATCGAACATATGAGCATCCATAAGGTATTACATTCACTAAAGCATTAAATCGAACATGTGAGCATGCATAAAGTAATACAATCACTTAGGCAATATATCAAGCATGTGAACATTAATAAATCAACACATTCTACCACTTTGACATTTCATTGAACATGTGAGCATCCAGATCCAATTAATAACATAAATATAATTAAACATGAAATATGAACATGCTAGTTATTACAACCCATTCAACATAAGACATCAAGAACTGAGACCCTCAAGAGTCGATAAATGTAAACTTAGAAATAACGGTCCGCACCTTTAAGAATGAATCTTCAATTTTGAGCTCTTAGGGTTATGAATTTGAAAAAAATCACAAATTCCTATACAAATACCAAGAACTACTTAAGATTTATGCAATTCATCATAGAAAAACCTAGTTGGTAAATAGAATTTATTTCTTACCTCCCAATTGCTAATAGGGTGGATTTGACGGAGGAAAACGATCGATGCAAGGGCTTTGTTTGGAAGAAACCAATGAAGGGAAGCACCAAAAACTCTCAACTCCTACTCTCACGCTTCTTCTCTTCTTCTTTCTCTTTCTCTTTCTCTTTCTCTCTTTTTATCCTTTGAAAAATGTAAATTCGTATAGAGAGATAGGGTGCCCAAATGAGCCCCTTATATAGTTCCAAAAGTTGTGCAAATGGCCTTAAGGGCTAGATTTTTATTATACTAGCCCTATAGGAGAGTGTTTCTAACCTCTAGGGCCCATTATGGGGTGTACATGTCGATATACACCATAGGATAATTAGTCGTAATGATGATCTACGTATAGATATGATCGGCCCACCATTTGGATGCGCCAGTCAACGGATATGATTAGAAGTCTGTTTAACAGTTACCGATGGTCGATCGGCGCCCCGGCTATACAAATATAAGTAGAAAAATATCATTAACTCATGCCTCGAGATTGGTTGTGATCTAACGGCCTAAAAGCCATAAGTTCATGAAAGAGAGGAAGATCTATTTCACTTAAGTTTCAGATTTCGGCCTAGAGGATTCGCGTGTTGCAAGTACTTAGCTTCCAGCCCAAGTTGAGCTGTTTTAGGCACTTTCTTGATTCACCGCCTGCGATGGGTGCCAAGCTCAGCAAGACGGACATTATTCTATAGTTTCGAAACTAGTGGCCCACTAACAAGCAGTCTAGAGCTTATTCAGAAAATTGGAGCATTTCTGTAATGAATTAGGTATCAAGATTTCTTATGTGCAATTATTAGGGTTTGAATTAGTTAAGTTCATAATGTGTCCTATTTGCAACCAGTGAAAATAATGATTCAATTATAATTACTCTAAATCATCGATTCTTAGGCTAAAAGGATATTGGCTCAATTTGGTTTGTTAATTAAGATCTAACCCCTAGTCATCTCGACTTTAGGGGGGTCTTCATTTAGTTGCGTTTGTCTTGATTAATCAGTGATAGGTTAACTAGATTTGGGCCTCATATGAACAAATCATATGGCTAAACTCAATGTTTAAGTGATCGACAGGATTCATTGGCTTCATATAGTTGATTGATCAAATTTGTGTAGTTCTTTATAGGTACCACCTGTGTATAAGCTAACATCGAGTGTTAACGGTCAGTAAGTGACAAAATAAGTTAATCATAATAAAAATTTTCAATGGTTTTTAGAAATTCAATATAGTGAAAATCCATGACGTTACAAGAGACCCCTACCCTCATAGGCTTATTATGCTGACCCTAGATTTTATAGCCTTTGCAGCTTACTTTTTATCTTGTAACTAACTTTTTCTTTAATATAATTAAGAAAATTTTTCTTTAAATTTGCCTCTGTCTCTATTTTAATGTGTTTTGATATGCTTGTACGCTCGTTGCCCTCCACACTTTTGAGCTTGACCTGCTTAAGTTCGGAAGTGAGATCATTTTGGAGGGATTCTGACCCCTTTTAGTCATCCCTGCTTTTTATAAACAAGGTTAATTGCTCAATGCGTGGTGAGGGATGTTGAACTTAGAAGAGTTTCCTCAGGATGTCTCTTCGACTACTCCTAAGCACTTGGAAGGTGCCTTTATGTGGCTGTCTTCCACTGATCGTTACCGTACTAAGGTAACGTGATTAGCTATAGGGTGCCTTCTTCGGCCTTTCCCTCTCCTCGGTCCTTTTGTTGGCCACTAAATTTTTCATAGCTGGAAGGGTAGCCCCTCAAGCTGTAACGCCTCAAAAATTGGCACCTAAGTACATAGACTTCGATTCCGAGCTCCTAAGTATTAAGCAAATGAAAACGCACATGTGTCCTCATTCATGTTCGAATTCATTTCACACACAGATAATCAAAGTAGCGTAATTTAAATTAGCGGATCTAAAGCGATGTAAAGATAATAATAGATTCAGAATAATAGACTAACAATCAAAAATACAATTTCTATGGTGATGATCGCCTAAAATGGGATTATACAAGCCACAATTGTAAGACCTGTATCCTAATCTGTACTGTTCTGTCGCTTTCCGCGATCCTTCTCGTCAATTTTCGGCAATCCGTGACCTGTAGTCGACGTCGCGCATGACCGTAAGTCGTATCCTATACATTTGAGTCGGCTTAATCCAAGACTTTTATCATTACGACTACACCGTCGCCATGGTTCAAACGCCGCAACTCATGTACCGATCCGATAACCTAACTAAGAGATGTGAGGCAGTGTTTACTTCAAAAAAATACCGCGCGTTTGCAATCCCAAGAGAATCTCTACAACATGTCAAATCAATCCCATCAATCAATCACCCATCAATCACTTTATGTCATGTACACATCACCTTTCACCCCATCCCCATGCAACCACCAAAGTTAACTCCTTTCACCCTCTCTCTTACACCACCTTACATGTCAAGTACCACATCCATCACTCACCTCACCCTTTCACCCATCACACCCATCCCTCATCTCCCTTACAACTCTCTCTCTCTCTCTCTCTCTCATTTCCCAACACCATTTCCAAGCAAGGGAGAGCACCCCCACGTCCATGCATTTCCACGAGAAAAAAAATGTGATTTTGGTGGCCCACTTTTCCATCCCAAAACCTCTCATCTTAGCCATCCATTTCTCATCTCCACCATCAAAGTGAAGTTCTAGGAGAGTAGCTTTCCAACGGACCAAGAAGATCAAGTGGTGGGTGTTTCCATAGACTACTTTTTCATATTTTTAAGATGGGCCAAGTGAGGCCAACCGATCAATGGTTTGGATCTCACTTGGGATCCTAAGATGTGGCCAATGGCCCATCTTGATCATCAAAATCATTCCATGATGGGGCCATTCTCCATGAACCCCATCATGATGTTTACTTTTCTTGCATTAAGAGGTCATATACATCGTTCATTTTGGATGGAGAGGGATCTCCACCGTTGATCTTTTATTTGGATGGTACATATGCAATGTGACCCATTGATGTATGATTGGATGGTTGAAACGGAGGGCCCATAGTGCCAGGGTCCCTCCATCACGCGTGTCCCACTCTTTTACTCTCTCTCTCTCCCTTTCATTTTTATTTATTTTCTTTGTATGTTGATGTGGCCATGTGAGCCACTTGAATGATCCCCACCATGAAATATGTATTTTATCCAAGTCGTCCATGAGTGGGGCCTACCTTACATGCATTGTACCCACACCACCATCATGTGGTGGCCCACCTAAGAAGGGCCCACCTTAATATTTTTTTTATTTAAAAAAAAAAGCCCAAAAGTGTCCAACGTCTCTAGACATCACTGGATGAAAACACAAATATGAGCTTGCTTCAAGCCATTGGGGTGGGCCATTTGTACAGGACCCACCTTGATGCATGTATCCAATCCAAGCCGTCCATCCTCTTCCCTGACTCATTTTAGGCGTTGAGCCGAAAAATGAGGATGATCCAAGTATCTAGTGGGCCATGGTTTTAAAAACATTACCATTACCATTGAACCTTCCCAGATTTTTTTTACACGTCGAAAAGGGGCCGATTTTGGTCTTGATATGCTTGTTATGAGCCGTAGAATACAATGAATGGAATGGATTCACTTGGAGTGGACTCCGCATATGAAAAACCTCAGGAAAACGAGTTTTAAAAAAAAATAAAATAAAATAAAACAAGGAGAAAGCTGTTGTGTCAGGGACGCTGGCCGCGCCAACGGCTGGCGGGTGGGCGGATGGAGGCCGACCCACGGCCACTGCCGTGGGCCCCACCTTGATGTTTATTAGCCATCCAGCCCATTGATCTGGTGGGTCCCCTCCTCAGGTGGGCCCCCTCCAAAAATGGGGTATATCCAACGCTCAAGTTGCGCACACCATTTGAAATAGTGTGATTGAATGTCTACCTTTGAAAACTTTTGGGACCCATAGGAGTTTTGGATCAAAGCTGAAATTTGTATTTCCATTGATCCAGGTCTTTGTGGCCTTATCAACAGGCTGGATGGAAAGTGTTATGGTCGGCCCCACATGGGACCCACAGTGATGTATGTGCTCTATGCACACCGTCCACAGACGGTGGTGCCCACTATGATGTTTGTTTTATTCCACCGTCTGCCTGGACGGTGGAGTCCAGCGTGATGTATGTATTTTACCATGCCGTCCAACCATTTTTTGACCCACTGGACGGCTGGTGGGACCCACTATGATGCAGGTGTGCATCCAAACCATCCATCCAAATTTGAAAGCTCATTTTATGAGCTAAAGAATGAGCCAAATCCTCAGCTCATGTGGACCCCACCATGGTGCATGTGTTGCATCCAAACCGTCCATTTATTTTGTAAAAAAAAATATTTTCTGGCTTGAGCTAAAAATGAGTCAGATCTATGGTTTAAGTGGGCCCACCTTGGCATGTGTATAGGGCTCATATTGATGTAATCGTGGCCATTCATTGAGGCCTACCTTAGTATATATCTAAGGCCCAAATAATTAAGCCCATTTGACATATATAATGCCCATGGGATTAAGCCCATTTGGCATGTATAAGGCCTATGGGATTAAGCCCATTTGACATGTATAAGGCCAATGGGATTAGGCCCATTTGATAAGACCATAGGCCCACTTTGATGTATTTCAAGGCCCATGGGTCATGGACCATTGCAGTGTACATAAGGCTAGTGTACATAAGGCTCATTGGTGAGGCCCATTAATGCAGCCCATTTGATGTATCTAAGGCCCATGGTCGAGGCCCAATGGGATGTCCTTAGGGTCCATTGCATTGTGCGTTTTCCCATGGTTCATGTAATGATATCTATGGCGGGTCGTGCCTAGGAAACAATGATGGTTTGACGTCCATATTGTATGTACAATGTTGGTTAAATGTCAGCATTGTAACTCTCCTTAGGGCCCATTGATTGGCCCATACTCGTTAATATTCATCACTTTATGACATGCTTAGTATAATCCTATGACTCATGCCCATATGCATCATATGTATGCTTGATATGAGTAATGACTGATCATAGCATACGCCATTGGACAGACCATTTACGGGACTCATTATGAGACAGAGTGCCCCACATGATCGCGCAGTATGCGCTGGATTTCTGTATAATCCATGCATCTCGCATATGTGTGACTTGATCACTGCATGCCCTAGCGACATCAGGACCGTGGCTCCACAAGTAAATCGTGGATGGCCGTATCGGATACCGAAAATACTTGGTTCTAGCACTGTGGGCACTTAGGATGTCCTTGGGTGAAAGTCCCAGAACCTTTTTAGTACCAGGAGATGCTCCAACGTCTAGGCCGAGTGGATACATGAGCGCTCGAGTGTCGAATACTAGTAGACCGCGTCTCCCACTATGTCGTGGTCGGTTGGAAGAGGGTGTGGCCTTATCCGCCTGAGAGAGGGGGCTATAAGCTAGGCTGAGTTTAACCAGCTCCTAAATGAGTCCGCTATCGATGAGATGGGTAGATATTGGCAGACTACTGGTTAGGCGGATAGTGAGGTCTATTCCGCTTGCTTGACTGTGCAGCTAGGGAGGTGGCAGTCACTGCGAAGTGTATTAGACCCCGGTGATATCTAGAGAGGAACTGTACTGATATGTGTACTTGATGAGTACCGACTTGCTTAGATTACATTTCGCATATGACATTCGACTATGTAGGCATTGCATTGCATCGGTGTGGCCGATGACACTCATATCTCGCATTACATGGCCTTGGTATGGCCGATAGAATTCATGCCTTGCATTATTTAGCCTTGGTATGACTAATTTTATTCATGGACTTACCGCATACTTTCGCATTACTCTGATATTGTACACTTGGCATTTGCCTTGCGCACACACTTACACCACCCTCTAAGCTTTTGTAAGCTTATGCACAACAGCTGCATGCAGGTAGCGTTGGACAGCAGCAACGCTGAGATAAGAATGCGTATCAGGACCTTTTGAAGCTTTTTGATCACCTTGTATTTCTCTTTCCGCATTGTACTTAAAGTTTTTGATATAGTGGATATGTGGTGATGTTGTTTTGTGACTTGGTTATGCTTGTGGTTATGCTCCATTACAAAAAAAATTTTCATTCTGAAAATCCTCCTCATAGGATCCCAGGATCGAAAATCTGACATTTGATTGTCAGGAGCTGAGAATGGGGCACTACGGAGGTTATCGGCACTGGATTCGGCAATCAGGATTCATGTGAATCTGATTTTCGGGTTTGGGGCGTGACAACAATATACATACCCAAGACGGTAAAAGTGTAAAGCTTTCAGTTTATGCCCAATTCTCTAAAACATAATGGCGTTGACACAACCCGATATTAGCCTACTTGTCTGAGGCCTCATTAGTACCTGCATCAGTGATATGCCTGGTTGGTGTTTTAAAACACCATCCCAGGTGGGAGTGAGTAGCTAACTCAGTGGTTCCATTAGTTCTAAGTTACACATGCTATCGACACATCAATGCGGTTAATGATAAACAAGAAATCAAAAAATTCTAAAATACTCTTGTTAAATATGCATATGAAGATATGACATGATACATGTCCTTTCCAAACAACACTCCCTCATATGCGACTTCGACCACCTAGTTTGCAAATGATAACACTTCCTCAATACGCGACTTCAATGCCTATTCGCTACATTCTAAACTAATGTGATGCGATGAATGATCATGTTAGCCAAGTAATTATTAAGTTCAATTCATACAGTATATTGGTGAAGTTATGATATTGACATTATATCACGAGTCCTTATCCGGATCACGTGGCTCATTGCCGCACTAATGACTCCTTACAAGTGTCCCTTGATCCAAATTTAGGTGTCACTCATTTATCTTACAAATCAATAATTTCAATAGTATGGTATGATACCTAAATGTGTGAGGATCAACTCGATATGAGTCGTCACCCAAACTGAATATGATTACTCAGTTCCAAGGTTGTAACAGCCCACAACACGTTGCCCGACCGACTGGAGCGCTATTTTTGAAGGGGTTCCAAATCAGACGGCTCACCCCAACCCACACTGGGACCACAGCCCAGATGAACAGTAACTAGAGCATTACAGAGGTGTGGGCTTATTACATAAAATCAAATTACCACAAGGAAAGGGCTCGTCACCCAATTCCATTCACACTTGCATCATTCGAATGGTACTCTAGCACGCAACCATCGGCCGAGTAATTTGACAGGGACCGTTCGAACAATGATCTATCACCTCCATTAGTGCTCACTGGTCACTATGGGGAGACTCGTCACCCCAGCATAGGCCAATAGCTCGGACACGGTGTCCCATACCACTATGTCAGGCTCATGAGTCTCGGTTGCTCACTAGTCACTACGGGGATGCTCGTCACCCCAGCGGAGGCCGACAGCTCAGACATGATGTCCCATACCATCATGCCCAGCTTATAAGTCTTAGTGGGATCATATTATACTAATGGTTATGAATGGACACATCCATTGAAAACGAGGTATCCTAAATTTCATTTAGTCGTGTCATACATTGTGAACATATATGATCAATCGGCTAGTGGACTAATTTGATAACCTAGGAGAACCATGACACAACCGGCATTGGGTTCAAGTAGCCCATGTAGTCCAGCTATTTTCGGTCATCTGTGTTCAACACAGATTGTTCGAATAAACCTAGGGTGGCCGCCTTAACTTAAGCCACCATATCAACAATTATAATGTAAATTTCACTACGCAACCACTTAGGCATTTTATCGAACACATGAGCATCTATGGGATATTACATTCACTAAAGCATTAAATCAAATATGTGGGCATGCATAAAGTAATACAATCACTTAAGCAATAAATCAAGCATGTGAACATTAACAAATCAATACATTCTACTACTTAAACATTTCATCGAACATGTGAGCATGTATATCCAACCAATAACATATAATACAATTAAATATGAAATATGAACATGGTAGCTATTACAACTCATTCAACACAAGACATCATTAACTAAGACCCTTAAGGGTCGATAAATTGAAACCTAGAAATAATGGTCTGCACCTTTAAGAAAAAATCTCCAATTTTGAGCTCCTAGGGTTAGGAATTTGAAAAAAAAACAATTCCTTCCAATTGCAACTAAATAAGGATATGAGGTCAGTTTGGTTTGTTAATTAAGATCTAACCACTAGTTATCTTAGATTTTAGTAGGTCTTTATTTAGTTGTAATTATCTTGACTAATTAACGATAGGTCGGCTAAATTTAGGATCTATGTGAGCAAACCATGTGGCTAAACTCGATATTTAAGTGATTGGCCGGATTCGTTGGCTTTCTATGGTTGATTAATTGGATTTGTATGATTCTTTACTGATACCACTCGTGTATAAACTAACATTGAGTGTTAATAGTCGGTAAGTGATAATATAAGTTAATTATATAAAAAAATTTAAGGATTTTTAGAAATCCAAAACCGTGAAAATTCAAGACGTTACACAGGCCTTGCCCTTTCCTTGGCTCACTAGCATGTTCTATTGACCGCCTCCACTTATCCGTTAGCTTGAGGGTGTCAAGGTGAGGCAAAGGTTTTACGAATGCCAAGCTTCTCACATAGTCCTCGAAACCTGGCATTGTGGAACTTCATGTCATTGTTGGTAATAATGTGTGTGGTATGCCAAATCTACAGATGATAGTCTTCTACTCAGTGATCCAAGCTAGGAGCTCGGCTTTGACCTACTTCGTGAAGTAGTCAACATCAATGATGGAGAACTTGGTTTGCCCCATACTCGTGGGTAAGGACCCAATGATGTCGACCCCCCACTGAGTAAAGGACCAATGACTGCTCATCAGTGTAAGCTGCTCGAGTGGCTATCATGGAACTGTCGCGAACCGTTGACACTTATCACCCTTCCTTGTAAATTTCTTGGCATCTTCATGCATGGCGGGCCAACAATTCCCTTGTCGGACTACTTTGTGTGCTAAGGCTCTCCCTCCCAAGTGATCTCTATAGATACCTTCATGAATTTTCCTCAAGACATACTCAACCTCTTTCGGTCGCAAGCACCTCACATAGGGTAATGAGAACCCTTTTTATACACAACGTCCCCCAGTGTTGTGTACCGAGCATATCGATACTTGATTTTCCATGCTTCTTGCTTGACTTCAAGTAACTCCCCATGTTGAAAGTAATGTACAATCAAGTCCATCTAGCCGGATGCTCTACTAACTAGGATGGCCTCTTTCAACTTGGGTTAAGTGATGCTTGATTTTGATAAGAACTCAATCGGGATGGCCTTGGCAAGATTGGTATCGATGGTCGAGGCCAACCTGGCTAGGGAATCTGCATTGGTGTTCTCAAACCTCAGGACGTGTATGATTTCATACCCTTCAAATTTTGTGAGTAAGATGTGAACTATGCTTGATGGGCGATCATTTTCCCTTGGCTTGGTATTTGGCGGTCTCTTAGTTGACCACAATATGTGAGTCATTGTAGATTCTCAGCTTCTAGGCTTTCATTGCCTTAGTTAGTCGTAAGCCTCCTAATAGTGCCTCGTATTCAGCATCGTTGTTGAAATCTTGGAAGCTAAATCGTAGAGCATACTGAATCTTGACCTGGTCGGGGGACGTCAGGATTAACCCTACCCTACTTCCTTGTACATTCGAGGACCCGTCTGAATACATGTCAGTGTTACTATTCTCTGCTCTTTCCCTTCATCTGTGGGAGGAACGCCCGAAGGATAGTTGAACTTAAGAATGAAGTTGGCCACGGCTCACCCCTTGATAGTCTTCTGAGGATGGTAGCTGATGTCGAACTCGTCAAGCTTGATTGCCTACTTGCTAACCCGAAGCTTCTAGTTTCCAAAGTACCTGGTGGAGAGGATGATTGGTCGGGACAATGATGGCGCGAGCCTAGAAGTAGGGCCTAATTAGTTGTCTGGATGACGTGACTAGGGCCAGGGCCAGCTTCTCTATCTCGGGGTAACGCGTCTCGGCATCAGCCATTTCCATGCTTACATAGTAGTAGGTTGTTAAGCACCTCCATCCTCCCTAATTAAGGTTGAGCTGACTGTTGTTGGCAAGACAACCAGGTATAGCAGAAGCTCTTCTCCTTGCATTGGTTTTGAGAATACGGCTGGAGACCATAGGTAGGCCTTAAGTTGTTGGAATACTCGCTCGCACTTTTCTGTCCAGGTCAGCTTTTTGCTCCCCTTTAGCTGCTTAAGAAAGGGCAAGCATTTATCTGTGACTCGAGAGATGAACCTATTTAGTGTTGCCACTCTACCCATGAGGTGCTGAATTTCCTTTGTCGAAGAAGGGCAAGCTCATTTTTGTGAGAGCTAGAATTTTGTCAAGGTTTGCCTCGATCCCTCTTTAGTGGACCATGAAACCCAAAAATTTGCTCGAATTGACGTTAAAGGCGCATTTTCTCAAGTTGAACTTCATCTGGTATCTCCTAAGGATGTCGAACATCTCTCTCAAGTCGGCTATGTGGTATGCGGCCATAGCGTTCTTGACAAGTATGTCATCAACGTAAACATTCATAGTTTTCCTGATCTTCTTGGTGAACATCTTATTCACCAGCCTCTGATATGTTGCTCCAGTATTCTTCAAGCTAAACATTGTGACCCGGTAATAGGACATGCCTTTGTCTGTGATGAAGGTGGTCTTCTGCTTGTCATGTTTGCACATATTGATCTAGTTGTACCCTAAGTATGCATCCATGAAGCTGAGCAACATATACCCGATAGTAGCATCCACCAGTTGGTCGATCCTTAGTAGTGAAAAACTATCTTTGGGGTAGGCCTTATTCAAGTCGGTGTAATCGACATAGACGTGTCATTTTCTATTGTCTTTCTTTACCATCATTATGTTGGCAAGCCAGTCAAGGTATTTGACCTCTTCTACAAATCTTGCCTAGAAGAGCTTGCCAACCTCTTTGTTAATTAGGGCATATCTCTCTGCATCAAATGCTCGTCTCTTCTGTCAGACTAGTTTGTGATCGGGATCCATGTTTAGGCAGTGGACCATGGCTTTCAGGTCTATCCCGGGCATTTCTAATGGGACCATGTGAACATGTCGGCGTGCTCCCTCAGGAGGTTAGTCATCTCAGCCTTGAGTATAAGGTTAAGCAATGATCCGATTTATATTGTCCTCGTTGGACATGCCTTGAAAAGTTACATGGGGACAAGGTCTTCTATAGGAGATCCTTTATCTACAACCTCCTCCCTGGGGTTAAGGGAGGTGACTTGCATCACCTATTATTGATGCACTCTTCCTCGGAGAGCTATTGAATAACATTGTTGGGCTTCATGTTGACCCCATACTCGGTCAGAAACTTCATGGCGAGGTGATAGGTGAAGACCATGGCCCATAGGGAGTTCAGAGATGATGTGCCCAAAATCACGTTATATATTGAGGGGCAGTCCACCACGAGGAAATCCACCATAGGGGTGACCTGGTTAGCACCATCTCCTGTTGTTACTGGAAGGATGATGCTCTCATCCAAGGTTACACTTTCTCTTATGAAACCAAATAAAAGGGTCTGCATGGGCCGTAATCTTGACCTCCTTATTCCCAACTTGTCAAAGGCGGTTGCAAACAGGGTGTTTGTCGACCTGCTTGTGTCGACTAGCATTCGATGCACTTTGCGGTTTGCCATAATCATGATGACCACAAGTGCATCATCACGGGGGTGTTGGATCTCCCTCGCATCCTCCTCGAGGAAGATGATTATGCATAAAGCCATCTTGGGCTCTTTCCCAGGGTGATTGATGAGGTTTACTTGATGAACCTTGTTAGTGAGCCTCACACTTTGAAGCGAGCTCGACATGCTCAATTTGAGTCCCCCCCCCCCCAAAGCGGGTCTGTCAAAGATGATGCGGAATTCCCTAACTAGTTCATTGTCGTTACGCTCCTCGCGTTGTTCCTACTGAGGAGTTGGTTGGTCTTCTTTGCGCCTAGCAATGAATTCAACTAGGTATCCCCTCTGGATGAGGGACTGGATCTCCTCCTTAAGATCGAAGCCGTCGGTCATATGTTGGTTGTGATTGCAATGGAAGTGACAGTGTTTCATCATATCTTTTTTTTTTTTTTTTTTGGGGGGGGGGGGGGGGGGGGGGTAACCCCTCATCTTGTTCATCCACTTCAGGATTCTCTTCTCTCTAACCTCTATGAGCAACTACTCTCACGTGGTGTTCAATGAAATATGTCGGTGATTTCGGCTCTCTAGAACTCAGGGGAGCCCGGGGATGCCACCCTGGTCATAGTCCCTTCTTCTTTTGGAGTCGGCTCTAAGTCCCTCCTTGTGCTCCTTTCTCTTCATATCTTTCGCCGAGCTTCTCTCGCACCTTAGCTTCTTTGTGGGCGCCAAATAGTTCCCAACGTTAGTGTATTTATGAGCCCGGTTAAGTAAGTTGTTCAAGGTCATTAGGGGATTCTTGCCAAGTGAAAAGAGGAACCTAACTCATCTCAGCCCAACCATCATAACACTGAGGGCTACTTGGCCAGAATAATCGTTAACCTAGATGACCTCAGCATTGAACCGGACGATATAGTCTTTCAATGATTTGTTGTCTTCCTGAATTATTGTGAGGAGGTGGGTCGTTGGCTTCCTTATATCTTTGCCTCCAATAAACTACATGGCAAGGCCTCATTGAGCCGAGCAAAAGAGTCAATGAACTTTGGCTTCAGGTATCTGTACCACTTCTGAGCTGCCCAAATGAGTATTAGGAAAAATGCCATTCACATCACTAGTCCGGAAGCACCGTGAAGTTCCATCCATGTCATGAACGACTCCAAGTGTTCGGCTAGGTCACTTGAACCTGAGTAGGTTTGTATTTGGGGCATCTGAAACCTGTACGACAACTGAGCCAACATGATGTTGTTTGTAAATGGTGGTTCAGTCTTCTTAAGATGGGCGTCCACAGATACCGGGGTCTTTTCTAAGTAAACCTGTTAGATGTTACCAAGATGGTCCCGAATGTAACACTTTGAACTTTTCAATATTTGAGTATTGAAAGTTCTCGAGTGTTTCCATGAAATTTAATTTGGTATATACATGTGTATGTCACCAATTTAGCATATCATAACCTTACATTTATTCTATAACTTGAATCTGACCGTTGGGAATAATCTTCATCCATAGATCAAGTCATCCTACTGTTGATTTGTAAGACATGATAATCGTATATCCAAGTATTCTCACTTACCCATCATAATTAACTATTCACCACTATATAAAGATATCTGACTATCTAATTTGAGCTTGAACTACCCGATCATAGTAAACTAACTACCGAATCGCTACATTTGCTCGTACACGTATTGAATCGAGATGCTGATCCGTTCATCTTATTCACCACCTATGAATATACTTAAGCCACCATCAAAACTACAATTACAGTAACTTACATATGTGAACAAGTCACTTGAATCTACTAGTATATACCTCTTGATTACTCCAAAAACTCACTTTGTATTCATCAGTTTACGAAACTGATCGTACACCCACTTATGGTCAGAGTACTAACCACCAAGTTATCCTATTTTTGACATGTCATCTGACCATCCATCATGTTGTTTGATATATGTATCTCACCTTAATTAATGATATTTTAACTTATTTGGTTAATAAATCTTTATCTATAATGATTTAGATATATGTTCTTTTATAAGAACTGCTTAGAAACGTGTCTATAACGATGTAGAATTATTATATTTCCTAAAAATCTTATATCAGTAACAATTACGAAAATGCTACTAACATATACCATTGAATCCTAGATCACATGGTTCTTATGATCCGTTTTATATGAAATTTTTTTTAATGCCTATTTATAATAAATTAACCATACATGTCGAATTTCAGCCCTTAGATCATTGTAAAAGTGGACCAGTTGACAAATCATCCCCTTAACCGTTGATTTTAGTGTTCATCAAGTGAGGAAAGCTTGTGGGTAGTCATAGTAACATATTTTTCTTTATATGAAAAAATTGAATTTTCCATCATCTGGACTGAATATAAAATGTGACAACCCCACCTTGGTAAGCTTTACCTTAGGTGAAGTTAGCCGTTTTAGGTTTATCAATTCTTTCTAAATCTGGACCTTCTAACATACCCACTTTTCGCTATCAATCATAAATAAAATTTGGACCATACATTGGCCTAATACGAGTATGAGATCATATAAAATTCAGACCCCGATCTATGATCCTACATCATTGAATGTTGACTGCCTTAAAGCCAATTCATTCATTTTGGCGTAAAAAGTGAAATTTTAAATTTAGGCTTTTTTCACCATTGATCAACTACCAATTTTTTTCAATCATTTGCCTATTATGACTACAAATTTTCTCTAAAATTGGGCCATGATGGTTAAGCGTAGACCGTTAATTGAGATTAAATCTATTTTGGTACCCGTTAGGAGAATTTTTAAGATAAGTCAATCTAAGTCTTGGATCACCAAGAGAATTATATAATCCGGTTTTATTCAACAACCACGACATTGTGAATGAATTAGATTTAAAGAAATATAATTAGAAAGACATATTTGAGAAACCCAATTCAAGTGGGATGTGACACACACCCCCTCACGCCCACTCTTTTACAAAAGGGGGCATGTGATCATTCTCTACTTTAAAAAGTCACGAACTCCCACCTTCCCACATCCAAGGAAGAGACAGAGAACGAGTGAAAGAGATCCAAGCCTACATGTTCATCCATTCACTTCTCTTCCTTTTCCACATGTGTGGTATCTCCATCTTGCTTGAGCAATGTCGTGGTTCATGTAAAAGTTTTCTTACATCAAGATCTACCTAGGGTTTGCATCTAAGGTTAAGGTAAGTGATTCCTTTACGGTTACACTAATTTGAGTTGATTTATACATGATTTGTCTTATTTTTGCATACTTTCATTTTATTATGATTTTCATGCAATCGATTGATGGAACGTTATGAATTATTTATCCTAGTGAGAATTATGATTAAGAAATTATTTGATCATACTTGATTTTTTTGAATCAATGTGAAGTGATAGATATCAGCCTTACCCTTCGTCGATTTTGAGAGTGATGCGTGTTTCCACTCTATATTGAATTGGCTTTTGCTCATCCCTCTTATATCGTTGAGTTAGCATATTACTAATATTCTCTTTTATGGAGTTAGCTTATTGCTACTTTTCTCCTTTATAAGGTTAGCCTTGTGCTACCTCCCTTATTTTATGGCTTAGTTGTGTGTCTTGGGATTTCAAAATTCTCATAGTTCGAGTTAAATTTCATATTGATACAAGTGATCTATCGAAGGTCGCACAACTAGTGACTTACATGTATTTATCATGAATGTAATGCACTCTGGGTAGTGACCCTCTTGGTTAATACGTAATTTCATAGATTTTGGGTAGTGATGCACAAATCGATGTAAGTAATCTGCAATGTATGTTACATCACTTCCTGGGATTGGATGTTGCAAATAGTTGCTCGATCCATGAACAAATCAGGTTACATAATTCATTTGATTCATATGTTGTGCCTCACGATAGTGTTGGACACACCGACGAATCTCCATGGTTATAGGATGCAGAGTGAACCGGACTTTTAATAATTATATTCTACAATGTGATGATCACTACATATGATGAGCCACACACACTATGCTTGGCATGAATTCATATATACTGATTACGCATATTGATAATTCATAGTGAAAAATTACTTGAATTATGTTAATCTTAAGGATAACCATCACTATGAGTTGGGCATTGACTATCTTCAACCATATAAATGATGCAAGTGATGCACAGGTTTAAGATATGGGCGATGCATGGTCTCCCTATGAAAGACTACGAGTGATGTGGGATTATGTTGTTGATGCTTTAATTTCTGTGTAGCTCTACTTATGTTTCATGTTGTAATTTGGATCATTATAATAAGCTCTCACCTGAGTAAGCATTAAATGATTAGTTAAACTTTTATATTTAAAATGGAATAAGATTTATAATATGATTGGTTTTATTATTGTGATTCGGTACCTTCATTAATGTGATCTAAAGAAAAAAAAAAGTGTGATTTTAAAGTATTTAATTATTACATAATTAACACCCAGAAAAAAAAGTGTGATTTTAAAGTATTTAATTATTATATAATTAACACCCAAAATTCTCGAGCACGAGTATAAACTCGGGCAGTGAAAATTCGGGGCATTACACCAAATCTCTCTGATTTTCGCCCCTAAGGTTATTTTTTTCTATCATCACTTTAGGGGCATTCTCCCGAGTCTGTCGCCTCTAGTCCAGGGTATGACGCAAGTTTAGTTCAGTGAGTTCAGTAGACGTCAGGGGCTACATTGGGGTAATGAAGCTTCCCCCTACTTGGGCATGCCCCTGATCTGACTCGAGGCCCTACCGCACTAGATGAGACTTCTTGGTTGTTGTCTCCGCTTCTTTGTGCTCGTTGGCCGGTGTAAGACCCCATCCATTCCGTACCATTTTCTATGCATATGTACATGATGATTGATGCCTTTAGCTAGACCAGAATTGGCCGTTCATGGTACACACCCAACTGACCGGGATCCCAAGACCTCAAAACCTATCTCATATCGACCGCCCCATCGTTACGATCGCATAGGTATTACCCGTGCGTCTATATGATACTCTGTTTGTGAGATACGCCATGAAGAATAATTAGCGTATCATGTATGCAAGGCGCTATATACTCCACTCCACACATGTGATACACACATGCATATGCCACACATGGATGAGAGAATCTCTACTCATGTGTGTGATGTCACACACCGATGCCTCTCATGTCTCATGTGCTCCCCAAAGTCAACTCTTTTCCATGTCAGACCTTAAGCATGACATCATCACACCATGTCATCCCATGCTCCTTTAATCCACCATTAAATACAAATCATGAATTAAATGTCATAATCTTAGCATAAGCTCATATTAATCATATTATCCTAACTTAACCAAATTTTTATGAGTTTCTCTACAAATACCCCTCCATCCCCTAGAATTTCACCATTTTTCTACACATGAGAGAGAGAGAGGAGTGATCTTGGTGGGTCATCAACTCCATCAATCCCATCCCTTCCATCCATCTCAACCATTGTATCTAATCCATCAAGGTGAGTACACCCACCCTACTCATTCTTATTTTATTTTTGTTGTGTCTATGTATGTTGGAGATGATGTGATTAATGGTGTAGATGATGAAGATAGTATGATTGATGGTGAAGATAATTGCAATAATGATGATGATGCTATTAATGGTGTGGATGCATAGGAGAACATATAAAATTAATTTATTATAAAGTTCATGTGGAACCCATTGATAGTGGGTCCCACCAAAATGTTTGTATGGCATCCAAATCTTCCAACCATTTGCCCATTGGGCTGGCCAAACTCACACACTAGCACGTATTTTTAAAAATAAAAAAAATAAAAATAAAAATAAAAATAAAAAGATAGACGCTGCTCGCTGGCAGCAGCATCCCAGTAAAGGGGCAGGCGCTGTGGGTCCAAAACAGGCCCCACCCAAGGTGTATTTATTTAATCCATGCCGTCCATTTGATTTCTCAGCTCATTTTAGGCCTTGAGCCGAAAAATGAAGCCATTCCAAATCTCTGGTATGCCACACCATCAAAACAAAACTATTTTAATAGTGATAAACTTTTAGGGCCCACTGTGATGTTCTATATGCTAAAACAAATTGAATATTGGACTCGTTTAATTTTTTACGAGCCATAGAATACAACAGATGGGTTGGATTTTCTTTATGTGGGCCCCACATATGAAAAGCCACAGATTAAAAATATATATATATTTGTTGGACGCTACTTGCAATCAGCGTCCAGAGTACGCTGCTTACAAGCAGCGCCATTTGGCAGGGACGGTGGGCCACACCACAGGCCCCACCTTGATGTATGTTAAACATCAGTACCATGCATTTGATGGGTCTCCTCTTAAAAAGGGGTACGCCAAAAATCAGTCGTACATGGAACTTAGATGGCCCACACCATCTAAATTATTTGAAGAATGGATATCAAAAAGTTTTGTGGATCCCATTATGAGGTATGTGTTATATCCAAACCGTCCATCCATTTGGTGAGCTCGTTTTGAGGTTATATATTAAATAAATAAATAAAAAGATAGATCTAACTATCAAGTGGGCCATACTACAAAAGCAGCTGGAATTGAACATCTACCATTGGAACCCTTTTTGGGTTAGAAGTTTTGTACCAATATGAAATTTATTTTTCCCTTATTCAGGTCATTGTGGCCTTATGAATAGATTGGATGGAAAATAAACATTAAGGTGGGCCCTCTAAATTGTTTAACGGTAAAATCATTATCTCCACTACTATTTGTGGTGGGGTCCAGATAATCTTTGGATATGATTCATTTTTGGATGATGCTATAAAATGATCTCTAAAAAAATAAAAATAATAATAATGATAATAATAGATGAACTGTGTACATGTAATAAATACATCACTTTGGACCCATGTAACTTTGATCTCCTTGAACCGTTCATACTACTTGGAGCCCAAGCATATAAAAACATTTGTTGGGGTCCACTTGAAAGTTAGATGCATCTGAAACTTGGATTGAACCCTCAACCAAGTGGGACACACATGATGAAGGGGCTGGATTTATGAACCATGCCTCGGTGGCCCAACAAATGATTATGAATGCTTTAATGGAAGGAAACCCTCTCAACTTTTGTGTGTGGAGTGGCTCACAAGAGCCACAAATTGACTTGATTTTAAGTCCCAGGCCCACCTTGAGTATATGTCTTGTGAAACCATTAGTGGTAGTCTTACATGTGCCAATGAATGAACTCCTTTAGCAAATGTTTATGACTCCATATGACATATGTACAGTCATATGAACTTTGATGTGTGATATACTAATGGCCACCAAGCCATGTGATCTTGTAATTTCAAGTGACCCACTTGCCCATGGAGGATTGTGAGGTTGTAGGGCCACTTAAACTTTATGAACTTGTGATTTCCTTGTGACCTTTCATTTATGTGAATTCAAGAGTTTTGTAACCTTTAAACTCATGTGATCATTTATGTGGATGTAGTCACTCAATCATGCTAAATTATGGTGTGCATATGGTTACTCGATCATCAATAATTGTGATCTATGTGTGTATCCACTTAGACAAGTGCGATTATAGTGTATGTGTGGTCCAAACCACATGATCATGCAGTACCTCAACGACCAGTAAATCATGTGAAATTGTGCGGTGTGTGCGGTCAGACCAAAATTGTGCAAGATTGGGTTGCTGCCCTAGATTACCTAATTTTATAACGAGTGCACAACCCTTCACCACTTTGCACTTTGGTTAGAGAGCAGCCCTAAGTAATAGGATCATGTGACTTGTGTTTAAACCCATAAACATGTTTAATTATAATAAATATGTAGACACTAGTGGTGTGAAGGTATGATATACTTGTTTGGCCCATTAATCATGTGGGTATTTGATGTATGTATCACCACCTAATCATAGGCAATGGTAAAATTTATGTAGTCATCTAATTGTATGAATGTGAAATACGTACATGGCCACCTAACCGTATGAAATCTAGTGGCACTGATGGCCATTCAACAATGTAGGTTTGTACTTATCGATATAGATACTGTCATTTGAATCACATATAACTAAGTTGTATACTAAACTGAATGTGATGTAGGGTTATGTTACCCAAGCTAATGCTATCAAGGTCTTGGATTCTATACACTGTGATCTCTAAACCGTAAATGGTACGATGAAATGTGGCTCTTGGCCCTTAACCATGCGACACCAAATATGAGCCATTAACTATGTGATGTGTGAAGTGGTTGTAGTATAAGACTTATCATAATTGGTGTAGCCATGTATTTGTGGCCTATGGGCAAGGCCTATTGAGATATGTTTCCAGCCCATATGGTGAGGCTCATTGTGATGCATTTTCGACCCATAGTGATGTGTATTAGGCCTAGGTATATAGCCTACCTGTGAGATAGATTCGAGGCCACTTGTAACGTATTCGAAGCCCATGGGCGAGGCCCAATGTGATGTATTTAAGACCCACGAGTGTGGCTCATTGAGATGTATTTTAGGCCCATGAGTTGTAACTCATTGTGAAGTATTTGAGGCCCATGTGTAGGGCCCGCCTATTGTGTATTTGAAGCCCATGGGTTGTGAAGCCTAATGTGGTGTATTCATGGCCCATGTGCCAAGGCCCATTATGATGTATGAGGCCATATAATACGGCCCAATATGATGTATATGCAGCCCATATTCGAGGCCCGCTATGATGTGTATTCAACCCGTGTTTAAGGCCAAATGTGATGTATATGAGGCGTATGTGATGAGGCCCATTTTGATGCATTTAAGGACCAGGCGATGGAGCCCATTGTGATGTATGTTAGGCCCATGTGAAAGACTCATCGTAGTATGTGTTGAGCTCTTGAGTGGAGCCCATGGTGTTGTATATTTGGATCTAGTGTAAGGCCATGGGTCCACTATATAATAGGCTCTATGTGAGTCATTCCTTGGGGGCAATGTTGGTTAAATGTCCACATTGTCGAGGCCGATTGTCGATGTCAGTTATTAATGCTGATTATGAGTATATGACAGCACAACATCATGATACATGCACATATGCATTATTTACATGTTTGTTATGAGATGTGGTTGATCATTGCATATGTCATTGAGCATGTTTTTATGAAACTCCCCGATAGGCGAAGGTTATCTCATATGAGTGCACGGTATGTGCAAAATTGATGCATGATTGGATTGTGTGACTCATGAATCCTACATTATGATTACTGAATGCCCTAGCGACATCAGAGTCGTAGCCTCCACAGGCATATCATGGATGGCCAGATAGGACATTGAAAATATTTAGTTCTAGCATACGGGCGCCATAAATGTCCCTTGGTGAAAATCCCTAAACCTTCGTGGCCAGAAGACACCCCAACGTCGAGACCAAGCGGATACATGAGCGCCCGAGTACCGAATACCAGGATGCCACGTCTCCCACTGTGTCGTGGTCAGTTGGGAAGGGGTGTGGCCTACCCGCCTGAGGGTAGGGGGCATAACTAAGCTAAGTTTGACCAGCTCGTGAATAGCTCCGCTATCGACATGCCGGATAGGTATTGGCAGACTATTGGTCAGGCGGATAGTGAGCTTTCGTATGCTCACTTGGACTGTACTGCTGGGAGAGAGTGTAAGACCCGTATCCTAGACCGTACCGTTTCGTAGACTTCCGCGGTCTTACTGGTTGAATTCTGACAACCTTTGACCCTTATTCATATGCCGTCAACCCGTATCGACTCAACCCAAACCATTACCATAGCGACCGTGCCATCGCTGCGGTTCTGATGCCGCGACTTGCGCGCCGAGGCGATACCCTGGTCAAGAGATGTAGGCCAACGTTCGGTGCGAGGAAAACGCCGCGCGTTGTGAAACCCAAGAGAATCTCTATGATATGTCACATCAATCCCATCAATCAATCAATCCATCAATCCATCACATGTCAAGTACACATCACCTTTCACCTTTTCCCAAGCAAGCCTCAAAAGTCAAAAATTCTCTTACAAACCCATGCCTTTCTTACACAAAAGGCCACAAAAGTTAAAAAGTTCTTACACACATCTATCACTCCATCCATCCATCACCCATCTCTCTCTCCCTTTACAACTCCTCTCTTTCTCATTTTTTTTCAAACGCATTCCAAACAACAAAAATCCATACGTCCAAGCCTCTCCCCATTTCTCTCAAACTACAAGTGTGGCCCACCTTTCCTACCTCTTCATCCCAAGATCTCTCATCTTAGCCATCCATTCATCATCTCATCCATTGAAATCAAAACTAAGGTACTAAGGAACCCCTAGGAGCAAGAAGATCGGACGGTGGGTGCTTAATGTTAGTAGTTTTTCATATTTTTAAGATGGGCCAAGTGAGGCCAACCGATCAATGGTTTGGATCTCACTTGGGACCCTAAGTTGTGGCCGATCGACCACTTTGATCATCATGATCATCCATGATGGGGCCATTCTCCATGGACCCCATCATGATGTTTATTTCATTACATTTAAAGGTCATCTAGACCGTCCATATTGGTGGAGAAAGGATCTCCACCGTTGAATCCGATTTTTGTTAATTCCATGTGTAGAGGGACCCATTTCATTGTATGATCTCTTACAAGGGAGGGCTCATAGTGGCGGAGCCATCCATCACAAGCATGTCCCACCCTCTATCTCTCTCTCTCTCTCTACTTCATTTTCTTTTTTTCTTGATCATATTGTGTTTGTGTGGCCCACTTGAATGGACCCCACCTTGAAATATTTATTTTGTTCAAGCTTTCTTCAAGTGGGGCCCATCTTATATGTTATACCCACATCATCCATCAGTGGTGGCCCACCTAATTAGGGCCCACCACAATGTAATTTCTTCAAGGACCAAACCAGACGCTGGACATCCCTGTAAAAAAAGAAAAAATAATAAAAAAATGGGGCTTTTAGGGTGAGCCACCTGCATAGGCCCCACCTTGACGTATGTGTGAAATCCAAGCCGTCCATCCTCTTACCCATCTCATTTTAGGCGTTGAGCCAAGAGTTGGGGTTGATTGGAAGATCTGGTGGGCCATAGCGCTGGAGATTACATCATCACCATTCAAAGATCATTTTCCTATTTTATTTTATTTTCTAAACATAAAAAAAAATCTTATATTAGACTCGTTGGATCTGTTATGAGCTAGGGAAGCAAATGGTCGGGATGGATTTTCTTGTGGCAGGCCCTAGATGCCAAAAACCGTAAAAAAAAAACAGGTTTTCCCAATTTTTTTAAAAAAATAGGTGCAGAGGCTTACCTCTGCCTCTGACGTGCTGCAGCAGCAGAACGCTCCTTTGTGCAGCGAGCGGGCAGGCGGACGAGCGACAGTCTCATGGCCTCCGGCCGTGGGTCCCACCCTGATAGTATATGCCATCCAAGCCATTCATGAGGTGGGCCCCCTCCAAGTTTCAGTAATTTTCAAAACTCAGGTGGCCCACACCACCCGAAATAGCGAGATTGGACGTCTACCACTGAAACCCATTTTAGGGCCCACTGAAGTTTTGAATCATGATGAAATTCATTTTTCCTCTCCTCCAGAGGTCCACGTGACCTTATCAACGGTTGGATGCAAAATAAACATTATGGTGGGCCCCACATGAGACCTAGAGTGAGATATGTGTTTCCATCCACCGTCCAGGAGGACGGTGGTAGCCCCCCACAATATATGTGTTTTCCATCCACCATCCAGCTGACGGTGGAGCCCTCCGTGATGTTTGTGTTCTGTCCGCACAGTCCACCCCTGGACGGTGGGACCCGCCATGAGTATGTGTTATATCTGCGTCATCCATCCTGGACAGTGGGACCAGCCCCACCCCCTCTTGGCTCACATAACCTTATAAATAGGTTGGATGATAAATAAACATCACAGTAGGTCTCCCCCTGGTTGAGTGGAAAATAAATAATTCAGTGGGCCTCTAGGCCCATGGGATTGGACCCTCTTGATATGTTCCAAGGCCCATGGGACTAGGCCCATTTGATGTATTTTAAGGCCCATGGGACTAGGCCCATTTGATGTATATTAAGGCCATGGGACTAGGTCCATTTGATGTACAAAAGGCCTATGGGTTAGGCCCATTTAATTTATAAAAGGCCTATGGGTTAGGCCCATTTGATTTGTAAAAGGCCTATGGGTTTAGGCCCATTTAAGACACATAAAGCCCATAGGATTAGGCCCATTTGATGCGATCTAAGGCCCACGGGTTCTGACCCATTGCAATGCACATAAGGCTTATTGGTGTGGTCCATTTATGTGGCTTACTTGATGAATAAAAGGCCCATATGACATGGCCCATTTGATGTATTTAAGGCCCAATGGGAAGTACCTAAGGTCCATTGCAATGTGTGATCCCAACACAGATTATGTAATGATGTACATGACGACCGCGCCTTGGGAGTAATGTTGGTTTGACGTCCACATTACGAGTTTAATGTTGGTTAAATGTCGGTATTACGACTCTCCCCGAGGCCCATTGTTAGGCCCGTACTTATTGTGTATAGGTCATGCAGGCCCATCTGCATGGTAAGGGTAGTTCATTTCATTATAACACGTTTAGTATAGTTTCATGACTCATAATCATATGCACCATATGTATGCTTGATATGAGAGGTGACTGATCATAGCATATGCCTTCGGTCAGGTTGTTTATGGGCTCCCGATTAGGCGGTGTTGCCCTATATGAGCGAATGTTACGTGCAAGGATGTACTGCATGATTGGATAATGTGATTCATGCATCTTGCATCGTGTGATATGATTACTGTACGCCCTAGCGATATCTGGGTCGTAGCCTCCACAGACGCATCGTGGTTGGCAGGATTGGATACCGAAAAAATTCTTGTTCTACATGGTGTGCTATAGATATCCCTGGGTGAAAGTCCCTAAACCCTTATGGTACCAAGAGGTTTCTCCAACGTCTAGATCGAGTGGGTAGATGAGCGTTGAGTGTCAAATACCAGATGGTTACGCTCTCCACTGTGTCGTGGTCGGTTGGAAGGGAATACGGCCTTAACCGTCCGAGTGTAGGGGTAATGCTAGGCTCAGTCTCACCAGCTCGAGGAATGGGTCCGCTATCGACGAGTCAAGCCCGATATTGGCAGAAGGATAGTGAGGTCTCTTTCACTTAACTTATCACGGGTGATGTGGCGGTGATCTGGTTTAGAGTGTACTAGACCCCGGTAATATCCCAGATTTGAGCTGTATTGATGTGTGGACATAAATGAAGATTTGTATGCTTGAGTTGCATTTCACATCGTATGGCCTTGGAATGGCCGATATCATTCATGTCTTGCATCGCATAGCTTTAGTACGGCTAATGGTTTTCATGGATCCATCTGCATATTCCGCATTACTTTGATACTGCATGTTCATATTACTACCTTGCACACACACTTTCACCACCCTCTAAGCTTTTTATAAGCTTATGTATGACCGTTGCGTGCAGGTGACGTTGGGGCGCAGCAGCGCTGAGGCTGGAGCACTTGTAAATCATTTTTAGATTTTTTGTTCCTTACCATTGTATTTCCCTTTATGCTCATTGTACTTGTAAAGTTTTTTATCATAGTGAAAATGTAATGGAGTTCTTGGTTGTTGTTTGTGGGTTATGCCTTTGGTTATACTTATTACGAATCAAACTGGCGTTGAAAATCCTCCTGGTAGTATCTCAGGATCGGAACCTAGCGAATGGGCGCCGGGAGCTAAGAATGGGGTTCTATGGAGGCTGTCGGCGTCGGATTCGACGATCGGAAATTTTGTGAGCCCGATTTCTGAGTTTGAGGCGTGACAGAAGTTGGTATCAGAGCATAACTTGAGAATAACCGAGAACAACATTACATATTTACTATGAGTGTATAATGGCTAAGTCTCGAAGTTTGGATAGCTTAGCGACCTTCCGTTATAGGCCTTTAACGCGCGTGCCTTCGAGAGCTTTTCAGTTGATAGGCGCCTTCGCTCTTTCCTGTAGGACATGGCGCGTGGGAGAGTGACCCGATCGACTCCCGCACCACCACCTAAGGATCCCGCTCCACCACCTGCGACTCCCGCATTACCACTTACGATGCCCGTTCCACCATTAGAGATTCCTACTGCCCATCCTGAGTATGTTGCTCCTCCACCAGAGACCGGTGAGGACCCAACTATATCCGTGAGTGCCTCATAGTTACAGCAGATGTTACAGGCTGTGACGGCTGCACTTCAGGGGTAGGGCAGGCAGCCAGTTGTTTTACCAGCACAGGCAGAGCAGGATCGTGCGAGTGCCCTCCTTCGTGAGTTTCGATGATTCGATCGTAGTATTTCAAGGGTGAGCCAGACCCGACGGCAACTGAGAGATGGCGCACCGATGTGGAGAAGATATTTGAGACTATGGGATGTAAGACTGAGCGTCGAGTCAGATTAGCCGTATTTCTTATCCACGGTGAGGCTGAGCATTGGTGGACATCAGTCTCTCGAGCAGCAGGTGCCGATTTTTTATGGACTTGGGAGGATTTTGTGGATCGGTTTGACTGACAGTATTTTCCACATCACATCCGACGACAGCGAGCGTTGGAGTTTGAGGCTCCGTTGATATGACAGTGGCTCAGTACACGGCTCGCTTTGTAGCGCTGTCGAGATTTGCACCTTTTCTGGTTGATGACGAGGAGCGGAGAGCCCGCCGCTTCCAGGACGGCTTACGTTACGATCTTCGCAGCCGTGTGATTGGCCATGAGCTTCTGACTTTTGAGAAAGTGGTGTGGAAGGCTCAGATTTTTGAGACAGAGTAGGCCGGTTCTCAGTCTAATCGCTGTCAGAGGAGAGACCGGAAGAGGCGGTCTCCTTCCAGTGATTCCTAGCAGCGTCGAACACAGTAGCAGAGGCACACAAGTCGCCCAGCCTTCCGAGCACCACAAGCACCTCCACCACTACCTCCGAGATAGTTTACCGGCACTTGTTTTAGGTGCGGTGCGACGGGACAGCAGTAGAGGGGTCCACAGCAGCAGAGAGGTCCACAGCAGCCTCCACCACAGCCACAGCAGAGACCTCCACAGCAGCAGCGACAACAGCCCCCACCTCCGAGGCCACCTCAGCAGCAGCATCAGCATCAGCCTCCGAGGCCGCAGTAGCAGAGGCAGCAGTTTCGACCGCCTCAGCGACCCCAGCAGCAGCAGCAGCACGCTCAGAGGGGACAGGTACCTCCCTAACCGGCTCAGGTTAGGTTTTATACTACTCAACAGGATCCGAATACTATGCCATATTGGACTGCACCGTGAGGACAGTCACGTTTTGTATACCCGACATGCTGCAGTTCCAGTTCATTGCTGAGCCCAGAGGAGAGCGGTTGTCTTGTTTGATGTCATGTGCCATAGAGGAGCCTATAGCTTTGAGCATCGACCATTTGCCCGTGGTTTACGATTTTTCTGATGTGTTCCAGGAGATTCTGGGATTATCGCCTCGTCGACTCACCAAGTTTCAGATTGATCTTGTGCCCAGTACCGAGCCTATTTCGAAGGTCCTGTATCGTATGGCACCGTTGGAGTTGCGGGAACTGTAGAAGCAGTTGGACGAGTTGCGAGAGTTGGGTTTTATCCGTCCTAGCAGTTCGCAGTGGAGAGCGCCGGTACTCTTCGTGAAGAAAGATGGTTTGTTGAGGCTCTACATTGACTACCGCGAGCTCAATAAAGTCACGATTAAGAACAGATAATCGCTCCCTAAGATTGATGATTTGTTCGATCAGCTGCAGGGTGCACAGTTCTTTTCAAAGATTAACCTGCGTTCTGGTTATCATCAGATTCGAGTCTGAAATGAGGACATTCCAAAGATAGCATTCAAGATGTGTTACGATCATTTTGAGTTTCAAGTCATGTCCTTCGGACTGACCAATGCACCCGAGGTCTTCATGCAGCTGATGAACGAGGTCTTCCGCCCATATCTCTATCAGTTTGTTATAGTCTTCATCGACGACATTTTGATCTATTCGAGGACCCATGAGGAGCACGAGCAGTATTTAGAGATCACCTTACAGACCCTCCGCGTACACCAGCTGTATGCGAAGCTGGAGAAGTGCGAGTTCTTGCAGAAGGAGGTGAAGTTCATCGGTCACGTGGTGACGAGGGAGGGTGTCGCAGTGGACCCCTCGAAGGTCTAGGCAGTGCGTCAGTGGGGCCAGCCCACGACTGCGACAGAGATCCGTAGTTTCCTTGGTTTGGCAGGCTTTTACCGGTGTTTTATTAAGAGTTTTTCTCGTATTGCAGCCCCACTGACCAGGTTGACTCGGAAGGGCGCAGAATTTATTTAGAATGACTCCTGTGAGCGAGCATTTATAGAGTTGAAGGACCGTCTGACGTCCACTCCTGTCCTCACTCTTCCCTCTGGGAGTGACGATTTTATTGTATTCACTAATGCCTCGCATATTGGTTTGGGTGCTATCTTGATGCAGCACAGGAGACCAGTGGCCTTCCCGTCTCGTCAGCTCAAGGTCCGTGAGCTGAACTATCCCACGCATGATCTGGAGCTGGCTGTAGTTGTCTTCGCACTGAAGGTGTGGAGGCACTATCTTTATGGGGTCAAGTTCGAGCTCTTCTCTGATCACAAGAGCTTGAAGTACCTCTTCTCGCAGTCAGAGTTGAATATGACACAGAGGCGCTAGATGGAGCTCCTGAAAGACTATGATTTTGACCTCCAGTACCACTCGGGTAAGGAGAACGTGGTGGCAGATACCCTCAACCGTCAGCCACGAGGCCTGATGGTGCATATGATGATTCAGGAATGGCGGATGCTTGAGGATATCGCAGCGTATGATTTTGAGTTCGACCTGCAGTCTTCCATCGTACAGTTATTGAGCCTGTCGATTCAACTCTCTCTTATCGCTAGGGTGATCGAGGCTCAGCAGGCTGATGAGTCGTTGCAGAGTTATATGGTTGAGGCTACATCTTAGAGTCAAGCAGATTGGCATATTGGTATAGATGGTGGACTTCATTTCAGAGGCCGATTATGTGTCCCAGATGTTCCAGAGTTATGCAGAGATCTTATGATCGAGGCACATCGATCACGATTTTCTATCCACCCGGGCTCGACGAAGATGTACCGTGACATGAGGCGAAAGTATTTTTGGGCGGGGATGAAGTGCCAGATCGCCAGTTTTGTGGCTGAGTGTGACACGTGCCAGCGTGTCAAGGCCGATCATCAGACACCCCCTGTTCTATTGCAGCCGTTGAGCGTCCCAATGTGAAAGTGGGAGCACGTGTCGACTGATTTCATTATGGGTTTACCGAGGACTCAGCGTGGTCATGACACCATTTGGGTTGTTGTGGATCGTCTGACAAAGTCGATACATTTCCTTGCGATACGTGCCACTTGGTCTATGGACCAGCTTACGAGATTATTCATTGAGGAGATCGTGAGACTACATGGCATTCCGGTCTCGATCGTTTCTGACCGAGATTCGAGGTTCACGTCTCAGTTTTGGGGGAGCTTCCAGCGAGCAATGGGGACTGATTTGTAGCTCAACACCGCGTACCATCCGCAGACTGATGGCCAGACCGAGAGGGTCAACCAGATCCTTAAGGATATGCTTCGGGCTTGCGCGATTGATTTCGGGGGTAGCTAGGATGAGCATCTGCGATTGGCTGAGTTTGCGTACAATAACGCTATCAGGCGACCATCAGCATAGCTCCTTTTGAGGCACTATATGGCAGACCATGCAGATCACAAAGTTGTTGGACCGAGGTTGGAGTGCGTCGTCTCCTAGGTCCCAAGCTTGTGGAGGAGACGTTAGAGGCTATAGATATTATCAGGTAGAGGATGCGCACAGCTCAGAGCCGGCAGAAAAGTTTTACTGATCGTCAGCGTCGTCCCTTGGAGTTTGATGAAGCGGACCATGTGTATCTCAAGGTCTTGCCCATGAAGGGCGTAGTTCAATTTGGAGCGAAGGGCAAGCTTGTCCCGAGATTCATAAGACCTTTTGAGATCACTGGGGGCGATGGCGCCGTGGCCTATCGGCTTGCCTTGTCATCTCAATTGCCTGGCATCCACAACATTTTCCACGTCTCCATGTTGAGGAAGTGTGGGTCAGACATAGTTCCCGTTATTAATTGGCAGCCACTGAAGGTTCATAAGGACACTTCTTACATTGAGCAGTCAATCCGTATCCTTGATCCGAAGGAGCAGGTCCTCAGAACCAAGGTCATTCCATTGGTGAAGGTTCAGTGGGGTCACCATTCTGTAGAGGAGGCTTCTTGGGAGCGTGAGGCCGAGATTCGAGAGCATTATCCTCATCTCTTTGATGGTTGATAATGTGATGTATTTTGTATGCTATATCTGATTCTATATGATGACGTTATGTTTCTTATTCCTCGCGAGTTATGCCTAGTTGCGATGATTGTGAAAATTTCGAGGATGAAATTTTTATTAGGAGGGGAGAGTTGTAAGACCCGTATCCTAGACCGTACCGTTTCGTAGACTTTCGCGGTCTTACCGGTCGAATTCCGGCAACCTTCGACCCTTAACCGATATTTACGTACGACCCTGATTCATATGCCGTCAACCCGTATCGACTCAACCCAAGACCATTACCATAACAACCGCGCCATCGCTGCGGTTCCGATGCCGCGACTTGCGCGTTGAGACAATACCACGGTCAAGAGATGTGGGCCAACGTTCGTTGCGAGGAAAACGTCGCACGTTGCGAAACCCAAGAGAATCTCTATGATGTGTCACATCAATCCCATCAATCAATCCATCACATGTCAAGTACATATCACCTTTCACCTTTTCCCAAGCAAGCTTCAAAAGTCAAAAATTCTCTTACAAACTCATGCCTTTCTTACACAAAAGGCCACAAAAGTCAAAAAGTTCTTACACACATCTATCATTCCATCCATCCATCACCCATCTCTCTCTCCCTTTACAACTCCTACTCTCTTTCTCATTTTTTTTCAAACCCATTCCAAGCAACAAAAATCCATACGTCCAAGCCTCTCCCCATTTCTCTCAAACTACAAGTGTGGCCCACCTTTCCTATCTCTTCATCCCAAGATCTCTCATCCTAACCATCCATTCATCATCTCATCCATTGAAATCAAAGCTAAGGTGCTAAGGAACCCCTAGGAGCAAGAAGATCAGACGGTGGGTGCTTGATGTTAGTAGTTTTCATGTTTTTAAGATGGGCCAAGTGAGGCCAATCGATCAATAGTTTGGATCTCACTTAGGACCCTAAATTGTGGTCGATGGACCACTTTGATCATCATGATCATCCATGATGGGGCCATTCTCCATGGACTCCATCATGATGTTTATTTCATTACATTTAAAGGTCATCTAGACCGTCCATATTGGTGGAGAAAGGATCTCCACCGTTGAATCTGATTTTTGTTAATTCCATGTGTATAGGGACCCATTTCATTGTATGATCTCTTACAAGGGAGGGCTCATAGTGGCGGAGCCCTCCATCACAAGCGTGTCCCACCCTCTATCTCTCTCTCTCTCTCTCTACTTCACTTTCTTTTTTTCTTGATCATATTGTGTTTGTGTGGCCCACTTGAATGGACCCCACCTTGAAATATTTATTTTGTTCAAGCTTTCTTCAAGTGGGGCCCACCTTATATGTTGTACCCACATCATCCATCAGTGGTGGCCCACCTAATAAGGGCCCATCACAATGTAATTTCTTCAAGGACTAAACCGTCCAGCGTCTGGGACGCTAGACGTCCCTGTAAAAAAAGAAAAAAAATTAAAAAAAATGGAGCTTTTGGGGTGAGCCACCTGCATAGGCCCCACCTTGACGTATGTGTGAAATCCAAGCCGTCCATCCTCTTACCCATCTCATTTTAGGCGTTGAGCCAAGAGTTAGGGTTGATTGGAAGATCTAGTGGGCCATAACGTTGGAGATTACAACATCACCATTCAAAGATCATTTTTCTATTTTATTTTGTTTTCTAAACATTAAAAAAAAAAAAAATCCTATATTATAAATAGGTTGTGTTATATCTGCGCATGTGTTATATCTGCGTCGTCAATCTTGGACGGTGGGACCAGCCCCACCCCCCCTTGGCTCACATAACCTTATAAATAGGTTGGATGATAAGTAAACATCACAGTGGGTCTCCCCCTGGTTGAGTGGCAAATAAATAATTCAGTGGGCCTCTAGGCCCATGGGATTGGACCCACTTGATATGTTCCAAGGCCCATGGGACTAGGCCCATTTGATGTATTTTAAGGCCCATGGGACTAGGCCCATTTAATGTATTTTAAGGCCATGGGACTAGGTCCATTTGATGTACAAAAGGCCTATAGGTTAGGGCCATTTAATTTATAAAAGGCCTATGGGTTAAGCCCATTTGATTTGTAAAAGGCCTATGGGTTTAGGCCCATTTAAGACACATAAAGCCCATAGGATTAGGCCCATTTGATGCTATCTAAGGCCCACGGGTTCTGACCCATTGCAATACACATAAGGCTCATTGGTGTGGTCCATTTATGTGGCTCACTTGATGAATAAAAGGCCCATACGACATGGCCCATTTGATGTATTTAAGGCCCAATGGGAAGTACCTAAGGTCCATTGCAATGTGTGATCCCAACACGGATTATGTGATGATGTTCATGACGACCGTGCCTTGGGAGTAATGTTGGTTTGACGTCCACCTTACTAGTTTAATGTTGGTTAAATGTCTGCATTACGACTCTCCCTGGGGCCCATTGTTAGGGCCGTACTTATTGTGTATAGGCCGTCCAGGCCCATCTTCATGGTAAGGGTAGTTCATTTCATTATAACATGTTTTGTATAGTTCCATGACTCATAATCATATGCACCATATGTATGTTTGATATGAGAGGTGACTGATCATAGCATATACCTTTGGGCAGGTTGTTTATGGGCTCCCGATTAGGCGGTGTTGCCCTACATGAGCGCACGTTACGTGCAAGGATGTGCTGTATGATTGGATAGTGTGATTTATGTATCTCGCATCGTGTGATATGGTTACTGTACGCCCTTGCGATATCGGGGTCGTAGCCTCCACAGACGCATCATGGTTGGCAGGATTGGATATCAAAAATCTTGTTCTACATGGGGTGCTATAGATATCCCTGGGTGAAAGTCCCTAAATCCTTATAGTACCAAGAGGTTGCTTCAACGTCTATACTGAGTGGGTAGATGAGCGTTAAGTGCCGAATACCAGATGATTACGCTCTCTACTGTGTCGTGGTCGGTTGGAAGGGGGTACGGCCTTATCCGCCTGAGTGTAGGGTGCAATGCTAGGCTGAGTCTGTCCAGCTCGAGGAATGGGTCCGCTATCGACGAGTCGAGCCCGATATTGGCCGATGGATAGTGAGGTCTCTTCCACTTACCTTATCACGCGTGATGTGGCGGCGATCTGGTTTAGAGTATACTAGATCCTGGTGATATCCCAGATTTGAGTTGTATTGATGTGTGGACATAGATGAAGATTTGTATGCTTGAGTTGCATTTCACATTGCATGGCCTTGGGATGGCCGATATCATTCATGTCTTATATCGCATATATTTGATACGGCTAATGGTTTTCATGGATCCATCTGCATATTCCGCATTACTCTGATACTGCATGTTCATATTACTACCTTGCGCACACACTTTCACCACCCTCTAAGCTTTCTATAAGCTTATGCACGACCGTTGCGTGAAAGTGACGTTGGGGTGCAGCAGCGCTGAGGCTGGAGCACTTACAGATCATTTTTGGAGTTTTTGTTCCTTACCATTGTATTTTTCTTTATGCTCATTATACTTGTAAAGTTTTTTATCATAGTGGAAATGTAATGGAGTTCTTGGTTGTTGTTTGTGGGTTATGTCTTTGGTTATGCTTATTACGAATCAAACAGACGTTGAAAATCCTCCTCGTACTATCCCAGGATCAGAACCTAGCGAATGGGAGCTGGGAGCCGAGAATGGGGTTCTACGGAGGCTGTCGGCGCCGGATTCGACCATCGAAAATTTTATGAGGCCGGTTTCCGAGTTTGGAGCGTGATAGAGAGGCAATGTCATTTGGAGTGTACTGAACCCCAGTGATGATCCCAAAGAGGGACTGTACAGATATGTGGACTTATTGAGCAGAAATTACATACTCATTCATTCATTCATTCACTATTCACTTGGGCTGGTGGTGCACAACTATTTGTTACGTATACCTTCGTAATGGTCAGGATTTTGGTTGGGGCACGTGACTAACCTGAGATCAGGAGTTTACCACATTGAGTCTAACTATCCAAATTTAGGTATGAGACTGGTTTGGATAGAAGTCCCTTTTGATGAACCCCATAGCCTGCGATACTACGTACTATCATCCCGACTTCACACTCTAGAATAGTCATTCCATTCGCACCACATATTGCATTACATCTGCGGCATATGACATTTTGAGTTACCTATGTTTCTGCATTTATATGATTTAGATACGGCATCTAATATTTGACTCTTTATGACTTCTCATTTGTATAGTTGATCTGTATTGCGTATTCTGATATTGTTTGACTCATGGACTTGTTAGTATTTCTGATATTGTATAATTATGGCATGACAATATGCTGATGATGATGATGTGATTATGGATGCGTGTAATATGGTTACGACTGTGGTATACGAGAAATGAAAATATGACTTGAAGTATTACTATGATGCATATGCATTGCATTGGCATTGAAATCATACTTTACTTGTTACAGGCCTTTCACATGTATGATTTCCTTATAACATATTTATTTTGCTTGCATGTAAGACACACTGCACACACGTGTGTACTCACTAGGCTTTTTGCCTAAGCTTTCCCATTTTTTTTCAGGGCAGGAGAAATTGGAAGACTTAGCGTTCTCAATGCATTGTACCTATTTTTTGATTTCGTGTGCCTTTTGGGAAGCATTGTACTAGTAACCATAAGGATTTATAATGAAGAGTGTTACTTGGTATTTTGTGCATAGATCTTCATGCTCAGGTATTATAAAAAAAAAAATTCAATCAAAAATCTTCCTTGTGGTGCGCCGAACTCGGAACTTGGTGTTTGGAAGTCGAGTGCCGGATTCGGGGTATCACGGAAGCTGTCCGTCCCTGGATTTGGGGGGTGACAGCCGAGGACACCTGTTGTCTCTCCAACAACCTCATGATGCAGTCTACATTATCGGTCAAAGCTTTCACCTGATTTTTAAGGGATACGAGTCAGCTTCCCTGATTTCGGGACTTCTGCTCCACCGCTTGTAAGGGTGGTTGGGGACTCAGACAGTGACCATGATGCCTGATCTTCATCAGACATAGGTCGGTGGGTGAACTTGGTCGCGGTCGAAGACTTCCCTTTCCTTTTCTACCATCAGGGGGAAGATCAAGTAATGGTCTACGCTAAAAACAGTGAGAACACAACTCAGTTGTCATATCCCACAAACAGCGTCAATCTGTTGTCGTCGAATTTTCGTCAACAGATACAACCAACGTGGAAGTATGCCCACCAATGGACCTATAGAGGACAAGGGATATGCGGACAACTAGGGGGGTGGCTATCTATCGACCCTCCAATTCCTAAGTTAGGCTAGCAGAATCTAATCAAAGGTTAAAGTGTATATATATAGTTTTGGAGGCGGTTCTGAAATGATTGTGTATTGACGTGATATGCTGGAGAGTCCTTATTCTGAAGGGAAATTACCTTCGAATATGTCATCAAGCCCACCTCGATTGGTGTAATCTTCAATCGATATCAGGTCATGACCTCTTCTTCCAATTCTGGGGCATAATCCCCTTCAAGTTGCTCGTACAACCCCAACGATGATCGGCTTGGAGCTTAGGTTGCTAGGGAACTAAGGGCTCTAGCACCTTCTCTTGTGGGTGGCTCAAGCTTCTCCCCTTATGGATCTCTTACCCGTGTTGCAAACATTTTAGGTGAGAGGAGTCCTTTCACGCCCCAAACCTGAAAATCGGATTAACAGGAATCCCAATTTCTAGATTTGGGGCGTGACAGAAGTTGGTATCAGAGCATAACTTGGGAATACCTGAAGATAACATTACATATCTGCTCATAGCTACCCTTCACTTGATGATTGTTGAGAACTTAGAATGATTAGATTCCTAAGTTTGAATAACATAGAGATTTTCTGATATAGCTCCCTACCGCTGAGATTATGAGGTTACATAGTTTCGATCGTTTCTAATCTAAGATCCGAGGTTCAGTAGGATCATCATAATGCTGGCGATGCGTCTTGGGAAGGTGAGGTTGATATTAGAGAGCGTTATCTTCATCCTTTTGTAGATTGATTTAGCCTTGACACATATACTTAATGATGTTTCCTCTTCCTTAGTCTATTTTATAAATTTCGATAACAAAATTTTTATTAGGAGGTGAGAGCTGTGAGCCCCGATCCTAGATCGTACCGTTCTGTAGGCTTCCATGATCCCCTCGGTCGAATTTCAGCAACCTTCGACCTTTATCCGATGTTTGTGCGCGATCCTAAGCCGAGTCCTATCAATCCGAGTCAGCTCAACCCGAGACTTGTACCCTAGCGACCGCGTCGTCTCCGCGGTTCCGATGCCGCATCACGGGCACCGAGGCGATATCAAGCCAGGAGATGTGGCCTCGCATTCAGTTCGAGAAAAACACCACGCGTTACAAAATCCAAGAGAACGTCACATCTAATCCCATCAATCTCATCAATCAATTACACATCACCTCACATATCAAAGTACAACCCCATCCCCAAGCAACCCCAAAGTCAAACTCTCTCTTAGACAAAGTACACCCACCACATTACTCACCCATCTCTCTCTTTCAATCTCTCTCTCTCTCTCATCTCCCTCTCCCTCATTTTCTCCAAGCAACCGTCCATGGCCTCCATGAGAGAAACTAAGCGTGGCCCACTCCCTCCCACCCAATCTCACCCTCCAAAATCGATCTCAACCGTTGAATCACACCCCTTAGAGCTCTTGAACGCGTTGGTGGAAGAAGAAGATTATAAGGTGGGTGAATCTTTATTGTTTGTGGATGCTTCTTTCTCTCTCCCTCTCTCTATTTTTCTCTTTCCCTGATGATGGCCCACCCATGATGTATGAAGGTCATCCATGTTATCCATCAAACAGGCCAACCATTGCTGTCCTACCAACCACCCAACCATTTTTGGGCGATCGGCCACATAGGCTTAGATGAAGGGAAAACACAGATATTAATAGTGTGTGGGGTGGCCCACCGCGTGGACACCACCTTGATGGATGTGTAGTACACCCACACCGTCCTAAGCCAAATCTTGACGGGCAGATCTAACGGCCCAAACAGGGCAGATTCACCTGCTGCTAGAATAGCACCCAGCAGCTGTTGAATCAGCTACATGATATTGGGTTTTTTATCCATTTCACCCATCCATCGTGTGGCCCACTGCATGGACCCCACTTCGTTGTACGTGCAGTACATCCAGACTATCCATCTGTGGTGCCCACCCATGATTTATGTGTTGCTCCTACACCGTCCAGCAAAAGACGGTGCTAGGGCACCTTGATGTAAATGCTTTATCAATGTCGTCCATCTATTTGCACATGACGATGTGTTGAACGTTCGCACCGCATGGGTCCCACATGAAAGTTATCCAGATCGTCCGTCAATTGGACGTCCAGGGACATTTGAGCGCAATGTAATAATAAATATTGGAAGGGTTCTGTACGGTCGAGCTGATGTGCACTCCCCATGAGGTCGAGCTATGTGGGCCCCAACATGATGTCTGTTAAACATCTACCCCATCAGTCAGATGCCCCATTCCATGTTAGGCCCTGAGAAAAAAAAATTGAAGTTAATCTATGACCTACGTGGGCCACACCACATACAGAAGTTGAGAGGGGTTACCCTCCATTAAAACATTCGTAACCATTTTTTTGGCCCATCGTGATGTGATTCAAAAATCCAGCCCATCCAATATGTGTGTCCCATTTGAATGAGGGGTCGAACCAAGTTTCAGATGCATCCAAATTTCAGGTGGGCCCCACCAAGTATTTTTATATGTTTTAGGCATGTCTTCACATGATTTTAGATGGTATGGCCCACTGGAGTTCCGTATACGGCTGATTTTGGGGATATCCCATGATTTAAAGGGGACCTATCAAATGTACGGTGTTGATGTTAACACACATCACGGTGGGATGTAGCTGCTGATTGTGTTAGCAAGTTCTGTGGATCCATCTGGCGTATGTGTTAAATCCACATCGTCCATCTGCTGGATGCTGGGCCAGCAGCCCATCCGTCTAGCAGCAAGCTACAGTGGGGCCACTGATATATTTGTTATATTCACACCGTTTGTCAAAGGGGCGTGGGCCCCACTGATGTTGTATTCCATCTATACCGTCCATCACATGGACCCGATTCACGTGTGGCATCCACAGCCCTCTGGATGTATGTATTTTATTCAGCCGTCCATCATTAGACGCTGAATGCTGCTGACCTGCAAAACCTATATATATATATATATATATATATATATATATATATATATATATATATATATATATATATATATATATATATATAATATGTAGTATATAATATTATATAAACATGTATATCACCTCGTGCACCCACATGATACATGCGTTTCATCCACTCCATCATTGAGGCATATTCAAAACTCTGGTGGGCCACCACGTGGACCTCACCATGATGTATGATATATCTGCACCATCCAGTTGCTGGACAGTGTTGTGTAGGCCTCACCTTATATGTATGTGTTGTACCTGCACCGTCCATTTGGATGGTGCCATGTACAGCCCCACTATGATGATTGTTGTACCTACACCATCCGTGCATTGGCTCACCTAGATGTATTTGTTATATCCAAAACTGCCTGTCTGCTTGGAGATGGTGGGGCCCGCTGCTGTCTCACGTCAGCAGGTTATGTAGCCCCACCACGATGTATGTGTTGTATTAAAGCGTCCATCCTTTTTGCTAGTGGGTCACATCTGTGGACCCCACGCTAATGTATCCGTTGTATCTGCACCGTCCAGAATGTTGGACGGTGAGATCCACCTTAGTTGAATACATGAGATCCGCACCATCGATCTATCAGGTGGACCACACTGTAGAAAACTGTGGAGATTTAACGGCTACCATTGGAATCCTTTTTAGGTCACAGGAGTTTTAGATCAATATAATATTTATTTTCCTCTTGAATTTAGGTCTTTGTGATTGTATGAATAGATTGAATAGGAAATAAACGTTATGGTGGGCCCTACCTTTACAGCCCATCCATGGGGCCCACCTGGTTATATTTAAGGCCTTTGGTGCGGTCCACTTGATGTATGAGGCCCAGGTGCCAGGCCCATCTATTGTGTATTTGAAGCCCATGGGTTGTGGTCCATTGTGATATATTCGAGGCCTAATACGATGTATATGTGGCCCATTTAGTGAGGCCCATGTAATATATTTGAGGCCCATGTGCAGGGTCAACCTATTATGTGTTAATGGCCCATGAACAGGGCCCATCTGTTGTGTATATGAGGCCCGTTGGTGCGACCCATTGATACGGCTCATGGTAGTTGCATGAGGCCCTTATATGAGGCCCATTGTGTTGTGCATTAGGCGTTTGTGTGAGGCCATGGGCCCACTTTATGTTTGGCTCTATATGAGCCACTCTTTGGGAGAGATGTTTGTTTAATGGCCACATTGATGTATAATGATAGTTAGATGTCCTCATTGTGACCTTTCCGTAAGCTTTGTTAGGCCCATTCGCACCATTCTCTAAGCGGGTTAACCCAAATAAGTGGGCCCCATTCACCGTAGACGGATGGCTCCGTGTTATCGGATTTGATATAATCACGGCCGAGTGCTAATCTTTATACTATAGTTGATCGACTGATCATCTATGGACCCTGTTTTGTTTATCTGTTGATTATCGGTGCAATTGACGTGACCGATTTACCGATTCTGATTATCGATCGATTCCGATTATCACGATCGATTGCCAATTTCAATCGACATGATCGATTTGCAGACTCTAATTACCGATCGATTTCGATTGTCACAACTAATTGCCGATTCTGATTATCGTGGCCGATTGATTGATTAGCGATCGAGGACGATTATCGTGACCAATTGCCAATTCTGAGTATTGAGGCCCATTATTGATCAATTCTGATTTGTCGTGGCCGATCGACGATTCTGATTGTCATGACCGATTCCAATTACTGAGGCCTACTCCGATTTTGAATTCGAATGTTGAGGCCAATTTCAATTGCTAAGGCTGATTGTCGAGACCTATATGATGTGTATGCGACTCGTAGTTGAGACCCATTGTTATGTATCTATGGTCCTTGGGCAAGGCCCACTGTGTTGTATATTAAGCCTTTGTGTGAGGCCATCGGCCCATTATGTGTTTGGCCCTATGAGGGTCATTCCTTGGGGCAATGTTGGTTAGATGTCCACATTGTCGAGGCCGATTGTTGATGCCGGTTATTGATACCGATTATGAGTATGTGACAGCATAGCATCATGATACATGCTCATACGCATTATCTGCATGTTTGTTATGAGATGTGGTTGACTATTGCATACGTTATTGGGCATGTTGTTAGGAGACTCCCTGATAGGTGGAGATTGTCTCACATGAGCATACGGTATACGCTGGATAAATGCATGACTAGATTGCATGACTCATGCATCTTGCATTGCATTGTGTTGTACTATACACCCTAGCAACATTAGGGTCGTAGCCTCCACAGGTATTTCGTAGATGGCCAGATGGGATACCGAAAATCTGTCCTACATGGGGTGTTATAGATATCTCTAGGTAAAAGTTTCTAAACTCTCTTGGTTCCAGAAGTTGCTTTAACGTGTAGACCAAGTGGATGTATGAGCGCATGAGGGTCGTATACCGTTAGGCCGCGTCTCCCATTGTGTCGTGGTCAGTTAGAAGGGGGTACGGCCTTACCTGCTCGAGAAGAGGGGGTAATGTTAGGCTAAGTTTGACCAGCTCGAGGAATGGGTCTGCTATCGACGAGCCGGGCCTGATATCGGCAGGCGGATAGTGAAGTCTCTTCCACTTACCTTGTTGTGCACGATGGGACGGCAATCTGGTTTGGATTGTAATAGACCCCGGTGATTTTTCAAAGAGAAACCGTATTGATATGTGGACATATTGAGTAGGAGTGCATGCTCATTCATTCATTCATTCATTATCCACTCTGGTTGGTGGTGCGTAACTAATTGTTGCGTACTTTCATTATGACAAGGATTTCGGTTGGATGCGCGACTAACCTGAGATCAGGAGTTTACCACATCGAGTCTGACTATCCAAATTTAGGTTTGGGACTGGTTTGGATAGAAGACCCTTATGATGGACCCCATAGCCTGCGATACTACATACTATCATCCTGACTTCACACTCCAGTATGGTCATTCAATTTACACTACATGTTGCATTATATCCGCGACATATGCTACAACTGACACTGTTTGTGTTACTCATCAGGAATGCATATTACATTGCATCTTCTGCATCTGATATTTGTCTCTCTATGACTCCTTATTTGCATAGTTGATTTCTATTGTGTATTCTAATATTGTATGACTTATGCACTTGTCAGTATTTTCACTTACTCTGTTATAGTGTGATTTATGACTTTGTCAATATTTCTGTTTACTTTGATAATTCATGATCTTATTAGTATATTTGCTTAATTAGACATTGTACGATTCATGGATTACCAGTTTTTCGGTATTGTATGATTATGGCATTGTATTGAATACTTGACACTTACCTTGTGCACACACTTACACCACCCTTTGAGCTTTCTATAAGCTTATGTACGATAGATGCGTGCAAGTGATGTTAGGTTGAAGCAGTGTTGAGCTTGGAGCGTGTAGTGGTATTCTAGATCTTGATTTTCTATTTATGTATTTCCCTTTCAGTATTGTACTCAAATGATTATATTAGTGGATATGTGATGACGATGTTGCCTTTGTGAATTGGGTAGTCTTGTGGTTATGCTTGTTACGAGTTAAATGTACATTGAAAAAAAAAATCCTCCTTGTAGGATCCCAGGATCGGAATCTGGCATATAAATGTTAGGAACTGAGAATGGGGTACTACGGAGGCTGTCGGCACTGAATTCGGCGATCAGGATTTCAGTGAATTCGATTTTTGAGTTTAGGGCGTGACAAGTCCTCTCTCACTGAGCTCTGTCCTCGAATAGCTTAGCTCGGGAGACTCGTCCCCCATCAGAGTAACTGCTCGTCTTGTTTATGAATTATATGCTCTAATAGTTTAGCTCGGTAACTTGTCGATGGCCCACCTTCCTAGACCTTTGGTAACCCCATCTTGGAGGGACATTTCTTATAATTAGCCATTCGTTCTTCCCATATGAGAGTCCATTTCAATTTTCCCTGCAACACAATTTTAAAAAATAATAATAATAATAATAATAATAAGAAGAAGAAAAAATTACAACAACATAACAACCATTACAACTCATATCATAAAAATAACAGTGTGGCGACTGTTATATCCATCGTTACTACCATTGTGGAATACCATACCCTCACCTCTAAAAATCAAACAAAATTGTTTATATATATATATATATATATATATATATATATATATATATATATATATATATATATGTTGAGGTCAAAATCTGGTCGGCCCTGTCTCCACATCGCCCTCTACGTGTCGTCCCTGAAGCCTGCACCAAGAAAACGGGCAAAGGTGACCCTGGCTAAGCCAGGGGACCCTCCGATGCCTAAGTCAGTTAAAGGAAATCGGGGTCTAGGTAGAGAGTAGAGGAGAGGAGAGCTTGATATCGCATACCTGTAGATATTGCGTCGGGTAATATTTATACTTACCTATGGAATGGTCTGGGTCCGATAATCTCGGCACGATCAGAGGGATTCTAGGATCATGGAGATACTGTCCGCAATCTACTGATTGTGCAGCATATCTAATGAATCGTGCGCATTTGAGAGTGAAGTTATCGGTCACGCTCAAATATGGCAGTTTATATGTCAGCCAGATGGGATGTGCCCCCCTGATTATCTGCTCGGCTCGTCCGACCTCAGAATAAAGGACAATATCCAAGTTAAACGGCGTCTGACCCGACCCGTCGAGTCATATCGGATGCATCCAGCCTCCGAGCTGAGTCGCACCCAAAGACTCAAGTGTCGTTGTTGTGATACAGGAATCAGGTCAGATGGGTCTTGCCTCGGACGTAACGGCATCGAGTCGGCTCAGACTTACAGTCAGATTGATGTTTTTCATAAGCTCGAATCTCCCCATAACAGAAGCTCCCTACTCTTCAAGTTTGCTTCCAGGCTCGGAGAGTACTCATGTAAGAAATCTCCCACCCTCACTGCAATGATGACGGGTTTCGAATTGCGCGAGTGCTGGTCGCTTCGGTTGAAGCTTGGTGACGGTTACGATTTTGAATCTCCTTTCAGCCTATGAGAGGTTGCCATGTAGGCCTGAGGAGACGTGTACCTGACGGTTCCAACTGTTAGGGCGTCGCTTCGCATACCGAGGTACGCTGCCCAATGTCAGAGCCGTACCGACGGTTCAGTATTCCTCCAATGAGGTGCGGCCATGTGTGCTCGGAGATCACCTCGTGCCGATTCGACTGCGGCCATTAAGGCTCACCATCAATGCAGAATTCTTTCGTTGCCTATATAAGGCACCTCAAATTTTCGTTCGTCACTTTACATTCTTAATCAAAAGAGCATACCGGAGGAGGCAATTTCCGACGAAGCGATTCTAACCGAGTTTAAAGTTTTCGGTAGAAGGCGATTTTCGGCAGTCACCCGGTGAGTCCTGTAGATCTTCATCTTTCTTTCTACCATGTCTTCCGACCTTGAGATGGTTCGTTAATACGCCGATGACTCCAAGCCGGGGAGTTCTGAAAGTGGGAGTGGGGCTACCGAAGGCCCTTTAAAGACTACTCTCTCATACCTCCCGCCTCGAAGGCAAAAGACAATAGGCTCTAAGACCAAGCAGCTCAGCAAGAAGAGGGCCACCCGAGCCCGCCGAGTCGAGACCACTGCCACCACCAAAATGTCCGTGAGTTTGCACGCCGCGGAGGTAGTCCCATGAGGTTCTGTTATGTCTGAACCTCAGATGGAGTGGATTGGTTCGAAGTTCCAAATCCCTAACTCCGTTCAGATAAGGGCCCCTGGGCCTATGGACGTGGCTGGTGCCCCTGCCAAGGGAAAAGTTGTCATCTTCCTTTGTGCGGTGCAGTGCGGGGTCCGGCTCCCACTACACCCATTTATCAGGAAGGTTGCGGCTTACTTTTAATTAGCTCCTGAGCAATTTACTCTGAGTGCCTGGAGAGTGATGATTTCTGCCTACATTATTTGGTGACAAGTTAGAAACTCCGAGCTGACCCCAGAGGAACTGCTGAGTCTGTACCTGGTCAAGCATGACAGCAACGATCCATGGTACTATTTTGTGACTTGAGGGATTAAGGGGTCGGGATTGGTATGCACCTGCCGTCCACCAATAAGGACTGAAAAAATAAGTGGTTCTGGGTGGCAGGTGAATGGGAGGCACCAACAGCTGAGCTTAGGACCTCAACAGCTCATATTCTGACCCATTTTACAAAACCAGGTCGGACTTCATCTAGCATCCGGATTGCTGCCTTAGTTTTCACCTGTTTCAATTGAAGTGAAATTTCTCCTTTTCCTTTTACAGCTTTTTCAAAGGGGTTGCCACTCCTTGACTCAGACCAGAAAAATCGTATTGCGAAGGCCAGAGAGCGATCGGAGACGCTTCGTTCCTGGGCTGATCTGATCACCGCGGCCAATCTTCACTGGTCTAGGCTTTACAAGTCTCAGCCTTTACCCATGTCCCTCAGTAAGCTGCCTTAATCTCTTCAATGGGCTTCTTTTCGGTCACTTAGTAGCCGATACCATCTTTTCTTTCGCAGGCATGGCCGAGGTGTCCGGAGCTCGGAAGAGAAAAGTGGCTCCAACAGCGGCGGAGTTTTTGATGGAAACCGCCCGAGTGAAGATCACTCGGAAGAAGTCAGTCCTCCCTCGAGCGGGGGAATCTTCTGTTGCGTCGACCTTAGCACCCCCAGCTCCGAGACCAGTCGACTTTGCCCAAGCGGTGCCGATCCCGGGGCGCCCTAGTACTGCCGTGGCTCCTTCGACAGTTTTGTGCCCGGTGATATCTCCTCCTCCGGGGTTCGTCCGAACGACCATGGCCGACATCCTAGTAGTTCCGAGCCCTGTTGCTCCTCGTGCTCCTGCTATCGCTGTTCCCCCTACCGCGGAGGCTCCTACCGTAGCCTTTAAGTCCCCCATCGCTATTCCATATTCCTCCAAACGGGATGAGGCCATTAGAATGGCCAACAATATGATTTTTCTCCCGAGATTGGGGGAGATGTCCGCAACGAGGGTCAAAACTCAGCCGACAGCAGGGTAGGGGCCGATAAGGCTGTGGCCTCGCCCCAGGCGGGCACGAGCGGTAAGAGATTCGAGTCGGGCTATCATATGGCCTGCTTGGCTCCATGGGCTACCAAGCATGCCCCCGAGGAGGACATTGTTCGGAATATTGGCAGATCGGAAGGCGACTTTCTAAACGACCTAGCCGCCATATGCTACACGGTATGTCTCCGAGAGGAATATCCCTTTTCCTTTGTGTTGTATAATTATCGTATATGTTTTCTCAAAGTTCTGATCCTTGTTTCCTATTCAGGTTGTCCCGGTGTTGCTCTCAATTCGGTAGAGAGCACGGGAACATCAAAGGAGGGAGATGGAGTTCGAGACTCTCCAGGCCGAGACGGTGGCTCTTCGTGATGAATCTGCCCTTTTGAAGTCCGAGCAGGGTGAGCTGCGCCGGCAGCTTTCAGACGAGAAGGCCAGAGTGATTCGACTGCAGGGAGTCGTCGTCGACCTGGAGGCCAGGGAAGCCCTGAAACGTGCTAAGGCCAAAGTGACTGAAGATCGGACCCGAGCCATGGATCAGGCCGTGGAGGCTCATCGGGCCAAAGATGAGGCATCTCTTGCCGCAACGGTTGCCGCCGCGGTTGAAGATTTTAAGACCTCCAAGGAGAGGGACGTCGAAGCTGCGACATTCTACAACCGCGGCTTCGATGCTTGTCTCGAGATAGTCATGGGACCTTGATCTTGACCCTCTTCTGCCTGAGGATCCCGAAGATGCTTCTGCTGAAGTTGCCCGCTCGGACCAAGCCCCTGACGCCCAAGCTCCTCCTCCAGCATGAAGACATTTTATCATTTTTTTATACTGTAAATGTATTTTTTGCCCCTCCAAGGGGATTCAATGAAAAATATTTCTTTGGTATTGCATTAACTAGTTCTGAGATGTAGTTGATCAGGCCTCTTTACGGGCCTGACCCCTTCATTCCGTCATATTGTCGATCCGAGTACTCCAATGGAGGGTCGGGTCATTATTAGGCTTTTTCCGTCGAGGGGATGCCTTGTCGATCTTTCGTAAGATTAGGCTCTGATCCCTTAAAGGATCAGACCATTTAATTAGTACTTGTGTTGATCAGACAATCGGGCAAGCATCCAAAGTAGAATTGAACTTTTATTAAGAGCCTTAAAGGCTAGCCGCTCGAAGGCGTATATTTTATTATGAGCCTTAAAGGCTAGTTCTTCATGAATAGTAGATCTTCAAGTGCTCGGCGTTCCAAGGATGAGGGAGATAACGGCCTTCGAGGTCTTTCAGGTGATACGAGCCGAGTTTGGTAGACCTGACCACACGATATGGTCATTCCTAATTGGGTCCGAGCGCTCCTGCCCCTAGCTCAACCGTGTTCTGGAAGACCCGTCGGAGGACTAAGTCCCCTAGGCGAAAGTGTCTGACTTTGACCTTTGAATTGTAGAAACGCGTTACCTGCTGATGTCGAGCCGCCGTTCGGAGCTTGAAAACCTTTCTGAGTTCTTCGAGCAAATGCAAATTAGCAGCGATCTGCTCAGAGTTTTGATTTTCTTCGAAGCTTCTTCCCAACGCCGTTGGAAGTCCGATTTCCACTGGCATCATTGCTTCCGATCCATAGGACAACGAAAACGGGGTTTCTCCCGTCGAAGTCTGGGTTGTGGTCCTATAAGCCCAAAGGATGAAGGGGAGCTCCTCGGCCCAATTTTCCTTCACTTTTTCTAACTTTGTCTTGAGATGGTGCTTAATGATCTTGTTGACTGCCTCTACCTATCCATTCGACTGGGGGTGCCGGGGCGATGAGTAAGCATTCACAATGCCAAGCCCTTAACACATACTATGGAACTTGTCATTATCAAATTGACGGTCATTATCAGAAATGATGGTTAGTGAGATTCCGAACCGGCAGATGATATTTTTCCACATAAAGTCGATTATTTTTTGATCAGTGATCTTAGCAACTGGCTCGACCTCGGCCCACTTAGTGAAGTAGTCGACTGCAACTATAGCGAACTTGACTTGTCCCTTCCCAGTGGGCAAGGGATCGATGATGTCGATCCCCCATTGGGCGAACGGCCACAGCCCACTTATGGGGGTCATTTCTTCTATCGGTTGCCTCGGTACGGCAGCAAAACGCTGACACTTGTCACACTTCCGAACAAAGTTCTTGGAGTCTTGCTTAAGAGTCGGCCAAAAATACCCTTGACGAAGTATCTTTATGGCCAAGGCGCGACTGCCAGAAAGGTTCCCGCAGATTCCCTCGTGAATCTCCCGAATCACGTAGTCGGCCTCGCCCGGTCGGAGGCATCTAAGGTAAGGCTGAAAATACCCCTTCTTGTACAACACTCCGTCCAATATAGCGTATTGGGCCGCTCTGACCATAAGTCGCCTCCCCTCTAGTTTGTTCGAGGGGGTTTCACCGGATGACAGATAATTGAAGATCGGGTCCATCCAATTAGGAATGGACTGGACGGGATTGACTTTCTCCGACTGACTGATACTCGGGTGTTCAATGAACTTGACAGGAACAAAACGCGGGATCTTTCCCTCGGAGGCCGAGGCGAGTCTTGCTAAGGCATCGGCCCATGAGTTCTCTGCTCTAAGGATCTGTCAGATGGTGCAACTCCAAAATCTCTCGATCAATTTCCTTGCTTCCTCGAGGTAGGCAATCATTCTAACCTCTTTAGCTTCGTACTCCGAAGAGATGTAGTTCACTACCAGTTGGGAGTCGCAACAGACTTAAAGGGTTCAAATGCCTAGGCTCGCTGCTAGCTTGAGCCCAGCTAACAACGCTTCGTACTCAGCTTCGTTGTTTGAAGCTTTGAATCCGAGTCTGATTGCGTATTGGATTGTCGTTGAATCAAGTACAACCAGGACAACACCGGCTCCTGCTCCTTTAATATTTGAAGACTCATCAACATAAAGGACCCACCCTGGATCCGATGCTACCTCTTGGTTGCTCAACGGGACAGGTGGTGTCATTTCGACTTCCTTACTGACTTGCTCCTCATCCTAAGTTGTGAACTCAGCGATAAAGTCAGCTACAACTTGACCCTTGAGTGTCATCCTGGGGCGGAATTGAATGTCAAACTCTCCGAGCTCTACAGCCCACTTGGTCATCCGACCTGACACTTCGGATCTCTAGAGGACTTGCCTCAGAGGAGAGTGTTAGCATAACTATGGAGTGAGCCTAGAAGTATGGCCGCAGTCTTCTGGTCGAGACGACGAGGCAGAGCGCCAATTTTTCCAAGGACTGGTACCTTGTTTCAGCTGGTACCATAGCTTTGATTACATAGTACACGGGGTACTGCTTACTTCCGACCTCTCTGATCAATGTCGAACTGACACCTGAAGCCGAGACTGCGAGGTAGAGGAATAAAGGCTCCCCTTCTTTAGGCTTGGACAATAGAGGCGGTGAACTCAAGTACTGTTTTAATTGCTAGAAGGCTTGCTCACACTCTGGCGTCCACTCCACCTTCTTATGGCCCTTCAGCTGCTGGAAGAAGGAAAGGCATTTATCTGTAGCCCTAAATATGAAGCGTCCGAGGGCGGCAACTCTTCCCGTGAGACACTATATCTCCTTAAGAGTCTGAGGCGAGTTCATGTCGAGGAGAGCCTTGATCTTATCTGGGTTGGCCTTGATACCTCACTGACTGACTTGAAAGCCAAGAAACTTTCCTGACTCAACCCCGAATGCACACTTAGCGGGATTCAATTTCATCTGATATTTTAGGAGGACGCTGAATGTTTCTCCGAGGTCGGCAAGGTGGTTAGAGGCTTGGATACTTTTCACTAACATGTCGTCACGTACACCTCCATGGTGCACCTAATCTGGTTAGCAAACATCTGATTCACCAGCCTCTGATATGTTGTCCCAGCATTTTTTAGGCCAAATGGTATAACCCGGTAATAGTAGAGCCCTCTGTCCGCGACAAAGGTAGTCTTCTGCCTGTCTGGGGGATATATAGAGATCTGGTTGTACCTGGAATAAGCATCCAGAAACGAGAATAACTCATGTCTGGTCGTGCTGTCGACTAGTTGGTCGATCCGAGGTAACGGGAAGCTATCTTTGGGACATGCCTTATTCAGATCAGAATAGTCTACACAGACCCGCCACTTCCCGTTGAATTTCCTGACGAGCACAATATTTGTTATCCAATCGGGATAGTACACTTCTTCTATGAAACCCTCATCGAGCAGGACTGAAACCTCCTCAGCAATGGCTTCATATCGTTCGGCATCGAACGGTCTTCTTTTTTACTTAACTGACCGGTGATCTGGGTCCACGTTCAGCCTATGGACCAGCACATCAGGTGAGATCCCCGGCATATCTGCGTGCAACCATGCAAAGATGTCTCGGTGTTGCTTCAAGAAGGCCAATAACTCGTTCCTCCACTCAGGATTCAGTGAAGATACGAGCTATATAGTTTTGCTCAGGTCTGATTCATCGAGCGGTAATCTTACCAGATCTTCGACTGAGGAGCTTTCCGCCGGTCCTCGAGGATCCAAGGCGTCCATTACGAGCATTTGTTTGACAGATCCTTTTCTCACGGCTATCGCATAACACTTCTGGGCCTCGCGTTAATCGCCTCAGAGATAACCAATCCCACTTTCAGCTGGGAACTTAATCATCAGATGGTAAGTTGAGACGACCGCTCTCATTGTGTTGAGGGAGGGTCAGCCCAGGATCACGTTGTAGACAGATGGAACAATGATAACTAAAAAGTCCACCAAAAGTGTGACTTGATGTTGCCCTTCTCCTGCTGTTACTGGGAGGAAGATGGCTCCTTCGAAGATGACTCTCTCTCCGGCAAAGCCGTGCAAGGGAGTCTTCACGGGTCGGAGCCGAGACTGTAGAATTCTCATCTTTTTGAATGCTTCAGAATACATAACATCAGCTGAACTCCCGATGTCGACCAAGATGCTGTACACTTTGTGATTTACTGTGGTCAAGGTAACCACTAGCGCGTCATCGTGCGGATGCTGGATCCCACGTGCATCATCTTCCATGAAAGTCAGGCTGCACGGAGCGACTCGGAGTTCCTTGCTGGGACGTTCCGCCAGGTAAACGTGGTGTACCGACTCGGATCTCTGGGAATGGGCTTTTTGAGCCCTGTTTGAATCTCCTCCCCCAGCTGAACCCCCGAAGATGGTGCGAATTTCGACGGGTTCCTCTGGGGTTGTTCGGCTGTTCTCGCGGCCGAGCGAACTTCTCTTTTTTGGTGTAATGACGTAAATGTCCCTTGCGGATGAGGGACTCAATCTCGTCTTTCAGATCCACGCAGTCATTCGTGTTGTGACCATGGTCCCGGTGGAAACGGCAGAATTTACGCTTGTCCCGGTGCTCTGGGTCAGCCCTCATGCAGACCGGCCAATTAAGTAGTCTGTCTCCTCGGATATCCAGTAGAATCTGCTCGACGGATGTATTAAGTGGGATATAGGAAAGGAATTTTCCTTTCGGCCTGCGGTTCGGTCGACGATCGTGGGAAGCGCGGTCATCCACCCCTTTGTCAGGCGGCTGGGAGTCTTCGTTCCGAGGTCTCTTCCCTTTGTTCGTTGAGTCGGATACTTGTGGACCTTTTCAAGTGTTAGTGAACTCCTCAGCGTTAGTATACTTCTGGGCTTTCGCCATGAAGTCCGCTAGCGTCTTTGGCAGATTCTTTCCGATAGAGAATGTGAATTTTCCTTCCTTCAATCCGCTCAGAATGGCAGCGAGAGCCATCTTATCATCGTAATCCTCGACATGCAATGCTTCTTCATTAAAACGGGTGATGTAATCCTTTAACGACTCTTTCGGGGCCTGCTTGATGGTGAGCAGGTGAGTGTTGGGTTTCCGACTTCTTTTACCACTTATAAACCGCGTAAGGAATAGCAGACTTAGTTCCGCGAAAGAACCCACGGAGTTGGGTTTGAGCTGGCGATACCAAATCCGAACAGACCCTGTGAGGGTGATAGAAAATCCCCTACACAACATTACGTCCGTTGCAGTCTGGATCTGCATCCACGATCGGTAGGACTCCAGGTGTTCGGATGGGTCTCCAGATCCTGAATACTGGATGACGGGAGGCATCCGAAACCTCTGCGGCATCACTTCAGCCATGATGGCTGGGGTGAAGGGAGGTTCGGTCTCTTCTATCATCGCCTGGATCGTGGCTGGAACTGTCGATTGTTGCTATTTTTTCTCCAATGTCAGGAACCGGTCTTTCAACTTCGCAAATCGTGCCTCCCATGGGTCCCTATTTTTCACAATGACCTCTGGGGCATCCTCGACCTCCGGTGTTCACTTTTCTCTCCTCCGTTCTAACTGATGACAAAGGTCCGTGGGCGGCAGAGCGAATGTGGCTGAATGAATGGTTGTGGGGGCTCGAGTGGTGGCGTTACGCGCGGATACCTCAGCGTGTACAGTAGGAGGATTTTGACTCGAATGCAGCACCCCCGAGTGTTGGGGGCTTCAGGTTTCACACTCCTCGGTACAGAGCTAATTTCCAAGAACAATCCCACCGGCTCGAGAATGAGTCGTTCCTAAGCTGGACGTGGCTCTAGCTCTCTCTGTTGTTTCATTCAGTTTATCTCGTCGCACAGGGCCTGGATCTCGTTCTGCATAGCGCGATACTTGCTTGACCGATTGCATAAACGTTGGGAAGGTCCTAGTGCGGACTCGGCGTGAAGCGGAGATGACAACCGAGTCTGCTCATTAGGTTGTGGCTGCACCACTGCAGCTTTCTTCTTCCTCGCCATTACTTGGAAAAATGAGAACCTGACTTCTAGTTTCAGGTTCCCATAGACGGCGCCAAAAAATGTTGAAGTCAAAATCTGGTCGACCCTCTCTCCACGTCGCCCTCTATGTGTCCTCCCTAAAGCTTGTACCAAGAAAACGGGCAAAGGTGACCCTGGCTAAGCCGAGGGACCCTCCGATGCCTAAGTCAGGACAAGGGAATCGGGGTCTAGGTAGAGAGTAGAGGAGCAGAGAGCTTGATATCGCGTACCTGTAGATAATGTGTCAGGTATAATTTATACTTGCCTGTGGAATGGTCTAAGTCCGATAATCTCGGCACGATCAGAGGGATTCTAGGATCATGGAGATACTACCCGCAATCTACTGATTGTGCAGCGTATCTAGTGAATCGTGCGCATCTGAGAGCGAAGTTATCGACCACGCTCAGATATGGCAGTTTCTATGTCAGCCAAATGGGATGTGCCCCCCTGATTATCTGCTCAGCTCGGCTCGGCTCATCCGACCTCAGAATAAAGGACAATATCCAAGTTAAACGGCGTCTAACCCGACCCGTAGAGTCGGATCGGATGCGGCCGGCCTCCGAGCTGAGTCGCACCCAAAGACTCATGTGTCGTTGTTGTGATGTACGAATCAGGTCAGATGAGTCGCGCCTCGGGCGCCTCAGACGTAATGGCATCGAGTCAGCTCAGACTTACAGTCAGATTGATGTTCTTTCATAGGCTCGGATCTCCCCATAACAATATATATAAGTAAAAAGTTAAAAAGGGACATCTAACGTTGATTTATGTGGGACCATCATGTTGTACACACATAATCTAAGCCTTTTAGGCCCTCCAGTTGACATGGATAAAGGGTATGGATAAAAATAGGCTGTTCAACAGCTCATGTGGGCCCCGGCGAGTACCGAAGGTGCACATCCCTTCCCACTATGCTCCCTCTGCTATGGCCTACCAAAGTTGGATAGAGCTGATCTTCAGGACTGGGATAACCTTGAGAGGACACATCTGATAAATAGGTTGGATGTGATACACACAGCACATGGGCCCACATTTGTACCGCAGTAAACTTACGATGGTACCGATACCACGAGAGCCCACCTCTTCATATAAACTATTAGCATGATAATAAATAAGATTTCATTTTCATGATATACCAGTTCTTATTTTAGTTATATGTAAGTGAACTTATTGGGATTAATTTAGATCTTTCAGACCCAAAATGTCACAAATGTAGACCAGAAATATTAAGGTATTCGCAGTGTGTCATGCGTGTGAGATCAGAAGCATTCATCAGGTGGGTCCACTGAGAAAATAAGCATCACTCTTTTTCAAACCGTCGATTTTCTTCTCGTAGAGTGGACTACATGGTGGGAGGACCATGTCTACGAAGAACCTACACAGTTGATTCTTTTCTTCTATGACTCATCTGATGAGTGGATCGGCCTCTAATTTTGGCCAGGGGATGTTCACGATGGGCTCTGCCAGATGAATGGCCCAGATCTCTCGTACGCTTTCGTACTTATTTAAGGAGGGAATTCCTATGTTGGGGCGCAAGTGATAGGGCTGAAAGTCGGGCGGGTTGGGTCAGGTGATCAACCCTAGCCCAACCCAAGGTTCCTGTACCTCAACCCTAACCTAACCTAACTCAACCTCAGGTTGGAAATTATCAACCCAAGCCCAACTCAAGCGAGCTCGACCAGGTTAGTCGGACGGATACATACTAATAATTTCGTTATTATATTAATCATTTATATTTTAATACATTTCCTATTTTTTATACCTATGATTTTATTAACTATATATATGTAGTTATTTATGGTAAAAAACTTTATTTTTTCTAAACAAACAAGCTAAAATATACTCTTTTAAAGGCCGTGTTATATAGTATGCAACCTATTTGAGAGAGAAATCTGGCATATCTTGTTAGCTTGAGTTATTGGAAATGACTTGGACCAATTAGACCCGATGACACTAGAATTTCCTATGCCTTCAACAGAGATGATCCACACTTAATTACAATTTATAACTCATATATTGATCGGGTGCGACCTCAACCTAAGCCTAACCCAACCTTTATCGGGTTTGTGTTTACATAGCCCAAGCTCGAAACCAAACCCGGTACATCCTCCCCAAAGCCCAACTCAATGTCGGGTCGATCATGGATCAATTGGGTTGAACCTGCCCGACTTTCAACTCTAGCAAGTGAGCCACTAGCCTGGTGGCTGGTGGTCGGTGCTCTGTGGGCCCCACCATGATGTAGTCTTTTATCCATGCTGTTCATCCATTTTTACACCATTTTAGGGCTTGATCCCAAAAATTATAGGGATATAAATCTCAGGTGGACCACACCACAGGAAAACAATAATGATTGGATATCCACCATTAAAATCCTCCTATAGCCCACTGAACTGTTATTTGACATCTAATCTGTTTATTAGGTCAAAAAATCTAGATGAAGGGAAAAAACAAAGATCAACTTGATCCAAAACTTTTATGCCCCCAAAAAGTTTTTAATGGTTGATGTCCAATCAACACCGTTTCCTATAAACTGATCTACTTGAGATTGGTATATACCTAATTTTTGGTCTCTTTCCATAAAATTATCTAGAAAAATAGATGGGCAGCATGATGAAACACATACATCATGGTGAGGGCCACGGAGTACCCTCAGTCATTGGCTAGTTGCGGGGGAGTAGCCAATCCGTTTCCTGCATAGGAGCAACCAGCACTAGAAGCAAACACGATAGATAATCACAGCCATGACTTTAGCGGCGTTCAAAATGGACGATAGGAGTAGAAATAGCCCTATTGTCTATTTTGTAGGTCCTTATTTTAACGGCCACGATCACTTGATTAGGTTCATTTGCATTACAGAGTGGATCTCCCATTATTTAATGGTTTACCATAATCACCAGTGGGTCCACGTGGACCCCGCACCGTCCGAAGGTGCGAATTTGTCCTGGACATTCTATAATAGAGAGCATTTAATTATGTTGAAAAACTTTGATACTCTGGCAGCGTGACAGATGACACGCAGGTACATAGAAATTACTTTAAAATGCATACATGGCAAAGAACTCAGTCAAATTAAACTTTAAAAAAAAAAATTACTGTGCCAGGTTTAGATGTATTATGTACCATGAGGTACACTGGACCCTTATACGAATATCGGATTAGTGGACATTTATTGGACGGTTAAAATGAAAAATATCGAATGGTTTTGTTTCCCCAAGCATGATTGTTTATTCGATATAATTTTTGGGTAATGGCTTAAAAACAGTGGGCACCACAATTTGTTCGGTTCAATTTAAGTAAATTTATGCCACGTGTACAATCTCTGAGTGCCTGCGTAACAAGAGTCTTACGCTACCTAAGTACCATATTAATATCCTTAATTATTTTAACCAATTTTATTATTTTTATTTTATTTTATTTACACACGCACACACAGCACCACACACTCACGCCGTAGCGGGATTTCACCACCCATGGTAGTCGAACTCTCAACCAAGAGCGAAACTCCCAGGACTCTACCACCGGATTATTTTATCCATTTGAACCTGATTATGGTGCGGATATATATAAGCAATTCTCGAGTAGGCCACCTCTGATCACGTCTGACCATTGGATAGAATGGGTCCACCATGTATTCCACATGACCCATTTATCTCCCTAATGGGATGATCACAGCCATTCAACCAAGGGCCTTCAAATTGACAGCATGACCATGGACTTTATTTGCACGGCGCAGTTAGCCAATCATGGTTTTTTTTTTTTTTTTTTTTTTTTTTTTTATTTTAAATCACACCCAAACTAAGATGGATCTCATTTATCCAACGATGGTCGTTTATCATAGTGGTCAAATGGGCCACTCATAAAATGATCATGGCTCATTTTACATGTCTCTAGTTCGGACGCGGACTGGGTACTACCCCCGCCAGGACCTGGCCAAAGACGGACGGTCCAGAAGCTTTGTGGGTCCGCCTTGATGTATATGTTTTATCCACGCTGCCCATCCATTTTGACAGATCATTTTAGGGCATAAACCCATAAAAGAGGAAAATTTAAGGCTCAAGTGGGCCACACCACAAGGAGCAGTGGGAATTGAAAGCCTACAGTTGAAAATTTCTTGGGATGCCACGTAAGGTTTTGGATCAATCTGATTTTTATGTTTTCCCTTTGTCTAGGTATATGTGACCATATGAATAGTTTGAATGGAAAATAAACATCATAACGAGCCTTAGGAAGTTATTAACGGTGAGATTTAAATCCCCACTGCTTTATATAGTGTGATCCACTTGAGCTTTCAATATACTTAAATTTTGAGCCAATATCATGAAATAATATTTCAAAATAAATGGACGGCATGGATATAAATTATACATCACAGCGGGTTCTACAGAGTTCATAACAGGACTGTCCGTCTCTAAGTAGGTGCTAGTGGGATAGTATCCAATCCGCGTCCCTAAGTTCAACCGGTTGTACCACAAGGTACGGTCACTTCGAATTGGTTAAGTGCATGTGAAATCTAGATTTACTACCTCGAGATCAGTACAAAAATCAGCAATATACTAACTAGGTTGGTCAAACCACACGAAAATTTTTAGTCGTTGATAAATAGTAAAATACAAGTGTGGTCCACTCTATAAGTGGATATATCTGATTTTTGAAAAGGATAATCCTTGTGATGGGGCCAACTTATTTGACGGTTTGGATTTCTCTCGAAAGGTTAGAAGTTATGCGGTGAGTGGTCCGGAGCTTATAGTTCAACCTGTTGGACTTGGTACCTTCTCTTACTTTATTCGTTTTTAATATGCAATTTTGCCGGGTGGTATGAGCTGTGTTTGGAAGGCATTTCACCTCCTCTTCGCTCCTCCCTACATATACTCCCACCCAAAACCCAATCTGCTCACTTGCAATCTCATTCTCTTCGTTCCCCAAACCTCTCTCTCTCTCTCTGTCTCTCTCTCTCTCTCTCTCTCTCTCTCTCATTCCTTCGTTTTTGCTTTTGAATCCATCTCCCAATCCCAACACCGGTTTTCCCAACGACCCAAATGCCCATTTTCCTCTTGCAAGACATCAGTCCTTGATATTTACGCCCATCTCATCCCAGCCATTGAATCAAGCGATCCCTCTTTCCCATTTATAAATCCGCTATACATACCTCTCTTTCAAACCCCATTTGTATTTTCCGACCATATGTGCCAAAATCCAATCTAGAGTTCTTGGTTTTGTGAAACTGGGTAACTCTACTTCCATTATTCCTTAAAAATACCTTGATAAAAGCCTTGCAAGCATGTAATTCCAGTTTTCCAAACACACCCAAATCCCAAAAAAAAAATAATAATAATAAATCATTTTTTCAGTCCATTTTAAAAACCATTTGGAGGTCACAGACTCTTCTCATTTATCTTGGTTAAGCTGGCCTTTCTTCTTCCCATTCCTTAGAAAAAACATTTATAAAATCCATCAAATCATGTAATTTTGATCTATTTTCTCCTACCCCACCAAAAAAAAAAAAAAAAAAAAAAAAATCTAGTCCTCTTCTTCACGTGTAATTGACACATAAATATCTGGTCTAGTGGTATAAATCTGCCCAAAATTCATATCCTGTAGTACCACTTTTGCAAAAACCTTCAGTTCATGTAATAGTTTACTTCTCTTGTTGCCTCCCAAAAACCCCAAAAAAAAAAAAAAAAAAAAAAAAAAAAAAAAAATCTATTTATCTTGTTTCGATTGTATTACGAGAATGCCGGAATCTGAGAACGGTACGCCGAATGTATCGGCCCCTGCTACGCCCGGCACGCCCGGCGCGCCGCTGTTTAACCCGCTCCGAGTCGACTCGCTATCGTACGACCGGAAGTCGATGCCCCACTGCAACAAGTGCTTCTCTGTCGACTCGTGGGTCCCATCTCACACGTGCTTCACCGACTTCCCCAGGCCCAACGTCTCCCTCACCAGGAAGGTACGCACGTGCCGCCCTCCTCTGACACGTATCATCTCGAATAGATAAAATACCATTTAATGTACTGACTCTTTCTTGCATCGGCTGCAATTATGGAACCCGTTTTTCCTTCTTAACTAACATGCATGGCAATTGCATACTCCTCTAACATACATCACCCTATGGGGCCCACATGCAGATATGGTTAGTATATCGGAACCGTCCAACTTCGTAGGCCCATCTGGATGGTCCATTGTCCCCGAAATCACGAGAAGACTCTCTTGTCCATCGATGGAAAATGAACGTGATCAATGGTCTGTATTCAAGGCCACAACCGATGGTCAGTATCACTCATTCACTGTCTTTATGGGATCATAGCCCATCCACCATAGTACATGGACGATGGACGGTTCAGGTCATCAGATGTACCAAACGAACTCACTAGGCCACTTTTAAATGACACGTTCGGAGCACTCGGACTTATGTAAGAGAGAATATTTTTTCCATGTTTTTTATTATTAAAAAATTCAGAGTTTTTTTTCTATTTAAATAATTATTTTTAGAATCAGCGGATAAACTCTTACAACTCCCGCAAAATTTATTTATTTTTTAAAGGTGGAGATCATTCAGTCTTCAACCGTACACCTGGAATTGTTGGACGGTAATCCAACTGTTCAAATCGCTGATGCGATTGTGGATGGGGCATGTAACGAAAATTTGCGCTGAAATTTAATATTAGCCCTCTAATTTTTCCCGTCGAATCTGAACCACTCATTGTGTTACTTTTAACCATCCATTTGATTGAGTTTACGTGGATGGTTAGGATTGGTTGTGATTACGGAGGAATGCACAAAACCCACAATTTGAATGATCTGGAGGGCTGTACATTAGTACCACGTGCGAGGAGATGCGTCCCTTCCTATACTAGCTGAAGTGGCAGACCGAGTGAAAGATAACTCGTTTTAACGCTGAGGTTTTGGTATCGATCTCCGTAATGCGGCTCACAGTGAAGTGTGTACCGGCAGTGGTGCGCACTAACAAGGTTTTAAAATTTTAAAAAAAAAAAAAAAAGTCATTTTCTCGTGCAAGGCTAAAATAGGAATCTAGCCCTGTATACTACGTCGGACGATTTCTATCCATCTAGTATGGATGGAAGCAACACCCATGCGCTTCTTCTACCCGCATAATAACGGGATCAGAACTAGGGATGACTCTAACCGTCTGGACGGTGCTATGAACGGTCCGTATTTGAGAAGTAGATGTTATATAGTTACCGTTGATTGGGCTGTTAGGATTGCCAGACCAGTAAAATTTCCGGAGCATGATGGAGCCTTTGAATTGAGCTTTCTAGTTTAAAACCATATACTCTCAATTTTATTAAAAATAGCAGATAATTTTTAAATCAACTAAAACTCTTCCCAATGAATGAAATAAGGACTTTAAGCTATTTAAAATTTTTCATAAAATAGTAAAAATGGTTAGTTATTAAAAATATTAAAAATTAATTTAAAACTCAAAATAAACTCCAAAAGCTTTCTTTTTTGAAAAATCATTTAGGGCTCAATTATCTTTGGCATTAGCTAGCATGTAGAGCTCATTGATAACTTTTCAATGACGTATCATGTGCAGAATGGATAATCACAATTATAACCGTTGGAAGATATAGTTTGCCTAGACCCTTGATCAAACTTTCTTACTTGACTTCTTTCAATCTTAGCTGTTCACGTGATTATCATTGACTTTATCCTATATCATTTAATCAATGTGATTTTTAAGCAGTCGACCATAAAACATATTTTATACGTTTTGAGTTCCCACATTCAACTAAAAGCACTCTAATCTATACAGTCAATGTTGTCAAAATTGTTATGGTATCACAAATCATAAGAGTTGAATCCTATTGTATCGCACATCATATAGTAAGTTGTAAGATTTTTTATGATTTTCTTAAAAATATTAAAAAATAAAAACTTAAAATTATCCTTTTATCATCAATATACACCAAGTAATACCTAGTCTCATGTTAAAAAAAAAAGTCTTTCAAGAAATTTTCCTTAAAGCCATACAAGCATCTTTTAATAATATATGTTCTTTTTAACTTTCTTAAATGTAGAATCACATTTGAAAAGCACTATTTGATTATCTAAACCAATGTAAAAATATATTTTGATTTTTAACAATCATTATACAATACATACAAGCCAATATAATCATAACATATCATGGAAACATTTCAAATAAGCTATATATCAATTTGGTGTTTCAACTGGTTAAGAATTAACAGATAATTAAAAAAATTTTAAAAAAAGAGGCTGCAATTTAATATTGAAGAGAAAATTATTATTCAATTTTTTATAAAAAATAAAATAAAATAATTTACCTTTTCTAAATGATTCTTTTTTATTAAAGTTTTTATCTAAATGATTCTTAAAGTCTCACTAATTTAAAGGCAAAAAAAAAAGAGTCAAGCCTTAGAAGGGTACTTTGTTGTTTATTTATCAATGGCTAACAATTGTTTATTTATCAGCCACATCCACTCATCGAGTATGGTATTTTGTTGTTTATTTATCACTGGCTAGCAATTGTTTTCTTCTAATGGGTGTATAGGACTAATCTTCCACGGGCTTTTAAAAGGGTTGAATGTTGCATGCATATGATAGTTTGGTAGTTATTTTTTAAATGGACCATTAAATTATCCTAAGACCTTGTCCATAAGTATATAACATTAAGGGGTCGTTTGGCACCTTGGATTGGAGGGGATTAGAGGGGGGTTTGAAACCCCCTTGGTTGTTTGGTAGCATAAAGCAACTGGGATTGCCAATCCAGGGGGTTCCCAATCCCCTCTTTGAGGGGGTTTGTAATCCACAGTTGGAGCTTGGATTACACCTAAAATGATTTCAATAATTGCAGGTATAAATAAATATCACTGTACACTATCATTTTACTGGGTACATGGCCCACTAATGATGATCAGCACCATCCAAACAGTGTTCATGTAGATTAGCACCGTTCAAATATTGTTTAGCACCGTCCAAACATTGTCCATGTTAATCAACGATTAAAAATCATTTGTTAGTCACTCAAACATGATCTTGTGCTTGCGGTCCTTTCGAGACTTGGAATTTCATCATTTTTATCCAAAGCATATATTTTAGCGGGCTTATCACAACCATAATGTCAAAAATTATATATCTCACTAATTGGGAATATTAAAGTTGATTTAGTAATTAAATTCAAACCCCTGTGAAAATATTATGTTGTGAATATATTATGTATAGATATTTTTGAATTAAAGTTGATTTACACTTCAAGGTGCCAAACACACCGAGAGGATTACCAATCCAGGGGGTTCCAAATCCACGCTCCCAAACGGGCCCTAACGGAGTTGCTTGATACCCAGCGAAGCCTGACGTTGATACTCAGTCACTTAGACATTGTACACGTGGCATTAATTAACTTGAAAATGGTCCTAATTGCATCCTTAAACTTCAGATTGACTTAACGATTTCTTAGTTTTTCATAAGGTTAATCTTTTTTCGTAATTACCAAAATACCCCTTGACTTTGAGGTTAGGGACAAAAGTGGAATACAACCACAGCACATGCGTGCTTGTAGAGTAATACAGCCAAACCGGCCCATCTGTTTAAAAAATCAGTTACACCTGCTTTCATTGGTGTCGTACGGTGGGCCAGCCTGCATGCGTTAGCTATTTGTTAAAAAGATCAGGCCCTCTGCAGGCGTCATCGGAGGCCGTCCATTTGGGCTTGACACGTGGCGCTATTCTCTTTCTTTAGTTTAATCTATCCGTGATTTGTTTTTTGTACACGTAGCAAAAACATATGAACTAAAACAATCATCAGGTAGGTGGTACCTTTGGTGGGCCATACCGTAAAAGATTGACTGATCTAACAATCTCAACCCTCTATTGCAGGACTTTTGGAAAGAAAATAGATGGTTAAAGGAAAAGGAAAAGTCCACTAAAGTTCTTTTGACCATCCATTTTTTCTTAAGTATCCGATCCAGGGGTTAAGATTGTCCAATCGGTGTGAGTTTTAGGACACGGATCATTCAAGGTAGGGCCTACCTGATGATCGGGTCGGATCTCATGCATGTCTGATTGATCTTAAGAAAATGAAACCCATTTAAGCCACTATTTTGTAAACGTCCTTTTTTTACACTTTTTTTTTTTTTTGGCAACGAAAGGCTACAAAACTGTACTTTTTCAAACAAAAAATCATTGTATACATTTCAGTTAGGTGTGTGTAGATATCAGTTCCATTTTCTCTACTTTATTTGGATGCGGATATCCTGGGTTTTCTAAGGAAATTCCAGCGCTGGAAAGCTAGGTGGGGGGTCTATCGTGTTGTTTGTGAGAAATCCACCCGGTCCATCAGTTTTGGGAGCTTATTTTAGGACACACAACGAAAAATCAGCCGGATGCAAGACTCAAGTGGGCCACACAAGAGGGAAAACTGAGGAAAGAAATGCCTACCGTTGAAACGTTCCTGGGCTCTACCTTTATTTTTATGTGCCATCCAAACCGTTTATAAGGTCATTCCCACTGGGATGAACTGAAAACACAAAAAATCTGTAGCCTGATATAAAACTTTTGTGGCCATATGAATGGTTCGAGGGCAATCATCTAATACCAACTCTTTCCTCTCGTGTGGCCCACTTGATTCTTGGATCTGGCTCTTTTTTTTTTTTTCTTTGCACATTTTAGAATGATCTTGCAGAACAGATGGACGGGATGGATTTCTTACAACATCATGGTGGGGCCCACTTAGCTTCCCAGGAAATTCGCGTCCATTTTATTGGAGAAAACTTTGATACCGGGCACAGTGTGATAGTTGCAGGCACTTAGGAATTATTTAGAAATTGCACACGCTGATACAATAAATAAACTGTCCCATTCACGGGTCCCTCATTCATAGTTTCAAAACTCGTTGACTTGACTCGAAACTCAGCCGAGTCAACTCAACTCGATCAGAAATTGAGCTGAGTCACCATGAAACTCAGTAGTGCGTTTGCTTGGGTTCAGACTCACCCTGACGTATTGAGTCGGCTCGCCTACTGGGTCAACTCGGCATGACTGGAACCCCAACCTCTAGAAAGAGACATCTAAACATTAATGAAATCAGCTGACTTTTTCGTTTGTCATCTTGCCTATTTTTATAGGTCATATGATTCTAAGTATGCATTGTTAGTTAAATATTAATCTTACTTTAATATTTTGGGCTGAGTCGAATCAAGTCTTCGAGTCAAGTCGAGCTTTGGACTTTTTCAAAATTATTGATGAGTTGAAATCTCAAAATTAGATTGGTTGGATAGACCTATCCTCTGATTCATTGGCTCTTTTCTTGAATTAAGACCATTGCATGTCTTTTATTTTAACTATCCAATAAACGTCCACCAATCCATAATCAGATTATCAAATAAGTGTAATCTTTGGTTCATGGTAGATCTAAACTTAGACCAGGAATTCTAATTTGGACAGTTTTGAATTACTTGTATTCCCCCATTGCAATATCTAGGCAATTCAAAGTGCCTGAGTATCATGGATCAGACTCTGTCTGAATATCAAAGTTGTTCTCTTTATTTTGATAGGTAGATCATCAATGATAGAACTCACTATATGGATGGATCCTTTCTGCCATCCCATTTCCACACATGCTATAGGTGTTTTAGTAAAGTCAATCTATTGAATTAGTAGGGCCTCTTTGGAACGTGAGATTAAATGGTATAGATTTAAAACCATTATTGCACAATGGTTGCATGCCTGAAAATAATTATATGGTATTTTGACCATCCAAATAAGCTTGGGATCACATTCTTCCTCAAAAAACACTATATTAAGGGAAACTGATGTTTGGTGGACCAAGTTATTGTGATTAACAAACTAAAAATCACCACCGATTCGAGTCACCTGTACTCATACATAACTCTAATGTCACTTGTAAGTGGTGCATATGGATGGATGGCACGGATAAAACACATGCATCAATGTGGGGATGTAGTGGATTTTGAAATCCTTACTATTGGGACTACTGAATGATATGATATCTAGATTAATCCAAGCCTTCCCATTGTTTTCAAATGTGGACTGAAATTTGCATGAAACAAATACAATTCCGTACCACCTAGTTTCACCTTTTTTAAAGAAAAAGAAATCTTATCATAGAATCTCTTATTAAGAAACTCTTACTGAATTAGAACATAGATGCTTCCAAATCCTATGTTCCAAACAGGTGTTAGCATTGTAGATTTCACCCATCAGCTTTGAGTACGTGAAAAGACATTTAAAGAAAACTAAGAACTTGCTTGCCGTAACCTTGGTCGAAGATAATAATACACGTTCTCTAATTAAGTTTTTTTTTTTAAAAAAAATATCTTGTACCATAGTTGCATGATGATCACACGAATTAAATGTTCCTAACCATCTGATCAATCTCATGCTCTTGGACAGAGAGTGATGGGCAATGGCCCACAAAGATAGATATGCAGCTGGTCAGATGGTCAGGATTATCTAACAGGGATATTCTGGGGTGCTGGAAATGGTACTTGTAAGAGATACCCATGCAATTTGACGAAACTGCCCTTCTGATTTTCGAAAATTACATTCCTGCAGCTGGGAGCTGAATTCGTGGGAACTTTCATCCTGATATTCTTTGCAACCGCTGCACCCATTGTGAACCAAAAATACAACGGTGCAGAGACGCTGATCGGGAATGCAGGATCGGCAGGATTGGCTGTGATGATCGTGATCCTATCAACGGGCCACATCTCAGGGGCCCACCTCAATCCATCTGTCACGATCGCATTCGCGGCGCTCCGTCACTTCCCGTGGGTACAGGTGCCCGCGTACATCGCAGCACAGGTTTCGGGATCCGTATGCGCAGGGTTCGCGCTCAAGGGCATATTCCATCCGTTCATGTCTGGTGGGGTAACGGTCCCATCGATCAGCACGCCCCAGGCATTCATGCTCGAGTTTGTTATATCTTTCAATCTCATGTTCGTCGTCACCGCCGTCGCGACGGACACTCGCGCGGTACGATTCACCTTTACTTTATTTATCTCTCTTGAAAAACGATGGGCGGGTTTTCTGGGAAGGATTTTAAAACCCGTGTGAACGCGTATTTACTGCCAAAGGCTTCCGCAGGAACTTCCCGTGAGGGGAAGCTAGGTGGGGCCCATCGTGTTGTTTGTGAGAAATCCACCCCTTCCATCCGTTTTTCCAGATCATGTTAAGAAATGGCCCAAAACTGACGCGAATCCAAATTTCAAAGTGGGCACACGGCAGAGGATTGAACGTCGACTGTTGAAACATGCGTGGGGCCACAAGTTTTGAGTCAAGATAATTTTTACGTGAAATGTGTGGTGGGATTCCTGCCCACCATTCATTCGATGGTGGGCGACTTGTGCGGCCACGATCTTTTCAGGGAGATGTACGGATGGAAAAGGCACCTACGGTCTAAATATATAATGTACACGTGTGGCTCGCTTGACGAGAAATCTACCTTGAACTTTGGTATAGGGCATGCCCATAGTCGTCGCTACCTGCTGAATGGCCCAGATCAATGACATGTATGCTATCGGATGGTGGGAACTAGGCCCCACATGGTAGCTGTGATGAGGCTTCCATGGGGTCCACTATTATGTACGTGAAATCTGAACTGTGCATCAGGTGTGCCTCTTCATGATATACCTGCAAAGCCCAAAATTCCTGCCGATGCAAAACTCGGGTGGTCCACACCACAGGGAACAAAGTCCAATCACTCCATAGACCTTTAAATTCACGTGGTGTGACCCACCTGAGATATGGAATGGGATTATTTTTGGGATGTCCCTTCACACTTGTAGGTTGCATCTGATGACCGGATCGGATGGCATGGGCCCCACACACAATCTGGTAATTTGAATTGTGGGTGGTGTCCCTCTCACCTTTGCTCAAAGTTCTTCCCTGTGGTGTGGCCCACCTGAGTTGGGATGGAACAGAGTCAGACACATCATTGTGGCCCCACACATCTCAACTCAAACGTATGTGATCATCCCCGTCTATGGATTATGTAACTCTTTTTTAACAGATTTTTGACAGTTGTTGTTTCTCAGGTGGGAGAGTTGGCAGGAATAGCCGTGGGAGCAGCCGTTATGCTTAACATTCTGATAGCCGGGTTAGTAAAGTCCTTTTTCTATGACCAAAATGACCTTATGACAATCAGCTATAGTTAAAGCTTACTGTGCTTGAAAACTCATTTTCACTCAATGGTCAAGATTGCATGGTGATTGGAACTGGGCCTTTCTTGATCCAACGCTCCAGAGTAAATGAGGTCCACTTTCAAAGATCATCACCATGGCAAAATTTGACCGTCCATTTTTCATATTCTATTTTGGAGTCTGGAGATGAAGCTGCACTCGTTATGGCACATATGGGATATGTGTAAATCAATCTAGATGACATGATGTAGGGATTGGTGCACATCAATCCACTGATCAGGTGGGCCACACAGGTAGTTGAATGTAGACCAATGGCCATCTTTTATTCCAACCATCTATATTTCTCATACCCGTGTGGCCCACCTGATGAGTTGAGTGGACGTTGGGTGTCTACATTAGCCCTGCGTGATGTATGATTAGGTGTTGCCCGGGTAACAGCTTAGTGGGTGTTACCCTTACTGTGGGGCCCACCCTGATGATGTGCTATATATCCACGCGGTCCATCTGTTTTTATAACCTATTTAATAACTTGATCCTAAAAATTAAGCAGATTAAAATCTCAGGTGGACCACACTACAGGAAACAGTGCTGTTTGAGTGCCTCACCATTAAAAATTCCAAAGGGCCTATGTAAGGTTTCTGTAATGTTTATTTCCCATCCAACCTGTTGATAATTTCAAGAAGAACTGGATGAAGGGAAAATGCAAAGATCAGCTTGATCCAAAACGTTTGTGGCCAACAAAAAGTTTTTAATGATCATTCGTCACTTTTTCTAGTGGTATGGTCAACCTGAGAATTGGATCTTCTTAATTTTTGAGATCAAGTCCTAAAATGAGATGTAAAGACAGATGAACAGCGTGGATATAAAATAAATACATCAATGCAGGCCCCACACGGTTAAAGTAACGGATAACAGATAATCCGCTCCTTTCACTGCCCGTCCTACTCCGTTAATCGTTCTAAAACACGCGACTCGTTGACCTGTTCAGGCCAGGAACCGGTGGTTCCATGAACCCAGTACGGACGCTGGGTCCCGCCGTCGCAGCCAATAACTACAAGAGGATCTGGATTTACATGCTGGCCCCCATCGTCGGGGCGGTCACGGGCGCTGCTGTCTACACGGCCGTGAAACTCAAGGCCGAGGAGGAGGACCCACCACGCCCCGTCAGGAGCTTCCGTCGCTAACCCTACCCTCCAACTCCCATCTATTCTGGGCCCCACCTCTCCATCACATCGCTCCTTACTTTATAGAACAAACACTATTTATATAATGGTCCAGTAAAAGGCGGGACGACTTTAGGAGGTGACGCAAAGTCCACGATTTCTATATGGAAAGAAAAAAAAAACAAAAAATTTTAAAAAAATGAATGCGCTGGGAATTTTTACCATGCATGCATGTTCACACACATACATGTTGTTGGTGTGATCTCAAGCGAATCGTTTGTGTGATTTGTGAGGTTTGTGTGGATTTGGAATAAAGCGATCATATACAAACAGTGCAATCGCTTGCTTTTGTATGATAAAAAAATGTGTAATCTGACGTTGGATTTCTTATATTATTATATTGTTGCGTGTAAATGCTGTATTATTAAGTTTCTTTGATTAATGTGCTAATTTTCTGATTAGTTGTGGTGGCTTAAGGTGCTCTTTTTCTTTATGCTTTTTCTTTTTTTAATGGACGGTCCTTACTCTGATTAAGCATACATGTGTGGGCCACCTAATGAGTGGGAGAGCATGATTTTTAAGACTGAGTGATCTTTCATGGTGGGGGGCTGGTGTTTACATGAATGTGATGTCTTGCACACGTTACACGTTAAGCTAGCAGTTGGGACTGATGGGGTGGGTTGAGTGGAGTTGCTGCCGGTTGGTTTGAAAACCTGAAAACTGGACTGGAGTGGATTTTCAGCTAGGTTAGATTGAATTGGAGTCTGACTCTACTCAATGTTTAATAATTTAATATTAGAAGTATTCCAAATGCTATATATCTAATTGGGAAAAGGTAAGGTCGACTTCATGCGAAGCTTCCCACAAGGTCTAGCTCTATAGGCCTACCATGATGTGGGAGAGGTTGAGCTTTGTGGGTCCCGCCATGACATGTACCGGGCATCAATCCCATTAATCAGATGCACCCTTTTCTATGGAAAGTCAGGCTAATCCATGAGTTACGTAGGCCTTACCACATAAAACAGTTAAGAAAACAGTTAAGAAAACCTTCTTAATTGTATATAGGGTTCAATGAAATGTGGTTCACACATCCAACTCATCCATTGTGTGTGTCGCACTTGGATGAAGGGTTACACTAAATTTTAGGACATTCTAAAATGCAAGTGGGCCTCACCAAGTGCTTTTAGATATTTTAGGGATGATTTTCCATGATTTCAGATAATATGGCCCAGCTGAGTTCTAGATATAGCTGATTTTGGGCACATCTCATGACCTACATGGTACTTACCAAATGCATGAGGTAGATGTCCATCACATATCACAGTAGGACACACTGAGCTCGACCTCATGGGAAGCTCCCATGTGGCCAACCTCATAGTAGCATTTCCCTATCTATTTCAATATTAAACCTGGCTCAGGAGTAAGTTTCCAAGCCACTAAATCTCACCTCGAGTTAACTCAGCCACGTTTTAAGTTGAATCAGTCAGTTTTAGAACTATAGCCACACGTGGAATCAAACTAAGGGCCTGTTTGGAGTGTGGATTTGGAACCCCTAGGATTGGGAACCCCCAGGATTGGAAACTCCTTGGATTTGCAATCCTCACAGTGTGTTTGGCATCCTGGAGTGTGAATCAACTTTAATTCAAAAATTTCTATGCATATATATTTACAAGGGTTTCAATTTAATTACTAAATCAATTTTAATATCTCTAATTAGTGAGATATGTAATTTTTGATACAATGGTTGTGATAAGGCCGTTGAAATATATGCTTTACCTGAAAATAATGAAATTCCAAGTCTCAAATGGGCCACAAGCACAAGATCATGTTTGATTGACTAACCAATGATTTTTAATCGTTTATTAATATGGACAATGTTTGGATGGTGCTGGACAATATTCGAACAGTGTTGATCATTATTAGTGGGCCATCTACCCCATAGAATGATAGTATACTGTGACACACATGTCACACACACAACTATTGAAATGAATTTAGGTGTAATCTAAGCTCTCACCGTGAATTGCAAACCCCTTCAAAGAGCGGATTTGCAATCCCTAATTAGTTTATGCACCAAACAATCAAGGGGATTTGAAAGCCCCTCCAATCCATGGTGCCAACGACCCCTAATGAGTCCAACTAAGTATTAAGTCTACTAAGATGAGTCGCATCCAACTCGTCCAAGTCATAAAGCCATGGCTTCCATCTTAAGTTACCTTCCATGCCATATATATATATATATATATAGAGGGAAAAGGTACTTTACGCTCGACCTCACTATAAGCTCCCGTGAGGTTGAGCTGTGTGGGCTCCACCATGATGCGTGTCGACCATCAACACTGTGCATTTGATGGGTCCCCTTTAAATTATGTGATATCCCAAAAATCAGCCGTATACGGAACTCAAGTAGGCCATACCATCTAAAATCATGTGAAGACACCGTTAAAATATATAAAAGCACTTAGTGGGGCCCACCTGAGTTTTGAATGCTGCTGAAACTTGGTATGACCACTCATTCTAGTGGGACACACATAATGGATGGGCTGGATTTGCAAACCATATCTCAGTGGGCCATTAAAATGATTATGATGTTTAATGGTGCACGGCCCCTCTCCACTTCTGTATGTGGTGTGGCCCACACAAGTCACAGATTGAATTAATGTTTGAGACCTAGGCCCGCAATGGATAGTGCATCTGACTGATGGGGTAGATGCTTGAAACGCATCATGGTGGGATCCAAATAACTAACCTCATGGGACGAACTCGTGAGGTCGAGCGCATAGTACCTTTTCCCATATATATATATATATAACACATACCAAGTCGTTGTTATTATAGAAATACATGAAGGACAGGCATGCAAGAAATAAAAACTCTTAAATTTGAATATAAATATTATTTGACTTTTATGAACGTGGACAGCCTTCTTAACCTTTAAATAATGAAAAGGCTGAATTATTTCTATTGAGAATGCTTCAGGGTATCCCCATCCAGGGGTGACCCATCATATAGATGATTTGAGTCATTGAAAAGGACCCCCATTCAATGAATCAAGTAAGGTCATGATATATCCAATTGAAATGGGTGGGGTTGTATACTAACAAGTTATATATATACACGGTCGAACTCATGGGAACTCCCCAGGGGAAAAGGTTCTATGCTATGGAGCTCATGGGAACTCCCCATGAGGTCGAGCTGTGTGGGCCCTACCATGATGTATGTCGAACATCAACACTATGCATTTGATGGGTCCCCTTTAAATTATAGGATATCTAAAAAATCAGCCGTATATGAAACGCCGGTGGGCCATACCATCTAAAATCATGTGAAGACATGCCTAAATCATATAAAAGCACTTGGAAGGGCTAAATTGAAATTTGGATGCATCTGAAACATGGTCTAACCCCTCATTCAAGTGGGACACACATAATGGATGGGCTGAATTTGTGAACCACATCTTGGTGGGCCCAAAAAATGATTATGAATGTTTTAATGGAGGGTAACCCCTCTCAACTTTTGTATGTGGTGTGGCCCACAAAAGTCACAGATTGACTTGATTTTTAAGCCCTAGGCCCACTATGGAATGGTGCATCTAACTGATAGGGCAGATGTTAGACATACATCATGGTGGGGCCCACACAGCTCAACCTCATGAAGAGTTCCCATGAGCTCTGACCGTATAGAACCTTTTCCCATATATATATATATATATATATATATATATATATATATATATATATATATATATATATAAAGCAACAATGCCGTCCTATCTAAGGATGTTTTAGCCTTATTTTTTGTGGGCATTATTTCCCACCTAGATTGCATTATTTTATTTATTTTATCTTAAACCGCACGCACACACACCCCCACACACGCACGCTGTAGTGGAATTTCACCACCTAGATATTTGCATTTGATTAATAGTATACTAATGTTATTATTGCAGATGCTCACATTGATGCTGAAGTAGTTATGATGTTAGCTTGGTCAGCTACCTCTAATATTCCAAAATATTGCAGCTTTTTACCGCCACAGGAGTAAAATATTTTACTTTTTGTAGCAAAAGAAATTATTTTACAAGGTTTGGATTGACAGAAGTAAGTTGTTTCAGTAGTTAATTGCATTGGTGCTGACAGAAAGCTAACTATTTTATTCTAATCTTATTTAAGCATTTTGGTGCTGTTTAGGTAGGTTGAAAACCTTGGGAGAGAAAATGATTTCCATGGAAATTTAACTTATATAATATTTGAGAAATAAAAAAATCATTTTGGAGATCATTTTTCCATTACACAGGTTTTTCACCAAATGTGGATGTGATTTCTTCTTTATAAAATGTTAGATATCAATCTCCGTGGATACATGAGATTGCTCTCATCATCTGTTGTTGACCTCTTAACAATTTCATTTATTTTTGAGAGTTTGTTTGAAACATGGGATTAAATATGGTATGGAATTGCATTAGGTAAAATTAACACCTTTGTTATGCAATGATTGTATGTTTGAAAATGTCATGATATTTTAACCATCTAATTTTGTATTTGAAAATAAATTCTTTATTTAAAAATAAAAAACATTGTATTAAATGAAACCTACATTTGGTGGACCATAAAATTGTCATCAATGGATCAAATTCACAACTAATGCTAGTCAATTGCCGTATGTAAATGATGCTTGTGGAGGAATGGTGTGGATAAAACACATGCATTAGTGTGAGGCCTACAGATGTATGGATTTCGAAATTCAACGAAAATTTCATTGCATCTCTTAATGCGTCCTCAATTAATCCAATCATTTTCATTGTTTCCAAACGCCCCCATATATTTACATGGATCAAATGCAATCTTTTTTTAAATAAAAAAAACACACGCACACACACCACCACACACTGAGTCTACCACCCGATCAAATGCAATCTAATCCTACCTAATTCCATGTTCCAAACAGGCCTTAGGATTTTTCGTTTCCAAAGTTTTGAATTATCTCTATCCAAGGTCATAACTTGATATTGATTTCAACGGTTTTCCCTACCCAAAACAGTCCACTGCTGTTTTCCACGTCCACCTATCGGTTTCTCCCTTTTTGACTTTGTCAGGTTAGGAAAAATCCCTGACATTGTGAAACGATATTCGGAGTGGGACATCCACACGCACCAAAGACAAGCATTCCACACATGCCCATATATATGGCACGCAAGTTAGACCCAACAGAATCACCAGGTTGGGCTGCATCAGTTGGGAAAATGTATATCAAACATGAACAGTTGTCCATTTATTCATACACAAGGGGCCCACCTAACAAATCTGCTACTCATTGGGCCATCTGGTGAATGGACAGGATATCGCACATGTGTACCATGTCGGCACGTGAGAAGCGTTGCAAGACTACAAGTAGGATTTTTCCTCAGAATCACTTTATTAATGCTATGAGACCATATTGTTAATGTCCAAAACCCAGTCAACTGCAACAGTTGCCTATGACGTTAGGCTCATTTGACATGCCGACCTTGTGAAGCTCATCTCTTAAGACTTGGTATTTTGTATAAAATATGGGAAGAGAATGTCATCCATGTGCCTCATCTAACTACTTTATCTGACATTTTTGCTTAAGTTTGACATTTTTGCATAAGTTTGTTGGCACTCCGTTTGTTGCCTGTAACGTGCGGTGTGTGTGAGCCTACTAGAATCTAAATAGTGGATCAATTTAAATCGATTAACTTTTACCTCAGGCATCAAAATATTCAAATGCATCAAACTTAATACTATATAACTGTATCCGAGGAAATTGGTTGTGTATTTAGCTACTTCATAGTATTTATTCCTTATAGTTAAGTAACTGGGAACAACTATAAGAATTTATCTCTTGAAAGAACTGCTTTTATTAGATAAGGATCAAGTCCAGCATATGAGTATAAACTTGAATTATAACTAAGAAATTACTGTTAGTGGATTATCACTACTCTTAAGGAAAGAAGGAAATGATGGATAGATGTTGCCTTGCATGAAGGGAAAAGTGGTTAAACACGATTATTTAAGAAAGAAGGTTGGGAGTTGTCTTAAAAAGAGAAGTGGCGGTGAATGCCACTATTTGAAGAGAGAAGCCTGGGAAGTCTATAAATACCCCTCCTCATTCTTCATTTGAGGAGGGGAAGAAGTTGGAAGAGATGTCCGTCCGCCCCTTAGTAGTGTTGTGCGCGGTTTTGAATGGGAAAGGAATAGCGTTGTGCACTAGGTAGTCAATGGGGCGCACAACACATGCAGCGCGCAACGCCCACTTTCAGTGACTTCTTGTCTTAAGGAGAGAAAATCCTCTTGTGCACCACTTTGCAAGGGACTTTTGTCCTAATACAAGGTTTTGTGTGCCATTCTCTTTGCATCCTTGTCCTAATACGGGGCTTTGTGCGCCACTCTCCATAGGATTCTTGTCTTAACACCAAACATTGTGCACCACCTCTTGAGGAAGCCTTGTCTTGAAGAGAAGAATGCATTGTGCACCACTCCATAGGATTTTGTCCTAATACCAAGCATTGTGCGCCACTTCAAGAGGATTCTTGTCCTAAAACCAAGCTGTGTGCGCCACTTTTTGTGGAGAGGAGCTTGTGCGCTCCATGTTTGAAGAAGCTTGTGCACTCCATGTTTGAAGGAGCTTGTGTGCTCCATGTTAGAAGGCTTGTGCACTCCATGTTTGAAGAAGGCCTTGTACACTCCACCTCTGAGAAAGCTTATACACTCCACCTCTGAGAAAGCTTGTATGCCCCTCCTGGTGAAGCTGTTATGCACTTTATAGCTTAAATGACTTCTACACATGTGAGAGGTATATAAATACCCCCCTTCCATCTTCATTTGAAGAAGGCAGTGAGAGAGAGAAATGAGAAAGATAAGTGAGAAGAAAAAAATTGGAGAGTCTCAAGGGGCTCACAGAGGAAAAAGAAAGTGAAGTATGATGGAAGATCCGCACAACGAGAAAAGTGACACAAAGGAATTATGGCATAACCCGAGTTCATGAAAATTTACAACTCTTCCCAAATTGTGCATCAGTATTCTTGTCCAAAATGCCCATTCCTTTATCAAATGTCCCAGTTGTCAGATTCATAAAGAGAAAGTAAAGGAAATGTGAAGTATAAAGAGAGAGTTCCAGGAGAAAGAAGAGTCTGTCTGTACGACTAAAAGGATGAAAGGAAGGACGATCAATGCCTATTACACAACCCTTCTACTTTTGCGATGAATATCAAAAGCATTAAAATGCTGCTGAAATTGTCATTCGACTACTCTTTCTCTTATTCATTATGTCTATTCATTATACACTATTTTCAGAATCAAAGGAAATACGAAGATGTAAATGAACTCAGATTGAATAGAATACTTTGTGATTATTGTTCTCTCATCCTTTCTTTATTATCATTGAATGAATTCTCCCAAATCGAATGCATTTGTTTTTTGTCAATACACTGACCATTAATACTAAATATTAGTTTATACACGGGTGGTACCAGTAAAGAATCGCACAAATCCGATTAATCACCATATGAAGCCAACAAATCCGGCTGATCACTTAAACACCGAGTTTAGCCATATGTTGCTCACACTGAGTCTAAATCTAGCCAACCTATCATTAATTAGTCAAGATAATTACAACTAAATAAAGACCTACAGAAATTTGAGATAACTAGTGGTTAGATTTTAATTAACAAACTAAACTAACCCCGTATCATTTTAACGTAAGAACTGACGGTTTGTGGTGATTATAATTGAATCATTATTTTCGCTAGTTGCGAATAGAACACACTATGAACTTAGATAATCCAAGCCCTTATGATTGTGCACGAGAAATCTCGCTACTTAATTCATTCTAGAAATGTCCTGATTATACAAACAAGCTTTAGACCACTTGTTAGTGGGCTACTAAACCCGAGGCTATAGAAATATGTTCATCTCAGTGGGCTTGACGTCCATCGCAGGACATCGAGCTGAAAGCACATCTCAAACCGTTCAACTTGGACTTTCAAGTCGAGTGCTTGAGTTGTGTGAATACCTTATATGAAAATATAAAACTTAAGTAAAATAAGTCCATTTATTCTTTTACAAAGTTGTTACTTTCGGACCGTCAATTCACGACCAAAGTCGGGGTACCAACTAAAGATATTTCCTCAAACATATACATATAGCCACAACCCCGATCGACTATCAATAACCGTTGAATAGACTTCTAATCATATTTGTCGATCGACGCATCCAAATAGCTGGCTGATCATATATATATACGTAGATCATCATTAAGGTTAACTATCTTACGGTGTATATCAATATGTACACCCCATAGTGGGCCCTAGAGGTTAGAAAAACTCTCCCATAGAGCTAGTATAATGAAAACCTAGCCCTTAGGGCCATTTGCATAACTTTTGAAACTATATAAGACCTCCATTTGGACACCCCATCTCTCCATAGGAATTTTGTCTAAGAAGAAAAGAGAGAATAAAGGAGATCTTGTGATGGAGATGTTGGGGTATTCTTGATGGATTCCCTTCAATCAAGCCCTAGCTTCAACTGTTCTTCTATATCGAATCTATCTGACTAACGATTAAGAGGTAAGAAACAAACCCTACTCCCAACCTAGGCTTGTCTACATTGAATTGCATAAATGTCACCTGGTTGCTTTGAAATTGGTGTAGGAATTATTTTTTCTCAAATTCCTAACTTTAAGAGCTCAAAATTAGAGATTTCTTCTTAAAAGTATAGACCATTATGCCTAGGTTTCCATTTATCGAATCTTGAGGGTTTTAGTTAATGATGTCTTGTGTTGAATGAGTTGTAATAGTTAACATATTCATATTTCATATATGATTGTATAATATGCTACTAGTTAGATATGGATGCTCATATGTTCGATGAAATGTCTAAGTGGTAAAATGTATTACTTTGTCAATGTTCACATACTCGATTTATTGCCTAAGTGATTGTATTACTTTATGCATGCCTACATGTTTGATTTAATGCTTTAGTGAATGTTATACCCTATGGGTGCTCATGTGTTCGATGAAATGCCTAAGTGATTGCATAGTGAAATTTATGTTATAATTGTGTGATATAAAGTTTAGTCCATACAAATACTTAATATTACTAAAATGTTAGGTCAACCGGTAAATCACCCAAATCAAGGGGTGGCCTGAGTTAAGGCGGCCACCCTAGGCTTGTTCAATCTACCTGGGTTGAACACGGATGACCGACATTAGCTGGATTATACGGGCTGCTTGCACTCAATATCGGTTGTGTCATGATTCTCCCAAGACAATTAAATTAGTCCACTAGCCGACTGATCATGTATGTTCACAATGTATGACACGACTAAATGAAATTTATGATACCCTGTTACCAATAGATGTGTCCATTCATAACCATTAGTGCGATACGATCTCACTAAGACTCATGAGCCGGGAATGGTAGTATGGGACACCGTATCCAAGCTGTTAGCTCACGCTAGGGTGACGAGCCTCCCTGTAGTGACCAGTAAGCAACTAAGATTCATGAGCCGGCATGGTGGTATGAGACACCATGTCCGAGCTGTCGACCTATGTTGGAATAACGAGTCTCCGCATAGTGACGAGTGAACACTTATAGAGGTAATAGACCATTGTTCGAATAGCCTCCATTAAATTACCTGGCTAATAGATGCGTGCTAGAGTATCGTTTGAACAACTCGGGCATGAATGGAATTGGGTGACACACCCTTTCATTGTAGTGATTTAGTTTTACATGATAATCTCGCACCTTTGTAATGCCCCAGCCACTGTTCATTCGGTCTGTGGTCCAAGCGTGCGTTGGGGTGAGCCGTTTGATTCGAACCCCTTTCGAAAATAGCGCTCCAGTCAGTCGAGGAAGCGTGCTAGCCAGCGGTACTGAGTGATCATACTCGGTTTGGGTGACAATCCATACCGGGTTGATCCTCATACATTTAGGTATCATATCGTACATTTGGAATTGTTGATTTGTGAGATAAATAGGTGACACCTAAATTTGGATCAATGAACACTGGTAAGGAGTTACTACGTGCAGCAACAAGTCACGTGATCCAGATAATGACTCATGATATAACGTCGGTATCCTAACTTCGCTAATATGTTGGATGAATGAAACTTAATAATTACTCAACAAACATACACATCAATCACATTACATTAGATAGGATGTGGCGACCTGACGCTAGTGTCATATGATGAGGGAGTGTTGGCATTTAAGAAATAGGCATTGAAGTCACGTGTAAAGGAGTATTGTTTGGAAAGGGCATGCATCATATCATATCTTCATATGCACATTTAACAAAAGTATTTAAGAATTATTTAATTTTTTATTTATCATTAACTGAGCTGATTATATCAATAGCATGTGTAACTTAAAACTAATAGAACCAATGAGTTAGATACTCACTCCCACCTAGAACGGTGTTTTGAAACACCAACCAGGCATATCATTAATGCAGATACTAGTAAGACTTCAGACAAGTAGGCTTATATCGAGTTGTGCCAACGCCGTTATGTTTTAGAGAATTGGATGTAAACTAAAAGCTTTACACTTTAATCATCTTGGATATGTATATTGTGACTTCTATAACCCTCATTTTAGACAATCACCACTATTGAGATTTTATTTTTGCTCTTAGCCCTATATTTATTGACTATTGTTATCTTTACCTCGCTTTAGATCAGCTAATGTGAATTGCACTACTCTAATTATCTATGTGTGAAATGAATTCGAATCTAAATAAGGATACATGTGCGTTTTCATTTTGTTAACACCTAAGAACTCGAGATCGGAGTCTATGTACTCAGGTGCTGATTTTCAAGGTGTTATATTTTTATCAGGTCGAACTTGGTCCGGATTAGTCCAGGCCAAACCCGGATTCAGATCAGTTCAGGCATGCTAAACTTGGTACCGAGTCGAGTCGTGTTCGGGTCAGGCCTATTTCAAAACCGGATCGAGTCGAGTCAGCCCTAGCTCAGTCCAACTCGACTCGATGTGCACCTCTAATAGGGTACAACAAAGTCAACCCTCTATATTTTCTCCTTAAATTTCTCATCAAGGTTTTTTAAAAATTTTAAAGGAAACACTAGAGGAATTCTATTCCCATATGCCACATCTTTAGTATTGCACATTTATGCAAGATATGAGCCATCCATAGGATGGTCTTACTCAATTGATGTATGTTATGATCCTGTTAAAGGGATCACTTAGCTGATTCCATTATTCCTTAGACTTTTTAGCTATTATCATTGGATCTGGTCCGTAACCATTGGATCTAGGGCCATGGTCATAGATCCAACCATCTACAAGATGGGCCTCATCGTTGAAGGATACTTAAGAATAAAACCTCCATTTAGTATTAATGCATGGGTATTTTCATTATGGGCTCAAGTGAGGTGGCATGTGAGATAAGGGCACACTCTGGGTGAGTGGCGCATGTGAAGTGAAACTCATGTAAAGTGAGGCCCATGAGGTGATTCGGTCGAGGTCCTAACTCATAGGATGTGGGGCCTAGGTTATGAAATAAATGGATTAATTCAATATGATTCATCAGTTCGAGCTTTTAGAGTAAATGATTAGTTATCCTTAGTCAAATATACTTTTTTTCCTTGAATATGTGTCATCTCCTTGACTGTTGCTTTGTAAGCCATTGATTCAAATGTCTAGGATTTTCCTATCCCGGAGATTTTTCAAGGTGGTCACCTTCATTGTTTCGTTTCTAACGAGTGTTCCTCCCTCCCTCTTTATTGTGCTTAATTTTTTATTTTATAATAATAATAATAACTGGGTTACTGGCTCGATTGGGTCGACTCAGCTCCGTAGTGAGTTTCCAGAATACTTGACTCAAAATCTTTTACGTCGAGTCAACTCAGCCAACCTTCGAGTCTCTTCACCCAGTTTTAGAGCCATGGGGCCATTAACGGACAGACTGATCTATTGGGCTAATAGACCCAGGTCCACCATCGGACAGGCTAGAGGCAGACTGATTTTAGGCCGACATATCAGCAGCTGGGCCAGTCCTCTATTAAATAATACTTAATAAGGAGACCTAGCCAGAGCCCAAAATTAGGCCTGTTTTCGTATTTCATGTGAATGCTAGGCCAAAAAGTCTTAACTAGGATGAATCCATCCTAAGCTGGGCCGCACCTGAACCCAATGAATCAAAAGTAGTCAGATCATATGGTCGATGTGGATCTGAACTTTCTATATTCCATCATGAATAAGCCATGGGAATAGTCCACATCCACTGACTAGTCTGTGATCCGATGGTTAGACAGACTCGTGCTGCCTTGTTTTTTAAAAACCATGTCAGCTTTCCATGTGGGCCCATTAATAGATGGTGGGAATCATGTCAATGTGGTACGTAGCCTCTCCATCTCAATTTTACTTTCATCTTCCTTTCCTACAATAGCTATGTTACTTCAAATGGCTAGCTGAAAATGGACCGTTGATTGACTCAATGAAGTTCAAGGCTCAGCCGACCACAGGAAAAGTGGGGCCCACTTGTTTTCCTATAAATTGAGCCTAGCCCAAATTATATATCTGGACCAAAAACAAGCTCGAGAGACATTGGACGGTGGCCCGATTAGAAAGGGTCAGTATCAGGGGCCTGACATGGGCTTGGACATGACCCACCACTCAACTGGACATTGATGCGATGGTACCCTATCTCAGCTCACATTATTGTATTGCAAGCGGACGGAGCAGAACACCGACTGCCTATCAGTTTGGATGCTTCTGTAGGGATTTTAAATCCTTTCTAGCTCATCATCTGGAAGTATTATACAATTTTCCAGCTGGTGATCCAACGGTGTGCGTTTCTGCTTTAAGTTTGTGATGGTGGGGCCTACGGTTCAGTGATCCAAAACATTTATAAGGTGGGGCTCACTGTAGATGGCTTATGCGCCGAAAAATCACCCAGATGGAAAGATCCTACATGTAGAATATTTGGGTCTTTAATGGTAGAATGGGAACCGTTGATGAACAATGGTAACAGATGCTAACCATAGGTTTGTGTGTGAGATCGCCATGACGTGTATCTTCCATCAAACCTATTAATCAGGTGTATCTCGGGAGGATTATTTTAAAATAAGAAAAATCAACCTAAAGAAAAAATCACTGGGCCACACCGCTTGAACTTAGAGGTTTTAAGAGAAATTTTATATTGTTTCCATTGGTGTGGCCGACATGAGTTTATATCAAGCTGCTATTTTGTACGTACGGTTAAAATATCATTTCCCACCTGATGAACGGAGTGGATTTACATATTTTAAATGAAAAGGTGTCGTATACGATTCCAGTCCTAATAAAAGGGTGGTGAGGAGTCCCAAACAAACTAAGAATCTAGTAGCCATGGGACTCTTGTTTTCGTCAGAGATAGAAGACAAATAGGTTTCTGTGACGCTACCACCCAAACGATCGTATCATGCTATTGCTATGCGGTACAATAATAAGGGGACTTATTGTAACTGGTATGCACGATTCACTGAATGTGGGACCATTGTTTTGTGATCGAAACCGTTGATCTGATGGACCTCATTGTAAACGAGGGATGATCCGAAAATATCTCAGATTGAACCATCCTATCCGTTCTTCCCACGTGAACTTTTCTTCGTCGAATGTGGGACGTGCAGTGCTTAAAATCTTAACCGTACGTAATTTTGGCCGCCATCTTAACAGTCAGAAATTTCCAATCCAGCAGATATCTCCATTGGCCTGCGGTCTAGATTGCAAACCATGGGCCCCACATGTCCAAACTAAAAGCCGCATCTATCGGGCCAACCTCGGGTCATGTCATAGATCCTATACTTCAGAGACTCTAGTTAGAAGGCATGTGCGTTGCACGTGAGAAATCCTGTTTCCGCTACAACTAGGCCTGCAAGTGGGACTGATGCATGTGTTATGATTCCATCATTCCAACGTGGAACGTGCGTGCGAAATCTGCGCCTTCCATCTGGATGCAAATAATGCTTAGATCTTCTTCCTCAAAACTCAGGCCATTTGAACCTGAGGCAGCCAATTTACTCTGTAAACTGACCGTTAAAACAACTTTTTCTAGCGTATGTTGTGACCTGGCTGAGAATCAACGGCCAGATTTTCCGGCCAGAAGATCTAAACATTAGAGCTGACATGAAGGAGAGATCTGATAAAGGACACGTGTTGCATATTGTCACGTGCGACTGAGTTGGATGGGCAGGGAAATCCCAGATGTAAAGGTCCTGGTCCGGGCAGTTGATCAGGTGTGCCCAACTGTACATATGGGGTACTCCCTAAAAACGTCACAAAAAAAACGATCCTCACCGTTCAATCAGGATCGTATAAGATACGAACGGCCATGGGCAGATTCGAGCTGGGTCCGAGATTCAAACGTCGGTGTCCGCAATTAAGAAACGGATCTGAAATCAACCCATGAGCCCGTCTATAAACTGATCTATTTCTTGTGGTGTGGTCAACTTCCAATTTGTATCTGCTTCGTTTTTTGGATGAAATCCTAAAATAAGCTGTAAAAACAGATGAACGGCATGGATATACAATAAATACATAGAGGTGGGCCCTACCGTCAGGATCTTACCAACACGGCTGATTCCAGGGTCGCAGCCGCAGTCGCGCTCCTAATGTAGATGATGGGTTGTTAAATAAAGCAATGTTCCAATTGCAGATGAAAATAAAGCAAAGATTGAATGGATCTGATCTTTCGGTATGAGAGATCTTTTGAACCTTCCCATCTGCAATTGGTCCGATCAGGTGGACAATCTGGAGCCTGGACCACGAGAACATAGGGCCCACATGAACAGTGTCCTATTGACAATAAAGTGTATATTTAGGACAAATGCAGGCCCTATGTCGGGTTTAGATCGGCTCAAGATTAAAGGTATACACGTGTGGATTTGAGTCGAGCTTTGCCCAGCTCGGCTCGACTCGGCCAGCAAGATATCTTAGTTCGAATTCGGCTCGACTCGGTCCTCAAGCTTGACTTGGCAGCTTGGCTTAGTTCAGTTAGCAGCTTGGTTCAATTTGAGCTAAGATCGAGCTGAGTTCGCCTGTGCAGCATTTTCTCAAATACATATAATGTACTTTCAAAATCTCACTATATGTAAAACAACAGCAGTAGTTTTACAGATATTTCACCAAACACCTTATAAGCAACATAAAAATAAGAAAAAAAATAGTATTTATTTCATATACATACCTTTCTTACCACTAGCCACACTTCCTTAGTTATTTCATCAAACACTTGGTAAGCAACATCAATATCAAAGTAATTGAGCCATCAAGCTGATTTGATCTGAGTTTGAATCAAGTTGGGTTCGATCCGAGTCGAGTCGAGCTCAAGTAAGCTTAAACTCAATTCGAAATTTTTTCCAGCTCAAAAAATCAGCTCGACTCAACTTGAAACAGTTTCGAATTAAGCCATATCGAGCTTTTTCAAGTCGTGTTAAGCAAGTTAACCTAGCTAACTCGATTCGCGTACAACTCTAATTAGGATTAACCCAAGCTTGATAGATTTAATAAATGGGCCGACAATCTAGACCCAAGCCCGACCCATGACCTAGATGAAGAACAAGCCCAATTCTCAAGGCTGAGCCTAGGGGTGCACACGGAACTGGTAGAACCGGTAAACTAAACTGGAACCAATCCGACTACATGGTTTAGCCCAGTTCTGAAGTGCACTGATTTCCGTTTCAGTTTCGAAAATCAAAGAATTAGTTAGTTCGATTCGGTTTTCAATTTGAGATTCTATAGAATTGAACCAAACCCTAAATCAGACCATAGTACCGAACCTAAAACCAAACCCTTGGTCAATAAATATTTAAATTTTATTTTTTAAAAACATAAAAAATTAGACCCTTCCTCGAATGAATCCTAACATGTATGGACATTGATAGCAATATCATTTTGAGAACACGGAATGGTAAAAAAAAACAATTCAATAAATACTTTGAGGTGATCTCACCGACATCACTTGTTCGACACGCAGCCAAGTCGCGATCCTAATATAGACGATGGGTTGTAAAATAAAGCAATGTTCCAATTGCATATGAAAATAGAGCAAAGATTGAATGGCTCTGATCTTTCGATCTCAGAAATCTTTTGTACCTCCCCATCTGTAATTGGTCCGATCAGGTTGACGATCCGGAGCCTGGACCACTAGAACATAGGGCCCACTTGTACAGTGTCCTATTGACAATAAAGTGTATATTTAGGTCAAAGGCAGCCCATGGCCCTAATCATCAAGAACTCAGTCTAGTCACATCATACTTGGCTGAGCCTAAAAACCATGAACTTAACCCGTGGCCTTTATTGGGCCATGTTTTTTAAATTTGACCCACATTAAGTTCAACTTGAGCATGAGTCAGGTTGGTTGGGCCACGAATCAAACCAGTTCATTACTATCCCTACCAAGAAATATAGTTCCTCTTATCTCTTGACACTTTTTTTATAGTTTTATTTCATATAATATAATATTTTAGAATGTGTTGCCGCCTTATTTTATTGAGAAATGACGAGAATATGCAGAAAAGGTGCAAGACCTACAGAGAAATTGATAGATATACATGCATCTGTCCATGTACCTATCTTATCCTCTGACATATGGATTATCAATGAATCTTACGTACCATGCCCTCCACGTGAATAGATGATTTGACAGAATAATCAAGCCAAAATACACATTATTACCAAGGTTTGTTTGAAGTATATATCAAGGTGAAATTGGTTCACTTCGACTAGTCCATGGCAATTTTATCCATGAGATATGGAGTTGCATATGCTGAACCTGAGGCAGCCAATTTACTCGGTAAACTGACCGTTAAAACAACTTTTTCTAGCGTATGTTGTGACCTGGCTGAGAATCAACGGTCAGTTTTTCTGTCCAGAAGATCTAATCATTGGAGCTGACATGAAGGAAAGATCTGATAAAGGACACGTGTTGCATATTGTCACGTGCGACTGAGTTGGATGGGCAGGGAAATCCCAGATGTAAAGGTCCTGGTCCGGACAGTTGAACAGGTGTGCCCAACTGTACATATGGGGTACTCCCTAAAAACGTCACAAAATAAACGATCCTCACCGTTCAATCAGGATCGTATAAGATACGAGCGGCCATGGGCAGATTCGAGCTGCGTCCAAGATTCAAACGTGGGTGCCCGCAATTAAGAAACGGATCTGAAATCAACCCATGAGCCCGTCTATAAACTGATCAATTTCGTGTGGTGTGGTCAACTCCAAATTTGTATCTGCTTCATTTTCTGGATCAAATCCTAAAATAAGCTGAAAAACAGAGGAACGGGGTGGATATACAATGAATACATAGAAGTGGGCCCTACAGTCAGGATCTTACCCACACGGCTGATTCCGGGGTCGCAGCCAAGTCGCGCTCCTAATATAGATGATGGGTTGTAAAATAAAGCAATGTTCTAATTGCAGATGAAAATAGAGCAAAGATTGAATGGCTCTGATCTTCCAATCTCTGAAATCTTTTGAACCTTCCCATCTGCAATTGGTCCGATCAGGTGGACAATCTGGAGCCTGGACCACTAGAACATAGGGCCCACATGTACAGTGTCCTATTGACAATAAACTGTATATTTAGGACAAATGCAGGCCCTATGTCGGGTTTAGATAGGCTCAGGATTAGAGGTATACACGAGTGGATCTGAGTCAAGCTTTGCCCGGCTCGGCTTGGTTCGGCTCGGCTCGACCAGCAAGATACCCAAACTCGAATTCAGCTCAGCTGGGTCTTCAAGCCTGACTTGGCAGCTTGGCTTGGTTCAGTCAGCAGCACAGTCCAATTCAAGTCAAGATCGAGTCGAGTTCGCCTATGCAGTATTTTCGCAAATACATATATTATACCTTCAAAATCTCACTGTATGTAAAACAACAACAGTGATTTAACAGGTATTTCACCAATCACTTTGTAAGCAACATAAAAAATAAGAAAAAAAAATGGTATTTATTTCATATACATAACTTTCTTGCCACTAGTCATACTTCCTTAGTTATTTCATCAAACACTTGGAAAGCAACATCAATATCAAAATAATTGAGTCATCAAGCTGGTTTGATTTGAGTTCGAATCAAGTTGGGTTCGATCCGATTCGAGTCGATCTCAGGTAAGCTCAAACTCAATTTGAAATTTTTTCGAGCTCAAAAAATCAGCTCAACTCAGCTTGAACTCAGTTTCGAATTGAGTCAAATCGAGCTTTTTCAAGTCATGTCAAGTAAGCTAACCTAGCTAACTCGATTCATGTACAGCCCTAGTCAGGATTAACCCAAGCCTGATAGATTTAATAAATGGGCTGACAATCCAGACCCAAGCCCGACCCATGACCCAGATGAAGAAAATGCCCAGTTCTCAAGGTTAAGCCTAGGGGTGCACACAGAACTGGTAGAACTGGTAAACTAAACTAGAACCAATCAAACTACATGGTTTAGCCCAGTTCTGAAGTACACCGATTTTAGTTCCGGTTTTGAAATTGGTTAGTTCGATTTGGTTTTCAATTTAGGATTCTATAGAATTGAACCAAACCCTAAACCCGACCATAGTACCGAACCTAAAACCAAACCCGTGGTCAATAAATATTTAAATTTTATTATTTTTTAAACATAAAAAACTAGACCCTTCCTCAAATGAATCATAATATGTATAAACATTGGTAGCAATATCATTTTGGTAACACGAAATGGTCAAAAAAACAATACAATAAATACTTCGGTGTGATCTCACCGACATCACTTGCTCGAGACGCAGCCAAGTCATGATCGTAATATAGACGATGGGTTGTAAAATAAAGCAATGTTCCAATTGCAGATGAAAATAGAGCAAAGATTGATTGGCTCTGATCTTCCGATCTCAGAAATCTTTTTTACCTCCCCATCTGTAATTGGTCCGATCAGGTTGACGATCAGGAGCCTGGACCACTAGAACATAGGGCCCACTTTGGATCGGGTCAGGATCAACCCAAGCCCAGCAGATTTAGTAAACGGACCGAGAATCCAGGTCCAAGCCCAACGCATGACCCAGATAAAGAACCAGCCCAGCTCCCAAGGATGGGCCTAGCTCAGCCCAACTATTTTTTAAGGATCCACACATTTCTACAACTAAAGCAAGCGTGCATTTGATGAAGACTGCATGGTTTTTAACGTAATTGGGCCAGGTCAATTGAAGCCCAACCATAGTTAAAATAACCGCAACATGGACCGACCAACTCATTTGGCCCTGAGTCAGAATAACCCAAGTTGGGTCTGAATCAGCCTAATTTGCCGAGTTGGGGTGATTGGTCGTATCATCAATAAGGCTGAAAGTAGAGCGGGTCAGGTTGGTGCTCAACCTTAGTCCAACCCAAGGTTGGTGCTCATCATGAGGTACCTTAGCCCTAACCCAACCCAACCCAACCTCACCTTGGGTTGGGAATTCTCAACCCAAACCCAACGCAAGCGGGCTCGGTTGGATGGATACATGCTAATATTTTTATTATTACATTAGCCTATCATATTTTTAATACAGTCTTACCAATGATTTTATATATATATATAAAGAACTTCATTTTTTATCTATTCGAACAAGTTAAAATATAGGACAATTACTCCTTTAAAAGTCATGTTGTGTAGCACAAAATCTATTTGGGAGACACAATTCCAGCATATCTTGTTAGCTTGAGTCATCTAAAATGACATGGACCAATGAAACCCAAGGGCATTGGAATTTCCTATGCCTTCAACACAGACAATCCGCACTCAATTACAATTTATAAGTAACTTATATATTGGTCAGTTCGAATTGGGTTGGGCAACCCGAGACCTCAACCCTAGCTTGACCCAAGTTTAATCAGGTAAAGGCCCGTTTGGCCGGTCGGATTGGAAGGGATTGGATGGTATTGGAAGGGATTGGAAATTAAATCTTGGGGTTGGCCTGGCCTGCCAAACAGAGTCGATGATCTGATCCCAATCCCATGATCTTAAGACAATCCACTGACAACACACTATCATTACCTTTAAATCTCATCCAATCCACCCTAATCCGTTCAAATTTACTTGGGATTGTTTGGTTCGAAGGATTGAAAGGGATGGGAAGGTTTAATGTCGGGATAGGCCCATCGTGCCAAACGGACTGGATATAGCAGTCCAAGGATATAGCAATCCCATGGATCTCAAGACAATCCACTGACAACACTATCATTACTTAGAAATCCATGTCATCCACCCTAATACCATTCAATCCCTTCCAATCCACCCAGCCAAATGGGCCCTTAGTGTTCATATAGCCCTAGACCAAACCTGATATATCTTGCCCGAGCCCAACCTAGTATGTGGCCGGTCATGGATTAGTCGGGTTGAACCCACCCAATTTTCAGCCCTAATCATCAACTCAACTCAGCCAAGTCACATCAGACTTGGCTGAGCCTTAAAACCATGAATTCAACCCATGGCCTTAATTGGGCCACGTTTTTTTTTAAAATTTGAGCCACATTAAGTTCAACTTGAGCATGAGTCAGGTTGGTTGGGCCACAAATCAACCCAGTTCATTACCATCCCTACCAAGAACCATAGTTCCTCTTATCTCTGAACACTTTTTTACACTTTTTTTACAATTTTATTTCATATAATACAATATTCTAGAATGTATTGCCGCCTTATTTTATCGAGAAATGATAAGAATATGTAGAAAAGGTGTTAAGATCTATAGAGATATTGATAGATATACATGCATCTGTCCATATGCCTATCCTATCCTCTGACATATGGATTATCAATGAAACTTAGTACCATGCCCTCCACGTGAATGGATGATTTGACAGAATCAATGTGACAGAATAATCAAGCCAAGATGCACATTACCAAGGTTTGTTTGAAGTATATATCAAGGTTAAATTGGTTCACTTCAGCCAGTCCATGGCAATTTTTTCCATGAGATATGGAGTTGAATATGCTGAAACAACCCAATAAAAGGGGATGAGGGACAATAGGACATGTATCAACGGTAATATATATATATATATATATATATATATATATATATGCGGAACGCTCACTTGCGAACCGGTTGGTACGTACTACGTATGAACTTTTTTGAAAACCCATCATACGTGATGTGGATCCAAAATCTGAACCGTTTATGTGAAGCAGCACCTCATGAAACCCCCCAGGCCAAAGTTTTACTTTGATCTAAAACTTGATGGACCATGAAAAATGAAAATAATTTCCTCCCTTGATTTTCATTTCTCTTTGCTATGGCCCACCAGAATTTTAGATTTTGGTGAAAAATTGTCACATGGGGTTTCATGGAATTCCGCATCACATGAACCGTTTAGATTAGACACTCATAGCACGTGTGCAAAGGTATGCACGTGTGTAGGTGCACAGGGGAGCATGACTCTATATATATACACCAAATGTTCCGCTGTGCATCATTTCACACATAACTCATGCAAACTTTTTTGAGAACTCATCATATGTGATGTGGCTCTAAAATCTGAATGATCCACGTGAAGCAGCACCTCATGAAACATCCCAGGCCCAATTTTTCCTTTGATCTAAAACTTTAATAGGTCATGAAAAATGAAAATAGTTTCCTCGATTTGCATTTCTCTTTGTTATGACCCACTAAAATTTTAGATCAAGGTGAAAATTTATCCTTTTACGTTTCATGAGATTCCGCATCACTTGAACCGTTCGGATTAGACGCCCATGACAGGTGTGTAAAGGTGTGCACATGCATAACTGCACAGGTGAGTATGTGTAACACCCTGAAATTTAGGTACCGAGTGTATACCCTCATAGCTGAGTTACAATCCATAACTTGTGCACTTAGTATACTTAAATCAATGAGTCACATTCTCTAATATAAGCTTAATATAATCTAAATTATATGTTCTCATTAACATACATCAATACATTCATATCAACTTAATCCATTTACAAACATTCACCACCACACATTCATAATAATCAAGAATACAAGATAAAATATTTTTGTTCACTAAATTGAGATTTTTATTAAGTCATTAGAATCATCAAGTTATTCAAAAATTATAAAATCTAAATCAGAAATCATTTTAAAATAGAAATAAAATAATAATATGAAACGCATGTACTATTTTAATTATTCTACTGATCCAGCGAAGTAAGCTCGTCTTCAGTTAAATACGGCCACTGTTCCTGTGGATCATCCATTGGTTTGGCTTTATGTTCTTGCATTTGAGTCGTTGTATCTGCTTCAATTCCATCTGTACGATTTTTCCATCAATAAACCGTCAACTGACCAAGCTCAATGAGTGAACCCATCATGGTTCGTGTATGATACAATTAAAATAATACATACAAGTAAAGCATAAAAATCAAAAATACAATGAAAATAATGCAATTAATGTGAATGATATTGATAATGCATGATCAAGTGGGTACAAATAGAAATAGTCTACTTGCTTGAGTTAGATATCAACAACCCGCATATGCATTCGGCATGGGCAAGGCCCACATCCCCTAATTGGGTAGGTTTCCACATACAGTGGGCTTCTAGTGGATACAATAGATTGTCCTCTAGGTAAACGTACAAGAGTATTAACGATACAAGGCTTAAATGTTTAATACAGCTAAAATCATAATACAATTAATCATATCAACACAACGGTTTATTTCAATCATATAGAGAAGAAACATGTTGGGATTACTCACTTAATGATTTAAGAAAAAATTTGATGGAGCAGATCACAGAATACGTATAATCCATATGCAGTACATCATAATATTAAAAAATATCAAGTTCATAAAGCCCTCAATTTGTTTTGATTACTAAGGTCATACGCAGGACTAATGCTTAGATTTACAAGGTAGTGTACCTAATGGATAGGGTTTATCTTACCTATCCTTTCCAAAAAGGGCATACTAAATATCTTATAAGATGAATCACCAAATGGATGATTTGGATCTTGTAATATCATGCTAGGATGATACATATTTTAGCATGTGAATGTTTTGTCCTAAACATGTATGTAGCTTAGATAAGTTTTAACACATCTGTATGGTATAAACATATTATATTATATTATATATATATATATATATATATATATATATATATATATATATATGGGAAAAGGTTCTATGCGGATGAGCTCTTGGGAAGTTCCCATGAGCTCAAGTTGTGTGGGCCCCACCATGATGTGTATCAAACATCTACCCCATCAGTGAGATGCACTATTAAATGTTGGGCCACAAACTTAAAAATCAAGTTAATCTATGACTTAGGTGGGCGACACCACATACAAGATATAGTTCCCATTAAAACATTTACAATCATTTATTGGTCCCACCAAGATATAGTTTACAAATCCAGACCATTCATTGTGTGTCCCACTTGGATGAGGGGCCAGACCAAGTTTCAGCCGCATCTAAAACTCAAGTGAACCCCACCAAGTACTTTTATTAGTTTTAGGCATGTCTTCACATGGTTTTATATGATATGGTCCACTTGAGTTCCCTATATAGCTTATTTTTGGTATATCCCATAATTTAAAGGAGACCCATTAAATGCACGGTGTAAAGGGGACCCATCAAATGCACGGTGTTGATGTTCTACATGCATTCCGGTGGGGCCCACACTATATATATATATAACACATTTTTTGTGGGTCCTACTACAATTATCTGGACTGATTACATGGTTACCACTACTGTATTGACCATTGAAGAGACATTTCAATCCAATCCGAAATTTGTGAGAGCCGCGATAACCTAGAGTATTATCATATGACCACCATTGTTTTCTTAGTATATGGGTCGCACGAATTTTGAATGTCCTAAATTTACACTCCTAGTACAAATTAGCCTTCTAAACTAAATGGATGGAGTGCATACAATATATATATCACTGTAGGTCCACAATCTGATGACCCTAGATGGTCTCTAACATTAGAAACTGCACTTAGTTTCAATGTTGGAACCAAACTTTTTATTTTGTATTTAGTTATTTATTATTATTTTTAAATAGGTCCCATGATAATCTAAGACATGGGTGAGATGGGTAATCCCTACCTAAAGGGTGAGCCCAAAAACTCCTTGAAACAATACTTTTATGACCCACATAAATGCTCAATGGTAACCATTTAATTATCACTGTTTAAGGCATTGTAGTCCACATGAGTTTTCTTTCGAATAAATTTTCCAACCCTAGTCTCTTTGCTATGGCCCACCAAAATTTTAGATCATGGTGAAAATTTGTCCTTTGGGGTTTTATGGGTTTCCGCATCACGTGGACCGTTCAGATTAGACGCCTATGACACGTGTGAAAAGGTGCACACATGTGTAGGTGCGCAGGTGAGCACAACACACACACACACACACACACACACACACACACACAAACACACAAGAAATAGTACTATGAGGTCGATCTCATGGGAACTTCCCATGAGGTCAAGTTATGTGGGCCCCGCTGTCAGTTTTGTCCAACATCTACCCCATCAGTTAGATGCATCATTCCATGTTGGGCCACTAGCTTAAAAATCAAGTCAATCCATAACTTGGGTAGGGCACACCACATACAATAGTTGAGGAGGGTTACCTTTCCATTAAAACTTTCATAATCATTTATTGGGCTCAGAGAGATGTTGTTCACAAATCTAACCCATCCATTGTGTGCGTCTAACTTTGATGAAGGGTCAGACCAAGTTTCAACTGCATCCAAAATTCATGTGAGCCCCACCAAGTGCTTTTATATCTTTTAGGCATGTCTTCATATGGTTTTAAATGGTATGGCCCACCTGAATTTCGTATTCGGATGATTTTTGGGATATCCCATAAACTAAAGGGAACCCATAAAATGCACGATGTTGATGTTCGACAAAACTCATAGTGGGGCCCACACAGCTCGACCCCATGGGAAGTTCCCATGAGGTTGACCTCACAGTACCATTTTGAGGTTGACCTCATGGGAACTTCCCATGCGGTCAAGCTGTGTGGGCCCCATGGTGATGTGTATGGAACATCAACAAAGTGCATTTGATAGGTCCCCTTTAAGGTATGGGATATCCTAAAAATCAGTCGTATACTGAACTCAGGTGGGCCATACCATTTGATAGGTCCCCTTTAGGGTATGGGATCCTTACTCTTCCTCAGGTGGTAGACTCTCGGGAGTTTCAACACCCGATCAAGGGTTCGAGCATCATGGATTGAAATGATTTTTAAGCATGCAACCTACCATGGAATGGTGCTTTTGATTGATGGGGTAGATGCTCGGCACACATCACGATGGGGCCCACACAACTCGACCTCATAGGAAGTTGCCATGAGGGCTACCTACCATTTCCCACACACACACACACACACACACACACACACACGTTCTCATGAGTTCTTGCGAGAACTAGTGTGTGTAGAGAGACAGAGACAGACAGAGAGAGAGAGAGAGAGAGAGAGGCCTTGATCCAATACTTTGGTGGGCCATAGCAAAGAGATGCTGATCAAGAGAGAAAACTATTTTCTTTTGTCATGGCCCACTAAAGTTTTAGATCAAAGTAAAGGTTGAGCCTAGGGGTTTCATGGGGTGCTACATTACTTAGACCATTCAAAGTATGAGTTCTCAAAAAGTTCTCATGAGAACCTGTAAAAACCCGTGGGCAACTGAGCATTGGGATATATATATATATATAAGGTCAACCTCATGGGAAGCGTGGGCCCTACCATGATGTGTGTCAAACATCAACACTATGCATTTGATGGGTACCCTTTAGGTCATTGGATATCCCAAAAATCAGCCTTATACGAAACTCATGTATGCTATACAATCTAAAATCATGCGAAGATATGCCCAAAACATATAAAAGCACTTGATGGGGCTCACCTGAGTTTTAGATGCGAACTTTGTCAGACCCCTTATCCAAGTGGGACACACAATAGATGGGCTAGATTTGTGAACCACATCTTGGTGGGCCCAATAAATTATTATAAATGTTTTAAAGGGAGGGTACACCTTCTCAACTGTTGTATGTGGTGTGGCCCACCCAAGTCATGGATTGACTTGATTTTTAAGCCTGTGCCCCACCATGGAATGGTGCATCTGACTGATGGGGTAGATATTTGACACACATCACGGTGGGGCCCAAACGGCTTGACCTTATGGGAAGTTCCCATGAGGTCGACCTTATAGTACCATATCCCACACATACACACACACACACACACATATATATATAGGAGCTAGCTAAGTCTATCCCCTCCATTGAGGGACATAAGCTTTTGATTTTAAAAAGAAAATGGGATAGGCCTAGCCCTTTCAACTAAGAGTATAGTTGTCTTTTTAATTCTTTTAAGTGAGCAGCCCATTTCCACGTCTCTTCCTACAGTATTCATTGGTTTTAGATTTTGACAAGTGGTCCATGGTTTAGAAGTCTAGAGCACTCATCTATTGCAACCCACTGCCATAGAGCACGCCCACTACAAATCTCTTCCTTCCTATTTTTGGAGCGAGATACAACAATGTTCTGCCTTCAACTGAAAAAAGGCCCCATGATTTGTGGATAAGACTTCCCAGTTTACGAAAGCTTTGTGGCATGGTCCGCCCACAGTGAGATGCAATAGACCCAACTGATTAGGTAATCCAATCAATGAAGATTATATATAATCTATTACAATCAATTACAACTAGGAAATCAATTCTATCTTAGTATTACTCATAGAGAAAAATCTATTACTTTATATTAAACTTGTAATAATATCAATTTCCGGTAGGGCTCTCAAATGGGCTGGGCCCACTTCAGTATCTTCTATGGAAGACTACCCAAGAGCCGGCCCATTTATTGTCAAGCAGGCATGGGTTGTGTCTAAGAGCCTGTCAGCCTGCCTGGCCCATCTTGGGCATTTTAGGGTTTCAAGGACACTTTTGCCAGGGAACACCTGATGAACGGCCCAGATCTTGCATAAAGGTGGGCCACGGGGCCCATCACGTGTTTTAATCCAGCACAGGCTCAGACACCTTACCTGGGCCGTTGATAGCCCAAATATCCAACATCTATAAACTGGTCTTTGAGCCGCACAAGGCATCGGAATCCTATACACATGCAAAGAAGATTTTGACGATTATGTTGCGTGCTTTTTACTTGTTTTACGAATTGGACGGTTAGGATCATTCTATCAATGTTCATATAGGTTTATACTCATCCATGGTAATGGTCTGGATTGAGGTATATGTAAACAAGTGTACGGTCATGATTAGCCACAATTAAGTTGTGGCCGCAGCATATTATAATCTCTCTTTAATAGATTAGATAATCAACTGGACCATTTTTGCAGACATCATTCGCATATCATCCAGATTAATGAGTTCTTTCTGTTGGTGGGTCCAACACCATTACTTTAGCTAGATGACTGAGAAGGTTAAGAGATGATCACATACAGCCCCGTGTTTACCACTATTGTATTACTTTTGTAGAACATCTGAGCCGTGCAAAAGGAAGGTACCACCATGAAGATCATTTTGGTTGAAAATCAGGCTAACCCACTGATCAAGTGGGCCACAATGTCAAAATAAATGGACATCCATTGATCTGACTTAATGCACAGTAATGTTGTAATGGATGGTTGGATCAGTACCAGTTTAATTTTCGGGGCAAGTAAACTTCATTCTGAGGCCCGTCTTCTCCACCGTTCCGATGTCTTGCACGTATGACGCTTTAGAGAGAAACACGTGTCTGTGTGAAAGTACGCATGCACTCATCAGTACCTGAATGTGAAAAACGAAAAGTAGTTGTTCCACGTGTCACCGCCTAAACGGTGAGAATCAATTATAAGACTCAAGTGGGAAGATGCACAAACTTTCATGTGAAGGAAAAAGTCACAGAGAGAGGGACTTTAAATGGACGGTGGTCCCTCATTTGGTGGCGTGTTGGGTGGCAGAGAGAGTTTCTTGGAATGTGTAGACCTACACTATCTTTGAGGAAAAAAATTAGAAAAGCAAAGAAAGATCTGATCTTATAGAGCCAACGTTATTGCAAGTTACTGTAGTGTCGAGTAAAAATGGGCCCACCATGATGCAAGTTACCGTCCAGTGTTTGATCTTGACCGTAGAAATAAGACCAATCGAAAACTTGTGTGAGCCACGGCAGAAGGTACCGTTGGCCAAAATAAAACCTTCTGATTAAGTGTGTGCGGGGCCCACCATGGTGTTTATATTCCAAAACTCAGGTGGGCCACAGATTATAAAATTTAAGACTTTAGGCATGATTTTACATTTTCTTTCCTGTGTTGTGGTCCATTAGAGTCATTGTCTGGCATTATTTTTTAGTACATGCGGTGAACGTGAGGGGGTGAAACTTATGGACGGAGTAGATTCATGATCACATCACGGTGGACCCCACGCGGTTCGAAACTGTGTTCAAACCCCAAGAGAAAAGTCATTTGCTTGCTTGAGGCGTTAGTCACCCCTCCCCACAACGACTTTTACACCCGGCACAGGTGCCAGCTTGCCAAATGTGTGGGGCATCTAAACCGTGAATATTGTAGCCCCCACCGATGAGACTGATCTATTCAGCCACAAATCTAAAGTAATTTTTTTAAACCGTCAGTTCTTTTCATAACAGGGTATCCCGCCTGATGGACGGAGTAGATTCATTTTCCTGTATGATCATTGAAGCTTTTAGGACCACCTCATGTACGGATCAGATTCATAGGTTAGCACGTGTGCTACGTGTAAGCATGCATGTGGGGATTAGCAAACCTGGGAAGAATTGATCACGTGATCCCATGTGACTCATGGTGCATCGCGCTCCCTCGTTGGACAACGTTCATCGTGACGTGAGCATCTAACGTGCACTGGATGGGCTCCAAACCATCATCCGCTCATCACACTTGGGTAGAATAATTATTCGAAGTATGAAAAATCCAAGGGTCCACGTTCATTGTTACAGTTGGATGGTGATGACATTTCTGTTATACGGTTTAGATTGCAGTATCTCTCCAAATTTTGGACAGACAGCTGGGCCATTCGGCTAGGATGGCCCAAATCAAGTAATCTCGTAGCATTTCAAAAAGGTTCAGTGATGTGCGCTTGACTACCGTTAGTTAATGGTGCCAACATTAAAAACTGTAGACTGAGGATTGTTGATGATGGATCCCATCCGTTTAGTTAGTGGACAATCTATTGGATGATCCACATGCCAAAATTCAAGCCAATTCCACATTGATAGCTATTTGATCTGTCATCAGATTTTCAACGGTTAAGAAAAGTTCAGCTCCCCGATCTAGAAATATGGATTTTTTAGGTCGCCCTGGATCGTGGACACATTTTTCCAGTCATGAAGATCTAAGGGCTGGACCATTTACTGAATGGTAGTGAAGCATGCTGAATTAAAATTGTAGGTGTATAATCAGATGATGCTCGGGAAACTTGGATTTTCAGTCTGTCAGTGATCCAATCCCTTAGTGTAGTGGGCCCATTATGGATGGACCATTCCTGAAAATCTTCACAACAAAACAATCATAAACTTCACACCCGGATCCATATCTCAAGTGGTAGACTGAGAGAAGATACTTCGTTTCAACACCGGAGCTCATGGTATCGATTCCCTAGTGGGGGTGGCTAACTGTGGAGTGTGGACTGACAGTGGGGTGTGTACGAAAAATAATAAAAAAATAAATAAATAAATAAAACAATCATAACCTTCACTTAAAAGATATATATAAAGCAACAGTAACAGTCAATGGAAACTGAAAAGAAAAGTCTGAAGATTGATGGCTGAGATCTTCCAATATGGGAGGTTTTTGGGGTATGATCCTCCACGTTGGCTCAAAGAAAACCAAGGTCTGGATCACTCAAACAAGGATCACAAAAGTCCACATACTACTTCATTAGTTCCTTTCACAATCCTCAAGACTGCAAATTGCACCTCAATGAAATAGTTGGCCTACCTTACTTTGAACGGTTGTAACGCCATAAAACACATTTAATTATTAAACTATCAGCCTGAGATTTGTAGACATCTATAGATCTAATCTATGCCAATGACTAATTTATGTTGTAACCATCTATTTGATGTTCTCCAAAAAGCAAGTCAGCGTCATCATTCGGATGCAATTTTTGGAATAACGACACATTTATTAGGTTAAATATAAAATTTTGGGTTCAAGTCCTTACCACAGTGGTAGACTATGAGGAGTTTCAACACAAGGTCTTGGGTCTGCGTAATACCCATAGGTGTCGAAATCCCACTATGGCATGCGTGGTGTGTGTGTGTGTGTGTTGGGTGCTTGTTTTTAAATAATAATAATAATAATAAGGTTAAATATAAAATTTAAAAATAATTTATTTTAAAAAGTAAATAAATATGGTATAAAATATAAAATTTTACAGGTGTGTTGGTGCTTTATTAAGTGTACATACAAAGAGCTAAATCTTTTTAGCACATAGTTTAAACTCATTAAGTGACGGTGCAATTAGAAATGAAGCAAGATCTAGCTAGAGATTAGACTATACTGGCACCTAATGTGTGCTGACAGAGAGTGATTGAGACATAACAATACATGTGGTGACAAATTGTGATGACAATGATCTGAATTACATGCGACAATATATATTTTATATAAAGTTTTAGTCACGGTACTACCTGAGAGTGACTGAGACATAACCATACACGTGAGGGCAGCTGAGAATTGGATTACATATCACAACAAGTTTATATCGCTGAATGATTATCTCTGTCGAAAAGATATAGGAATAACTGACACAAGACAGGTGATAGTATCCATTCATAATAATGTGATTGATGTTGTGAATGGGTGTGTGAACATCCTAAAGAGCTATAAGAGTTTCCTTTGAAAATGAGTCTCCACAGGTTTCCTTTCTCTGTCTTTAAAAGTCCTGTATATCCTGGATACATAGGACTTGTAAAGATAAGTGAGCCACACCATTGGAAATAGTGGGCAAAGAAATGGCTACAGTTAAAACCTTTTGAGTCCCTTATGATGTTTATATGGAATCTATACTATTCATAGGGTCATTAAGATGAATTGAAAACACAAATATATTAGCCTAATTCAAATATTTTCTGCCCTATGAATGTTTCAATGGTGGATGTTCAATCTCACTGTTTTCTGTTTTGTGGCTCACTTCAGTTTTGGATCAGCCTCATTTTTCATCCCATATCTCAAAATGATCTGAAAAAACGGATGGACAAGGTAGATTTCTCACACACATCACAGTAGGCACCACGTAGCTTCCACTACCTAGATCTTATTGTACAAATAAACTCACTTGGAACCATAGTCAAATTTTATTTTATTTTTGTCTTATTTACTTTGTCCATTCATTTTTTCCGAATCATTTTAGTGGTTGAAATAAAATTGAAGCATATACAAAGCTCAAGTGGCCTATACCATAAAAGTAATAAAACACATACATAAGCCACTAAATACTACATTTTTATCTCTGATTTCTTTAACTTGTTCTATTTTGTTAGAAAGTTTTCTATGAAATATATACATCAGCGTCATCTCTTAGAGATCTATTCAACACGTAGATGTAAATTTTTATATTGATTTTAGATCTATATGCTCACTATATCTTGAAAATTAATTTAGCATCTTTTTATTTATTATATTTATCTGAATATCTAAAAATTTATTTTAAGACATTGGCTATTTAAGTTAAAACATAAATCCATAAAATTTGATAATTTTTTCTTTCTTTTCACATGATAATTATCTGTTTCCAAGCATTAAGAAATCCACCTTTTGAACGTTTTATATTTAAGTAAATGTAAGCCAGCATGTGATGGTGTATCACGGTTGGGGAAAGCATAAAAGACTTTCTCTTGCCTTTAAGCTGTAAGGCTATGAGAAAGACCAACATACAAAGAGTCGGTGGGGGGCGTGGCGGAAAGTTTCGTTTTACGTATTCGCTGATGTTGACATCCACGATCAATCATGCTTATATTCGATTCGAGACGTCAGGACCATATCTCCAAATAAAAGAGAGGAGATTGTTTGTTATGTTGCGACTCAGGTTCACTACCATACGTCGCTCCATGTTGCCCCAAAATGCCAAGATGATTGGATGATCAAAAGCGTCCATCCTGCCTCACAATCATTTCATTTCAGTTGAATCTAAGCTATAAAATTTTAACCATCCACGTTCGACTAAACTCATTAAGATCTGTATATGAACATAATCGTTTACCATGCAACGTCTGATGAAGAACACAAAATGTGGACGGTTTGGATCATCCACCCATCTTTGCATGTGGACCCCAGCGGGTTAACAGATTGCGACGGATTCGGTAGTGACCCCTCCAGTACCGAGCTCAGTACTGGTCGGTGCTGGAAAAAGCTATGTGGGTCCACCATGATGTATGTCTTATCCATACTGTCCATCCATTTTTACATATCATTTTATGGCATGAGATTAAAAAAATGAAAAGATCCATATCTAAGGTGAACCACAGCAGAGTAAATAGTGTCAATTGAACGGGCACCACTGAAAACCTTTCAAGGTCATAAAAGTTTTAAATCAAGCTGATATTTGTGTTTTCCCTCCTTCCAAGTCTGCGTGACCTAATCAATAGTTTAGATGGAAAATAAACATTACAGTGAGCCCCTGGGAAGTATCTAGCGGTGGACATTCAATCACCACTATTTACAGTGGTGTGGTCCACCTAAGATTCGCATCTACCTCATTTTTTGGATCATGACTTAAAATGATTGGGAAAATTGAATGAACGGCCTAATAAGGCACATACAGCATGGTGGGCCAACAAAGCTTTTCAAGCATGGATCTCGGTACTGGACAGGTCACTACCGAAGCGGAGTCCGTGACACATGCCCATGACCATTAGTCACAATTAGAAAGAATAAATTAAAAAAAACGAACAAAAAGACCCTGCAAGCTTCCTTTCGAAAGCCACATCAATTGCATTTCTTTCATATAAACGGTTCATCAATGTAACATCCACACCGTATCTGTCCTTCGCATGAATTGCAGAAGAAACGTGATTGCGAACTTCAGCTACGTGTAATGTACGTGGGACATCTGATCCTTCTAAAAGGACAGTGATGCCATGAACACTATCCTTAGGGAAAATAAGGAGTATCACCTAATTAATGGACCACACAGTTACATTTATTCAACAACGCTCCTCCATTGATTTCTATAGTGTGGCGTATGAGATAAATGTATCAGAGCATGTTTTTTTTCACAAGATTATCATGATGCGACCACCATTTTCAACGGTCGGATGTTATACACATATGAATGTTCAGGGGAACTGGTGCACGGTATCATTTCTTTCTTTTTCAACATATGGATGTGAACATTTCTCTCCGTAACGAAATTTACAAACATCTCGCTCCTTACAGGCCAACCCAAAAACTCATCACAAGCAACGTGGCCCACCAAGCTTTACCTGCGTAACCACAGAACAAAGAACGTGATGAGAAAAGGGTATGTATAGAGTCGACAACCCTACTAAACCGTGGCATGTGCGGTAGACGTGGCAGTATCGCAGCAATCCGAATTCTATAGACCAAGGGACACGGTCGTGGTGGAGAACAGAGAGTATTGGCTGGGGATCATCGTCTTTAACAACGACCATCCAATGTCCACCAAGTGAACGGTTAGGATTGTCTGATCATTCGTGAATTTCAAGCCACGTACGCTTCATCCACAACGGTGGTGATGATTAAAATAGTCCGGATTGCCAATTCACCGGGGGGGACAAATGCATGCACACGTGCCCCGTACACGCGGCGAGCATGTATCTTAATCCAAACCATCCAAATCATGGTCTTAATCGAATTGATTGGACGATCCTAACCATACAATCAACGAACTTCTGATGAATTAAAACAATTCATATTTTCCCTTGCTGAGTTACCGAACCTTGAGAGGGTGGGCATGTTTTGGACAGTCCAGATTTAGTTACACGCGTGCCACGTGTATTAGTGCGCAGCTGCACGTCTAAGATGCGAGTACAAAAACGAGAAACCAAAACGTACCCGCGATTGAGAATCCGCCCCTCGGCCGTACGGCAGCGTTCCAAAAGGCCACCTGCCCGTAGCAGTCCGAGCTCGTATTCGCACCGTTCTTACAAACGCAGACGAAGTAGTTTCTGGGAGGAGTGTACCCGCACACCCCTTCGCTCTTCTCGCACGCGTCGCACGCAGTGGCAAAGTTGTAATTATCAAACCCGCCCGGGCTAAACTTCAACGCCACCCCGTACTCCCACCGGCTGGGGTCCGTCTGGTAATCTCCCAGCGATACAACCGACGCATAGGCAGCGCACTTTAGCCCCTCCAGGTCGAGATCCCCGTGGGGGCCGAGATTCGCAGGGGAATACACACAGCAGGAGTTGCTGGGCGCGAAGAGGGGGAGGCCGAGGGAGCCGACGGACGGACAAGTGTACATCGCGGCGCACAGATGGGAGTTGGAGGAGTCGCAGAGGGGGCTGCCTTTGAAGAAGAGAGAGGAGGAGGGGTTGGCGCAGCATAAGAGGAGGAAGATGGAAGGGCCAAGCTGGAAGGGAGCAGCCCAATCGATGCCGAAGTTGGGAGAGGGTTGCATGGAAGAGCAGGTGGACATGAAGGGAGGGGTGATGGTTAAGGTGGAGGTGGCATAGGATATGGAGGTGATGGGGTAAGAGCCGGTGTGGGTTGTGAGGATGAGCTGATCGTTGGGTGCGCACGATACGGAGGGGTGGAAACGAGGGGAGCCGCAGCCGGGGCCGGTTCCCAGAGGGTATTTGACAGGGAGGGAGCCGCACGTGCTCTTGCAGGCAGGGATGGTGGCTAACGTGAGCGGGGGGAGGAAGAGGGTGAAGAATAGGAGGGTGATGAGTTCCATGGGAGTAAGAAGGTGGAGGAGTCGAAATGGAGTGGCGTTCGTGTTTGGGTTAGAGAGTGGTCTGATGGTTTTGTAACTTGTATAGTAAGCGAGCGTTGTGGGTCCCACTTGAATTCTTTTATAGGTGTACTGTCCTGTGGCACACGCGTGTCGAACTGCCGTTTGAATACGAGATCCGGTGGCTCATCAGCTAGCCCACCGTCAGACCGGTCCACTCAGCAAGGAAATTTGTGGTTTTATCAACCGTCGGATTTTACCACAGCTGTGACTTGCCTGGTAAACAGACTAGTCTGATTTCTGGGCCAGGCCCTGCTAACAAAACCACCTCCCGGATGAATGGTCCGGATCTTGTACACGTGCTCTATGTGATACTGCGCGTGCTAAGTTGGAATTCCTGTGGCGAATGCCCCGCACAGTCCATTTGAGTACCTTTGTCATTCCTAAATTGGTGTCCATATGTGCCGTCCATATGGCTATTTGGTTTGATCCGCACCGTCCATGGCCCCAAAAACGCGAGCAATAACATAATCCAGCTGTTCTTCTGGTACCATGCAAACCCACTGCCTCTTTCCATCTAGCCATTAAATCTGACGGTGAGCATCTTCCTGTGATTACAAAATTTTGGTAGTCTCGATCCATGAAGGTCCATCCCACGGGCAGTTAAGATCAGTGAACGACTATGGGCCCTGTTCAGCCGAGATGGACGGATCGTAATATTCGACTCTTTAAGAGCAATGATCACATACAGCCTGTAGCATGGAGCACATTCTTTTGCAGCCAACAGGTAATATATTTACAACATCCGAGCCGTCAGGTAGGCATGCCCCACCCTGAGATCACCTGGTGCAAAAATCAGGTCTGTCCCCTCACAGATGGGCCATTAACATCATAGACCGACCTGATTTCAAGCAAGACCTTAATGCACAATTTTATAAAACCTAGGCCCGATCAGGCCCATATCAGATTGGCTCGAGGACGACCTGTATTTGGCCAGTTAGCGGGTCCCACAAAACGTTTTCTGTGGGCTGGGTGTACTCGAGTAGAATTGTTGACAACGTACCACGTAGCTTCTATATATAGCGTGCAAACGGAATTTTTTGGACGCGGAATGTGTAGTGGGGAGCTCACCGTGCTATAGCATGGTGTAGATACTCTGTGGGGTCCACCGTTATGTATGTGATTTATCCACGCTGTCCATCCATTTTTCAGAACATTTTTAGAGGGTGAGTGAAAAATTGAATTATATACAAAGGTCAAGTGGAACACACCACATAAAACAGGGGGATAATGACATCAACCGTTGAAATATTTCTAGGGCCCAAATTGATGTTTATTTTTCATCCAACCTGTTCGAAAGGTCATACAGGTTGGATGAATGAAAAAAACGAATATCAGGTTGATCCAGTACCTCAGGGTCACTGAAGAAGTTTTCAACGGTAGATATTCAATTCATATTCTTTCCTTGTCCAGTTGAATTTTAGATCAGCTTAAATTTTTGTTCCATGCCTTAAAATGAGTCGAAAAAACGTATGGACGGTGTGGATCGGATCTAAAGAGTATCCACACCACACTTTGTGTGGTGAGCTCCTCAGTATACAAACGCGTTGGAATTTTTTACGATCGGCAGCCTGGTTGTACGATAGCATGACATGTGAACTTTCACATCCATTCATTTTATTTTTTTCCTGCCGCTTGTGTCAATATCTGATCCGTTGAAACGAGTGGATACATCATGTTGATTATTCGTTTTAAAAATCAGAGAATTCCACTGATTGAGAGGTCCGTACTAGTACACATGAGCCATTGAATCGTCTATCCTTTCGTTTTGACCTCGTGTCCAGCTCAAATGAGTGGACCAGTCTGATTTTCGCACCATGATCAGTACGGGCGGCCCAAACTTCTTCACGGTTCTGATATCATATGTATGTGACACGTGGCATGAAAGAAAAGGGTGCATGTAAATTCATGTTGCAATCGCTGTATGTGATCGTTTCTCATGTGAAGCATTTCCAATATTCGAAGTTACTGAGTCGAAGCAGCACACGCGCGAGACTGTCGCCTCTGCCACGTGAGCAGTTTGTTCGGTCCGTACAGCTAGTCGCCGGGAATCTTCCTTCCTTGCGAAGGTAACTCTCCTAGTCCTCGCTGCTCGCCACGTGCCATTTGTGAGAATCTTCATGTGATTGCCACGTGCACCTTGAGGAGGATTTATTGGATCCCAACTCGAGGCTTTTCGTGAATCCTCACCGTTGGTGTGATGGGCCACACCATGTATGGATTATGCCCTAATAATCTCGGTCGGTAGCATCCTTCGATCTGGTGTACCTTCAACTGAAAAGAGGCCCAATTTCTAGTGGTTAGGATCTTTTGATTTGGGGAATTCCCAGGCACGGTCGAGCTGCAGCAACGGACCGGTGGTCCCGAATGTCAGCATCATGTCGCAAACATTTGGGTGATCAGGACTGTTGATCTTGGTGCGCTGCCACGTGGATAGGTTGTTGGCTCAAAATCTCAGTGATCGGACAAATCCGACCATCCAGCTGTGAGTTTTAATGATTCAATGTGAACTCCTGTTCTGACCATTCCTTCTGCATATCAATTCTCAAAGAGCTCCCACTGACCACTCCCTTCTACTGTTTGGAATTTGACCCGTTCACATCATGGCCCACCAGTACAACAATTCCCATCACCACATGCTTGCCACGTGCACCATGAGAAATCTATGTCGCTCAGATCAATGCCACGTGTCACACCTTGGGAACCGTAGGATCCTGATACATCTAGAATGGTCTCCTAACGTAGCCAGTCCTGGACAAGTAGGGCCCATTTTCAGTAATCCGGATCATTTAGATGATGGGCCCCACATTGTATGGGGACCCTTAAAAATTATAAAATGGAAGTGATGTAGGACATAACATGGATACATACATAACATAATTGGACCAAAAGAAAGTGATCTATAAGCTAATCATAACTTTCAAAGTCGGGATACTCTGTTATCTAGTCAATAGGAATTTTCTGTTACGTGTCTGAGGCTTCTTCTTTTTTTTTTTTTGTTTCTTAGCGAGAGTGGTGATGTGAGCCAATGAGGCTTGCGGTATCAGGAAATTTCTGTTTACCAAATAACAGAGGATCTGGACTCTAACTTTTAATATATGTATTGTTACGAGGCTTCCATCTTCTAATCTATATTGCAACGGGTTATCCGAGATGAATCGACATACAAAGTAGTTATGCCGGTCCATTTTGTCAAGAAACCCATGCATTTAGTTCAAAAATAAAATAGGCTATTATTATTTATAATAATTGTAATTTTTTTAATATTTTTTTATTTTTAGAGTTTTAAATTTTCTCCATTTTTTAAAATAACTTATAAATATGCTTGGACTCTCTTAGCAAAAGTTTATTTAGAATTTTTATTTTTAAAAATTAAGTTTTAAAAGAGCTTTATTAAAATTAAGATGCTATTTCTAATAATTAGGATTTTTTATTTAGTTTTTTTTTTCTTTATGAATAATGTAACAGGACATATAATTATCAATTGAATTTATTTCTATGCGAGGATAGACGGTGACGACTTCATCAGGTTCATCCCTGCGCAAGAATGGCCATGCACGTCTACTCTTTGGCTGCAGTCTCAACCATGCAAATTGCAGTTTTTTATTCTTAACCATGTATATGTACGTCAATGATCAGAACGTTAGAATCTACCCATCTGGGTGATTTTTGGGTCATTCGTCATCAACAGTGGGCCCATCAAATCAACGTTCTAGACACCACTTCATGGACCCCACTTGAATAGACTGGGCAAATCAGGACACTGAACACGTTCTGATGCCTTGAGACCCAATTCCTCTCAAACGCCAGCAAGAGCATTGTGACGACAGACCAACAGCAAGGCTTTAGAGCATTGGGTGTGGACTTCGATGGACGACCAGATCAAGACCATTGAAAAAGATTTAAAAATAGAATAGACGATCCAGATTCAAGTAGAAATCTATTTCGATCTTTCACTGGTCTCGTATCGCATTTTCGAGGCCATTACCTTTCCTAAACTGATGCAAAAAACAGATGAATTGATTAAAAAATCTGTTTCATATGAAGTAATATGGCTCCGTTTGGATGTAAAATTTTGATCTTTCATCTTCATAAATTAAGTGCCCATTACTGTGTTCAATTGTGCATGGACATGTTTGGAACCACTATCCATTTGAATTGCAATAACCAGCCTAATAAAGTGGAAGTAACCAAATTGCAATTTCCTTGGCATTCATATTCAGGATCTGCGCATGACAAGTAAATGTTGAAAATTCAATTCAGTTGTGCGTGGACGTGTTTGGATGCACTATCAATTTGAATTGCAATGAACAGTCTAATAAAGTGGAACTAACCAAATTGAGGGCATGTGCTGTAAGCTGCATCTGACTTCTCACCATGAAAACCAATAAACATCAATTTGTTATTTCCGATCAATTAAATCATGGGTCAGGTCCCACGCAACTTCTGCAAAACCCCTTTTTTCTACTGAAGGGATGATTTCTGTCTACTCGCTGAAAACAAATCGGACTAATTTTCAGCTATTCAGCCTTTTTAGTGCATGTTTCCTCAAGTGGAGAATAAAACAGAGGCTGCCAAAGTGCATCCAAATGCACAACTCAAGAAGAGTTTGTTTCAAAACAATGTTTAGGCATCAAAATCCCCTTTCGAGGGTGCGTCCAAACAGGCCCCTGCTATTGCAATTCAATTCACCTGTTCATCCAAACACAGCCTAGATGTGCAACTTAGGATCCAAACAATAAGGGGTGTTTGGATCTTAAGTTGCTTAAGATAAGCTACTTATGTCACGAGTCACTTATCTTAGTTTCTACTTATTAAGAAGATAAGTACATTTGGTAAACAACCTACTTGTCAGCTTCTCCTCTCTTTTGTCTCCCATGCCTCTTCTCTTCAGCTACTAATGAAAAGTAGAAAAGCTAAAATAAAAAAATAACTGAAGTGAAGTACTTTTAAGTTTTTTATATATATATAACTAATCATAAACCAAAATTACTTCTCTGAAATGAGTCGCTTATCCACTGATGTAAGTAGAAAAACTTATTTGGTGGCATCCAAACAGGCCCTAAATGTTCAGTGCTTTATCAACATGAAATTCTAAGCTTCCGTCCACGCAGCTCTCACAGTTGGCTGAGTAGCTGTAGGGCACATGGAAGCATATCCATAACTAGCATTGTGCTTGGAATGCTTCTCACTGAAAATTCAAAAGCAGTAAGCCTTGGCATACTCACATTCATGGGAAAAAAGGAAGAAACACGCAATTGAAAGTTCAGAGAAATTCAAAAGAGATGCTAAGGCTAACTAGCAAGAGCAGGAATCCGAATCATGCTTTCTCCACACATGACAATTTTGGTTGATCGAGACTGGACCGTTCATCAGGTGCATCCAACTGTGTATTTAAAATCAGGTGGGTCTGATCATAAGATAGGCCACAGATTCTTGAAAACAGGCAGACAATGAAACAACCAGAAATCCACATTGGACACATTGTCACCCACTCGCTGAGCAGACCAGCTGAATTTTTGACCCATAGCACATACAAGATGGGTGGGACTCACCTGATGAGCAGCCCCAATCTCTCAGACACTGTTACCTGGACACTTATACTTTCTAGGATTTTTTCATACCAACACTTGGGACACTTGGACGCTTCTCACTTGGACGCTCCTAGAGAAGCGGCATTTCAAAATTTTTACTTGACACTTTACATGAGGTGTCCAAACATTTTTCTGCACAACGATTTCGTTTCACCTTCCTTGTTTTATGGGTCAAAGATCTCTCCTGCAAAGCCCCGAAGCTTGCCTCCATTTTCCTGTTCTTGAAGATTACCTGTAAGTACTTCCTCTCTCCCTCTCTAGATCCAAGCTCATTCCGTTATAGATAACATGGCCCATAAAATAAAAAGGTACAAGCTTTTTTCGTTATATTTCGTTCTTTTGTTCCTTTGCTTTGGTTCAAATATTTTAACAGAACAAGTGATGTTCATAAGAACTACTATGTCCTGAGATAATTATTTGTGATTTTTTATGTTTTATTAATTAATTATTTGTTAGTTTAAGCTACTAGTAATTTGTTTCTATTGGAACTACGTGAATATTCTTTCTAATTTCTTTAAATTTAATGTTTCATTGTTTTATTTAATTTTATTTATTCACATAAGTGTCCCCATGCCTTTTTTTTTTTTTAAAGTTTGCCATGCCGGGCGCCTTAGGACACTTTGGCACTTGGCACCATGCCATGTGCCTAGGTAACACTTCTCACACACCAGAAGAAGCTTTACTCAAGCAATCTAAGCAGGCTCTTCATATCAATGGCTCATGAAACTCCATCTGAAAAACAGAGAATATGTTTCAAGTTCTAGAAAAGAACCCATGGATAGCATAGGGGTGATGGCAATTATCATATAGATGGTAAAGATTCAAAACTGCTTTTACATAAATTTTCTAAGAAACCGGCTACTTTCATGAGAATGGGAATCCCTGAATTATAAGCTTTGATTCGCACAGTTGGATGGCCATCTCCTCAACACGGTGTACTAAACCGTGGCTTCTGCCTAGAGGGAGCTTCTAGCGATTTCGAGAGCAGCCTCCACAGAGGATGCACTTTCAAGCTTGGTTTTGCCAACAGCTGGCTGGCTTCTTGCTAGTTTAGGCAGAAGTTCAAATTCCTGAAATAATATGAGCTTACAGTGTCAAACTGTCAGCGTTCAAATTATGTTAAGATAAGAGATGAGCTAAAATGAAATCTGCATACCCTACATCAAGGGTGATTGAAAAACCTACTAAAAATGAGAACCACCTACAACCAATTATCATTTTTATGTGCCAAAGGATTCTAATATTAATTCAAACATGAAAATAAAATGCAGGTTTTTTCAAAACCAAACTAGGGGACTGCTTATACAAGTTTAAACGAATATTTTCTCATGTGCTTCTAATTCATCTTTGTATTTTGGAGTGTTATCCTCACTACAGGGCATGGCACGTGCAACATGTGGAGACAGTAGGGGAGAGAGAGAAAAAAAAAAGGAGAGGGACGGAGGGAAAGGGTACGGATACATGTAGAGAGAGAAGGGAAGGACGTCAAAATGGTTTCAACGGTGCACGGCCCATCCCCACTTTTTCCGATGTTGTGCCCATTCGAATTTTAGATCCGCCTTGTTATTAGGTCAACATCCTACTATGAGGCGGTGCAACAATATACTCTGTAGATGTCACGCAGTCATCAAGGTGGGCCCCATGCAGCCTTTGTTGCATGGGCTCCATAATAATACGCATTGGTACGGGCATACACAGGAGATGTGGGAGCAGGCTACTCGAATGAAAGAATTGAAACGACAAGCATGCCCTCAGCTGAAGGGGCAGACATGGCCCATTTTCTTTTTAAAACTCAGTAAGTTTATGCCTCCCCTGACTAATTGGATGGGTAAATTGGTCAAACGCTACTACTGGTGTAGATAAGCCGTTGACAAAAAGCTAAGTGGCACATGCCTCTCACACAGCTGCATGCGTCAAACCTGCATGCATATAAGACATCCGTGCATCGGATCATGTGGGCCACACCATGCAGATGACCTCATCCAAAAATCAGGTATGTTCATTCTTCAGGTGGGAACATGTATATATTGAATGTGTATGGCTAGAAAATTTTCTTAAAACTTCCATGCTTATCATACATATTCTTATTGAATGTGTAGGGCAAGCGTTTTTTCTTAAAACCGCTATTCTTATCATACATGAGTAGCCCGCCCAATCAGTTGACCTCCGGGATTTTAGGGTCAGCTCATCCCATGATGTGGTCCAGTTGATGCATGGCTCAGATATCCCACCGAAGCCAAGTTTGCAAGTTTGAAAACATCTAGAGAGGTGCCAGTGGGCTTAGCATGAAAGTTACATTCGGTATGCCGTTTTAGCTGGCAGATTCTTCAATTCTGCTTATCAGAGAAGCTTTTTTTTTTTTTTTTTAACACATGCACACACAACCCCACACACTCACGCCACACGCACACACACCCCACACACGCGCACTGTGGGATTTCACCACCATGGGTACTCGAACCCTTGACCCGGTGTTGAAACTCCAAGGAGTCTACCACCTGGGTAAGATTCTTCAATTCTGCTTATCAGAGAAGCTTATTTCATGTAGTCTTCTTCCCATAAAACAGAAACCCATTCTGTATCTAGAATACACATTCTAAACTCTTGAATCCTACATTCAAAGGAAGAGAGCCCTCAACATACTGATGGATTCGGATTCCCCTTGAAATTAAAAATGCAATTCTGAACATACCTCAGGACTACCGCTTTCAAGGAAAACTCCTTTCAACCTACCTGTGGTTGGTTGCCAAGAAATAAAAGTATCACTCCACTTATTGAGAGAGAGAGAGAGAGAGAGAGAGAGAGAGAGAGAGAGAGAGCTTGACATGATTATACCTGAATCCAGCCAGAAAGTAGCAATTTTGGGATCAAAATTTCCAATTTCAACTGTATCGCCGACTACTCAAGGGGGGAAAAAAAAAAGAAGAGGAAGAAGGAATTATTACTACATAAGAAATGAACAAGATTCAAAGGTATCAAATAACAAAACCAACTGGGGAGATAAGATTGCATTAATGTGTTACAGATTGTTACCATTGTCTCCGAAAAACTGCCACCAGACTTTCCTTTGACTCCCTTCATACTCAAAAACCCTCGAATAGAAGTATGGCAGGTAGTCATATCTGAAAGGCATGTGAATCATCATTAGTGGAAGTTCTGGCGAAAGCTGATAGCAAATCACATGTATCAAAATAATGATTTGATAAAGATAATTTGAACTTACGGGTGAGTATGTGCGGTTAGTAGTGCTCCAACACAATGTTGGGCTGATTTACGAGCATGATCAACATGTTCAACACGAGCAATCTGGTCATATATCTGCTTGGCAAGAACCACATAAACTTACCAGTTGACTTTTATATAAAAACATAGGAGAACTAAATTATTTGTTAAAAAACAAATAACCAAAAAAAAAAAAAAAAGCCTACCTTTAGTGGAAATGCTGCTACATCTCCAACAGCAAAAATACCCGGTATACTTGTTCGGAACAGACTATCAACCTGAGAAATTAATATCATATGTTCCAATTAACTTTACATGCTAGAGGATGCTATTTTACATATTACCACAGCACTCTGACCCTTGTCATGAAAGAACTTTAAAGCATCAGCAGACTTCATGGAGAAAAATCTCATTTCACTTTGAACTACTGTTAGAAACAGTAAGTCCTGTATTTACATTTCTTTCATAAGATATTGAAAGACATGTAGAATGAGATTTTCCAGCTTGTATGTAGAATTAGTCCTGCTGGAATGCTTCATGATTAGTGATGTGAGTGACAATGTGTGGCTACATAGATAGTAAAATAAAAATAAGTACACCCATTTTAGCATACTAATGACATCCAGCTCCTTGAAACCAATAACTGGGTCAAATTTTCAACACATGCCTAGTGATCAACCACCTAATAGAGAAACACCACATGCTGCTGCAAACTCGTGCCATTTTAATAGTTTGGTAGAATGCTCAGTTTTCACTCTTTCTCATTACTGATCTCATTTTGCAGAGCTCAAAAATCCCAGCTGGTAATGTATATTCTCCTAATGGTGGAGGCCCGGTATCAAGTCTTACCATGGGCACTCGGGACAGTGGCCTCAATGCCCTTAACTAAAAAAAATAAAAAAATAAAAAAAGAGCTTATTTTGCATAGAAGCACAGTGAGTTATGGATATGTAAGAGGTGATGTATGAAGTAATGATAACAAAGGCTGCTCACTGCATACCACTGAAAACAGAAAGATAGGGATCAAGGAATGGTATTAAGTGATCCATCCACCATTCACATAGATAGCTTCCCAGTAAATTGATGTATTCCAAGAAGCATATATAATAAGGCAACCAAATTTGTGTGCATGAGTTTGAATAAGTATAAACAGGCTTTTATTAACATTCTACTGACCTGTATTCCTCCAACAGTCGTGTTCAAGCCCACAGCCTCAAAGGGATCGACAACAGGCTTTGCTCCAATTCCAACAATAACCTACATTTAATGAACAATGTAAATTTCATGAACCTCATCACCTCATGTTTAAAGTGTTGAAATGAGCCTTATCCAATCAAATCATGCATCCAGTTTCACGTAATGGGTCATTGGATCCAGGGGATGAAAATCAAACATAACTGGATGTTCTGAAACTACAGTTGTAGTAGCTTATAACAAATTGAACTTCTGGTATCCCATGATGAATGTGCCAGTTGTTTTATGGACAAATAACTGATGAGAAAAAGTAAAGGGGGAACTCGAAAATTAGTTAAACAACTTGGTCAGGTAGAAGCCTTGTAGTCCAATAGAAGTCATCTTGATATTATGCCTAAATGTGTTAGTTTAAAACATGCCTCCCACCATCCTCAATATCTTCTTATAGATATCTCAGTAGAAGATCTTACCATCCTTAACTAGCACTAAACTAAGTCAAACAAGAATCAACAAGTTAGCATCGTCTTCTGGCAAAGTTGGAGAAGATTGCATCCATTCAAAGTGAGAATCGGTGGAACATAATCAATAGAAGCAGGATGCTAGAATAGATGTTGGGTTCAGAATTACAGGTCCTGTTAATTTTTTTAAGTAAGTTAGCAATAGATATTATTTTCATAAAAATAATGACAACAAAAAATAACAAATGTAATTATATTGATCACTAAGAATTGATAACCATGCTGGATGTCATCAATTGAAAGATAACATAATAAGCATGATTCAATATCATGATTGTCAGAGAGTGAAAAGACTTTGGAAGAGTAAAAACTCAAACTAAGGCTGGACATCTTGTTTCCTTATTTATATTAAGTGATGTCCCAAAATACCCTTAGAACGAAGGGCAAAAGAGAAAAAATAAAAGTAAGAAAAATAATAAGAGAAATAAGAGGAGAATAAGAGGCGCTCATGATCCACCAAAAAAGGCCCATTTGTCCAGAGAGAGAAGGCCTATGGTCCAGAGAGAGAAGGCCCACGGTCCAAATGTATCTACACCCCATCAAGCCGAGGCATAGATATCAATCATGCCCAACTTTCCAAAAATATATTGTCCAACTTTAATGAAAAGAGCCTTAGTGAAGATAACCACGAGTTGAGCAGTAGATAGAATAATGGGAGTAGAAATAATTCCAGCAACATCCTTCTCATGAACAAAGTGATAATCTGCTTCGATGTGTTTTATCAGCTTATGAAAAACAAAATTAGAAGCTATTTGCATTGCAGCTAGATTGTCACAATACATGGGCACAAAAATCTTTATCGGAAATCCCGATTCCGCAACAAAACCTTTTAACTGTAAAATTTCACAAGCGGTATTTGCCATAGCATGGTACTCGGCCTTAGCACTTAGTCGTACAACAACCATTTGCTTTTTAGTCTTCCAATAATGAGATTACCTCTGAAAATAGTACAGTATCCTATCATAGAGCGTCGACTATCTGACAAGCCAACCCAATCTACATCAGAATAGCCTTAATATGAAGATTATTGTGACTGCTAAGTAAGATGCCACGTCCTGATGAAGACTTAATGCAGCATAAGATACAACGAACTACCGTGACTGGATCGAGGAGCATGCATGAACTAGCTAACAAAACTTAGTACATGATATAAATCTGAGCGGGTAATAGTCAAATATATCAACAGACCATCCAAATATTGGTTGCGATGATCATCAAGATTACCAATTGAAGTCAATAATTCAATGGCATATTTTCGTTGAGATAAAAAAATGCCCTTTTTAAAAAGAGACTTCAATTCTAAGAAAGTAATTTAGCAGTCCCAAATCTTTTATGTTAAAAACCTTGCCCAGATAAAGTTTCAACTCATAAATTGCAATAGCATATCCACTTATAACCAGTGTTTTAAATATTGACGATATCGGCCAATATATCCCACGATATATCTTGTATCCCACCTGTGCGATACGAAAAACATAGGTATTGCCGATATATCCCACCTATTCAATCCAGTGAACATTTTCAATTTTCAATCCATGTTTTTGTTTTAAATCATGTTAAACCAGTGTCAAATTGTTACAAATTTATGATTCTTCATATTTTTCATGAAAAATTATGGATTTAGAACTTCAATTTTGAAATTTGGGGGAGATGAGTTAAGTTGCGGAAAATTGAGAGAAAAAAAAATTCTCAATTTCTTACAAATCAGTTGCAATATTTGTATCCAAACACAAAATTAAACATGTGTGTAACCTAATCTAGTGATTCTTCTTTTGCTTTTGAATGTATTGCTTGTGTTTCCATACATGTCTTCTTACGTTTATAAATTATATGAATAAACTTTGAATATACTTCCATCAGTTAAGTTAGAAAGCACATATATTAGGACCCCATACAAAGGAAACCCCTATTATGTACACACTTTTTTGTAATGTTCAAATTTCTAAGTGTGTATTGATGTCTTTTTCAACAATCCCTGAAGTTTCATTGAAACATTCTACCAATTTCCCAATGTTCCCATGTTTCCCAATAACGGCGATACATTACGCGATACAACCGATATATCCCATGCAATAACCGATATTTATCCGTATCCCAAGGGTGCTTATACATTACGCGATAACAATATTTAAAACATTGCTCATAACAATGATATCATCCACATGCGTACTACAATGATAATACCTAACAAACATAGAATGATCAAAGTGGAGGCGGGTAAATCGAATACGAATTAGGGCCTTACTAAACTTCTCAAACCAAACTTGCGAAGCCAGCTTCAAACTATATAAAGCATTCTTACAACAACATACCTTTCTTTCACCCTTTTCTAGCAAAACTAGGAGGATGAAGCATATAAATCTCCTTAATCAGATCACCATTCAAAAAGACATTCTTAACATCTAATGGGTGCAACAACTGATACAATTCAAAAGCAAGAAAACTTGTCATCAGTACCAAAATCATATGTTTGTTATATCCTTTACCTATAAGACGAGTTGTACTACCATCAGGGTTGTACTTAAGAGCATAAAACCACCAAATTATTCCCAAATGACAAACAATCATGTCACATGTATGATTCCTCTCAAGGGCGACTATCTCCTCCTCCATAGATTGTGAGCACAGAGGAGAATTAAGAGTCCCTTTAATATTTTTTGGAATAGTGGAAGAAGAACACTAAATGGCAAAAACAAAAGACCTATGAAGTGAAGAAAAAGAATAATAGGAAACAAAACATGCAATAAGAATAAAAGTACATTGTCTTTTGGCTTTGTTGATAGCAACAGGGAAATCTAAGGATGAGTCTAAATATGGATCAGAATAAATAGGCAAGATAATATGAACATTATCAGTACTTGTCACCAAAGGAGCATGCTACGTGGTGACCTAAGGAAGAACTAGAGTACGAACGTGCCTTCTTTCATACACCTTTAACTTTGGTTTAGTCGATTGTAAATCGGAAATAACCTTATCTTTAACACTATCAGGTTTAGAATGAATAGAAACAATCATACTCAAGAACAGCAAGAACCTCAGAATTGTGCTATCTCTGACCTATAGAAAAATACGAAATATCTTTAAAAAACTTAGCATCCACGGAGACGATGCTTTTTAGTGACTAGATCAAAACACTTTTACCCCTTTTTTGAAGACGAATGTCCCAAGAAAATACATTTGACGGCCCGATTTGATAATTTATTTGATTAGGATCAGTATTATAGACATAAGAAACAAACTCAATGACTTACAATGGGATTTCAATGATAGAATAGAACACCAAAAAATATTAAATAGGAGACTAACCAGAAAGAATCTTAGTAGGCAAACAATTAATCAAATAACATGCAGTAAAGACAACTTCCAACCAAAATGATTTAGGAACAAACATGCCAATGAGATAAGCACGAGTCAATTCTAGGAGATGCTTATTCTCTCTCAAAAATTCCAATATGCTGCGAGATATAAGCACAAGTGGTTTGAGAACTAATACCATGCTCTTAAAGATAAGGCATTACAAAATAGGAAACATATTCTTTTGTAGTTATACAAAGAGTAAATATTCATATTAAATTGATTTTTAACCCAACTATGAAACACTTTAAAAATGGAGCCAACCTCATCCTTATTTTTCATCAAATGAATCTACATCATACAAGAAGCATCATCAATTACGTGACAATACTTAAATCCATTAGAACCAATGGGAGTTAGACCTCATACATCAGAATGAACTAAAGAAAATTATACTATTCTCTCCTGAGAGGAAGATAAATAGACTTACAATGTTTGGCTAAAATACAAGTCTGAAATTATAAATTCTTGACATCACTAGAACTAACTAGAGCAACAAAGACTGTAAAATTAAACTAGAAGAGTGAACAAACTGATAATGCTAAATATGAAGTACTTCATTTTTTACACGAAGATGCTCACTAAACTAACTTGATGAATTCAAATGAAACTTCTCATGTCCTTCTCATGTCCAACACTAAGAAACTTCTTCGTTTTCAGATCCTAAAAGACACAATGATCAGGAAAAGTGTCACACTACAATTTAGGGCCTTTGTAATATGACCAACGGATAACAAATAGAAGTAATATTAGGAATGAAGGGCAAGGAGAATGATGGTGAAATGGAAACAGTACAATTTTCCCCAATAGGTGTTAGGCTACCATCTATTAATTTCACACAACCTAAATTAGGATTGGAGGTAAATGGAGGAAAAGAAATAGTTATACCTATCATGTGATCAATAGCTTCTAAATCAATTACCCAGGGACTTGATGCAAAAGTAGTGTCACAGACTGTGAAAGTATTACCTGCCTAAACCAAAGATGCAACTGAAGAGACCTTAGTATGAGTGATATCCCTTAGTAAGGCATTATACTCACTTTTCGAGGGATGAACCACATCACTAGTTGGTGGAAGCACAAGTGAATTTATCAATGGTACAACATCCCCAACAATAACCTGACAATCCTAACCATCTATAACTGTAAGATTAGCAGCTCGACTTTGACGTCAACCATGAAGAACTCAACAATAATCAACAGTATGTCCATATCTACCACAATGAGTGCACGAACGATCCACCATGACCATGGCCAATACCATGATCACAACCTTGGCCACCATCACGATGTCCTCTTCCTGTACCTCTATCTCGGCCAGCACCAGCATTATTAAAATTATTGAATCCTATCACTAGGACAGATTTCTTAGCCAGGGTTGATCACATAGTTGTTTGACGCTTCTCATCTCATAAAAGTAAAAACTATACATTGTTAAGTGAAGGTAAAGTAGGAGAACCAATAATCTGAGCTGGAACAAGCTTAAAATTAAGACTTGCTAACAATTCAAATATCCTTTTCTTCCAAACACTTCTTTTACATGCCTCTATATCTATAGAACAAACAATTGAAGATCATCTGGGAAAGAAAATTCATGTCACAAACCACACATCTTAGCATAATAATCAAACACCAATTTCTTCTCATCTCAAATGACTAATCTCTTGATAAATGGTGTAAATTTGGGTCGTATTGTTTTGATTAGCATACAAATCATAAGCAGTCAATCAACTCTCACAAAGTGATAAACAGAAAAATTCATTTACTAACCTCTAGTTCCATAGAATTCAAAAGCCAGGACAACTAAAAAATTGTTCAATTTCCACTCTCCATAAGAATGATCAGTCAGAAGAGGTTCCTATATACCACTATCTATATATTTTAACTTTTGTTTTCCTCCAACAAACATCTCAATAGCTTTTGACTGATGAAGATAATCGTTGGACTTAAGCTAATGAGTTGGAATCTGCAACATAGGATTCTCATAATGAACAATCAACCTCTTCGTCCTAGAGGAGGTGAGAACAATTGTCTTAGATGCAAGGTGTCCCATATCGGTTACGTATCGGCCGTATCGGCCGATACGTAACGGAATCGATAAGGGCCGATACGCGTATCGGCCGCGTATCGGCCGTTACCGATTTTTGTAACCGTATTGGCCGATACGGGGGCGTATCGGACCGTTACGGGGGCGTAACGGTCACCCGTAACGGTCAGAAAACGGCTACTTTTTTTTCTCTTTTTAAGCACTTTTTTTGCTGTTTTTTCCAAACTTCTTGCTTCCAAACTGTTTTTCACTCCTTCTAATAGTAATTTCGACCAACCTTGGCTGATTTTTTGGGACAAAAACACATTATATTACGGATTTGGTTGAATCAAAGCTCGGTGGGCCATTTTTCAGAAATTCTTCAAAAATAGGTATTTACTTTCTTTAATATGTTTTTCTGTTTTAATCATGCCATATGATGTGTTAATCATAGTAGAACATGATAATGTGCATTTTACAGATTTGGGGTGCCATTTAATATTTTTTTTATATTTTTTTCTATTTACGCATGAATTTTGGGCCCTTTTTTTAAAATTCGAAAAATCAATTTTTAATAGTTGTTTTGTTGTTTTAATGATGTCATATGATGTGTTAATCATAGTAGAACATGATAATGTGCATTTTACAGATTTGGGGTGCCATTTTATATTTTTTTTATATTTTTTTCTATTTACGCATGATTTTTGGGCCCTTTTTTTAAAATTCGAAAAATCAATTTTTAATGGTTGTTTTGCTGTTTTAATGATGCCATATGATATGTTAATCATAGTAGAACATGTTAACGTGCATTTTACAGATTTGGGGTGCCATTTAATATTTTTTTTTTTTTTTTTTTCTATTTACGCATGATTTTTGGGCCCTTTTTTTAAAATTCGAAAAATCAATTTTTAATGGTTGTTTTGCTGTTTTAATGATGCCATATGACATGTTAATCATAGTAGAACATGTTAACGTGCATTTTACAGATTTGGGGTGCCATTTAATAATTTCTTTTATATTTTTTTCTATTTACGCATGATTTTTGGGCCCTTTTTTTAAAATTCGAAAAATCAATTTTTAATGGTTTTTTTGCTGTTTTAATGATGCCATATGATGTGTTAATCATAGTAGAACAGCTTAATGTGCATTTTACAGATTTGGGGTGCCATTTTATATTTTTTTTATATTTTTTTCTATTTACGCATGAATTTTGGGCCCTTTTTTTAAAATTCGAAAAATCAATTTTTAATGGTTGTTTTGCTGGTTTAATGATGCCATATGATATGTTAATCATAGTAGAACATGTTAACATGCATTTTACAGATTTGGGGTGCCATTTAATATTTTTTTTTTATATTTTTTTCTATTTACGCATGATTTTTGGGCCCTTTTTTTAAAATTCGAAAAAACAATTTTTAATGGCTGTTTCGCTGTTTTAATCATGCCATATGATGTGTTAATCATAGTAGAACATTTTAATGTGCATTTTACATATTTGGGGTGCCATTTTATATATTTTTTATATTTTTTTCTATTTACGCATGAATTTTGGGCCCTTTTTTTAAAATTTGAAAAATCAATTTTTAATAGTTGTTTTGCTGTTTTAATCATTCCATATGATGTGTTAATCATAGTAGAATATGTTAATGTGCATTTTACATATTTGGGGTGTCATTTTATAAATTTTTCTTTGTATTTTCGAATTAGTGACTTTATATTTTTATTTACTTATATTGGACAGGTTTTGGAGCTTCTTAAGGTTTAGTTAGAACATAAAATTATCTTTATTAACATAGGTCATACACTCATACTCATATCCTAAACCTAAAGAAATGTCTGGGTCTGGCCAACAACAAGTAAGTGAGGATATTGGATGGCAACATTGTGAGAGGGTTGGTGGTACTAGGCACCAAATAAAGTGAAAGTATTGTGATAGGATAGTGTCTGGTGGAATTACCCGTCTCAAACAACATTTGGCACATCGAAAGGGTCAAGTTGCGCCATATGTCAGAGTACCGAGAGAGATAATGCTATTAATGCAAGCTAGTCTGGATGAGTCGAAGGGTAAACGTGCTGTTGTACAAAAGAAGAGAGATGATACTTTAGAAGCAGCTCGACAGGAGGTGTTTGGTCCTGAATATATGGGCGTTCGTGATGAAGATATTATTGATTCTGACGAAGATTCAGATCGGGAATTAACCATAGCTAGGAGAGAGAGCGTGCGTCTAGCTCGTGAAGAGGAAGAACGTCACCGCATGCTTGGCACGCATGGGTCAGTGCGTGATACAGGAGGGGGCAGTGGGAGTGGGAGTGGGACAGGGAGTGCAACTGGAAGTGCAACTGCTTCTGCAGCTGGGACTGAGGGTAGGGGGGGTAGGTTTGGTGGGTTACGACGTGTATTTGGGAGCCGACGATAGACATCTTCACGTGATACCCATATACATTTGGATGAAGAAGTAAATGAGCCTAGGAGACCCTCTATTGATCCAATCCTGTTTAGGAAAGAATCAACTAAACAAAAGAAGATAAAACAAATGTGGAGTAGAACTTCCGTTGAGAAATTAGGTAGAGCAGCAGCAAAGTTATTTATACATGCTAACATACCTCCTAACGCGGCCAATTCTTCATATTGGCAGGTGGTAATTGATGCAACAGCAGAAGCAGGTGAAGGAATAAAAGCTCCCACGGCTAAGGAGATTAGGGAAAAATGGACAGATGCAGAGTATGTGGATGTGAAAACATACGTGGCTACCTTTAAACCTGTATGGCAAGCCAGAGGATGCACGATCATGTGCGATGGTTGGACTGGCCCAACCAGACGCAACATGATCAACTTCATGGTGTACTGCCACTTGGGAACTATATATCACAAGTCAATTGATGCCTCAGAAGTAACAAAAAATTCTGATTATATTACTGGACTAATGGATAAAGTTATGGATGAGATTGGAGAGGAGAACGTAGTTCAGATTGTGACAGATAATGAAGCATCATATAAGCTTGCAGGACATCTGTTGATGAATAAGAGAAAACATCTTTTTTGGTCACTATGTGCTGCCCATTGTATTGATCTTATATTGGAAGACATTGGGAAGAAGAAAAATGTTAAGGAAATGGTCGAAAGGGCAAGGGAAGTAACGACGTTTATTTACAATCATAATCAAGTAGTCGCAATAATGAGAAAGTTCACGAAAGGACGAGAATTGTTGAGGCCTGCGGCGACTAGATTCGCAACAAACTTTATAGCATTAGAGAGTTTATTCCAGCATAGGGGAGAGTTGAGTGAAATGTTCGCTTCCCGACAATGGCTCAACACAAAACATGGGAAGAAGACATCAGGGACACCGGTCGACGTTGTGAACACCATACAGGACGACAAATATTGGAAGAAGGTTAAGGCGATCCTAAAGGTGATAGAGCCACTAATGAGGGTACTACGTCTTGTTGAAACCGATGAAGCACCTACCATGGGCTTCCTATATGATGCCATGGATAAGGCAAAGCTTGCAATTCAACGTGATTGTAGAAGCTGGGAGACTTATTGGAAGATGATCGACAGGAGATGGACAAAACAACTCCATCACGATCTTCATGCAGCAAGTTATTACTTAAATCCTAGGTATAGATATGCCCAATCATTTGTTGTGGATGATGAAGTTCATGTCGGGCTAAAAAATGTGATAAAGAGATTAGAACCTGACTTAGATCTACAAATAAAGGCGTTGAATGAATTAGATACATTTGGAAATCGTCTTGGTAGTTTTGGAGATGCTCTTGCACAGCATGCAGTATCTAGGTTGCAACCGGCCGAATGGTAGATTAATTTCGGAGAGAGTACGAAGGCTCTTCAAAAAATTGCGATAAAAGTTTTGAGCCAGACAACATCTTCCTCTAGTTGCGAAAGGAATTGGAGTTGTTTTGCGCTCATTCATTCAAAGAATAGGAATAGATTGCAGACTAGAACATTAGATAGACTTGTTTTTATGCACTACAATATAAAACTAAGAATGCGACGACATCATATGAGCATTACAACTGCCGATGACAGAGACTACTGTCCAATAAACTTGGACAATATTTATGATGAGGATGACCCACTTCTACCTTGGTTGGAAACAAGGGAAAAACAAATTGAAGAGGATAGTGAAGAATTGAAAATTGATGACCCAGAAATATGCAAAGCACAACAAGAGAGTCGTGCAGATGTGTTGGACCCAGTAAGAGGGGCAGCGTTTATGCCACGTACGGAAACGGCTCGAGATCAACAAAAAAGTACGAGTAGTGGTAGCGTGTCCGTGTCGGATGATGGTGACGATGACCCCCCTGCCTCTGGTGCTGGCACTTCTGGTGTTGCTCAACGCCCTATTCAGCCGTCTACAGATCGCGATGCCGATGAACATCGACGAGGTGGTACACGAGGTCGAACCTACGAGTGTACCGAGTCACGATACAGCCAGGAGGAGGGTACATCTAGTGGTGCACCGCGTCCGGGAGGTCCGGAACATCAGCAGGCTCATGGTCTTGGTTATTATGATGGATATTCTTATGGTCAATTGGATTATAATTATGATGGTTATACTGAGCCCGTTCCATCACATTCATGTTGGAGTAGCCCTCCCGATCAATATCCATATGATTATAGATATCCAGATCCAAATCCAAGTTACTCATCACAGTAGACGCACTCTCAATCTCAAGATTCTCAACAGCCTGAGTATGGTTACCAGTATGGCTATTCGACGGGCACTGGTAGATATCCTTACTCAGGGTCAGAGTCGTTACCTAGTCAGGATCAGTCATCCTCTGGTTTCGTTGATCTAGTATTTCCTTCTGGCACTGGATATTATGGATATGCAGAACCTACACCTATTGGACAGCCTCAGCCTGATGGTGACAATGACGATGATGTGGAGGTCGAGCAACCACAAAAAAGCAGATTTTCATTTTGGTGGTGACTTGTGATTGTGAGTATATATTTGTATTAAGGTAAGTATTTGCATTTTGCAGCAGACAGCTCACAACAGTATTATTGCAAGAAGCCATGCAATTATGCACACACTTGACACTGCCGAACTTGTATTTAAAATAGCTCCCCTGACAACCAATTAAGTAATCCTTAATCAAGTTGCAGGGGAGTATATCAGACACTACTAATTTTATTTTTTTTAATATTCTAGACTTGAGGATGACAGGTCATAGACAGGAATCACAGTCACGTACACACTGCACAGGTATGTTTGACAAATTCCTCAAAAATAATTGCAAACACACCTAATGTAAGATATTTACATATTACATTCATTCTAATATATCTATCATTGGTAGTAGATAGTTAGAAAATTAAATATATGAATTTTGTAGTCAAATTCAGGTTATCTGGTTCATAAATTCATCAGACAGTTCGATACAACTTCTCACCAAAGAGTGGACCGTTACGCCCCCATAAACATGTTCCATTTTATAAATGAATGCATATTTGGAATGCTTAGAATATTCCGGATTTAATCCATATTTTTTTGGCAAAAAAAAAATTTTGCGCCGTTACGGGCCGTTACGCCCCCGTATCCGTATCGGTTTTGGAGGTCACCGATACGCCAACCGATACCGATACAGGACACCTTGCTTAGATGTTGATGATGAAGTCATCTTTAATCCCAAAAAATTAACAGAATACTAAACATCAAAACTTCACACCAATTAATTTTAAAAATTGTTATAACCAACAATAACTTGCAGCAGTCTCAAAAAACACCAAAATTTTTCAAAAAGGCAATCCTCATAGGTCAAAATCAAACCACTTAAGAGAACTGGATCTTACAGAGAAATTTACTAGATATCAACAAATCTTGACATATCTTCAAAAAAGAAAAACAAGTCTCAAACAACTAATTGTTGCCTGCAAAAGAACCGTTGTAAACCAGGACCCAAAAAAAAACCCAAAAACTTTGTCTAAATGAAAATATCCAGCAAAACCTGGCTATCACAAACCAGTTTCTGAAAAACTTGAAGAAAAATGGCCCAAAAACCCTATCAAAACTGAATGTCCAACAACCCTTCAAAGAAAATTAGAAATTGTTGTAGGATCCCCCCTCTTTAATCACATTCAACAGCTAATTAGGTCACAGGGACTTTCAAATCGAGAAATTCTTTATAAAAGAAAAAACAAAAGAACAAGAAGAGCGAGCGAGAGAGAGAGAGCGAGAGAGAGAGAGAGAGAGAAGAGAGAGAGAGGACGAGGAGAAAACCCTAGGAGCTTTTTCGCTCCAATACCATGTCAAAGAAAGGGAAAAACAGCCTTTAAGAGATTTTTTTTTTTGAAATTAAACTAGGATTGGAGATCCAACCCTCTTCTTATTTTTATTAATCAATGTCCCAAATTATATAAAATACCCTTGGAACTAAGGGCAAAAGAGGAAAAACAAAAGAAAAAATAATAATAAGAGAAACGGAAGGAGAATAAGAGACGGCCCATGGTCCAGCAAGAGAAGGCCTACCATGTAGAGAGGGCCCATGGTCCAAAAATATCTAAAATGGTGTATTACAAAGTGAATAACAAGGACACAACTTTATGAAATTGCACCATGTCCACTGGTCCGTGCCTTTGTGCCTTGCACTCCAATAATAAACTATTCTTTTTGTTTAGTTGCTACTTTTTTATTTTAGGGAAACCTTTTACATATAAATAATTAATTTTAGGTTTATTATTATACTAATAGTCATTGGTTTTTTACATATAAAACTCACAATATAAAATATTTTATTAGATAAAATTTGTACGGATGTTCAGAGAATCCAATTTTTAAAGAACCTCCATGTTTAACAGAGTCACACAGTTCATGTCTCGTAAACTATTAAATCCCAGCAGCATCCAGTTCACAAGGATCACTGTCAACAACTCCATTGTTGTCTAACAGGACAAAATTGCATCACGAAAAAAGCTCATGAAATGCATCGTGTGTTTCCTTATTTGTAAATGGAAAGTGAATCAACACTAGCAAAGCCTAATTTTATAGTAACCTGATCTTAACCACCCATTTTGCTTCTGGCAAATTTTAGAACCAAATGTCTAAAGGATCCTGATGCAAACCATGACAAAAAACAAAAAGGTCCATTGATCCCTTTGAAAATTTCCTTTTTGTGATTATTTGAAATTTTCGTTTTGTAATTATTTTGAAGCATGCATATCAAAGAATAGAAGTACCGTGTCTGCTTCTACAGTGGATCCATCTGCAAGTCTGACTGCTGCCACTCTTCCATCAGAACCAGCTTCTATTTTGTCAATACGAGCACCCTAATCAATAAATATGAGGAAATTTAAGAAGCACAGTCAATATATTCCTAAGACCAATGGAATCTTTAACAACTAGTGAAATGCAAATGTCATGTCTCATAAAATGTAACATTACCGTCAAGAATTTGACACTATTCTCTTGATAGAGCCCTTCATACCTCCGAGCTAGGGAAGGAGTAAAAAGTCTTGGCATGAGATGATCCTCTGGAAATATGATCTATTTAAACCATGGTAAGTTATAACTGAACATTGTTGCCACATCTGATAAACTACAAAAAGAAAAAAGGAGGGAAGAAGGATGCAAATCCCACATTGTGACTTGCAAAAGCAGCATTTTCCTGATAGACCGGTGACAATGAAGCATTTGAGCAAACATAATTTAATTTGTAGAAGTTCTATAAGATTAATATAGAGAGCCACATGATGCACAAACCACAGCTTCTACAAGATTTTTACCATAGCATAATCAATATATCATAAGCAGAAGAAATCATGCTTGAACCATAAACCCATCATCAGTGGTTCACAAAGCTCCTTTTTATATATAAGAAGCACATTTCTTCCAAGAGAAACACGATCCATATGAACGAGGCTCAAACAAACCACTTCATCAAGCACAACCCATGCAAGCCCTTGCACCATACAAAAATGGATACAAGAAGTGAGCAGCCAGATAAGGGCATTCCATAAGATTTCCAAGAAAGTCACAGAAGATAATTTACTCTTCTTACCGTATAAAGTTTCGAAACATAGGAAAAGGATTAATCTTGAAAGGAAGAGTGACAAAGGAAAGACTAGAAAAGATATCTTTGTGAGAACCCATAAGTATGACCAAGCATCTTGATTCAACATTATTGATGTGTTGAAGGGAACAAGAAAAGATCTAGACAAACAATCCTTTCTAACCTAGTTGGCAAAAAGAAACTAGAAAACACTACTGTGACAAGAAAGCTACATAAAAATTGGATATATCATGTGTCATAAATTTATTGAAAAGTTACCATCAAGTTTCAGTAACTATGAAAAGAAAACAACAGAAAAATCTGAATTTTGAATGTCATAAATTTATTGGAAATCTAATATCAAGGTTCAGTAGGTGTTATATACTTTATTTGGTATTTATATGAATTAGTCATTTGTCTGTAAATAGAAACAACACAGAGTATTTGGAATGCAACTTTAGCATAGTTGAGGCTTTGGTTAGACTGATGGCCATGAGACTCCCCAAAGAAACATAATTCATTACCTTGGCTGTATAATTCAAAAGATGGAGGATAGACGATGATGTTGCAAGTACAATCGAAGACAGGTGGATAAAGTGCAGATGTACATCTGGAGGTGTTGCAAGATTGTCAATGCATTTCAATGTCTTCCCATCTTTCTCAATAGTGAAGGGATTTTCTTTCACACATATCATAGGTCCCAAACATAATCCACGGCCTTCCTTGAACTACATTGCACGCATCCATCAACAACACATCACACCAAACCTCATCATGGTACTTGTCATCAATGGAAAAAGAAATCAAGCAACAGTGTGTTGCCTCAATCTCATTTCCATTATGAAACCACGCCACTCAGTGAGGATGATGAAGCCACTCAACATCTATCTTCAATATCTCCACCATCATGTTTAACACTTAATTCCAACAACAGCCATTGTTGATCACCAACCTGCACATTTGTCATTGTATTGTACAAGTTGTCATAAAGGCATATAGTACTCCAATCCTCTTCCTCAGAAGATTTTGGAAACAACAGAACAGGTACAAGGAGATATGGCATCCATCTCCATGTATGGATTCCTCCATAAAAGTTTCTGCTGCTACCTCCCTTTGACTTCATCACATACAGCATCTTTCTTGTTCTCTGATGGCTGAACTTCACCATTGAATATTCTTCAGACACTAATAGGAATGATGCCCAAATGTGAAATACTTGTAGTCCTTAGTTTGATCTTTATTATGCCCAGAAGTTTGGCTATTGATCCGATGGCTCTTGATCAGCTTCTTTGTTCCTTTCCTCCACTGCCTCAGGTGTGTGGTAGGTTTGGATTCAACAGAGACTCATCCTGATTTCCTTTCACAAACTCGTGAGAGGATTTTGAGCTACTTACATCCTCCTGTCTAATGTGTTCTTCAGCTTTCAATGCAAGTTGGTAAGAATCGTCTATGGAATAAGCCCTAGTCACCGAAATCTCCTATTGGATCCTATATTCCTACCAACTTCCGTACCTTGCTACCAATTGATTTTTTGTTTCAGTAGGGTCATTCCACATCATAAGGCAGAAGAACTCCATATACGCTTTAACAATCAAATCTTTTTGTCACGCGTGATGGAACCTTTAATAGAGTTCTAGCTCGTTTCGAGGGCAAAAACATACGTCATCTATGCGGACATCACACCACCATTCCGTACATATCAGAGATGTGGGCGTCGACAAGCTACATCGGCACTTTCACTTTAGCTACGCGACTAATGGTGATCACCAGTGGTCATCGGCGAGCATTAGAACAACATAAATGGCATGGATCATATTTGGAGATCATCTCACCATTGATCGTGGTCTACATGATTGTCCATCCATTGGATTGTCTTGTGTCCCATCATGGGGCCATCTGATAGTTGGATTATGTTGGACCATTTTGTCAGTTAGTTCTTTTATGTTACTTGTTGATATGGACATTTTAATTTGTGATTGGACTTTTGGGAGGGTATATTAGACTTTTTACTTTTTAGGACATAATGAGTAATTTTTTTTGCTTTTGTTACTAAAAGGGTAGAATTGTCATTTTAACCAATTTTTGCTATAAAATAAAGCAAGAGGGGACGTCCAGTCCTAATTGTGAATTTGGAGAAATTTCTGAAGAGGCCTCATAGAGATCCTTTCTTCCTTTCATCTTCCTTCATCGTTATAAAGGCTAGATCTTTGGATAGAAGCCCGGAGGGTGTGAAGCCACTCTATCCTCCGTCCCTAAGATCCTCTTTCACTTCATGCTTGATGGTTTGTAGGATGTAGATTCATTTGAATCTTCAAATCTAAAAAGGTAAGATTTTATCTTTCATTGTCTTCTCTTGAATTTTTAATTTTATTTTTTTATCTGATCCTAAGAGCCACATCAGTCCCTTCCTATTATTATCGGACCCAACTCATGCGTGGATTTCAAAATTTCACCTATTGAGCCCGGATTATTCCGATGCTAGTTGGAAGATCTTATCTTCCTTGGGCCCTATTTTCCAAGCGTTTTATTTGGTCAAAGGCCTGATGACTGTGATTTGGCCTCAAATCATGCCCGTCATCTCTTGGGCTTCACTTTGTTTGCATGTGCATCACATTTAGCTTGGTGATTTTCTTTTATATAACTTTGATTTTATATTGGATCTCAGTCACATAGCTGGATTTGCATCATTCTACATCAGTCATGTTGCATCCTTCATCTTCTTCCAACTCTCCAACTTTTTCTTCCCAATAAGCTCACGAGTCTTTTGGTGTCAGACCCACCACAAAAATGCATGGCCCTGTGATCGGGTGACACGAGCTTAGCCTTCTTGTTGTATGGCATCTCCTTCAATTCGAATAATTGCTTTGCATGAACCAGCAAATTGACATAGTTCCCCAGCTGCACATCTCCATAGAATTTGGGTGTCTCAATTTTTACACCGTAGTTGCAATCATAATCTGCCAATCAGTCTACTCTCCTACGATAGCGATGATCGAACAAAACACTGTCAGAATCATTACCTCCAGATTCCATGATGCTGCCACCATCTCACAAGTAAGAAGGCTGACACAGTGTAGACAGTGTCACTTTTCCAATCTATTCAAGATCTCTTGAATAACTTCTTCCAATCAATATTGTCTCTTACCCATTTCTACCAAGACATTCAACTCACTGGTCACCATTGATCTCAAACAAGCTCAGATGAACTTGGACCGGTACCAATTGATGTAAGATGGATGAGAAAGAAAATAAGAAGAGGAGAACAGACTTCTTGCACAACCACGCAATCTAAATACTAGAAGGAAAATAGGGTTTTCGAATAGTGTTGCCTGCCTGCTTGGCAGCCCATCTCTTTAAGAATTCCTTTTTCAATATTTGTGAAGATCTTTCTCTTTATTTTGTCCCCTTTCCTCTCTCTCCCTCACGTATGTAAATCCTCCCAACAAGCATGTTCTACATATGGCCAGTAGAACACGTGAGCTTTATGTGGCCCACCATGTGGCAGGTGTGAGATCCACTCCAACCATCAAGATTCAAGACAGCTTCTCATGTCCATAGTAAATATAGAAAATAGGATAGATTTAAAACTCAGTTGAGCCAAAATGCAGGAAACAATGCAAATTACACCAGGAATCTCTCAGTTCATGCTGTTTGGCATAGGACCCATGCACAAACCTATGGTTCATGTCAACTCTCCGTTGTTCCTTGTGTTTGGGTTCAACTGAATTTTTTTAACATGCCGAGTTTTGTTCCCTGGACCAGAGTCCAACCTAACGAACAGAGTGGATGTCGCATATAAAACACAGTGAACCCAACGGATCTAGAATGTTATACCCCTTATCGTACAACATCAGGTGTGTTAAAGATGTTTCTGGTCCCACTCACGCACAAAAAGATACAAGAAGACTTCAGTCCCAAATTGGAATCCCTACAGCACATGTTTTACACAATGCGTAAAACACTCAGATCTATGGAGCCCATCATGTTCTATATGTAAAATCTGCTGTGTCTATCGGGTTCTATCCTCGATGAGAGGCCCTAAGTCAAAAAATCAGCTAGATCTGCAACTATGATGAACCACATGAAAGTATGAGATTGCAAAGATGAGGATGTTTGAGATGGATCCATGAGATGACTACGAGTAGGAAGGATAGAATGAGGCCATCCAAAGAAACTAAGAGCAGACCCAATAGGTGATAGAACAATGGACAATAGATCAAAATGGTTTGGCCATGTGCTACAAAGACTAGAGATGGGCCCCATAAAATGTGGAACTTTGAATAGGTTGAACAACCTAGAAAGAGGACAAGGGGAGACCTAAAACGACTTTCATTGAGGTTGTAAGAAGGGATATGAAGGCTCATTTACCAAGGACAATGCCTTGGGAATGATTGGTGAAAAAGAATTCATCAAGCTCGTTGGAGATGTATGGGACGAGGCTATGATTATGTTGCTAGGGTGTGTGTGCAATTATAGATCTTAAATGTATATATTGGTTATAATAGAATCAAGTGAATAATAGTAACCATACAATCAAGGCAATCAAAATGGCTGAAAGACCCCCCAGCACGCCCCCTAACCCTATGTGCTCTTCGCCAGATGATCACCTAATTGATGGGATTGCAGAATGAACTCTTTAACCATGTGATTACACAGAAATACCATTAAGTCTGCATAAAAACCATGTCAAAAGAGTGATAATTGATACAAGAAATTCTCAAATACTTCAGTGCAATCAGTAATGCTCCAGACCCCTATTATAACAAATATACTCGCAAACATACCGTTGTATCAATTTTCCAACCAACAGTTGCAGCAGCAACCTCCATACCAATGTAGCCACCACCAATGATAACCACCTTCTGTGCTCTCTCCTATAATTAACACAAGTGCTGTTAAAGCAAGAATCATACAATACAACCTCTAAAGTATTTAGGAAAAGAAAGAAGGCATCATTGGTATGAATGCATGCCACATGAGATTCAACCTTCAGATTTTTCTCATATAACGGAAAGGGTTAAATGGTTAGGGTGTACTTAATGGCACTAATATTCAAGTTCCCCATATGGGTTTATTGAAGTTATAGGAGGATATTAATGGATTAAGATTCAAAAGCGACATCTCAAGCATTGCAGAAAGTGACATTTTCAATTGAAGGGTTACAAGGAGCCAAGGAATTTATTAGAATTAACGGGATCAAGACCGCAAATGCATAATCAAAATTACACACATCTAGGAGAACTATCTGATCCTTGACCTCAGGACGTGAACTGTATCTTCAGGTTTTCAGTTTGAATGGATGGAACCCATCGATTGATGTTCCAGAGCATTGATTTGATGGGGCCCATATAGGATGGACCATGTACCAAAGATTTCTCCACAGAAAATACTAACCCTTCAATGGGCAGCCTACAAATAGACAGTTAAGAAAATAAATACAGAAACAGACCACATTCAACTAAAAAGGGCCAAAAGATTGGATGACTAGGATCTTCCATCCAAGTTGTGGACCATCAGATCAACAGTACGGATCACTAACCATGCGTCCAATTTGTACAAACTGAGAATCCAGTGTTACTATGCATATACTGGGGTCAAATATCATGTAATTCCTCCTGGTGGAATTTCAAAAGTAGATCCATTGTCAGCAGGATCCAACCTAAAATGTGCCCAGCAAGTTAATTCTTGATTAAATATTTGTCAGACCTAGAATAGTTGTAAATGTTTGGATTCAGATGGAGACGAGGCATTAATTATCCTCATTGGCTAATAGTGTATACATGTATAAGATAAGTTAGAGGAAAAAAATTAGGTTTGATGGAAATACTCTCAAGCACACTGTGTGGCATATTAAAAAGAATGATATAAATAACAACAATGGGTAGAACATGACCAGAAAACAGACAAGTTCAACTTGCTGAATGAAGTAGAAAACTTGAAACCACAATTCGAACCACTAAAAGTAGGGTTGTCATGGGCCAGGCTGGCCCATCGGAACTTTCAGGCCAGGTTTAGGCTGGAATACTAAGCCCGAAGGTCAGGCCCAAGCCTAAAATTTAAGCCTTTTTAATAACCAGGCTGGGCTCAGCTTTGGTTAATAGCCCATCAACCCAGCCTGGGTCATTTAGGATTTCAAGGGCATTTTTGTCATATATCATGGACAATGAGGCACACTTAATGAACAACCCAGATTTGCACAAAAGTGGGTGGCCAAACTCGATCTCAGGAATGGGCTGGATTCAGGCTCGGGCTATGCATTATCACTGAGGGTCGGGCTCAGGCCTGTGTTTGTTTTAGACCAGGCCAGGCTTTAGGCCTAGGTTTTACTTTGTGGGCTGGGCTTAGACAGACCTCAGCCCAGTCCTAGCCTAGCCTGTTGACCAATGTGACAAATATCCCCAAGATTTTGAAAATCTCACAATACTATCATGAGAAATACATTAGACAATATGGTTGTGGTATTTTCAAAATCTCAGCAGATTTCAAGATATCTCATTTTTATCGTCATATTAGCGCAAAAAAAAAATAGTAAAAAAAAAAGAAAAAGGAATTTGTTATGTGAATGTGTGTGTGTGCGTGGTTTGCTAGCGTCCCCACCTTCATGGGAATGTTAACAACATCCCCTATCCTTTCCAATGACATGTGGGATACCCAATCATCAATCGGGATTTGGGATGGTTCATTCAATAGTACCAACGGAAGCAAACCATGGTTCAAAAATCACGCCGATAGGATGATCCTAACCCTTTGAATGGGGCCAATTTGTTACAAACTTCTATTGTTTATGAGCCATAATTCACATGGTTAGAATCATCATACCAAAGTGCTACTTAGGAATCCTAAGCAAACAAAGTGAGATCAATCTAGTAGATGTTTCAAGATAATGATTGGAGCTATATTGTTTCTCCACTCAATCTTGGCTATCATTGTCCATGCTACCGATCAGACACTAAGGATCATCCTATTGGCATGATTTTTCACACCATGGCTTGCTCCTAGTTGTATGAATGAATGAATGGTTCAAATCAATGATAGGTCAACCATGTGTCATTGAAAAGGATAGGGGATGTTAGCAAAACCCATATACATATACATACACATGTATATATATGATTTAAAATAAATAATTTTAAGTATTTTTATTTTGTGCAAGATTCAGACAATACCCTGAGAATACCCTCAATTTTTGAAAATCTCCCGAGAAATTTCTGTGCTGAGAAATTACCGAGAACAAGATTCATCGCTATGCCATTGACAGCCCTACCTACAAGGTTACAAGAGAAGTGCTAACAACATCGAAAAATGGAAGAAGCAACACATGCAGCAATACAGCACTAAGCTACAATTTTAATGAATCAACATCTAGAAAAGTCGATGAAAGAAGAAAAAAGAAAGACATGGTGTTACCAATGAAGATATTAATGAATCGGCATCAGCAACATCCCGGATATAGTGAACACCGGGCAGGCTTCCTCCAATATTCTCTGGAAATCTGAAACCAATGAGGAAGTCAGATCATCTAGAACTTACACCAGTACAGCTGTAACAACTTACATTAATAAATCCATGCTGTGAAAACAAAATGTATTGGGTAGATGAAACAAACTGAAATAATTAAGTACTATAGGAATGTTAGTAGTCTTTCAAATATGCAAGATTTCTCCGAATTTTCCTTCAACAAAGATAAACAACTATAGAGAAACAAAATTCCCATAGGTTCATCGCATGACCACCCTCACCACATTAAAATTGTTCCTCATTTGAGAAATATATCAAGTCATATGTGCACTTTGGTACTGCTGAGCACCCTTTTTTTAAAAGCTATTATTATCTCCATGTAACTGTTCATATCTGCCCACTCTTATAGATAAATGATTAGGTGAGAGAGAATCTCAAGTTCTCTCATTGTTCCTTTCCTACTTTCTTCTCATGTCTTCTCTGATACCAAAAATATAACAATTAGCATGTTAGCCAGGCACATGTAACAATCATTAACCAAAGTAGTTAGAATACCTTGCAGCTGCACATCCTGTAGCAATTATAAGGGATCCATACTTAAGATGGTTGCCTGAAGATGTAGTTAGAGTCTGTGTTTGGACATCAATGCCTGTCACGGGATCTCCATACAATACCTTCAAGAAAATGAGAAGGCACCATTATAAATAGTATTTCCCAAAAAAAAAGGAGGCAGCTGAACACTAGAACAGAATTAACAACATGCTGATTTTAATCCACTGCATTAACAAAGTAAGCGAAGTTTGATAGTTTGTCTTTTGAACATAGCAGATGCCTCAAAGGTTCCAGGAAAAGACATCAGTCATTCCCATTTTCAGCCATGATGCATGAGTCAGCATATTGGTCAAAGGATTTTAATAAAAATGGGGTTGCACATGTGCAAGTGTGTGTGTTTACCAGAATACATGAGTGTTCTATATGTCCAAACATGGTTACATAGATATAACGACAAATAGAATAGGGTCCTCATCTTCCTGCAGTTGATATTGGTCACTGCAATCAATGTTATATTGGTTGTGGATTATCCATTTGGTCACTGCATACATGTACAGATGATAGCCCAGAAGAGTTGATCATAAGTCAAATGCCTTTTCAGTGACTTTTTTATCATGCCTTTACTGTTACATTTTGCTCTTAATGAATTTTCCAAGATCTTTCTTTTAATAATTTGATGAAGTGGTTTAAAATTAATTGCTTGAATTCAGAGAGGCTCTCTAGATACCAATACGTGTCCAGTAAATATGTTGAATTGTCAGAAGTTTCACTTAACACTAACGAGTCATTGCCTACCTTTTCAACTGAAGGCATGAATCCTTTGCCTCTCAGATTACAAAAGCAAGAACCTGAGAATTTTATTGGCTGAGAATTAAGACCTCTCTCATGTCCTGATAGTTTCTGTGCTAATAATGTATTCTCAATGCAGATCTCAATCAAGGCAAATGAGATATTCTTCTAATCAGTTCTTTCATGGTTGGTTTGCTTAGTAACATATATTTGGATAGATCTTCACTGACACGAGTTTTTCTCCTTCAGATTCCCATGATGTGTGAACATTTATTAATTGTTCTTTCCTTCTGTCTAGGCTCCCTTGTCACAATGATATCATCAACATTTTCTCAAATTAACCTGAATTCAATAATATGTTGCCCAGAACACAGATCCCAGTTAATTCTGGTATTGTTTTCTATTCTTGACTCCGTTTTTTGTTGATTTTCAATCATAAAAACAAAGACTATCCTTTGTGCATCTTATACTTTTAACAGTTGACGGTTTTCCACATCAGAAATTAATTTTCATATCCAATTTCTACAATCTTGAAATTTCCATTATGAAAAAATTTACAAAAATAGGTGATAGGGTTTCTTCAATCTCTTTTCCATCAGTCTTAACTCTGGATGCCTTTTGTTATACACACCCAAGCAACTTTATAGGATTTTCCCAACAAATGGCAAACACTTGCTACAACTAGAATCCTGCAATTATAATATTACAAATGTTTGGAGAGAGTGATCGAGCAAAAGGTTAAAGCATGAGATAAATGTAAAAGAAAATCAATTTGGATTTATAACAGGAAGGTCAACTATTGAGGCTATTTCCCTGCTTAGCTGATGGATAGATAAAGGGAGAGGAGGAAGATCACTACGTGGTCTTTATTGACTTAGACAAGGCATATGACAGGGTCCCTAGAGAAGACAAAGGGACTTGAGAGGATATATTCACATGATTGAGGTTACGTACAAGGGAGCGGTAACAAATGTGAGGACCAATGGTGGAGAGACAAACCAGTTTCTAATAACTATATGCTTACACCAGGGGTTGGCATTGACCTTATATCTTTTTGCATTGGTTATGGATGAGTTAAAGAGACATTTACAAGAAGAGGTCCTATGGTGTACATTATTTGCAGATGACAGTATTGATTGTACTAAAACAGTATATATGGAATGCAACTTTAGCAATGATAGGACTGGAAACAAGGAATTCATTAAGATGGTTGACCAAGAAGAACCCCATATGACTTTTCAATACGATATCACAAGTCGATAACTCATGACAGTGGAGAGATTGAGAAGGATGTTGCCCATGGAATTCAAGGTGTGTGAAAGAAGTGATGTTGTGCCTCTAGAGTTTTATGTGATCGTTATGTTCCAATCAAACAAAAGGGAAATTTTTATAGGATAGCTTTAAAACCAGCCATGGTTTATGGAACAGAATGTTGAGCAGTTAAGGAACAACATGCTCATAGGATGAGCGTAGCTTACATGAGGATGTCTAGACGGATGAGTGGCATCACAGGGATAAATTAGAAATGAATGCATTTGAGGGAACTTAGGAGTAGCACCAATAAGTTATAAGATGAGGGAAAGAAGACTTAGATGGTTGGCAAGACCAAAAGCTGCACCTGCGAGGAGTGAGTTGGTTCAAGTTGAAGGCTCTATAAGGGCAAGGGGAAGGCCTGGAAGGACATGAGTGGAAGTAGTAAGAAAAGCCTCGAGGACCCATGGTTTAACTGAGAATATGGTCCTTGATAGAGTGGAAGAAACAGGATTGATGTAGCTGACCCCAATTAGCTGGGATAAGGCTTAGATGATGATGAAGATGAGAAACGTATGATCATCATCACCTAGCCTAAATTGAATAAGGAGAATGTATGTCCACAAATGCTCTATGGAAGGGTAGAGAAGCTTTGTGAATATCGTAGTTAACCGAGGTCCATATTTTTGGAGTATGTATTGTTCTCTTTGTCATGGAGACTCCTAGTCTCAATTGGATCACCTTCACACATCTTTTCTGTTCCAGTTTTTCTTGATATTTATTATAATTAAAAAAAAAAAAAAAAACAAATAAACAAATTTAAAAAAACAAATAAACAAATAAACATAAAAAGACATGCATGACCAAAATGAGGATTGAATAGAAGATCTAGGAATACCTCTATACCATGCTCCTTATACCAATCGGGGGTCTGTCTTTCCCCACCGGTTCCAACACAAGTATGGAAGCCCTAACATAATTTAAATGTCAGTAAGAGATGAAAAAAAAAAATGTTGGCACTAACGAATAGACAACCACCATTACATATCATCCATTCTAAGTAATACAACTTAAATGTCTATGCCTCTCCAAATGTCAACAGACTTACTAGCCGTATCCCACCCCCCCCAAAAAAAAAAAAAAACAGCTGATTTGATATACTTCCAGTTCCATATCTGATTTTATGAGAGCTTTCCAAGATTACGCTGCAGACAACCCATGATTCATCTTAAGAAGCACAGCAAGAAACCATATCATAAAGTAACATTCTTCACTCTGATTGAAATACATAAGAGTATGGGCCTGTTCACAGTCAGACACCTGCAAATTCATGACTTTGGTAAATCATATCGTTGACAAATTGGGGCAAAGTCTGAACCGAGGTATTCCATAATGGTAATGGTGGCCATAACAGCCACCGCCATTACCCTTATACAGGCCGTAACGGCCATTGCGGCCTTAAAGAAATGTATCAGCCCCATTATCCGAAACAGCTGTTAGGTTACACCCGTTACGACCCATTAACATGTAACGGATGTTACCCCAACCGTCAAGGCACACCATGACTCTGAACACAAAAGCATGTGTCAAAAGTTGAAACATTTCATTTGGATTTCTGCCACAACTCTTAAATGACATGATACTAGTTCCAACCTGTTTTCATCTGATCAACAGATTGGACAGCCACAAATTAAGTCATTTGTGAATTGCTTGGCAGATGAAACATGGGCAAAGCCAATCAAACTATATTCGGTTTTCTAGGGTCATATATAAGTCACCAGTCTCTCCAAGAATAATTGACGAAATATTAAATTTGCATGTGTCCAAATCACAAAATCCGTACTTCAGAGATAACAAGATAACACGAAAGTCATTATTCTTACAGGCAAGCGTGCCGGCTTTTTGTCCAAGGGAAACAAATAGCCTTTCGTCAAAGCTGGGCGCTCATAGGGTGCAAAAGCCTGTGTAGTGTAACACATGAACACTTGAATTAGGACCGGTAAATAATATTTGCAAACATTTAACACAAGAAAGATGCATCGCAGAAAAAAGGGGTGAAGCCGGTTTCCAATAGAGAAATTGTTAGATGATGCACAACGATTTAATCAAATCAAACATTTGACCAATCTTTGGAATCAATATCTTTTCATACTCCAAATTTTGAGAAATGTTTTACTAAACTTAGGATATGATCCTCAAACTAAGCATGTGTGCAGTATCCTTGGGTCTTCAGTCTCTACAAGTGTGGCCATATCTCAAAATTCATAGAGCTGATAGTATTCGCCTCTCTGTGGATAGAACATCTCAAAACAATCGCCTCCATGGGACAATCCAACCATTCAGCTAGTGGCCTGAAAAGGGCAGTTAAGAAGAAGATGCAGCAATAGTACATGTACAAAAAAAAAATAAAAAGGCTGAAAGTTGGACAGCTAGGGTCTTCCAATGAAGGCGATTTTGGGCTATATTTGATCCATGGTGAGATCCATCAGATCAACAGTCTGGATCACCAATAAATGTGCCCACTTGTGCTACCCTGATTTGGATGTCCTTTTTTTTTCACTGAATGAGTTTCTTGATAATATAAACAGGTTAGAGCTTCATACTGTCAAGGCATCTTCCAATTTTAAACCTAAAACAGCAGATTTTTTTAAACCCATTGAACTGGTGCGACCGCTATTTTACACAGATATCCTACAATTCACACAAAACATTCATTCCTCCGAGAAATTTATACCTCTTTTGTCACAATACACAGCTTCCCATCAGCCATTCCATGTTCGACAAAAGTTCGAGCAGCATAGCCAGCTGCATTGCCACCACCAACAATAACATACCTACAAATATCAAATCCAAACATCGCAATAATCTTTAAGCTTGAGCTCAAGGCTTTTTTTCACCATCATGGACAAGTTGGCATTGTGCCAAAGCTTTTTGGCTGACACATGTCATGCTAGGATGCCAGGATGCAAAAATCATATTAATCAAGTGACAATGACCCTTTGCATATTGGTCATTTTTGTTCTATACGTCCATTTTACCAGCGACGGATCAGAAGGTTTGTGCCATTTGGGCAAAGCATTTCTTTGGAATCATGAGCAACCTAAAAGGAAAGGTCTTTAGATTTACCAGCCATTCCTGCATGCTACATCAGATGGTTAACACTTAGGATAGTCCAATTGTCATCATTTTTTTCATCATGCCTCCCAATAGCGGTAGTGAATGGATGGTCCAGATTGATGATTAGACTCTCAGCAGATTACAATTTTATCACGAAATTATAACAGGTTTAAAGCAATTTTTTTTAAAATATTAAAATAATTTATTTGTACCTCTATATATGTATATCACAATAATATTTTTAATGTTTTATTTTCAGCGAGATTTTTCCAGAAATATCACAAGAAAAACATCGAAATTTTAGCCTCTGTTTGGTTGCCACTTAAAATGATTTCATCTCATTTTAGTTAACAGAAATTACCCATTTGAGATCATAGCTTATGTGAATTATGGGTTATCGAGATTATTTTTAATCCTTTCCAAAATCTCTATACATAATTACTGCAACCCATTTTCAAGTGGCAGCCAAACAGGGTTCCTGAGAAATTCTCAAGCCAACAAGATTTTCCACTGTGGCAGTAATAAATGTAAGACTATTCCATCTAATTCCAGTACAACAAAAGAAGAGTGAGAAAGAAAATTCAATTCTCACTCTCGATTCTCATTGGCGAAAGCAGCCGACGATGCGACGAAAGAAGTCCTGCGGAAGGTAGTGAAAGCGATGGAAGGGCGAGGAATCCGTCTCAGAGATGGGGATTGAGGGCACCAGAGAGAGATCCCGGGTTTTAGGGTGGAAGAGGTAGCCGTCGCCATTGATTTCAGAACTGTATTTTTGAAGAAAGAAGAGAGTGAGAGTTTATAGAAAAACGTTTTGAGAATAGGAAAGAAGGGTCTTCTGTTATTTTTCTTTCTTTATGTGATGAGTTCTGACCAGAATACATTTTCTTTTGAATCAGAAATGGCTGTTTCTGCTTTGTTCGAGTTTTCTTTTTTTTAGTAGTCGCTGGCTCTTGCTGCGTTCTAAGAGTCGAATGAGCAGTAGACAGGTTATGGGATCGTCGACCCGAGGATTGCCACCGTATGCTCGGGTTTTTCAATTTGGAGAGGTAGGGTCCAGTTTTCAGTGATCGAGGCCATTGATCTGTTGAGATGCATAGTAAATACCAGGAAATCTCGTGTGGATGCCTGGAGACATCGTTGTTGGGAACCTTTCGATTTTTGAATCGCTAATGAATGGCTGAGATGATGGTTACAACAATTTCCAGATTTTTCTAAAAAAGGCCCCTCATGGGTAGACTATTGTTGGACATGGGCATGTGAAGCAGAGTACACGGATCAGCTACTGACAGGTTGACGTCATCAGGTTCGGTGGGGCCAGCATGATGTATGTTTTGTATCCACACCGTCCATCCATTTGGATTATTCAAAGAATTATTCAGATACAAAAATCCAGTGGACCCCACCAGAGAAAAAGGTGGGTGAGTGACGCTCACCATTGAAAACTTTGAAGGGCCATGAAAGTTTTTGATCAAGCTGATATTTGTATTTTCCTTTCTTTTATGTCTGTTTTAACCTATGAATAAGTTGGATCTTAAATAAACATCACGGTGGGCCTTAGGAAGGTTTCGGCGGTGGGCATCACTCTCCCCATTGTTTTCTGAGGTGGGGTCCACTGCTGCTCTGGATCTGACTCATTATTTGCCTCGGACACTAAAATGATCACTTATATGGATGGACGGTGGGGATACAACACGACGGGCTTTACGGAACTTGGTGACGTCACTTCATTGGGAGTCTTTTCAAACTCATTTTGTAGTGCCTCATTCGTAACAGCAGCATTGGTCTAATCAAAATCACTATAATGCGTCAGCGTCAATAGATATTATGGTGATCTAAGTCGTGGGCAACTTATGGTTAAGAACTCAACATGGGCATTAAGCAAGTCATGGAAATGAAGCTTTTTAATTTAAAAATTTTTTTAAAAAAGTTAATAAATTTATAATTAAATTATAAATTTACTTTTTATATTTTTAGATGCAAAATTATTAATTAAACTTTTGTATTTAAGTTTACCGAATAAATCAATTTTGATGGATAAAATTACTAAACCATTTAATCTATTTTGAGACATGATTGTTTGTAAATAATTTTTTTATAATCTTTGATTTTGAAAAACTTCTTTCAGCATATGTATTTATAATAAGTATGGTAAGTAGTATTCTATATGTAATAAAATAATTTGAAAAACAATCTAATTCTTTTATTAGATTAAATATTTCAATTGGAGTATTAATTTCTGTTTTTGTAACTTCTTTTAAAACTTTTAATTTCAAAAATAAATCCAAACTATCAATATCAAAATGCATGTCATGCTTAAGAAATTTTTCAAAATCAAGATTGTTATTATTGATAGTGCTAGTTTTTAAATTTTATTTTTTATTTTTAATTTCAAATTTGTAAACTAATTTTTAGATGTTCCTATTTTGTAAGCTTTTCAATAAGTTTTATTCTTAATTTTAATTTTATTATAATATAGGACCTTCATAATTAAGAATTTTAATTTTGTTATAATATAAGGCCTTCATAATTAGGAGGCCTTAGGCAATTGCCTCACCTACCTATACCCCTTAGAGCCGTCCCTGAAGGCATTTTTTAACTACGGGTATGTTCAAGGATTTCATTATAAGAAAATTAAGGAGTTGTTTGGAAGGCATATAAAGTTTAAGTTAAAAACATTCAGTACTTAAAAAGAGTTGTGGGTATAAATTGTTTACATTTTATGCTTTGAAAAAGTTTCAGGTGTAAAGTGTTTATATGTTATAATATATAAGTTTTAAGTGATAATTTATTTATAAAATAAAATTATGTGTTAGCTAATTTATAAAGTGTTTACAATATATAAATTATGTATTTGCGCTATATAGAGTTTGGGATGGTAAATTCCATCAAACTTATTATAAGGCCCAAATGTAATCTAAAAGTTTTTAATGGTGATGTACTATCCTTTTCTACATTGTAGTTCATTTGTTGATCAATCCAATTATTTTTTAGAGCCATGAGAGCATCAAAGAAAACATATGATGGATAAATTAGATATATTATCCATATTACAATGACCCCCATGCATGACGGGTGAATTTTATTATGTATAAGATTTTTCTAGCGGTAAAAAGTTTACCTATAATATGAAACATGACTTTTTGTCAAGTTTTAAATTGCAACTAAAAAGCATGTTTATGGCATATAAAGTCCTTAAAGGCAACATAGGTATCCAAAAAACCCTGCAATCCAATTACTTATAATGACTTTTGCCACTTAAAGATTTTACAAGCATTAAAATAACCATGGAAAGAATATGAAGAGAATATCTATTGTCCATTATGTTGTCTTTAGATTATCTACACCGTCGATCATGTCCAATAGCCATTTAATCATAAGATCAAAATGGTGATTAGCTCAATTCTACCTTCTTCTTTTTTATGTGGAATAGTCATCTTCAACTTTATGTTGAGGTTATTAAGATCATATAAATATCACTAGATATTGTGGGCCCGATCATCCATCCATTCAATTTGAATGGTGAGGACTCACATTCAATGGTGACCCTCTAATACCAAGGTCTCAATATTGGCGGCCTTACCAAAATGTATGTGTTTTACCCATGCCTCCCATCTTCCCACTCATTTTAGGGCATGGGGTTGAAAATAAGGTAGATCCAAACCTCGAGTGGACTACACTATATGAAATATGAGTGACCACTATTAAAAGTGTTTATTGGCCTACTGTAACTGTTATGGGGAAAATCGAGCCAACCTGATATATGAGACACATGATATAGAATCAACAGTGCAGACCCTCTGAGCTACCAAAAGACTAGAGAATATGAGCTGAGCAAGGAGGCTCAATGACCGAGCTCAAACAGTCAATTTAACTTGGAGATAAGGCTAATCAATAGATGTCGACCACGGACAATGACCTCGACCACCTCGAGTGCAGATGTCGACATCGAACTTGTGATAGAAACATTCAGAGAAGATCTCACACTGAATATGGGCAGGACTGCCCAGCGAGATCCTAGTCGAAGATCTCGCTAATCAATGCATGATATGAGAAACACTCAAAAAGATATTCCAACTCCAATACTAGCCTCTCTAGCGTATTCTACGGGTATACTCAGATACGCAAAATTGCATAACAACTTATAAATACATCACCCCGCTCAAAGGAAAAGTACACACAACTATCCTGATTCTAACTACACATACTTTGAGTCCATATACTGGACTTAGGCATCGGAGGGTCCCCGGCCACAACTGGCGCCCCAAGTGTTCTCTCGTTCTCCATGAAAGTGCAGGTACCCCAGTGACTCATACAGGGTTGGACATAATCGACCAGATTTCAGCAATAACAATTTGGCGTCGTCCGTCGAAACAAAAATGTCCCTGAAAATCGGGAGTCGAGTAGAAACTCGGCTCCTGATTTCCAATGCATCACTTATGCAACATAGATAATGATGATTGAATGTTGTTCATATTAGTGCAGTAAACATGAGTGGGATTAGACCAAAACAGCATATCATACTCCAGAGATAGTTAAGTTTCTCAAGCGAAAGACTCTGATAAATATATGAAATGTATAATTGATTGTAAGTCTCCAGAGTGTGAACATGTTACCGGGTTAACTAAATACATGTATACTCCATAAATGGAAAGAAAAGAATATACATGGGTGTTTAAATAAAAGGTAAAATACCAAGTGTATTAGCATCTAATCAGTAACCCTGTAACCCCGTCGATCAGAACCTGCATATAGGAGAAATCCTCCCCAACATCATAAAGTTCGGCTCTGCTTCGCAAACATCGTCATCATCTGAAACTAAAATAGGAACTGGTTGGTGTTGGAGATAGTTAAGTTTCTCAAGCGAAAGACTGTGATAAATATATGAAATGTATAATTGATTGTAAGTCTCCAGAGTGTGAACATGTTATCAGGTTAACTAAATACATGTATACTCCATAAATGGAAAGAAAAGAATATACATGGGTGTTTAAATAAAAGGTAAAATACCAAGTGTATTGGCATCTAATCAGTAACCCTGTAACCCCGTCGATCAGAACCTGCATATAGGAGAAATCCTCCCCAACATCATAAAGTTCGGCTCTGCTTCGCAAACATCGTCATCATCTGAAACTAAAATAGGAACTGGTTGGTGTTGTAAACATCGTCCCATAACATGGGAGTCAGTGATCAACTCAGTGGAATCATAAAGCAAAGACTAACATATCATCAAATCAATCACGCGATAATGATAAGGCAGGCAAAACAAAACACTCCTATATACTGTAATTAATGCAAGGATGAGATGTAATCATGATGCATGCCCTTGCTTACGTACTCCCTCACGCGACACCGTCTCACATTCGCGGCATGCTTTCATCCCTCAGTGCTCCACATCTTTCAGGCACATGCAGTGCGATATGAACATAATTATCGAGTTGTTATTAGTCTTTTTCGTACAATAAGATTGAAAAACTAAGGTACTTCCCATATATCATTCCCAAAAAAGATCGTCAGTCTTAGTTAATCTCATACAATGTTACGGTTCTAGGTCGCTGCAAGGGCTGTCAGGGTTGTTGCACGGAATCGTTACACCACTCCCCCATCACCAAATCAATACAAGCCTAGCTTGTACTCTTGTTGCTACGGAAGGGTCGTCGCCCCCACGTAGATTCAGAGTACACTCGAGGTCACTACAAAGGGCTCGTCACCTGATCAGTGTAGGCCGACAGCTCGAATGTAGTGTCTCATACCACCACAATCGGCTCACGAGACAAGGTTGCTCACTGGTCACTACGGGGAGGCTCGTCGCCCCAGCGTAGGCCGACAGCTCGACCACGGTGTCTCATACCACCATATCTGGCTCATAAGTCTTAGTGGATCAAGGTACCACGGTTGATAGGGATTTCACTGGTAAGTTTAGTACCCTAGGTTCAAGCAGTTATGACAAATAAAAGGTGAACATACAACGGCCAATCAGGTTACTTAACGAGTTCGACTAGTACGAGCGCCCGTTGAGTTGCACGACCTGGAGTGCATAAGCACCTCGTGTGACCTAACCACTGTCGATAAGCAACGCATGACTCGGGTTCGTTAACGCATCCTTCGTGGCGAATAGAATTCAACCACGAGTTCAATTCTGTTATCGACTGCCTGAACTATAGCATAGCCCCAAGCACTTGTAATTTGAATCAGTAAGCATATGAGATAAACGAAATTGAAATATTAAGTATTCCAAGCCTGATATCAGCATGTTATAAGATACAACATATGCAGTTAACCATACACAAGCATTTCATATATGAGGCAATTAATTCAAACAACGTACATGGAGGAAATCATACACATAATCAAAGTAGTTGAGAATCTTATCTCAACACTAATCTACAACATCATTTACTAAATACTTACTCATGCAAGCATTTATACAAACACTTAGACTACACACATTAGCCTACATAACCTATGTTGGCCAAAATATGTATTAGAACGAATCCTTTCGCCGGACAGGTCATACATCCATAACTAGCATATATACACGGCAAATACTCATGGCAATCATATTAGTAAAATTTATACGTATATGGTATTTTCTATAAATACCTAAAATATCTAAAATTCCATATACTTCGTACGTATTCGAAATGGAAAACGGATAGCATGTTCTATATGTGAAACAGCATCCTCGTCAATAATCTACCATTAAATGACATTGAAAGCTTTGAAAACAGATAACCTAAGTGTCTAAAATCCGCACCTTACGCTGATAGATAAGTAGTAGACTCAGTTTGTATACCGATTCTTCGTTTATGGCTCAACGACAACCTATACCATGAAATAGGTCAGCTACTTTATCACTTATGCTATTTGGAACTCTAGAACATGTTAGGGTTAGGTTTTCTTACCTAAGAACGGGATCGGTATTACCAGAAAAGTGACACATTAGTCGTAGTTAGGCATGTAGATTAGTGGGATTGAATCCCAGGAAGAAACCCCAAGTCTCTCTCTCTCTTTATCTCTCTTTTCTGTCTCTTGGATTGGCTAGGGTTTAGAATTTATATGGGATTTGAGAATGAGAGTTTAAGACCTTTTTATAAGCCCAAAAGCGACGGAAATAGCTCTAGGGCCAAGGTATACTTAGGTTATAACCAAATCGGGTCTATTCCGATCCAACGGAGCATTTTTGGAGGTCCTGTTACTAAATGCGGTCGGACTTAAACTCTCGAATATCGGATCTAGTTTAAGCTAAGTTTTCAGTCCAGTCAGGTTTACAGATCGACCGCGACAAACCAGTTTCAGTTCAATGGTCACCGAAACTCGATCAGGGCCACAAGTACTTTGACATGTATGGACCACCTTCCCTGATCCGAGGGTGAATTTGGGTCAAAAACCAACGGTCAGAATGTTTATAAATAACGTGTAAGCGACACGACTCAGATTACTTAAATTTTTATTTAATTTCTTAAAAATCTTCGCTTTCTCACTTTCTTCACTCCGGACTCAAGAAAATGGTCTCAGGACATCGTTTGGGCTTGATTTTCGAGGTGATAGTCAAGTCCAACTAGGCGGTCATAATTGTCTAAGTTCATCACTATCAGACTTTCGACGTGCGGTGTAGGTCCGATACGAAGTTTCAAAGTGCTCCCGATAGCAACCGGGTTTAGAGATTGATCTTGGATTTTAGGGTAACATAGCGTTAACAAGTCTATAGGTTTTGGGTCTTACAGATCGTATTTAAAGTGGTTGGTGCTAATTTCGCAGGTAATCTAGTGTAGCGCTAGTTAATTCACATTAAATTTTTAAAGAATTTAGTCCTAAATGATTTCTTTGGCTTCGGAATTGAGTTATGAGAAATTACCGAGGTGTTATTGTTGACCCCTTGTCTAAGGACGTCTAACTCCAGGTTGGCAAAAATCTGAGGTGTTACAAAAAATAAAGCCATTAAGAAGTTCCCTCTACATCAACTAGTTTATTCGTCTTTCTAATTCTCTCATTGATGGTTAAAGAAAAGAGAATGGCTTTGGCCGCTATCGCCTAACCAACACCAAAACAACAGTCTGAAAATCCTCAAGCTCTATAGTTAGGTCCTCAGCCCGATCCCCCTTCCCTGATGATTGCACAAGGGTCTCATAACAAGGGAAGTCGGCTCGTCTCCTCGAAGAACCAAGTCATGGCTCTGACCAATAACATTAATCGCATTATGCAAATATTAGAAAGGCAACATCCCCTCTTCGACATCTAAAGTGCGGAATTAGGGTGGCAACCGAGTAATCCCGACCTTTGTTGGCACCTCACGATTCATATGTAGCAAAAGATCAGCCAACGCGAAGCGAGTATATTCTCATGTAAACAATGAGAATGATCGAGCTCGTCGAGTCCAATCTACAACACACTTTGGAAAAGAAGAAGCGAGGTAAAGCTCCGGAGGTCACATCAGAAAACGAAGTCTCATGGGAAGTAGAGCTAAAGGAAATCTGATATCAGCTCGGGGAATCCAGCAGGCGTTTTGGGCAAAGGCCCTTACCTCCGTCGACATACTGCTTGAAGAAGCTGAGCCTTCATTTACAGAAAACATCATGAAAAGCCCAGAGACACCCATAGAGCCCTCAAAAGACATTACAACAAAGGAAAAATGGAAACAGGAAGAGGAGAAGGAAGTTCGGAGAAGAACGTGTACCCAAAAAAATCTAAGTGACTAGATAATCCACATAGTAGACAGAGAAGAACTTAGGGAAGGAAAGGGAAAAGCATATTGGCGTAGCTCAAACCTCATAAAACTAATGAGCGACATAATGGGGGAAAACCCCTATTTATAGAATCCCAAAGGCAGATCATTTAATGATGGCACTACACGCAAGGGCATGATAGGATGCCTTGATGCACGATCTCCTCCATGCAGTGTTATGGGGTGCACTTAGGGCCCCATATTAATGAAGCAAAGACATGTGTCCACTTGTGAGTTACCTGAAAGATGAAACGATGCCCGTCGCTCTGTGCACGACGCCTCGTACAAAACCACTATCATAATATCTTCATCGATCACTGCAGCATGCATCATCTCTATCCCACTCCTGTCTTAATCACCAGGCGACGAAATCGAGGAATACGGATGGAACGAGCCAACCTCCCATGGTTAGAAGTTCAGAGTTTCCCGCTCACACATCAATTCAACTTTGCCTACTTCCCGAGCTCATGAACATAAAGCTCGGAAGTAGGGGCAACTATTATGGGAAAAATCGAGCCGATCTGATGTATGAGACACGTGGTAGAGGACTAGCAGCACAGACCCTCTGAGCTACCAAAGGACTAGAGAGATGAGTTGAGCAAGGAAGCTCAATGACCAAGCTAAAACAGTCAATCCGGTTTGGAGATAAGACTCATCAATAGATGCTGACCTCGACCACGGGTGCCGACCTCAACCACCACAAGCGTGGATGTCGACCTCGAGCTTGTAATAAAAACATCCAGAGAAGATCTCGCGCCGAATATGAGGACTTCCCAACGAAATTCTAGCAAAAAATCACGCCAATAGAGGCATACTCAGAGAAATATTCGAAAAGAGATTCCAACTCCAATATAAGCCCCTCCTTTGTATCCTACAGATCTACTCAAATATGTAAAGTCACCTAACAACACCTATAAATATATGACCTCACTCAAAAGGGAAGGTACACACAACTATTCTAATTTTAACTACACCTAGGCATTGGAGGGTCCCCAATCATAACCGGTGCCCCCAGTGTCCTCTCGTTTTCCATTGAAGTACAAGTACCCTAACAGCTCATACATGTGGAACATGATCGACAAGATTTCAGCGGTAATAGTAATGTTTTTGCCATCCCCTTGATTAGGTTTACATAAACCTTGATGAAGTGAAAACACAAATATTAGCTTGATCTAAAACTTTATTTCTTTATAGGTACATACCAACACCCACACATACCCACTCACTCACACCATAGTGAGATTTCACCTACTCAACCGTTGATCTTAGTTAAAACTCTCCAGAGTCCACCACCGAGGCATGATCCCAAACTTTTATAGCCTTGTGAAGTTTGTAACGGTGGGCGTTCAATCCCCATGGTTCCTGTGGTGTGGTCCGGCTAATATCTGGATGTGTCTGGCAAAATGAATAGATATCATGGATAAAACACATACAACACGATTACCAAGGTCCATACTTGATGGGTCACCACTGAATCCATGTCCGAATGGTGCAACCTTGGAGATTTTCTTTAGAATTGTCCATTTAAGATGGAGTCATCTGATCAGTGATCCAGACCATCGAACCGTTCCACCAAATGCACAAACTTAAAAATAACAGATCTGGTACGCCTCATATAGTTTCCCTCTGGGAACTAGGGAGAGACTCTTGAGCTGTGTGGAGACCACCCGCGGCGTGTATGTGGAATCCAATCAGTGAATCTTGTGCTCCACATCATGTTCACATTACTAACCAAGAATCTTACTGACCTAGAACTCTGGTGGGATGCAGGTTGTACGACCATGCCGTGTCACCAACCTAAGTCGCGGAGTAGTTTGAGTTTTGGTTTACACCTTCACCCTGATGTGGTCCACCGAATGAATGGATCAAATGGCATGTAGAAAACATGGTGGAATCTACATTCCAATTAAGTCTTTATATGGTTGGCATGCCCCTCATGCTCCCATTGTTTTCTTTAATGTGGTCCACCCAAGTCATGGATCAAGATGAATTTTTATCTATGCCTAGGTAAAATAATAATAATAATAAACCCAAGCCATGGACAGTTTGGAGATACACCATGGGCTCTATGATGTGAGTAGCATTTTAGATATTTTTACTCCTAGGCCTAATTTTAATGGGCATAAAACTTTTTAATGTCCAGATAATGAGTGTAATAGTACAAAGAGATTGTGTTGATGCAAATTTCTACCTAGCCTTTTTTAGACCTTCGTATGCCTACACAAGGGACGAACAAAGGAGACACTGACTAATGCAGGGGGACCCTTCGATGCCTAAGTCAAGTAAAGAATCTGGACATGGTCAAGTAAGGGGTTTTGGGTTAGAGATTTTGTGTGTACCTTTCACCATTAGATATATATGCTCCTATTTATAATTGGGAGAGGCGGTGATATAAAGGAGATCTCCTTATTTAGTAGGAATGTATTATATAGGGATTCGAATCCCAAGTATGTCTTATATATTCTTCGAAATCTTCGGTCAAGATCTCAGAGAGATTCATGTTGCAATAGTCCCCGAGATCTTTGGTCGGGATCTTGAGTAAGGTCGATTGGAGTAACATTGGAACCTTTGAGGATGATGTTGTGCTAACCCGAGGTTTCACCGACTTGACAGCTCTGAGAAGGGCAGGCGAAGTGTTGATACTCAAATATTACATATCCCTCCCTCCCCTTTATATATTGGTTTTATGAACATGATAATGCTTAATGATATATTTTATACATGTTTGTGCTACAAGGTGAGTTTAAGAGCTTAGATTGAAAAGAATGTTAAAAGCATGAATTTTATGCTCAAAAATCATCAAGGGAAAGAATGGATCTTTGAAGATCAAGATTGAAGATTTCAAGAACCCAAGATTCAAGAAAACTAAGTGAAAAAAGAAGGAAGTTCAAAAATTCGCAGGATCTGAGCGTAGATGACATTGAAGCTAGTCTTCGATGACATCGAATACTGTTAGACAACATCAAAGAATTATAAGAAAATCAAGTTCGGTTGCTGGACAAATTGGATGCAGTTTTCGATGACATCGAAAGTAGTTCGATGCCAATGAAGAGTTACACAGAAGTTACGTGGAGTGCGTAAATTTGAGACGATTTTACGGAAACTAGCCTATAAATATGAGTTTCCTAAGACTTTTGGGAATATCTATGATTTTTAAAGAGCATATCTATGATTTTTTTAAAGAGCTTTCAAGTTTCATAGTTTTAAATTTTATTTTTCATTACAAGTTTTTAGACCTTTATTATTTTTTTCTTACTTTTTTGTTGCTTTCTATTTGCCATTTAGTTATGTTTTTCTAGTTCCTTTTAGCCCAAGCTAGAAGGAAAACACATGAGTTTAATGATTCTTTAAGTTATGATGATCAAATTTTTTATTTTTTATGATGAGATGAATGGTGTACGCATGTTATTAATTATCTAGGTTTAAGTTTTTTATCCATCATGTGAGATCAATATGATGGATGCTTAGGCTTAACTGGATCAATTAGATTTCTTAGATGGGAGATATTCTCAACCTACTACATTATTTGATTCATTATCTCATGGATATTGAATGCTTAAAATCATTGGCGCTTGAAAATATATGTTAATAGTACTAATCCATAATTATCTAATCTCTTATATCATTTACTAAAAATATTTAAATTGTTTTATTTTCCGATTAGGCCGACCATAGTGTTGGATCCTAATTGTGTTATCAAAGTCACCATGATTTATGGATTATTAACTTATGTATGGAACTTTGAACCTTGAGTGTTGTTTTTAATTTAATTAAATTTCATTTAAAAGTCATACCTTCAAAGCTTTCAAAATTATTACATCCGTTCAGTTTCCATTACTTAATTAGTTTTGCATTTGATTTTTTTTTTTATTATTATCCTAAACTATCTCCTCTATACTTGGAGGCAAATAAACACGAAGCTTAGTTGACCTTAGGCTTCCCGACCTATCCTTGATGGTGGTCGTGGAGCCGAGTTCAAGCTAGTTCCTTAGTTGGAAGTGATCTTAAGTTGAATCGGCTGTTTGATCGGACTTGCTTAGGCCCTTCGACCTGACCTTTTATTGGCTGACCCATTTTTCCCATAACAGATTGTAACAAATGACTTACAAGGTTTATTATAATAAATATATAAAACTATATTATACATTTGTTGTATTAGTTTATGTTAGGTTGTCAACCTTTGCCAAAAAGGCATATGTCCTACCATAATGTCCGTGTGACATTGGTAATATCATGTTAAGACATAAGACTGCAAAAAAGGCAAATTCAAAACTCAAATACACGACACCATGGGAATAGTGAAAATGGAAACTCTCAGTGCTAAAATCTCTTTGGGGGCCATCATGATATTTATATGCCATATCCATCCATGAGGTGATTCCCATTGCGATGAAGGGAAACACAAATATCAGCCTAGCACAGACCCTTTGTGGGGCTTAAGAAGGTTTCAATGGTGGGATAGTCACCACCACTTCTTATAGTGTGGCTCACTTAAGGTTTGGATCGTCCTGATCAATGCATGGATGGAGTGGATGTCACATAGATATTGTGCTAAGTCCAGAGGAGCTTTTTGTTACGCAAGCTCCCAACAAAAGGTGTTGTTGGAAATTCGCATCCTGAGCAAGAGGAGAGTAGTTGTGCCTGATTTGTGCAGCATTTCGGAGGAGGATAAATCTTTTTTCACCTTGGATTTGGGGGGATTTCAAATCCCTTTACATGTTTAGTACCATAAAATAACAGAGGTTTTAAATTTAGGGGATTTCAAAACCCCTTGAGTTTGAAATCCAAGGTGAAAGCTTGGATTACATCCAAAATCATTTTAAGAGTTGCATGTGTAACATGTGTGTCACAAAGCTACTTATCTATCACACATATAGCCCACTGATGATATCTCAAAAAAAACAGATTATCAACTACGTCACTATAATTACTTTATTAAGATAATTTGTGCCATCCAAACATTGTCCATGTAAATCAATGGTTAAAAAGCGTTAGTTAGTCATTCGGATGTGATCTTATGCTCGTGGCCCATCTGAGACTTGGAATTTCATTCTTTTTAGGAAAAATATATTTTTCAACAGGCTTATTACAACCATTATGTCAAACATTACACACATGTACTAATTAGATACATTAAAATTGATTTTGTAATTAAATTCAAACTTAGAGTTGTACATGAACCGAGTTAACTGGCTCAACTCAGTTCAAAATTGAGTTCAAGTTGAGTCAAGCTAATTTCTAGCACTTGAAAAAGTTTCGAGCTAAGTTCGAGCTTGTCCAACCTCAAATCGGATCGAACCTCAACTTGTACCAAATCAGTTTGGTGACTCGATTATTCTGATATTAACGATGCTCAACAAGTGTTAGATGAAACAACTCAACGAAATGTTGTTTCGGGTGCATACATTCTCCACAGGATCAGTTGTTTCGAGTGCATACATTCTCCACAAGATCAGTTGTTTCGGGTGCATACATTCTCCACAGGATCAGTTGGTTGCAAGGAAGGTATGGATACAAAACAAATCACTACAAAAATGAATTAAAAAAAAAAAAACTTTACATGATAAAACTACCCCCGTTTCTTGATTTTGATGCTGCCTGCCGAGTGTTTGATAAAATACATGTAAATTGTTGTTGCTGTTTTGCATACTGTAACAAAATGAAGGTGCACTCTATGTGTTTGAGAAAATACCGCACATGCTCAAACTTAGCTCTAACTGGCTTGAGCTGTTGACCGAACTCAGTCGAGCTAGTCATTCATGCTCGAGGACCGAGCTGAGTTGAGTTCGAGTTAGGGTTAGCTGCTGGCCTAGCTGAGTTGAGCTTGCCAAGCTCGACTCGTGTACACCTCTATTCAAGCTACTATGAATATAATATGCATATATACTTTTGGATTACAGGGATTTTGAATCCAAGGTACTAAACACAATGGGAGGATTCCAAATCCACGCTCCCAAACATGCCCTAAATTTTGAGTTCAGTATGACAATATAAAAGAGGTGGGCTATAGCATTTCTCACCCGTGGATTTTAAAGGTGGCTAGTAGTCAATGTTATGCAGTAACATCAAGTCATTGAGGTTCGGGTTCCATCACTACTTATTTAAGAAAAAAAAGGTTGTAGACATTAATCTAATTGGGTGATCTCAAGGATTTATAAATGATGAAGGAAATGGATGGTATATATTAATTACTATTGTTAACAGATGTCTTAAATTTGAGGAAATTTGAGTAGCTCGAGAAAGTTCGAGTGAAAGTTCGACAACGATTTATTTTGGAACTTCCGATAAATTCGACCAGTCGAAGGACAACTTCGACTAGTCAAAGTGTCTTTCGACTAACCTGAGCTCTGGTTCGATTAGTCAAAGGTTACGTAGATTGTGCTCGGACTGTATAAATTTGAGGCGATTTTCGGATTATTTCAAGTCAGTGCGAAAGTTGGAGTTCCCAAACTATAAATAGGAGTTCCTAAGGTGCTCCTAGAGTCATTGTAAGATATTTCAAGATTTTCTAAACTATTCTAGAGGGCTTTTAAATAGTTGTAGGGTTTCAAAAGATGTAACAAAATGTGAGATTCGAGGTTGTTCGAATCGGGTAAGTTCTTTCTCATTGTAATTTATGCTTTCATAGTGAATTTTTATTACTTTGTGTCATGATTTTTTTCCAAAAGAGTTTTATACGTTAAATCTTTGTGTTCTCTTGTGTTTGTTTGGTACTCTTGGATTGCTATCCTACATTTATCTTTGTGTGATTCCGCAGCTCAACCCCCAACAAGTACATTCTAAAAGTCAATTGTGTGGGACTCACCTCTAGTCGCCCATCACTTCAAAAAGTTAGTATAAAACGATGATCTTGAATTGTACATCATATCCCTTTTAGAAAACTAGAAATGATCTAGTGGGATGGGTGGATGGAAACCTTTCCATACACCTAGTTGCATTTGGACTCTTTGGAGCCCACATGATTGTCCATTGAGTCAATTCCATGCTTTATATCTCATCTCTTTAAATAATAATTAAAAAAAAAATACTAATTTGATGGTCCTAATCTTAAAGCCAATTAGCATATAAAATGAATGTATAAGATGAGCTAAACACCTTACCATCTTAGGTGCCAAAATAGCCCTATTAAAATTAGATTTGTGAAAATTGACTTGACTATTATACCACCAATTAACAAGAAAATCAGGTGATTTATGAAAAAGATGGTTATTCATTTGAATGGATTTTTATTTATTTATTTATTTATTTTTTATTTTATCTTGCCTTGTAAGGTAAGAACTTTTTTTTACCACAACTACAGTTTGTCCATAAACATAATGTAAGAAAGTAAAATGCAAATAATTTTTATTTTTATTTTTTTAAAAAAAGTACCATTTGATAAATTGAAAAAAATATCTAAAAATTAATTTAAGTATTGAAAACTTAACAGTGCTGAATTTAACACTTATTATAAGTATTTAAAAATTGGTTTGATAATTTTTCTAAAAATAGTCATAATATCTAAAAACAAATACTTTTCATAGAAACTTGTTTGTAAAGACAAATTATGGGTGTATGAAAATTGATAATTTGTCATATTTGCCATGTTATCTAAAATTTCATCTTTTGCAGAGTACGATATGAAACCTGTTATTATAAAACCTTCAAATTTAAGACACCCGTGTCAAATCCAATAAAAAAATAATACTTTCCCTGCTAAATAAAGTCAAATAGATGAATAATCTAGATCTTTTATATTTACTCCGCTGTGAAGTGAAGTGAAATGAATTGCTTGTACAATAAGGCAAGTAGGTGATAATACAAGTGTAACCCTTATATAAGTGATCAAAGTGCATTGGAGAGATGGGCCACACCATATACCACGCACTATATGTTCTTCCTTATATAATAATCATAACCTTTTGATCAGTGCCATTAGGAGGCAAGCACACCAGGTGAGTGACAAGAAGCATTGGTCAGTTCTTTGGGACCCTCATTATGTTGTCTGAGTTTTATCCAACTTATCTATTCATTAGCTAAATTATTTTCTGCGCATAATCTCGTAAATCCAAAACTCACACACCAAGCCATAGCTATAGTGGTAGATTGTATGAAGATAACCTTGTTTAAACACAGAGATCTTTTTATTTAGCAAGATCACATAGACCCAAATGAAGGGTTGGGGGTGGGGACCCTCTTACCAGAGTTTTTTTCAGAAATCATTTTAGTGTATGGTCCCAAAAATGAAGCAGTTCCTCTCATCAGTGGACCATACCATTGGAAACTATGGTGATGGACCATTAATGGGCCATTAAAGTTTTGAAAAAACTTGATATTTGTTTTTTCCTTTTATCCAGACTTATGTGATCTCATCAACTGATTGGATGGCCAATAAACATGATGGAAACATTTAGGTGTGTCCTAAGAAAATTTTAATGGTAGGACGTTTAATTAGGGGTGTACATGAACCGAGCTAGCTCGGTTAGCTTGCTCGACTCGACTCGAAAAAGCTCAATTTGATTCGGTTTGAAGCTGAGTTCGAGTCGAGTTGAGCTGATTTTTTGAGTTCGAAAATGAGTTCAAGCCGAGTTTGCATTGGCCCCCGCTCAATTTGACTCGGATCGAACCCAACTCGAATCGAACTTGGATCGAACCAGTTTGGTAACTCAGTTAATTTGATATCGATGTTGCTCACCAAGTGTTTGATGAAATGACTCAACAAAGTGTGGTTGGTGGCAGGAAAAGTATGTATATGAAACAAATACTATTTTTTTCTTGATTTTTATGTTGCTTAAAAGGTGTTTGATAAAATACCTGTAAAACCATTGTTGCTGTTTTACATACAGTGAGATTTTGAAGGTGCAGTCCATGTGTTTGTGAAAATGCTGTATAGGCGAACTCGGATTGATCTTGACTTGAACTTGGGTCGATCTTGTCTCAAACTGGCCCGAGCTGCTGATCGAACTGAGCCGAGCTAGCCAATCAGGCTCGAGGACTGAGTCGAACCGAGTTCGAACTGAGGCCAGCTCGACTCAGTTTGACTCGATATACACCCCTACGTTTAATCATCACTGTTGGATAGACGCGGAAATTAAATTAAACTAAGCTAATGGATCTATACCTATTGCAGCATGGTGCTAAGACAAAAGATAAATGACATTGTGTTGAAGAGAATTATTTAATTTAGATTGACGAGGCTTTGGATCTCTTTTATGTTAATCATTTAGCAAGTTAGTGGCCTTTGCTCAATGCATTTCTTTTCATGAGACGTGTCAGCTACTATATATAGGTGCATCTCTGATTTCTTATAATTTTCATCACTTAATATTCCTCTCCATGATATTTGGGTGTGTATGATCAATCATATTTGAGCATGTGTTATTGGATGTCACCCTGGTGTTAAATACATCCGTGTACTCCTCTTGTGCTAGCATGGCCCTTCTAGCTGAGAGAATGGCCACCTCTAAGTTTTCAGTCATGCATGGGCTGCCTTAACATATAAGTTTTTTCAAGCGTGACAAGTATTTGTAGAGGAGTTTGGACTCCTCACGATCTCTTTTTCATGGTTTGTAAGTACTTTCCAATGTCTCATATGGTTTTTAAGTACTCATCAATTTTGACCGTATGGTCCACCTTTAATTTAATTATGTATTGCTCTCCAATTACTTTGATGGGAATGATCATAATCATCTGATCAACGGACTAGAAGGATGGACATTTTGTGGCAGCTGTGGATTTTGATATTCTGGCAGTGTGATGAACAAATCATGCACTCCGAAATTGCACACGGGGCATGAGTAAAAATTCAAATTAAACTATTCAGGCAACAAGATCCATTTTAGACGGTTTATGAAAAAAATCACAATAAGGTGAAAACATTTACGGGTAGATTAGCTGAAATCAAATTAGAAAATTACAATGAAATATGATCAATAGTTTGAATTCAAAGGAAATTTTTATAAATAAGATATTACAATGATTCAATTATATATTGTTTAAGTTTTATACTCTACCTATAGTGGATTGCACTATTTGGACGGTTCAATTTGAATAAATAGATGACATGTATGCTATGAAAGTTACTGAATACCGTCCATCACGGTTGGCATAGGGGCCAAATAATTCGAAGGTCAACAACCATCAGGCGCGGGACCAAGCAGACGTGGTTTGACTGGTGAACCCTGATGGGGTTTTTTTCCCAAGCTTGACCGGTCGTGAGCCTCACTCGACCGGTCTAGGGTTGGTGCACGACCAGTTGAGGTTTGGCTCGACTCGAACTTCAGCGACTTCGAGTTTATTTTCTCTGTACTGCTCTACCGGTCAGGGCTCTGCTCGACTAGTCAAGCTTACGCAGATTCGAGTTCGGATCTTGTGTGGACTGTGAAAATCCGAGGCCTTTCGCAACAGGGTATAGAAGTAAGTTTCTTAAACTATAAATAGGGGTGCATAGTACCTTTTTATGAATGAAAAAGGGTTTCCTAAAGCTTTGCAAGAGTTTGCTAAAGGGTTTGAGGCTATCAAAGGTATTAGAGAGAAAGAAAAATAAAGAGAGAGATGAAACTTGTGGAAGAGAACTTATGCTCGTAGAGGTGATCTACTGTGCACTCGACATCTTAGCAATTCTACGTCCTCGTAATCGGCGATATCTCTTCGTTTTTATTTTATTCTCTTATTATTTATTCACTCTTGTATGAGTGAAGAAGTTTGTAACGTTGTACTTCATAGTGGATTGTTGATCTGGATAAGGTCCCATGGTTTTTACCTCTTTCGAGTGTTTATCATGTAAAAATCTCTTGTATGATGTGGTTTATGTTTTGATTTATTTCATTACTTTACCATCTCATAATTTTAACTTGTTTTGGAAGGCCAAATCTTAAGGTTATGTTCAAGGCTCCTAACAAACACAACACGAGTCAAAGCCAAACAATTAGTGTTAAAGCTATGTGGCCCCACCATTTTTTTTTTTTTTTTTGAATTAACTTGTTAGTACACATCCATATCAGTACACACACTCCATGTTAGCCACCCTCACTAGGGATCGATACCAAGACCTCAAGTGTTTAAACAAGGTATTTCCACTCAGTCTACTAGTTGAGCTATGGATTTGGGTGTTACTATCACCAGGCCCCACTATGATGTATGTGTTTTATCCGTGCCATCTATGTATTGTGTGAGCTCATCTTAAGATATGATCAAAAAATGATGCAGATATAAAACTTAAGTGGACCACATCACAAGAATACCTATTGTTGAAACTACTTGGGAGACAAGGAAGTTTTAGATCAAGCTTGTATTCGTGCTTTCCCGGTGAGCTCATGAATAAGTTAGATGGCAAATAAATAATGCCGTGGGCCTAAGAAGTTTTCAACAGCAAGGCAGTCAATCCCTACCGTTTACTGTAACGTGGATCATGTGGTACACTTGATATATGAATGTGTCTCATTTTTTGAGCTCATGTCCTAAAAATATAGCATATGGTCCATATTCAACGTATGCATGTGCCTCACCTGATCATTCAATATTCTTGAAACTTTGGTCACGTGATCTTAATGTTCCCCACCACCCAATTAATGGTCGAGATCCACAGAAAGTGTTACAAGATGCCACGTCTGCCCAGAATCGCCTCTTCAAAGAATCAAAGTTCAAACATGTTTTCGCGCGAAACTAAATAGAAGCTTGCCGCCTTGGTTCATTTTGCCCCTGTCCCCGCGTAGCATCCAGCGTGCGTCTCTGCCCACTGGGTCCCACATGATAAGTATTCATATGATCAGAACTGTCCAATTTTCGGAATCTAGTTTATATGATTCACTAAAATGAATATACTCTGAACGGATGGTTCTGACAATAACTATTTACAATGAATTTTTAACAATGAAAAGGAAATTTTCATTGGCTTGCAATCAACTTTAAAAATCAATGGATATGATCATCAATGAACTGTGATTACGAGTTAGTGGCTTATGTATGGCAGTAAAGAGAATGTGGACGGTTAAAATCATTGCTCCATCTAAGCATGCGGGGCACCGTGTGTGTCGACATACGCTGGATGGTAAGCCGCGATAGTTGCAAACGGGTACTCTTCCGGCTTTTCGGTGACACGGCGTTCTAAAACGAGACTTTCCGAGGAAAACTTTGATACTCTGGCAGTCTGATGGATGATACGCAGGCAGCTAGAAGTTTCTTAACATGTGGCATACAATTAAGTCAAATTAAACCGTCCAAATTACAGTTTCCATTTTTATATTGGATTGGCGGACATTTACTGGACGGTTAAAAATGAAAAATCACAAAGACCTACTTCAACAAACAAGGGCCCACGAATCAGAGGCTAGGATTGTTCGGTCGAAATAATTTTGGGACCGTCACTTTAGCGACCCTCGCTTTAGTCTGTTAAAATTTGAGGTAATCTCGGCCACGTGTAGAATTTCTAAGTGCCGGTGTATCAAACGTCATGCACTGCCCGAGTTTCATATATAAGTCCCTCGCGCTTTTCCCTCCATGGGCATGAACCCATCTCCTTCGGCTGGAGCAGAACAGTAGCCCGCGGGAGCATGAACCCCGACTCCAGCAAAAGCAACAGCCACTTCGCCAAGACAATCTGCTCCATCTGCTACGAAGATCTAAAGCCCACCCTCGAAGATCTGCAATCCATCTCCATCTGCGGCCACGTCTTCCACGAGCTTTGGTAGTCCCTCTCTCTCTCTCTCTCTCTCTCTCTCTCTCTCTCTCTCTCTCTCTCTCCCTCTCCGTACTCCCTCATTTCTCTTTGATCCCTCAACCGTCTTCTTTTTTCGTTTTCCATTTCTGCCCCTCAGCCTCCAGCAATGGCTAGAGTACTGCCCATCAGGGAAGAAAAGCAGCTGCCCTGTATGCAAGCAGGCATGCTCTCACAAGAACGTTGGTCGCCTCTACTTCCAGTCGATCGGCGGCGAACCGACTCAGTCCATCCCCTCTCATCAGCCGTCAGATTCCGCTGACACCAATGTATGGACCATTCCAAGATTCGTACTTCCACCGTTGATTTCGGATACTAATCTAATTTATCTAAAATGCTTCAATGCTCTCAAAGCACTAAGTTACAGTGCTCTTAGTTGCATTGGGACACTTAGAAAGTCCAATCTATTGATCTAGACGGTTCATTAGGTCCAATGCACACTTCATTGGCTACCATGAAAATATTACACTAATCTGACAAATATTAACCATTTGATCAGTGGCCTGAAATATTGACGGTCAAGATCATTTAGACAAGAATAGGTTTTAATAACAATTTGATCCATCTATTTGTTAGGGATCATCATGGATTCTAAAAAAACTACCTTTGTTAGGCAATTGTAATCACCCCATCCATGGCTTGGAAAAAGGATGGCTATAGAAAATAAGACCAAATCATGGATGGATGATGAGTGTGTTTTTTGCATGGTAGCCCTTGAATTATGTTCTTAATGTAATGGACAGTTCTGATCGATCGATTGAACTGTCCAAGTGAACCGATGCAAATAGGAGCATTATATGTATGGTGCTCTAAGAGCACTAGAGCACCTCTCTTTATCTATAATTAGTTATTTGTGTTGTAGGCACTGAGCGCCGAGGTGAAGAGATTGGAATTGAAGCTTTCAGGGCTCAATTCGGCACATGAGCGTCAACAGCAGCTTCTAAATGAACTGAATAAGGAGGTAATTTTTATATTATGGTGTGTTTTGTTGTACTGAAAATCATGAAGTTTCACAATCAATCATGAATTTTGGTGCAATTCGTGCAACCAAATGCACCCTTACATGTGTCTTTATTGTAATTTTAAATTCTAAGTTAGTGGGGAGTTTTTGGAGAATTGGCGATTTTGATAATCTTTTCTCAGGGCTGGACTCATGCCCTGTTTGGTTGTCTTTTTTTTTTTTTTTAAAATTGAATTCATCTCATTTTTGTTAATTGGAATCATGTATTAGATTTAGTGCAACCAAACATAGCCTTAGAGATATATATTAGAAATAATCTTGATAACCAACAATCATAATATCTAATACATAATCACGATTAACTAAAATGAAATGAACTTGCTTTTAAGTGACAACCAAACAGGGCCAAATCCTTAAGTTGATAGGTCACCGCCATTTTCTAGGTTGCAGCATCTTATTTGGCACACATGTGGTGTACATGTGTCTGGGACAGTCTCAATAGAGGGCCCCATTATGGATTGTGCACATCTACGAATTTGAATTGATCAAACAACAGACCCTAACTCTCTGATTTTGCTCATTGAATTTGGATATATATATATATATATATATATATTCCCTGTCTGTTAACAGCTGCAATTGGATGGTTATGATAGTTTGATCAATGTGATTCATGGCCCTTATGATTTGGATGGTTTTGTTTGATGTGCATGTATGCCATGCATGTGGTACATGAGGTGTTGAAACTTAAAGGATGGCAATCGATTGTGAAGAATTTTCAGCATGAACTTTATGTGATTATGGTTGGCATTTCAGCTTTCTATCAACAAGGAAAGGGCCAAGAAAGAAGAGTTGCTGAAGGAGGATGCTCTGAAAGAGAAGGTGTGCATTCGGGAGCTGCTTCGAATGAAAACCGAGGTGATTTTTGTATTTTGTTAATTTTAGAATTATATTTCTTTTTCTCTGTTCATGGCTTGATGCTCATGGACATGAATCAGAATGCGATTTGCTATTTTATGCCATTTATATATGATGTATTATACAAAGATGGGCCGGAAATAGTGGTATTTTCATCTGTGCCAGCAGTCCATTCACATCGCCCTGTCTCTTGGTGATCCATACTGTCTTTCGGTAGGCATTGCAGTGGATGGTTGATTGACAAAGAATCCCCTCCATCAAACAGCCCCAGCCATCTGATTTGGGAACTTCTTTCCATTTCATATAGACTTAGTATTTTCTTTTTATCTGTCAAACTGCAGGCAAATTGTTGGGTGGATAGGATTATCAAATCATCAAATGTGGAGCGGCTTTTGCAGCCTCACTCATCCATGGGGTTGATTAGATGAATAGTTTGGATCAGTAACCGGTACAGGGCACTGGCCCAACCACCGAAAAAGTTCGAGCCTAGCATTGTCCTTTTAAAAAAAAAAAGACACCAGGGATGTTTTTCATGAATCATCCTTTCCTGTGTGCTGTAGGAACTTGCTAGATCAACTGTGGAGTGCTCTAGGCTGAGGGAGAGGAGCATTGCTTTGGCCAAGGAGCTCGCCACATTGAAATTGTGAGCACAATTGTGATAGAAAGCGACTAAATTGTTGTCGCTGGTGTAGTTTCTTTCTTGATTTATTTTTTCTTGCTGAACTTTGTTGCATGTGACTTAGGGTGTCGGATGTGACGCTAGAGGAAGAAGAAGTTGTGAAGCTTGCCTCGATTGGTGGCGGGTCCAACAAGGAGCAAACGATAGATATTCTAAAGAAGTCGCTTGTCCTTCGCAACAAGTAGGTTTCTTGATGCTTCATGTGGACGTGGATGTTATCACAAGTTCACATTCATGATTAGAAATATTGATTATGCTGATTTAGCAAGTAGGAATGGGAATCATATTGCTTATTACATAGTAAATTTGTATACTTTGGCGACACAACTTTGCTTGAATCCAAATGGCTTCTTATTCTTCATGATTTTTGTAAAGGCAAAAACAAAATTTCCTACTCTTACACGTCATTAAAGGTGCAAATTAGATGCAATGAAAATTCATTTTCTATGTATGTTGTTGTTGGTTGATAATGTAAGAGACTGGCAATCGACTCCAAGTTCCTGTCACAATCCTTTACTTACACTGGTCAATTTGCTTATCAACCATGAGGTTGCCACTTTTCCAGCATTACTTCCTGCAATGCCTCTTATATTGAAGTTTAAGTCCATAGCTCAGTGGTTGACAACAAGCATTTCAACATTGAGCTCTCTTGGGTTTGAGCCTGGCTTACCCATAAAAGGAAATTGAAGGCCATCGTTCATGAATGTTTTGCGGGAATGGTGGTAATGCATAATTCATTCAACTTCAGGTTTTTTGTTTTTTTTTTTTGAAAGATTACTTAAATTAATAAAACAAGAGATACAAAAAAAAGGAGCTGCTGAGGCGGCAATCCTTTAAGACAAAAAGAAAAAAGAGAGATCTACATTGGTCCCTTCCTTATAGGACACCCATTCGGCAATAAAGCATTTGATGAAGGAAGAGACTAAGTGGGGAGGCTTCGCTACATTCTGAAAACATCTGTTGTTCCGTTCTAACCAGATACCCCACCAAATCGCCAAAATTCCTAACTGCCAGATCCTGGTTTTGTAGTTGCCTAGTCTGACCCCATGCCAAGCTTTAAGGAGCGTATCCACATCCTTAGGAAAACACCAACTAATATTAAAACAGGAGAGAAAATCAGACCAAACAGAAAAGGCGAAGGGACAGTGGATCAATAGGTGATTCACCGATTCTTCAGCAGCCATGTAGCATTAGCAGATGTTCGGCAGAATCATGCCTTTCCTTCTAAGGTTGTCTAGAGTGAGAATTCTATTGTTCCCTACCAGCCAACCAAAAGCCTGCATTTTAGGAGGAGCCGCATATTTCCATATAAAATGGGGGTGATAATGAGTACCGGTATCATTGTTGATTGATAAAATCTTGAAGAAAGACCTCACAGTGAAGATGGCAGACTTATCAGCTTTCCATATAATGCTGTCTTTACGGGCTTGATTAGGGAAGGCGGTTTGGATGAACTGCATCATTCTCACGTAATGTTCTATTTCCCAATCCTGAAGATTCCTCCTACATTGAATATTCCAAATGATCTTACCATCTGTCAGAGAATAGTTATCAGCTATGAAGTTATTCTTCTTACGCCACCCAATAAATGGTATGGAATTTGACCTTCAGAGGCATGTCCCCTAACAAGTTGTCGTGCCAGAACCGAATGCTATCTCCCCTGCCAACTTCAAAACCAATCTTACTGGTAACCTCGTCTTTCAGTCGACTGATATCTCTCCAAATCGAAGAGGCCCTATAAAGCGAGGAGTTGTTCGTCCACCAGCCTCCTTTCGATTTCCCGTATTTTCCTTTAATAATAATATTCCAAAGACTTTCCTTTTCAGATCCAAGTCTCCAAATCCATTTACCTAAAAGAGCCTGGTTCATTAGATTGAGATCTTTGATACCAGTTCCTCCTTTAAAGTTTTTGCAAACGTCCTTCCACTTCATCAGATTGAATTTCTTCCTATCTTCCCGACCTCTCCAGAGAAAGTTGCGCCTGAGCTTGTCGATAGATTTAAGAACCGCAACAGGACAACGAAAAGGGGGCATGAAATAGGTGGGAAGGTTGGACATGACGGCTTTGATAAGCGTGAGTCTCCCTCCAATGGAGTGAAAACGACTCTTCCACCTGGCTAAACGATGTCGACACTTGTTGATGACACCCTCCCATTGCTGTTTATGGGTTCGACCTAAAGTCAAAGGAAGGCCGACAAAGACAGTAGGGAGATATCTTAGAACACATCCCATAAGTTCAGCTAAAGCAGCAGCCTCTTGTTCATCTAAATTGACCCTGTAGATTTTCGATTTGGAAAAATTCACCTTCATTCCTGCAACGGCTTCAAAACATCTTATCACCGTACGCAAGTTACCAATGGAATAAGGAGTGGCTTCAGAAAAGATTAAAATATTGTCCGCGAATTGGACGTGGGAAATCGGTTCCTGCACACCTTTTATTTGGATTCCTTTGCATAAGTCAGCCGACTGAGCTTTCAGAATCATCGCTGATAAAGCTTCTCCGATGATGAGGAAGAGGAAGGGGGAGAGGGGGTCCCCTTGTCTGAGACCTCGAGTACTTTTGAAAAATCCTTTCGGGGATCCGTTTAAAATGATGGAAAAGAAGGCATAAGTGATGCATTCCTCAATCCATTTACACCATAGGGCTCCAAAACCCAACCTCTTTAGCATGTATAAAAGGAATTCCCAATCAACATAAACGTATGCCTTTTCCATATCTAGATTACAGAGAATATACTTCTTCTTTGATTGGTAAGAGGAATGGAGGCATTCATTGGCGATAAGGGCAACATCTGTGATTTTTCTTCCTGGAATTAACGCACATTGATTTTGGCTTATAACAGAACCGATGACATTCTTCAATCTGTTGGCTAACACCTTAGCCAGAGTTTTGTATAAGCTGCCTATGGGACTGATAGGTCTATAATTTTTGAACTCGGTGGCTCTCGGACATTTCAGAATCAATGCGATAAAGGTAGCGCCAATATTTTTGGATAATCTCCCTCTTTCGAAGAATTCGGAGAAGAAAGCCAGAATATCCTCCTGGAGAAGGTCCCAAAATTCCTGAAAAAAGACAATCGAGAAGCCGTTTGGACCAGGGGATTTGTCACCCGCCATCTCCTTCACTGCCTTGTGAATTTCCTCCTTTGAGAAAGGAGTCTCCAGCGACCTTCCCTCTTCTTTGCTAATACTCTTGAAAGGGAGATTGTCCAGTCGAGGTCTGGCCCAACGCTCTTTCTGTAGGAGATTTTGAAAGAAAGAAACCGTTGATGTACATATCGTTTCTCTGTCATCAGTCCATTTCCCGTCTAGAGACGTACAATTGATTCGATTCACCTTTGCTTGAATAGAAGCGATGTTGTGAAAAAATCTCGTGTTCCTATCCCCTTCCTTAATCCATTTCACACGGGCTTTCTGCTTCCAGGAGAGTTCCTGTTGATAAATTTTTGCTGACAGGAACTGAATTAATTGAATTCTGTTCGCCAAATTTTGAGAAGTCATGGGTATGTATTCGGCTTGAGAATCGATCTTCTGTATGTCTGTGAGGATTGAATCCAATTCCTGTTCCGATCGCAATTTTTCCTCTATAGCCCATTGCTTGATTTTCTCTTTCAGGTATTTTAGTTTGCAGCAAATTCTGTATCCCGCATAGTCTTGAAATTGAGCTTCTGTCCACCAGTCAGCGATCAACGATTTGAATCCTGTCACATAGAGCCAAGCGATATTAAATCGGAATGGCTTCGGACCCCAGTCTACCTCCTCAGTCGACAAAAGCAAAGGCCAATGATCGGATGTTACCCTGGGAAGTATCGACTGTGAGGAGGAAGGCATAAGGGTCAGCCATTCATTTGAGATTATAAAACGATCTAGTCTACATAATGTCGGATTCAACCTCCCATTTGTCCAAGTGAAACGAGAGCCAAGAAGAGGAAGATCAATCAGATTGTTACTGTCGATCCAATCAGAGAAAGCCACCATTTGAGAATGCGGAAGATTCCCAGAAGATTTCTCAGATGAGAATCTAATGGTGTTGAAATCCCCGGCGAAACAAATGGGACCATTGTGATTGCGACGGATAGAAGAGAGTTCCTTCCAGAACTCACTCCTGAGACTACTATTGGTGGGCCCATAAACTGAACATATGAGATAATCGGAACCGGGGGAATTGTTCCTGAGAATAGCTGAGAGAGAGAAAGAGCCCACCGACGCCCTCACCAGGGACCAGTACTGTGATCTCCAAGCTATAACGATGCCACCTGATACTCCTGAAGCTTCTTTTAATGCCCAATTTGCATCCAGAGCTTTCCAAATGGACTTCATGAGCCTATCATCCATCGCTTTCACTTTGGATTCCTGAAAACAAATAATCTGAGGATTGCTCCTGTTGCAAGTTGCCCTGATTAATCTCCTTTTTTGTTTAGACCCCAGTCCCCGAATATTCCAGGATATTAGCTTCATGGGTCAACCTCGCTTCCCCACTGTCCTTGATTCCTTTTATCATCAGAATTATTTGGATGCGAATCTGTTCTGATAGCTTCCTGTTGCTGTTCTCTTTTCCTTTTGCCCCGTAGAGGTTTTTTCTGAGAAGATCTACACGGATCTAACGGATGACCCCTATTTTCGACACATTGAAAAGGAGCGTAGTCCTCGGGACAATCCCCAAAGGAAAGACCCAACAGTCTACCGATGTGCCCCATGACGTCTCTAATCCACCGTTTTCTCTGAATTTTCTTGCTCAACATGGCCCCCTGTTCTTCCTCTGTCGATCCGGTTTCAATGCCTACTGTTCTCGCCTGAAGCGGTTCCTCAATGATAATATCTGTTCCTGATGGGTCCTGAAAGAGGGATAGAAGATTGAAATCGGCCCCATTTATAGGATATGGGAGGGACTCCGCTGTGGGGGAAGCTATGGATGAATGAGACAACGAATAAATGGATAGATCATCCTCGAGGAAATGAGAGTCTGGGAGGTTGTCGAACGGGATAAGTTGTAGCCCTATGTCTTCTTTGAATCTGCTATCCTCCATCTCCAGGCAGAAAGTGGCCTCTGAGTGAAAGGACGGAGGGAAGGCCCGTGGCACTGGAGATATTTTTGGCGGAACAGGTGTTCGGTTGAGATCAAGGGGGGCCGATCGTTGATTATCGCCACATGTACAAAAAGAAGAAACCACTGCCTTCTCGAAAAGGGAGATGGGGTTGCGTGTCGATGACGTCGGGCAAGTGGCTACGTGTCTTGGAGGAGCAGCTCTGCTCGCGCCATGTGTAATAGGGTCAGGAGAGCTAGCCGCATGCTCTGCTCGAGGTGTAGAGACGTCAACTATTTTGCCACGTGGCGATGGAATGGCGCCCTTAGCTGCAAGAGACATAAAGTCTTCACCTACCCCTTGAGAAATGTCCAGTGCTCTGCAAGTGCACCGAAAAGCTCCGCTCGCGCCATGTGTGATAGGGTCAGAAGAGCCAGCCATATTCTCTGCTTGAGGTGTAGAGGAATCAGATATTTTGCCACGTGGCGATGGAAGAGCACCCTTTGCTGCAAGAGACATAAAGTCTTCACCTACCCCTTGAGAAATATCTAGTGCTCAGCGAGTGCACTGAAATTGATTTGAACCTTCTTCGCTATCTGGAGCAGAGGGGATCTTCGGCGGACACTGAGGGGTCCTATTCCTCCAAATGTCTCCCCATCTCGGGAGGGGAGTTAGCGGTCCTTCTCTCTGGACGAGGAGATCGATAGATCTGTCATCAGCAATGATCGTAATAGATGAGGGAAGGGGTATTTCTTTCTTCCTCTTATGCAAAAACGAATCACCCCCATCTCTACTCCTCTGCTGGTCTTCAGATCAAGTTCGACTAATGTTCCCAAACGCGATGCAACCTCCTAAAAGAAATGGTCGTTCCAAAGTTCAAGGGGAACCCCCCAAACGAGAATCCATATTTCCTCGAATCCGAATGCAGAAAACTCCTTCCAGGAAATGACTCCCCTGACCAGTTCGTCCCTGTGAATTGCCCCTGCAATTAACAAAGCATCCAACTTTACCCCCGGCTCTCCTTTAACCCATACCTCATTAAAACCAATAGGCTGAAGGTTGAAGGAACCTACTCGGATACTAGTACAACCATCGATCCAGTCGTATAATTGGTCAATGGTAACGTTATCATGGCTCAGAATCACTACCGTATCGTTCAATGCCTCCTTTGTAGTCAAGAGGGCGTCGGCGTCTATGCGGATGACATTAGGGGGATCAGGGATGTCACTAGAAAGTGTGGGTTCTGATGGGGTGTTAGCTGATGGCGATATCTTTACTTGTTGCTGAACAGAAGGACCTGGTGATAGCTCTGTTGCCGAATGCTCTTGGCGAGGGTATCGAAGGAGCGCATCTCTGAAGGAAAGAGATTTGCGGGCCGGATTAGGAATAGGAGCTGAAATGGCGTTGGGAGCTGATGGTGGGTTGATGGTGTGCCTATTAAGGTTGCGTTTCGGTCCAAACTGCGCTCGCTGCACTAACATCTTTTCTCCCCCGAAGCTCTGACCATGCAACATCTGAACTGCTCGGGCCAACTCCATTTTGGAACTCATCCTGATAAGGGCAAAACCCCTGTATTCACCGGTTGTCTTGTTCCTAGGCATGATTACATCCATGACAGCTCCCACTCTCCTAAATACTCTTTCGAGATTCAGGGGAAACCACCCTCGCGGATAGCCTTTGACATATAACGTAGGAAAGGAATCATACTTGCCTTTTCTGATGGACCTCGCACGCAATTTACCCTCCACCTTTGTCCAATTGTGTTCGCCTTCCTCTGGTTCACTTTCTTTCTGAAAAATAAGCTGTCCTTCGTCGACGACATGGCCACTGTCGTCGATATGACCACCTCCGTCGATAGCATCACCGGATTTGGCCAGTGTTCTTTCCATGAGACAAAAACCTTCTTCTTTTTCCTCCGGTCAATCACCGGATTCAACTTCAAGTTTGATTATCGCATTCCTTTCAAGGCTTGAGTCCAATTTGATTGCAGCTGAATGGCAATGATTCCATTTTAATCTTCTGTTACAAGAAACTATGTATGCTGCATGGTGGTGGTTTCAGTCATAGTGGCAAATCCCATTCTTGGCAATTTCTTGGGAGATTTTCATATTCTGACAATTTTCTTGTGATATTACCAGGAAAATCTCCCTGAAAATCAATTGTTAAAAATATTTATTATTAATTAGTAAATAATTTTCAAAATATAAATGTAGTCATAAAATGAATTAGTTTCACTTTTAGATGTTTTTCTGTAAAAAAAGCGATAATTTGCAATAAAATCAAGGAAAATTAAAAACTTCCTAGATATTGATATACATGCATTATGTGTTAAACCCTCCCCATCAGAAACAGTCAATGATAAGTGGCTTTCCACTATTCTCTGATTCTTATTTATTTGGCTATCTCTAGGAGCTATAAAGAATTGATGGCCCAGTGCAACCTTCTAGGAAGAGGAGAGACTCGCTCTCTTAAAAAGCTTGAGAATGCTGAAGAAAGGATAAAGAAATTAAAAGTAAGACCCTCTCTAAACTTTATTAGTTTATAGTATACAATGTTTAACAATTTGTTATTGGAATCAAATACTTTGGTCCAAAATAATCGATATGTAATGTGGTGAATTTGGATTTTTTTTTTTTCCATTTAAGACTCACCAAGTTAAGATAGAGAAATAGCAGAACATTGAAAAAGTGAAAGGAGGAAAATAAAATGTCTAGGGAAGTAGACTTTACCAATAATATTTAAAACCTATAATTTTATAATATAAAAAGGAGAGTTTAATTAAAGTCATGATGTTATCATATCTGATAAGTTAATAATAACTGTAAGTTATTTCCTTAACAGCCAAAAAGAGGCATGCTCCAATATCCAACCCCAAATCACTATAATAAAAACAAGAAAAGAAATCATTTATCTTTCTTTCCCCTTCAAAATCATTGAATCCCTTTCCTCTTTACAAAGAAGTGCCACTGTTTACAGCCATCCTAATTACTTTGCACATACCCCTTTTTTGCTTTGATAATAGTATATGAAATGTACTCTTTCAATTCCAAAAATGGACAATGGGTGGAAGCAAATCAACCAAGGTGGATACAGATATCAGTTCTCTATAAAAACCTTTATTTTCTTCTTTCTTTTCCTCTCTCCTTTCCTTTCTGTTAAGAGATTAAAATTTTTTTTTCTAAGATTGAGGTGTGCTTGAACCTTGAAACTTTGTGGTTTGTTTGAGGGACCCTCTTTCTCCATTTTTTTTTGTCCCAAACATGATGTCAACATTGGATAAATTTTCCAAAATCCTCATTGAATTTGAAAAGGGGTACAAAAGCCTACAAAGAGTCAGTGAACAAGAGGTGGAATTTGGGGTATCTTTACAAAAGAATGAAATAAGAACAGCCCACAGTTAAAATGGTTTAGCAAGTTAAAAGATTCCGTGAACTGTTTAAATTGCGGCTATTTAATAACATGTTGCTATGAGGCAATTGAATACGCTTGGTGCAGATTTGCAACAGCACAAATGATTCCCGTGCAGCTGTGCAGGCCTAATGCATTGACACGTTAATCCTTCATCTTATAATCTGCTTTACTTCCAACTTGACTTGGGAGATTGTTTGTTTTATGAACTGTTTCAGACAAGACTGCATGAACTAGAGAGGGCTATTGAAGAGAAAGATAATGAAACCTTACGGGCTATTAAGGCTTCCTGGAGAACCACTGCAGAAGGTATCGATATGAGTGGTGTCAAGCAGAACTCCATATCTGCACCTGTTGGAAAATGCTTACCGGAAGATAAAACAGAGAAAACTGTTGACTTTGTGTCAAAATCAAAAGTTGACTCGAGTTCCAAGACCAACTGTTCTCTCCATTCGAAGACAGCTTGGAATGTGTCCGAGTCCCACAAAGATTTGGGTTTGACAACGAGCGAGAAAAATAATGATATAATTGATATTGATCTAGAGACAGATCCATTCTTTTGGTTGGATGGAGATGTGGCCAAGATTTCTGCAATTGCACCTGATTCCTGTGTTCGTGGAAAAAGAATTATGGTTGGGTGCTCGGGTTCTAACCCCTCCACTGAGCATGACAAGGGCAACGGACAGGATGGAGCTATGGATGAAGATGCAATGTACATAAACCATTCAAATGTAGCTGCAGAGACGATGCCTCCGGATATTGTTTTGGAGGATGCACCTTTTCTTCCAATTAAAAGAGAAAGTTCTGGAGGTCCTGAGATCATTGCCCGTCCAGGTAAATCTTCTTGAAACTTGAGTTGCATTGAAGTGACGGTGAATAGGGGTGTAAATGTGTCTGACTTGGGTTTGTTCCGGCCCAGGTTTTGAGCTGTTTGGAGTGGGTGTATTCAAAATCTGATTTTGCTTACCCAGGGCCGGCCCATTTGCACCCTTGAGGTGAATGAGAGTGTGTCTTTGAATATGCAGAAATGTGCTAAATCTTCTATAATTTCTTCAGCACATAACTGTTGCTCTCCAAAGTGAGATTTAATGTCTCTACTATGTCAAAAATCATGGAAGTACCTGGTGGGGATTTTTGAAATACTGCTTCGAATGTTAATGTTGTAAGTTTTTTATTCTAAGGACCCCCTTGTCAATTTACTGAAATCTAGAATGTGGGTATTGCTTGTAGTTTTTGTTGACTGAGTTGGAGATATTGTTTGAAAATTTTCCTCAGCCACATCTTTGTTATCTAAGGCCTGTTTGGCTTTGCTAAAAAAGTTTTTTTTTTTTTTTTTTTGGTGATCTTAATTTTAAAAGTCACTTTTTAGGTGTCAAGTGCCTGGTTTGCCACTTAATTAATCAAATTGTAAAAAACCAATTTTCCAAATTTGTGCTTTTTTTCAAAGCGCCCAGCCCCCTGTTTCCTACAGTCGTTTCTGCTTCTATGAACTTGCAAGCACCCATAAAAATCAAAGATCTCCCTCTTGTGGGAAGGTTTGTTAATTGCACACAAGTGCAAAGCTGTACACCTCCAAACATGTGCCATCATGCCATGTAAGTCTGAGATCAAATCCATCCACCGGTTGCTCTGACCATGTTTTCCCGATCATTAAGTTGGTCCACTCACAAGGTGGGCCCCAATATTCGAAATAGGTGGATGGGTTAGAAAACTTCAGCCAAGTGTTTTAGAGCCATATATTTGTTTTGCAAGTTGTGGTCCACCTGACTAGTGGATCAGCCTAATTCTTGGGCAAGAGCATCAATATAGTGGTGCCTTTCTAATGGATGGACTGGATCTTGGACAACATGTGGCTTGTACATGAGTTGTATTGCACACGCACATGGGCTTAGAAAATCTCATCTCTGGAGAAGCAGGATGGACATGACTTTAACCCCCTGAAGCAGCTCTGGGGCCCACTACGATGACCTTGTGATATCCACTCCATCCATTCGTATCGCCATATCATGTTACGTTATGACTTCAAAAATCAGGTAGATCCATAATTTATGTAGGACATGCCACAGGAAACATTGGGGATTCAACATTCACCATTAAAACCTTCATGGGGAAATTGTTTTTCTTATGCATGTTTACACAACATGAACTTTTTCACATAATTCTCGATAAACAATTCCAGGGAATTGTTTACTGAGAATCAATTCTGCAGTTGCTTGAAGCAACACCAAATAGGGCCTAAATCTTATCCAAAGTAATTGGGGTTGGCTACATGAATCTTCTTTTGCCATTCCACTCCATCAAGGACCATCCTCAACAAGCTTAGATACGAAAAATAAAAATAAAAATAATAACAAACATAAAATATTAAAAGTAAATAAAAATAAGAAACATTGGGTTATTGCCTTAGGATCAGGTTCATGTCGAGTAACATTTATGAACAGTATCAACCCTACAAAGCCTTATAGGTGCATTTTGGCAATGGATTTGGCCCTTCGAATTAGAAGAATGGTTAGGAACAACTGAGATGATTTTCAACTGTCCATCCATGAGCCGGCCTATCAGATGGTTGGACCGGATTGATTGAGACATTTGTCAACCATATGAGTCATATGGTTAATGACAGTTAAAAGATGATGATACTCAACTCACTTCACCTTTCCACCAGTCGTTTGCAGTGGAGCAGGCCATGGTATCCTGTACTGGTCACACTGCAGTGTTTCCATATGCTTATCATGCATTTAGTTAGCTTGATTTCTAGTACTTAATAAATTGTGGCATCAAATTTCACAGGGGATCAATGCTTGCCTGGTGGGCTTCTCGGACCTGAAGGAGCAAACAGATATGTGGGGAAGTGGTGCAGGAGAACCCAGAGTAAAGTGCCTTCATCAGCAACAAGTACTGGAGATTTGATTGCTGTTGGAGCTGATGGCAGAGGTGGTAGGATTAAAGTGTTGAGATCTCAAAACCAGTTGTTGGTGGGTCTTTTCTTCAGTCATGTATTTGTTCGTTCATTGTTTACAGCTATTACTTGCGGGTTTATCAACCAAGAAGCAAAACATACAGTAGCTTGTTGGCCAGTTTCTGAATTGAGAAATGCCGAGACTACTTGCAAGAGCATGTCCTCCGGTGTGTCCCATGGCCTGAAAGTAAGGCTGGTCGGGTCATTAGGAGGGCCATGTGTACAAAGGAAACAGACAGAAAAATGTATGCCATTGCCCGCCTGGTGATTGGAACAACCTAATTCTCTTTTGTAGGTAAGCTGGGCTTGAACCTGAGACCTGATTGTTGAAATGCACTGTCCACCATTTCAGATACAGCCTTGAATCCTAGTAACCTATTTTAGGGCCATGGCACATGCTTGTTGGGGCCCACCTGGTCTGCATCTTGTGGATGTATGCCATGATGACATGTGTGGGGGATGGAAAGCATAGTTCAAAAACTTGACTCAATTTCTAACCAGGTTGTGTCAACTCAAAAACTGGACCAAGGCTTTAACTGACTTGACTCAATATTTTAATAATTAAAATTTTATTATTTAATGCATTCAAAATTGTTGGAGAGGTAAAGTTACTAAAATGCCCAAAACTAAGCACAACAAGATACCATAGTGTGGCGGTAGCGTCTTCTTCTTTGGAAGATGTAGTTGCATCTTTGATGCGCACATCAAGTTTTTTTTTTTTTTTTTTTCCAGTTTTAAAACAAAATCCCACTAACAGGGCAAGTGAGATTTTAAGCCGACTTGATGAGTCTTGTTGGGACCTGACACACTGGGCAGCTTGTTTCCATGAGATCTGGCTTGAAATCTCGTCAAGTCGAGTTGACTAGGCTGAGTTCCGAGTAGACCCACGGTGTTTTAGAACTAGATAGAATGTCCTCTGGCATGTACAACTGTAGCAGGGTCTTCTGAATTAGAATTCATGTAAAAGTAATGCTTTTCTGTTTGTGATTTTTAAGCAGGATGGCAAGGGGAGTTCATCGTGGCCCAAGAGATGCAAATATGGAGCCAAACAAGGCGGGCAATCTCAAGGCTGCTTGCAAATAGAACACTTCTTCCTTAAGAAGGGAAGTTCATAAAGATTTGTAGCTAGTAAGTTGGCAATCTTGAATTTCCATGTGCTATTAAAGTTCTATGATTTATCATGATGCTATTGAAATTTTGAATCCTTTCAATTTTCAAAAAAGATAAAAAAAGGAAAAGAAAAAGAAAAAGAAAAGAATCTTTTGTAAGCTTGAGGACATTTGTTACCATTATAAGCATAAGAAATTAAAGAGTACCTGCTGTTTGCAGTGTGTTTTTTCATATATTTTTTTTTCCACTGTTTGGGTACCAGCACTGAAATTAATCTTTGGTTGTCTGTTAACAGTAAATTCTGGGGGTCTGTTTGGTTGCATTTGACGAATTCCCTGGTGACTCTGAATCTTGTTTGGTTCACTGGTTTTCCTAGGAAAAAAGCATGTAATTTTGTATCTGTCTTCATATCTCAGTCCTGTGTTTAGTTAATCATGACTAACAGTAATCATTTTGATTGTACAATTATAACAGTCCTGTATTTAGTCCCAATTAATCATTTTGGAAAACGTCTAAGCACTGATCTGGACTGTTCATCTTGCTTCTGACATTTGAATCTCTGTTTTGTAGAGACCACTTTAATAGGATGTTTCTAAACATTGGATCAATGGGTTGGAGAATGACGGTCCATGTTGATTATAATAGAGGTTGGATCATTGTTTTGGGTCATTTGATTAATGGGTGTGAAAATGGATGGTCTATATTAATCCAGATGGAAAACGTTCAATCATTGATCCAGACCAGCATCATGTGAAGCTCATTTTTATTTTTTATAAATTTTTTAAAAAGTTTCCCCATAGTTTCCAAAAATTAGTTTGGTTTGATGATCATAACCATCCAATCAGCAGCTAGGAAATGGGCGGTCCATATATATCATACAACAGATGACTTGATTAGTGGATCCCTTCCAAAAGGTGACTTTGATAATATGTTCCTAACCACTCAATCAAGTGCTAGGAAACAACTGATCTATATTTAGGGTTTTATCCACTTGTGTCTGGGATTTACCTCATTTTTAGGCTTGTATCCTAAAATGCTCAGGCAAAATGGATGGAAGGAGTTGATAAAATCCATACATCACAGTGGACCCCATAAAGCCCTGCCTGGACGGATTATTGTCTAGGTGGGGGTAGGATGCAATCGGCTTCCTTACCATAAATGGTCTTATCATTGATGACATGGTCTAATTTAGGATTTGGTCCTTGATAGAATGCAATCGTACCCAAGAGTGTAGCTACATGAATCATACTCTCTCTACACATGCGGATGTCCCAAGTGTTGGCGAGATTTCGGCTGTTCAACATATGGGTCCAATTTGATGCTTGGCGGCCAAAAAATCAGGGTAGTCCGGTCACAGCTGGACTACACTTGTCTGTTGAATGTGGAACTTAAGTAATTTACAACTCCTATTTTATGTAAGTTTGGCCCATCTGATGATCACACTTGCCTGATTTTTGGGCTGCTGCATGGATTTTAGCAGGTTCTACCAGATTAACGGTGCATATATAGCATGAAGCCACATAGGCAAGACCATGGTTAGCAATTTGTCATATAGCAAAAAATTGGTATAGTAAAATTCACTATTTTTCAGAGTAAAGATTGAAAAATGCATTTAAAAATGAGCAATAAAATATGAAAATGCCAGAAGTTCGGAGTGGGATTGGCTGTGTGTAATATGGTTTTACTCGGAAAGATCAAAATCAAAAGTTAGGATACACACACATGTACATGTCGCATCATCACCAATTGTCATGTGGGCCCATGAAAAATAATAGACAACCTCCAAAATCTCTAATTTCACATGGTGGCTTGTAGCGAGGATGAAATTTTTCTAAGGATGATGGACTGTAATGCCTAAATTTTTTGTGCACACGAATATACTCTCTCACACAAGTCTGTACACATTGACCCTTGACCATACAGTGGATTTATTAACCATGAACTTTAAAGTGGTTCAATGGTTGAACCGGCCTATTGTTCACTTGAGTGCAAAACTAATTCATCTACTTATTCACCCCTCATAGGCCTTTGCTAATGGGGCCCACCTTCATATTAAGTGGCATGATAATAGATGAGCTAAAATTAGGCCTATCCGTTGGATATCATGTGAAAGCCTTTCACGGTGAGTTCCTGCGCAAGGATTCTGGGTGGGGCCCACTGGTGTTTGTGAGAAAGCGACTCTGACCATCTGTTTTTGAGATCATTTTAAGACTTTTGACAAAAAACAAGGTGTATCCAAAAATTAAATGGGTTACATGAGAGGAAACAGTGGGGATTTAGTGGCCGGGGGTGAGATATTCATATGGCTACAAGAGTTTTGTATGGGTTTAAGTTCCTATGTTTTCATTTCATCTCATTAAAAATGACCTTATAAACAATTTGGATGGAATATAAACATCAAGGTGTAGCCTTGAAAGGTTTCAAGGATAAGCATTCTTTTCTCCACTGTTTCATCTCGCATGGCTCACTTGAATTTTGGATCCTCCTCATTTTTGGTATAATGTTTTAAAATGATATCTAAAAACGAATGGACTGGTTGAATTTCACATAAATAACATAGTGGGCCCCACACAAAATCCTTGCACAGGAAAGTCTTCAGCAGGAGATCCACGTCCCCTGGAATTGGGAAATGGATTGGCTACTCCCCAGCCACTACCCAATGGCGGGTGGCCGGTGCTACGTGGGCCCCATCATGATGTATATGTTTCATTTATGCTGTCCATTTGTTTTTTTAGATCATTTTATGGTATGAGACCAAAAATGGGGTATATCCCAATCTCAAGTGGACCACATTACAGGAAATAACATTGATCGGACATCGACCATTAAACTTTTTTTTGGGGTCATAAAAGTTTTGGATCAAGATGATCTTTGTTTTTTCCCCTTCATATGGGTCTATATGACCTAATTAACAGATTGGATGTCAAATAAACAGTACAGTGAGCCTTAGGATGATTTTAATAGTGGATATCCAATTAGTATTTAGTTTCCTGTGGTGTGGTCCATCTGAAATTTATATTCCTCTCATTTTTTTGATCAAGCCCTAGAATGATCTTTAAAAATGGATGAATGAAATGGATGAAATACATACATCATGGTACAACCCAATTGAATCTTGCATCTTGCTAATTTTTGATCCATGTCTTAAATGGTCTAACAAAACAGATGGATGGACGGGATAGATTTTTCAAAAACATCACAGTAAGTCCCACCTAAGTTTACAGCACGTGAAAGGCTTTCCTTGAAAATCTGCGTCCAAAAAAACCAGGCTGCCAATTTCGAGAGAGTGTGATGATACGTAGGCACTGTGGTGTTACTTATAATTGTATAAATAGAATAAATTTAAACTTTCCAAGTTCGGGTCCCATTTAGATGTACCATGCACCAAAAACTATACTTATTTGATTATCTAACTATCGGATCGATGGACAGTCATTCGGCGGTTCAAAATGAAAAAATCTAACGGTTCTATTTCAATAAACAAGTGTCACGAGTCAGAGATTATGATAGTTAAATCAATCTAATTGACAAAGAAAAAAAGAGACATCGGCGTTCATAATTTAGTGGATTTGATTTGATTTAATATATGACACGAGTACAATTTATGCATGCCTGCGTATCAACCGTCATACGCGACGGACTATCAAATAACTCCGCGCGAAAAATAAAAAACAAGAAAGGGAAAGAAAACGGTAGAACTCTCCAGAACTAGCTCGACTGGCTTTCTCATTCTCAAATTCGTTTCCTCCTCAGGAAGAAACCAGAAAATCCCTCCAAACGCGTATATAAATACCATTCCTGCTTTTTTTTTTCTTCTCACCGTAGAAAAAAAAAGAAGAATAGCTCTGAAACCCTAACTCCAGCGTTCGTTCATCTCTTTGTTTTTCTCTTTCTATTTTGATTCGTTCTCGATTTGAATTTCCTCGTTTAGGACATGGCGACGGACGTTCAGATGGGCGCAGAGGCGGAGACCTTTGCCTTCCAGGCGGAGATAAACCAGCTTCTCAGCCTCATCATCAACACGTTCTACAGCAACAAGGAGATTTTCCTCCGGGAGCTCATCAGCAACTCGTCGGACGCGCTGGACAAGATCCGGTACGATAGTCTGACCGACAAGAGCAAGCTCGATGCTCAGCCCGAGCTCTTCATCCGGATCGTACCTGATAAGACCAACAAGACTCTCTCGATCATCGACAGCGGTATCGGAATGACCAAAGCTGGTACGTGAGATGGATCGAACGGCTTAGATTATTTTGATTTTTATCTGTTTCTGCTACATTATAGTTTTTCAGCTGGAGAGGATCGGATAGTTTCGGGTCTTTGTGGGAATATGGGTTTGATTCGTCTTTTCAACTGTAATGTAGTGATGTCTTATTCCAGAACGATTTCGTGTGCTGAGGATTCTGGTGCTTTTGGTTCGCCGAGTCTGCTCCCTTTTTTCATTTTATTTCATTTCGTTCTTTTCTTTTTCTTTCCTATTTTTTATTACAATTTGCGCTTGGAATGTTCTAGCAGATGTCTGTTTTCTTTATATATATATATATATATATATATATATATATTTCTTTGTTCATTCGTGCCATAGTTCGAACCCTGAAATCTTGTTCCGATTCTATGTTTATCTCATGAATAGAGTAGATATATACCAGAAATACAAACACGAGTGTTGTCTACTTTGTGTAGGTTTTAAGTTCATCAGCTTTGTTGTTTCATTCATATAGTGAATCACCGAGTGACTTGTGTTGAGAATGAGTGATTTAGTCGATTGGATGAGTCATCCTGAGTCTGGATCGAGTCAGACGCTGGACTGAGTTTCCTAGCTTTCACTGGTAGCGTAGTTCCAACCACTGTGGTTTTTCACCGCAATGAGTACTTGAACCCATGACCTCGTGTTGAAATTCCGCTGAGTCTGCCACTCAGCATGAGTCACCTTGGTTTTTTGTTTTTTCCCTATGCACACACCCTCACACCCCGATGGGTACTCGAACCCATGACCATAGCGTTGAAACTCTTGTAAGTTTACCACCAAGTCATGAGTAAGGATCCAAGATTTTATTTATTTATTTATTTATTTATTTTATTTTAATTATTTATTTTAATAATAATAAAAAAAACCTATTCGGAAGCTCTTTTGTCAGGCAACTAATTGAAATATGTAATTGGTTATGGTTTTGTAGACTTGGTAAACAATCTTGGTACAATTGCTAGATCCGGAACAAAGGAGTTCATGGAAGCATTGCAGGCTGGTGCTGATGTTAGCATGATTGGTCAGTTTGGTGTTGGGTTCTATTCGGCATACCTTGTGGCTGAGAAAGTCATCGTCACGACCAAGCACAATGATGATGAGCAGTACATCTGGGAGTCTCAAGCAGGTGGTTCTTTCACTGTAACCAGGGATGTTAATGGTGAGCCGCTCGGCAGGGGTACCAAGATCACCCTCTATCTCAAGGAAGACCAGGTGAGTCATTGTGTTTTGGATTTTCTCCTACTTATTTTATTTTATTTTTTGGTGCATTCCTGTTTTGTGTTGTTTGGATTAATTTGCTGAGTTTGATTTTTAATTGTTCAGCTGGAGTATTTGGAGGAGAGAAGACTGAAGGATTTGGTGAAGAAACACTCTGAATTCATAAGCTACCCGATTTACCTCTGGACTGAGAAGACGACGGAGAAGGAGATCAGTGATGATGAAGATGAGGAGACCAAGAAGGAAGAGGAAGGTGATGTTGAAGAGGTTGATGAGGAGCGGGAGACCAAATCCAAGAAGAAGAAGGTGAAGGAGGTCACCCACGAATGGGCCGTCATCAACAAGCAAAAGCCCATCTGGCTGCGGAAGCCCGAGGAGATAACTAAGGAGGAGTATGCCGCCTTCTACAAGAGCCTGACCAATGACTGGGAAGAGCATCTTGCCGTCAAGCACTTCTCTGTGGAGGGTCAGCTTGAATTTAAGGCAATCCTCTTTGTGCCAAAGAGGGCACCATTTGACCTCTTTGACACCAGGAAGAAGATGAACAACATCAAGCTCTATGTCCGCAGGGTATTTATCATGGACAACTGTGAGGAGCTCATCCCAGAGTACCTCGGGTTTGTGAAGGGTGTTGTCGACTCAGATGATCTCCCGCTCAACATATCACGAGAAATGCTCCAACAGAACAAGATTCTCAAGGTCATCAGGAAGAATCTAGTGAAGAAATGCATTGGGATGTTCATGGAGATCGCAGAGAACAAAGAGGATTACACGAAGTTCTACGATGCCTTCTCAAAGAACCTGAAACTGGGTATCCATGAGGACAGCCAGAACAGGGCGAAGCTGGCAGAACTTCTCCGATACTATTCAACCAAGAGCGGTGAGGAGATGACAAGCTTGAAGGACTATGTGACCAGAATGAAGGATGGTCAGAAGGATATCTACTACATTACTGGTGAGAGCAAGAAAGCTGTTGAGAACTCCCCATTCCTGGAGCGACTTAAGAAGAAAGGCTATGAAGTCCTCTTCATGGTTGATGCCATTGATGAATACGTGGTTGGGCAATTGAAGGAGTATGATGGAAAGAAGCTGGTTTCCGCCACCAAGGAAGGGCTGAAGCTCGATGAAGAGACCGATGAAGAGAAGAAGAAAAAGGAGGAGAAGAAGGCTGCATTCGAGGGACTCTGCAAGACAATGAAGGAAATCTTGGGTGACAGGGTGGAGAAGGTGGTGGTCTCTGATAGGATCGTCGACTCCCCTTGCTGTTTGGTGACTGGTGAGTATGGTTGGACTGCAAACATGGAGAGGATCATGAAGGCACAGGCATTGAGGGATAACAGCATGAGTGCTTACATGTCGAGCAAGAAGACAATGGAGATTAATCCAGACAATGGTATCATGGAGGAGCTGAGGAAGAGGGCTGAGGCTGACAAGAACGACAAGTCAGTGAAGGACCTTGTGATGCTGCTCTATGAGACTGCTCTGCTGACATCCGGATTTAGCCTGGATGACCCTAACACCTTTGCAGGGCGGATCCATAGGATGCTGAAATTGGGACTGAGCATAGATGAGGATGAGGCTGAGGCTGCTGCAGATGATGCTGATATGCCGGTCTTGGAAGAGGAAGGGAATGAGGAGAGCAAAATGGAGGAGGTTGATTGAGTGAAGAAAATGGCGTCTCTATACGGTTTACTACTGCACAGTTGTCTGTTAAATGGAATATATAGAAGAGTCTTTCGAAGTTCTGTTGTTGTTTTTTCTTATGTTTTGCTTTATAGATGCGTTCTTTTAGTTAGGTTGTAATTTTGGTTCTTGTTTCTTTTGGAATTTTAATGGTAATCATGCGTACTTTCTTTCCTATTCAGGCTTGGCATTATTAATTGCATGATTGCAAGGATGTGCACACAAATATGCTATTTTAAGAGGTTTTATTAGGCAGGGAATAAAAAGATTTTAAGAGGTTTTAGTTGTCAGGGAATCAAAAGGATTTTAGGCCTTGTTTTAGCAGTGTCTGTTGATTATATTTCTTGAGGAAAGCTCCTTTGACTAAAAGGTAAAAATTAGATAAGTAATTATTACATGGCTTAAAATAGTGAAATGCATATGATACACAAAGTCTTAATTTATGCTCTTCCACTTGTTGGGTTTCTTGATTAGGTGATGCATTATGGTGTTTCAAAGGTAAACAGCCTGCATAGTTTATGGGAAGTGGAAAAGCTAACAACAGGGTTAACTTTGTTCTATTGGAAAAATTAGGGGTTAGCCTGGATTGCCTTGAAATTCAGGCACTAGATCATTTGAGAGGTTCAGTTGAGTAGTCCAAACAATCATGCAGGGTCATTGTTTGGGGTTCTCCATGGTAAGCATGAAGCCATGACTAGAACCTTAAACAGTCGGTTCTGGGCCATGGCTCAAAATCTCTCAGACAGTGCGATCCGGCGTGAAGCCACTGCTGGAATATTTATAGGCTTCAGGCATGGAGACATTTCTGGAATATTTAGAGGTTGGTCTGGTCTCTCAATCTCACATTGTCTCCCACACGAGAGGCTTGTAAAGGATCCTGCGAGCTTTAAATCCAAGGAACCAAATGGCGTAAGTTGATGCATGTGTCCAGCTATACACTTTTATTTGCCACATGATGATCATATTGAGTCAAATCACATATAATTAAAATCTTGAGCTGTCGTCACACATGCTTAGGTGTAAGGATTAATAAGATCAAGTGCATTTTTAAGCAGATCATAGTCCAGGTATTATAGGCCTCTCGATCTAGAGACTCAACATCGATCTACAAATGCAAGTGCCTGGCAGGTCCAACATCAGGAGCTTAATTCTTTCCACAGCACACTCACGCTTCTATGTGGGGCAGGGCGTAGGCACACTGATCCATTGTCATGCTGATGGTGGAGACATTCCATCTTGACTTCTCATCAGTCATCTTACACAGGGCGGCCATATCCATACTTATAATGGTGACAATTATCACAAGTTTGCCCTACAACCCGAGGTTTAATGAATTGGTAGGATCCATAGATGTAGTGCCTGGTGAACCACTTCTTCTTCCACAAAGATTCAGACAAAACTGAGGTGGTCATGGTACAATAGGGTATTAACATCCATTGCACACAATTTTTCCCTGATTACTGACCGTTGTTTCCAATTTTAAGTTCCAAGAATAACCGAAGGAATCCCTCTCTTTAACCTATGTTTATGTACATTTATGATACTCTCATATATTAATTATGGTATAATCAAATGTCCACCTACGACCCATGGTCATCATGAACTATGGCTAAGATCATAGGTATTAGATCCACATCATTAGTGAACAACATTTATATTAGTTTTTTCTAAGCACAACTCCAACTTTTACTTGCCCTAAAACTGGTTATAGTCAAAATAACTGCTACTATTTATAGTTAACTGTAGTCTATGACTAAGTGATGCAGAGACATGTGATAACCTAACCCTATATGCATGTATAATCAGGTTAAAGAATATTCAAATAAATACACCAATCAACTAACTGTTTCCAAGCAAAGAGATTAGGTGAATCTCAACACAAAGATGAGGTTATTCCGTTAGGATCATGGCCCTTAGCAGAAAATCACGTAAATAGTAAAAAGGGAGGACCTCGGGATATGAAGATATCCTAGATCTAGCATGAGTTAGTCCACGAGTAAGCTCGGATCTGATTCTACTAATTAACCATCCATCTTTTCCGTTCGAACTAGAAATGGGTATCTAGAGAGAAACGAAAGGGATGAAGGATGAGAGGTTTGAGATTAAGAAGGTATAGGTCATTTGTTGTTAAAAGAAAAGGAGGAGGATGATTCTTACATTTTCCTGTACTTCGAAGATCTTAGAAAGATGGAAACCCGAAATCAGGGTGAAATCCTCAATACCTAAGGACCAATCCTAAAACCCTAATTGTCAGGCCCGTATCCTAGTGACTATTCCGTTCCGTAAGATCCCATGGTCCTCCCGGTCGAATTTCGGTGACCCGCGACATATAGGTTGAATTTGCATGTGACCCTAAGTCCCATTCTGTAAACCCGAATCGACTTGACTCGAGACCTATACCATTGCAACCGTGTCGTCGCCGCAATTCCGACGCCGCGTCTCGTGCGCTGATCTGACACTTAGATCATAAGATGTGGACTACGCATAATCATAGCCGTGGACCGCATGTTGCAGGACCCACCTAACCCATGACACATTTCCCTAGGTCCTTATGAGGATGACATCATTCCTACACCTAGCCACCCTACTACCCTACTCCATAGCCTCTTACATCTTACAAGCAATGATTATTATTTTTCTTCCCCATGAGCATGCCTCTTATAAGCCATGATGGCCTACCATCATCATTGCCTAGAAACTACCTCTCTCTCTCTCTCTCTCTCTCTCTCTCTCTCTCTCTCTCTCTCTCTCTTATCTCTTCTACTCTTTTTCTTCTTCTTCATTTTCCTCAATTAGCAACCTCCAACTGTCCCAAGCTCCTCAAAAAAATTCCAGCCCTTTACAAGCTCATCACCCCCAAATCCAACCTTCCAAAATCAATCTCAACTCTTCAATCTTACCCATTGGAGCATTGGAAGCCATTGGTGGAAGAGGGAGTTCAAGATCCTAGGTGGCTGCTTTTCTAGGATTAGATTTGTGTTTTCTTGCATGAATCTTCTAATTTTCCTAGCATGAGGTAACTAGGACCCACCAATCAATGGTGATTATCCTACCTTGACCTCTAGGTGTGTCCAATGGCTCACCTTAGTTTGCATGGATGAATCCATAGTGGAGCCATTCTCCATGAATCCCACCATGATGTTTGATTTGATTTTCTAGTGCATGAAGGCCACCTAGGCCTGATTTATATGGTGGGAATAGGATTTCCCCCACCATTTTTTTTTTTTTTTTTTTTTTTATGTATGACCCACTTATTTTGGGCCCCATTGATGCATGTTGTAGATTCTAGAGGGGCCCATAGTGGCGAGGCCCCTCCATCTCATCGTTCACTCTCTCTCTCTCTCTCTCTCTCTCTCTCTCTATCTCTCACTTTCTTTTGATGATGATGATGATATATGTGTATGGCCCACCTGATGTGATCAAGAATCTGGACTGTCCGGATTTTCTGGACGTCCAGCAAATGGAGCTCACTTACTGCCTGTTTTCGAGCCAACTCAGATGGAAAAAAACACAAATATTAGCTTTATTTAAAGCTTTGGTGGGCCACATGTGTGGTCCCACCTGATGAGATTTAAACCGTCCAGACCTTGGACGGTGGGCCCCTCGTGGCATGCAGCTTGCTGTATTAACGTTAGCAAGTTCGGTGGGCTGACCATGAGGTATGTATATATCCTTACCATCCGTTCATCCATTTGATAGACCGTGGGGCCCACCCCACACGTGTGGCACGTGTGGGGGTGGGACCCACCTTGGCGTATGTGTTTTGCATCCACACCGTCCGTATATGGATGGTGCTGTGGGACACACCCTGATGTATTTGTTTCAGCCATGCCATCTCCCTGTTTGGGGTGTGGGCCCACCCCGCACGTGTGACACGTGTGGGCGGGTGGGACCCACCTTGATGTATTTATTTTATATCTACATCGTCCATTAGATTGGGATGGTGGGATGCTAACCATGATGTATGTGTTCTATACATGCCATCCATTTGTATGTGGGGTTGATCGTGATGTATTAGCCTTAACCATGCCATCCATTGCTGGTGGGGCCCAGCTTTAATGTATGTGTTTGATCTGCACCGTCCAGTGGGCCTTGTATGATGTATGTGTTGTATAAACACCGCCCATCTACGTGGCTCTTGCATGATGTACGTGTCTTATCAGTGTCGTCCAAGTCCAGCATGTGGACCCCACATAATGATGTATATGAGGCCTTTGAATGAGGCCCAATGTGATATATTTGCAGCCCATTCGATAAGACCCAGTATGATATATTTATAGCCCATATAATGAGGCCCGATGTGATGTACATGTGACCCAAATGTGAGGCCCAATCTGATGTGTATAAGGCCCAATATGATGTCTATGAGGCCCAAATGTGAGGCCCAATCTGATGTGTATGAGGCCCATATGTGAGGCCTAATAGGATGTGTTTGAGGCCTTTATGTGAGGCCCAATATAACATAAGTGTGGCCCTTATGTGAGGTCCAATATGATGTATATGTGGCCCATTGGGTGAGGCCCATCGTGATGTATTTGTGGACCATTTGGTGAGGCCCATTGAGATGTATTTGTGGCCCATTTGGTGAGGCCCATTATAATGTATATGTGGCCCAGGAGTCAGGCTGATGTGACGTATATGAGTCCCATATGATAAGGTCCATTGAGAAGTATATTAGGCTTTTGTGTGAGGCCCATTGTGATGTACATTAGACCCATTATGTAAGGCCCATTATGTTATGTATGAGACCCTTGTGTGAGGCCATGGGCCCATTATATGTTAGGCTCTATGTGGGCCACTCAGTGGGAGCAATGTTGGTTAAATGTCTACATTGATGGGCAATGATGATTAACTGTCCATATTATGACCTTCCCTTAGGCTTGATTAAGTCCATTCTCATCATTCACCGAGTGAGTTAACCCAAATCATTGGGCTCCATTGATGTTGCATGGTCCATCATCGCCATAAACGGATAGATCTGTGCTATTGGATTTGGTATATCCACGACTAAGGGTCGATCTTTATATTATGGCTTAGAACGGTTGTTCATCTATGGACCTCGCTTTACATATAGGCCAATTATTGATGCCGATTATGAGTATGTGACAGTATAACATCATGATACATGCCCATACGTATCATCTACATACTGTTATGAGATGTGATTGATCATTACATATGGGCATGTAATGATCTACATACTGTTAGCGCACGATAACAGTATGTAGATGATGCGTATTGCATCATCTACATACTGTTATGAGATGCAATAGGGCAGGTTGTTTATGAGACTCCCTGATATGTGGAATCGTCCCATATTAGCGCACGATATGCATAGGATTGATGCATGATTGGACCGTGTGACTCATGCGTCTTGCATTGTGTGTTGTGATTTCTGTATGCCCTAGTGACATCAGGGCCATAACCTCCACAAGCATATTGTGGATGACGGGTTTGGACACCAGAAATCTTCTTTTTACATGGGGTGCGAAGGATGTCCCTAGGTGAAATTTCCTAAACTGACAATACCGGAATTGCTCCAATGCCTAAATCGAGTGGATGCATGAGTGCACGAGTGCACGAGGGCCGAATATTAGGAGGCTGCGTCTCCCACTGTGTCGTGGTCGATTGGAAGGGGGTGCAACCTTACTTGCCCAAGGAGATAGGGCAATTGTTAGGCTGAGTATGACCAGCTCGTAAATGAGTCCGCTATCGACGTGTTAGATAGATATTAACTGACTATTGGCCATGCGGATAGTGAGGTCTTTTTCGATTGCACGGTTGTGCGTCTAGTGAAGGGCGACAATGTGATGTATATTGTATTAGACACTGGTGATTATCCAAAGAGAACTGTACTGATATATGATGTTTTAGAGATGAGTTATATTGATATGTGGATTGATATGCTTAAGCTGCATCTTACACATGACATTGGGAGTGTAGGCCTTGCATTGCATGACCTTGATGTGGCCGAGAGCATTTATGCCTTGCATCACATGATCTTGATGTGACCGATAGCATTCATGTCTTGAATCACATAGCCTTGGTACGACAAATATCATACATGGACTTATTAGTATATTTCGCATTACTCTGATACTGCATTATGAACATACTTATATTTGTATACACTCTCATCGCTCTCTAAGCTTTCTATAAGCTTTTGCACGATTGACACATGCAGGTGACGCCAGGATGCAGTCGTAGCTTAGCAGGAGCAGGAGCGTGCAGTCGAGCTTTAGGAGTTTCCGTTATTATTATCATTATATTTCCCTTTATGCGTATTGTACCTTAAAGTTTTTGATCATAGTGAATTTTGTAATGGTGTCTCGATTATTGTTTGTGGGTTATGCTTGTTACGGAATAAATTCATGTTGAAAAATTCTCCTCGCAGGATCTCAGGATCGAAATCTTGTAGATGGGTGCCGCGAGCCTAGAATGGGATACTATGGAGGTTGTCGGCGCTGGATTCGGCAATCGAAAATTTTGTGAGCCCGATTTCTGAGTTTAGGGCATGACACTAATCTCTTGAATAAAGATGAAGAAAATAAATGAATTCTCATTCATTCCATAATAATGAAAATAGGGTTCCTTACAACATATATATAAGCTATGAAAAAAGTAAAAGTGCACTAAAGCTCCTGAAAACAAGCAAATAATAAAAAGATTAAAAATAAAGAAGGTTACAATAAAGCTCCTAAAATTAGAAAATAACAAAAAAAAGTCCAAAACTAAAACACCCATGTAATAGGATGTAAAATTCGACCCATAAATTTATGGTCGGGGCGAACACCCGTGTGGTAGAGTGTGAAATCCGACCCATACATCTATAGTTGAGGTGCGGTCATACCGCTCCTGCACTCGTAGTGCGTCAGAAAGTGGGTCTGATGGACCCGTCGTCCGTCCACATTAACTCCTCTGCTCTGGTACTCTGTCAGCGACGCCCTCTCCTCTGGTACTCTATAAACGGCGCACCATTGATTTCCGCATTACTAAGTTATGCACAACATTAGTTCCTGAGTTGTCATATTTATGACTTGATCATCTGACAACTCCTAGTTTATATATAAGAACTCCATATACGTTTAGGTTTGGTTACTAGAATACTCGAGTTAGGTTAGGGTTAGAAACTTCAACCTGATTAAGCAATTTCAGGTTTACTTATGTTGGGTTAGGAATTTGTTGAGTCAAGTTGGTTCGGTTTAGAGTTGAGTAGAGAGGAATTGGGTTGGGTTCCTTGACCACTTTGTGTTCGTAGGGTTCTGGTTTCGTTTTTCTTGAGGCATTTCAAGCTCTAGTCAACTCAGGTTAGCTCGATTCTTCGAGTTTCTTTGAAGTGTTGAGGATAGAGAGGAGCCATTCATTCAAGATAATATGATTGGAATTCTAGATGTCTAAAGTTTCATAAAAATGCAAATAGAAAGGTTACATTGTATGACAGGCGTTCATAAAGTGAACGAATAAATGTGTTGATAAGGTTAATGTAGAGATTATAAAAGTTTTTTTTAGGAGATGAAGTTATTCATTATTCTTATGGCCTCTCATTCATATGGCCTCGGGTCCAATACGTGGGCCGAAATTTGAGCAATCCTGGATGGTCTCAACCTATGCGCGAGTCTCGGTCTTAACAAAGTGGAAGTGGCCAGTGATTCCAAGTCGGTCATTTAAGCGCTCTCTTGGCTCGTCCCTCACTTGGACCATGTGGTACTGGTTGACCAAGCTCCAGGCTCTCACCCTTTCTATCCATGTTCGTTTTGCTTACTGTCCTAGAGAAGCTAATTACCCAGCTGATGAGCTGGCACGTTCAGGGAGTGCGGGGCAAGTGGATCAAATTTTCTAGGCATCGGAAGACCTCCCCTCCAAGATTCAAAGCCAGCTTTTGTTAGACAGAACCAGTCTAGGCATCCTCCTTATCCCCTAATTCCAGCTACCCTGTTTGCGCTTTTGCGCCGTTGAGTTTTCTCATGTCTCTTACAATGGCTCCCGAATGTTAGGCTATACAAGGTCTTTTGCTATAAAATCTAAGGATTAAAAAAGAAGTTATTCATTATTCTTTTGATGCGTTAGAGGATGACAGATGCAATTTATATCAATAATAATTTCTCAATTTCATAACATTAGGGGGTTTGCCATCTCATAAACTAACGCTTAAAGTGGAAGCTTTGATTTTTTTTTTTTTTGAGAAATATCAATCCAAGTATTGGTTTATGCAATGGTATAAGGTTGGTATGTAAATCATTTCACAGGAACTTGATCGATCCAAAAATTGTACTTGACATTTTTCTCAGATGATAGTTTTTATTAGGTTGTTTTTTATAAGAAAGTAAATTTCAAAAATAAAATATTTTATTTTAAAAAAATATATAAATATATTACATATAGATCTTATATATATACACGCTGGTACGGATTAATGGTTAGAGAATAAGTTTTTGCCGTTGAAACCCAGGCTCAAATCTCGGGGGCCGTAAGTTGGTTGTTGGCTACTTTTCGGTACTTTATTACGAGCACTTTGTGCTTTACACATGCATATCATCCTGAGCCAGCCAGGCCATAGCTACAAGTCTGACCCACTGGTATCTAAGGTTTTAATTATAGTATTGAATTAGGAAAGGGAACCCCTGCCACCAGCCAATAGCTGGTGGTCGGTGCTATGCGGGCATCACCGTGATGTATGTGTTTCATTAACGTCATCTATCTATTTTTCTAGATCATTTTATGTAGTACACAAAAGATGAGGTATATCCCAATTTCAAGTGAATTACATTATAGGAAACAATGTTGAATGAACGTCAACCATTAAAAACTTTTCATGGCCCATGAAAGTATTGGATCAAACTGATCTTGTTTTTTCCCTTCACCTGGGACTTTATGACCTAATCAATAGATTGGATGTTAAATAAACAGTACAGTGGCCCTTAGTAGGATTTAAATGATGGATATCCAATCACTATTATTTTCATGTGGTGTGGTCCACTTGAGATTTATGACCCTTTCATTTTTGGCCTATAGCCCTAAAATTTTCTTTAAAAATGAATGTAATACATACATGTTGGGGGGCCCACAGATCACCGACCACCAGTCACGGGGCTGGTGTTGGTGGGAGTAGCCAACCCGTTCCCATTGGATTAGTGTACTTGACACATGGCTATACACGTGGCATTAGTGCCACATGTCATACACATGGCTGCTGTTGGACTGATTAAGATTTAAATGGTAGTTGCATGTGTTATCATGTAATAACAATTTTCTTTGTTATAATAATAAGGATATGCATCAACAATTTTTTTCATTCAAATATTTTTTAAATATTAGCTACTAATTAATATATATATATATATATATATATATATATATATATATATATATATATATATATATATATATAGTTTTTAATAAATTAAATATTTTATTTACTTTTGTTATAATACAATTCACAATATAATAGTCATAAAGCACAACGAGGATAAATGTCATATATACCTATTTTTATTTTAGGATCTTAAAATTATGCTTTAAAGATGATTATTTATTTATCCAACTTAATTATTAGTTATTTTCATTATTTGTTTTCTACTTATATTGTTATAACAAGAAAAACATAACGTCTAAAAAGGATAGTTGGACGAATTGGTAAATCGGTATGTAAATCGGTACTTCCAGACAGGCCAAAAAGGAGTCTTTTGTCCATTAAATCCTTGATCCTCGGGCCATCCTATTTTCAAATTGATGGATATATATATATATATATATATATATATATATATATATATATATATATATATATATATTTCAAACGTCACACACCGGTTTAAAAATTGTACATGCGCGTTTGAATGGTTTGGATTAAAATTATTTTATTTTGTACTTCAAGCATGGGAGTGCATGACCGTGGATGGTCCTAGTTGGCATAGCGTGTTGACGTGGTAGAGTTATGTGGTCGTATAACTACAAGGTTTTTTTTTTAATTTTTCCGGATGATTTGCAGGTGGAAACATTTTAAGATATGAGCATAATAACATGGTGGATTTAAAGCCTTTAGGATCATTGAAGAGTATGAGCCCCGAAAGAGAGATCCAAAGCTCAAGCGGACAACGCTATAGAGAGCAGTGGGACAATGATGAGGAAACCTTTGTATAGTCTCGCCTTAACAGGTTTTCAATGGTAGGCATTCAATCCTAACTTTTTTACGTGGTGTTATAAATTCGAGCTTTAAAACTGCCTCATTTTTAGATTCATCCCTACCATGAGAAGATGAATGAACGGCAACGATATAACACATACAACGTGGTGGGCTCACATAACTTTATCACGTAAACACACCACAAGGACGTGTGCTATCTTACATAATCCGAGTAGGTCATGGTATAAAGAAAAAAAAGGAAAAAGAAGAAAACAGACGCAGTTTGGCAAGTGATCAAATGCTAACCACGTGTCACAATTCAGGCTCATCATTATTTTTTTTTCAGCTCACTAAAGAGATGAGTTAAAAAATTACATCCAAAGCTTAAGTGAACTGCATCATAGGAAAGAGTGATGCTTACTGCTGAAAACTTCTAAAGCCCATATCAATGTTTGTCTGACATCTAACCTAGGGGTGCATGCGGGTCAGTTTTACTAATTCTAAAATGAAACTTGAACTGAACTGTTACTAACGGTTTTATAAGAATTGAACCATTAACACCTTAGATCCGAATTGAAGCCGGACTGTTAGCACCAGCTCGGTACCAGATTGGTCCTAAGAGAGAGAGAGAGAAGCGTCGGGCAATGGCTGGTGGGCAGAGGATGGGCGAAAGGTGGCTGTCTAGTCGGTGAAAGGAAGAAAAATAAATGGGGGCAGCAGCAGAGGGGCAATATGAAGACAGCAGGGAACGAAACTATATATATATATATATATATATATATATATATATATATATATATATATATATATTATGGTCCAATTCAAAGTACGGTTCTACGGTTCAGTTCACGGTTTGATTTGAATTCACGTACCCTAAACTAAGAATTGAACCAGACTAATCGGTTTTTCAGATTTGGAAAAGAAACGGGTGCATGGTTTGATCGGTTGGGTCCAGTTTGGCCGCTCCACGTGCACCACTAGCGTACCCTGTTCGTAAATCCACGTACCATTGGACTAAGGGAACATAAAAATATCAGCTAATTAGCCCTCACTAAGTTTTCAATGGTAAACATTCAATCCTCTATCTTCACATGGTTTGGTCCACCTAAGCTTTTGATGTGCCTCAGTTTTGGGCACATCCCCTAAAATGAGCTGGAAAAGTTGTCTAACGGCTTGGATAGGATACACATCATGGTGTGGGACATTAATTGGACGGTTAAATTGGAAAACACTCTAGTGGTGTTATTTCCACGTACAAGTGCCCAGGGATCAGGGGTTACAGTTGACCAACGAATATGATATTTTGGAACCGGGGACTCAATGAAAGTAGTTTTCACAATTTAGTACATTTAGTTTGAGATAATGCATGCCACGTGTCTATTTGTAAGTGCATGCGTATCAACCGTTATTGGCAGCCAGAGTATCAAATAACTCCGGTGAAAATCCCTTGAATATCCTCTCGCCCTCTCTCCCTCTTCCAAATATCAAAAATCGATTCTGCTACTCTCAGGCAGTGTCCTGCGGTTGCCTTTTTTGTGAGTTTCTTTTCCATTTTAAGGCGTGTTTGGATGCCCTATCAAATTGAATTGCAATTGTACCTTTTCCTTAAGGGCTTGTTTGGCAGCGTCGATTTTGAACTCTCGTGGAAACGAGTGGATTTGAAATCAGAGTTTTGAAGTGGGAGTTCAGAAAGAGTTCTTTTGGAGGATTTGGATTCCTCTCAAAAACCAAATCCCTCCAAGTCCTAGCTCCCAAACGCCCAAAAAACTGAAAATTCCCACAAATCCCTCCGATTCTATGCTGCCAAACTACCCCTTAGCCTTTTTGACGATTTGGGTTTCGAATTGCAATTGACTTACTTCCATTATGGGATAGGAAGATCGGGCCATTTCGTCTTGATTAAGCTGATGGTGCGTTTGGAAGCACAAATGAATTGAATCACGAAGATGAAATGATAGAAGGTAATTATATTTGCTTGCATTGAATTGTAGTTACGTTTCGTGACAAGTCCATCTTGGAAGTAAGGCATTGTGATTTAGAGCATCTACCCTCGGCATTGATGCTCTGGAAGGGAATTGCAATTTGGCTCGTTAGGCTGATAAATTGCAATTCTTGACTTCTCTGGAAAAAAAGTAGAAGCAATTCAGCTGGATCGTGCATCCAAACACACCCTGAATGTTTGCAGTTCACTTTGTTTACGCATCCTACTTCAATTACTTTTTTTTTTTTTTTGGGTTGCCCATTTACGTGTTTGATCATACCTGCTTGCTTTGTTTTATTTTGATGTGTGGGTCTTCGTGATTTGGATGATTGACTTGTGAGAATCCATACATGTGGGGCCTGGTTTTCAGTACCATTGGTCATAATGGTCTCCAACTGTGGTTGAGGGATGTCCTGGGGATCTCACAGATTTGAGAATCCTAACATTTTAATATTTGGCTTGTTTTCCATTGAAGATGGACTATTGCTTCTTCCTTTTTATTTATTTTTTATTTTTTTTATTTTTTAAAAAATTTTATTGGTTGCTTGACATGTACGGTATCCTTTGCATTGACAAGTATTTGCATAACCCTTCTGAGATACATGGATGGGACATTATGATTTGATGATTGTTTGTGTTTGTTGCTTGAATTAGATTGTGATTGAGAGGGTTTGATGAGATCTTGCTTTGTTTCTTCATCCTTTGGGGGTTGAAATTTTCTTCATGTTCATGATTTAGAGTTTGAAAAAAGAAAAAAGAAAAAGAAAAGAAAAAGAAAAAGAATTGCTGAAGCATTTGAAAATCATCAATGTTCTCTTTGGGGTTACTTAAAAGCTGTTTGTTGTTGTTGTTGTTCTCTCTTTATCAATTGTGAACCCAAATCAATGAAATGGATTCCACACATGCGCTCACACACACACACCATCATTGTCGTCATCATAATCATCATCTAGGCCTTATACTAACTAATTGGGCAACTACTCCTACACGGATCTACACCATTGTACGTTTCACGGACCATACCTCAGGTTAACTAGAGGTCCTGAAAAGTCTTTTCTTAGTACCTCCACCCACATCATTTGGGGCCTTCCCTTTGCCCTTTTAGAGCCTTTACTCCTAACCTATGCAGTTCGTGGTCTCCGTTGCACATGGCCAAACTATAAAAGTTTGCTTTCCTTCATCTTATTACCGATTGGTGCTACTCGTAAGTTCCCTTGAGTGCATCATTCCCAATTCTATCTTTACTTATCTTGCCACTTATCAATCTTAATATCCTTATTTCCGCTAAGGTTATTCCATGAACTTGTTGTTCCTTGACTCCCCAATATTTTGTCTCATAAAACATGGATGGTTTTAGTGGCTGGTCTTATAGCTATCGTATAAAAATTTCTCTTCAGTTTCATTGGTATGCGGTGATCACATCATGCTCCAGAGGCACATCTCCACATCATTTACCCAAGTCTAGTTGACTTATTGACCCAAGATATCAAAAATGGTTATCATATACACATGCATGCATGCATATAAATATAAAATCGGCATTCATTGCTTCCATGACTAATATTCAGTGTGGTGTAATTCACTAGCTCGTCCCTAACCTGGATAATGGGGGAATGTTTATGTCAGGGTCAATGAACTTTTGGTGGGCTTTCTATTTTGAGTCATGTTTGGTGGGAAGATGATTGTAAATCTTTCTGCCAATCTACCAGTTGAAAGTTAGCCCAAAATGGGTCCCTACTCATGGCTTAGCGGTAGACTCAGCGAGTTTCAACACAGAGGTCATGGGTTTGAGTGCCCATGTGGTGTGTGTGGGTGTGAGTGTGTGTTAAAAAAAAAAAAAAAAAAAAGGGGCCCCAAAATTGCTGGCAGAAAAGAAAAGATGATGATGACGATATCTTACTTTGGCATTCTATGCCCGCATCCACACCCAGAACTCCCAAGCTTTAATAATCTCTGCTATCAACCTATTAACCTTTGCTCGTTTAATCTAAATAAACTTTAGTGCTTCCTTAATTTTATGAGGTAATAGTTGAGTTGTATACTGATTTTAGTAGTAGAACCTGAATTGAACACTCGTTTTGAGGGTATCCTATTTAAATGAATGCTAAATTTAATTGCCTTTTTGTGGTCAGGATCTTTTTTACTTTTTATTTTGCCTTTCCTTTTTCTGCCTGTCCACCTCACAGGCTTCTAGTGGAGGGGGGTTATGGCACCCCCTGGTGATTCTTTTGCATTTTTAGTTCGATCTTCTCTGATCTGATCTTCTGTTGAAAAGGAGCTGTTGAATGTTGATGACTCTGAGAGATCTTGCACACATGCGTGGAATCTCGTAATTTATTTTAAACCCTTGGTTTGAGTAAGAGGAGAGGGAGGGATGACCATATGGATGTGCTGTGAGTGGTGGGCTTGCAGAAGATGCACCGTTCACCAACCTATCTTTTCCTGCTGTAGAAAACACCTGCAGAGGGGATCTATTTCATGTGTTTCAGAGAGTAGGGAAAAGGCACAAGCAAGGAATGTGAGCGAAATAAAAGAGATCATGAATTCGAAAACAAAACATGCAATTCAAGCAACAAACCCATATAACATGAGAAAAAAGGTATATCATAGTAGGGAAAAATGTCGAAATATTTAAATGAAAATAACTAACAACTAATTTAGATGGACAAATAATTGTCCAATTTTCTACATTCAATGTACATGTATGGCTGGCTTGCCCCAAGGTTGGACTAGGGGCATGCACAAGTGGGCCTTCTTGACCACATTCTGTGGGTTCTAAGGCTAAAAAATTACTAAGAGAATGGGTGGTTGCTCTTCGGGGTCTTAAAGATTTTAATTTTCTGTTTCTCGGATTGTAGTCTGGCTCTGCTACCTCAGCAGTCCCTTTTGTACTCCTCCTCTTATTAATATATTCTAGTTGCTTTAAAAAAAGAAAAAAAAGAAAAAAAGTGGGCCTTCTTGACAAATGGTTTAGATCTGTACATACCTGCCACATTGGCATGTGTGAAGCAAGTGGGTCTTGCACCATTGCATCTCTCTTTCTTCGAGTGGAAGACATGGACTTGACCTTATCTCTCTTTCTGTATTTCTCAGGTGAGGCTTTGATGACTTCTTGAAGGGAGATAATTATTGGATTCTGTGGAGCCAAACAAGAAGGGTTTCTCAAACCAGAGATGAATTGCCTCTGCAATGCAGCAGACATTCTCCCTCCTAAGCCCACACCTCTGCACTTTCCTTTTGTCCACACACCCAAAAACCTTCACCCTTTTACTGTCAGATTCAACATGCCAATTGCCCCAAGAAAGACCCACAACCTAATTGCCTCCCTCTCTCCTTCCCCCTCTCTCGGGCCCCTACCTTCAAACCCTAACAAAAGCAAGAGCTGGCAAATAGAAGCCATGCCTGCTGACAATCTAGATGTGGATATGGTAAGAAACAGTGACGGCGTTTGGACTGCCAGGCAGAAGAAGGTGGTGGTCCTTTGGGACCTTGACAACAAGCCCCCGCGTGGACCACCCTATCAGGCTGCCATGGCTCTACGGGATGTCGCCCAGCGCTTTGGTGATGTTGTTGACATCTCTGCCTATGCTAACCGCCACGCATTCATCCACCTCCCGCAGTGGGTCCTGGAGGAGCGCCGTGACCGTCACCGCATGGACATCCTTGAGCGCAAGGGCCTTTCTGCCCATACTGAGCCCTATGTCTGCGGTGTTTGTGGCCGCAAGTGCCGCACGAATCTCGACCTTAAGAAGCACTTCAAGCAGCTCCACGAGCGGGAACGCCAAAAGAAGTTGAGCCGCATGCGCTCACTGAAGGGGAAGAAGCGGCAACGGTACAAGGAGCGGTTTGTATCTGGCAACCACAAATATCAGGAGGCTGCCAGGGAGTTGATCAAACCACGGGTTGGGTATGGCCTGGCCTCAGAGCTGCGGCGGGCTGGGGTGTTCGTGAAGACAGTGGAAGACAAGCCGCAGGCAGCTGACTGGGCACTCAAGCGGCAGATGCAACACTCCATGAGCTGTGGAATTGATTGGCTCTTCTTGGTCTCCGACGACTCGGATTTCTCTGATATGCTTAGGCGGGCAAGGGAGTCTGACTTGCGGACTGTTGTTATTGGGGATGGGCGGAGGGCATTGAGCCGCCATGCTGACATCTGGGTTCCATGGATTGGGGTCGAGACTGGGGAGGTGGGTGAGGAGGACCTACGACCTCAAAGGAGAGATGGACAATCAGAGACAGAGGAGGATGGTTTCTTTTCACTGACACATTTTGAAGGCGAGGATGACGATGAAGAGAGTGATGCAGATTGTGTTGTTGATGAGATTCTAGTTACAAACTCTGGCTTTGGAAGTATCAGGATTTCAGCGTTTTCAGAGGAAGAATGGGATGGTGAAGAATTTGACGATCGTAGCCTCAGCTCGTCTTTTATGGACATGGATTTGCATTGTTATAGCGACGGAGATGAAAGAGAAGAAGGGTACTATTGATCAATGAAGGTATTTTACAGATCACTGTCAATCAAATCTACTGAATTAGGCTATGGATATGCATTTCTGGTCCACCAATTTGGATGTAGAATGCTTGAATTTACACGAATTTGGCCACAGATACATCCAATCGTTCCTTTATTCTGCAACTGTGCAAGGTAAATGTGAAATTGCAAGTCAATTTGTCCAAGGAGAGATTGAGGTGATCTTGGCATCTGGATGAGAGCCATTCATCAGGCAGGGACCACTATGAAAATACCCTGGCTCAAAAATCAGGCTCATCTCTCTCTTTTTTTTTTTTTTTTTACACACGCGCACACACCACCACACATGCACACTGTAGTGGAATTTCACCACCTATGGATACTTGAACCCTTGAGCAGGTGTTGAAACTCCTGAGAGTTTACCACTGGAGCAAGAGTAAGGACCCAAAAATCAGGCTCATCTATTCATCAAGTGAGCCACCACAAATGTAGAGGAAAATGGAGGGTTTAGAAAAAGGAGACATATGGTCTATATTCAATGTACATGTGTATCTGCCTGCTGCTTGGACTAGCCTGATTTTTGGGCCAGGGCACGGGCATGGTGGACCCCATCTGAATGGCCCTGATCTTGCATTCACATGCCATGTCGAGATGTGTGCGTGTGAATGACCTCCTCAATCTCTCTGCCTGAATCACTTTAGCATTTCTCGAGATCTACGGTTTGATGTAGAATGGGATATTGATCTCCATGTAGCTGCTCTAGGACATTTTCATCATATGAACGTGCAGGGGGCCTTTTTTGCCCCTTCATAGATTAGATGTATCTGTATGCTATAAATTTTCAGTGGAGGTAACAAAACTTTTATTGTCTAGTTGTCTTCAGATCTTTGATTTCTGGGGCAGGCTCCTATGTTAATTTTGCACAATTAAAATAAATGGCGGTGACTCATCCTCCACAGTTGTGGCACTGATGTTCTGCTATGCACTGTCCAAATTGTGGGTCCCATTGTGGATGTAGCATACCTATAAAATCGCACATGATAAAGCCAGCCAAACCATCAAATTAATGTCTATCAAATGGACAGTTAACAGTAAAATAGTGACTGGTTCAAATTCAAAGGGAAAACCCAGATCAATATTTGTCCTTGGTGCAATTTTTCAGTCATGCTCCATCCACAGTTGTCTCAGAGATTTGGACAGTCTGGATTGCCAACGCTATGTGTTTGGTTGAAGAGCCTCCACCATTTTATTTTATTTTTTTACTTCTGCAGAACTAGCATAGGAGTCTAGCCCGTAATTTTTCTTTATTGGACTCTGTATTCTACAAATGGCCATTGAGCTCATTTACCCGATAAATGAGTTCACTTGCCATCCCATCGAATGTGGAATGCACTTTCCATGGTGCTGCAAATGTTGGGTGGAATGCCCATTGAACCCCCTATTTAGATGCAGCCTTGGACATTTTGTCATACTCCTAGTGCACGTTTGTAGATTCCTATTTCAGACAGGAAATTTGATAAGGAAGAGATGGCTATCTGCTGGCATGTTATGACTTATGAGATGGCATGTTGATGCAGGACATGAAATTTAAAAAGGATATGCAAGATTTCAGGCTTAAGATCACACTAATTCAGAAACAATCACACAAATTCTACATCCTACATGAAAATCCAAACATTCAATTAAAGGAGAATCTATGCGGATCTAGGCCTACACAGGTTAGGGCTGGATCAATGAAAATTCTAAACCAAACAATACTCAAAGGAAAATAGAAATCAACCACACATGCATAAGAATCAGTCCCTAATCCAAGGGATTCTCCAATCTTAATTCAAGGAACTCTAGGATGAGAAAAGGGGCAAATCAATTAGGGATAATGTAATCTAGGGTTAGGATTTATGAAATCATATATAAAAGAGAGAAAAATAGGAAGAAACCTAAACCCGAGACAGCCCGTGCGTGTGGATAGCGAGCCAGGTGTGGGCGCGTGTGCGCCTGAGGCTGGCCGCACGTGTGGTGGGGGATGGGACTCAGAAACGGATTCCTAGGCCTTGGTCGGCCAGGCTAGGGCTGTAAAACCTTCAAATCTGACGTTGATCTGAGCTCTGGTTTGAGCGTGGTGCTCCACCGAAGTCTTAGCTCGCCTGCGGGCCGAAATATGGAAACCTGCTGTAACAAAGAAATCTGATGCAACAAAAGATACGAATTCAAAGTACGGATGGTGGGGAAGATGAAAAAGAAGATGATGGAGGATGGGGGTGAATCGGGGTCAATGTGGCTTCGCACCACGGTAGTTAGCCCTTCTAAGAGGGAGAGCTTCACACCCACTTTGAAATTCTTCCACAACTCACGAAGAGAGCAGAAAAATAAAGCAGGATTTTTATTTTATTTTATTAACTTTAATGAATCAAAAGAACTACAAGGGGTGCCTATTTATAGGGAAAATCCTATACTCCAAAACTTGCACTATGTGCGCAACCTATTACTTGGCGATGAAGTAAACTAAAATAAAAATCAAACAGAGAAATCTAAAGCGTTCACAATGTTTTAAATAATAGCAATAAGCAAAACCTAAAATATGAAATCAATCTGACGAGTGGGCTACGATCATGAAATTCCATGATGGGCTTTTCTTGACTATTGGGCCCACTTTTTTTGAACCAAAACTTGTCTTCTAACTAGGAGGCCCTCCCTGGACGTCGTCATCGAGCCAGATCGATGGTGGGGTCCTCCTTCTGCATACGTACGTGCGTAGGGTTGGTGGTGTGTGGGCGTGTGTGTGCAGGATATCCTCATCACATGTAACATACTACACAAAATGAATACCGTGGGCACATGAAGTGGCATCACTTTACATCTCTAATGCCATCATAGCATGCGTTGCGGAGTAATTATATGATTCTCAACACAATCGAAAGCAGATGGATCCTTTGGTGTTTTTTTTTTTTTTTTTTGAAAGGAAACAGAAAGCACTTGGATCTTTCAAAGCCTTGGGGTTGTGGATCACATAATTCTTCTAAAGCTAAGATGGACAGTATTTATAGTGGTACTTGATGCATGATATATTATTAAGTACGTGTTTGGAATGAAGGTAAACTAGGGGAAGCATTCAATTTAGTTCTCGATGTTTACACTTTCTTGGGAAGCAGAGGATGCCGCGGCAAATTGTTTGCGTTTGCCTCTTCCATCTGAGTAAAACCTTTCTGTCTCTCTCCAAAAAGTTCAATGATTGGAAAAAGGTTTCCCTTTTATATGACGTCTTAAATGGCAAAATTGGAGTCAAATTAGGTTTCTCTCTATAGGATTTCAACCCAAACACTTTTGAATACAAAGGAAAAGCATTTTTAGGACTTGTTCTTTAGCAAAACTCTGATGTCAGTTAAGCATCCACTTATGTCACAATTTTGCTTTCCTTTGCATTCCCCTAGTTTACCCCCAGTCAAAACAAGCCCTTCAAAGGGTATGATAGTTGGTTTTGTTCCTAGATTTAAATCAACCTGTTCCATTTTCTATTTGATATGTTTTAAAATTTAGTTTATAGCATCTAAGAACGTTCTTCCATTTTATTTAGAACTGAAACAGGTAGGATCAGCGTTTGGATTTGCTTCAGCATAGAATCAGTAGTCATATTCTGACATTTTGAATGCGATTTCATATCTTTTCAAGTTGTGGGAAAATGACGCAGGAGAGCTGATGTCATGTTGCTCTGCAACACTCCAAGAATCGGCGTAGTCTTGAAATTGGTGAGTCTCTCCTCATAAATTTCGTGTTCCGTTGTCATCGTTGCAGGCATTTGGCTTTTCTTTAGCGGAGGAATTCCTTCGCATCATTCTTCTTGATGATCCTGCTGATTCCCAGATTGAACACTTTGGTGTTGTCATTGTGAGAAGATGGTAGATCTTTCTGCTCAATGAGAGAAGAGGCTATCATCCCCCAATGGTTCTATGAGTTTCCACTCCGCAGCTTGCGTTCACTGGTAAAATTCGAGGTTTGCTAATCCCACAACCATGCCTACCCCAGCCTCCAGCCCCTCTATATCTGCCATGTTACACGTGCACGATCCAAGCTGCCCGTTATATGGGCCCTCCATGTGTGGATGCCCTGGCCCAATAGTTAAGCTGGTCTGCTCATCAAGTGTGGCACAGATGTGCTTTTATGTGGGACAATTGGATAGCATTTTTACTGTCCATTTTGTTTTGTACATTGTGGGGCACCCAATGAGTATCGCTGCCCAAGTCTTTGCCAGGGCACAGCCCCAACCCAACGGATGGACTGGATCTTGCACATGCTTGCCACATTGGCCCATGTGGAGGAGACCAATATTCAGGGTCATAGTTCCAAAACTGGCTAACTCGACTCAAAACTTGGCCAAGTCAACTTGACTCAGCGAGATTTTGATCTGAGTCGGTGAGAAACTCTCTTCAGTGTGACTTGGCCGAGTTTGAGAGAGACTTGTCAAGTTGATTCGTTGGCTCGATCAATTTGATGCGACTTGTGATCACTCCTCTCCAAACTTCTTTTTTACAGAAAGCTGAAAAAGAGCAGTCAGTGAGATTTGAATCCTCACCTTCTCTAAGCAAAACACTGCCATCAATCAGCATTGTAGGTGATGTTGCCAAAAAGAATCTCTTTTACTGCAATAAATGTTTCTTACTATTGCCAATATTTGCTTTTATTATTATAAAATATCGAGTCGAGTCATGTGAAGTCTTGATCAACGAGTCAATCCGGCCCAGCTGAACATCAGGTAGAGTTGACTTTTCGAGTTTTTTAATGTTTGGGGCTGTATGTACATGCTTGTTCGATGAACCCAGCCTTTCTTAATCTTTAGATTTTCTCTGGACCTTCATATGCAGAGAAGCTTGTTCTCAGCAATGTCAGATAGATGCCATGAATTGCGTAGAAATCAGTAAAATCACCACATGGGAAGTGAGTAATTCTTATAAAATGATCTACCTGCTTCATAGCATTATCAAGCATCTCTTTGGTCAAGTTACAAAATCTTGGAACGAAAAGTCAAAGTCTGTCACCCTTCAATACCCCTTTTTGGTAGAAGCCGTTCGAGCCCAGTCTTAGGGACTAAATTTTCATGTGGGTCCCATTTATCCATGACAGTCTGATGGGCCAGTAAATGCAGAAACACAAGATTGGGCAATCAGTATATCCGGGCAGGAGTGATACAGGAAGGAGATTGGTGTATCTAACTGTAACAGGTTTCCATCAGCTTGATCTGATACATTTAAAGGAACTACATGAAGCCCTGACACCATGTTTCCAACCAAGGGAGGCGACAGGTGTTTGCTGAAAGAAGTGGGGTGTTTGTTGAAAGATATCTTGGCTAGGATTATGAGAAAACCGGAGACAACTTGTGTCTGTTTTTTGAGAGTTTGCTGGGTCCTAGTAGGTTCCTAGCGAACCTGAACAATGTTCTCTTCCTCTCACTCATTCCCTTCCTCTGTCTGAGCATTTGTGGTGACATCCAATCCCTCAATCACATTTGAATAATCTTTCGGCCCTTGGATCAAATATCAGCCCAGTTGCGCGATTCACAGCTTGGGCGGCCCACACGACAGCCAACATTGTGGTTGGGGCTCATAAGATTGTCTAAATATTGAGTCCAACCTGTTAATAAGGCTCCTCCCACCAAGATGAAGGAACATACAAAATATTTTGATTATTGAAAACTTAAGTGGGCTACAACACTTGATTTTAAGGGGTTTACCCGTGATTTAAAATAATAATTTCTATTGGATGACCCAATTGAGTTTTTTTATTGATCTGATTTTTTTTCCCTTTTCTTTTTGTATGGTGAATATGAGGGAGGAGGGCGAGGCCTGGTGGATGGAGTAGATTTCATCTAATAGCCCGATGGGCCGCATTGTGCCCAAGTGTTTTGAAGGAGACAATAAGACCTTGATCGGCTTCAACAAACAACAAATGGATATGTTCCTGCCCCACCAGATAGGTTCCAATAAACAGCAGACAAGCTTGCCTAGGAGAGCACTGGCTTAGCTAGCAAGACTAGGATAGGCCTGACACGGTACAAAGGGGCCATTCGGTAGCAAGAGAAGTTGGATTCTGGTTTGCTTTGTTTAGGGAGATAGGGAAGAAGTAGGATGTTTGGTGACAGATCCTAACTAGAATCCTGAGAAAATCATGGACATGTCCCATCGTATCTCTTTTTAGTCGAGGACCCTTTCCCTTTCCCTCACTTTGTTTGCCCATTTGTGGTGACATCTAATTCATTGATTACGTTTGAACCATGATTTTAGGAACACAGACCAATTATCAGCCCAATTCACAGCTTTGGTGGGTCATATGACAAGCAACAATGGAGATGGAGACATGTCCAACATTGTATATGGGGCTTAGTAGATTGTTTAAATATTAAATACAACCCATTAATTATATTTCTCCCGCCAGCTTGAAGTGACATGTTGAATATTTTGACTATTAAAAACTCAAGTAGCTTTTATTTTTTATTTTTTAAATAAAATTTATTTATATGTTTTTTAATTTTTAAACACATGCACACACACTCACGCTGTAGTGGGATTTCACCACCTATGGGTACTCCAACCCTTGACCAGGTGTTGAAACTCAGAGTCTACCACTGGAAAACTCTAGTAGCTTTTTTTTTTTCCTTTTTCTTTTTAAAACATGCACACACACTCCACACACTCACGATATAGTGGGATTTCACCACCTACTCAAACCCTTGACCTGGTGTTGAAACTCTATCACCTGAGCAATAACAAGGATATATATAAAAAAAAGTACCTTAATAGAATGGAATGGTGGAAAATGATTCATATGTCCGATCTATCGCCCGAGCAATGGTTGAGATGAGGCTTAGATGACGATGATTGAAAACCCGAGTGGGCCACAACACTCAATTTTGAGGGGTTTATTCCTGCTTTTACATAATCTTTTTTTGCATCATATATTTATATGTAATGCAGGGGTATTTTCACATCGGGCTTGAATCGGGTGGCCTGTGGGATGCAAGGGCACACTCGGAGTGGGTGGCCCGCAAACACATGGATTTGATGACATGTGAGGCAGGTGGCTCGTGTGAGGTGGAGCCTATAGATTTGGGGCCATGAGAGGGTGAAACTCATAGATTTGGGGCATGAGGGGGCGAAACTCATGCATTTGGAGCCACGAGAAGGGTTAGGCCGAAGACCTAACCCATAGATTTTGGGCTTCGACTAATAGATAAAGTGATTAATTCGTAGTGCTTAATTAGTTCCAGCTTTTATATCAAGTGATTAATTTGCTGGCATAAATTTTTTACCAAACATTGAATGCTTATAGAGGCGTGCATTAACTGACATGGAAGGCCTCAAGAGACATGGTAAGAGGGCCAATGCTGCTACTTTTGCCCCCACCATGGGATGATCTAGACCCTTCATTTAGAAGGTTCCATCATAGATGGACCACAAGGCATAAAATAACTTATCATGTACCTCAGTGTGCATAGAAGGGTGAGTTTGAATTAGATGACACGTGGCAAAAAGCTTCCTTATCAGAGATGAGGATTCTTAATGAGCAAGCTTTTTTCCATGTGGTCCATCCATAGTTGGACCCTCTAGATGAATGGTGTAGATCATCACTTGGTCAGCAAAGGGGCGATCTTCCGTGGCATCACTTTTCATGCTTCAGTGGCTTGCTTGCCGGCGAACTGCCCTCTGATTTTAGTGTGGATGCATCGTTGTATCTGCATTATTTAAACTTTTGATACATCGAGCAATGTAATAAACGCATAGGTCCATCTTAGCTAGCTTGATACGATGATATATTCCATAGAACCATACCCGACTAGATACCCACATGTTACAAGGCGCGGTTTGGGTGGATCCCTAACTGTGGGGCCCACTCTGATATATGTGCCTTACATCCACACCGTCTACATTTTGACAGCTCATTTTAGGACATGATCCTCCAAATCTTAGGTGTACCATACCACAGGAAACAGTCATGATTGAATCCCCACCATCAAAATATTCATGGGGTCTACTGGAATGTTTATTTTCCATCCAACCCGTCAATAAGGTCACAAAGACCTGGATGAAGAGACCACATAAATATCAGCTTGATCCAATACTTTAGTGGCCCACGAGAAATTTTTTATGGTCAATTACCACTGTTTCCTGTATTATGGTCCACCTGAGATTTGGATCTACTTCATTTTTAGGATCACGCTCTAAAATGAGTTTTCAAAATGGATGAACGGCATGAATATAAGGCACATACATCACAGTGGGCCCCACGGTCAGGAATCCTATCTACCTAGAGTAGGATGTTGGGTGGCCCACCTTCAATAACATGTTAGTATCAGGGCCATACATTTTAGATAAGAAAGACGTCTATTTCTTTACTATTTCATAAATGCATGTGGAGTACTTTATGTCCGAAAGAGAGGACTTGGTAGAGGGAACGTCAAGCGCACTTGCTCAAGTGAACTTGCCTCATACGTGTAAACTATTGACACACGTGCAGTACGGGAGTCAGGGAGCCGGTCGTCAGGTGGGCCTCACTGGGTAGATTTCATGTCTCGGAAAAATCAGGCCAGAGCTGATCATTAGGTGGTTAGGAGAAAATGGCCAATGGTCCGATTCTGTGTACATGTCTGGCCTGCCTGATAATTGGATTAGCCTGATTTTTTTACAAACGGCCCATGTGCAGTGAATATCGCCCGATGAACGGCTGCAAACTCGCATGCTTATTCTTGGTTTCTACATGTGAAGCGAGTGCACTTTAGCGTGTCTCACGTGTGCTAATGGGTCCATGAAGGTGGACGCAATAGCCTTCTCCTTTCCCCAAAAGGTTCACAAATTATTGAAGGGTATTATATTAATTTTGAATAGAATAATAGCATGTATCTTTCCAAATGATCAGACCCAAATGGGCCCCACTGAAGTGGCTTATGCAACTAAACTTTGGGACCCTGATTGCGTACTGAGTAATATCTGTGGGGCCCACTTTAATGTATGTATCATTATCCACACCGTCCATCCGTTTTTAACGCATGAGCACAAAATTGAAGTATATCCAAAGCTCAAGTGGACCACACCACAGTAAACGGTGGAGATAATGACGTCCACCGTTGAAACTTTCTCAGGGATCTCGGTGGTGTTTATTTGATATCCCACCAGTTCATAAGGTCACATGGACATGGATAGCAGGAAAGCATATATCAGCTTCATCCAAAACTTCAGTGCCCATAAGAAGTTTTTAACGGTAGGTGTTCAATTCCCACTATTTCATGTGGTGTGGTCCACTTGAGCTTTGAATATGCTTCAACTTTGGGCTCTTGTACTGAAATGAACTGGAAAAATGGATGGACGGCGTGGATAATTCACATACGTCACGGTGGGCCCCACAGTTTTACTCAGCAAGCAATTCGTGTCCCTAAACTCGCCAAGGTGATTTGGCTCAACCGTGCTACCTGGCACAAGTGTCTGAGATCAGGACCGCTCCTCAGGCAAACCCCACCATGTTTGTGGCCTGGCCCAAAAGAAAAAAAAAAAATGAGATACTTTGTCAGTGTAGATGATTGGCAGCTATTTAGAAATTATGTAACATACAGCTAACTCAAATTAAGGGGCGTTTGGATTGTAATTTACTTTAAATAAGCTAATTATGCTACAGGTAGGGGTGTACACGAACCGAGCTAGCTCGGTTAGCTGACTCGACTCGAAAAAGCTCGATCGACTCGACTCGGATCGAATCTAGCTCGAATCGAACTCGGATCAAAACTAGTTCGGTAACTTGGTTACTTTGCCATTGATGTTGCTCACCAACTGTTTGATAAAATGACTCAACGAAATGTGGCTGGTGGCAAGGTGGCAAGGAAGGTATGTACATGAAATAAATATTTATTTATTTATTTTTTAAGTTTTTATGTTATTTAGTAGGTGTTTGAGAAAATACCTGTGAAACTATTGCCTTTGTTTGTAAAACAGTGGGATTTTGAAGTTGTAGTTAAGGTGTTTGTGGAAATGCCTCAATGGCGAACTCAGCTCGATCTTGACTTGAACTCAGCTCGAGTTGGCCTGAGCTGCTAACTGAGTCGAGCCGAGCTGGCCTGTTAAGCTCAAGGACTGAGCCGAGCCGAGTTTGAGCTGTGGTCAGCCACTGTTCGAGCCGAGTCAAGCTGAGGACAGCTCAACTCGGTTCAACTCGATGTACACCCTTAGCTAGAGGTAGCTTATCTTAGCTATATTGATTTCTACTTATTCACAACATGTTTATCAGCTAAAAAGTAGGAAAGTATATTTGGTTTCATGAGTATTTATCCCTCAAGTCTGTTTAAGTCCCCTCACATCTACCACGTTTGATGTGGCCCACTCATTGTGTCGGCCTCACCGTTGATGTGGGATGTCCATTATCCGAAGCTGCCTTGGATGCGGGCCATTCATCATTGGGGTCTGACCTCTAATATGCAATGCCCATTATGTAAAGCCCACCGTTAATGTTGGCCATTCATTATGTGGTCCCACCATCAATTTTATTGTCTATCATGTAGGGCCCGCCTTGAATATCCACTGCTCATCCTGTGGAGCCTACCTTCAATATCCACTGCACATCATGTGGAGCCCACCTTTGATGTAGACAGCTGTGAATGGTGTCGTGGTGTGTTGAGGCCCACTTCCTTAAGTTTGTCTAGCATTTGGTGTTCTAGCTAATTTCTATTGGGGCGTGAATTGACTCAAATATGGTAATGTGTTGGACTTAGAATCACCATTAGACAAATGAAACTTAGAAGTTACAACCAACTATAAACTATAGAATCGCTTTAGGGTTGGAAATTTTACGGAATGTGTGGAATGCCATGGACTGTTATCTAATTTCAATCAGTTGTGGGCCCATTGATTTGATCCGTCAGTCATTTTCAAGTTGTGCTAAGGTCATTTTCTATCAATTTTTGTGGATTTTCAGTCCTTTGGCCTGGCCGAAGGAGGTTTTATCAGAGCATTGCACATTTTGGGTTGTTTGATTAAGACCGGATAGGTCAAGCCTTTGATCTGTTAATATGGTCTATCCAATGTTTCTGTGATTGGCCGAAATTTATTCTGGCCGAGTCACACGGTTTTTCAATGGGCTTTGAATCTTTTAGAGATATTTTTTTGGTAACCCGACTAAAAGCCAAAGAGTAGTTTAATCTTATTTTGGATTAGGTGTCTACAAATGTTCCTCTTTATTAGAGGTTGCGAACAACTAAATATCAAGTTGCAAGCAACTAAACATCAAAGCGAGCAGACATCTCGCTTTTTAAGTTAGATGTACACATGGTCTGATTTATCTAATTGAAGTACCAATGTTGAAAAAATTCGTCTAATAAAAGAATAACCCAAATGTCTCTTGAGTGTTGAAAAAACCCATGTAATTTATTCATGCGCATTTTACAAATTTATGAGCCATCTAAGTACTACCTTTTACATAGTGATCAGCAATATGCAATTCCAATGGTTAGAATCCCTGCGTATTTTACAGCCTTACGAGAGTAATTCACTTGTACCTGAAAATATAGTTCTCCATGTTTATACGATCCTCTGGAATAGCCGGTAACACATGTTGTTGCAACGTGTAGTTATCTGTTTCTTTTTTTTTTTTTTTTTTTTTTTTTTTTTTAAAATTTTAAATTCCTTGTGGCTTTTAAGGATGTCCCATATTATAATGCCTTATGCTTAAAAGTGTCCCATGAATTAGCGGTGTTTAGTTTAGGTTTGCTTAATTTATTGTTACTTGCGTCCCGAGCATTATACACTGCCAGAGTATATCAAATAAAATCCCTACTGTGGGGCCCGGCTTAATGTATGTTACTTACATCCACGCTGTACATCCTTTTTGAAAGCTCATTTTAGGCCACGATCTAAAAAATTGAAGCAGATGAAAATCTAAGGTGGACACATCAGAGGAAATAGTGGTAATGACCTTTAAAAACTTTCCTTGAGCTACAATTTTGAATGAAGCTGATATTTGTGTTGGTACTTCATCCATGGACTTATTATAGCAAATAATCATCACGGTGGCTCCCAAGAAGTTTTTAATGAGCATTCAATCACCACTGTTTCCACATGGTCTACCTGATATTTGAATGTGCTTAAGCTTTGGTATCATGGCCTAAAATGATATGTAAAAAACGAACTGAGATGTAAGGAAAATTCATCAAGGTGGGCACAACAGTTAGGGATCCGATCTAGATGGACCCGGCGACCCACCGAAGTTGCGTCCGCTTTCTTCGGGAAGTGGATTGGCTGGTGTACCTCCCATCAGCTGTATAAAAGCTGTATTGACGTAGGTAAGTTCCGTGGGTCTGATCATAAGGGTGTGATCATAAGGTATGTGTTATATCTAAACCGTCCATCCATTTGGTGAGATCGTTTTAAGACTTAAAATTAAAAATAAGACAGATCTAACTATCAACTGGACCACACTGCAAAAATTAGTGAGAGATTGAACGTGTATCATTGAAACACTTTTTGGGTCACAAAAGTTTTGGATCAATATAAAATTTATTCTTCCTCTTCATTGAGGTGTTTGTGACCTTATGAACAGATTGGATGTAAAATAAACGTTATGGTGGGCCCTAAGAATTTTTTAACGGTAAAATTCTCCGCTGCTATTTATGGTGTGGTCCATATGATCTTTGGATATGATTCATTTTTCTGGATTATACTCTAAAATGATTTCTAAAAATAGATGAAAAGTGTAGATATATTAAATACATCACTGTAGTACCCATGTAACTTTGATCTCCTTTGAACCGTTCGTACAACTCGGAGCTCTAGGTCAGTGCTCATCTTCGCACGACACGTACCTACAGCAGCTATATAGCTGGTGTGATGTACACCCGTCTATCCACTTCCCTTTCTTCGTCCGTAAGGTAGTACACATGTCAGTGGCAGGGGAAAGGATTGGCTACTCCCCCTGACACCAGCCCATTGGCTAGTGGTCGGTGCTCTGTGGGCCCCACCATGATGTACGTGTTTCATCCATTCCGTTCATCAATTTTTACAGATCATTTTAGATTATTGCAAAAATGAAAGGGATACAAATCTTAGGTGGGCCACACCACAGGAGAAAAATAATGAATGGATATTCACAATCAAAATCCTCCTAAGGCCCACTGTACTGTTTATTTTACATCCAATCTGTTGATTTGGTCGTAAAGACCCAGATGAAGGGAAAAAATAAATATCAGCTCGATCCAAAACTTTTAAGGCCCCCAAAACTTTTTTAATGGTCAAAATTCATTCAACACTGTTTCCTGTAATGTGGTCCACCTGAGAGTGAGATATACTTCATTTTTTCTACTATATCATAAAATGATATATAAAAATATATGGACGGCATGGATGACACACATACATCATGGTGGGCTCCACAGAGCACCGATCACCAGCCAATGGCTGGTGTCAGGGGGAGTAACCAATCCGTTCCCGGCAGGCACCAGCCGTATTTTTGCCCTGGTTCCAAGCAAAGCACGGATCTCTGCGCGCGTGCCACTTTAGAGCAGCACGAGTCACGTGATTTTCAATCGCTTTCAAGTTGAACGAGTGGGGCAGGGTTGGGAGAGCGGATTAGGTGAGACTCCGGCCTAACCCAACACGGTGCAACCCTTACCGTGGGGCCAACCTTGATGTATGTATTATGTATCCAATCCGTCTATCTTTTCGGACATTATTCGAAAAATGAAGCAGATCCAATAATCAGGTGACCAAAACCATAAGAAACAGTGGTGATTGACCATCCTACAATTAAAAACCTCTTAGGGTGTATTTTAATGTTTCAGTAGTGTTTATTTACCATATAATCTGTTGATAAGGTCACATAAGCCTGGACGGAGTGAACAAACAAATATCATCTTGATCCAAAACTTTTGTGGTTCATTAGTGGCCAATCACTACCGTTTCTTATGGTATGGTCCACCTGATAAGTGGATCTGCTTCATTTTTTGGGTAATGCCCTAAAATGATATGGAAAAATGGATGAACAGCATAGATAGATAATATATACATCAAGGTGGGTCCTACGGTGAGGACTGTACCATCTTGAGTGAGGCCAGGATCAAAGAACATCAATCAATAATTGATTTTGGGTAATGGGTCCCACGATTTGCACGGTTTAACCTTTTCAACTTGCATTATTCACGTATTAAATATGCGTTCATAAGCATGTAAGTATGCAAGATTGCGCACCATTTATGACGTCTGCATTTTCTTGTAATGTTTATTTGCCATCCACACTGTTGATTAAGGGCACGTAGGCCTGGATGAAGGAAAACTAAAATATAAGCTTGATCCAAAGCTTTCGTGGCCCCCAGAAGTTTTTAATAGCTATCGTTCCATCACTACTGTTTTCAGTCGTATGGTACACCTGAGGTTTGTATCTGCTTAGTTTTGGGCTCATGTCCTAAACTTATATTAAAAAATAAATGAATGACATGAATAAAACACATACACCATGGTAGGAGCTATACAGTCACTTTCAGTAGCTAGCCGTTTATGGCGTACGTAGTTTTTGGTTACACCGTCTCTGGTTCAGGAGCGCGACTTTTTGGCAACACGGATCCATTTATGCAGGTGAGACCCTGACTGTAGAGGCTCACCTCTATATATGTATTTTATATCCACACGGTTAATCGGTGTTTTTAACTTATTTTAGGCCATGGTTTCACACTCGAAGCAGGTCAAAATTTCAGGCAGACCATACAATAGGAAACAGTATTATTAACCATTAAAGGCCTTTTGTAGGCTACAAAAGTTTTTTTATTATCAATCTAATATTTGTTTTCTACTTTAATCCAGTTCCTTGTGATCTTATCAACTGGTAGGTTGGTCAATAAACAATACAGTTGTGAACACTAGAAAGTTTTTAATGACCAATGTTTTGTGTGTTACAGTACATAATCTGTTTAATTTTTGGAAGCCTATCCTTAAAATAAGTTGATTAAACGAACAACGAATACGTCGAGGAGGGCCCTACGGTCAGGGTACCACCTGCATTGCTGGTTCCAGGTCGCAGCCAAGTTGCGCTCTGGGTTCACAGGAAATTCGCGTCCTTGACCAACTGGCTTAAACTGGCTTTAACATTGGGCACTTTTCCCTTCACGTTGTTATCAGGTACGCCCCACATGATGAACGTGCCCGATCTCTTCCACGTGCCCCTCATCCACAAGTGCCCCGCGACTCACCTCTCTACTTCCCTCGCCAATCGCCTTAACATTTCTCTCAAATAGCAAAAGTTCCCACTCCTCGGAAAGCAAAAAGCAAAACAGAGAGAATACTAGCATACAGGTGGGAGCGTTGGAAGTCGTATGCAGCTCCTTCATCGAGTCAACATACACACAGCTAAGAGGTCTGATCATCGTTCTGGTGGTCCACCTCCAAATGGACGGACAGAATCTCCTATGAATCATGGTGATTGGACCATGGGACACATCCGATCACTGGCTCAAATGTACGGTTATTCAACGGTCCAAATTCAACCAACAAAACTCACAACACGAAGATGGTCATATTCAGCCAATCATTTATCTTTTCAGACTATATCACACATCCACATGGTGGCCCACCAGATTAAAAGGCCGATCACAAGAAAAATTAGCCACGTGTACAGTCATGAGCTACCCGAATACATTTTCCACGAAGGAACTTCCATGAACCGAATTCTCCTTTTAATCCCACCCTCCATTCTCACCTTTCCCATTATTAAGCTTCTTTCTTTTCCCTCTTTCCTCCATCGCAGGAAATCAAAGCCGTTCATTCAAGGCCATGGAAGGAGAGTAAGTACCACATTTCTCCTCTCATCTCTGTAATCATTTCCTCTTCTCGCTCTCTGATAATCTATTTTCTTTCAGATCTGGAGTCTTCCGAAAGGACTCCTTCGGAGTGACGACGCGTGTCCACGTCACTGCTTTGGACGGTCTCGTGAACGTCAATTCCCTCTTCACGATCGCCGTCTTCGTGGGCCTTACGCTCACAACTCCCGGCCAGAAAAGCCTCGAGAACAAGACCGTCTGCGATGCGGGGCCTGACGTGGCGGAGAAGCTCCTCCTCTTCGAGGTCGTCTCCTTCAGCTTCTTCCTCTTCTCGAGCCTGGTAGCCCAGGGCCTGAAATTAGCCATCAATCTGCTGAACAGCAAGGATGTGGACGAGGCGTTCCGGGCCCACATCAATCTGACGATGCTGAGGTTTGGGATGCTCGGATCTGCGGTCGGGTCCGTCATGGGATGCCTCTTCATGATGCTGTCATTGGTGAATGTGATTCAGATCAGGTTGGGGATGCTGTCGTGCGGTAGCAAAGCTGCGGTGCACGCGGTCGCAGCGCTCGTCACTCTCGTCACTACGTCTATCTTGACGTATATTTCTACGGCCGTGTACGCTTTCACTCGATAAAGACGTATGCGTATTGCGGAGGGGAGCCGTACTTTTAGGGTTTTTGTTTTGTTGTTCTTAATTTTATTTATTTCGGTTTCTGGACATGTGTTTGAAAGCGATGGAGCATTCGCACGACGCTAGTCTTCAGGGGATACTTGTGGGTTGCGTGTGAGATACGTTTGTAACACGCCAGACGCAAGCGGACGCCGATTAGCTACTAACAGGTTGAGTAGCAAGATCGCTACTGAAGTGACGTCACCAAGTTACGTGGGTCGAATGTGTTATATCCCCACCTTCCATCCATTTCGATAGATTATTTTAAGGCATAAGTCAAATAATGAGGTAAATAAAAATCCGTAATAGGCCTTCTACATATAACAGTGGAGAAACTGACATCTACCATTGCAACCTTTTTAAGGTTTACCATGATATTTATTTGAGATCCAACCCGTAAATAAGTTAAAAAAGATAGTATAAAAAGAAAAAAATAATATATTAACTTGATCAAAGACTTTTGTAACCCTTACAAGTTTCTAACGATGGGTGTCACTCTCTGTACTGCTTTCTGTGGCGGGGTCCATTAGAGCTTTGAATATTAGTCATTTTGTGATTCATGCCATAAAATGTTCTCTCCGAATAGATGATTGTGTGGTTACAAAACATACATCAGGGTGGCCTAGGGAACCCAGTGACTTCACATCAGTAGCGTGTCTCGCTACTCAACCTGACAGTAGCTAATCCGCGCCCGACGCAAACAACCTGGGATGCGGATTGCGTCCTACCCTCTGTGGGGTCCACCGTGATGTAAGTATTTTATCTACCCCGTTAATTTTTTTTATATGATTATTTTAAGATATGAGCCAAAAATTGAGGTAGGTTCAGGGCTTAAGTGGACCACAAATTGTGGATTGAACTGCCACCATTAAAAACTTCCTAGGATCTAGAGAAGTGTCGGATCAAGATGAAATTTCTGTTTTCACTTCATCCAAGTCTGCATTACCTTATTAATAGGTTTGGTGGTAAAAAACATCACGGTGGCCCTTAGAAATGTTTCAACGCTGGTGTCATTATCACTGCAGCTTCCTTTGATGTGGTCCACTGGATGTGTTTATCTGCTTCATTTTTTGTATCGTATTTTAAAATTATCATATAAAAACGATTAAAGGTGTGGATAAAATACTTACATCACGGTGGGCCCCACAGAGCCCTGCCCGGACGGATTACCGTCCGGGCGAGGGTAGGACGCAATCCGCGTCCAACAACCTGTGCATTCCTGTCGCCCGTGCGCTTGGAATCATCAGTCGGGCCATTTCGTGGTGCGCACATGTATACTTACGGGATCGAGTTCTGTGCACGTGTGACAGGAAGTACGTGCGTGGTTTCAGGGGTCTACCCTGTCTCAGATGTTGAGACTTGGCGTGCATGCTAGAAGTGCGCTCGAGCATAGACCTAACGGGTGATCACGGGTCTAATCTTCACATACTGAGGGAAACGGATTGGCCACTACCCCTGACACCAGTCCGGTTGCTGATGGTCGGTGCTCTGTGGGCCCCACCGTGATGTATGTGTTTCATCCATTCTGTTAATCCATTTTTACAGATCATTTTAGTTATTGATCCCAAAAATGAGAGGGATATAAATATCTGGTGAACCACACCACAGGAAAACAATATTGATTGGATATCCACCATTAAAATCCTCCTAAGGCCCGCTGTACTGTTTATTTGACATCAAATCTGTTGATTAGGTCATACAGGCCCAGTTGAAGGTAAAAAACAAAGATTAGCTTGATCCAAAACTTTTATGGCCCCCAAAAGATTTTTAATGGTCTATGCTCATTCAACACTGTTTCCTGTAATGTGGTCCACTTGAGATTGGGATATACCTCATTTTTGGGCTCATACGATAAAATGATATGAAAAAAATAGATGGATGGCATAGATGAACCGCATACATAATGGTGGGACCCACAGAGCACCGACCACCAGCCATTGGCTGGTGGCAGGGGGCATAGCCAATCCACTTCCCATACTGAGTCTATCACTGTTGGCACTGGGCATTGCTTAAAATCATGTTTAGCTAGGCCTGTTAAGGTTTGATGCCAGCACATAAAACACAAAACAAGAAAAAAGAAGAAGAGAGATTCCAAACAAGAAATTAAAAAGGCCAAGCCAAGATTAAAAAACAATAAACACGGATTTATGATATTTGGCAATATGTTTACATTCATGGGACAATAAAATAGAGTCTTCTTCTTTCCTAAATTAAAAATGATAAAGCTTACCTTATACTCCCTTCCTTTTTTGCATAAAAAATCTCTTACCTAAAACACTTTTAGAAATTGGTCTCACCTTCTATATGTCCCCTTATATAAAAATAACACCACAGGAGAGAGCACTTAAAAAGAGCTTATAGAAATTAAACTACACTACCCTACGTGGTACTACCCTACGTGGTATAGAGGACATCGTAGCATTTTCTCACTTAAAGATTAATTTATTTAATAGTGTGAATAAAAAAAAAAACTTTTGAGTAGCAATTATTTAAACGTCATCAATCGGTAGATAACACCAAGTCCCAAATAAATTCTACACCAAACAAACATTTCTCTTGTAACAGGCTTCATTAACATATCATATATTGTTGGTGGTGTAAATATTTTGTAATGACATTGGACTTTCAAAAATAACCTTTCAAATAGAATGATATTAAACATTTACATGTTTGGACCTTGTATGGTAGATTTGATTCTTAGCAAATGAAAGATACTTTGATTAACACAATAGATATGGATCTTCTCTTGTTTTAAAGCAAGTTTACCAATCAAGCCTTTTAACCGCAAATCTTCTCTCACAGCTTTTATGGCAGCCACATATTATACCTTAGTGAAAGAAGATTTTTCCACCATCTTTTTTTTTTTTTGTAAAAGCATCTTGGGTGAGAGCATTTGAGTTCGGCTGGGTGCTAGCAACCGATGAGGTGACCATCGGTGGGAAGATTTTTCAGAGTGGTTGAATGTGGAGCAAGTCTTGCATGGGAATGATTTCCACACTAATCAAAATTTTGGGTAATTTCAGTATCATGAATTATAATATCAATGGAATCCGCCGTGAAAGAATCAACCCCTATTTCAACGAAAATTCTAGCAAAGAACTGATTTTGATCTGAAACTAAATTTCGGAATTTATAATTTTGATCCATATCAGGAAAGAGTTCAACTCTTCCTTCTGGAGGGAGAGTTTGGGCGACCACCTTTTCAGTACAAGCAGATGTTCGTTGAAGGATCTCTTGGCTTTCATCAAAGTCTTTAAATTTAAAGAAATAAAACCCATCCTCCATAGTGTGGAAATGGAACCCATGTTTAGATTTGAAAGTGTTCTCAAGAGCTGCTTTAACAGTGAGAAAGTACCGTTTATTCCCCATAAAATAGCCCACAAGGGAGTTACCCTATTCTTTCTCAGTATCAGCCATGTCTTCCTAATTGCAAGAGAGTAAATGGGGTACTGGATGATGGCCCCTTTCATTGAACCCAAGATCGAGTTTTTTACATGATGGCCTGAAAATTGCCCAGGGTTTAAGCTTGATTCTATAGACCCTTGCTTGGGATTTTTTTTTTTTTTAAATAATTTATAGCAGCCACTAGTCCATGACTTGTCTTGGCCCACCATACGAGCCGAACAGCCCCACTTCCGAAGGGGTAGAGTGACCTAAGCTAGTTCCACACCCACTGGGCCCACAAGCGTGGTTAGGTCAACACTCATTGTCCCACAGTTTAGCCCAGGTGGGATATTCAGGCCTGTGTTTGCGCAGCCCATAAGCAAGAAGTTTGAATATGACAGAACTTATAGACTCCCCCAATGGTTGAAATTTCGACATTCAACATTAAGCAGTTCACTTAACTACGTGAGGAAATCGGAGGTTGCCAAAAGGAGCCTCTGCTGGAGACGTGAGATAAAAAAAAATAAAATCAGGCAAATTTAAAACTCAAGTGGGTCACACCACACTAAAAAGTGTGAGTTGAATGTCCGCCGTTGAAACCTTGTCGAGGCCCCCAGCAGTTTTGGATCAAGCCGATATTTGTGTTTTTCTTGATTTTGGTGGGAATGGCCTTATGAACGGGTTGGATGTCATTTCAACACCACGGTTGACCCGGACGAAGGTCTCAATAGATATTATCCATTTCCATCCCAATGCTTTCTGTGCTGTGGCCTGCCTGAGTTGTCCTAACAGGAGCGGTAGGGGGACTCTGCGGATTGGGTACTACCTCACCTGTCCGTAGCTAGAAATGGACGGGTACTCTGCGGGGCCATCATGATACATGGGTTTTATCCACAACGTTCATCCATTTTTCCATATCATTTTAGGATACAAGCCCAAAAATGAGGGCAGACCCAAAGTTCAAGTGGACCACACCACAAGAAACAGATGTGATAATGAAACACTCTGTTGAAACCTTCCTAGGACCCACCGGATGGTTTATGGCCACCCAACTTGTTCATAGGGTCACATAGACCTGGATGAAGGGAAAACATAAATATCAGCTTGATCCAAAACTTCCGTAGCCCTCAAAAAATTTTCAATGGTAGATGCTAATTCCCATTCTGTGGTCCACTTGAGCCTTGGAACTTTCTGGTTTTTAGTCTTTTATGCTAAAATGATACGAAAAAATAGACAGCGGTGTGGATAAAACCCACATTACGGTGTCCCCTAAGAGCCCCAGTCTGTTCATAGCTAGGGATGGGGTAGTACCCAATCTACATCGGAGAAATTGGTTGGCTGAGTGGATATCACGAGGATATCGAGCTTTGGGTCGTTACAGACGTGGATAAGGTGGTGCGGTGATATTTTGGGCGCTGAGGGCCCACTTTGGTGTATATGTTTTATATCTACATTATTTATTCATTTTGTCAGCTCATTTTTCGGCCCAAGCCCAAAAATAAAACAGACCCTAAGCTCAAGTGGACACCGCCATTAAATATTCACTGGGGCTACAAAAGTTTTGGATCAAGCTGTTGTCTGTGTTGCAGTTCACTTGGGCTTTGGATTTGTTTCATTTTATTATTCATGTCCTAACATGAGTTGAAAAAATGGAGTGAATATAAAACACATACATTATGGTGGGCCCACAATGCCCACCACATCTCTGCTGGAGGTGGTGTTGGCAGCAGCACCAAATTCGCCACAAGTTTCTTAGTTACAATGGCTTTGGGTTAGAGAAAATTCATGCACTTGATCAACTGGATTGAACATTGGGTAATTTTTGTTAGATAGGCCACATGCCTTGTATAGCTGATTCTATAGATGGATGATGTATAAGTCAAAGATATTATATTTATCATTTTATCTTATATAGTTGTTGTAAAGCTCTATATATTCAACCTTCAGGCTTATCTCAAATACATAGAAAAGTAAAGGAGAATCATTTTCTTCAAAACCCTCATCGTTTTCTCTTTGTTTACATTGTATCAGAGCAATATCGATCCTAATCCGGCAACTTCTTCATCACTGGCACCACCGTTTGTCAAATCCAACCCTCTCCTGTCAGATCCGGCTCCTCTCCTGTTAGATCCGGCCCTGCCCTGTCAGATCCAATCTTCCCCAGGCCTGTCCGCACGCCCCTGCACATGACCTTGTGCATGCACCTGCGCACGCACGTCCCTGAGCACTTCTCTGCACACATCCCTGCTGTATTCGATCCCTACTGCAGCACCTCTTGCTGCATTCGATCCCTACTACTGCACGTCCTGATCTGTTATTGTCTACTGTTGCATCCGATCCTTGTTGATCTGTTGTTGTCTGCTGTTTTGATCTACTATTGTTTCTGTCTTTTGCTGGTCACTGTTCTGATCGTGGCTGCTTGGTACTTTCTTCTTTAGCATCATTCTTATATTTTCCTATCTATAGATAAAGACTTCCGTACAGAGGCCCCACGATGTACTTTCGATGGCACCAACTACAATCTATGGGCCATCCACTTTCAAAATTTTTTCAAAGGTTGTGGTTTGTGGGGATTGATTGATGGATCTGTTACTATCCCCTCGTCCACCGATGTCGACAGAATGACTGATTAGGAAATGAAAAATGGACATATTATTACTTGGATTCTCGATTCAGTCGATTGATCAATAGCTGTTGGCCTCACGCCACATCGTACTGTTAAGGCTATGTGGGAGCATCTCCAGACAATATATCAATAAAGTAATGCAGTCAGGTTATACTGCTTGGAATAAGATCTGGTTCACCTTACTCAGGGTGACAAAAGTATTCAAACTTTCTACTCTATAATGGTTACAATTTGAATAGAGATGGCTATGATGGATCCAAAATTCCCAAATGACTTTAAAATATTCCACGCAATGTGTAAGAGTACGTGAGTTAGCCAGTTTCTTATGAAACTGCGTTCTGAATTTGAGCATTGCAGGGCTACTCTCTTGAACTGTAGCCCAACTCCTTCAATGAATTCGGTTATTAATAATTTATTAACCAAGGAACAACGACTACAAGTCCTCTTTTAGGGGACATCTCAGGGACCATCTGACTTGACACTTGCTATATCCACCTTTGCACCAAACCATGGTTCTACTCTTTTAACTTGTCGCGGCTGTAACAAAGTGCAACATGTCGTCACTCAGTGCAAAGATTGGTGCGCTTATTGTCGAAAGACTGGTCATAGTATTCAAGACTGTCATTTATGTGCCTATGCATCCTCATTCAGCCTTGGACGTGGTGGTCGAGGTCATGGCCATGGTCGTGCTCTTTTTACTACTTTTGCGACTACTTCTTCCGAGCTTTCTGTTAGTGATACTGCATCCACTGGTTCTATTGAAAGTCTTTTCTCACCTTTGACTCCTGCAATGCTCCAGCAGATCATGCAGGCCCTTTTTATGGCTGGTATGTCAGGTATAACCTCATCTTCTCCATGGTTCTTCGATTCTAGTGCTTCCAATCATATGACTGGTGATGTATCATATCTTCGCGATATTCACCCCTATACTGGCAATCAGGTTATTTTTACTACATGGCACTAAACTACCTATTCAGTCCGTTGGTTAATTAACTTTTCTATCATCGCCAGTTTACCCTTGGTGATGTGTTTCATGTCTCTAAACTCTCCTCAAATTTAATTTCTGTTAGTCAACTTACATCCAATAACTACTTAGTCATATTTTTTTTAAATTGTTGTTTTGTACAGGAGCTGACAACGGGGAAGGTACTTGGAAAGGGTAGGTGGCATGGACTTTCATCCATCCGTCACTCCAGCTCATTGTTTCTTCTCTCCCTCTTCCTCGAATTTTTGTTCGACAAATAAAATGTGAAAACTATGGTACTTTCACTTGGGTCATCCACATTCTAATCGTTTGATTCAGCTCTTTTCTTCTGGCATGTTAGGGAATATTTATCTTAATAAAAGTAATTTAGATTATTCTCGTTCTTCCTGTTGCCTTTCGAAAAGTAAGTGTATTCCCTTTTCTTTAAGTACTACAAAATCATCATCTATGTTTGAACTGATGCATATAGATGTTTGGGGCCCTTTTCCAATTATATCTCTCTCTCGACTACGATATTATGTTATATTCATTTATGATTTCACCCATTACACCTGAATTTACTTTCTGTACTCTAAATCACAGGTTTTTGAAAAATTTAAAATATTTCATTTTATGGTGGACACTCAATTTCAAGTAAAAATTCAAACTCTTCGCTCTGACTTAGGGGAAAAGTATCTCTCCATAAATTTTTATACATTTCTTTAAGGTTATGAGATTGCTTATCAGACCACCTGTTCTGATACTCCACAATAGAATGAGGTGGTTGAACGAAAAAATCGCCATATTGTTGAAACTGCTAATACCTTAATGACAGTTATGAGTGTTCCTCGTTCCTTTTGGGCAGAAGTTATGATGCATTTAGTCTACTTGATTAATCGGTTGTCAACCACAATCTTGAATAGTAAATCTTCCTATTTTGTTCTCACTGGTTCACTTCCTACATATTCTACATTTCGTGTTTTTGGTTGTGTATGTTATGTTCATCTGACATCACGTGCACATAACAAAATTTTTCTAAAATCAGTCAAATGTATGTACTTGGAATTTGAAAAAATTCAGAAGGGTTTTCATTGCTATGATCCGGTTTCTCGTCGTATATGGGTATCACGACATGTTATTTTTCTTGAGCATGTTGCCTTCCATTCATCTATTCCTCCTTTTCCCACACCAGACTCTCCTGGTCTTACTATTTTTCTTGACATTCCGGTTGCCTCTAGTACACCTCCTTATCCATTGCAGGTTTATTCATGACGACCATGTACAGATCTATCACCTACTATTCTCCCTATTGTACCCATAATCGATTCAGATCCTATTTTGGTACGTCGTTTAACTCGTGTACATCGACAGCTTGATCGCTTGATATACTCTATGTCTGTCATGAATACTACCCTGGATACTGTATCTATTCATACTTCATACCATTAGGTATCTAGTCATGATTGTTGGAAGAATGCTATGACAGAAGAACTTGCAACATTGGATGATAACCATACGTGGGACATTGTTACTCGACCTACTGACCAACAATTAATTGGCAGTAAATGGACTTATTTTATGAAGCTCAAGTCTGATGGATCATAGGATCGATACAAAGCTCAGTTTGTCGCTCATGGATATAAACAGGAGCACGAAATTGATTATGATGAGACATTCACTTCTATGGCCAAGATGAAAACTGTTCGCACTCTTCTGACAGTATCATCAGTTCACTTTTGGCTACTCACTCAGATGGACGTTAAAAATGCTTTTCTTTATGAAGACCTCCAAGAAACAATATATTTGAAACCTCTTCTTAGATCTTTAATCCCTGCCAATAAAGTCTGTCGCTTGAAGAAAGCTCTATACGGTTTCAAACAGGCCCCTCGGGCATGGTTCCAACGATTTCATGATGTTGTTACTTGAGCTGACTTTACTTAAAGTGGTCATGATCCATCCTTATTCTTGCGCACCACTGAGCACAGAATCGTCATTATTCTCATATATGTTGATGACCTACTTCTGACTGGTAGCGATGATACTGACATCTTGACATTAAAGGAAGTTTTGAAGTCATCCTTCAAGATGAAGGACCTGAGACATCTGACATACTTTCTTGAACTTGAATTTTCGTGTTCCATCTGTGGAATCCTGTTCAGCCAGCATAAATATACCAAGGATCTTCTCACCTTGGCCTCATTAACAAATTAGAAGACAGTTCAGACTCCCTTAGAACTTAACGTTCAATATGCCCATGACAATGGTGAACTCCTTGCGGATCTCACATTATACCACCGTTTGGTTGGGAGTCTAGTTTACTTAACAATGACAAGTTGTCAGTCAATTTATTTCTACTCCTCAGACTCTTCATATGACTATAGTATTGCGCATCTTATGGTACCTATGTGAAACTTTGGATCGATCTCTGTTCTTCTCCTCCACGACTTCTCTGGACATTCGGGCTTATTCAGATGCTGACTGGACTGGTTGTACTCTTATACGTAAATCTACCACTGACTATTGTATTTTTCTTGGCACTTCTTTCATCTCTTGAAAGTGTAAGAAGCAGGCCACTATTTCCAAATCAGGCATGAAAGTCGAGTATAGAGCAATGTCAGTTGCTTATATTGAGATTATTTAGTTATGTCGACTTCTTTCTGACTTGGGTATTCATCTACAAGATCCTACTCCACTCCATGTAGATAATCTGAGTGCCATTCAGATTGCTTATAATCCGATTTTTCATAAATAGACAAAGCATATTGAAGTTGACTGTCACTTCATCCGTGAGAAGTTTCAATCTTGACTTATTTCGCTACCACATATCGCATCCCATGATCAGATTGCAGACATTCTCACGAAGTCCTTTACTTTTGTACGACACTCATTTCTAGTTAGCAAACTATTACTTGTCGATGACCAACATTAGTTTGAGGGGGGATGTTAGATAGGCCACATGCCTTATATAACTAATTCTATAGATAGACGATGTATAAGTAGAAGATTTTGTATTTATCATTTTACCTTATATAGTTGTTGTAAAGCTCTATATATTCAACCCTTCAGGGTTGTCTCAATTACACAAAAAAGCAAAGGAGAATCATTTTCCTCAAAGCCTTTATCGTTTTCTCTTTGTTTACAAATTTTTCACTAGTTTGAAAGTTGAATATCCTGCATTTTGTTATTAGGTACGACTCCACATGATGACTGTGTCCGAGCTCTTCTCCATCCACAAGTGTCTCGCGATTGACCTCTTCGCTGTTCCCACGGCCTAAAAAGCAGGAGGGAATTAGAAAAAAAAAACCTATTTAACATATAATTTACATTCCAATACATTTTAAGAAAATGGTGTTTTATTATTATTATTATTATAAGAATATACATCCAAGTAATCATGGGATCACCTAAATAACTTCCCTTTTTAAATCTTTATTTTTTAAATATATTTCACAATTTTTTGGAATTTTCTTTAGACAAAAATGCCTTACATTGAATCTTGTGGCAATAAACTTTGACGTTTTTTTATTTATCTATATATGGACCTTCTTTTATCACTACTCTCATACTGACTTATTTATTTATTTATTTTTAACCACTGCACTCTGGCAATTTTTCATGTTTTTTGAGTACTCTTTGACAATATTTTTAGCTTTTCGACTATTCTCTTGGGCAAAAACTACCACATTAGAAAAATGAATTCTAAACTTGTTTGTAAAAAACGAGATGAGAAAAATATTGCAAAAATTTCACTTTTAAAAGATGGTTTTTTTTTTTTTTTTTTTAAAAATTTGTTCGCAAGTTACACTTTGGACCTAGTTTTTAAAGGTAAAAGGATGTCTAAATAAGATGATTCCAATCTTATTTGAAAGCTCATCAAAGTATTTTTCCAATGGGCTCAAGATTGCTCCAATCTAGATTACTCCAATCTGACTTGTAATGAGGGAGTTATTACTATTGGAAATGAATGCAAATACATCATGAGCTTTGGGCCCAGTTTTAGAAGGCTAAATAGTGTCCAAATGAGATGATTTCAGTCCCATTTAAAAGTTTTTCAAATTATCTATCTAATAGTCCCAATCAAACCTACAACGAAGGAGTTATGATGATTTTTGTGGTATCACGCAATGTCGGAAACATGACCAGATAATTTGTGAACGCCATTATGGACTTTGGGCCCATTTTAAAAAGGACACATCATGTCTAAATGAGATGACTCTAGACCCTTTTAAAAAGTCATTGAATTATCTTTCTAACAAGCCTAAGATCACCCCGATCCAACTTGTAATGAGGGAGTTATGAATATTTTTATGTGATTGCGAGATGCTAGAAATGAGATGGAATGGTTCATGAATGCTATCATGGACTTTGGGCCAATTTTTGCATGGTCAATAATTTCCAAATGATATGATTCTAAATATATTTAAAACTTTGTCAAATTATCTTTCTAATGAGCCAAAGATCGCCCCAATCCAACTTATAGCAAATGAGTGATGACTATTTTAGTGGAATCGCATGATAATGGTACGAAACCTAAATTCGAGTATACTCGCGCTCTGAACATAAACGCGAGCGTGTATTGTATTCGTGATCAATACACACTTGTGTTCAAATTCATTTTTAGCATCGTGTGATGGTTCTAGGTAAAGATCCATAACCACAAGTCCCAGCTCCTAAGCCAACATACCCAGATTGAATGTATTCGCAATCCAAGGAAAGAATATGCTAATAAAAGATCAAACAAAGATCTGCCTCTCTTGTCTTGTTATAGGGAGGGAAGGAATGAATAGATTTTTTTTTCTTCCTATTTTACCCCTTTGAAGAAAGAATAAAGTCGATAAATAAAATAGTGAATTTATCGTATTGGTAACAAATGCTTATCCATTAAGCGGGGGGAATGGTATTTAAGAAGCAGAAGGATTATGCTCTTACTCTTGCAAGAACGAACTAATAAGGTTAAACTATGTAGCCAACCTTCATAAATAAATGCCTCATGAAAATGGTCATAACTTATTTGTAACAAGTTGGATTGGGGTGATCTTAAGCTTGTTAGAAAGATAATTTGATGACATTTCAAATGGGATTAGAATCATCTTATTTAAACATTATTTGACTTTTTAAATGTAGCCCACATTTTATGATGGCTTTCGCAAACCGTTTGATCGCATTTATAACATTACGTGATCCCACGAAATACTCATGACTCCCTGATTATAGATTGGATCCGGTCAATCTTGGGCTCGTTAGAAAGATAATTCGACGAGCTTTCAAACATGACTAGAACAATCTCATTTGAATATTATCGAACTTTAAATTGGGTCCAAAGTCTATGATTGTGTTTGTATTCAATTTCAACATGACGAGATCTTACAAAAACAATCATAATATTGTCATTATAGGTTAGATCACAACAATCTTGTGTTTATTGGAAAGATAATTTGACGAGCTTTTAAAAGGATGAAAATCATCTCATTTAGACACCGTTTGACATTTTAAAACTAAGCTATAAAGTTAACTTATGAACAACTTTTTAAAGAAAGAAAAAAAAATTCATCTTTTAGAAGTAAAATTTTTACAACATATATTTTTTTCATCTCATTTTCTTTTTAAATAAGGTTAAAATCTAATTTTCTAAGGTAAGTAGTTTTTGCTGAAGAAAGTATTTGTAAAGCATAAAAGATTATTAGAGAATAGTCGAAAAGCAAGTATGGTGGTAAAAGAAGATTTAACCAAAGAGTAAGGATAAAAGAACCACCAGGTGTAAAAAAGAGGGTATAAGGCCTTTATGGCACAAGCCTCAATGCAGGGTATTTTCGTCCAAAGAAAATTCAAAAAAATATTAGAGTGGTAAAAAAAAAAGGATTTAAAAGGAGAGATTATTTAGGTGCTCCCACGATGCCTTGGGTGTAAAAACGTTGAAAAAAAAAAACATAACAAAAAAGGTTTTTAATAAGTTATACCTTGATCGTAAGTATAATTAGAATATTTTTCATTATATTTCTTAATGCAACATGTGTCGGCCATGGGAGCAGTTTAGTTGGCCCCTACCAATGATGTTGATGTGAAATCCACCACGACAACTAGGTGCTCACCCGATTATTAAGCCAAGGAATAAAAATTAGCACAATCTGTGATTTAGATGGACCACACGATTGGAAACAGTGTACATGCATGGATACCCATACCCTCCAATATGTTTCCCTTAGTGGGATCCTCCTGAATCACGAATGGGTCTGATATTTGGGCCCATGCCTAAATTTTGATGTGTCATCTAATTGGAGTAGATTTCATATAATCATCACACAGGGCTTTGTAAAAAGCAAGGGTGGACATCTCTCTCCTAATGATTTCCATTGTTGTAGCCCACTTGTGCCACTATAATGGCTCACGTAGATCTCACATACACATTATAGTGGACTTGTAAAAAACCAATAGTGGGAACACTACGTGAAAAATGGAAAAAAATGACGCATTTAGAGACGGTTCTGGACCGTCTCTAAAATTGCTTGGTTTAAGGACGCTTTAGAGACGGCCGTAAACCGTCTCTAAACTTTTAGAAGGCTCTTGACCGTCCCTAATATTGTCTTAAAAAGTTGAGTGTCCACAATATTTAAGATGGTCGCTAACCGTCTTATATGCGGACATCTGAGACGGTCAATGACCATCCGCATTAGAAAAGGTCCTTGACCATCTTATATGCGGTCATCTGAGATGGTCATTGGCCGTTTGCATTAGAGGCGGTCATTGATCGTCTTTTACTTGTAATCTGATACTGTCAAAGACCATCTCTATTAGAGACGGTCCTTAGCCGTCTTATATCCCTGTGAAAAACTATTAGAGATGTCCTAGACCGTCTCTAATGCTCAGGTTAATTGAAAGCCTAGTGAAAATTAAAGACGGTCTAGGACGATCTCTATTAGAGACTGTAAAAGACCGTCTCTATTAGAGATGTCCTAGCCCATCTCTAATGAAAAATTAGGGACGGTCCTAAACCGTCTCTATTAGAGACTGTCAGTGACTGTCTTTATTATGCTCAGTTCAAAAATTAAAAAGCTCAAAAAAATTATGAATTTTGAAAAAAAAATAGTTGAGAAGCTTAGAAAAATAATTAACAATGTTTAAGAAAAATTTAAATTTGAAATCTAGATTTTGAAAAAATAAATTAAGAACTTCAAATAATGTTGATAATTTTGAAAAAAAAAATTTCAATAAAAAAATGATATTTTGAGAAAGAAAATTTAAAAAATTAAACAAATTTGTGAAAAAATTGACAAATTATAAAAAAACATATATTTTAAAAAAGAAAGCTAGATTTTGTATTTTGACAAGAAAAATTATAAAGTTATATAACAAAAGTGATATTTAAAAAATGATATTTTGAAAAAGAAAATTTTAAAAATTAAACAAAATTGTGAAAAAATTGACAAATTGTAAAAAAATATATTTTAAAAAAGAAAACTAAATTTTGTATTTTGATAAGAAAAATTGAAAAGTTAGATAACAAAAGTGAGATTTTGATGATGTGTTGTATATCCTTGCCACCCCTTATGTTTCTCCAACCCATTTCTAGGCTGGGTAATAATGTAAAAATGTTTTAAATTTTAAAAATTTTTGTCGATAAAAATGTATGTGTGTGTGTGTGTGTGTGTGTGTGTGTGTGTGTGTGTGTGTGTGTGTTTGTATATTTTATATCATATGAATGGAAATTTATATATATAATTAAAAGGTAATATTTAAATGATTTGTAATATCACATGAAAAATAATATTGAAAAGTTTACAAATTTTAACTATGTTTAAGAAAAATTTTGAGAGCAAAATAATGCTTTTGAAGAAAAAAATCGGCATTTTGAAATTTTTGAGAAAAAATTAAAATATGAGAAATTTTTTGAGATTTTGAAAATAAAAATTCAAAATTTGTATTTTAAATATTTTTGAAATATTTTATAATAAAAATGATATTTAGTTAAAAGAGTAAAAAAAAATATACATTTTGAATAAAAAATGTTAAATTTATTTGTGAAAAATAAAATTACTAAATTATTAGGCACATCCACTAATTGAACCTTTAATCGTTTTTGGACAATCTAATCAGTTCAAATTGAAGAGTAAATAACTTCAGATGTTTAAATCAAATTTCACTGAAATTGTTGATCAATCTTGTATGCCCAATATCTTTCTCATATGTAGTCTGATTGAGGCGAGTAACTAGTCAAATTGAGAGTATTGATCAGTAAAATAGAGTGAATGGACCAGACATGTAAAATGGGCCAAATATTCTGGTTAAAATTGTGACCCAACTTACCGACCTTGTGAGAACCTAAGAATTGATATTAGTAAGTTTTGTGAGCCCCATCATGATGTGTGTCGAACATCAACACTGTGGAATTGATGTGTCCCCTTTAGGTTATGAGATATCTCAAAAATCATCGGTAAACAAAACTCAAGTAGGTCATACCATTTAAAACTATGTGAAGGCATCCTAAAAAATATAAAAGCACTTGGTGGGGCCCACATGAGTTTTGGTTGCGGTTGAAACTTGGTTTGACTCCTCATCCAAGTGGGACACACATAATGAGTGGGTTGGATATGTGAATCACATTTAGGCAGTCCTAATATATGATTATGAATGTTTTAAGGAAACCTTTCTCCACTACATTTAAGTGAGTTACTCATTACCTTTACCAGAGTAAACTCTGTGGGGTTCACAATTATTTATTTATTTTATCCACTCCATTCATCCATGTTAATAGATAATTTGAGGTATAAAGAACAAAAAGGAAGCATATCCAAAGCTCAAGTGGATCACACCATGGGAAATAGTGTGATTGAACCTCTACCATTTAAAATTTCTTGGAGGCCATAAAAGTTTTGGATCAAGCTGATGTTTGTGTTTTCTATTCATTTATATATTTTTGATATCAACCTTTAACTGTTTTTGGACAATCTGATCAGTCCGGACATGAAGAGTAAATAACTTCAGATGTTTAAATCAAAATTCTCTCTAATTGTTGATCAATCTTGTTTGCCCAATATCTTTCTCATATGTACTATGATCGAGGCGAGTAACTAGTCAAATTGAGGGTAAATATCAATAAAATAGAGTGAATGGACCAGACATGTAAAATGGACCTATCACGATATGTGTCGAACATCAACGCCGTGCATTTGACGTCTCCCCTTTAGCTTATGAGATATCTGAACCACATTATAGGAGACAGTGTTGAATGAGCGTTGACCATTAAAAAGCTTTTGGGGGCCATATAAAGTTTTGGATCAATCTGTTATTTTTTTTCCCTTCATCTGGGCCTGTATGACCTAATCAACAGATTGGATGTCAAATAAAAAGTACAGTGGACCTAGGAGGGTTTTAATGGTGAATATCCAATCACTATTGTTTTCATGTGGTGTGATCCACACCGTCAATCCATTTTTTCAGATCATTTTAGGGCCCGTTTGGACGGGTGGATTGGAAGTTAAATCCCTAGATTGGTTGTGCGTGCCAAACAAACTGGGTGATCTGATCCTAGGATGGGAAGGTTTAATCCCAGGATTGGTTGAGTGTGCCAAACAGACTTGATATAGCAATCCGAGGGATATAGCAATTCCATGGATCTTAAGACAATCTATTGACAACGCCATCATTACCTTGAAATCCATGTCATCCACCCTAATACCATTCAATCCCTTCCAATCCACCCATCCAAACAGACCCTTAGTGGTTGAGTCCACGATTAAAGTATATCCAAAGCTCAAGTGGACCATACCACAGGAAATAGTGGGAATAATGATTTCCACCGTTGAAATCTTCCTATGGCCTACAATGATTTTTATTTGTCATCCAACCTGTTCAATAGATCACAAATACATGGATGAAGGGAAAACTAAAATATCAACTTGATCCAAAACTTCAGTGGCCTCCCAAAAATTTTCTAAGGTAGACGTTTAATTTATACTGTTTCCTATGATGTGGTCCACTTCAGATTTTTATAGGCTTCAATTTTGACCTTACATAATAAAATTATATGTTAAAATGGATGGATGGAGTAGATAAATTGAATAAATCATAGTGGGCCCTACAGGATTTACTCAGTACGCTTAGGGTATAAGGGGCCCTATGGGGCCTAAAAAATGTCTTATCTAAGCCGTCTATATATTTTAAAATATTATTATAGGGCATGAAACCAAAAATCATATAGATTGAAGGCTAAAGTGGACCATACGGTAGGAAACATGAAGATTAAATCACATGTATTTTCTATGGTGGGGAACAAATTGGCTACTCCCTTGACATCGGCCAATGGCTGGTGGTCAGTGCTCTGTGGGGCCCACCATGATGCATGTGTATCATCCATGCCGTCCACCTATTTTTATATATTATTTTATGATATGATAAAAAAATGAATTATATCTCAATCTCAAGTGGACCACATTACAGGAAATAATGTTGAATGAATTGTGACCATTAAAAATGTTTTGGGGTCCATAAAAGTTTTGGATCAAGCCGATATTTATTTTTTCGCTTCATTTGGGTCTTTATGACCAAATCAACAGATTGGATGTCAAATAAATAGTACAGTGGGCCTTAGGAGGATTTTAATTGTGAATATCCATTCATTAATTTTCTCCTGTGGTGTGGCCCTCCCAGGATTTATATCCTTATCATTTTTTACATTAAGCACTAAAATAATCTGTAAAAATGGATGAACCGAATGGATGAAACATGTACATCATGGTAGGGCCCACAGAGCATCGAACACCAGCCACGGTCCGGCGCAAATTTGGGTGCGCGCTCAAAACAAAGCTGCACGCCCAATGCCCCCCCCCCCCCATTTCAATAGGTTGCCCGCCCGCCCTCTCTCTCTCTCTCTCTCTCTCTCTCTCTCTCTCTCTCGCTGTCTCGGTCCCAGACTCGCGCGACTCTCTCTCTCTCTCTCTCTCCGTCCCGGTCCCAGATCTGGTGCGGCCAGCAGCCCCTGCCCTTCATCTCTTCCCCGGCCAGGTACTCATTTCTGTGAATGTTTAAGGTGTGCACAACATGTGTTTGATGAAATGTCTCTATTGGAGAAGGTGGATTGCATACTTTGTAACTCAGCATGCGAGTAAACTTTATGGGACCACTGCGATGTGTGTGTCTTATCCATGCAAGCCATCTATTTTTCAACTCATTTTATAGCATGAGCCCAAATGGAAGCATATCCAGTGCTCAAGTGGGCCCACCACAGGACCCACTGTTGAAAACTTCTTAGGGCAGCAGAAGTTTGAATCAAGCTGATATTTGTGTTTTCCCTATGTCTATGTCAGCTTATGAACAAGTTGGGTGACAAATAAACATCGCTGTGGGCCCTACGAAAGTCTCAACGATGGATGTCATAATCCCCACTCTTTCCTGTGTGTGTTCCAGAATGGGGTTAGGCTAGGTGTGGCCAGGCTGAAGCATGCAAGGCCGACAAATGGGGCTAGGCTGGGTGTGGACAGGCTGAAGCATGCTCAAGTCCAATACATGAGTTAAGGACCTGAGTTGAGGCTCGCATGAATTGGGCTCCTACCACCCAGGGTGTAGATTGTCCCTGACTTGTTCTACACCATTAATCCACATGGACACCAAATATTTGAATGGAATTTGTGGCTGGATATCGAAATTCATCTTTGTGCTTGTTGATGGTAGGGTTATGCAACTGGAATTAAATTGAAGCTACTTGTAAATTGAAGTTGTCATTACTAATTCAAAGGTCAAATTATCCACAAGCATAGATAGATAGATAGATGAAGTAAAAGACAGAGAGCAAAGTTCAACAGTCCTAAGTCTTTATGTTAGAAATCATACAAACCTTCACCGATTCATCTACTGTTGGAAAGTCTCTCAGAAAATTCTTTTTGCAAAATCTCATAAAAGTTATCCCTACATAAGTCCATGGGGTCCTAATCTACTTACAACTTGGACTTTCCAAAAGTACAAAACAACTGAGGAAACTGAATCCAAAACACACGAGGAAATTCATGAAAGAAGATTTCCTAGTCATATGTATGAGGGTGGGGCTCCAGCCATGTGTGCCTAAGTGGACAGTCCATCAGGGCCTCCTCTTGTACACACTTGTGGAGCATTCGTGTGTACAATGGGGTGTGATTGCATTATGGGGTCTGTGTAGCAGAAGAAGAAAGTGAATTCTAACTTACATCATGTTTGTTATGGTGCTAACACGTGCCCTAAGATTTAAGAACCCAATGCATCTGTTGATGGTGGTCTAGATTGTAGCAGATTGAGAATGATTTACAATTGTTAAGCTGCCTTTATATGATTCTTGCTTTGTTTGTGCAGAGATGGGATGGATTTTAGTCCATTGAGATAACATGTAGATTCTGTAATGATTTTCAAAATTGTAGTCATCTTTCAATGGTTGTTTTGACTGTATGCAAGCGACTGCACGCATAGTTTTATGATAATTCACAATCTTTTGATTTGTTGCGCTATTTCTAATGCAACCATGACTCTTACTGATGGCACTGGTGCCTTCATTTATTTATTTGGCTAAGCCCAATAGATAACATAAACAAGCCTCAAAACCTGCTATTCTACGGATTTTTATTTATTTATTGAAAGGTTGCAAAAACATAGAAAAACAAGCCTCGAAATCTGCATTTCTACATTGAACAATCATAGTTGTGTGTATATGTATGTGTGTATATGTATGCTTCAGCCTGTCATAAAACACATGTATGTATGTGTGTATATGTATGCATGCACACATGGATGGATGAAATGTATGCATGCATGCATGGATGGACAGATTATGCATGTGTGTATGCATGCATACATGCATGGATGGATTTATGTGTGTGTATATGTATGTATGTATGCATGCATGGATGGAAGATTGGATGGATGGATCATCACGCATGTATGTGTATGTGTGTATGCATGCATCGAAAGATGGATGGATTGTTAGATCATGGATGGATGGATCATCATGCATGTGTTTATGTATGTATGCATGCATGGATGGATGGATATATCATCATGCATGTTTGTATGTATGTATGCGTGATCTCAAACCAAAACCCGATCCCAAACCCGAACCCGATTTCCTAAACCTAAACCTTAACTTATTCTCAATTCCCTAAAGCTATAACCTATAACCTATAACCTAAAACCTGCACCTAATCATGTGCATATATTTACGGATATATATATATATATATATATAACCACATGTGTGGCATGTTTTGACAGTTTATGAAAGCCTCTTTTTTATTGTATCTCACTTTTTATATGCTACATGCACGTGATATCATAAATGGATTTGACGCCCCCGAGCAAGAATTGGATGACGAAAGATATATTGAGTGATGAATACATTAAAGGCGTTGAATCATTTATTATTTTTCTGAAAAGGAATTCGAGAGGTGTTGATTGGTATAGTTGTCCTTGTGCTAGATGTCGTAATGTGCGTGAGAAGAAAATACTAAGTACAGTTTCTGAGCATTTGATTATAAATGGTATAGATCAGACATACACAACTTGATTTTTTCATGGAGAACAACTTTCCAATATGGGTGTCAATGCCAAGGCTCCTAGTACATTTGTCACTAATTGTAATGAAGAGTTGTTGCCCAGAATGATTGATTTGGTTAATGATACTTTTGGTCATGTTCAACCTGATGACTTAGCTACATGTATGAATGAGGTCAATGAGGAACATGGTAGTCAGCCTCAAGATGACATAGACAATGATACTCAGTACAATAAATTAAGGGAGGATGCGGTACAACCCCTATATCCATCGTGTAAATGTGAGTATACAAAGTTGTCAGTGACAGTTGAGTTGATGAGCATGAAGGCTAGATATCAATGGTCAGATAATAGCTTTACGAGTTTGTTGCAACTACTCAAGAAGATTTTGTCAAGTGAGAACTCTTTGCCAGATAGTACCTATAATGCAAAGAGATTAATCAGTTCGTTGGGTATAAACTATGAGGTGATACATGCATGCCGTAATGATTATATTCTGTACTGGAAGGAGCATGCTAATAGAAAAAGTTGTCCTACATGTAAATCAAGTAGATAGAAAGTGAATAGTGTTGTAAGATCAAGAGTCTCACATGTACCATGGAAGGTGCTAAGATACTTCCCATTAACACCAAGGTTACAAAGACTTTATAGCGTATCATGGATTGCAGAGAATATGTTGGGCATTCAAAGGGGGCTAAAAATGACTCGTACAGGCGTCATCTTGTGGATTCTTCTATGTAGAAGTTTATAGATAGAAAATTTAGTGATTTTGTAGCGGATCCACGTAACGTTCGGTTGGGACTTGCAACAGACGAATTCAACCCCTTTGGGCATATGAGCATCTCATATAGTTGCTGGCCTGTTATGATTGTTCCATACAATCTTCCACCTCATTTATGTATGAGAAAGGAATTTATTATGTTAACACTTTTAATTCTCGAAAAAAATGGTCCAGGGCATGACATCGACGTATATTTACAACCATTGATTGAAGAATTAAATGAATTATGGAAAGGGTCGATAACATATGAGTCGTTCGGGAAGAATAGGTTTACAATGAAGGCGATTTTATTATGGACAATACATGATTTTTCAGCCTATGGACATCTTTCTGGGTGTAGGACAGGAGGAAAGTATGCATGTCTTGTTTGTAGTGAGGAGACTGACTCTGTTTGACTAAAATATGAAAAAAAGTTTGCTTATATGGGGCATAGAAGATTCCTCCCAAGAGCTCATATCTTTAGGAGTCAAAGATCTCGATTCAATGGGAATGATGAAAAATGGGCAGGCTCCAAAGCGTTTGTCTAGAGAATAGGTAATGGTTAAAATGAATAATATACAAACCAAGTTTGGAAAACATATAGGAAATAAGAGGAAGTAGACCATGGATGAAGAGTCTAACCTTACTGCTTGGTTGAAGAGATCAATCTTCTTTACATTACTGTATTGGGAGCATATGCCCATTCGTCATAATTTGGATGTGATGCATGTTGAGAAAAATGTTACTAAGAACCTTATTGCAACAATCATGGACATGAAGGACAAGTCTAAGGATGGTTTACAAGCCTGTCAAGATCTTATGGCTATGAACATAAGATCAAAATATTGGCCAAAGGAAAAAATGGTAAGTTGTTATTGCCAAAGGCTCCTTTCACATTATCTAGATCTGAAAGAGAACTCATTTGTCGAACCTTGAGTGATTTGAAAGTTCCGAGAGGGTATAGTACAAACTGGAAACATCATATCAGTATGGATGACTATCACCTCAAGGGCCTTGAGTCACATGACTATCACATTCTAATGCAGCAGTAACTACCCATATTATTAATGCATTCATTCAAGAAAGAAAAGTCATTGCGCGCCGCTATTATACAATTGTCAAGATTCTTTAACATCATATGTTCTAAAGAAATTCATCATATGGAGCTTCAAGAAATGAAAAATAAAATAGTGAAAACATTATGTGTTTTCGAAAAATATTTTCCACCATCATTTTTTTATTTTTATGACACACCTTATTGTGCACTTGGCGGAGGAGGCACAAGTTTGTGGACTTGTCAGATATCGATGGATGTATCCTTTTGATAGGTAACTTTAACTGTTTTAATTTATTAACTTTTTCAAAATAGCTTATATTTTTTCATCAATACCTGATTTTAATATTTAACAGGATGATGAGAACATACAAGAAGTATGTGATGAATCAAGCTTACCCAAAGGGCTGTATTGCGGAATGCTACATTATAGAGGAATCTATGATGTACTGCATGGAATACTATCCTAATAATACAATAGGAGGTCACAAGAAAGGACTAAAAATATTCAATGATGATGAAAATGCTGGTGATTCACAGAATGATAAGAAAGGAAAAGTTTATGATCTTACTAAAGTGCAATATCAATAAGCATGCAAATGGGTTTTGCAACATCACGTTGAAAATCATTAATGGGAGGAGTAAGTTAATGAAGTATATTATTCTTTTTTATATTTTTATATGGCTTATGGTAATAAACATTGTTATATATATAAAATGAATTGCTATGATTTGAAATTTGTAGGAAGTACCAAACATACATCCAGGGCCAAACACGTACGGGACAAAATCGAAAAGGTAATCTGTCAACAGGAAAACCAATGAAATACATTCCTTGGTTAAGACATCAACTACATAATCAAGAAATGACTCAATTTAAGATAATTGCCGATGGTCCTGACTTCAAATGCATATCATATAATACTTACTCAGTAAATGCATATGTTTTTGGCACTGCAAATTCTGAAATGAACAGAACAACACAGAATAGTGGAGTCTCAATGAAAGCGCTAACTAGCTTCAGGGCAAGTGCTAAGGATAGAAATCCTATAGAAGAAGAAGTCACTTATTATGACATCATTAGATAAATTCTCAAATTGAACTACTTCGACTTCAGAGTAGTACTCTTGTACTATGATTGGGTGCATATTGAAGATAAAGTGAATGGATGTTTCATACATTTTGAAATAAATTTGATATTTGTCAATCTAGGAAGGTTTAGATGAGACTTAAAGGAAGACGATGAGTCGTTTATTCTTGCATCTCAGGCAGCTCAGGTCTTTTACTGTAAGGATCCAACTAGAGATGACTGTCATGTTGTACTGGATGCTCCTAAGAGATTGACTAAAGATGCATATGCATTTGAAGATCCACTTGAGTTTGAGGCCAGAAGGAATGTAGGTTCTTCAACACTTTTATTAATTGATGATTTAAATGATGAAGATGTACAAGAAAAATCATGGGTTGAGAGTGAGTCGAGTACCTCACATCATAGGAAACGGAAAAGAAACTAATAAGATTCAAATTAGTTTGAAAGTGAGTTGAATTCTATTTAGTAATGATTGTTAGAATCTTTTAGCTATCAAAATATTAATAGAATGCCAATTACATAATAATGAGATATTGTTTTATTTTATAAAATTGTAGGAATTATGATGAATTTTGGTGGTTCATCAGTTTCAGCCCAAGGAAACAATACAAGGAAGAGACTTGAATTAAATGAATATAAACAACCAGTTAGAGAAACATTAGCACCTTTCAACACATTTTTAAGGCAACTCGGCAGGACACACTGTTCGATTTCATTTGCTGATTGGCGCAAAGTACCTGGTGCAATTAAAGATAATATCTGGTCTATGGTTTTGGTGAGCATGTTTGTTCTTGATTTTATTTTTAATTCTTACTCAATAAGATTGTTTGATTATTAATTTAATGAAATAGGCCACGTACGACATCGATGATGAGTTAAAAGAATATCTATTTTCGAAAGTAAGCAAAGCTTGGAAGGTATGAAAATACAATCTGCGAAAGGAATATGATAAATTTGATAATGATGTAGAAAGAAGAAGAAATTGTCCCATCGGTGTAAAGCAAGAGGATTGGGACATTTTGATTAATTTACAATCCCCAAAATTATTAATCAATCTTCATAAGAAGGGGAAGACTTTAAGAGCATAGGTGAAATGCCCTCACACAACTGGAAGACGAGGTGCTGTTAGGACATTAGAGAAAATGGTAATTTGTACTAAATTTTTTGACAATATAATTGATGAATATAAATTCTTGTTAACTAATTTGCTTATATAATTACAGCGAAAGGAAAATCTAAATATTATCATCACCAGAAACGATTTGTTTTTTGCCACTCATAGCAGACTTGATGAGTCTTACCCAACACAAATACATCTTGAAACAGCGGTGAGTTAAATTTTTCAATTTTTAATCAATTTTTTATTTAAGTATAATGAAGGATTTATTGTAACAATTATCTTCTAACAGGAAAGAATATTATCGATAGCTAGCAGTGATCCTTCCAGTAAGCACAAGGATTTAGACCACAACCGAATTTCACAGGTTTTCCATCAATTCTACTCACTTTACATACATTGTTGTTATTATTATTATTATTTTTTTAATAATAATATACACACATCACTAAACTTAAAAATTATTGTTTAAGTTTGTGGTTGTGATAGCAGAGGCCGGATTAGGGGCATGGGTTTGGGTATTTCTAAGACTACTATGAAGGTTGCCACCCTCTACATTATAGAAGCTTGGTTAGAGAGGAATGCACGTATGTCCATTGAGGCTAAATTTGAAGCATCAATGACTCAAATTACTGAACGTAGGTAAGAATTTGCTAAACTTAGGCAACAAATTACTCAAAGTCAACTACTTCACCGTTCCCCTGATACAGCTGCATCTCAAGTACTGCATTTGTCGTGATCAAATGATATAATTATTATTTTTAAAGGTAAAATTAGCATTATTATTTACGTGAAACCATTATTTTATTTATAGGCCCATCGTAGATCTGGTGATCTCTCAAGTATTTGAGAAGACTCTGCAACAACTCCATCGATGGAACAAATTTGGCAATTGAGAGATATCCGTGGTTGGACTGTTGCTAGTGGGCAGATGGTGTCAGATAATATAGGCATTCCTCCAGAATGCATCAGAGTTGTAATAGATGATATCAACGTTTACACAGTAGAGTTGTTTAATGATGACAGGACATTTAAAAATATTCAATTGGGTGAAATTGTTGTTTAGCCCAAATTCCTAATGAGAATTTGAATATTCAGTAGTTTTGTTTAACTTTTTGAACTTTATGACATTTTGTATGATGAAAACTTGATTATTCAATGAAATGCTTTTTTTGATCAAGTTGCCTTTTTTATTTATTTAATCTTTAGCATCCTTTTTATTAATTATGACTTGTTGTCATTTGTTTTTTATTAACCAAGTCACTAAAGGATTTCAATTTCAAATGTAACTGAAGTATTGACAGAACGTTGTCTCTTGTTACAGTACGAGATGTAACAAGAATATACATTAATTGTGCACCAATTTTTTTTTTTAAATGCACCAACCAGAAACGATTTGAGACGACGTTCAATGATACTTTGTTAAATATGAAATTTAGAACCTTTAGTAACTTAGTTAATTAAAAAGAACTATGTCACGCCCCGAACTCAGAAACCGGGCTCACAAAATTCTCGATCGCGGAATCCGGTGCCGACAGCCTCCGTAGAACCCCATTCTCAGCTCTCAGCTCCCATTCGCTAGGCTCCAATCCTGGGATGTTACGAGGAGGATTTTCAACGTCAGTTTGATTCGTAATAAGCATAACCAAAGGCATAACGCATAAACAACAACTAAGAACTCCATTACATTTCCACTATGATCAAAAACTTTACAAGTACAATGAGCATAAAGGGAAATACAATGATGAAGAATAAAAACTTCAAAACGATCTGCAAAGCGCTCCTGCCTCAGCGCTGCTGTGCCACAACGTCACCTGCACGCAACGGTAGTACATAAGCTTATAGAAATCTTAGAGGGTGGTGAAAGTGTATGCGCAAGGTAGTAATATGAACATGCAATGTCAGAGTAATGAGGAATATGCAGATGGATCCATAAACATTATGAGCCGTACCAAGGCTATGCGATGCAAGATGCAAATCAAGCATACAATCCTCATCTAAGTCCACATATCAATACAGCTCAAATCTGGGATATCACCGGGGTCTAGTACACTCTAAACCAGATTGTCACCACCTCGCGCGCAATAAGGTAAGTGGAAGAGACCTTACTATCCGTCTACCAATATCGGACCCATTCCTCGAGCTGGTTAAACTCAGCCTAGCTTTGCCCCCTACACTCAGGCGGGTAAGGCTGCACCCCCTTCCAACCGACCACGACACAGTGGAGAGTACAACCGTCTAGTAATCAGCACTCAACGCTCATCTACCCACTCGGTCTAGACGTTGGAGCAACCTCTTGGTACCATAAGGGTTTAGGAACTTTCACCCAGGGATATCTATAGCACCCCATGTAGAATAAGATTTTCGGTATCCAATCCTGCCAACCACGATACGCCTGTGGAGGCTATGGCCCGGATGTCGCTAGGGCGTACAATAACCATGTCACAAAAATGCGAAATGCATGAATCACGCTATCCAGTCATACAAAAAATTTTGTGCATATCGTGCGCTCATGTAGGGCAACACCGTCTAACCGGGAGCCCATAAACAACCTGCCCGAAGGCATATGCTATGATCAGTCAATTCTCATGTCAAGCATACATATGATGCGTATGATCATGAGTCATGGAACTATACTAAACATGTTATAATGAAATGATCTATCCTTACAACGCAGATGGGCCTGTACGACTTATACACAATAAGCACGGGACTAATAATGGGCCCTAAGGAGAGTCGTAATGTGGACATCCAACCAATATTACACTCGTAATGTGGACGTCAAACTAACATTGCTCCCAAGGCACGGTTGTCGTAAACATCGTTACATAATCCGTATTGGGATTACACATTGCAATGGACTTTAAGTACGTCCCATTGGGCCTTAAATGCATCAAATGGGCCATATCATATGGGCCTTTTATTCATCAAATGAGCCACATAAATGGGCTGTACCAATGGGCCTTATGTGCATTGCAATGGGTCATAACCCGTGGGCCTTAGATTGCATTCAATGGGCCTAATCTCATGGGTCTTATATGCAACAAATGGCCACACCAATTGGACCCCATATGTACGTCAAATGGGCCTTAACCCATAGGCTATACATGTATATCAAAGTGGGCCTAAACCCCTAGGCCTTATATATATCAAATGGGCCTAACCCATAGGCCTTATATAATCAAATGGGCCTAACCCATAGGCCTTATACAAATCAAATGGGTCTACTTCCATGGGCTTTAAAATGCATAAAATGGGTCCAATCCCATGGGCCTAACAAAATATTTATTTTCCATCTAAACTGGGCCCAACATGATGTTTATTTCCATCCAAACTGGGCCCAACATGATGTTTATTTGCAATCCAAATTGTTCATAGGGCCCACTGTAATGTTTATTTGTAATCCAATCTTTTCATAAGGTCACGTGGACCTTGGGCCCACTGCAATGTTTATTTGCAATCCAAACAATTCATAGGGTCACGGTCAGGGGTAGGTCCCACCGTTCAGAATGAATGGTGTAGATGTAACACATAAAACATGGTGTGGCCCACCGTCCAGGGATGGACGGCGCGGATAGAACACAACACGGTGGGCTCTAGCTCCACCGTCCGCTGGACGGTGAAGGGAAAACACAAATATCAAGGTGGGCTTCCACCGTCCACCTGGACGGTGGATATAAGAAACGTACATCACTGTGGGTCCCATGTGGGGCCCACCACAGTGTATATTTTCCATCCAAACCGTTCAAAGGGTCACACGGACCTCGGGTGAAGGAAAAATACAAATTTCATCTTGATCTAAAACCTCTGTGGCCCAATAGAAAGGTGTTAATGGTAGATGTTCAATTCCACTGTTTCGTGTGGTGTGGGCCACCTGAGTTCTGGATCAGACTGAAACTTGGAGGGGGCCCACCTGAGGAGGGGACCCACCTCATGAATGGCATGGATCTAACATATACATCATGGTGGGACCCACGGCAGCAGCCGTGGGTGGCTGGCTGACCGCCCGCCCGCCCGCCCGCCTAATGCTGCACGCAGTAGCGTGCAGCTTCTGCCGTTGTCAGTGAGGCAGAGGCAGCATTTATTATTTTTTTGATTTTGGTTTTCCCAAGAAAAATCACTTATGGGGCCCACTTTTCGAAGATCTGAACCGTCCAATAGATTTAGGGGCCCAAAATACACTGAACAAGACCAATGTCCAGTATTTTTAGCATGTAGATGCAGCAAGGTGGGTCCAAATAGCTTTAAATGGTAAGGAATACAGTTTTCTATAGTATGGCCCACCTGATCAATAGATCAACCTCATTTTTCGGCTCAATGCCTAAAATGAGTTGGTAAAAGGGATGGATGGCATGGATTGAACACATATATCAAGGTGGGGCCTGTATGAGCCGGCCCACCCAAAATTTTCCCTTTTCCTTTCTTTTGGCAGAGACGTCCAGCATTTCAGACGCTGGACGGTTGGATTATTATTATTATTTTTTATACGTTGAGGTGGGCCCTGATTATGGTGGGCCACCTAATGGGAAATAATGTGGATACATCGCACCAAAGTGGGCCACATTTGTTGATTTGGGAAAAATAAAAGCCTCATGGTGGGGTCCATTCAAATAGGCCACACCTATTGTAATCTTATATAAAAAAAATAAATAAAAGAAAATGAAATAAAAAGGGAGAAAGAGAGATGGAGAGTGGGACACGCGTGTGATGGAGGGCTCCGCCACTATGAGCCGTCCCTTGCAAGAGATCATACAATAAAATGGTTCCTTTTACACATGGAACTAACAAAATCAAATTCAACGGTGGAGATCCTTTCTCCACCAATATAGACGGTCTATATGACCTCCCTAATGCAATGAAATAAACATCATGATGGAGTCCATGGAGAATGACCCCATCATGGAATGATCATGATGATCCAAGTGGTCCATCGACCACAACGTAGGGTCCCAAGTGAGATGCAAACCATTGATCGGTTGGCCTCACTTGGCCCATCTCAAATACATAAAAAAATTAGTATTAACTAGCACCCACCGTTCGATCTTCTTGCTCCTATGGGCTCCTTAGCACCTTAGCTTCAATCTTAATGGAGGAGATGAGAAATGGATGGCCAGGATGGGAGATCTTGGGATGGAGAGGTGGGCCACACTTAGAGTTTTTTGGAAGAGAGGGAGAGGCTTGGAGATTGCTCATACGTATGGGGTTCTTGCTTGGATTTTTTTGAAAATGAGAAAGAGAGTTGTAAAGAGAGAGATGAGTGATGGATGGATGGATGAATGATGGGTGTGTAAGAAAACCTTGACTTTGGTGGCCTTTCGTGTAAGAAAGGCATGGAAGGTGTAAGAGATTCTTGACTTTTGAGGCATTTTATGTAAGAGAGGTATGAGCTTTGTAAGGAAATCTTGACTTTTGTGGTTGCTTGGGAATGGGTGAAAGTGATGTGTACTTGACATGTACTTGACATGTGATGGATTGATGGATTGATTGATTGATGGGATTGATGTGACACATCGTAGAGATTCTCTTGGTTTTCGTAACGCGCGGCGTTTTCTTTGCACCGAACGTTGGCCCACATCTCTTGACCAGGATATCGCCTCGGCGTGCAAGTCGCGGCATCGAAATCGCAGCGATGGCGCGGTCGCTGTGGTAATGGTCTTGGGTTGAGTCGGCTCGGGTTGACGGCATACGAATCAGGGTTACGCGTAAATATCGTTTAAGGGTCAAAGGTTGCCGAAATTTGACTGGTAAGACCGCGGAAGTCTACGGAACGGTACAGACTAAGATACGGGTCTTACAGCTTTTCCCTCCTAATAAAAATTTCATCCTCAAAATTTACACAATCATCGCAATTAGGCATAACTCGCGAGGAATAAGAAACATAACGTCATCATATAGAATCAGATACAGCATACAAAATACATCACATGATCAACCATCAAAGAGATGAGGATAACACTCTCGAATCTCAGCCTCACGCTCCCAAGAAGCCTCCTGATAAAGGTCAAATATTGCATATCAGACACTGATTATTGCCGAATTTTACGTACAAGATAATGTTTAATGCCATATTTTAATTATATTTTGATTACAGGAGGAAATCAAGAGCGTGGATTAAAAAGAGATATTAATAGCGTGGATTTGATGTTACAAAGTCACCAGAGCAAGGGACGCACTCCATAGGACCAAGATCAACGGATTTACATGCCATGGATTCAAGAAAATAAAGTCGTTCACCGTTAAAAAGGCCTGAAACTGATCCAAAATGCAAGATCATAGGGTTCCCACCATCCGATTGACCTGAAACTTCATACATGCTATGTGGGCCATAAATTAACCGTACATGTTAAATTTTAGCCATTAAAGATCTCGAAAAGTGGGCCAACGGACAGATCAACCCATTAATCTTTAATTTGGGGCCCACCTGATATCTAGAACTGCCTCAACTTTGGTACTGACGGTTGAAATAATATGATAAAAAAGATGGACGGTGCAGATTTTGCACAAACACTACGATGGCCCATATGTACAACGTGTGTATATGGTGTACACGTGCCTAGTGTGCACCGGACTAGACGCTTGGTCCAAGCTAGCGCTGACCCGACCCTCTCCTTAAAAAAAATAGGAAATTTCTATTTCCAGCGTGACGGACGGACGGCGTCCGTTTTGCGGACGGTAGTGGGCCCCACCCATTGCTCGTACGGCCGATCTGATCTATCCATCTTGTAGAGGGCTTCGAGAGCTAGAAAACTATGCTGACCTTTTGTATCCATGCGTGCACATGTGTGCGATACATGGGCCACAAAAGGGCTGCCCTGTAGCGTTCAAATCTGATCTTTTAGTTATTTCTTATCTGAGACATGCCAATGGACATTCAAAACTACCTATTCTTGACTGAAATTTCATCCTGAATCCAATGGATGAGGTGGATTTTTCAGAAAATGCTTCTGTGGGGCCCACCAATCACAACAGCTAAATGGTGCGAAAGGTTTCGCACATCCGCGAAAACTGACTTTTCCAGGCAGTTTTGACCCACCATCTTTGATCATATGGCAGATCTGAACCATCTATCATCTAGAGGACCCAAGAAAGTCTTAAGGGATGGTGTTTATTTGGAATTTGAGTGAGAAAAGTGGCGTATTTCGAGGCACCGAACTTGGCTGCGAAAAGGCTTCGCTGCGCATGCGATAGCTTTCCAAATCCGATTCAAGTCCGATTTTCACCACTCCAACAGCTATATAAGGAGGTTTTGGACGTGGGGAGCAATTATTCAGACCTTGGAGAGCCAGATCCAGAGCTGGAGAGCAGACTAAAAGAAGAAAAAGGAAAGAAAAAGAAAGAGAAGAAAGAGAGATGAAGGAAGAAGGGATGTTTTTCATGCTTCAATCTTATTTTTCTTTCTTTCTCATTAACATTATGAATTGCTAATCTCTTAACTAGGGTTGAGATGAAGCCCATAATTTGAATAATGCTTGTTATGTGTTGATTTTATTTGGTTTAGATTGATTTGTTTCTTTCGCTAGTGTGCTTAACTGTAATTTCCATATTCATCCATTCTATGAGCTCGACCAAAGTCTAGACATGGATGTTGTTTGGAATCTTAACTAGGTGCTTGTGTCTGACTATGGACAGGTTTCCTATAGAGGAAGAAACAGGATTTACATCTCTCCATGCCTGACCATGGATGGAAAGATGTGATCCATATGCTTTAAAAGATTATACATTCTGTGTGACCGACCAAGGACATAAGATGTGCTTTGTTTATTAAATTTATATCAATTGAATTAGGGTAAATCAACAGGTAAAATAAGGGTTATGATAATTAGGGGTGGATTCGACAGTCCTAGTCATATCCTCGATTGAATTTTTCTCTTTATTGTTCGTAGTTATTTTACATAGATTTATGCTAGTTTACTTAATAGTTTGTTAAACCATTTGTTGGATTAGTTAAGAAGAGTCTTAAATTTCGAATTGTGACAACCAGTCCTCGTGGGAACGATCTCGTAATACGTATCATATTTACATCTGATTCGTATACTTGCGAGTTAAAATCATTTAAATCAAATTGGTTTAAATTAAAATATCAAGTTTTTTGCGCCGTTGCCGGGGACTGTTTCGATCCAAATTGAATTTAGGATTCTCTCTTATCATAATTCATAGCCTTAGGATTTTACTAACTATAGGTTAAAGTTATTTTATTTTATTTTAGAAACTAACATCTTTCCTGTTTTATAGGGTCTTGACTTGAACTTCTAATTTTGGTAATCCCTTTCTAAAATTCTCTACTTTTTTTAATTTCTATTTTTTAGGAATTTTCTAATTCTAGGCTTTCTTCTTAGAAATTTTAAAATTTTTAATTTTAGATTTAGATTCTTCTTTCAATTAACTTTCTATTTTCTAGTTTTAGAAAATTTTTCCTTTTTAGAAACTAACCGTTGCTTAAGATTTTTTTTTTTCTTTCTAGCATTATTTTAGGAAATTGCTTTTGTTTTTATTTTTTATTTTTACAGGAATTGAAGAAGGAAGCTGTTAAATAAGATTGTCTTCAAAAGGAGAAGCTACCAAATCTTCAGACATCCATCACCTTCTTTTTCGGGTTCTTTCTTCTAATTCTTGTTTACATAGCTTTCTCTTATTTTTAGGAATTCATAATTTTTAGTTCTAGTCTTATTTCTCTTAGGTTGCATCTTAGTTTAGCTTAGTTCTCTTTCCTACATTTCAGTTATTCAGTTTATGCTAGGGCGTAGATCTTTGAACATAGAACTAGCACCCTTTGATCCTGAAATAGAAAGAACCTTTCGTAAAAGATTTAGAAACATCCTATTTGAAATGACGGATGAGAATGTAATTAAAGCGCTTAGAGATTATTCAGCTCTTGTCTAATTTAATGCGCCTTCATGCATACTGTTGCCAGCCACCACGGCAGCACACTTTGAACTTAAACCAGGGGTTATACAGTTGTTACCATCTTTCTATGGTTTAGACAAAGAGGATCCATATCATCATGTAAAAGAATTTCTAGACATTTGCTCAACCTTTAGGTTTCAAAACTTCTCAGATGATTCGATCCGTTTGCGCATTTTTCCTTTTTCTTTGAAGGATAAGGCAAAAGCATGGTTGAATTCTCTAGGAGTTGGGACGATCACTATATGGGATCAACTGTCTAAGAAGTTCTTAAACAAATTCTTCCCTGTTCACAAAACGAATACTCTCCGTAGAGAAATCACTAATTTCAAGCAAAAAGAGGGAGAATACTTTCATGAATGTTGGGAAAGATGGAAGGACTTACTCCTTAAATGTCCACACCATGGCTTTGAGAAGTGGCAACAAGTTCAATACTTCTATGGCGGTTTGACACCTCAAAATCGTCGCATGGTTGATGCCACCAGTGGAGGGTCATTCATGACCAAAAGTGATGTCGAAGCATGAAATTTCTTTGAAACCTTGTGCGAAAATTTCCAACAATGGGACTACTCAAATAGAGGTGAAAGAAATCCCCAACTGCCAAAGAAAGGTGGTATATATGAGATAGGAGTCACGCCAAATATTTATACCATACTTGATAGCCTGACAAAGAAAGTCGATGCTCTGATGTTGAATAATGGACCTCCACAAACAACTCAAATCGAGTCATGTGCTATATGTTCTAGTCTTGGCCATCCTATGCAGTCGTGTCCATCTGGTGCAGCAATTGCTGAATTTCTCTCTGAACAAGTACATGCTATGAACATCTTTCGGAGACCTGGGAATGATCCTTACTCAAATACCTACAACTCAGGGTGGGCTAGACATCCAAATCTTTCTTGGGCAAAAGGACCACAAAAAGGAGGACCATCTGGAAATCCTTCTATGCAACCTTACCCACAAGTTGGTAGTCAACAACCTCAACAGTTTCCGCAATATCAACAAGCTCCTGCACAATTTAGGAAACCATCTCTTAAGGATACACTCAATCCTTTTATGCAGAGTTCTCTTCAATTTAAAAAAGACACCCAACAAACTTTACTAGCTAACCAGCAAAGCGTATATGCGAAGGCTCAATCTATTGCCAAGCTGGAAGTTCAATTGGGTCAACTTGCTGCCACAGTGAGTGAGAGAGAGAAGGGGAGGTTCCCTAGCCAACCTGTGGCAAATTCAAAAGGACAGTTTGAGATTGGCTCTAATTCAAACCAGGAACAATATCATAAGCAAGCCAAATCTATCATTACCCTTAGGTCCGGTAAACAGATCGAGAACAAAGTAGAAATGCCTAAGGAAGAATCAAATTCCAAACCAGAAGAGCAAAATGAAGCGGAGAGACATACTATTGCATATAGAGTCCAAAAGCACTCTGACCCTCCATAAACCACTCCTGTGCCATCCTATGTGCCTAAAGCACCTTTTCCTCAACGTCTGACACCAGTTAAGAAAGGAAACAACTTTAATGAGATATTGGAGATGTTTAAGCAAGTGCAAATTAATATTCCATTGCTTGATGCTATCAAGCAAGTCCCTACTTACGCTAAGTTTCTTAAAGATTTATGCACTCAGAAGCGTAAGATGCATGTTCATAAGGTCTTCCTTGCAGAACAACTCAGCTCTATGATTCAACATAACACCCCTCCTAAATTTAGGGATCCAGGAGCTCCTACCATTTCTTGCGTCATAGGAGATCATAAGGTTGAGAAAGCATTGCTTGATTTAGGGGCGAGCGTTAATTTGTTGCCATATTCTGTATATGAGCAGCTAGGACTTGGTGAACTGAAATCAACTAAAATAACACTACAACTAGCTGATAGATCTGTCAAGGTGCCCCGTGGTATTATTGAGGACGTGTTAATCCAGGTTGATAAGTTTTATTTTTCAGTGGATTTCATCGTTCTTGATACTCAGCCTGTCCCGAATCCTACGAGTCAAATCCCGATTATCTTGGGATGTCCATTCTTAGCTACATCCAATGCTATTATAAATTGCAGGAATGGAGTCATGAAGTTGTCTTTTAGTAACATGAAGATTAAACTTAATGTTTTCAATGCTGGACAACAACCGGCAGACTCGGATGATATTTTTGAGGTGAACATGATTGATAGTCTAGTGCATGACTCTTTCTTTAAATCTTCCGAAGATGCACTGGAGACTTGTCTAGCACATTTTGGCACAGACTTTGACATAGAAAGTTCCATCGAAGAAGTCAATGCATTGCTCGACTCTAATTCTATAATGGATACTACAAAATGGAAAGCGAAAGTGGAACTTCTTCCACCATCTGAGTCTAAACCGGTCCAGTCTGTTGAGAAACCACCCGAACTTGACCTTAAACAATTACCTGAAACTCTCAGGTATGCATTTTTAGGTCCTTTTGAGACCCTACCTGTCATCATAGCTTCTAACCTCGATAAGGAACAGGAGGGCAAGTTGCTTAATGTTCTTAGAGAACATAGGGCAGTTATTGGGTGGACAATAGCGGACGTAAAGGGAATAAGCCCCATTGTGTGTATGCATCGTATTCATCTTGAGAAAAATGTAAAAACATCACGTGAAATGCAAAGGAGGCTTAATCCTAACATGAAAGAGGTCGTACGGGCGGAGGTGCTTAAATTGTTAGATGTTGGTATCATTTACCCTATTTCGGATAGCACGTGGGTCAGCCCAGTTTAAGTTGTTCCAAAAAAGTCTGGGATTACGGTGATAAAAAATGATGATAATGAATTAGTACCAACCCGCATGACTACGGGTTGGCGAGTTTGTATTGATTACCGTAAACTGAACCTGGTCACAAGGAAGGATCACTTTTCTCTTCCTTTCATAGATCAGATGCTAGAGAGATTGACAGGGCATAGATATTATTATTTCCTGGATGGTTATTCCGGGTATAATCAGATTCCCATTGCTCCCGAGGATCAAGAGAAAACCACATTTATATGTCCTTTTGGTACATATGCCTATCGGCGTATGCCATTTGGGCTATGTAATGCGCCCGCTACTTTTCAACGATGCATGATGAGTATTTTTTCAGACATGGTTGAGCGTTTTCTCAAAATTTTCATGGATGATTTTTTCATTTTTGGCTCTTCCTTTGATGAATGCTTATACCATCTATCTCTAGTTTTGGAAAGATGTAAAGAAACGAACCTGGTATTGAATTGGGAAAAGTGTCATTTTATGGTTCAAAAAAGGATTGTACTCGGGCATGTTATTTCAAGTAAAGGCATTGAAGTTGATAAAGCCAAGATTGATTTAATTTCTAGTCTTCCTCCACCTAGAACGGTGAAGGAAATTAGATCATTTTTAGGGCATGCAGGATTCTACAGGAGATTCATTAAAGATTTTAGCAAAATTTCTCGACCCTTGTGCAGTTTATTAGCTAAGGATGTTGCCTTTGACCTTGATGATGATTGTTGGAAAGCTTTTGACAAGTTAAAGCTTTTATTAACTTCTGCTCCAATCATCCAACCACCTAATTGGAGTTTACCTTTTGAGCTTATGTGTGATGCTTTTGATTATGCTGTTGGAGCCGTCTTAGGGCAACGATTGGACAAAATACCTCATGTCATTTATTATGCTAGTAGGACTCTAAATGATGCTCAACTGAACTATTCTACCACTGAAAAAGAGTTGTTGGCAGTGGTATTTGCTCTAGACAAATTCAGGTCATATCTCATTGGATCGAAAGTTATAGTATTTTCAGATCATGCAGCATTGAAATATCTTCTTTCTAAAAAAGATGCTAAACCTTGATTGATTCGTTGGATTCTCTTGCTATAAGAATTTGACATTGAAATTCAGGATAAAAAGGGTTCCGAAAATGTGGTAGCCGACCATTTGTCTAGACTTGTCTTGGAGCCCACAGTGGATCTTGTGCCAATGAATGAGTCTTTCCCTGATGAACAACTTTTAGCTATTTCTCAATTACCTTGGTATGCTGACATCGTAAATTATCTTGTTACAAGTCAGATTCCTTCTCATTGGACTAAACAGGATAAATCCAAATTTCTTGCTGAGGTTAAACATTTCTTCTAGGATGATCCATACCTATTCAAACTCTGTCCTGACCAGGTCATTAGGAGATGTGTACCTGAGAGTGAGTTTCATAGTATAATCTCCTTTTGTCACGACCATGCATGTGGTGGTCATTTTGGTTCAAAGAAAACAGCTGCAAAAGTTTTACAAAGTGGATTTTATTAGCCTACACTTTTTCGAGACACACATGCCTTTTGTTCTACATGTGATCGATGCCAACGTATGGGTAATATTTCCCGTAGAAGCATGATGCCACTTACCAATATTCTCATTGTTGAGATATTTGATGTTTGGGATATTGACTTAATGGGTTCGTTTCCCCCATCATTCGGTTATATGTATATCCTTGTGGCCGTCGATTATGTCTCTAAGTGGGTGGAAGCAGTGCCATGTAAAACGAATGATCACAAAATTGTGGTCCGCTTCTTGAAAGAAAATATCTTTTCTCGTTTTGGTACTCCTCGGGCAATCATAAGTGATGGTGGTACTCATTTTTGCAATAAACCGTTTGAATCTTTAACGAAGAAATATTCCATCACCCATAAAGTTGCAACTCCATACCATCCACAAACAAGTGGTCAAGTAGAAGTTTCGAATCGGGAGATTAAACAAATTTTAGAGAAAACAGTTCGCCCTGATCATAAAGATTGGTCGCAACGTTTGAATGATGTTCTTTGGGCGTATCGTACAGCTTTCAAAACCCTGATTGGAATGTCTCCCTATAGGCTTGTCTTTGGGAAAGCATGTCACTTACCTGTGGAATTAGAACATCATGCTTATTGGGCCATCAAAACCTTTAATTTTGATTTGAAAAAGGCTAGATCGCACCGTAAACTTCAACTCAATGAGTTAGAAGAAATTCGAAATGAGGCATATGAGAATGCGAAAATTTATAAAGAACGAACGAAATTTTTTCATGACCAGTCAATTCTTCGCAAGACATTTGAACCAGGTAAGAAAGTCTTATTATATAATTTCAGGTTACGCCTCTTTCCTGGAAAACTACGTTCGCGATGGTATGGTCCTTATCAGGTAGTAAAAGTATTTCCTCATGGAGCAGTTAAGATTAAAAATCTCAAGGACGAAAATATTTTCAAAGTAAATGGTCAAAGACTGAAACCTTATTTAGAAGATTTGGTTAATCAAGATGTTGAGGAAGTTAATTTGGAGGACCCAGGTTTTCAAGATTAATTAATTCATGGTCCATTTTTGTCTGGCTGAAGATGTTAAACTTAGCGCTCCTAGGAGGCAACCCAGCTTTTCTTTTCATTTCTTTTTCCTAGTTAGTTATTTCAATGTTTGTGGGTAACATTGCTGTAAACCCTCACGAGACTACAACTCGTCCACTAGGGGTAACCTAGGGGTTTAAAGGCTTATTGTATACGCTAAATGCAATCGAGAGCACCTGCGAAAGTGGTATAGGTAGGATTTTCTTTCGTGATTTTATTTTAGTTTTATTATTTTTGTTGATTTCTCTCTTGTGCTGACTCGCTTTTAAGTTGCTATTTTTGGAAAAGCCTCTTAAATTCTCCGTCCAGGTACTATCTTTTCATCACTCCTCTTTTACTTTCATTGTCCTATGTACATTGCATACTTATTTCTTTTAAATTGAGGACAATGTAGATTTTAGGTTGGGGGTGGGAGATTAGGTAACCTAATCAGTATTTTCTTGGTCTTGAACAAAAAGTGTGAAAATTTTTAAAATTTTTTGAATTTGAAGTGACTTTGAAGGATAGTTGTGATTTTAAAATTAAAAGATATGTGATGTTGGTAATTTATGACTCTTGGATTCAGTTGTCTGTTAGATTTCACATTTAAGTTTGAATTGTTAACCCGTGATTAGAAGTTGTAAACATTGATTGAGTCATGATTTCGCATATCACATCTCGCTTACACATTAAGGTTCCAGTTCGATATTAAATGATTAACTTGGTAATCTCTAAGCATGAATGGAATCAGCTTGAAAAAAAAATATTTTGTGCAGTAAAGAAGAATAAAAAGGGTAAGTCGCATAATCTTTACCATAGGTTTGTTCCCTATGGGTGTAGATTCGATCCCCCATGGTTGATAGTTAGAAAAGAAGTTAGGTGACAAGTTTTCACCATAGGTTTGCTCCCTATGGGTGAGGATTTGATTCCCCTCTTTGGCGTTACTGTTCAAGAAAATCAAAGGCTGGTAGAATGAAAAGTTAATCTGTAATGCTAGTGTTGGTTTCAGGTTTGATTGTCATGAATTCCAATGATATCATGAAATTGACAATCAGATCTCTTAATAATTGTGAGCCGAGATTACACTATACACTCATGGAACTCAATGTTTGGAATGTTCTAATAAATGGATTAATACTTTGAACTTGATTATGAAATTTACAATGAACTTGATTCCTGGAGAAAATTCCACATACCATTCATGAATCTTAGAATGTTTACATTTTAACTATCTGTTCACAAGTCGTTTGAGTTTACAGGAATTGCTCTTTTATTTTTGAAATTATTTTTCGCATGTTTTGCTCGGGACTAGCAAAATGCTAGTTGGGGGTTGTGATAAAGGTCAAATATTGCATATCAGACACTGATTATTGCCGAATTTTACTTACAAGATAATGTTTAATGCCATATTTTAATTATATTTTGATTACAGGAGGAAATCAAGAGCGTGGATTAAAAAGTGATATTAACAGCGTGGATTTGATGTTACAAAGTCACCAGAGCAAGGGACCAAGATCAACGGATTTACATGCCATGGATCTAAGAAAATAAAGTCGTTCACCGTTAAAAAGGCCTGAAACTGATCCAAAATGCAAGATCACAGGGTTCCCACCATCCGATTGACCTAAAACTTCATACATGCGATGTGGGCCATAAATTAACCGTACATGTTAAATTTTAGCCATTAAAGATCTCGGAAAGTGGGCCAACGGACAGATCAGCCCATTAATCTTCAATTTGGGGCCCACCTGATATCTAGAACTGCTTCAACTTTGGTACTGACGGTTGAAATAATATGATAAAAAAGATGGACGGTGCAGATTTTGCACAAACACTACAGATGACCCATATGTACAACATGTGTACATGGTGTACACACGTGCCTAGCGTGCACCGGACCAGACGCTTGGTCCAAGCTAGCGCTGACCCGACCCTCTCCTTAAAAAAAAAGGAAATTTCTATTTCCAGCGTGACGGACGGACGGCGTCCGTTTTGCAGACGGTAGTGGGCCCCACTCATTGCTCGTACGGCCGATCTGATCCGTCCATCTTGTAGAGGGCTTCGAGAGCTACAAAACCATGCTGACCTTTTGTACCCATGCGTGCACATGTGTGCGATACATGGGCCACAAAAGGGCTGCCCTGTAGCGTTCAAATCTGATCTTTTAGTTATTTCTTCTCTGAGACATACCAATGGACATTCAAAACTACCCATTCTTGACTGAAATTTCATCCTGAATCCAATAGACGGGGTGAATTTTTCAGAAAATGCTTCTGTGGGGCCCACCGATCACAACAGCGAAATGGTGCGAAAGGTTTCGCAGATCCGTGAAAACTGACTTTTCCAGGCGATTTTGGCCCACCATCTTTGATCATATGGCAGATTTGAATCCTCTATCATTTAGAGGACCCAAGAAAGTCCTAAGGGACGGTGTTTATTTAGAATTTGAGCGAGAAAAGTAGCATATTTCGAGGCACCGAACTTGGCTGCGAAAAGGCTTTCGCTGCGCATGCGATAGCTTTCCAAATCCGATTCAAGTCCGATTTTCACCACTCCAACAGCTATATAAGGAGGTTTTGGACGTGGGGAGCAATTATTCAGACATTGGAGAGCCAGATCCAGAGCTGGAGAGCAGACTAAAAGAAGAAAAAGAAAAGAAAAAGAAAGAGAAGAAAGAGAGAGGAAGGAAGAAGGGATGTTTTTCATGCTTCAATCTTATTTTTCTTTCTTTCTCATTAACATTATGAATTGCTAATCTCTTAACTAGGGCTGAGATGAAGCCCCTAATTTGAATAATGCTTGTTATGTGTTGATTTTATTTGGTTTAGATTGATTTGTTTCTTTCGCTAGTGTGCTTAACTGTAATTTCCATATTCATCCATTCTATGAGCTCGACCAAAGTCTAGACATGGATGTTGTTTGGAATCTTAACTAGGTGCTTGTGTCTGACTATGGACAGGTTTCCTATAGAGGAAGAAACAGGATTTACATCTCTCCATGCCTGACCATGGATGGAAAGATGTGATCCATATGCTTTAAAAGATTATACATTCTGTGTGCTCGACCAAGGACATAGGATGTGCTTTGTTTATTAAATTTATATTAATCTGAATTATGGTGAATCAATAGGTAAAACAAGGGTTATGATAATTAGGGGTGGATTCGACAGTCCTAGTATTATCCTCGATTGAATTTTCCTCAGTATTGTTCGTAGTTATTTTCCATAGATTTATGCTAGTTTACTTAATAGTTTGTTAAACCATTTGTTGGATTAGTTAAGAAGAGTCTTAAATTTCGAATTGCGACAACCAGTCCTCGTGGGAACGATCTCGTAATACGTACCATATTTACATCTGATTAGTATACTTGCGAGTTAAAATTATTTAAATCAAATTGGTTTAAATTAAAACATTATCTCCTCTACCGAATGGTGACCCCACTGCACCTTCACCAACGGAATGACCTTGGTTCTGAGGACCTGCTCCTTCCGATCAAGGATACGGACTGGCTGCTCAATGTAAGAAGCATCCTCACGAACCTCTAACGGCTACCAATTAATAACGGGAAATATGTCTGACCCACACTTCCTCAATATGGAGACGTGAAAAATGTTGTGGACGCCAGATAATTGAGGACCTGCTCCTTCCGATCAAGGATACGAACCTTTTGAAAGTCCTCGGCAAACCCATAATGAAATCAGTCGACACGTGCTCCCACTTCCACATCGGGACACTCAATGACTGCAATAAACCAGGAGGTCTTTGATGATCGGCCTTGACATGCTGACACGTGTCACACTTGGCCACAAAATTGACGATCTGACGCTTCATCCTCGTCCAAAAATACTGTCGCCTCATGTCGCGGTACATATTCGTCGAACCTGGGTGGATAAAAAATCACGATCGATGTGTCTCGGTCATAAGATTTCTGCGTAACTCTGGAATATCCGGGACATATAATCGGCCTCTAAAGCGAAGTCCACCGTTTGCACCAATATGCCAATCTACCTGACTCTCAGATGCCGCCTCAGCCATATAACTCTATAACGACTCATCAGCCTGCTGAGCCTCGATCACCCTAGTGATAAGAGAGGGTTGAATCGACAGGCTCGATAACTATACGATGAAAGACTGTAGGCCGAACTCAAAGTCATACGCTGCGATATCCTCAAGCATCCGCTACTCCTGAATCATCATATGCGCCACTAGGCCTCGTGGCTAACGGCTGAGGGCATCTGCTACTACGTTCGCCTTACCCGAGTGGTAGTGGAGGTCGAAATCATAGTCTTTCAGGAGCTCCATCCAGCGCCTCTGCCTCATATTCAACTCAGACTGCGAGAAGAGGTACTTCAAGCTCTTGTGGTTGGAGAAGAGCTCGAATCAACTCAGACTGCGAGAAGAGGTACTTCAAGCTCTTGTGGTTGGAGAAGAGCTCGAACCTGACCCCATAAAGATAGTGCCTCCACACCTTCAGTGCGAAGATAACTGCAGCCAGCTCCAAATCATGCGTAGGATAGTTTAGCTCATGGACCTTGAGCTGACGAGACGCAAAGGCCACTGGTCTCCCGTGCTGCATCAGGACAGCACCCAAACTGATATGCGAGGCATCAGTGAATACAATAAATCCATCACTCCCAGAGGGAAGAGTGAGGACAAGAGGGGACGTCAGACGGTCCTTCAACTCTGTAAATGCTCGCTCGCAGGTGTCACTCCAAACAAACTCTACGCCCTTCCGATTCAACTTGGTCAGTGGGGCTGCAATACGAGAAAAACTCTCAATGAAACGCCGGTAATAGCCCGCCAAACCAAGAAAACTACGGATTTTTGTCGCAGTTGTGGGCTGGCCCCACTGACACACTGCCTCGACCTTCGAGGGGTCCACTGCTACACCCTCCCTCCTCATCTCGTGATCGAGGAACTTCACCTCCTCCTACAAGAACTCGCACTTCTCCAGCTTCGCATACAGCTGGTGTGCGTGGAGGGTCTGCAAAGGAATCTCCAAGTGCTGTTCGTGCTCCTTACGGGTCCTCGAATAGATCAGAATGTCGTCGATGAAGACTACAACAAACTGATCCAGATATGGACGAAAAATCTCATTCATCAGCTGCATGAAGACCGCGGGTGCATTGGTCAGTCCGAAGGACATGACCTGAAACTCAAAATTATCGTAACACGTCCTGAATGCTGTCTTTGGAATGTCCTCATTTCGGACCCGAATATGATGATAACCGGAACGCAGGTCGATCTTCGAAAAGAGCTGTCCACCTTGCAGCTAATTGAACAAATCATCAATCCTCGGAAGCGGGTACTTGTTCTTGATCGTGACTTTATTGAGCTCGCGGTAGTCAACGCAGAGCCTCAACCAACCATCCTTCTTATTCACGAAGAGTATCGGCGCTCCCCACGGTGAACTGCTCGGACGGATAAAGCCCAACTCATGTAACTCGTCCAACTGCTTCTACAGTTCCCGCAACTCCAACGGTACCATGCGATACGGGGCCTTCGAAATAGGTGCGGTACCGGGTATGAGATCGATCTGAAACTCGGTGAGTCGACGAGGCGGTAATCCCGAAATCTCCTAAAACACATCAAAAAAATCACAAACCATGGCCAACTGGTCGATGCTCACGGCTATAGGCTCCTCTATGGCACAGGACATCAAACAAGACAACCGCTCTCCTCTGGGCTCTGCAATGAACTGAAACTGTAGCACGCCGGGTATACAAAACGTGACTGTCCTCGTGGCACAGTTCAATATGGCATAGTACTCGACGAACCAATCCATGCCCACGATGACATCGAACTCGGACATCGGCAATGCGAACAGATTGGTAGGTAAAAAGATATCCCTAACAAGAATGGGGCAAGACGAGCAAAATTGGCCCAATACTGCAGTCCTCCCTAAGGGCGTCGATACTGATAAGCTCTCACAAGAAGACTCCAACGGTAAGCCAGTCGATCGGCATAAGCTCTCAGCCACAAAAGAGTGCGATGCACCGAAATCAAATAACACACGTGCAATGCATACAGAAACTGGAAGTATACCCTCAACGACTCCTCCAGAAGACTGCGGGTTCGGTTGGGCCACATAGAACCTAGCCTGAGCCGGCTGGGGAGGTGCCTGTCCCCTCTGAGCGTGCTACCCCATTGAGGTTGTTGAAACTGCTGCCTCTGCTGCTGCGGCCTCTAAGGCTGATGCTGATACTGAGGTGGCCTCGATGGTGGGGGCTGCTATCGCAGCTGTTGTGGGGGTCTCTGCTGCGGCTGTGGTGGAGGCTGCTGTGGACCTCTTTGCTATTGTGGACCTCTCTGTTGCTGCTGGGGGCTGGGACACTCCCAAGAACGGTTTCCCGTCACACTACACCTAAAACAAGTGCCGGTGAACTGCCTCGGAGGTGGTGGAGGTGCTGTTGGTGCTCGGAAGGCTGGGCGACCTGTACGCCTCTACTGCTGTGGTCGACGCTGCTGGGAATCACTGGAAGGAGCCTGCCTCTTCCGGTCTCTCCTCTGACTACGATCAGACTGAGAACCGGCCCACTCAGCCTCGAAAATCTGAGCCTTCCGCACCACTTCCTCAAAAGTCGAAAGCTCATGGCCAATTACACGGTTGCGAAGACCGTAATGCAAGCCATCCTCGAAGCGACAGGCTCTCCGCTCCTCATCATCGACTGAATATGGCACAAATCTAGATAGTGTAACAAAACGAGCCGCGTACTGAGCCACTGTCATATTGCCCTGCACCAGGGCCTCGAACTCCAACGCTCGCTGTCGTCGGATGTGGTTAGGAAAGTACTGTCGGTCAAATCGATCCACGAAATCCTCCCATGTCCATACGAAATCGGTGCCTGCTGCTTGAGAGACTGATGTCCACCAATGCTCAGCCTCACCATGGAGAAGAAATACGGTTAAACGAACTTATCGCTCGGTCGTACATCCCATCATTTCGAATACCTTCTCTAAATCGGCGCACCATCTCTCAGCTACTGTCGGGTCTGGCTCACCCTGGAAACGCGGGGGATCGAACCATCGAAACTCATGAAGGAGAGCACTAACACGATCCTGCTCTGCCTGTGCTGGTGAAACAATGGGGTGCCTGCTCTGCCCATGGAGTGCAGCTGTAACAGCCTATAACATCTGCTGCAACTGAGAGGCACTCACGGATACGGTCGACTCCGCACCGGTCTCTAGTGGAGGAGCAGGATACTCAGGATGGGTAGTAGAAATCTCAGGTGGTGGAACAGGCATCGTAGGTGGTAATGCGGGAGCCGTAGGTGGTGGAGCGGGATCCTCAGGTGGTGGTGCGGGAGTCGATCGGGTAACTCTCCCACGCGCCATGTCCTATAGGAAAGAGCGAAGGCGCGTATCAACTTCAAAACTCTTGAATGCACGCGCGTTAAGGGTCTGTAACGAAAGGTCACAAAGCTATCCGAACTTTAGGACTTAGCCATTCTACACTCATAGTAGACATGTAATGTTGTTCTCGGTTATTCCCAAGTTATGCTCTGATACCAACTTCTGTCACACCCCAAACTCAGAAACCGGGCTCACAAAATTTTCGATAGCCGAATCCGGTGCCGATAGCCTCTGTAGAACCCCATTCTCAGCTCCCAGCTCCCATTCGCCAGGCTCCGATCCTGGGATGCTACGAGGAGGATTTTTAATGTCAGTTTGATTCGTAATAAGCATAACTAAAGGCATAACCCACAAACAACAACCAAGAACTCCATTACATTTTTACTATGATAAAAAACTTTACAAGTACAATGAGCAAAAAGGGAAATACAATGATGAAAAATAAAAACTCAAAAATGATCTACAAAGCGCTCCTGCCTTAGCGCTACTGCGCCCCAACGTCACCTGCATGCAACGGTCGTGCATGAGCTTATAGAAAGCTTAGAGGGTGGTGAAAGTGTGTGCGCAAGGTAGTAATATGAACATGCAATGTCAGAGTAATGCGAAATAGGCAGATGGATCCATAAACATTATGAGTCGTACCAAGGCTATGCGATGCAAGATAAAAATCAAGCATACAATCCTCATCTAAGTCCACATATCAATACAGCTCAAATCTGGGATATCACCGGAGTCTAGTACACTCTAAACCAGATTATCACCACCTCGCGCGCAATAAGGTAAGTGGAAGAGACATCACTATCCGTCTATTAATATCGGGCACAACTCGTCGATAGCGGACCCATTCCTCGAGCTGGTCAAACTTAGCATAGCTTTGCCCCCTACACTCAGCCGGGTAAGGCTGCACCCCCTTCCAACTGACCACGACACAGTGGAGAGTGCAACCGTCTGATAATCAGCACTCAACGCTCATCTACCCACTCGGTGTAGACGTTGGAGCAACCTCTTGGTACCATAAGGGTTTAGAGACTTTTATTCAGGGATATGTATAGCACCCCATGTAGAATAAGATTTTTGGTATCCAATCCTGCCAACCACGATACGCCTGTGGAGGCTACGGCCCCGATGTCGCTAGGGCGTACAATAACCATGTCATACAAATGCGAAATGCATGAATCACGCTATCCAGCCATGTAACAAATCCTGTGCATATCGTGCGCTCATGTAGGGCAACACCGTCTAAACGGGAGCCCATAAACAACCTGCCTGAATGCATATGCTATGATCAGTCAATTCTCATGTCAAGTATACATATGATGCGTATGATCATGAGTCATGGAACTATACTAAACATGTTATAATGAAATGATCTATCCTTACAACGCAGATGGGCCTGGACGACTTATACACAATAAGCACGGGACTAATAATGGGCCCTAAGGAGAGTCGTAATGTGGACATCCAACCAATATTACACTCGCAATGTGGACGTCAAACCAACATTGCTCCCAAGGTACGATTGTCGTAAACATCGTTACATAATCCGTATTGGGATTACACATTGCAATGGACTTTTAAGTACGTCCCATTGGGCCTTAAATGCATCAAATGGGCTATATCATATGGGCATTTTATTCATCAAATGAGCCACATAAATGGGCTATACCAATGAGCCTTATGTGCATTGCAATGGGTCATAACCCGTGGGCCTTAGATTGCATTCAATGGGCCTAATCTCATGGGTCTTATATGCAACAAATGGCCACACCAATTGGACCCCATATGTACGTCTAATGGGCCTTAACCCATAGGCCATACATGTATATCAAAGTGGGCCTAAACCCTTAGGCCTTATATATATCAAATGGGCCTAACCCATAGGCCTTATATAATCAAATGGGCCTGACCCATAGGCCTTATACAAATCAAATGGGTCTACTTCCATGGGCTTTAAAATGCATCAAATGGGTCCAATCCCATGGGCCTAACAAAATGTTTATTTTCCATCCAAACTGGGCCCAACATGATGTTTATTTCCATCCAAATTGGGCCCAACATGATGTTTATTTGTAATCCAAATTGTTCATAGGGCCCACTGCAATGTTTATTTGCAATCCAATCTTTTCATAAGGTCGCGTGGACCTTGGGCCCACTACAATGTTTATTTGTAATCCAAACAATTCATAGGGTCACGATCAGGGGTAGGTCCCACCGTTCAGAATGAATGGTGTAGATATAACACATAAAACATGGTGCGGCCCACCGTCCAGGGATGGACGGCGCGGATAGAACACAACACGGTGGGCTCCAGCTCCACTGTCCGCTGGACGGTGAAGGGAAAACACAAATATCAAGGTGGGCTTCCACCGTCCGCCTGGACGGTGGATATAAGAAATGTACATCACTGTGGGTCCCATGTGGGGCCCACCACTGTGTATATTCTCCATCCAAACCGTTCAAAGGGTCACATGGACCCCGGGTGAAGGAAAAACATAAATTTCATCTTGATCTAAAACCTCTGTGGCCCAATGGAAAGGTTTTAATGGTAGATGTTCAATTCCACTGTTTCGTGTGGTGTGGGCCACCTGAGTTTTGGATCCGGCTGAAACTTGAAGGTGGCCCACCTGAGGAGGGGACCCACCTCATGAACGGCGTGGATCTAACATATACATCATGGTGGGGCCCACGGCAGCAGCCGTGGGTGGCTGGCTGACCGCCCGCCCACCTAATGCTGCACGCTGCGTGCAGCTGCTGCCGCTGTCAGTGAGGCAGAGGCAGCAGTTATTTTTTTTTATTATTTTGGTTTTCCCAAGAAAAATCACCTATGGGGCCCACTTTTCGAAGATCTGAACCGCCCAATGGATTTAGGGGCCCAAAATACACTGAACAAGACCAATGTCCAGTATTTTTAGCATGTAGATGCAGCAAGGTGGGTCCAAATAGCTTTAAATGGTAAGGAATACAGTTTTCTATAGTATGGCTCACTTGATCAACAGATCAACCTCATTTTTCGGCTCAACGCCTAAAATGAATTGGTAAAAGGGATGGACGGCATGGATTGAACACATATATCAAGGTGGGGCCTGCATGAGCCGACCCACCCAAAATTTTCCCTTTTCCTTTCTTTTGGCAGAGACGCTAGACGGTTGGATTATTATTATTATTTTTTATACGTTGAGGTGGGCCCTGATTATGGTGGGCCACCTCATGGGAAATAATGTGGATGCATCGCACCAAAGTGGGCCACATTTGTTGATTTGGGAAAAATAAAAGTCTCATGGTGGGGTCCATTCAAATAGGCCACACCTATTGTAATCTTATAAAAAAATAAATAAAAGAAAATGAAATAAAAAGGGAGAAAGAGAGATGGAGAGTGGGACACGCGTGTGATGGAGGGCTCCGCCACTATGAGCCCTCCCTTGGAAGAGATCATACAATAAAATGGTTCCTTTTACACATGGAACTAACAAAATCAAATTCAACGGTGGAGATCCTTTCTCCACCAATATGGACGGTCTAGATGACCTCCCTAATGCAATGAAATAAACATCATGATGGGGTCCATGGAGAATGGCCCCATTATGGAATGATCATGATGATCCAAGTGGTCCATCGACCACAACATAGGGTCCCAAGTGAGATCCAAACCATTGATCAGGTGGCGTCACTTGGCCCATCTAAAAAATATAAAAAAACTAGTATTAACTATTATCCACCGTTCGATCTTCTTGCTCCTATGGGCTCCTTAGCACCTTAGCTTCAATCCTAATGGAGGAGATGAGAAATGGATGGCTATGATGGGAGATCTTGGGATGGAGAGGTGGGCCACACTTAGAGTTTTTTGGAAGAGAGGGAGAAGCTTGGAGAATGCTCATACGTATGGGGTTCTTGCTTGGATTTTTTTTTAAAATGAGAAAGAGAGGAGTTGTAAAGAGAGAGATGGGTGATGGATGGATGGATGAATGATGGGTGTGTAAGAAAACTTTGACTTTGGTGGCCTTTTGTGTAAGAAAGGCATGAGAGGTGTAAGAGATTCTTGACTTTTGAGGCATTTTATGTAAGAGAGGTATGAGCTTTGTAAGGAAATCTTGACTTTTGTGGTTGCTTGGGAATGGGTGAAAGTGATGTGTACTTGACATGTGATGGATTGATGGATTGATTGATTGATGGGATTGATGTGACACATCGTAGAGATTCTTTTGGATTTCGTAAAGCACGGCGTTTTCTTCACACCGAGCGTTGACCCACATCTCTTGACCTGGATATCGCTTTGGCGCGCAAGTCGCGGCATCGGAACCGCAGCGATGACGCGGTCGCTGTGGTAATGGTCTTGGGTTGAGTCGGCTCGGGTTGACAGCATACGAATCAGGGTCGTGCATAAATATCGTTTAAGGGTCAAAGGTTGCTAGAATTCGACCGGTAAGACCGCAGAAGTCTACGGAACGATACGGACTAAGATACGGGTCTTACAAACTACGTAGTGGCTTGATCCCATTCTGACTTTTTGGGTACGTAGGCAGCTATTCGTAATGTACTAGAATATCGGTGCAACCACAAATCTTTTTTCTCCTTTGAATTGTAACAGACTATATTGGTTGCATTTTTCTCTGTCATACAGGTTGTGGCTATCAAAGATATAATATTATCTCCTTATAAGGAAACATTTAATGATGTGTACAGGTAAATTTATTTTTTCTTATTCCTTATATTATATGTTTAATGATGTGTAAACATTTAATGATGTGTACAGGTCATTTAATGATATTATTCCTTCGGTCGATTGTGGCTTGTGGACAAAGGGATGAGTAACCAACATTACAAATATGGGAGGCCTTCCCTAGGTATCCAGATGGTTTTAGATATATTTATGTTATTTTTAAATGTATTAGCTCGAAATTGATGGAGCAGACCCGGAAGTGCGTCGGACCTATCTGAATGAGTGGGGGTCCGTGAAAGGTGGGAAGTACTGTTATGACCATGATGAAGTTGTCCATTTTCTATGAAAAATATTGGAGAGACTTCGCCATTTGGACAGGCCGTGTTTATGTATTTGTTTAAAATTGATGGAGTAGACCCCGATGTGCGTCAGAGCTATCCGGATGAGTGGGGGTCCCGGAAGGTGGGAACCGCTGTTATGACCATAATGAAGTTATCCATTTCCTATGGACAAGATTGGAGGGGCCTGACCATTTGGACAGGCCATGTTTATGTATTTGCTTGAAATTAATGGAGCAGACCCAGATGTGCATCGGAGCTATCCGGATGAGCGGGGGTCCCTGAAAGGTGGAAACCACTGTTATGACCATGATGAAGCTGTCCATTTTCTATGGACAACATTAGAAGGGCCTGACCATTTGGACAGGCCGTGTTTATATCTGTTTTTACAGGGACTACACCCTTAACCTAAACCACACCCTAAATCTATAACCTAAACCTATTCTCAATTACCTAAACTTATAACCTATAACCTAAACCTAAACCTATAACCTAAACCTATTTTGAAATCCCAAAAGCTATACTTATAACCTAAAACCTATGACCTAAACCTATTCTCAAATCCCAAAAGCTATACTTATAACCTAAACCTATTCTCAAATCCCAAAAGCTATACCTTAACCTAAACTTAAACCTATAACCTAACCTTAACCTAAACCTAAAACCGTAACCTATAACCTATAACCTAAACCTAAACCTAAACCTAAAACCTAAATGTATTCTCAAATCCCTAAACCTAAACCTACACCTAATCCTAATCTCAACTCCCTAATCTAAACCTAAACCTAAACTTGAAAACCCAAACCTAAACCCGATCCCTAATTCGAACTCAAACCCGATTTCTTAAACCTAAACCTTAACCTATTCTCAATTCCCTAAACCTATAGCTTATAACTTAAACCTTAACCTTAACCTAAACCTAAACCTAAACTTTAACCTAAACCTAAACCTAAACCTATAACCTATAACCTAAACCTAAACCTAAACCTAAAATCTAAATGTATTCTCAAATCCCTAAACCTAAACCTACACCTAATCTTAATCTCAACTCCCTAACCTAAACCTAAACCTAAACTTGAAAACCCAAACCTAAACCCAATCCTGAACCCGAACCCGATTTCCTAAACCTAAATCTTAACCTATTCTCAATTCCCTAAACCTTAACCTATGACCTAACCTAAACCTAAACCTATAACCTACACTTATAACTTAAACCTAAACCTATAACCTAAACCTAAGCCTAAAACCTAAACCTAAACCTAAAACCTAAATGTTTTCTCAAATCCTTAAACCTAAACCTACACCTAATCTTAATCTCAACTCCCTAACCTAAATTTAAACCTAAACCTAAAAATCCAAACCTAAACCGGATCCCGAACCCAATTTCCTAAACCTAAACCTTAACCTATTCTTAACCTAAACCTTAACATAAACCTAAACCTAAACTTATACTTATAACCTAACCTAAACATAAACTTATAACCTACACTTATAACCTAAACCTAAACCTATAACCTAAATGTGTTCTCAAATCCTTAAACCTAAACCTACACCTAATCCTAATCTGAACTCCCTAACCTAAACTTAAACCTAAACTTGAAAACCCAAGCCTAAACCCGATCCCGAACCTGAACCCGATTTCCTAAACCTAAACCTTTAACCTATTCTCAATTCCCTAAACCTATAGCTTATAACCTAAACCTAAACCTAAACCTATAACCTATAACCTAAACCTAAACCTAAAACCTAAATGTATTCTCAAATTTCTAAACCTAAACCTACACCTAATCCTAATCTCAACTTCCTAACCCAAACCTAAACCTAAACTTGAAAACCCAAACCTAAACCCGATCCCGAACCTGAACCCGATTTCATAAACTTAAACCTTAACCTATTCTCAATTCCTTAAACCTTAACCTATAACCTAACCTAAACTTAAACCTATAACCTACACTTATAACCTAAACCTAAACCTATAACCTACACTTATAACCTAAACCTAAACCTAAACCTATAACTTACACTTATAACTTAAACCTAAACCTATAACCTAAACCTAAGCCTAAAACCTAAACCTAAACCTAAAACCTAAATGTATTCTCAAACCTTAAAACCTAAACCTAATCCTAATCTCAACTCCCTAACCTAAACTTGAAAACCCAAACTCGGACCCGATTTCTTAAACCTAAACCTTAACCTATTCTCAACCTAAACCTTAACCTAAACTTAAACTTTAACATAACATAAACCTAAACCTAAACCAAAACCTTTAACCTAAACCTATACCTATAACCTAAACTTATAACCTATAACCTAACCTTAACCTAAACCTATAACCTAATACCTAAACCTAAACCTAAGACCTAAATATATTCTCAAATCCCTAAACTTAGACCTACACCTAATCCTAATCTCAACTCCCTAACCTAAACCTAAACCTAAACTTGAAAACACAAACCTAAACCCGATCCCGAACCTGAATCCAATTTCCTAAACCTAAACCTTAACCTATTCTCAATTCCTTAAACCTAAAACCTAAATGTATTCTCAAATCCCTAAACCGAAACCTACACCTAATCCTAATCTCAACTCCCTAACCTAAACCTAAACCTAAACTTGAAAACCGAAACCTAAACCCGATCCCAAACCCGAACCCGATTTCCTAAACCTAAACTTTAACCTATTCTCAATTCCCTAAACCTAAACCTAAAACCTAAATGTATTCTCAAATCCCTAAGCCTAAACCTAATCTCAACTCCCTAACCTAAACTTGAAAACCCAAACCTAAACCCGATCCCGAACCCGAACCCGATTTCCTAAACCTAAACCTTAACTTATTCTTAATTCCCTAAACCTTAACCTATAACCTAACCTAAACCTATAACCTGCACTTATAACCTAAACCTAAGCCTAAAACCTAAACCTAAGCCTAAAACTGAAATATATTCTCAAATCTTTAAAACCTAAACCTAATCCTAATCTCAACTCCCTAACCTAAACTTGAAAATCCAAACCTAAACCCGATCCCGAACCTGAACCCGATTTTCTAAACCTAAACCTTAACCTATTCTCAATTCCCTTAACCTATAGCTTATAACCTAAACCTAAACCTTAACCTACACTTATAACCTAAACCTAAACCTAAGCCTAAAACCTAAATCTATGACCTAAAACCTAAATGTATTCTTAAATCTCTAAACCTAAACCTACACCTAATCCTAATCTCAACTCCCTAACCTAAACTTAAACCTAAACTTGAAAACCCAAACCTAGACCCGATTCCGAACCCGAACCTGAACCTGATTTCCTAAACCTAAACCTTAACCTGTTCTCAATTTCCTAAACCTAGACCTATAACCTAACCTAAACATAAACCTATAACCTACACTTCTAACCTAAACCTAAACCTATAACCTAAATGTATTCTCAAATCCTTAAACCTAAACCTACACCTAATCCTAATCTGAATTCCCTAACCTAAACTTAAACCTAAACTTGAAAACTCAAACCTAAATCTGATCTCGAACCCGAATCCGATTTCCTAAACCTAAACCTTAACATATTCTCAATTCCCCAAAGCTATAAACTATAACCTATAACCTATAACCTAAACCTTAACTTTAACCTATAACCTAAACCTAAACCTAAACCAAAACCTATAACCTATAACCTAAACTTATAACCTATAACTTAACCTTAACCTAAACCTAAAACCTAGACCTAAACCTAAAACCTAAAACCTAAATGTATTCTCTAATCCCTAAACATAGACCTACACCTAACCCTAATCTCAACTCCCTAACCTAAACCTAAACCTAAACTTGAAAACCCAAACCTAAACCCGATCCCGAACCTGAACCCGATTGCTGTAATAATGTAGCCCAATCACATGGCAACAAACAAGAATGAATCCCTTTTAACACATGGTCCTTTTTACAAAGCTTTAATTTTTGTTATTATTTTTATTAACTTGAATTGAAACACTTTTTTGCATTATTTGCTTGCGTTAGTTTTATTTTAATGATCAGTTTTATTTTAAAAAAGTATAACCGATTTTTTGGAAGAAAAAAAAAGTAAATGAAGTTTCTGCAAATCTTCATGATTCTGAATTATAATGTTTTGTTGGTTGAATATTTTTCTAAATATTAGGTGGGTGTCGTCGAGGCGAATTACATGAAAGACAAAAAGAAAATTGTTGCTGATTTTTTTTTTCTTTTTTTATTTATAATGTTAAACTTATATGTATTTATGCGTGGATGAATGTAATATGGATAAGATTGTTTGTGTTTGGATGGATGTAGTTTATGTTTGGATGAATGTAGTTTATGTATGGATGGATTTACGTAGTTTGGGTTTATATTGATGTGAATGTGAATATGATGAAATATATTATATAACAGGTGTATATCAGGTGTAATTAAAAATTTCTGACGGCTCTAGGCCAGTTTATATTTTTTTCTAAATATTTAAACATGAGATGGTCAAGGATCGTCCTTTTATGGGTCATAAGAGACGGCTCATGGCAGTCCTCTTTAAGGATGGTCCATGACCGTCCTTTTAAAGGACGGTCCGTGACCGTCCTTTTCAGGTTGATAAGAGAGTGCACAACCGTCCTTTTTAAGGACGGTCCATGACCGTTCTTTATGGCTCATTAAGAGACGGTTCATAGCAGTCCTTGTTAAGGACGGTCTATAACCGTCCTTTAAATGGTCATAAGAGACTATCCATGACCGTCCTTTAAGTAATACGACGCCCCAAAAAATGACGGCCCTTGCGACGGTCTATGACTGTCCTTTAAGTAATACAACGCCCCAAAAAATGACCGCCCTTGCGACAGTCCATGACCGTCTTTTTTCCATTTAAGATGATTTTCGGCCATCCTTTTTTCACTTTTTTGTAGTGGAATCTCATATATTTCCCTTTTATCTCTCTCTCTCTCTCTCACAAATGAGAAAGGGACGACACACTTGATTTTTTTAGGCCCAATGTGACTTGTATGTGAAATCCACTTCAACCATTAGATTTGTAATCTCATGTTAGACCTAAAGCGAAACAATCAAGTTGACTTGTGATTCATTCAAGCCACACCAAATAAAACAATTGGGAGAGACATTCACTATTGATTTTTACAAGCAGAACTGTGATGATTACATGAAATTCACTCTTACCATTAGATGCCATCCCAAAATTTTAAAGAATGGGGCCCAAACATTAGCCTAATTCATGATTCAAGTAGGCTATGCTATGGGTAGACAGTTTGGAGGATAAGGTTACCATGTATGCTTTTTCTAATTGTGTGGTCCACTTGAATCAATAATGGGGCTGAATTCTTAGGCCCTAGGCCCAACGTTGAGTGACACATGGATGAGGCAGATTTCACATAAACATCATAGAAGGGCCGACATGAGTTGTTAAACCCTTTGATTACATGATAGACGACCCAACTTTCACAAGGATACATTATTGAAAACTAGAGGTGTACATGAGTCGAACCGAGTCCAGCTTGTCACAGCTCGACTCGGCTCGGCCACTAGCCGACCCCAGCTTGAACTCAGCTCGACTCGGTTTTTGAGCCTGACTGGCCAGGTTAGTTCTACTCGGTCAGCAGCTAGGGCTAGTTCGAGCTTAGTTCGAGCCAAGATCGAGTTTCTACGGTATTTTCTCAAACACATGAAGTATTGCACCTTCAATTTCTCACGAAACGTAAAGCAACAACATCAGTTTATAGGTATTTCATTAAACACTCAGTAGGCAACATAAAAATCAAGATACAAGGGTATTTGTTTCATATCCATACCTTCCTTACCACCAGCCGACACCTCGTTGAGTCATTTCATCAAACATTTGCTAAGCAACATCAATATCAAAATAACCCAGTCATCAAATTAGTTCAATCCAAGTGTCCAAGTTCGATTCAAGTTTGGGTTTGATTCGAGTTGAGTCAAGCTTAGGCAAGCTCGAACTTAACTTAAAATTTATTCGAGCTAAAAAAATCAACTCAATTAGGCTTGAACTCAGTTTCGAACTGAGTCAAATCAAGCTTTTTCGAGTCAAGTCGAGCGAGCTAATCAAGCTAACTCAATTCGTGTACAGCTCTATTGAAAACTTTTATAGAAAAATGTATTAGAATGTAAATTCTATATTAAATACATGGAATTTGTCTCATTGAAAACCATCTAAGGTCTGTTTGAATTTCTAAGGCAATGGTAAATATAGGGAAAACGGGTAATAATAATTTTCCGGAGTAATTACAGTACCGATGCTTGATTGGACCCTCGTTTTTTTGCAAAAAAACGGGTGGTGCTGTGAAATATACATGGGGCCATAGTGATATATGTGACTCATCTACACCCTCTATCCATTATCTAAATTGAAATTAGGGTATCATCAAAAGAGATGAGGAAGATCCAAAGCTCAAGTGGGCCACACCACATGATTTAGAAAATCAAATACTTACCTTTAAAATTTTATTGGGGCCACTTTTTCCTTTGGTGTGGGTCGATTGAGTGTTGGATCGGCCTCATTTTTTGGCTCATGCCTCAAAATGTTAAGCTAGAATGGATGGACGGCACCGATACATCAGCCGAAGGCACCGGAATGTATATTAGAAGTCGTATCTAATATACATTCCGAAGGCACCGGAGATGTATATTGGACGGGTTTTCCATGTAGAAATTACCCATGTATTTTCAAACTGATGTAAGGAGTAATCGTAACTCATTAGACGTATCTTTATACTATTTTAAAAATCAAACATGCCCCTAAAAAAAGCACCCGAAGGCACCGGAATGTATATTAGAAGTCGTATACAGCTCCTTCCTCAGGTCAACATACGAGTGGCAAAGATGTCTGATCATCGTTCTGGTGGTCCACCACCAGATGGACGGACAGCAATTCCGAAATCATGATCATTGGACGGTAGCACACATCTGATCAGTGGCTCAAAGATTCGGTTATTCAACGGTCCAAGTTAAACAAACAAAACTCCCTACACGAAGATGTTTAAATTCATCCAATCATTTATCTTCTCCGGCTATGTACCCTATCCACAAAGTGGCCCACCAGATTAAAAGTGTGATCACCAGAGAAAGTAACCACGTGTACAGTCAAAAGCTACCCCACTATAAATTCTACAAAGGAACCTTCTCCTCTTAAGCCTACTTCCCTTCTGGCCTTTCCCATCATCGATTCCTCCTGTTGCCCTCTTTTCTTCATCGCAACAAATCACAACCGTTCAGTCAAGGGCATGGAAGGAGAGTAAGTCCCAGGTTTCCCCTCTCATCTCTCTAATCCTTTCCTTTCTATCTCTCTCTGGTCATCATTTTTTCTTTCAGATCTGAAGATTACCCAAAGGACTCCATCGGAGGGACGACGCGCGTCCACGTCACCGCCCTGGACGGTCTGGTGAACGTCAATTCCCTCTTCACGATCGCCGTCTTCGTGGGCCTTTCGCTGACAACGCCTAACCAGAGGAGCCTCGAGAATTCCAGCTGCGATGCGGGGCCCGACGTGGCGAAGAAGCTACTCGTCTTTGAGGTCGTCTCCTTCAGCTTCTTCCTCTTCTCGAGCCTGGTGGCCCAGGGTTTGAAATTAGCCATTAATCTGCTGAACAGCAAGGATGTGGACGAGGCGTTCCGGGCCCACATCAATCTGACGGTGCTGAGGTTTGGGATGCTCGGATCTGCGGTCGGGTCCGTGATGGGATGCCTCTTTTTGATGCTCTCGATGGTGAACGTGATTCAGATAAGGTTGGGGCTGCTGTCGTGCAAGAGCCGATCTGCGGTACAGGCGGTCGCAGCCCTCCTCACACTCGTCACTACGGGCATCTTGACGTATATTTCTACGGCCGTGTACGCCTTCATGCGATAAGTACGTATGCGTATTCCGTAGGCGGAGCCGGACTTTTAGGGTTTGGTTTTTAAAATTTTTTTTCTTTTTTTTAAATGGTTGTTTTATTAATTTGTATTTAGTTCTCTTCCTGGACTTGTGTTTGCAAAGTGAGAGAGCATTCGCGCGAAGCCAATCTTGAGGCGGAGACTTGCAGGATGCGTGTGAGATGCGCGTATAACATGCCATTTGGTGGCCGCACAGGGACACTCCGAGTAGCGATTCAGTTCTTCTGTGCACGTTTTACATGGCCCCACGTGTCGAGATATGAGTTGCTTGGAATCGTACGTGCGTGATTGTGAGCATGCTGGAAGTCCACTCGAGATAACTCTTGCATTTAATGCAGCTCGAGCTTACCATTTGGTGTGGTCCATTTGAGCATTTGAGCATTGTATCTGCCTAATTTTTAGGCAGATTCCTTAAGATGATATGAGAGAAGGGATGGACGAGGGATAAACAGATAGATGACGGTAGCCCCCGTACAGATCTGCCCGTTCCTTGACCAGGAACGGGCTACAGACGGGCGGAGCAATCCGCTGTCAGGAACGCGAATTGCGTCTTGCCGCGCCAGTCTCTATCTGGGAACGGACAGGAGCTTTGAGTAGCCACCGTGACGTATGGTTTTTATCCACACCGTGTATCCATTTTTCCGTATCATTTTATGATATATGGTACTAAAATTTAGACAGATCCACGGCTCAAGTCTACCACACCACAGGAAGCATTGGTGATAATGATTCTCACAGTCGAAACTTTTTTAGGGCCCAACATGATGTTTGTTTGCCATCCAACCTATTCATAAACTTATATACACATGATGAAGAGAAAACACAAATATCAGCTCTATCCAAAACTTATGTGGCCCCAAGAAGTTTTCAACGGTAAGAGTTTAATACCCATTGTGTCGTCTACATCTTCTTGGATTGTCTCATTTTTGGGCATATATTCTAAAATGATACGAAAAAAATGGATGAACGGTGTAGATAAGACTCATACATCACGGTGGCCACTCAAAGCTCCTGCCCATCTTCCAGAATTTTGACTTGTTTAGGCTGGGCTATTCAACTCCCGGTCAAGGGTTCGAGTAGAGGCTCGGCTATTCCAAGTTTTGTTTGCCAATGTCCAAGCCCGGCCCATTGACAGCGATAGGCCATCACTACCGGGCCTGTTTTCGGCATTGTTCTTAAAAGTTACAACATCTGATATTAAAGACCCGGACACCTGAGTTTCAGGCCATGCCCATTTTCATCGGTCATTAAAGGCTGGTAATGGGCTGGGCCTGTGACCAGCAAAATAAAAAAGTAAAACAGGGCTGACAATTCAAAATCCAGTCTCGATCCTGTCCATTGGTATTGTTAGGCTATCTTTCATGGGCTTATCTTGGATTTAACTTTAGTCCCGTAGCGAGGTGGTCATATCTGATCCGATCCGATCAAGCCGGATCCGACGGTCTGGATCGAGTACGGCCATCCAGAACCCACAAGTTTTCTGATAGATCGGGTTATGGTCCATCCGGACCGATCCGGGCCGACCCGACCCGATCTGGAGTTGTCCTTATCAAAGCTTCTGCTTATCCTTTTGGTATGGTCCACTTGAGCTTTGGATACCCATTTTTCTAATAACACGCACACACACCCCCACAGACTCACGCCACACGCACAAACTCCACACGTACGCCGGGGGATTTCACCACCATGGGTCCTCGAACACTTGACCCGGTGTTGAGCTTTGGATACCCATCATTTTTGGGTTCAACCACTTAAAATAATCTGAAAAAACGAATGGACGGCGTGGATAAAGCACATGCATTCATGGTGGGGCCCGACAGACTTTACTCAGTACCATAAGAATAGTATTCGCTGGTTTACCACACCGCCTATAGCTGTTGTAGGCGGTATCCTGCAGGTACGTGTCGTGCGAAGACGAGCACTGACGTTCCTCGAGCTTCACGTTGTACAAACGGTTCAAAGGAGATCAAACTTATATGGCCTACAGTGATGTATTTATTATATTTACACCTTTCATGTATTTTAAGGGATCATTACATAGCATTATTCAAAAAAATAAAAAGAATTACGTAAAGATGATCTGTACCACACCACGAGTAGAAGCAGAGATAATGATTTTCACCATTAAACAATTTGTAAGGCCCATTATAACGTTTATTTTCCATCGAATCTGCTCATAAGGCCACAGCGAGCTGAATTAAGATAAAAAAAAATTTTAAATTCATCCAAAACTTCTTTGAGGCTGTAACCCAAAAAGGGTTTCAGTGGTATACGTTCAATTCCCACTGGTTTTTTCAACTTGGTGCACTTGGTAGTTACATCTGTCTTATTTTTTATCTCAAGCCTTAAAATGAGCTAGCCAAATAAATGGACGGTTGGGATATAACAGAACTTGCTAACGTGAATACAGCAAGGCACTTTTGGTGCACAGCACGTCAAGTCGTCATCATCCTCTTCTGCCCTAACTTAACCCCGTTCCTACACGCAACTCTGTATATTATTAGGGAAATGACTCTGGGTGGATTAGACTCCATGTAAACCTACGTACAGGCTACATCCCACACATGATCACAACGGTCCATCTGATGATCTAAAAAATGTGCACTGCGAATGAGTCAAATCCCAGCCGTCAGTTGACATATGGAATGTTAATCGTTGGCGGAAAATGCCTATGAATCATATAGCCCATGACCAGCCTGTCGGCATTGAGGTAAACGATCTTCAATGGGGTTGATGCGGTGAGTAGGAAATGTTTGCGGCTAGGATTGTCGGATGAGGGAAGGGGAGATATAGAGAGAGAAAGGAGTGTACATGACTTGTATAGCGACGAAAGCACGAAAATAATAGGAAGAGAAGTGAGAAATTAACCGGTGCTAGAGGGGAAGGATAGGTGAGTCCACGGCTGCAAGCCTGCACTTCTTCGCACAGCATGTAAACACAATTGTACGCGCCTCTGAGTTTCGAGTTATACGAACGGCTCACATGAGATCAATATTACATGGCCACAATGATTAATTTATTATATCCATACTGTTTATCTATTTTTTGTGAACATTTTAGAGTATACCAGAAAAAATGAATCATATCTAAAGCTCAAATGGACCACACCGAAAATAGCAGTGATGATAATGATTTTCACCGTTAAAAAAATTGATCTAATTCGTACTTAATTCGATCCGACTTGGTTTTCCTGATCGAGTCGAACTCAGTTCGGATCAGGCTCATCGTGCATCGGATCGGTTCGGGTCTGATGTCCCGGACTCGGCCCCGGATCGAATTAGTTTTGGATTGAAGCATGTAAATTTCGAACCGAATCGGGTTGAACCAAATATGATCCGACTTGGTCCGATGCCCAGCTCTACCCATAGGTATTAAATTGGTAGGGATTGGGTTAACCTCAACTGGTTGTTGGGTGCCTAAACAAGAAAGCTAACGCCTGTTTCGATACACCTATTGCATGTAGGGGTGTACATCGTGTCGAACCGCGTCGAGCTGCTCGGACACTAGCTGACCTCAGCTTGAACTTGGCTCAGCTCGGCTCGGTTCGGTCAGTAGCTCGGGCCAGTTCGAGCCGAGTTAAAGCCAAGATCAAACTGAGTTCGTCATTTTAGCATTTCCACAAACACTTGGACTGCACCTTCAAAATCTCACTTTATTTGAGACGACAACAATGGTTTTAAAGGTATTTTATCAAACACCTTCTAAGCAACATAAAAATCAAGAAAAAAAGAGTGTTGGTTTCATATACATACCTTCCTTACCACCAGCCACACTTCTTCGAGTCATTTCATCAAACATTTGGTTAGCAACATCAATATCAAAGTAACCGTGTCACCGAACTGGTTCGATTCGAGTTCCATTCGAGTTGGGTTCAATCCGAGTTGAGTCGAGCTGGGGCCAGTTTGAACTTGGCTCGAGCTCATTTTCGAGCTCAAAAAATCAGCTTGACTCGACTTGAACTCAGCTTCGAACTGAGTCGAATCGAGCTTTTTCGAGTCAAGCGAGCGAGCTCGGTTCGTGTACACCTCTAATTGCATGCTAACATAACCAGGAACGCGGGACCAAATCAAGAGTTCGGACAAGGTACATGTCCATGATTTGTTGACCACTAATCTAATATTACCACTAATTTTAGTAAAACCAAAGTTAAGGTTGTCCCCAAAATGAGCAGGTGGTGTGATTCGCTGACCTGAATAAAAGTTGATTTAAACTAATTTTTTATAAAATGCACATAAGGGTAACTATCTTTTGGAGGTTTAAATCTAACCGTTGGACTACAAGTAACTGGCAACTCATCCAATATCTTGTAATCTTTTATGCGTGTTCGACATTCAACCTGTCCAATAGTTTCATCAGGATTAACTTGTGCAAAATCAGCCATGCCCACTCATTGAGTGTATCACACTAGTATGGCCCTCCTGATGAGTGGATGGGGCTGATTTTTGAGCAAGGTGACCCTCATTTATGGCCCAACCTATTGTAGTGTTAGATGCCGTGCATTTATGATAAAAAGGAAGGTTTCACTAGCTCGAGTGTAAATTGTTGTCTAATGGGTTGAAATTAAAACCTTGTTATTTTGTACACATGAATTATTGTTGATGTTTTAAATATGTCAATAATTGGATCTATCGATGCCGTCGACAAACCATTCAATGCCATCAACAGATGATTGATTCTATCGAGAAAATCCGATGAATTTCATATTTGTTGCTGGAACGTTTTAGTGTTGCTACTCAATGTTATCGAATTAAGTTCGATGATATTAAGGGTCGTCGATGGCATCAAAAGTCCTATCGAAGATGTGCGTAAAATTGTGTAAGTGCATGATTTGTTTCTTATTCCGGTTGTGATAGTATATATATTTGGTGTAATTGGGATTAGGGTATAAAGAGGGCTTTCTAATTCGTTCCTAAGGGTTTCAAGGGCATAGATAGGGCTTGTGAAGTGGATTCTACGCATTTCGAATCGGTAACACTTTGTCTCTTGTAATTTATGTTTTCATAGTGCATACTCGTCGCTTTGTGTCATGGTTTTTTTCCACACGAGTTTTTTTTTTCACGTAAAATTCAGATTGTTCTTGTTTAGACTTAATTGTGTGACGCATGTACTTTACTTGATTTATTTTTATATGCTTCTGTGTTTTCCTAACAAGTGGTATCAAAGCTAACGATGAGAAGCATATTGAATCTGAAAGCAAGGTATCAATGACATCTAAGCTGAAGTTCGATGCAGAAAAATATATTAGTAAAAACAATTTTAAACTATAGAAAGTTAAGATAAATGGTATCCTAGTTCAACAAGGATTGAATGAAGCTCTTCTTGAAAAACAACTAGAATCTATGACATAAGAAGAATGGAACATGATGAATAAGAAAGCTAGAACCTCTATTCAATTATATTTAACGGATGAGGTCCTCTATAATGTTATGAAAGAAAACTCCAGCAAGTAAATGTTCGAAATTAGAGAATATCTATGTGAAGAAATCTCTTGAGAATTGTTTGTACTTGAAGTTACAGTTGTTCAATCTGAAGATGATAGAGGGGGCTAACATTGATGCCCACATTAGTAACTTTAACTGGTTGATTTATAAATCATTGGATGTGAAAGAAATGATAAAGGATGAAGATTAGGCATATATACTGTTGAACTCTCCTTTAGCTTTTTATGAGTTGTTCAAAGACTCTTTATACACCGGTAGAATAACCATTACTGTCACGCCCCGAACCCGAAAATCGGATTCACATGAATCCCGATTGCCGAATCCGGTGTCGACAGCCTCCGTAGTGCCCCATTCTTGGCTTCTGATAATCTAATGCCAGATTCCAATCCTGGGATCCTACAAGGAGGATTTTCAGAATGAATTTTTTTTTGTAAAGAAGCATAACCACAGACATAACCAAGTCACAAAACAACATCACCACATATCCACTATAACAACAATTTTAAGTACAATGCAGAAAGGGAAATACAAGGTGATTAAAAAGCTCCAAAAGGTCCTGATGTGCACTCCTGTCTCAGCGCTGCTGTCGCCCAACGCTACCTGCACGCAACTATCGTGCATAAGCTTACAAAGGCTTAGAGGGTGGTGTAAGTGTGTGCGTAAGGCAAACGCCAAGTGTACAGTATCAGAACAATGCGGAAGTATGCGGCAAGTCCATGAATATACCAAGGCTGTGTAATGCAAGGCATGATGCGAGATATGAATGTCATCGGCCACACCGATGCAATGCAAGGCCTACATAGCCAAATGTCATATGCGAAATGCAACCCAAGCAAGTCGGTATTCCTCAAATGCGTATATCAGTACAGTTCCTCTCTGGATATCACCGGGGTCTAATACACTTCGCAGAGACTGCCACCTCCCTAGCTGCACAGTCAAGCAAGCGGATAAGACCTCACTATCCGCCTGACCAGTAGTATGCCAATACCTACCCGGCTCGTCGATAGCGGACTCATTTGCGAGCTAGTCAAACTCAGCCTAGCTTATAGCCCTCTCACTCAGGCGGATAAGGCCACACCCCCTTCCAACCGACCACGACACAGTGGGAGACGCGGCCTACTGGTATTCGGCACTCGGGAGCTCATGTATCCACTCGGTCTAGACGTTGGAGCATCTCCTGGTACCAAAAGGTTCTGGGACTCTCACCCAAGGACATCCTAAGTGCCCACAGTGCTAGAATAAGTATTTCCGGTATCCAATACGGCCATCCACGATGTACCTGTGGAGCCACGGCCCTGATGTCGCTAGGGCGTGCAGTGATCAAGTCACACGTATGCGAGATGTATGAATCACACATCAAATCATGCAGAAGTCCAGCGCGTACTGCGCGATTATGTAGGGCACCCAGTCACATAACGAGTCCCGTAAATGGTCTGCCCAATGGCGTATGTTATGATTAGTCCTTACTCATATCAAGCATACATATGATGCGTATGGGCATGAGTCATGGGATTATTCTAAGCATGTTATGGGGCAATGAATAACAATGGTTATGAACCTGTCATTGGGCCCTAAAGAAAGTTACAATGCGGACTTTTAACCTACATTGTACATACAATGTGGACGTCAAACCAACATTGTTTCCTAGGCACGGCTTACCATAAATATCATTTCACGATCCATGTTAGATGTACATTGCAATGGACCCTAAGGACACCCATTGGGCCTCGATCCCTGGGCCTTGGATATATCAAATGAGCCGAATTGCGTGGGCCTCACATTCTTCAAATGACTACGTTAATGGGCCTTGCCAAGGAGCCTTATGTACATTGCAATGGTCTATGACTCATGGGCCATGAAATACATCAAAGTGGGACTATACACATGAGTTTTAAATATGTCCAATGGGCCATTCCATTTGCGCCCCATGCACTCCAAATGGGCCTGATCCCATGGCTTATATGTACCAAATGGGCTTAGATCCCGTGGCCTTATATAGAATAAGTGGGTCGGATCTCATGGACATTGTATATATCAAATGGGCCGAAACCCATGGGCTTTAAATATGCCAAATGGGGTTAATCCCATGGTCTTAGATGTGCACCAAGGTGGGCCCAATTGAATGGCCAAGAATGGGTCAACATGGCCCTATACACATACCATGGTGGCCCATTTGAACCATAGATCTAGTTCATTTTGGCACAAGCCATGAAATAATTTTACAACAACCAATAAATGGACGGCTTAGATGCAACATTTGCATCATGGCGGGGGTCACATGAAGGCCCATCATCACAATCATATTATGATTAATATATAATTTATAAACAATATATGTGATATAATATTATATGTACATATATATATATATATATATATATATATATATATATATATATATATATATATACTGTTATATGTATCTGCATATGCACACACACACGCATACACACACGCACACACACATATGCACTCACACATGCATACATACGCACACGCACGCCCACACATATGTACAGTGGGCTCCACCGTCCGTACGGACGGTGGATTGCAAACACCACTTCTCTGTGGGTCCCATGTGGGGCCCACCATAGCATATATTTTTCATCCAACCAGTTGACCAGGTCACACGTTCCTGAGAGAAAGGAAGACACAAATTTCATCTTTATACAAAACTTCTGTGGCCCACAAAAGAGTCCAATGGTAGACACTCAATTCACACTGTTTCATATGATGTGGGCCACCCGAGCGTTGGATTTGGTTGAAACTAGGAGGAGGGCCCACCTGAGGAGGGGACCACCTTATGAACGGCGTGGATTCACAAATACATCTTGGTGGGGCCCACGGCAGCAGCCGTGGGTGGCTGCACGTCAGCCCGCGCCCGCCTGCTGCAGCTTCTGCTGCACGTCAGAGGCTTAGCCTCTTTATAAATTTTTAAAGAAAAAAATGGAAACCCTCATTTTTGGGGTTTTTGGCATTTGGGGCCCACATCCAACAGATCCACCCCGTCCATTGGTTTCAGGGGCCCGTAACAATTGAAATGAGTCCGAAGTTCAATTTTTTTGGTAGTATAGAAATACCAGAAAATTATTCAACGGTAACGGCCCATGTTTCCCTTGCTATGACCCACATGACATTCAGATCAGTCCCATTCTTTTATTTGACGGTTAAAGCTATATGGACAAGAGGATGGACGGCTTGTATCGGACTTAAACATCAGGGTGGGGCCTATACAAGGAGGCCACCCAAAATCTTTTCTTTTTTTTTTTTTTTCCTTCTTCCCTTTTTCTTTTTCTTTTTCTTTTTCTTCACAGCGTCCAGCGTCTGGGACGCTGGACGGTTAAATAAATTTATTTATTTTTTTATATGGTAGGCCCTGATGAAGTGGGCCACCACCTGATGGGCGGCATGGAAATGGTGTGAAAGGTGGGCCCCACTTGGATAACATAAATACATCAAGATAGGATCTATTCAAGTGGGCCACCCCATCCTTTTGTAATAAATAAAATAAAATAAAAACAAATAAAATAGAGAGAGACATGGAGAGTGGGACACGGCTTGTGATGGAGGGTCCCCGTCATTATGGGCCCTCTCTGACATGAAATCATACAATAACGGACCCCTTTGAACGAAAGACAATCAAAATGTAAATCAACGGTGGAGATCCATTCTCCACCGTTATGGACGGTCTAGATGACCCTTTTTGAAATGAAATAAGCATCATGATGGGGTCCATGGAGAATGGCCCCATCATGGAACGATCATGATGATCCAAGTGGTCCATCGGCCACAAGTAAGGGTCCCAAGTGAGATCCACACCATTGATCGGTGGGCCTCACTTGGTCCACCATAAAAACACATAAATCTACCCTATAGAAGCACCCACCTCTAGATCTTCTTGGTCCGTTGGATAGCCGGTCTCCTAGAGCTTTACTTAGATGGTGGAGATGGGAATTAGATGGCTAGGATGGGAGATTTGGGAGTGGAAAGTGGGCCTCACATATGCACTTCTCTCCATGGGGAGGCTTGGACGTTGGATGCTCTCCCTTGCTTGGGTTGGAGTGTTGAGAAATGAGAGAGAGAGAGGTGTGATTAATGAGAGATGGAGTGATGTGAGGTGAGTGATGGGTGAAGTGATGTGTTAGTTGACTTGGGTGGTTGCTTGACTTGTGGAGAAAGGAAGCATGGGTGTGTGTGTACTTGACATGAGAGGTGATTGATGGGTGATTGATGGGACATATTGTAGAGATTCCTTGGGATTTGCAACGCGCGGTGTTTTTGCTCGAACTGAACGTGGGTCCGTATCTCATCGTCTGGGTATCGGATCGGTGCGTGAGTTGCGGCGTTGGAACCGCGGCGACGGTGCGGTCGCAACGATACAAGTCTTGGATTAAGCCGGCTCAAATGAATAGGATACGACTTACGGTCGTGCGCAACGTCAACCATAAGTCGCGGATTGCCGGAATTTGACGAGAAGGGTCGCGGGAATCAACGGAACAGTGCGGATTAGGATACGGGTCTTACAATTACCGTTAAGACAGTTATCTCAATCCTTCAGTCAAAGGCGAGGAGAAAGAAAAATGGTGATGTGGGTGCTTTTTTAGTTGCATCGGCTATAAGGGAGAGAAATTCTGAGCGAAATAGTAGATCTTCACGATTGAGATCTAAATCTAAGGGCTTGTGTAAAAGCAAGTTATAGTGCTGAAATTGTGGCATGACTGGGCACATGAAGAAAGATTTTCAGAATCCTAAGTCGAGAAAAAAGAATTCAGATAGTTCTTTTAGGGAAGCCAACACTAAGAAATTCAGTGAAGAAGCAAATGGTAGTGACGTGCTGACCGCATCAAAATCCGGATACTTCGATGAAAAATTGATTTTAGATATGGGGGTTTCGTACCACATGACTCATCATTGGAGTTGATTCACTGGTTATAGTGAGTACGATGATAGTCAGGTGTTTATGGGTAATGATAATGCTTATAAAGTGGTAGGTGTTGGATCGATGCACATCAAGATGTTTGATGACATAGAGCGTATCTTGACCGAAGTGAGACGCGTTCTTGATTTGAGGAAGAATCTGATATCTTTTCGAACACTCAATGCACTAGGGTGCAAATTTACCAGGTTTGATCGTATCCTTAAAGTTTCAAAGGGGGCGATCATAGTTATGAAGGTAGATAGGAATGTAAACCTTTTAAAGGTGGAGCTGCAACGTTTGTAGTAGATTCCACGTCTGCAAGTATGTGGCATGCACGCTTGGGCCACATGAACGAGTGAGGCATGAATGTACTTTCTGACTGATGTCTGATTTTAATTTTTAAAAGCATTGATTTTAGTATATGCGGACATTGTATATATAATAAACAATTAATGTTGTCTTTTAAGTTTGAGAAATATATTTGTAAGGGGGTTCTAGATTACGTGCATTCTAATGTATGGAGATCGACGCCCGTGGTTTTTGGTGAATGGTTGTCATTGTTTGACACGTTTATTGACGATTATTTTGAAAAAGCGTGGGTTTATTTTATGAAAAATAAATTCGATGTTTTCACTAAATTCAAACAGTGGAAGGTGATAGTTGAAAAATATTCGGGGTGAAATGTGAAAGTATTGATGATAGATAATGGTGGAGAATTCACTTCTGAAAAATTCAATCGATATTGTAAGGATGAAGGGATCGTGGGGCACAACATAGTATGCTACACACCAGATCAGAACGGTATGACTGAGTGAATAAATCAGAGTCTCTTCGAGAGGGCCTGATGCATGATCAGTAATGCTGGGTCGGGTGATGAATTGTGAACTAATGTCATTAATATGATTTGTTATTTGGTGAATCGATCACTTTCTACGGCTGTTGATTATAAAATTTCAAAGGAAGTGTGGAGTGGTCAGCAGGTAGATTACTCGGGGCTGTGTATTTGGTTGTGACGTTTACTCTCACGTACCGTTAGTTGAGAGAGATAAGTTGGACCAAAGGGTTAAAAAGTACATCTTTGTCGGCAATGGTCGTGGTGTGAAGTGGTACAGGGTATATGACTGGGTCATACAGAATTTCATCTATAATTATGATGTTAAATTTAATGAAGGATCCTTGTTCCGTGAGGATGAGTACAAGGAGTCGAAAAAGTTGGTTGTGAACGTTCAGTTAGATAAAGATAAGACACATGAGGATACTGGGACACAGACAGAGGTACAAGAGCAGGTGCAGTAGCCACTTGTGAGAAGGGATTCACTAAGAAATCATAGGTTATCGACGAGATACAGGGATGACTCAAATGTCGCATTTGCCCTCATTACAAATGAGTGAGATCCCTTTACTTTTAAGGAGGCTTTTGATGAGCCATATGATGAAAAGTGAAAAGCAACGATGAATGATGAGATGGACTCCCTATATAGGAATGAGACGTGGGAGTTGGTGGAGCTTCCCGTCGACTGAAAAGAGATTGGGTGTAAATGGATCTTCAAGAAGAAATAAGATAAGTACAAGGTAAGTTTAGTAGCGAAGAGATATAATCAGAGAGAATGTGTTGACTTCAATGAGATATTCATGCCTGTGGTGAAGTAAGTATTTATCAGATTCGTGTTGGCGCTGGTTGCCCAATACGATCATGAACTGGAACAAATGGATGTAAAAATTACCTTCCTGCATGGGGAATTAAAATAATATATTTACATGAAGCAAACAGAAGGTTTCAAAATATAAGCGGCAGAGATCAAGATTTGCAGGTTAAAGAGGTCAATGTACGACCTAAAACAATCACCTAGGTAGTAGTATAAGAAATTTGATTCTTTCATGGTGAGTCAGAAGTTTACCAGGAATAAGTATAATCATCGTGTCTATTACTGGATCTGAGTGATATCTTAGTATTATATATTGATGACATGCTTATCGTTAGATATAGCATGTCTGAGATCGACATACTGAAGACTTAGTTATTAGGGACACTTGAGATAGAAGATCTAGGGGTTGCAAATAGGGTTCTCGGTATTGACATACATAGAGACATGAAGAGGAGCATGCTATGGTTATCTCAGGTGGAATACCTGAAAATGGTACTGATAAATTATGGGATGGATAAGGCAAAGTTGGTCAGCATTCCCCACACGGATCATTTTAAGTTATTTTCTGAACAGTGTCCTAAAACAGATGAAAAAAAGCAAGATATGTCTCGTGTGCCTTATTCGAGCGCAGTTGGTAGCTTGATGTATGCCATAGTCTGTATAAGACCAGATATTTCACATGCGGTGAGTATTCTTAGTAAATACATATCTAACCCTGGCAAGCAACATTAGGAGGCAGTGAAATAGCTGCCTCGATATTTTTGAGGTACGCATGACTGCGTTTTGTCATTTGAAAAATTAGGGGACAAGTTAGTATTTTATGTGAATTCAGATTATGCGGATAATGTGGATAATAAAAGTGGGAGCGATCAGTTATATGATAAAGCTTCAGTCTGTGGTGGCACTTTCTAAAACTGAAGCTGAGTACATAGCGTTGATAGAAGCATTCGAGGAAGAGATTTGGTTGAGAGGAATGATAAATCAGTTAAGACTTTAAGAGAAGGTCGTGCTAGTGAATTGTGACAGCGAAACCATGATTAATTTGGTTAATAATTTGTTTATCACTCATGTACTAAATATATTAATGTGTGTTATCGTTTTATCTGATGTGTACTTGAGGAAGGAGGCATGACTCACACGAGTGTGAATTTGGCTAACATGCTTACGAATGTAGTTTTAAAAGAGAAGTTCAAGTTTAACGCAACTTCTCTGGGCTTGGCGAAGGAGTAAATAGAAGACGGATTGTGCACGAGAAACTATGGTGGAACATTGGCGATATTGATGCATTGGCAATACAAGCGACACCTGAAATTTGCATAGTTGAAAATATTAGAGATTACATTAGCGATACATTGCTAATACCTGAAATTTTTAATACTACTAGCATTATTAGTATCGCTACCAATGTTATCGGTATCGCTGAGCTGGAGATAAAGATAATATCAGAGATAATTCAAGGTGTAATCATGATTAGGGTATAGAGAGGGCCTTTTAATTCGTTCCTAAGGATTTCAAGGGCATAAGTACAGCTTATGAAGTGGGTTCGAGGCTTTTTCGAATCGGTAACACTCTCTTCTGTAATTTTTGTTTTTATAGTACATGCTCGTCGCTTTGTGCCGTGATTTTTTCCTGCAAAGGTTTTTCCATGTAAAATTTAGATTGTTCTTATTTGGATTTAGCTGTGTGATTGCATATATTTTGATTGATTCGTTTATGCATGCTTCCGCGGTTCCTCAACATATATGATGCATGTAACATACAAAATGCAATTATGAATGTGCCATATTTAAGGCCGTTAATATTCATCCTTCGAGCACCTTACATGTGTTTTCAAAATATTCTATGCAAACAGAGCATTGAGGGTAGCCAAATGAAGTAGTCCCCAGAAAAAAAAAAAAAAAGAAAAAACAGAAAAAGAAAAAGAAGGCCCATGTCCATTACCTTCATTGAAAAGTCTGCATTTGACATGCTTGTGTGCCAGGATGAGGAGTTGCTTGGCTACAAATTTGTTCCAAGGCACATGTACGATGGAGCCCACTTGATAGATGGCTTGGATCTTGCACAATGTGCCACGTGTGAATTTGGTCGGTAAGCCTTTTGTTTATTCGGAGTTGGTTTGTCAAAAGAGTACCTATCAGCTGACACACTGAAATGACTACAGGCTCATGTCCTCAAATAAGTTTCTAAAATAGGAAACAACGTCAACTGAAGGTGTTTATGTCCAAAATTTTTCTATAGTAGTTTTGGATCAACCGATATTAGTATTTTTCTTTCGTTGTGTATATACGACCATATGAGCAGGTTCAAATACAAATAAACGTCACTCTGGTATTTTTTTGTCGCTGTGGTATTTTGAGTTGGTCATGTCTCTGTGACCATATGAACATGTTTGATGACAAATAAATGTAAACATGGGTCCTAGAAAGGGAGCACAGAAGTTTTGGATCAAGCTGATATGTATATTTTTCCAACATCATGTCTGTGTAATCATATGAATAGGGACATAAAAGTCACTGCAGGCCCTAGGAAGGTTCCAACGGTGGATGTCATTATCTGCGCTGTTTTCAATTGTATGATCCACTTGACCTTTGGATATGCTTTAATTTTGGGCTCATGCCTTAAAATGAATTGGAAAAATCAGATGGGCCAACCATGTGGAGATGAAGCATACATTCATGGTAACGCCACAGAGCTTACTCAGTACACAATCAGCTTTCCAAATTTTCATTTCCGTTAAATTATTTTTTCATCTTTGACATGGAATCATAAGGGAGATCCATTCCATGCATCATGTAAAATGCCTCGTATTAATTGAGGAACTGAAAAATCATAATGATCCAAAAATTAGGTAAGCCACAACATAAGAAACAATTGGGATGGGCATGCTCACTATTAGTTTAGTTTAGGGCTTACCATGGTGTTCATATGCCATCCAATCCATTCATCTGGTGCGCTTCATTAGGATGAAAGAATGAGTAAAAAAGTTCACGATATTTAACTCAAGTGGACCATATTGAGACTCGCAGAAGCACACAAAGCTGAATTAAACAAAGTAATTATAATCGCACAAGCAAATGCAATAAAGAACACTTTGAATTTATGTTAAAAAACCCTTGTTGGTGAAAACCGCAACATATAATGGACTATGAATGACAAAGCTACAGTAGATGAAATCTTCCATTTCAAAACCTCAAGAGAAAAACTCTAGACCTTAATTCCGTGTGCTACACGCCCTAATTTCAATTATACCAATATAAATAGGGTAAAATAGAAATATAAACAAATTGCGTAAAACTGCACAAACTGTAATCCGTCGACCCGTCAATTCAACTGGTTGAGACGAGACGATTGGTTGGCTCAACTTGTCGACCAAAGTTTTTAACCTATCAAAAACTTCAAAACAAATTTAGAGAATTTTGCCTAAGAGTCAAATATGTTCGATATCCTTTTACCTTTTGACCAAATTATCCACCGATTAATGGCTCCTGTTTTAGCATAAATTTGAGGCATTGGTTTTCAACCAGACATGCTATGCAAATTTAGAAGCTTTAGTATAAATTTATATTGTTCCTTATGGGTTGGCCAACCTGAGTGCCTGAGTATTGTGTCAGCCTTTTTTTCGTTGCTGTTGTGGAATCACGGCGAAACACACGGCCGTGTGCCTGATGGACGGGTTGTATCTCATGCACTTACAGAAAGTGATGCATTTCTGGCCAACCCTGTGGATGATCTCACCCGAACATCAGCCCGCATAAACGATAACTTGACACGTGTCTGAAAACAACTGACCGTATATATATATATATATATATATATATATATATATATATATATATATATATATAAAAAAAAAGAAAAAAATAGAAGAAGCTTGTCTTCAACCGTTCACTTTTTTTCTGACGCGTGACCCACCTCATGGTTGACCCTTGGCCCTTCTGGTCTTCTGTCCGGATCATGTTCCCATTACTTCCTAAGCCTCCAGCTGATACACGGCTCTGACTCAGATTTGGTCCTGTTATTCTCGGGCCCTTGTCGGGGTCGTCACCTGGGTCTTTATTATCGGACTGAGCTGAGGCCTAGCCTGGCCCAAAACTGGCCCATTTCCATCCTAATTTCTAGGGCTAAAAGTCGGGCAGTTTTAACCCGACTGACCTGTGACCGACTTGACATTGGGTTGGGCTCGGGCAGAATGTACTGGGTTTGGTCTCGAGCTTGGGCTATATAAACACCAACCCGATAAAGGTTGGATCGAGCTTGGGTTGAGGTCTCGGGTTGCCAGCACAGCCCCGAACTCAATCAATATATAAGTTATAAATTGTAATTGAGTGTGGATCATCTCTGTTGATATGCCCCAGATGTCTCTCTCAAATAGATTGCTTACTACATAACACAACCTTTAAAAGAGTAATCTTATATTTTAGCTTGTTTGTTTAGAAAAAAATAAAGTTCTTTACCATAAATAACTATCACTATAACTATAACTATAACTATACACACACACACACACACACACACACACACACACAAAATAAGAAGTGTATTGAAATATAATAGACTAATGTAATAACGAAAATATTAGCATGTATCCACCCGACCAACCCGTCCAACCGGATCAAGCTTGCTTGGGTTGGGCTCGGGTTGAGAATTTCCAACCCAAGGTAAGGTTAGGTTGGGTTGGGTTAAGGTTGAGGTATAGGAACCTTGGGTTGGGCTAGGGTTGAGCACCAACCCAACCCACCCGACTTTCAGCCCTACTAATTTATGTCAATAGCTCCAGATTGGGCTTAGCAAAATCAAATTCTCAAATAAACACAATGTGACCGGCGTGATCTGACCAGTTCAAAATCGGCCCCAAACCAACCCAAGCCCAGCCTGTAGAAACCGAATTGCATAAGCCCATATCAAGCAGCTCCCTATTAGTGGCTGCAATGAGTCAGGCCCGGCTGTACAAAAAGGTGGTGCAGGTCTGACCACTGATGTAGGGACCAAAGTCCGTGCAGGTCTGACCACTGACGTAGGGACCCAAGTCCAACCCACAACAACCTATGAGCTTCAGATATTGGAATTCAATACTCTAAGCTGGGCTCTGTTGAGGGTCAAATATTGCGTATTAGACCCCTGATATTGTCTGGATTTACGAACATAATATTGTTTAACGGCTGATTTAATCGTGTTTATGCTGCAGGTTGATTTTACAAGCATGTGACTGAAAAGGGTGCTAAAATTTTGGATTTAACGTTCTAATGATCACCAGGGCAAGCGACGGACTCCAGGGACAAAAAAATCGACAGATATGCATGCCAGGGACCCGAGAAATTCTAACCGTTCACCTTCAAATGGCCCGAAATGGGTCCAAAATGCAATATTATAGGGTTCCCGCCATCCGATTGTCCTGAAACTTCATATATGGGATGAGGGCCATAAATTAACCGTACACGTAAAATTTCAGCCATTGGATCACTATGGAAGTGCCTCAACCGACAGATCAGCCCATAAACCGTTGATTCTGGGCCCATCTGATATCTGGAACTGCCTCAAAATTTTTCTTGACGGTTGAAATAACATGAGAAAAAGGATGAACGGTGCATATTTTGCAAAAACATTACAGTTGGTCTCACAAGTGTACGTGTGCATACACACTATATAAAGTGGCGAGGAGCACCAAACCAGTCAACAGCGCTGACCAGCGCCTGCACGACTGCTGACTCGCGTCCCGTTTTCAGCAACTGCGTAACCGACCGACGGTCGATTTTGCGAACGGTTTGGGCCCCACCCATGATATGTATGGATGATCCAAGCCGTCCACCGTGTAGACAGCTGCGAGCACTACATAACCATGTTTACACTTTTCATCCACGCAAGCACATGTGTGAGATACAGGGGCCACAAAAGGGCTGCCCTGTAGCGTTCAAATCTGGTTTTTTTGTGATTCCTTCTCTGAGTAGTGCCAATGGATGTTCAAAACTACCTATTCTTGACTAAAATTTCGTTCTGAATGTAATGGACGGGGTGAATTTTCCAGAAAATGCTTCTGTGGGGCCCACCGATCACAACAGCGAAATGGTGCAAAAGGTTTCGTACATTCACAAAAATAGACTTTTTCAGGCAGTTGTGGCCCACCATCTTTGATCATATGACAGATCTGAACCGTCTATCATGTAGAGGACGCAAGAAAATTCTAAGGGATGGTATTTCTTTGAAATTTGAGCGAGGAAAGTGGCGATTTTTGAGGCACCGAACTTGGCTGCGAAAAAGCTTTCATTGGGCATGCATAGCTTTCCAAATCCGATTCAAATTCGATTTTCACCACTCCAGCAGCTATATAAGGAGGTTTTGGACGTGGGGAGCAGGCATTCAACAGAGGGCTCGAGCTTGTACGTGGGAGAGGAGGAGAGAGATTTTTTTTCTTTTTCTTTTCTTTTTCTTTCTTTTCTTCTTCTTTTTCTTTTAGTTTATTTTGGATTTTGGCCACATCATGTCAGGCTAAAACCCCTTAGCTAGGGCTAAGGGGTGAAGCTTGTAGTGAGATGAGAGATTTTATTTTATATTTTTATTTTAATTTTAATTCATGAATTGATGTTGATTTTAGTTGATTATTAATGGCATGTTTTGTTTAGTCTTTAATGGTCTGTTGTGACTGAAATTACAATGGGTCTGCAATGGCTTGGAGCATGTCCTTTTTCTCCTTTATGTTTATGACGTCAGGAAGCCCTGTTGTTCACCATAGTCTCCTGGGCATGGTCGGATGTCGGTACCCTTCCTAACCTTCATACATGTGATGGGTTGGTAATTAGTTTAATTCTGTTGTTTCCCATAGTCTTTTGGGCATGGTTTGGTGATGGAATCCATTCTAATTCATATACCTTTCATCTCTTTGAAAACTAGATCAATGACAGTTCAGTTAATTTTCATGAAACATGCATAAGATCTCCCTGATCTCTACAAGTGGATCCTCTGAATCCCTAGTTTTCCAACCTCTGATTTCTCGTTAGTTTTAATTTAATATTTCACCACTATTCTTTCAAATTCAATCGATTTAGATTTCATCTTAGTCTAGTTATAGTTTTATTTAATTTCATAATACGTACAAGTTTCAGTCCCTTGGGATTCGACCTCGGTCTTACTGAGTTATTACTACATCACAACCCTGCACTTGGGGAGTGAACAAATTTTTGGCGCCGTTGCCGGGGACTGACGGCTACGATTTTCTGAAATTGATTAGTTTTGGGATTAGTTTAAGATTAAGTTCTAATTCTTTCTGATTTTTAGAAATTAACTTCTTTGTTTTGTAGGATTTTAAGATAGAAACTTCTAATTTGGTGATATCTTTCTAATTTCTTTAAATTTTGTATTTTTAGAATTAGGGTTTTATTTTTAGAGATTTTCTAATCCTATACTTTCTCTTTTTGGAAACAAACTTGTTTTGTCTTATTTTGCAGAATCTCTAGTCTGGTACATTCTTTCTAACTTTTCCTCCTCTTACTTTCCACACTGCTGTAGAATCTCTTCATTTATTTTTTCTTAGGATTAAATTCAAATTAAGGGTTTCATCATGTATGTGCACGAGTGACAACGTCAGTATGCTGAGAAGAATAACTTATTTTGGGATGATGATGATATAAATCAACCTATGTCTCAAAACTTTTCTGAAACTATCATTGAGAATCGATCAGAATATAAAGATCCACCGGCTAAGAAGTCTTTACGGGATTATATGCAGGAGAACAATTACAACCCACGGATTAACAAAACAGTACGTGAGTGTTGGGGTTATCATAACTATGGTTGTGAGAATTATTTTCACTCATCCGATAAAAAGAAAACAATGCGTGATTATATCATGAGTAATAATAAGTATTACCAACCATCAGATTCTCCCACCTATGATTCGTATGACTACAATCAGTGAAAACATCAAAATTGAGAAAATGAACCAACAACATGTTATAATGATTATTCTCTTGGATCCCCTACCTTTGAGATCTAACCAAAAACGATCCAAGAGGATTCATATCAGAGTGACATGGCCTGTCTTGAGGAAATTTGAAACGCAGTGGAAACACTCATGTTGCGCCTTGAAAAGATAGAGGAATCTTGTTCATCCCAACCACAACCCAATCCAGAAATACAATGCGAAGAAAGTGATCCGCACTCACTTTTAAAAAAATCTGGAATTTGAAATGAGGAGTTGCATTCCGTTTATGAGCATATAGTTCAATTTCCCGATGAGTCAATCTTGATGACTGTTCGAAAGAATGATGAAGATACATGGGTATCTTTTAAATACATTGATGATGACACACCTTCCTTACACGACACACATGATTTCAATAATGAGGAGGTTAGTTTATTCGAACCTCAACCCATGCTAAGTGTAGAATGTGAGGAAAGTAATCTCATTCCAAATATGCACTGCACTGGATTAGAACATGATTGCGATCCTGAATGTGTAGCCACAGTCTCCCTGGAATCTCTCTCATGTTTGGTCCAGATCAATGATCAAGACGTACATGAAGTGGTCGGTCATAATGAGCCACTCCCTTCACCTGACATGTCTGATTCAAAGGTGGAGGATGAGCCCTTTATAACTGACCATTCCAACTCTTGTGAAACATGTTTGGACCACTTCTCCGAATCGAATGATGATATGATTCAGGAGACGAACGAGCCACCTGATACAACTCTGGAATCTGAAATCACCCAGTTGAGTCCACCATCTGAGCTGCACATATTTGATAATTCAACGCCTCAATTGAGTAATTTCAATGAACAGAGTGATCACATCAATGCTTCACCTATTGATCTTCAATCTGTCTGTACAGGACTGGAGCAAGAGAGTGTACCTCCATCCACTTTCAAGGATGATGGATTCTTTGCGCAGATCATCACAAGCCACAATAAGTCACATTCAGTTGAACTTCCTAACTCTTGGGATTTCTTGACACACTTTGCAGTTTCAAATGATCCCATGTTAAGAGACAACGCGGATGCCTTGCGAGACAACATCTCGGTAGTCATCACTGACCGAGAAAACCCTTATTCTGAGACCCGCTCTTCCCTTGAGCCTAAACGTCTACCATAAAAGGAAGAGGAGCTGAAAATCCAACCGAAGTTTGGAGCTTCGGAATATGTTGAGACTACATCACTTCTTAGAAAGTTTTCTAAACTTTATTTACTTGTAATCTCTGATTCACCATGCGATACTAACGTTGAACTTCTTCTTTCATAGGTGAATCGTATATATTACAGATACCTCAAGCAATTCAATGGAATATTTTTTATGAGGTACATAACTCTCTCTGAAAAGTCATGCTCCAGGTCGCCCAAGCCTATTGCAAAAAAGGCTTTTGGATGATCCTGTTGAGGAACTTACTGAGAAACTTATCAAGATATTGGCCGGAAGAGGAACCTTGCGGCATGATCAATTCAATGTTTGTGGGTAACATTACTGCAAACCCTCACGAGACTACAACTCGTCCATTAGGGGTAACCTAGGGGTTTAAAGGCTTGTTGCATACACTAAATGCAATCGAGAGCACCTGCGAAAGTGGTATAGGTAGGATTTTATTTTCGTTATTTTTGTTTTTCTTTTTCTCTCGTACTAACCTGCTCTCTCCCAGTGATCTCTTGAAAAATCTCTCTCGATACGTTATCCAGGTACTATCTTCCCATCACTTCTCATTTACTTTCGTTGTCCCATGTGTATTGCATACTCATATATCTTTTACATTGAGGACAATGTAGATTTTAAGTTGGGGGTAGGAGATTAGGTTTCCTAATCAGTATTTTCTTGGTCTTGAGCAAAAATTGTGAAAAGTTTTAAAATTTTTCTGAAAATTCCTACAAATTCGAAGTGATTTTGACAGATATCCCTAATTTAGATTTACAAGATACATAATGTTGAATTTATGACCCTTGAATTTCGTATCTGTTAGATTTCATAGTTAAGTGAATTATTAATCCATGATTAGAAGTTGTAAATATTAACTGAGTCATGATTTCACATGTCACATCTCGCTTTCACATTAAGGTTTCAGTTGATATTGAATGGTTAATTTAGTAATCACTAAGCATGAAAGGAACTAGCCTGGAGTATTTGCCTAATAGGATTGATATGAAAAAAAAAGAAAAAAAAAAAAGAGAAGAAGATATCTTTGGAAAGATTTGGGCGAATAATCTTCACTGTAGGTTTGCTCCCTATAGGTGTAGATTTAATACTCTTTGAATGATATCTAAAAAGAGTCAGGTGTACGATCTTCACCATAGGTTTGCTCCCTATATGTGAGGATTTGATTCCCCTTCCTTGGCATTACTTTGAATAGAAAAATCACAAGTTAATAGGTTAATCTATGAGGCAAGTTTTGGATTAGGTTTTGGTTGCCATGAATTTTCTTGTTGGTTACCAATGATATCATGAAATTGACGATTGGATCTCTTAATGATGATAAGCTGAGATTACACTATACATCCATGGATCTCCATGTTTAAAATTTTTCTAATTGATGGATTAACACTTTACACTTGATTATGAAGTCTACCGTGCGCTTGAGCTCAGGAGAAAATAATTCTCAACATTCATGACTTTTAAATTTCTTATATCTGAATCGTTTTTCAAGAAATCACTCGAGTTCATTCTCAACTTATTGTTCGCATACTTTTGTCGGGACTAGCAAAATGCTAGTTGGGGGTTGTGTTGAGGGTCAAATATTGCGTATTAGACCCCTGATATTGTCTGGATATACGAACATAATATTGTTTAACGGCTGATTTAATCGTGTTTATGCTGCAGGTTGATTTTACAAGCATGTGACTGAAAAGGGTGCTAAAATTTTGAATTGAACGTTCTGATGATCACCAGGGCAAGGGACAGACTCCAGGGATAAAAAAATCGACAGATATGCATGCCAGGGACCTAAGAAATTCCAACCGTTCACCTTCAAATGGCCCAAAACGGGTCCAAAATCAAGATCACAGGGTTCCCGCCATCCGATTGTCCTGAAACTTCATATATGGGATGAGGGCTATAAATTAACCGTACACGTAAAATTTCAGCCATTGGATCACTATGGAAGTGCAAAAACTGACAGATTAGCTCATAAACCGTTGATTCTTGGCCCACCTGATATCTGGAACTGCCTCAAAATTTTTCTTGACGGTTGAAATAACATGAGAAAAAGGATGAACGGTGCAGATTTTGTAAAAACATTACAGTTGGTCCCACAAGTGTACGTGTGCATACACACTATATAAAGTGGTGAGGAGCACCAAACCGGTTAGCAGCGCTGACCACCGCCTGCACGACTGCTGACTCGCGTCCCGTTTTCAGCAACTGCGTAACCTGCCGACGATCGGTTTTGCGAACGGTTGTGGGCCCCACCCATGATATGTATGGATGATCCAAACCGTCCACCGTGTAGACAACTGCGAGCACTACATAACCATGTTTACACTTTTCATCCACGCAAGCACATGTGTGAGATACAGGGGTCACAAAAGGGCTGCCCTGTAGCGTTCAAATCTGGTCTTTTTGTGATTTCTTCTCTGAGTAGCGCTAATGGATGTTCAAAACTACCTATTCTTGACTGAAATTTTGTTCTGAATGCAATGGATAGGGTGAATTTTTCAGGAAATGCTTCTGTGGGGCCTATCGATCACAACAGCGAAATGGTGCATAAGGTTTCGCACATCCGTGAAAGCTGACTTTTTCAGGCAGTTGTGGCCCACCATCTTTGATCATATGACAGATCTAAACCGTCTATCATGTAGAGGACCCAAGAAAATTCTAAGGGATGGTATTTCTTTGAAATTTGAGCGAGGAAAGTGGCGATTTTTGAGGCACCGAACTTGGCTACGAAAAAGCTTTCATTGGGCATGCATAGCTTTCCAAATCCGATTCAAATCCGATTTTCACCACTCCAGCAGCTATATAAGGAGGTTTTGGACGTGGGGAGTAGGCATTCAACAGAGGGCTCGAGCTTGGACGTGGGAGAGGAGGAGAGAGAGATTTTTTTCCTTTTCTTTTCTTTTTCTTTCTTTTCTTCTTCTTTTTCTTTTAGTTTATTTTGGATTTTGGCCACATCATGTCAGGCTAAAACCCCTTAGCTAGGGCTAAGGGGTGAAGCTTGTAGTGAGATGAGAGATTTTATTTTATATTTTTATTTTAATTTTAATTCATGAATTGACGTTGATTTTAGTTGATTATTAATGGCATGTTTTGTTTAGTCTTTAATGGTCTGTTGTGACTGAAATTACAATGGGTCTGCAATGGCTTGGAGCATGTCCTTTTTCTCCTTTATGTTTATGACGTCAGGAAGTCCTGTTGTTCACCATAGGCTCCTGGGCATGGTCGGATGTCGGTACCCTTCCTAACCTTCATACATGTGATGGGTTGGTAATTAGTTTAATTTTGTTGTTTCCCATAGTCTTTTGGACATCGTTTGGTGATGGAATCCATTCTAATTCATATACCTTTCATCTCTTTGAAAACTAGATCAATGGCAGTTCAGTTAATTTTTATGAAACATGCATAAGATCTCCCTGATCTCTACAAGTGGATCCTCTGAATCCCTAGTTTCCCTACCTCTGATTTCTCTTTAGTTTTAATTTAATATTTCACCACTATTCCTTCAAATTCAATCGATTTAGATTTCATCTTAGTCTAGTTATAGTTCTATTTAATTTCAGAATACGTACAAGTTTCAGTCCCTTGGGATTCGACCTCGGTCTTACTGAGTTATTACTACATCATAACCCCGCACTTGGGGAGTGAATAAGTTTTTGGCGCCGTTGCCGGGGACTGACGGCTACGATTTTCTGAAATTGATTAGTTTTGGGATTAGTTTAAGATTAGGTTCTAATTCTTTCTGATTTTTAGAAACTAACCTCTTTGTTTTGTAGGATTTTAAGATAGAAACTTCTAATTTGGTGATATCTTTCTAATTTCTTTAAATTTTTTATTTTTAGAATTAGGGTTTTATTTTTAGAGATTTTCTAATCCTAGACTTTCTCTTTTTAGAAACTAACTTGTTTTGTCTTATTTTGCAGAATCTCTAGTCTGGTACATTCTTTCTAACTTTTCCTCCTCTTACTTTCCACACTGCTGTAGAATCTCTTCATTTATTTTTTCTTAGGATTAAATTCAAATTAAGGGTTTCATCATGTATGTGTACGAGTGGCAACGTCAGTATGCTGAGAAGAATAACTTATTTTGGGATGATGATGATATAAATCAACATATGTCTCAAAACTTTTCTGAAACTATCATTAAGAATCGATCACAATATAAAGATCCAACGGCTAAGAAGTTTTTACGGGATTATATGCAGGAGAATAATTACATCCCACGGATTAACAAAACAGTACGTGAGTGTTGGGGTTATCATAACTATGGTTGTGAGAATTATTATCACTCATCCGATAAAAAGAAAACAATGCGTGATTATATCATGAGTAATAATAAGTATTACCAACCATCAGATTCTCCCACCTATGATCTGTATGACTACAATCAGTAGAAACATCAAAATTGAAAAAATGAACCAACAACATGTTATAATGATTATTCTCTTGGATCCCCTACCTTTGAGCGTAGACTTTCATCCCGTAGTTATAACTTAAACATGTCCCATCGAATCTCTCTGAGCTAAGTGTGGTTAGTTGAAAAGACTTCTAAGATTGGGAAAGAATTAGTGGCTGATTCTTGGGATGTGCTGAGGGTTGGATCTGTGCTCTAGAAAATTAATGTAAATCTCGTCAACACGTGGATATGACATTGATGATCTTAATCATTGATTATGATAATCAAGGGTCCTAGTGATGGGTAGATTGTTGTGCCATATGAACATGTAGAGGTGTATTAAAATAAATGTATATATGGATTAAATAAGAGGGATTCTTTGCTTATTTTTACAATCTTGACACAATGGTTATTAATCTATAAAGAATTATGATTCATGGATCTCAGTGTCTTATTATTCCATGACTACCTAACAAGTTATAGGGAAAACATTATCATCATCATAATGATAAATGTGGTCATCTTGTGTGGGAGGACTGATGATATATTTGTGGGACTTAACATATATGCGGAATAGGCCCATGGATCTATCTGTGCATAGGACATGGTGATCGAGAGTTTGAATGACTTACCTAAGTGGGATGCCATTGCTGAGATACCAGAATACCTATAGAGCTTAGGATCTTCCTCTCCTTCACACCTTTTCTGCAACTTAAAAGATGAGACTAGAATTCTGCCGTGGTGTAGGATCGGGGACCCAACTCTCTTATAGAGAGTTTGTGGAGAGGGAGTTTGAAACCCATCAAAACTCTCTCTCCCATGCTCTACATCACTGTGTCCTAGTTCAACACAAGTTGTCTTACGTAAGGCTATAACATTTTACCCCAAATACGCAGTGCTGCGCAGATTGACTGCACAACGCATCACCTTAAGTGGGGCCCACTGATTAACTCAGTAAAATCATCTAATTAGAGTACAATCCAGACCGTTGATCAGTAAGACCCACAACATAGAGTTCTTACATTCTTCCACTTGGGCCTCATTGAGCAACATCAATGATTGTCATATATAATAATTTCGAAAATAAGTTTTGATTTTAAGAAAATATCTAAATGGTTAACCAATGAAATAGTTGAACAATATGAGTAATGCTATTCATTCAAGTCCATCTAGACTGTCAGTATTGAAACACGGTAGTCGTCACAATATTTAATTTAAGTGAAGCGAGGCTAAGCGCGATCACAAGTACGTTCAATCTTAACGACATAAATCAGGAACTAGGAAATGTTGTATAAGGAATACACAGGATTACAAGCTTTAGAGTGATGATATATGTCCATCCTTAAGAATTCCTGAAGCTTTTATATGTCTCTAACAAGACATGACTGCAGTTCTACTTACTCAAAATTTATGCATATATATAGAGATGCAGAAATAAATTTCTATATCAAAATCATCCAAAAAAATAAACTGCATAAAACGAGATCTCTAAATGCCTGTGAAGATCAAAATATGCTTAACTCACACTAACTGAAAACATCTGTGGAATCAATGACTCCCATAAAGTCACATGCTCCTGACATGGCGTGATAGAGAGCCCTTTAGTAAGCGGATTTGTAATCATCTGCTTAGTGATGATGAATTCCATAGACACTTAATGATTCACAATTCTTTCCTTTACAATAAAATATTTGATGTCGATATGCTTCGACCTTGACGAATGCTTATTCTTACTTGAGAAGAAAATAACAGCTGAATTATCGCAAAAATATCTCAAAGGTTTCGGGATATGCTCTAATACCCGCAATCCTGAGAAGAAACTCTGTAACCATAGTGCCTGAATAGATGCCTCGTGGCAGGTGATAAATTCAACTTCCATTGTGAACGAGGCTGTGGTAGACTTTTTCACGCTTTTCTAAGACACAAATCCTCCAACCATCATGAAGATATACCTTGAGATGGACTTTTTAGTGTCAACGTAGCCAGTAAAATCTGCGTCTGAGTATCTAATTAACTTCAGTTGATTAGATCTTCTATATGTGAGTCCGAAGTCTTTTGTTCTCTATAGATATCGTAATACTTTCTTTGCAGCTATCCAATGTTGTATTCTTGGATTAGATATGTATCTTCCTAACATTCCAACAATAAAGGAAATGTCCGGTCCTGTACAGACTTGAGCATACATGACGCTCCCTACTACTGATGCATATGAAAATTCTTTCATTCGATTCTTTTTCAAATATTTCTTTGGACACCGAAATAGGATAAATTTGTCGCCCTTTACAATGAACGACTGTCCGGAAGTACAATTTTGCATGTCATACCTTTCGAGTACCCTAGTAATATAGGACATTTGTGACAGGCTGAGCAGTCTAAGTGTTCTTTCATGGCGAATCTCAATGCCAATGATGTAAGAAGCTTCACCAAGATCTTTCATTTCAAATCTTTGAGATAAGAATTTCTTGGTGTCGCTCAACATTCTGGTATCACTATTAGCTAACAGAATGTCATCAACATACAAAATCATCATAACGAACTTACTCTCACTGATTTTAATGTAGATATATTTATCTGCAGTATTTTCTACAAAGCCATATGAAGAAATTACTTCATAAAACTTTAAGTTCCACTATCACGATGCATGTTTCAACTTATAGATGAATTTCTTTAGTTTACAAATCAAATATTTTGAGTCATCAGCTACAAAACCTTTGGGCTGCAATATGTATACATTTTCATTCAGAACCTCATTGAAAAATTCAGTATTTACATCCATCTAATGTAACTCTAAATCCATATAAGCTACAAAAGCCATTATGATCCTAAATGAGTCTTTCTTAGATACGGGTGAGAAAGTCTCCTTAAAGTCAATGCCCTTACGTTGGTGAAAATCCTTGACAACAAGTCTAGCTTTATATCTTTCGACATTACCTTTGGCGTCACGTTTGGTTTTAAATATCCATTTACAACCAATCGGCTTTATTCCAGTGGATAAATCTACAACATCCCATACTTTATTGTCCATCGGGGATTTCAACTCATCTTTCATTGCATCAAACCAACGAGAAGGATCAACACTTTATTTGACTTGTTTAAAGGATTCAGGATCCTTTTTCACCCCTATGTTAAAGTCATGCTCCTGTAAGTATATGATGTAATCGTCTCGATTTATAAGTCATCTCTCTCTTTCAAATCTCCTTAATGGTTCAGCTTTTTGGGTTTGATCTTGATTTTCCTCATCAGTGATTTGTATATGAGGTTTTACGTGGCATTCTGCAGTGATTACAAAATCGATTGCATCATTAATATCCACGTGATCTGGATTGACTATGACTGGATTCATAGTCCTTTGTTCATCAAATACAAAATTTCTTATGTTCGTGCTTCCACTGTTTTCAGTGTCCTCAATGAATCTGGTATTCTCAGTCTCAACAATCCTGATAGAGTGGGAAGGATCATAGAATCGATAGCCTTTTGATCTTTCTGGATATCTAATGAAGAAACAACTTACGGTTTTATAATCAAGCTTTTTTCATGCGGGTTATAAATTTTGGCCTAAGCAGGACAATCCTAAACATGTAGATATCAAAGACTTAGTTTTCTCCCATTCCACAACTCAAAAAGAGTTTTGCTTACTGCTTTGCTAGGAACCTTGTTTAGTATATGAACTGCGGTTTTGATCACATCACCCCACAAAGATTATGAAAATGTCGAATTGCTGACCATGCTTCGTACCATATCCATAAGGGTGCGATTGCGTCTTTCAGTCACACTATTCTACTATGGAGTGCCAGGAATAGTGTATTGAGCGACAATGCCACAATCTTATAAGTATCTAGCGAATTACCCTGGATTGCATCTTGATTCGTTATATCTGCCATAGTATTCACCACCAGGTCATATCTTACAACTTTAATCCTTTTATAGAGTTAATTTTTAACTTTGGCTTTATAGATCTTAGAAGCATCTAGGGAATTTGACTTCCTAGTAACAAGGTAGAGGTACCCGAAACGAGAGTAGTCATCTATAAAGGTAATAAAATATTTGTGTCCACTCCATGATGCTGCAGAGAATGGTTCACAAATGTTTGTATGTATCACCTCTAATAGACCTACACTCCTAGTTACACCTTTCTTTCTAGTTCTAGTCTGTTTTCCTTTTATACAATCAATACATATCTTATAGTCAGAGAAGTAAAGAGAATGCAAAATTCCTTCTTGCACAATCTTATCTAATCTCTCATGAGATATATGGAAAAGTCGCCTATGCCACAACATGGAGGAATTCTCGTAGTCTAGCCTTCTCTTAGATCCCACTTTATTTCCATGTAAGGTATTAATATTATATATGTGAGAGGTAATTAAGTCTAACTGATATAAGTTGTTTACCATAGAGCTGGTCCCAACTTTAATCAAATTAAAGTAAATACTAAAGTAATTATTTTCAAATTGAAATGGTTCATCCAGTGCACGTGCACTGTGCACACGCACCATGTAAGGTGGGTCCCACCTTGATGTATATAAGAAATCCGCTCCGACCATTCCTTTCCTCATTTACTTTAAGGCGTTGAGTCCAAAACTGAAGCGTATCCAGCGATCAGGTGGGCCCCAGATTTATGATATGGGAGCTGATCTGTCTGTTGGGCCACTTATAGAGGGATCCAATATTGAAATTTGACGTGTACGGTTAATTTATAGTCTTAAGGTCATATATGAAGTCTCGAGCCGAACAGATGATGAGAACCTTGTGATCTTGCATTATGGCTGACTTTCAGGCCACTTGAACTTTAGTTTCTCGATTTTCTCAGATATCTGGCATGTAAATCCATTGATCTTTATCCCCTGGGGTCCATCTCCTGCTCTGGTGATTCATGAGGGTTAAATCCATTCTTTTAGAATCCTATTTCAATCCAAGCTTCTAAATACACCATGCATCACAAACATAGTTAAATTGGGCCGTTAAACAGTACCATGTTTGTAAATCCATTCAATAACTGTGGTCTAATATGCAATATTTGACCCTCAACACAACCCCCAACCAACATCTTGCTAATCCCGAGCAAAGTATACAAAAAATAAGTTGAGACTTACAAGACGATTTCCATAAACTCTAGTGATTTATGAAAAACAATTCAGATCCTAGAATTCTAAGATTCATGAATGTTGGGCATTACTATCTCCTGGACTCGAGTGCACGGTAAATTCCATAGTCAAGTTTAAAATATTAATCCATCAATTAGAAAAAATTCTAAACATTGAGTTTCATGGGTGTATAGTGCCCTCGACTTACTATCATTAAGAGATTCAATCGTCAATTTCCATGATAACATTGACGATCAAAAGAGCATTCAGGACAACATAAACCAGAACTTGCATTATAGTCCTTCTTTTCATTCTTTCAGCTTTTGATTTTTTTCATTGAGGGGGAGGGGAATTGAATCCGCACCTATAGGGAGCAAACCTATGGTGAAGATCGTACACCCAACCCTTTCCTGATAACAATTGTTTTTTTTTTTTAGCTGGGTATTCTTTTTTTTCTTTTTTATAAAAACTTCTTTTTCTTTTTTCTATATTCTTCTTACTGAACATGATAGACAAATTCCCCAGGTTGGTTCCTTCCATGCTTAATGATCACCAAGTTATAATTCAATATCGAACTGAAATCTTAATGTGTAAGCGAGATGTGTCCTGTGAATTCATGACTCAGTCAATGTTTAAAACTTCTAATCATGGATTAACTATTTGAACATATTAGGGATTAACTATTCGAACATATTATGAAATCTAATAGATACTAAATCCAAGAGTCATAAATCACCAACATCACGTATCTTGAAATTCTAAATCCAAGATGACCGTTAAAATCACATTGGATTTACAAGAAATTTCAGAAAAATTTTAAAAAATTTTCATAAATTTTGCTTAAGACCAAGAAAACACTAATTAGGTAACCTAATCTCCTACCCTTAACGTAAAATCTATATTGTCCTCAATGTAAAATATATGAGCATACAATGCACATGGGACAACTAAAGTAAAGGAAAAGTGTTGGGAAGATAGTACCTGGATGAAGGAATCGAGAGGCTTTTCCATAGAGATCTCACCATGGAAGCGAGTCAGCAAGAGAGTGAAAAGAACTAATTAAACTATCCTAAAATAATATAGGAAGCAAACTAACCTAATGGTATAAAATTGTCTAACCTAGAACAACATAAAGCAAACTACCCTAGTCCTATGAAAGTAGAAAAAAACTACTCAATTATGCTACAAAGTTCCTCTTCTGGCCAGTATCTTGATAAGTTTCTTAGTAAGTTCCTCAATAGGATCATCCAAAATTAGCCCTTTTTGTAATAGGCTTGGACGCCCTAGAACATGACTTTCCAGAGAAACTTATGTACCTCATAAAAAAATTTCATTGAATTACTTGAGATATCCAAAGTATATATGATTTACCTGCGACAGAAGAAGTTTCAATGTTAGTATCTCATGGTGAATCAGAGACTACAAGTAGATAAAGTTCAAAAAACTTTTCAAGAAGTAATGTAGTCTTAACATATTTCGAAGTTCCAGACTTCGGTTCCATTATCATCTCCTCCTCCTTTAATGGTAGATATTTAGAATCTAGGGAAGAAGAGGCTTCAGAGGGTTCTCTCGGTCCGTGACAACTACTGAAGTACTGTCTTATGAGGCATCCACTATTTCTTGTATCATGAGGTCGTTAGAATCTACAAAGTGTGCCAAGCAATCATAAAAAAAGTTAAAAATTTCAGCTGAGAGTGACTCATTTGCCTCATTGAAGTCTGTAATGAGATGCTCAAGGACTCCATCGCCTTTAAAAGTAGATGGAGAGGTATGGTCTCTTGCTCCAGCCCTGCACAGATAAATTGAGGGTCAGTAGATGAAGCATTGATGTGAGGATTCTATTCATTGATACTATTCAAAAGAGGCATTAAATAGTCAAAAGTATATAAACCCGATGGTGGCCTTAATTGAGTGGTTTCAACTTTTAGAGTCATATCGAGCGGCTCATCTATCTCTCGAATCATATTATTATTCAATTCAGGAGAGTGGTCCAAACATATCTTACTAGAGGTAGAAGGGTTGGTTAGAGCTCATCAACTTTTAAATCAGATACGTTAGGTGAGTGGAGTAGCTCATTATAACTGCTCACTTCGTGTACTTCTTGATCATTGACCTGGACCAAACTTAAGATTAATTCCAGGGGAACTGGGGCTGCACATTCATGGTCGTCATCCCAATACTCATCATATTCTAGTTCAGTGTAGTACACATTTGAGATGAGATCACTTTCCTCACATTCTATTCTCAGATTGGGTTGAGGTTCACATAAACCAACCTCTTCTTCATCATTGAACTTTAGTGTGTCCTGTGAGTGAAGTGTGTCATCATCATTATATTTGAACGACACCCATGTCTCTTCACCATTCTTTTGAATAGTCATCGAGATCGACTCATCGGGAAATTGAACCGTATGCTCGTTAATGGAATCAAACTCCTCATTCCAAATTTCAGAGTTCTCCACAATCGCATCATGTGAATTCCCCTGTTGAATATCTTTTATAAGTTCTTGTAGTCTTTGGAGCGTATTTTGCTGGCTGAGCTCTAGAGTTTGGAAAGAATTTTGAATTGAATTCTCTTGGATTATTTCTGGTTGAATTTTAAAGGTTTAGAGTTTTTGGTTGACCTAAGAGAATTATCACTTGAGGTAAGTGCTTCCAAAGTTTTTATAGTTTCTTCAAAACAGGCTAAGTTATGCTGAAGTGAATCCTCTTGAATCGTTTCTAGTTGGATCTCATGGTAGGGTACACAAGAGAATAATCATTATAACATGTTGTTGGTTCATCTTCCTAATTTTGATGTTTCCACTGGTTATAGTCATACGGAGCATATGTGAAAGAATATGATGATTGATAATAATCCTCATTCTCATAATTATGATCGCTTACGAACTTATTAATTGATGGAGCATAACATTCTAGTCGGTTCTCAATGTCGGTTCTCGATAGAGAAAAATATTGAGGTATACGTTGAATTTCAAAACCCTCAGGCATTCCTTAAAATTGCTTATCCATCTCAGCATAGATACCTACCCAAGCTTCCATGGTGAACCCTAATTCTGAGTTTAATCCTAGAAAAAAAAAATTCCTATAGCACTAAAGAAAGTAAGAGGAGAAGTTAGAAAAGTGTTACCAAATAAGAAGTTCCTATGTTAAGCTCTTGCAAAAGAAAATAAAGGAAGTTAGTTTCTACAAAAAAGGACCCAACCTAAAGAATAGAGAAAGTAAAAAAATTAGGACGAAGTTACCAATTTAGAAGATCTATCAAAAATCCTACAGAACAGGAAAGCAATTTAGTTTTTTTTTTTTAAAAAAATCAAATAGAATGAAAAAAATCTAAAACCAAAGTTAGAAATCGTAATCTTAAACTAATTCTAAAACCAATTAATTTCAGAGAATCGTAGCCGTCAGTCCCCGATAACGGTGCCAAAAACTTATTCATTCAGTGCATGTGTACTGTGCACACGCACCATGTAAGGTGGGTCCCGCCTTGATGTATATAAGAAATCCCCTTCAACCATTCCTTTCCTCACTTGCTTTAAGATGTTGAGTCCAAAACTGAAGCGCATCCAACGATCAGGTAGGCCCCAAATTGATGATATGGGGGCTGATCTGTCCGTTGGGCCACTTTTAAAGGGATCCAATGGTTAAAATTTGACGTGTATGGTTAATTTATAGTCTTAAGGCCGTATATGAAGTCTCAAGCCGAATAGATGATGGGAACCCCGTGATCTTGCATTCTGGCTGACTTTCAGACCACTTGAGGTTCAGTTTCTCGATTTTCTTGGATCTCTGACATGTAAATCCGTCGATCTTTATCCCTTGGGGTCCGTCTCCTGATCTAGTGATTCATGAGCATTAAATCTATGCTTTTAGAATCCTATTTCGATCCAAGCTTGTAAATACAACTTGCGTCACAAACACGGTTAAATTGAGCCGTTAAACAGTACCATTTTCATAAATCCAGGCAAAAACTAGGGTCTAATATGTAATATTTGACCCTCGACAAAAATTAATATTCCAATTTATCTAAATAGGAAATTGAAACTAAATTACGTCTTATAGACGATACAGAAAATGTATCTACTAAATTCAAAAAATAACCAGACTTCAACTTAAGCCTATAGACTCCTATTACCTCCATGTTTACCTTGACACTATTGCTTACGTATACTAAGTGCTTTGCATCAGTTGGTGGCCTGGCCTGTAATAATTCCTGCATAGAATTGTATATGTGAATATTAGTTCTTGAATCTATCCACCACGAATCCTCGGATACATCGGTAAGATTAGTTTCAAAACAGATAAGAACAGAATTCTTTATAAGCCATTTCTTAAATCCTCCGCAGTCTTTCTTTAGATGACCCGTCTTTTTGCAAAAGAAGCACGGTTTGCCTTTAACCTGTTTGTGTTTAGATCCATTTTCAGTTTGATTCTCATGGTTTTCAGATGGATGACTAGAGGATCCATTATTAGAACTTTATTTTCTTTTCCTCTTACCTTTATTCCCTTACCCATGCCCTTAACCTGAAGTCACCATATTAACATTTTAAACTTTGACCATCTGCCTAATCCTGTCTTCTTCTTGGACGCACTGAGTTATAAGTTCATCTAATGTCCACATATCCTTCAGAGTGTTATAGTTCACCAGGAATGTGCCGAATTGGGGAGGTAGGTTATTCATATTCAAATGAACTAGTTAATCATCAGTGAGTACAAGCCCTCAAGAGCGGATCTTAGAAACAACCTCGATCTGCTTTACAATATATTCACGGATATTGCCTTTTCCGTCGTAGGATGAGCGAGTCGATTTATTCGAAAGAATGCCCACTTCAGATTTATCAGATTTCTTGAATCGTTTTTCCATTTCAGTCAGGAAAGTTTTGGTCTTATCTGTTTCAAGCATGACACCCTTCGTCGATTCAGAAATCGAATACTTTATGACTTTTAGGCATGTATCATTTGATCTAAACCATTCTTCTCATCGATTATATTCTGCTTCAGTGGCATTATCAAATGGTTTTAGAAGTTTTGGTGTTATCAGGGCAAGATCTAATTGAAGGCAGCTCAGTACAATTTTAATGACGTTCTTCCAATGAGTATAATTAAACCCATTTAGGGTAGGGACTTGATGTGTATTAGTTAGAATTGGGACTGAAATAAAAGAAATACATATATACTCACATTAGTTCATCATTTCACAAAGCAATGTCGTGAATGTAAGTATTAGACAAGTTAAATCAATTCAGTTGCTAAGAGAGGTATCAACTAAATCATCCAAGATGAAGATGGGCCCAACCATCACATCTTGGTGAGAATCTGTTACATCATCATTATTCCTCCTGTGGGTGGTAATAATAACATGTCAGTGATCCCCTGAACATGAATCTAAGGGATGTCAGTGATGTAAATCTGAGACACTTAACACCTGTGAGTGAGATGAGTCTTTCAGGTTTACATTATTAGCACTATTTACTTCATCCGTTCATGTGACTGCCAAACGGTAATAGTTTATGTTTTCGTTACCGTATACATGACAATATGAACGCAACTGTATGCAATTCTCTTTATCCCAATGTCACAAGTCTGTACTTGTATAATTTTCATCGATTGAGGTCACTATGGTGGCTAACACAACCGAATCCAACACTACAAATATGCACTTAGAATTGCAATAATAATCATGCCTCAATGAATTATACTTAAATTAGTTTGATACGGCCCACAAGATGGTCAATGTTGACCATTGGAGGATAGAGAAACTTTGGATAGAAACGGACAGATATGTTTCACTCTCTATGATCCAATGATTTATATAAGACCTTTAAGGATAGGTAGTGGGCCTACAGTTGGGCCGAGTAAAAAAATTTCATGTTATCAGGTTATCATTAATGAGTAAAAAAGATCTAACCTATATCGTTCACATGATAGATAGGAAGCATTAACCTTTAACAACTAGATGTATAGATCCATTCATGGGCATCTACAATCATGAATGGATCAGCCCATATTCCAAATGTTTATTAAATAAAGGTCATGATCTGTATCATCTATCTAGTGAACGAGCTAGGTTGATTTCTCATTATGAATTGTACATATGGATCAGATGTGGGCATGAATATGATATGAATTTAATGTGAAAACATTTGGTCCAAAGAAATGGGCCCAACCAACATCCATGCTAAAATCTACTGATGAGGCCCACAGGTGACAAAAGAAACCTAATTAATGTCCCAGATTATATGTAATGGGCCTAGAACAGGGGTCAGGCCCATTACATAAATTAGGAGGATCCATAACTCGAAGTGGGCTCTACAACGAGCGCCAGGCCCAACTGAAGGTCTTAATGTGGATCTTGCATTCGGATACAGAGAATGAATCCGAACGTACTATAATCAGGTCTGCTGGCCCGACCATATATCTTAGGTAAGTTCTCGACCTAAAACATGCGACAAGAAAAATCAGGTCGATTTCGACCTATCGCATGTAGCAGTTGAAAGGAGGGAGATGGAATCCCATCCACTGCAGATGAATGAGTGGTCAGTCATCGTCCGACTGCCTCCATCAAACATGGTGCTGATCAAGAGGGCTGACGGCGTTTTTGAAAGCGAAGGACGTCGGTGGTGGACTGAAAACCATGTATGCCGCCAGCATCTGCTAGGACACCCTCTCCTTACAATAACAATGGATGTCGCAAAGAGAGATGGAGCTGCTGATGGTGATGGAGATGAAGTATATGGATAGAATTTGGAGACGAAGATGCATAGATGACCAACAGAGATGCCGGCTATGGTCTCCATGGCTATCCCCCTTTAATACAGGTAAGGGTATATAAAATCCCCAATTTGGGATTATCAGACTTAAATCTGAGCTCTGGAGTCAGGAATCTAAAATCCTTAATTACTATATATGGGGATTTGAAACTGAAATCCCTAATTAGATGAGGGTTTCGATTGGAAAACCCTAATTACTGAATCTGGATTTGGGGATTCGAATCCAAATCCCTAAGTGGTTTGATTTCTGAATTCAGGGATTCGAAAATCCCTAATTACAGATTTGGGGATTTTGAATTGAAAATCCCTAATTAACATCTGGATTTGGGGATTTGAATTCAAAATCCCTAATACTGATTTAGGAATTAAAATCCCTAATACTATTCAAAATTTGAAATCCCAATTTGCCCGATTTGAGAATTCGAAAAAATTGATATTGAATTTAAATCTATAATGGATGGATTTGAATCTGATCATCCACGCCTTTACATAGCTAGCTCTGATACAAACTGTGAGACTTAACATATATGCGGAATAGGCCCACGGATCTATTTATGCTTCGAGGGTTCGGATGACTTACCTAAGTGGGACGCCATTGCTGAGAATAAGCATACCAGAATACCTATAGAGCTTAGGATCTTCCTCTCCTTCACACCCTTTCTGTAACTCAAAAAATGGGACTCGAATTCTTCTGTGGTGTAGGATCGGGGACTCAGCTCTCTTATATAGAGTTTGTGGAGAGGGAGTTTGAAACCCATCAAAACTCTCTCTCCCATGCTCTACATCACTGTCCTAGTTCAACACAAGTTGCCTTGCGTAAGGCTATAACATTCCAACCCAAATATGCAGTGCTGCGCAAATAGACTGCGCAGCGCATCACTTTAAGTGGGGCTCATTGATTAACTCATTCAAACCATCTAACTAGAGTACAATCCAGACCATCATCAGTAAGGCCCACCACATAGAGTTGTTACAGTGTTATGATAGAAGATCTTCATAGTCTAGTACAATGACAAATCAATGTCTTAGCCTTACCCTAATAAGAATGAGTATATCATGGATGCGGGCTTTTGGTGTTGGACTTATTGAGCACTGGCATTGGTGGATCATGGTCAAGTCTTTAGAATAAGAGACTTATCATGCCTGGATTATGATTGACTTGAGGATGCATTGGATCTAATTAATCCTTAACCTAATTATGTGTGAGGTCTTGAGGTTTTGATTATATATATGCTTTGGCTCACTTTATAAGGTCATCATGTATCGAATAAAAATGAGTATAACTTGGTACATCCATCAAAGTTTACTGATACTCACAGGATCTGCTAGTTTTTTAGGAACTCACTGTTGGATATAAGAGATTAAATGTTCATCAAGTGATTTATTGGTTGAGTTTAACACTAATTAAAAAATATTTACAAGTATTTTCAACAATTAAACTTTTATTTTAACCGTTAAAAAAATTTTTGATTGCATTTGATGGTCCAGATTTGAGGGCCCACCACTTATTTACATAGGCATTGGGTCTTTGGTAGAAGACCATGACAATGGATGGATTATATTAGATATAGATGCATGGGATAAGATAAGATCACAAGATTTATATGTAGTATTGCATGGAAAACTATAAGGTAGTTGTTATGGGTAAAAATGGCTTGACTAAAGAGAAGAGGTCAGCTCGGACATCTTTGCGGGACATGAGGTCGACCGTTGTCAGTAATGACCAATGAGCTCTTTAATAGCCAAGGAAGAAACGTCGGCAGGTCTATCATCTGCCCAATGATAAGGGGAGGTTCAAAGCTTATCTAAGTACCTAGGTTAGGTTGGCATACTAATTACTACCCCTAGGTCAGGTCGGCCAAAACCACCTCAGCCTCGATAGGTCAGCCATATACCTCAGCCTCCACCATCAGCCTCAAACTTTCTTGGGGTTCGACCACTTGATCTTATCTTCACTAGAGATCATGCGAAATAGTTGAGAGACGTCTGCTGAATGCACACTTATAATTTAGAAAATGCTCCACTCACGTAATCTACTCTTGCCCTATAAATAGATGACCTATCTGCGGTGAAAGGTACGCAAAGTCTCTCACCTAGAACCCCTCGATACTACTAGACCCAGATTCCTAGCCTGACTTTGGCATCGGAGGGTCCCCTACTCTAGCCAGAGTCTCCTTTATATTCTTCCTGTGTAGGTGTACGTTTGAAGGTCCAACAACTCAGCGAGGGTGAACTAGATTTTTGCATCAACAGTTTTGCGCCGTCTATAGGAACGACATTAAAGTCATTCTTACTTTACCAGAAAACCACAATGGAGAAAGAAAAGAAGAAAGCTCTAGCTGTCATTGCTGTAACCATCCCAGCTCTTCCGAAATCATCTGCTGCAGGCATCCCAGGTTTTCCTGAATCATCAGCCGAGTAGGGTGCCCAACCCTATTAGCAGCGGGCCGACTCTACTCCAGCAACGCTGGCTCCTCGATCCGGCACCCAGGGCGGTCGATTAGTCTCATTGGAGAATTGAGTCGAAGCCCTGAATTAAAACATGGATCAACTCATGCAACTCATGGAGAGACAAAATCCACCCCCGATCGCAATGCAAAGGAGGGTGACGCCACTACACTGCCTCGAGCACCAGTCAACTCACAAAGAAACAAGCAACCTCATGAACTGCAAGCCCATGCCCTTTCTCACACTTCAAGGGCAACCACGCTCGATTCTGATTCGTGCCCCTCTCTAGAGAGGAAGAGCTGTGGAAAAGTCCCTGTAGCAGTGGTCGAGAACAAGGGCCCTTAGGAGGCAGAGCTCAGGAAACTTTGAGGGTAGATCAACAACATCAGATAAGCCCACCATGCCTGAGTGCCGACCTCAATAGAGGACATTTTAGGAGAAACCGAACCATCATTCACTGATGACATTATGGCATCTCCACTTCTGCTCAAGTTCCGGATGCAGCGGATGATCCTTTACTCTAGAATCGTAGATCCAGCCAAGTATCTCGAGTCCTTCAAAGCTTGGATGGAGCTTCATGGCGTCTCGGGCCTTGTAATATGCCGAACATTTTCCCTGACCTTATCAGGAGTTGCTCGATGGTAGTTCAGGCAGATAAAGCTGAGGTCCATCAGTTTCTTTTTGCAACTTAACAAAGCCTTCCTTATACAGTTCATCGATGGAAGAGACAAAAGAAAGCCATCAGCTCACCTTCTTACAATCAAGCAAAGGGAGAATGAGCTGTTAAGAGACTACCTCATCTGTTTCAATGCCGAAGTTGTCCAGGAATATTCCGACCAGATAGCTCTGACCGCTATGGTGGCCGGCCTCAAATAAGGAAAGTTTCTCTTCTCTATTGGCAAGAACCCCTCGACTACCATCGACAACCTACTTAATTGAGCTAATTAAAAATATTCCAATACTGAGGAGCTCTTTAGTTCACGAAGAGTTGTTCGAAGAGGAAATAACTCGACTGAGTATAGGAAGAGAATGGAAAAAGGGGAGCCCTCTGACATTAACACCAAAAGAAAGAAAGAAGATGACCACGATCGATACCATCATACCAACCGACATCTAGAAAGTTGCTTCCATCGGTATACTCTTTTGAACACCAAGCCGGAGTAGGTACTTGAGGAAGCTGGGTTGGTCAAGGAAACTTGACGACCGAGCTGAACCAATCAATCGAGCTTGGTAATAAGACGTGTCGACTGATTGACTTACTCAACAAGGGTGACCTCCCTTTCTAAAAGAGAAGAAGGTACTCGCGATACTGCTACCATTTCTCATCTACTATTGTACAATGAAAAAATTTCCCCAAGTCAAGGGAAGAGAACTTCTTTCAAAATTTGACTATTCAAACTGTAAAATCGACTACGAGGACTTCTCTTAGTGCAAGGAGAAAAAAGTCATCTGCCATGAATTATACTATGAATGAGTTTCCCCATATCGGGAAGAAAATCCCTTTTTCTACAATCCGAGTTGCACGAACTCCTGAGGACTTTCCCTAGTGAAAGGGAAAACAATCCTCTCACTAATCATCCCACCCTTAGAGAAGAGGTCGGACCATTATTCGATTCTATTACATGGCCAACTAAGGGGGTTGCTGTGCGAGCTCGAAAGTAGGGGGCTTACTGTTATGGGTAAAAATGGACTGACTAAAGAGAAGAGGTCATCTCGGACATTTTTGCGGGACACAAGGTCGGCCAGCACCGGTCAGGACTAATGAGTTCGTCAATAACTAAGGAAGAGAAGTCGGCAGGTCCGTCATCTGCCCAATGATAAGGGGAGGCTCAAAGCTCATCCGAGTACCCATGTTAGGTCAGTTTAGACCACCTCAGCCTCAGCAGGTTAGGTCGGCCATAGACTTCAGCCTTGACCACCCGCCTCAAACTTTCTCGGGGTTCGACCACTTGATCTTATTTTCACTAGAGATCGCACGAAACAGTTGAGAAACGTCTACTGAACGCACACCTATAATTCAAGAAATTCTCCACCTATGTAATCAAATCTTACCCTATAAATAGAGGACATATCTACGGTGAAAGGTACATAAAATCTCTCACCCAAAACGCCTCTATACTACCAGACCCAGATTCCTAACATAACTTTGGCATCGAAGGGTCCCTTGCTCTAGCTAGGGTCTCCTTTGTCTTCTTCCTATGTAGGTGTTTGAAGGTCCAACAGCTTAGCGAGGGTGAACCAAATTTTTGCATCAATAGTAGGAAAGCACCATAACTAGTATTTCATTGAAATTCTAACTCCTTATAAATAAATTCTATTCTAAAAGGGAGCGTGCTATAAACTAGATTAAAAAGAGTCTTCGATGCTAGTAACACTACTCTGACATTCTTGTTGTTATTGCTTATGGATTTTATGGCATAAATTCCTTCCTTGTTACCACATACGCATGATAGTGCTTCTTTCTTCAATGCCTTCTCTTCATACATTGCCCTTTTAGTATTGCTATTTATTTCATGATCTGCGTACTCCCTTGGTGACTCTTTTTTTTTATTTTTTGGATTTATTCACTGTTGATTTTTTCTATAATGGGGAATTTCAAAGGATTGTTATCCAATACGTTGGGATCTTCATATTCGAAGTTGAATTTGTTGATTACAACTGTCCTTTTTGATGGAACAAATTATTTGACATGGTTTGAGTATGATAAGCTCTCTTTGGAGGACTAAAAATTTTAGGATATCTCACTAGCACTAAAAAAGCTCCAAAAGTAAATGGCATAAATATGATGAATGGTTAAGTTATCTTATACAATCATGACTTGGTTACTCCATTTTATGAAACCATGGATTAATCATTCTTAATGCTTAAAAGGAAGATTGTAAAATAACATTGGGATACTATTGTTAATAGGTATTCCCAAAATCATGACTTAGCCCACTTTCTTTTGTTGCATCATGAGATTGCAACTATGCGAGAAGGTGAATCTTCAAATGAGGATTATCATGCAGCTCTTCACCAACATTAGGAAGAATTGGACCAATGTTTATCAATATCCATACGGCCAAATTAAAGAAAAATTATTATATGGAGTCAAATCTATCATAAGTTATGGTATGGATGATGGCTCGAGGATCCACCATAATGTGTGCATTAGATCCACCCCTCCATGAGGTGTGCCCTTCATTGTTAGACCATGATACAAAAAATCTGTATGCTTAAAAACTTAGGTGGACTGCACCATGGGGAACTATTGGGAGGGGATGCTCAACTAATAAAACCTCCCAAGCTGTTTTGTTAGGCCCACATGGGACACCAAAATTCAAGCCATTTTAAAACTAGGTTTTAGTCATGATTTCTCTCTTTTCCGTATGGTGTGTCTTACTAGGTTGATTTTTGGGATCGGTGGTGAAATTGAGTTAGCAAACACTATAGAGGGAATGAATGTCATGCGAACATCACAGTGGAGCCCATGGAGGTCATCTCCAACATATGCTAGAATCTACTGATTTAAATCAAGATCCTAAATAAAAATGAATTTGATAATACATCTCCTGCCAGTTGTCTTATTTGAGTTTAGAGATAGAGGGAGAAGAGGAAAGCAACTTTAAGTTGGGCCATATAAATTCTATTGAGTTTTTGAGAAAAGTATATATAAGCAATAATATATGATTGGCTCGCCCTTTTTATTTCATACCACGCCATGACCCACACCGTTCATCAATAAGCTTGTATAGCATATCGTCTACATGGAAAGAATATCACTTATTGGGGATCATAACCATTCATGTAAAGTGTGTTAAGAATGGTAATTGTTAAGTATGAAAATCCTATTTCCTTCGAGATGAGATAGAGTAATGATGCAAATGATGTATTTTGCAAACTAAAGAGTTTATGTTGAGGGGCTCACACTATCTACCTCAAGGAGTGGATAAGGTGGCCTATGAATTCTAAATGCCCTGAGTGTTGGTTTCAAACTCAGTCAAATGTGTTATGTGTGTGTGCATGGTGGGTGTGCCAAAAAGTGGCTCAACTCAAACCGAATGCCTTGTAACCTTAGGCAATGAAATAGTCATCTTAAAACTGGATTTGTGCAAATTGACCTGACTACTCAACCACCAATTGCACAGGATTAGACAATTTATGAAGAAGACAATTTGTCCATGTAATGAGTTCTTTTCACCTTTACTTTTGATTAAGCACACAATTTACTTTATACTGTTTAATAATAGAATAATATAATCAGAAAGAATAAAACTAGGCCAAAGTTGATCAATTAAATAAATGAGTTTAACTACAATCGGCTATAAAAGAAAGAGAATAAAATGAAAAAGAAAAATGATAGCTAATGGCAGCCTATTCATAGTGAGATAGTCATTAGAAATGACTGCCTGTTCGTGGTAAGAAGGTCATCGAGCACGAAAGCCGGATTTCCTACATAGCCGGCTTTGTAGATAGGCAGTCATTGGAAATGATAATCCATTCATCATGAGCCGAGCTTCATTAGGCAAGACAATCATAGTTTGCAGAAAGGGTTGACACCTAATGGCAACTGCTTATTCATAGCGCAAGACCAGGCCATAACAAGACAGCTAATGGCAAGCGGATCTTAGACATTCCGTTCATTGTATGGTTGCTTTTTGTGGTGAGGCGATCATTAGAAAGTGACAGTCCCTTCATTACTCAGCACAACTAAACTTTATGGGCAAGTTAGTCGTTGTTTAGACGATCAACCGTTTGACACTTAGCCACATTACTTCATGGCTGAAAAAGTAGTGTTGTGTTGTGTAGCGTTGGCCTCGATCTCTTCATTCTCCGTTGAATTTATAGAATATATATAAAGCGGTTTATTAGATATGCATATTCGAATTGGCCTTCGAGATCTTCTCTTGATTGATTGGCTAATTAGCAGACGTGATTAATTACAGTTCTAACTTAATTAAGAAAATTTTATAGTTTTTCTTTCAATTAATGGTCAGTCGTCAAGTAAGGATAGTTGATTATATTTCTATCTTGAGAGATGTTATTGTAATTTTTGATAATTAGCTTACTTTTGGATGCCCTTGACCAATCATGTTGTGCCATTTGTCACTGTTGATCATCACGTCAGTAAATCGTGTGTATTAGAGCTCTCCACTTACGGCTTCATGTGTGTGTAACCATTTTACTTCTATCATGTGTCATGAGAAGCATCATTACTTGTTAGAACAACAACTGTGACTTCTTTTCTAGGCCGTTACGATACATATGACTTTTTTATTTTTTAGTGTCATGTGTTTTGCTACAACTTTTACCTAAGCATGTCTCATGCCAAAAAAGTTCTTTTCGTTTCATAATCTTTTCTTACTGATCACATAGTTTGTAAGAATTTTATCTTAATTTTGTTGTTGATGTTTTAAATCTGTCAGTAATATGGGTTTGTTGATGTCATTGACAGGTCACTCGATGCCATCAAGCTAATGTCGATGCCATTGACGGATGCTCGATCACATCAAGAAAATCTAAAAACCTCTATGTTAGTTATTGGAACATTTTAGGTGTTACTATTCAATGGCATCGAAAGTTGTCAATGCCATTGACATATCCTTTAGGGGTTGTCGATGCCATTGAAGGTCCCATCGAGCACTAGTGTAGAGTTGTGTAAGTATTGGATTTGTTTCCTATTTCGGTTGTGATAATATATATATATCAAGCATAATAGAGATTTGGGATGAGGAGAAGTGTATTGGGGCTTTCTAATTCATTCCTAAGGTTTCAAGGACACAATTAAGGCTTGTGAAAAGAGATTCGAGGCTTGTTCAAATTATTAAAACTCTATCTCTTGTAATTTTTATTTTTATAGTGTATACTCGTCACTTTGCCTTGTGACTTTTATCCTGCTAGGGTTTTTTCATGCGAAATTTAGATTGTTCTTTTTTTAATTTAGTTATACAATTGCGAGTACTTTGCTTAATTTGCCTCTAAGTATTTTCACAATTACCCAACATTTTTTTCATAAAGTGATGCTGGAAAGTATTATCTTACTAGATATCAGATCCACCTGGTGTAATCACCCGAAGGACGGGATATAAAAACAAAGACGATACACTATAAAAGGACCCGTAATACACGAACGATTGCATAATTGCGTAGCCATAAGGGGCGTGATTATTGGGTGTGACGTGGATGAGATACACCCATACATCGGGCGAGCCACCCATGCATGTTAGGCTTAATGCCTGACGTCACACTGGTAAAAAAAATAATTCCGGTGGGCTCATCATAGCTAGGAAATAGTATAAAATCAGTATAAAATCTCACGTGGTGTGGTCCAGTTGCAAGATTTGTGTTATCTCTTGGTGCGAAGAGTCATAATATATATATATATATATATATATATATATATATATATATATATATATATATATATATATATATATATATATATATATATAAGCGGGCGTCCCATCGCAGCTCTTCCTTTTGATCATGTTGCATGCCTTTATTTTTTGGACCGGCTGTATATATGTCCCACACTACGGACCAGGACCTTCCGGATGAAGAGTATGAATTATCACTTAGTGGGGCAGAGGGTGCGTGCTTATTGGGCAAGACCCACTAAGCAAACCTCATATTATAATTGTTTTCTCTATTTATTAATGTATTGGAATCGATTTAGATTGATGGATCAAGCTAACGAACCTTGTTGTTCCTTTCTCACTTTCATTTGTTACGTTTCCATTTTCATTTGAAAATTAAAATGTTCATTGTATGCGTTGTTTACAAGATTATACAAGGAATGTAAGAGGGTGATGTTTCAAAATCGTTAGGTACTTAGATCTTCTTGCATTGTTTTATATTCTATTCCTACATTAATAAACCACGTGTAGAAGTAACATTAAGAAAACAACAAAAGGTGGGTATAACATTGCTATGGAGTCTTAGATCCTCCGCATATAAACGTACGGTATTTTTAAATTTTTTATTTTAAAAGCCTCTGGAAATGGGTCCCAATGATATATGACGATCATGAATTGTGGGCGGTTGACTCTTTTTTTGGTTCTTTTCTTCAATTGTTTTCAAAGATCACAAAACATTGCATGCCTCTTATAAATACAATCCTCAAAGTACATCTCTTCAATGAAAAAAGGAAAAAAAGGAAAAAGAAAACACACACACACACACACACACACATCCAAACATCACAATACCTCTAAACAATCTAATAATGTCCATCTCACTTGAAACCCCTTGAGAGAGAGAGAGAGAGAGAGAGAGAGAGAGAGAGAGAGAGAGAGAGAGAGAGAGAGAGAGAGAGAGAGAGAGAGAGAGAGAGAGAGAGAGAGAGAGAGAGAGATTCATTAGTTCATTAGCACCTTACAAAGAAGAAGGATAAGAAGCAAGCATAGTTTCCACATTAGATGGAGCTGATGGGATCCCAGCCCCACTCAGCTGTCCTTCAACTTGCTCCCAGATTAGAAAGGTTGGGCATTGCTGGGATTCAACCCATTCACTCAACTCTTGCCTTTCTAAGCATTCACCACTGATATCTCCTTCCTCATCCATGCAACAAGATTGTACCTCCACAGGCACCATGTTCTCCACATTATCTAATAATGGCGGCAAATAATTTGGGTCCATCCCGCCTGTAAACTCAAACGGTGGGGGCGGTACTTGCACTTGAGTTTGATTCGAATTCCATACGTCGGTGGTGTTCGTTCCCGCAACTTCATAATCAATAATTTCATCTCTTGCACTTGCACCGCCGCCTAAACTGTTCTCAAATGTGAATAGGGGGCAAGGAGAAGAAAACACATTCTCAGGAACCGGCTTTGTCATCATATCTTGGTTTAATATATCAAATTGGTCGTAACCAAAACTTGATGGAGAAAATTCTATACTGGGTGGGACTTGGACAGTTGTCGGAGGTGCCGCTGGAGTCTTCCGTATCTTCTTCTTGATCCATGAATTCCAATAGTTCTTTATCTCATTGTCAGTTCTCCCAGGCAAGTGACTAGCTATATGAGCCCACCTACAAACATGCACATTACAACTTAAAATTTTCAGAGAGGAACCAGTTGCTGAGTTTAGTACTTGGTACCAAGGGTCAGAATTTAGGAGGCCTAGGCATTTTAGTAATGTTTGCATAGCTCATGTTATAGCATGCTTCACAGAGAGGAAGAGATAAAATACATAAGAGAATGAGAGGATGAATCTAACATGAGCTAGTTGGATAGTTAAATATTTGGCACACATGGTTTTTAAACTATGAGCCATAGACATGTTATGTAGATCCCACCCATACTTCATGTTTGTATTCTTCACATAAAAGAACAGAAAGGAAATAGAAACAATAAGGGTACGAAGATAAAATGAGCATGTTGGGGAGAGTATCTGGCACCAGGGTCTCCAGTCACAACCCTAGACATGCTGGAAATGGATTTTCCACTTAAGTGCTATCTATATCAGTAGCTCCCATAGCTCATGTTAGGGTACCTCTTTGGACATTAAAGAACAGAACAAAACCCTAAAAGAATGAAGTGATGAATCTAATATGGGCATGTTGATCAGCTTCATATTTGGAATTAAAAAATATATAAATAAATAAAATTCATGAGACCTAGATTCTGCCTGATTTAGATGTTTCACCTAATGTTGTTCACGTTAGGTAGTCCCCATGGCTCATGTTAGTGTATTTGCTTCACATGAAAGAAAGAAAGAACGGAAAAAAAAAAAAAAAAGAAAAAAAAAAAGAAAAAAGAAAAAGAAATGATGAGTCTAACATAAGCATGGTGAAGAGCTTAATATTTGCAAAATGGGTATTCTAGGTCATGAGCTGTAGATACAAATAAAAAATAAAAAAGTTCATGAGCTCTAGATAATGCTTGTTGCACTTGCTGTTGTGTATGGTAGGAAGATTCCCTATAGCTCATGTTACTGTAGCTCCCTCACAAGAAAGAACAAAAGAAACCCTAAAACCAGGAAGGGATGAATCTAAGATGAGCCTGTGGGGGAGCTTAAGGTTTGGCAAAATGGGTTTTTCTTTTTCTTTCTTTCTTTAAGTCATATATATCTAGAGGTAAGATGGGTATGGATCTTGAATTGAAGGTGGGGTAACATTAAGTGAACTCCATGGCTCATGTTGGTGAAATCCATCAAAGATAAGAAAGAAGAAAAAGGGAAAAAAGAGAGTGGAAAGAGAAATTAATAGAAAGAGGGTTTCTATATAATCAGACCTGTTGCCTACAATACCATGGAGGCTGATGATTAGTTTCTCCTCTTCTTGGCTAAACCTTCCTCTTCTAATGTCAGGTCTCAGATAGTTGATCCACCGCAACCGACAACTTTTCCCACATCTTTGAAGTCCTGAAAAGGAAAAAAGAAGAAGAAGAAGAAAGAAAAGCTTGAGAGAGAGAGAGAGAGAGAGAGAGAGAGAGAGAGAGAGAGAGAGAGAGAGAGAGAGAAGAGGAGAGAGGAGAAGAGAGAGAAAAGATAGAGAGGGTGAAAGACCAGCTTTCTCAGGGACTTCACTCCAGCAACCATAGCCATGGGTGGTGATGTAGCGGATGAGCTTTTCATCTTCCTCAGGTGACCAAAGACCTCTCTTGACCTTTTGTTGGTTGCAGCAGGAATGGTGGCCCATATCTTGTTGTTGTTGTTGTTGTTGTTGAAATTCTAGTGTTTTTAGGTTTCTCTCGTTGGTTTGGTGGTGTAATGAGGGAGAATTGGAGGAGTCGTGGGTCTCTCTTTTTAAGCAGTGAAACGCCGACAAGTGCACCGGATGGGACCAGCCCCTTCCTTCTCTCCTCCCTACTTTCTATCTAACCCTAAAATGACTTCCCATCGACTTCATTTCTCTCTCTCTCTTCCTACATCTACGTACACTTGTATCACGTAACCAACTTCACGTATCGCAAGTCATGCCCGATGGTTCGTAATCAAACACCAATACCCTCTCTCTCTCTCTCTCTCTCTCTCTCTCTCTCTCTATGAAATATGACTATGCTGACGTCAATAAGTGACCAATAGTAGAATTAGATGATAATGAGAAATGCTCCAAACCTCTCAGAGTACTATAAGTTGAGTGCTCCTAGTTGCAACGTTTCAATTTTGACAATGCAATCGGCCGATCTGAACTGTCCACTAAGTCCATCACACATTTGGTGCGCTCTCATGCGAAAATTGCACTGTTCAGATGATCCAATCCATCCTTGATGTGGACTTTTTCTACAGCCATTCTTTACAAATCATGTATATCATAGTTACGATCGACTAATTAACAAAGGTGCTTTTTTAGACACGAGAAATCCATGATGGGCCATAAAAAAAATAAAATAAAGCAAATTGTTGATTGGACCTATTTTATGAAAATGATCTTGACCGTCCATATTAAAGTCTATTGATCAAATGGTTAATATTTGTCAAATCAATATGATATTTGCCTGGTAGTCTGTGAAATGAGTCTTCGACCCAATGAACACTCTATATTGATGGATTGGACTGTCTGAGCGTTCTATTGCAACTAGGAGAACTGGAGCATCTCTCAATGGTGATCAAGGGAAACATCTATTTATAAATACACCCCTTTTCCTCGTTAATTCAAAACTCAAACTTAGTTCTTTTATAATCACCGAAAGTCAAAATTAAGGCGGTTGTGTTCCTTTATGGGGCGGGTTTAAATAGTTGCTCAATAATAATAATAATAATAATGTCTAGTGCTAACACACCTCAAGCAAGCAAATATGCAAATATGAAACATGTTTGTGAGATCTATGCTTTCGTAAGGTTGAAAATAGTGCTTGATATCTGGGAGTGGATCCGGTCAAGTGGGTAACACCGTGTTTATGGTGCTATTTTATTGGCCGCCAGACACGATCGAGTATATACTCAGTTCGACAATCTTTATAAAGTTGGTGGACCCTTCTGTGAGAAGCTTCTAATGGACCAATGAAAAGACGACACATCAAGGCCTGATGGAACTTAGTGTCACCTTAACCTGACCAAATCTACTCCCAGATCTTCTGCCGAAAAAGTTAGACAATTTCATCCTTCATGTAGACGACAATGTATAAAGTAATTTGACTATTAAATTTATTTCTAGCCATTCATTTGTTTTGATGTGTTGTGGCCCACCTGAGGTGTGAAATAGCCTTTTTTTTTTTTTTTTTTTTAAGGATTAAACATCTAAACAGTGAAGCTCACGAGATGGAAAGCTCAGATCTGAAATATGCGTGACATTATGACACATGCGAATGTGTTTGGATGTATACTGGGCTTGGACATGCGTGTGGAATCAGTAACCTTGTAAAATAATACCGTATTAATTATTATTACTACTATAATATTACTAATTAACTATTATTATACTATACCAGTTTTAGTATATAATAATTACTTTATCAGTTACTGTGCTCGTAGCTGCATAGGGACACATGAACACGGTCTATTCGATCAATGCAGACCGTACATTGGGTCCAGTAAAAATTCGTGGGCCAATATGGAAAATAATAAAAAAAAAATCATATTGATCAGGTGAACCTGCTGATCCAAAAATTGACTTGTTATATACTCCTAAGTTTTCAAAGCCATGGATGGAATGGTTGAGATCATCTGATCAATGTGGTTCTTTCTGAATATAATGGATCGATGATGGCTCTATCAAATCGATGGTCGAAGTTGTTAACTGGACCTACTGTCATAAACCACTTGACCTGCTATTTTATGCACCATTGAACAGATGTGATTTTTGTATTATTGCCTATGAAGCGTGGGGTGGACCATCGACGTGTCCCCATAGAACTAGGAGGGATGTAATTTAAGTACTAGATTATTTTTCATAATTATAATAATTTTATTAAGGTAGTAGTGATGGTGATGGTAACAACATGGTAATAATAACAATAGTTGTCATGGGCAGATTCAAGTTCTTACAATTCTGAGAACCGATATCTCCTTAATCCGGTCGGATACATAAAGAGTCAATCTGAAACAATAAATGTTATTGAAGGAATATTCCTGGCTCGGTTACAGTTGAGTTCCCACTCTAAGGCTGGTAGTCGATTTAGAGTAATCTAAGACTAGAACAGCCAGTGTGAAGCTCAGACCAAAGACTTCAGACCGCTCCACTATTATCCGATGAGAAAACTCAACTCGACAGGATAGGTTTGTCGCCCATCTCGGAGTTCGGAGGGGAGACCTTCAAAATATTCAATAGATAAGTAAAGTTAAGTCTATCATGAGTACTCCAGGTCGGGGCTCGGTTCGGACTCGGGACACGATCCCCGTTTGACAACTTAATGGCGAAGGCTCATGGGCATGTTGGTCTAAATCCGAGGTTTAAAGTCAGGGCTTCTTTGGCCAGGAATCCTGAGCTGAGGCTGACGTGAGGCGGGATGAAGACGCTCCATGCGCTAAACCAGGAAACTGCCTTAAGTAGATACGATCGATTGTTTCGCCACAGATACGCACGATACGCTACATGATTCCCGGATTACAGACCATATCTCCACGATCACAGTATCTCACTGATTGAGTGAATCGTATCGAGATTAACGGACCCGGACCCTCTGATAGTTAGGTATAAATATAATGAAACCCCATTGCTACAGGTATGCAACATCTCATACCCTCTCTCTATAATCAACTTAGACTCAGATTCCCTTGACCTGACTTAGGCATCAGAGGGTCTCCCGACTTAGCCAGGGTCTCCTTTACTAACCCTTTATGAAGGACCAAGGTTCCTTAGAGGTTCACCGCGCCGAGTGGAGGGTGGTCCAGATTTTATTATCAATATTTTTGGTGCCGTCTGTGTAAAGCTGATACAAAAGGTCAGGTTCATATTTTTAAGCATCATGGCGAGAGGAAAGAAGAAAGTAGCAGTTGCGGAACCGGAGCAGAATGATCAGACCTGTTCGTCTTTGCTACTTCACACCGAATCGGCCCCAGGGCCAGCCGGGGGAACCCTCCGATGCCTCAGTCTTTGTGCAGGACCAAGGTTCCTTGGAGGTTCACCTCGCCAAATGGAGGGTGATCTAGATTTTGTCATCAACAATAGTAATAATAACCAAAAACTAGGGAGACAGTTTCCTATCCTTGTAAATGTGTTACATTTGTACTTGATCCAAACTACTCATCATACATGTATGCCATGGATTATCGGTACTCCAAAAATCACACATGGGAGATTTTTTACCCTTTCACAGGAGGAAAAAACCCTTTCACAGGAGGATATATTAAGGAAATGTGGACATGTAGTCAGTGGAACTCTGGCTGAGTGATTTTTTAACTGCCTATTTTCTTTCGTAGACAAAATTTTCAAATTGAATGGCTAGTATTGTATGATTTGGGTTATGGCCCATCCATAGAAGCAACTACTAAATGAACGTTTGGATCCGGTATGCATATGCCCCCTCTATTACAACAATGGGACTGTTGACTTGGGGAACCTTACTTCAAACTAACCTTTCATTATTTGTGGAGCTTTTGTTGCGTGAGAAGAGCTTTGCTAAGTGCTATGCATGTGTAATAAAGTTCTTGTATATGCCACACATATGCATACATCGTATGATAGGTCTAAGATCCAATCAATCCATCAGAATAGCACCCTATATTGATACCCTACGCTAGCCTAAGAATCAGGTTGATCCACTATTCACATGGGCAATAGCAAAAAAGTATGGCTATGAAAAACTTATGTGAAGTTTTCCAATACATGCATCTGTTTTCAATATTAGGGCCTACGCGCTGATTTTTGGGAAACATGTAAAAGCTCAGACCACCCTAATTAATGGAATGAATCTGGCACCTATGTGCGATGTTGGCACATGCATGGCATGTACATGAGTTTTATTGCACACTTTGCAAAGATCTTGTGGGAAAAACTATTTTTCACTTCCTCAATTTGTTGTGCAACACGCCAACAACGCAGTGAGCCGAGATCCAATCTCAGGCTTCACCCACTAACGATAAACAGGAAGAAATATAAACTACAAATAAATTAAAGTAATTCAAACAAACCACAAGACAAGATATGCGTGGAAAAACTCCAAAACTAAGGTAAAAAATCACGGATGCAAACTTTCACTATGAAGAAGAATGAAGATTACAAGGCAAAATACTAACCTCTCCCTTGGAAGAATATGGAAAACCCTTAGCCCACACCTTTAGAATTATTTTCCAATATTCCTAATACCCTAGAAAAGCCCTAGGAACCCCTATTTATAGTTTAGGTAACTTCCTTTCCGCACCCTTGAGAAAGACGACACCAAAATCCGCAGTCCGCATCAGATTCGAAAACGAATCTGCGTAACCTTCGACCGGTTGAAGGAGAGCTTCGACTGGTCGAAGGGAGCTATGACCAGTGGAACAGTTCCTTCGACTGGTCGAAGAACCCAAACATGAAAAATCAGGACTCGCTGGACTTTGAGTCGACGGTCCACGACCGGTCGAACAATCCCCTACGACCGGTCGAGCACAGCTCACGACCAGTCGAAGGCGGCCTAGATGTGACTCCACTTCTCAACAATCTCCCACTTGGAGATACATCGCTATAAACCTTTGTCTTCTTCATCCGGAGTGTACCACCTCCCCGTTTTCAAGTTTAAAGACCAATTAAAGCTGAACAGAGCTTCAGCTTCTTCCTTGTGACTGTCTTGGTCAGTATATCCGCATGATTCTCACTTGTATGAATCTTCTCTATAGTAATCAATCTATCTTCGAGTAACGAACGTATGAAATGATATCTGATGATAATATGCTTGGTCCTTGAATGAAAGACTAAATTTTTAGCCAAGTGCATTGCACTCTGACTGTCACTGTACAGCTTACAATCTATTTGCTTCTTACCCAACTCTTTCATAAAACCTTGCATCAACACCATCTCCTTGCATGCTTCTGTAGCCATAACATATTCTGTTTTTGTCTTACTGATAGATACTATCTTCTGTAACTGAGAGACCCAACTGACTGCAGCACTACCAAGAGTAAACACATAACCTGTAGTGCTTCTTCTGCTATCGATATCTCCTGCCAAATCTGAATTTACATATCCTTGTAGCTTGATTTTCAATCCACGATAACACAGCCCTACATCCTTAGTACCTACCAGGTATCTGAGGATCCACTTCACAGCTTGTCAATTTTTCTTCCCGGGGTTGTTCATGAACCTGCTAATAACTCTCACTGCTTGAGCAATGTCTGGCCTCGTGCTCACCATAGCATACATGAGACTCCCAATAGTTGACGTATATGGGACTTTAGCCATGTAGTCTCGTTCCTCCTGCGTCTTTGCACTTTGCTCCTTAGATAACTTGAAGTGGTTGGCTAATGGAGTGCTAACCAGCTTAACACCTCCCATATTGAATTTATCAAGTACCTTGGCTATGTACTTTGCCTGTGACAAAACCAGTTTCTTATTTTTCCTGTCACGCTTTATCCTCATGCCTAGGATTTATTTTGCAGCTCCTAAATCCTTCATGGTAAATTTTCTAAACAGTTGTCTTTTGAGATCTGAGATGTCTTTCATGCTTGAACCGGCCACAAGCATATCATCAACGTACAGAAGAAGGATGATGTACGACGTATCAAACTTCTTCAAGTAACAACAGTGGTCTGCATGACATCTCCTAAAATCATTTTCTGACATAAAACTATCAAACTTCTTGTACCACTGCTTGGGGGCCTGCTTCAGGCCATATAGACTCTTCTTCAGTCTGCACACCTTGTTCTCATTACCTGGTGCCACGTATCCTATCGGCTGATGCATATATATTTCTTCTTCAAGGTCCCCATGAAGAAAGGCTGTCTTAACATCTAACTGCTCTAGATCTAAGTCCTCTATAGCCACTATACTCAAGACCATACGAATCGTAGACATTTTCACTACCGGTGAAAATATTTCAGTGAAATCGATACCTGCCTTTTGTTAAAACCCTTTCACAACCAATCTAGCCTTGTACCGTTTCGAACCATCATGCTCTTCCTTCAGCTTGTAAACCCACTTGTTATGAAGAGCTTTCTTATCCTTAGGTAGAGTGAGTAGCTCCCATGTACGATTAGACTCAAGAGAGTCCATCTCCTCATCTATGGCCTGCTCCCACTTAACCCGTGTATCTGACTATAATGCCTCTTCAAAACACTCTGGCTTACCATTATCTGTCAGCAGTAGATAATGTAAGGAGGGTGAGTATCAGACCGTGGGTCTCCTCTCCCGAGTAGACCTCCTCACAACCGGTGTCTGTGACTCTGTCTCATAATGCTCCTATGCATGATTATCCTGTGGCACTATAACACCCATGTCCGGTAACTCTTTCAACTCTACGATCATTTTTCTCGACCTTATTTTTCTGCATACTGTCCTTATGCATCACTTTTTCGTTGAAAACTACGTCCTTGCTTCTGATGATTTTTCTATTTTCTGCATTCTAAAACCTGTAGCCAAAATCATGCTGCCCGTAGCCTGTAAATGTGCACCTCCTGGACTTTGCATCTAGCTTGTTTCTGTGCTCTGCATCAATGTGAACATATGAATTGCAACCGAACACTCTGAGATGTGTAAGGTTTACTTCTTTTCCAGTCCACGTTTCTTCTGGTAGCCCACCATCCAATGGTGCTGAGGGACTTCTAGTGATAAGATATATGGTAGTATTTACAACATCTTTTCAAAAGGTCTTAGGCAACCTTGCATGTAACCTCATGCTCCTGGCGCGCTCAAGGATGGTCCTGTTAATGCGCTCAGCCACACCATTTTGCTGCGGTGTCCCTGGAATCATTTTCTGATATTTGATTCCACTTGCTGCACAATACTCCTTAAACCTCTTATCACAATACTCTCTCCCATTATCAGATTTGATACACTTTACTGTTTTACCTGTCTCATTTTCTACCATAACTTTTCACTTCTTAAACGTATCAAATACATCAGATTTATACTTTAAGAAATAAATCCATAATTTTCTACTAGCATCATCAATAAAGGAAAGAAAATAACGTGAGCCACCAAGAGATGATACCTGTGCCGGTCCCCACACATCAGTGTGTACAAGCTCCAACAGATGTGTCTTTAGAGCGCGTCCTGTCTTCTTGAAGCTTACTCTCTTCTGCTTGCCATACACGCAGTCCTCAAAGAATTCCAAGTCAATAGACTTCGGCCCTGGTAGTTTCCCCTTTGACAATAGCACTTTCATCCATTTCTCACTCATATGTCCCAACCTTTGATGCCATAACTGCCCATTCACTCCAATTGATACGATTGCGAGTGAACTATACAACCCTTAAGTCACGTACAAAGTACCTTCCTTTTTGCCTCGAGATATCACCAAGGCACCTTTTGTAATCCTCCAGGAATCACTGGTGAATGTCTTCACATAACCGGTATCAGCCAACTGCCCCACTGAGATCAGATTCCTTCTCAAACTCGGTACATTCTGATATCCTTTAGTTTCAAAATTGTTCCGTCTTTCTGATTGACTTAAACGTCTCCCTTTCCAACAATGTTGCACGGCTCATCATCACCTAGGTAGACTCTCTTAAAGTCACCTGACACATAATCACGCAGAACTTCCTTACATGAAGTGACATAAAACGAAGCACCTGAGTTTATAACCCAAGACTCATTCATTGCATCAAGAGATAAGATCAACGCTTCTGTGTCGCTCTCCTCAAACAGATTCACTGAATCCTTCCCGCCTTGAGAGTTTCCATCTTGTTTTTTCAGCGCCTTGCAATTACGTTTCATGTACCCCTTCTTGCCGCAATGCCAGCACCTGTCTTTGTCTTTCAGTCCCTTAGACTTCTTTCTCGACTTAGAATGCCCGTGTTTATTGCCTCCTTTATTCATCGATTTTTATCTTCCTTCAACATTTAGAGCATTCCCTGAATCCCCTGAAACTCCTGATGCCTTCCTTCTAGATTCTTCGTTGAGAATTAGACCAGCTACATTATCAAATTTCAGCTTTGTCGACCCTAAAGAATTGCTTACAGCAATCACTAAACCATCCCAACTGTCTGACAGAATGGATAAGATCAGTAGCGCTCTGACCTCATTATAAAAAATGATGCCAACGGATTCTAACTGGCTCGTGACTGTATTAAACTCGTTTAGATATTCAGCCACGCTCCCACCATCTGACATCTTCATGTTGAATAGCTGTTTCATAAGATGAACCTTGTTGGATGCTGAGGGTTTTTCATATATGATGGTTAGGGCTTCCATTAATTCTTTTGTCATTTTCATCTTGGATATATTAAAGGCAATGCTCTTTGACAAAGAGAGTTGGATTGTTCCTAAAGCCTTCCTATCCAGTAAAAACCATTCATCATCTGTCATCTTTTTTAGTTTCTTCTCTTTTCCTTCTAGAGGAATGTAGAGGTCCTTCTGATACAGATAATCCTCCATTTGCATCTTCCAGAAGGCAAAGTTTGGACCATCAAACTTCTCAATTCTAATTTTTCCATCTTCCGTCATCGCTCCTAATAGAACTAAACTAATAACTTTGATACCAGTTGTTGCGCAGCACGCCAACAACGCAGTGAGCAAAGATCCAATCTCAGGCCTCACCCACAAACGATAAACAGGAAGAAATATAAACTAGAAATAGATCAAAGTAATCCAAACAAACCACAAGACAAAATATACATGAAAAAACTCCAAACTAGGATAAAAAACTAAGGATGCAAACTTCTATTATGAAGAAGAATAAAGATTACAAGGCAAAATACTAACCTCTCCCTTGGAAGAATATAGAAAATCCTTAGCCCACACCTTTGAAATTATTTTTCAATATTCCTAATACCCTAGAAAAGCCCTAGGAACCCATATTTATAGTTTAGGTAACTTTTCTTCCTCACCCTTGCGAAAGACGACACCAAAATCCACAGTCCGCATTAGATTTGGAAACGAATTTGCGTAACCTTCGATTGGTCGAAGGAGAGCCTCGACTGGTCGAATGGAGTTACGACCAGTTGAACAGTTTCTTCGACTGGTCGAAGGACCTAAACATGAAAAATCAGGACTCGCTGGACTTTGAGTCGACGGTCCACGATCGGTCGAACAGGCCCCTATGACCGGTCGAGCACAGCTCACGACCGGTCGAAGGCGGCTCAGTTGTGGCTCCACTTCTCAACAAAATTTTTTTGTAAAATTAATAAATTTATCTTTCCAAAATGATTTTTTTAAAAAAATTTTTTGAAAAGAAAAATCGATTTCTCAAGAGTTAAACCCAAATGTGTCACTATCCATCTTCAATCACCTTACATTTGTTACATGAGCCATCATCCATCTTTGACTATGTCCTACATTTATCTTCTCTTGTGTCCCACATTTGCCACCAACCATCTTCTTTTGCACTCCACATGTTCAAAGTGTCTTATATATGGTAATATTTCACATGTGCCACCATTCATCTTTTCTTGCGCCTTATATATGCAAAGCACCAAACATGTGCCGGTGCAGTATATATTCCATATTCATCTTCAATCACTTCATATATGCCACATACGTTGTGCACAATTGCTACCATCAAGCTTCAAGTGCTCACATGTGTTGAATGTGCCAATATGTCTCCTGTGCCACCATGTGCTACCATCAAGCTTTAAGTGCTCACATGTGTCGTATGTGCCAATATGTCTCATGTGCCACTATATGCTACCATGTAGCTTCAAGCACCTCATATGTGCCATGTATTGCACAATTCAGCTTCAACCACCACCCTCAATTGTCATTTATGCTTAGTGTGCCCCTATATATCCATCTACATAGTATCGTACCTGTGTCACTTGTGCTACTCTATCATATACAAGCTATTAGGACATTTTTTGAAAGAAAAAATTTATTTTAACAAATGATAGATCTCAATATAAGTCATGAATTTTTAGGAAAATCCTGTTAAAAACCAAGAAAACATTGTTTCCTTCTCCGCAGTTTCATGGAAAGTCTCTTGAGAAACACTTGTTAGGATCTTAGATACAAAAATCCCTTTCCCTGTGCTTCTAGGATCCAAATAGGCTATAAAATAGTAATTATAATAATACTAATTAAATGTGTTTTAACTCCTCTCATCTCCTTTCTTCTCCTAGTTAGGAAGAGATGGACCTTCACATTAATTAGGAGGCCTATATGTAGACCCTTGTAAAGTGTGCTTATTCTTCACCTACTTATTCACTTGCCTATCACTACTTCTTGTGTGGGGCCCACTGATCTGTGTGTATGCTATCTAACTCACACATTGAGTGAGCCCCACCATGATGATGGGATGCCTAGAAATCAGGTTTATTCGATCATTAGGTGAGACACACTTTAAAAAATATTAATGGACAACTACCCAATACACCTTTAAATTCACTTGGTAACCCACATGGTGGTAATTTTTTTAGTGTCTCACTTTCATGTGCAATGAACCTTGCAGGAAATATTGGATTTCATACAAAATCCAGGATATGGGCCCATGTCTAAAAGTTGTAGAATAAGCTAATTCTGCAGGGACTTATAAAGGAACCAGCCTATCTCCCAAATTAAATGCTCTACTTTTTTTACTTTGTTTTTAAGGAGAAGGATCCTTTCGTTGAACTCGACAAATTACATGAGAGGACTTCGGGCCCCTTCAGGACAAAAATGATCTGACAGGGGCCTATCGTAAAGACAAATTACTACGATCCTGTACAAAGGGAGGCCCTAGAAACGATAAACAATTAATCCCAAACTGACTTCCGAGCCTTGCTAACCTGCAAAAATCCTGCCTGGGTCCAAGCGAACTGCTCCAAGGCCCACTTTATTAAGGAAGAGGCTGCCCCTCCCCACTTTATCAAATTAAATGCTCTGCTTGTCTTTCCTTAAACGTAATAATACTAATTGTGTATTAAATACATGCTAACGCCCCTTTAATTTCATCTATATTTTTCATCGGAGGCTTCTTCTTCTCCTTTCATTTTTCATTTCTTTTTCCTAATTTTGCTTCATATCATCCAAAGTAGTCTTTTCTATTGCCTTCGCAAGCGACAATTCATATTTTTTAGCTTTAAGAAGAAATCTTCGTCCTAGGTTGTTGCATTTCCACCTCAGCAGTATGGCATGGCCAGTTGATAATATATCACCCTATGAGATCAATTGCTCATATGGTTGTTCTGCATGTCTCTCTATTCCATGTGATCCCTTAAATATCCCACCTTATAATATTCTTTTAGGAAGATTTTTAGACATTCCATGTTGTTCCATGTTGATGGGCACATTGGCTATTGTGGCCCTTTCAATACATTTGTAAGAAGGGAATCAAAATCCACACCTGGCCGGATGAATCTACCCACACCCATTTCTTAATTAGAGAATTAAAATGGTACATGTTTTGTTTATATAATTTCCATTCTAAAAAATAGTAATACAGAAGAGATTCCAGAGATTAGAAATCACAAGATCAGCCCATATCAGCAAGATCAGCTTTGACTCATTCTTTTAATTGTAATCATCTTTTCCTTCCTAAATATAAGATTCACGTATATGTGTAACTCTACAAAAACCTTACTTCTGTCCTTCATTCAAGTTGTGGCGAAGAGCCATTACATTCACCATCCTACACATCCCTAGAGACTGAATGGATCACCCACCCATTTCATTTTGAGAATTGGAACCGTACTTCTATTTTATTTTATTTGTACCACTTCAATTCTCCAAAATAGGAAGTGGGTGTATGTAAAATCCATCAGGGAGTGTGTAAATGAAGCATTCTAATGAGAAATATGAAGGGAAGTCAGAGTATTTAGTCATTTGAAATGGCACATTGTTTTGTTTGTAACAGTTATAATTCCCCCAATAGGGAGTGGGTGTATGAAAGTCCCATTAGGGAGGGTGTAAATGAAGCACCCCAAATGAGAAATATGAAGAGAAGTCGAGAGTATTTAGTCAATTTAGAGAGGAAAAATAAAATAAAATAAAGGTATTGCTTGAGTTGGTTTTACCATCGTTCATGATGTTTTATACGTAGATAGAACTATTGGGATGTCGAGGGTATGAAAGTGAGGTTGATCTGTTGATTGATGCGAATCATTCACCACATTGATGGGTGCATGAGCCGTGACTTTTGCTTCTATGAATCGCAAGCAATTTAGAAGGGAAAATAAAAAGATAAAGAAATGAAAATTAAGTAAAAAGGGAGATTTGAAAAGGGGAAATGATGATACTTAGCTTTAGGGAGGAGCAATGAGGAGAGGGGGGTGTGTGGGACCCATCATGATTTACTATCGCGAAGAAATGGAAGGCTCCTTCTAAAAGGAGTTGGTTGGGTTATTTAGTCATAGATGGAATGTCTCCACCATATCATTTCCTCAAATGAGGCACTCTTTTTTCTTCACATTTTCCCTCCTCTACTAATACCGACTAACCTTACTGCACTCCCTCTCAAATCCCATGAGATATGAGGAATCATTTCCTTATCTTAGAATACAATTCAATGCTCTCTCTCTGTCTCTCACTAATGGTTTTGTTAAGCATGCAAGATTGAGAGGCACTTGGACTAATTAATTTCAAAGAACATCTCATTAGCTAGTGGACAATTTTTATTTGGAGAAAAATCAGAGCTAAAGACAAACATCCAAAGTTAGTTATCAAGCACTGAAATCATTGTATATGTGGTGCAAATGTACGTAATCCGGGAGTGGATTAGCTGTTACCAGGCTAACAGCCCTTGCCATGTGGGGCCCACCTTGATGAATAGTGTGCTTCATATTCATGCTGTTCATTTATTTTTTCAGCTCATTTAAGGACGTTATACCAAAATTTAAGAAGATACAAATAGTGAACCACACTATTAGAAAAGGTGGTGAATAATCATGAAAAGATTTTTGTAGGCCACAAAAGTTTTGGATCAAACTCAACTTTGTATATTACTTTCATCCAATTCTGTTTGAACTTATCAATGGTTTGGATGGAAAATAAACAACATGGTTATGCTTACAGTGGCCCTTGGAAATTTTTTAACAGCGAACATTCAATCATCACTGTTTCTTGTGGTGTGGTCCACCTTAGATTCGTATATGATTAATTTTTAGGGGTGTATCCTAAAATGGGATGTAAAAATAGATTGACAGAATAGATATACAACATATGATTATGGTGAGCCCTACAGTAAAGGTAACACTCACTAAGCTGTTACCAGGGTAACACCTAATCTGCGCCTATATAATCCAGGCTGTTACAATCCCGCTCGAAACGTTCCATCAAGCATCAATCCCAGAGCTTTTGGCGTATTGATTAGGTTCTTAATTCAGGCCATTTATTTGTTTGGGCCTGCAATGGATGAGTTGAATACCAAGAATTACACTGTCCGGATGATCCCAGCCGCTGATTGCAAGACTTTTTTCTTGAATACGGATTAAGGAAATTTTCACTCTAGTACTGTTGGTGGCTATGATTACAGGATCAGTTTGACTTTTGGGTTACGCACCAGCAACAGAAAAGGGCATAAGATTAATGGTTTGGATTCTTTTAAGTGGGCCTCATGTATCTAAATTAAGTGATTGAACTAATCTAAATATCTGTGTGGGTTACTTTATCTTCATTTTTTTTATATAGTTTTCTGATGTTACATGATGCTTAATTCAGATGTGTGAGAAGACGTAAGGGTGACAGTTTGGCTGAGATTCTTTTCCAATCACGGAAAAGAAAGCTTCCTTTAATTCAGGAGGGATTTGCATTTCCATTGGTGTTTGATTTGAATCAACAATGGATGTTTATTCAGTTTTAGATGGCTGGATCGCGTCCGTTGCTTTGGTTGTTTGTTTGTGGGCCCACTAAAGAGTGCCAATAAGGTAAATTCTTTGCTCTCCGTTGGACGGATGCGAATTTCCTTTAATAGTTGCTGTAGGAAGCCTGTGCAAAAAAAAGTTGTGGGGCTGCAGTGATTTGTACGTGTTACATCCACTTTGCCCATAGTTTGTGCTAACCAGCTTTTGAACGGCCAAAAATTAGGCTGACCCAACTCAAGTAAGCCACTCCACAGGTACGAGTGAACTTTGCTTGGCATCATTATAGGCTATTTATAACAATAAGTAATCCGCATCATCTATCACAGCTTATCCCAATGTTGATGAAAAAAGAAGCGTCATTTTAAAATTTGAGACTAAATTTTATTTTTTTAATTTGAAGTAACATTTGAATGTCACTACCAGCCAATAAAATATTACATGTACAATACTAACGTTGCCGCGGTTTTTCTAGCCAACCCTTCCACTCTTTCTCAACAGATGGGGCATTCTGCGTCCTGATATGTCTAGCAGAGCTCTAGCAGCCATGGGTATTTCAAACAAGAAGTTAGCCTTAGTTGGTGATCTAGAAGAAGCTCCCCGCCAGGCTAATTTAAATTGAACATAAATGATTCTTTCGGGGTAACCTAGGCATGAGAGGGGGAGGGGGAATTCTGCTTTGGTTTCTATGCTAGCTTTAGTGTCGCCTCTGACACGAGTGTGGAGCTGCGTGTCATCCATGATGGTCTTCAGCATTGTCTCCATCTAGGGCATTCCAACATTTTAGTGGAGTTTGACTCTCTGCTGGTGGTGAATTTCCTTTCTGATCGCGCTGTTCCAGCTTGGAAATGGAAGTGTTGGATCAATAGAATCAAAAACCTCAGCATATCTAGAAATGTTCTTTTTTTTCATATCCTTAGAGAAGGGAATGGGCCCGCGGATGCTTTGGCCCATATGGGGAGCGAAAACCAAAGCTCTACTCTATTCATGGTCCATGCTGATCTCCCGCTGATCCCCAGAGGCCTCTTGTTCCTCGACAGGTTGAGTTTAGGCACTGTTAGAAATGGGACATAGCTTTCTTTCCCTTTCTTTTCGTACTCAGCCGACCCTGTCCTTTTATTTTGTTTCTTTACGATAGGCTTTCCTTTCCTTTTTTTCAGGGAAAACTGAATCTTGGGTGATGCGTCTCACCTTCTGTAAATCCTGGTTTGAAATGGAAGTCTCCTTTTTAAAAAAAAAAAAAAATGTAGCAAACCCTCCCCGATTAAATCGTCAGGACATGCCAAGATGGAAACGAGAGAAAAGGAGACCCTGGCTTTTACAGGGGACCCTCCGATGCCTAAGTTAGGACCTTAGGTCTTATGTAGGGTAGGATTTCTTAAGGAAAAAAATTCATCAATCGAGTATTAGGGTATGAGTGTATGTATCTTACATTGGTTGGAAGTACCTCTATTTATAGGAGAGGGAAGACGACGTTGTAAGGAGTCTTCCCTGACACGCTGGAGATGAATCCGTTCAAAGATTCGTCCGGTATCTTTGTGAGATTATCATCTTTCGAGATTTTTGGGATTTGATCAGATCTTCAGCCTTTTGAAAAGATTGGTCTAGGGATAGATCATATAGATCATGTCAAGCTTTCCGTTGAATCGGCAACTGCTTGTCAAATATGTATCTTACATTGGCTGGGGGTACCTCTATTTATAGGAAAGGAAAGACGACATTGTAAGAAGTCTTCCTTGACATGCTGGAGACGAATCCATTCAAAGATTCATCCGGGATCTTTGCGAGATTATCATCTTCCGAGATTCTCAGAATTTGATCAGATCTTTAAGCCGTTGGAAAGATTCTTAAACTATTGGTCCGAAGATAGATCATGTTGAGCTTTCCGTTGAATTGCAACTTCTCTGTCAGAGATAGTTCGAAGCTATTACCGAGCTCTGGTCGAGCTATGATCGAGTTATGGCCGACCTATAGCCGAGTTATGACCGACCTATAGGTTAGGTTGGCAATTGGCCATTTAAGTGGACTTATAGTTACATCCTCTTTGAGTGTCCTTACAGTTGCATCAATCTCCTGAAAGGTTGGCCTATTTTTGGACGTAGACGCTCCTTAGGGCCCGGAACTCAAGGGGTCTATGTTGGTAAGTAGAGTTGGTCCATTACATAAGTTAACCTAACAACTTAACTACTTTTTCACCCAATAGTAAGCCCCCCTTACTTTTTGGGCCGATCATAGAGGCTCAGAGAGTAAGTTTAATATATCTAAGTCGGGTTATGTGTAGTTTAGGTTGAGTCACATCGTCATCAATGTCAGGTATGATGGCCAGCATGGTACTTGAGGTATGTCAGTAACTGAACACGACATATTATTTCATGGTTTGAGGTCACGTGGTCAGTTAGGACGTCATTTTGGTGATAGACCAATGAAGGCATGACCGTGGCACGTACTTGATATTGAGGTCGAGTAACGCATGAGGTCACGTCACATGTCAGCAGGGGGTAGTTGAAAAGACGTCGTATGGCCCAGTTCGGGTATCATATTCCCAAGTTTGTGGCCCTTTGGCTCCCCTCGCAGGACGAGCTTCCTGACCAGCCTCCAGAGGGAGCTATCGCAATCTTCCAAGTCACCCTTCAGTGCAACTTACGGCTTCCTTTGCAAGGTCTGGTGAGGCATCTACTCACCTACCTGAATCTAGCCCCGGGGCAAATGATTCCCAACGGATGGAGGGATTTGATCGGCTGCATGGTTCTGTAGTCCAAGCTAGAGTGGTCCAAGCTGACCATTGAGGAGTTCCTATATCTGTACCATGTGAACCAGACAATTTGCAACCTGGCAGGTACTATCTCTCCTTTTGGAGGGGGATTGGAGGGGGCCTTATTACCGACCCTCCGTCATCTAACAAGAACTGGAGGGATAAATGGTTCTGAGCTTTCGAGTGTTAGGAGGTAGCCGACCTACCTTTGGCCTTGGATCAGCATTGGGTCCCCACAACATTTTCTGACCCAAGTAAGTATTTCTCAGATGTAGTTGTATTTTAGTTCACTTTTAGTTGGTTGGTCTTTGATCTGGCTAATCTTTTCTACACATGTCCTCTGTTGCAGTTATCCCCAAACACCCTCCTCTGCTGGACAACGGGTCGCTCACCCGGATCAGATGTGAGAAAGCGCTATAGGAGGAGAAGAGGTTTTGGAGAGTACTTCTCCAACTTGAGCTACTCCTTAAGTCGGGCTTGGACTTTGCGCTCACCGGTAAGATCTCTAGCCGAGCTTTAGGACTTAAGAAAATCTCGTGAATTTCCCTAATGTAGTTTATCTATACTTCGATGCAGAGATGCCTGAAGCTCGTCCACTTCTCAGGCTTGCTTCTAAGTTTCAGGCACCTTCCCCAGAGGAGATGGTGGCACCGAAGAGGAAGAGGTAAAAGACCTCATCCAAGAGCAAGGGAAAGGTCGGCCCCTCTTGTCCAATTGTGCTGGAGGTGGAAGGAGAAGGAATGGAGGTGGATCCCTCCTCTGATGTTACTGGAATAGTCAGGGTAGTCGTTCAAGAAGGAGCTTCCTCTGCCTAGGTGCCGGGAGCTCTTGAGGAAGCTCGCCCTTCAAGGGCGGAAGAGGTGGCTTGCCCTTCTGGAGCATAAGAGGAGCGTAGGGTCTCCACCAGACTGTTGAGGAGATCCTCCCTTAGGTAGAGTGTCATGTGCTCGAGGTAGAGTTCAACAATTTGTTCAACTCCCCAATGAAATCAGCTCTCGCGTTCGCAACTACCAGTCTCGTTGGGGTAAGTACATCTTCTAAAGTTAGATCGTTCTTCATTTTCGGTTGCTCAGTTGTACCTAACTTTTCTATCTTGCAGCTCACCCTGTGCATGCTGAAGGCATGTGTTGAGGTTGTTCAGCTACGGGAGCAGGTAGGTGAGACCAGTCAAAAGCTCGCCCAATCGGAAGCTCATGCCTCTTCTGCGGAAGCCGAGCTAGAGGCTACTAGGAAGCTTATAGAAGAGGTTTCTGCAAAGTTAGCTCAGTGGGAGGCCGAATTGGAGACGAAGCTCAAGGATTCTGAGATGAAGCTCAGGGAGACTGGGGTGAAGCTTAATAAGAAGCTGAAGGCATGGACTCGAGCTGTTTTAGCTAAAGCTTGGTAAGACGTGGTCAAAGAGTTTAAGTCTTCCCCGACATACATGGACTCCCTCATGTGACACCATCTTACGTCTGTCGCATGCTTTCTTCCCTCAGTGCATCACATCTTCTAGACACATGCAGTGCGATATGAATACGATTACCGAGTTGTTATTAGTCCGTTCCATACAGCAGGATTGGGAAACTAGGGTACATCCCTTATATCATTCCCAATAAGGATCCTGTCTAGGGTCGTCACTCCCAGTAGTCTCATGCGATGGTATATTTCTAGGTCGCTGCAAGGGCTGCTAGGGCTGTTGCACGCACTCGTTGCTCCGTTCCCCCATTACCTTATCAATACATGCCTAGTTGTACTCTTGTTGCTACCGAAGGGTCGTCACCTCACGTAGACTCAGAGTACGTTCGAGGTCACTACAAAGGGCTGCCAGGGGTGTTGCTCGCACTCGTTGCACCGCTCCCCCATCACCTTATCAGTGTAGGACTACAGCAAGAATATAGTGTCCCATACCACCATAATCTGCTCACGAGTCTGGGTTGCTCACTGGTCACTACGGGGAGGTTTGTGGCCCCAGCGTAAGCCGACAGCTCGACCACGGTGTTTCATACCACCATGCCTGGCTCATGAGTCTTAGTAGATCAAGGTACCACGGTTATCAGGGTTATCACTGGTAAGTTCAATACCCTAGGTTCAAGCAGTTATGACCAATATAAGATGAACATACAATGGTCAGTCGGGTTACTTGACGAGTCCGACTAGCACGAGCGCACGTTGAATCGACCGACATGAAGTGCATAAGCACTTCGTGTGGCCTAACCACTGCCGACGACTATATTACGACTCGGGTTCGTCATACACATCCTTCGTGGTAAATAGAATCTAACTACGAATTTTAATCTGTTACCGACTTCCTGGACTAAAGTATAGCCCCAAACACTTGTAATCTAAGTCATTAATCATATGAGAGAAACAGAATTGAAATACAAGTAATTCTAGCATGTTATCAGCATGTTATAACGTACATCATAAGCAATTTAACCATACATGAGTATTTCACATATAAGGTAATCAATTCAAATACAACAAGCATGGAGGAAATCATGTGCATCATCAAATTAGTTGAGAATCCAGTCTCAACGCTAATCTACAACACCATTTACTCAATACTTACTAATACATATATTTATACAAACACTTAGACTACACAACTCCAACGTACTTGACGTATGTTGATTTCGACATATAATATGACAGATCCTTATATTAAGGAGATGTCTAATACACAACAATCATGTTCTTACATTCAAAACATATTGCAGGCATAAATCATATTGATTTAGGCATTTCAACAAACACTTAGTTTACACACATTAGTCTACATAGCATATGTCGGCCAATATGTGCATTAGGGCGAATCTCTTCGTCAAACAGATCATACACGCATAACTAACATAGGTATACGACAAATACCCATGGCAATCATATCGGCAAAATACATACGTATACAGTATTTTCTACAAATACCTAAAATACCTTAAATCTCATATTCTTCGTACGTATTCGAAATGAAAATCAGACAGCATGTTCTACATGTCAAACAGCATTCTTGTCAACAATCTATCATTAAACGGCATTGAAAGGTTTGAAAAATGGTAAACTAAACGTCTAAATTCCGCACCTTAAATCAGAAATTGTGAAACGGAGTTGATTCAGACGGTAAGTCTTCGTCAACGGCTCAACGGCAACCTATACCATGAAATAGGTTAGATATATTAACACTACAGCTATATGGATTACATAAACAGGTTAGGGGTAGGATTTTTTACCTAAAAACGATGTTGGAAGCGCTGAAAGAGCAACACAGTTGGACGGCTTGACACATGGAGCAGTAGGGAAGAATCTCAGGAGAAAGCTCCAACTCTCTCTCACTTTCTCTCCTCTCTCCTAGGGTTTTTTTCAAATTCGTATGGCTTAGAAAGCTAAGGGTTTAAGGCCCTTTTATGAGCCCAAACATAACCAAAACAGACTCGAAGTCAAGGTATACTTAAGTTATAACCAAATCGGGTTTGTTCTGATCCAATGGAACACTTCTGGAGGTCCTGTTACTAAATGCGGTCAGACTTAAGCTCTCTAATATTAGATCTAGGTCCAGCTAAGTTTTCAGTCCGGTCGGGTTTCCAGATCGACCGTGGCGTACCAGTTTCAGTTCAGCGGTCACCGAAACTCGATTAGGGCGACAAGTGCCATGACATGTAAGGGTCACCTATCCTGATCCAAGGGTGAAATTTGGTCGAATTCCAACGGCCAGAACGCTTAAAAATGTCGTGCAAGCGACACGTGCCAGATTTCATAAATTTTATTTAATTTCTAACATTTCTCACACTCTTCACTCTGGACTCAAGAAAATCGTCGTGGGACATCATCTGGACTTGAGTTTTGGGGTGATTGTCAAGTCCAACTAGGCGGTCAGGATTGTCTAAGTTTGGGATAATCGGACTTCCGATGTGCGGTCTAGGTCCGATACAAAGTTTCTGAATACTCATGTGAACAACCGGGTTTAGAGTTTGATCATAGGTTTTAGGGTAACGTAGCGTTAATAATTTTAGAGGTTTTGGTTCTTACAGATCGTATTTAAAGTGGTTGGTGCTTATTTCACTGGTAATCTAGTTTAGCGCTAGCTAAAACACATTAAATTTCTAAAGAATTTAGTTCCAAATGATTTCTTGGCTTTGGAATTGGGTTCTGAGAGGTTACCAAGGTGTTATGGTTGACTCATTGCCTAAGGACGTCTAATTCCAAGTAGGCAAAAATCTGGGGTGTTACAATCTACCACCCTTAAAATAAAATTTCATCCCTGAAATTGGATATTGGTAATGAGGAAAGATTAATCATTTTCTTTACCTAAGTTTTGTTGATTTCATGTTTCTATACGTGGTAGGGTGTATATGATCTATATAAGTCTGGTTCCTTTTGGTCTACCCCCCTTAAAACTTACTTCTTTATACATTACTTACTCCCTAACGGTTTGCTACAATTTATTTCTTTACCTATTTGACGTCTTGACGACAATTCCCATCTACTTAGAGTAAGATATATATTTTCAGTGGTTGACCAGTACAGAGAGACGGTTGTAGTGGGCTTGATCCCGATACGTCGAATGTCCGCCTGGCCAGGATAGACAACATTGTATCTCTTCCTAATCCTGGTGATCCTGGTCTTCTGCTCGGCTAAGCAGTGAGTTTATTGATGGTCGTCCAAGATTAAGAATTTGTGTCAAGCTGCGAATGTTTCACATTTGTTCATTTCAGTAACTCCGTAGTCCGATCACTCTAAAAGCTTAGGGAATGTCAATCACTAAAAGGTTCAAAAGTTCTATTTATAAGGTTGTGCTTTGGATCTTGATCTAGGAGAGTTCTCGCCTGAATCTATGTCCAAGGTAGGAATTAATAAATACTTTAATAGATCATCCTAAAGGATTCCTAATCGTACAGAATCAGCCAAGGCTTCTATTATGCTCGTATTTAACGTGTAGGTTTATGGATACACTGAACTTCGCCTGCTCACACTGCTAGGCCTATGATTTAATATGAATGGGTCCAACCCTTAAGCCTTATTTGTTTCCCTGAATTTTCTTCGATTCTGGGCCAGTGGGGAGAGGGCTAACTACGCTTCCGCTGCGCTACTCTAATCCACGGTTGTATTAGCTAATCCTAAATAGAATGGGCTCAATACGTTCTACCCCCCTTAAAACTTAGTTCTACTTAAGGTTCAAGAATCTATGTCTCGATCCGTATATCGGAATGAGGTGTAACTTGGGGCCTATCCTTGACATGAAATGGGAAACAACCTCTCACTACATTGGTCTTCCTTTGTTAATGATGTGTTCTATGGCATTGGTACCTATGGTGATAGAAATGAGCCGTTGATTTCAGGGGCAGGTGTGAGTTGGTGGTAAGATATCTAATCCTCTACTGGTTACTCTACTGGCTATATGTCCTTAACATTTACCAAGGGCAAAGCAATAACTTTTGGTTGTAGGCGGTCGGGCCAACACGGAAGAAAAGTTGTGTAGTGGGTCTGAGCCGGATACATAGACTTTCTATCTAGCCAGGACAGAAAATTTGACGTATCGGTTCTCAATCCGAGTCGATGCCGATCTTCTGCTTGATGAGAGCATTGGATTCATTGGTAACTACTAGGATTAAGAAGTCGATTCAAACCGCGAATACTTCGCTTATATATACAATTCCTTTACTCCGTGTTCCCAATCATACTAAGTCCTTGGGAAGACAATTTCTAAGGGGCGTGCTGGTTTATCTTAACATTTGATCTAAGAGATATATAAGTTTTCCCTACACGTGACTAGTTCTAAGTTAAGTAAGCTCCTTGAGAGTTACTAAAGGAGCCCATGAGTATTATGGGGATCTATCAAAGGAATGAAGTCCTACTCTAACCAAATTAATCCTACTATTCCTTAGCATATACAGTCTTTACACTGCTTAATACAACTAGTAGCCTAGTATGTAACTCACTAGCTGTAATCCAAAGTCTAACCTTATACGCTAGATGGTTTCATACCATTTCTACTACAGGGAGTCGTTCTATCGTTTAGGGTCAAGATTGTCTAATTGAAATTAAATTTTCTATATCATCAGCTCTTTCAAAACCTAGGAGTACTACTCTAAGTCCAAAACTCCAAGGCCATATGTGGCCAGTGGTCTTAAATTGTGTTAAATGGGACTGGTTTCCTACTCCCATCTAAGAATTGGGAGTGACATGTTTAGTAGGTGGGTAGGTTGGGATTCAAATCAATTTCATATACTTTGAAAAATGGATCTTGTGTTGGAAAGTGTGAGATGGGATTTCCAAATCCCATAATGATGAATTCTTAAGTATAAGTTGAAAGGAAGAAAAAAGTGAAAATTGAAAATATGGCCGTAATGAACTCAAATAGAGTCATAAGAAGTGGAAGAAAGGGATAAAAGGAATGGGGTTTGATGGATTTTTGAGTTGTGAGGTAATGAGCCACAAAAAGGGGTTTGTGAACTCAAGACAAGTGAAAAGAAGGAGATGGGAGATGTATGCAATAGTGGAGGCCAGTTGGAAGCATAAAATGATGAAGGAAATCGATTTCCTAGGAAGGAAAAAATGGGATTTGAGGTTTGCATGATTTTGAGACCAAAAAAAGAGTGTAAAGGCTCAAATAAAAGGGACATGAGAGAGACCGCAGCTGTAGGAGGGAGTTTTCGAATGGGTGACGACGGTGGTGCACTAAACGGAAGAAGGGGTGATTGGAGGGGCATTTTCTATGAAAAATCAGAAACTTTGTGGAGAAAGGAGAGCATGGAGGGGTGTTTTGTGAAGAAGGTAGGGGTTTGGGGTGATTTTAACGGACGGCCCACGTACCAGGGGGTCACCCTAACCCCCAAAGGTGATCGGCCCGAAGGCACGCCCAAATGGGGCCCACTGATCGGCGAGGTCCTCGCCACTCACTGGAGTGTTTGGTGAGGCCTCCCCATTTGGGCGAGGTGCTCCTGCCCTAAGCACCCTAAATATATGTGGGTCCCACCCTGGGTCCCTCTGGAGTAGCATGGGTAGGCCCACAACTCCGTTTTGAGTCGTTTCGGGTTGTTTTGGAAAGTTTCTGATACATACTTGTATTTACCAACTTTTGATGGCTGGAATGGGGTGAGTTGTGATCTAAACCCGTCATTTGACAGTCGAGAAGTGATTTGGGGTCGACTCATGCGCTCACGGATGAGTACAGGCCCGAACTCGGCGACCGTTTTCGATGAACTTCGTCAATTGGTGAATCTGGGATCCTATGAATGTTACTATAATTTTCTCGCACCCACCTAAGTCGAAAAGCGTCAGCGTGTATTATGTGACCATAACCCAGGTCCGGTTTAATCCAAATCATGCTCTGATACCATATGTAACGCCCTAAAAATCGGAGGTCGGGTAGAAACCCAACACCCGAGTTCCAAAACATCACTTATGCAACATAAATGATTATGATTGAATGTTGTTTATGTTGGTGCATTAAACATGAGTGGGATTAATCCAAAACAACATATCATATTTCAGAGACAATTAAATTAAGCAAGCGAAAGACTGTGATAGTATGTATAACATATATAAACTGTTGTAAGTCTCCAGAGTGTGAACATGTTACCAGGTTAAATATATACATGTATACTCCAAAAATGAACAAAAAGAATATACATGAGTGCTCCAAAAGTATAAAAAAAGACAAGTGTCATGGCGTCTAATCAACCTCCCTGTAGTCCCGTCGATCAGAACACGCATATAGGAGAAATCCTCCTCATCATCATATAAGTCCGACTCCACTTCACAAACAGCGCTATCATCTGCAACTAAAACAGAGACTAGTTGGTTTGCGCAACACCGTCCCATAACGTGGGAGTGATTAGCTAACTTAATAGAATCATAGAGCAAAGATTAACATGTTATCAAATCAATCAAGCGATAATGATAAAGCAAGCATATCAAACATTCCTAAATACTGTGATTAATACAAGAATGAAATGACATGATGGATGCCCTCACCGACATACTCCCTCATGTGACACCATCTTACGTCCGCGGCATGCTTTCTTCTCTCAATGCTCCACATCTTCCAGGCACATGCAGTGCGATATGAATATGATTACCGAGTTGTTATTAGTCCTTTTCATACAGCAGGATTGAGAAACTAGGATACTTTCCTTATATCATTCCCAACAAGGATCCTATCTAGGGTCGTCACTCCTAGTAGTCTTATACGATGGTATATTTCTATGTCGCTCCAAGGGCTGTCAGGGCTGTTGCACGCACTCGTTGCTCCGCTCCCCCATCACCTTATCAATACATGCCTAGTTGTACTCTTATTGCTACGGAAGGGTCGTCGCCTCACGTAAACTCAAAGTACGCTCGAGGTCACTACAAAGGGCTGTCAGGGGTGTTGCTCGCACTCGTTGCACCGCTCCCCCATCACCTTATCAGTGTAGGACTACAGCAAGAATATAGTGTCCCATACCACCATAATTTGCTCACGAGTCTGGGTTGCTCACTGGTCACTATGGGGAGGTTTGTGGCCCCAGCATAGGCCGACAGATCGACCACGGTGTTTCATACCACCATGCCCAGCTCATGAGTCTTAGTGGATCAAGGTACCACAGTTATCAGAGTTATCACTGGTAAGTTCAGTACCCTAGGTTCAAGCAGTTATGACCAATATAAGGTGAACATACAATGGTCAGTCGGGTTACTTGACGAGTCCGACTAGCACGAGCGCACGTTGAATCGACCGACATGAAGTGCACAAGCACTTCGTGTGGCCTAACCACTGCCAACGACTATATTACGACTCGGGTTCGTCATACACATCCTTCGTGGCAAATAGAATCCAACCACGAATTCTAATCTGTTACCGACTTCCTGGACTAGAGTATAGCCCCAAACACTTGTAATCTAAGTCATTAATCATATGAGAGAGACAGAATTGAAATAAAAGTAATTCCAGCATGTTATCAGCATGTTATAACGTACATCATAAGCAATTTAACCATACATGAGTATTTCACACATAAGGTAATCAATTCAAATACAACAAGCATGGAGGAAATCATGTGCATCATCAAATTAGTTGAGAATCCAGTCTCAACGCTAATCTACAACACCATTTACTCAATACTTACTAATACATATATTTATACAAACACTTTGACTACACAACTCTAACGTACTTGACGTATGTTGATTTCGACATATAATATGACAGATCCTTATATCAAGGAGATGTCTAATACACAACAATCATGTTCTTACATTCAAAACATATTGCAGGCATAAATCATATTGATTTAAGCATTTCAACAAACACTTAGTTTACACACATTAGTCTACATAGCATATGTCGGCCAATATGTGCATTAGGGCGAATCTCTTTGCCAAACAGATCATACACGCATAACTAACATAGGTACACGACAAATACCCATGGCAATCATATCGGTAAAATACATACGTATACAATATTTCCTACAAATACCTAAAATACCCTAAATCTCATATTCTGCGTACGTATTCGAAATGAAAATCAGACAGCATGTTCTACATGTCAAACAGCATTCTTGTCAACAATCTATCATTAAACGGCATTGAAAGCTTTGAAAAATGGTAAACTAAGCGTCTAAATTCCGCACCTTAAAACAGAAATTGTGAAACAGAGTTGATTCAGACGGTAAGTCTTCGTCAACGGCTCAACGGCAACCTATACCATGAAATAGGTTAGATATATTAACACTACAGCTATATGGATTACATAAACAGGTTAGGGGTAGGATTTTTTACCCAAAAACGACGTTGGAAACGCTGAAAGAGCAACACAGTTGGACGGCTTGACACATGGAACAGCAGGGAAGAATCCCAGGAGAAAGCTCCAACTCTCTCTCACTTTCTCTCTCTTTTCTCTCTCTCTCCTAGGGTTTTTCCCAAATTCATATGGCTTAGAAAGCTAAGGGTTTAAGGCCCTTTTATGAGCCCAAACATAACCAAAACAGATTCGAAGTCAAGGTATACTTAAGTTATAACCAAATCGGGTCTGTTCTGATCCAATGGAGTACTTCTGGAGGTCCTGTTACTAAATGCGGTCAGACTTAAGCTCTCTAATATTGGATCTAGGTCCAGCTAAGTTTTTAGTCCTGTCGAATTTTTAGATTGACCGTGGCGTACCAGTTTCAGTTTAGCGGTCACCGAAACTCGATTAGGGCCACAAGTGCTATAACATGTAAGAACCACCTATCCTGATCCGAGGGTGAAATTTGGTCGAATTCCAACGCCCACAACGCTTAAAAATGTCACGCAAGAGACACGTGCCAAATTTCATAAATTTTATTTAATTTCTAACATTTCTCACACTCTTCACTCTGGACTCAAGAAAATTGTCGTGGGACATCATCTGGACTTGATTTTTGGGGTGATTGTCAAGTCCAACTAGGCGGTCAGGATTGTCTAAGTTTGGGATAATTAGACTTCCGATGTGCGGTCTAGGTCCGATACAAAGTTTTCGAATGCTCCCGTGAGCAACCGGGTTTAGAGTTTGATCCTAGGTTTTAGGGTAACATAGCGGTAACAATTCTAGAGGTTTTGGGTCTTACAGATCATATTTAAAGTGGTTGGTGCTAATTTTACAGGTAATCTAGTTTAGCACTAGCTAAAACACATTAAATTTCTAAAGAATTTGGTTCTAAATGATTTCTTGGCTTTGGAATTAGGTTCTGAGAGGTTACCAAGGTGTTATGGTTAACCCATTGTCTAAGGACATCTAATTTTAGGTAGGCAAAAATTCAGGGTGTTACACGCTGATCTGCTAAGGGTAATAAATTTTAGGATATTCAACATTCTAAGGATGCGGCAAGAGCTAGCCATCTAGATCTTCCAGTCAGTATGATCCAGATCGGCTCATACTGTTACTACATAGGGTCCCTCCCAGTTCGGGTCTAAGGTCTCCGATCCTGATTCTTTGGTGTTTCAGAAGGTATTCTGAACGACTAAGTCACTAGCTCGAAATCTTCTAACCTTCACTTTGACATTGTAGAAATGCGTCACTTATTGCTGGCGAACAGTAGTTCGGATCCGAGCTTGCTCTCTCTATTCTTCGAGAAGATCGAGACTCAATGTCATTAGCTCGATATTAACTTGTTCGTCGAATGACTCTGTCCGAGTTGTAGGTAGTCATTCTCTACTGGGTGACTGCTTCTGTTCCATATGCAATGGAAAAGGGTGTTTCCCCAATGGTCGTTCAGGTTGTAGTTTGGTACACCCAAAGGACCTTAAGGAGTTCCTCAGCTCATGCCCCTTTGGCATTCTTGAGCTTAGTTTGGAGGTGATGCTTGATTATTTTGGTGACTTCTTTGACCTATCCATTTGCCTTCAAATGTTGCAGCAAGGAATATATGTTGCGGATTCCGAGGTTAACGCACATCCTCTGGAGTTTCTTGTTATCGAATTGTTTCCCATTGTCAAAGACGATGGTTCGAGGAATTCTAAATCTGCATATGATATTTTTCTAGATGAAGTATGTAATCTTTTGCTCGGTTATCTACGCTAATGGTTCAACTTCGGCCCATTTTGTGAAGTACTCAACCGCTACCATAGCAAACTTGGTCCGACTTTTACTAGTCAGGAGAGGGCCATTAATATCGACTCTCCACTGAGAAAACGGCCATGGTCCAATCATTAGGACGAGCTCTTCAGGTGGCTATCGAGGTATGTTCACAAAGCGTTGGCACTTGTCACAATTCTGAGCAAATTGTCGAATGTCAGTTTGGATGGTCAGCCAATCATAGCCCTGTCAGATCACTTTGTGGGCCAATGCTCAACCTCCGAAGTAGTTTCCGCATATCCCTTCATGGGTCTCCCTTAGGACGTACTCTGCTTCCTCCAGTTGGAGGCATCTGAGGTAAAGAAGATAGAATCTCTTTTTGTAGAGGATATCGTTGAGTATGGAGTGGCGGGCTGCTCCAGTTCGCAACTTACGCGCCTCTAGTTGGTCTTCAGGTAACTTGTCTTCTTTGAGGTAGTCAATTATCAGATCTATCCAAGTTAGTTCCGAGCTTACTGGAAGAACTACGGCGAGGTTGGCCTCGTCAATACTAGGTCGTGTAAGGAATTCGATCGGGACGAATCTCGAAATGTCATCTTCATCTGTAATGACTAGTTTTGCTAGCATGTTGGCTTTGGAATTCTTGGCCCAAGGAATGAGGGCCACATTGCATTTTTGAACCTTTTCAATCAATTTTTTAACCTTCCGTAGATATGCTTTTATGCGTTCCTTCTTGGCCAGATATGCTTCAACTATTTGATTTATAACTAATTGTGAATCATTGAAGACTTCAAGTTGTTGAGCCCCTATGTTGGCTGCCAACTTAAGTCCAACGAGCATGGATTCGTATTCTGCTGTGTTTTTAGAGGCTAGATATCCAAATCGTAAGGCATACTGCATGCATGGATAGTCTGGGGTCTTCAAGACTATCCTGGCCTCACTTGCCTTAGAGTTGGATGAGTCATCAACATAGAGCATCCACCTGAGTGGGTGGGGAAAAACGTGGGTGTCAAACCACTTGGTAGTTGGTTGGTCAGATGTTACACTCCGGGCGAGCTCCAACCTTGGTAGGTCGGTGGCTTGCTCAAGTGTAGGAGTTAGCTCGATGATAAAGTCAGCCACTACCTAACCTTTAATGGCTGCTCGGGGTTGGTACTTGATGTCGAACTAACTTAGCTCGATTGTCCACTTAGTCAGTCATCCCGAAGCTTTGAGTTTTTGGAGCACTTGACATAGTGGTCGATTGGTTAAGATGATGGTGGTGTGAGCTTGGAAGTACAGCCGCAAGTGTCGAGCGGAGATGACCAATGCCAAGGTTTATTTCTCTAGGATTGGATATCTCATCTCAGTTGAAACTATGGCTTTGTTGATGTAGTATACCGGAAATTACTTTCCCTCGTGTTCCCTAATTAAGGCCGAGTTGACCACCGCATCGAATACAGCGAAGTATAATAGTAGGGACTCTCCCTGCTTAGATTTGGAGAGCAGGGGGTGACCCTAGATATTGATTGAGTTGTTAAAAAGCCGCCTCAAATTCTTTTGTCTAATCTACCACTTGTTTTTCCTTAACTGTTTGAGGAAGGAGAGACACTTGTCTGTAGCTCAGGACATGAAGTGATTTAAGGCAGCGATCCTCCCTACGAGTCATTGAACATCTTTGGTCGTCTTTGGTGATTGCATATCAAGGAGAATCTTGATCGTCTCGAGATTTGCTTTAATTCCTCCTTAGTTGACCAAAAAATCAAAGAACTTTTCTGAGCTAACCCCGAAAGCACATTTGCTCAGGTTTAGCTTCATTCGTTACTTGCGAAAGATGAGGAACATTTCCTTGAGGTCAGCGATATGGTCTGTAACTTTGATGCTCTTGATGAGCATATCGTTGGTATTCACTTCCATTATCTGCCCTATCTGTTGGGCAAACATTTTGTTAATCAGTCGATGATAAGTGGCACCTATATTTTTTAATTCAAAAGGCATGACTCGGTAGCAATAAAAACCTTTATTAGTGACAAAGGTGGTTTTTGTTTTATTATGTCGATGCATTACAATCAGATTATAACTGGAGTAAGCATCCATAAAGCTCAGTAACTCGTGCCCGGCTGTGTTGTCGACCAGTTAGTTGATTAGGAGGGGAAAGTGTTCATAACCCCAAGTGTAGGGTCGTGATGTAGTAATAATCTCAGTGAGATCAAGGTCGAATCCACATGTATTAAAGTTGTGCATATTCTAAAAGTAACTAGAACTAAAACTAAAACTAGAAGAAGATCTAAGTTGGAGATCTCGAAATAAAGTGAGTAATTGTGAATATTGATTAAACTAACAATTGAAAAGTGAGAGTTAGGGTGCCAAGGATCCACTTGTAGCAATTGAGATGCTACCTTGCATGAATCAAGAGATCCAACTGGAATCAGAGTCCTATCTTATCTAGTTAAAGAAAGAGATGGTCAAATCTCTAAACTTCTTATTGATCCAGTCTTTACATGGAAGAGAATTATAAAAATTTGGAACGAATTCCATCACCCTACCATGCCCAAGGGACGATGGTGAACAACAGCATTTACCAATCCCACAATCTTAAAGAGAAAAAGAAGATATTCAGATCTATTGTAATTGGAATCACAACAAATCATTAAAAACTAAATATATTCCTTAAAATTAACTAGAAATCAATGAAGTTCAACATAAAATCATGAATCAAAGAAAAATAAACATCCCAATCACATTACAAGCTTTACCTCTTAGCCCTAGTTAAAAGGTTTAGCCAACCATAGACATGATTAAACTAAAATCTCTTTAAAAAATATAAAAATCAACTAAGGAAGAAGAAGAAAAACTCCCAGATGACGGCTCCACTCTTTTTCTTCACTCATTAAACCCTAGAATATCCTTTGGAGCATCTTAGGAACTCCTATTTATAGTTAGAAAACTTTAACTTTCGCACCAAGTTGGAAAAATCTAGAAACCGTATCAAATTTATGTAGTCCGTGCAAAATCTACGTTACCTTAGACGAGTTGAAGGCAATCTTCGACTGGTCAAAGGTCATCTTCAACTAGTTAAGGATAGTCTTTGAATGGTCAAAGATCATGTGAATTTAAGAAATAATATTACTGGAGTCTGAGCCGAGGTTTCTTAGACTAGTCGAGCCAGAGCTTCGACTAGTAGAGAATCTCGTAATTTCACTTCAACTCTTTGATTTTCTTCATTCCTCACTTGATTTTCTTAGATCTTTGGTATGTAAATTCTTTAATCTTGGCATCCTAAGATCCATCATTTACTTTGGTGATTTTTGAGCCTTAAATCCATACTTTTAACATTTTTTTAATCCAAGCTCTCAGATTTACTTTGTAACACAAACATGTATAAAATATAACATTAAACAGTATCATGTTCATAAAATCAAGATATAAATAGAAAAAAATATACAATATTTGACACTCAACACACTCCTTAACCATCATTTTACTAGTCCCGAGCAAAACATGCGTGAAATAATCTTTAATTCTCAAATTTTTAAACCTTTATAGAAAAATAATCTTTCGTGCAAACAAGCATGAATGAGTATAATCTAAAGATGTGAGAGTGAGAATTTAAAAACCTAGAGATGAATCAAATGAGCAATCAATCAAATAGGTTCTCTATATCAATCACTCAGGAGCATAAGTTCATATATCAAGTTTTTCTAACATGCTTAGTAAATTCCAACTTACTTTCCGTGAACATACCATCCTTTCATAATATTAGCCATGCTCATCACTTCAAGACTAATCGAATAATCAACTGTTGATTCTGAACTTATCTCATTCTCCTTTTTTTAGTTTTTGATTTTATATCTAGGGTCACTTGTATTTATTCAGTACTTTTAGTCTTTTTATTTCCATTCTTTTTCAGACTTTACATTCTTTCATCATTTTTTTTTTCTTTTCCAATCTTTTCACCATACATGACCTTTTTATTGATCTCTTATTTTTAATTGATTTTTCGTCTTTTAAGGTGGATAAAATTCTCCAGACTCAATTCTCAACATCTATCAATGATTTACATACTAATCAATAGAAATTCTAACATAATTCACAGAAAATGAATTGAATGTGTCTTGTGATTTAGATTAACATGATATTTAAAACTTCCTCTTAATTAATTGAGTGCAAGAACTTTGGTAATAGTATATTTGGTTCATTAGACTCCAACAATTCAAAGTTCAATCTCAATCTTATTATACTCAAAATATTCTTAAGCACACAAACCTAAAATATTCTTAAGTACACAAACCTTTCAAATAGGTTTTTGTTTTGAAAAATTAAAAATTTTTAAATTTTTTACTCAAAGAAAAACACTAATTAATTTACTTAATCCACACTCCCTAACCTAAAATCTACATTGTCCTCAATGTAAAAGATATGAGCATGCAGTACACATGAGGTAACGAAAAGAAAAGAGAAGTGATTGAAAGGTAATACCTGAAGAAGGAGAATTAAAACTATTCCAAAGAACTCAACGTGAAGATGGGTTAACATAAAGACTCAACAAACTTAAAGCAAACTATCATAATCTTAAAATCTTATGAAAGCAATAAATTCTAATCCTAAACTAGGAAAGCAAGAGAAAGCTACTTAATCATGCAGTAAGGTTCCTCCTCCAGCCAGTATCTTGATAAATTTCTCAGAAGGTTTTTCAACAAGATCATCTAAAAGCCATTTTTGCAATAGGCTTAGATGTCAAGAAATTTAAGAACCTCATCAACATGTTTGCGATCGGAATTTGGAGGTTTCTAGAGAATATATGATTCACCTGCAGAAGATAATTTCTCAATATTAATAAGCTGAGGTGAATGAGAGACCATAAAAAATTGAATAACAAAAAAATTATTCATCGTGGTCTCTTTAAAATTCAAAGTCGTAGGCTCTGGTTCAGAATCTATCTCCTCCACTTATAATGGTAAGAATTTAATGTTAGTGGAAGGAGTGACATCAACTTCTTGGTTAATATGATGGTTTAAATCCGCAAAGTGTGTCAAGCAGATGTTCATAGATTCAAGAGTTTCAGTTAAAAGAGAGTCATCATCTTCAAATGTATATATCAAGTTCATTTCATGGGTCAGGTCCTCATCCTCTTGTGACTTGTGTCAATGAAACACATTGAATTCTACCATCATATCCCAAAAGATATTTTCATTACTCTATTCTGGCAATTTAGGATGGTATTGGCAGTGGCCAGGAATGGTCGCCCTAATATGATCAGAATTTGAGCGCCTATATTTGAAGTTGAGTGTGTGTCTAAAATGATGAAATCTACCGGATAGTAAAATCTATCAACTTGGACAAACACATCTTCTATCATACCTTTCAGTATTTTAGTCGAGCGATCGGCTAGTTGTAATGTTGTTTTGGTGGTTTTTAACTCACTGAGGCCTAATAGTTCATATACCGAGTATGATATCAGATTAACACTTGCCCCAAGGTCTAGAAGTGCATTATCAACCCTGAAGTTTCCGATCACACATGAGATCATAGGACTTCTAGGATCCTTATATTTTGGGAGAGTATTTTGATTGATTATGGTGCTTACCTGTTTAGTCAAAAACACTTTCTTGTGTATGTTCAGCTTTCGCTTTACCGCACACAAATCTTTCAAGAATTTGGCGAAAGATGGAAACTATTTAATTTCACCCAACAAGTGTATGTTAATCCTGACTTGTTGAAAACCCTCTAGAATATTTTGATTCTCACTTAGCCTTTTTGATCATGTGATAAGTGTTGCGCAGCACGCCAACAACGCAGTGAGTCGAGATCCAATCTCAGGCCTCACCCACAAACGATAAACGGATGAAAATATAAACTAGAAACAGATCAAAGCAATCCAAACAAACCACAAGACAAGATATACATGGAAAAATCCTAAACTAGGGTAAAAAACTACGGATGCAAACTTTCACTATAAAGAAAAATAAAGATTACAAGGAAAAATACTAACCTCTCCCTTAAAAGAATATAAAAAACTCTTAACCTACACCTTTAGAATTATTTTTCAATATTCCTAATACCCTAGAAAAGCCCTAAAAATTCTTATTTATAGTTTAGGTAACTTTCCTTTCGCACGCTTACGAAAGGCGACACCAAAATTAACAGTTTGCATCAGATTCGAAAACGAATCTGCGTAACCTTCGACTAGTCAAAGGAGAGCTACGATCAGTCGAAGGACCCCTTTGACCAGTCGTAGAATCCCTTCGACCAGTCCTAAAACCTGGACACCAAAAAAATAGCATACTAGACTTTGAGTCGAACCGGTCCACGACCGGTCAAACAGGCCCCTACGACCGGTCGAAGGCTGCCTAGATGTGGCTCCACATTCTCAACAATCTCCCACTTGAAGACACATTGTCAAAACCTTCGTCTTCTTCATCCGGTGTGCACTACCTTCCCGTCTTCAAGCCTAAAGACCAATCAAAGCTGAACAGAGCTTCAGCTTCTCCCTTGTGACTGTCTTGGTCAACATATCTGCAGGATTCTCACTTGTATGAATCTTCTCCAGAACAATCGATCCATCTTCCAGTAACGAACATATGAAGTGATATCTGATAACAATATGCTTGGTCCTTAAATGAAAGGCTGAATTCTTAGCCAAGTGTATTACACTCTGACTGTCACTGTACAACTTGTAATCTACTTATTTCTTACCCAACTCTTCCATAAAACCTTGCATCCGCACCATCTCCTTACATGCTTCTGTAGACGCAACATATTCTGCTTCTGTCGTACTGATAGATACTATCTTCTGTAACTGAGAGACCCAACTGACTTCAGCACTACCAAGAGTAAACACATAACCTGTAGTGTTTCTTCTGCTGTCGATATCTCCTACCAAATCTGAATCCACGTAGCCTTGTACCTTGATTTTCGATCCACCATAACACAGCCTTACATCCTTAGTACCCACCAGGTATCTGAGGATCCACTTCACAGCTTTCCAATGTTCCTTTCTGGGATTGTTCATGAACCTGCTAACAACTCTCACTGCTTGAGCAATGTCTGGCCTCGTGCTCACCATAGCATACATGAGACTCCCAATAACTGATGTGTATGGGACTTTAGCCATGTAGTCTCGTTCCTCATACGTCTTTGCACATTGCTCCTTAGATAGCTTGAAGTGGTTGGCTAATAGAGTGTTAACCTGCTTAGCACCTCCCATATTGAATCGATTAAGTACCATGGCTATGTATTCTGCCTATGACAAAACGAGTTTCTTATTTTCCCTATCACGTTTTATCTTCATGCATAGGATTTGTTTTGCAGCTCCTAAATCCTTCATGGCAAATTCTCTAGACAGTTGTCTTTTAAGATCTAAGATGTCCTTCTTGCTTGAACAGGACACAAGCATATCATCAACGTACAGAAGAAGGATAATGTATGACGTATCAAACTTCTTCAAGTAATAACAGTAGTCTGCATGACATCTCCTAAAACCGTTTCCCGACATGAAACTATCGAACTTCTTGTACCACTGCTTCGGGGCCTGCTTCAGGCCATATAGACTCTTCTTCAGTTTGCACACCTTGTTCTCCTTTCCACGTGTCACGTATCCTGTCGGCTGATGCATACATATTTCTTCTTCAAGGTCCCCATGAAGAAAGACTGTCTTAACATCTAGCTGCTCTAGATGTAAGTTCTCTGTAGCCACTATACTCAAGACCATGCGAATCATAGACATTTTCACTACCGGTGAAAATATTTCAGTAAAATTGATACTTGCCTTTTGTTGAAACCCTTTCATAACCAATCTAGCCTTGTACCGTTTCGAACCATTGTGCTCCTCCTTCAGTCTGTAAACCCACTTGTTATGAAGAGCTTACTTACCCTTAGGTAGAGTGACTAGCTCCCATGTACTCATCATTCATGGCCTGCTCCTACTTAACCCGTGTATCTGACTGTAATGCCTCTTCAAAACACTTTGGCTCACCATTATCTGTCAGCAGTAGATAATGTAAAGAGGGTGAGTATAGAACCGTAGGTCTCCTCTTTCGAGTAGACCTCCTCACAACCAGTGTCTGTGGCTCTACCTCATAATGCTCCTGTGCATGATCATCCTGTGGCACTGTAACACCCATGTCCGGTAACTCTTCCAACTCTACGAATTTCTTTTTCTCGGCCTTATTTTTCTGCACACTGTCCTTATGCATTACTTTTTCGTAGAAGACTACGTCCTTGCTTCTAATGATTTTTCTATTTTTTGCATCCCAAAACCTGTAGCCAAAATCGTGCAGCCCGTAGCCTATAAACGTGCACCTCCTGGACTGCGCATCTAGCTTGTTTCTGTGTTCTGCATCAATGTGAACATTTGAAGTGCAACTGAACACTCTGAGATGTGTAAGGTTCACTTCTTTCCCAGTCCACGTTTCTTCTGGTAGCTCATCATCCAATGGTGTTGATGAACTTTTATTGATAAGATATACGGCAGTATTCATAGCATCTGTCCAAAAGGTCTTGGGCAACCCTGCATATAACCTCATGCTCCTGGCGCGCTCAAGGATAGTCCTGTTAATGCGCTCAGCCACACCATTCTGCTGCGGTGTCCCTGGAATCATTTTCTGATGTTTGATTCTACTTGTTGTACAATACTCCTTAAACCTCTTGTCACAATACTCTCCCTCATTATCAGATCTGAGACACTTTACTGTTTTACCTGTCTCATTTTCTACCATAACTTTCCACTTCTTAAATGCATCAAATACATCAGATTTATGCTTTAAGAAATAAACCCAGAGTTTTCTACTAGCATCATCAATAAAGGAAACAAAATAACGTGAGCCACCAAGAGATGATACCTGTGCCTGTCCCCACACGTCAGTGTGTACAAGCTCCAATAAATGCGTCTTTCGAGCCCGTCCTGTCTTCTTAAAGCTTACCCTCTTCTGCTTGTCATATACGCAGTCCTCGCAGAATTCCAAGTCAAGAGACTTCAGCCCTGGTAGCTTCCCCTTTGACAACAGCACTTTCATCCTTTTCTCACTCATATGTCCCAACCTCTGATGCCATAACTGCCCATTCACTCCAGTTGATGCGACTGCGAGTGAACTATACGATCTTGAAGTCACGTACAAAGTACCTTCCTTTTTGTCCCGAGATATCACCAAGGTACCTTTTGTGATCTTTCAGGAATCACTGGTGAATGTCGTCACATAACCGGTGTCAGCTAACTACCCCACTGAGATCAAATTCCTTCTCAAACTCAGTACATGTCTGACATCTTTCAGTTTCAAAATCGTTCCGTCTTTCTGATTGACCTAAATGTCCCTCTTTCTAATAATATTGTACGGCTCATCATCACCCAGGTAGACTCTCCCAAAGTCACTTGACACATAATCACACAGAACTTCCTTACATAAAGTGGCATGAAACGAAGCACCCGAGTCTATAACACATGACTCATTCCTAGCATCAAGAGACAAGACCAACGCCTCTGTATCGTTCTCTTCAGAAAGATTCATTGAATCCTTCCCGCCTTGAGAGCTTCCTTCTTGTTTCTTGAGCGCCCTGCAATCACATTTCATGTTCCCCTTCTTGCCAACTGTCAACACCCATCTTTATCTTTCGGTCCCTTGGATTTCTTCCTCGACTTAGAATGCCCGTGTTTATTACCTTTTTTGTTCTGCGATCTTCCTCTTCCTTCAACATTTAGAGCATTCCCTGAATCCCCTGAAACTCCTGATGCCTTCCTTCTAGATTCTTCGCTGAGAATTAGACCGGTCACATCATCAAATTTCAGCTTTGTCGACCCTGAAGAATTTCTCACAGCAATCACCAAACCATCCCAACTGTCTGGCAGACTGAATAAGATCAATAGTGCCCTGACCTCATCCTAAAAAATGATGTCAACGGATTTCAACTGGCTCGTGACTGTATTGAACTCATTTAGATGTTCAGCCACGCTCCCACCATCTGACATCTTCATGTTTAATAGTTGTTTCATAAGATGAACCTTGTTAAATGCTAAGGGTTTTTCATACATTGTGGCTAGGGCTTCCATCAATTCTTTTGTCGTTTTTACCTTGGATATATTAAAGGTGACGCTCTTAGACAATGAGAGTCGGATCATTCCTAAAGCCTTCCTTTCCAGTAAAAATCATTCATCATATGTCATCTTTTCTGGTTTCTTCTCTTTTCCTTTTAGAGGAATGTAGAGATCCTTCTAATACAGATAATCTTCCATCTGCATTTTTCAAAAGGCAAATTTTAAACCATCAAACTTCTCAATTCTAGTTTTTTCATCTTCCGTCATCGCTCCCAATAGAACTAAATCAATAGCTCTGATACCAGTTGTTGCGCAGCACACCAACAACGTAGTGAGCCGAGATCCAATATCAGGCCTCACCCACAAACGATAAACGGATGAAAATATAAACTAGAAATAGATCAAAGTAATCCAAACAAACCACAAGATAAGATATACGTGGAAAAACTTCAAACTAGGATAAAAAACCACGGATGCAAACTTCCACTATGAAGAAAAACAAAGATTATAAGGCAACTAACCTTTCCCTTGGAAGAATATAGAAAACTCTTAACCCACACCTTTAGAATTATTTCTCAATATTCCTAATACCCTATAAAAGCCCTAGGAACCTCTATTTATAGTTTAGGTAACTTTCCTTCCGCACCCTTGCGAAAGGCGACACCAAAATTCGCAGTCTGCATCAGATTCGGAAACGAATCTGCGTAACCTTCGACTAGTCGAAGGACAGCTACGACCAGTCGAAAGACCCCTTCGACCAGTCATAGAATCCCTTCGACTAGTCTTAGAACCCGGACACCAAAAAAATAGCACACTGGACTTTGAATCGAACCAGTCCACGACCGGTCAAACAGGCCCCTACGACCGGTCGAAGATGTCCTACGACCGGTCGAAGGCGGCCTAGATGTGGCTCCACATTCTCAACAATAAGACGTTGGGAAAATGGGGCCACTAGTTTATATCCTTACAATGGCTCTTTGTCATATGCAGCATTGCTAGATTCACCACCATCCTTTTAATTTTTGGACTCTTTAAGTTTCTCAGTCTTTATTAGAATCTCTTTGTCTATTTCGTTTTCACTTTTCAAAGTGGTGATAGTTTTAACATATTTCAAATACTGAGTTGGAGAGTTGAGATCACATATTTCACATTGTCTTTTTGGATTAGGTTGTGATTGGGCTGAAAAGATCCCAGTTTCCTTAAATTCAATTGTGTCTCAAGTCTTGCAACTGAAATTCTAAGTTCATTTATATCTTGCAGTTGCTCCTGCCTAAAGTCCTCATGCATGATTTCTAGTAATATTATTGTCTCATTGGGAAGCTTACCTATTTGTCTATTACTCACCCCAACACCACTTAAGTTGTGAATGTTATTAATGACCAATTCATACAGAAACCATGCATGCTCCCATTACTTAGAAGCAATGTACTGTATTTTTCGTTATTTTTAACTATCGCTGGGAGTGTTTTTTCTTCCAACCATGGTCATCTTGACATCTATGCTTGTTGTGATACTGACTATAGTTGGCTACGTTACTGATTGTAAGTCTGTATCTGGCTTCTGTAGTTTAATAGGTAGCAACCTTGTTACATAGAAAAGCAAGAAACGTGATCTTGTTGTGCGTTTCTTTGCCAAGGCTGAATATAAATCCACGAGGCATGGCATGAGAGATTTTTCATACTTTATTTGTCTCTCTATGATATTGCCGTAACAATCAAAGAAACATTCACACGGCTTCTAATCATGTGTTTTATAAACATACCAGGCACATTGAACTTAATTATCATTTTTATGTTGAAAAAGTTATCCAGTAAAATTATTTACAGAAAGAACAATTAATAAATATTTTATCAAGAGAGTTTCTGAGTCTTATTTAGTTAAGATTAACTATCTCCAAAGCTAATTATGATTGACATTCATACGCTGATCTAAGAAAGAACGTTAGTATATATGTATTTCTCTATAATACTACAAAGACCATGGTATCTGTTTTCTTTCTTTCTTTTTTAATCCTTGTCTATTTGACATTATCTCTAAACAGGCATGATTAATATTTATACTCCAGTAAAAAAAAGTGTTAGTATGTATGTACACCCTAATTTAACAATAATTAGAAACTATTTTTTTTTATCACACGCACACACACTCACGCTAGTGGAATTCCACCACCTATAGGTACTCGAACCCTTGACCGGGAGTTGAAACTCTTTAGAGTCTACCACCGGAGCAAGAGTAAGGACCCAATTAGAAACTATTGAGACATAATTAGTAATTAGTAGGTTAGTTAGTTTGTCGAGTCATATTTGAAACTGCTACAACACTCGATTTTGACACTTTAGTTGGTGTTACGCATGTCATGTCATGTGGCAAGGACTTTAAGCAAAGTTCGTTTGGATAATTAACCAGTGTTATAAGTTTGGAATCTTGGAATATCTACTCCATCGTTTACATGCTTCATGCGCTAATACGATTTCCGTTGTTCATGGGCATTGTTTTTATGTTATGCAAATACAGTATGAATACTATAGTTGAATACGCACTAGTACCCTTGAATGGCTGAGTTGGGGCCCACCTACTGGTGATCAAGCTGTTCATATGCTGGGTCCCATCGTTGGATTAACGATACCCAAATACTCCCTTGTCAGATGGTCTGTATTCTACTGGGGTCCATCATCAGTAGGTTAGGATCATCCAGCAGTGGGCGTGGATCACTAAAAGGTGGGCCCCATGTAGAATTTGTTGGGCAAACAAATCTCCACTGAATCGCTGTGTCGGTTTGGATTATTGGAAGATGAGCCGGATTCAAAGCCTAAGATCCCGACGTATCTTATTGGATTTATTCCCGCAAACGGAAGCGGATTGCGTACTGACTACCTCACTACACAACTCTGTGGGATCCACCGTGATTTAAATATTTTATCTACTCCGTCCATCCATTTTAAAATATAAATTGAGTGCTGATCCAAAAAATGAAGTATATCCAAATCTCAAGTGGACCACTCCTGGGAAAATAGTTTGAATTGAAATTCCACTGTTGAAAATTTCTTGAGGGCCATGGAAGGTTTGGATCAAGCTGATATTTGTGTTTTCACTTAATTCATGTCCGTGTGATATTATGAACAGCTTGGATGACAAATAAACATTACTGTAGCCCTATAAAGGTTTCAACAGTAAAAATCATTACTCCCACCGTTTCCTGTGATGTGGTTCACTTGGGAGTTGGGCATACTTATACTTGACTCAACTACTTAAAATAATATGAAAAAACTAATGGACGGAACCCGCATACATTTAAATGGGCTCAACTTAGTTTACTCGTTTATCGTACTGAGGAACTCAGTACGCAATCTGATTTCCCGGCAAACCTCATGCAGTCAAAAGTTACCCTGCCCTTTCAACAGGAAGAGTGTAATAACAACCTGTGGGTCCACGGTAATGTTTGTGTAACATCCACTCCGTCCACCACCTGCAATACGTCATTCTAGTATCAAACCCCAAATAAGGATGATACGAAAACTCAGGTGGGCCACACCAGAGGGAGCAATGGTGATAGGAATGCCCATCGTAGAAACCTTCATGGGGCTTGCCATGTTGTTTATATGTCATCGAACGGTTCGTTAGACGGGAGCTTCCTGGATGAAGATAATTAATAAAAATAAGCCAGATATAAAAATAAGGAGCACAACAACTCGAGATTTTAGAGGTTTTAGGCGTTATTTTACATTTTTCTCTTGGTGTGGCCCACCTGAGTCTTGGATAGCTCTTAAATTTTCTATTTATGTGGTGAAAATGAGGTAGCGTATCTTATGGACGGAATAGATGTCTGACGAACATCACTTTGGCGCCATAGAAATTTGGTGTTTCAAGCGCTTTCCACAACAGGTGTTGTAGAGGATTCCGGGCCCCGTCCGACACGGAAGCGATTGCGTCCTGCACCCGCCTCCACAATAATCCGTCCATGCAGGACACCGTGCGGCTCATCGTAATGTATGCGTTTTATCCACACCGTTCATCCATTTTTTTCAGGTTATTTTTAGATGTGAACCTAAAAATGAGATAGATCCAAAGCTCAAGTGGACCACTCCGTAGGAAGCAGCGGTGATAATGACACCTACCGTTGAAACCTTCGTAGAGGACATCGTGATGTTTACTTGCCATCCACTGTTGATAAGGTCATATAAAACCGGATGAAAGGAAAACACAAATATCAGCTTCATATAAAACTTCTGCGGTTCCCAGAAGTTTTTAACGGCGTGCATCCAATCATCCGTGTGGGTTCACTTGAACCTTGGATTTACCTCATTTTTTGGGTTTAGATCCTAAAATGATATTTAAAAAAAAAAATGATTGGACGGCGTGGATAAAACCATACATCATGGTGGGGCCCACGGAGCCCTGCCTGAACTGATTATCGTCCAGGCGAGAGCAGGACGCAATCCGCTTCCTTCCGACACGCATACATGCCCATCATTACCACCAACCACATAAGGGGCCTTTCAGTCATAAAAAAAATCAAGGTCATTTCCGTAATTTGAGAGACTGCTGTGGCCAAATCCGGAGGTATGATGTGAAACGATACCAACGTGATGATACGAGAGAAAATCAGAGACGTTCGAGTGCCTTCGGAGCACTGTAACTTCTAGTGCTCCTTGTTGCACTTGGACACTTGTACGTTGTAATTAATCGATCAGTTCTGCCCATTAGGTCCTGCAACACATTTCATGGCCCACCATGCAAACATCTACCTGACCATTTGATGCAATCCATCCGTTAGTTTCCCTTTCTCTTAAAAGTCATCTATTTTCCAATCAATGGATGGAATGCTTCAGATTCTAGATCGCAAGTGATAATGAGCGTTGCATGATGTTCCCAACAATTAGATCGCTTAAATTGTTGATTGCACTTATTTTCTGTAAATGATCTTGGCCATCCATTTTATCAGATGGCTAGAATCTTCTGATTTGTGTGGTTCTTGTATGGTAGGCCATGAAATGTGCATGGGTCGTGATGGACAGCTCAGATCACTCAATTGAACCGTACAAGCCTCTCAATGCAACTGGGAGCCCGGTAACTTACAGTGCTATGATAGCACTGCATCATTTCCCAGCATAAATCAAGTTGCTTTCTCATCATGAGCATTGAAAGGGATTAATGAAAGACGAGCGAACGTCCCTCAACAATCCGTAAAGAGTAGTTATTTGGTACTCTGGTAGAGTGAGATGGTTGATACACAGGCACTTAACCAAATTAAAAACCACCGAACCGGAATGACACGTCAGAATCACATGGAAGTTAAATTTCAATACCAAACCAATGTATATATTGTATTATATGATCCGAATCCGTTTAAGTTGAGATACTTGCATGCCACATGTACAATATTCCATGACGGAAACGGACTGGCTACTCCCTGCCACCGGCTAATGGCTGATGGTCGGTTGGCTGTGGACCCCAATATGATGTATGTGTATCATCCATGCTGTCTATCTATTTTTCTATATCATTTTAGGATATGAGATGATAAAAGAGGTATATCCAAATCTCGAGTGGACCATATTATAGGAAACAGTGTTGAATTAACGTTGATCATTAAAATCTTTTTGGGCTCATAAAAGTTTTGGATCAAGCTGATATTTATTTTTTCCCTTCATATAAGTTTGTATGACCTAATCAACAAATTGGATGTTAAATAAATAGTACAGTGGGTCTTATGGAGATTTTAATGGTGGATATCTAATCACTATTGTTCTCCTGTATCATGGTTCACCTGATATTTATATCTATCTAATTTTTGAAATAGATCCATAAAATGATCTTTAAAAATGAATGAATGGCATGGATGAAACACATGTTATAGTGAGGCCTATACAGCACTGACCACGAGTGACTAGGCTAGTGGTAGGGAGAGTAGTCAATCCAGACTGTGGAGATACCTCGTTTCAACACTCGAGGTCTTGCTATCGATTCCCAGCGGGGGTAAAATGGAGTGTGTGTGGGTGTACTAACAAGCTAACCCAAACCCAAAAGAAAAAGGGCCTCTACTCTTACCCGGGTGGTAGACTCCTCGGAGTTTCAACACCAGGTCAAGGGTTCGAATGCCATGGTGGTGAAATCCCACGGTGTGTGTGCGTGTGGCGTGAGTGGGGGTGTGTGTGCGTGTGTTAGAAAAAAAAAAAAAAAAAAAAACCTCAAAAGAAAATAATAATAATAAATAGCCAAAATCCGTTTTCATAACAGACATCACGTTACCGTAGGATCGAAGTTTCTCTTGTGTACGTAAACCCTGGCACGTAAATCTATACAATAATAACAATATTTTAATTAAAAGGACTTGTGTTTCTCCCGCCGTCTTTTTCCCACAGAGAGACGGAGATTTCCCACCGACTATCATCCTCTGCAACGGGTGCTATACCGCGAGGCTATAGCTCCCTATAGCACCTGAACTCTGTGAGGCCCACCACATTGTGTTTGTAAAATCCCCACCGTCCATTGGTGAGACTTATTCTTTTCACCTAGCACCCAAAACTTGGATAGATCCAAAAGCAAGTTGGACCTGATGCAACATATGAAATACTTTCCACGGCGTAGATTGGACTGATTTTGTACCCCAAGAGATGATCAAACCTGATGGACATGATGGATTTCACGTGCACAATACGGTGGACCCCACAGAGATTGAATGAGATAATCGCATGCTATATAATCTTATCTATCGTAAATGATAATTCCGCCTACTGCATGCAAATCAATGACTCCTATGTGGAAGGGGGGCTTGCTTCCATTTGGTACTCGTGTTTCTACTCTTTTAAAACCATGACTCAAGTTGTAATTATTAATACTTAAAGAGAATGAGGACAGGCCCTTGTCTCCTACCCACAATGATTATAGCTATAAAGATATGCTAGCTTCTCATTAATCTCACGTGAGAAATGCTGCCGACACATACGGGTATGGGATCCTCTCAAAACGACTCGATCAACCCATTTGCACCAATTACTTGTGCTTCATTGTCCACCGTTGGATCCGCAATATGGACCATATGGATTTTTCAGACTAGAGAGTTCTATTGCATGTGAACGGTGGATGCATGGTTTTGATACTCGGTCATTACTCGGGCTAACTTGTTTTGTCCTGAGTCGAGCCGAGACTCGGCCAGTTACTCCTTATTTTCAAGCCTGGCCGAACCAACCCATTTTTTCAAATAACAAAAAGATTTTCTAAATCTCATGATGTTTTCAAAAAAATTTTAATAAACAATAATATCGTAAGATTTTTAAATCTTGGCAAATTTACATTGTATAGAAAAATAATAGTTATTTTAATGAAACAAACATATAAAAGTTTAAATTAAATTATTTTTAATTTTTAAAAGTATTTAATTTGTTGATGTGGTGGTTCATTGTTTTCTCAATTTAGTCACTTGATCAATCTCATTGAGCATGCCAAACTATTATTGTGGTTGTTGATGCAAAAAACTAGATCCACCTCTTCCGATCTGCTTTCTCTGAAATTTAGAGAATAAAGAACCCTGACTAGAGTCGGAGAACCTCTGATGCTTAAGTCAGTAAGAGTTCAGGAAGAGGAGTTTCAAGGTTCTTTTTTTACGTACCTTTACTTCCTAGATAACCTTCTTTATATAAGCATGAAAAGTTCCGGCGGACGGGGATTCTCTCCCGTATTTTCGGGAGATTTGATTTAGTTTCCGATTGTGTATGGATATGTTCCGATCCCAAGTTTTTTGGGGTCGGATCCTCTCACAATATGCAAATACGACATTTAATATTACACCGCACCTTCTTTGCTTGGCTCCGCCTCAACATATATTACTGTTTCGACTGGCTTACAAAGGGAGAGTTTTGCCTACTTTCAGATGAAACAGAGTCAGATTAATACCGACGTCCCTTCTTAGTCCGAGGCCGACACTAACTGCCCTTTCACGGGTCAGTCTTATAGTGGATCAGATGGCTTTTAACTTTTAAGACCTCACTCGGTCTCTTCAGATATTGCTGAGTCTTTGGCCGAGTCAACTTCGTGCGTCATTCATATTATGCCTATGGATCCTGACTTTTCAGCTTCGGTCGGGATTTGAATCACACTGATCCGAGCTAAGTCTCTCATTTGGCATTTTATTCTCAGCTTTGTACATTGCTTCGGACAATGTGAGCAAACTCGGTTTGCTCAGTACCGAGTTTCCTTGTGTTAGTCATGTCAACACGAAGGAGTAATAATTTGCTTAGTCGGTTTGTCTCAGAAATCGTAGTTATGATGAAACATTTATTGCTTCTTGTCTCGTCCTCAACATATGATGTTTTGTTACTCGAGGTCGCACGAGCGGACAGCCGTCAGGTCACTTCATCGACCTATGAGCATCATACACATAGCAAAGACATTACCGGTTGTCAGTCGGCGTGCGCCACGTGTCGAGTAGGGAATTCGATGCAGGCGTTGATTTGACTCCTCCTTAAATACGCCTTGCCACATGGCTCAGCTATAAAAAGTTGAGCGAGCTCAAATTCTTCATTTTCGCGCTCACGCCCAATCTCTCCCTATCTTTTCTTCCTTCTTTTTCTTTTCCCCATCGCTTTACCTTTCCTGTGCTCGCAACCCACCGTTCCATTTCACCATTTCATCCTTTTTCCTTCATGCGCCTTTTCGGTGAGTCTTCTCCCTTCCCTCTCTCTTAATTTCTAGTGATAATGCAACCTTTAAGCCCTCGAGAAGGGAATTCTGGTGACGAGGGTGAAACAAGGCACCTTTGGAATGTCTCAGAATCACCCTCCCTTCTGGCGGAGATGGCAGTGAATGCCAATGAGGCCTTCCAGCTTAATGTTAGGTTGTCCAATGGGGCTTCAGCGGAATGTTCTGCTCCTGCAGGACCTTCTGACTTGAAACACGCTCCTGGTAAATGTACCCCTTACTTTTTTGGGGATAATCTGGAAGATGAAGAAGAATTAGAAGGAATGGTTGAGTCGGCCCCTCTTAAGAGACTGGTACAAGCCAAATGTGGGGGAATCGCTGAGTCAATTCCTCTACGGAGGTCAGCTCGGTTAGTAGAATCGTCAGTTGAAGAAGGAGCTGCCGAAGAAGAGGCTGTGGAGAGTGAAGGAGTCGGAGATGAGCGAAAAGGACCGATCCCCTCGGTCTTAACTGAGGTGGATCTGCATAGGATCAGAGTCGGTTATCAGGTTCCTGACTCAGTAATTCTTCAATTTTCGCTCCCAAATGAATTGCCCGACCATCCCCCTCCTGGGATGGTCACAATTTTTCAAGTGGCCATACAATGTGGTTTGTGTTTGTCCTTACAACCTGTTGCTCGGGATTTCCTCTCCTGACTCCGAATTGCTCCTGGACAGATAGTCCCGAATGAATGGAGGAACTTATTTGGATGTGCAGTATTATGGACCGAGGCTGAACAGCCCCCGCTATCCATAGATGAGTTCCTTTATCTGTACCAAGTACGGCCGTATGTCTCGCATCCGGATTGTTATTTTTTAAGCGCTTCGAGGAACAAGGGTGGCTCTTTGATAACCGACCCTCCTACTTCTAACAAGCATTGGAAAGAGAAGTGGTTCTGGGTCTGCGGCCGTTGGGAGACTACTGAACCTGGGCTCTTCGAGCCTCTCGTCCATCGAGCCTTCTCTAAAGAAGGTGACTTGGCATGCTTTTTCATGTATCCTTTTATTTTATAATCCTTTCGAGTCTGACTGAGTTCATTCTACAGTGATCCCGAAAAGCAGCCGAAGCTAAGAGAGAACGCTTTAGATCGGATCAAGGACTTGTGGAAGATAAGTTTCGAGGATTGGTCTTGGAAGTCTCTCTTACAACCGAAACATCTTCTTTTCTCGAGCTTAGATTTGTCTGTGACAGGTACCCTCGGATCACTTTAGTTTCATCAATCGTTCTCGAACTTTCCTGATCTTGTCCCGTCTGACGCAAAAATGAGTGAAGCTCGTCCTCTTCTTAAGCCGACATCCAAATTGAAGGCTCCTCCTCCATCAGTACTTTTATCGGAGCCTCTTCCTCCAAAGAGGGTAAAAATCACTCCTCTAGGCGCAGGGCCATCTATTCCGACCTCTTTCATTCCATCCGTCCAGACCGTCGTCGTTCTCTCTGACCCTGAAGAGAGGGCAGATGAGGCGAGCATTCCTGCCGAGTCCCGAGCCATTCCCGAGCTAGGACCTGTTGCATAGCAGGTCTTGGGGCGGAGAGAAGAGAAGAGGGATGAGACATCAAGGGAGGAGCCAGACCCACAGGACTAGTCGTTCTTCCAAAGGACCCTGACGGATATGGTCCCTTGGGCTATCTCTCGTGGGAGCGAGAAAGAGTTCGGCTCGCTCTTCGAAGCATCTGGGAGTCAGGTACTAGCTCATGCAGTGAAGATTTTGCTTGAGGTGAAACTCGAACTTATGTCTCGACTTTTCATCTTTTATATCGCTATCTTGACTTATCTTCTCTTTTCATTTAGCTTGCTCCTTGCCTATTGAAAGCTAGCAGAGATCTGTCCGAAGCTGAAATGGCTCAGAGGGCAGTGGTGGAGGTCGAAGCAACTCAAAAATAAGCAGCAGAGGCAGAAGCTCAACTAAAAATCACCTCGGGTCAAGTCGACCGATTAACTAGCGAGTTGAGCATCGCCAAAAAGGTTGTTGAAGACGGTAAGGCTGAGTGCACTCAGATGGCTCTTTTGCTGAAAGAAGCACAGGACGAGAGTCTGCAGAATCGGCTTGCTCGTAAAGAGTCTGAGGGAAAGCTGACTCGACTTAAAACTAAGACAAGAGGAGTGCTCGAGATAGCCAAGAAAGAAACTGGGAAGAAGGCCATAAAAGACTTTCTCGAGTCTCCGAAGTTTGAGGATGAGAGGGACCGCTTATATTAGAGCGGATATTCTGCTTGCATCCAAGTGATGAAGTAGTATTTTCCTAACTTTAATCTCTCGAGATATGAAGAACCCTCCCGAGGATCCGGCAGAGTTTGCTGAGACTCCTGCTCCAGAGGTCGCCCTGAGTGATGCCTGATGAGTCCGGTGCTTGGTCTTTTTGGTACCATCATCAGCTCCATTTTTGGCACTCACACCAGCATCATCTCGTCAAGATCATCGGCTCCATTTTTGGCACTCACACCAGCATCGGTCTAGCGCGGGGGCAGTTTTGGCCGAGGGAACACTTTACTCGTCATGTTCGATCTTTCTTTTGTTTATGACCCTTTCATGATCTGGTCTATGAACTGTTAAAGCAAGATGTAACCCGATGTAACAAACAGTTTCATAAATGAATTCATTCAGTTTTTCTTTTATTCATTGAATCAGTTTACATGTTCATCATCTTTGAGTCTTTTTCATTGCTTTGCCATACCGACTTTAAGGATAATAAATCTTCAAATTTTTGGCATTTCATGGATGAGGCAGCAGCTATCTTGTCAAGTCCTCCAATCGGTATGTCCCGGGCCAAATTATGCTTAAGACGACATAAGGTCCTTCCCAATTGGGCCCTAATGTGCCTGAACTAACTTCCTTGGTGTTTAGGAAAGATTTTCGGAGAACCATGTCTCCGACTCGAAAATGCCTAACCTTGACTTAGGCATTATAAAACTGAGGCACTTGTTGTTGCCAAGCCATCATATGTAATCGAGCTTTTTTCCCTTTGCTCATCCACAAGATCTAGTCCGAGTGCTAGAAGTTCTTCATTTTCCACCTCATTAAATGAGCTGACTCAGGCCATTGACATCCCAATTTCTACTGGTGTGACGGCCTCAGCGCCATAAACGAGGGAGAAAGGAGTTTTCCCTGTGGCGGTTCGAGCTGTAGTTTGATATGCCCATAATATTTTTGAGAGTTCCTCGGTCCATGCTCCCTTTGCTCGATTTAGTTTAGTTCGAAGATGTTGTTTAATGATCTTGTTGACTGCTTCAACTTGCCCATTTATCTAAGGATGGTGTGGCAACGAGTACACATTCCTTATTCCAAGATTGTCACACATCTCGCGATAACTCTTGTTATCGAACTACTTTTCGTTGTCAGTTACAATAGTCCGAGGTATGCCGAACCGATAGATGATGTTTGTCCATATGAAATTAGTAATCTTCTGTTCGATTATTTTTACTAACGGCTCTGCCTCGACCCACTTTGTGAAGTAATCTACTGCCACGACTGCGAACTTGGTTTGACCCTTCCCCATAGGGAGAGATCCAATGATGTCGACTCTCCATTGCGCGAAGGGCTAGGGACCGGTCATGAGAGTCAGCTCTTCAGGAGGTTATCTCAGAATTGCCGCAAATTGCTGGCATTTATCGCATCGCTGAATGAATTTACGAGCGTCATGCTGGATTGTCAGCCAGTAGTATCCCTAATGCAAGAATTTGTGTGCGAGAGATCGTCCACCTAAATAATTCTCACAAATTCCTTCATGAATCTCCCATAATACATAGTCAGCTTCACTGAGGTTCAAACACCGTAATAACGGAGTATAGTAACCCTTTTTATATAGCGTTTCATTGAGTATTGTATAACGGGAAGCTTGGATCTTCAATCGCTGAGCCTCAGTATGGTCTTCAGGCAATTCTCCACTGTCAAGATATCAGACGATTGGGTCAAACCAAGTAGGTCCCGAATCAATAGCGAGCACGATCGAATTATCTGATTCTGAGATACTCGGTTTAGTAACGTATTCAATCGGGACGGACTTGGGTATGTCGTCTTCATCAGCGAAGGCGAGCTTCGCTAGTAGGTCGGCTTTAGCGTTTTCTGTCCGAGGGATCCGAGTGATGATACAATGTTGAAAGCCACCGATCAATTTTTTAGCTTTCTCCATGTAGGCTCTCAACTGTTCTTTTTGTGTTTGATATACACTGGTGACTTGATTGACAACTAACTGAGAATCGTTGAAAACGTCAAGAAGTGTCACACCTAGACTGGCCGCGAGTCGGAAGCCGAGTAAAAATACTTCGTACTCGGCTGTATTGTTCGAGGCTTGAAATTCAAGTCTTAAGGCATATTGCATGTAGGTCTGATCAGGAGTTTCCAATACCACTCCTACCCCGCTTACCTTAGAGTTAGACGAGCCATCGACAAAGAGCTTCCAGGGGATGGGTTCGAATGCTGACTCGGGTACAACGATCATCGGCTTGTCAACCGGAGCAGTCAGACTTGTGTTGGTGTGTGCCATGACTTCAGTAATAAAATCTGATACGGCCTGACCTTTGATTGCCACTCTCGGCTTGTATTGAATGTCAAACTCGCTAAGTTCGATCGTCCATTTTGTAAGTCGGCCGGACACTTCTGGTTTCTATAGAATCTGTCATAGCAGAAGGTCGGTCATAACGACAATGGTATGGGCTTGGAAGTATGGCCGAAGTTGACGCGAGGAGACGACTAAGACCAGGGCTACTTTTTCTAAGAGCGAATACCTTACTTCTGCTGGTAAGAGTGCCTTGCTAACATAGTAAACCGGTAATTATTTTCTTTCGTATTCTTGTATCAAAGCTAAGCTAACCGCTGCCTCGGATACCACAAGGTATAACAATAAAGATTCTCCTGGCTCAGGCTTTGATAAGAGAGGTGGAGAGCCGAAGTACGACTTCAATTGCTGGAACACAGCTTTACATTCTTCTGTCCAATCCAATGTTTATCGTCCCTTCAACTGTTTGAAGAATGAGAGACATTTATCAGTGGCTCGGGATAGGAAGCAATTAAGCACCGTAAGTAGTCCAGTCAATCTTTTTACGTCTTTAATAGTCTTCGACGATTCCATATCGAGCAATGCTTTGATCTTTTCTGAGTTTACTTCGATCTCTCTTTGGCTAACTAAGAATTCGAGAAATTTTTCCGAGCTTACACCAAAGGCACATTTACTCGGGTTTAACCTCATGTGAAACTTGCGTAAGATCAGAAACATTTCTTCTAGGTCGGCTATATGGTCGGCCGCATGTATACTTTTGACAAGCATATCGTCTATGATACTTCCATGGTACGGCCGATTAGCCGAGTAAAGATTTTGTTTACTAATCTCTGGTAAGTTTCTCCAGCATTTTTCAAACCAAAAGGCATCACTCGGTAATAATAAAGACCTTTGTCTGTGATAAAGGTAGTTTTTTATTTATCGGATTCGTTCATTACAATCTGATTATACCCTGAATATGCATCCATGAAACTAAGTAACTCGTACCCCGCAGTACTATCAACCAACTGATCTATCCTTGGTAGAGAAAAGCTGTCCTTCGGGCAGGCTTTATTTAGGTCGGTATAGTCAATATAGACCCGCCACTTTCCATTGGCCTTCTTCACAAGTACAACATTATCTGCCCATTCGGCTTAGTATATCTCTTCAATGAAGTTTGCCTTAAGGAGCTTTTCGACTTCTTCTTCAATAATGGAGTACCTCTCTAGGCGGAGAGGACGTCACTTTTTTAGGACAAGTCGGTATGTCGGATCAATGTTAAGTCGGTGAGTGATTACTGAAGGGTCGATCCCAGGCATGTCTTCATGATTCCATGTAAATATGCCGGCGTATCGTTGAAGCAGAGATATCAGACGATCTTTTAATGGTGATTGTAAAGACGAGCCAATATGTATCATTTTTAATGTGTCGGTTTCGACCAAGGGCACCGAAATGAGATCTTCGACTGGTTATCCTCGCTCGTGAATCTCGACTCGAGGATCCAGTGATTCGATCGTCGATATCTCGGCTTAAGCTTTCTCGGCAGGTACCTTTACAGCAGTTGCATAGCATCGTCTCGCATCTTTCTGATCTCCTTTGACAACTCCGATACCTGACTCAGTTGAAAATTTTATAGAGAGATGGTATGTAAATGCTACGGCCTGGAGTAGACTGAAAGAAGGTCAGCCGAGTATCGCATTATAGACGGATGATTGATCAACTATCAGGAAGTCGACCATTACAGTCGTCTAGTGTGGAGGACTCCCGGCAGTGAGTGGCAGTGAGATGATTCCTTCAGGGAGTATTTGCCCTCCTGAGAATCCGATCAATGGAGTACGATCCGATTGTAATACCAATCATTCCACTCCCATTTTATCAAACGCCTGGGTAAACAGTACATTAGCTAATGATCCTGTGTCGACTAATATACGGAATACCTTTCAGTTAGCGATCGTCAGGGTAACGACTAGGGCATTATCATGAGGATGATGGATGCCTCGAGCATCTTCATCGGTGAACGTGACACAGTACTTTTCTTTCTTTCTTTCCTTTGAAGGTCCATAGATAACTAAGAGTTCGGACTCGGGTCGGCTTATACTCCTGGCGTGATTCTTTTGGGCGTTATTTGAATCACCTCCGCCTCGGTGACCACCGACGATCATTTAAATTTTTTCTGTTGGTCGGTTGTCGACTGGGAGGAGTTCTGATGCCCCAGCCTTTTCGATATGCTCTGTGAGTCGGCCTTCGCCGATGAGTCACTCAATTTCTTCCTTCAAATGAATACAGTCACTCGTATTATGCCCGTGATCATGATGATAGTGTCAGTACTTGTCTTTGTTTCGTTGGTTGGGATTGGTCCAAAGCTTTCCTGGCCAATTAACGAATCCTTCACCCTTGATCTTCATCGACACTTGTTCCTGCGGTTTGTTGAGTGGAGTATAAGTGAAAATTTTTTTGTTGAAATGTTTGTTAGATTTTCGTTCGTCCCGATTTCGGTCATCTTTACGCTTCTTTCCCCCGGCCAAGTCAACTTCTTTTTTGGCTGACTCTTTGGCCGAGACTTTTGCGCTTTGGGCTGCTTCTCATAAGATCCTTGTTTCCTCGGCATCAGCATATTTATCTGATTGAGTCATAAACTCGGCCAGCATCATCGGTGGATTTTTGTCTAACGATGCCAGGAAGGGCTTGTCTCTCACACCCTACATAAGCGAATTAAGTGTTGTTTCTTCTGAATGTTTTTGAACCTGTAATAATTCGAAGTTGAAACGCTTAATGTAGTCTTTTAATGACTCTCCCTCCTTCTAAATTATATTTTTCAGATGGGCTAGAGGTTTTAACTTCTTCTTTCCACCAATGAAGTTGGTGAGGAAGGCGTTGCTGAGTTCGGCGAATGAACTGATCGACTTTGGTTTTAACTGTTTAAACCAAAGGCGGGCCACATCTGCTAAGTTAAGATAAAATGCTCGACAAATGATGGCATCCGAAGCATCATACAATTCCATGTATGTCTGAAAACATTCGATATGCTCTATTGAGTCGATTTTTTCAGTGAAAGGTGTAATTTACAGTTGACGAAACTTTTCTAGTAACTAAGCTTACATTACCTCATCCGTAAAAGGAGATGTTTTTGCTTTAAGCCAGGTTTGTCGTATATCCCGACCCTGTTTCATATCCGCCATCTCCTCTTGTACCTCTTTCTTGAAGTCCTGGAGCTCAGCTTTTCATGGTTCGTCACTCTCCGCCACACCCTCATCCAGAAGTCAATTACGCCTCCTCCGATCTATTTCATGTCGGAGATCTGTGGGGGGCAACACGGCAGTTACCGAATGAGCCAGCGGTGGTTCGGTCGGACCATGAGGCTGACTCAGTTGAGGGAGAGATCGCGGACCAGTGGGTTGAGGGTCTGCCATTTGATCCGGAGCATTTACCGCTTGACTTTGGTGAAACTGTTGCATTTGCTGATGGTGCATTTGTTCCAACAGTCACTTCATAACCGCTACGTCAGCTCTGAGTTCTTTCACTTCCCGATCTAACCATTCATTCTCTCGGTTGTCGGGTTGATTATGAGTCCCCTGGTTTGCACCAGCCGCGCTTGTCCCTGCTTGTCCAGGGGCGACTCCAATGGCGGGAGCGTCACTTGGCTCTTTAGGGCTCATTCTTCTCGTAGTTCTCGCCATTAAAGATGATTTATATACAGCCTTTTGGGTAGAATGCGAAGAAATGACTTTTTGTATCATTTTCCACATACGGCGCCAAACTGTTGATGCAAAAAACTGGATCCGCCTCTTCCAATCTGCTTTCTCTGAAACACAAAGAATAGAGAACCCTGACTAGAGCCGGGGAACCTCCGATGCTTAAGTCAGTAAGAGTTCGGGAAGAGGAGTTTCAGGGTTCTTTTTTTGCGTACCTTTACTTCCTGGAGAACCTCTTTTATATAAGCATGAAGAGTTCCGGCGGACGGGGATTCTCTCCCGTATTTTCGAGAGATTTGATTTAGTTTTCGATTGTGTATGGATATGTTCCGATCCCGAGTTTTTCGGGGTCGGATCCTCTCACAATATGCAAATACGGCATTTAATATTATACCGCACCTTCTTTGCTTGGCTCGGCCTCAGCATATATTATTGTTTCGACTGGCTTACAAAGGGAAATTTTTGCCTACTTTCGGATAAAACAGAGTCAAATTAATACTGACGTCCCTTCTTAGTCCGAGGCCGACACTAACTGCCCTTTCACAAGTGAGTCTTATAGTCGATCAGGTGGCTTTTAACTTTTAGGACCTCACTCGGTCTCTTCAGACGTTGCTGACTCTTTGGCCGAGTCAACTTCATGCGTCATTCATATTATGCCTATGGATCATGATTTTTCAGCTTCGGTCGGGATTTGAATCACACTGATCCGATCTAAGTCTCTCATTTGGCATTTTATTCTCAGCTTTATCCATTGCTTCGAACAATGTGAGCAAACTCAGTTCACTCAGTACCAAGTTTCCGGACTTATCATTTTTCCTTCCCAACAGTGGTGGTGTGTTATTTTACCAATTTAGTCATGTGATTAGCATTGGCATATCAAAATTGAATTGGCAATTCGAATCAAATTGAACAACTATGACTCCAAGCATAGAAATAGGCAGATATATGGTATATGATTGAGATGGGATGAGATTAGTCACATAGATAGGATAAAGAAATATTCAAAAGACAAGGTTCATTTTCTAATTTGGCTTCAATATGAAATGACTTTTTAGTACATGTGAAAGAATAAGAAAGAAATCCTTACAACTAGTCACGAAAAGCAAATGTGGAACACCTTCCTAATTAAATAGATAACTAAACCTATTATATGAGCACAAATAAGATTAACAACTAATTGATTAATGTCACAAATTGGTAAAAAAAGATAAATCAATTACACTAAGGAATATAATTGACAGATAATTAAATAACCATTTAACACTACATGACCTTTTTTAACTTACTCTTGCCATCTATCTTGTATCCGCTTCTACACTATCATTCTTCGATTAACCACTTAATGGATGCTGTGGTGTTGCTTAATATGCTCGAACTGTACTATTGTAGAATTTTTTTCGTATACTTTCGTAGATCTCCAAATATATATACCACGCAGATCCATTTAGATCATACATATCGTACTTTGATAGGCTTTTACATGAACCGGCAACAATGGGAGTGAATATAATTTATAATAAATATTTTTAAATTAGTAGTTTTTTCTCAAAACCTAAAGTCTCATGAGAAATTCTAATGCCGAGAACGAGATTTGTTACCATTGCCTGATCGGCTCCGCTTCGAATCCAAGAGTCTTACGTAAGACCTTATGTGGGTGAGCCGCTACCGTTCCTTAAAATTGTGGTGAACTATCATAAGAGTCTGACCTAAGAGTGTACATTTGCTCCTGCTCAAACATGCCAACATGATACACGTGTGAGATCGAAGCACTTCAACAGATGGGCCTCGGGGTTCATATTTCATATGTCAGGAATCAGGTCCATCGGTTCATCTGACAAGCCACACGTGTACTTTAAAAGTAGACCTTTTGATCAATATTTCTTACCCATCCATTTCTTTCGTACCCTCGTGGACCGTGTGAACCACTATTTCCTGTGGTGTGGTCCACCTAAAATTTTTATCTACTTCTTTTTTTGGTTGACGCCATAAAATAAGCTGAAAAAACAGATGGACGGCGTGGATATACAATAGATACATCGAGATGGACCCTAAGTCGCGCTCCATGTAAACAGAAATCATGGCCCATCTACATAGTGAGGCCCAAGCAAAAAAGCGTCCTGGATTTCTTACACGTGCTAAGTGGGCTAATGCTAGCCAAACGTACACAAAAAGTACACGTGCATGGGGGCACACTGATCTGGATTGACGTCTGCATGCTTGGTATCTACGAAAGGGTAACTCAACACGAGCCTACACTGCTCCAGCGCATGCGTGGTGTAGCTAACTCCACACCTGAGTACTCATGGTGCTGCGTATCAAATGATTATTCTCAATGAGAGAAGCTTTGAATAGATTGTCTATGCCGCGTTTGGATATCCAATCGAATTTAATTGCAATGATGCAAATCCCAAAAGAGTAAAGAGTACTAAAGTGGGGACCAAGCTATTTATGATTGTGGATTAAAGTGATGGCACCTGCTGTCTCCGGGTACTTTATAATAATCAAACTGAATGTATTGCAATTCAGTTCAATTGAACATCCAAACGCACCCTCTATCCATCAATTTGCGGTCTTGGGGTTTTGAAAAAATAATGGTTGATTAATTTAATTGAGAACAATGGTAAGTGTTCAGGTAATTAGATTGATGATCATGGCCAATTATTGGATTTGATTGGATTTTTAATATGGATGTATCGAAAGGACATCCAATGGTCCAGATGCATTGTCTCATAGCCATTTTGATTAGCTAGATATGGTGTACTCATTTAATTTATAGGCTTGGTACTGTGAGTTCAAGTTTAATTGGACCATCCATGTTGAACCCATTGTATCAATGGACCATGGCTTGATGATCTTGACCATTCATGAGGCCTAACATGGTTTATTTTCCAATAACCTCTCTCTGATTTGAAGAGCCTATCTGTGCATTTGCAGGTCACATATCAGGTTCGGGCCAATCCTGGATTTCAACTGGCAGACTGAGTGGAGATACTTCGTTTCAACACTTGATGTCTTGGTATCGATCCTTAGAGGGGGTGGCTAACATGGAGTGTGTGTTCTGACATGGGTGTGTACTAACAAACTAATGTAAAAAAAAAAAAAAAAAAGGTGGGGTTTTAGGTTCGGGCCATTTCTCAATCTACTTGCATAAGAATGCGTTGTGGCCCATTTAATGATTGAAATCATGTTGTATGATTCTATAAGGTTTACCAGGCGACAATGAAATTCATGAATTTTGGATTATAAAATTTGAAAACTCAAATTCATGAGTTTTGGATTTTCAATTTTAGTAGGAGTCTAACTAAAATGAGCCATGATTATTATTTTTAAGTATTTGTTTAAATAAAATTTATGGTTCATAAATCGAGAATATATTCCATGACATATTTGCTATTTCCACTATGATACCATGTCATTCCGCTATGATATTGTGTCCAACAACCACTTTTTCTAAAATCTCGGCCTATCAAAGGATGGTGTATTAATGTATGTCAAGGGATCTTAATTCATCATTACAATCAAATGAAAGTGATGTCATTACATAATCACAAAGTAAATAATTATTAACTACTTCTAGATGTTTACAATTGTGATTGGAAAACCATACACCCTCTCAAACAACTAAGTAATTCTTAAATGAAAAAGATGGGCATTGATAAGTTGATTGATCGGGATAGCTCATTAGGTTCTGAATGTATTTCAGGGGCTAAGGCATAAAAATTCTTGCTTGCCCGGATGATCTGATCCATCTATAGGTTGCCTTCTTTAATAGCCATCTGTTTTCAACGCCATGGATGGGATAGTTTGGGTGCTTAGAAAGATTTGATCCTCTGAAACCTTGAATCTCAACAATGGATGGACTAAACTATCAGTTAGGTCTATATTTTCGTAAATAACATCAACTGCCCTCGTATGGTCCAAACAGTGTATCTGTACATGCTTGCTCATGAAATATTTTCTGGACCTAATGGACGGCCCAAATCAGTTAATTGCATATCCAAGTTTCCCGGTGCAACCAGGAGCACTACAAGTTTATAGTACTCAAAACTGATTCCTGTAGAATTTTTTTAATAATGCTGGTAGTCATTTGATACTCTGGCTGCGTATGGTGTTTGATAGGATCCGTGGAACAATCCTAACCTCTGATTCTTGATTCTTGGACAATTGTTTATAGGAACAGGGTTATTAGATATTTTCATTTTCAACCGTCCAATAAATGTCCGCTAATCGGGTATTTGACTAACTCACGTAAGTGTAATTTTCTGGTTCATGATACATCTCTATTGGGACACACAATTTTAACAGTTTAATTTGAATTACGTGTTTTTTCAGGTATGCAATTTCTAAGTAATTAATAATTGCATGCATATCATCCATGACATTGCCAAAGTAGCAAAGTTTTTCTCTTTTCATATAAATCCATGGAGAATTTGTAATATTGATTGTGATATGAGGAAATGAACAATGATTTAGGCCATACCAGTGTAAAGGAAACTTGTTTAAAACTTACCTATCTGGGAAAGAGGTTGAATTCTTGATGTAAAATGGATCCAGAAAAAGTGAGGTTCTAGTTATAGTCTAGAAACGGTTAGATTGATCTGCGTATTTTACTACACAAATGGTTTGTTTCACAGCTTGATGATCCCTTGTTTTCTTCTCCTTCATGAGAAGCTAGTTCTGTAGGTGACTCTCAAGCCTTCAGCCGTCCAAGGCATTGTGAAAATAATCTAACGGACACCATCATGTGTTTAGCTAGAGCACTAAGTTGTGGGTAATCCTATGAAAGTACCCATCAGAAGCCTTTTCTGCATAGTCCAGCTCAAACTACATTTGAAGGCAAAGCACACATGGGTTTTAATTGAATTTCTATTGACCGTGTATAGCCATTAGCATAGATGATTCATCTTGCAAGGCAAACACAAAGGGGTTCTTTGGATGAATGAACGGGCATTTGGAAAGGGAAGTAGTTTATGATCCATGGATATTTGATTCCTAGCTATATAGACTTAGAAGATGCTGAAATTGTGTTTGGATGTATGGATAGCTGGTCCATGGTTGTTGAGAATATTTGCTTAAGAAAACCTCTTGGAAGTCGTTTTCCTTAAGATTGCAGAGCAGGAGCGTATGTTAGAAAGATGATCAGTGGTGTATATGTCCGCACGATGTCAGCCATATAATAAATGGGCCCTAAAATATTAACATGATCTCTTCTTAAATATGGGCATTGTTATGTTCCATTAACTAGGGTACAATTGCAGTAGGAATGTTGGATGAAGAGCAATCCTTGTGGAACACTTCGTTAAGCAGCTGCATCCCGACGCCAGGATATTCAATTCATGTGGAGACCCATGCCACAAGGAACCCTGATTCAAGCAACAGCTGCAGCCAAACAGTGGAAAACTCTCTCACACACGAAGGTCTTTAACTTGGACGGTGTCCGTGGTGGACAGATGATGTGGGATCTGCAATCTCTGTTTTGCTCAGCGGGCCACAATTAGACCACTGTGACAAATCACCAAAATGATGAAAATATCACAACAATATTGCCAAAAATACACTAAATGATATTATGGAGAGGGCACCACATATCCTCAAGCTGTTTCTGTATTTTATTCTTAACCTTCATGCAGGACAACGGTTCATGGTTAAGACAGTCCCAAAAGAGAGGTTTCTGTAGGGCATGGCCCATCCAATCAGTGGTCTGATCTGCCAAAGCCAGGAGCTGACTTTTGTGGACTCAGGAACCAGGGCACCACATAACCTGGAGCCTTGAAACCCTACACATTGATTGGGCTTGTTGATAAATGCTTCAAAACCAGAAGTAACTCTACCAGAAAGAATGACCGCAAACTTTCATGTGAGGCCATTTTCATGCAACTCATTCATCACCCAAAAAAAGGAAAAGACAAATCTATTCAGCTGATGAGTATATATTTACAGTATAAACTACCCGACAACTCCAACACTGTATACACATACTCAGGCCAATGGTCTGAAATCGACAAACAAATGTTGCCAATTGGAGGTTAAGAATATAACATAAATCTGATTTTGGGGTTGTGCCTCATCTACAGTGGGGCCCGGCGGATTGGATTGATGTACACAGACGGCATGCATCCAGCGGCTGTCTGCAAGCATATGGCCAATCAAATGCCAGAGTATCAACTTCACCCCAACCAAGTATCTTGTCGATGAAGGATCTATGGCACAGAAATAGAACCTTATACAATCAGAATTTATCCACAATCTAACGCATGATCACTTCTTGGATCCAATTGGGTCAGCCTTTGCCAATTCATATTGAATCGTTCACATTATAAAATTAAGGCTTGAAAAGGAAACATATGGATTTGAAACACAGCTGGATGCTGGCGTGCACTCCGCCTCATAGTATCTATGGTGCACTGCAGATACTGGCCTCAACCTGCAAGCAAAATTATTTACATGGTCAAGATGGTTGATCCAATGGGACCCACGGGAGATGATGAGTGATGTAACAAGACCTTATAACTCCTGACATAGATCACATGACAGAAACTACCAACATTTCAACCAAACTTTCATCATGTGTTCTGTAAATCTGAACATCTGTACAAAAAACTTCTATCTACACAAAATAACAAGCTGAATGGTACAAAATGTCGTCTTGCATGGACCATAGAGTCTCTTTCATTCAGTACTAGACTTTTTACTTCTTTTATCTTTTCTTTCCTGACAGTAGCCCATGCATGTTTCAATTGCATGAAAGACTACACTGCATCTCATGCAGGCAGTTGTTTTACTATAAGTGGGGCCACCATAACATGGGCTCTCATGAATGCTCACATTAAAGTGCATTGAAGTGGGTTGCTCTAACATGCATTGCCACCTGTTGCCAAAGATGCTGCACATGTCACTGCCAAGCATTTCGAAAGACTAAACTGATCTGGATTGTCCTATACATGATGATTCATGACATGTAACAAGCTTTTGCTTTCAATGTAAAAAGCTTCGACGTGTCAAAAACGCACCTGATATTCAAGCACCCGTTCTCCGACCCCATGCCCCACGGCCAGGCGTGAATATTTGCTTGAGCAGCGCCATTTTTGGAACATTCCAGTGTTCCACATGCCTGAAGCCCCAAATGACATTGATTACAAGAATAAAAGGCCGGGCGGGGGTGGGGGAAGAAAAACAAACAAAGGACTGAAAGGTTCAAAATTAAAACAATATTATCAAAAACATGTTACCTGCACACTCTTCCAGATTGAGTGAAATAGTATTCGGTATATCCTGTAGCTATGGAAAAAGAAATCACATTGTCACAATCAGCAAGACAGGAGCATAATAGAGAAGAATGATAACCCAACAATGCATGTGGTATAAAAGGTGCTCACATGCACTTGGTTCACACTTCACATAGGCAATGGAATCAACATATATGAGTACTCAGTGCACCACCTACACAAAGCAATCAAAGCACATACAGGCACCTTTTTGGTACGTGCGCATGGGAGTAGCATTCTTCCCATGCTTGATTAAAAACAACAACATTGTTTTGACCAGTTTCTATTAAATCTGCCAGCAACCAGTATGTATGGTAGATATGTGAACAGGTATTTTACAAAGTTCTGCCGAGAACTTGGACATAGCCCTCAGTTTTAAATTTGCGCAAGTTTGGCTCATAGTCCAATGATCCAATCCTTTGATATGATGGGACCCACTGTGGATGGTCCATGCACCATAAATCCCAATCCTAGCTATCAACATTTTGGCCTTCTTTCATTTGAATGTGGACAGTTGATGAATTGTTTAATTACCCATCTATTTCCTGGACACATTGAAGGTGACTGAGCCTCATTTTGTTCCAAATCTGATAAGCATCCAATGGGGGAGTTATCTTTGGAGATTAGGGTTACAGCAATGGCACATCATGATTTTAATCTGGAGATCGTTACCATGGACACCCACATTCCTGAGTACCCATGAAGCTGAATACCCTTGCTTTCCAAATAGGGTTTCTGAAGTTGCAGAACTCGAGGACCCACGAAGAGATCCTGCAGAGGTTCATCTCAGACTTATTAGCTTCAGATGTTTTCATCCAAGGAGACTAATCGTCTAAAGGTGTTTGCAACCCCGGATCAGTCAGAATCTTTCTGGATTTCTATTGAGATCTCTATTGACACAACACCTTCCATCCTTATCTGAACTCTCACTCTAATTTAATCAGAATCCCCAGGGAAGCTTGTTGAATATGGGCACTGACGTGACAGTTTTTATTCACTTGAGCCAGCAGTGTTCAACACAGATGGGTCCATCTAGATCCACTAATTTCCCAGCGCCTATATACAGCATTGTATTTGTTAATTTCAAAGCTATTAGACATAATTAGGAGAGTGGCTTGAGAAAGATGGGTGCCAACCGTTGGTCTCAGACTTGAAGCACATTGATAGTTGATTTTCACCAATTCTTCTTCTCTGTCAGTATTGTGAGTCCGTGTGATTGGTCTAGCTTGCATGCTGCCAGCCACACCGTTTTGCTTTTCTTGATTCTTGTAAGTCTACCGGACTATGCCTTTACCCTTGCAACCAATCTTGTTAAAGTCATTATTATATCATGAATCATAATAGGGGTTGAATCGTATCAAATTGCAAGTCATCCATAACCGTTTTGCTTTTCTTGATTCTTGTAAGTCTACCGGACCATGCCTCTACCCTTGCAGCCAATCTTGTTAAAGTCATTATTATATCATGAATCATAATAGGGGTTGAATCGTATCAAATTGCAAGTCATCCATAAATCATAAGGTTTTTTTTTCTGATTTTCTTTAAAAAACAAGAAAAAAAAAAAATCTGAAAAATTAAAATTTAAAACTAAATCAGAAAAAAATTAAAAACTCATCAAACATCCATCTCCCATCATTATGCACCCAGAAAAGTAACACATCATGATAGTGTTGAAGGACTCTTGTGTGTCCTTTATTTTTTGTCTTTCAAGAAATTTACCTCAAGAAACATACGAGAATCATTTAACTCATGTCCTTTTTTCCTTTCTTGACTGTACAATTGCATTGGAAAAAGCGGCATTTGATTAAAAAAGTAAAATGGAATTTATTAAAATAAACCAATCGACCTGTTTTAAAAGATTCTTAAAGTCCCACCAATTTAAAAACCTAAAATTGAAGCCAAATAAAAAATTAAAAGAAGAAGAAGAAGAGAACGAGTATAATTTGAATCATAAAATGGAAACCAAATCCTAAATCATAGGATTCCAATCATATAATTGCAGGATTCACCCAAAAAAGGGATTCAAATACCTTTGCCTAAGCAGAGGTTATATTGGGAAGTATGGTAGGGATAGGTGGTTAATGATCTTGCCGACTGTGTGGTGGGCTTTATGGAGTGAAAGGAACAAGAGGCTATGCCAAAATTCCTCAAAATCTCTTGAGGCAGTTGTAGACCAGATTTTTTTGTCTATTTCAGAATGGTATGTTTATTGCCTTAACCGTTAATGGTTGGGTTCTTGTGGGTTGATCTCTTTTCTTTCCTTTTTGTATTCTTTTCCTACGTTGCTTTTGGCGAGCAGGCCTCATGGATCAGAATATCGGTATTGTATCGACCGATATGACCGTATCATATCTGTATCGGCCAGATACAATACGCAATAAGGGTATATAATGCAGGGGCATTTTCACACCGAGCTCGAGTGGGGTAGCAAGTGGGATGCGGGGACACACTCATGGTGGGCGGCCCGTGTGAGGTGAGTGGCTCGTGAGAGGCAGTACCCATGTGATTTGGGGTCCACGAGATGGGTTCGGCCAACGTCCTAACCCATAAGATGTGGGGCCTGGGATATGAGATAAAGGGATTGATTCGCCGTGCTCTAACAGTTCGAGCTTTTAGAGAAAGTGGTTAATTGTCCTGCATTAAATTGGTATCAGAGCGGGAGGTCTCGAGTTCGAGACTCCTCACCGGGGGTGATTAATGAAGAGGCATTTTCACACCGGGCTCGAGTGGGGTAGCCTGTGAGATGCGGGGATACACTCGAGGTAAGCGGCCTGCGTGAGGCAGGTGACTCGTGAGAGGAGGGCCCCACCCGTGTGATTCGGGTGGCTCGTGTGAGGCGGTGCTCATGTGATTGGGGCCCACGGGGGGAGGGGGGGGGGGGTTCGGCCGAGTTCCTAACCCGTGAGATGTGGGGACTAGGCTATGAGATAAAGGGATTGATTCGCCATGCTCTAACAGTTCGAGCTTTTAGAGAAAGTGGTTAATTGTCATGCATCAATATGTATCGGCCCATTATGAAAAAAAGGGTACCGTATCGGCCGTATTGTTGCCGATATTTCATGGGCGTATCGGTTTTCAACCAATACAGCCAAAAAAGACTTCGTTTTCTTCTTCTTTTTTTGGCATTTTTCTCTACTCCTTTTAATTTCTCTGCAGAGAGGGATCGTTTTCAATGCATTTCCGACCAAATATAGATCAGATTTGAAAATCGAAACTTGTTTTTTACATTTCAAATCAAACAATCGAAGCTCTCGGGTTTGGTTTTGTAAGAATCAGGAAAAAAAAAAAAAGGTAAATAATTTATTTTTATTTTTTTCAATCTAGAATCCTATCGAAACAACAATACAAACTATTTCAATCAGATCTTTGGTTGATTTGATCTAGATTTGGGGTGTTTTCTTTTTTTCTTTTCTATTTTCTTTATGCAAGTTTTTTTCTAAAAATTTTAGGAAAACGTTTTTCAATTAAATTTTTTCATTGATTTTTGTTATAAGGCTTGAGTATTAGAAGACTATAGATCTATTGATTTGTTGAAGATTTGGGAGTTTTACTCTTCTTCTTCTTTTTTTCTTTTTTTATTTACATAAGTATTTTCTGAAATTTTCTGAAATAATCTTAAATTAGTTTTTTTTTTTTTTTCCTTTTTATGAATCTCGAGGAGTATTAGAATATGAAACTACTGATTTGTTGAAGATTTGGGTTTTTTTATCTACTGATTTGTTGAAGATTTGGGAGTTTTACTCTTCTTCTTCTTTTTTTCTTTTTTTTTTTTTTTACATAAGTATTTTCTGAAATAATCTTAAATTAGGTTTTTTTTTTTTTTAATCTTGTTATGAATCTTGAGGAGTATTAGAATATGAAACTACTGATTTGTTGAAGATTTGGGTTTTTTTATCTACTGATTTGTTGAAGATTTGGGAGTTTTACTCTTCTTCTTCTTCTTTTCTTTTTTCTTTTTTTACATAAGTATTTTCTGAAATAATCTTAAATTAGTTTTTTTTTTTCGTTTTTTCTTGTTATGAATCTCGAGTAGTATTAGAATATGAAACTACTGATTTGTTGAAGATTTGGGTTTTTTTATTTACACATGTAATTTCTAAAAAAATCATGAGAAAGTTTTAATATTTTTTTTGTTTAATTCTTGTAATGATGCTTGAGGAGTATTAAAAGACTATGGATCTAATGATTTTAAACATGTATTGATTAGAAAAAATATTTTCTACATTTTTTCTATTTTCGAGTTAATTTTTGGACATTTTCTGTTTTTAAAAATAATTTTAGAAAAATTATATTAACTAATAGATAATCATATCAACAATTTATGATATTAATTTCTAACATATATCAACAATTTATACCAAAAAAGAAAAAAATCAACACCACACCTTACAATAGGTCAACTCGTTAGGACAACATTCTTACCAAAGAATAATCTGATACACCATTGAATACATGATCAAAACACACACACACACACACACACACACACACACACACACACACAAAGGGGATAGATTCTTGCATATCTTTTTTTTTCTATTTTTCCAATATATTTCTGTATTTTTTTTTCTTTAAACAAAAAAAATTCTGACTGATACAAGCCAATCTGGCCAGATACGGCCCTTATACCGATATGCGACACCGTATCATATCATTTTTCCACTGGGCTGATACAACGATCAATTATGTCATTCAGAACAATGGCAGGCTTTTAATAAAATTTCCATTAATCTTCAAAAAAAAAATCCCTTTGCCTAAGATTAAACTTAAATTGTAAATCGTAAACCATAGGTTTATGAAAACTATGCTTACAGCCAGCCAGACTTTGTTTTGGTAGTAAAAATGGCATGCCCACCTAGTGTTTTAAATAGTGAATAGTGTGTAGCACAGTGATCACCCCTCTGATGCGTGAGGCCTAGCGTATAGCTTAAGCTATACATTACTGCTAGGTTTTTAATCAAGGTTGCGCTTCATTGCTGCAATTCATGATATTTTACAGCAAATTAGACTGATTAATAATGAAATTTAACAAATTTTCATGATATTTGGTACAACCTAACGTAATAGGGAAGGGCAATGATTAAGTATAATGGTAAAGGAGCAACAAAACTGATTTAAGACTATCACCTATATTATTTTACTAAAAGCATTGAAAAGATAAACTAATTTTTATTGAGAGTAGAAAATTGTAACAAATCATTGAAAACATTACTTGATCTTATTGTCATAGTAAAAAATAACTTGTAATGTGAGTTACGTAGCATGTAGTGTACTCTATGTAGCATTTAGCATATGAAAATTATCATGCAGTGTAGGTTACACACGACTTAAGCTACTTTCATAAGCTTCGTAATGTTACGGCTAAGCTACACAACATAGCATAAGCTACACTCTACATAGCATAGCTATTTAAAACACTATGCCCACCATCTGTAAGAGAAAAAACCTTCCCAGCAAGGTGTTTTCTTAATAACAGTGGAATCTATCAGCTCGATTATTTTCTGCGCCTTTCTCTGCTGTACCAACGGTAGGACTGAACATCAAGCACTGCATCATCCAGCATTTTCATTTGCAGTTACCCTCAACAGTAGAGACCTGAGCAGAAGAACTAGGTTTTTATTTTCCCCCTCCATCTCAAAAAATTTGGTGCACAAGCCATTCCAAAGTCGGTCCAGTGGTTTGATTACTGAACCATGAGGATCCATGTGCAGAAAATGAAAACCTAAGCCTATTGTACAAATTCTCAAGCTGACTACTGCATAATAAATACCTCATACTTAATAGGCAGCTAGCCCCGTGCACTAAAACAGCCGTTATATCACAATATAAACATCAGAATATGTTTCCACGTACGTGGCTCATGTGACTGTGACAATAATTGACACTCACATTTTAGAACTAGTATTGAACATACCCGAAAGAATGGGCCTCCAAGGAAATGACATGACACAACTAAAACGCCAATGCCCAATTCCCTTATCCTGCATCGAGGCACGATTTGTTATCACAAGTTAGGTAAGGCCGCTAATAATTCATCTTTTACAACTTTTGACTGGTGATCCAAGAATGATCAGAATTGCAGATGAGATTCAAAAGCCCACAACTTGTACTATAACACCAAGTGGGTTTGGGTTGGCAAATGGACCAAGCTGCCCTCAGCAAAATAAATTTAATTAGGCCCAGCCCTCTTGTCTGAGCAGTTCAAAATCTGGACCCAAATAAAATCCATGATGCCCATTGCTACCCCTTAAGTTGGTTGAAAGAGCATTATAAGTTCTTTGTGAAACTAGTTCTTCATCCCAAAGCGCTAGAAAATTAAACTAAGCAGACTCACCTCAAAGTCTTCCCATTTTGTTAGTTTCATATCTGATTTTTCAAGGAGGGACCCAAAATTCGTACAATTTCGTTTAAAACGACGAAGCCCTCGGAATGAACCTGCTGGATCAGCAAATTCACAGTCCTCTTCGTAAGCATTGAGTGTCAAATTTCCTGCAACATGAGAATTTATGGCTGTGACTATCATCAACAGTAACAACTTTCCCAATTAAAGTAAATTATTATCACAATTATAGCTGAATACATATTTTGTACTATACTGCACAAGGAAACAGATCTTTGCCTGTGATCATTCATATAACCATGACAGTATCCATATAAAGAGTTCTTTTCTAACACAATCTCATACACATTATCCAACCAGAATTTATGCATGTTCCTCATATACAAATCTATGTTCTACTTGTAAATTTGTTGATGATAATGTTCAAAAGCAGTACCCAAAAAAAAAAAAAAAAAAACCAATATCAATTATTTTATTGTAGAAAGAGTTAGGATTTTCATTGTAGAATTCCTCGGGAATTCTTATTATATAAAAGTTTAACTTGTTGTACGAAAAAATTCATGTACTCTGCAATGTTTGAAAAGCCATGGAGGCTTACACCCCAAACCAAGGCCAAAGGGACACACCTCAAGATGCAAAAATTTTATTAAAGAAGAACAAAAGAGGAAATACAATGCTGATGATGAGAGATCATCGCAACAACCCTCAAAAGCCTCCATAGAAGAACTAGCAAATATAAAAGAGGATATTTCCCATTCCGCCATGAGACTCTTGGCTTTTAAAAGACCTTATCTGAAGAGTTCAATTTCTCACAAAAAGGCATATCGTTACGCTCATACCAAATTGACCAAATACCAACAAATAAAGAAATCCACTATAGAAACTTCCTTTTTCTCCCATGAATATCAGAATGACACAAAATGAAGAAGTCAATTATAGAACGATGCATCACCCACCCAACCTTTAACAAATAAAAAAAAGACCACCAAACAACAATGCATAAGGTCTCAAAAGTGCAATGCTTAGAACGATGCATCGCCCACCCAAGGTCTCAAAAGTGCAGTGCTTATTCATCTATATATCGACGGGTAAATTTCATTAGAGAGAAAAAAAATAAAAAAATAGAACTACAAGGAAAAAAATATATATAATAATAATAATAATACAACATGGAGAACCATCTCCTATCTATAATAGACAACGACCCAGCACTGGTTCCTGCTTTGGCAAGGGCATCGGCCCTACTATTCGCACCCCTGTTGATTCTTGAAATTTTCACACACTAATTTTCTAACAGCTTGAAGATTTCCTCCAGGATATTGGTCAACCTCCAGGGATACGCCTTTGAAACCGCCCAGGAGATGGCATTTGTTGAATTTCCCTCAACAAGTGCTGGGAAACAATTGTGGACAACAACCACTTTGATCGCATTCAGAATAGCTGCAGCCTCTGCGAAATTAGAATCGGCAATGCCAATCGGGCCTGAAAACTTGACAATCACAACCCCACTGCTAGAGCAGATAGCCCGTCCCCTCCCCAACATTTGGAGGCTTTCTTTTAAATGGTAGATAAGAAAACATTTTCCATCAGCTACTCACTAGATATCCAGCCTTCCTCTCTTAGTTGGGTGTGTGAAACAGACCATAGTTGATGCTCACATTGAAACCATTCACATGCCAACATTGTCCCCCCAAAGTATTAACCCAAGCACAACTATTACATCCATGCCTTGAAGAGCTATGAGCAAGCAAATATATGGTCGAGGAGCAGATAGTATTCTATGTACCGATGGTATCGACTAATACTATCATAACGCAGCCCACTGACATGAGATACATGGGGAACTGAAAATATCTCTTGTAGTGCAGTAAATATCACATTTATCGTGTGATAAATCACAATTCGCAACGATATTGTGATATATCACATAAGGACCCTTTCTGAAAATCCATTTTATTGTCTATACATGCAATAATATCGCATGCATTGATCATATGGATTGAAAATCCTGCAAAATCTGCATAGTTGTTTCAACTCAGAACACAATTTTGGAGGAGAAATCATGATCCGAGAGTGGAAATGCCCCAGGATCCACTCTGAGAAAAGTTAAATTAAAGTTTTAATTCATTTCTTTTGTACATACTAGGGAGAAATAATTGCAACTTCATATCTATGTAATTTCTAGGACAAAAAAAGGCATGACCCATGAACAGAATGTCAGCTACATAATCAAGATCTGGGAGAAAATTAGGCTTGTTTTATACAGTATAAGTCAATGGACAGCCAATGGCCTGACTCAGTTTACTGGCATGACCCACGTAATGAATGGATTGCTTGGTTTTTAACAGCAAAAGTTCTTGATGGCGTGAACCATCCTTTGAACGGCTTGGATGTATGTCACACATTGGTTGAAAGGACCCATATGTTATCAATTTTTCTCCCCCACCATCACTTGAGACAAAATAAGGCAGCTTGAAATATCCATTGTCTTATGAGGACTAAAATAGCATAAAAATGCCCGCCAAAATATCCATTCTTATGGATAGCTAAGGCCACATGACCAACCTATCATGCATTGAACATAAAAGCCATACATATGGTGCCATGTAGATGGCCAAAATTTGAAATCGTCAGTTCAACATGAGCCATGTGTACCTTCAATAAGATAACACATGTGGCTCATGTTATTCTCATAGATTCATCCATGGGTTTGCTATTTTCATGGATAGAGAGCTAATTCTTAAAGTAGAAGTGATCTAGTGGGCTATGTGTTTAGAAGCCTTCCCATGCATGGAGCTACATTTGGAGTAAGTTCGCATCCACATCATCCATCTGACCATCTATTCCAATTCACTCTTCTTCAACTACCATGCAAAAGTCTAACAACCAAGTGGTCCTAAACAAACATAAAATTCACCACAAAATGTAAGATTTGCTTGTAAATGACTTACAGGATGTAACTCACTCACAGGTGAAATTTCACACCCAAAAACCATATGTGAGTTACAGGTAAGTCAATTCTCACTAATGGAACTTACGGGCTTCCAAACGACCCCATAAATGGGGTTAACTATAAATGATTTACAGGCTGTGTTTCGATGCTAAAAAATGCCTAGAAATCATTTACAGCTTTTAGCCCCATTTGATTTCCCAACAAAAAGTTGTGATTTTATTTATAGGCTATCCATTTACAACTTAACGGTGATAATTTCGAATGTCGGAGAGATGCAGCTTCTCCTCCAACATCATTCCATCTTCAATGGCTCTCTCTCCCTACTTACTGCTTGTGGCGATCTGAACTCATGCAACAAGGCAATCTCGCTTTCAGCCCTCTTTTCGGTGAGAATCTAGGCTTCCCCCGATCTCTCTCCACCAGCTGCAGGTAGTTTTTTTTTCTTTCTTTCTTTCTTTCTTTTTTTGTTTTTGTTTTCCTTCATTAGGGCAAAATGGATTACATCCTACATGGACAGACTCAGTCCAAGCAGGGGCTCTTTGGGGCCCACCGTGATGGATACTTTTATCCAAGTTATCCATCCATTTTGACAAATCATTTCGGGGCATATTCCAAAAACGAGGCAAATCCAAGGTTGAAGTGGACCACACCATAGAACGCAGTGGTGATACTAATGCCCACCATTGAAACCTTCCTAGGGCCTACCATGATGTTAAACTTGCCATCTAACTTGTTCAAAAGGTCACATAGACTTGGATGGAGGGATAACACCCCCTATGTGGTCCACTTGGGCCTTGGTGGTGACTTTCGAGCCCACTATATGGTACTAACGGCCACTGTGTGGTCATTGGATAGTTCCTTTTTTTATAAAACCCGTGCATCACAGTGGGCCCACATCTTGATTTGACTATATTTTTTGGAGGCCCAAATCCTGATTTGACCATTTTTTTGGGGCCCACATCCTGATTGGATCAATTTATATTTTTTGGGCCCACATCCTAATTAGAGCAGAAATTTTTAGGGCCTACATCCTAATTAGACCAAATTTTATTTTTGGGGCCCACATCTTGATTGGACTTTTTTTTTTTTACCCACATCCTGATTAGGCCAGATTATATTTTTAGGGCCCACGTCTTAATTGGAACCAATTTTTTTGGGGGCCCACGTCTTGATTGGACCCTTCACTTATTTATTTATTTTTATTTTTTTTGGCTTCGCCCCCACCCCAAGGATGAAACTCGTTGAGTAAATTAGACCTAATGGTTTAGTTACTTGGGGTGGCCCGCATCTTGATTGGACCAATTTTGTGGGGCTCACATCTTGATTGGACCAGATTTTTTCTTTTAGGCCCCACATCCTGATTGGACTAGATCGTTTATGGTTAACCATTTTATAATTTAGTTGTTTGTCCTCACAAAAGGGCATTTGAATTCTTGAGTCCACTTCTATAGCTCACCTAAATGCTTTGTTTAACGTGAGAATCAGCCCTAAGCTTTATTGAAATGGGATCAACCTAATGATCCATCTTAAATGAAGCTCTTATATGTTATTTGAATATTTTTTAAAGGATTTACCTCTCCAAGCTATATCGGGAGCAGTGTTTTAAATAGCGGTAGCATGATGTGTAGTGCTCAGCCCTCTATAGTGTATAGCGTAAATACGTAGCGTGTAACGTAAGCTACACGATATTTCTATTTTTTAATTTAAACATAGGACAAATATAATAAATAGTGAAAAAAATATAAAAATGCCTAAAAGATGATTCATTTTATCAATTATAAGCATGTTCAAAAAAGTTATTAGTTATCATTTATCAAAAGCCAATCCACATACATAAGCCAAATCAAATAATTATCACATCAACAACTTCCTAAGCAAACCACTTTAAATAATAATGTCTAATTGAAACCACAAGTCACAATTATGAAAGGAAATAAAAATCTCATAGGTTAAAAGTATCAAGTACAATACAAGTGTCACATTCCTCAACATTGGAAACAAAGAAAACGTGAAAAAATAATTAAAAAAACTAAAATAGTAAAAAAAAAATACATTGTAGCTTACGCTACAGACGCTACGCACTACATAGCTGTAGCGTGTGCTACGACCCCTCTAGCATGCGCTACAGGGGATTTACGCTATTTGGGACGCTACGGCCACGCTACGCTACGTAGTGTACGCTATTGCTATGCTACGGGTGCTATTTGAAACACTGATCGGAAGTAAATACCCAATTACAATATATAAATAATTCACAAGCTATCCAAACTGTTGAGAAATAAATATAATTTTTGTAAAGATGTAATAGTGTGGGAAACTAAAATTGTAAAGATAAAAGTTTCAAGAGAGTCACCTAGAATGTTCATAGTTTTAAATTCATATGAAAACTGGCATGAGTAGTTGGGGTAGGTAGAATCTCATTAAATGAAAAGAAAAGTGTAGAAAGAACCCCAAGGGCCTATATATGCATTTAGGGGAGCTTCATTGTAAAACAACAAGTGAGAAATATTCAATACAAGTGAGTTTTTTCCATTTCTATTCTTCAAGTCCTTCCTCTTGTCCTATTTCTTGCTTATGTAAAAGCCTAAGAGTGTCAAAGGCCTCTTTACATACAACATAGTAGTATCAAAGCTAAAGGTCCATAGATGGTGAATGGGATGATGTCGTTTAAAGCTCCTCAGCTCACCAAAGACAACCATGAGAATTGTTGTATCCAAATGAAGGTGTTGATTGGCTCCCAAGATGTATGGGAGATCATTAAGAAATGGTATGTTAAGCCACAAGATGAAACCGCGTTACCCCAAAATCAAAGAGACACTCTACGAGATGCAAGAAAGAGAGACAATAAGGCTCTCTTCCTCATCTATCAAGAAATGGATGGGGCCGCTTTTGAGAAGATCGCGTGCGCCACCACCTCAAAGCAAGCATGGAGTATTCTACAAAACTCGTTTAAAGGGATTGATCAAGTGAAGAAGGTACGTCTCCAAACTCTTAGAGGTAAATTTGAAGCTTTGCATATGAAAGAGTCAGAATTAATTTTGGATTATTTTTCAAGAGTATTGGGTATTGTAAATCAATTACGAAGAAATCATGAAACTTTGGATGAAATTCGTGTGGTTGAGAAAATCTTAGTCTTTAGATCCAGAGTTTGACCATATTGGTGTAGCCATTGAAGAATCAAATGATTTGGATTCTATGATCATTGATCAACTCAGGAGATCTTTACAAGCTCATGAAGAAAGAATTAACAAGAAGAAACAAGAGTCGTTGGAGAAATTACTTCAAACAAAGCTCACATTCAAAGATGACCAAGATTATAAAAGTCAAAGAGGTCGAGGATGTGGCCGTGGTCGAGAAAGAGAAAGAGGAGGACGCATCTATGACTTCAAAGAAAGAATTCAAAATTATCATCATACAAAAGAACACATAAGAGGAAATTTTACAAGGCCAAGGTATGAAAGATCTCAAAACAAATTTCAAGTTCAATATTTTGGTTGTAAAAAGTATGGCCACTATGCTTGGGAATATAGAAGTCGTACTAACCATGTTGAAGAGAAAGCTAATTATGTTTAAAGGAATGAAAATGAAGAGCCAACCGAATTGTTGGCTTATAAAGGTGATGAAAGTGGAGAGCAAAACATGTCGTATCTTGATATCGGGGCAAGCAACCACATGTGCGGGATGAGCATGTTCATCGAGCTAGATGAATCAACAAGAGGCCATGTCACATTTGGAGACTCGTCTAAAATTCCAATAAAAGGGATTGGTAAAATCCTAATCCGTTTGAGAAATGAAAATCATCAATTTATCTCTAATGTTTATTATGTGACAGATATGAAAAATAATACATTGAGCTTGAGGCAACTCTTAGAGAAAGGCAAAGATATTCATATGAAAAATTGTAGTCTTTTAATAAGAGACTGGAGAAGTAATTTGATTGCTAATGTGACCATGTCAAATAATGGGATGTTCGTATTGAATATTCAAAATGATGTTGCAAGATGCTTATATGCTTGTTTGAAAGATCTGTCATGGCTTTAGCACTTACAATTTGGGCATCTAAATTTTGAAGGAATAAAATAATTATTCAAGAAAAAGTTGGTGAAGGGATTGTCATTAGTTGATCATCCATATCAACTTTGTGCAGGTTGTCTTCTTGGCAAACATTTTGGAAGAAGTTCTCCAAAAGAGGCATCAAGAAGAGCCACAAAGGCACTTCAACTCATTCATACGGACATGTGTGGGTCAATTACTCCTTCCTCACTTAGTTAGAACAACTATTTTCTCATTTTTTATGCTTTTAGTTGAAAAACTTGGGTTTATTTCCTTTTAAAAAAAATCCGAAGTTTTTTGTGCTTTTAAGAACTTCAAGGGTTTTGTTAAAAAGGAAAGTGGATTACATATTAAAGCGCCATGAGGTTTGATAGAAGCGAATTCACATCAAAAGAATTTGAAGCATATTGTGAAAAACATGGGATTCAACGTCCTTTAGCGGTCCATACACGCCTCAACAAAATGAGGTGTCCGAAAGAAAGAATAGGGCATTTCTTAACATTGCTCGAAGCATGTCGAAGAGCAAAAGAATACCTAAAGAATTTTAGGCAAAAGCGGTAGATTGTGCGGTTTATTTAATGAACCATTCCCCCCACAAGAAGCGTGTGGAACAAAACACCACAGGAAGCATGGAGTTGAAGAAAGGGCGTTTCACATCTGCAGGTTTTTAGAAGCATCACTTATGCACATGTGCCTGATCAAAAGAGGTCCAAGCTAGATAGCAACAGTGCAAAGTACATCTTCCTCGGCTATAATACTTGCTCCAAAGGCTACAAATTGTATAACCCAAGCAATGAAAAAATTATTACAAGTAGAGATGTTGAGTTCGATGAAGAAGGCACATGGGATTGGACTACAAAGGAAGAAAACTATGACATCTTTCCTCTAGAAGAAGATGATCAAGTGACACGAATGCCCACTACTCCACCTCCATCTCCAACTTCATCCACTCGTGGTAAGCCACCATCATCATCTTCATCAAAAGAAAATTCAAGTGAAAGGCCAACACACATGAGAAGCATATGGGAGATTTATGAGGTAACCGAAAATTAAAATGACTTTACATTATTTTATCTCTTTGCTAATTGTGAATTATTAAGCTTTGAAGATGCCATACAAGACAAAAGGTGGAAAGAAGCCATGAATGAAGAAATCAACGCCATCGAGAGAAACAACAGATGGGAGTTGACCACTTTAACAAAAGGGGAACAAGCAGTTGGAGTCAAGTGGGTGTACAAGGCAAAGAAAATTGCGAAAGGAGAAGTTGAAAGATACAAAGCAACATCAGTAGAAAAAGAGTATAACCAACGACCCAAAATTGACTATGATGAGATATTAGCTCATGTTGCTCGCTTAGAAACTGTAAGGTTAATCATTTTTCTAGCCACACAAAAACAGATGGAAAATATTTCAAATGGATGTAAAATTCGCCTCTTTGAATGGATATCTTGAAGAAGTTTATGTGGAGCAACCATTGGGCTATGTTAAAAAGGGACATGAAAATTAAGTATTAAAATTGAAAAAGGCCTTATATGGCTTGAAGCAAGCACCAAGAGCACGGAAGAGTAGAATTTATCAATATTTTCAAGAAAATAATTTTATCAAATGCCCATATGAACATGCCCTTTATACTAAGGTAAATGAAAATGGATATATTTATTTTCTTGTATATAAATGACTTGATTTTCACAGGAGATGATCCAAGAATGTTTAAGGAGTTCAAGGAATCAATGGTTCGAGAATTCGAAATGACAAACATCAGTCTCATGTCATACTTCATTGGCATAAAAGTGAAGCAAATGGATGAAGGAATCTTTATCTCTCAAGAAGGCTACACAAGATAAGTTCTCGAGAAATTCAATATGTACAATTGCAAGCCGATAAGCACACCCATGGAATGTGATCTCAAGTTGACAAAGTATAATAAAGAAGAAAATGTGGATTCTTCAGCTTAACAGAAGTCTTTGATACTTGACATGCACAAGACTGGACATTCTATATGGAGTTGGGCTCGTGAGCCGGTACATGAAAGAATCAAAATCTTCTCACATTAAGACAACTAAGAGGATTCTTCAATATATGAAAGGTATAATAAGTTATTGTTTGCTTTATTCATCGTATCAAGACTTTCAACTTGTAGGCTATTCAGACTGTGATTAGGGATGAGACGTGGATGATAGAAAAAGCACATCTGGTTTTATATTTTACATGGGAGAAATTGCTTTTACATGGCAATCAAAGAAACAACGAATTACCACTCTTTCAACATGTGAAGCTAAATATGTAGCCACAACATCGGGGGTATACCATACAATTTGGCTAAGGAATCTTCTCAAATAGATTCAAATGAACCAAGAGGAGCCTACAAATATCTATGTCGACAATAAGTCCTCCATTGGCTTAGCAAAGAATTCCGTATTTCATGAGGAGCAAGCATATCGACACTCGCTTCCACTTCATCCAAGAGCATATGAAGAACAAGAAGATCGAGCTCATTTTCGTCACTTCACAAGATCAAGATGCTAATATTTTCATGAAACCCGTCAAAGCCAACATCTTCAACAAGTTAATAAATATGCTTCGAATGGTTGCTGGAAGAAAATTATGCTTAAGGGAGTGTTGAGAAATAAACATAATTTTTATAAAGTCGTAATAGTCCGAGAAACTAATATTGTAAGGATAGGAGTTTCAATAGAGCCACGTAGAATGTTCATAGTTTTAAATTCATAAGGAAATTGGCATGGGTAGTTGGGGTAGGTAGAATATCATTAAATGAAAAGAAAAGTGTAGAAAGGACCACAAGGGCCTATATATACATATAGAAGGGCTTCATTGTAAAACAACAAGTGAGAAATATTCAACAAAAGTGAGTTTTTTCCATTTCCATTCTTCAAGTCCTTCCTCTTGTCCTATTTCTTGCTTGTGTAAAAGTCTAAGAGTGCCAAAGGCCTCTTTATATACAACACAGACAATCACTTGCTTAGGGCGTGTTTGGTTTTCCAACTTCCCGTAATGCAAAGTAAATGAGCCATCATTATCATTGCAATGTGTTTGTTTAGACAACAATTACAGCTCCTAAATCAAAAGTCAAATACACTCATAAAGGAAACAAGTAAAGAAAATTGTAATCATTACGTTTTTACATTATAAAACTACCAGTTTTTTACAGTGATATCCGGGTGAAACAAACAATGCTAGCAAACTCATCATTGCAATCAAATGTAGGTGATGTCAGCACACAATTATAGAAGTAGTCATTGCCCGTTTCCAGCCATTTACCATTGTAATTGGAAAACTGAAACACCCCCTTAACGCCAAACAGGACAGGCTGTTAATGATTTACACCTTTAAAACATTTACCACTTAAACCATTTACACGCATCCAAACGAGCCCTTATCATGAAATGTCATGAAAGAACCAGTGTCATGTTTTTGCGTGTGTTTGGTTGCACCCAATATCACGAAATATCATGAAATTTTGCACCAAATTAGACTGCTCAATGATGAAATATCATGAAATTTCGTGATATTTGGTGCAACCAAACGCAGCCTTCAAGAACCAGGAAAACGCTATTTGAATTCCTCGAACCTGTGACGAAGTAAGACCGTCCGAAGTCCTCCTTGATGGTTTCAACGACCACACCACGATCGATCACTCCCAACCCGTCGAGCTCTACGTCCGCAGTTTCAGCAACAGACTGCGGCCGCGGCCGGAAGAAGGACGCAGCAATGCCGAGCAGCTCGGATCCGTACCAGGCCACCTTGAGCAACGCATTGTCGGATTGGGACTCTCGATCGATGGGAGATTTTGGGTTCTGGGCGTTGCGACGGAAGTTGTAGGATTTCCGGCGCGGCTCCGGCGAGAAGAAGCCGGCGAGGCGGCGAGAATGGAGATTGGGGGCGAGAGAGACAGAGAGAAGGGAAGACATTTGGGGAAGAAGAGAGGAAGGAGAGCGTCTGGTATTGGATTTGGATTTTGTTCGCCATTGCTATCAATTCATCTGGAGTGAATGAATAGCAGCCAGTGAAATTGCACGGTGGGGTTACATGCGCACCGTCGTCGAATAGTAGCAGTGTGATGCTAACTTGCGCAGCTGGTGACGAACGAGGAGCACGGGTGTAAATGGGCCGAGCCAATCCCAGCCGGGCTCGGCCTACGTCGGTAATAAGGGAAAGGACATGCACAGCCCAGGCCAGTTAGGTGATACACTATTTAGTTTCAGGTTTTGAGCTGAGCCAGGTCAGGTCATCCATACCAGCCCATTGGGAACCTGTACGGGCAAGCTGGGTCCCCTAGGGTTCAACCCCAGCCCAACCCATCTTTTCAAATGGACCGCATTTTCAAACCTCCACTGCCATACGCCCATAACTGATGATGGTTGGTGAGGCCCAAGTAGGGCACTGATCAACTCCGCCCACTTTAATGATGAGGTTTTGCCCTGCCCTGTCAAGAATAGCCCGTAAGGTTGTGCAGCATTTTCTTAAAAAACACGAGCGTACCTTTGATTTCTCACAATATGCAAAACAGCAGCAGTGGTATACCCGTGTTTCATCAAACACTAAGTAGACAGCATTAAAATCAAGATATAAGAGAAGTTTTGTAATGTAATATTTTATTTTATTTTAGTAATTTGTTCCATATCCATTCCTTCCTCATCACCTGCAGATCCCGTGGAAAATGTATGTACAGAAACAACACTTGGTTGAGTCATTTCATCAAACACGTGCTGAGCAACATCAATATTAAAATAATTGAGTCAACAAACTGGTTCGATTCCAGCTGAGGTTTGATCCGAGTCAATTCGAGTTTGGACAAGCACGGTCTTTGAGCTCTAAAAATCAGCTCAACGCGGCTCGAACTTGGTTTCGAACCGGGTTGAATCGTGCTTTTTCGAGTTGAATCCAACGAGTTAACCGATCTAACTCTGTTCATGTACAACTCTACCCATGGGTGATGGAGTGAATCTAGACCGTCCATCTGTTGCGTGCTTGCCACAAATGAGCTGCAGTTGAACATCAAACCGAACTGATGCCATCCATATGGACAGCAGCATTCAAATGGACAGTCAAAGCTAAAATAGATTCAGCTTAAGTACTCTGACAATTTGGTAAATTGTTAATTTCATGATGAGCTCTTCAAAGTTTTATAAACATGGAATGCAACGTTATCTGAAAATATATATTACAACTCATAACATTCATTATTTGTTGAGTAATGTAGGGGAATAAGCTCATGGGAATCTCTCCATGCACATTGTTTCATTAATTCGGACAATGTGGACCGTCCATTAAGTCTGGTATACCTTAAAATTTTCAGACTGATCAGACCATCCCATCTTCTTAGTCAGTAGCATGAAAAAAGGATGTAGAGGATTATTCATAGCAGATAGGCCCAGTCAGGATGATTTAGAACCATCTGTTGATTGTGACTCTTGACTGGGAGAGGAATAGGAATGGAATGGACAAGGGACAATTTAGATCGGTGATGCGAATGACAAGAAGGTCAAACGTGACTACGTACGAGGGAAGGTTTCATACATAGTCCACAAGATCATTACCCTTATTTGTTATCAACATTTTTCCAAGATGGACGTGGGACCCACCAGTCTTCTGGCCATTATCTTGGCATGATCATCTGTTCAACGTAATTTTTATTTAATTTTTATTGATTGAAGTGTCTTTAATCTGTTATTGAAACATGATTATTTTTTTCGATCAACAACCTTATCGATTTGATGGAGAAAATTCAAAAATTCATGTTTGCTCTCTGGATACTTTTACACATTGTCGATTCGATAAATAGATATGTTAATTCGATCAATGGTCTATCAGTCCTTTCAATTCAATCAACAATTTGATTGGCAGTTTGCATAAGTTTTGCGTGTGTATTTTATTTCTAATTCTGTATGGGGTGTATAAATACTATGTTAATTACACGATTAGAATTTTAAGACATGAAAAAGCATAATGTGATATCTTGAGAGGGAGAAAGCTAAAGTTTTTTATTTATAAGTTGATTCATCTCTTGTAACCTTCTAATATAATGGATTGTTTGCCGCTTTGTGTCGTGATTTTATTTTTTTTCACAAGGATTTTCTCACATAAAATTCATGTATTATCTATGGTTGCTTAAATTTTCTTTTCTATATTACATTGTTTGATTCTGTTTGAGGTTGCTTCGTCCAACAAGCCGAGTTATGGCTTATTGTGTTCCCAACAAGTGGTATTAAAGCATACATTGGGTTTTCTAATTGAATCTATAAACATGACATCGAGGGGATTGAATGTGAAGTTTGAGACAGAAGTTTACAGGTAAAAATAATTTTAAATTATGAAATTTGAAGATGAAAGCCCTTCTAATTTAATAAAGACTTTAGCATGCATTCCTTAAAAAAGTGAAACATCTTGAATTAATGAAGGAAAAGGATTGTGATAAACTTGATCAAAAGGTGATTAGCACAATCCAATTATGTTTGGCTGATAAAGCCATGTACAATGTCATTGATAAGATGACCACCGCAGGATTGTAAATGAAGTTGAAAAGCGTTTACATAACGAAATCGCTCACTAATCACCTGTATTGAAAAGATTGTTTTATAATCTAAAGATGACGGAAGGGTTAGATCTCTCTAAGCACATCAACATCTTTAACAAACTAGGTTGCAAACTGACAAGTGTGGAAGTGAAGATCAATGAAAAGACAAATCCCTAAATTTGTTGACGTCTCTCTCAAAGTCCTATGAATATCTGGTAGATAATATATGTTATAGTAGGGATACCTTGGACCTTGATATTATTATAATGTCCCTTCGGTCGAAGCAGTTGAGAATGAATAATGGAATGAAATGTATTTCTAAGAGTGTACTAGTTGATAAGGGAAGATAATTTGAGTGAAAAGAATGGAAAGTCGCAGTCAAGGTCCAATTCGACTAGTAAGAAAAGTTGAAGTATTGGAATTGTATTAAGATAAGACATAAAAAAGACTGCACAAATCCCAAAACCCATAAGGAGGATAAATTAGATGATTCGTTGAAGGAAGCCAATTCGGCGAAACCCAATGAAGGAACGAGTCATTATGATGTGTTGTCCGTGTCCAAGGTCGGTCACTTTTTATAATGAGAGGATTTTGGAAATAGGGCATCATAACACATACATCCTCATCGGAGTTAGTTCATCACATATAGTGAGTATAATAGTGGCCTGGTTCTTACGGGCAATGATCATGCCTGTAAGATGATAGGAATTGGTTCGGTTTGCATCAGAATATTTGATAGAGTGGATACTGATATGGTTATGTTACGAAATTGAAGAAGAATTTGATATATCTGAGAACTCTAGATATACTCGAGTGTAAAATTCGCCAATTACAAACGTGTCTTAATAGTTTTTAAAGGGGCATTCACTGGTATGAAGGTACAGAGGAGAGGAAACCTTCACTGGTTTAATTCTTAGTCTTAAAATTTTTTATTTAGATATATGTGAGCACTACATATACGTAAAACAATCATGTGAAGTTTTAAAACCAAAAAACATACTAATAAAGGATAGTTTAACTATATGCATTTAGATGTATAGGGGTGTCGACTATGTTTCTGAATAAGGCCTTATTTTTTATCACATTCCTTGATAATTTCTTTAAAAATGTTTGGGTTTATTTTATGAAGCATAAATCTAATGTTTTCGTCACTTTCAAGGCATACAAAGTAATGGTTGAAAAGAAAAGAAAGCGAAAGTTAAAAATTATAAGGATAAACAACAACGAAGAATTTACTTATATGGAGTTTAATCAATACTATAAAGATGAGGGGATCATAAGGCATAATATAGTAAAGCATACACCAAAACAGAATAGTGTGGCTGAAAGTATAAATCAAACTCTTTTAGAAAGACCCTAGGTATGTCGAATAATGCTGGCTTAAGCAAGGAGCTATGAACTGAGATCATAAACACAGGTTACTATTTAGTGAATTGATTTTTATCTACGCTAATTGATTGTAAAATTTCAAAGAAAATATGGAGTAGTCAGGAAGTTAATTACTTAAGGCTGCACATATTTAGTTGTGATACTTACTTTCATGTACCGTCAGTTAAGAGAGATGGGCTACACTAAAGGGTGAAGAAATGTACATTTGTCAACTATGGTGGTCGTGTGAAAGGATATAAACTGTATGACCGAATTTTACGCAAGATCATATTTAGTCGGGACGTCAAGTTCAATAAAGATTCCTTATTCTGGAAGGATAAGTATAAGAAAATGAAAAAATCAGTAATTGATACTGAATAAAATAAAGTTGAAACACTTGAAGAAGTTAAGCCGCATATAAAGGTACAGGAAGAGTTGGTGCCATCACCTATGAGGAGAATCTACTAAGGGATTGCATGGTATTATTAAGATACAAGAATGACTCAAATGTTACGTTTGCTCTCATTATAGATGAGGGAGATCCATCTATCTTTCAGGAAGCATTAGAAGACACAAATGATGAGATGTGGATGACAACGATGCATGATAAGCTGGACTATCTATACAATAATAAAACATGAGAGCTGATGGAGCTGCCTGTTGAAAGAAAAGTAATTATGTGCAAGTAAATTTTTTGTAAGAAACTGAATAGGTATAAGGCCAAATTAGTAGTGAATAGTTATGCTTAAAATAAGGGTGTCAACTTTGATGAGATATTCACACATGTGGTCAAACAAGTATCTATCAAAATCATATTGAGATTGGTTGCCTAATACAATCTGAAATTGAAACAGTTAGATGTGAAGACTGTTTTTATACGGAGAACTAGAAGAGCGGATTTAAATGAAGCAACCTGAAGGGTTCAGCATGCATGAAAAAAATAATATGATTTGTATGTTAAAGAGGTCGTTGTATGATCTTAAGCATTCACCCAATCAGTTGTACAAAAAGTTTGATTCCTTCGTGTCAAGTCAACGGTTTATTAGAAGCAAATTCGATCATTGTGTCTATTTCATGGAATTCATTATTCTGGTGTTGTATGTTAATGATATGCTTTGTCATCAGTCATAACATGTCTGAAATCAACATATTGAGGACTTAGTTATCTAAGACATTCAAGATGAAAGATTTACGAGTTGTACAAGGGATTCTCGGTATTGATTTATATAACGATAGGGAAAGGAGCAGGCTATGGTTATCTCATGAAAAGTATCTTAAGAAAGACTTGGTCAAGCTTGGACTAAAAAAAGATTAAACTAGTTCACACACCCCATGCTGTTCACTTTCGGCTTTCTTTAGAACAATGTTGTACCTCAAATGAAGAAAAATAGTATATATCTCATGTACCCTATTTGACTGCAATTAGCAGTCTTATATATGTCATTATTTGTACTAGATCGAATATTTCACATATGATGGGTATTGTGAGCAGATATATGTTAAAGCTCGACAAGCAACACTGACAGTGAAGATGGTTACTTCGTTACATATGAGGTAGGACGGACTATGTCTTGACGTTCGAAAAATTTAAGGAGAGATATGTAGGCTATGTGAATGCGGATTATACTAGAAATGTGGATAATAGAAGGTTGACTCTCGATTACTCGTATGTATTAACGGGTGGAGTGATCAATTGAATGTCGAAGCTACAATCTGTAGTCGTCCTTTCCGCATCCAAAGAGGGAATATATGACAGTGATGGAAACATTCAATGAAATTGTTTGATTGAAAGGAATAATAAATGAGTTGAGGCTTTAACAAGAAGTCGTACATCTACATTATAATAACGAAAGTGCAATCAATTTGGCGAAAAACTCGATATACCATTTTTGAATTACATACATTAATGTTTATCATTATTTTATTCAACATAAGCTAGAGGAATGCAGTGTTACTTTTAAAAAGATTCACACCGGTGAGAATCCAAGATTCACACTGGTGAGAATCCGCGAACATACTTACAAATGTGGCTTTTGCAGAGAAGTTCAAATTTTGCTTGACTTCTCTAAGCTTAGCAAAAAAGGGATGAAGTTAGAGTATGCACAAAAAGCGACAATGATGAATATTAAAGATGGTGATAGTACTCAGCTTAGAGTGGTGGAACTTGAAGATTAAAGTCACGGTAAAGATTGTTAATCAAAGCGCCTTTAATATATTGCTGAAATAGAATTTTCGATTCGATTGACAAACTTGTCTATTCGATTGAGAAAATCTATAAATTCATGTTTGGTCTCTGAACACTTTTAGACGTTGTCAATTTGATCGACAATTGTGTCGATTTAATCAATGGTTTATCGAGTCTTGTTGATTCGATCGACAGCTTGCATAAATTTTGAATAAGTGTGCATTTTGTTTCTAATTATGTTTGGGGTGTCTAAATATCATGTTAATTATGCGATTAAGGTTTTAAGACATGAAGAAGCATAAGGTGAGAGATTGAGAGCCAAGGGTTTTGAGATGGAGAAAGCTAGAGTTTTTGATATGCAAGTTATTCCATCTCTTATGACCTTCTGGTATAGCAGATTGTTCATCGCTTTGTGTCATGGTTTTTTTCCATAAAGATTTTTTTACATAAATGTGTTCTTTACGGTTACTTGAATTTTCTTTTTCAATTGTATAATTGTTTAATTTTGTCTCAGATTGCTTCTACGCCTGATAAGTTGTGTTAGGGCTTGTTGCGTTCCTAACATTTTTTTAACTAAAGGCACTCACCACTAGACATTTCTAGGGAGAAGAATCAACCTTATGGCACAACAGAGTTAATGTTGTTTTAGCACTGATCTGGCTACTTTGCCAATACCCAATGTGACACTTCTGTGCGCCATTTCTCATATGGACCCCTTCGTATGTGGCTTGACTAGAATATCAGGCCGATCTGGTTATCAGGTTGCCACACTTGTGATGAATGGCACCCATTGCATTTCTTTCAAACACATGCAGCTGCTTGATTATCATGCCAGCCTTTGCATGGGGAGCGGTCCCATTAGATGAACCACTACAGCTGTTAGAGAAGAAACTTAAGATCTAAAACATAAAAGCTTGAATCGTGTATGAGTGTCCTCAAGACTGTAAATGCCCCTACCACTTTAACTGGCACCGCAGAGGATTCCAGCATATCCATAGATAACCAAGCCCAATCACAAGACTTTTGTTGCACAATAAATGTAGTACCATTGGACAACTCAAACACATTAGGAAATAATTCAGAAAGAGAGATTGTGAGAGTAAGAATATTTTCCCAAGGCACCCAAGTAGCCCTATGCCATGCATGTGCATTTGAGTATAGTGCTTCATATGATCCTTATGGCAAAACTCGACTCCTCCTCTAGCCATCAAAAAAAAATCAAAATCAGAATCAAAAATTCAGTGGGAAAATAAAAAATTAACCTAAAATTATTTTATATTTTGAAAATATCCAACAACAAGATGTATGAAAGAGCTTGCATTTCTTTGTTTCAAGTCAGGCGGATGGCTTCCTGCTTAGGCGACGTCCTGCAAGTCGGGTAGACACAGGGCAAGTCTTCTGGCCAGTTTTCATGAACCATTTCAAGGCCGGGAACCATTTGGTAAACGGTTTAATGACCAGATTGGCAATGGGCCAATCTCGACCGACCAATTGACAGGCCATCTCTAGGATGGGCCAGTGATCAAAATTCACAATAACCAGATTCTTTTAACCATTCAAGAGCTGTTTTCTTTAGCTCATTGCATTATTTTGTCTCAGCCCGAAAAGAATCTACAAATCATGTGGTTACAAACTTCCATTGGACACAATTTTGGGCCATGCCTCGTTCAAGTGGTGGTCCACTGTCACTAATCAACTATTTGTAAGGTTGGCATTATTTATAAATGGCGCCCTCATGCATCATCAAATTTTCAGTGAACGTGGTGAGGTGGCCATTTGGAAATGGGCCGTGGGCCATATCAGCAGTGTATCAAAGGTGGGTCCACAACCTCGCTGGACCCAAAACTATTTTCGCCCACATAAGCCAAGGTCACTTGCAGTGGATCAATCACTACCATCAGCGCTAAACAAAAATCTCACTTGTTTTAATTATGAGATTGGAATGGGCTCATCGTTAGAATTTTCCATTTGGTTGGCAATAACAAATCAATGGTTTTGATGCAACCTAATGGTTGTGTATTAGATGGATTTTTTTACATCAATACGATAATTCTAAATAGATGTAATTTTTATTACTTTTCATGTATATTTATTATTTCTATTAATTTCTTTCCTTATATAATTGGGAGAATTCTCTAAGTTATTACAACGTTGACTAGTCCGAAAGCCTCGGTACTAGTGATGGTCTTGGCCCACCACGCAGTACGGCTCGAAACGGTTAACTTAGATCTTAGGAGGGTTCTCTTCTGGGTACTGCTAGTTTTGAAGATAGACAGTCACTAGAAATTGTACACATGAAATATGCTAACTCAAATAGACTCACTAGATTGTGCAGCCAATTGCAGCCAAGTGTGAATCCCAAGATCAGGTTGGCTGAAGAATCCTAACCCTTGATTCGTGGACACCTGTCCATGGAAATAGGACCATTGGATATTTTTCATTTTTAACTGTAGAATAAATGCCTACCAATCCAATACTCATATAAGCAAATTTTTTGGTTGGATACATTTACACTTGCTACAATAAATTGGACGGTTTAATTTGACTACTCATATTAGAGTTGGACATGGGACGACTAGACTCGTTCGGGCCTAATTCGACCTGAGCGAGTAGGTGATTCGATCCAAATTGAGTAGACTTTGTCCAATCCGAACTTAAACCAAGGCAAGTCTGGGTCACCTACTAACTAAATTCAACTCGACGCAAAATCCAACTTGATAATGACTCAACTCGAATAGAAACCTAACTCGTACATATAAAAAGAACTCAAATTTGACATTTTAGATATGAGATGCCATGTAGCTGATGGAGAGGCTGCGTTCTAAGTTGTGATTTTAGCTCATGGATACCCGTCACGCCTGACTCGACTCGTCGCTAACTCAATCCAACTTGATACCTGTGACTGGGTCAGACTCTGTCCGAGTTAGTCCAAGCCAGAATTGGACTCGAATCAGGTCAGGCATGCTACACTCGGAACCAAGTCAAGTCAAGTAGGGGCCAGGTTTGTTTCAAAACCAGGTTGAGTTGGGTCAGCCCTAACTCGGTGCACCTCAACTTGATGCCGGCTCTAACTCACATGCCACGTATGCAATTTCTAAGTGCCAGAGTATCATCCATCACCGCCAGAGTAATCAAAGACGGTAGTGGATGCAGGAGAGGGGCCTTGATCCATGGGCCAGTAATGATGCAAATCCAGTAATAAGCCCATGTTGGACTCCCGTCGTTTTTGGGTTTGAGAAAAAACATTGCAAGGGTCCCACAACTATAGGGATACTTAGCATGCAAGCAAAATCCTGAGCTTTTGTCAGTAGGGCCCACCATATATTGGCCATATCCCTTTAGATCACCTTACTCAGATAATCCTGATTGAGCCGAACAGAGCACTTTTGACCATGACTTTTCTTTTTCTTTTTCTATTATTCTGGAAGTCCTGGATTTCTATGTTAGTTTTGCACCGTTTTGAAAATGGTGGTGATTCTATCCTCCGTCTCGCACTGACGTACATCCGGTCTTCAAAAATCGTGTGTTCGATCGTGGATGAAGTCACACTGATCAAGCGATCCTAACCATTCACAGCCATCAAATGGATGGGTAAGTGAAAAGTGAGTCGTCCAAATTCGAAGGGAAAAATCAGACGGTTAATTTTATCTTCTCAGTACAATTTTCAGTTGTTCTCCATTCACAGATGACATGAGTCAGCAAATTGGATCACCGTACAACATTGACACGTGTAGGGGTTGAAGAGCCGCCACCATTTTCCCCTTCTCAAGAGTCAATACTCGTAAGATCAAACGGTTCGGCTGACCCCACTGATGTAATTACCGAGCTACACTACGAATCCAAGGTGGGGCCCACCTGATGAGTGGTCAGCCCTACCGTGTACGTGGGCCAAGCATCCCATGGAGGTGTACGAAAAATGTGTGTGCCATTTTTGAGTCACAAGATTGGGGTTGTTCATTGCGTGTGGCCCACTATGCCTGTCCTCTGGCCCACCATCACAAAGTATCATACAAGTGATATGTATAATTTACATTTTTAATATATTATACGGGAATGTTTGATTTTCTCATGTTAATATAAATGCAATGTAAATGGACAATAACTATTAATTACCATCATCATTACCCATACTCATTTGGCTACAACTTTTTTCAACTAAAAAATTGAGGCTACCAAATATATGGGGACCGACCGTGATGTATGTGGATTATCCACACTGTCCATCCATCATGCTAATTGAATTAAGGCATGAGGTAAAAAATGAGGCAGATTCAAAGTTCAAATGAACCACACCACAGTAAAAATGTCATTAAACACTTACCGTTGAAAACTTCTTAGGCACTGTTTACTTTGGCTTAGGCCACTTGAATGTTGAATTTTTCTTATTTTTTGGCTCATACCTTAAAATGTTACGGTAAAACACATGGGCGATGCAAAGATATTAAATATACATGTCGATAGGGCCCACAAATCTATGTTAGTCATTGTGAACCGTTTTTCAAAGTAGAAATACCTCCTAATTTTTAAACAGGTGAAATTGTTATAATTAACTATGTTAAGGTATTTACCCTGAGTTTGGAAAATCAAACCGGCACTAAAAGGAAATGGTACTAGAGGTCAACCTCTGCCAAACTTTTCATGAGATGGAGCTGTGTGGGCCCCACCGTGATGTGTGTCCAAATTAATATAGTATATTCGATGAGTAGGTTATGGGATATGCCAAAAACCAGCTATATACAGTACTCGGGTGGGTCATACCAACTAAAACCATGTGAATATGTGCCTAAAACATATAAAATTACATTGTGGCGCCCACATGAGTCTTGGATGCAGCTGAAACTTGGTCTGACCCCTCATCAAAGTGGGACACAAACAATGGATGATATGGATTTTTTAAGGAAATCTCAATGGGCCCAATAAATGATTGTGAATGTTTTAATGGGAAGTTAACCCCTCCCAACTGTTGCTTCTGGTGTCGCTCACTCAATTATAGATTGACTTTATTTTCAATACCGTGACCGACCATGGAATGTTGCATCTGACTGATAGAGTAGATTTTCGACACGCTTCATTGTGAGGCCCACACAGCTAAGAAATGTTAAACGCGCGGGATCTGACGGTCCCTAACCCGGACCAACAAATAAGAATTTAGGCTCGGGTCTATAACCGTGCCTGATATACGAGCCCGAGCCTGGGTCATTATATTAAAGATCCAACCGTCTAAACAATAGTGGGCCCACCATTATGAAAAAAATGTATCAAGGAGTGTGCATCTGATCCAACATGGGTTGGATGTAAGTGTTGATATAATGGTGGGCCCACAACAAACGTTCATTGAAAATGGGTTTCTCACGTGGTAAAATTGACCAATAGTGGTCAAACGAGCCATCCTTTGCCAGTTAGCTAGATGCCTCTAGATGACGTTATATATAGTAGAGATGAGACCCACCATTATTCAATCATAATCATGTGTATTTTCACTGTGGGCCCTAATTATTAGATGATCTTAACCTTCTGATTCCCACCTTTAATCGATCTTAACCATATATAGAAGTTGATTACGTGGATTTCCATGTTGGACCATCTTTAGATGTTCTTAACCATGTGGGTCCCTTCAAAAATCGATCATAACCATATCTCACGTTGGATAATCTTAACTATGGGGCCCACCATTAGTCTATCCGAATAAACTTAATTTGCACATGTATAATAGTAAGAGTTTGATATTTATTAATATGTATACCAAGCCACAATTTCTACTAGTAAATTTCAATAGAAGTCATATAGTACCTAGGACTTGGATACAAGCCACCGCAACAAGCATAGATATAATGCAAGTCGTGGTTGACCATGGAACGTGAGATCCAGGTGGACCATCAGCTGGGTCCACGTTATTGATGGGCTGGTCCAAAAAGTCAGGTTGGTCCATTCATCACCTACCTGGACTGGTAGCCAGCTAATGATTGGCCGGGCTGATGTTGAGCCTGGACATTTATACTGTGGGACCAACTGATGAATGGCTCAGATCTCACTCATGATCCACATGGCACGTGTGGGATTCTAGAATTCCTATGGGTACTAAGACCTAGGATTTCAACTGAATAAATGTCGTGATGGAAACAGTCGACATGACCATCGTTATAACCAATAAAGAAAGAGTCAAATTGATTTTCGGACCACATGCAACCATTTCTTTACTTGTATATATTTCAAAGCCATAGACAAAACTGATAATTTACCACCATTAAAGAAAGAAAGAAATTTGACATCAACCCTTCTGAGATGCAATTTCAATGAGACTAAAGTCAACAGATGATCTCATCTCCTAGGTGATATATTTTCCGTCCATGCTCCATCCACGATGGACACCATGATTTGGACGGTCCGGATTGCTTCACATATAGTCTTCACCATTCCAAAAAATGTGATGAATGATTACCATACTTTGGCCCTAATAAATATAAAAAAATTCTACAGTCAGTCCAAATCTACGGAGACTGGACGACACAACAGTGTATATTTTGGCCTCTTCTGGGTTGAAAGTCTACTAAAGAAGAAATGACATTTGGCAAGTTTCCCACAACTCATACTTCCTTGAATTTGATTTATCTCCATGGATTTTATATGTCAATTAGCATCCTATACCTACTTAGCATTTGTATTATAATAGTAATTTGCATGTGTAATTATATGAATAATGGAAAACTTTGATACTCAGGCAAGGTGTGATGGATAATACGCTGGCATTGAGAAATCATTCCACACGTGGTATGCAAGTAATTCAAAATGAATTGGCCAGAGTATTGGCTTATATAAAAATTACACTAATTTGATTATCTTAATATCGAAATATTGGTGGACCTTATTTGGCAGGTTGGAGAAAAATATCCAATGGTTCTATTTTAGCTAATAAATATACATATATAAAAAATTAGGATTGTTTAAGACTTTGGTTTTTGGCATTGTGACTTATTTACCGTGAGATTAGCCAGTTTATCTCATGTTAATATATCCTATGTTTGCAATTTTCGAGTGCTCGGATGTCATGCACCATGTGAATCGAATAAAGCATCTGGGTAGCACTGCCCGAACTTGAAAGAGACGTAATTACTGCCATGTTAGTTTTTGGTAGAGGATGCAGTTGATGAGGTGCAGTAGAAAGAAGGGGAATAAAGAGCAAGGTGTAAGTTATGTGTAAAGAGAGATTGTGCAAAATGATTTCACTAGTAGATAACTCATTCTCATTTTTGTTTTTTTTTTTTGTATTGTGATTCATTTAAATATTCAGCATATCTTCTTCTTATTTTAAGTAAACATCCTAAAATGAATTGTATCTTCTTCTTATTTTAAGTAAACATCCTAAAATGAATTGAGGTAAACAAATATATAGAATAAATTCATAAAATTATCACGGTGGAATCTAATATATAACTTTGTCACATGATATAAGAAAAGGCGTGAAACGATAAGAAAAGGATCATCATCTTCATCAAGTGATTAAAAACCTTTAATCTATAAGAAAATTCTTTAATCCACAAGTTTAAAAAAGAATTCAAAATTTTATTAGTAAAGATCTCTCTAAGATAACCTATTACATTACTTATAAAGAAAGGCTCAAATTCTAATAGAAATTCTAATTCAATTAGAATAGAAAATTTTTGAAATAGTAATTTTTATATTTAAAAAAATCCTAAATTAACTCCATCAAAGCATTCCTGACTTGGTTCAAAGCAACTTTTAAAAAAGACAAATACTAAAACTTTAAAAATTTAGAAAAAAAAACAAAAACAAAATTTAAAATTACTAAGAATAATAAATTCCTCCTAAAAACATAATTTTGAATAGGAAATAAGCACATTCTTACAAAATAAACAAACGCAACCCATTGGAGGGTCAGTTGACCCAAGCGGCCCGCTATATAAAGATTAATACTCAAATCAAAAGTGGCTTCCTAACACCCTGATCCATAGCTCAACTGGTAAACTAAGTGGACATACTTCGTTTCAGCTCTCGAGGTTTTGGTATCAATCCCCAATAGGGGTGACTAAACAGTGCATGTACTGACAGTAGGTGTACTAACAAGCTAACAAAAAAAAAAAAAAACTGAATTTCTAATTTACAATGTCTACTTTGAACAACATTTTTATCCTATTTAGAATAAATTTTTTCAAACCGAATATGCTTGAAACCTAGTTAAGTTATGCCCTATGTTAGGACTAAGCCTAGATCTAATGGATTAAATCCACTTTTATTTGAACTCTTTCAATCCAGCTATGCCAAGATTTATAGGCCTGCAGTCCGCTCTACATCACCGCAAAAGCTATCTAATAAGATGCATAGAGGTGAAATTGGTGTAGGCAATTCATAAGAAGGAATCAATATAACAATATAACACACAAGCCAAAAATAAATAAAATTAAGAGCATATATCTTGGCATTATTAGTTACCAGAATAAAATTTGCTGAATTTTTATGAAAAAATCTGAACCGTGTGTTAGATACCAGATACATTATTCATAATTTCGTTGAAAATGTACTCTCTTATTCTAGATATGTTCAAAATTCTCAGGAAACTCGGCCAAACGCTACTTGCATTATTGTATATGGTGTAGATATTGTAATGTCATTCGCATGCATGCTGTCATGCAAAGGTAGTTCGTGGGCCACCATTTGCCGAACCGGTGGACCCCACTTTTTTGTAGCCATTCAACCAAAGTTCCATCATCTCATGGGTGGGTCCCGTTGCTCTGTCAGTAAGGAAGGAAGCTGATGTAGGAGAATCTCGTTTACAAGATTTCACGCGTAAAGCTCCGAAATAAGAAGATAAGAAAACGATGTGTAGGATCTGCTGTCCGAGGCTTTGAGAGGAGTGGGTATGCGTTAGGTAATCTGGACCACTAATCTGTTGCGTCCTTCCGTAGATGGACCATGAACCCGAAGATCTGCTTCATAGGGCAATCATAACCTTTCAATTTATGGCCCAGTTGATAAGATTAACAAAGAAACGGTCCAGATACGTCCATCCACGATTGGATACAACAGACCAATGGTCTGGATTTACGGGCCCACTTGGGTACAATGTTCACCGCTGCAGCTCTGTCATCCTCACATCTTCCGATCTAACATACACATACGAGACTGATCGTTCATCAGATTGGGCCAGTCTAATCATCAGGTGGATGAAGAAATGGATAATTGAAGGGATAAACAGTGGTCCAAAATCAACGCACATACGTCACCTGATTAATGGGCCAACCTGATGAATGTCCATGGCCATCATGTGCCACGTCAGCATGTATGGGGCACTTGCAATGGACCCACATCGTCCGCTTGCAGTTCACTGACAGGCAACTCTCATGTGGACATTAGATGACAACCGTTCGATCACCGCTGACGGTATTTCTCGCACGACCGCTATTTTCCCTGATTTCATCTGTATATAGCATACACGGTTGTAACTTAAATGCCAACACGAAGAAAACGCTTACTTTATTGGACCAGATAACAGTGCGAGTTTGCCACAACTTTACCATGAAAAATGCATGAATGTTCGACAATCCAAGCTGTTCAAATTGTCGGCCCCATTGTCATGGGATCATATATAAAAAATCGCATTCATCAGATCATCCTAACTGTTCATTCTCTGTCCATCAAATGGACAGTTACAATAAAATGGTGAATTCAATGAGCAAAAATTAGATAGCTAAATTCATCCGATCAGTTTGAATCTGAAACTATGATCCAAAAACAACAGGGCCCACTGTTTGGACGGTCTGAATTAACATGCATGTTTGCCAGTGTCCCTCGATGAGTTGCCACAGCACCGTCGCCTATCCACTGGGATGGTTTGATGGTTTGGCCAGTGAATCGCGCCATTCAAGTCCTACTATCCCACGTGCAAATGATACACGTGCGTGAGATCCGGCTCGTTCATCAGGTTGACCGCGCGTGTAGGCTGAAAGGAAGTTAAGAAAAAATATATTTTTTAAAAACTCCAGCACTTCACACCGAACGCGCATGTATGGCTCATCTTGTAACCGAAGCGGTCTACTTCTCGGCCGCTTAAATACGGAATAAGGCCCACCATATGAACGGCCTAGATCTCGTAAGAAGGCACCGCCTTTGCTTGTGTAGGCATACATACGTATGGCCACCCAAGCAAGTCCAAAGAAAAGCCAAGGAATTCCTCTGGCTCTCCGTCGCTGTTTGGACTTTTGACTCTCAAGGCAGCCACGTGGGAACACGAGTAGGCAAGCGTGGGACCCAACCAAGCGTCATCTAACGGCGCAACCGACAGCCTGCAACGGCCGTTAGTGGGCCCAAACTGACCTCAGCCGATCCTTGAACGTGCGGGGGCGTCAGGTATCGGGTCGCGCGGACCCGGTCAAATCGCTTATTTCTATTTTGAATTTTCAACCAACAATCCCCTCCCCGTTTGGATGGACAGGAGGACTATTAGATGCCCACATGCCGGGGCAGAAATGCCATCTCTTGCTGGCTCGGCCCCTTTCCGACGTGGCACGTTCAGACAATTCGCTCCCTGAATAAAAGACCATGCTTCAGCAAGAAACTACGATAATGCCATCCGGTTTGGTAAAACCTCTGGAAACAATGGTGGGTCCCAGTTTAGATAGTTCACGAGCCAGAAAAGCAGCCTATGGTCTGGAATCAACAAACATGTTTCCATAAATCAGAGTCTAATGTCGTTCAATCGATCTGACTTTGACCTATTTATCGATGTTTTATTTGATTCATTATGACAAGTGTACAACTTGTCAGTGCCTGAGCATCAACCATCACCGTCCACCAGAGTATCAAAGCTTTTCCCAGAGGTTTGACTACGGTGAAAAGCTGTGTACGGTACAGTAATTCCTTTTTACACCCTTGAAATTAAAGGTACCAGTTCAGGTATATCATAAACCAAAACTCACCGTTATTCGATCATCTGATACCCGATTACTGGACGGATGCTAACAAAAAAGTGTTGATGAATCAGATCGGTTAAGTTTTCTCAACCAAAATGGTTTAGGGACGGTAACTTAGCAACAGTGAGTTCCACAATTTGGTCGGTTTATTTTGAATTAATGTATGCCATGTGTACAAGTTCCAAGTGCATGTGTATCAAGTGTCATACTCTGCCAGAGTATTGAATAACTTCCTTTTAAATCTTTCTTGCAAGTTGCAAGTTGCAACCGCCTTCATCCACAAGTAAGTGATATTTTAACGTTTTTGCTTTTTCTTATTTGGTGAAAGAGATATTTTAACGTTTACAGTAAAGGAGTTGTAAAATACTCGATCTGCAATTGTACACGTGCTTCATATTAACTAAAATAAAACCTACTAGATTGTGCGGTCCACTGTCGCAAGTCACGGTACCAAGATCGAATCGGTTTAATAATGGGGACGCGGATTGAATAAAACCTACTAGATTGCACACGTGCTGGGAACGGGCAGGAGCGTTGAGTGGACACCTGTGATGTATGGGTCTCATCTATACCGTCCATTCATTTTTTTTAAATCATTTTAAGGTACAAGTCCAAAAATGAGGCAAAGAAATCATTTTTTCGATATAAATCATTATATGCCTAAAGAAGTTTCATACGTTGGAAGGTATGTTGTGTTGGAGAGAAAAAAATGAGTTTTGTGAGCAGGCGTCACCGTCGATGACATGGACCAATGAGAAGCGACAGCCCAGAATTTCAGTGTGCCTTCGGCACAGACGATCTGCACTAATTTTTGGTTCATGATACATCTGCACTGAATAAAAATATTATTTTTATGGTTTAGTTTGACTACTTGTACACCAATTGTGTAATTTCTAAGTGTCTGCGTATCATTTATAACGCTGCCAGAGTATCCAAGTTTTTCTCATCACAGAAGGCACGTGGACAATGCCAAAATGTTAAAGATTGTCCTCTGCCTCTGCAACAAATTAGCGCGGTAATCTAATCTTCAGGATAATTATCTAACCAAAGGTGGTGATGAAAGGGCCCACTTACGCCCACCACTCCAAAAAAGAAAGCAGTTGGGCACTCCACCCCCTACCCAACTTGAAATGACAGTGGTACGATTCTCCATGCAGGAATCCTGTCCGAAAAAAGCTCTGTAGATCCACACCGTTCATCTGTGCTAGATACATACGGCATGAGCTCAAAAAGCAAGGCCCATTCAAAACTCAAGTGGGATGAAGATGATTCATTGAAGCCTTTTTGCGCCCAGCGAAGTTTTTGATCAGGCCGATATTCGGTTTTTTTCTTCGTACGGTGAGGCCCACCTTATGAAGAGAAACATCACAGTCGTGGACCCACAAAGGTTTCAACGGTTAGGCACTCCCAATTAGAGCTGAAAGTTGAGCGGGTTCAACCTGACCTACTTATGACCCTCTCGGTAGCATAAATTAGGTCCCGTCTTAGACTTGGGATATACAGACCCCAGCTTAATAAAACTTGAGTTAGACTTGGTTGCTTTGACCGAGCCCTAACCTGAACTCCATCTATATGTAATTACTTACAAATTATAATTGAGTATGAATGGTTTGCATTGAAGGCATAAAAAGTGCTACTAAAGTGGAGTTTCATTGGTTTACGTCATTTTCAATTACTCAAGCTAATAAGATAAGCAAAATTTCTTTATCACAAATAGATCACATGCTACACAATACCACTTTTAAAGGAATAGTTATTTTATATTTTAGCTGGTTTATTTAGAATAAATTAAGTTTTTTATGATAAACAAATACATATATAATTAATTAAAATATAGATATAGAAAATAAGTGTATATTGAAATATAATATGCTAATATAATAACAAAATATTAGCATGTATCTACCGACCAATCCGAACAATCCCGCTGAGGTCGAGAATTCCTAACCTATGGTTGAGTTGAATTGGATTTAAGTTGTGGTATAAGGACCTTTGGTTGTGTTAGTGTTGAGTAGCAACCCGACCCGCCCCGCCCCGCCCCGCCCCGCCCGACTTTCAGCCCTACTCCCAATCCCATCCCCACTGTTTCCTGTCGGTGGCGCGCTTGAGTTTGGGATCGTAACCTGACCTGGCAGAAATTATAACTGATCGGAGGAGTGGATGTCATGCACACATCACGGTCGGCCCCACAGTGTCTGGTGTTGCACGGCCTCCATGCAACAACCGTTGTCGGAAATTCCAGTCCGTTGTCACACCTTTAACTTTTCATCTTACAACGCACTCAAAGAATCAAAATCCTAGCGATCCAGACAGATGGGGCCCATGGTGGACGCCTCAAAAGCCTCCCCCAACGGAAGATCTTAGCCGTTCCATCTTTGGCCTGTCTTTGTACGACCCACTCTACACCGATTGTGGTTTCTCTTACATGTCCATTTGTGGATCCCTGACTGAAGGGTTAGGATCTTTCCAGCCTGGGAGACTTCAGGATATCCCAACCAACAGTGAGGTGCAATGAAAGCAACGGTCTAAAATAGATGAACATATCATGGGCCCCACGGAAGGATGGAAATGGTTCTACGTCAAAATCTTGCAGGAATGATTTTATGCAGTTCACCACACTAGATCGTGCAACTCTCTACTCACAGTGCATGTATGATGATCAAGACCATTGACCTGGTGGGCCACCACGTGGATAGGCTATATCCCGAAAGAAACTGGATTAATCACCGTAGCCATCCGATCATAGGCCAGGAACATTCAGACTGACATCAAAGCAGAGAAACAGTACACGTTCAACCAGTGTAACTCATAACTGCATACGGTCAGACTTTGCCAATCATCGGATTTTTACCGGTAGCCCATCAACACGGTGGCCCACCAGATCAGGCCAATCACGTCCACATGTCACCACCATTGAAAATGGCAGGACAGACCACGAAGACCACCTGGCAAAAATCCAGCCGTTCCACTCATAAGGTGGGCCGCACCGTTGGAATCAATGGAAAACTGACCGAGTCAACATACAGTAAAGGCCTAATTACTGATCGGTTAGAAATATGATCATCATGGTGGAGCCTATCGTTTTTTCACGGGAAGAAGGCATTTTGGTGCAAGTTCTGGTCCAGTAGATTGTAGGTGATCAGATCCCTTCCCCAAGCAACCGTAATGTCATTGAAGTAATTGTATCCACAATCATGGGCATTTGTGTATCGGAAATCGACGTCCAAGAGAAGAAACGGTCTTTTCCCACACAAGCCATCCATGTATAAATTCCCAAACGATTCTTCTTCTCAAACCCCCCCTCTCTCTCTCTCTCTCTCTCTCTCTCTCTAATAAGCAAACCTTCCCATTTCCAACCAATTCATACACCTAGCTACATCCTATCCATCCATCTATCCATCTGTCCATCCATACAGCAAAGATGCCGGCGACCGATTACCAGGGAACTTCAGTTCCTCTGGCTTTCTTCGGCCGTTCGATCCTCAGCATCCGTCGGAACCAAGTCGTTTCGATGGAAGGCAACCATGAACAAGAGCTCGAGGACTTTGAGCTATTCCAGAAACACGTCGCCGACCGCCTCGCCGATCTTGCCTCATCAGACTGTAAGGACGACAGGGAGGATGACCTTCTCTCCCTCCCATGGCTCCGGAAGCTCCTCGACTTCTTCCTAAGCTGCGAGGAGGAATTCAAGGCCATGCTCATTCTAGGTCGCAACCCGACCCACATCTCCAGGCCCCCGCTCGATCGCCTAATCACAGAACTGCTCGATCGGGCTGTGAAGGCGCTGGATGTATGCAACGCTATCACCCATGGAATTGACTCGATCCATCACTGGAGGAAGCAAGCTGAGATCGCCGTTTCCGCTCTTGAGCAACGACCTTTGGGGGAAGGGCAATTCCGGCGTGCGAAGAGGGCGTTGACGACGCTCGTCGCTTCCATGACCATTGATGACAAGGATGGCCAAAACAGAGCAACGGAGAGGACTTGGTCCTTTGGAAGGAAAGGCAATGGCAGTGCAGCTGCAATCAAAGAACATGGCAACAGGCCTGTACGGTCTTTTTCTTGGAGTGTATCGAGGACGTGGTCCGCTTCCAAGCAGATGCAAGCAATGGCGAACAATCTCGCCGCCCCACGCGGAGCTGAGCTTAACGGGCTGGCATTGCCGATATACACGATGGGCACGATTCTGCTGTTCGTCATGTGGGCCCTCGTCGCCGCGATCCCTTGTCAGGATCGGAGCGGCCTTAATATGCATTTCCCCTCGCCCCCGAGGCAGCTAGCTTGGGCAGGGCCGTTGATTAGCTTACAGGAGAGAATTGCTGAGGAGTGGAGGAAGAAGGAGAAGAAGGGCTCGGTGGGATTGATGGAGGAGCTGCATAGGTTGGAGAGGTGCGCAAATGGCCTGATGGAACTCACTGATACAACTCAATTCCCGGTGGAGGTAGATCAGATGGATCAGATTAGAACGCAGGCAGGTGATCTGGCCCAGGCATGTAGGACCATGGAAGAGGAGCTGATTCCATTTCGGCGCCAGGTCAGGGAGGTCTTCCACAGGATCATGAATAGCCGGACAGAGGTTCTTGATTGCTTGAATCAAGCCACCCGACTTCCCACAACGGTTTTGTAATGGTAAGGCGCAGTGTGGTTGACCACGGCAGACAGCGGCGAGAGTGGTTTGATGATGATGAACCTGGCTTTGGCCTGCATGAGATGAATTCGTGTATGAGAAACAATGTGATGAGAATGAATGATTCTTTCATTCATGGTGGCGGTTGTACATTTTTGTTTTAATCAACTTGGTTTGATCTCAGATCGTCTGTTCCGTGGGTTGATTGAGGGAGGTTGAAATCAGGTTGATTTGAGTTACTGAGTCAATGCAAGGGGTTGAAAAGCCTCATTTAGACACTCTCCATCAAAAGAGCAAATCTTGCTGTTTGTTCTATTTCTCTGTATGTTCTGTAGATAGTATATAAAACATTTGTTCAGTGCAATCTTGTTTTGAATCATAAACCTTTCTTCCCTTCTTGTACATCTGTTTGTGCAAAAGAAAGTGACAATCTTGGCCATTGACTTGGATGGGTTGTGTTGGGAGAATTGTCTGGATTAAGTGGTAATTGGAAGTGAAGTGAATAAGTGATGTGCATCAGGGCTAATGCAATTCCAGCAAACACCCTTGATCGATATGCAATCGCAGAAAGGCTATAGAAAATGAGGCATGAACGCCACCCCACCATGATATATACATTGATGCTTCTTTTTAAACCTTTTCTCAAATTGATCAAACCAGAAAGAATTCAAGTGCAGGATTTATGTGAATCTTCTTCTTTATTTGCATTTGAGCAGATATCAACTGGCATTCTCCTTCAGTCATTTTATTTTCTAATTTTTATTTCTTGTTGTGGTCAATGTCACTTTGACTGCACCATGACTAACAAGATGCAAAAATTAAGTTTATAATCTTAAGGGTGCGCTTGGTTGCCATATCTAATTGAATTTCAATTACTTACAAGTTGAACCTGAAAGGAACAAAATATGCAATTTGGAGGCTAATTCATTATTATGAATACTAGGAAACATTTTTTTTTTTTTTCAAATTGCCTATTGACTAAACTGAATGTTTGCAATTCAATTCACTTATGCAACCTAACACAGCTTGAATGATTAGAATCTTAATAAAAATGCAGCAGATACAAAAGCATCCGCCTTTGCAGTTGCATTACCTTATTTAACCCCATTAGGCTGTTAGGGAAAGTAATCCTTTCAATGTACTTCCATGTCAAATCCTCTTCTTCTTCTTCCTTTTTTTCTCCCCTTTTTTGAGAACACCGCAGTTCCCATTCTACCAATTCATAGACCGTTTTTTGTTTTTCCCAAGGCAGTGTGGTGTTCTGCACATCTCTGCAACTGGGGTCAAAGTCTGCATCAGCTGCGATTGGAAATTAAAATAAGCATTGAAAGGAGGGCGGATCATTAACAGATACAGCTGAAATTGCTTCAAACAAATCATAAAAGAATATGATGATGTGACACTTATGATTCAGCAAAATTAAGATAAACCATCATAAACAAAAAATGCACTAATTTAAGTATCATTGCATACAGTGATCTGTTGCCCTGTTGGTATGTATGGTGAATGCCAATTTTCAAAGATTTTTTATCCATAAGGATTTAAATCCAAAGCATAAGGGCATTTGCTTCTTGAAAACACCTCCTGCATGCATTAAAGGGCCCACCTATCTGATTATAAACTTGGGCCCACCCGTCCAGACAAGCCATTAGTCCAAACAAGCCTTTTGTGCAGATATTGTCCTGTGAGTTTCATTTGGACGTGTATCATCTGTTCAATCAATCTCAACAGGCCATCAAATAGCCCAAATCGCACCATTTGGATGATTCTAACCATCCGATCAATAGCCAAATTGGTCCAATCATCAATTTGAACCATCTGTTACTTGGGTTCCAGCTCAATTGACTATTCGGTTCCAAAAAGACTTCGTTAGGCGACCGTAACCATCCCATCCCAGCCTTGGAAGACACACACGTGTAAATAGAAGGCCGTGTTTGATCATCCCATCACTGACTTTTGCATGGGGGTCCATTAAGTGTGGATTGGATCTAATGGATGGTACAGATCACTTCATTCAGTTATTCTCGTGCCCAAATGTAGCTTACAGTGCTCTCGAGAGCACTGTATCATGTCACTGTAATCAAAATTTAACAGAGCATTGCTGAAGATGAGCATTTGATGAATGTCCACTGAAAAGATGAAGTAGTGGCCACCACATCATTCCAGTAACTCAGTCGCAACAACAGACCTAGTTGCATAGGAAAGCTCTCGGTATGTGAAGCTCGTGAGGGCATGTGAAGCTCGTGAACAATAGACATATGGATCCTTGAAAAAGTAGGACCAGAGACTCCATCACAATCATCACTCTTTTAAAAAGTAAGAAAATATGACTCCAATACCATCAATTACAAAAACTGTTGGTATGGCCCAGTGAAAAAAACACTTGATGATCATCTGGTTCTTAAATAAATAAATTCCTAGAAAACCGATAGATCATTTGTTGGCCCATGCAAGGATCAATGAACAGTAACAAATGCGCCCAACTACACTCACTTTTACTAATTACTCGATGTCTCGTAAAGTGAGCTAAAGCATATATAATCAAAATCTTGAGCCTCACACCTCTCGAGGTCTAATGATTAATCTTCCAATGCATCCTAAAGTCAATCATAGACAAAACAATGCGCCCAACTACACTCACTTTTACTAATTACTCGATGTCTCGTAAAGTGAGCTAAAGCATATATAATCAAAATCTTGGGCCTCACACCTCTCGAGGTCTAATGATTAATCTTCCAATGCATCCTAAAGTCAATCATAGACAAAACCTCCCCCAAACTAGAGACTACAACTCGGTTAACCAGTGCAAGAATCCAATAAACCCAAACTAGAACCTTGTATTCATGGCACACTCACACTCACACATAAGGTAGGGGAAAGGCGGATGACTCAATGTCATGCTTGACGGTGGAGAGCTTTGTTATGACTCGTTGTTAATCCCCTAACAGACAATGACCATATCTATCATCATAGTGATGACAATAATCACAAGTTTATCCTAAAACCTGCTAAATGGCCATGTTATGATAGGGTATTATGATCTATGGATCACAACTCTCATGTGGTTAGTGACCACAACTCTCCTGTATATTTTAGATACATCTACGTATTAAGTAAAGCATACCAAAAAATTCATCTAAGACCTTTGGTCTTGATGATCTATGGTTTAGATCATCAATATCACATCACTAGTGGATTGGGTTCACATTGGTTCTGGCACAACTCCAACATTGATTCTTCTTTAGGTCTATTTTGAGAGCATGGGATCGAAATCCTAAATTTATAATCCTTTATTTGAAATTCTGGATTTTCAATTCTATTTGGCAACTTGGATTTTAGAAATTGTATTTGGGAGCCTAGATTTTGACTCTTGGATTCCTGGAATTATTTCGTGGAACTCACCCATACAAAGAAAATGAATGTGACAAATTAAGTGCTCCTAGATGTTTTAAACATAATATATGTGTGCAACTTAAGATGACTATAGCATTGAACCTAGACAGCTTTGGCCCCAAAATAAATCAATTCTAAGCTTTTGGTGGCCTACTAAAATAGGCTCACTAATTTCATAATTTCAATAAAATTCTATATTTCTGTTTAGGTAACTGTCAATTTTTTTATATAATGTGGCCCATATAATAATTGCATAAAGTTTGTTTTTATAGTATCTTATCATTATGGTGTGAATACAAGTGAAAACACACTAAGATATGAATTAATGCGAAACCTTATATCAGTTAGAGATGACATCAAACTCTTAGATTTCACAAGCTAAAGGTCTCCCTTATAATAAAAAAGGAGTGAAAATCTTAGATTTTGAACCACCCTGGAATTAAAATCCAAGATTTTCAAGGGTGCTAAGCGACCCCACTTTTACAAAACCTGGATTTCCATTCCCAACTACACAAAATCCCGAACCTCTTATCATCCTCTTGTGCTTTTGCCACTACTTTCCTTTTCCTTTCCATGACCGTGTAATCTGAAGCTTTTCCCCAGTTCAAACCTCTCATCATCCCTGACTGTATAATCCCATTCCATCATCCATCTCTCCTTTTTTTTTCCCTTGCATTGTGATTTTTATATTTATACCCTTGTAGCACGTGGCAATTGGGAGAGATCTAGACCATTTGGCAGGCCCAAGAAAAATTAAGCACGGCATATACTCATTAGGTATACTAGCACTAGTACGAGAAAAATGCACGACTGGAGAAGACCAATGATCTAATTCAAGAGAAACATGTGGCCCACTTGATGAGTGGGTTGGCTTGAATTTTGGGTCTGTTACTCTACGGACTATGCTCCCACCTTCCACGAACATTTTAGAGATTAATTGCCTTCTTCCCTAATGTAGAACATTCATGGAGAAGGTGGACCGGATCAAAGATCCTCACTGTCCATGCAAAGGTGAGTTAGAGACTATCTTTCTATATTAGCACTTCTTAATGTGGAAATACACCCGCACATGATTGATGCAAGCAAAGCAAAATTACAAAATAAAATAACCAAACAAAAAACCCAAAAAGCACAGAGAAATGTAGGAGACGAGGCACAAAGATTTACATTATTTAACAATATGCCTATATCAACAGGGCAGTAAAACAGAGCTCTCTTTTTCACTAAAATTGGAGAAAACAAAAATACAAGGCTCATCTCTGTCCCACTCTTCCATTGTACAAAATTTCTCTCACCAAGAAATACCCTAGAAGAATGGATCCTCTCTACACTTATGTTCTCCTTTTATAAACTACATGCTAGAAAGAAAGAAAGAAATTAAATAAATAAAAGCACATGAAAAGCCTAACTAAGCTTCACATGTACACACATATGTACATGGGTACGAATGCATAAAGAAGAGATAGGAATGACGGTTTTGATCTTAGAACATGACTTAACTGTTAACTATACGTTATTATTTCTTTTGCACATTGTTATGGGAAGATCCGAAATCATGTGAGGTTCAACGACAAAACGCCAGTCTAAGCCGACCCACTGCCACGGCGTCCGAAACAAGACCCGTCCGACCTGATATGAGCATTACATGAAGATAAAGAGCAGGTGTCTTCTGCCGAGGTGCAGGTTGTTCACTCCCCAAGTGCAGGGTTGTGATGTAGTAATAAACTCGGTAAGACCGAGGTCGAATCCCAAGGGACTGAAACCTGTACGTAATCTAAAATTAAGTAGAACTAAAACTAGAATAAGATGAAATCTAAAACAAGTGTAAATTGAGGACTAATGATGGAATAATTATCTAAATTTAAGAGAAATCAGAGAAAAGAAACTAGGGATTCAGAGGATCCACTTGTAGAGATCAGGGAGATCTTACGCCTGCGTCAGGAATCATGGAAATTAACTGAACTGCCGTTGATATAGTCTTAAAGAGATGAAAGGTATATGAATTAGAATGGATTCCATCACCAAACCATGCCCAAGAGACTATGGCAAACAACAGAATTAAACTAATTACCAACCAATCACATATATGAAGGTTAGGAAGGGTACCGACATCCAACCATGCCCAAGAGACTATGGTGAACAACAGGGCTTCCTGACATTATAAACATAAAAGGGAAGGAAATACTCAAAGCCATTGCAGACCCATTGTAATTTCAGTCACAACAGACCATTAAAGACTAAAAACATTCTCATACTAATCAAACTAAAATCAACTTCAATTCATATATTAAAATTAAATTAAAAGCATGGAATCTCTCATCTCACTACAAGCTTCACCTCCTAGCTTTAGCTAGGAGGTTAGCTAACCACAGTCATGAATCACTAACTCTTAAAGAAAACAAGTAACAAATAAAACAAGAAAAAATAATCTGAAGCTACTCCCTATCTTGCACTCCAAGTCCCAGGCCTTCCAGCCAAGATCCCCCGTCCTTTCTCTCTTCCTCTTTCTTATAGCTGCCAGGGGGGTGGAAGTCCTTGCGCAAGATGTTACACAGCAATCCTCCTTTTGCAGCAAGGAAAACAGAAGATCATACGCAGTCTGTGCGTATCTGTTACGCAGCCGCGTGCGTAATAGGGCCCACCAATGTATCGGCGCTGGACTCTCTGTGGGACCCACTTCCATCGACCTTTGAGAATTCCAGACCATCCATTCGTTTTCCCAACGAAAAATGCTCAGTCCTGCTCGGTTTTGGATCCAGACTGCGGTGTTTCACGGATGCTTGCTTGGCGCAATCCAACTTGCGTCAAAGCTCTCATATGCATGCATTATGCAAGAAAATCAAGAACAAGGTCAGGGGGTGGTCGGTTTCACCTCTTTGTCTCAATGAACGGCTTGGATCAGTGAATGGAATGACGATGGTGGCCCACCAAGCTTCGTTCGCAACTCTGCTGCGGAACAGAGACTCCGCAGTTCGCCCCGGCTACATGCACTGGCCCACTTAAGGAGGCCAATTGGAAAATCCACTTCGTCCATTGGTTCCAGGACAAAAAACCATCCGCAAGGATGTATTTTTGTAGTGAAATCGGTGCGACCCACTTGATCTTTTGTTCAGCCATCCATCTTGCTTTCAACGGCCAGGATGTTCCAATAGCTTGCATGGGACCAGAAGATCACCTAGGTAAGGGTCGTGACCACCCCCTGAGGTACTTGGACGGTTCGGATCATCGAAAATGACTACGAGTGGGGCCCACAGCTGAAAAAATGGACGGACAGTGAAGGACGCTGTCCGTTCTTCACTTTGGAAGATAAGAGTCAGTCAGCGTCTTTGCTGACCGAGCTCCTTGGCGCGGTGCACGTTGGCATGTGTGTACACCATGTACACACGATGCATTGTGGGGCCCACTACAATGCTTATGTGAAATCCAATCCAGCCATCTGTTTACTCATAATATTTTAACGGTTGGGACCAAAAGTGAGGTATATCCAACTATCTGGCGGGCCTGAAATTAACGATTAATAGGCTGATCTGTCCATTGGCCCACTTTCCGAGATCTTTAATGACTGAGATTTAATATGTACGGTTAATTTATGGCCTCCATCACATGTATGAAATTTCGAGCCGAACTAATGGTGAGAACCCCGTGATCTTGTGTTCTAGACCAATTTCGGGCCATTTGAACTTCAGTTTCTCGATTTTCTCGGGTCTCTGACGTGTAAATCTGTCAATCTTGGTCCCCTTGGGTCCATCCCTTACCTTGGTGATCATCAGAGTGTTAAATTCAAGCTTTTAGCATCCTTTTTCAGCTTAAGCTCCTAAATTCAACCTGCAGTGTAAACACAATTAAATAAGCCGTTAAACACTATTATGCTCGCAAATCCAGACAATATCTGGGGTCTACTATGCAATATTTGACCCTCAACACAGGTCGGAACGGTTCTGATACTCCGACTAGATGACCTATCATTCGCTAAACGTGGTATGTTCGACACGATACTTACTAGCCTTGCCAACTACAGTAGATCCAACCTAACGGGTCAGGTCGGATACCGCTCGGACTTTGAAACCGCATCCTTTATGCTATGGTCGGGTGAGCCGAGCCGAAGGGATGCGTAATGGCGTACACCAAATGCGGAAGTTGCCATAACTGATCATAGCCTATAACTTCGTCTGCAGATACGCATTATACAATACACGATCATCAAATTATGGGCAATATCTCCACGATCTGGGAGTCTCCCTGATCGTGCCGAGATTGTCAGATCCGGACTATTCCACTATCATGCATAAATAGCACGCGACACCACGTCTAAAGGTACGCAAACACATTCTCTCCTCCACTCTTTACTTAGACCCAGATTCTCTTGACCTAGGCATCGGAGGGTCTCCCGGCTAAGCTAGGGTCACCTTTGCCCGTTCTCTTAGCACAGGTTCCAAAGGTGGTATGTTAAAGGGAGGAAGACGTGGAGGAAGGGCCGACCAGATTTGGACATCAACATTTTTTGGCGCCGTCTGTGGAAATTTGAGACTAAAAGTCAGGTTCTCGTTTTCCTTCTTCTAAGCAATGGCGAGGAAAAAGAAGGCTGCGGTTGTAGAACCGGAACCAAACGAACGAACTCAGTCATCATCATCACTTCACGCCAAATCCGCACCAAAGCCTTCCCAATGTTCCCGCAATCGGTCGAATAAATATCGCGCCATATAGAACGAGATTCAGGCCCTGCGCGACGAGATAAATAGAATGAAACAGCAAAGGGAGCCACATCTGCCTCCAATTCAGGAAAATCCCATTCTCGAGCCTGTTGGTTTGTTCGTGGAGACTTGATCTGTGCCGAGGAGCGTGAGACTTGAGGCTCTCCAGCATTCAAGAGAGCCGAATTTGGGTCAAAATCCTCCTGCAGCACATGTTGAAGGCTCTGCGCGGAATGCCACCACTCGAGCCCCTGCCCCTACCATCCGTTCAACCACCTCCGCTCTAGCGCCCATGGATCTTCGCCATCAATTAAAACGAAGGGGGGAAAGAAGAACTCCTGAGATCGAGGATGCCCCAGAGGTCATCGCTCAAAATAAAAATCCTTAGGAGACGCGATTTGTGGAACTTAACGACAAGTTCTTGACGTTGGAAAAGAAGCAACAATTGTCAACAGTTCCAGCTACGATCTAAATGATGATGGAAGAAACCGAGCCTCCCTTCACCTCTGCTATCATGGCCGAGGTGATGCCGCAGAGGTTTCGATGCCTCCTGTCATCCGGTATTCAGGATCTGGAGACCCATCCGAACATCTGGAAGCCTACCGATCGTGGATGTAAATCTAGACCACAACAGACGCAATGTTGTGCATAGGATTTTCCATCACCTTACAGAGTCCGCTCGGATTTGGTTTCGTCAGCTCAAACCAAACTCCGTTGGCTTTTTCACAAAATTAAGTCGATTATTCCTTACGCAGTTGATAAGCAGTAAGAGAAGTCGGAAACCTAACACTCACCTGCTCACCATCAAGCAAACTCCGAAAGAGTCGTTAAAAGACTACATCGCTCGTTTCAATGAAGAAGCATTACAGGTCAAAGACTATGATGACAAGATGGCGCTTGCTGCCTGTTCACTCCCTAAGTGTAGGGTTGTGATGTAGTAATAACTCGGTAAGACCAAGGTCGAATCCCAAGGGACTGAAACTTGTACGTTATCTAAAATTAAGTAGAATTTGAACTAGAATAAGGTGTAATCTAAATCAAATAGAAATTAAGGAATAATGGTGGAATAATTATTCTAAAACTTAAGAAAATCATAAATAAGGAACTAGGGATTCAGAGGATCCACTTGTAGAAATCAGGGAAATCTTATGCATGTTTCATGGAAATTAACTGAACTGTCATTGATCTAGTTTTCAAGAGATGAAAGGTATATGAATTAGAATAGATTCCATCACCAAACCATGCCCAAGAGACTATGGCAAACAACAGAATTAAACTAATTACCAACCAATCGCATGTATGAAGGTTAGGAAGGGTACCGATATCCGACCATGCCCAGGAGACTATGGTGAACAACAGGGCTTCCTGACGTCATAAACATAAAAAAGAAAAAGAAAATATTTAAAGCCATCGTAAACCCACTGTAATTTCAGTCACAACAGACCATTAAGGACTAAAAATATTTTTTTAATTTAAACTAAACTCAACATCAGTCAGTCTAAGCAAATTACACAAGCAACAGGTCTTCCCATCATGCTACAAGCTTCACCTCTTAGCCCTAACTAAGAGGTTTAGACTGCCATGGCAGGACTAATCATCTTAAAGGAAAAAATAAAACAAAGTAAAAAAAAAAACTAAAGAATCTCTAAACTTCCTTTCTCTCTCTCGTGGCCGCCTTCAACGTCCCCAAGCTCCCAGTCATCGATTCTGAATGCCTTCTCACCTCTCTCTCTTTCTATTTTATAGCAGGGAAGGGCGGTGGAGAGCCTACGTGTGCTGGAGTCGGCGGAGTGTGTGGCTTTTACACAACCAGGGTGCGTAACAGGGCCATTAGACCGATGCCAGACGTGAGTGGGGCCCATTTCTTGGAAGTGCTTGCAAGATCCAATCCGTTCATTGGATTGTGCATGAAAAGTAGGTCAGACATGACTATTTTTGGATTAAATTCGTGTTGTCCCACGAATGATTTCAATTCACCGTTAGTCTTGTGTTTGGATGATCAAAAACCGTTCTCTACTGTCTTTCACAATTTCGACACCTAGGCAGTGGTAATATGGATCATATTGATCTAATGAATGGTTCGGATTGATCCTTCGAATCTTGATGGTGGCCCATAGCAGAGGACTGCAAGTCGGATCACGAAACAAAGGTTCCGCTTCCCTTCTGTGATGGTTAGTGGGTAACATATTGACAATGATGGAAAAATCCACACCGTTCATTAGATTAACGACGAAAAACCGTCCGGGAAGGGCGTAATTTGAAGTGAAATCGGTGCGGCCCACTTGATCTTCTGTTCCACTGTCCATCCTGCTTTCAATGGCCAGGATATTCCAATAGATTGCATGGGACCCAAAGGTCAACATGGTTGTCGTCGTACCCATCTCCTGGACACCGTCGACGGTCCAGATCTTTTGAAATGATGATGGGTGAGCCCCACTGTATGAAACCGGCGGCCGTGCGAAGGAACGCTGTTGCGTTCGTGAAGAAATTTTGAGAAAGAAAAAAAAAAATCAGTCAGCGTTGCTGACCGATTTCTCCAATTATGGTGCACGGCTGAAGCATATGCACTATGCAAGCGTGCTCCCTTAAGTGGGGTCCATCATGATGTGTATTCGACATCCGATCTGTCCAATCATTTTTTCACCACATTTAAGGGGTTGAGACCGAAATTGAAGCATATCTAGATCTCAGGCGGGCCCCAATTTGAGATTTTATGGGCTGATCTATCCATTAGGCCACTTCTATAATGATCCAAGAGCTGAAATTCGACGTGTACGGTTAATTTATGGTCCCTAGGCCATGTATGAAGTTTCGTGTCAATCTGATGGCAGAAACCTTGTGATCTTGCATTCTACACCAATTTCGGGCCTTTTTAATGTAAATAGCTTGATTTCCTCTCGTCCCTGAGGTGCAAATCTGCCGATCTTAGTCCCTGGAGTCCGTCCCTTGCCTTTGGTGTCATCAGAATGTTAAATCCATGCTTTAAGCTCCCTTTTTCAGTCCATGCTCATAAAATCACCTTGCAACATAAACACGGTTAAATCGGGTATTAAACGGTTATCATGCTCATAAATCCAAGAAATTATTGGGTCTAATATGCAATATTTGACCCTCAACACTGCCATTCTAAGTGGACTAAAGGAAGAAAAATTTGCATTCTCTGTCAAAAAGAATCCTCCGAAAATGCTAGCAGACTTCATGGCGAAGGCTCAGAAGTACACTAATGCTGAGGAGTTCACTAACGCTCGTAAAGGTATGCAAGTAACTGACCCGATAAATAAAGAGAAGGGGCCTAAGAACGAAGAGTCTCAGCCAAATGGCAAAGGAGCGGACGACCGCGCTTCCCCAATCGTCGACCGAGCCACAGGCCAGAAGGGAAATTCCATTCTTATACTCCTCTTAATACGTCTGCCGAACAAATTCTGCTGAATATTCGAGTAGACAAGCTACTTAACTGACCAGTCTGCATAAAGGCTGACCCAGAACATCGGGATAAGCGAAAATTCTGTCGCTTTCACCGGGATCACGGTCACAACACGGACGATTACGTGGACCTAAAAGATGAAATTGAATCCCTCATCCACAAGGAACACCTACGTCGATACACCAAAAAAGAGAAGTCCATTCGGAGAGAGGAACGACCACAAAAACAACCGAATAACCCCCAGAAGAATCCACTGAAATTTGTACTATCTTCGGGGGCTCAGCTGGGGGAGGGGATTCAAACAGGGCTCGAAAAGTTTATTTCCGAAGATCCGAGCCGGAACTACGTTCACTTGACGGTGCGTCCCAGCAAGGAACTCCGAGTCACTCCGTGCAGCCTAACTTTCACGGAAGATGACGCACGCGGGATCCAACATCCACACGATGACACACTAGTAGTCACGATGACCATAGCAAATCATAAGGTATATCGCATTCTGGTCGACACCGAAAGTTCGACCGATGTAATGTACTCCGAAGCGTTCGAAAATATGAGAATTCCATGGTCATGACTCCGACCTATAAAGACTCCCCTACACGGCTTCGCTAGAGAGAGAGAGTAATCTCTGAAGGAATCATTTCCCTCCCAGTAGCAGTGGAAGAAAGGCAACATCAATTCACACTCCTAGTGGAATTTTTGATTGTCAATGTTCCTTGTGTCCACAATGTGATCCTGGACCGACCCTCCCTCAACGCAATGAGGGCGGTCGTCTCAACTTATCATTTGATGATGAAGTTTTCGGCTGAAGGTGGGATCGGCTATCTCCGATGCGACCAACGCGAGTCCCAAAAGTGTTATGTGATAGCAGTTAGAAAAGGAGCTGCCAAGCAGGCACTTATCGTGGAGTCTTGGATCCCCAAGGACTGACAGGAAGCTCATCAGTCGAAGATCTGGAAAAAGTGTCCCTACATGAATCAGATCCAAGTAAAATTGTTCAGCTCAGATCATCGTTGAATTCTGAGCAGAGGACCGCGTTGTTGGCCTTCTTGAGGCAGCACTGAGATGTCTTCGCATGGTCACACGCAGATATGTCAGGGATCTCTCCTGACGTGTTGGTTCATATATTAAATGTGGATCTGGATCATAAGCCAGTGAAGCAAAAGAGAAGGTCGTTCGATGCCGAACGATATGAAGTCATTGCCAAGAAGGTCTCTGTCCTGCTTGATGCGGGTTTCATAGAAGAAGTATACTACTCTGACTGGATAGCAAATGTCGTGCTCGTCAGGAAATTCAATGGGAAGTGGCGAGTTTGTGTAGATTATTCAGATCTGAATAAGGCATGCCCTAAGAATAGCCCGTTACCTCGGATCGATCAACTGGTGGACAGCACGGCCGAACATGAGTTACTCTCATTTTTAGACGCCTATTCTGGGTACAAACAGATCGCTATGTATCCCCAAGACAGGCAGAAGACTACCTTTGTCACGGACAAAGGGCTCTACTGTTACCGGGTCATGCCATTCGGTCTGAAAAATGCTGGGGCAACATATCAGAGGCTGGTAAATCAGATGTTTGCCAGACAGATTGGGCGCACCATGAAAGTATACATTGACGACATGCTAATGAAAAGTACCAGAGCCTCCAACCACCTTACCGACCTCGGAGAAACGTTCAACGTCCTCCGAGAGTACCAGATGAAGTTGAATCGGAGAATTTTCTTGGTTTTCAAGTTAGTCAGCGAGGTATCAAGGCCAACCCGGATAAGATCAAGGCTCCCCTCGACATGAACTCACCTCGAATCATTAAAGAAATACAGTGTCTCACGGGAAGAGTTGCAACGCTCAGACGCTTCATATACAGGGCTACAGACAAATGCTTTCCCTTCTTCCAGCAGCTAAAGGGTCACAAGAGGGTGGAGTGGATACCGAAATATGAAAAAGCCTTCCAGCAGTTGAAACAGTATTTGGGTTCGCCTCCTCTCTTATCTAAGCCTGAAAATGTGGAGCCCTTGTTCCTCTACCTCGTGATTTTGGCTTCAGTTGTCAGCTTAGCCCTGATCAGAGAAGTCGGAAGCAAGCAATACCCCGTATACTATGTGAGCAAAGTCATGGTACCAGCGGAGACAAGATACTAATTCTTAAAAAAATTAACGCTCTACCTCGTTGTCTCAACTAGAAGATTACGACCGTACTTTCAGACCCATTCCATAGTTGTGTTGACCGACTCTCTTCTGAGGAAGGTTCTCCAGAGACCCGAGGTTTCGAGTCGGATGATCAAATGGGCTATCAGCTCGGAGAGTTTGACATTTAATCTCGCCCTAGGACAGCAATCAAGGGTCAAGCTGTAGCCGACTTCATCGTCGAATTCACAACTCCGAGTGAAGAGCAAATCAGTAAGGAAGTCGAGATGACACCACCCATCCCATTGAGTAACCAAGAAGCAGTGTCGGATCCAGGATGGGTCCTCTATATTGATGGGTCGTCCAACGTCAAAGGAGCAAGGGCCGGTGTCGTCCTGGTTACACCCGATTCAACGACAATCCAATACACAATCAGACTTGGATTCAAAGCTTCTAACAACGAGGCAGAATATGAAACGTTTTTAGCTGGACTCATGCTGTCAGCAAGCCTGGGTGTTCAGACTCTGCAAGTCCATTACGATTCGCAGCTGGTAGTAAATCACATCTCTTCGGAGTATGAAGCCAAAGAAGTCAGAATGATCGCCTATCTCGAAGAAGCGAGAAAACTGATCGAGAAATTCTGGAGTTGCACCATCCGGCAGATCCCTAGAACTGAGAACTTGTGGGTCGATGCCTTAGCAAGACTCGCCTCGGCCTTTGAAGAAAAGATCTCGCAGTTTGTTCCTGTCGAATTCATTGAGCATCCGAGCACTGGCCAGCCGGAGAAGGTCAATCCCGTTCAGTCCATTCCAAGTTGGATGGACCCTATTTTTAATTATCTATTGTCCGGCGAAATCCCCTCGGACAAACTAGAGGTAAGGCAACTTAGGGTCAGAGCAGCCCGGTATGTCATATTGGACGGAGTGTTGTATAAGAAAAGGTATTCCCAGCCTTACCTTAGATGCCTCCGACCAAATGAGGCCGACTACGTGATTCAGGAGATTCACGAAGGAATCTGTAGAAACCATTCTGGCAGTCGTGCCCTAGCCGTGAAGATACTCCGTCAAGGGTATTTTTGGCCAACTCTTAAACAAGACTCGAGGGATTTCGTTCGAAAGTGCGACAAATGTTAACGTTTTGCACCTGTGCCGAGGCAACCCATCGAAAAAATGATTCCCATGAGCGGACCTTGGCCGTTCATCCAGTGGGGGATCGACATCATCGGCCCCTTACCTACAGGGAAGGGGCAGGTCAAGTTCGCCCTTGTAGCAGTCGACTACTTCACCAAATGGGCCGAGGCCGAACCCGTCGCAAAGATCACCGAACAGAAAGTAGTCGATTTCGTTTGGAAAAGCATTATCTGTCGGTTCGGAATCCCACACACCATTGTATCCGACAATGGCCGCCAATTCGATAATGAAAAATTTCAAGGTGTGTGTCGGGAGCTCGGCATTGTGAACGCTTATTCATCGCCTTGACACCCACAATCCAACGGGCAGGTGGAAGCGGTTAATAAGGTTATCAAACACCATCTTAAAATGAAGTTGGAGAAGGCCAAGGGCAACTGGGCCAAGGAGCTCTCATTTGTCCTCTGGACCTATAAGACCATGCCTCAGTCCTCGACTAGGGAAATCCCATTTTCACTTTTCTACGGCTCAGAAGCAATGGTACCCGTGGAGATCGGCCTCCCTACGGTGCGAGTAAGGAACTATCAAAAGGGTCGAAACTCCGACCTGATCACTGCTAACTTAGATTTGCTCGAAGAAGTCTGAGACGTCTCCAGGCTCCGAGTAGCGGCTCGACATCAACAGATAGCACGTTTCTACAATTCAAAAGTCAAGGCTAGGCGATTTCATCCTAAGGATTTAGTCCTTCGACGGGTCTTCCAGAACACAGCCAAGCTAGGAGCAGGGACTCTCGGACGTAATTGGGAAGGACCATATCGCGTGGTCAGATCTATCAAATCGGGCTCATACCAGTTGGAAGACCTTGAAGGCCGCCAGCTCCCTCATCCTTGGAACGTCGAGCACCTAAAGATCTACTACACATGATAAACAAGCCTTTAAGGCTCTTAATAAAGTGTACGCCTCCGATCGACTAGCCTTTAAGGCTTTTAATAAAAGTTCTGATTCTGCTCATACATGAACGAACTTCTCTACTAAGTTGCCCCATGAATACAGGGGCAAACTAGATGGTATGATTACTTAAAAAAAGGGGGAGGGGGAGTCGGAGCGTAATCCCTCAATAATTCAACATGACACTCCCTCTGAGTTAGGGAGAAAGCCTAAAAATGACCCGACTCTCCAATGGAGAGTTCAGCTCATCATACGATAGAATGGAAGGTCCCCGCCGGACAAGCGATGAGCCGAGTATCCTAAGAGATTGGACTCAACTAAAACTTGGGCCGAGGGGGGTCGGAGAGCCAACAAAATGAAAGGGCTTGACCCGTAAAGAGGTTAGCTCGGTAATATCTCAGAACAAATCAACGCGATGATAAATTAGCTTAGTTGGACCACCATTATCAAAAGTGTTTCATATTCATTCATCCTCCTTGGAAGGGCAAGAAATACATCAACTGTTTTTTTTTAAAAAAAAAAAGAGAGAGTATATCTTCACGCGAGTGGAGGTGCTTGGGAATTAGAGGCTTGATCCGAGTGGACGGCTTCTGCAAGGGCGTCTTCAGGATCTTTGGGCAGCAGAGGATCAATATCGAGGTCTGGGTATAAACTCAAAACTGCTTCGATATAAGCATCGAAACCGCGGTTATAAAACTTCGCAGCTTCAGCGTCCCTCTCTTTGGAGGCCTTGAAGTCTTCAATCACGGCGGCAACTGCCGCTGCTAGAGAGACCTCATCCTTGGCCCACTGAGCCTCTGCAGCCTGAGTGATGGCTTAAGTCCGCTCTTCAGCCACCTCAGCTTTAGCACGTTTTAAGGCCTCACCCAGCCGAGTGGTCTCCTCAGCCAATGAATTCGTGTAAGCTCTGACGCGGGTCAGCTCGGTGGTCCCTGAATCACTACGGGCTTTGAAGTTGTCTGCTCTCTCCTGCAGCAGCAACTCCCTGGCCTCTAGGTCGACCACAACCCCCTGCAGCCGACTCCCTCTAGCCCTCTCGTCCGAAAGCTGCTGGCGCAGCTCACTCTCCTCGGACCTCAAGAGGGCGCATTCGTCTCGTAAGGCCGTCATTTCAGCCTTGAGGGGCTCGAGTTCAATCTCCCTCCTCTCACGCTCTCGTGCTCTCTCCCGAGTCAAAAGCAATTTTGAGACAGCCTGAATAGAAAATGAGAATCAGTACCTAAGAAAATATATACAATGATAATGCGAAGAAAAGGGAGGGTCCTCTCGGAGACGTATCGTGTAACACATAGAAGCTATATCATTCAAAAAGGAGTTATCCGACCTGCCCAGGGTTCGAGCTATATCCTCCTCGGGGGCATGCTTGGCGGCCCACGAAGCCAAACAGGCCATATGGTAGCCCGGTTCGAACCTTCCGTCGCTCGTCCCCACCTGAGGCGAAACCACAACCTTCATCCCTACCCTACTACCGGCCGAGTTTTGACCCTTGGCATGGAGACTTTCCCCAACCTCGAGGGGGGGGAGAAAGCATGTTGTCGGCCATTCTAATGGCCTCCTCCCACTCGGAAGAAGAAGGAATAACAATGGGGGACTTGGGGGCTGTGATAGGAGCCTCCGCAATGGGAGGAACGGCGGTAGAAGGAACAGAGCTCATGATTGTTGAGACACTGGCCATGGTTGTATAGGCAAGCACCGAGGGGGGAGCTACTCCGGGGCCGTGGTCGGATTGAAAAGCACCAGGAAAGGTGTCTCCACAGGGGCCATGGTTGTATGAGAAAACACTGGAAGCGGAGCTGCCGGAGGAGCCATGACCTAGCGGGGAAGCACCGGAGTCGGCGCCGCACCCGATGTCTGCGGGTGAACGAGCACCGCGAGTGTTGAACCGACGAACCTTGGAGCGGGGGCTACAGCAACCGGTGTGGTAGCAGATTCCCCCGCACGAGGGGGAACCTGCTTCTTTTGAGTAATCTTCAACCGAGGGGCATCCCTCAACAGCTCCACCGCTATCGGAGCCGCTTTCCTCTTTCGAGAGTCAGACGCCTCGGCCATACCTGTTAGAGAAATGACAATGTCAGCAACTGAGTAAGAAAAATTGGGCTCATCAAAAAGGTTGGGATAACTTACTGAAAGATGTGAGCGAAGGCTGTGACTTGCAAAGCCCAGACCAATGAAGATTGGCCGCTGTGATCAGGTCCGTCCAGGAGCGAAGCCCCTCTGATCGCGCCCTAACCTTCGCGATGCGGCTCTTCTGAGCTGGGTCGAGGAGTGACATTCCCTTCTGGAAACCTACAAAAGGAAACGGAGAGCTTTACTTCGATTGAAATGAATGAAAACAATGGCAGTGGTACAGATACTGGTTAAAATTCGACCTGGTTTTGTGAAGTGGGTCGGAACCCGTGTTGTTAAGGTTTCGAGCTCTACTGCTAGCGCCTCCCACTCGCCTGCCGCCCAGAACCATTTATTTTTTCAATCCTTATTGAAGGACGGTATGTTCATCACTAACCCCGACCCCTTGCTGCCTCAGGTCGCGAAGTAGTACCATGGTTCGTTGCTGTTGTGCTTGATCAGGTACAAACTCATCAGCTCTTCCAAGGTCAGCTCACGGTTCCCGACTTGTCGCCAGATGATGAATGCGGAGATCATCACCCTCCAGGCGTTGAGAGTGAATTGTCTCGGAGCCAGCCCGACGTAGGCCACAACCTTCCGAATGAAGGGGTGAAGTGGGAGTCAAAGCCCAGATTGTAATGTACAGAGAAAGATTGTGACTTTTCCCTTAGCAGGAGCACCAGCTGTGTCCATGGGCCCAGGGGCCCTTATCTAAACGGAGTTCAAAATTTAAAATTTTGAACGGATCCAATCCATCTGAGATTTCGACAAAACGGAACCTCCCGGGACTACCTCCAAGGCGCACCTACTCGCGGGCATTTCAGTGGCCTCGGCAGTGTTGACTTAGCGGGCTTAGGTGGCCTTCTTTTTGCTGGGTCGCTTGGTCTGAGCACCCGTCCCCTTTTGTCTCCGAGGCGGGGGGTATAGTGGTACGACTTCAAAGGGGCCTTCGGAAGCCCCACTTCCATCTTCAGAACTCTCCGGCTCGGAGTCCTCATCGTAGTCACACACCATTTCGAGGTCGGAAGGCGTTATGAAAAGAATGGCGAAGATCAACAAAAGGGATACACCAGACGACTACTGAAAATAGCCTTTTCCCAGAAAGGTGTGATCGGTCGAAATCGCCTTCGCCGAAAATCGCCTTCTCTGGTATTAACTCAAATTCACAGTATACGTAGCGAGAAAGACTCCGAAGGCGGTTTATATAAGCTGCGAAGGATCTCCGCATTAATGGCAAGCCATAATGGCTGCAGCCGAATCAGCGCGAGCCGATCCCCAAGCACACGTGGCCACACCTCGTTGGGGTAGTTATCAACCGATGGTAAGATTCTAACATCGGACAACGTGCTTCGATATGCGAAGCGACGCCCGAGCAGTGGGAGCCGTCATGTACACGTCTCCTCAGACCTACGTGGCGACCCTTCATAAGCTGGAAGGAATCCAAAATCATAACCGTCTCTACGCGTCCACCAAAGCAACTCACACACGCATAATCTCAAGATGTGACACTTCGAATTTGAAAACCATCATTAATGCAATATGAGTGAAAGATCTCCTGCGTGAGTACTCTCCGAGTTCGCAAGCGGGCTCGGAGAGTAGGGGGCTTCTGTTATGGGAAGATCTGAGCCCATGTGAGGTTCAACAACAAAACGCCGGTCTGAGCCGACCCACTGCCACGACGTCCGAAGCAAGACCCGTCCAACCTGATACGAGCATCACATGAAGATAACGAGCAGGTGTCTTCTGCCAAGGTGCAAGTCGGAACGGTTCTAATACTCCGACCGAATGACCTATCATTCACTAAACATGATATGTTCGACACGATACTTACTAGCCTTGCCAACTACAGTAGATCCGACCTAACGGGTCGAGTCGGATACTGCTCGGACTTAGAAACAGCATCCTTTATGCTATGGTCGGGTGAGCCGAGCTGAAGGGATGCGTAATGGCGTACACCAAATGCGGAAGTTGTCATAACCGATCGTGGCCTATAACTTCGTCCGCAGATATGCATTATACAATACACGATCATCAGATTATGGACAATATCTTCACGATGCAGGAATCCCCCTGATCATGCCAAGATTGTCGGACCCGAACCATTCTACTATCATGCATAAATAGCACGCGACACCGCGTTTAAAGGTACGCAAGCACATTCTCTCCTCCACTCTTTACTTAGACTCAGATTCCCTTGACCTGACTTAGGCATCGGAGGGTCTTCCGGCTTAGTCAGGGTCACCTTTGCCCGTTCTCTTAGCGCAGGTTCCAAAGGTGGTACATTAAAGGTAGGAAGACGTGGAGGAAGGGCTGATCAGATTTAGACATCAACACACATTATAATGGTATGTTTATAAATTTATCTATATAGACTTGGTAATATATATATCCAAGTTGAGTCGTTGTCAATATACATTCTCCATGGACTTTGTACAACAAGATGAAGACTTTTTGAACACTTGTACAGGAAATAGACGCTTTTCCTTGTGATTAGAAAGGAAATATAGTGGCATTTTGAGCGTAATTGTAGAGGCTTTTTAGTCGTGATTGTAAAGGAAGTAGAGTTTTTCTTTTCTTTTTTCTTTTTTCTTTTTTATTGTGATTAGAAAGAAAGTATGTTAAGAGGCTTTTTGAAGAATTAGGATTATTCACAAACTTGGACAGGAAAACCATCACTTGTTCATTTAGGATTTTTGGTACGCTTTGCTTTTTTATCACTTGGAAAGAGAAACTATCACTAGATTATTTTGCATTTTGGTACATTTTCATTTTCTTTGTAATAAGCATTTATCATATGATAATTGACTGCAGTTTTTGAATAAGCACTGAAAGAGAAGTAGCTAGCTATATGAGAGCTTTTGAATAGAATAAACAGCAAAAGGTACCCATAATGGTGTTGAAACCATAGTCACTTCTGTCATGGTTGTGGTAGAAATTTTCAAACTTGTCCTCATTGAAAAATTGACCATATTGGCATCTTCCAATATTAGGTAGATTGATGTCAGAGTTTTCTCAAAGAACCTTTTTGAATTTTGCATCTTTTCTAAGTTACTATAGCTTGTGATTTGGCCTTGTGTGGAAAGGAAGAAAAGAATGTTCAATTGGTCTTTAATGATGTTGGAGGACTTTAGTCATGCCAATTGTAAGAGCTGATATTAATTAGAGACACGTCACAACGTTGTGAAACATGTGCCACAATGGCCTTCATGCATATGAGATCCAGAAAATTCATTAGCTGGTATACCAGCAACAGTGAAGAACAAAAATTGAAAGTTTGAAGATAGTCTAGTCGGGCCGGGCTGGTAGGGTCAGGCCAGGGCCTACACAAGTTTTATGGGGCTCAATTCTACCATGCTTGGCCTATATCAGGCTCGGCACAGGCCTTGAACCATATATGTCTAGCCAGGCTTAGACTTACCTGGCTCGACCCACCCACACTAAAATTGCTATGACAATGATATCATCCACATACACTACCAACACAAGAACGCCAGCCTCACTTCACAAAAACAGGGTGGTCAGCCTGACTTCGTTTCATCCTATATTTAAACATCACTTTATTAAAGTACAAAAATTCCCCGCGACTCACAAATAATAGACAGTTGCGTCTTAAAAAGAATCTACGGTAGGAACATATGCAGGTGTTGGGCGAGTACCTTAGACAAGATCTTATATAAACTACCCACCCAGTTGATTGGGCAGAAATCCCTAGCACGATCGGTTCCATCCTTCTTAGGAATCATAACTGTTGGGGAAAAATATGACAAATCCAGAGGGTCAGCAGTAAGATGAAGTAAGTCTGTCAATAAAACCAGAGACAATTGTGGAAGCCAACTGAAGATAAAGCCAAGAGGAGAGACTTAACTCGGATCTGCAGAGTATTAATCCCGACCGAAAGCAAAAGAGTCAAGAGCCACAAGCGAAATGTATAAGAAATAAAGTTGACTCGGTAAAGAGACAGTTATATCTAAAAGGACCAAATTAAAGGTCCTAGAGCTATAAGTCATCCAACCGACTATAAAACAGATCCATATGAGGTTAGTTGTAGTATCAGCTATCGGATTAAGAAGGGGCATCAGTCTTAAACCAATCTTGTTTCGTCTGACAGTAGGCAAACAGCCCCATCTTTGTAAGCCAGTCAGCCGAGACTGTATAGTCCATTGATGCCGAGCCAAGCAAAGGAGAGACGGTTTAAATTTAAACATCGATCCGAAAAATTTGTAAAAAGATACCCAACCCCAGAAATCTCAGGATCGGGAGGTATCTGTAAATGAATGACAACTCAATCAAATCTCCTAAAAATCAGGAAAGAATCCTCTCACGCCGAGACCTCTCATTCCTATAAACAGAGGGCTTTTCAAGAATTAAGGTACGCAAAAAAAAAAATCCTAAAAAGCTCTTCTTCCTGAATCCTTACTGACTTAAGCATCGGAGGTTCCCCAGCTCTAGTCAGGGTTTTCTTTATCTTTCATTGTGGTGCAGGCAGGAGTGCAGGAAGAAGCTAATCCAGTTTCTCACATCAATAGATTGGCGCCGTCTATGGAAAACGATACAAAAAGTCATTTTCTGCATTCTACCCACGGAGCTGTAAATTCGTATTAATGGCAAGAACTCACAGAATGAGTCCAGAAGGACCAGCTGCTGTCGCCGAACAAGCAGGTACAAGCGTGGCTCAGGGACTCAAAACTAACTTGATAACCGTCAGGGTTCCGCACCTATTCCTGCCACTTTTTCAGCAACAAACACCCAATGGAACCGAAATAATGGGTGATTAGACCTGGAGGTTAAGGAGCTCAGAACTGATGTAAACGTTATATGGCAAATGTTGGAACAAATACACTAACAGCAAATGCAGCAATTTCAGCAAGGTCAAGCGATGAATGCTCCGCCGCAACCTGCCAACCCTCAGCCAACTGTGTCGCGATCTCTTCCGTAACCGAGTCAGCCCCACGGCCCGACCGAGCCAACTCCAGCACATTCGGCAACTGTCGTCTTGCCTCCTACCGATCTCCACCATAAGATAAATCGGAAGAGGCACCGCCGGCTTCTGGATGAGGGTGTGGCGGAAAGTGTTAAGCCCTGGAAAGCTGACCTCTAGGACTTTAAGAAAGAAGTGATAGAAGAGATGACAGATATGAAACAGGGTCGGGATGCACGCCAAACCAGACTCGAGGCTAAAGCATCCCCTTTCGTTGATGAAGTAATGTGAGTTCGATTATCGGAAAGATTTCGTTTACCTCATATTACGCCTTTCACCAGAAAGACCGACCTAACTGAGCATCTCAAATGTTTTCGAACTTACATGGAGTTGCATGATGCATCGGATGCTGTGATGTATCGGGCTTTTTCACTTACGTTAGCTGACGTGGCTCGGCTTTGGTTCAAACAGTTGAAAGCAAAATCAATCAGTTCGTTCACCAATCTCAGCGACGCTTGCCTTACCAATTTTATTGGCAGGAAAAAGAAACTAAAGCCTCCTGCACATTTGAACAACATAGTCCAGAAAGAGGGAGAGCTATTGGAAGATTATATCAAGCGTTTCAACTTTGAATCACTTTAGGTTCGGAAACACTTAGAAGAGACAGCGCTCAACTCCCTTATGAAAGGTGTTAGAGATAAGCCATTTATGGCCTCTCTAGACAAGAATCCACCGATGACTTTGGCTGAATTCATGACTCGGTTAGACAAATATGCAAACGCTGAAGAAACGAGAATCCTGCATGAAGCTGCTTAGAACGCAAAGACCTCAGCCAAGGAGTCAGCCAAAAAAGAAGTTGACTCGGCTGGAGAAAAAAGCGTAAGGATGACCGAACTCGGGAAGAGCGTAAGTCGAGTAAACGACCTGACCGGAAGTTCTCCACTTATACTCCACTCAACAAGCCACAAGAGCATGTATTGATGGAGATCAAGAGTGAAGGGTTCGTCAATTGGCTCAATAGGCTTCGAAGTAACTCTAATTGGCAGAATAAAAATAAGTACTGTCATTATCATCGTGACCATGAGCACAATACGAGCGACTGCATTCATCTGAAGGAAGAGATTGAAAGACTCATCCGCGAAGGCCGACTCACAGAACATGTTGAGAGGACCGAAACGGCTGAAGAACTCTCAGTGGACAACCGGCCCACGAAAGAAATCCGAACTATTTTCGGAGGTCCCAGAGGCAGAGGTAACTCCAACAATGCATGAAAAAATCATACTAGAAGCCTCAACCGACCCAAGTCCGAACTCCTAGTTATAGATCGGCCTTTGAAGGAGAAGAAGAGGGAGAAGTATTGTATCTCTTTACTGATGAGGATGCTCGAGGCATCTATCACCCCCATGATGATGCACTAGTGATCACCCTTATAATTACAAATTGTAAGGTATTCCGTATACTGGTCGACACAAGATCATCGGCTGACGTATTGTTCACTTAGGCATTCGATAAAATGAGAGTTGAATGATCGGCATTGCGACCGGTTCGTACCCCATTGATCGGATTCTCAGGAGGACAGACACTCTCAGAAGGAATTATCTCCCTACCACTTACGGCAGGAAATCCCCCGCATCAGGCTACTGTGATGGGCGAAAAAATCATGCTATTCTTGGCTGGCCATCTCTGAGTCTCCTTTAGGCAGTGGTATCCACATACCACCTCTCCATAAAATTTTCGACTGAGTCGAGAGTAGGAGTTGTCAAGAAAAATCAGCAATACGCAAGGCGCTGCTACACAACTGCTGTAAAGATCCCCGTCGAGAAAGCTCCAGCCGAAGCATTAATGATCGAATCGTTGGACCCTCGGACCGAGACTCATGAACGGGGACAGCCGGTCGAAGACCTTACCTCGGTGCCTTTAGCCGAGATAGATGCCTCTAAAACGGTGCAAATTGGCTCATCTCTACAAGCACCCCTGCAAGACAATTTGATAGCCCTGCTCCGACGGTATGCCGACGTATTCGCCTAGAGCCACGAAAACATGTCAGGAATTGACTCGTCTGTAGTTACTCACCGGCTCAATATTGATCCGACCTACCGCACGATTCGACAGAAGCGACGAGCACTCGGCCCAGAAAGGTACGCTATCATTGAAGAAGAGGTCAGCAAGCTCCTCAAGGCAAAATTCATAGAAGTGATATACTACCCGGAATGGGTAGCTAATGTCGTACTTGTGAAAAAACCTAATGAAAAATGGCGAGTCTGTATCGACTATACCGACTTAAACAAAGTCTGCCCAAAGGATAGCTTTCCTCTTCCAAGGATAGATCAGTTAGTAGATAGTACAGCGGGACATGAACTCCTTAGTTTTATAGATACATATTCAAGATATAACCAAATTATAATGCATCAATCTGATAAATCAAAAACCATCTTTGTCACTGACACAAGTCTTTATTGTTACCGTGTGATGCCTTTTGATTTGAAAAATGCTGGAGCAACGTATCAGAGATTGGTGAACAAAATATTCGCTCCGCTGATTAGCCAAACCATGAAAATATACATTAACGACATGCTCGTCAAAAGTGTACACGCGGTCGACCATATAGCCGACCTAGAAGAGATGTTCCCGATCTTGTGCGAGTATCAAATGAAGTTAAATCCAAGCAAATGTATCTTTGGCGTAAGCTTGAAAAAGTTCCTCGGATTCTTAGTTAGTCGGCGAGGGATCGAAGCAAACCCAGAGAAGATAAAAGCATTGCTCGATATGGAGTCTCCAAAAATGATTAAAGATATACAAAGACTGACTAGACGGGTAGCGGCACTCAACCGATTCCTATCCCGAGCTACCAACAAATGTCTCCCATTTTTAAAGAAATTGAAGAGAGGACAGGTAGTGGATTGGACGGAAGAGTGCGAAGCTGCATTCCAGCAACTAAAGTTTTATCTCGGATCTCCGCCTCTCTTATCAAAGCCCGAGCCTGGAGAAGCCCTGTTGCTGTATCTCGCAGTGTCTAAAGTAGCGGTTAGCTCGGCCTTGATACAAGAACATGAAGGAAAGTAACTGTCAGTTTCTTATTTCAGCAAGGCTCTTCTACCGATAGAGACGAGATATCCATTCTTAGAAAAAGTGGCCTTAGTCCTAGTCGTTTCCTCGCGTCAACTTCGGCCATATTTATAGGCTCATACCGTTATCGTTATGACCGACCTCCCGCTACGCTAGATTCTGCAGAAACTGGAAGTGTCGGGTAGTCTTACTAAATGGGCAGTCGAACTCAATGAATTCAATATTCAGTATAAGCCGAGGGTAGCAATCAAGGGACAAGTTGTGGCCAACTTCATCGCTGAAGTCACTCCGCAGGTAGACACACATGATACTCAACCAGTTGAGGCGCCAATTACTACTTTTCCCAACTCTGCTCCCCGCCCAATCCCTTGGAAGTTGTATGTCGATGGTTCCTCCAACTCTAAGGCAAGCGGGGCAGGAGTAGTACTAAAAACTCCCGATCAAACCTATATGCAGTATGCCTTGCGACTTGGATTTCAAGCCTTGAACAACACAGCGGAATATGAAGCATTGTTACTCAGTCTTCGACTTGCGACCAGCTTAGGCGTTACACATCTTAACGTTTTCAGCGATTCTCAGTCGGTCGTCAATCAGGTCACGAGCGTATATCAAACATGGAAAGAACAGCCGAAAGCTTATATGGAAAAAGCAAAAGAGCTGATCAGCGGATTTCAGGGTTGTATCGTCACTTGGATCCCTCGAACGAAAAATGCTAAAGCCGACCTACTGGCGAAACTCACCTCTGCTAATGAAGAGGACATACCCAGATCTGTTCCGATTGAGTACATTGCTAAACCGAGTATTATGGAACCAGTTGGCTTGACCGTACTTCTTATCTATCCGAGACCTACTTGGAGTGATTCAATCGTCCGATATTTCAGCAGTGGGGAATTTTCTGAAGATCGTGTCGAGGCTCGACGATTGAAAGTCCGAGCCTCTCGATACACAATACTCAATGGGACATTGTAGAAGAAAGGTTACTACGCTCCGTTGCTGAGATGCCTAAACCATGATGAAGCTAACTACATGTTGCGGGAAATTCATGAAGGGATTTGTAGAAATCACTCAGGAGGGCAATCTTTCACACATAAAGTCTTATGTCAAGGATACTACTGGCCGACTATCTAGCATGACACTCGAAAGCTCGTTCAGAGATGTGATAAGTGTCAACAATTCGCGGCTATCATGAGACAACCTCCTGAAGAACTGACTCCTATGACCGGTCTTTGGCCCTTTGCACAATGGGAAATCGATATTATTGGACCTCTCCCCATGGGGAAAGGACAAGCAAAGTTTGCAGTCGTGGCAGTGGATTACTTCACTAAGTGGGCCGAGGCAGAATCGTTGGCAAACCTAACAAAAGATTACAGACTTTGTCGTCTGTCGGTTCGGCATACCTCGGACTATTATAACCGACAATAGGAAGCAGTTCGACAACAAAAACTATTGCGAGATGTGCGACAATCTCGGAATCAAGAACGTGTATTCGTCGCCTCATCATCCTCAAACAAATGAACAAGTCGAAGCAGTCAACAAGATCATCAAACAACATCTCTGAACTAAGCTTGACCGAGCCAAAGGAGCATGGGCTGAAGAACTCCCGAAGATATTATGGGCTTACCGAACTATAATCCGGACTGCTATAGGAGAGACCCCTTTCTCCCTTGCATATGGCTCGGAAGCCGTCACTCCAGTTGAAATCGGACTGCCTTCAACCTAAGTCAGCTCATTTAATGAGGAAGAAAATGAAGAACTCCTAGCACTCGGACTCAACCTTGTGGACGAGCAGAGGAAAAAAACTCAGTTATGTATGATGTCTAGGCAACAACAAGTGGCTTGATTTTATAATGCCTCAGTCAAGGTCAGACATTTTCGATTCGGAGACATGGTCCTCCGGAAAATGTTCCTCAACACTAAGAAAGTTGGCACGGACACACTGAGACCTAATTTGGAAGGGCCCTATGTCGTCTCAAGCACCATCCGACCAAGAACGTACCGACTGAAAGACCTGACCGGACAATTGCTGCCTCATCCATGGAATGCCAAACATTTGAAAATCTACTACCCCTAAAGTCGGCATAGCAAAGCAATAAAAGAGGCTCGAAAATGACAAACATGTAAATTAAGTTAAAAATGAATGAAATAAAATTAAGTATATTCATTTATCAGTATGTTTGTTACAGCAAGTTACATCTTGCCTCAGCATAACATTGCTGACTAAAAGGATTAAGAGTAAATGAAGGGTCGGCCAATACATATAAACTTTTTCCTCTACAACAATTATCCATAGGCTTGCTCGAAGCTGATGATGGTTCCAAAATGGAGCTGATAATGGTTCCAAAATGGAGCTAATGATGGTTTCAAAATGGAGTCGATGATAGTTCTAAAATGGAGCCGATGATGGTACCAAAATGGAGATGATGATAGTACCAAAAACTGAGACCCGAGATCATCTAGGATCACTCGGGGTAACCTCGGGAGCCGGGACCACACCAGACTCGACCTCGATTCCAGCCACAGCATCATCAGCCTCGACCACTTCGTCTGCTGTATTCTCGGGAAGGCCATCCTCAATCTAGAGAGATCAAGATCGGAAAAAAACTGCTTCATCACCTTGATGCAAGCAGCGTACCCGCTCTCGTATAGGCAATCGCTCTCATCTTCGAACTCCAAAGACTCAAGGAAGTCTTTGAAAACCTTCTCCCCAGCCTCTTTCTTAGCCAACTCGAGTGTCGCTTTTGTATCGACCTTCAACCGAGCCAGCTTCTCCTCATAGGTGTCCCGAACAAGGCGGAGTTGTAGGCCCTCATCATGAGCCTCCTTCAGCAGCTGAGCCGACCAAGCACACTCAGCTCTAGCATCCTCGATCGCCTTACGAGCGATGCTCAGCTCCCCTGTCAGTCGGCCGACCTGAGACGAAGTAATCTCGAGTTGAGCTTCTGCCTCTGTCACTCGCTTTCGAGCCGCTTCAGCATCAGCCACAGCCCTCCGAGCCCTCTCAAACTCAGCCAGATCCCCGCTGGCTCTCAGCAGGCAAGGAGCAAGCTATATAGGAAAGGGACAGTCAGATCAAAGGAAAAAAAAACAGGTGAAGAGATAAGTACAAATCCTACCTGGAGCAAGGTCCTCGCCGCATGGGAGAGTATCAGACTCTCAGGGGCTTCGAAGAGGGAGAAAAATTCTTTCTCACTCCCATGAGCAACAGCCCAAGGGACCATGTCTCCCACGGCGCGACGGAAGGATGACATCTCCTGTTGAGTCGTCTCTCCCATTGAAGTCTCCCCTCTCTGCGCCTCTCTTCGTCTTGAGACCCGCTCTGTAATAGGTCTTGGCTCGGAAGCAGCCTGCGATTTGGTAGGAAGAGTGCCCCCATCCTCTGCCCTTTCTTCGGGGTCAGAGAGAATGACGACGGTTGGGACGGCAAGAGCAGAAGCGACTGGGGCGGGAGGCTTCACGACCAAAGGAATAGTCTTCATCTTCTTTAGAGGCCGAGGCTCTGACAGAAGCATCGACCTGGGAGGAGCCTTCAACTTAGATAATGGCTTCAGAAGGGGTCGAGCTTCAGCCATCTCTGTGTAGGATAAAACACAGAGTCAGAGAAATCCCAAAAAGATGTGCCAGAGTAACCTAAAGATATCTATCACAGATGAATCCAATTCCGAGAGAAGAAGACGCTCTGGCTGCAAGAGGGACTTTCAGGACCGATCTTGCGAACTTATCGTCCACAAATCTTTGATCTGAGCCAAAGCATTGGCTCCTAATTTCAGCTTCGCCTTGAAGATTACTGCAAAGTACGATCAGTCAGACTCAGAAAGATCGAGATAAGAAAAGAAGAGAAACAGGGCATGCCGAGTCACCTGCTTCAGAGAAGGCCCGAGGAACGCGAGGTTTAAACAGCCCAGACTCGGTCGTCTCTCAGCAACCGCACGCCCAAAACCACCTCTCTCTCCAGTATTTGTTAGAGATAAGAGGGTCGGTTATCAAGGAACCACCCTTGTTCCGCCAAGCACTCAAAAAATACCAACCGGGTTGTGTAGTATTCGGTCGGATTTAATACAGATAAAGGAACTCATCCATGGTCAGTGGAGGTTGTTCTGCTTTAGCTCACAACACTGCACAACCGAACAGATTCCTTCATCCATTCGAAACTATTTACCCGGGAACAATCCTGAGTCGGGAAAGAAAATCCCGAACAACGGGTTGCAATGACAGATGTAAGCCACATTACATGATAACTTAGAAGATTACAACCATCCCAGGAGGGGGATGGTCAGGCAACTCATTCGAGAGTGGAAGTCGAATAATTACTAAGTCGAGAACATGATACCCGACTCAGATTCTGTCCAAATCCACCTCAGTCAAGACCAAGGGGACCGGCCCCTTCAATTCGTCTTCGACCTCCTCACTCTCGGCAGCCTCTCCTTCTTCAACTGCCAACTCAACGAACGGAGCCGATCTCCTTGGAAGAACCGACTCAGTGGTTCGCCTAAACTTAGCCCTCGTCGACCTCTTGCGAAGGATCGGCTCAACAGCTTCTTCCTCTTCTCCCAAGTCATCACTAGGTAAATAGGGAGTGGGCCTGCCAAGGGCGTGTTTCAAGCCGAAAGGGCCCGCTGACCCGGAGCATTCCGCTGAAGCCCCACTGGACATTCTGGCGGCATGTTGGAAGGCCTCATTGGCACCTATCGTCATCTCCACTAGTAAAGAGGGGGATTCCGCGACATTCCAGAGATGCCTCATTTACGAGAAACTGCCTCCTGGGGACTTGAAGCATACATTATCGCTAAAAAGTCAAAAAAGGATGGAGAAAAATGACTCACCAAAGAGGCAAAAGGCACGAAGATAAGGAAGAAAAGAAGAAAGCTAAACGGAGAGTGGCAAGATGAGTAAATCACAAGCATAGCGGAGCAAAGGAGGAAGAAAAACGGAGAAGGAGATCGAGCAGGAGAGCGAAAAAATGTGAAAAATGCTCCTGCACCTCCTTTTATAGTTGAGCCACGTGGCACCCGCATTTAAGGAGGAGTTGAATCGACGTTGGCTTCAGCTCCCTCGCGCGACGCGTGGCGCACGCCAACTAACGCAGGTAACGTCCTCGACACGTGTTTGACGTTCATAAGCGGGCGAGGTGATTCAACGGCTGTCCGCTCGTGCGACCTCGAATAACGAACCGTCATACGTTAAGGACAATTCAAGAAGCATGAAATGCTCCATCATAATCTCGGTTCTCAATATAAATCGACCCAGCAACTCATTACTCCTTTGTGTTGACATGGCTAACACAGGGAGCAGGGAGCTTACTGTTGAGGAAAAATATGACAAGTCCGGAGGCTTGGCAGTAAGATGAAGTAACTCTATCAATAAAACCAGAGGCAACTGTGGAAGCTGACCGAAGATAAATCCAAGAGGAGAGACTTAGCTCGGATCTGCGGGGTATTAATCCCGACCGGAAGCAAAAGAGTCAAGAGCCACGGGCGAAATGTATAAGACATAAAGTTGACTCGGTAAAGAGACAGCTATGTCTGAAAAGACCAAATTAAAGGTCCTAAAGCTACAAGCCACCTGACCGACTATAAAACCGACCCATATGAGGTTAGTTGTAGTGTCGGCTATCAGATTAAGAATGAGCAACGGTCTGAAACCGATCCTGTTTCATCCGACAGTAGGCAGACAGCCCCATCTTAGTAAGTCAGCCAGCTGAGACTATATAGTCCATTGCGGCCGAGCCAAGCAAAGGAGAGAGTGTAAATTTAAACACCGATCCGAGAAATTTGTAAAAAGATACCCGACCCCGAAAATCTCGGGATCGGGAGGTATTTGTAAATGAATGGCAACTCAATCAAATCTCCTAAAAATTAGGAAAGAATCCTCTCACGCCGCGACCTCTCATTTCTATAAAAATAGGGCTCTTCAAGGATTAAGGTACGCAAGAAAAAACCCGAAAAAGCTCATCTTCTTGAATCCTTACTAACTTAAGCATCGGAGGTTCCCCGCTCTAGCCAGGGTTTTCTTTATCTTTCATTGTGGTGCAGGCAGGAGTGCAGGAAGAGGCTGATCCAGTTTTTCGCATCAACAATAACTATGAAGGAAGCACCAATTCCCACCTTCCTCGCTCCTTTGAAAAAAATCAAATAATTCCCCTCTCAGAGTACTTGAGAAAAAGCTAAAGAGAAACCATTAGGGCACAATCCCTTGAGAAGCCAAACAGACTTCTTTTCTTTTTTTTTAAATCTCTTCTTCATCAAATTACCGCTCCAAGCTATCAGCCTCCTCCAGGCCTGCATGCAGAGGTTGCAGACTACCAGCATCAAATTCAATATGAGCTCAAGGCACAGATTGGGTAAAGTTCATGGACTCTCCAAAGACAAATTATATGAGTAAAATTGGCAAACCATAAATAAATAAATAATTTTTTTTAAAAAAAAAGGCAATTTAATTAGAGTCATTACAAATTCTAGCAGAGTATGTATGGTGGATGTGCTGTCACTAAAAAACTGTGGACATTGAATGCATCAACTCAAATTACATCTGAACTATTAACCCCACCGTTTCTAAGCCATTGTTTGATTAGTTCCCACATCTGATTGATCCAAAACATTTTTCTGTTAATGGAACCTTCAACTTTAACCATCTAATTTATGTCCACAATTCCACAGTCAAGTATGATGTAATAGATTGGACAGCTTACCTTCAGTTACGTTTATGAAGTAAAATGCAATTTCTAAATAATTTCCAAGTGTCTACATATCATCCATCATTCTCTACCAGAGTATCAAAGCCTTTCTCATTTAATTACAAGATGAGAGCAATTTCACCGAGCAGCCACAACGCCAGACGTGCTAATTCCCAATAAGCTCGGACAAGGTATCAATGACAGTGATGATGATCTGAAAACTTTGATTGCAAATGATCATATAAAAACTTTCATGTTCTTCTTAAGCAAGGATTTCTTTTCTTTTATTATTGTTATTATTATTATTATTATTTTATCAGGGATGTGATTCAATGAGGATCTGTGCAAAATGACATTGGACTATTTCTTTCTAGGCCCCAACTTTGGCCTTACGTTTTGACCTGCCCGATGAGCGGGCAAACATCATTTTGGTCCATGGAATGTTCAGAGTACACCCTGCCAACGAACAGCCCATATCTTTGACACGTGTGCCATCACCAGGATCCCTCACGCATGTTCCACCCCTTCGCACAAGGGTCACCATGCACACCATGGAATCGCAACTGTTTTTGTCAGTATTTTTCTAGGAGAAAACTAAAAACCAACTCTTCATGGAGTTTGGGATACTTATGCAAGTCAGAACACAACACATCTTCATTGAAGAAGGTAATCTATTATCATTAGAGCTGGGTACTCACTTGTTCAGACCCGACTCGACCTGAACCCTATGGGTGAGTCAATCCCAACCAAGTAGACTTCGTCCAATCCGAACTCATACCGAGTCGAGTTCAGGTCACCCAGTAACTCGACTCAACTCAACCCCAAATCCGACTCAATCCATAACCCGACTCGTATATTATAAAAATAATAATAATAAAACAGATTTGACATTTCAGTTATGAGATGCCGTAGAGACTGCAATTCTGGCAGGTACACTTAAGTTCTGAGCTGTGACTTCAGCTCGCAGATTAGGGCTAAAAGTTGGGCGGGTTCAACCCACCCGACATTTGGTTGGGCTCGAGCAGGATATATCGGGTCCGATCTCAAGCTTGGGCTATACAAACACCTACCCAATGAAACTTGGGTTGAGCCCGTGTTGAGGTCTCGGATTGCCTGACTCAACCCAAACCCGATCAATATATAAGTTATAAATTATAATAGTGTCGACCGTTTGTGTCAAAGGCACACTAGTGATGTCGGGTCTCATTTGTCCACGTCATTTCCTAGGACTCAAGCTAACAAGATATGCCAAATTTCTCTATCCCAAATAGATTGCGTGCTATGCTACATGACTTTTAAAGTAGTCCTATATTTTAGTTTGTTTTTTCTAAAGAATAAAACATGAAGTTCTTTATGACAAATAATCACATATATAATTAATAAAATCATAGATCCAAAAAATAAATCCTATATTGAAATATAATAAACTAATGTAATAACGAAAATATTAGCATGTATACCCAACCAACCCGATCTAGCCTGCTTGGGTTGGGCTTGGGTTGAGAATTCCCAACCCGATGTTGGGTTGGGTTGGGTTGGGTTGGGTTGGGTTGGGTTGGGCTACAATTGAGGTATAGGAACCTTGGGTTGGGTTAGGGTTGAGCACCAACCCGCCCGACTTTCAGCCCTATCGCAAATACTTGCCACACCCAACTCAACTCAGTGCTGACTCGACCGGACTCAGTGCCTGTGATCGGGTCGGACTAGGTCGGGTTCGGGTCAGGTTTATTTCAAAACCGGGCTGAGTCAGGTCAGCCCTAACTCAGTCCAACTCAACTCGATGCCCAGCTCTAATTATCATCACTAGCCGATTCAAAGAAACAAATCCACTAAATTCATCACAGGCTGGTGAACTGAAAAGACTACCAAATTCTATATGGAAGGGAGAGGAAATGGCGATCGAGTACAACTTCATAAAAGTCTCTTACAAAATGGTATTGGCCTGGGAAGAAAAGAAGTAAAAAAGAAACTAAGAAGAAAAACTGAGCTTCAAAGACTTCACAGGCTGCTGACATATTCAAAATATAAGTTTCTACACATCTGAGTGTGCTTTTCCCCTTTCTTTCGAGTGCGATTGAGGTATTACTAGGGACCCAACTGAAGTTATGGAATGAATGCAAGTTTCACCCAAGGGGGTAAAAATATCATCGATTTCATGCAAGTCACGCAACTCCCTTTGCTCTAAGACAAAAGATGATGAGACGATGATGAAATGCAGGATCCCTATTTATATCCACTTGCCAAGGTGTGTTTCAGTCCTTTTTCTTGTCAGAATCATCAAGTGCCGCCAGCCTCTCAACTAGTGGGGGATGAGAATAATGGTAAGCTGAGTACCATGGGTCCGTATTCATTGCTGACAGGTTTTCCTCCTGAAACCCAATAAATAAACCTCTGATCAGTCATTAATAAACAGGGAAGAAAGAAAATAAATCAACAAACTAGAGGTATTATATGAAGCTTGATCAACGTACTAACAATACATGTGGGGTCCATCTTCAGATAACCTAAAGGCGTTCATGTGGTGAGCACCATCATTTGATTGGCCATGCCCCATATCTCCCATTGGCTAACCTAGCCACCTAACGAATGTGGACAGCAATTGCAACCAACTGTCCACATCTGAGGCCCCTCATATGGAGACAATTAGGATTGCCTACCAGGAGATTTTCGGGATATGTCTGATCCATCATGGTTCTCACCAAAAGGTGAACCCGCACACAGTTTGTTGGTCCGACAAAATACTCAATGGAATTTGTACAAGGCCACGAGATTTTATTCTAGAGCCAAAAGAAGGGCCTGTAGCATTTATCTCATCACTAACCACAACTCTTTCACAGAAAATCAGAACAATAACAGATATCTTGGATGTGACAAGCACGAGAATCAGTCACCTGCAATTTCACTAGGCCTGCTCGAAGTGGCGAGGCATAGCCAAGCTTCTTTGCAAAAGCATCAGCCTGCAATAAAAAGAAAACATCAAACATATTTCAAAACAGGATAGAAGACCGGACGTAGTTCATGCTCAGCTCTATCTGGCACTGCACTCTCTAGACATCAACTATTCACAAATGCCCCTGTGGGTAGAGAGCAAAATTTTGCTTAGGTGCAGTGTGGGGCCTAACCACGATGTCATGTGAAACATGTTCGTAATCATGTAATGGTGAGTTCCATGTTATTTTATGGAACCATAACTCTGCTTAGTGGTTTGCCTTGAAACTACACCCCAATAACTCTGCTTGCTCACCCTTTGGGGTGTGCATCTGATAGTTGGCTTGGGGGTCAATATTGGGTGGAATCATGCTTGCATGTGAGTGGTGTGAATGTAGCCTCTGTCGTGGCAAGTTCAGTAAAAGAGAGGGTTAATGTCCAGTGGACAGCCAACTGTAGAACTTTTGCCAATAAATCATTTGAAACCCAATCACGAATTGGAGAAAATTGAGATGATGATGATGATGATGACAGAAGACAAATTGAAGATACAGATGTGCGCAGTCCCACCACAGATCTTACAGATATGGATTTTAGGGGACATTGCTTTGTTAAGTTACACATTTACATACCTGAAATTCGAAAGCTCGGCTTACAAGGTTAAGACCAAAGCTTACAAGGTGCTGAAGAGGTATAACAGTGTGCTGCAACAAATGAGAATGCTGCATTACAAATCAATGCTTTCAAGGAAAAAAAAAACAGCTGGAGATCAAACTGGTCACCCTGCAATTTCAACCACCAGCTTGAACTGTGACATCATCCCCATGTCCATAGATTTACATGTGTTTACATATGTAATTATGGTAAAACCCAACAGTTCATAAGGGTTCAACTGCAGTTTGTACCAGTACAACTTTGTAGCGGTTCAACAGACAGCTCACAATGGTTCAGACAGTTTTTGAGTTTCTAAGTGATTTGAATCGAACCAAACCAGGAAGGACTCTGATTCCAGTTGAATCCTGTCAGACCAGATAGTCTGGTCCATTAACTCCACTTTTTAGAACTGTTACAAATACATGGAACATCCTGCCAACAATATGGATGCTTCTTTGTTTCCAAAACAGCAACTTTTGGAACAGTGACCATCACAAGGAAGCATACAGTCTCAAGAATTAGAAGTCTAAGATGACAACAATCAGGATTCCATTAGGTAAATGAAATGCTTGGCTGATCCTGTTATTAGCTTGAATGTTCGCAATCATGTGGGAAATTTCTACTCACATCAGTGAAAGAAATGTTTGGTTTAGAAGCCAATACATGAATCTTATAAATGAAATAAAATAAAATCAATGACAAGCTCAAAAGGGCCTGACTCAGCATGAAAAGCCCTGAGAATTCCAAAATGTTCAGGGTGAGAACCTTTTTTTTTTGGGTGGGGGCTACAAGTTGAGAACTTATATTGAAGTAATACAAGTAAAAAAAGAAGACTGACAAAAGTGTGTTTAAAAAGACTGGTAAGCAATTTGATAAGATAAAAAGGGTTGGTCAATAGAAAATAGACAGCTATACATTAAGACTTTAAAAATAAAAAATAAAAAAAATGACTGCATTCTACATATGTGAATGCATTGGTAGACCTGAAAGTAGAAATTAAACAAGAATCGGATAGTAATGCCTTGATACCTTAAAAAGTGTTCTACCTCGTCTCTCTCACAGATTTTACCTTGATACCTTAAAAAGTGTTCTACCTCGTCTCTCTCACAGATTTTTTTTCCTCGGTGTTTTTGGTGACATGAATAAAAACAAGAAGACTGAGAATTACCCCAAGCCTCTAGGGAGCACATACAGCCCATGATCAAGTTAACACTGAGTCATTTCGATCACAAGGGAGCCAAAGTAAAAAAGTGGGAGATAATCCCAGAGAGCACAGCAGATAAATATTACAAATTGCCTGGATACAAACACATATTATATGTTCCTTAACTTTCAATAGAATATGGGACAAAGTTAAACACCTGAAAAATTATGAGCCCGATGAGGACTGGTTGTGTATCAAACCCAAAACTTAGAAACAGATCCTTTGAGTTCCTCACAAGAGTGTATCCTCCAAATTGCAGAAACGTGAGAATCTGCAATAAAATGTAAATCTGGCTGAGAATCCCATTTTGAATTGTATAAAACTCAAAAACAAAAATTGGATCAAATACTCAGCACATTTAGAGACCTAGTTATGTTTTGTTACAGGATTTCAAAGTCTAAGACCCATTACAACAAAGAAGAACCAACAGATATGCATACAACCTTATTTCTCATATTTGGATAGAATGTTGAATTGTGATCAGAATGAGTGTTCCAAAAAAAAAAAAAAAATGTAGTAAATGAAAACAGGGGTAGCATTGTATCACAATTCTGATTGTAGATCATAAGATTTGTGTTCGGATTACTTCAGACTATTTAGGAAAACAAAATAGAACTTTGAGAAAAGATCAGGAAAAAAAAAAATGAATTAGTCTGCATGACCTAGGGTTGACATCAGATTGCTGTCAGTCACCATCGTAAATCATTATTCTCGCACCATTCATGTACTCCATGATCCAAATATCCCTCCAAAATATCTATGAAACTTTTTTTCCCCGTTTGAGCCTCCAAATCTAATTCTAATTCAGGTGAAACATATCTCATCAACCCCAGAAATTTGTGGGAAGTTGTTAAAACTCTGAACCAGATATCTAGAAATTTGTTCGACCGAAACTGAACATGCATTACACCAATATTTGAATAGTGGTGGTACTTGCACTATGATACTTAAACGTTTCCCACTTGTGACTAACAAAGTTCAGGAATTTTTACAGGGAGAAGATGAAGAAAGGATATGGTAAAGGAAAACCAAGGGTCGTTTCAGCATCTCTAAACTCAGAACATACCTGCACTGCGATGAAGGAATACATTGTATGATTGAGTTTCCAATGCCCAAGTTCGTGGGCAAGAACAGCAACAACTTCCTCCTCATTTTTGCACTGCAAAACATCACTTCTTCATCATATGGAAACAGGTTTTGGTAATTCAACTGCTAAACAAGCACAAAATCTAAACTGTACGTAGAAACCAATGGGGTAAAGGATAAAAGGAAGATGCCAGCACATCCAGAATGTATGATAAAAGGTTTGATATTTTCAGCAAAAGTTGTTAACTACTGATAGCATGTTAAATTACAGAAGTATAAGGATCACAACAAGTCAGAGGGAACGACAGAGCCTACAACTATACTTCAAGTGCCAGGAATCAAAGAAATGTCAAAAAGACAAAATTTCATATCAATTAGTACTGTAATTACATTTCGTTGAAAAATATTTTTCACATAACTTGATGGCAGCCCGACAAGGATAAAACATTGAACTGAAGCAGAAGATCAACCATGCCCAAAACGATAAAGATCTTCTCCTCATTTTTATCAGGATCCTCAGTAGTGGTGGAGGAGTCGCTAAATATCATAATTGATGAAGATAGCATTGGAGATGGCAACCGTAATGGATGAAGATATGACTTGGGTTTTGAATGTTCCACATACCAAAATATCCTCATACTACTACTTTCAGTTTGACACATCCAACAAGATGTATACATCCATATTATTTATCAACTTATGTTATCTAGATGCTTCAATGTGGTCATATCTGCATGTCACACATACTGGGTGCTGGTACCATAAGAAAATGCCCATGTTATCCCTAATCCAAAACTTAAAATAATACCTGATTTATATATATATATATATATATATATGAGAGAGAGAGAGAGTTAACAGCGATTTTATTAGAAAGCACGCCCAAAAGGCAAGAAAATAATACAAAAAAAAAACTAAAGAAACACCCCAAACGACAACCAAAAAATGAACTAGGCTGATTTTACAAAGAGAACCCATTCAGAAACGAGGTTCTTAATTCTACCAATTATCTCCTCAAAAACTACTGGGGTATTGCAAAAATAGCAAGCGTTCCTAGCTCCCCAAACAATCCACAAGATGGCCATGACGAATAACCTCCACCTAGCTTTCCCAGAATTCCCGCTCCCTCCGCCATGCCAAAGCCTAAAAAAGATCCTCCACCGCTTTCGGCATCACCCACTTCATAAAAAAAGGCCCAAAACATAATCCCATATCTTCGAAACAAACAGGCAATGAATAAAAAGATGATCAATAGATTTTGCATCTTGCATACACATCAAATAGATGTTCGGCAAAACAAGCAATCTTCTCTAAAGATTATCAATGGTAAGGATCCTCTTCCTTCCCACCAACCAAACAAATACTGCCACATGGGGGGGCGCGGGGGGCATAGAACCAATGGTGGAACAGGTGGGGAGGAAAGCGAGAGGGAGTGGACCCAGATATTAAACCATAGAAAGAACGAACCAAGAACTTTTTGGAAGAATGAGCCGACCAAATCAAAGAATTCGCATCTTGGCTTGAAGGCATTGCATATTTAAAGTAGTCGAGTAAAGCCACAAAATCCTCAGCTTCAACATCCATCAAATTCCTACAGCAAGGAGGGGACCAAATGATAGCTCCTCCACAGGCAAACAATCATTCCGCCACAGATATCAGCCGGTCGGTAGCAATTTGAGCTAGCCAAGGGAACTTATCTTGGAGGGACGCATCTCCACACCAAATATCCACCCAAAATCTAATTTGGCGACTATTTCCAAGAGAGTATGGAATCCCTTGTTGAACTAGAGGCTCGGTAGCTGCACTCACTTTCTAGACTGAAGAGAGTATTCAATCCCTTGTTTAACTAGAGGTTCGGTAGCTGCAATCGCTTTCCAGACTGAAGAGGCTCCATATAAAGAGGACCTTTTGACGAACCATCTGCCAAATTGAGTGTCGTAATTACTTGCAATGAGCTTCCTCCACATCCTTCCTGTTTCAGTATTGAACATCCATATCCATTTACCGAGAAGAGACGTGTTCACAAGCTCCAACGATTTGATACCCACACCCCCCTTATTAATCGGTCTACAAACCTCCTCCCATCTAAGAAGATGGAACTTGTGACCCTCCATATTGCCTCTCCAAAAGAAATTCCTTCTCATCTTTTCTAACTTCTACAATATCGATTTCGGGCAGTTAAACATCAATGAAAAGAAAATCAGCATGTTAGCGAAAGCTGTCTTGATGAATAATAGGCGACCTCCGTATGATGAAAATCGTGATTGCCAACTTTTTAGTTTCCTATCAATTCTTTCCAACACCTTGTCCCAAATATGCATGGGAGGCTTGCCAATACAAAGCGGAAGGCCCAAATAGGTTGTCGGAAAGTCCCCCATTTTACACCTAAAGGAGCCCCCGTGTTACACCTAAAGGAGCATGCGAGCTGAAATAAAGAGTAGGCACTGACATGTATCACAAACATTTCTAATTTGGCCACATTCATCTTAAGACCCAAGACTGCCTCAAAACAGACAATGATTTTCCACAAATTGTCAACTGAAATCAAATCCATATCACGAAAGAGGAGAGTATCTCTGCATATTGAAGATGGGTGAAGGAGATAAGAGTTCATTAGCTACTTTGAACCCATTAATCAAGCCATTTTCCTCCCCCTCCTGTTAAGCATCATGCTAAAAGCTTCTCCAATAACGAAATTGTATTCTGAGAAGTTCTTTTTATCTGGTTCTCATGATCAACTACACTAGAGTTGGATTGGAATTCTGTAATACTTATAATTGGATTTGAGATTTTTCTTTTTCTTTTCATTTCTCGCTTGTCTTCCTTCTCTATTCTGAAGCTTAGACCGCTTTCCATTTAAGAGAAGATCCAAATGAAGCACTTCAGGGAGCTTCCAATAATTTGATTGATTTATTTATCCCTTTTCAACATGAGGAGAAACAGGAAATGAATTTAGGCTCCTCCCTTGCAAAGAAAGATCATCTAGTCTGGGAGTCAGGCTCTCTTATCGAGAGTTTGAAGCCTACAGTCCACTGAGAGTGGCAATCAATGAAGGGGTTGTACACCCTATATGATATGATGCATATGATGATGGATTACACCATATATGATGTACTAGTATAGCATATAACTAGAGAAGGTCACATATAAGAGTTTGAAAAGGTTCGTTTAAGACTTTCGAAATAAAGTATAAGTGGTTGGTTGTTTTTTAAACACACCCCACACTCATGCACTCACACCACAGTGGAATTTCACCACAATGGGTACTCAAACCCATGACCTCGTGTTGAAACTCTTGTGAGTCTACCACCAACGCATGAGTTTAGAATCTCTATCAGTGCGGGTGTGGTGACAAAAATTGCCCACTCATCAACATATAGTGGTTTCCCCCTTTCTACTCCCCTCTCTCAGGAGATTGGTGTCCAGTGTACAACACGGTATAAAAAAGAATGCATTGGATAGCTACCTAGGCCCTACGCATTGAGAAGGACGTTTTCAGAATCACCTTTGCCAATCTGGTTTATCAATCATGTATCGGATGCAACATTCCTTAGGGTTAGCAAATGCAAAGCTTCAGATCAAATCCACACCCGCTTTCTAGGAAGCCAAGAATCTTTTGAGGTTGAGAACTCTGCCTGGAAAAAACCCAAGCTTTGAGAGTTCCATTAGAAACTACAAGCACTTTCTCCACCCAGGAGTTACTTTACTAGCCAGTAGTCATCGACGTTTTCCCATAATTTCCATAGATCTCTCTGAGATAAATAGTTTTTTCTATGCAATTCCGAATGTGAAGTCTCTAAATCTTATGGGGACGGACCATAAATTGGTGACAAGTCCATGCTCGTGCAAATCCAAATTGAACAAAGAATCACCAATCCATGAGGATGACATGACCAATATGTGTTCAAACAAAGCTTGTCCCATAAAGAAATAAATAAGCTATAACATAAATAAATGTGTTCTTCTACTCCAGCAAGTCAATAGAAAGTAAGAGAAATAAAGAATATAAGAACTGACACTACTATCATAGGAATGGAAATAGACTTTAATGAAAAGCATGAGCAGGCAACATAATCGCTGCTATTTATTGAATCTCCTCCTCTAGTGTCTAGCTAATTCAAGAAGAACAAAAAGTAGTTGTAATTTGTAACTGTTAATATCCGTTAGGCAACTCGTTCAAAAAGTGAGATTGAGAAGGAAGAGAGAGAATGTGAGGAGAAGAAAGAAAAAGGAGAGACTCAAGAGAGACCCACAAGGTTGTGACAGCCCTAGCCCCTCATCATCGTATAATTAGGGCTTTCAAAACCCTCTACTAAAGTTATTGCATAAACCAAAGCCTATGTACTTAAACTCTATTCTAATACAACTTTTAAGAACTAAGAAGAGAAAATTAATATAAAACAATGGAAACCATCCTTTTCATGTAAAGTGAGCAACATGAACTCATAACAGTTTATTTGAGAGGATTAGAAGGGGAATGAAGAAGAGAGAAGAAGGAAAGAAGGGAAGAAGAAGAGAAGGGAGAGTTTTGAGAGAAGCACCTTTTGTTATAGTACCAGAGAACACCCTTACATGCTCCTGAAGAGAACTAAAAAACCATGTACAAAACACACCCACACTAACATTATATAGGTACATTGCATTATCTTTCGATACTTCCCCTCAAGTTGGAGCATAGATTTCAAGCATGCCTAACTTGTCAGTGATATTGAGAAGAGCATCTTGATTGAAAGACTTAGTAATGACATCAGCTACTTGTTCCCAAGAACGAATGAAGGGAGTTGCAATATCCTTGTCAACCACCTTCTCCCAAATGAAGTCGTGCACTCATGAAACACTTGATTGTTGGCAATGTGAATGACAACCCAATTATCACGGTGCAAATGAATGGGACTGGAAGGATTATAACCAAGTTCCTATAGGACAGCTCGAAGCCAAACAAGTTCACATGTTGCATGAGTCATCACCCTATACTCAGCTTCGATAGAAGATCGTACAACAACAGGCGGCTTCTTACCCTTCTAGGTGACAAGATTTCTACCTACAAACGTACAATATCCAAAGGTAGACCGTCAATTAGGCAAACTTCTAACACTGTCAACATCGGGTAGCCCGAAACGTAAAGATGACCATGCTACTTAAAAAGCAAAATTTTACCCGATGCAGACTTAAGATACCGAAGAATACAATACACTGCCGTCGGATGCGTGATATGAGGGGTTTACGTGAATTGACTAACAACACCCATAGCATAAGAAAGATCCGGTCGGCTAATAGTGAGATAAATCAATCAAACAACCGACCAATAGGTATATCTTTGGATCAGAAAGGAGAGCACCATCATTAGGGTTGAGTTTCATAGTGTCCATATGTGTAGTGGCAGGCTTGCATCCTAGCATCCGTCTCTAAGAGTGGATCAACAACATACATTCTCTAAGAGAGCACCACTCCCAACTTCGATCGAGTGACTTCAATCCCCAAGAAATACCGAAGAGCCCCTGGGTCTTTGATCTCAAATCGAGTTTTGAGAAAAGATTTAATAGCCACCATTCCCTCAATATCATCTCCAGATATTACAATATCATCCACATAGACAATCAGTACCATAACTCCTGTGGGTCGACGGCAAATGAATAGAAAATTATCGGCTTGACTGCAAATAAATCCAAAACTCAGAAGAGCACAACTGAAGTTATCAAACTAGGAACGTGGAGATTGTTTGAGACCATAAATTGATTTCTTTAGGCGACACACGGGGTGAATTGCGAGAACCATTAGGCATGGAAAAACCCAAGAGTTGGTCCATGTAGACCTCAACAAGATCATTATGTAAGAAGGCATTTTTCATATCTAGTTGAAATAAGGGCCAAGACAAATTTACTAGCATAGAGATAACCACAGGAACCAGAGTTAAGTTTGGCCGCTAGAGAGTCTCAAAATAGTCCACACCATATGTTTGAGTAAAACCCTTTGCAACCAATCGTGCATTATAATGGTCGACAAAACCATATGGGCGATAATTGGTGTTATTATCCCATCAACATCCAACAATTTGTTTTTCCTAAAGGAAATAAGCTCCCAAGTATTGTTCTTCTCCAACGCCTGCATTTCTTCCATATGTTTGAGTAAAATCCTTTACGACCAATCGTGCATTATAACAGTTGACAAAATCATCTAGATGATACTTGGTGCTATAAACCCATCAACATCCAACAGTTCATTTTCCCTCGGGTAAGGAAATAAGCTCCCAAGTATTGTTCTTCTCCAACGCCTGCATTTCTTCTATCATAACCTTAGTCCAATCAAGGTTACTCATGTCTTCCTTTAAAATACATGATGTAGTTGAGGAGGATATGGAAGCTATAAAAGGCTGGAAGAAAGGTAAAAGATGGTGGTAGGAAACAAAATTACTAATGGGATGCTTTGTGCATGAGCGGGAAAGTTTACATAAGGCAATGGGAAGATCGTCATGAGGTTGAGAGTGAGAGTTTATACCTAAACCACCAGTAGGAGCAGATGAGGTGGTAGGTGGGAGATCAGAAGAAATTTTAGTTCGCCAATGATACACAAGAAATTTGAACTTGCGGGGAAGATACCATATCATCATTTAGACATAAATCTAGAAAAGATATAGGGTTAGAATTACATGGTATGAACTCCCCCTAACTAGCAAGAGAATGGTGCAGAGATCTCCCTCCAATAGAAAAGTATGGAATCTCTTCAAAGAAGATGACATCTGCTGACACATACCTCATAGGTCAAAACAATCGTAACACTCATACCCCTACTGAGAGTCTAAGACCAACAGTAACCTAAGATAACACAGTTTATGGCCCCAGGACTCAACTTTTCATTACTCCCATCAAGAATATGAACAAAGCATGTACACCCAAAAACTTTAGAGGGTAACAGAAACGGTTTATCCCATGGGTGCAAGAGTTCAAAAGAAGACTTGTTTGATAGTATTCAAGATGGAATACGGTTAATCAGGAAAACAACAGTAAGGCATCATCCCAAAATCCTTTTAGAAGATTCATACCAAATAGGATGGCACAAGTAACTTAAAGAAGGTGACGGTTCTTTCACTTAGCTACACCATTTTGTTAAAAGGGATCGTGGAAATTATGTACGGGACAAGATACCATGATCCTACAACAAAGACAAAAAGGCATTCAACATATACTCGCCCCATTATCAAAATGTAAAACTTTGATGGGGCATTAAAATTAGTTGGCCACTTCGTTGTACAAAAGCTTGAACATATCAAAAACTCACGCTTGGATTTTAGAAGATAAACCCAGGTTATCTGTGTGCAATCATCAATAGACATAACGGCCTTTCATATACCCGAGGCACGATAATGCGACAATTCCTTTATCACCCATCCACCAATTAGACACCATATTTGGAGGCTATCACCTCTCTCCATAGCCTATCCTCTTCTGCACGGAATCTCCATTGCCACTTTCCTAACAATGCCACATTCATCGATTCCAACACCCCTATACCCCCTCTGCCTTCAAAGAACGGTTTGCATACCTCTTCCCACTTAAAAAGATGAAACTTGTGCCCATTGTCGACCCATCTTCACAAAAACTTGCACCTTAATTTTTCTAACTTGTCCAAAACAGTTTTCGGACACTTGAATAGGGACATGATAGAGAGGAAGATTGTATAGCACTACTTTGATAAGCGCAATCCGCACTCTTAACAATAGGCATCAACTCTTCCATTTAGAGACTTTCCTTGTGATCCTTTCAATCACCTTGTTGCACAAGTATTTCGTTAGTTTACCCACACCAAGGAAGGCCTAAATACGTAGAAGGAAATATTCCAGCACCACACACAAATACCTTTGCGAAACAAGACGAATGTGGTGTAGTTTTCAAAATTTTATAGAAACGAATCATACTCCTACATTATGCATGTTGATGAATTTTTTAACGAGTATTTGGTAAAGTCTCAATCAGATCAAATGAAGGCTTGTTCTGACAGTGACAACGAGACTAATGTTTTAAATAGTGTCGGTGGTGCGGAGGTTCAAGTGTATGATAATGATATGCTTCTAACTCAATATGGAACAATTGAAAAAACAAAGTCCAAGTTAGATCTGAATTTAGATGAACCAATCATTGATCAACAGGGACATTTGGATATTTAGGATCATTGGAAATCAAACAAGTTGTGGTACCCTATTCTCTTCCAAATGGCTCGTGATGAATGTTCGATCAATATCATAGTTCCTTAAAACTGAATGTTGTGCAGGCAGACCCAGATTCAGTAATGACCCTCCAGTACCGAGGTGGGTATTGGTCAGTGTCGGAAAAAGATTTGTGGGCTGTACCATAATGTATGTGTTTTGTCCACGCTGTCCATCCATTTTGTCAGCTTATTTTAAGGCATGATCCAAGAAACGAGGCAGATACTAATCTCAGGTGGACCACACCACAGGAAAAAGTGGCCACTGAATAGCCACCATTAAAAGCTTTCTAGGACCCACTGTAATGTTTATTTGACATCCAACCTGTTGATTAGGCCATACAAACCTGGATGGCCTTTTAGGGCCCATCGTAATGTTTATTTAACATTCAACCTATTGATTAGGTCATACAAACCTCGATGAAGAGAAAACATAAATATTAGCTTGATCCAAAACTTGTGGCTCCCGATAAGTTTTTAATGGTAGACGTTCAATCACCACTGTTTCTTGTGGTGTGGTCCACCTGAGATTTGGATCTGCTCATGTCCTAAAATGAGCTGGCAAAATGGATGGATAGCATGGATAAAACACACATTATGGTGGGGCCCACAGAGCTTTTTCCAGCACCGACCAGTCTGACTTCGATACTGGAGGGGTCACTACCGAAACCGAGTCCTGTGAAGGCACCGAAATGCACAGAAGATTGGATTCATTTATCATGTGGCATGTTCCCACATTATCTATGTAAATGTAGATTGACTAGTCAAGTTAGTAGTTGTGATTAATTCTCTTCTACCAATTTATGTAGGGGTGAAGAACTTAATCATTCACAAGGACTCCTCCAATTTCTAGTTCTAATGATGAGGAAAGACAGTTTTGATCTTGGAACAGGCAACTTACTAACTATTGACTATATTTTACATTATTATTTCTTGTATGCAGTCTAGTTGTATGTTTATAAGATTTATCTTATACATAGGACTTGGTTATGTGTATCTAGGTTGAGGACTTGTTAATATACATTTTCTATGGGCTTCGTAGAGCAAGATGAAGATTTTTTGAAAGCTATAGTAAAGGAAGTAAGCGCTTTTCATTGTGATTACAGATGAAATACAGTAGCATTTCTTTGACATCTACCTTTTTTCCTTTTTTTTATCCTTCAAAAAAAAAAAAAAAGGAAACATAGTGCCATTTTGAGCATAATTGTAGAGGCTTTTTTATTGTGATTGTAAAGTAGAGCTTTTCTTTTTTATTGTGATTAGAAAGAAAGTTTGTTGAGAGGCTTTTTGAAGAATTGGGATTATTCACAAACTTGGAGAAAGAAACTATCTCTTGATCATTTTGCATTTTGGTACACTTAACTATTTTTTCACTTGGAAAGAGAAGCCATCACTAGATTATTAAGTGTTTTGGTACATTGTTATTTTCTTTTATAATGAGCATTTTTCATATTATAATTGAAAGCAGTTTTTCAACAAGCATAGAAAGAGAAGTGGCTAGCTATATGACAGCTTTAGAATGGAATAAACGGTAAAGGCTACTCATTTATAATGGTGTTGAAACCATAGTCAATCATGACATGACTACGTAGAAATTATCGGACTTCTTACCCTTTAATAAAAATTGACCATATTCTCATCTTCCAACATTAGGTAGATTGATGTTGGAGTTTTCTTAAATAACTTATTTGAATCTTGCATCTTTTCTAAGTTACTATTAGCTTGTGATTTGGCCTTGTGTGAAAGGAAGAAAAGAATGTTCAGTTGGTCTTTAGTGGTGTTGGTGGATTTTAATCATGCCTATTGTATGAGCTGATTTATATTAGAGTAGTTCCACGGTGTTGTGACACATGCCGCACTGGTGCTCATGCGTATGAGATCTTCATTAGGTGGTATGCCACCTAATGAATGATATCCACATTATCATTCCCAATGCAATGATATCATCCACATGCACTACCAACACAATAACATCTGCGTCACTCCACTTCACTAGCCAAATTCCATTTCATCCCATATTCAAATACCACTTTACTGAATTTGTCTGACTTAGGAGATGTCAAATACTCCATTTGCCTATCAGAAACACTTCTACTGATGTGTTCTATTATAAATAGTCTGCACCATTGAGTTCAGACGATGTAATTTGAAGATTCATTATCCACCCAACACTTGCTTTAAGAGACCATAGAACGATGATCACCACCACACACTTACAAACTGATTGATACAATGAACCTTTCACTTACCTTTACGATCTCTAAACCCTCCCTTGATCTTCAAATCTGGCCATAGACATATAATGACCCACTTTGAACCATCATGATTGGTTTGGGTGGAAGTGAGCCTCAAACACACTCACGAGGAACAACTACACAACCCACCATGTGGTGGTTGAACAACAAATGAGAATAATGTGCGTAGACTAGCCCCCAAACAAGAGACAGAGAGAGAGAGAGAGAGAGAGAGAGAGAGAGAGAGAAACCAGATCTTCACCTCTCTATTCTAACACAATTTTAAGAACTAAGAAGGGAAAAGTAATACAAAAGTACCGAGACAACAGAAACCATCATCTTCATGTAAAGTGCTCCACATGAACTCATAACCATCCATCACAATCCATCAACATGACCATTGCTGCATTAGATCGATGTTCCATCTAGTGCCAACACGATTGGTGTTAAGAAAAGACAGCCTCCTTGCAGAAAGGTTGGCTAGAGATTTCTTGTAAAAACACCAGCCTCCATCTCCTTCTACATACTTTCAAACTATTCTCAACTTCATCTAGATGATGACAATTGAGCTACTGCATGAATTGATTAAAGGACAAATAGCTGATCAATGACAGGTCTAGATAGAGGCACATATAGTGAGTTTCAAGCCTTCAGTAAACTGTTCATTCCACAAGTAAGTCACTATCGCTTGCTCACGTGCGCCAGTCTAACACCTGGAAAACTTGGCCTCTTGAGAAGATGGCTACTGCTCATGATAAAAGGTGTAAGCCCATCCAGACATCACACCTTCAAGTGTCATGTCCCAACATGAAACGTGTGGGCACAATGTGGGATGTGCATCACAAGGTTCCTTCAATGCATGTGACCAGTCCTAAAAATCAGGCCAGCCCCACTCACCAGGTGAGAGCGCTGGTTTCATAACCATCGATTTGTTCAATACCCAAACCTGGGTAATAAAGGTATGAATTCATACACTAACATGAGCAAAGTGCAGATTCTGTATGCCAAAAGATCGTCCATCCAAAACCACTTGGACAATGTCTTACTAGTGCAAATGCTGACAATACTGCCATACACTGATCCTAGAAGACAAGATTAACATCCGTTCACTCTAATGATCTTCTGCAAGTCTAAAGACTGCTTCCGAAACTTCTTAGACCACATCTTATTAGTGTCGGAAAGCTAAAGCCACTAATATTATCGTTCACCCAATCTAACTTGTTTTTTTGGGTGTATGGGGGGACGGGTGGACATCAGAGGGCACTGGTCAGTGTATGCAGGATATTTTGTACCACTGTAACTCAAGTTGCTGAGGAAATTGTACATCTCTTAAGTTCTAACGGAGCATAAAAGCAATCATAACTATGCCATATTTGGACCACTGAACATGAATAAAATATTCCTTGTAAAGAGTGCTTTCTTACCTGTTGGATCAATGTGTCATAAAGAACAATGCGCTTGTTGTTGAAAAACCCATACATGTATGCCTGCCAGGCAATAATCATATGATTTAGAAAAGAACAAAGAACCATAGATATAAATGCAAGATTAACATGATATGGCAACAGGCAATGTTTACAAGAGGAATTTCACATGCTCATGTGAATTTTAGCATGATGTGGTAACATCTTTATAACAAGGGGAATCAAGTTTCTAAGATAGGAAAGCCACCAGTTTCAGTTGGTGGAGCAACACAAGCAATCAGCTGGGGTCAACTTAAATAAGCTATTAAAAGGCACAAAATAAAAAATCTGATGAAAGCCTGAAACCAAGAATATTCTTAAATAGAAAAAGTGCAAGAAAAATCTTGGAAGCTTATTTAAACAGGATTAAACTGTCAGATCTTCATATTTATTTGTTTGACACAAAGGTAGTAATGCACTCATCCAATTCAATTGTTTATGCACTGTTTTAAATTGGTAGTAAATGTTAGGTCTTGGTGTACACGCACAACGGAATTGTGTACAAAACAATTTTGATCAAAAGACCCATCCCAGGATGCACCAATCACAGTAATATCAATTTTCTAAAAGAAAGAAAAATAACATACGAATGGTGACTAACATGCCTGGACATTGTGTCTATAATGATGATGTGAATCCATCAATGTCAATCTCCTAAGCCAATGAGTCTTTCCCTAATCTATCACAGATGAAGGGAGCCGAAAGAGAGTAAGGAGTCTCTCTTTGATCTATTGTAGATAAGGGAGCCTGATGAGAGCACACATCGATCCTCTAGTGAAAGTTGAGGATGCCTGTCAACCGTCCACCCAAGTAGACCACAGAGAGAATTAGGAAAATGTAGAGAGTGGATTTCTCTCTCTCGCCTTTGACAAGTTATGGGACATCCAAGCTTTCTCTCCTCTCTTTTTCTCCCCTCACCAATAGGATCTAAAAATGGGGAGGGGTTAGGGTTTCAAGAGTGCACTCGATATGGTACTCCTCCACCTCATGGACTTTGGTGTACCCTACTATAAGGGAAGTCCGTCGATCAGCCATGATCTAATCCCTCCACTATCAAGGATATCCACATATTATCTAATCCCATGTTGATCATGAAAGAGACCATCAGATCATTATCAAGAGCAATCAAAGCAGTTTTAATGATTAAAACAAAACTTTAATGGTTCAAAACTTTTCAAAAGCTCATTAAAACCTTTCAAGTGTTGGACCTAATGGAAAAATCATGTGATGATTTCCTGATCTAACCAGATCTCATCCTAAACAAGTCCCATGGTAAAACTAGTAGATACCTTATTGGCCCATGTAAGAATCAATGAGCCATGATGGACATTCCCAGCATCACCAACTTTCAATGACCTCTAGGAAACCTCATACCTGCCCAATCAAGATCCAAGACCCTCACACACCCTCTCAAGTCCCGAATCACAATCCAGGCTGAGAAGCCCCTAAACTATTGACTTGAACTTTTATCTACCAATGTAAAAGCGTCCACACCAGGATCCCAGATCCATATCACACTCATACTCCTATGTAGGGTAAGAGCAAAAAGGAACAACCAACTCGAAGTTGGTTCCTGATGGTAGAGAACTTCCATCCTTACCCAAGAGTAGAATGATAATACATCTCTAAGATTGATGTCCACAAATGTTGTCTTAAGTATCTGTGACAGTCATGGCTCAACTAGGTACCGAAATCCATGGAACACAATTCTCTCCAGTCTGTGACCACTTTGTCCAATCTCAAGTTCCCTATACTCCTCACACAACCTAATGAATATAAGATAAATGTAACACTAAATATGTCTGAGGTATACAACACATGTCCAACTAGGACGAATGGTCATCAAGATCAACAGCTAAGATCTACCCAATCACATCCACATGGTGAGTGGTTTAGGGCACACATTGGTTTCCCGGGCACTAACTCCAACAATAAAAGATCATATATCACATAATAACGCAGCCATCGAATTCAATTGTTTCTGCACTTCTTTGGAGATTTAATTTTAGCAACTAGACTAGAGCCCCTTTTTTCTGTGGGTGCTCTGGCAAAACTATGTTGTAGAGATTTTAGGGGTGGGTAGTTCAGGGATTTTTTGTAGTTGAAATTAGGGATTGGGATTGATACAAAAATCACTGTGGGATTTTTGGGGATTAGTTATATTCTCTTGGAGACTCAAGTTTTGAATGTTTAGGGATGCAAGCAATAAGAACAGCTTGAGTTGAGGAACTCTATTAATTTGTTCTGTGTTTGTGGCCTATTTTAGTTTCCATGCCCTTTTGACACCACAAAGAAGCAATTTGGCAAGAAACCTAATGGTTTTAACAATGTGACTTTATGCATGCATGCATTCATACATAACTTGATTCTTGAGAATTATACAAGATTCGTGAGTTATTTTGGGAGATGAGATATTACCTCATGAGTGGGGCATATACCCGCCCTCACCACTTTCTCTTCCATTTTGAAGATAAAAAGATACATGCAAATACTGAAATAATCCAAACCCATCAAATCTAAAGTCTTCAAACATGTTATTAAGAATCTAAAATCTAACCAAGCTTGCTAAGATAAGCAGCGGGAACAAAGAGAGAAATGGGATATAATATGTTTGGGATGTCAGTTACCGCTACCCCTTAGGTGATTAAAGAAACCAGCATGGTACAGAAAATAACAAGGGAAAACATCTCTCACTACACTAGTATTCTGATCATATCAACAAGAGCCATTGTCACAACAGAGGATCTGAATTTAGAAAGTAGATTTTTTTATAATAATAATAAATTAATTAATTTTAAAAAAAAATTTCAGAATATATAACTAAATACTCACATTACTATGGCTTGACCTTGTAGACCCATCAACAACAAAAAGCTTCTTCAAAGGAAACTTGAGGGAGGAGGCTAGGTTCTCAATTCTCTCTCTAAGTCCTCCTTCAGGAAGCTATTTACCACAGCATCACACAGAGGAAAAGGAAAAAAGAAAACCAACAGCATAAGTCAGCTGAAAGAAACAAGAAACACACTTCAACAACATTTTCAGAACCATCAATACAAGATATTAGCTTTAAAACATATTATAACAAATAGCTCATCTGCACAATCTGCAGTTTTTTCATCAGTTCTCAGGTTACAAATACCCAATACAGATACTCACAGGGGTGAACTTATTGAAGAGTGGAGCTATTAGGATAGGATATAGCGTCATCATCACAATCGACAGAACAAACATAAAGCCCCAAAGGTAAATAGCCAAGTAAGGCCCTCCTTTCTGCAACAATGCCAAACAACATTTGGAATATTTACTGTAACTGGCAAAAACACATCGTGGTAATCTTATGCAGACAACTAATATAGCTGAAAGACAACGAAAAAGGCTTCAGATTTAAAGAAACGATTTCCTCGCATTAGAAGCACTTGAATTGCAGAAACAAAACATTACTCGACAACTTGCTCGGTAGCAGGAAATAGCAATACCTGTACTATTACAATGATTGCAGCCACAATTGGAGGTCCGAGTAAGATGGAAAGGCAAATGCTCTTGAACATGTCCCTAAAGAACAGCCATATTGTTTGCTGCGAACAAAAGTTTAGAAAGGATTTTGTTGGTAAGAAGAAAACTAACTAACAAAGAAAAAGGAAAGACAACCATGCAGGAACCTGAATATCAGTGTGCACTGTGTCAATCACTGTTATCTTAGGCAATCATCTAGGAATGTTCGAGGGAATCCGGCACCGATGTGAAGTGGTCACCCATTACTAGTGATACAACTCGAATGAAATAATAATGTTCTTGATATAACTATATGTTCTACAGTATATCATAAGTTTATACATTTAAATAATTTAGGGCTTGAGTGCCCGAAATAACCTATGCAAAGATCTGTTTTGGCAGCCAACAATCACTCACAAGGAGCAGCCCACAGTTCCATGTCTTTATTTTCACTAGCTGTTGTGTAATGGAGTGCCTCTCTCACAATCAATTTCCATTCTTCGCTAAGTTAGAAGGAAATCCATTGTAATAGCCAGGATCGTCTCTGCAAAGACGAGATAAATAGCGCCCCAGGCCGTAGGTTGTCAGAGGATAACAGCAACCAAAACAGATCGTCACTACTACTTTTCATAAGCAAACAGCGTGTTACTACAAATACAATAACCCTACATATATACGTACTAAGCTACTCAATATATGCAACGTGGAATCAATTATGCAAATAAATTATGTGTACCAATCGTAGGGAATGCTCGTGTGCCCAGCCAATTAAAAAAAGAAAAAAGAGAAGAAAAGAAGAAAAGAAACAAAACCTCACCTGCCCACCCAGTTCGGTGATTGGACAGTCTTATATGGCATTGAAAAGCTCTGCTACAGTGCTAACATGCTCATGAAGGTGGGCAGTTCAGATTTTCCCTATAACTATGTAGTATCTATAATGTCCATATATACTAGAGAGATGCTCGCATCCAAGTTCTAATCAGTTGGACCACCGATTTACCATCGAACCAGCAGAAAATTTTGATTCTGTCATGTCTGTGAAACATCAAACCTGTCCAGAAAGTTGTCCTCAATATGAGGATCACCTTATAGAAAAATCAGCCCGATCGACCCATCAGGTGGACCACACCTGTGTTTTTTGTTATATCAGCAACTATCCATTGTTTTCTATGTTGTGGCCCACCCAACGAGTGGATTGGGCTGATTTTTTTTTTAAAACTGGGTGACCCTCATGGTGGGACCTCCCTATCAGACAGGTTGGATGCCATACACACATGAGAGGTTGGAACTTATCTGCTGGTTGGACAGGAACTTACCTGCTGGTTGGACAGGAACTAATCACCCAACTGGTTGGACATGAGCATTTTTCTTTATATTAAACGGGAATTCCTTCTTTATCTGATGAAGTGGATGGGTTTCGGAGATCGATGGAGAAAATGGATGGAGGAGTGCATCAGGTCCGCCTTCTTTTCAGTCATTTTAAATGGATCCCCGAAAGGATTTTTCAAAAGCTCTCGCGGTCTTAGACAAGGCGACCCCCTCTCCCCTTTCCTCTTTATCATCAGGTGAAGCCTTATCTGCCATGAATCTGAAAGCTCAATCAGAAAATTTATCCATAGGAATTCAAATGAAAGGTGTCATAGACCCGATATCCCACATCCAATTTGCGGATGACATCCTTATCTTCTCCCAAGCAACGACCGAATCCATTGCCAATCTGCGTACGACGATTAGATGCTTTGAAGTTGTTGTTGGGTTGAAGGTGAACTTATATAAGTCCAAAATATACGGGGTCAACTTAGATGACCAGAAATTGCTAGTTCTTGCTGATCATTTGGGTTGTGCTTTGGGATCTCTCCCAACTGTCTTTGTCAGTCTCCCTTTAAGCATTGGTCAGCCAAAAAAACATCAATGGGAGAAAGTTCTTGACAGATTTTGCTCTCGGCTAGCCAGGTGGAAGCGCCGATATCTTTCCATTGGTGGCAGACTCACGCTAATCAAAGCAGCGCTTTCCAATCTTCCCACCTACTTTATGTCCCTATTTCGGTGTCCTTCCACGGTCCTTAAATCCATCGACACGCTCAGGCGGAATTTCCTCTGGAGAGGATCGGAAGATAGGAAAAAGTTCAATCTCATGAAATGGAGGGAAGTTTGTAAGCATTTTCGAGACGGTGGAGCTGGAATCAAAGACCTTAAGTTGATGAATCAGGCCTATTAGGTAAATGGATGTGGAGACTTGGATTAGAAAAGGACAGCCTATGGAATAAAATCATTAAAGGTAAATATTGGAGTTCGATAGGTGGATGGTGTACGAATGACGCTGTTCCTTACAGAGTCTCTACGATTTGGAGATGAATCAGTCGCCTAAAAGAGAAAGTCATCCGGTTGATTGGTTTTCAAGTGGACAGAGACAACGTTAGGTTCTGGCACGACAGCTAGCTTGGGGACATGCCTCTGAAGGATAAATTCTGATGCGGACACAAGCGCATTCAAGGTGTACCAACGAAGAAAGCGCCAATCACAAGTGTCGTCCTTGTGGATAGGCGATTATTGAGGAGCTGAAGACCTTTCACATGTGATTGGACATATAGAAGACCCCACTCAGGGAAGACACATGTGAAGGAAGACTGGAGAAAGAAGACCGAGCGCCCGAACTTTCCCGTACTTATGTTATTTGCGCGTTTTTGCTTAGTTTAGGGTATTTTAGTAATTTTATGTCTTTATTTGCTTAATCTAGGGGTATTTTAGTAATTTTATGTCTTTATTTGCTTATTTAAGTAGGCTAAAGCCCTAAACTCGAATTTTTAACTATTGATTAATGAAAAGCAAACCCTTTAGTTGCCTCCTTCCTCTCTTCTCTCTAACGGTGCTTCTTCTCTTTCCTTGATCTTCTTCTTCTAATTTCTTCTTATGCCCCTCCAATTTCTTCAAGGTAATTATTTTTTTCTTTCTATTTTCAAGTTTTGGCTAATCCTTCTTCGATCAAAATCTTAAGAACCAATCTAAACCCTAAACCCCCAAATTCTCAAATTCCTAATCCGAGAAACTTCCTAGTTCTTTAGACTAGTGATCTTCATTGATCGATTGGGTGTCACCATACAAGATCGGGAGGTCTCATCCCTCGCCGGATCCAACCTAAGTAATAATTGAATTCCATATTCCATGGTTGTGATGATGGCCCGCTCCATTGCATGTTTCCTTTATGATTTTCTCAGTTATGATGATTACTGCTAGAATTTTAGATCATTTATTCATTTTATTTCCGTTGTTTAATTATGTTCATGAGCATGCATCATAATTAGGGCTGTCCTGCGTCAAATTTGGTATCAAAGCCTAGGCTTGCATGGTTTTTTTTTTTTTTTTGTCTAGATCGAGTTATCAAATTAGGGTTTTGATTTTTAGGTTTAATTTAAGAAAGTTCCAGATTTAGAAAGTTTTCAATTTTAGAAACTTTCCAATTTTAGAAAGTTCCTAATCTAGAAAATTTTCAGATTTGAGTTGTTTCCTGTTTCAACTTAATTGTGACAGTTCATAGTAGTTTTGCATTCATCGCATTTATCTTGAAAGTCATAACACCTAGTAGTCTGGTTGGGTAGAGTTTGGTTCAAGTCTTCATTGTATGCCCACGAGAAGAGGTAAAGGTTTCGGACTTCAACCTACCATGAATAACGAGCAATTATCTGAGCAACTTGCTCAATTAATACAAAAGATAACCGCCCTAGAAGCGGGTCAAAAGCGTGAATTTTCCCGCCTTGAGAACCAAATTACTACTACCATGACTAAGGTCGAGCAACTTGAGGCGTCCCAAAAAGAAAACCCCGCTGTAGGGGATGATGCGCACTCCCAAGTGGGAGGAATCATTGGAGAACGCTGTGCCACACGTGGTGGTAGTGAGGATAGAGATCGTGGTAACAGTCGTGGTGTGGTGCGAGAGGCACAAGCCACATGTGATCATCAAGACCGCTATGATCCAGATGAGCGTGCGATGAAGAGTGTGAGAGTCGAGGTCCCGAGTTTTGATGGGCGCTTGGATCCCAAGGCATTCCTTGACTGGGTTGCTGACATGGACCACTACTTTTGAGTGGTATGGCATGTCGGAAAATCATCAAATGCAGTTTGCTAAGATGAAGCTTATGGGTCAAGCCAAGCTCTTTTGGACCAACACCAAGCGTAAGATACAAAGAGTTGGTAGGGCCCCTATCACACATTGGTATGAGATGAAAGAGAAATTGAAGGAGAAGTACTTTCCTCTCTCATACCATCAGAAGCTCCTTGACCAATGGCAATCCTTACGCCAAGGGTCAATGTCTGCCACTGACTACATCGTTAAATTTGAAGAATATGTGATGCGATGTGATATCCAAGAAGACCCTCTAGTAATGCTCTCGTGTTTCAAGACGGGCCTTCGTGCGGATCTTCAGCGCGAGCTTATGACTCGGCCCTTAACAGACTTGGATGAAGCATATCAAGTCGTGCAGGAGTAAGAGCAATATCTGAAGGCTCCTGTTGTTCTTCGTTTTGAGTCCCAAGACTCCAGTGCTAGATCTAGTTTCTAGGGAACTAGACCTAATATCGGTAGTCAACCTAGGGCACAGGCGACCATTCCGCCTAGGCCTAGGGAGGACAAGGGCAAAGGGATTCTTGGTGCTGGTCCTAGTAACATGAGCCAAGTGAGGTGCTATGAGTGTGGCAATCTTGGCCACATGTCTAATCAGTGTCCTGCGAAAAGCCGTGGGAGAGCCTTAGTTATAAGCAAGTCCCACACGGGTGGAGATGACCAGGGTGATTATGAAGTTGAACAGTATCATCCTAAAGGAAGACTTACTGATGAAGAAAAAGTGGATGGAGAAGCAACGCTTGCAGTAGTCAGACGTGTGCTAGCTCAGTCTAGAAGTAGTGCTGACTGGCGTCAAAGCACTATCTTCTACACTATTGCCAAATGTGGTGAAAAGAATTGTAAGGTGATAGTGGACAGTGGAAGTTGTCAAAATGTAATTTCCACTAGCACCTTAGATCGCTTAAAACTAAAATCCACACCTCATCCAGACCCGTATAGTTTCTTGGGTTGACAAGACATCCCTACCTGTCACCTAGCAATGTCTAGTCCCCATCAAGTTTAAGTCATACAAAGAGTCCCTGTGGTGTGATGTTTTACCTATAGATGTGGGACATGTTATCCTAAGTAGACCGTGGTTATTCGATAATAATGTCACAATCTTTGGCCGTTCGAATGCGTGTACTTTTATGTATAACGGTAAAAAGATCAAACTTAATCCCACGCCACCTGAGAATACACTAGGGAAGAAGAAGGATGAGAAGGCAAGTGAGCCTAGAGAAATGGAAAAATCCAAACCTAAGTCTCTACATATAATAAGCGCAAGAGAGTTTGAAAAAGAGACTAAGGAGGATTCTATTGTGTATACCCTTGTAGCTAGAGAGATTACACCTGAGGTTCCATCAGAGTTGCCCCGTGAGGTGACCTCGGTCCTGAAGGAATACAGTAATGTATTTCCTAAAGAATTACCGAATGAGTTGCCACCTATGAGGGACATACAGCATGTCATTGATCTTGTCCCAGGGTCTACTCTACTGAACCTTCCTCACTATAGGATGAACCCTGCGGAGCATGCAGAGTTGAAGAAGCAAGTTGATGAGCTTCTGCAAAAGGGTTTCATCCAAGAGAGTATGAGCCCGTGTGTCGTGCCTGCATTGTTGACGCCAAAGAAAGACGGCACGTGGCGTATGTGTGTGGACAGCAGTGCCATAAACAAAATTACTGTCAAGTATATGTTCCCTATACCTAGACTTGATGATATACTTGACATGATGGTCAGGTCCACTATATTCTCTAAGATAGACCTCAAGAGTAGATATCACCAAATCCGCATACACCCAGGAGATGAGTGCAAGACGGCGTTTAAGACGAAAGATGGGCTGTATGAGTGGTTGATCATGCCCTTCGCCTTGACTAACGCACCCAGTACTTTCATGCGAGTGATGACACAAGCTTTGAAGCCGTTCATGAAAAAATTCCTAGTGGTGTACTTTGACGATATTCTTATTTATAGTACCACTAAGGAATCACACCTTGAACATTCATTAGGAGTTTTAGCACGATCATGGCTCCCATTACCGAGTGCATGAAAAAAGGAGAGTTCGTGTGGTCTAAAGCCGCAGTCAAGGCTTTTAAAGAAATTAAGGGCAAGATGGTGGAAGCTCCTGTCATGCGTCTACCTGACTTTTCTAAAGTCTTTGAAGTAGCATGTGATGCGTCTGGTGTCGGGATAGGTGGAGTGTTGAGTCAAGAAGGACACCCAGTGGCCTATTTCAGTGAGAAACTGAATGAGGTAAAACAAAAATACTCCACTTACGACAAAGAATTTTATGCGGCAATACAATCTCTGAGACATTGGCGACACTATCTCCTATCGCAATAATTCATTTTGTTTTCTGACCATGAGGCTTTGAGATATTTGCATTCTCAGAAGAAACTCAACCCAAAGCATGCCAAGTGGGTAGCGTTTCTTTAGGAATATTCGTTTGTTTTGAAACACAAGGCCGGGGTTGAAAACAAACCAGCGGATGCCGTTAGTAGGAGAGTGGCGTTGCTCAACTCCTTGAGTGTAGAGGTAGTCGGATTTGAGCAACTGAAAGATGAATACCTCATATGTCCTGAATTTGGGAGTACTTACGCGTCGCTCTCTAGTGACCAGCATATTATAGGTGAATATGTTCTTAAAGACGGCTTTCTTTTCAAAGGAGACAGACTTTGTATTCCCCGTATGTCCCTTCGTGAATTCCTCATCTGAGAGCTTCATTCAGGAGGGATAGCTGGCCATTTTGGTCGTGATAAGACCATTGCCCTCATGGAAGATCGTTTCTATTGGCCAAGTCTCAAGCGAGACGTAGCCAAAGTTTTAGGACAGTGTCGAACATGTCAGCTGGCAAAGCAAAGAAAGCAAAATACCGGGCTGTATACGCCATTACCAGTGCCACATGCTCCGTGGCACGACATTAGTATGGACTTCGTGCTTGGGCTTCCCAAGACTATAAAAAAACACGATTCTGTTTTTGTCATTGTGGACCGTTTTTCTAAAATAGCGCATTTTCTCCCATGTTCAAAGACGTCGGATGCGTCTCATATTGCTCGTCTGTTTTTTGATAGTGTGGTGCGTCTCCATGGGTTACCTAAAACCATAGCGTCTGATCGTGATGTTCGATTTACTAGCTATTTTTGGAAGACACTGTGGCACATTATGGGAACTCGTTTGCAATTTTCTACTGCTTACCACCCACAAACAGATGGTCAAACTAAAGTGGTAAACCGTAGCCTTGGAAATATTCTACGTTGTCTAGTGGGTGAACATGTTAAGACTTGGGACCTAATTTTACCAACTGTTGAACTTGCTTATAATGGGTCAGTTAATAGATCTACAGGGTTGAGTCCTTTTGAAACTGTAAGTGGTTATAAGCCTAGAATGCCCATAGATTTCTTACCCATGGCTGTTACCCAAAGGTCTTCTGAGTCAGCCGATGCATTTGCACGTCATATTCATGATTTGCATACACATATTAGACAGCGGTTAAATAAGAGCAATGATGATTATAAAGTTTCAGCTGATTCTCATCATAGAGTGCAAGAATTTCAAGAAGGAGACTATGTAATGGTGCGAATAAGGCCAGAGCGATTCTCTCAAGGATCTGCTAAAAAATTACAAGCGCGTAGTGTTGGACCATTCAGGATATTACAAAAGGTTGGGTCCAATGCGTATCGGATTGACCTTTCACCTGCAATGAGCATTAATCCAACTTTTAATGTGGAAGATCTAGTCCGTGCCTATACTCCCATTGTTGATACATTGTCTCTTTCATGGCCTTTTTCTGAGTTTGCTACCCAACCCCTTCCACCCCCTCCTCTACCCATTACCCATACAGAAGAAATTGAGAAAATCTTGGATGACAAGATAGTATCCACGAGAGATGGAGGTTTCCAAAGGTATCTTGTCAAGTGGAAAAACAAACCACTGTCTGAATCTACGTGGCTGTCGAGCGACGCATTGCAGGGTATTGATCCAGATCTACTAGAGCGCTACAAAAGTTTCAACTCGTTGAAGTCAAGTTTTTCTCACCCGAGGGGAATTGATGCAGACACAAGCGCATTCAAGGTGTACCAACGAAGAAAGCACCAACCGCAAGTGTCGTCCTTGTGGATAGGCGATTATTGAAGAGATGAAGACCTTTCATATGTGATTAGACATATAGAAGATCCCACTCAGGGAAGACACATGTGAAGGAAGATTGGAGAAAGAAGACCAAGTACCCGAACTTTCCCGTACTTATGTTATTTGCGCGTTTTTGCTTAGTTTAGGGTATTTTAGTAATTTTATATCTTTATTTGCTTATTCTAAGGGTATTTTAGTAATTTATGTCTTTATTTTAGTAATTTGACGCAGGACAGCCCTAATTATGATGCATGCTCATGAACATAATTAAACAGCGGAAATAAAATGAATAAATGATCTAAAATTCTAGCAGTAATCATCATAACTGAGAAAATCATAAAGGAAACATGCAATGGAGCGGGCCATCATCACAACCATGGAATATGGAATTCAATTATTACTTAGGTTGGATCCGGCGAAGGATGAGACCTCCCGATCTTGCATGGTCACACCCAATCGATCAATGAAGATCACTAGTCCGAAGAACTAGAAAGTTTCTCAGATTAGGGATTTGAGAATTTGGGAGTTTAGGGTTTAGATCGATTCTCGAGATTTTAATCGAAGAAGGATTAACCAAAACTGAAAAATAGAAAGAGGAAAATAATTACTTTGAAGAAGTTGGAGGGGCATAAGAAGAAATTAGAAGAAGAAGATCAAGGGAAGAGAAAAAACACCGTTAGATAGAAGAGAGGAAGGAGGCAACCAAAGGGTTTGCTTTTTATTAATCAATAGTTAAAATTCAAGTTTAGGGCTTTAGCCCACTTAAATAAGCAAATAAACACATAAAATTACTAAAATACCCCTAAAATAAGAAAATAAAGACATAAAATTACTAAAATACCCTAAACTAAGCAAAAACGCGCAAATAACATAAGTACGGGAAAGTTCGAGCGCTCGATCTTCTTTCTCCAATCTTCCTTCACATGTGTCTTCCCTGAGTGGGGTCTTCTATATGTCCAATCACATGTGAAAAGTCTTCAGCTCCTCAATAATCGTCTATCCACAAGGACGGCACTTGTGGTTGGCGTTTTCTTCGTTGGTACACCTTGAATGCGCTTGTGCCCGCATCAATTCCCCTCGGGTGAGAAAAACTCGACTCCGACGAGTTGAAACTTTTGTAGCGCTCTAGTAGATTTGGATCAATATCCTGCAATGCGTCGCCCGACAGCCACGTAGATTCAGACAATGGTTTGTTCTTCCACTTGACAAGATACCTTTGAAAACGTACATCTCTCGTGGAGACTATCTCGTCATCCAAGATTTCCTCAATTTCTTCTGTATAGATTATGGGTGGAGGAGAGGGTGGAAGGGGTTGGATAGCAAACTCAGAAAAAGGCCATGAACATAATTAAACAGTGCTTCTTTCTATTTTTCAGTTTTGGCTAATCCTTCCTCTCTTCTCTCTAACGGTGCTTCTTCTCTTCCCTTGATCTTCTTCCTCTAATTTCTTCTTATGCCCCTCCAACTTCTTCAAGGTAATTATTTTCTTCTTTCTATTTTTCAATTTTGGCTAATCCTTCTTCGATCAAAATCTTGAGAACCGATCTAAACCCTAATCCGATAAACTTCCTGATTCTTCGGACTAGTGATCTTCATTGATCGATTGGGTGTGACCATGCAAGATCGGGAGGTCTCATCCCTCGCCGGATCCAACCTAAGTAATAATTGAATTCCATATTCCATGGTTGTGATGATGGTCCGCTCCATTGCATGTTTCCTTGATGATTTTCTCAGTTATGATGATTACTGCTAGAATTTTAGATCATTTATTCCTTTTATTTTCGCTGTTTAATTATGTTCATGAGCATGCATCATAATTAGAGCTGTCCTGCGTCAAATTCCCTCCAATATTCCGGGTGGTGAAAAACAACAATACTTTCATCGCTAAATATTATTTCCGGGTAGATGACAAGGTTATTTAGAATATCCCTTGTAGAAGGAACTTGCAACATTGGGAAATCAATCATTATGTTCATCTGATGCAGCTTCTTCAATCTGTCTCCCTCAACCAAGATCGCGACGACTGCCTCACGTGGAAAGCAGACAAATCTTTTACTTTCATGGTCAGGTCATTCTTTAAAATTTTATCGGCCAACAACGTTTCCGCCCTCTCGCAACATCCACATTTCATATGGAAATACGCTGCTCCACCAAAACTTCAGGTATTCAGATGGTTGGTGGGGAACAACCGAATTCTCACCCTCGACAACCTTAGGAAAAAAGGAATGATTGTACCGAATGTTTGCCTATGTTGCATGTCTGCTGAAGAATCGGTGAACCATTTACTGATCCATTGTCCCTTCGCTTATTCTGTTTGGTCAGCTTTCCTGTCTTGCTTTAAAATTAACTGGTGTTTTCCGAAGGATGTGGATACACTCCTTAAAGCCCGGCATGGGGTCAGATTAAGCAAATTCAAATCCAGGATCTGGCGGATCAGTATTTTGGCAATTTGGTGGGCCCTCTGGTTAGAGAGGAACAACAGATGCTTTCAGAACGACGCGAACCCCCCCAATAGTCTCTTCCAATGCTTTATGCTTTATTGCTGAATGGATATCCATTAGGGAAGGGCCCAATGTTGATCTTTCTTTTCTTGTGTCCTAAGGGGTTGCCAGCTCGGCAGTCCCTTTTTGTATTGTTTTCTTCTTATTAATGCATGTTATCTTTCAAAAAAAAAAAAGAAGCGGGGGGGGGGGGGGGGGGGGGGGAAGTGATAGTAACAGTCTCCTTTTGATGCATGCACCTTTGTCTTCTATTTTGCATTAGAATAGTACCAAAAAGACCTATCATACCAAAAGCTGGAAAAAAGGGTATTAGTATACCAAACAGTGAAATTATCATTTCTCTAGTGACAAGTCCATAATTTAAGGGTCCATTTGCATGGTGCATACTGCAGAACCAGGAATAAGACTTAATAACATTTTTTGTGGGCCCCATATCCTCCATTTGCAATATTCAATCTTTTTAGTTTTTTCGACTTAGATAATTGTGATTGAGCAGAAAAAAAGATCCGCTTTTGTGAGACAGAATCTATGTGGAGGATAAGGGGCCCAGCAAAATCAGAATTGAGGCATATTCCCCGTTTGCAGGATTCCCTACCTGTATGGAGCATTATTGTTTTCTGGTTTTGGCAATCTGGAACCTTGCAGCCAGAACAGCTGGCTAACTGGGCAACTGTGGTGGCAGGATGTAGTGCAGCTGAATGGAGGATATGATTATCGAAGGCACTGAGAGATAAAAAGGCTTAAGAAAGAAGACAAACTTTATTGAAACCATGGCGGGACTCAATCACAAAAGTTGAGTACAGTGAAAATGGCAAGTCAGTGATCTGCACAAAAATAAGCAGTGAGTCATTAATCGATTCCACAAAAGTAGGATCATATTGGTTAGATCCAGAAATCAACTTGGATTCATAGAAAATAGCCTTAAACTCGTAAATATGTGAGTCGGTATTTTCATTGCTATAACACACGCACGCAGATGCCTTAAGAATATTTAAAATTTCAGCAAAACCTTGAACCACCTCGCCCTAAAAATTCAAATCCGATACAATTAAAAATTGCAGGTTGAAGATCTTCAGTAAAGAAGTTATTTAAGCAGGTACACATTACAAAATTTAATGAACAAATGTCGATTAGAAAATTTTTTGAATTACAATCCCTAGTTCAGTTTTGTGCTTAGTTTTACAAAGCAAACCAGCAACTCAGAAGGCATAACCAAGGCAGCAGGTCATTAAAATGCCATTGCAACTTTGTACACCTTGAATTGGTATTTGAGAAGAACCGCACCTTCATCCCACATGACCACACTGCTCTTTTTTTCTTTTTCATTTTTTTCCTTCCATTGGCATATGATCCATTTTTTCAATCCAAGAAAGCTTTACCAGAAGTCTCGATCAACATAGTTTAGGTAATGACATCAGGCTACAATACACCCATGCAAGAATCCATCTTGACAGCCTCATTTATTAGAATAAGAAGTTTCACCAGCCCCATATACTTGTGGGCTTCATCATGCAAAATGCAACTTTTTCGTCTGCTATCTTTTTTTCTTTGCAGATAACAAAAAAAAAAATCCTGGGAAGAGAAGAAAGAAAACAAAGAATGAAATTCAAAGGTTGGCAGCTGCCTCAACCACCTAAAATTGTGGGAATTAATCCTTGTAGGCTCAAATACTGCAAAGGAATCCCTACTAAACCTTCACTGCCTAGGCCATCAGCAACCCCATTTGCCTCACAGTGTACATGGGATGACGAGATGACAAGAGTAGCTACAAGAACTCCAAATCCCTCCATAACATCCAGCCAGCCTCAATGGAACCCTGAGGAGGCTCACTAAATGGCATTTAAAGAGTTCCCTCAATCACTAAAGAACAGTGCTGGAATGATTGGCATTCTGATTATATGAAGCAATGTACACTACCAAGATGCATCTCAGAAAACAGAAAGGGAATAATTTTTCTATATGCAAGGTATGTGAGACTATCCGCATTCTAGACACTCTAGGGACTTGTGAGACGCTGCAAGGTTGATGAAAATCTTCTTCTTTTTTTCGAAGTAAAATTATGCCCCCGAGGTTTTAGATCCCCAGAGGAATGCTTCATGGAATGCAAGGTGTGATGGTCACCAAAGAAATGCAGATGGTTAAAATCAATATACAATTCTCTTACATGTTTTCCTCATTTTGGTATTATCTATTTTCTTATTCTGTTTTTTAAATAATCCAAGACAAATATACAATTGCAAGACAAATTATATGTCCACCCCTTATCCCTGAAATTCCGATACAGTTCTTTAGAATATCTACTAAAAGAAAACTTCTCCCTGGATAATTCGACTCCGTGTCAGCAAGACAAATTTCGTATCACTAACAAAGGGACATATAATTCGAGAATGATAGAACAAGAATCTTCCACATCACTACCAATCAGTCCAATATGAGTATGAACAGGAATCTTCCACCGCAATCAGACAACAGTGAATGAAAAGGAATCTTCCACCGCAATCAGAAAACAGTGAAGAATGAACATGGTTAAAAGATTCAGTGACTCGGACCGACTCATTCAGTGTTGCGTCCCCCCTATCTCTCAATTTAGGCAATAATAGGGCTATCCACACTGTCCATCTGTTGAGCCAGATCATGTCAGGATGTGAGTTAAAAAATCAGTCAGATTCAAAACTCAAGTGGGCCACACCACAAGAAACAGTAGGATTGAGCATGGGCCATTGAAACTTTCTTGGGACAAACAGAAATTTTGTATCGAGCTGATAATTGTGTTTTCCCTTCATCCTGTGAATTATGATGGACCTTATGAACAGTGAACAGGTCGGATCATAAACCTCATGATGGGCGCTTGGAAGGTTTCAACAGTGAGTGTTTCCATCACACTGTTTTCTGTGGTGCGGCCCACTCGAGTTTTGGATCTGCCTCATTTTAGGGCTCATGACGTAACATGATCTTGCAAAACTGATGGACAGAGTGAATCTCTCACACAGACATCTAGGTGGCCCCATTGCTTTTGGTTACACAGGCTAACTGGAATACCGACTGCTCCAATCGTATTCCTCTCTTGTAGGGAGTTATCTGATACTTTGGCTGCATATGACGCTTGATACTCAGGCATCTAGGAATGAAACATGTGGCATGTACTAACTCAAATTAAATCGACTAAATCGTAGAAAACACTGATGTTAAGTTAGTATCCAAAACTCAGACTTGTTAAGAAAACCTAACCTCTGACCAAAGGACACTTGTTTGTTGAAATAAGACCATAGAATATTCTTCACTATTAGTCATCCAATAAATGTCTACTAATTTAATAATTAGATATTGAAATAAGCGTAATTTTTGGGTCATGAATCATGATACATTTAAACCAATGTGCATAATTTGAATGGTTCAATTTGAATTACTTGTCCAGAAAGTGTGCAATTTTTAAGTAATTTCTAAATGGCTGCATACCATCTGTCCACAATCCAAAGTATGAAAGTTTTTCTCTTTTCCTTGTTTTAAGTTAAGAGAGAGATGGAGAGTCTTTCTCCTTGTTTTCAGTTGAGAGAGAGAGAGGCGGAGAGATTTTCTCCTTATTTTCCCCAATTATTTACCCATTAAATAAGAACAGGAGTAATAATAGTGATACCCTTGGAACAGTCTACCTACTATATGAAAGATGAAGTCCTTTTGACCAAGAGTTGTCGACGGGGTAGTCCTTTCCATTAATCTCTCCTCCTATTTTTTCTCCTTTTGTTATCTTTTTAATTCAATAGTTGACTAGTTCTTCTCCCCTCTTAATTAACTGCTTGGATGCAAGTTCAATAAATATTTTTGGTGGTCAGTTGGACCAATCCAAAAAAAAAAAAAAAAAGAATATATATATATATATATATATATATATATATATATATATATATATATATATATATATATATATATATATATATATATATATATATAAACTGTACTACACAATATAGGCAACATCATAACTATCCTAATTTTTGGCCAAGACACATACAAGCTGGGGCAATGGGCCACCTGCTAAACAACTTCAACCTTGTATGAATTTCCTTGCTGACTTTAGCATGTACATGCAATCCCGCATATATTAGTGACAACAAATAACAATATGTACTGTGTTGGACATACAATCAATCTATTTAACTAGTGATGTTGGAAATGGATATCCATGTACTGTTTTATATATCCACATTAGAAAAAGGAAAAAAATTACAGGAGAAGATTTCTCAACTTCACAAACTCAGTGAGGAAAAAAAAAATGAGATATCTCATCATATGATGGTTACATGAATGAAATTCAAGTTTCCACACCAAATACAAGAAAAAAAGTACTACAGGGCATGAAAACTATACTCAATTTTTTGAAAATGAAGTGCAATTTAATTATTTGAGAACCATTGGAAGATTTTATATCACACCTGTGACCAAATCATAACACCACCTAAGAATGCAAGGGTGTGAAGTATTTCATTCTCTGAATTAAGGCCCATGTGCACCAGAAAGTCTCCAGATCTCTGCAGCCCAAAAAGCACAGCAAATGAATTTCTGCCAAAAGAATAACAGTGACACAATTCTCTTGACTCACCTTCCAAAACCATGGCAGCACACCAAAGAACAAAATTGTGGTATCCATTAGTATGGTTACAGCCCCATGAATAAAGTGGAAGTTGCTGAAATATATAAACCTCAAAGAAGTTAGTCTCAGCCAGCCAGAGATTCCAATCTATATAACCAATTTAATTTCATGTAATAAGAAGACTGATGAAGCTGTAAACTAATTCAACCGCTGAAATGGGTCAACAGCATGGTTAAAGCAGATTGTTGAATCACAAGCGCATACACATGGGATGCAGAATGATCCTCAATGGATAAAAACAAACCTTTTATCAAGACTATATGCTCGAGACTTCTCAAATTTGTCTTGACTGACCACTCCAACCAAAGGTTTAGGAAGAATCGGCAGCTTTAGAGATGCATGTTGCCGTATATCCAGATATGTCTCAAAGATGTACATCAAGACCATAAAGCCTGCAAGATGGGATTCTCATCACCAAGAAATTCAAGCAGAAAATAAACTTGACAATGCAGAAAATCATCAAACATTTATTAAGCATTTTCTGACAATAGTCAAAACAGAAATACAAATACATGACACCAACCACAGTTATTAGAGTTAAAAAGGAGTAGGAATACAAAGAGGTTTATATACATGGACCTGAAAGTCAAGCAGCTCTCGTTAGAAATTAAACAGTAAAAAAAAAAAAAAAAACTTCCATGCAGACAACAAACCAAGTAACTAAAGTATGGATGACAGTGTGAAAGTTCCTTGTTTATGGATACCCCACAATTTATTAAAAAGGAAAAGAAGCACGAAAATGAAAGATGGCAATGCAACACAAACAGTAGTAAATACATCAATCAGCCAAGAACTGCAGTGCGCAGCAGATATCAAGAATTTCCTCCAATAATATCGGCCAAATGCTGAGGAAAGTACATGAGTTCTCATACTATCATATCCTAAACTTCAGAAATTAAGGACACATTTGGTCGTCTTCCAAACTGACTATCTGAGGCAGAACAGATGCTCATTTGTCATACAAGCATTTGCCAAATTCTGAATCTAAATAAGCAGCATTTCCAATAGTTCTTCGCTCCAAACTGATAGAAGTGGGGAAACAAATCTTCCGGCATTGCTTTTTTAGATATCCTTCAATCCCACAATGGTTACATGGGACATCCAACAGGCCCTAAACCTGTCAAGCGAGCTAGAAAGTATAGCTGCAGCCAAAGTTTTTGTTTTGTGCCCACAGTTAATTTGATTCAAACACTTTGCAAATTTCATGGAACTCCCAGGACCCATTTCTCATTTCCATCTCACGTAAAAACACCATATACTGGGACTGTAAACTTGAGAGTCAAAATTCTGTATTTATTTACAGTTTGTGAGGCCTAAATCCAATGGCTGCCAACAAAAAATGCCTCACATTACAATCCAGGCAGCTGAAATATTCCGAATCATAAGCTGATGATAAAGCCACATATATCACAATGCAATATTGTTGTCAAGGAATGGTCTTGAGAACTTCATGCAAATTTACGACATGCATCATATCTTGTGCTGTGAACAAGAAGACCGATTCAAGAAATAGCGACACGTGGTCATATCATCATTCAAGACCATCACCTCCCAATCAACAAATCCAAAATGATTTCTTTTCCCTTTCCAAATTATTAGTTTTTATGTTATAGCAATTTGAGCTGTAAAGAGGTCCCTTCCTCATCTTCTTATGCTGATTACTACCTTGTTGACAATACCAACATTGGAAATTTTAAAAATAATGATAATAATCCATTTATACTTCAGCAAAGCATAGACTACTCAACACCCAAAAGAAAAAAAAAAAAAAAAAAACACTTAAAAGGTTCTAGATCAACACATCCAAAACTCATCAGACATCCCAAAAAGAAAGGACAAAAAGAAAGAAAGGAGGTTCTATGATCAACCCATCTCTCAATAAAGCACCAAATTATAGCAAAAGCAGAAACCCATTTTCTTTCATTCTCCAATCTACTAATCTATATAAAGGATTCCATTATTGTCCTCATTCACACATCAATAGCTCCTTGCCAATACCAACATCGCAAATTAAAACCAAGAAAATCTCAAAAGCCACATGTAATTCTCAAAACACCGACCGCCCAAGGTGAAACCAAGAGTCTCTACAATCAAAACAGCCAAAAGCCCGAAAATCTTATTGGGGTTTCTCGCTCACCCATCAATAGCTTCTTGCCAATACCAACATCAATAATTAAAATAAATAAAATAAAATACACACACACACACACACACACACACACCCTACTCATAGAAACAGACTGCACAACACAAAAAACAAGAGGTTCTACAATCAACACATCCAAAAGCCAGAAAATCTTATTGGGGTTTCTTGCACACCCGTCAATAGCTTCTTGCCAATACCAACATAAATATATATATATATATATATATATATATATATATATATATATATATATATATATATATATATATATATATATATATATATCAAATATCAAAAACAAAAAAGAGACCACATCTAATTCATCGAAACACAGACCTCACAACACAAACAAGCGGTTCTACAATCAACACATCCAAAACCCAGAAAATCTTTATGGTTTTTTACATCACCGAATGTTAGCAAAAGCAAAGAGAAAAAGAATATATATATATAGACACACACCACAAAGATAGTTTAAAAAAAAAAAAAAAAAATCCAGAAACCAAAATGACTAGAAAATGCAAAGCCAGAAACACTCAGATTATTATTATTAAAGGAATAAATAAAATAAAATAAAAAACAACAACAACAGAAGCCGATGGATGAAAATCCAAGTCCATCGAAACCCAGAAGAGAAAAACAGTGATCTTACCTATAACCGCTTCCATGTACGGAAAAGCCATTTTGGAATAGAGCGAGAGAGAGAGAGTTTGGGATTGGTATTTGTCGTTTGGAGGGGTATTTATAGAAGCTAGACGAAAACGAATTTGGGCGGATATTTTCCGACCCGATTTGGCCGGACGGAGTCCGGAGCGATGGTAGACGTCAGAGCGGCAAGAAGAGACGATGGAAAATCTTTAATTACAGACTCGAGCTTTGCTCGGTAGGAAGAAAATCTTTCCAAAAAATCTTTTGGAATTGTGACATATTGCCCCTTCCTTTTGGCACAAAGACGAAGGACACCCTCCTTACGCATAATTCCCAAATACCTACTTCCGTTTTTCATTTTAATTTAAACCACCTCGTGGTTAATCTCTGTTGGCAGAATGTGACAATTGACAAACCATGCCACAACCGTTATGATCGACCCTTTTTAGCCTTCATGCATGGAGTTAGGCTTAAGTTTTGAGAGAACGCAGAAAAAGATTTATCTAAAAAGGGTTAAGGTTGGCATTTTAAAATTTTAGAGTAGATAATATTTAGGAGTGTCAATCAACAGGATTAGGGTTGAGCCAAGGCTGGCCCTTATATTATGAGATATCTTAAATTTGTATAAGAAATAGGGTTTAATAAATCAATAATTCTAATCGATCAATTAAGTAAAATTTGAATTATGCATATTGGTGTCTGGACAATTTTTGACATCCTCGATCAATCAAGCTATTGAATTGATTGATTAACATAAATTTAAAAATACCTGTGAACTCTATGGACACCTTTGGATGTGTTGGATCGCTCAAATACGTTAGCTCAATCAATCGAGGATTGCTCGATGAGTGTCGATTTATCAATGCTTCGATCAACAGTGTGCGATTTTGCATAATTGCATGGATTATTTTCTATTTTAGGTGTTTTCGGACGTGACACTATATATATGGGTATAAACGTAATTAGAGTATATGCTAATCAAGGGCTAAACTTTTTTAAGATTTAAGGAGGTATTAACGAAGATTTTTCAAGCTTTATAAGTGATTTCATCACGTATACTTTTACTTTCATAGTGATTCATTGTCACTTTAGTTTTGATTTTTCAACTCAAGCGTAATTACCTTGTAAATGGATAATAATTATTTACCTAGGTAATTACCATATCTTTCCTAGTATGGATGTGACAACTTACTTTTTTAACACTTAAATTGATAAATTTACAACATCAATGTGGGGACCATTGTAATGTATGTTACTTATTCATGTCGCTCATTTGTTATGCTAGCTGAATTTATGGCATGAACAAAAAATGAAGCAGATCCAAAGCTCAAGTGGACCACACCATTAGAAACAACAGGAATCGAACACCTACCATTAAAAACTTCTTGGGGCCCTTAAAAGTTTTGGATCAAGTTGATATTTGTGTTTTCCCCTTATCCATGTATGTGTGACCCTATGAACGGATTAGATGATGAAAAAACCTTATTGTGGGCCTAGTGAAGAAAATAAATTTCGATGGTGGACAAATTACGGCCACCATTTCCTTTCGTGTGGGCCATTTGAGTGTTGGATCTGCCTCATTTTTTGGCTCATTCTCCAAAATGTTCTAATAAAATAGATGGATGGTGTGGATATATCATATACATTACAGTAGAGTCTAAATATTTAAGTCAACACTTTTGTTTAAATTTTCAAGGTGAAATTACTCTCATATTTGCAAACAAGGTGAAAAAGTAATAATAACTTATTTACCATGATTTACATGTATCATAAAAAATCAAACCGGCTCTAAAGGTTTTTTCATGTAAAATTCGTATGTATTTATAATTGCTTTGTTTATGTTTACTTAATTTCATGCGATTTAAATTCATAGTTTACTTTCACAAATTTCCAATAACTTATTCTTTATGTCCAAACCTAGTCTAAGTCTGTGATGAGCCAAAATAGTCAAACCCAAAATACATATATAAGGTTTGGCCTAAGCCCTAACCCAACCATTTTTAGAGAGGCATTATTAAGATTGATTCAAGGCACCCTTTAATTAAATGATTAAAAAAGAAATGAATAAGAAATCTTATAAACTTCCGAAGCAATATAAACTTATGTCTTAGAGTAACTCTGTAACTCGTGGCTCAACACATAGCATGTTCTAGGATTATGGCAACCAAGTACACAAAATTCATTGGGTTCCAAACTATGACTTAGTGGTAGACAAAGTGCATTTCAACAGAGGTTATATGTTCGAGTGTGCATGTTATGTGTGAGTATGTGTGTGTTAAAAAAAAAAAAAAAGCACTCAAAATTCAAAAATTAGAGCAAATCCATATTGGACATCTTAAAATAAGTAGAAAATGAAAAAAAGAACCTCCATTTAATGATAACTTAAAGGCCAATAATTGACAATATAATGAACAATGAACAATGAACAAGAGTCACATCTCTAGAGTAGGAGCACGGTGGTGAAAGGTTCCTCCATCTAAAGAACATGCCCTATTTTTATGAACCCATCAAATAGGAGATGAAAAGATTATTTTGTATGTGAGTGAGAGAGAGAGAGATGCAAGCATACTCACATCCTGGATTATATAACCATTTCCTAAACAAGTGAGAAATGAAAACACGTATATACTAAGAAAGATGTAGGCACCCATATCACATACAACATCAACTCCATTACACTCAATCTTCAACTCTCCTTCGAAAATAAATGCTTTATGCTTCTTCTTGAGAGAGAGAGAGAGAGAAGCATTAAGGGCATGTTTGATTTTCCAAATCTAATGTAAATACACGGAAATTAAGTAATGATTACTCTTGCATCCTGTTTAAAAACTCACGTGTATTATCACTTGGAAAACCGGTCTAAATGGACTGGTTTAAATTACTGGGCCCCAATATGATATATATATATATATATATACACACACATATATATGATGTATCTGTGCCATCCATCAATTCTAGAATAACATTTTGAGGCATGAGCCAAAAAATGAGGCTGATCCAACACTCAAGTGACTCACACCAAAGGAGACATTGGCCTAAAAAAGTTTTTAAAGGTAGGTATTTGATTTCCTAAATCCTGTGATATAGTCCACTTGATCTTTGGATCTTCCTCATTTTTTTGGATGATGCTCCAATTTCAACTAAGGATAATGAATGGACAATGTGAATAAGCCACATATATCACCCTGTGCCCCATATATATTTCACAACATCACCAATTTTTGTGCAAAAAAAGCAAGAGTCAAATCAAGCATTAGTGTTGCTGTTGTAATTACTCAAGGAAATCATTATTACTCATTTCCCATATATTTACCTCTAGTTTGAAAATTCAAAAAGAGGAGAGATAGGTTTTGCATTTTGGAAAAGAGAGGGAAAGAGGGAGAAAATTGGTAAAGAGGAAAAAAATTAGTTTAAATTTTAAAATTTTGAAAATGTTAATGGGCTGATAGGGCTAATGAGCTTTTAAACTACTAAGTCCAAGTCCAACCAACTTGAGAAGTGGGCTCGATTTTTAAGCCCAAACCGAGCCCTTAGGCTCGATACTCTAGTCCAAGCTGAGGTCAAGCCCAAAAAATCCATCAGGCTAGCCCAGCCCAATGATAACTCTAATAATATTAATATTTTTAAAAAGATTTCATTAACTTAACCATGAAGTGTGAAAAAGTAAGGTGGTTTCTATTATGTAGAGGAAGTTATTATTTAGGAAGAATGTTACATGTTAAAACTTTATGCCTTGTTTGGATAGTGGTATTAAGTTGTATTAAATGAGATCGCATTACTAATCCCACTTTGAAATTGGGAATGGCATGTTTGGGAGGAGTGTGAGATGAGATTAAAATTAGGGCCTGTTTAGTAGCGTGGATTTGGAACCCCCTGGATTTGGAACCCCCGGGATTGGAAACCCCCTGGATTTGCAATCCTCACATTGTATTTGACACCCTAGAGTGTGAATTAACTTTAATCCAAAAATACCTATGCATGGTATATTTACAAGGGTTTCAATTTAATTACTAAATCAACCTTAATATCTCTAATTAGTAAGATATATAATTTTTGACACTATGGTTATGATAAGCCTGCTGAAATATATGTTTTGCCTGAAAATGATGAAATTTCAAGTCTCAGATGGTCCGCAAGCACAAGATCATATCTGAGTAACTAACCAACAATTTTTAATCGTTGATTAATATGGACAATGTTTGAATGGTGTTGGACAATGTTTGGACGGTGCTAATTATCATTAGTGGGCCATGTGCCTAATAGAACGATAGCATACAGTGACACACATGTCACACTTGTAACTATTGAAATGATTTTAGGTGTAATCCAAGCTTTCACCGTGGATTGCAAACCTCTTCAAAGAGAGATTAAAAACCCCCTCCAATCCCCTCCAATCTACAGTGCCAAATGACCCCTTAACTTTATAGGCATTGAAAATTGAGCCTTCTGTTGGAAAGTGTGAAGATGGGATTACTAATCCCATAGATGATGGATTTTTGCTTCATCCAAGTGTAATTTGGAAGTAAACCCCAAGATTTCTTTTTTAATGCATACATTCCAAACATAGTGTTAGAAAACATGAGATACAACTAATTCAGGAACAATACCTTACACATGCATTTATTGTAACTTTTATATATTTTATAGGAGGATTACTTGGTGTAGAAGTTACTGAGAATTTTATAAAAAAAGAAAGTCTCTTAATTTTCTTAAATTATGAAAAAGCCCTTGCATGTTCTAAGTTAGGAATAGCCCTAATGTTGTAGAGAATGTTGGCTAATTGACAAATTTGCCTTCTTAATACTTTCTAAAGAATAAATTAAATTCATTCTTCCATAATGGATTTTTTTCTTTTTTTGCAACTTTTAGTAATCAAGAAGCTCTTTATAGTATAGTCCTTTTGGCACAAAAAAATAATAATAATCAAAATTTGAGGCATCACTTGGATGCTTGTAAAGTCTTATACTTATAAAGGGCTTATATGTAATGTATTTAGTGAGTGTTTAGATGCCTTTATTCACATATAATAATTTTATAGGTTGTAAAGACTTTACATGAAAGATTACCTTGTTGAAACCTCATAAAAGATTGTGTTTCACATAAATTGTAATGTCATTAACTTAGTCATTAAAATTTTTAATTTATATTTAAATAGATAAGTGCATCCTCTCTCTCTCTCTCTCTCTCTCTCTCTCTCTCTCTCTCTATTTTCTTATTTGGAGCATCACTGGAAAAGGCTCGCTTCCTTTTATATTGGAAGAGAAGGAGGAGGAAATGGTACAACACCCTTTGCTATTGCTATTGCTATTGTTTAAAAAACATGGTGTACACATACTATTTGCAGCACCTACAATGATTTTTGTAGGTCATCCAATTCATCCATTTGCTGTGCCCAGCCGTCTTTATATAACTGGGCCCCAAAAAGATCAAGTCGATCTCAAAATTAGGTTGGCATGACCAACAATCTCGACAGTTTTTATAGTGGTCATACCCATCACAATTGTTTGTTATGGCGTGGCCCGCCTAATTATTGGAATGGCCTTTTTTTACATTTCTAATCATCCCAATAAGTCAAACCACCTCACTAGATTAGATGACATGTATAATTTATGACAAGCCCCCGCAAATAATCGTAAATTTTAATGTGGCCCACATGATCCTTGGAATGACCTCTCTCTCTTTTTAGTCCAATCAACTTAGTTGGACGTATAATTTGGCTGGATTAGATGACATATGCAGTCCATGATGTGCCCTACAAATAAGCAAAATTTTTTAATGGTGATTATAACTATCCTAACTTTTGCTTATTGTGTGACCCAATTGTGAATGCCTAGCACGAGCAGACACACTCACTCTCTCAACTTTTTGCTCTTCCAGTTGGTACAGCTTGGGGTGTGGTATTGACTCGAATATAATAATGCGTTTAATTTAGAGTCGTTACTAGTTGAATAAAACTTAGAATCTATAGTTAACTAGAAATGATAGGATTATTTAAAGGTTAAGATCAATTCCTATGGTTGGCATACGACCATAGATTTCAAGGGCCTCAGTGACATGAAAAAAAGAAGTAGAGAAGGTTAGACACTACTTTCTTCCTACACTTATGTGTGTTTCTACTTTACATGGGATTTATCCATTTCTAGGGGATTTAACAGAACTTTAGTTATATTACATTTAGCCTTACTTCTTAAGATTTATGATCCCAAGTAGGTAGAATAGGAAGAAGCAGTAACTAACCTTACCGTGCAAGGTTTAAGGCATTGAGTAGGCAAGTAAAAATAAAAAAAGAGTGTAGATAGGACAAGACTGCAAGAATAAATAAAAGAGTGTGTGCACGCGCATGCGCACATGTGTATGCTGATGGTATTTTTGGAATGTGCAGAGTGGAGTGCAGATTAATTTGATATGTGAGACCAGACACCCTTTTTTTAAGGGGATGGTCTGATATTCAAGTCTTAACCCTTGCTCTTATCTTTGAAGGGGCTTCTTTAATAGTTGTCACATTAGTTGGGCAAAACCTAGGCACAGTCAGGATTCTCCACAACACACATGCACATGCATGCATGTGTGCATGTGAGTGTTGATGGCATTTTTGAAATGTGTAGAGTGGAGTGTAGATTGATTTGATAAGTGAGACCAAACACCCTTTTTTTAGAGGGATGGTCTAATATCCCTAACCTTAACCCTTACTCTTATCTTTGAGGGGGCTTCTTTAGTAGTTGTCACGTTAGTTGGGCAGAACCTACGCATAGTCAGGAATCTCCAACTACTCCAAAACCTCGGGCAAGCGCTACATGTGTACTGGGCACACCCAAAACTCCAAATCTCTTACAGATGTATCCTCCCCGACCTCTCTCTATTGATTTTTTTCTGCACACAAGCTTACTTTTATGAGATTTATATAAGGCCGTAAATGACCCCTCTAGGCTTATTGGCTTGCTTTTAACTAATGTTAGCCCCTACCAAATAGAAAAGGGTAACATATGGCTAAGACAACCTATGGTGAAGGACCGTCTGCCCAGCTTTCTCTTTTTCTTTGCGTCAACTGTCACGTGGGGCTTCCAAGGTTTTGAGAGCTAGGATATACGACCTTGAATTTAGTGTGGGTCGATCAGATCTAATAGTTATCTTTGGGAGATGTCTACGATCCCTTTGACTTGACTCGATTGGATTTTTTACTTTTAGAATCTAGCAAATGTGGCTTGATCGAAGCTATACGTGGCCAAGGTTTCAGGTATTCTGAACAATTGGTCAATATCTGATTCCATCGACCGGCCTACCAATCTGGTTCATTAGTCGTTACTGGGTCGGGCCGAAGACCCTTTCCATTTTATCCATTTGTATTTTTAAGACATTCTGATCGGTCAGAGAAGGTTTTATCAGAGTGATACACATTTTGAATCTTCACAATGTCCGAGCAATTTGATCAAGGTTGGATTGGTGGGGCCCCTGATACGTCAATTTAGTTCGTTGACTATTTTCATGACTAGCCAAAAACTTATTTTACTCGACCTGCGTGGTTTTCAAATGGACTATGAATCTTTCCGGGACATTTTTACCAAAGCATGGCTACAAAGCTAAAGAGTAGCTTATTCTCATATTGAGTGAGGTGTCTACACCACCTAACCCTTGGAATGACTTGTTTTTTTTTTATGGGGGTGTATAGTCAGCCTAGTCAGATACATAATATGACTAAATTGGATGGTATATATGGTCCATGGTGAGCCTCACAAATAAGATGCTTGATATTGCATAACACTTGATATAACCCACTTGATACCTGGAATGTGCAGGCACTTAGAAATTATCTAGGTTCCTGTATTTACTCAAATAAAATCAACTAGATTGTGCACCCCACTGTCACTTGATCGTGGATACCTATATGTGAAAATAGGATTGTTGGATACTTTTCATTTTTAACTATCAAATAAATGTTCCTGAATCAGATATATATATATATATATATATATATATATATATATATATATATATATATATATATATATATATATATATATATATATATATATATATATATATATAAAATCATTAAGCTTTTAAAAAAATAAAAATAAATAAATCATGACGCATCTAAATTAGTTATATATACCATAAGTTAGATGGTTTAAACTGACTTCTTGTATGCTACATGTGCAAATTCTAAAATGGTTGGGGAAGGACTTTAGCACATTGAATGATAAAGTGGTCCCCCATATGCAGGACTCAGAGGTCAATGAAGAAGAAAAAGAAGGTGACTTCCTATCTTTCCCTATGCATGTGTGATACAAACATTGAATCACCTCCGTGATACAGTTGACAGGTATTTGACGGAGAATCAAAATTCATAAAAAATGTGTGAGAGGAGCTAGAAATCTCGTAATCATCATTAACAACAAAATGTGGAAGGCCTCCAATAATCTTGCAAGACAGCTAGATTTATATGAGAAAAGCTTTTCTTAAAATTCAACAAGCTTAAATATATACGAGTGGAGAAGAATACTCCATTGTGAATATTTTGTAAACATTGTTTTATTCATTTTGGATGTTGTTTATTGAAACATTTTATTTAAGTAGTTTATTATTAATAATTTGTTAGTATTTTATGTCTAATTATTTATATTTAATAGTTCTCCACATGAAATATTTGAAATAGTGGCCTACCTTTTGTGGCCCACTTAATGCTTGGTTTAGCTTAATGATTGGTCAAAAGTTTTATCAAAGTGTGTAAATATCTACTCTCTAATTTGTAAATACTTTAGAAGTTATCCAAATAAAAAAAAATTATTTACCTGTAAGTACTTTACAACTTAAAGTCAAACGTGATTGTAAACACCTTATCGATAAAAAGGGCTTTATATGTAAAGTGATTATAATTTAAAACTTAATAAACAGTCAAATGACCTCCCATGTAACAACAACCATTTTTTAATGACAAGTTGATAAAACTATGGGCCTATTTGAAATGTAGGATTAGATGGTATAGAATTGCATTAGGTAGAATTAACAATATTATTACATAATAATTGTATGTATGAAAATACTATGGCATATAGCTGTCCAATCCATGTTTGGAATTGAATTGTCCTTTCAGGAAAAACATGGTATTAAGTGAAACTTGTGTTGTGATGGGCCATGGAATTGTAATCAATGGATTAGATTTCACAACCGATATACGTCACGCGTATGCTTATGCAAGTTAATTGTCATGCGTAAAGGATGTATATGGATGGATAACATGGAAAAAACACATGCATCAACATGGGGACCACAAAGGTAGTGGATTTTGAAATCAACCATATATTTATCGTATCTCTTGTTGGGGCTAGATGATATGATACCTGGATCAGTCCAATCCTTTTCATTGTTTCCAAATATTTTACAATCGTACAACCTTAATCCCATGCTCCAAGCATGCCTAAGGGGGCACCTCCAACATATATGGAGAGAGAGAGAGAGAGAGAGAGAGAGAGAATGTCACTAACGGTGGCTCTCTCTCACTAACGGTGGGCGACCCCATCTACACTTTTTTCATGTTTTGTGGCCTAGTTGAGTTTTCAATGTCTTTTGTTTGGGTTGATGCCCTAACACAAGGTAATGCAACTCATCAAGGTGAACCCTACATAGCTTTTATTGGATAGACTTGTCATGTGGGCTACATGCGAACAGAAGGAGAGGTGGCAGAAGCCCTTTATTGATATGGTTAAAGTCTAAGTTACTCATTTATAGGCATAGGAACCTAAAATTTTAAATTTTCAAAAATGTTGCTCTCTATATTCTCACAAGCCACAACTCTCCTTAAACTAATCGTATAGGCAAAAATGCCCTTGGCTCCTAATGTTATCATAATAGAGATTGAAATTGATAAACTATATATATAAGTGATAATTGATAAAAATCTTGAATTTTGGTATTAAATTTATCAAATCTTGATACTAAAATTATTCAATTTAATATTAATTCAGTAAAAATTGATGTTATTGTTGCTTTAAAAAATTCTAAAAGAATTTATCTAAAAAAAAAATCACGTTGTGCCAAAAGATATGCCGAGTTTTGTTTCGTACCAAAATGTAAATCTACTTTTTCTTTCAAATGACGAAAGGAAAATTTCATCATTTGCTTCATTCACTCAATGCAAGCGTGATTTGAGAATTTTCAATCATATCACATGACAAACCGACATGCAACATAATCATATGCACAATATATTCGTTTTTTTTTTTTCACAGGCACGCTGCACATATCCACAGACGCAAGTGCAATTTCACCACCTAAGGGGTTTCGAACCTAAGACCACGTGTTGAAACTCCTCGGAGTCTACCGCTGAAGCAACGACTCGAACCCAATGGACAAGGTGTCTATCTGAGACTATTTTGTCCATAATTATGGTACTTTTGATTTTTGTAAAGCCTTAGGATACAACTCACATCAACACACGTGGGATTATTATGGTAATGTCTTGAAGGCTCTGTCAAAACGACTTGACTTTAAAGACCCAGGAACCAAATAAGTGGACTGACCTATCAAAACTCCATGTTGGACGTACTTGGGCTTGATGTAATATATATTGGATCATGCATGCCCATGCCCATTGTGTACACACGCACAAACAACAGGCACATACACATGTATGTATGTATGTATGATTATGCGTCCATTGTGAATGGAGCACATCTCAAATTAACGATGGTGGTCATCAAATGTGCAGACCATAATGTTTTTAGATCAATTGGACGGTTTCACTCCTCAGGTGGGCCGGCCAGACTACAAAACAAATGGATGGCTATAAAATTTTGTTATAACCATCCAATTTTTAGTAGATTGTGGTCCGGCTAAGGAGTGAAAAGGCAAACCATTTCGTCTGGCAGCCCAACCATTTCCACTAGAATTTCTAGTGGCCCATTTAAGAAAATCAAAGATATTCCAAGTAATCTTTTTTGCTTTACATTACAATCGCTTCAAATGTTATATGGTCTTGGCTAATATAATGGTAACAGGATGGGGGCCGCGAGATGACCGAGAAGGCACCTTGCCGCACACATGCCAACATGGTAAGCGATTAGGTGATCCAGACCATTCATCAAGTGGGGACCACCATGAGAATTCCCTAGTTAAAAGTCTGGCGAGTCCAATTATCTGGTGGTAGAAAAATGGGAGGATATTAAAGAAGCATAAGTCATCCCTGTGTGGAATTTGGACTAGCGGCTGTGATGACTGACCAGACTTTTTGGTTAGGACATGTTCACATTAGGCCTAACCAATGACTGGCCTGGATCTCTCACACGTGCAGAGGCCCCTCTCCATAAGCCCCTTTAAAAAGGAAAAAAGTAGCAGAATACAGAAAATATCTAACATAAGCTGATTTGATTTTCCAAGATGCTTATATTCTATCATATCTCCCCATCCCACAACTCGTCGATGGACTTGTAGGGCCCACTGTTTGAGACTAACTCGACTGCAGTAAATCCCCTCTGTTGTGTAATCTGACTGATCTGTTGAGACTCTATTTCAGTCAATGCCCAATCAAAGATGTGCAAGTTCTCCTTCATCCTCTCTTCATTGTAGCTCTTCACCACAAAACTCACCCCTTGCTCGTACACCCACCTTAATGAAACCTACAAAATCAGAGAAAATGGTTGAATTGACATTATGTTCCCTTGCCATGTTTGGATACATAGAACTTAAAAGGAAAATTATGAGATGATAATTTTCAGGAGCTCAGTTGAAAGATAGATTGTATTTTTTTGATTGCATTTTTTTAGAGTCATGTTTGCATAATAAGTGAAAATCTCATATTCATTTAGATAACCTTTATTTTGAATCTTGTGATAGAAAATCCTAATAATAAATATGTGTAATGATTATTTTATGAAATTCACTTTTTTTTTTTTCATCCAAACAGCATAAAACATTAAATCAAATTAAAAGCTCTCTCTTCCCATCAATCTTACCTATTCATACATGTACTTTAGTATCAAGCCAAGGAAAAGGCTGCAAGTTTTAAGCTAAACTTGAAAGAAACACAATTGCAATTTAAGGGCTACTTCGTAGGGTCATTGAGGCAACCCTGTGGCATGTGGCCAAAATGACCCTTTACATTGGCGTCACGAGGGCAATATCAGGTAGCGCATGACCAGAATGCCCATTAAGAGGAACCATATGTAAATACCTTTCCTCAAAATAATTTTTTAAAGAGAATTTAGAAAAAGGGATATAGCTATATTTAAGTGATTAATTTCTCTATCTTTACACCTCAATCATAACATCATAGGCACACCCATACAAGTATCATAGACACTTTGTTATGAACATATAGGCAAATACTGTTACAATCTGATCACTTCTTGATTGAACTGAAGATTTCCACTTCTTGATGGGTGGAAGCTTCACTTAAAGCATGAATGTGAAGGGGAAGAATAGGATGCAATTGTCCATTGATAAAAAGACAAAGGCTTCCACAAAAAAATCCTCCCTACTCCACATCCCTACTGCAACTATGCTATTGAGGAACTTACTCTTGCTCGGGTGGTAGACTCCCGGGAGTTTCAACACCCGGTCAAGGGTTCGAGTATCCATAGGTGGTGAAATTCCACTAGCGTGAGTGTGTGGTAAAAAAAGAAAAAGAAAAAAGAGGATGTGACCCAACATCACATGGCCTTAGATTTTGGGAGAATGTTCACATTTCAAGACCCACTTGGTACAATGACTGGGTCACATGCACATGTGCCATGGTTCACCTCTTTAATACATGCTCCTGCTGTCACTCCAAGATGTCATCCAAACACAAAATCTCAACATCTACGGACCTATCCATATATCCAAACACAATATCTTGGCAGTTGGTATACATCAAAGTCCATCAACGTGGACATTTTTGTCTCAATTGAACTTTCCACACATCCAAACAACCCTTAGAAACAAAGCACTTGACTATCATATCTTGTTAATAAAGGGGTTTGGATGAATGGCTAGCGTCGTAGGTTTGCTCCTGGGATTTTGGTTTCCCGTCTCATGATTTATCCCATGCACGTGGTTTGTGAGTGATTGTATGCATATGCACGGATAACTCTCAACTTAAAAAGGGATTGGAACACTCTTTCATCATTACCTGAGCAATGGTTTTGCCTCTCGCCTTCGCAATCTCTTCTAGCACCTTGCACTCCATAACTTGGTTTGTTCCCCAAAGAGTCCCACTGGCTCCTAAGGGAGAGTAGGCGACAACATCAATGCCCTTCGTTGCGCAAAATTCCCTTAAGTTCTTTTGCTGCCACAAAGGGTGCATTTCCACCTTCAAGGTGGATCGTGTCATAATCATCATTTATCTTCAACAAAAAAAATCAAAATTCCAAGGGCCCATGATCATTAACTTACTTGATTTACGGCAGGGATGATCTTCGCCGTAGGGAGCAATTCAGCCAGATTTTTGCAAGAGAAGTTGCTGACTCCAATAGACCTTGTGAGGCCTAGTGTCTGACACTCCTCCATGGCTTCCCAGACAGCCTTGAAATCCAAGGGTTGAAGATGGTCCTTGTCAGGTGACCATGCATATCCTGTATCATTGGAGCTGATGGGCCAATGAATGATATAGAGATCAAGGTAGTCCAATTGAAGATTCCTACAATAATAAAAGGTGACTTGTGTAATTAAATAAAAAAGCACACTTTACATATGAATCAATACAAGCACCTCACACATATTAATTAAATTTAAATTTTTATATAAGATCTAAACATTTGGTGCTTCTAGCTATGCAATAAGGTATTACTTGAGTGTTTTTCGGAGCGCCGGGACGACAAGGTGTCTGTGGGCGTCAGTAAACCATAGTTTGGAAGTGACGAAGAGTTCATGTCTGGATTTTATGAGGCCAAGGCGAAGAGCTTCGCCTATGGCTTCACCTAATGGATGCTCTGAGATGTAGGCAGGTGATGTGTCGAAGTGCCTGTAACCGATCTCGATGGCACGAAGAATGGCCCACTTCGTATCTTCAGTTGTGACCGTCGGATATGCTGCAGTGCCCATGCCTATGATGGGCATGTTTATGTGGCCTGAGCTCAAGGTCTTCACTGGAATGCTTTCCATCCCTTGTGATGCTGGCCTGAGGTATCTGTCTATGTTTCAAGTGCTTACTTCTCATATATATAAAAGAGACTGGTTTCTCTACCTGTCCTTAAAGAACAAGCTCGTCCATGTGTAGGGCCCACCGGAGCGTGTATATGGCGTCTAGTAAGGGACACCGCTTGGTGGTGGATCGCTGATTGCTGGGCCCACCGTGATGTATGTACCTTACATCCATGTCGTCCATCCGTTTTGACAGATAATTTGAGGGCATCATGGAAAAAATGAAGCAGATCCAACTTTAAGGTGGACCACATCACATGAAATAGTGGTGCTTGAATACCCACCATTAGAAACTTTTTAGGGACCACAGGAATGTTTATTTGACATCCAACCTGTTGATAAGGTCATAAAGACTTGGATGAAGGGACCACCCAAATATCAGTATGATAATTTATTTATTTATTTTGGCCCACAAGATGTTTTTATTGGTTAATCACTACTGTTTTCTGTGGTGTGGTCCACCTGATTATACCATGGAAAATAATAGACAAGAATCTCAGGTGATGGCCCACATGATGGTTGGATGGTATAGATATGCCTCGTCTATGAGTTACCAAAACGCATCAAGTTAATCTGGTGATGTGCTAGATTGATGACAATCTGGACCATCCTTGGGCTCGCTGTGGACACTCGCAGATGATCATAACCGTAGAATTTTGTCTATTGAATTGTGGCTGCTGACCATTTTATTTAGCCGGCATTTGGTTGTTCTGAGCGGACGGTTAGGATCATCGGCTCAGTATGGTTTTCATGCGGTGCATCCACATTGGGACCTACCAATCGCGTCGGATACGTTTGTTTGACATCGAGTGTCCGTTAGCATGGTCAGTTATGCGACAATCCCGTTGTCAGCAATTTCTAGGCCCGGAAATTTCTGGGAAGATTTTTAAAATTTATATATTCTCGCGATACCATGGAGAAAATATCGTTAAAATAAAATAATAAAAATAATTTTTTTATAAATTAATGGATTATTTTAAAACTTGAAAATATAGGTGTAAAATGATTTATTTTAAATGTTAAATATTTTTTAAATGGAGATAATTTCGGTATAAAATCGTGAAAATTACACGCTGACGATCTTTTGAAAATTCACGATATTACCGCGATAATACTTTTATCAAAATTATGCGATAATATCGCGATATTTTAAGTATATCAGCAATATCTGTCACGAACAACCTGCCGCCCAAGGAAGCGGATTGGCTGGTGTACAACAAACCAGCGATCTGGCTAATGTGTTAACGTCACCAAGTTTTGTGGGTCCAATAATGAGGTATTTGTTATATCCAAACCGTCCGTCCATTTGGAGAGCTCGTCAGAAGTCTTGATAAAAAAAATAAGACAGATACAAAGATCAAGTGGACCACACTGCAAAAAGCAGTGGAAAAATGAACGTCTACCTTTGATATCCTTTTGGGGGTCACAGAAGTCTTGGATATTTGTTTTCACTCTTCATCCACGTCTGTGTGACCTTATGGACAGATTGGATGGAAAGTAAACGTCATGGTGGTCTCATTAATATTTTTTTGTGTGGTCCACTAGAGATTTTGATACGACTCATTTTTGGCCTGATGCTTTAAAATGATCTCTCCAAATGTATGAACGGTGTGGATATACTAAATACATCGTTGTGGGGCATGTAACTTTGATCTCCTTTGAACCACTTGTACATCGTACAAGGTACACCAGCCAAACCGCTTCCGGCGACTAAGAGATGATGGGAAGCCACGTGAAACGTCCGGAAGAGACCGAGTTACAGAGAAGGGGTTGGCTCTGGCGTGTTGCGTTGGATCTAGAATAGTTGTTCGACGCAAGCGTGAGGAAATGGGCCGTCCAACTAGTGGCTCCTATACACATGGACGGCAATGATTATAGGAGCAGATTCGGAGCGGCCCCCGTCTCCCCAAGACGGTGCGGCTTTTACCGCGGGCACGCATTGATTTATGTATTCAGGCCGTCCATCCGTTTTTCCGTATCATATTAAGTGCATGAATGGAAAAACGAAGCAGATGTCAGGTGGACTAAACCATAGCAAGCAGTAGTGATTGATCGTAAGTGAGTCACAGTAGTTTTCGATCATACTAATATTTGTTTTATCCTTTCATCCCGTGACTTACCGATACGTTGGATAACCTGGAATGATATCCAAAACATGAACTGCTTGATGTAGAATACGGATGTTACGTGGATGAAATTTTTTATTGTTATTATTATTTAAATTTGAGATAAGGATTTATCAGTCTTATACAAACTTACTTTAAATATTAACTAAAAGATATTGTGAGTATAATTGAGAAAAGATCTTATATAATTCAAATGTATAAATTATTTAAAATTTTAATTAGCGACTTAAGTTGATTAATTAAATATGAAAATCACTATATAATGAAATTGGATCAAATAATAATATGATGTATATAATTATTAGGATTTATGAATTCAAAACAATTTAATTATTTTGTGAATTTTTTACTATTAAATTCAGATGAGTAACTTCAATATATCTCATTTTTTATAAAAATTAAAATATAATTGATTATATAGCTAATTGATTGATGTATTGTTTTATTGATTTAACTAGTAAAAAAATTGTATAGATAGTAATATAGTTGATGAAGTTGCTTAAGATCTAGAACATGGACTGAAACCTGAACATGACCCATGAGAAATGTAGCTGTATTTATTTGAAGATGAATTGACAAAGGTAAAACATTTTTAAACATATGATTTTATTCATGATAGTTAATTTTAATAACTAGCATAGTAGTAATAATTATAGGATTTTGAAATTTTGATTTAGTTCCAATTGATTTTAAATTTTAAGATTGAAATGAGCATATTTTTAATTTGTCACTAAAAATAATAAATAATGTTTAAAATCGAAATTATGTAAGTATCTGTGAAAATCTATATATACATAGTTGAATATTATTAAAAATAATATATACCTGAATGAAAATTGATGGATTTTAATAAAACTTGGAATGAATGTAATTTCCACTTCTAATTAAATTGGACAACAAATGAAATTAATACATTTTTTATACAACTTACAAACTGAAACTTAGATACAAGGGTGTACACTATGTTTAAATTTCTAAGCATGACAACATAAATCAAGGCAAGCCCCATGGTAAGGGCCGTACCGGCTTGGGCTCCCGATGATTATGGTCACTACTAACGGTGAAAATTGCTTCCCTAGTATAAATCGATGAAGAAGATCGTAAGTATGGTTTGATTTTCAGTTGAGGGTCATCAACAGAGTGGCCCAAAATGGCTAACTGTTAAGCAGCCCATGTGTAGTTATTTAGACTCCGATGGAGCTTGATATGCAGAAGCTCCGAAATTGTACACGTGGCATAAATTTAATCAAATTAAATCTCCGAAATTGAGGAACCACTGTAGATAGGTTGATTAAAGATTCTAACTTCTACCTAACTCACATTGATTAGTTGGATAGGGCCCGTTTATCGTTTGAAAATCCTACCGTCCATTAAATATTCACCAATCGGCCAATTACAAAATGAATAAATTTTTTTAATAATCTATCTATCACGATTTAGACGGTTTTTATTTTTAGTTAATTTTATGCCACGTATACAATTTCTTAAAGCTCGCGTATCAATCATCATATTATCCCAGAGTATCAAAGTTTCTCTCTCTCTGCTATGTATTTCCCGCTTCTTCCATTTCATTTGGATCTTTTGAAACAAAACCTCCTCCCTTCCCAAAATGCCCTCAGTCTCTCTGCAACTCCCGCCATTTTCTACTCCCGCCAAACACACCAACACCCTCCAATCAAACAAGCTCCAATCCATCGATTCCCTACGTCTACTACCTGAAGATCCCTTTCGCAACTCCATGGCTTCCGTCCAGTTCTTGAATTCTTGTGCGGCCAATCGCGATCTGAAATCAGCAGTGTGCATTCACGCAGGCGTCTTGAAATCTGGCCTTGATGCCGACGTGTTCGTCGGCAATTCAATTCTGGATGCGTACATGAAATGCCGGAGTTTGGAAGATGCTGTTAGACTGTTTGATCGAATGCCCGAGAGAAATGTTGTGTCCTGGACTTCAATGATATCAGGTCAATGCCAGAGCAGATTGCATGATGCGGCAATAGCCACTTTCAAGAAGATGTTAGAGAGTGGGCCACCGCCTAATGAATTCACTCTCTCGGTCATGCTACAAGCTTGTACCCAAAAACAGAACCTCAAGATGGGTGAGATGATACATGGTTATATAATTCGAAATGGGTCCATCTGTGATCAGTTTATACAGAATTCTTTGATTGACATGTACTCGAAATCTGGGTCGTTGGTGGCTGCAGGGAAATTGATGGATAGATTGAATTGTAGAGATGTTGTTTCTTGGACGTCTGTAATTTCCGGTTGGGTTGTTGAAGGGCTTATCGAGAAGGCATTGGTTTTGTTCTTTGAGATGCAAGAAGATGGTGTTATGCCAAATGCAGTGACTATCATCAGCATCATCCATGCAGTCTCTTTGTTGAATGAATGGAGGTTTTTTAGGTGGATCCATGGCTGGGTTGTAAAAACAAATTTGTGTAGTGATCCTTTTGTGGTGAATTCTCTTGCGGAAATGTATTCTAGAAATGGATTTGTTGAAGGTGTGAAGATTTTTGGTCAGTTCTGTTTTACAGGTGAATGTCGATATCTCAACCCGGAGACTATGGCAACCCTTGTTCAAGATTGTGCCCATTCAGGTTCTTTGAAACGGGGCAAAGGGATACATGGGTTCTTGATTAAGCATGGATTTTTCCCATGCACCATGATAGAAAACTCTCTCATAGATATGTATGCAAAAACCAAACAGGTTGATTTGGCATATCAGCTCTTTACAATGATGAATGGAAGAGATGTAATCTCTTGGAACACCATGCTCTTATGCTATGTGAAGAACGACCGTCCTTGTGATGCTCTGCAACTTCTCACTGAAATCCACACCAATGAAAGAGATGTTTTGGCCCCTGATTTTGTCACAATGTTGAGTTCACTCCAAGCTTGTGCAGAGTTAGCATCATTGCAACAAGGCCAGATCATCCATGGATACATAACGAAATCAGGATTTGGGTGTGATGTTTTTATTGGGAACTCCCTTATAGACATGTATGCCAAGTCAGGCAGGATTGATTTTGCAAAGTGGGTCTTTGAGGACATGCCTACAAGGGATCTGGCTTCTTGGAATTCAATGATTGCAGCGTACGGAATCCATGGGGATGGCGTTTCTGCTCTACGGGTTTTTCGTGAGTTTGAGAGATTTGGGGCTCACCCTCCAAATGCAATAACGTTTCTTAATGTTCTCACAGCATGTGGGCATTCGGGACTGGTAAAAGAAGGATATGAGTGCTTTAACAACATGAATAGGGACTATGGCATTGAGCCTAGCATGGAGCATTTCGCTTGCATGGTCGATCTCTTGGGAAGGTCGGGACGACTCAAAGAAGCCGAAGATTTCATAGAAGAGATGCCTATGAGGCCTGGCCTGGCTGTATGGGGAGCTCTATTGGGTGCTTGTGTGCTTTTTGGCGAAGTTGAGATTGCAGAGAGAATTGTGGAGAGGCTTTCTGTTTTAGATCCAGGAAGCAAGGCTTGGAGAGTGGCTATGTCCAATGTTTATGCAGCGGTTGGCAGATGGGATGATGCAGTGAGGTTGAGAGAGGAAATGAGGGGTGGTGAGGGTCCTAGAAAAGAAGCAGGATGGAGCTGTGTGGAGGTGAGAGGGGAGAGCTTTAGATTCATGGTGGGAGATACAAGACATCCCAAGAGCACAACTATTTATGAGACATTGAATGGGATTGGAGACCAGATAAGAGATACTGCTTTGGTTGCTAAGAGATTCTGATAGACATGGAAGTAGGGGAATTGGTCCAGTTGGTCTCTGGTTTGGATATTGAGATGAAAAGGACAGTTGATGCCAGGTGGTATTCAGCTTTTCTTCACCCCGATTAAAGGGCTGATGTTAAGTGAGAAGCCGGGCGTTGAACTTTTGCCAAGCAATTATGAGAATTACTATTTCTAATCTACCTTGGCTAAGGTTTCCAAAGCCGACTGAAATTCCTGAAACAAGGTTACGATTACGGTGACAATGATGTGTCCATTATCATTTTGAGACTAAAACACATTGGTCCATGCAATTAGATGCAGTGTATAGAACATTCAAGAACTTGCTGAAAATGGGAGAGAATGTAGAGGACACATGTTTTAGTTTTGTTGCAATCAAGTTTCTTACTTGCACACATATTTTAGTTTTGTTGCAATCAAGTTTCTTACTTGCAATGTTGATTGCTAGCGAGTTTCTGTATCCAAAAACAAATTGTCAATAATTTCTGCCCTAGAAATGCAATTCTAAAGCAATTTCTAAAACTAACATTAACTATCGATAATTTGTGATACCAGTGCAACTAGAAGGCATACTTCATGGAAGCTCTAAGATGTGCAGTACCTATAGTACTAGTTTCAGAACCTGAACAAACTCGACTGGGCCAAGTCACTCTCAACTCGATCAAATTGCTTCTATACCAACGGTCACAGCTGAGTCAAGACTTGGACAAAATAGACAAATAAATAAATGCACGGAATTTGACAAACTCAATTCAACCACCAAGACCCGACATTATATATATATATATATATATATATATATATATATATATATATATATATATATAAAATATTTTAAATATTAGATATTACCCAAAAACTTGAAAGCAAAACCTCCATTGATCGATCCTGTTGAGTGATCTCTTGCAATATGGGGGAGGCATCCCAGCCTAAATGAAACCGTCTGAGTGATCCCTCACCATATCAGTGGATTGGATTAGTTTTTCTAGCACTATCCTCATTTCTCTCCTCTCTGGAACCTATTTGGTATTTCCTGGACATCAGTATTTCCTTAGATTAAAAGAAGAAAGAAAAACTCACCAAAGGAACTCAGTTCGGTAAACACTGAAATTCAACATGAGTCACGAAATTTCAAATAATGAAAAAAAGGGGGCCAAGAGCATAGTGACATATCTTGTTCTTGGCAATTTCATGGCACATAAATTTCTTGGGGAGATTTTCAAAATTTGAGGTTTTTCTTGGGATATTATTAGTAAAATCTTTTTAAAAATGTTAAAATTTTCTCAAATTAGTAAATATATTTGAAATATAATTATTTACATAATAAATTCCCTGATTATTTGGGAATTTTACAAAAAACCACTCCTTAATATAGAATTTTTATTAGGGTTCCTTTTTCAAAAAGGTTGTCAATGAGCTACCCCATCTATCCAAGTAACCACCAATGGAGTACCTCTTGTGATGCTTACGTGAAATTCATCTGGACGACCCATATTAGGCCTGCCCCAAAAATTAGCCCCATCTATAATTCAAATGGACCACATGATTGGAAACAGTATATAGGGCAACCCTCTCCCTCTAAATTGTTTCCCTCTGTGTGACCCACAAATCATTGATGGGCTTGATGTCCAGGCTCTAAGCTTAATTTTTGACATAGCATCTAATGGTTGGAGTGGATTTCATATAATCATTGCAAGAGGCCCTATAAAAATAAAGGTCAACATCTCTCTCCCAGCGGGTACCTGTGGCCGCCTGATTAGAGTTAGGCAGATTTTTATTTATTATTATTATTATTTTTGGCTGGGGCCTAACATAGTTTTACACATATAATTGTCAAAATGGATCTTACATAAACATTATGGCGAACTGTGAAGAGGATAAGGGTGGGATAAATTCCCTTTAAATCTCTATTTTATGGAACAATTGAAGAGGGATGCCAACCTTATTTTCACGAGGTCCACTGTAATGTGAATATAAGCTCCACTTCAACCATTGGATGTGTAATCCTACAGTAGGCCAAGGGCTAAAAACTCATATTTACTTCTGATTTAGGTAGGCCAAGCCAAAGGAAAAAGTTGGGAGAGACTTCTAACCTTCATTTTAAAAGGCCTACTGCGAAGATTATATAAAATCCATTCAAGCCATTAGATGCCACGCCAAAACTTAGGCCTAGGACCCAAACATCAAGCCCATACAAGGGAAACAGTTTGAAGAGTCAAAGTTACCCCACAAACTGTTTTCAATCACGTGGTCCACCTGAATCACGGGTAAGGTTGATTTACTGATGGGGTTATTTTTGGACCCTGGGCCTAAGACGCGGAGACACACTTGATTGTCACAGTGGATTTCACATAACATCACAATACTGAAATGTAAGTGCTACACTTAGGCCCTGTTTGTTAAATCTGAAGTCTAGAGACCAAATCTGAAATCTGAAATGTGAAGTAAAAAAACTTATTTGATAGTTATGGTTGAAGTCTAAAAATTAAGTACTGAATTGAAACAAATTGTTTGTTAACAAACATCTTAAATGTCTGAAATATGTTAATTTGACACATTTGTCCCTATCTCTTGTTTGAAAATGTTTTACATTATAAAGAATTTTCTTTATTTTTTATTAAATGAAAATAAATTCATTATATTTAACCTAAATAAACTAAAATACTAAGTAAAAAACTAAAATATCATCATAAGGCCCTCAATTCCTCTTAGCGGGAAGATTGTCACTATGTGTTGTATAAGATTGAACACCAATAGCAACAAAACCTTCAAATAAGGCCAACCTTATATTTATATGCTATCCAAACCTTTTATAAGGCCATTTCCAATTGGATGAAGTGAAAACATATTGATCCAAAACTTCTGTGGCCTATTTAAGGTTATTTTCCATCCAATATGTTCATAAGGTCACAAATACATGCATGAAGAGGAAAAAATAAAATCATATTGATCCAAAACTTCTGTGACCCCAAAAAGGGTTTCAATGGTAGACGTTCAATCCCCTGCTGCCTTTTGCAACTTATTTTTCGTCTCAAGCTTTAAAACAAGCTCGCCAAATGGATGAATGGTTTGGATATAACACATACCTCATGATGAGACCTACATAACTTGTTAACATCAATATAACAGCTAAATAGCTAGTGTGAGGTACACTAACCAATCCGCATCTTACTTGGATGCGGATTAGATACTGACAAGTTGAATAGCGAGATTCGCTACTCAAGTGATGTCATCAAGTTCCATGGGCCCACTATGATGTATGTGCTTTATCTACACCGTTCATCTATTTGGATATTTAATTTTAGAGCATGAGTTAAAGAATGAGGCAGATCCAAATATGTAGTTGACCCCACCACAAAAAACAGTGGCGAGATTGATGCCTACCGGTGAAACCTTCCTAAGGCTCATTATGATTTTTATTTGAAATCCAACCTGTTCACAAGTTAACACAGACATGAAAGAAGGAAAAAAACAAATATCAGCTTGATCAAAAACTTTTGTGGCCTATTTAAGTTTTTAATAGTGGGCGTCACTCTCCTCACTGTTTTCTGTGGTGAGATCCACTGGAGCTTTGGATTTGACTCATTCTATGATCTTTACCTAAAATTATATTTCCAAATGGATAGACCACGCGAATAAAAAAATACATCATGATGGGGCCCACACAATTGGGTGATGTAACTTCACTAAGCGAGTCTCACTACTCGATCTGTCAGTATCCAATCTATGTCCGCGGAAATAGATTGGCTACTCCCTTGCCACCAACCAGCTAATGGCTGATGGTCGGTGCTATGTGAGCCCCACCATGATGTATGTGTTTCATCCTTGCCGTCCATCTATGTTTCTAGATCATTTTATGGTATGAGACCAAAAATGAGGTATATCCCAATCTCAAATGGACCACATTACGGGAAAATAGTGTTGAATGAACGTCAACCATTAAAAACTTTTTAGGGGCCATAAAAGTTTTGGATCAAGCTGATCTTTGTTTTTTCCATTCATCTAGGTCTAGATGACCTAATCAATAGATTAGATGTCAAAAAAACAGTACATTGGGCCTTAGGAGAATTTTAATGGTGGATATCCAATCGCTATTGTTTTCCTGTGGTATAGCCCACCTGATATTTATATTCATCTCATTTTTGGTATCAAGCCGTAAAATGATCTTTAAAAATGGATGAATGGAATGCATAAAACACATACATCATGGTGGGGCATGAGGAAGTTTCACAATTAAAAGTTGATTTTGTATTGCAAACAATTTAAAGAGAAGAAATTGCCATAGCAACTTGAAAAGGAGTAATTTTGGAAGCAAAAATCTTTGTTTAATGAAAAGTTTACCAAGAGCATTTCGCATTCACCATTAAGCCAGACTCCTATCATGGAAAGAATTAAGTGAAAAACCACTAAGTAGGTAGTTTTTTGTAAAATTCCTTTTTACTAATATTCAAGTTAATTGATAAACACACGATATTTAAAAACCTCGGTCATATTTATCACTTTCGTCAAAAGTAACTTCGAAAGAAAAAAATCTAGTAATAATCAGAATATTATTGTGCTTCAGACCGGACGGCACAAATCTGAATGTATATAACCATGGAGATGTGTTTGTATCCGGATAAAAGAAAATGGCAATATAGGCAAATGATTAAATTTCTCTTGGCAATTTAATCAGTGGAAAACTGACCTACAAATTGATATTTTGAGTCGTAAAAAATCAAGAACAAGTGGCAGACCTTCGAGTTAGATTTCAGGTTTCTTGAACATCATGAATAATTGCATGCGTGCACTTGGAGATATTCCAGAGGGAAAACTCAAATCTACATGAATTGCACATCATGGTACGCATTTATCAAGTGTTTGGCTTGGCTTAGTCAATGGCTTGGTGTTTGACAAATCCCTTCTTTCCAGCAAAATGAAAAACAAAAAAAAAAAAAAACACGAATGAAGACGTTAGCAGCACATGCATGCATTGTTGCCGCCTACGCATTGCAGCCAGAATCTGAGCTGCGTCCATCGCATGAGTTGTTCCACCACATAAAAATCTACGGATGGGTGTATTTAGTCAATCTAAAAAAGGGGGTTCCCCTGCATGATATCCAATCAGGCCGCGATGGTAATTTAAGCAGAGGATAATTGCTGACTTTAGACAAGCAACAAGTAGGGCTAATTCCAATCATCCGCTCCCAGTAAGACTGATAACAGTATCAGAAAAGGGGGAAAAAGAAAAAGAACAAGAAGGCTTTGCTGGGACACTTCACATCCTCCAAACTTTCTTTCAACCACAAGATGAGAAGTGATCACCTACAACAGGTTGGAGGTTAGTTTACAATCCTTTTTTTCTATGCCTTTGTGAAATTTTTTACCAATGTGCTTGAAACTAACAAATGCAAAATGCTTGTAAATATAGGGTGTTGTAGGTAAGTCGAACTACAGCCGGTTTCTGGGTGATTAGTTCTCTAATCCAAACAACTGAAGAAAGATGTGGACTTATACTAGCAACCAACCATGCTTTTGAGCTCTTCTTTTAAAGAGACAACTGCACTGTGTGTTGGCGATTTTGACCTGCGGAATCACACAGATGTAGATCTAGATCTAGATCTAGAATAGCAAATCAATAACACCAAGCACACACAAGAGAACACAAATTTAACGTGAAAAATCCTTGCGGGAAAAAACCACGGCACAAAGCGACAGATCTCTACTATGAAAATAGAAATTACAAAGAGAGAGGATTTACCCGATTCGAACAACCTTGAATCTCACCCTTGCTACACCCTTTAGAAACCCTTAGAACCCCTTTAGAAAGCCTTAGCATACCATCTCTCATCCCTAGAAAAGCCCTAGGAACACCTATTTATAGTTTAGGCAACTTCCCTTCTGCATCCCAGTTGCGAAGGACTCAAAATCCGCAAAATCTGTATTTCCGCAATCGCATCTGCGGAACTCTTCGATGATATCGAAGGACTCTCGATAACAGCGTCGATATGATCTGAAGGTCTATCGATCATATCGACAGGACCAAGAAAACTATCCAGCGACCAATGGTGAAAATTCTGTGAATTATTGATGTCATCGAGCCACTCTCGATAACAACCTCAATTTCATCTGAAACCCTATTGATATCATCGACAGACCACCAGACAGATTTGAGACATCCGTCCACAACAATCTCCACCATATCTTCAATCTTCATCCATGTAGCTTCTTGTCATTTTCTCTTATTTCTATATCACATCATAGCTTCTCTTGCACACTCCGTCTTCCTTTTACGCCATCGCCAAGCCTAGAGAAGTTGTACAGAACTTGAACTTCTCTGTAGGAACGATCTACGTGATCATGTCTGTCGGATCAAAATCCACATGCCCAATCACCTTTGCTCCTTTCTTCCCAAAAGAAAAGACGTAGTCTTTTTACCATACCACCGCTACCCAATATTGCTTGCCGGGATACTTGCTCACAATATTGATAGCTTACGAAATAACCGTTCTAATCTAGACCATGACATACACTGTCAACCGCATTCGAATAAGGCTCATAAGATATCCTACTTTTTCTCATCTGTTTTGGGACACGTCCTGAGAAAAACTTGAGGAGAGACGCGTAGGGAACGCTCTCCGGCTTCACCTGACCCATCACATCCTTGATCAATACCTACACATAAGGTATTCCTCTTGTGATTACCAAAGCCTATTCCTCCTCCAGTCTCAATACCGAGAACCATCTTTGCAGCCCCTCAATACTTCATCCTAAATGTCCTACTTAACCGAGTCTTCAGTACATTGATTTCAGACATGTCATAATTGGCGATATACATGTCATCAATTCCTGACTCACCATGAAGTAATCAAATCACTGCCTAGGTGACAGGTCGAACCACGACCTCCTGCAAAGTCTTTTCTCAGCCCTTTTAACTTCAAACTGCTCTGGTTGCTTCATGTAGATCTGCTCTTCACTTTCTCTTACAGAAGTGCAGACTCAACATCCATCTTTCCAGCTCAAGATCACATTGGCCAACCAGCACCAATCACGGATCTAATAGACACCTGTTATACCGTCAGCACGAACATCTCTGAGAAGTCGATCCCTTCTCTCTGAGCATAACCCTTCACTACCAACCTCGCCCTGTATCTATGCTGTATCCTCCTGAAGATCCACATGCATCGAACCGCTCTCCGGCCCACTGGAAGCTCCACCCGCTCCCATATGTCGGTCTGGTACAACGAATCCATCACATCGCCCATAGTCACCTTTCACTTCTCAGCACCAGGCTCACCTAGAGTCATCTGAATAGAAGATGAATCCCTTGTGATATTGGAGTCATTCATGTACCTCGCCGATATCCTACAATCATGTCGTGTGATTCTTCTCACAGGTGGCTGCTCCACCTGCTCTGTATCCCTGTCCGCGCGTCTCAGCCTTCCTGCCCTGCTCGCTCATGTGGTCATACCCAACATGCCACACATGTGCAGAGATGGAATCTGCTACATCCACTGCAGCTCCACCTTTTGAAATGCTCCCGATCAACCTGTACAAGTTATCGAGTTGTTGCACTTTCATGATTACGTGTGCCCCCTTAGATACATTAAGAGCACCATCAATACCTGTGTACTTACATCCTTTTACCTCAAGCACACCAAGAGAAATCATATTCCGCTTCAAATCAGGAACGTGCTTCACATCTGTCAAGGTACGCTCCACTCCATCAAACATCCTAATGCCTACGGAACCAACAACCACAACATTAAAGGCAATATCATTGCCCATAAATACCTGTCCACTATCGCACTCCCTGTAGCTGGTGAACTAACTTCGATGAGGAGTCATGTGAAAAGATGCCCCTGTGTCTAGCATCCACTCATCCTTACGATCATCGTATGACCGTCTGAGCGAAGACACAGATAAAACATTACCATCAAATCCACTCGATCCATCTGACGTGGCAACATTGGCCTCCCTACATGAAGCCTCAGAATCTTCCCTCTTCGATTTAAGATTTTTACAATCCTTCTTCACATGTCCTTTCTTCCCACAATTACAACACTTTACCTTTCCTTTGCCATTGCCCTTGGATTTGAATCTAGAACCTGAAGAACCTGTACCTTGTCCAGAATTCCTACCCACTGTAAACAGTGCATCAGAAGATGTCCCCATGTTACTATTCAGTTGTCTCATAGCCTTCCCTTGAAGGGCTGATATAACAGTATCGACACTCAGGGTTTTATTCATGCTGCACATAGTGTCCTTGAATGACTCATAGGACGCCAGAAGAGAATTCAACAACATACATGCTTGTTCTTCAGCTTTCATTACTTCCTCCATATCCAACAATTTGTAAACTAACTTATTAAAGTTGCTGATGTAAGCCTTCAGATCTCCACCCTCTACCATCTTGAAGTTATACCACTGCCGCATCAAGTGCAGACGATTTTCAGAGGATTTTTTTGCATAAACATCATCTAACTTCGCCCATAACTTAGCCGCAGTTTTCTCCCTCATGACGTTGTAGAGAACCTCATCCGTGAGACATAAATGGATCGATGATAAAGCCTTCTTATCAAGAGTATTCCACTCAGTATCAGTCATAGTAGACTTCCACTTCTCAAGAGCACCATCTTCGCCTTGCTTGGTTAACAAGCTAATCATCTTAACCTTCCATAACTCAAAATTATTTTTTCCTGAGTACTTCTCAATCTCATACTTGGGGCTTACCATTATTACTAATCCTTCAGATTTAGATCTGTGCCCCAACTATAGCTTTGATATCACTTGTTGAGAATTTTGACCTGCGGAATCACACAGATATAGATCTAGAATAGCAATCCAATGACACCAAGTACACACAAGAGAACACAAATTTAACGTGAAAAACTCTTGCGGGAAAAAATCATGGCACAAAGCGACAGATCTCTACTATGAAAATAGAAATTACAAAGAGAGAGGCTTACCCGATTTGATCAACCTCGAATCTCACCCTTGCTACACCCTTTAAAAACCCTTAGAATCCCTTTAAAAAGCCTTAGCATACCATCTCTCATCCCTAGAAAAGCCCTAGGAACACCTATTTATAGTTTAGACAACTTCCCTTCCGCGTCCCAGTTGCGAAAGGACTCAAAATCTGTAAAATCTGCGTTTTCACAATCGTATCTGCGGAACTCTTCGATGATATCAAAGGACTCTCGATAACAGTATCGATATGATCTGAAGGTCTCTCGATCATATCGACAGGACCAAGAAAACTGTCCAGCGACCAATGGTGAAAATTCTGTGAATTATTGATGTCATCGAGCCACTCTCGATAACAACTTCGATTCCATCTGAAACCCTGTTGATATCATCGACAGACCACCAGACAGATTTAAGACATCTGTCCATAACACCGTGTAGGTCTACTTCTGAGCTTCAACCACCACATTATCAAAAATAAACTTTCTCATAACAAACTCATATCTAGTGGAGCTTCATCCATCACATTATTAAAAAAAAAAAAAAAGACAATCTCAAAATGAACTCATATCTAGTGGAGTTAAAACCTTCTCAACCATCATCAAAACAACAAAATCCATGGTGTCTGCTTGCCAAAATCTGAAACTAAAGCCCAAGTGTGCAAAATTAGGGGACTCCAAACCAACACATGCACTTAAGATAGACTGGAGCTTCCCGGACCTGCACCAAAACCACCACCTCTATGCCCGAAGCCCGGCCTTCCTCTAGGACCCTGCAAGTTAAATAAGGTATGCTTAGATGAAATGCAGGAGGAGGGGATAAACAAGCATGATCAGTTGTTTTTTTTTTTTTTTTTTTTTTGAAAAGGTGTGAATACAGACTGTTACACTCCCGCACACGCCACATGGGTTCTCCAACCCCTGACCTTAAGGTAGAAACACAGTTTCTACCACAGAGCCATCAGTTGGCAACCCCTATAAACAAACACTGCAAAGACATTGTCAATGCTATCATCTCCAAACAGGAACACCTACTTCTATTATAAAAACAGCCAAGCACTCAAACATCAACCCCTGCAGGAGGAAGCCAAGTAATTCTTGGAAGGGTGCACCAGCGTTGCTGGTTTTGGCAAGCATTGAACTAAAAGAAGGGTCGAAATGCCAAAATAAGCAAGAAAAAAGTGCCTCCATGAGAGATGCAAAAGTCTCAATGCAGCAAGTCGAGGATTTGATGACACATGATGTTGTTGCAAGTCCTAGGATTAGCAGGCAGAGGAAAAATCAAGGATCACAGGTTGGTGGCAGGCTTGCGTGAAGAATCACATTAAGTTGAATGAGTCTTGAGTTTGAAGATTGTTCCTTCACCACCCCCCCCAAATGGTAACTGAAATTATATTAGTAACAAAGGATCTGAAGATCTAGAAAACAAAGACAAATACAGAAAGTGACACTCAAAAGCCACGATAACTAGCAAGGGGAGCAAAGGACCACTAGATAAAATGTAGTGTTTAATTTTAATCCATAACCTGACCCCGTGCCACAATATTTGACCATTCATTTCAAACATCCAAGGGAGACATCCTCCACACTTTGGAGCACAGAGAAGCCCATTCAATGATTAACCCTATGAATTTGCCCCAAGGATCCTAGTTCCAGATTCTTTCACCATCTCTAGAGGCGACGACCTAAAATCACTCACCAAGCCCAAGAGTGATTGGAAGTCCTCTAATTCCTCTTCTTTTAAGTTCCAAATATGTACATCAAATCAAGTTCAGTATTAGCAGTGGGGATTTGTTATGTCATCCAAACTTCTTTTCTTCAGGCATGTTTGGATCCTGCCCATGTTCTCACTAATGCCAAAATGGGACTGAGATGGCAATAAGAAGTGGTCTTGGGCAAACAAAAATCATTTGCACAAGTGCAAATTTGTCATGCCATTCAAACTTGTTTTCTTCAGGCATGTTTGTATGCCGCCCATTTTCTTTTGTTTTACTTGATGTCAAAATATGGCTGAGATAACAATAAAAAAATGGTCTTGGTTAGGGGAAGGCAGTAGAATGAGATACCAATTAAAAGTGATCTTGGTTAAACAAAAATAATTTGGGGGAGGTGGTAAATACCGCCTCTCACACAAGTGCAAATTTGTTGCACATGTGCAGGGCCCAAACTATCCAACTTTACTTGATAAGGGCTTTATAGCCTTTGTAAGAATGTAGCAACTGCCACAGGGTTGAATTAAAATAAACACCGGAACCACTGGTGGGTGTAACAACTGCATGAATAAATATGATGCCCTCACTTCCATAGCTTTCCTTCATGTTTTGCATGCTAGTGAGGTACCATACTAACTCAAATATGATATGTTTGACTTGAGTCGCCACTAGTTGGATGAAGCTCTAAATCTATGGTCGGCTAAAAGCAACGGAATCACTTTCAATATAGGGGAATCATAAAATACTCCAACTTGAGTTACTCCTATGGTCAGTCTACACAACCATACATTCCAGGTAAGGGCCTCACTAACAGAAAATGAGGGGGTTAGACACCTTTTTTTTATCCACACAATATGCGATCTCTACTTAATAGGATTTTCAAAGATGTGGCAAAACTTTAGCGCTGCTAGTTTTGGCCTTCGCAAAACCCATAGAGGCTAGGGCGGACAATAAAGAAAAGAGTAATCTAGTCTTGCTTCACAAAGCCGATGACTCAAGGCAGGCAAAAAGAGAAATTAGACATAGTGTTGCTCTCTAGAATGAACATAATATCCCAAATGGTAGCTGTTGTGGCCTTGTTATAGGCCACATCATCGTTGGTCTCTGGGTGACTGACAATGATATAGTCCCTTATTTTCTATTTTTACGAAACTACATATATCAGAAACCATTTTAAAAATCAAAAGTAAGCTTCGTGGACCATCGATCAACAAAGGACTGACGATCTACCTTACTTTTGATTTCCAAAATAGCGTTTGACACCTCTTGGTTTGTAAAAACAAAAAGGGATTGACATCACCATCTGTCGTGGTGGAGTTACCCATAAAAAGGTTACAACGATTGTCATTTGAGGCATTTTTGTTTATTCCAATGAGCGATGAGTTTTTTTTTTTTTTGGGAGGGGGGGGGGGGGGGGGGGGGGGGGGGGTAGGGGTACAGAGAAAAATGAATGTAAGGTGAGTATGATGCTCTGAAGCCAAAGGGAAGAGAGAAGCCCAACCACCCCATTCCAACCACACATCTAAGCCATACAAACCCAGTTTCTAGTCAACGTAAGCTTCTTTAATAGTCCAGATTCGATGACGTAAGGAGGGGATTAGAGATATTTGAGCAGTCTTCCACAAATGAGTATCGATTCTCTCTTTCTTCTCTCACATCTCCATAGTGTGCAACTGTTCCATGTGACTCTACTACGACATTCCACTTCTTCATTCATGCTGCAACATTTACTTTCATTTTATCTTTATTTCACAATATTTCTCTCTTTCTACTTTTACTTTGTTACTTACCTTAAGCTATTGGCTCTGTGAAGTAATGCTAGGTCTCATTTCTCTTTTTTACTTGCCCTAAGCCATCGACTCTTCGAAGCAACGCTAGAGTCTTATTGCATCCTTAAAAAAACTTAAAAAACACATAAACTAGATACTGCACATCATGTAGACAAAAAATGATGCCTAACCCCTTCTATTTCTGTCACTAAGGCCCTTACTCAGAATCTACAGTCGTAGACTAACTATAGGAGTCTTATGATTTCCCAACTAATAAGTAATTCTATAGTTTCTAATCAACTATAGATTATAAGCTTCATTTGGCTAGTGGTGCCTCCAAGTGGCATGAAATCTCTCATCTGAGTCAAATCACACCCTAATCACACAAATACCAAAAGAAAGCAAGGCAAAGCTGAGGAAGTGAGGCCACCGCTCACAATGGAGTGTTCACACAACAAAAAATACAATCTCTACGCAAATTACCATCCCAAACCCCTTTGGGTAATTCCCCAATATGAGACCGCTTAATTAAGCAACTTCAGATATTTTCCAGTAATCTTTACAACTTCTTGCCAATAGAATTGTGATTATAACCCTTTGCATGCCTCAAGATCTTCCCTTTTGTCCTTTAGAAACCCTCCCTAAAAAGGAAATACTACATGGTTATCATTGCAAGTATCCTCTAAGAAATTAGCATATAGTCCAAATTAAGAATTCAACATAAGCATAACGATCCATGATCATATATGCCACGGGGGTCTTTTGGTGAAACCAAAAAGGAATTTTTCTGATTTTTTAATTCGATGGGTGTGATGACATCACAAATTTCAATTGGTGGTTTAAATTTGGTCCACTGTCGAAGGCCACCTAAAAAACTGATCGACATAATGTCGGTGGAGGCATGGGCAAGTGAAGGCTCTTCAACATGACAAATTAAGTCCTTGCACATGTGTGACACATCAACACGTGTGGATATGGTCCTTAAATATTTCCTTGCAATGTAACATTGCCAGAGACCACTTTAAACTACCACGTTAGTTAACTTTTGCAAAAATGAAAACAAATGAAGATGGGCAACATCCAAACATGCATTTAAGGTTTAAAAAACTCAATTTCAAAGTCCAGTTTGACTAGAGCAAAAACCGTCACTACATGTTTGGTTTTAGCCAATGTTGTCATGTGCTGTTGCATATACGAATATGCGATCGCATATGCGCATATATGTGGGCCGATTGCATATGTGGAAGTGGCATATGCGATCGCATATGCCACATGTGCCAACATATGCGATGGCATACTGCATATGCGATCGCATAATGGCCAACGGTCAGATTTCTGACCGTTTTTTGACCTTTTTTTTAAAATCCAGATTTTTACTCTATACATATGGATTCTAAGCATTCCTACATACAAAAAAAGCTCAAACTCTCTCTCTATTCTCTATTTCTCTTACTACATCCTCTCTTACATATTTCTAATTCTAACTTCTAAGCACTTTATAATCTACATTCTACATTCCACTCGTCTCCATCCATATTCCATTTCCATATTTCTTTTCTTTTCTTTCAACTTTCAAGAATTAAGAATCAAAGAAGGGTACAAGAATCAAGAATTCAAGATACATGATACATGATACATCATACCATCCATATTCAAGAATCAAGATTCAAGAGTCAAGAGACTCCTCACTCCTCCAGTCCTCTCTAATCTCCATCCACTAAGTTTTCTAAGTTCTAACTTCTAAGTTCTAAGTTTCTAATTCTAAGTTTTTAACAACTTCTTTCTATCATTTTTTTAATATTTTGTTTATTAATTGATTTGTTACTTTATTAATTGTTAGTTGTTAGTTGTTACAACTTATAAGTACAAGTTACAACAAGATTTCAAAATCAATACTTAAGTGAAGGGGCAAAGGTGAAGAGAAGACAAGTAGACAACTTAGAGTCGAATTTAGAAGTTGAAAGTTGGAAGTTGGAAACTTTTTTTAGATTTGTTACATTTGTAATTTTACTTTTATTTGTGTGTAAATCTCTCTCACTCTCTCTCTTTCTCTCTCCCCCTTCTCTTTCTACAAGTGTAACTCAACTTTCTCTCTTTTTCTCATTTTCTTTTCCCTTTTCTTCTCCCTTTATAGTTTCTACAAGTGTAAGTGTGTAAGTGTGTGTGTAAGTGTAACTCTCTCTCTCTCTCTCTCTCTCTCTCTCTCTCTCTCAAGTCTCATCTCTTTAGACCCTTTACTCTTTACTCTTACTTACTCTCTTAGATCTACTTCTTTCTTATTTCTTAGTTCTTCTTCTTAGTCTCTTACTTTACTTTAATTTTCTTTTTATTTGTAGTTTACTTTCTAGTTTCTAGTTAGTAGTTATCTAGTTACTTTTTAGTACTAATGCACACACTACCATCCACCATCATAATGTCTTCTTTCCAATCTTCCTCTTTGAAGTCCAAGTCGAATGACTCGGGTTGGAAGTATGGGCACTACCGTAGTGCTACCGAAACAACTCACATAGTATGTGAGTTATGTAGGTATGTGAGTTCTGGTGGCATTGCAAGGCACAAGCAACACCTTACACATTTACCACGGTTAAATGCAAAAGCATGCGATAAAATTACTCCAAAAATCTGAAGAGAGATCGTGGAGTATATGGAAAATTAATCAAGAAAGAAATGTGATAGTGCCCTATGTCAGGAGGAATATATGGAACAAGATGCATATGAAGCCGGCTCCAACAATTTTAGAGAACCGGTATAAACAAAAAGATAGAAAAATCACAATTCAATATATTTCTAAGTGGTTTTACTAAATCGGCGTTGCTTTCAACATCGTTAAATCGAAAAGCTTCAAAGTAATGATTGAGGCTATTGGTCAATTTGGACCTGGGTTTAAGCCTCCTTCATATTATGAAATGAGGGAGACATGCCTAAAAACTGAAGTTGAATATACACAATCCTTCATAACTGAATATAAGGAATCATAAAAAATATATGGTTGCTCCCTAATGGTCGACGGATGGACCGATAGATCCGGTCAGTCTCTCATTAATTTTTTGGTAAATTGTCCAGCTGGTACAATGTTCTTGAAGTCAATAGATGCGTCAGGTCATTCACACACAGGAGAATATTTGTTTAACTTACTAGATAGTGTAGTTGAAGAAATATGTGAGGACTACGTTGTACAAGTAATTACAGATAACGCAGCCTCGTATGTAATGGTCAGTTGTCTTCTTATGGAGAAGAGGCGACGTTTATTTTGGACCCCTTGTGCGGCCCATTGTATTGATCTTATGTTAAAAGATATAGGTAGATTATTTATAAATATGATTGCAAGGGCTAGAAGAATCACGATCTTTATGTACAAACACGCTCTTCTTCTCAGTCGAATGAGAAAACACATTGGGGATAACTTGTTATCTCCAACAATTACCCGTTTCGCTACAACCTTTTTAACACTACAAAGGCTATATACAAAGAAATCAGAACTTAGAAGCTTTATAGTATCGACCGATTTTACAAGTGGGCCTTAGTCAAAGAAGGCTGAAGGGAAACGAGTTTAACAAACGATTCTTTCTCAAAGTTTTTGGACTCAAGTGGTAAATGTGCTAAAATCATTCGAGTCCTTAGTCAATGTGTTGCAATTGGTGGACGGGGATGAGAAGCTTGCAATGGACTACATATATGATGCAATGGAGAGGGCGAAAAATAAAATCATATACCATTTTAACTATAGAGACTATGATTACAGGCCAATTTTAGATATTATATATATAAGATGGGGCGGTCAAATGTCATCCCAATTGCATTCGGCTGCTTACATCCTCAACTCAACTTGTTTATTCACTTCTGCTGATCCAGAAGAAGCACTAACTATGTATATGGTTGGATTTATTAATGTCTTAAAAAGAATGATTCTATATAGAGGAGGACAGGATAAGATCTTAACTTTGCTGGACTTCTACACAAAATGTGAAGGGTTATTCTCAAGGGATATCGTAGTAAGATATTGGACAATAAAATTACCCAGTAAGTACTTCTATGAATGAATGTTAGTGTACTGTCAACTGTGTACTGAACTCTTACAAAATTTTTTTTCTACAAAGTGTCTCTAAGAGACTAAGACTAAAGACTCTAACTTAAATTATTTTTCTCAGCTGACTAGTGGGCTGCTTATAGAGTGAACTCGAACAGGAAGGATCCAGATCTAAATAAGCTGGCTATGAAGATTCTTAGACTCACGTGTTCTGACAGTGGTTGCGAGCGCAATTGGAGCACGTTCGAGGCGATAAGTTTAGATTATTTTTTTTTGTAAACTTTAATTTTTTAGTAGCCTAAGCTAAATTAATTACCTAAATAGCTAATGCCAAATGTACTTTCTTTCTTGCATATTCATACTAAGAAAAAGAATCGTCTTGAGCAAAAAAAGATCAACGACTTGGTTTTCGTTCAATATAATCAAAAATTGCGAGAACGATTCCAAAGTAGGAAAGAAAAGCTCAGCTTCTTTAACCCTATCTGCTTAGATGAGTTGGATGCAGATAACGAGTGGCTTATAGAGACGAATGACCCGATATTTACTGGAGAGGATCTGACATTAGCACAAGTTGAAGATGACGCATATGTATCGACACCTGATGAATGTAGTAGCACCACTCGAAGGCGAAGGACGGGGGGAGCCGGGGGGCGAGTAGTAGCCGTCAACCCGTTGATGAGATTGAAGAAGGAAAAGGTAATGATGATGATCAAATTGAAGATCATCCACCATTAGATGTTGATGAAGTATTAGTATGTACAGATGATGAAAAAACGGAAGAAGAAAAAGTGTATGTGGAAGAAAGAGATGATTTGAATGATGATGATGGTGGTGGTGGTGGTGATGGTGGTGGACCTGGTGGTGATATGCCACAATGGATGCTAAATCAATATATATGATTAATGATTATTAATTAGATAAATAATAAATACATAACTTCTTAATTTTGTTTAATGCTCGTCTCATAATCTTATGTGTGTTAATGTTGATGTTGTTGATTGTTGATAACTTGATATATTATGTATTGTATCATGTACATGTAGTGTTAATATTTAATATTTGATATTTCATATTTGTTATCGTTAAATGTAACTAAAATGTTAATTGTTAAGATTTAAGAAGTTAACTATATTGTAATTTGTAAATTGTAAATGTATGATGTATCATTATCATATGTATGTAATTGGTTAGTTTTATTTTTTTAACTTAAATTAAATGTATTTCATGTCCCAATGACATATAATAATTTATTTTAATTTTTTAAATTTTTTGTTAATTTTTTTAAATTTTTTTAAATTTTTTTAATTTTTTTTTGAAAAAATGCGGAATATATATATGCAACCGCATATGCGATTGTGTGATCGCATATGCACATACGCATATGCAATCGCATAGGATCGCATATGCTATTTGACAACATTAGTTTTTGTCATGCCCCAAACTCAGAAACCAGGCTCACAAAATTTTCGATTGCCGAATCCGACACCGACAGTCTCCATAGAACCCTATTCTCGGCTCCTATCTCCCATTCGCCAAGTTCCGATCCTGGGATATTACGAGGAGGATTTTCAACGTCAGTTTGATTCATAATAAGCATAACCAATGACATAACCCACAAACAACAACCAAGAACTCCATTACATTTCCACTATGATCAAAAACTTTACAAGTATAATGAGCATAAAGGGAAATACAATGGTAAAGAATAAAAACTCTAAAACGATCTGCAACGTGCTCCTACCTCAGCGCTGCTGCGAACCAACGCCACTTGCACGCAACAGTCGTGCATAAGCTTATAGAAAGCTTAGAGGGTGATGAAAGTGTGTGCGTAAGGTAGTAATATGATCATGCAATGTCAAAGTAATGCGGAATATGTAGATGGATCCATAATATCATGAGCCGTACCAAGGCTATGCGATGCAAGATATGAATGGTATCGACCACCCCAAGGCCATGCGATGTGCAATGCAACTCAAGCATACAGATTCTCATCTATGTCCACACATCAATACAGCTCAAATATGGAATATCACTGGGGTCTAGTACACTCTAAACTAGATTGCCGCCACATCGTACGCAATAAGGTAAGTGGAAGAGACCTCACTATCCGTCTACCAATATCGGGCGTGACTCGTCGATAGCGGACCCATTCCTCGAGCTGGTCAGACTCAGCCTAGCATTGCCCCCTACACTCGGGCGGGTAAGGCTGCACCCCCTTCCAACCGACCATGACACAGTGGAGAGCGTAATCGTCTGGTAATCGGCACTCAACGCTCATCTACCCACTCGGTCTAGACGTTGGAGCAACCTCTTGGTACCATAAGGGTTTAGGGACTTTCACCCAGGGATATCTATAGCACCCCATGTAGAATGAGATTTTCGGTATCCAATCCTGCCAACCACGATCTGCCTGTAGAGGCTACGACCCCGATGTATCTAGGGCGTACAACAACCATGTCACACAACGCGAAATGCATGAGTCACACTATCCAATCATGCAGCAAATTCGGCGCATATCATGCGCTTATGCAGGGCAACACCGCCTAATCGGGAGCCCATAAACAACCTGCCCGAAGGCATATATTATGATCAGACAATTCTCACGTCAAGCATACATATGATGCGTATGATCATGAGTCATGGAATTGTACTAAACATGTTATAATGAAATGAACTATTTTACAATGCAGATGGACCTGGACGGCCTATACACAATAAGTACGGGCCTAACAATGGGCCTTAAGGAGAGTCGTAATGTGGACATCCAACCAACATTACACTCACAATGTGGACGTCAAACCAACATTGCTCCCAAGGCACGATCATCGTGAACATCGTTACTTAGTATGTATTGGAATTACACATTGCAATGGACCTTAGGTTCATCCCATTGGGCCTTACATATATGTCAAATGGGCCATATCTTATGGGCCTTTTATTCATCAGATGGGCCACATAAATGGGTCTTATGTGCATTGCAATGGGTTAAAACCGGTGGGCCTTGGATTGCATCAAATGAGCTTAACTCATGGGTCTTAAAGGTACCAATGGGCCACACCAATTGAACCCCATATGTACGCCAAATGGGCCTTAACCCTTAGGCCTTGCATGCATATCAACGTGGGCCTAAACCCCTAGGCCTTACATATGTCAAATGGGCCTAACCCATAGGCCTTATACGAATCAAATGGGCCTACTTCCATGGGCTTTAAAATGCATCAAATGGGTCCAATCCCATGGGCCTTGGAATACATCAAATGGGTTCACTCCCATGGGCCTCATAATACACCAAACAGCCCCATTGCATGGGCTTAAGATCCACATCAAAGTGGGCCCCAATGGACTACCACAAACACCTTAAGATGGGCCTCAAACATGCCCAGGTGGGGTCCACTTAGGCTATGGATCTAACTCATTCTTTACTCCCATGCCATAAAATGGCTTTCTAAATGGATGGACGGTTTGGATGCAGCCCAAACAGTAGGGTAGGTCCCACTGTCATTGGACAGTGTGCATGAAGTACATGCATCACAGTGGGCTCCACCGTCCACTGGACGGTGGAGATAGAACGCATACATCGTGGTGGCCTTCCACCGTCCGCCTGGACGGTGGATGCAATATACATGAATCATCGTGGGTCCCATGTGGGACCCACTGTAATGTTTAGGTGCCATCCAACCCGTTCATAAGGTCACTCGGACCTGGATGAAGGGAAAAACATAAATTTCAGCTTGATCCAACACTTCTGTGGGCCCCAAAAAGATTTCAATGGTAGATATTCAATTCCACTGTTTCCTGTGGTGTGGGCCACCGGAGTTCTAGATCGAGTTGAAATTCGGAGGGGGCCCACCTGCGAAGGGGACACACCTCATGAACGGTGTGGATCTAACATATACATCATGGTGGGGCCCACGACAGTAGCCGTGGGTGGCTAGCTGGCCGCCCGCCCGCTGACGCTGCATGCAGCAGCGTGCAGCTGCTCCTTGTCAGAGAGGCAGAGGCAACGCCTCTTGTACAAAAATGGGAAAAATCGATTTTCTGGGGCTTTCGTCGTGTGGGGTCCGCATCATGAGAATCCACTCCGTCCATTAGTTTTCCTGGCCCAAGACGAGCCCAAAGAGTCTAAAGTTTGAATTTTTTTGATGATTGGAAAGTAAAATAAAACAAGATAATGATCTTGAATGGCAAGGGTGCAACTCTCTAATGCTATGGCCCACCAGACCTTCCAATCATCCCCATCACTTGGCTCAACGCCTAAAACGGGATGGGTAAGAGGATGGACGGCTTGGATTGTTTATATTCATCACGGTGGGGCCTAAGCAAGTGGACCACCCAAAGGCCTCCTTCTTTTCTTCTTTCCCTTTTTTTTTTTTTTTTTTTTGAAACGTCCAGCGTCCCAGACGCTGGACGGTTTGGTTCTTTTAAATACATTGTGGTGGGCCCTGATGAAGTGGGCCACCACTGATGGGTGACGTGGGTACAACGTATAAGGTGGGCCCCACTTGAATAAAACTTGAACAAAATAAATATCTCAAGGTGGGGTCTATTCAAGTGGGCCACACAACCCTATTGCATAAAATAAAATAAAATAAAATATAATAAAAAGAAATAAAGAGGGAGAGAGAATGGAGAGTGGGACACGCTTTGTGATGGAGGGCTCCGCCACTATGAGCCCTCCCTTGAAGAAATTATACAATCGGAGGGGTCCCTTAACACATGGGACCACCAAAATTTAAAATCAATGGTGGGGATCCTTTCCCCACCAATATGGATGGTCTAGATGACCTTTCTAAAGAAATAAACATCATGATGGGGTCCATGGAGAATGGCCCCATCATGGACTGATCATGATGATCCAAGTGGTCCATCGACCACAACTTAAGGTCCCAAGTGAGATCCAAACCATTGATCGGTTGGCCTCACTTGGCCCATCTCAAAAATAGAAAAAACTAGTATGATCTAGCACCCACCGTCCGATCTTCTTGCTCCTAGGGATTCCTTGGCACCTTAGCTTGGATTTCAATGGATGAGATGAGGAATGGAGGGTTGAGATGGGAGATGATGGGGTAGGAAAGTGGGCCACATTTGGAGCTTAGGAAGCTTGGAGAAATTCCATACGTATGGAGCTTGGGGTTTTTTTACAAATGAGAAAGAGAGGAGTTGTAAAGGGAGAGAGGGAGAGAGAGAGAGAGAGAGAGAGAGAGAGAGAGAGTGATGGATGGATGGATGTGGTGATGGGGGTGTAAGACACCTTTTGACTTTTGTAGCCTTTTGTGTAAGAAAAGGCATGGGCATGGAAGACTTTTGTGGTTGCTTGGGAAAAGGGGTGAAAGTGATGTGTACTTGACATGTACTTGACATGTGATGGATTGATGGGTGATTGATTGATGAGATTGATGTGATTGATGTGACACATCGTAGAGATTCTCTTGAGTTTCGCAACGCGCGACGTTTCCTCGCACCGAACGTCGCCCACAACTCTTGACCAGGGTATCGCTTCGGCGAGCGAGTCGTGGCATCGGAACCGCAACGATGGCGCGGTCGCTATGGTATTGGTCTTGGGTTGAGTCGACTCGAGTTGTCGGCATATGAATCAGGGTCGCGTGTCGATATCGGTTAAGGGTCGAAGGTTGCCGGAATTCGACCGGTAAGACCGCGGAAGTCTACGGAAAGGTATGGACCAAGATACGGGTCTTACAGTTTTAGCAAAAACCAACAATGAGAAAGTGATTTTTTTCAAAACATATATGTTTGGGAATGACTTGGTTCTTTCTCATGCAAAGCCAAGATGAATTGTCCAAGGCATGACATTGACAAGTCTTTGTTCCTTCTGATAGCAATCATTATAAGCCAAGCATGCCAAGCCAACTCTTCCAATCAATGAGAAGAGGTAACTCAAATCATCTCATATTAGCCACTCATCTTGAAATATCAAACAACCATGGTAAATAATGTCTACCTATGGGTATAATTGAGTAAAACTAGGATCTGGTCAACAAATACTCAAAAACTAAAATCTCATGTCATGGGTAGGGCAAGGATTTCCCAAAGCTCATTAGTACAATCATGTTAAAATACTTCATTAATAATACCACAATTTGGATTTGTTGCTTGCTTGACATGACTCACTAAAAATCCAAAATAATTGATTAGTCTAGAGTTAAAAATGTTGCAAATCTGGATCTCAAGTTTGGGGAAAGGGGATCCCTCATCCTTGTCAAGTATCCAAAATTAAAAGAGGGCATTCAAATGAATAAAAGAACAAAAACTTACAAAAAAAAAGAGTAAGGAAACATATGATTCGACCAAAATCCCAAGGTATAGTGTTAAGGGCCTTAAAGTGACACAATTTCCCAAAATTTAACTTGTGCATGCTAAGATGAGAATCCAAAAGTCATGCTATCAAATGGCTGCACAAACTGGTTGGTCTAAGATCCAATTAATCCTACCATCCCAAATATCTTAGTTAATGATCCGAACCGAATTTATGGTCTAATGATCAATAATCAGCTTTGATGACAATATAATTGATCCCATAGGCCCCACAATTTAAAGTCGATTGTGGGATCAGCTATTTGGTCATCAATTTCGTAGTTTTTAATTATTTACTTAGTTTATAGGGTAAGATTGAATCATGATTTAGTTAATAATCACTATCGCATGATATCGTTAATAAACTTCTCTTTTGTATTTCCGTCACTTTCTTGTCAAGTCTCTTTTAAGGCACCAAACAATGTCCCAATGACATGAAATTGGTCCTGTTTGATCACATATTGAGTAAGCTTTCAAATGCTCAAGATAATGCAATTTTGAGGTCGGTTGAGTGAGATATCACCCATTTACATAAGGCTCATACGGTAGTGATGGGATTTAAGGACAATTTATTTTCCATTATTAGGGATCCTCTCTTCTTCTTCTTCTTCTTTTTTTAAAAAGCTTATATAAGGCTACATTATGGAAGTGCAATACATTATTAAGATTATTTGAATGAACCTTCTTTTTTTTCTTGTTTCTTTATTTGGTAGAAGATTTGGAGAGGGAGTTTTTTCGTGATATCTAACATTTGACTAGAGGATTGTTGGGTTTTTCCCACAATCTCTTTCTTCTTTTCTTTGATTTGTTTGCCATCTCTTTTTAGGGTATGCATTATTTGGTATCAGAGCAAATGCTACTCTTGGGAAATTGAAAGAAGGTAATTTCGTCATCTCAATCATTCCATTTCTTCTTTTCCCTCTTCCCCAATCCTTCATCTTCCATTTTCTTTTCCTATTCCCTCTTCCCTTACCCTAAATCCCATCTTTTCCCTTTTCTGAAAACCCTACCATACCAAGTAAAAAATACAAATAAAAAACTCGAACACATAAAAAACCCTGATTGTATCCAATTCCTACCCTACCAAATCTTAATCCCATTCCAACCCAACCATTCCCTTGCCTTTTTTTCCCGCAAAGCCCATCCCAAAACTCTTTAAGTCTAGAACTCAAGCCTAAAGTTCACCCTATATTCTTTCACATTCTTTCTTAAAGATGTCGTGCATGGGAAGATGTTTAAATGCCTCATACAATTATTCCCTATTCGGACTCCTATGACCTTCCATATCCATCACGTTATTCTTATCCGAGTTACTTCGATGATCAGGATTATCCTTCGTATTACCCGAGTCATACCTATCTTCACATCCGTGCCTTATAGTGATTCCTTTCAACTCGCTCTCAATATTATGAACAATGACAACCACATGTCGATTATTTAAAAGCCTCCTATTGCACGGAAATGTTAGTGACAACTAAGAATGATCAAGAGACGGGAGGATAATCTATGAGAACTAAAGGAAATTAGAGAGTTCAAGGATGATATTACAAAAATAAAAAGTAAAAAATCAAGGAATTCAAGAAGGTGATAAGGGCTTTCTTCGATGCCTTGATTGAACAAGAAAAGTGTTATGTACTTCAATGCATTGTCTATGGAATTCCCAAGAATGATGTGTATGATGCAACTGTGGTGTCTCAAGAAGAATCCACTATTGGCTTACTCAATGAATCAATGGATACATGTACTGATGGATCAACAACTCAATCAAAGAAAGCACCAGTGAAAATGGATGATCCACCATTGAATGACAAGGTGGAGGAGATTGGATTAACATGTATGGACGATTCAATGATTGAAAAAATGGATAGTTTCATGATCACCATGGTGCCATCTCAATGTCAATCACGTCCCATAGATCAAAACCAATCGTGATGAAGAGTTTGCAATCAACGTCTAGAACGTAGAGGAACACCAATAAGGGAAAGAAAAGATGGTGCATATCTCAATTTTGTATTATGCACAAGCTGTTCGACAAGCATGCAAGTCTTCACTTCAACTACCAACAAGTAAAAGCAAAGAAGACACCCAACATGTGAGGATCTACATGGGAAATTATGCCCACGAATTTAAACTCAAGAATGAGTTTTTTTTTTTTTTTCGAAGTTGGGTGGAATTAATGCAACCAAATGACCCCACAAGTTGGTCGATCTAAGATTTAACCAATCCTACCATTCAAATTGTCTTGATTGATGATTTGGACAATGTAAATCGTCTAATAATCAATTAGAAAGGATCAACGATCAACTAAATTTGTGGGCCTATGGGATCAATCATATGGTCATCAATTTCATAGGTTTTATTTATTTAATTAGTTTTTAGGGAGAGACTAAGTCATAATTTAGTTAATAAATTCTTTTACATTTCTGTCACTTCCATGGCAAGCCTCTTTTGGAGCACTAAAAGATGTCCGAATGACACGAAATTGGTCTTGTTTCATAGCCTATTAAATAAGCTTTCGAACAAGCCCAAGATCATGCATTTCTTGGGACATTTGGATGAGATATGGCCCATTTACATTAGGCTCATATGGTAATAATGGGATTTAGGGGCAGTTTGGTCATTTTCTATTGTTAAGGATTCTCTCTTCTTAAGCCTAAGTAAATCTATTTTAGGGAGGTGTAATGCGTTATTATGATGATTTGAATAAAACTTCCTTCGTTTTTTATTTCTTTATTTGGTAGAAGTTTTTTTTTTCTCGAAGGGGGGGGGGGGGGGGGGGGGGGGGGTCGTAATCAGTGTATAAAATATCGGCAATATTATCGAAATATCGCCGATAATATCGGTGTCGTCGGCTATGTGACACCGAAACTCCATTTTTCGATTTGCTCCCAAAAATTGCCGATAATCTCGCTAGATTATCGATATTTTCTAAAATATCGTCGATTTTCACTGTTCCCATCAACCACGGGTGAGAACTATAGCCAACAACTCCCTTTGTAGATAAAAGGGGTAGTTGTCGGTGAAAAAATGTAAAAAAATTGAAAAGTTACCTATTTTTTCACCTGGATCTGGAGGAAGATCGAATTCAAATCCTTGAGTGCAGATCGACAATATCCGGTAAGATTCAACCCTAAAATTTTTCTTTTTTCCATCAAAAAATCCTGCAACTTCTCGAATCCACTTGTGGGGCGAGATCTTGGGTTTTTTTTCTTTCTAATTTGGGATGAGGGAGGGATTTTCGATTGAAATTTGAAAGAAATCGGTGGGAATAAGATGAAAATTTAAAATTTAGGAGGGATTATCAGAATTTGGGGATCGGGCGGGCGTAAATGGGATCGCGTACGTGGTTCCGTACATTATTAACGTACCGCACACATTCTTCTGGGCCCACCGAGAATGTATCTGGTCGATCCATGCGGTCCATCCATTTTTTCATATTATTTTATGGGCTGAGACCAAAATTTAAGCAGACCCAAAGATCAAGTGGACCATACCATTAGAAACAGTTGGAATAATGATTTCCACCATTAAAAACTTTCTAGGGCCCACAGTGATGTTTATTTCTCATCCAACCTGTTCATAAGATCATACAGACATGGATGAATGGAAAACACAAATATCAGCTTGATCCAAAACTTCTGTGGCCCCCAAGAAATTTTCAACGGTAGATTTCAATTCATACTGTTGACTACGGTGTGGTCAAATTGAGGTTTGGATATAGTTCATTTTTAGGTTCAAGGCCTAAAATTATTTGCTAAAATGGATGGATGGAGTGATAAAATACATAAATTACGGTGGAGCCCACAGTCGAAACCTCCCTGGTTCACGTTCAACTGCTCAAGTGAGCCGTACTAAAGGAAAAACGTGGTTTGGAAAATTCCAACTGTTGAAACATTCCTATTTCAGCAGTGATGTTTACATGCCATCTGTACCGTTAATAAAATCATTAATATTGAGATGAACTGAAAAAAAAAAGATTGTCATGAATCAAAACTTCTGTGGCCCCACAAATATTTCAACTGTAGACGTTTAATTATCACTTTTTAGGCTCAATTGAGCTTTAAATATGGCATCATGTCATAAAATGAATTCACAAAACTGATGAACGGTGAGGATGTTTCACAAACATCACAGAGGGTCCCACTTGAGCTTGCAGCGCAGGAAGGAAATCTCAGTCCTGCGCTGCATGGGGTGGAAAGTTTTCAAGGGTGGATATCATTATTTTCACTATTTCCTGTGGTATGGTCCACTTGAGACTTGTATAAGCTTCAATTTTGGGCTCAACGCCTAAAATGATATGAAAAAACAGATGCAAGGTGTGGATAAACCACATAAATTCATAGTGGGCCCAACTTGGAGCTTACTGAGTAATTTAGTAGGTAATCCGATTTTTGCATTGGCTATGGATTTTGACAAAATCCGTAGCCAAAGACACCCAGAACCATAGCTCAACATGCAGACTGAGTGGAGATACATTCAACGGACGCAGATTGCGTCCAGCGTCAGTAGTGAGGTGGCAATTTGACAATGCTATGTGGGGCCCATAATGATGTATGTTACCTATCCATGCCATTCATTTATTTTTTTAGACTATTTTATGCTATAAGACCATAAATGAGGCGGATCAAAATCTCATATGACCACAACACAGGAAAGAGTGGTGATTGAACACTTACCATTAAAAACTTCTTAAAGGCCATGAAAGTTTTAGATTAAGATTATATTTATTTTTTCTCTTCTACCATGTGTGCGTGACCTAATCAACAGGTTGGATGACAAATAAACATTACAGTGAGCACTAGAAAGTTTTTAATGGTGAGCATTCAATCTCCACTGTTTTCTTGTGGTGTGGTCAACTGAAGATATTAATATCTCTCACTTTTAGTATAATGCTCTATAATGATCTGTAAAAATATATGGACAGCTTGGATAAAATCAAAATACACCATGCGGGGCCCGCAGAGTATTGTCAGTAGCCACATTGCTCATGAGTTGTCAATACGCAATCCGCGTCCCGTGTGTTGGGGTGGCTACGTCACCGAGCTATGTGGACCTAACCATGATGCATGTATTGTATCCATACCATCCATTAATTTGGAAAGATATTTTTATGTCATGAGAAAAAGAATGAGATAGATCTTAGGTTTAAGTGGAGCCCACCATAGAAAACAGTGGGGACAGTGACGTCCAACATTCAAAACTTTTTAGGGGCCACTGAAGTTTCTGATTAAGCTGATATTTTTATTTTCACTCCATTTATCTCGATGTTAACTTATAAATAGGTTGGATCTCAAAAATACATCACAGTGGACCCTTTAAATATTTCAACGGTGGGTGTGAATGCTCCCAAGTTTTCTGTGGTGGATCCACTTTAACTTTAGATCTATCTCATTCATTAATGGGCTACACCAGAGGGAATAAGTTGGGAGCTAACGCCCACCATTTATTTACATGGACCCATCATATTGTATGTATAAATCATAGTAGGCCCCATAAAGTTTACTCAGTATGCAATCTATACTCTTTTCTCAATTGTAATTTATATGAAAATTTGATTTGATCTAACATCTTGGCCCTTGAAATGAATTGGGCTTATTACATTTGTCCATTATTACAAATTTGTATACTACTAGGGAGCAAAACTTCGTCTGGATCGAAAAAAGGAGGAGCAAGGGACATTGGGTGGAAACATGGACGACCAATGGAGGGGAATAAATATGGAGCCATATGCAACTATTGTGGTTAAGTGATACGGAGTGGGGGAGTGTCTAGGCTAAAGGAACATTTGGCAGGGGATACAAGAATGTAAAAGACTGTCCAAGTGTAACAATGCCAGTGAGAGAGGAGATGAGAAGAGTGTTGAATGAAGCGAAGTCACATAAGCTACAACAAAAGGATTGGGAGAGGGATATGAGGGAGGAGCTACGAGGCATTCGACGAGGCCTAGGTGCTATCGATGAGCACGATGATGATGACGATGGGGGGATCATGTACCTCGATGACTGTGTTATACCTCGAGAAAGGAGTGATTTTAGACATGTGATTCGTGAGTCTCGAGCTTCAGAGTGGGATAGGGGGCAAAGAAGACAAATTGATGAGAGTAGGCCGTCGTTTAGGATATCCCGACATGAGGCTGGTGGGAGCAGCAGACGATTTGAGGGAGGCAGCAGGCATGGTCTACAATGCACACAAAGCGCTCGTGTCCCAGATGCACCCATCGCAAGCGTTAATAAAAAAAGATTAAAAAATGTTTGGATCAAGGGGCTCAAGGAGAAAGTGGGTGGTGCTATATTTAGATGGTTCATCTCGAGCTATGTACCAGCAAATGCAGCAGCCGGTCCTTACTTTAAAAATATGATTGAGGTGGTGCAGCATGCCGGGCCCGGTGTGAAGCCTCCCACGCCATAGGAGATTGCTGGCGTCTACCTCGATTGAGAGTACGAGGAGATGCAGGCTTGAGTACGTGGACTCAAGTCAAATTGGAAACAGTATGGGGTAACAATCATGTGTGATGGATGGACAAGACCCATGCAATTGTCCATTATCAATTTCATGGTGTACTGTAGAGGACAACCGGTTTTTTTCAAATTCATTGATGCATCGGCCAGAATAAAAGATCATGAATACATATATGCTCTCCTAAAAAGAGTGATTAGAAATGTTAGGTCCCAGAATGTTGTCTAAGTTGTGACAGACAATGGCAGTGCGTTCGTTAAGGCGGGAAAGAAATTGATGAAGAAGTTCAATCTCTATTGGACCCCGTGTGCGGCACACTACATTGATAGGCCAAAGGGATTCTGTTAGAAAAACCATCTAGGATGCGAGGAAGTGACAAAATTTATATACAATCACTCATGGTTGTTGGCTGCAATGCATGAGTGTTGTGGAGGGGACATTGTTAGACCAGGCGCGACACGATTCGCCACGAATTTCATTGCACTCGACAACTTATACAGGCATCGTGTGGGTCTCAGAAATTTGTTCAGATCCGAGAGATAAATGGAGTGGAATCAGAAGAAGACTGAGGGTGCAAAGACCTGTTCGAATATAGTATTTTTCGATGCCTTTTGGGAAAAAGTTCACAATGTCGTTTCCTTCCTACATCTGATGTATAAGGTCCTACGAGTCACAGATAATGAGATGTGGCCTTCGATGGGGTCAATGTATGAGCTTATGAGAATTATGACTGCAATCCCCACTTTGTATCAGCGGGTGATCAATATCATCAATCGTTGATGGACTGAGACTCTCGAGCATCCACTCCACCAAGCTAGTAAGTTTGTTGATACAACTGAGTACTTTAAGCATCACTTCTGTTTGCATATTTATATAACTAAGTGACTAATATTTGAGTTTCAGCATACTACATGAATCTCAAATTTCATTATAAACGTCGACTCCATGAGAATTAAGATTTGATGATGTTTGTTCACGGGGCGTTTGAACGATTGTTCCCAGAATCAACAGCGTAAGTAGATTTCGGTAACTAGGTAATGCAATAAAATTTCTTCCTTATAACCTCTAGAAATGTGATTGATTAAAAATAATGACATGTGAATCTGTGTTTATGGTTGTTGTGGTTTAGGGATGCGAGGGGTATGTTCTCATCCTCACTAGCAAAAGCATCGACTGAAACGATGATGTCGTGTGAGTATGGTAATATAATTAGGTAATTACATTTTTCGTTTAAACTTCAAACTAAAACAAGCTCCTCATGGATATATATAGGTGAGTGGTGGGTGATGTACGGAGTCACCACGCCCGTATTACAATTATTGGCAGTCCGTGTACTTGCACAGACTGTATCCTCCTCACCGTGTTAGAGGAATTGGAGCACATGGTCACTCATACACACCAGCAAGAGAAACAGATTAGCATATGAGAAGCTGTAAAAGCTCGTTTACTGCCATTACAATATGAAGTTAAGAGAGAGGCAGTTGTGGGTAGATCGAGACATGGAGGAAAATCAAGTCCCGTTAGAGCTGTTGTCTATAGGTAACATGGCACAGATAGGTGATGATGATGAGGACCCACTTTACGAGTGGGTCAAATCAGCTGATTTAGATGATGTAAAGGGAGGCCGTGCTCCACAGGTAGCTGAGGGAGCAGCGGTTCTGAGTATCGATGTCGATCAGGTAGTAGAGGAACAGAAGGTGGATACAGACTCCTTTGATCCTTTGATGAGGCGTTCGGCATATTTCAATGAGGGTGAGAAGCATCTTCACGGCCCCCTCCTCATCAGCAAGTCGTAGTGAGTGATGATGATGATGAGACTCAACCCCCACTTGACACTGGTCCTGAGGACGGCGACGACGACGATGACGACGGTGATGAGGGAGGGGATGGAGGCATCGACACTAGTATAGGTGGTACTAGTAGAGGTGGGGGTGCCAGTGGTGGGGGGTACACGACGGCTCAGAGCCAACGATCCATTGGCCAGTTCACTGAGGAGCAGAGCTTTGACCATGCCACTCAGGACGAGGATGTTCACTCCCCAAGTGCAGGGTTGTGATGTAGTAATAACTCGATAAGACAAAGGTCGAATCCCAAGGGACTGAACTTGTACGTTTTCTAAAACTAATCAGAACTAGAACTAGATTAAGGTGAATTCTAAATCAAGTAATAATTGTGGAATAATTATGAATTAATTAAACTAAACTTAAGAGAAATCAGAGAAAGGAACTAGGGATTCAGAGGATCTACTTGTAGAGATCAGGGAGATCTTATGCATGTTTCATGGAACTTAACTGAACTGTCATTGATCTAGTTTTCAAGATATGAAAGGTATATGAATTAGAATGGATTCCATCACCAAACCATGCCCAAAAGACTATGGCAAACAACAGAATTAAACTAATTACCACCCAATCACATGTGTGAAAGTTAGGAAGGGTACCGTCATCCAACTATGCCCAGGAGACTATGATGAACAACAGTGCTTCCTGACATCATAAACATAAAGAAGAAGAAGAAATACTCAAAGTCATTGCAGATCTATTATAATTTCTGTCACAACAAACCATAAAAAAACTAAAAGCATTCCCTTATAATCAACTAAAATCAAATTCAGTTCATAAATTCAAATTAAATTAAAGGCATAAAATAAACTCTCCCATCTCACTACAAGCTTCACCTCTTAGCCCTAGCTAAGAGGATTTGGCCTGCCATGGCTGGACTAAATCTCAGAATAAAAGAACAGAAAAAAAAAAAAAAACTCTCCCTGTCTTGCACTCCACGTCCTCAGCCCAAGCCCAGCCTCAAGCTCTCCACCTCCTGATCAAGCGATCTCCAGCCCTGAATTCCTTGGGAAAAATCCCATCTTCTCATTTTCCTTCCTTTTATAGCAATAGGAAGGTCGGCTGGGAGTGCGTAAGAAGTTCCGCACTCCCTTCCGCAGCAGAAAGCAGCCACATGTTGGCTATTAGAGTTGATGATGTCTATGGGAGCCACTTATAGTGACTTCATGTCTCATCAGAGTCGTCCATTGGCTCTGTGAGGTTGATTTAGGGTATCATGCAAAATTTGAGAGGATCTGAGCATTTGGTGGGCCACGGCGTTGATCAACATATGGCGAAAGATCTGGACTGTGCACTCCTGTTCTTGCGCTTGGATGGATGGAAAGGGTCAGGGTTTGGTATATTTCTTCCCCTGAGTACATTGGATGGTTCAGATTATCCATCTGTATGATGAATGTGGCCCATACATCCTCCCAACAGACGGCAGCGCGAGCTCTATTCCGTTCTTGCGTAAATAGAGAAGTGATGATGTGTTCAGTGGGACCCATGATCAGGGTTTGTTGAAAAATCTACTCTGTCCATTAGATTCGTGAAAAATTTTTAGTAGGATTAACAGTGTTTGAACATCTTTTAATGGGGCCCACCTGATCTATCGTTTTGCCGTCCAACCTGAGTTTAACGGTTAGGATTTTTCAATCGCCTGCATGGTGTCAAAAGGTCAGCTAGGTGAGGTTAATACCTCACCTCTGTACACAATAGACGGTCCAGATTCAAGACATGCATGAGGAGTGGGACCCACTACACGAAAACGGCGGATGCTGGTGCATCCGCTGTTTGAAATCAGAGAAGAAGCAGGAGAGACGGGTCAGCCCGTCTTTTGACCGGGCTGACCGTCCGGTGCGGCTCGTGTGTGTGTGCACTGAATGCACGCACACCCTCATGTGGGGTCCACTGTGATGTTCACGAGAAATCCGTGCCGTCCATCTGTTCTGTCATCTCATTTGAACCGTAAGTACCGAAGATGAAGCATATCCGAACAGCAGGTGGGCCCAAAATCATGATTCTGAGGGCTGCTTTGTCTGTTGGCCCACTCCTGTAGGGATCCAGGAGTTAAAATTTGATGTGTACGGTTCATTTGTGGTCCTCATGCGATGTATGAAATTCGGAGTCGATCAGATGGTGGGAACTCTACAATCTTGCGTTCTGGACGCTTTTCAGGCCCGTTCAGGGTAAGTGGCTGGGGTTTCTATGATTTTCAGTGTGTAAACCCTTCGATTTCGGTCCCCTGGAGTCTCGTCCAATGCCTTGGTGAAATCTGAGTATTAAATCTCAGCTTTTAGCATCTTTTTCAGTCTACACTTGCAAATGTATCTTGCATCACAATCACGATTAAAGTAACCTATTAAGCAGTGTCATGCTCGTAAATTCAAGCAATAAATAGGGTCTGATATGCAATATTTGACCCTCAACAGAGGATCATGGATCTCGTTCACCATCCGAGGTGAGAGCATCAAAGCCCAGATATATGTTCGAACGTCATTCGAAGAGGAAGCCGGACGCGCCGAGGCTGATGCTCTCACACGCAGCTTGTCATCTATGGACATAAGTTCAGATCAGGGGAGCTCCACCTCTATCCCACCTTATGCTCATGGGGGATATCACGGGTATGTCCATGACAGCTCTGACATTCAGTCACGCTCTTTTACCTATGGGTACAGGCAGCCGGAAGAGAGTTCTTCGAGTCATGACCCTTTGACATGAGGATATTCGGGGTACCCGTATGACTGACAGCAATACTATCAAGGAGTCGGGGTTGGGCTTGATCTGTTCCCTCAGTACCCTGCTCAAGAAATGTTGTCAATGTATGTCACGCAATTCCCACGTCTAGGAGTACTCGTACAGTTTGGGGAGGATGACTATCAGAGGTACATAAGAGAGTTTCTCAATTGGTACGAGCAGAGGATGACCTAGGAATAGTACTGTCAATATGTTGGGCAGCAGTACTACTCTCAACTACCACGGGATCCGGACAATGATTACAAGCCACCATGTCACTCTATGTGGGGATGAAACATGACTAGAAATGTGTATTTTTTTAAATTTATTTACTTTTGTATGTCTTAATTGTTGTAAGCTTGCATTTATATTCTATAAACTAATTTTGGTTACTATTTAAGTGATTTCTTACGATAACGCATACTTTTTGGCCCCCATTAAATGGAAACTTCTATTTTAATGCATTCTTTTTTCAAATTTTTTATTTCTGAATGTGTAAATATGTATATTTAGGCATGTCCTGAAGTTTCACTGAAAAATTCCACCATTTTCCTCATATTTCTCCCTTTTTTCCTGTATTTTCGGTTATTGGCGATAACGATATTATATCTTTATCTCCGGCCAGCGAAACTTGTAGCGATACCGACAACTCGAACACTAGTCGCAATCTCTAGCATTTGACTAGAGGATTGTTGGGTTCGTTCCGACGATCTCTTTCTCTTTTCTTTGATCTATTTGCATCCCCTTTTGGGTTTCGCATTAGAAAGTATAAGCATGACAAAGTAGCAAGACATCATAGTAGCCTGCTACTAGGAGTAAGACAACATGAATCAACAAATTCATTAAGATATTTGTACCACAAGGAACCTGTTACAACCAGAAGGGAATCACAGTTCTACCAAACACACAAAAATAATGTAAATTTCAGAGTTTTTATAAAAGTCTACATAGAAAAACAAGAAGGTATCAGACAAAAGCTCTATTCAGTTAGATCTATCACACTCACACGTAACGCATTCTAATAAACACATGCTTTGAACATATCAACCCACAATAGCAGAGTATGCAAACAACAGATTCATTCTAAAATTATGGGAGCGGTCGTTCTCCTTTTGTCAGAAGGGATACAAAACCAAGAATTTTTTGTCTATCGTAGGAAGCTACCTCAACAAACAAGTGAGAGCAGAACAACCAATAAGATCCAAGTACAAAACTTATAATAATAAACAATTTTAAGATAATAAAACATATACTGGGTGTGTTCAGTTGAACCAAATACCATGAAATTTCATGAATAAGCAGTCTTAGTTTGGTGCAAAGTTTCATGAAATTTGGTGAAACCAAACACAACCTCAAGAAAAAGGTAATATCACAATTACCCTAAATGAAGGCTGGAATTCAGGTGGAGCTCCTCCCTTGTCACCACCAAACTCACCCGAAGGACCCCTTGGGCCTCCACAATAACCATCGCGGTCCCCACCGAACCGTAGACAATCACCTTCAAAGCGAGGTGGGCCCCTGCAATTCCACACACATAAGATAAATTCACAAGGAATTGCCCTCAAAAGAAAAGAAAGACAGAAGGAGGAGGGTATACATACCGGGGACGGTCCCCAGGTGGGCCACCGCCCATGGGCCTGCCGGCAGGCTTGACGGACTTCTTCAAAGTGGCAGGGACGATCTCGAACGGTAGATTGAGGTAGTTCCGGAGGAACTCGATCCCGTCGTTGGTTAGATACCGGTAGTAGTGTATCCAAGCGAAAGTCTAACGAACATATTCCTTGGATTTGAAGCTCTGCATGAGCTTAATAACCTGGAGATTCGGGACATTGATATCCGGATGTTTCACGAGGTTGTATTTCCTCTTCGCATAGCAAACACCCTCTGCAGAAATGACGGAGGAAAATAGAAAGACATATCAAATGAGGGGAAGAGAAGAAAGGTGCGTTTGGATGCAACCTGAATTGCAAGCGGATCTAATTGTTATTTGGGTCAACTCCAAATGAAGAACAGAGAGGAAGTAAGACCTTGGAAGAGGTATTTGGAGATGTCCTTGCGGTTCTTCTCTGGAATGATCTGAGATGATAAATGGATTAAAACATTAGATAGAATGGGACGAGAGAGATAGAAAGAGAAGATACAGAGAGGGAGGTTACCGGGAGTGGCTTCGATACTGAACACTTCAGTAGTAGCCAAGAGGCTACTGAAGTGACACGGTGAAATTGGATTGGTTGAACGCTTGAAGAGTCTATTGCCTTATGATTCTCTCTCCGTCTGGCAGTGCACACACTCGACCATGAAAGGGGTAAATGCCACTTTCAAGTCATTTCTTTTATTGGCTTCCCAGCTGAAGTGACGTCACCACTTTCCATGGGGCCACCGTGATGTATGTATTGTACCCAAATAAGGTCTTCGGGACTTGAATTCTAAGGTTCGTGAGTTATAATATAATGATATTTATTATAATCCACGTGATTCAATTAAATTCAATAAATATTCAACGTCATCTAAAAGAAAATACAACTGAAATGTTTATTAAATTCAACTCTCTTAATAGTTTTTCCTTTCTACATCGAAATTTGAATATAAACTAAATGTAAATAACAAAAAAATTGAATTGAATTAAAATTAAACCTAATTTTCTACAAAGTAAACTAATAGTAGAGGCCCGCCTACTCGTAGTATTCCAACTCTTCACCTGTGCATTTTTTTAGTAGGATGAGCATAACAACCCAGTAAGGTCGTTTCTTACTCAAAATTTAACATGTCTAGATAATATCAATTTTATAATAATGAAGGAAAATAAAATAAAGATAATAAAATTTAACAACAGAATTGTGAAAATGCGATGCATTGATATTTCCATGAATACTTATAACATTTATATCATTTCTTACAACACCGTACCCAAGTGGTTGGTCACGTTGTATTAACGCCTATGCACTGGTACTTTATGGTGATAGACCTAGTTATATGTTAATTAGTTAGACTACTGCTCGAGTTGTACCTCTGATGTATGTCCGCGTACACAATTGTACTCATACGTCGTACACAAAGGAGACTCCAAAGGATCGAGTGGGTTCTAGAGACTTTCACCCAAGGGACACAATTGCCCTACTTGCTGGCTTTAGGGTCTCTTATCCAAGGGATACGATTGCCCTACTTACTAGCTTTAGGGGCTTTTACCTAAGGGACACGATCGCCCTATTTTCTGATACAACTATATTTTTTTCTCAAAATTAAATAATTATTAGAGAAGCATGAATAACATGAATAATTTTTAAATCAACAAAAATAAATAAATAATAATTTAATAAATTAAATTTCTACACTATAATGCACGTTCTATACGAGATGCATAAATTCAATGTTATTAAAATTTAGTTTCTGAAATTGTTGATTTCTATAATAGTGCTAGAAATTTTACAAGAACTTCTAAAAATGCTGAAATACCAATTTCTGTCTCAAAATTTGAAATTTGAAATTTATTTACTTATTTGCAATGTAAATAATTTATTTTATTCAAAATTTAAATTCTTATTTATTAATTTATAAAAGTTTAGTTGTACCTTGTATTTAAATTATTATTATTACTATTATTATTTTATTTTAATAACTTAAACTAAAGTTTAAATTAGAATAATAGTTAGAAGTTTGAATTAATATTATATTAAATTTTGACTTAATTAATTTAAGAAATCATACAAGTCAGAGTTCATAATACTTATCAAATAATTAAAATTTTAAATTATAATTAATTATTTTTAAAGCCTTCAAAGTCATATTAAATTTAGATTTAGATTAATTTAATTCTTACAATAATAATAATAATAATAATAATTTTTAATTCCCAATTAGTATAATTAATATTAATTCTCAAACTCTAAAAAAAAAAAGTTTTCATTTAATTGCTTGTTAACAATTTAATTGTAACCACTTTACTTTAAATTAAATTAACAAATCATTTTAATATCTGAAATTTCACTTGATCTAGATTAATTTAATTTAATTAATTATTACTTATGAAATTAAGTACATATATTAAACAAGGCTTAAAATTTATAATTTAATTTAAGTTATTAATTCTATTTTTTTTACTAAAAATAATACTGAGTTAAATTCAACAATTCTGATATAAAATAATAAAATCTATCTGCATATACTATATTACATCTAACTTAAAAATTCATAACTTAATTTGAACATATTATATTTTTAATAATTTACCTTTATATACATGAATTTAAAAATTTAAGAATAACTCATTTTAATTTTAATATTAACAGATATTTTTTTATATATAAAATTTTTAAATTAAAATATAAACTTAGATAAATTATTATTTTATTCTAGTTTTGTGTGCATAACAAAGGACATAGAGTATCCTTTATTTCTGAAATTATTTTTCGTATGTTTTGCTCGGGACTAGCAAAATGCAGGTTGGGGGTTGTGATGAGGGTCGAATATTGCATATCAGACCCCAATTATGGCCTGATTTTAAGTACATGATAATGTTTAACGTCGTATTTCAATTATGTTTTTATTGCAGGATGTAATTAGGAGCATGGACTGAAAAAGAGTATTATAAGTGTAGATTTGACACTCCGAAGTCATCAGAGTAGGGGACAGATTTCAGAGGACCAATATTGAAGAATTTACACACCAGAGATCCGAGGAAATCAAACCATTCACGTTAAAGAGGCCCAAAAGTTGTCTAAGATTTAAGATCACATGGTTCCAACCATCTACTCGGCCCGAAACTTTATACATGGCATGAGGACCACAAATGAACCGTAGACGCCGAATTTGAACCATTGGATCCTTGTGGAAGCTTCCCAACAGACAGATCAGCTCCTAAAATCATGATTTGCAGCCCGCCTAATATCTGGATATACTTCAATTTCATTCTCAATACTTTAAATTATATGGAGAAATGAATGGACGGAGCGGATTTTGGATACACATATCCACAGGACCCACGCATATAGTGAATGTGCAATGTGCATAAGTGCACCGGACGTCAACGAAAATAAAAAAGTTGGTCAACGTACACTGACCGACTCTTTCTCTCATGAATTCAAAAACAGAAACTTCTGTTTCCAGCAACTTTCGCACCAAGAGTCAGTTCGCAGTTGTGGACCCTATCCATTGTCCAAATGGACAATCCAAACCGTCCACTAGATTCCCACGGCCCAGCTTACTAAGCCTTAGGTGATGAAATTTGAAGAAATAAAGAGAATGGGATCCTAGCCGTTCAAACGTCGGACGGACAGCAGTGAGAAAAGTCAGGTGGACCGCATGAATAGACAATAAAAATTGTCCATGTTTGACCGAAATTTCATCCTGTATCCAATGGACGGCTTGAATTTATCAAAATAGCAATGAAGTGGGCCCCACCAATGTCGCAGCGCGATCAGCGCAAGTCCCTATTCCGCGGCCGGATGTAGCTTGACTTTTGCAGGCTGTGGTGTGGTCACAGTGATGATCAGATGGTTGATCCAGACCGTCCATCGTATAGGCCAGCCAAAAACCTCCTAGGGGACGTTAATCTTTGGAAAGAAGGCAAGGAAAATGGGGAGTTGTAGAGCTGTTTTCTTGGCTGCGAAAAAAGCTTACGCACCGACCTCCCTGATGTTGCGTAAAGAGAGATTTTCCACAACCTATCCATGCATCACTTCCAGTCCTTTATCCATTGCCCCGCCATGTATAAAAGAAGGGAAGAAGAGCTTGAGAAGGAGGATTTTTTCGGCTGGGGGATCCACTCCAGAAGGTGAGCAGACCCAGAGCCAAGGAGAGAAAGAGAAGAAAGAGAAGAAAGAAAGAGAGGAAGAAAGATGTTTTTATTTTATCAATCTTATTTTTTTGTCTTTCTAGGCGACCCCATGGATTGTTAATCTTTTAGTTAGGGCCGAGATGAAGCTCCTAATTTGAATGACTTTTGTTATGTGTTGATTTTACCTGGATTTGATTTATTTATTTCTTTCTCTAGTGTGCTTAAGTGAAAACTCCGTACTTCTCCATTATATGAGCTTAACCAAAGTTTAGATGTGGATATTATTTGGAATCTTATTATAGGTGTTTGTGTCTGACCATGAACAAGTTTTCTATAGAAAAAGAAATAGGAATCCACATTTCTTTATGCCTGACCATGGATGGAAAGTGTTGAGGGTCAAATAATGCATATTAGACCCCAGTTATTGTCTGGATTTACGAATATAATATTGTTTAACGGCCGATTTAATCATGTTTATGCTACAGGTTGAATTTAGGAGCTTGGAATGGAAAAGGGTACTAAAAGCGTGGATTTGACGGCCTAAATTCACCAAGGCATTGGAAGAAACTCCAGGGGACCAAGATCGAGGATTTACACGCCGGAGATCAAAGAAATTCTAGCCGCTCATCCTAAACGGGCCTGAAAAGTGTTCAAAATGCAAGATCACAAGGTTTTCTCCATCCGTTCAGCTCAAAACTTCATACATGGCCTGAAGACGATAAATTAACCATACATGTCGAATTTAAACCGATGGATCTTCGTGGAAATGGCCCACTATTTATATCAACCTACAAATTATTAAATCTGGGCCCACCTGCAATATGGATATGCTTCAATTTTAGTCCCGACTGTTAAAAAGATACGAGTAAATAGATGGACGGAGCAGATTTCCCAAACACATCATGATGTACCCCATACAATGACGCATGTGCATTGTATGCTAGAAGAACCGGCTGTGCACCGGACGGTCAGCCCGGTCAACAGACGGGCTGATCCGTCTCTCCTTCTTCTTCTCTGTTTCAAACAGCGGACGCACTGCGTCCGCCTGTTCTTACTTGTGGGCCCCACTCGACGTCCGGAGTGATGATCAAAGCCGTCTATTACATACAAAGGGGGGATATTAGCCTCAACTAGGCGTCGGTTCTATCCCATGTAATTTATGGAAAAATCATATCCGTTGAATGCAGGATGGATGGTGGAAAAGAAGATCAGGTGGGCCACACTGAAATCAACATGGTCTCATCATTCTCGACCGGTTTTTGGAGTAGAGCACAATGCACGGTCTGGATTTGTCATCAAATGTTGATCATGGGCCCTGCCAGCAACATAGCGGAAAAGATCCGTTTTTCTCTGTTTACGCAAACAGGGATTGCGGATGAAGTTTTATGGGCCACCACCATTGATCTAATGGACGATCCGGACCGTCTAACAGATTTTAGAGGGCCTTATTATCACTGCTTAGGTGTCAAAATCCCAGAAGGCAATGAAAGAAGGAATCCAATCTTCCAAATGGAAGATGGACGGTGAACTGAAACAACAAGTGGGCCACAACAAAAACAGTACAAAACCGACCATTCCTGAACGGTTTTGGGTGAGGAATTCGTTGGACGGTTTGGATTTCTAAATCAAGTTCAATAATAGGCCCCACCAATCAATCAGCGCAGACAGTTATACGGTCTTGTATGCGTAACATGTTCGCACGCTTGTTCTTACGCACTGGCTACGTAATCAGCCACCGACCTTTCCTGGCACTTATAAAAGAGAGAGAAAGGACGTGGGGAGAGGATCTTGATTCCTTGGACTGGGAAGCATGGGACGTGAAGTAGAGTAGAGAGATTGTTTAGTTCTTAATATAAATTTTGTTTGTTTTCTTTTATTTTCCTTGGAGATTTAGTTCAGCCCATCCATGTCTGGCTAAATCCTCTTAGCTAGGGCTAAGAGGTGAAGCTTGCAGCGTGATGGGAGAATCCTGTGCTTGTGCCTTTGGTTTAAACTGAATTGATATTAATCTTAGTGAATTAATGGCATGTTTTTAGTCTTTAATGGTCTGTTGTGACTGAAATTACACTGGGTCTGCAATGGCTTTGATCATGTCCTTTTTCCTTTATGTTTATGACGTCAGGAAGCACTATTGTTCACCATAGTCTCATGGGCATGGTCGGATGTCAGTACCCTTCCTAACCTTCATACATGTGACTGGTTGGTAATTAGTTTAATTCTGTTGTTTATCATAGTCTCTTGGGCATGGTTTGGTGATGGAATCCATTCTAATTCATATACCTTTCATCTCTTTAAAACTATATCAATGGCAGTTCAGTAATTTTCATGATTTTTTATGCAAGCATAAGTTCTCCCTGATCTCTATAAGTGGATCCTCTGAATCCCTAGTTTCCTTACCTTTGATTTCTCCTAAGTTTTAGATAACAGTTTCACAATTATTCCTTAATTTCTAGTTGATTTAGAATTCATCTTAATCTAGTTCTAGTTAGTTTTAGATGACGTACGAGTTTCAGTCCCTTGGGATTCGACCTCGGTCTTACCGAGTTTATTACTACATCACAACCCTGCACTTGGGGAGTGAACAGAAAGATGTGATCCTTATGCTTTAAGGGATTATACATTCTGTGTGCCCGACTAAGGACATAAAGTGTGCTTTATTTATTAAATTTATATTAATCTAAATTAGGGTGAATCAACAGGTAAAACAAGGGTCAGGATAATTAAGGATAGATTCAAAAGTCATAGTACTCTCTTTGATTGAATTTTTCTCATTGTTCTCAGTTATTTTTTCATAGATTTTTGTTATTTTACTTAATTGTTAGCAAAACTATTTGTCGGATTAGTTAAGAAGAATTGTAAATTGTGAATTGTGACAACCAGTCCTCGTGGGAACGATCTCGTAATATGTACTGTATCTACATCTGATTCGTATACTTGCGAGTTTAAAATCATTTAAAGCATTCTTGTAAACTCAAGTGACTTGTGGACAAATAGTTGAGATGCGAGAGTTCTAAGATTCATGAATAGTGAGTGAAATTTTCTCCTGTAATCAAGCTCACGGTAAACTTCATAAACAAGTTCAAAATATTAATTCATTAATTAGAAAATTCTAAACATTGAGTTTCATGAGTGTATAGTGTAATCTCGGCTTACCCCTGTTAAGAGATCCAATTGTCAATTTCATGATATCCCTGGTAATTAACTAAAGAATTCATGACAACTGAAACCGACATTTGCCTTATAGATTAACTTTTCATTCAACCAACCTTTGATTTTTTTTTTACATATATATTTTTTATTTTTATGAACAGTAACGCCAATGAGGGGAATCAAATCCTCACCCATACGGAGCAAACCTATGGTAAATATTATACACCCAACCCTTTTTTCATGTCAACCATGGGGAATCGAATCTTCATCTATAGGGAGCAAACCAATGGTGAAGATTATTCGACTTATCCTCTTTAATTCTTCTTTATAAACTGATGCTATTTTTTTTTTTTTTTTCAGGCTAGTTCCTTTCATGCTTAGTGATTACCAAATTATTCATTCAATATCAAACTGGAACCTTAATGTGGAAGCGAGATGTAATATATGAAATCATGATTCAATCAGTGTTTACAACTTCTAATCATGGGTTAACAAATCTAACAGACAACTGAATCCCAGAGTCATAAAGTACCAACATTCTTTATCTTGTAATTTTAAAATCACAACTATCCTTCAATCACTTCAAATTCACAAGAAATTTAAAAAAAATTTAAAAAATTTCACCATTTTTGCTTAAGACCAAGAAAATACTGATTAGGTAACTTAATCTCCCACCCCCAACCTAAAATTTACATTGTCCTCAATGTAAAAGAAATAAGTATGCAATGCACATGACCCTATGACATGAAGGGAATAAACCCCACTTTATGTATGCATCGTACTGATCTTGAAGACAACGCGAAAACATCGCATGAAATGCAAACGAGGCTTAATCCTAACATGAAAGAAGTTGTTTGAGCAGAAGTGCTTAAATTTTATTTATTTATTTATATATATATATATATATATATATATATATATATATATATATATATATATATAAAATTTATTTTAACATTAAATATCAGAAATATATAAAATAGAAATTTATAAATGAGTAGAATTTTCTACATAATAATCAACTGACAATAATATTCCTATCAAAATTTTAAAAATTTTGGAATAAATAAGCATAATAATTAACGGAAAATAATAAACCTCAAGATAAGATCACCTACCTTAAAAGTCTGATAATCCGGCCCCGCTTTAATCTCTCTCTCTTGATGTACAGAGCTCTCTCTCTCCCGCTCTCTATTTTTGATTTGATTGTTTCTTTCCTTTTTTTTTTCTCTCTCTTTTTTTTTTTTAAATAAAGGGGTGCATAATTGTAACACCCTGAAAATCGGGGGTCGTGTATAAACTCAACTCCCGAGTTCCAGACCGTCACTTATGCAACAAAAATGGTTATGATTCAATGTTGTCTGATTTAAAGCATTCACATGAGTAAAAGTATACCAAAACTGCAATTCATACTTCAGATCCAGTGATAAAAGCAAGCGGAAGACTAAACAATATATATATCACTGTATGAAAAAACAAAGTAATCTCAACTGTCTCCAAAGTATGACTACATCTCTGAGTCTCATATACATGTAAATAGACAAAAGAATAAGTTCAAAATAGTCCCACTGAAGTCCCCCTCGATCCAGGTCACCTACGGGAAGCCGTCGTGATACTGCATATACGAGAACTCATCCTGGTCCTCGTCAATCTCCGGCTCCACTTCCTGGATCTCGTCGTCACCTGCAACTACAACAGGGTCTGGTAGGTGTTGCAAACACCATCCCGTAACGTGGGAATGAGTGATCAACTCAGTGGAATCATAGAGCAAAGATTAGCATGTTCACAATTCAATCACGCGATAATAGTAAAGCAGTAAATCAGACAAATCCTAATACTGTTGTTAATGCAAGATGATATGACGTGATGTATGCCCTCACCGACGATCACCCTCATACGGCAACATCTTACGACCGCGGCATGCCACACTCCCTAGAGTGCTCCACATCTTCCAGGCACATGCAATGCTATGGTGATATGATTACCAAGTTGTTATTAATCCATTCAAACAGCAGGATTGGGAAACTAAGGTACTTCCCTTGTATCAATCCCAACACGGATCCTGTCTAGGGTCGTCACTCCTAGTAATCTCATACGATGTACATTTCGTAGGTCACTGTAAGGGCTGCCAGGGCTGTTGCTCGCACTCGTTGCACCGCTCCCCCATCACCTTATCAATACAGGCCTACTGTACTCTACTGCACGGAAGGGTCGTCGCCTCCCGTGAACTCAGAATACGCTCGCGGTCACTACAAAGGGCTCGTCGCCTGATCGGTGTAGGCCGACAGCTAGAATATAGTGTCCCATACCACCATAATCTGCTCACGAGTCAAGGTGCTCATTGGTCACTACGGGGAGGTTTGTGGCCCCAGCGTAGGCCGACAGCTCGACCACGGTGTCCCATACCACCATGCCCGGCTCATGAGTCTTCGTGGATCAAGGTACCATGGTTAATAGGGTTTACAATGGTAAGTTCAATACCCTAGGTTCAAGCAGTTATGATACATACAAGGTGAACAACATCGGCCAGTCGGGTTACTTGACGGGCTCGACTAGCGCGATCGCATCTCGAATTGAACGACATGAAGTGCGTAAAACACTTCGCGTGGCCTAACCACTGCCGCCAACTCTCAATACGAATCACATTCATCGACGCGTCGTTCGTGGCTATGACCAGTCAGCCACGAATTCGCTCGGTTACCGACTGCCTGGACTAAGTCAAGTCCCACACATCTATGGAATTACTATAAAAAGGTATTGGAATTGAAATACATCATGTGAGCATGTTAGCACATGTTATAACATTCAACTTAAGCAAATCTTCAAGGCATACTTCCCATGCATATTCAACTTAAGCAAATCCTCAAGCACATACATTCCATGCATGTAATGAAATCATGCATTTTGTCAACATGTAGAAAATCATTTAGGTCAGCATAATAATTGAAAAATCAATCACAAACTATCAAATAACATCATTTAATTCAATACATACTAATACAAGCATTTATACAAACACATACACTACACACTTAAGTCTACATATAGTATGTCGACCCAAAGTGCGCAACTAGGCGAATCTCTTCGCCAAACTAATTATGCACGCATTCCTAACTTCCTAATGCGACAACAAACCATGTCAATCACATCAGCAAAATATGAATGTAAACAGTACTTCCTACAAATGACTAAAATGCCCTAAATCTCATATTCTTCGTTAGCTTACGAAACGGGAAACGGAGAGCATTTTGTACATGTCAAACGGCGATGCCGTCAAGAATCTACTATTAAACGACATTGAAAGCATTGGGAACCGTCAATCAAAGCGTCTAAAATCCTCACCTAGTGTCTTGTAGACTCGGGAATTGAAGCGGAGCGTATATGCTTCGTCTACGGCGAGTAAGGAGCCTAATACATAAGATCCATAAGCTACATCGCTATGGAAACAAGGAAGACTCAAATCAACAACTATTTAGGGTTTTTACTTACCTAGGATCGTGGTGGAATCGCCGGGAAAGCGGTAGAGGAGTGTTGCTTAAGCACGTGCAACACGTAGCACAAGTGGCAGGAAGAACTCTCCCACTCCCTCACAATCTCTCACTCTTTTTCTCTCTCCCAAGCTAGGACTTCTCTCAAATTCGGATGGGAGAGAGGAGTGAGGGTTTCAACCCCTTTTATAACCTAAAACATGCCCAAAATAGGCTTGAGAACAATGTCTACTTGGTGCCTAACCAAATCGGGGCCGTTTCGGTCCAAAAGGGCATTTCTGGAGGTCCCCAGGCCAAATGCAGTCGGACTTAAGCTCATGCATACTGGATCTAGCACAGATCCAGTTTTCAGACCGGTTGGGTTCCCAGATCGCACGTGGCGGCCCAGTTTCAGTTTAACGGTCACCGCACCAAGATCAGGCCTATAAGTCTCGTGATATATAATAGATATTTTTCCTGATCCAAGGGTGTAATTTGGCTGTATTCTGACGGTCAGAACGCTCAATACTGATGTGTCAAATTGTGTGCCAGATTTGAATTTCAAATTCCAATTCTAACCCCATTCTCACTCTCTTCGGTCCGGGCTCAATGAAATAGCCTGTGATTATCGGTTTGACTTGATTTTTGGAATGAGTGTCAAGTCCAGCTAGACGGTTCTAACGGTCTAAGATAGGAGGTATCGGACTTTCAACGTGCGGTCTAGATCCAATACAAAGATTCAAAGTGGTCCAGAGAACAAACTGGTTTAGAGTTTGATCCGAGGCTTTAGAGCATTATAGCACCCTTGGTTCCACTCGCCTCGGGCCTTGTAGAACGTATTTAAAGTGATCAGGGACCATTTCCCAGCTATTCTAACGTTGCACTAGCTAACCTAGTCATAATTTCTAAAGGAATGAATTCTACGCAATTTCGGGTCGAGTTGGTACTCGAGCCCAAGTATGGATTTTTCACGGGCGTTACAATCTACCCCCCTTAACAAATAATTTCGTCCTCGAAATTTTGTACCTTTTCGTACTCCTCGAGAAGCTGTGGGTAGTTCTTTCTGATCTCGGCTTCTGTCTCCCAAGTAGCCTCCTCCTCAGTATGATGCGTCCATAGTACCTTCACAAGGGGAATCACCTTGCTACGCAGTACCTGCTCCTTCCGGTCTAAGATGCGTGTCGGTCGCAGGATATAAGTAACATCCTCTCCTAACTGCACCTGCTCCCATCTGATGATATGAGAAGGATCAGCAACGTACTTCTTCAGCATAGAAACATGAAATACGTTGTGGACGCTCGCGAGGGGCGTGGGTAAAGCCAATCGGTAAGCCACTGCTCCCACACGATCGAGGATCTGAAATGGACCAATGAATCGCGGTGCCAGCTTCCCCTTCTTCCCGAACCGAAGGACTCCCTTCATAGGGGAAACTCGCAAAAACACATGATCCCCGATTGTGAACTCTAGTGGTCTCCGTCTCGTATCGGCGTAGCTCTTCTGTCTGCTCTGCGCTGTAAGAAGCCGACGTCGAATAATATCAATCTTCTCTGACGTCGCCTGCACCAACTCTGGGCCAATCAAGCTGCGCTCACCGACCTCTAACCAGCAATGCGGTGCGCGACAAGGTCGCCCATACAGCGCCTCATAAGGTGCCATGCCGATACTCGCCTGGAAGCTATTGTTGTACGCAAACTCCGCATATGCAAGACAGTCATCCCAACTGTCCTTGAAGTCCAATGCGCAAGCCCGCAACATATCCTCCAGGATCTGGTTCACTCGCTCCGTCTGTCCGTCCGTCTGTGGGTGGAAGGCAGTACTGAACTTCAACTTCACACCCATAGCCTCCTGAATGCGAGTCCAGAAGATAGAAGTGAACCGCGTGTCTCTGTCCGACACGATCTCCAACGGAACTCCATGCAGACGCACGATCTCTCGGATATACAATCTAGCCAGCTCGTCTGCAGAGTTCGTAACTCTGATCGGTAGGAAGTGCGCCGACTTCGTCAATCGGTCGACGATCACCCAAATGGAATCATGCCCCTTCCTCGTCTTCGGCAACCCAGAAATGAAGTCCATGGAAATGAAATCCCATTTCCACTCTGCAATCGGCATAGGCTGCAAAAGTCCAGGTGGTCGGCGATGCTCTGCCTTCACCTGCTGACAAGTGAGACAACGGGACACGAACTCAGCAATGTGGGTCTTCATACCTTCCCACCAATACGTCCTCTTCACGTCACGATACATCTTCGTGCTGCCTGGATGCATCGTGAGTCTAGTAGAATGCGCAGCCTCGAGAATCTCTCGTCTCAAGTCAGGGACATCTGGAACGCATAGGCGGCCACGGTAACGTAAGCCTCCATCCATACCAACTCGCCAGTCGGCGTCAGCATCATCACTGGCCTGCTCTCGAAGCTCAATAAGATGCGCGTCGTCCCTCTGCGCCTCGATGACACGGTCATCGATCTGGGATCGCACCTGTACATGTGCGATGAACTCAAACGGCTCCTCTACGGTGAGTTTCTGCTCAAAGTCTCGCAAAAACTCCACCATATCCCACTCGGCAACCATCAGCGGAGCCGCAAACTCTATCACCTTCTTGCGGCTCAACGCATCAGCCACAAGGTTCGCCTTCCCAGGATGGTAAGAGACTTCAAACTTGAAGTCCTTCAGCGTCTCCATCCATCGCCGCTGCCTCATATTCAAGTCTCGCTGCGTGAATATGTACTTGAGGCTCTTGTGGTCGCAAAAGAGCTCGAACTCCTCTCCGTAGAGGTAATGTCTCCAGAGTCTCAGTGCGAATATCACGGCTGCCAACTCCAGGTCGTGTGTAGGGTAATTCTCCTCGTGCCTCCTTAATTGTCTCGAGGCATACGAAATTACCCTATCCCTCTGCATAAGGACACAACCCAAACCAACGCTAGACGCGTCAGTGTATATAGTGTATTTAACCCCTTGCTCTGGCAATACTAGCACAGGGGCGGACGTAAGCCTGTCCTTCAGCTCCTGAAAAGCTGACTCCGCCTTATCATTCCAGGCGAACTTCACGTCCTTCCGTGTCAACTGAGATAAGGGTCTCACGATCTTCGAGAAATCCTGAATGAAGCGCCGATAGTAGCCAGCGAGACCCAAGAAACTCCTCACCTCAGTGACAGAACCAGGCCGCTCCCAGTCCTGCACCGCAGCTACCTTAGACAGGTCAACTGCCATGCCATCCTTGGACACCACGTGTCCCAGAAACTTCACCTCCTGTTTCCAGAAGTCGCACTTCTTGTACTGTGCGAACAACTGATGTCGTCTGAGCGTATCAAGGACCAAACGTAAGTGCTCCTCATGCTCCTCTCGACTCCTAGAGTACACCAAAATGTCGTCAATGAAGACCACGACGAATCGATAAAGGAAAGGCCGAAATATCCGGTTCATCAGATCCATGAACACGGCCGGCGCGTTCGTAAGACCGAACGACATCACGAGGAACTCGTAGTGACCAAAACTGGTCCTGAATGCTATCTTCTGCACGTCCTCATCTCTGACGCGCAGCTGATGATATCCTGACTGAAAATCAATCTTCGAGAAGTACTGCGCTCCTCTCAACTGATCAAACAAGTCATCGATCCTGGGCAAAGGGTACTTGTTCTTCACTGTGAGTTGGTTCAGCCTGCGATAATCAATACACAATCGCAGCGAACCATCCTTCTTCACGAACAAGACCGGTGCTCCCCAAGGAGATACGCTAGGCCGTATAAAGCCAAGCTCTAGCAGACCATCAATCTGCGTCCGCAACTCCTCCATCTCACAAGGTGCCATGCGATACGTCGGCAGTGAGACGGGTGTAGAACCAGGAATCAGATCGATAGTGAAATCGATCTCACGTCGGGGCGGCAAACCAGGGATCTTCCTGAACAGATCCCCGAACTCAGAAACAACTGGCGTCTGCTCAAGTACCTGGGCACCAGCGTCGCGCAATAGAGTGGCGTAGCTAAGAATGCGGAAAGGAAGATTTACCCGCACTGAAAATGTGAAAGGCGTGCCCTCAGGCTCGTACACCGTCACCACACGAGCCTCGCAGTCAATCTCGGCTCTCGCTGCAGTCAACCAGTCCATGCCAAGAATGACGTCGAGATATACGAGCGAGGGATCGACGACCAGATCAAGAGTCATCGTCCTGCCTCCGAGATCAACTAAACAACCCTCACACATCTGGGTGACATCCGAATAACCTCCATGAGCTGCAAGGACTCGCATGCTATCCATAGTGATAGTCTGCAACCCAAGACGTCTGACTACGGCACGCGATATCAAAGAAATCGTGGAACCAGTGTCCACCATGACAAGAACGGGAGTACCTCCGATATGGCCCGTGACCTCGAAGGCTGAATGCTGGAAAGTCGGCGTCGTAGCTGCCTCAGCGGTCAGTGCATGAACTCGAGCCTGCTGTGGCCGGTTCGGCCGCTGTGTCAAGGGCCGTGGGGGCTATCGAATCTGCGATACTGTGGGTCTGAAAGAGGAATGCGCAGGAGCTGACCGTATAGGCGGTGCTGATATCGCCTGTGGACGTACACGATCAATCTTCTGCGGCGGCGAGAACCCACTGTCCCGCATCCTCGAAAAGCAACTCTGCGCTAGGTGGCCCGTCCTCCCACAGTATGTGCATGATAAATCAGGACGCCGAAACGGTCCTACTGGCGTCGTGGTCCTGGTAGGAGGATCAACGCGGGGCCTCTTACCCGCGGAGGGCCTGTCTGTCAAATCCGGTCGCGGCCTAGAAGTAGTCGGGCCTCGAGATCGCGCAAGTCGATCCACGTCCTGCTCTGCCCGCATGGACATGTGAACCAACTCCGCATAGGAGGGGAAACTGATACAGCACATCTTCGACCGAATATTCGGTCGCAAGCCCTCCAAAAAGCGCCGTATGCGCATCTGCTCATCAGCTAGAATCGTCGGGACGTACCTGCCCAACTCTGTGAACCGATGCTCATACTCGGTAACCGTCATCGCTGCCTGCCTGAGACGGAGAAACTCATTCTCCCTCTCGTGCCTGTAGGTCTGAGGATAATACTTCTCATGGAAGCGAAACTCGAATGCTGCCCATGTCCATACGAAATCTGCGGTAACAGTCCGCAATATACTATCCCACCACATACTGGCCTCTCTCTCAAACTGGAAGGTAGCCAGCTCTACCTGCTCTGCCTCAGTACAGTGCAACATGCGCAGAATCTTCGACACTCGGTCGAGCCAAAACTCAGCCTCCTCGGGTCTGTGAGAACCCGTGAAAGTAGGAGGCCGCAAGCGCTGAAATCGCTCCAGAAGACCCCTTGTGTTGGCAGGATTCCCCGCAGGGAAAGCAGGCTGCGCAGGGTGTGCTATGCCCTCATCCTGGGCGTAAGTATAGGCATCCTTAGCTGGATGCGCAGGTGGTGCAGGCGGAGTAGATGCAGTCGCACCCCCACCCTGGGCTAAAGTCCCAACTATGGTGGTCAGAAGCTGCTGCTGCTGTAGCATCATAGCCATCATCTGCTCGAATCTATCAGGAGGTGGAGCAGGCTGTGGCGGATGAGGTGCGGAAGTAGATGCGCGCTGTGGCTCTCTAACTGATGGTGTAAATGGCGGTGGTCCATCTGTAGGACCAACAGTAGGCTGAGACGACCGAACCGTCTCAGGAATCGGGCCCACAGTAGGGTCCGGACGAGTGCCAGACTGAGAGGGAGCCTGATCCATCTGCTCTGACAATGAAAGCCGAACCGCGCTCCTCGTAGTCTTAGGTGGCATTCCCTATATTCAAAATAGGGCGCAACCTTGTCAGTCTCAATTGCACAAATACACCACAATCATTCACTAAAGAGTCAAAGGCATTCCATGCATTTCAATTAATCAAAATTGTCACAATACAAGGGATATATCCTTACAAGCATCATGACTAGAATGACATGGAAATTAAGACAGTTAAGCAACAGCAACATAAGCAAAGCACTAGCCCTAATAGGCTTTACACACATAAAACAGAAAATGGCTAACTACTCATAACAACATCAAAGATCGCGTCGCTAGTCGGAGTCTGGCGACGGAGGAGGAGCACCCTTATCCTGTAAGCAACACAGGATTGCCTTCAAGGTGCGAGTCACCTTGCCAAACTTCTTCTTCGTAACGGCCTTGGCATCAGCGACCTCTGCTCGAAGTTCTTGGACTTCCCTTCGCAAAGCGGTCTGGCTCTCCTCCATCCGAGCAATGCGATCGTCGATAGTAGCCTGCGCAGAAGGAGGAGGGCTCTCATCAGTATCCTGAGCCTCCTCTTCTGCTTCTTCCTGAGTCTCTTCCTGAACCTCTGCACTAGGTTCTTCTTCGCTTTGATCTTCCTCTTCATCAAAGTCGTCCCCACTATCCCTTTCAAGTTGATTTTCACGATATTGCGATCCAATCTTCATCTTAACCATTGTCGACTCATCGATGGTGTGAATCGATACCGGCAATTCGGGTCCAAGTCTATAGGCAAACTCAAGCGCAATCTTGCAAATGAGTCGGCCAAAGGGAAGGGATTCGGATGTTCTCCTTGACCTGGCTATGAGAACTATCTGCCGTAAGATGAAAGTGGCCATACATACGTTCTCTCCCTGGGCCACCAGAAATAAGAAATCGACCATAAGACGTGTACATTCAATGCGGTTCGTCGACCTAGGATAAACATTGAACGTGCAGATATGATGCAGCAGACGCAAATCCTCAGACATGTACGTCGCCTTGAGGCTATTATTAGGCTGCCATGGAACCAACTTACCGCACAGAAACCTGGTGCGGCGATCTCGTTCACGTCTAGTCCTCAAACTCTTCTCACTTGGATGCACATCACCTAGAGGCACATTGAGAAGTCGCGCAATCAACCGGACGTCGATCGTAGCCATCCGATCTCTACCAAAAGGGATTTTGAACTGCAAAGGATCCAAGGTAGGATTCTGGATGCTAGCATAGAAGGCACGAACAGTGCTCACATTAGCAAGAGCGCGAGCTTCAAAGATCGGTCCCCAGTGCGCAGCTTCAATGCGTTCGAACAACAGATATTCGCCGAACAATCGCCCATCTACGTCCGCCTCAAATAACACTCTACGATCAGTGTATTCACCATGAGGCATCTCTGATAGGATGGTTCGTCCAAGATGTGCATGGGGATCCAAATCCCGCTTTGTACGGCACTCCAGGACTGCAGCTGGACCTGCGGCGGCGCTTGAACTTGCGGCACCACCCCGCGGTCTTCTCGATCGAGCAGGGCGGCTCGGCCCAGCCTTGTCTGTCGCAGTTTTCCTCTTACCCATCAAAGATATGATGGATGAAAGCGACAAAAGGCCCAAAATGGCTTCCACAAAAGCCATGGAAAACGCCGAAAATGCGGAGAAATGGCTGCCCAATCTGACAAAAGGAAATCTAGGCGTCGTAGAGGGACGCTTCAAGCTTCCTAAGGCTGTACTTTCAGGGAAAAATAAGAACAAAAAGATGGGATGGAGCACCTCACGATTTCAGCTATATTTGAGGGATTTTGGAGCTCCAAATGGGGAAATCTTCAAGGAAGGGGGCTGCCAACACCCAATAACTGATGGGTGGTGGTCGGTTTTGGCCAAGGAAGGTTGTAGAGGTGGTTTGGGACGCCGAGGTTTGGGATTGGTTGCTGAAAATCGAATCTAGGGTATGCAAGGGGGCTGTTTGTGAAGGAGAGGTGGGTTTTGGGGGTTTTCGTGGGATGGGAGGTGCATAGGGGTGATGTGGAGGCCATTTAAGTGGGTGCGCCCGAAGGACAGCACCCACGGAGGTCGCCGGCCGGGCGATGCAGGCGATGCATCGCCCGGCCGGCGATGGCATCGCCGGTCAACTCGCAAGTTGACCGGTGGGACCCCATGGGTCTGGTCCCCCATGGTCCCAGGGCCCCAAAAAGTCAGGTCCCACCCCTTGGTTCATTGTATTTTGGTCTCTATGAGCCCAAACATGTGTTCGGGGATTTCTGGGTCCACATCGCAATCCCGAATACCAAACCATATGATGCAGCATATGAATTTGGGGTAGAAGGAGCCAGTACATCTTTCTAGCTCCTTAGTTGCTAAAGAAAGTGAAGTTAGAATGGCCTTATGGCCATTTTTCATGAAATTTCACTATTCACTGTAAAATTTGGTGAATGTGTTAATTTGTGTTATTTTCACATTAGGTTTGATGCCTAACATGAAATGGATAAGAAGAAACTGAAGGTTGAAGTGTTTAGAGGAGGAATTTTAAGAATTTTTGGTGAAACGGGGTTTTTAAGCCCTGACGATTGATTACTGGAGTCGTGGTCATCCCACGGCCCAAAGATTCACTTTTGCGGTTTAAAACCGCTCATAGGACGTCTCCACCCGACTTCCTACAGCTTAGAAGTGATTCGGGTCGCTTTACGCGACCCGAGATACGTTACAGACTCGATCTTGCGATCGATCCTTTTAGACTTCGCCTATCGGCGAATCTGTGATCCTAGAAGTGTTTCTAGACCCTTCTCGCACCCACCTAAGTCAAAGGAAGCGACAGCGTACGTCGCAAGACCATAACCCAGGCCCAGTATACTCTCATTCATGCTCTGATACCAACTTGTAACACCCTGAAAATCGGGGGTCGTGTATAAACTCAACTCCCGAGTTCCAGACCGTCACTTATGCAACAAAAATGGTTATGATTCAATGTTGTCTGATTTAAAGCATTCACATGAGTAAAAGTATACCAAAACTGCAATTCATACTTCAGATCCAGTGATAAAAGCAAGCGGAAGACTAAACAATATATATATCACTGTATGGAAAAACAAAGTAATCTCAACTGTCTCCAAAGTATGACTACATCTCTGAGTCTCATATACATGTAAATAGACAAAAGAATAAGTTCAAAATAGTCCCACTGAAGTCCCCCTCGATCCAGGTCACCTACGGGAAGCCGTCGTGATACTGCATATACGAGAACTCATCCTGGTCCTCGTCAATCTCCGGCTCCACCTCCTGGATTTCGTCGTCACCTGCAACTACAACAGGGTCTGGTGGGTGTTGCAAACACCATCCCGTAACGTGGGAATGAGTGATCAACTCAGTGGAATCATAGAGCAAAGATTAGCATGTTCACAATTCAATCACGCGATAATAGTAAAGCAGTAAATCAGACAAATCCTAATACTGTTGTTAATGCAAGATGATATGACGTGATGTATGCCCTCACCGACGATCACCCTCATACGGCAACATCTTACGACCGCGGCATGCCACACTCCCTAGAGTGCTCCACATCTTCCAGGCACATGCAATGCTATGGTGATATGATTACCAAGTTGTTATTAATCCATTCAAACAGCAGGATTGAGAAACTAAGGTACTTCCCTTGTATCAATCCCAACACGGATCCTGTCTAGGGTCGTCACTCCTAGTAATCTCATACGATGTACATTTCGTAGGTCACTGCAAGGGCTGCCAGGGCTGTTGCTCGCACTCGTTGCACCGCTCCCCCATCACCTTATCAATACAGGCCTACTGTACTCTACTGCACGGAAGGGTCGTCGCCTCCCGTGAACTCAGAATACGCTCGCGGTCACTACAAAGGGCTCGTCGCCTGATCGGTGTAGGCCGACAGCTAGAATATAGTGTCCCATACCACCATAATCTGCTCACGAGTCAAGGTGCTCATTGGTCACTATGGGAAGGTTTGTGGCCCCAGCGTAGGCCGACAGCTCGACCACGGTGTCCCATACCACCATACCCGGCTCATGAGTCTTCGTGGATCAAGGTACCACGGTTAATAGGGTTTACAATGGTAAGTTCAGTACCCTAGGTTCAAGCAGTTATGATACATACAAGGTGAACAACATCGGCCAGTCGGGTTACTTGACGGGCTCGACTAGCGCGATCGCATCTCGAATTGAACGACATGAAGTGCGTAAAACACTTCGCGTGGCCTAACCACTGCCGCCAACTCTCAACACGAATCACATTCATCGACGCGTCGTTCGTGGCTATGACCAGTCAGCCACGAATTCGCTCGGTTACCGACTGCCTGGACTAAGTCAAGTCCCACACATCTATGGAATTACTATAAAAAGGTATTGGAATTGAAATACATCATGTGAGCATGTTAGCACATGTTATAACATTCAACTTAAGCAAATCTTCAAGGCATACTTCCCATGCATATTCAACTTAAGCAAATCCTCAAGCACATACATTCCATGCATGTAATGAAATCATGCATTTTGTCAACATGTAGAAAATCATTTAGGTCAGCATAATAATTGAAAAATCAATCACAAACTATCAAATAACATCATTTAATTCAATACATACTAATACAAGCATTTATACAAACACATACACTACACACTTAAGTCTACATATAGTATGTCGACCCAAAGTGCGCAACTAGGCAAATCTCTTCGCCAAACTAATTATGCACGCATTCCTAACTTCCTAATGCGACAACAAACCATGTCAATCACATCAGCAAAATATGAATGTAAACAGTACTTCCTACAAATGACTAAAATGCCCTAAATCTCATATTCTTCGTTAGCTTACGAAACGGGAAACGGAGAGCATTTTGTACATGTCAAACGGCGATACCGTCAAGAATCTACTATTAAACGACATTGAAAGCGTTGGGAACCGTCAATCAAAGCGTCTAAAATCCTCACCTAGTGTCTTGTAGACTCGGGAATTGAAGCGGAGCGTATATGCTTCGTCTACGGCGAGTAAGGAGCCTAATACATAAGATCCATAAGCTACATCGCTATGGAAACAAGGAAGACTCAAATCAACAACTATTTAGGGTTTTTACTTACCTAGGATCGCGGTGGAATCGCCGGGAAAGCGGTAGAGGAGTGTTGCTTAAGCACGTGCAACACGTAGCACAAGTGGCAGGAAGAACTCTCCCACTCCCTCACAATCTCTCACTCTTTTTCTCTCTCCCAAGCTAGGGCTTCTCTCAAATTCGGATGGGAGAGAGGAGTGAGGGTTTCAACCCCTTTTATAGCCTAAAACATGCCCAAAATAGGCTTGGGAACAATGTCTACTTGGTGCCTAACCAAATCGGGGCCGTTTCGGTCCAAAAGGGCATTTCTGGAGGTCCCCAGGCCAAATGCGGTCGGACTTAAGCTCATGCATACTGGATCTAGCACACATCCAGTTTTCAGACCGGTTGGGTTCCCAGATCGCACGTGGCGGCCCAGTTTCAGTTTAACGGTCACCGCACCAAGATCAGGCCTATAAGTCTCGTGATATATAATAGATATTTTTCCTGCTCCAAGGGTGTAATTTGGCTGTATTCTGACGGTCAGAACGCTCAATACTGATGCGTCAAATTGTGTGCCAGATTTGAATTTCAAATTCCAATTCTAACTCCATTCTCACTCTCTTCGGTCCGGGCTCAATGAAATAGCTTGTGATTATCGGTTTGACTTGATTTTTGGAATGAGTGTCAAGTCCAGCTAGACGGTTCTAACGGTCTAAGATTGGAGGTATCGGACTTTCAACGTGCGGTCTAGATCCAATACAAAGATTCAAAGTGGTCCAGAGAATAAACCGGTTTAGAGTTTGATCCGAGGCTTTAGAGCATTATAGCACCCTTGGTTCCACTCGCCTCGGGCCTTGTAGAACGTATTTAAAGTGATCAGGGACCATTTCCCAGCTATTCTAACGTTGCACTAGCTAACCTAGTCATAATTTCTAAAGGAATGAATTCTACGCAATTTCGGGTCGAGTTGGTACTCGAGCCCAAGTATGGATTTTTCACGGGCGTTACAATAATGGAATGGAAGAGAGGAGATTATTAGACGGTTTCATTTAGTGGGAGGGTTCGGCGCCCATTACTGTACGAAAAGGAAGGAAGAATGGAAAAAGTGATTTAGTCGGCGGAAGATATCATTTTAATTTTAATTTTATTATTATTATTTTTAAGATATAGTGGGTCCCACTTATGATAATATAAATCTATTCTGTTCATCATCTCAGCCTGGCCAAGAGAAGATATAAAACAAAAAATGAGGCTGATCCAAAGCTCAAGTGGGCCACACGTAAGCAAACGGTGGGGTGAGTTTCTAAAAAAAAAAACGTTGTTACAATTTTAAGGCATAATCCAAAGAGAGAGTAAGATTCAAATTTCAAGTGCACCCCTAGAAAATAATGGGGATTGAACGTCTCTTTTTCCATATAATCTTATAATGTAGGTCCAAAAATGAGGTAGATGTAAAACTCACGTTGGCTGTATGTCTGGAAACAGTGAGTAAGGGAATTCCTGTCGTTGAAAATTCCCCAAGCCCACCATGATAAATATATGTCATCCATATGGTCTACGAGGTTATTCTTACGTGGATGAATTTAAATTATAAAAACATTAGCATAATCTGAAACTTTTGTGGCTGCTTGAATGTTTCAATGGCAGAAGCTCAATCCTCACCTTTTCCAACCGTGTGGCCCACTCGAGGTTTGGATCAATATCAATGGTAGATCCATGTCGTAACATAATCTAAAAAAAACTGATGGCCGGGATAGATTTATCAAAAACATCACTATGTGCGCCACCCAGACATGTTACTACTTTTAATACTATATGTGAGGGCATTTTAGTAATTTACAGAGGATGGGATTTTTAATTCTTTAAATTATGTAGAGTAGGGAAGCAGGCTGGCTGCTCAACCAGCTGGTAGCGAGTCTTCTATGGGCCCCACCATGATGTATGTGTTGTATCCACACCATCCATCCATTTAGAGAGATCATTTTAGTGAGTGAGCCAAAGAATTAGGCAGATCCAAAGTTCAAGTGGACCCCATCATAGAAAACAGTGGGACAGTGATGACCACCGTTGAAACCTTCCCAAGGCTGACCATGATATTTATTTGAGATCTAACTCTTTCATAAATTAAAAAAGACATGAAATAAGGCAAAGCATAAATATTAGCTTGATCGAAAGCTTCTATTGTCCAAAGAGGTTTTAATGGTAACAGTTCCATCCCCATTGTTGTCTACAGTAGGGTGTGTTTGGCCAGACCAATCTTATGGGATTAAGAGGGATGGAATGGATTTTAAGATAATGATGATAGTGTCGGTGTTTGTCCCTTAATACCATGTCTGGGATAGCCCATGGGATATACAGCAGCCTGTTGGGATAGCCACAAATGGATGAGTTTGCATCTCCACATCTTTTTGTGGTGTGCCCCACTCATTGTTTTATATCTGCCTCAAAATAGGTTCATGGCTGAATGTAGGCTGATGAAAATGATGGAGGGAGTGAATATCTCATTGATATCACGGTGAGCCCCACATAGTGGTGAAAACTCCCATCTCAGGAGGGGCAAATCCATCTCAAATCTGGACATTGTTTACAAGGGCAAGGCATATCCAACCATCCCAAACAGCGGATGGGATGGTAGGGCGCAGGATAACCCTCCTAATTTCATCTAATGCTACATATAGCGCCTGACCAAACACACCCTAAAATCATCTTGCGAAATGAACGGGCAGTGTGTACACAATGCATATATCATGGTCCAACCGGCATTTACCCTTCCGTGGTCGAGTGCATACAATGCCAGACAGAGAAAAGTCTACCAGAGCTTCAACGGAAAGAGCTTAAATTACAAGCCAGCCAAACTGCTATTGAAGTGGCACCGCAAGTTTCGTAGACCCCACCATGATGCATTTGTAGTATCTATACTGTCCAACCATTTGTAGATACCGTTTTATGCCATTACAGAGAGAATGGGATAGACCTAAATTTCAAGTGGACCCTCCATAAAAAACGGGGGAATCGTCACACCCACGGTTGAAACATTTATAGGGTCCACAGTGATGTATTTTTAATATCCATTCAGTTCATAAGTTAATATAGAGATAGATGAAGTGAAAATAAAAATATCAGCTTCATCATAAACTACTGTAGCTCTTAAGAAGCTTTGAAAGGTGGATGTCACTATCCCCACTATTTTCTATGGTGGGGTCCACTTTAACTTTAGATCTATCTCGTCCTCTTTATAATGCCGTCAAAACGATTTCTAAAAATGGTTGGACGGTATGGATACAACACATGCATCACGGGGGATCTACATGGCTTGGTGACGTCACTTCAGTAGCCTCTTAGCTACTTAAGTGAAATCTCTCACTCTAATCGCGAAGGACATTAAAACCCAGGACGAGCACCTTTTATAGTAGCCGTCGCAGGGGTCTCTAACGTGCGCCACGGCGCGAAGCTAGTTTATGAGGACATAACGGAAGCGGATTGGCTGGTGTACCTCACACCAGCTATGTAGCTGTTGGTCCACCGAGATGTCCGGTTGAAATCTACTCCGACCATCAATTTTTTCGGATAATGTTAGTGTGAGAGACTTAAAATGAAATAGATCTAATACTTAAGTGGGCCATACCACAAGTAAAAAGTGGAGATTGGACGCCTATAATTGAAACCTTCCTGCACATCTGTACCGATCCGGACCTAGCCGAATCCGATCCGACTCAGCTCTCCTGGCCTGCTCAGGATCCGATTGGACCATCTACATTTCGGATCGGTCTGGGTAAGGGAACCAGGCTTGGTATGAGACCGGTTCGAGTTCGGGTCAGGCCAATAGGATTTCAGATGGGATCGAGTTGGCACAGATCCGATGCCCAGCTCGGGCTTCCTGTGGGCCTGAAAGTTCTGGATGATCGTGATATTTGTGTTTTTCCTTCGTCCTGTTGGGAATCACCTCGTGAACTGGTGGTATACAAATATCACGGAGGCCCGCAGGAAGGTTCCAATGATGGGCATTCGATGTCACGTAAACGGACGCGGATTGGCTACTCCTCCCTCACACTAGCCAATGGCTGGTGGTCGGTGCTCCGTGGGACCCACCATGATGTATTTGTTTCATCCATGCCGTCCATCTATTTTTACGAATCATTTTACGGTATGAGACAAAAAATGAGCTATATCCCAATCTTAAGTGGACCACATTACATGAAACAGTGTTGAATGAGCGTCGACCATTAAAAAACATTTTGTAGCCATAAAAGTTTCGGATCAAGATGATTTTTGTTTTTTCCCTTTATCTGGGCCTGTATGACCTAATCAAAATATTAGATGTCAAATAAACAGTACAGTGGGCCTTAGGAGGATTTTAGTGATGGATATCCAACCAATATTGTTTTCATGTGGTGTGGTCCACCTGAGATTATATACCTCTAATTTTTGGGCTCAAGCCATAAAAGGATCTGTAAAAATGGATGAACGGAATAGATGAAACACATACATAATGATAGGGCCCACAGAACACCGACTACCAGCCCCGGGGCTGTTGTCAGGGAGAGTAGCCAATCCGTTTCCCACGTAAACACCACGGAGGGGCACAGAAAGGCTCCAGTGGTGGACGTTTCCATCGCCACTCTTTACCGTAGTCTTGCGACTCTTGCCCGCTTGAGTTTTGAAGCTTCCTCGCATTTGCATGTTGGGCGGACATCCCAACATGACTGACGAAGCAGACGAACGGAGCGGATTTCACTTGGGCATCTCGGTGGGCCCCACAGAACTCCGACGCAGATTGGTTACTACCTCCACCGGGTATAGCTAGGAGACGGACGGTTCTGTCAGGGGCTCTGTGGGGCCAACCGTGATGTATATTTTTTCATCTTTGCCGTTCATATATTTTGACTGATTATTTTAGAGCATGAACCAAAAAAAGAGGTATATCAGACGCTCAAATTGACCACACGAAAGGAAGCAGTGGGGATTGAACTCCTACCATTGAAATTTTGATAGTGCCAACCGTGCTGTTTATTTGCCATCCAAACTCTTTATAAGGTCACATTATACCTGTACGAAGTAAAAATATAAGTATTAGCTTGATCCAAAACTTCTGTAGCCCCGAAGAATTTTTCAACGGTAGGATTTCAATCCCCACTGCTTCATATGGTGTGGTCCATTTGAGCTCCAATTGCCTCTTTTTTCTGCACCACAAATTAAAGTGATCTTTAAAAATATATGGACGGCGTGGATAAAACATATACATCACGGTGAGCCCTTCCAAGACCGTCCGGATTAAGCTAGGTCCAGGTGGGGTAGCACCCAATCCGTGCCCCTTTGGACTACAGGAAACGCGATTCCAATTGGAAGACTCCTCGCGCGCGTGTAGCTGAATTGCTGTCCCCATCTCTCTTTGACGACTCCTCGTTTAAATAGACATCCCCATCTCTCTTTTCTTCAAATCTCTGCTTCTTCTTCAAATCTCTGCTTCTCTATCAGCCTTTCTACATCAGACATCAGAGAAGCTGAAGAAATGAAGGTTAGATTTTCTCAATTTCAAGCATACCCAAACCAATTTCTCTGTTCCGATGGTCTTATGAATCATTGGGTTTCTTTATTTTCTTCCTATGAAGGGTTCATAAGCATTTCTTAAGATCCAAATTCAAGTCAGTTTCTCTTTTATAGCTTTTAGAATCTTGGGTTTATCTTTCTTCTCCTTCTTTGTTACTATCTTTGATTCAAATCCAATTCAAGAATTCATTTTTAGTGGTTTTTAGTATCATGAATTTGTGGGTTTCTTTTGTTTTGATGTTTTACTGTTTATTTCTTTGGTTTTGAAGAATCTGAAACGTTTTTTTCGAACTTTTTTCTTTTCTGATGTTCTTGCTTTTTGGAACATTTTCTTTTCTGATGTTATTGCTGTTTGGGCATCTAGAAGAGTACTTGATGTGGGTTTTTTCTTGGTGATTTGGATTATACTTAGGATTTCTTATCACTTTGAATCTATTTGGGTCTCTCTCTTCTCATGATTTGATTGGATTTTCAATTTTCTTGTGATCGCAGAAAGTGATTCTGAAATTGGAAGTTCATGATGACAAAGCCAAACAGAAGGCTATGGAGGCAGTCTCTAGCCTTTCAGGTATCCTACCTTTCTTGGGAAACCTCAGTTCCTGAAATTTAAATTCCATTTGGAGGGAAACTCATATGATGGTTTTCTAATTCTGCAGGGATCGATTCGATCTCGATGGACATGAAAGAGAGGATATTGACGGTGACCGGAGACGTGGATCCACCAGTCATTGTGCAGAAGCTTGAGAGCTGGTCCCCCGAGATCCTTTCGGTGAAGCCCGCAAAAGAGCCGGAGGATACGAAGATGAAACCCGAGTTGAGTCATTGAGTTTTAGAACTATGATTTGAGCCAGCGTTACATTATGTTAGGAACAAAAGACTGTTATTTCGTGACTCTAGTCATTTCATGGCATAACAATATTTAAGGGAACATTAACCTATCCATTCTTGTTGGCATGTTACCTACTGTGCCCTGCTTTTTGAGGTCCATATAAATTATGTAATGGGTCACACAGTGGATGGTTGATTACACAAAAACAACCTTCAAAATTAGAAGACCATATAGATTGCCCACAAAAGAACATTTAGAAGAGACCGTCCATGTTTAGAGTAAAAGAATAGAGTGATTAGATGATTGAAATATTCAAAATTTGAAATTGTACACATCCCCCGCCACATCAAGGCTAAAGGGTTTGGATGACTGAGACAACCTCAAATTCAAATGCTAGTCTTGACATGCATTCCAAATCACTAATCAAATAGATTTTACAGCTGCAACTTCCCTTTTCCCCATGCCTTGCAAACCACTTCCTCTCTTCTTGACTTGCATTGTTCGTGCCACATCCAACTAGTTTCCATGCATTTGTTCGTGCCACATCCACATCCCGGGCCAGTGTAGATGGTGATTCCATCCTCATCATTGGAAATTTATGGCAGAGCAAGCCAGCATTTGCATGGGCCCATCATTTGAGGATCAAGACACTTACCTGGTGAGCCCCTATGCATATACAGTCATGCCCCTAATGACTACTTTGGAACTCACTTTCCATCAATGGGAATTGGTCTACTTCCTAAGGCTCTGTTTGGCAGGGAATGCCGCGAAACAGGATTTTAAGTGTATTAGACCCATGCCTTTCATGTCAAATTCTCTGTGCTTAAGCAGCACTTTTTAATTACATTTTCCAAAATTTTAGGTGAACCCGAACATGGCTATAATGTGATGTAGAGAGAATGGAGTTTGCTAGAATCATGATTAAGCTTCATCCTGTTTTTAAACAGACCCTCAAGGAAGTGGCATGTTGGACCACCAAACCGGATCCCCATTTTTAGCCATGACGTGCATTGGTTTTAGGCTACAACCCAGCCACAGCCCATTACAATATGACCCAAGCTGACCCCTTCAAAATTCACCAAGTCCATGCCCAACCAACCCATTTAATTGTAATTAGCTTGGACTCAACCAACCAGGCATGACCCAAAAGCTAGTTTTAAGAATGGAAAATAGAGTGAAATACGTAGGCCTGTCCAATTAAGTGTGTGTGTGTGTGTGTGTAATGCACGCTTATCTTCTATAATTTTTTATTCAGTTCAGGGACCAGCTGGCCTGCCCAACCATAGCACCCATTGGACTGGTTGGGTTTGATAGTTTTCAACCCAAGTCCAACCCACTTACTTAAGTGGGCCATATTTTTAGCCCGAGGCTCGCCCACTATCCATTTAGCTTGGCCTGTATTTGTCACCGGAACGGGTACTTGACTGGTAGGCTGGTTTGGCTTCGACCTAAAATCCTTTTCTATTGATACAAGCCCGGGTTAGAGCACTGTATTTTCAACTACTGGGCTGGTACTAGACATGCTTTAAACCAGGTTGGGCCTGCCCACTGATTGTTATAGGGCCCAGGCTGTTGGACCTGCCAGGAACTTCCTTCTACGGCAAGCTAGGTGGAGCACACTACGATATTTGTGAGAAAGCACTCGGTCCCTCATTTTTTCCATATCATCTGATAATGTAGTCCCAAAAATGAGGGAGATTTAAAACTCATGTGGGCCATACGGCTGGAAACAGTAAGTGGGGGAATTCATGTGGTCGAAAATTTCCTGAGTTCACCATGATGTATATATGTCATCCATATCGTTCATGAGGTCATTCTTATTGGGATGAACTAAAATTATAAAAACATTAACATAATTCAAAACTTCTGTGACCCCTTGAATATTTCAATGGCAGGAGCTCAATCTTCACCTTTTCCTATCATGTGGCCCACTGGAAGTTTGGATCAATATCATTGTTAGGTCCATGTTGTAACATAATCTGGAAAAACTGATGACTAGGATAGATTTATCAAAAACATTAAGGTGAGTGCCACTCAGACATGTTACTACTTTTAATACTCATGTGACCACATTTTAGTAAGAATTTTTAATTCTTTAAATTAAATAGAGTTGAGATTTATAAAAAACATTAAGGTGAGTGCCACTCAGACATGTTACTACTTTTAATACTCATGTGACCGCATTTTAGTAAGAATTTTTAATTCTTTAAATTAAATAGAGTTGTGACGCGGGTTGGCTACTGAAGCAGAGTTAATGAGTCTTGCTACCGACGTCACATCACCACATTTTTTGGGCCCTACCATGATGTATGTGTTTTATCCACACCATTCATCCATTCGGAGAGATCATTTAGGGAGTGAGCAAAAGAATTAGGCAGATCCAAAGTTCAAGTGGACCCACCACAAAAAACAGTGGGAGGTGATGGCCATGGTTGAAACCTTCCTGAGCCGAAGATGATGTTTATTTGAGATCCTAGCTTTTTATAAGTTAAAAAAGACATGGAAAAAGGTAAAGCATAAATATTAGCAGGATAGAAAGCTTCTGTGGCCCAAAGAGGTTTTAATGGTAGGCGTTCAATCTCCATTGTTTTCTACGGTAGGGTGCACTTTGAAATTTAGATCTTTCTCACTCTTTGGATTATGCCTTGAAATGATGTTACGAAATGGATAGACCGTGTGGATACAATACATACATCATGCTGGCGCCCATGGAGAGTGTGGTGACGTCATTTCAGTAGGGGATCTAAAAAATAAAAAATAAAAGACTTAAAAATAACGTTTACCCTATCCTTCCGTGGTCGAGTACCAGGCAAATGGAGAGAGACGTCTACCCGAACACCAAGGAAAATAGCATTAATTGTATTTCACTGCGTCACTTCAATAGCGTTTTGGCTACTCAAGAGTTTAGTGTCTAATTCGCTCCCAGTCTAGCTTCTGGACATAACGTGGCCCAGCTTTGCCCCGGGCTGTTAGGCCTGCCAGGGATGTTGCATGTGGACCATAGGTTAGGTAACACATGAATGCTACATGTGGACCATCGGTTTCATTTTTCTAAATATATATTTAATTATTAATGTGTGTTCCACCTGATCAGTGGATGGATTAGGAAGATTCTCATGAGGAAAAGAGATTTGATCAAAATTTTAGGGCAAGACTGAAACGGCTAGGCCTAAAAAATTTTCTGGGCTTGGGTGGGGCCTGTATGAAGGGCCATGCTGCCTTGTCGTTTAGGGTCGTGCTGGGACAGACCAGTGGCGCCCATAACATATCGGTGGGCAGGCCCAAGCTGGTTTAAAGCATGTCTAGTACCAGCCCAGTAGTTGAAAATACGGTGCTCTAAGCCGGGCTTGTATCAATAGAAAAGGATTTTAGGTCAAAGCCAAACCAGCCTACCGGTCAAGTACCCGTTCCGGTGACAAATACAGGCCAAGCTAAATGGATAGTGGGCGAGCCTCGGGCTAAAAATATGGCCCACTTAAGTAAATGGGTTGGACTTGGGTTGAAAACTATCAAACCCAACCAGTCCAAATGGGTGCTATAGTTGGGCAGGCCAGCTGGTCCCTGAACTAAATTAAAAATAATAGAAGATAAGCTAGCATTATACACACACACTTAATTGGACAGGCCTACGTATTTAGCTCTATTTTCCATTCTTAAAACTAGCTTTTGGGTCATGCCTGGTTGGTTGAATCCAAGCTAATTACAATTAAATGGGCTGGTTGGGCATGGACTTGGTGAATTTTGAAGGGGTCAGCTTGGGTCATATTGTAATGGGCTGTCGCCTAAGACCAATGAACATCATGGCTAAAAATCGGGATCCGGTTTGGTGGTCCAACATGCCACTTCCTTGAGGGTCTGTTTGAGTAGAAAAAAAAGGATGAAGCTTAATCATGATTCTAGCAAACTCCATTCTCTCTACATCACATTATAGCCATGTTCAGGTTCATGTAAAATTTTGGAAAATGTAATTAAAAAGTGCTGCTTAAGCACAGAGAATTTGACATGAAAGGCATGGGTCTGAGCGACTTAAAATCCTGTTACGCGGGATTCCCTGCCAAACAGAGCCTTAGGAAGTAGACCAATTCCCATTGATGGAAAAGTGAGTTCCAAAGTAGTCATTAGGGGCATGACTGTATATGCATAGGGGCTCACTAGTAAGTGTCTTGATCCTCAAATGATGGGCCCATGCAAATGCTGGCTCTCTCTGCCATAAATTTCCAATGATGAAGATGGAATCACCATCTACACCCGCCGTGATCAATAGCAGCATTATATTTCTATGCATGAAAACTAGTGGATGTGGCACGAACAACGGAAGTCAAGAAGAGAGGAAGTGGTTTGCAAGGCATGGGGAAAAGGGAAGGTGCAGCTGTAAAATCTATTTGATTAGTGATTTGCAATGCATGTCAAGACTAGCATTTGAATTTGAGGTTGTCTCAGTCATCCAAACCCTTTATACAATAGGCCTTGATGTGGCCGAGGATGTGTAAAAATTTCAAATTTTGAATATTTCAATCATCTAATCACTCTATTCTTTTCCTCTAAATATGGACAGTCTCTTCTAAATGTTCTTTTGTGGGCAATCTACATGGTCTTCTAATTTTGAAGGTTGTTTTTGTGTAATCAACCATCCACTGTGTGACCCATTACATAATTTATATGGACCTCAAAAAGCAGGGCGCAGTAGGTAACATGCCAACAAGAATGGATAGGTTGATGTTCCCTTAAATATTGGTATGCCATGAAATGACTAGAGTCACGAAATAACAGTCCTTTGTTTCTAACATAATGTAACGCTGGCTCAAATCATAGTTCTAAAACTCAATGACTCGACTCGGGTTTCATCTTCGTATCCTCCGGCTCTTTTGCGGGCCCCACCGAATGGATCTTGGGGGACCAGCGCCTAAGCTTCTGCACAATGACTAGTGGATCCACGTCTCCGGTCACCGTCAATTTCTTCTCTTCCATGTCCATCGAGACCGAATTGATCCCTGCAGAATTAGAAAACCATCATATGAGTTTCCCTTCGAATGGAATTTAAATTTCAGGAACTGAGGTTTCCAAGAAAGGTAGGATACCTGAAAGGCGAGAGGCTGCCTTTTCAGCCTCCTCTCTGGCGTCGTCATCATGAACTTCCAATATCAGAATCACTTTCTGCAATCACAAGAAGATGGAAAACCCAATCAAATCATGAGAAGAGAGAGACCCCAATAGAATAAACGTGATAAGAAATCCTAAGTATAATCCAATTCTACAAGAAAAACCCACATCAAGTACTCTTCTAGATGCCCAAAAAGCAAGAACATCAGAAAAGAAAATGTTCCAAAAACAAGAACATCAGAAAAGAAAAAAGTTTGAAAAAAAAGGTTTCAGATTCTCAAAACCAAAGAAATAAACAGTAATACATCAAAACAAAAGAAACCCACAAATTCATGATTCTAAAAACCACTAAAAATGAAATTTTGAATTGGAATTTTTTTTTCTTTTACACGCGCACACACACCCCCACACACTCACGCCGTAGTGGGATTTCACCACCTATGGATACTCGAACCCTTCACCGGGTGTTGAAACTCATAAGAGTCTACCACCGGAGCAAGCGTAAGGATCCAATTTTGAATTGGATCTGAATCAAAGATAGTAACAAAAAAGAAGAAGAAAGACAAACCCAAGATTCTAAAAGCTATAAAAGAGAAACTGACTTGAATTTGGATCTTCAGAAATGCTTATGAACCCTTCATAGGAAGAAAATAAAGAAAACCAATGATTCAGAAGATCATCAGAACAGATAAATTGGATTGGGTATGCATGAAATTGAGGAAATCTAACCTTCATTTCTTCAGCTTCTCTGATGTCTGATGTAGAAAAACTGATAGAGAATCAGAGATTTGAAGAAGAAGAAGGAATGGTAATGTCGAAAAGAGAAATGGGTATGTCTATTTAAACGAGTCGTGAAAGAGAGATGGAGATTCACTCACCAATTCAGCTACACGCGCGCGAGGAATCTTCCAATTGTAAGTGCGTTTCCTGTAGACAAGAATAAAAGCTGGGCATCCGTCCGGCTCGGATCGGATCCGGGCCAACTCGATTCGATCCGAAATCTCATTCGTCTGGCCCAAACTCAAATCGATCCATTAGTGAGTCTAGGTCCCCTTATCGAACCGATCCGAAATGTGGATTGTCTGATCCGATTCGAGCTCGACTCGGTCAGAAAAACCAAGTCGGATTGGATTGAGCTAGGTTCATATTAGTACATATGTGAGTTATTATATACCACATGTACAATATTGGAGTGCTTGTGTATCAAGTATCATACGGAGTGGGATTTCTGCTTCATATAAACTTTATCTTGTCACACAAGTTACGTCCTAAACTCCTGTTATGGTTTACCACCATTTTAAAATTGAGAGCAACTCCCCTCACATCACAAGTGACCTCATTTATGCTACCCAGACCATCCAATTGACAACAATGAAATAGAAGGCTAAAAGTACAACAGCGAGAGGCAGAAAATAATAATAATAATAATAATAAACATCAGATGGTTAGGATCATTTGATCCGTGTCGTTTTTAGGTTGTATGCTTCATCCACAGTTGGTCTGCAATTTGGGTTGTCTGGATAGCAGTGCAACTGTGACACATGTACGGTTGACAAGCCACTACCGTTTTTAAAATAACTATTGGGGAGCGGATTGCATGTTACCCCTGTGCCCGGGGTTGTGAGGTCTTGTAACGTCTCGGAAAAATCCGTACAAAGACCCGAGCACCACCTCAGGCAAAAATCACTAAGGACCAAATCTTTTGGGGATTAAACGAAAATTAACTAAATGCTAAACTAAATCGCCTGTGGAATTAGCTTAAATCACTTTCAATACGTACTGTAAGACCCAAAACTAGTAGAAACGTTAACGCTACATTACCTAAAAACGTAAGACAAATCTCAAAACTCACTTGCTCTCAAGAGCATATTGAAACTTTGTATCGGACCTGGACCGCGCGTCAAAAGTCCGATTACTTTGAAACTATACGGTTATGACCGCCTTAATAGGCTTGACAAGCATTGCGGGAATCAAGTCCAAATAGTATCCAGAAATGTACAACTTGAGCCCTGAGCAAAGTATGTGAGAAACGCGAATGTCTTAAGAAAATGAACTTAAACTTAAGTGATTTGGGCCGTTCGCTTACAGGTCGAATTTAAGGTTTCAGATCGTTAGATTTTAACCCAACTACACCCTTGGATTAGAAAAATTTCCCTACACACGTCAGTGTACTTGTGGCCCTAATCGAGTGACGATAACCGTTGAACTGAAACTAATCCTCCACGGTCAATTCACTAGTCCGATCGGACCGAAAACTTAACCTGACATAGATCTAGTGTCAGGGCACTTTTTCTGGACTGTATGCAAAAAATGGGCCTCCAGATGAGCTCCATCGGCTCGAAACAGCCACCCTTTGGCTATATCTTAAGTATATCATGGCCCTGGGGCCATTGACATCAGTTCTGAGCCTATATAAGGGCCTTAGCCTACCCCTCTCTCATTCCATACAAATTTCCTAACCCTAAGAGAGGAGAGAAAAGAGAAGAAAAGAATGAGGAGAAAAGAGAGAGAGTGAGAGATAGTTGCTGGGATTCGTTCCTGCTGCTCTATGTATCGAATCGTCTCTCCCGTGTCGCTATATCGGTGATTTTGATTTCGTTCTTGGGTAAGAAATCCTAACCCTAATCTGTGTTAGATATTCAAATAGAGTAAATGGTGAAATAGCTAATCTATTTCATGCTATAGGTTGTCGTTGTGTCGTAGACAAAACCGTAGTGTTCAAATTGAGTATGTTACGAGTTTACCAACAAAAGGTGCGAACTGTAAATGTTTAGGTTATGGTTTTCAAGGTTTTCAATGTCAGTTAATGATTTATGACTGACTTAATTGCTATCACATGTACTTAAATACGATGATTGTTGTATATTACACATATATATTAACTATATTGAATATAATGCATTCCATGTGTTTGTTGAAATGTTTAAATGAATATGGAATTATGATTTATACTTGTCATGATTATTGATTGAGAATATATGATTGTTGCATGTGTGACAACTTCTTTGTGAAAAGATTTGCCCTAATACATGTTATAACCAAGTTATATCATGTATGTCGAAAGGTGTAGCCTAAGTGTTTGATAAAATGTTTGAATGAGCAATTATTTGATAAAATGCATCTATTAAAGGTGTTGAGATAAGATTCTCAACCACCTTAACTATATGCATTGATTCTTTTATGTAACCTCAATCCAACTACGTGATTTAGATACGAAATGCATGTGTGATAATATGTTTATTCTGTATTTTTATGAAATGCTCAAATGATTGCAATGCTTGAATTGTTTGCTCAATACTGTTATGACTATCATATGTGAATGCTATTATCTTGGAGTGTGATTGGGACTACGACGTAGTCTAGGCAGATTTCGTTAGAGTGGCCGGATTGGTTCCACCACTAAGGACACATTCGATGAATTTGAGTCGTACGGTGATTATCGACAGTGGTTAGGCCACAAGGAGTGCATATGTGCACCATATCGATTAACTTAGCGTGAGCTCGTACCAATCGGACTTGTTAAGCAACCTGATTGGCCTAATGTGTGTTTACCATGTATGAACACTACTGCCTAAATCTAAGGTACCACTTACCAGTGTAAAGCCCGTTTAACCTTATTACCATGATCTGTTAAGACTCATGAGCCGGGCATGGTGGTATATGAGACACTGTGGTCGAGCTGTTGGACTACGCTGGGATGACAAGCCTCCCCGTAGTGACCAGTGAGCAACCCAAACTCATGAAATGAATATAGTAGTGTATGGGACACTGTATTCGAGCTGTCGACCTACGATTAGGTGATGAGCCTCTCGTAGTAACCTCGAGTATACACTAGGACTACACTAAGGTGATGAGCCTTTCTGTAGTAACTTCGAGTATAAACTAAGCTTGCGTTGAGGTGACAAGCCTCTCCGTTGTGACTTGAAACTGCTCATCATATATGATTAACTAGGATCGACGACCCTAAATGGATCATTATTTGGGTCAAAGATATAAAGGGAGGTACCTTAGCTTTCCAAACTTACTGTATGAATAAATCTAATTAAGAACCTGGCTAATCACGCACATGCATCGCATTGCATGTACCTTCGGTATTAGAGTTGAGCACAGCAGAAGTGTTGTATGCACGACCGTAAGATGATGTCGCAAAGGGAGTGCAAGTGTGGGCATACATCATTATCATATCTCATTCTTGCATTAACAAGAGTACTTAGGACAAGACTGTTGTACTACTTTATCATTACTACTTGATTGAATTGATAATATGTTAACCTTTGCCTTATTGCTCCACTGAGTTAATCACTCACTCTCACTCTAGGACAGTGTTTTAAAACACCAACCAGACTCTGTTTTAGTTTCAGATGACAACGAGGCTTACAAGACGGAGCTTACCTTCTATGACGATGAAGATGAGTTCTCCTATCTGCAACTCTTTGGCGGGTCTATGTAGACCTGGAGTTGCGTCACCGGGGCTACAGGGATATGGATTAGACGACATTACACTTTTATTATTTTGTATATTTTGGACAAACATGTATACATTCAGCTTGGTGACATGATCATACTCTGAGGGTTATACACTTTATATATCTATCACAGTCTTCCGCTTACTTAATCTAATCATCTCTGGAGTATGATATGTTAATTTAGTATAATCACATTCATGTTTAATGCACTAATACGGATGTAACGCCTTGAAAATTGGGGGTCGAGTAGAAACTCGGCTCCTGAGTTCCAACGCATCACTTATGCAACATATATAATGATGTTGAATGTTGTTCATATTAATACAGTAAACATGAGTGAGATTAAACCAAAACAGTATATCATACTCCAGAGACAGTTAAGTTTCTTAAGCGAAAGACTATGATAAATATATAAAATGTATAATTGATTGTAAGTCTCTAGGGTGTGAACATGTTACTAGGTTAACTAAATACATGTATACTCCAAAAATGGAAAGAAAAAAAATAAAATACCAAGTGTATTGGCATCGAAGAAGTAACCCTGTAACCTCGTCGATCAGACCCTGCATATAGGAAAAACCCTCCTCATCGGCATAAAAGACCGAATCTACCTCGCAAGCATCGTCACCATCTGAAACTAAAATAGGGACTGGTTGGTGCTGCAAACACCATCCCGTAACGTAGGAGTGAGTGATAAACTCAGTGGAACTATACAGCAGAGGTTAACATGTTATCAAATCAATCAAGCAGTAATGATAAAGCAGTACAACCAAACATTCCTAGATACTCTTGTTAATGCAAGGATGAGATGTTTTCATGAATGCATGCCCTCGCCTACACTCTCTCGTGCGACACCATCTTACGTTCGTGGCATGCTTCCAGCCCTCTGTGTACTTCATCGTCGGCACATGCAGTACGATGATATGAATATGATTACTGAGTTATTATTAGTCTTTTTCATATAGTAGTACTGGGAAGCTAAGGTACCTCCCTTGTATTATTACCCAAACGATGATCCATTCTCGGGTCGTCAGTCCGACATAATCTCATACGATAATATAGTTCTAGATCGCTGTAAAGGGCTCGTCATCAATCAATACAGGCCTAGTTATATCCTATAGACTACAACAAAGCTCATCGCCCCAATGCAGTTTCAGGATATACTCGAGGTCACTACAAAGGGCGTGTCACCAATCAAAGTAGGCCGACAACTTGAATATAGTGTCATATATCACCATAATCGGCTCACGAGTATAGGTGCTCACTGGTCACTACAAAGGGCTCATCACCAATTAGAGTAGGTCGACAGCTCGAAAATAGTGTCCCATACCACCATAATCGGCTCATGAGTCTTAGCGAATCGAGGTACCAAGGTTAGAGGGGCTTTTCAATGGTGAGTTTGGTACCTTAGGTTCAAATAATAGCGTCCAAACATGGTTAACATACATCGGTCAATTAGGTTAGTTGATAAGCTCAACTAGGCTAAGCGCACGTCGAAATGATCGACATGAAATGCATAAGCACTCCATGTGGCCTAACCACTACCGAACATTCCAAGTACGACTCGGGTTCGTCAAACACATCTTGCGTGGCGAAAATAACCTCAACTACCAGTTTAAAGACTGTTACCGATTACCTAGACTATACAATAGCCCCAATGACATTCAATTATGACATGTTATCCGATGATATAGCAAATGGATCATATTTCAAATTATACAATCAAAGGTTCGACATTGTTCGCTTTAGGGCTGACAGGGCTATTGCACCGAATCGTTACACCACTCCCCCATCACCCTTCACAGCATTGTTTCTGCATGTTATGGAAAATAACCCAAACATGAATCCATACATATGCAATATAAAATACATGGAGAAAAATCATACACATCATTAACGTAGTTGAGAATTAGGGCAAATCCTTTCGTCAAAGGGTTATCGCCTATACAACAATCATATATCCATAACAGTTGGCCATGGCGAGCACGAAAGCGAATTCTATACTCATTCAATCATTTTCACAAACACTTAGACTACACAATATAACATACGCAACGTATGTTGATAAAACATGTATTAGGCTAATCCGTTCACCCAGAAGTTGATACACATGCATCTATCATACATAGACAGCAATTAATCATGGCAAGCACAAATTTGAATTTCATACGTATACGGTATTTGCTACAAATACGAGGAATACAGTATATTCAACATAGTTAACGTATAACTGAAAAACGAAACGGACAACACTTTATACATGTGAAATGGCATCCATGTCAGTAATATATCATTAACCGACATTTAGAGTCTTGAAAGCCATAACCTAAACGTATATAATCCACACCTTATGCCGATAGACAAGTAGTGGACTCAGTTTGTATACCGATTCTTCGTCTACGGCTCAACGAACTTATACTATTTGGAACTCTAGAACAAGTTAGAGTTAGGTTTTCTTACCTAAGAACGAGATTGGTATTATCGAAAAAGCGACACAGTAGTCGTAGTTATGCCCGTAGATCAGTGGGATTGAATCTCAAGAAGAAACCCCAAGTCTCTCTCTCTCTTTCTCTCTCTTTTCTCTCTCTTGGATTGGCTAGGGTTTAGAATTCGTATGAGATTTGAGAATGGGGGTTTAAGGCCCTTTTTTAAGCCTAAAAGCAATGAAAATAGCCCTAGGGCCAATGCATACTTAAGTTATAACCAAATCGGCCTTGTTCCGATCCAACGGAGCATTTCTGGAGGTCTTATTACTAAATGCGGTTGAACTTAAGCTCTTTAATATCGGATCTAGGTCAAGTAAAGTTTTCAGTTTAGTCGGGTTTACAGATCGACCGTGGCGGACTAGTTTCAATTCAACGGTCACCGAAACTCGATCAGGGCCACAAGTACTTTGACATGTATGGGCCACCTTTCCTGATCCGATGGTGAATTTGGGTTAGAATCTAATGGTCAGAACACTTATAAATGGCGCGCAAGCGACACATCTCAGATTACTTAAATTTGTATTTAATTTCTTAAAAATCTTCACTTTGTCTCACACTCTTCACTCCGAACTCAAGAAAATGGTCTCAAGACATCGTTTGGATGTGATTTTCGAGGTGATTGTCAAGTCCAACTAAGCGGTTATAATTGTCTAAGTTTTTCACTATCGGACTTTCGACGTGCGGTTCAGGTCCGATACAAAGTTTCACGATACTCTCAAGAGCAACTGGGTTTAGAGATTGATCCAAGGTTTTCAGGTAACGTAGTATTAGTGGTCCTACTCATTTTGAATTTTTTAGTTCATATTTAAAGTGGTTCAAGCCAATTCTACTGAGTATTCAGTTTAGTACTTAACCAAATTGTACCCTAATTATAGCAGAATACTGTCCTAGGGTCATTCTATGCCCCATTTTGGGAACTTCTAGTTATTATATTATTTTAATTATTTTTATATAGTTCATCATCAAGTTTACCCCATTTCCACCAAATTTCATGAGATTTCATGCAGTAGAGAAATTCTAAAAATTCCAGAAGCAGCAGCTGTCTAACAAGTAATTTTCAGACAGTTGCCACAACAACCTATTTTAAACTATATTAAATATTTTATTATATTGTTTACATATTTTTATATAAAACTAGACTCATTTATCTTCAATATAGTTTTTGAATCACCTAAATCAGATTTATAACGAGGGAAATATGAATTTTCAAAATTTGACAAAATGCGCAGAAAAAATTTAGAAATCGAGCTGCCTGACCGCTGTACGGACGAGGCCTCGCCAAACCGGCGAGCCCCTCGCCAGTCACAGGACTTTTTGGAGAGGGCTCACCCCAGGGGCGATGTCCTCCCCCCCTGGGAATTTCGAAAATATATGGGACCCACCTTGGGTCCCTCCGAATTGAGCCGTTTGGGCCCACGAGTCCGTCGAGGCATTTATTGAGTCTCATTTGCAAACCAGAATGAGTTACATGATGTACAATATATGATTTTGGGGTAGGAGAAATTAATCCATCCAAATAACCTATCTTCATCATGAGATTCCAAAAACTAAATAGTCAAAATCCTATTTTATTCATATATGTACCATTTACAGTAAGTTTTAGTTAAGTATAGTTCTTCACCTTTTAAACTTTAGGATTTGTGTCTAACATGAAAGTTGTTGGAGAAATTTAAAGAATGAGGTGGTGAAAGGTGAGATTTTGAAGGAAATGAATTGAAAAGCAATTTTTTTAGACCTTGGGATTGATCTTTGAGAGTGATATGGTTGACCCATTGCCTAAGGACATCTAACTCCAGGTTGACAAAATTTCAGAGTGCTACAATCTACCCCCCTTAAAAATAATTTCATCTCCGAAATTGGCTAAGGGTTATGAGTAAAGATTCTATTATTCCTTTTGCCTAAACTTTACTGATTTCAAGTTTATATGCGTGGTGGGATATATTTATCTATACTAGTCTGACGCATTTTTATCTATCCTCCTTAAAAATTTACTCTTTATTTCTTGCTTATACTCTGATGGTTTACTATAATGTATTTTCTTATCTATTTGGAGTCTTGATGAAGATTCTCATCTACTTAGAGTAAGATATATATTTTCAATGGTCGACCAATACGGAGAGACGGTTGTAATGGGCTTGATCCCGATACTTCGATCACCTACCTGACCAGAGTAGAAAGTTCGTCGTATCCCTTCCTAATCCTGGTAGATCCTGGTCTTCTGCTCGGTCAAAGTGGTGAGTCCATTGGTAGTCTTCTAGGATTAAAAATTGGGTCAAGCCGCGAATGCTTCACCATTGTATATTGCAGTAACTCCGTATAATCCGATTACTCCAAAGCTTGGAATGCCCATCACTGAAAGGTTCTAATTTTCTATTTATAAGGTTGTCCTTTAGGTCTTAGTCTAGGGGAGTCCTCGTCTGAATCTATGTCCAAGGTAGGGGTTAATATGCACCCTAATAGATCATCATAAAAGGATTTCTAATCGTATAGAGTTGGCCAAGGCTTCTATTATGTTCATATTTAACGAGTAGATTTGTGGATACATTGACCTCTGCTCATTCCCATTGTTAGGCCTATAATTTAATATGAATGGGTTCAAAGTTTAAGCCCTAATTGTTTCCCTTTAAAGACTTTATTAGTGACATTTTAAGGAGGATTCAGATCCTATTTAATGACCTAGCCTTACGTATAACCTGAATCAGTTTCCTTCGATCCTGGGTCAGTGGGGAAGGGGCCAACTACGCTTTCACTGCGCTACACTGATCTAACGGTTGTATTAGCTGACCTAACTAGATTGAGCTCATAATGTTCTACCCCCCTTAAAAATTATTTCTACTCTCAAGACTCAAGAATCTATATCCTGATCCATATGTCAGAACAATGTGTAATTTAGGACCTACCCTTAACATGATATGGGATACAATCTCCCAATACATTGGTCTTCCTTTCGTTAATGATGCGTACTATGGCGTTGGTACCTATAATTATAGATAGGAGCTAAAAATGATGGGTGTTAAGGTTGATTTCAGGGACGAATATGAGTTGGCAGCAAGATGTCTAATCTCTATTGGATATATGTCCTTAACACTTTCCGAAGGCAAAGCAATAACTTTTGGTTGTTGGTGGTTGGGCCAACACGAAAGAAAAGTTGTGTAGTGGGTCTGAGCTGGATATATAGACCTTCTGCCTAAACTATGACAGAAAATTTATCGTATCAGTTCTTAATCCTAGTCGAACCCGATCTTCTGCTGAAATGGATTGAAACACAATCTAAACCTGTCAATTGATGGTCTAGAAGTAATTTGGGGTTATCATGTGTGATCAGGAGTGTGCACGGACTCGATCTCAGCAATTATTTTCAGTAAACTTTTGCCAACAAACAAAACTGAGAGTCTTAAACCTGTTTCTAGATTGTTCTCGCACCCTCCTATGCTAGAGTGGCGTCAACGTGCATCGTGTGACTATAACTCAGGTCCAATTTAATCCAAATCATACTCTGATACCATCTTGTAACGCTCTGAAAATCAGGAGTCGAGCAGAAACTCGGCTCCCGAGTTCCAACGCATCACTTATGCAATATAGATAATGACGATTGAATGTTGTTCATATTAGTGCAGTAAACATGAGTGAGATTAGACCAAAACAGCATATCATACTCCATAGACAGTTAAGTTTCTCAAGCGGAAGACTGTGATAAATATATAAAATGTATAATTGATTGTAAGTCTCCAGAGTATGAACATGTTACTAGGTTAACTAAATACATGTATACTCCAAAAATGGAAAGAAAAAAGGTAAAATACCAAGTGTATTGGCATCTAAGCAGTAACCCTATAACCCCGTCGATCAGAGCCTGCATATAGGAGAAACCCTCCTCATCGGCATAAAAGACCGGCTCTACCTCGCAAGCATCGCCACCATCTGAAACTAAAATAGGGACTGGTTGGTGTTGCAAACACCGTCCCGTAATGTGGGAGTGAGTGATAAACTCAGAGAAACTATACAACAAAGGTTAACATGTTATCAAACCAATCAAGCAGTAATGATAAAGCAGTACAATCAAATATTCCTAGATACTCTTGTTAATGCAAGGATGAGATATTTTCATGAATGCATGCCCTCGCCTACACCCTCTCGTGCAACACCATCTTATGTTCGCGGCATGCTTCCAACCCTCTGTGCACTTCATCGTCGGCACATGCAGTGCGATGATATGAATATGATTACCGAGTTATTATTAGTCTTTTTCATACAGCAGGATTGGGAAGCTAAGGTACCTCCCTTGTATCATTACCCAAACGAAGATCCATTCTCAGGTCGTCAGTCCGACACAATCTCATATGATAGTATAGTTCTATATCGCTGTAAAGGACTCGTCACTAATCAATACAGGTCTAGTTATATCCTATAAATTACAACAAGGCTCGTCGCCCCAATGCAGTTTCAGGATATACTCAAGGTCACTACAAAGGGCTCGTCACCAATAAGAGTAGGCCGACAACTCGAATATAATGTCACATACCGCCATAATAGCTCACGAGTATAGGTGCTCACTGGTCACTACAAAGGGCTCGTCACCAATCAGAGTAGGCCGACAGCTCGAATATAGTGTCCCATACCAACATAATCGGCTCATGAGTCTTAGCGGATCGAGGTACCAAAGTTAGAGGGACTTTCCAATGGTGAGTTTGGTACCTTAGGTTCAAACAGTAGCGTCCAAACATGGTGAACATACATCGGTCAATCGGGTTAGTTGATAAGCTCAACTAGGCCAAACGCACGTCGAAATGATCGATAAGGAATGCATAAGCACTCCGTGTGGCCTAACCACTACCGAACATCCCAAGTACGACTCGGGTTCGTCGAACACATCCTGCGTGGCGAAAACAACCTCAACCACCAGTTTAAAGACTATTACCGATTACCTGGACTATACAATATCTCCAATGACATTCAATTATGACATGTTATCCAATGATATAGCAAATGGATCATACTTCAAATTATACAATCAAAGATCCGACATTGTCCGCTTTAGGGCTGTCAGGGCTGTTGCACGGAATCATTACACCACTCCTCCATCACCCTTCACGGCATTGTTTCTGCATGTTATGAAAAATAACCTAAACATGAATCCACACATGCAATATAAAATATATGGAGGAAATCATATACATCATTGACGTAGTTGAGAATCATATCTCAACACGCATATAGGTACATCTTACTAACTACTAAGTCATTTAGACACTTTTACATACACTTAGTCTACACATTACATCATACATATTATGTATTCATTAGCATACGTATTAGGGCAAATCCTTTCATCAAAGGGTTATCGCCTATACAACAATCATATATCTATGACAGTTAGCCATGGCGACCATGAAAGTGAATTCTATACTCATTCAATCATTTTCATAAACACTTAGACTACACAATATAACATACGCAACGTATGTTGATAAAACATGTATTAGGATAATCCATTCACCTAGAAGTTGATACACATGCATCTAGCATACATAGACAACAATTAATCATGGCAAACACAAATTCGAATTTCGTACGTATACGGTATTTTCTATAAATATGAGGAATACAGTATATTCAACATAGTTAACGTATAACTGAAAAATGAAATGGACAACACTTTATGCATGTGAAATGGCATCCACGTCAATAATATATCATTAACCGACATTAAAAGTCTTGAAAACCATAACTTAAACGTATATAGTCCGCACCTTACGCCGATAGATAAGTAGTGGACTCATTTTGTGTACTGATTCTTAATCTACAGCTCAACGGCAACCTATACCATGAAATAGGTTAGCTACTTTATCACTTATGCTATTTGGAACTCTAAAACAAGTTAGGGTTAGATTTTCTTACCTAAGAACGGGATTGGTATTGCTGGAAAAGCGACACAGTAGTCGTAGTTAGGCACGTTGCAACATCCCGAATTTTTACCAACCTGGAATTAGACATCCGTAGGCAATGGGTCAACTATAACACTCTCAAAACTCAATTCCAAAGTCAGAGAAATTACTTTTCAACTCATTTCCTTCAAAACTTATCCTTCACCACCTCATTCCTCAAACTTCTCCAAGTACTTTTATATTAGACACGAATCCTCAAGTTTAAATAGTAAAGAACTATATTTAAACGAAAACTCACTGTAAACGGTCGCCAAGATTGAGTCCGTGCACACTCCTGATCACACCCAACGACCCCAAATCACTTCTAGACCGTCAATCGAAGGGTTTAGGCCATGTTTCATTACATTCCAAACCTAGAAATGAATGTCCATAGGTAGTAGGTCAACCCCAACATCTTACACTCAATCTCAAAGCCTAAAACCTCTTTTTATCCAATTCCTTCGAAATCTCACCCTCCGCCACTCTATTCTTCATTTATTTTCTAAACACATTCATAATACACACCAATTCTAGGGTATTAATGATGAAGAACAATACCGAAGCTAAAACTTACCGTGAATAGTAAATAAATGGGTAAAATGGGTCTTGACCCTTAACCTTTTGGAGTGTAACAAAAAAAATAAGTTAGTTGGATGGATTAGCCTCTCCTACCCCCAAAATCATATGTTACATGATGCGTAAACTAATTCTGGTTTGCAAAATGACCCAAAATGGATCGATACGGAGTCATGGGCCCACCCACACAAATCTAGAATGATCCAGGGTGGGACCCATATGAATTTTGGGCCCTTAGGGCAGGGGGACCTCGCCTAAAGGGCGAGGCATCGCCGAAAAATAAGATGGTCGGTGAGGCCTCGCCGTACAGTGGGCCCCAATCGGGCGGGCCTTTAGGCCGATCGTGTTTGGGGGCTAGGGAAACCCCCTGAGGTATGGGTCGTCGATCAAAACCCCTCCAATCTACTACTTCTTTCACAAATCACCCCTTTAAGCTTTCCGTTTCTTGAAAAACCTCTCAAATCTCTCCAAAAGTCCCTCTCCAAACTCTTCCTTCTTCTATTTCCAAACACCCTCACTCCACCCTTCAAATCTCATCTCAAATAAAAATCAATAAAGGCTACTTCCTTTAGAAATCTAACGAGAATCAACTAGCGCTGCACTAGATAACCTATGAAATTCTCATCAATCACTTTCAATACGATCTACTAGAGCCAAAACGTATAGAATAGGTGACGCTACAATACTCTAAAACCTAGGATCAAACTCTAAACCCGGTTGCTCACAAGAGCATTCGAAAACTTTGTATTGGATCTGGACCGCACATCAGAAGTCCAATTATCCCGAACTTAGACAATCCTAACCGCCTGGTTGGACTTGACAATCACCTCGAAAATCAAGACCAGATGATGTCCCACGACGATTTCCTTGAGTTCAGAGTGAAGAGTGTGAGAAATGTTAGAAATTAAATATAATTTGTGAAATCAGACACGTGTCGCTTGCACACCTTTTTCTAAGCGTTCTGACCATCAGAATTCGATCAAATTTTACCCTCGGATCAGGATAGGTGGCCCTTACATCTCATTGTACTTGTAGCTCTGATCGAGTACCGGTAGCCATTAAACTGAAACTGGTCCGCCACGGTCGATCTAGATTTCCGATCAGACTGAAAACTTTTTCTGACCTAGATCTAATGTCAGGGAGCTTAAGTCCGACCGCATTTGATAAGAGGACCTCCAGAAGTTCTCCGTTGGATCAGAACAAGCCCGCTTTGGTTATAAAATAAGTATACCTTGGCCCCAAGCCTATTTTTGGCAATTCTGGGTCTATATAAGGAGCTTAAACCCTTAGCCTTCTAACCCATACGAATTTGAGGAAAACCCTAGGAGAGAGGAGAGAAAAGAGAGTGAGTGAGGGAGAAGTTGGGCTTTCTCATGGGATTCTTCCCTGCTGCTCCACGTGCCAGATCCTTCCACCTGCATCGCTATTCTGGTGATTCCAACGCCGTTCTAGGTAAGAAAACCCTAACCTCAAGCTGTTTTAGGGATTCCATCGATATAATTAGCAAAGTAGATAATTTATCTTGAGGTTTAGGTCGTCATACAGGCGTTGACGAAGCGTAGACTTTCTATTCGAATCGATACACTTCTACAGCGGAAGGTATGGATTTTAGACACTTAGATTACCTGTTTTCAAAGCTTTCAATGCCGTTTAATAGTAGATTACTGATAAGGATGTTGTTTGACATGTAAAATATGCTGTCTGTTTTTCATTTCAAATACGTACGAAGAATATGAGATTTAGGGTATTTTGGGTATTTATAGGAAATACTATATACGTATGTATTTTGCCGATATGATTGCCATGAGTATTTGTCGTGTACCTATGTTAGTTATGCGTGTATGATCTATTTGACGAAGAGATTCGCCTTAATGCACAATTGGTCGACATATGCTATGTAGACTAATGTGTGTAGACTAAGTGTTTATTGAAATGCCTAAATCAATATGATTTATGCCTGCCATATGTTTGAATGTAAGAACATGATTGTTGTGTATTAGACAACTCTTTGATATAAGGATCTGTCATATTATATGTTGGAATCAACATACGTCAAGTACGTTGGAGTTGCATAGTCTAAGTGTTTGTATAAATGTATATATTAGTAAGTATTGAGTAAATGGTGTTGTAGATTAGCGTTGAGACTGGATTCTCAACTACTTTAATGATGCACATGATTTCTTCCATGCTTGTTATATTTAAATTGAGTACCTTAGGTGTGAAACACTCGTATATGGTTAACTGCTTCTGATGTACGTTATAACATGCTGATAACATGCTGGAATTACTTGTATTTCAATTCTGTCTCTCTCATATGAGTACTGATTCACATTACATGTGCTTGGGGCTATACTTTAGTCCAGGCAGTCGATAATAGTTCAGAATTCGTGGTTGGATTTTATTCACCACGAAGGATGTGTGTGACGAACCCAAGTCGTACTAGAGTCGTCGGCAGTGGTTAAGCCACACAAAGTACTTGTGCACTTCATGTCGGTCGATTCAACGTGCGCTCGTGCTAGTCGGACTCATCAAGTAACCCGACTGACCATTGTATGTTCACCTTATATTCGTCATAACTGCTTGAACCTAAGGTACTGAACTTACCAGTGAAAACCCTGATAACCGTGGTACCGTGATCCACTAAAACTCATGAGCCGGGCATGATGGTATGGGACACCGTGGTCGAGCTGTCGGCCTACGCTGGGGCCACAAACCTTCTTGTAGTGACCAGTGAGCACCCTACTCTGAGCAGATTATGGTAGTATGAGACACTATAATCTTGATGTCGGCCTACATTGATAAGGTGATAGGGGAGTGGAGCAACGAGTGCGAGCAACAGCCCTGGCAGCCCTTTGTAGTGACCTTGAGTTTATCCTGACACCGCATGGGGGCGACGAGTTCTGATGCAGTCTTAAGGATATAAACTAGGCCTGACAGCCCTTGCAGCGACCTAGAAATATATCATTGTATGAGATTACTATGAGTGACGACCCTAGACAGGATCCTTGTTGGGAATGATATAAGAGAAGTACCCTATTTTTCCAATCCTGCTGTATGAAAAGGACTAATAACAACTCTGTAATCATATTCATATCGCACTGCATGTGCCTAGAAGATGTGGAGCACTGAGGGAAGAAAGTATGCCTCGGACGTAAGATGGTGTCGCATAAGGGAGTATGTCGGTGAGGGCATCCATCATGTTATTTCATGCCTGCATTAATCACAGTATTTAGAAATGTTTGATTTGCTTACTTTATCATTATCGCATGATTGATTTAATAACATGTTAACCTTTGCTCTTTGATTCCACTGAGTTAGCTACTCACTTCCACGTTATGGGACGGTGTTGCGCACACCAACCAGTCCCTATTTTAGTTTCAGGTGATGGCCCTGCTTGTGAAGCGGAGCCGAACTTGTTTGATGATGAGGAGGATTTCTCTTATATGCTGGTTCTGATCGACAGGTTTACAGGGTTACTGATTAGATATCAATACACTTGGCGGTTTGCCTTCTATTTACACACCCATGTATATTCTTTTCTTTCTTTTGTAGAGTATACATGTAATTAGTTAACCTGGTAACATGTTCACATTCTGGAGACTTACAATCATTTATATATTTTATATATTTATCACAGTCCTTCGCTTGCTAATTTAACTGTCTCTGGAGTATGATATGCTGTTTTGGCTTAGTCTCAATCTTGTTTAATCTCATTATACAGACAACACGCATTCATCATTATCTATGTTACATAAGTGACGTTTTGGAACTCAGGAGTTGGGTTTCTACTCGACCCCCGATTTTCAGGATATTACACACGTAGATCAGTGGGATTGAATCACAGGAAGAAACCCCAAGTCTCTCTCTCTCTTTCTCTCTCTTTTCTCTCTCTTGGATTGGCTGGGGTTTAGAATTCGTATGGGATTTGAGAATGGGGGTTTAAGGCCTTTTTATAAGCCCAAAAGCAATGGAAATAGCCCTAGGGCCAATGCATACTTAGGTTATAACCAAATCGGCCTTGTTCCGATCCAACGAAGCATTTCTGGAGGTCCTATTACTAAATGCGGTCAGACTTAAGCTCTCTAATATCGGATCTAGGTCAAGCTAAATTTTCAGTCCAGTCGGGTTTACAGATCGATCGTGGCGGACCAGTTTCAATTCAACGGTCACCGAAACTTGATCAGGGCCACAAGTACTTTGACATGTATGAGCCACCTTTCCTGATTCGAGGGTGAATTTGGGTTAGAATCCAACGGTCAGAATGCTTATAAATGGCGTGCAACCGACACGTCTCAAATTACTTAAATTTGTATTTAATTTCTTAAAAATCTTCACTTTGTCTCACACTCTTCACTCCGGATTCAAGGAAATGGTCTCAAGACATCATTTGGATGTGATTTTTGAGGTGATTGTCAAGTCCAACTAGGTGGTTATAATTGTCTAAGTTTGTCGCTATCGAACTTTCGACGTGCGGTCCAGGTCCGATACGAAGTTTTACGATGCTCCCAAGAGCAACTGGGTTTAGAGATTGATCGTAGGTTTCTAGGTAATGTAGAATTAGAGGTCCTACTCAATTTGGGTCTCGTAGTTTATAATTAAAGTGCTTCAAGCTAATTCTACTGAGTATTCAGTTTAGTACTTAACCAAATTCTACCCTAATTATAGCAGAATACTGTCCTAGGGCCATTCTATGCCCCGTTTTGGGTACTTCTAGTTATTATATTATTTTAATTATTTTTTTAGTGGTTCATCATCAAGCTTACCCCGTCTCCACCAAATTTCATGAGATTTTGTATTGTAGAAAAATTCTAAAAATTTCAAAAGCAGTAGCTATCCAACAAGTAATTTTTGGATAGTTTCCACAACGACCTACTTTAAACTATATTAAATATTTTATTATATTTTTTATATATTTTTATATAAAACTAGACTCATTTAGATTCAATTTGGCTTTTGAATTACCTAAATCGGAGTTATAACGAGGGAGATATAAATTTTCAAAGTTTGATAAAATGTATAAAAAAAATGCAGAAACTGGGCTGCCTAACCGCTGTACGGACGAGGCCTCGCCAAACCGACGAGCCCCTCGCCGGTCACTGGACTTTTTGGAGAGGGCTCACCCCAGAGAAGATTTTCTCCCCCCTCCCTCCCCCCGGGATGCCGGAAACATGTGGGACCCACCTCGGGTTCTCCCAAATTGAGCCGTTTGGGCCCACGAGTCCGTCGAGGCATTTATTGAGTCTCATTTGTAAACCGGAATGAGTTACGTGATGTACAATATATGATTTTAGGGTAGGAGAAGCTAATCCATCCAAATAACCTATCTACATCATGAGATTTTAAAAATTCAATAGTCAAAATCCTATTTTATTCATGTATGTACCATTTACAGTAAGTTTTAGTTTAAGTATAATTATTCACCTTTTAAACTTAAGGATTTGTGTCTAATATGAAAGCACTTAGAAATTTAAAGAATGAGGTGGTGAAAGGTGAGATTTTGAAGGAAATGGGTTGAAAAGTGATTTTTTTAGACCTTGGGATTGATCTTTGAGAGTGATATGGTTGACCCATTGCCTAAGGACGTCTAACTCCAGGTTGGCAAAATTCTGGGGTGTGACAACGGACAACATTTAATCATCATTATTTATGTTGCATAAGTGATGCATTGGAACTCGGGAGCTAAGCTTTTGCTCGACCCCCGATTTTCAGGATGTTATAGGTCCACAAAAATGTCTAGGACAAATCTACTTCGTCCATCTGTTTTGAAAGAACACAGTAAGATAGGATTCTAAAAATCACCAGATCCCAAACTTAGGTGGGCCGCACCAACAAAACAATGAAAACAACAATGTCCACCGTTGAAACCTTCCTGGAGCTGACCATGATGTTTATAGGCCATCCAAATCGTTCATAGAATTATTACCACTCAAATAAACTGTATGAACAAGTATCATCCTGATACAAAACTTCTGTCACAACCATGAATTCAATCCCCACTGTTTCGTGTGGTTTGACCCACATGAGTTTTAGATCTAATTGATTTCACTTGATACACTACAAGAAAAGCAAGTTGTCATTCGTTTTTCCCTCTGCTTTTCGTCCAAAATGGAAAAAGGAAACCCTAGCTCAGAAATCCAATATATGTTCCATTTCCAATTGGTAGAAGATGGAATCGTCAGTCGAGCTGTCGATGCTCCATCGATACATCACTCCCCCCCCCCCCCCCCCTTTTCTCTCTCTCTCTTTCTTTCTCTCTGTCTGTCTCTCTCTCAGCTATTGTTGTAGATTGATGGGAGTATCGTTTCGTTCAGTCGCTATTCGGGTTCTTTTGATATTTGATTTGGATTTTTTTTTAAAAAAATAAAATTATGCTCTGAATTAACGTGATTTGGGTGCGAGAGATTGATTGCTGAAATGATTTTATTTTTTTTGGATATTATTTTGGAATTTGATAGTTGGAAGGTGGCAGATGTAGAGGTTGTATGCTTTGATTACTGAGATTCTTATTGTTAATTAGCAGCTCTGGAGTTGTATATGCTTTGATGACTGGTGATTGTTGTATTTTTTCCGCTATAGAAATCGATAGTTGGTGCTACCACCCGCCGGTGGTATCTTCTCTATGTTAATATATGTTCCATTTCCAATTGGTAGAAGATGGAATCGTCAGTCGAGCTGTCGATGCTCCATCGATACATCACTCCCCCCCCCCCCCCCCCTTTTCTCTCTCTCTCTTTCTTTCTCTCTGTCTGTCTCTCTCTCAGCTATTGTTGTAGATTGATGGGAGTATCGTTTCGTTCAGTCGCTATTCGGGTTCTTTTGATATTTGATTTGGATTTTTTTTTAAAAAAATAAAATTATGCTCTGAATTAACGTGATTTGGGTGCGAGAGATTGATTGCTGAAATGATTTTATTTTTTTTGGATATTATTTTGGAATTTGATAGTTGGAAGGTGGCAGATGTAGAGGTTGTATGCTTTGATTACTGAGATTCTTATTGTTAATTAGCAGCTCTGGAGTTGTATATGCTTTGATGACTGGTGATTGTTGTATTTTTTCCGCTATAGAAATCGATAGTTGGTGCTACCACCCGCCGGTGGTATCTTCTCTATGTTAGAGCTTTGAAGTAACTGTTACATTGAGAGCAAGGGCCGGATCGGATCTCAAATCGGATCGAATTGGATCCAATCGGTTCGGATACCAGATCGGATCAGGTCAGATTAGGCTCAATCCGAACTCGACCCGAAAAGATTTTGGATCTGAATGGAACTACCCGATCCGCACCGTTCTAGACTGTCGGTTCGGTCCAAATTGGAGCGAATCAGGTCTGATCGGGTCGAATCCACCAGATCGGATCTGAAATGCCCAGCTCTAGACATGAGTTTTCTGCAACACAAAGCTGTCTGGTTGTAATCTCAGTCATCAAAGCATACAAGTTCTACGTCTGCCACCTTCCAACAATCAAATTTTAAAACAATATCCAAAAAAAAAAAAACTCAGCAATCAATCTGTCACACCCAAATCACGTTAATTCATAGTAGAATTTTTTTTTTAAAAAAAATCCAAATCAAATATCAAAAGAACCTGAACAGGGAGGCTGCAACAAAACGATACTCCCATCAATCTACAGCAATAGCAGAGAGAGAGAGAGAGAGAGAGAGAGAGAGAGAGGAACGGTAATGTACCGATGAAGCATCGATAGCTCGACTGACTATTTTATCTTATACCAACTGAAAATGGAACATATATTGAATTTGTGAACTAGGGTTTCCTTTCTCCATTTTGGACAGAAATCAGAAGAGAAAAAGAACACCTAGAAAGGAGGAGAGAGAGAGGGAAAGAAAGTATAAGAGAAAAGAACACCTTGAAAGGAGGAGAGAGAGAGGAAAGAACGATTGAAAAAGAGAGAAAAACGAATGACAGCTTGCTTTTCTTGCGGTGTATCAAGTGAAATCAATTACATCCAAAACTCATGTGGGTCATACCACACGAAACAGTGGGGATTGAATTAGTGGCTGTGACAGAAGTTTTGTATCAGGATGATACTTGTTCATACAGTTTATCTGAGTCGTAATAATTTTATGAATGGTTTGGATGGCGTATAAACATCATGGTCAGCTCCAGGAAGGTTTCAATGGTAGACGGTTGTTGTTTTCACTGTTTTGTTGGTGTGGCCCACCCGAGTCTGGGATATGACGATTTTTAGAATCCTATTACTGTGTTCTTTCAAAACAGATGGACGGAGAGGATTTGTCTGGACATCTTTGTAGACCCACAACCCCGGGCACAAGGGTCACATCCAATCCGCTTCCCAATAGCTATTTTAAAACTGGTAGTGGCATGTAAACCGTACACGTGTCACAGTTGCACTGCTATTCAGACAATCCAAATTGCAGACCAACTGTGGATGACGCATACAACCCCAAAATGACATGGATCAGATGATCCTAATCATCTGATTTTATTATTATTATTATTATTTTCCGCCTCTCACTGTCGTACTTTTAGCAGTCTATTTCATTGCTTTCAATTGGATCGTTAGGATTGCATAGTCAATGCTATTTCAGAGAAGCGATCCATCCAATTGAATGGTCTGGATAGCGTAAACGAGGCCACTTGTGATGTGAGGGTAGTTGCTCTCAATTTTAAAATGGTGGTAAACTAGGAAGCGGATTGTGTATTGAGTAACTGGGTACCCGTAGCGTGCTGAGTAAACTTTGACTGTTATTTATTTAGTTTATCCACTCCGTTAATCCATGTTTAACATATAATTTTACATCTAGATCTAAAAACTGAAGAAAATTAAAATCTCAAATGAACCACACTACAGGAAACAGTTTGATTGAACCTCTACCATTGAAAATTTTTTGCAGGCCAAAGAAGTTTTGGATCAAGCTGATGTTTTTTGTTTCTCTTCATCCATGTTTTTTTGATCTTATGAACAGGTTGGATGACAAATAAAAATTAATTTTGACCCTAAGAAGGTTTCAACGGTGGAAATCATTATTCCACACTTTTTCCTGTGTAATGGTCCACTTGAGCTTTGGATTCACTTCAATTTTAGTATCAACCACTAAAATTATCAGTAAAAATATATGAACGGTGTGGATAAACCACATACATTAACAGTGGTCCCAACTCAATTTACTCAGTACCATAAAAGGGTAACTCAGTACGCAATCCGAACTGGATAAACCATGAAAGGAGTTTAGGACGTAACTTGCGTGACAAGATAAAGTTTATACCGAGTGGGACCCCGCATGACACTTGATATACTGGCATTCTAATATTGCACACGTGTTATATAATAAGTCACATCTGTACCGTTTCGAACCTAGCCCAATTCGGTCCAACTCGGTTTCCTGACCGAGTCAGGATCGGATTGGTCTAGGTAAAGGGACCCAGGCTCGGTAACGGATCGGATCGAGTTCGGGCAAGACAAATAGGATTTCGGATCCGATCGAGTTGGCACGGATCGGATCCGATCCGCACCGATGCCCAGCTCTAAAAGAAGTCATGTCCATCCCAGTGGAACTCTCCCAGCACGTGCCGCTTTGGCTCGTGCTATTGAGATCCGACAGTTCACCACGTGGCCTGTGTCCTGAAATTTGGTCCAGTCCGGTCACGTCCAGTCATCAGTTGTGATGGAAGTGTACGTAAGACGTGGACCGTGGACTCTTGCTCGGGTTGGGTTATCATAACCGTCCAATTTCCTACATCAGCCTAATGAAGAGGGCAAGGTCCAAGTGTCATATTTATAACCGTCCATTCCTCATACATGTGTAGCTCCTTGTGATGACCAAATTTGGGTTGATCCTTGTGGCCTGTCATGTTGAGGGATAGGGCTAGAAATCACAATTACACAGCTCGAGTTACATTCGGAAAGGACTATAGCTGCGATTTGATGGGCTACTTGATATGAATGCTAGGATACATAATCAATGTTTGTTATTTCCTCTTGCTTAAACTGACTGTTCACAATTCAATTAACTTGTGCATCCAAACGCCTATTAATTACAAATTGGAGTGGCAGATAGCATGGTGCCCAATATCCTTTCGAGGATGCCAAAACATGGTCAACTGCACGAACATTGGTAAAGGGTCCTTTACATAGTTTAAAGACTCGTACTACAGAAGCTCACAGTGCAGCAATACAGAAGGACAACATCTTCATGCATGTTCCAAGATCTACTTCTGGTATAGCGATTGATCATCTTCCATCTTTAAGGATCAACTACGTAGTGACTACCCTTCATTTAGGAAAGACTACGACTGCTTATGGCAATTATACCATTGAGGTTTACCCAGTTTTAACCAGTCAGACTGGCTTGTTGTTCAATTTGGGAGGTGGTCCTTTCAACTTCTATCCACCATTCACAATCTTCAGCAAAAACCTCCTCCGCCTGTTTGGCAGCGGTTAGACAAAGGAATAAACACATGATAAATAAAATGAAATAAATAAAATATTGTCAAAGCCATTAATTTGATGTAGGAACAAAAGGTTCGTAAAACTAATAATCAAGTGAAATATATAATTCGCAATACTCATTGAGTGGCAGGGTGCAACTAAAGTTTCAAGGGTATGATCTAAAAGGAAAGCTGTTGATACAAGGTAGGCAAAAGAATAGATGCAATAGCATGCTCTTCTACGGCAGAACTCTCATGTGGGATTAAACCAAACAAATGTTGATATAGATAGAGGTCAGTTGGCTTTCCAGCATTCTAAAGCTAAGCAACTCTTGTTTTTGGAACATAATAGAGACAGATGTTTTAGAAAATTTAGACATCCACGACAGTGACATTTGACATATTTGGGAGTAAGTAGGTTTCAAAGCAAGCCATGTAATAAGACTACTGAAAGAATTACTGTCTAATAAACTCATGCTTTGAATTCAAACTTAACCAAATGACTTGGTGGTTCTCCTCCCAAACAACTTCCTTGTAAATTTCAAAGCATCGATTGGCATTGTCAGTATGTTCACAGCTTCCTCACTTTTAGTCCCAATTCCCAAACTTCCAAGAGCTTGACTGATGAAAAAAGAGAGGAATGTATGCTATAAAGCTACAGGTTTAAAAGCTTGACAACATAGCAAGAAACATCAGAAAAGAAAAAGAAAACAAAGGAATATAAATCTGTAGCTTTATAGCATGCATTCCTAGACCAATACATTAATCAGTGGACCCAGCTGATGGATGGCTTGGTTCTTGTTCATGTAGCCCATGTGCCTGAGTGTAATGCATGCAGAACTTTCTTTTCAAAACAGATCAGCTGTTATGGCAACTAAAAAAGGTCTCATAACCAGCAAAATTTTGGTGGCAGCAAAATGAAGATAGGAGGTGAAGCCATGAAAAGAATAAGGGCTAAATAAATGTCACAAAATTAACCAAATGATTGCGTGGAACTATCGGACTAACCAGTTCACCGGAATTTGGTGCTTTTCTCATATTTTCAATGTCATCCGCAATTCGTATGGCTTCTAGCCACCACCCATGATCCTTCTTGTAGCTCTCAGTTATCCTCTCGCCTTTACCAGGGGAAGTACACTCCAAATCATTTTCACCATGTTGAAGATCAAAGTTAATATTCATCATTTCCCCACAGTTCTCCACCCATGTCGAATTAAAGGTAGCCATATTATCCGGGATAGTGTCATTGGGTATTGGGCGCAAGGGGGACCGGTAACCTGGTGCCATCATTAAGCATAAGATTTACAGGAATGGAGAGAAAAAAGAGCATGCACGTAGTTAATACAGTTTCTAAATGAAGGCATACAAAGAGAAGCAAAAAATCATTTCCACACCTTTGCAATCAGGATCATAGCACTTTTGATAATATCCAGCCCTTTTGAAATCAACAACATACATGACTGAGCAAAACAAGATGCTATCACGGATTAGCACATTTGGATTAGAATTACAAAACAAATGTTAGATGAGAAGACTAGAAAGTGCAACAAAGCACATAAATAAAAGCATCCCAAGCAATAATGATGCGGGATGGGTGGCCTAGCCTAAAATGATGCAATGAGAACATCAATGAATTAACTAGAACAATTTAAAGCACAAAATAATGCTAATCAATCACAAGCTTAATGAGGATTCAAGTAATTTAACTATGCTCAGATTCAAGACTAAATCACAACCCGTCGGTTAGATCTTATAAAGCATGATTAGATAGGACCTGTGGAAGGTAGGACTTCCATCTAGCATATGAATTGAACTAATTCTAAGCGGAATCTCTTGGTTTGTTAAAAGGTTTAAGAACAAGGGTTTTGGGATTTTGGAAATTTTGGAAAATTTTGGATTTTTGCGAAATTAGGGGATTTCAGGGAACTTAGGATTAGGGTTTAGAAGTAGGGTTATGGGAAATTAGGGTTTTAAGAGTTGGGTTTTGAGAATTAGGGTTTAAGACTTAGGGTTTTAGGAAATCTAGGTTCTAGGATTGGAATGGAGGGTTTTAGGCTTTAGGGCTATGGCTTTTGGAGAAAAATGAGCAAGGATCAAAGACGAAAATATGGAGGAGATGGGTTGTCTGCAATGTTGACTCTGATGAAGACGCCCAGCTACACCCATTTCAGTGGCAATGCAGTGGCCTTGTAAGGAAAGCCAAAGCATGATCAATCAAAATTTCTGATGCAGGGTAATTAACCACTTGCTCTAAAAGCTCGAACTAATAGAGCATGGCGAATCAATCCCTTTATCTCATAGCCTAGGCCCCACATCACATGGGTTAGGACCTCGGCCGAACCCCCCTCATGGGCCCCACTTCACATGGGTTCCACTTCACACGAGTCACCTGCCTCACATAGGCCGCCCACCCCGAGTGTGCCCAAAGACATCTCGTTTCTACCATCCATCTTGTATTCTATGGGTACATCTTTCTCAATCCCTCCACTCATGATTTTTTTTTTCTTCCTCTATTTATAAAATTTAACATTTAACCAAAAACAAAGCGAGAAAATGTGTCTAGTTATCACGACTGGATTGATGTGAGTTCATAACAAATGGTACATATGAAACATGATATTATCATGTGATACGTAGACAAACTATCAGATTATTATCTTTAACACTAGTATAAATTTTAGCGCCTAAGTATAAGTTTAGGGCCTGCTTGGAAGGTACCAAAATCCATATTAGGGGATCCACAAACTTTTGCAGAAGACTGTTTGTCTCATCCACTAAAACATGTGTTTCAGTCAACTTGCCATTTAATCCACTTAACTGCTCCAATTCGTAAACAGTATGATAAAAATACAAGCAGCATCATCTCATTTATGTACAGGGTCAGCTGCCAACTGCCCATCTATGAAAATGGGGCATCCAAACTGGTACTTGTGTATGTGGTCGCGGTTACCCAACCTTTACTAAACTCGGTATAGATTCAACAAGTGTTTGAAACTGTAAAATATTCCAAATCACCATGAGGCCCAACCAAGTAAAACAAATTAAAACAAGACACAATATGCATACAATAAAAGTAATTCACTTTCTCTTACGGATTTCAACTAGCTCAATAGAGAACATCAAAGATCCAAGTTCTGATGTAGGAATGATGAAATCCATTCACAGTGAAAGCAGAAAAGCATCCAAATTCCTTTCAAGAATAAAAAGTACAGTTAAATGAATATGATGAAAAGGTTGAAACATGTAGACAAGATAAGGAGATAACTAAGAATAGATGCTACCATGGTTGCTTTTGTGTTCTCTACCAATCCGCTCACAGTATCTATTCCTTGACATGCTGTAAACTATCAAGCCATGCTCTGAGAACCAATACCAACTCCGAATTCTTCCTAGAATTAGAACAAATCAACACGACAACCAATGAGAATGTTGACATACACATCATGAATACCTAAAGACGTTTGTAAGAGTGTGAAATTTGATAGCCAAGTTGAGAATGCAACCCCTTTCTTACATTCACAAAAGGACTGCAAAAATTATTTAGAGAACAATGTAACTTGTTGCTATGAACTTGTACAATTGATTGTAATCAGAGAAACAATGTAATAACCATCGTAACTTAATACATAAAATATTGGCCAATAACAATAACTGGGCATGATTGTTTATGGCCATTAGGAGAAGGGTGCTATGAGATTCTGGTGAAGTTTTAGGAATTTCTTCCTTGTATTTTATTTGGTATCAGCTTTAAGCCAATGACTTGCTAATGATTACTAAAAAATACTTCAAAGGGATAACAATAGAAAAATAAAAGGAGACGACTAATCAAACATGAGTTTGCTTGGCTTTAGCTGTCAAGGAGATCCAAAATCAAAAGCTAGGATGCCACATGGCATTTATAAGATCAAAGAGTAAGGTGAAGTTAGGACACCCGAACACGAGCAACTTTCCATTGCGTCAAGTGGATCTTATTGCCAATTAGTGGATTGGTGTGAATTCGAGCGTGGGCCAAATGAAATTTCATATGACTTCCTCAAGGCTATTATTTGTATTGAGAAAAAGACAAGAAATTAGGTGGAAATAGGAGGAATAGAGCAGTCGCTTCATACGTTTCCAGGTCTTAGAGTTTTGGTGAAGAAAAGGGAAAAAGCACATGTTTTGTAGAGAACTTCTGGACATGCAGAAGGCATTTCAGAATTTCTTGCAAAAAGGCAGTCATCAGCTGCAAGAGATATATTCTGGTTCGGCTAATGAATTGAACAACGGTCCCTGGTCGACAATTTTCATGTAATTAAGCTCTCCAAACGGGTCAGAAATCAGTTGATTGCTGCACAAAAAGAACAAACTGTGAATAAGTCATCACTATGTTGATGAAGTGAAAACAATTACGGTTGTCTCTTCTGTGGTTCGGAGTTAATCAATCTACTGGTTTTTGGACAAATGGTTTTCAGGTTTCTACAAGTGCCTTTGTTGTCGATATACATTTGCTACATGTAGTGGACTGTTCTGTACATTATGCTGCTTTTAGCTATTTGATTAATAAACTAATAGATAGCAACTGAACATTTTGAAATAACAAAATTCTGAATTAAGCCCGACATCAGGTGTGACCAAAAGTAAGTTGCGCAGCACGTGAAGACGCTTTCCTGCAGATTTATCATCAATTCAGTTTTCTAAGGTAGTGAAAGACTGCTTTTATTTGTATGAAAATATATATATATATATATATATATATATATATATATATATATATATATATATATATATATATATATATATATATATATATTAAAAAAGGGTACACCACCTGATACATTTCCAATAGAAGCAATAGACTCCACGAAGAAGTCCAGGGCAGGAAATGGTGATTTTCCAGTGAGGTATGTCCCGGGCAAATTACTCATGCCAGCTTGATATACAATCTCTTGTGGGGCTTTAGAACTTTGTTCGCAGTTACTGTTCACCTAATCCAGACAATTTTCAATCCAGAAATCATTTGTACATGCTAGATATAGGTTACAGCAGTAAATAAAACATTATTGCAAATTTGGAAGGAATGGAAGGAACAAGCAATATGTATCATGACAATTTTAACACATAAATCAAGTTGAGTTTAATAAATTTGATAAGTATGTTCTTGGACTTGCACCTGGCTTCTGGTTAAACAGTTAGTGAAACTATCACAAAAATTGAATATATCTATAAACAATCACAAAAGTGCATAGAAATTGCCTTTAATTAAGGACCATAGTATAAAATGCTATGTATTGTGTATGTGGTTTGGTGGTTAGTGTAAGTGCATGTGCATAGTTCCCTTTTCTCCTACGGTATACTATATGCTTTATTATAATAAAATATTATGTGTTAGGGCAAACAAGCCTAACACAACATTTCTCCCAAACTATCCTTCTTCTTCTCTCTCAATATTTTCCTCTCTTCTTCACATTATCATCATCAAATCTTTCTCTACTTGGTATCAGAGCATAGATCCAAGCATTCCGCATCTAACACATTGAGAGGGGACACATCACCTTGCTGACGTCAGCAACCGTACGGCTGATGTCAGCGTTGTATGGACACATGGACTCCGTTTAAGCTAAAAGTTAAGGGGTTTGATAGATCTTGATTTTAGAAGATTTGTCATGATTTTTTCAGAATTTATTGGATCTCCTTTCGTGGTATTTTGGGCGAAATAGAGAAATTCAAAAATCGGCTCCATCTTCCGTTTTTTTTCGATCTACCTCAAATCAGTAAGCTTTTTTTTGGTTTCTTGCTCAAGATGGACCGAAATCTTCCTCCCAAGCTACCCATGGTGGATTTTTTACTTAAGATCACTGTTTGAGAGGTTTTTAATCTCAAACGGATGTGCGGATGGGCCGTTTTTACTCGGTTAGGGCTTTTTTTTACTGCGTTTCTTGATATTTTTGGATGATTGATATTTGTTTGAGATTTATCTCTTATTATCTTGAAGGATTGAGTGAGATAAAGTTATTTGAATCAATCTTATTTGGCATAGGGGGCTCTCTCGGCATAGATTTATCTCTCTTGGACTCTCCTATGGCTGACAAAGGGCCCTCGTCTCTTGGCATAAGGTCTCTTGAATCCAACCCCTTACAGATTACCTCCACTAAGTTGAATAGTGACAACTATCTTCAATGGGCACAATCTGTAAAAGTATTTTTAGGAGCCTGTGACAAGTTGTCGTATATTTTGGATTATCCCCCAAGCTCTACAGATGTTACTTGCAAGTCTTGGACAAAAGAGAATTATCAAGTTATTGCATGGTTGTTGAATAGTATGGATTCCTCGATTAGCCACTAAGTGATGTTTTTATCCTCGGTTAAAGGCATTTGGGATACACTTCATGATATGTTCTCGGAATCTCAGAATTTTTCACGAGTATTCCAGCTTATTCAAGAAATTGGTCGGTTCCAACAAAACTCAAGATTCTTAAAAGATTACTATTCGACACTTCGGGGTATGTGAGATGAGTTGGATATGTATTAACTTCTTTCTTCCAAATGTAAAGAGAATCATGAACATGTTCATAAGCAGCAGGGTGATACTCGTATCATGCAGTTCCTAGCTGGGTTGAGTTCTGATTATCTTCATGTTCGAGATCAGGCTGTTATGCAGGATCCTCTTCCCCCATTGACGACAGTCTATGCCATGTGTCAGTGTGCTACTGTCTCTACTCTTCCTTCTTATTCATTTATGCCACCCGAGAGTTCGGCACATCTTGGTCGCGATCAGTCCTCTCTTGGTCTTCGAGTACCATCCTTGAGTTCAAGTTGCATTTCTGGCTTTGGTGGTCCTGGTAGAGGCCGCGAGGGAGATCGCAGTCGTAGTGGACGTGGATGAGGATGTGATGGTTCCCGCATTTGTTCACATTGTGGTTGAACTAATCACACTGTTGATTATTGTTGGCAGATACATGGTCGTCCTACGTATGCCGCTGCTTTTGTTGCATCCACTATTGCTTCTGAGACAGTCTTGCACCCCAACAGCTGAGCAGTCTACTTCAGAGGAGTCTCTTATCATTTCTCGGGCTGCATATGGCGCCCTTATACTGCTTCACAATTGTGATATTCCTGAGCCTTCTCACGCAGCTTCGGCCCAGACAGGTACTGCCCTTCTTACGTCATCCTCTCCTACCTCCTGGGTCAACTCTGGAGCTTCCTCCCATATTACTGGTAAGTTTCAATTCTTTTTTTCTTATTATCCTTCTCCTCCTACTCAGTATGTCACAGTCACAGATGGAACCCAATCTCCCATCTCTGGAATTGGTTCCATCCCTCTCTCTTCTTCATTGTCTTTGTCCTCAGTCTTGCATGTGTCTCGTTTTCCATTAAACTTAGTGTTTGTTAGCTCTCTTACTAAATCACTAAATTGCTTCATTACCTTCTTCCCTTCTTATTATTTGTTTCAGGACCTACAAACGAAGAGAGTGATTGGTGGGGGGCATGAGCGAGGAGGCGTTTATCTTCTCGATGATACACCCGTTGCCGCTTCTAGTTCCCTTACTCTAGAACGAGAGTCCATGACTCGGTGGCATTGTCGCTTAGGTCATCCATCCATAGGTAGATTGAGACTTTTGTTTCCCTCCTTATCTGTCACTAAACCATTATGCCGTGATATTTGTGAATTATTTAAACATCATCACGCTACGTTTCCTCCTAGCTCTTCTGGAAGGAAATCTCAACCTTTTCATCTGGTTCACTAGGATGTCTAGGGATCAGCTCTAGTTACCTTGACTTTTGAATTTAGATATTTTGTTACTTTATTGATGATTATTCACACGTGACTTGGATTTATCTTTTGAAATCTAAAAGTGAAGTGTTTGATGCGTTTAAAGTATTTTATCATGAAGTGTGCACTCAATTTCATTGTGCCATCAAATCCCTCCATTCTGATAAAGGGGGGGAATACAAGTTGTTCACTCCCCAAGTGCAGAGTTGTGATGTAGTAATAACTCGGTAAGACCGAGGTCGAATCCCAAGGGACTGAAACTTGTACGTTATCTAAAATTATCTAGAACTAGAACCAGGCTAAGATGAATTTTAAATCAATTAGCAATGGTGGAATACTTGTAGAATAATTAATCTAAAACTTAGGAAACAAATCAGAGATAGGAAACTAGGGATTTAGAGGATCCACTTGTAGAGATCAGGGAGAACTTATGCTTGCATTAAAAATTATGAAAATTACTGAACTGCCGTTGATCTAGTTTTTAAAGAGATGAAAGGAAGATTAATTAGAATGGATTCCATCACCAAACCATGCCCAAAGACTATGGCAAACAACAGAATTAAACTAATTACCACCCAATCACATGTATGCAAGTTAGGAAGGGTACCGACATCCAACCATGCCCAAGAGACTATGGTGAACAACAGGGCTTCCTGACATCATAAACATTAAAGAGAACGGAAATATTCAAAGCCATTGCAGACCCATTGTAATTTCAGTCACAACAGACCATTAAAAACCTAAAACATTCCCATAATAATTAACTAAAATCAACGTCAATTCATGATTAAAATAAAATCAAATCTCCCATCTCACTACAAGCTTCACCTCTTAGCCCTAGCTAAGAGGTTTAGCCAGACATGGATGGCTAAATCTTCACAATTGAAATAAACTAAAAAAAATAAAAAGAAAATACTCTTTTTTTCTTCTGCTTCACGTCCCTACCCGAGCCTCCACGTCTCTCTTTTTCTTCCTTCCTAGCCTGAATCAATGCTTCCCACGTCCAAAACCTCCTTTTATAGCTGCTGGAAGGCTGGAGTCAGTGACAGAGTTGTAGCAGGACACGGAGTGCAATTTTCGCAGCCAAGTTCGGTACCTCGAAACACGCCACTTTCCTCGCTCAAATTCCAAAGAAACACCGTCCCTTAGTACTTTCTTGGGTCCTTTACATGATAGATGGTTCAGATCTGCCATATGATCAAAGATGGTGGGCCAAAACCGCCTGAAAAAGTCAGTTTTCGCGGATGTGCGAAACCTTTCACACCACTTCGCTGTTATGATCGGTGGGCCCCACAGAAGCATTTTCTGGAAAATCCACCCCGTCCATTGGATTCAGAACAAAATTTCAGTCAAGAATGAGTGGTTTTGAACGTCCATTGACGTGGCCCAGAGAAGAAATCACAAAAGAATCAGTTTTGAACGTTGCAGGGCAGCCCTTTTGTGGCCTCTGTATCTCACACGTGTGCACGCATGGATGAAAAGCGTAAACATGATTTTGTAGTGCTCGCGGCTGTCTACACGGTGGATGGTTTGGATTGAGCTTACGGGGCACGTGTGGGGCCCACAACCATTCGCAAAACGGACGCAGGCCGTCCGTTCGCTGCTCCTTACGCAGAGAGGGAGAGAGAGACGGGTCAGCGCTTGCGCTGACCCGTTGGTTGCTCTGGTGCGGCTCGCGTGCGAACGTGTTGTGTACACGCACGTCGCACGTGGGGTCCACTGTGATGTTTATGTGAAATCCATTCCGTCCATCCTCTTCAAAATCTCATTTTAACCGTGCAGAACACTTATCAAGCATATCCAGCTGGCGGGTGGGCCCCAAATTGAAGATTGATGGGCTGATCTGCCCGTTAGGCCACTTCCGCAATGATCCAATGGATGATTTTTGACGTGTACGGTTAATTTATGGTCCTCAGGCCACGTATGAAGTTTCGAGCCGAACCGATATTGGAAACCCCGTGATCTTGCGTTCTGAATGCGTTTCAAGCCACTTGAGCTTCAATTTCTTAGTTTTCTCGGATTTTTGACCGTGTATATCTGTCAATCTTGGTCCCCTGGAGTGTGTCCCTTGCCTTTGGTGTCATCAGATCGTTAAATCTCAACTTTTAACGTCCTTTTTCCATCCATGCTCATAAAATCACTTTGCCACACAAGAATGAGAAAACGAGCCATTAGACAGCATTATATTCGTAAATCCAGACAATATCTGGGGTCTAATATGCAATATTTGACCCTCAACATAAGTCTACTGCCTTTCTATCCTTCTTGCAGGAACGTGGTATTTTGTGCTCGCACACCTCAACAAAATTGCATTGCAGAACGAAAGAATCGTCATCTTCTTGACGTTGCTCGCACCGTTCTGCTTGGTATGCATCTACCTAAACATTTTTGGGATGATGCTCTCATAACTGCTACTTTTCTTATTAATTGTATACTCTCACGTATTCTGTCTTACAAATCTTCATTTTCTATATTGTATCCCCATAATAATCCATTTCCTCTACCCCCTAAAGTTTTTGGTTGTACATGCTTTGTTCAAATTTTGGATGGGAGTAATGATAAACTTAGCCTCAGGGCAATTAAATGTGTCTTTCTAGGGTATCCTCGGAGTCAGAAAGGGTATAAATGCTTTGACCCATTGACTCGTAAGAAATATGTCTCTGCCGATGTAACTTTCTTTGAGGATATTTTCTTCGCTCCCGGCCGTTCCCTTTGTGATCCTCTTACGAGTCAAGGGGAGTATGACTATTATCCTCTTTCTACTAGTGATCATGGGAAAACTCTTCTCCCCTCTATTTAGCATCCTGTTGGTGATATGGGTGAGCCTAAACCTCTGCAGGTGTATCATCGTTGAGATAAATCTTCACACACTCAGCCATCCACCCTTTCGCTCACTTTGGATGTTAGCTCAGGTGACTCTCCTACCTCGAGTTTAGATCTTCCCATTGCCTTGCGCAAAGGGTCACGATCTTGTACTCAACACCCCATTAATAATTTTGTTTCATATGATCATCCTTCACCGTCTTTTCAGTCATTTACAGCTTCCCTTTCATCACAGACTATTCCTAGATCTCTCTCACATGCTCTTCAGAGTCCTGATTGGACGAAGGCGATGATAGAAGAAGTGTCTGCTCTTGAGAAGAATCATACTTGGGACCTTGTGTCACTTCCTTTAGGCCATAAACCTGTTAGCTGCTGATGGGTTTATACGATCAAGTTTCTTCCAGACGGCTCAATTGATTGCTATAAAGCTCGTCTTGTTGCTAAGGGTTACACACAAACTCATGATGTGGATTACTTCGAGACATTCTCTCCGGTGGCTAAGCTTAGTTCGATTCGCATTATGCTCTCCTTGGCCGTTAATTTATTAGGGCCCCTGTTTCAGCTTGATGTTAAGAATGCATTTCTCCATGGGGATCTTGCAAAGGAAGTTTACATGCATCAACCTCCTAGCTTTGTTGCTTCTCACAACCCTGCACTTGTCTGTTGGTTGAAGAAGGCTCTTTATGGACTCAAACAATCCCCACGTGCATGGTTCGAAAAATTTAGTCAGGCTCTCTTGGAGTTTGGCTTTGTTCGTAATCATGCCGATCATTCTCTCTTTATATGTCGACGATTGATGGGCATCATGATTCTCATTGTCTATGTGGATGATATTGTTCTGTCCAGTAGTGATTCTGCTGGAATGAGAGAGGTCAAAGGTTTTTTGAAGACTAAGTTTGAGATGAAGAATCTTGGTCCTCTTCGCTGCTTCCTCGAAATTGAAGTTGCTCGCTCATCATCCAGCTTGGTCTTGTCACAACGAAAATATGCGTTCGATCTTCTCATGGAGACCGGCATGTTAGGGTGCAAGCCTGCTACCACTCCTATGGATACTTTACAGAAGCTTCAACCAGATGATGATGCTCTCCTTACTGATCCCGAGATGTATCAACGACTTGTAGGCTGACTTATTTACCTGACTATTACTTGCCCGGATCTCTCATTTGCGGGGGGGGGGGGGGGGGGGGGGGGGGGTTGTTAGCCAATTCATGCAAGCTCCCCGTACTTCTCATCTCATGGCTGTCTACCGCATACTTCAGTATTTAAAATCAGCCCCGGGTCTTGGCCTCCACTTTCAATTCCATGGTCATCTTCATCTTTCTGAATATTCCGATGCTGATTGTGCAAGTAGTACTTTTGATCGCCGCTCTACATCCGACTTTTGTACCTTCCTAGGTGGCAATCTTATAACCTGAAAGAGCAAAAAGCAGCTAGTTGTTGCCCGGTCCTCGGCTGAAGCAGAAAATCATGCTATGACTCATGCGACGTATAAACTCGTGTGGCTTCGCAACCTTCTTAAAGAACTTGGCTATCTTCCTTCGGATCCTGTTCCTCTTCACTGTGACAACCAACGGCCATCCATATTGCTCGTAACCCAGTTTTCCACGAGCGAACCAAACATATTGAGGTCGACTGTCACTTTATTCGGGAGAAAGTCGCTTCTAAGGAAATCGTCACTCTTTTTGTTCGATTTGGAGATCAACTTGCTGATGTTCTTACAAAGTCCTTGAATCGAGATGCTCTTCATCGTGTTCGTGACAAGTTGGGCATGATCAACATCTATGCTCCAACTTGAGGGGGAGTATAGAATTTTATGTATTGTGTATGTGGTTTGGTGGTTAGTGTAAGTGCATGTGCACACTTCCCTTTTCTCTAGCGGTGTACTATATGCGTTATTATAATAAAATATTATGTGTTAGGGCAAGCAAACCTAACACAACATCTCTCCCAAACTATCCTTCTTCTCTCTCAATATTTTCCTCTCTTCTTCACATTATCATCATCAAATCTTTCTCTACTCGTAGTCGAATCATGAATTCATGATCAAATAAACAAAACTTTTAATGTTCTTTTTTATTATTTATTGGGACAGGTGGAAAAGAAATTTTCAAAAAGTAGAGAGAAAAGATCAACTTCAATACCCCAAAGTGATCATATAATTTTGGAAATCTTCAGAATCACATTTAGGACAATGGTTCAAGATTCTAATTTCAACTCAAAATCAGCCCAGTAGTTTTGGTCGTAGAAAATAGTCACCTGCAAGGGTTTTCAATTTGCTATTCAACATGCACTCGGTTAGCCATGCAGGTTGAGTTTTTAATACAAGTGGTTGTGCATTTAGAACAATGGTTCAAGAATGTGTATTTGTTCTATCCTCCTATATTTGATGTGCATTGAAGTATTTTGGAGATCAGTATGGACGACATATTTGGCTATTTGATTACTCCATGTGATTGGAGCTCATCTAGATTAAATTTCTGGGGTAGGTACCGTAGGATAATAAGGAATGATGACTGGCCAGTATTAGTTATAAGAATAGTGGATTGCCTTGGGTATGGGGTTGGATTTATCTTGATTGTGACTCTTGTGGCTTACCCATTCAGGTGCTTTTATGAGTTGATGGGTGTGAATCCCCCATCTGGAGTCTGAATAGACTTTTTACTTGTGTTATTCACATGGACAATAATGACCGAGCAAGTGAGAGACAGCATCTAGGATTTAGATGATTCTACATAGTCTCCACCATTGCGGGCAACGCCACATGCATTATACTACGATTGTATGACCCTTTCCTTGGGATTGAGCTAGAACCATTATTTGTTATACCGGTTTAATTCACAAAGGGTGCAAATGAGTCGAGTCAGGTAGGATCAAGGGAGCCCAAACCTGACCCATTTAGAATCGGGTCAGAATTTTGGACCCAGACCCAACCCATTAAAATTTGGGTCAAATCCAAGTCAAATATAGCAGATTCATTTGTTTAATGGGTTGGATCTTGGTATAGGAGAACCCAGACCCAACCCATTTATCACAAGGGTCAAGTTTCAAATATACAAATTACAATTGAGTTTTCATAAATGTTCTAAACCATCCAATTGGTGGCGATTATCTTTTTTTGAGAGATAACAGCCACTTTATTAAGATGCTCGAAGGAGTGAACGAAAAACAACACAACACAAAGCAAAAAAAATAAAAAAGGACTGATGGCCAAAGCAGCCTTTAAAAAATAACCAAACTCTCTAAAAGATTTATGACGTTTTGAACCACCTCCTTCGTCCCCACACGAATATCCCTGAGACAGTACCCATTCCTAGCCTCAATTGGTGGTGATTATCAATTTTGATAGTAAAGAATAAAATGGCCAACAGTCCAAATTCGACATTTAAAATCAGACGGTTAGGGTAGTCTATTCAGTATTATTTTTTGCATATTCTCCATTGATAATGGGCCCATTTGCACAGTCCAAATTGTAATGAGTAGTGGATGGGCAACCACATTTTAGAAAAGGTGGTGAACCATTGTGATAGTCTAGTCTAAAAGAAAAAAGAAAAAAGAAAAAAAAAGGCCCACATAGTTAACTACTTTTCTTGGGTCTAGGTCAAGTTTGGGTCTAGTTCATTTTAGTGTGACATCAGGGTAAAGTTTGGGTCAAGTAGGGTTGATTTTGAGAGGACCCACACCTGACCCATTCAATAATTCAGGTCAACCTTTTGGATCCAGACCCATCCATGGGTATAAATTTTGGACGCAAACCCACTCATTGTCAGGTTGAGTCCAATGACCCATTGGGCCGTGATGCAGGACATGAAAATTAAATATGATATGAAAGATTTCAGGCTTTAGATCATACTAATTTAGAAACAATCACATAAAAATTCTACATCCCACATCAAGTCAAGTATTCAATAAGGGGAATCTACAAGGGTCCAAGCTTACACATGTTAGAGCTGAATCAATTAAAATTATAGACCAAACAATGCTCAAAGGAGAATGGATTCATCCACACATACAAAGGATTACTTCCCAATCCAAGGGATTCACATGTTTCAAATCGGGAAAACCTAGGGTTTGCAAAAGTGGAATAAGACTTGAGAATTAGGATTATCTAGGGTTAGAGTTAGGGAAATAAGGTGAGAGAGGAGTGAAAGAGAGGAGAGAGAGAACCTGTAATCAGTCCACACGTGTGGACAGCAGGTTGGCCTGACGCACGTGCGTGGATTACTGCCCGAACGTGTGTGGGGCCCACGAACCCAAAAAGGGCCAACCAGGGGTTGGTCGGCCAGGGATGGGCCGCCCACACACTAAGTTTCAAGGCAATCAGATGACCGTTTTGAGCACAGTACTCTGCCGAAGTTTCGGCTCTCCTGCGGGGCCTGATTTTGAAAATCTACTATAGAGAAGGATTGGCTGCAAAATAAAGGTGGATTTGAAGAGTGGATGACTATGGGAAATGATGAATATAGAGGGTACGAGATGAGGGCGATTTGAGATGGATGTGGTTTCACGCCACGATAATTAGCCCTTCGAAGAAAGGAGGGTTTCACACCCAATTGGATTTCTACAACTAAGAGAATTAGAGATGCAGGAAAACGTAGAATTTTATTAATAATCTTCAATGAAAAAAAGCCCTACAAGGGGTTGCCTATTTATAAGAAAACCCTATACCTCAAAAGTCGCGTCATGTGCACACACTATTACTTAGAGACGAAGTAACAAAAAATAATAACTAATCAAAGCAATCTAAACCATTTATGATGTTTCTAATAATAATAATAAGCAAAACTCAAAGTCCTAGATCATCCATGGTAGTGGGTCATGATCATGGGATCCAATGGCGGGATCCAATGGCGGGATCCACATTATGATCAGGTCCACCCCAAGGAACCAAAACACGGTCCTCTAACTAAGAGGCCCTCCATGGACGTCATCATTGATCCAAATCGAAGGTGGGGCCCTCCTCCTTGCGTACGTGGGTATGGAGGGGGCGTGCATGTGCACGAGATGTCCCCATCAAGTCGACCCAACCCATTTGCACTTGCAGCCCTAATCTTTATCTACTTGAGTTAGGTGACAAGGGGTTGGTACAAAGAAGCTTGATAGAGAGTAGCTGCAGTCATACATGGTTCCAATTCCTCAAAAACTTAATATTTTTGCCCTCAAATTGGTACTTTTCTTAGTGCAAAAACAATGTTTCTCTGGGGAACGATTGTCAGATTTGTTTGCAGGAATTAAAAATAGTGAACTGGAATATTTGAAAACGAAATTAGTTAAAACTAATCTCATGGAGTATAGAGCATTATTGTAGTGTTGGACTTATGGTACAATAACCTCTAAATACTGAAATCAATTTTATTATTATTTTTTATTTCCAATACCTGAAATCAATTTCATAATATGCAATAATCATTAAAATATTTTTATGAACTTCATGATTTCTTTTATAGAGAATATATACATGTGGCACACTTTAAAGTGTGTCATAGGTATATCCTCTACAGATTTTTAATGACCATGCACACTCTTGGAGTTTCCATAGTTAAACCATTTTAGCAATTTCACCAACAACAGCATTTTTACTTTCTACATGTGATTATTGTAAATTGTTCCTGTGGATACTAAATTATGCATGAATTGTGGCTAACTTTGTTGATGGGTCTATTTTGTTCTTTTCAATAACTTGTTTCTTATCTTCAATACATATCTATTGTGTCCATATCACGATTCAAGTTGTTTTTATGTATACCATGAAAGTGATCAAACCTTGACGGCCAAGAGTTGAAAATAATGAGGAACTAATGAACAACAAATTAGTTTGGAAGGTATAGTGAAACAATGCCAAATAATTTATAAGTAAGCATAATGCTGAAGATATGGTCCCCTTAAAAAAGCAAGTCCTACCTCAGAATCAAAACATAAGGTCTTCTTACAATCTAAATCCATTTTGCAGATTAGGAGCTTCTTGCAGTCAGCATCCATTCTGCAGATTAAGGATTCCATAAACATTTGTTGCTGACTCTGCAACCCATACACCAGAGATAATTAAGTCGATAATTAAAAGTAGAGCTGACAATCTTAGTGTTAAGAAATTTTATAATTAGAAAGCAGATCTAGAAATGTAGGTGCTCCACTTCTACAAATATATCATAAAACAACATAAGAACCCAATTATGGATTCAAAAACCCAAAATCATATTTCACACAATTTATTGACCATATGAAAACAGGAGTGATGGGTTCTCAGCAGATGCAAGTTAACAGACCAAAAGAAGTTCATATATGTTCGGATTAAGTTTTAAATGCATGGGTTTGCAGCTAAGTGGTTGTGAAGCCAAGTGGATTGAACTTTGAAGGATAACCTCAGAATATACAATCTTAAGTATGATTTTTGAGGAACACAGATGGGTTTTACACTATTGATTGAAGGTTTTTTTTTTTCAAAAATTGCTCAAGAAGATTAGTGTGATAAGCTCAAGGCATCAGATTTGTAGGACAACATTAGGAAAAAGAAAGCCAGCTTAGTAGGAGAAAGTTTAACTTGAAGTCTAAAGAAAGCATTCTACTCCCTGGAGTACAATAAGAAAAAAGCATTATATTCCATAGATGAATGCAACCCTACCCAAAGAAAGAAAGAAAGAAAAAAAAGTGGCATACCATATTCTTACATTTGAAACGTCCAGTGGGCAAAAGCACGGAGTTCTTCCCTGCCTTTGAAGAGAGAGCTAAACGGAAACAGCGATTTCGAGAATAGACAGCAGTGTCAAGAAATAGCTGGCTTGTTTGTGTTGGACACTTTGAATCTTTTAAAGCATACAGTTTGTCAAGTCTTGGATCACTCTCCCTTGCTATGCTAATGCGTGAACATATCTGATGAAATAGCATGAAACAATGCCAAACAAATGTTACATTCTTTTTGTTGAAATGTCTAGTTATTGAGAAGAAAAGTATCCGAAATTAGTCATTCATTATATCCAAGAGTTCTTTCAACATTCTTTCAGGCCTGGTTTCATCTTTTGAATCAATCAATCGGCTCGTTGAGCAGCCATGTCAGTATTTATAGGCCACTCAATGCAAGCCACCACCAATTTATACGGTGATTAGTCTAATGCTATCATAATATAAGGTATAATTTGGCAACAGAAAGGCAGTATAAAATGTGAAGTTTTACACCTGATCTGGGTAGCATCATTTTCTTTTTTTATATAACACCACAATGTACAACTAGTTGAAGAAATGATTATCCTGAGCACTACAACCAAGCATTCATTATTCGTTGTCATCATCTAAGCCTTATCCCAACAAAATGTAAGGTTGGAGATGTAGGATACTGATCCCTGTACCTCTTGCATGCTAAGCAAGCTCTCTACATTCTGAACTATCAACTACATCCCCAGCTGGCATTGATTATTAATTAACAAAAGTGCCTTGGCATGCAAAACTTTTTAATTACAATTTTGTATAATTTAAATACAACATATTCTTGATTTAACATTTTTTTTTCCAGTTTTTATGTTTCTTTGACTGTTTGACAAGTGGCAACCTACCTCATTGCAATTTTATTAAATTTTCAGCATTGTGAATTTTTGGGACACTTAATAAAAACTCATAATTTAGCAGTTATTTAGAGGCAAAGGCAAACAAATGTGGGGCATCATGATGGACAATTCAAATCAATGATTAGACAGATTCTACTGATCTAGGTTGTCCATCATGAGGAACCCACTGTTGAGTGCAAGTCAATCCCCAAAAATCACTTTGATCAGATCATCCAACCATCCAATCAATTATTAGGAAAATGGACTGTATTATAATACAAAAGGTCCAATCATTGATCTAGATTGTCCATCATTTGGAGCCAACCTTTCATTGCTTGTCCCTCATAAATGTCACTTTCATTCAACGATCCTAGCCATCCAATCAATGGCTAGGAACATGGATGGTTTTATGATAGAGAAGATCCGATCATTGACTTGGATCATCCATCATGTGTGACCCACGTTCCATTGCCTCTCCCCTAACAAAATTACTTTAATTGGATGGTCCAAACAATTTGATGAATGGTTAGGAAAATGGATGGTCCAAACGATTTGATGAATGGTTAGGAAAATGGATACTCCAAATGATTTGAAGAATGATTAGGAAAACGTATGGTCCATATTGATTATAATAAATAACTTCCAACCATTTTTGGACTGTCCATCATGTGGGCCCCATCTTTGATTCCATGTCCATTCATTTAGCTTTGATTAGATTATTCTAACTTTCCAATCAATGGCTAGGAAAATGGGTGGTCAATATTGATTATAATAGAGGAAGGTGCATTCATTGATTTGGACCATCCGTCATGTGGGACCCACATACTATTGCTCATTCATCTTAAAGTCACTTTGATTGGATGATCCTCACCATCGGTCAATGGCTAAGACAGAACAATCCACACTAATCATAATAGAGGGTACAATCATTGATTTGGACCATCCATCATGTGGAGCCCAACTTCAATTGAATGTCCCGCCCAAAAGATCTCTTTCATTGGATGATCCTTGCCATCCAATCAGTGATAAGTAAAAGGGACGGTTTGTATTGATTATAACAGAGAAGGTCTAACATTGATATGAAGCATCAATAATATGGGGCCCACCTTTAATCTCCCTCTCTTAAAAGTCGCTTGGGTCGGATGATCATAGCCATTTGATGAAAATGAACAGTCCATAACGATTATGATGAAGGTACATTGATCTAGACCATTCATCATGTGGGGCCCATCTTTGATTACTCATTCCTCTTAAAATTTGCTCTGATGGGACAATCGTAGCCATTCAATCCATGTTGATTATAACATAGAAGATTCAATCATTGATTTGGACCATCTATCATGTGGGGCCCACCTTTAATTGCACATCCCACCCAAAAGATCACATTTCATTGGATGATCCTAACTGTCTGATCAATGGCTAGTAAAATGGACAATTCATATTGATTGTAACAAAGAAGGTTGAATCATTGATATGGACCACTTGCGAGGCCAACTTTGATTGCCATCCTCGTAAATGTCACTTGGATTGGGTGATCCTAGCCATTGGAAAATGGATAGTCCATATTAGTTATAAACTTATAATAGATAATATCCAATCATTGATTTGCAGTCCATCATAATGGGCCGCCTTAGACCCTCCCAAAAGATCACTTTGATCACATGATAGGAAGAGAGAGAGAGAGAGAGAGAGAGAGAGAGAGAGAGAGAGAGAGAGAGGTAATTAAGATTTTGCAAATCATAATTATAGATAACTCTACTTTTCTCTAAAATTCCCTTCTTGGTTTTGGGAGGAAATTTTGCATTTACTAAACTTTCCAATGAAGACCAAACATGCCATATTTAAAGTCAAATTATAGAAAATATTGATCTTAGAAAATACTGATTAAATTGCAATATTCATGTTGCCCAAAAGCACCCTTAGTATGAAGGGAAAAAAAGGAATAATCTTCTCTATTGAGCACTGACTATTTACGTTACCATTGCTTCTTCTTTTTTTAAAAGACTATTTATGTCACTATTATGATACTATGCATTGCATACCTCAGCAACAAATGCACCAGCATGTGAGTTGTCCTTGAAAGCCATCTCCGGTATGCGGACGATCAAATGGCGTGAAAATTTTTCTATCAAAAAAAGGAACAGAAATTACAAACCCTCTGAAGAAAAATATGTCGAAATTTCAACTGCCTATATGACAAAAGCAATTGTGTAACCACAGTTTGGAGGAAACATCCCTAAATGAGTATAAGAATGGTATTCGAACAAACAGATGTGAAAAAATCTGTTTTATACCTAAAGTTCAGATAAAATACACATGGAACAGCCTCATAGAAGAAAAAAAAAAACATCAAAATTACATTTTCAATTTGAACTCTAGAGAAAGTAATACATGGGATGAAGCAGGCATCAAATCAATGGACTGGTTTTAAAGTTTCTACAGCGTGAATAATGCGAGTATTGCTTAGCAAATTACTTCTAGTCAAAATTTCAGAAAGCAAAGTTCATGGAAATATCATCCATAATTGATCTCAAGACATGACTTTCAAAAGTTCGACAAATTTCCATGAACTGGGCAGAAAATCAAATTTTAAAATGGAACTCTTATTCATTGAATACGTTGACATTAGCATAATGAGATAAGTTGCAAATGAGAACAGAATCAAATTGTAATTAACTTAGGATGTTTATCAGTCACACTTGGTTACACTATTATATCAAACTGTTGGCTGCTAAATCGCTTGAATAACTCACATGTAAAATCATATGAATGAGACAACAGACACAATTTGTGAAGGGTTCGTTTTGCAAAGAAAATACCTTCAGTAGATGAATCTAGCTCTATCATCCATTCTTGGTCTCCCTTGATAGCGTATTTGTCAAATAAGGCATCCAAAATTACTAAGATTAAGATGTCGACCATTTCCACACCATCTTTTTCCGGGTTGACTTTCTTGCTAAATTCCAAGTCGAAATATAAGTGGCAAGGCAAACCCTGAAAAAATTTATATAATTCAGGATTTGCAGATAAAGAAAAAAACAGTCAAAATGATTCAAGGTCCAAAACAAACCTAATTCATCTAAAATGTAAACAAAGAACATATATTTAGGAGCTTCAAACCGGAGAAACATCAGCATTAGTTAAATTATAGAAAATAAAATGCCAAACCAAGCTTGAGAATGATCAAAGCAGACAGTAGATGCCATGTAGGTCATATGTGACACTGGATGCATCAGATGGATGGTGGAGTCGATGGACAGATGTGTTGGGTATGTTTTGAAGGATGATCTCATTCTCACCCTAAAAATTGAGAGAGAAGTTCAATCTCAATAATCTTTTCTATGATCCAAGAAAGAAGCACAAGAATCTCTAAGGTTTTTTTTCAAATCACTGGCAAAAGTAATTAAACTCTTTGCAACTTACGAGCACTCCTTATATAGGGAAAGTGTTCCAAAATAACCAAAGCTACTAACTGAACCAACTGGCCATGCTTAACTTGCTAACCAAGTAACCAAGCAAAATCCAAGAAATAAAAGACAGACAAATAAACATCTAAACACACGTGGAAGCCATGGTGCCCAATCATACCATCAATTGGACTGGACCTTAGACCTGATCTGGACTGGACGACCTAGTCCAGTGGGCCATATGGCCTGGAGCATGTGTGATAATATGCAGCGTGTGTTCCACATTAATGCAACAAGGCTCCCCGATCATTTAATCAAGGCCCAGTGGTCACCATTGATGGTAAATTGAGCGATCGCCCATCCAAGGGTATGGATTGTAGATCAGGCCCATCCAAGGGTCCAGATATCATAAAAACCCATCTAACCTTTCAGGTTAAAGATTAGGCTTATTCAACTAACCGTACAAAAGATCTTGACCACATCAAGGGTCCATATTGAGCTGATTGGAGACATGGACAAGGTCAAGGGTTTTCATGACAGATTATGACCCATTCAACAGTCTGACTAGAATGAGAAGACCCAATTTCATGGCTATGATTGATGACCGGTTAGACTGCGGGGCACACTGGTCCAACCATGCAGCCTCTTTGGAAAGATCACACAGATGATTCATACATCTCAAACAAGCCTATGTGTGTGTAGTGGCAGTTGGATTCGAACTCTTTAATTATGTTCCCTTGCTTTTGGTTCTGTTTTCTTTATTTGGCATCGGAAAGATTTAATAATTTTAGGAAACCTTATAGGACCAATATGAGGTTAGATAAAGCAGAGGTTTCACTCTAGAAGCTTCTTAGGAGGGATATAAGCCTATATATAGGCCTACTAGGCTATACATATGAACAATGAATACTTGATCACTTGAATGAGTGAATAAAGTCAAGTTTTTTAGTTTCTTGTGATGGATTCTAGCCTAGGGGAGAGATTCTTCTAGAATGCAGTGGTGTGGAGCCTCTAGATCCCTTTGGTTATAGAGTTTCCATTGTGGTGTGATTCCTCACGTTGATCTTTTTTTCCGTTTATTTTCTGTTGCAATTAGAGAGATACATCAATTTTGGGGCAACAATTGGAATATTGGATCATCTACAAGGGATACGCGTTCAATCTATTAAATTCTCACTTGATTTAAAACACACATGGTACATGAAAATGGGCCCAAATTATCTGAACCATACAACCAACCTCCTTGATCATGGATCCCAATCATCTTGTTGCATCTCTTGTACACTTGGATAGGACAACCACATGTATCAATGTGCTTAACAGAAACAAAAGGTGCACCATACTGCATTAAAAAGGAGAAGGCTATCCTCACCATGGGATGCAATGGAAAACCCATTGGCAACTAAAGTAGAATTGATAGATCACATCTAGTGAGCTCCAGATATGATCTAAGTGGTATATTTATCATTTATGAGCATTCAACCAATCATGTTAACCTGGAAGTGTGCTAGGACTTAGGATACATCCCCGAGGAAAGTTGCAGAGCTTCATTTTTCAGAGCTTACTAATGAACATTATGCTTCAAACCAACATATGCAAATATTAAGCCCACTGCAAGTTTGGAGACATCACACCTATATTAACCGCTCTTCCCTTTTTTGCTGATGTCAGAGACAAAACACAGACTCGAGAAGAAAATCCACATAAGAACGATGGCAACATAGAGAAATATATAAGACATCAACATTTGTAATTCAGCAGTATGAATTAGTTATTTCCCAAACAGGCATCTTTCCTGAACAAAAAAGACTAAATGCCAGAGGTCGTCACCTCCTGAATGACTTCATAATGATGGCGAAATTTGGGATCCATATTTTTGTACCTGAAACCATAACTTTTAGCAACAGATGATGCATAAAAAACAAGAGTTTGAGATGAATTTACATATTTATAACCCTAATCCTATTAAACAGATTAATGTAAAAACAGTGGTAACCTTCGCCAGAACTCCGTATATGTTGAAACAAGGAACCTTCTTTGTCCATTCAAATGATCTTGATAGCTGAAAACATAAACTTTTACATGTGCTTTAGCAAATCTCATTGCTTGCTCTTGTTTGGGAAATGTGGCCCATACTTCATCCCTATATAAACATGGAAATCTGTTGGCGCCTATAATAGAAAAGAAAACCACATATGCCAAAACATAAGATAAACTGGAATAAGACTTGCAAGAAGTAAAACAAAAGGCCCGCATCAATTTACAAATTTTCAACTGGATACCTTGGATTCAAATCATTTTCTTCTGTGAGATCAACATGAATTTCACGTAATAATTGCAATAATTTTATTGGTCTTTTTGCTGGCACGCCATGTGGTGATCCATAAAAGACAACTGGAGAGATCTGCTTGCCACTATTAAATTTGATTGCCTTAACTGCTGATGTGCCATGCTGAATTAAAAACAAGTACAGTAGAAAACAATTATAAATTAAAGTCCAATAGAGATGCCATATAACCTAAACAAAGAAGCACAAGATAACCGAGAAACAGTTGTCACAGACGTAATTTGAGCAACAATACATCATAGAACTACAGAATAATTTCGAAATTAATTAAAATATTAAATTAGAAGACTTTCAGCATTAACTTCTCATCAAGAAAAAGGCAACCTTGTAGATGAGAATCAATTCTGAATAATGTTTTTATGCAATGAAGAGAGAAACAATAATGCGTCCCAACCAAGGAAACTCCAACCAACACTAAGATATGTACGGAGTTGATGAATGCAAAGGTATTAGATGAACTAAAGGAACTTCAGTCGTTCAGGAAATAAAATTCCAGTTCTCAACCTTGTATTTAGATATATTTTTGAGATAACAAAAGGATAACTACATTCCTCCATGACCCCACTGTGCCTGTTCCCCGTGGGGGCCAACATGTAATTGTTGAGCTGGGGATCAATACTGGGTGGGACTGTTCTAGCACATGAAAAATGTCAATGTCAGACTCTCCACGGCTGGTTCTGAGAACCTAGGTAAAAGAGGTAGATTGATGTCTAGTGGGCAGCCAATTGTAAAACTTTTGACATTGTTCAGGAAGGAAAAATAGAACCTCACATATCATAGAGCTTCTTAATCTCAATATTTTCTTGATTCCTGATTGGTGATCTTAAATCGATTTCCTTGATTGGGCCTTTCACAAAGGCCCACCTTAATGTTGCTAGAAAAGCAGAAGCCCTGAATTAACTATCCTTTGGAGGAAGCTTCTCAGTCAAGGCAACCTCACTTTCTTAAACCACACATTAGAGTGAAAGAAACACAAGATACCACAATCTATGCACCCTGTTATCCCAGATTTATAAAAAGAACAAAAAAATAACCAAAAAACAAACAAAAGAACAAATGAACAAACGAACACCCTGTTATCCCAGCTTTATAAAAAGAACAAAAAAATAACCAAAAAACAAACAAGCGAACAAATGAACAAACGAACAAAAAAACGAAAAAACGTCTCATTTATGGATTGTATCTTAGCTGCAACCATAATACCTGTGCAACTGGATGATAAATATATCAGTAATATTTCTGGTAGTGGCCTTTTTTACTGCTGTGGCACACACAGTAGAGCATAGCATGGACATTCGTCGTTCACATTGACCATAATACCATACACTCTACCACCAAAGCTGCCACCAGACTAAATAAAAAGCTTGCCTAAACTAGTCTTTAAGGTATTGAGGGCTCTCTTAACAACAAAATTTGCCACCCAACAGTATCCCAAACATAGTGAAAATCTCGTTTTGTAGATTTCTCAGCCAGGAAATTTCTCAGGAGTTTGCAATTTTTGAGGTTTTTCTCAAGATATTATTGGGAAAATATCACTGAAAATAAAATTATTTATTGTAAATGATTAATAAATTTAAAATATAAATATATATTTATATAACAAACTCCTTAATGGTTTTATACTTTTCCAAGTAAATATCATGATGATATTGCGACAAAAATGCAAATTTTAAAATCTGCCGAAATTTTGAAAATATCGTGATAAATAATATCAATAATATCAGTTAGTGTATTTCTTGCAATATTGTCGCGAGATTTTCAAAATCTCAGTTATATTTATCACACTGATCCCAAGCACCTATGACCATACCAAATATAAATACAAACTCCGCGAATAGAAGTCTAAGAAGTATGAACCAACCAATAGAAAGACTTAGCAGTATGTGTATCTAATAGCATATCTGATGAGATCAATTTTGAAGTTTTTTAAACATGAAATGGAAGTAATGGAAAGAAGTAACCACCTTCTCCATACAGAGCTGCATGTTTGCTGATTTGTGCTTCCTTTGTTGTGTTGAGCCTGGCGACAAAAAATCACCATGTGCAGAAGTTGCTGCTTGTTTCAAACTCACCTTCCTTAGTTTGTCTTGTCGGGTTTTTCTTTCTTTCAATGCAGATTCTGTAATAAAACCAAGTAAATTATGTACTATCAATACAAAACAAGTATGCAATGAATCAACAACTGCTAATGCCAAATGTCAAATGCAGCATGCCATAAAGTACTATCACAAAATACATCCTTTTCAATTCAATTCACTTAGATGTCTTAAAGGCTCTTTGGGATTTCAAATAGAGTTACTTTCACGATGATTTCTTTTTGGGCCTGTTTGATTTTCCTAATTACACTATAAATGGCTGCAAGTGGGTCACCGTTATTTCTCACCCTTGTTTGGTTGAACATGGAATTGATGCCTCAAAAATCGATTGAATCCCATGTGTTTCTATACACTCAAAAATTGTGGGGGCCACCATGATGAATATGTCATATCCATGCCATTCATCCATTCCGCGGGCTCATTGTAGGGCATGAGTCCAAAAATGAAGCAAATCCAAAGCTCAAGTGGACCACACCACATGAAATAGTGATCCTAATGGACCTCAACTGTTGAAAGCTAAAACCTTCCTAGGCCCCACAATGATGTTTATTTGTCATTCAATCTGTTCATAAGGTCATACAAACATGGATAAAGGTAAAACATAAAAATTAGCTTGATCCAAAACTTTTGTGGCCCGCCCCCAAGAAGTTATTCATGTTTGTATAATCTTGTGAACAGGTTGGATGACAAATAAACACCATTGTGGGTCCTAGGAAGGTTTTAGCTTTCAATGGTTGAGGTCCATTAGAATCACTATTTCATGTGGTGTGGTCCACTTGAGCTTTGGATTTGCCTCATTTTTGGGCTCGTTGCCCCAAAATGAGCCTACGGAACAAATGAATGGCATTGATATGACATATACATCACAGTGGGCCCCACAGTTTTTTGCACCCAGAATATTTTCCAACCTCCTTTTTGCGCCAAAACACTGAACTTGTCAACACCAGCCTTGGGATAAGAACCATAATTACAAGTGTAAGTAATGATAGCGATTTTACAATGTATTTACATTGTAATTTGAAAATCAAACAGGCCCTTTTTTCAAATGAACTCTCAAGGTAGTTGATCTACAGTCAGCGGGGATACAATAGCTGCTATTAAGATATATCCGAACCAAAACAGAAGGAGAAGAAAAGAAGGTGAACTTGAGCCTATCACAGTTTAAGGCATAGGCTCGACAGGATGCCTTGTCAAAGAATTGGGTCAGGTCTAGAATGTGTTCAACAGCCTTCAAGAGCAATTTACAATTTCACTCTTGACAAGAGGAGTTATTGGCAGGAAAAGGGGAGTACTGTGTGCAAATGCGAAACAGAAAAGCTTCAAATGTCATGTTCCCTGATTCTTTTAGACTTAATTTATGCATGACAAGATGACATCTGTTGGAGAGAAAGGTACTGACTAAAGATGGTGTTCTGTTTAGGATTTTTAAAAAAAAAAAAAAAAAACCTAAAACTGATTAGGAGCATCCACACTGTTGGAAGGTTGTTCCAAGCAGATCTGCGCTTGGTTCCATCTCAGTCTATGTTTCATTACTCCCCATCCAACTGATGTTTTGAAAGCTAATAAACCGTGAATGTTCTTCCATGGTCATCTTGTTCCCAGTTGTCTTCCATCTCGTGTGACTGATTCTAGGTTTCTGTTTAATTGGTTAATGAAGCCAGAGTCAAGGATTGTATGAGCTGAAAAGCTGTAAAAAAGTACTTAAAAAAGAAAAAGAAAAAAATGGCCTTTCTATATAGTAACTAAAACATTGCACCCTCTGATTCTTTTGACACATTCAATGCATAGACCTGAACTTTCGGTTACAGAAAGAAAGCTAGCGTTATTGCATAACTTCCTTCAATGGAGTTCCATGCTTCATTAGGAAACTTCCTTACGTACCAAATTCTTAGGCAGCAATTTTTTCCAAGAAAACTTGAAGACCTAGTTCCATGAAAAGATAATGTGCTAAGATATTATTCCTGGAGGGAGTCGTTCCTTCAAATTCTGTGTGTCACTATTTTGGTAAGCAAGGTTGCATTCATCAGTGGTCTTACTCATACACCACCAGAGGCAGAGGGTAATGACTCCACACTGCTTATCATGAATTTTCAAGTTTTTATCAGTAGTCATTGCCGTCAATAAACGGCATGACATTATGTATCTGGACAGACTCCGCCTCCTTTCGACAACTCATACAATCTTCTTTTCTGAACTGGAGTTGCATTACGTTATTGTAACCGCATCAGATATATCCACTAGGTGCAGTATTTCCATCTGACACCATATGTTTCTTGAGCTTAGTGGATGCTTGATTCTGATTGCACCAAGTCCATAGATGGCATTCAGTCTACCGGTGGGTTTTGTCTCTTGCCTATTTGGATTGGTGGAAATGAAAACGTGGATATGGAGAACCAAATGTCACATCAGAGAAAAGGGAAATGTGTGGAAAAGAAACTGTATTAACCTGTTTGTTTTGGCAAATTTGATTTCCATGGAAATGATAAAAGGTCAATGGTCAAAAAGCAAGAATTGTTTATACAATATTTAAACAATAAAAGGTGAACGGTCAAAAAGCAAGAACTGTCTCTTGTAACGATGGAAATATAGATGCAACAAAGGGAATGGAATTTGCCATTTTTCATGGAAAACCATGGAAATGGAAATAAATTTGTTTTTGCAAACAGGGGAACATGTACATCTTTGGAAATCAATTGCATTTCTATGGTTTTGAAGAGGATTTCACCAATCCAAACAGTTCCTTACTCAGTTAATGGGAAAGCAAGAATCAAATGTTGTCAAGAAATTTAGTGCAGACACGGCTGATTGTACCATTTTTTGCTACCTACAGTTAGATTATTCGGTTCACGTGCTATTCATTGGTCTGGGTGTTCATTTATCAGTCACGCTCGTATCTATTGAAAAATCACATTCACAATTCAAACAGCTTCTAAATCTTCTGATATGAAACTGGACAAAATATATTGAGTTTGGATGCAATCTGAGGATTTTGGTGAGTTACCACGGAAAGAGAAAGAAAGAAAAAAGACCACAGAAGCAATTTCCATGGCTTTTTATGCAACTGTGATAATTAGAACTTGGCAACTGGATATCCAATTTTTCCACAAGAATACTAGGCAGGTATCTGCTCAAAGGTTCAAAATATCAGAACATATCAGATTGTAACAGGAGTGTATTGTGACAAATTCATGGGATAATGAGATACAATGTACATACATGGATGTGGCAGTGAATCTGAAACATCATTTCTATTGATTTCACCAATACATTCCAACACAAATGCATAGCATCTGAATGTGTCTTAATACATTTCTCTCCACAATATCGTTAAGGAAATTCAAGATCATATCAAGGTCAATAATATCAGAATGTACCGTACCATATCGGGTATGTATCACAATAAGTTCATATTGCAATATGTTACATTCAAACTGCAAGAGAAAATAAGTTATTCAATAATGTTCAGCTGGACCCAACGAGGTTTGGGCAAGCAGCCATCACTATGGGTTTGATCCCTACAGGTGTGGGTCCGACTCCCCTCCTCGGCATTACCCAATACACATGGTTGTGGGTGATTGCATGTATCCGCAAGGAATAGTCTCGCCTCAAAAAGGGGCAGGGACAACCTGTGTCTTTGAAAAAAAATGTTCAGCTGGATCTCATACATGTCTGACATGTTAGCACATGTATCACAATCCCCCTGTTTTATTTCCTCTGTCTACATAGCATTCCTCTTTCCATTTTTGTTAAAGAAGTTTTTGGCCTGTACCATATTTTCCCCACATCCTAAAGACTGTTAAATTACACATTTCACAGAATTTGACATCCTTCCACTGTTTTTTTCACTTGTTGGGAAAACCAATGAGCAAGGGCATTCACACTCACACTTGAGGAGTGGGCATCATCCTTAGTAATTTATGTGTCCCATGGCCCCTACCAAGGCACATTGTAGTAATTTGAGGTTGAGAGTCTTGAGCATGGTTTAAAAAATTATCCATATCAGTTTCGATCCAATACAAGTTGCCAAAGCAGAATGGGACAGAAACGGGACAATATGGATCAATACAGGGCAAGTCATGCCAGTTTTGGTCCCCTGGTGAATCACACTTTAAGTCCATGGACTTGAGACCTCCTTTTAAAAAAATGAGAACTTCCTTACTCTCTTAGCTGTACAAAAAAAAATCCCCAAAATTCCATCACAAAAACCACCAAATGAACAGTCCCGAAAGTGATCACATAAACAGACTGCCCAAGAGACAAGCTGAGCTATTGAAATTAAAATGGTAACACTAGAACGACATAGAATACCAACCATAATGTGACTAAACAAAAAGTAGGGTCATGCACTCCCATAAGTCTCAGGAATCAACATCCACATGCGATTCCTTTTTTTAAAGGTTCAACGTCTATATACAGATCCATTACCTTAAAACTACGGTTTTAGATATGGGTTGTGCAAAACACAAGCCAAAAGTGCTGTACCATTATGCAATCATGACAGCCATTTTAACAGGCCTTCCAAAAGAAAATCGGATAGAAAACAAACATCCAAAACACTTCATTATATCAACCGCTGTAGAAGGCAATATAACAGCACCTATTTTACCACAGCTATTTTAACAAGTTTATCGATATGTAATTCTCTAGAGGAATAATGGAACGTATATGAATTTTACCTTAAACCGTGTTTTTTTAAATTAAAAAAAAAAAAAAAAAAAATTATTTTATTCACAAGAGGACACCTAATGTTGGACAATTAACCACTTGCTCTAAAAGCTCGAACTGTTAGAGCATGGCAAATCAATCCCTTCATCTCATAGCCCAGGCCCCACATCTCATGGGTTAGGACCTTGGCTGAACCCCCCTCGTGGGCCCCAAATCACATGGGTACTGCCTCACACGAGCCACCCGCCTCACACGGGTGGGGCCCGCATCACACTTGCATCCCACAGGCAACCCCACTCGTACCAGGTGTGAAAATGCCCCTGCATTAACGCGCTTCCCCTCTTTTCACGTGGGCTAGATAGGGCTTGGACCCTATCAGATTCTTAAGTTAAAGTCCAAATTCAAGGTGCCAAAAGACCCCTGAAAACAATCTTTGAGTATTACAATAGATATTTGAAGTCTCCTAGGAAATTTCTCGAATTTTTGAATAATTGTAAAAGATATCTTCTTGGTGATGACTGATCAATTCTCACAAACAAAATTTTTTTTTTGAAATCACAAATCATCAATCTATCCTACCATACATTGACAGATGTTGCAGACCTAAGTTTAAACTTCAGAGGAATTCTGTAATCCTCAACCGACAATATGCACGGTCCAGACTATTGGTCTGCTGGGCCCCACATGGATGGGCGTTGCCCCCAAATCTCCTCAATGAGGCAGTCAGAACCTTCCAATTTGTGGTCCGAAAATAGACGGCTGAAAAGAGAAATGCAGCAACGTCCCCAAGGTCTTCAATTTTCAGAGATTTTTGGGACACAGACCATTCACGGCTAGTCTCGTTGGACCAACGTTCTGGATCACTTAACAATGGGTCCCACCTGTAAAAACGGGAGAGTAACGATGGCACGGAGAGAGAGAGAGAGAGAGAGAGAGAGAGAGAGAGAGAGAGAGAGGACATACCAGGAGTGGAGAGTCCGCATTTGAAGCAGTCGAAGAGCCGATCGACGTCGTCGCCGGGATTATCCGAAGACATCATCACTCATTCTCTCTCTCTCTCTCTCTCGGGCGGGAAACGGGGTTTTGATTGTTGAAGAAGATCGCGAGTTAGCGTTTAAACCATGTTACTCGAGCACGGGTTACACGGAAACGGATTGGCTACTCCGCCGCCCACCCGCCAATGGATGGTAGTAAGTGCTCTGTGGGACGCACTATAATGTATGCGTTCCATCCATGCCGTCCATATATTTTTTCAGATCATTTTATGTTTTAAGAAAAATAATTATGTATGTCCCAATCTCAAGTGGACCACATTACAGGAAACAGTGTTGAATGATTTTCGACCATTAAAAACCTTTTGGGGCCATAAAAGTTTTGGATCAAGCTGATTTTTGTTTTACCCCTTCATCTGGGCCTGTATGACCTAATCAACAGATTGGATATCAAATAAACAGTAAATTGGGCCTTAAGAGGATTTTAATGGTGGATATCCAATCATTATTGTTTTCCTCTGGGGTAGTCTAACTTATATATATATCCCTCTCATTTTTCTGACTTAAATCCTAAAATGATCCGTAAAAATGGATGAACGGAATGGATGATACATCATGGTGGGACCCACATAGCAACGACCACCGGCCACCGGGCTGGTGGCAGGGGGAGTAGCCAATCCGTTTCCGGGTTACACAGGCTCTGTCGGGCCTAACTTGATGTCCATGTGAAATCGGTGCAACATGATGTCCATCTGAAATCCACTCCGTCCATCAGTTTCTCCTGATCATTTAAGAATTTGAGAAAAAAAATTGAAATGAAATAAATCCAAAACTCAAGTGCGCCCCACGACAAGAAATAGTGGAGATTGAACGCTCACCAATGACACCTTATTCGAAGTTTTCTACCAAAATGATATTTTTGTTTTCCTTGCATGCTTGTTGTGACCACCTTATTAACAGATTGATGGCATATAAAGATCACCGTAGCCTAGGAATGTTTCAATGGTCCACATTTCCATTGCTACTGTTTTCTGTAGTGTGGCCCACTTTAGTTTTGACTCAGCCTACTTTTGGGCTCATATGTTAAAACGATCCGGAGGAACTGATGGACAGTGTGGATTTCACACAGACATCTCTGTGGGATACACAGAACCTTGGGTTACACGGGCTCCATGTAACAGCGGTTACACGCAACTCGCATCGTGTTAAAGAACTACATGAGCAGCCCGGGTCTTACCATGGTTGCGTTTTGGTCCTGAAAAACGGGGCTATGGTTCGGAAATCTCGCCTACTGGTTATTAGTTTGGCCTCGCACTAAAACCATGGTCCGGAAATCTAGCCCACTGGCTATTAGTTAGGAACAGCACTAACCATTTTCTAGGTTCGGAGTAGACCGTTGAGAATAGAAACGCAGCAGCCGTCCATGTTCTCCCCCCCCCCAAAAGAAAAAACAAATGAGAGAGAGAGAGAGAACGCCCAAGATCGGTGGCTGGGATCTTCCAATCTAGAAAATTTTTAGAGCATAATCCATCACTTGAGCCATGTACCCTACTTGTGAATATTCAAAAGCGAGTGTAAATGGACAATCCAATAATTCACAGGGCTAAGGTCGTGTTTGGGGTAGGAGATCGACTTTTCAATCGTTTTTCAGACCATGGGCTATTTACTCATATGATAAACATTTCAGGTAGCATCTATATTAAGGGCCTACAATAATAAAATAAAAAAATTAATGACTGTAAATTACTTATTTAATGACATTAATTGCATTTGACAGCCATAATGCACCAATTATACTGGTTGGTTTATTACAATAAAAACTTCAATGTCAAATTAACATGTTGTTATTGTTAGATTAGAGTTTTTACTGCCATATAATATAAATTTATAATTATTATAAATTACTTTTATATCTCTTATTACATTAATATTTAACTCTTGAAATAGATATAGTAAATAAATATTGTGAAATAGTAATGAAGACCCATTTACATTAAGTATATAAGTGGGTGAAACAAGCAGGCTCAATCTCAAGTATGCGTGGCCACCATACATACATGTAATCAAAACAGTTCTTAAACACCTATGATATCAAGAATGCATACTACCAAATGAACAAATAAATAAGTAAAAATCACAAAATCAGCTAGCATACATGACAACAAATCCAATGTCATCAAAGAAAGCAATAGCAAATGTTTAATAGAAGAGACAATCCACCAACACTTTTTGCACAATCTCATCCCACTTTATTTTTCACTCTCTTCACTCACATGTTGCGGCTGATTATGTCGGATTCTTCGTAATTTAAAACTCAATTTGCCCTCTTCAACACAACTCGCATAAAAATTTTAGAGAACAAGACATGCACCTATAGTTTTAATTAACCTACAGGGATGTCTTGCTTTGGGATGCTACTTGGTTTGTTCTCAACTCTCAACCCAAACCCAACTAGCCTAACTCAAACTTTAGGTGAGGACAAAATCCAGTTGAAAATCATTATGATAATTCCAGCTTAGGTGGGCCCCACAAATGAAGTGGATGTCACATAAACAACATCGTGTGTGCCACACAAAGCTACACAAACTTATCATACATTCATCTGCATTTTTCATTAAATTACCTAAATGTTTTTATCTTAATTATTTCAAATCCTTTCATATGTATTTTTTTGAAGTGTTCTTTCAGAGCACTTGAACCATTTTTTATTCTTTTTTCAAATCCTGTTCTCTACTCTTCAATATGTGAATAAAAGTGTCCTGCCTTTTTTAAAATTCCTTCTTATGCGCTTTGATATGTGCATAAAAGTTGTCCCTCACGAAGAAAAAGTTAAACAATGCTAAGTTAAATAATATAAGCCCAAGCCTGTTTCGCCCGAAGATTGTCAGGCCTTACATACAGAGACAAGCCCCCTCCATGGGCCTAACCAAACGGGGTCCAAGGCCAACACAAATACAGGCTGGGTTGCCACGAGCTACCTGACTCATTGCCACCTTTAATTGTACATTAATGCCTCCATGCACGTACAGGGCTCTCCACCTCATGGATTTATTTAATTATTTTTTATTTTTTACTTTTTTACTTTCATAAGAGATGATCATCATTGTCCATCCAATAGATAGATAGGATTCCATCCTCATCCATGCTTGCCACGGTGGATGGTTCCTAACCATTCATGGGTCATCTAAATTTAAATTTTCCCCTGAAAATGTAAGGACACGTACAATGGTTTGTATAAACTAGCAATACAAAATACATACGCATGTTGTGTATTCATCAAGGATATGAATACACAATCACTGTGTATTCATCGCCTGTTTCATAGCGAATGGGATAAACAGGGAGGGAAATTTGAGTAGGAGACTCGGACCGACTCATCCAATCATTAGTTTAGTCGCCACTCACCCAGGAGATTGAGGTGGCTCACAACAGTCGAGACTATTTGCAGTATTGACTATAATGTACCTAGATCCATGCATGAAATATCAAATCATGTAACTAGGTGTTGGGTTTTTTTCAAAATAATAAGAAAAGAAAATTGAAAAAGAAGGGTTGTGACTTTGATGATTGTTGGTGTGAATGGTGATGTCTCTTGATAAAGGGAGCATCTTTTGAATTTGAAATGGAGAGATGCCATTGTTGGAAAGACACCATCATTGGTGAAAAGACGCCATGGAAGAAGATGTCTTTTCATGAAAAATGCCTTAAACATATCTTATGATTCTATATAAACTCAACTCTGTGTCAATTCGAATTTACAATTTCCAACAATCTCTTCTCCATCTTCTTCTTCTTCTCAATTTTCGTTTTTAAATGTTCCTTTAAAAAATACAGTTTTCAGGCGTTAAACTACAAATAGTTTTTCAGGTAGTAAATTACAAATAGTTTTCGGAGGGTAAATTATTACAGCACAGAAGTCAGGGTTGTATGCTGTAAAAGTGTGTTCGGAGTGCGGTTTTTCAGTTTTGCAGGCTGAAACCCACATTTCTCCGGTTCAGGAGAAGAGGCTTATTGTATCCTGGAGGCGGATTTGTTGTAACCCTCTTGCAAATTAGTTTAATCACCAATGGGGTGTGAATATTGCCTTAAAGATAGCGACATTGTAACGTACCTTATTGGTGAAAAGACGCCATGGAAGAAGATGTCTTTTCATGAAAAATGCCTTAAACATATCTTATGATTCTATATAAACTCAACTCTGTGTCAATTCGAATTTACAATTTCCAACAATCTCTTCTCCATCTTCTTCTTCTTCTCAATTTTCGTTTTTAAATGTTCCTTTAAAAAATACAGTTTTCAGGCGTTAAACTACAAATAGTTTTTCAGGTAGTAAATTACAAATAGTTTTCGGAGGGTAAATTATTACAGCACAGAAGTCAGGGTTGTATGCTGTAAAAGTGTGTTCGGAGTGCGGTTTTTCAGTTTTGCAGGCTGAAACCCACATTTCTCCGGTTCAGGAGAAGAGGCTTATTGTATCCTGGAGGCGGATTTGTTGTAACCCTCTTGCAAATTAGTTTAATCACCAATGGGGTGTGAATATTGCCTTAAAGATAGCGACATTGTAACGTACCTTAAGCATATCTTTAAGTGATTTATTTTTCTAATTTTTCGCCTCAACTATAACAATTTTAAGGCGATATTATGGCCTCTTTTATGGGTCATCCTGACTTTATTCGAATTACACCGTTCGACGACTCAAATTTTCTTCGATGGCAATTGAGGGTTCATCTCTTCCTCACATCACTCAAGTTGGATCATGTGCTCACTCAAGATCCGTCTTCACCACCATCTGACGATGATGCGTTAGAACAGATTCAAAAGAGACAAAATTGGGAGCGTAACAACTACCTATGCAAAGGTCACATCTTCAACGCTCTTTCCGATTTATTATACACTGTTTATCGTCAAAAGAAGACTGTTAAGGATTTGTAGCAGGCACTGCTCACCAAATACACATCAGAGGATGAAGGCAACAAAAAATTCCTATGAAGCCAGTTTTTAGAATTCAAAATGTTGGATGAAAAACCTATCCTTGATCAAGTACATAAGTTACAGGTCATCATCCAACAAATTATTGTTAATGACACTAATCTCAACGAATCTTTCCAAGTATCCACCATTATTACTAAACTTCCACCTAAATTATAACACCCTGAGTTTTTACCAACCTGGAGTTAGGCGTCCTTAAGCAATGGGTCAACCATAGCACCTTGGTAACTTCTCAAAACTCGAGTCCAAAGCTAGAGAAATTATTTAGAACCTGATTCTTTAGAAATTTAACGTGTATTAGCCAGCGCTACACTAGATTTCCTGTAAAATTAGCACCAACCACTTTAAATACGATCTGTAAGACCCAAAACCTTTAGAATTGTTAACGCTACCTTACCCTGAAATCTAGGATCCAATTCTAAACCCAATTGCTCTCAGGAATGCTTTGTAACTTTGTATTAGTTCTAGACCGCACATCGAGAGTCTGATATCTATGAATTTAGACCATTATGACCGCCTAGTTGGACTTGACAATCACCTAGAAAATCAAGCTCAACCAATGTCTTGAGACCATTTTATTTGAGCCCGGAGTGAAGAGAGTAGGAAAAAGAAGATTTTTAGAAAATTAATTATATTTTTAAAGGAATCTGGAACGCTTCACTTACGCATTATTTTTAAGCATTCTGACCATTAGAATTTGACCCAAATTCACTCTTGGATCAGAATACGTGGCCCCTTACATGTCATAGTACTTGTAGCTCTGATCGAGTTCCCGTAACCATTGAACTGAAACTGGTCCGCCACGGTCGATCTGGAAACTCGGCCGGAATGAAAACTTAGCTTGACCTAGATCTGATATTAGAGAGCCTAAGTCCGACCGCATTTAGTAACAGGACCTCCAAAAATGCTCCATTGGATCGGAACAGACCCGATTTGGTTATAACTTAAATATACCTTGGCCTTAAGTCTATTTTTGTCAAGTTTAGGCTTATAAATAGAGCTTAAAACCCTCATTCCAAATTTCATACAAATTTTTAAACCCTAGCTTTCCAAGAGAGAGAAAGTGAGGGAGAAGTTGGTGCTGCTTCATACGATTCTTCCCACCTTTGCTACGTGCCTAATCCACCTATCCGTATCGCTATTCCGGCGTTTCTGACTCCATTCCTAGGTAAGAAATCTCAACCTTAACCTGTTTTGAAGCGTAGAGTAGTTTAAATGACATCATAACTAACTTGTTTCATGCCATAGGTAGTGTATCCGCCGTTGACGACGACTTATCGTCTGAATCATATCCATTTTGCATTTTCTGGTTTAAGGTGCGGACTAAATGCGCTTAGGTTATGGTTTTCAACACTTTCAATAATAGTTAATGATTTATTCATGTTGTGAATGCAATTACACATGCCAAATATGCTATTTGTTTTGTCTTTCGTATACGTATACTGTATATTGTAAATACTGTATTTCATGTATATATTATAATACACGTATGCGTATGAAATCTGTTGATATGCTTGCCATGATTAATGATCGTTGTTATATGCCTGATATGTGTGCGGCAACTCCTTGGCGAAAGGACTTTCCCTAACATGCAATAGAGACGACATACGTGATGTATGTTGAATAGTATAACCTAAGTGTTTGACTTAAAGCCTAAGTGAGTTAGTAGTTAGTAAAGTGTGATTGCTAGAGTGGTTGAGATATGGATCTCCATCACAATACTTGAGTGTATGATTTCCTCCATGAATCATGTAACTTAGGTTATCCATGCTAAATGAGTGTATGATTTCCTCCATGGATTATGTACTTAGTTGAATCATGTTAAATGAGTGTATGAATTCCTGCACATAATGTATTTACATTCAAGTTATATTGGATATATCTCATATGCCTGATATTGAATTTGTATGTGAATAGGGTTGTATTACAGTCCAGGTAATCGGTAAGCGTACTCCAAATGGTGGTTGAGGTCGTTCGCCACGTAGGATGAGTTTAACGAATCTGAGTCGTGCTTGGGATGTTCGGCAGTGGTTAGGTCACACGGAGTGCTTATGCATCTCATGCCGTTCAACTCAACGTGCGCTTGGCCTAGTTGAGCTTATCAACTAACCTGATTGACCGATGTTTGTTTACCATGTTTGGTCGCTACTGCATGAGCCTTATAAGGTACCAAACTTACCAGTGAAAAGCTCCTCTAACCTTGGTACCTCGATCCGCTAAGACTCATGAGCCGATTATAGTGGTATGGGACACTATATTCGTGCTATCGGCCTACTCTGACTGGTGACGAGCCCTTTGTAGCGACCAGTGAGCACCTATACTCGTGAGCAGATTATGGTAGTATGAGACACTATATTCTTGTTATCGGCCTACATTGATTGGTGACGAGCCCTCTATAGTGACCTTGAGTATATCCTGATAGTGCATAAGGATGACGAGTCATGTTGCAGTATGTGGGATATAACTAGGCCTGTATTGATAAGGTGATGGGGGAGAAGAGCAACGATTACGCGCAACAGCCCTGACAGCCCTTGCAGTGACCTAGAACCGTAATATCGTATGAGATTATCTCGGACTGATGACCCGAGAATGGATCATTGTTTGGGTAATGATACAAAGGAGGTACCTTAGCTTTTCAATCCTGATATATGAAAAGGACTAATAAGAACTTAGTAATCATACTCATGACATCGCACTGCATGTGCCATTGGCGTTGGTGTGAGAGCACAGTGGTAGTGATTCATGCCGCGATCGTTAGATGATGTCGCATGAGGGAGTTTGTGGTGAGGGCATGCATCATTCTTCATATCATCCTTGCATTAACAAGAGTATCTAGGACATGTTTGATTGTACTGCTTTATCATTACTGCTTGATTGGATTGATAACATGTTCACCTTTGCTGTATATAGCTTCCACTGAGTTGATCACTCACTCCCACGTTACGGGACGGTGTTGGCTACACCAACCAGTCCCTATTTTAGTTTCAGATGATGGCGATGTTTGCGAAGCAGAGCCAGACTTTATGATGATGAGGAGAATTTCTCCTATATGCAGGTTCTGATCGACGGGATTACAGGGTTACTGATTAGATGTCAATACTGTAAGCCCCGTATCCTAGACCGTACCGTTTCATAGACTTTCGCAGTCTTACCAGTCGAATTTCGGCAACCTTGCGTGCGACCGTATGCCGTCAACCTGTATCGACTCAACCTAAGACCTTTACCATAACGACCGCGTCGTCGCTGCGGTTTCGATACCGCGACTTGTGCGCCGAGACGATACCCTGGTCAAGAGATGTGGGTCAATGTTCGGTGCTAAGAAAACGCCGCGCGTTGTGAAACCCAAGAGAATCTCTACGAGGTGTCACATCAATCCCATTAATCCATCAATCCATCACATGTCAAGTACATATTAAGTACATGTCAAGTACACATCACCTTTCACCCATTCCCAAGCAACTACAAAAGTCAAGAATCTCTTATAAGCCCATACCTCTCTTACACCAAAAGCCCTCAAAGTCAAAAAGTTCTTACACCACCCATGCTTTTCTTACACAAATGGCCACAAAAGTCAAGATTTTCTTACACCCATCACTCACCACATCCATCACCCATTTCTCTCTCTCTTTACAACTCTCTCTCTCTCTCTTTCTCATTTTCAAACTCAAAAAAATCTAAGGAGAGAATTCCCATACGTATGAGAATTCTCCAAGCCTCTCCCTCTCTTTCAAAACTTCAAGTATGGCCCACTTTTCTACCTCATGATCTCCCATCCTAACCATCCATTCCACATCTCCTCCATTGGAATTAAAGCTAAAGTGTTAAGGAACTCATAGGAGCAAGAAGATCGAACGGTGGGTGCTCCTTTAGATATAAAAAATCTGATTTTTATAGCCTAAATATTTTCTTTCATTCATGAGGGAAGTGTAGGACCCACCAATCAATGATGGAGATCCCACACAATCCCATGGTTGTGGCCTAATGGCCTACTTTATGCATGCATGATCCATGCATGGGGCCTTTCTCTATGGGCCCCATCATGGTAGTTTTATTTCATATCATATAATATTTGGGTCATCTAGACCTTATAACCATGGTGGGGATGACATCCTCACCATGTATTTTAATTATAAGCCATGCATGTGCAAGATCCATATTGTAAATGTAGATCTAGGTATGATGTGCGAGTGTGATTGATCTTGGGAGGGCTCAATAGTGGCGGAGCCCCTTTTTCTATGGCCTAATTGTCCTTCTATCTCTCTTTTTCCTCATTTTATTTCCTGATGTATGTGACCCATTAATGTATTTCCCTTTTTATTTAACTTATATAATAAATTTTATCTAAGTACATGTTGCTGTCTAGAAATTTTTGGACAGTTTCTGATTATTTTTTGACCAGATTTTGGGACTATTTGAGAGACTATTCGTACCTATTAAATATACTTTTCTGAAAGGTGAGTATCTCATCTTGATGTCCACTAAATTTCAGCCCCAACTGACCTTCATTGGGGTCCTAAAGGTATGGTCCAAGTGAGATGGACAGTCTGGATTTTCTACACTGTTCCAGCAACATTCCACCATGGACAGTTGAATTTTTAAATTTTATTAAAATACCTATGGGTGTTTAAAAATTATAAAAAATTTCAGGGGGATGGCCTACTTATGGTATGACCACCTACAAAATTTTGGGGCCAATGGACACCTGTACACACCATGGTGATGGCGGGACCGGCCCATTATAATATGCTGTCCAGATCAGTCTGATTTTCAGGACAGATTGATTTATGTAAATGAATTAAAATATTTACAGATGTTTAAAAATTCTGAAATTTTTTAGGAGTGTGTTCCACTTATGTTAGAACTCACCTACCAAATTTCAAGGCTAATGGACCCCTGTACACACTGTGGTGAGGGCCGGACTGGCCCACCACATTGGGACGTCCAGGTCTGTTCGATTTTTTCTGGACAGTCTATTTTGTTTAAATTAATTAAAATACTTAGAGATATCTAAAAATTATAAAATTTTGTGGGGGTGTGGACCACCTATGGAAGTATCACTCTGTGAAATTTCAGCCTCAAGTGACCCCGTTTGGGTATCCAAAAGAATGGGCCAAGATGGTTGGACTCTCAGATTTTTTCTGCTATGCAGTCCAGCAATATGCCTTGATAAAAAACCATAATTCAAAAAATTTCTTCTGATGGTGGGCCACCTTTTTGGGTTTCCTCTCATTGTATGCATGATGAGGGACCTTGACCCTCAATTTTCAGAGTTTTAGAGGCCTTGGACCCACTCCAATGGAGTGCCAAAATTTAGGACAGCAACATGTTATAATTATGCTGGCCTTGGGCTGAAATTTTGAGGAGTGGGGCCCACCATATTATAAAGATCTTAGAGAAAATGATTTATACATTTAGTTGCTTAAATGTTGGGCTTAATGAATGAACTTTTGAGGCCCACCATAGTTGAATTTAATTGGGTCCATGAATGTAGCTAGTTGTTAACTATTTAAGGCTCATAGAGTGGACCCATTTGATGTGTTCCAAGGCCCATGGGATTAGGCCCATTTGATGTAATTTAAGGCCCATAGAGTGGACCCATTTGATGTGTTCCAAGGTCCATGGGATTGGACCCGTTTGATGTATTTTAAAGTCTATGGGATTAGGCCCATTTGATATGTATAAGGCCCATGCGTCGAGAACCATTTGATGCAATCTAAGGCCCATGGGTTATGACCCATTGCAATGCACATAAGGCCCATTGGTGCAGTCCATTGATGTGGCCCATTTGATGAGTAAAAGGCCCATATGACATGGTCCATTTGATGTATTTAAGGCCCAATGGGGTGTACCTAAGGTCCATTGCAATGTGTGATCCCAACCTAGTTTACGTAATGTTATTCACTACGGGCTACACCTTGGGAACAATGTTAGTTTGACGTCCACATTACGAGTATAATGTTGGTTAAATGTCCGCATTGCGACTCTCCCTAGGGCCCATTGGTAGGCCCGTACTTGTTGTATGCAAGCCGTCTAGGCCAACTGCGTTGTAAGGATAGGGCATTACTTTATAACATGCTTAGTATAACTCCATTACGCACAACCCATTTGTATCAGTCCATTTGATTGGCCTGCTCGTATCGGCCATTTGATTGATTTAGCCCATATGATTGATTAGGCTCATCTTGATATATTTGTGCCCTGTTGCTAAGGCTATATATGAGGCCCGTTGTTGAGGCCCACCTTGATGTGTATGAGGCCCGTTGTTGAGGCCCACCTTAAATATATATGAGGCTCATGTTGCAGGCCCATTGTGATGTATGCAAGGCCCATGGGTCATGGCCCATTGCATTGCATGTAAGGCCCAATTGGTGCGGTCTATTCGATATAATTATGGGGTCCATGTCATTAGGCCCATCCTATTGTATTGGTGACCCGTCCATTGAGGCTCACCTGTGGTATATATTTGAGGCCCATGTGTAGGGCCCACCTATTCTGTATTTAAAGCCCATGGGTTGTGGCCATAGTGATGTATATTAGGCCTATGTGATGTAGCCCATACTAATGTGTATTAGACCCAGGTATGTGACTCGCCTGCGAAGTATAATTGAGGCCCATTGTGATATATCTGAAGCCTATGGGTGCGACCCATCCAGATGTATTTGAGGCCTATGGGCAAGGCCCATTGTGATATGTGTTAGGCCCATGACCAGGGCCCACCTGTTTCGTATATTTGGCCCTTGTGTGAGGCCATGTGCCCGTTATATATTTGATTCTATATGGGTCATTCCTTAGGGGCAATGTTGGTTAAAAGTTCACATTGTCGACGCCGGTTATTGATACCGTTTATGAGTATATGACATCATAACATCATGATACATGTCCATTCGCATCATCTGCATATTTATTATGAGATGTGATTGACCATTGCATATGTCATTGAGCAGGATGATGTGAGACTCCCTGATGGGTGGAGATTATCTCACATGACCACATGACATGCGCAGGATTGATGCATGATTGGATTATATGACTCATGCATCTTGCATTGTGTTGTGATTACTGTACGCCCTAGTGACATCAGGGTCGTAGCCTCCATAGGCATATCGTGGATGGCCAAATGGGACACCGAAAATCTGTTCGAGCATCGGACCATCATAGATGACCCTAAGTGAAAATCTCTAAACACCCTCTTGATTCCAGAGGATGCTCCAACGTCTAGACCGAGTGGGTAGATGAGCGTTGAGTGCCGATTACCAGATGGTTGCGCTCTCCACTGTGTCGTGGTCGGTTGGAAGGGGGTGCGGCCTTACCCGCCCGAGGGAGTAGGCATGGCTAGGCTGAGTTTGACCAGCTAGAGGAATGGATCCGCTATCGGCGAGCCAGGTAGGTATTGGAAGACTACTGACAGACGGATAATGAGGTCTTTTCCACTTACCAAGTTGTGCGCTTGATTGGGGCAGCAGGTGGTGTGAAGTGTAATAGACCCCGGTGATTTCTTCAGAGAGGAACCGTACTGATATGAGGACTGACATGATATTATGACACCCCTCACTGTTGTGTATATGGGCGGGCGCACGTGGGCGGACGCTGATGTGGGCGGGTGTGATGTGGGCGGGGCTGAGGCCTGGGCGAGCTACCACATTGGATGAGCTACCAGCGGTTGGTAGGCTACTGTGCTGACAGGTTACTGAGTAGGAGTTGCATACTCATTCATTCATCCATTCACTATCCACTCGGGCTGGTGGTGCGCAACTAATTGTTGTGTATCTTCGTTATGGCAAGAATTTCGGTTGGGCGCGCGACTAACCTGAGATCAGGAGTTTACCACGTTGAGTCAGACTATCCAAATTTAGGTATGGGACTGGTTTGGATAGAGGTTTTTTTTGTGGGCCATGTAGCCTGCTATACTATGTACTATCATCCCGACATCACACTCCAGCATGGTCATTTCATTAGCACCATATACTGCATATTCTATTACATCTTCGGCGTGTGGTATTGTGGGTTGTTATGTTTCTGTATTCTTGTGACTTAGATGAGAGTGATGATATTTGTTAGCTCTTTCGAATTGTATATTACATTATATCCTTGTCATTCGACATTTGATTATCTATAACTCATCATTTGCATAGCTGTCCTATATTGCGTATTCTGATATTGATTAACTTATGGACTTATTCATACTTCCGCTTATTCTATTATCGCATGATTATAATCTTGTCAGTATTTCTGTTTATGCTGATAATTCCTGCTCTTATCAGTGTTTCTGCTTATTCAATCATTGTATGGTTTATGGATTAATAGCTTTCCGGTATTGTATGATTATGATATTGTATTGAATACTTGACACTTATCTCGTGCACACACTTGCACCACCCTCTAAGCTTTGTATAAGCTTATGCATGATATATGCATGCAGGTGATGTTAGGTTGCAGCAGCATTGAGCTTGGAGCGTGCAGCTGTTTTCTGGAGCTTTGATTTTGACATATATATTTCCCTTTCAGCATTGTATTCAAATGATTATATTAGTGGATATGTGATGATGATGTTGCCTTTATGATTTGGGTAAACTTGTGGTTATGCTTATTACTAGTTAAATGTACAAAAAAAAAAATCCTCCTTGTAAGATCCCAGGATCGAAAATCTGGCATATGAATGCAAGGGCCAAGAATGGGGTACTACGGAGGATGTCGGCACCGGATTCGGCGATCGGGATTCCTGTGAATCCGATTTCCGGGTTTGGGGCGTGACAAATATACTTGGTACTTTGCCTTTTATTTAAACACCCATGTATATTATTTTCTTTCCATTTTTGGAGTATACATGTATTTAGTTAACCTGGTAACATGTTCACACTCTGGAAACTTATAATAAATTATACATTTTATATATTTATCACAGTCTTCCGCTTGAGAAACTTAACTATCTCTGGAGTATGATATGTTGTTTTGGTCTAATCTCACTCATGTTTTCTGCACTAATATGAACAACATTCATCCATCATTGAAAATGTTGCATAAGTGATGTTTTAGAACTCGGGAGTGGAGTTTATGCTCGACCCCCGATTTTTGGGATGTTACACAAATGGAAGGATACTAGAAAATCATTGAAACAGAAAAAAGAAAAAATGTCTTTGGAGGACCTCCTAATGTTTCTTCGAATAGATGAAGAATTTAGGCTTCGTGACAAAAATGAAGAACAACAGGAGTCTCTAAGCAACGCTAATATGGTCGAGAATAGTGTGAATCGGGAATTAGAGAAGCCACCTTTCAAGAAAGATGATAGGCTCAAAACTAATAACCAAAGGCTCAAAAAGAATACTTTCAAGAAGGGTCCATGCTTCTTTTACAAAATCCCTGGTCACTTTAAGAAAGGCTGCCGAAAATACAAAAAGAAAATGCAAGAAAAGAAATAATAAGTCAATATGACGGAAGACACGAATCTAGCAGCTGTCGTCTCTGAAGTAAATATGTTGAATGAGGATGTTGAATGGTGGGTAGATTCTGGCGTTACCAAACATGTTTGTAAAAATTACAACATGTTCAATTCCTACGAATTAGTGGGGGATAATCAAGAACTATATATGGAGAATGCCTCCACATGCAAAGTTGTAGAAAAATAGAAGGTATGTCTTAATCTAACTTTTGAAAAAGTCCTTACTTTGAACAATGTGCTGCATGTATCGGATATTAAGAGGAATCTTATATCAACTAGTCTACTGACTAAGTTTGGATTCAAACTCCTATTTGAATCCGATAAATTGATTATGTTTAAAAATGGAGTATATGTAAGGAAGGGCTATGTATCCAATGGAATGTTCAAATTGAACCTCATAAATGAAAATTCTTCTTCAGTTTATATGCTTGATTCATATGATGTTTGGCATGCTAGATTAGGACATATTATTATCGTAGAATGAATAATATGTTTAATCTTAATCTAATTCATAAGTATACAAAACCTAATAACAAATGTAGTATTTGTGTACAATTCAAAATAACTAGAAAACCGTTTCCAAGGGTGGAACGAGAATCACAATTCTTAGACCTAGTTTATAGTGACATATGTGAAATGAGTGGTTTAATAACAAGAGGGGGAAAGAGGTACTTCATAACCTTTATAGATGATTTCTCTCGTTATACCTTAGTATACTTATTGAAGAATAAAGATGAGGCATTATAAAAATTCAAGATATACAAGGTAGAAGTTGAAAACCAATTAGACCGAAAGATTAAAATTCTAAGGTCGGACAAGGGAGGAGAATTTTTATCATTAGATTTCTCAGAGTTTTGTAAAACTCATGGTATAATTCACCAAATTACAACTTCCTATTCACCCCAACAAAATGGGATAGCAGAATGAAAAAACAGGTCTCTCATAGACATGGTAAACTCTATGCTCAATAATGCGGGTTTAAGTTCAGAATTTTGGGAAGAAGCTCTATTAACTACCTATTATATCTTTAATAGGATACCTCACTCTAAGACTTGTAAGACTTCATATGAACTATGAAAGAATAAGATTCCTAACATCTTATACTTCAAGGTATAAAGCTGTAGAGCCTTAGTTAGGTTTACTGATCCTAAAAGGCCCAAGATAGGGTTGAGATCTCTTGAGTGTATTTTCATAGGATATGCACAAAATAGTAAGGCTTATAGGTTTCTAGTTGTAAAGTCTAATCATACGATCCCGATAAACACTATAATATAATCTAGAGATGCCGAGTTTTATAAAAACTCATTCTCTTCTATAACTAGAAAAGAGATAAGACCTCAAGATCTTAGTACAAGCAGTAGTTCTCAAATACCTGATCAAGATATTAGCAGTCTCGATAAAGAGGATATGGAACCTAAAAGGACCAAGAGAATTAGAAAAGGTACATCTTTCGGACCCGACTTCCACCTTCTGCTAATAGAAGGAGATAATGATAACATAACAGATGAAACCATATAGATATATAACATAGAAAATGATCCGGTAACAATAGATGATGCCCTTAGATCTCAGGATGCTTCTTTTTGGAAGGAAGCTATAAACGATGCGATGGATTCTATATTGCAAAATAAAACATGGAAACTTATGGATCTGCCCCCAAGATCAAAACCAATAAGCTGTAAATGAATTTTCAAAAGAAAATTAAGACCAGATGGAACTACAGAAAGGTTTAAGGCCAGATTAGTGGTTAGAGAATTTACACAAAAAGAAGGTTTTGATTTTTTCGATACCTATGTTCCAGTAGCAAGGATATCTACTATCCGAGTTTTAGTTGCTCTAGCATCCATTCATAAGTTAGAAATTCATCAGATGGATGTAAAGACAACTTTTTTAAATAGTGACCTCGATAAAGAAATTTACATGGAGCAACCAGAAGGTTTTATAATTCTAGGACAGAAAAATAAAGTGTGTAAATTGATCAAGTCATTATATGGACTTAAACAGGCACCCAAGCAATGATATGAAAAATTCGATAAAGTAGTCACCTCATATGACTTTAAAATTAATGAATCAGATAAGTGTGTATATTCAAAATTCTCTGGTAATAAAGGAGTAATATGTCTCTATGTATATGATATGCTAATATTTTGTACATGTTTAGAAGTTATAAATAACACTAAATGATTCTTATCATCTAGTTTTGACATGAAAGATATGGGTGAAGCTCATGTGATTAGGTATCAAGCTTTTAAGAAACAATGATGGTATAACTCTTTTTCAATCACATTATATTGAAAAGATACTCAAAAAGTTTGATCACTATGATAAGAACTCAGTTTTTACTCCTTTTGATTCTAATATCAAGTTAATTAAAAATAAAGGTCGTAGTGTATCTTAGTTAGAGTATTTCAAGGTGATTGACAGTCTTATGTATGCCATGATTTCTACTCGACCTGATATTACTTTTGCAGTAGGTAAATTGAGTAGGTTTACAAGTAATCCAAGTTTAGATCATTGGAATGTTGTTTCTAGAGTACTTAGATACTTGAGAAAAACTATTAACTATGGTTTATATTTTTCTGGTTACCCTAGTGTACTTGAAGGGTATAGTGATGCAAGTTGGGTCACTGATTCTAATAAATCCAAGTCTACCAGTGGATGAATTTTTACACTTGGAGGAGCTGCCGTTTCTTGAGGATCCAAGAAGCAAACTTGCATATCTCACTCTACCATGGAATCTAAATTCATAACTTTGGCAGCTAGAAGTAAAGAGGTAGAATGGTTAAAAAACTTATTATTAGAAATATCATTATTGGTAAGGCCTTTACCACCGGTCTCTATCTACAGTGATAGTGAAGCGACACTATCAAAGGCATATAACAAGACTTATAATGAAAAATCCAGACATATTAGTCTAAGGCACAGTTTTGTGCGGCAACTACTTGGTGACGGTGTTATAACAATACAATATGTACGATTTATCTAAAATCTAGCGGACCCGTTCACCAAGGGACTGGTAAGGGATGTTGTTAGTAGAACATCAAGAGGAATGAGACTTAAGCCAATTTCACAGACACCGGATGAGGGAAATCCAACCTAAGTTACTAGGTTCAATGGGCAAAGTACCTCACATGAAGTGGCTGAAGCAGCACTATCCATTTTCTATCTATCTCATTCCTGGATGTATGTATATTGTTGGGTACCTGTAATGATAAAAAGGAGGATGAGCTGCTGCTCTTAATGAATTTTTTCAAGGGTGCTATTGTTATAGGGGCATTCATAAGGACTCACCTATATGAGTATTGGAAGTGGGACCGCTTCCTGATGTTCGAGAGGTTCTGGCTACTCTCATGAACTCATGAATTCAGGATAGAGCACAAGGCCGTTAATGTACTATAATTTTAGAACACATGACAATTGAAATATATGTGTGTGTAATATGTCCAGTTGTGTCATATAGAATACTTAGTTCAAGACCATGGTCACTAAGGATTCTGATTCAACTTTGATTTATTTACACTAAGTGAAGGCTCAAGTTCATAAGACACCTTCTCCTATGCACATATTTTCCTTACATACCCTGACCTCTGTATTGTGAAAAATAGTAGGGGATTGTTGAGTTTTTTCAAAATAATAAGAAAAGAAAATTGAAAAAGAAGGGTTGTGACTTTGATGATTGTTGGTGCGAATGGTGATGCCTCTTGGTAAAGGGAACATCTTTTGAATTTGAAATGGAGAGATGTCATTGTTGGAAAGACACCACCATTGGTGAAAAGACACCATGAAAGAAGATGTCTTTTCATGAAAAATACCTTAAACATCTCTTATGATTCTATATCAATCCGAATTTACAATTTCCAACAATCTCTTCTCCATCTTCTTCTTCTTCTCAATTTTCATTTTTAGATGTTCCTTTGAAAAATACAGTCTTCAGGCGCTAAACTGAAAATAGTTTTTTAGGTAGTAAATTACAAACAGTTTTCAGGGGATAAATTATAACAACACAGAAGTCAGGGTTGTATGCTGTAAAAGTGTGTTTGGGGTGCGATTTTTCAGTTTTGCAGGATGAAACCCACATTTCTCCGGTTCAGGAGAAGAGGCTTATTGTATCCTAGAAGCGGATTTGCTGTAACCCTCTTGCAAATTGGTTTAATCACCAATAGGGTGCGAATATCGCCTTAAAGATAGCGACATCGCAACGTGCCTTAAGCCTATCTTTAAGTGATTTATTTTTCTAATTTTCTGCCTTAAGTATAACACTAGGTCCGCTTCAAATCATGTAACTAGGACCTTCATGTCATGTTTTCTCTAATGGGTTGTTTGGATGGTGGGATTGCTGTGGAAAAATTATTGCACATGATGAATGTATACGAGGCTAAAACATAAAAGAAAATGGCTTAATAAAGTTAAAATGGCCAAATCAATACATAGATTTCTTCTTCACTAAAAATAAATTAAGATAAATAGAAATACAAGATTTAACTCTCTCTCACATGTAGGAAGAATCCACACCAAGGAATGTTCAGAAGATGTAATATTGGACTTGAGTACCTCTTTCTACCTATGACCCTCCTTTATATGGGCTGTTGTACGAGGGAGCAAGTGATAGAGACCTACTTAAAAGTAGGCTTCACCATGTGGTTGTATGGGCATATGTACGGACACAAGGTCTCGAGGAATGGGTCCACTATCGACGAGCCGAGCCCAATATTTATAGGCGGATAGTGAGGTCTCTTCCACTCGCCTTATTATGCGCGATGGAGCGACAATCTGGTTTGGAGTGTACTAAACCCTGGTGATATTCCAGAATTAAACTGTATTGATATGTGGACTCAAATGAGGATTTGTATGCTTGAGTTACAACTTGCATCGCATGGCTTTAGTATGGCTGACATCATTCATGCCTTGCATCGCACAGCCTTGGTATGGCTAATGGTATTCATGGATCCATCTGTATGTTTCGCATTACTCTGATACTGTATAATTGCACTAGTACCTTATGCACACATTTTTACCACCCTTTAAGCTTTTCATAAGTTTATGTACGACCGTTATGTGCAGGTGACGTTGGATCGCAGCAGCGTTGAGGCGTGAACACGTGGAAGATTATCTTAGAGCTTTTATCTATCATCATTGTATTTCTCCTTTCGCCCTTTATAATTATAAATTTTAATCATAGTGAAAATGTAATGGAGTTTTTGGTTGTTGTTTGTGGGTTATACCTTTGATTATGCTTATTACGAATCAAACTGATGTTGAAAATCCTCCTCGTACCATCCCAGGATCAGAACATGGTGAATGGGTGCTAGGAGCCAAGAATGGGGTACTACGGAGGCTGTCGGCACCGGATTCGGCGAGCAAAAATTTTGTGAGACCAGTTTCTGAGTTTGGGGCGTGATAATGCACCTTGAATCAAAAGGATCTGTGATCCGATCATAGATAGTGGGAACAGTGAGAATATTGTGTTGAAGGCTATGGTGGAAAAGTTACAACTAAAGATAGGGAAACACCCTTATCTGTGCACAATTGGATAAATTAAGAAAGTCAGTGAAACAAATGTAATTAAACGATGTCATATTCCATTCTCCATTGATAAATATTATAAGGATGAAATAATGTGTTACGTGGTTGATTTAGATGCTTGTCACATGTAACTTTGTCTACCATGACAGTACGATGTTGATGCCTCACACAGAGACCAGAATAATATATTTATTTTTGTTAAAGATGGTAGAAAGATTATCATTATCCCTATGAGAATGAAGAACTAACCTAAGACTTCTAAAGTGGAGGGACAGACTCCCAAAATCATACTAGATTTTGTCAAATAATTTGAGGAGACAGAGGAAATCAATACATTAGTTATAAAGGGAAAAAAGTAAAACCCACAAATATTTCAGAGAAGTTGAAACCTGTGTTACAAAAGTTTAAGAAGATTATGCCCAATGAATTTTTCAACAAGTTGCCCTCATGCGTATTATCTAACACCACATTGATTTTGTCCCAGGGGTAAGTTTGCTTAATCACTCATATTATCGGATGAGTTTGAAAGAATGTGAGATCTTGTAGGGACAAGTGAATGAATTGATCCATAAGGGTCTAGTGAGGGAAAGCATAAATCCATGTGTTGTGCTAGCCCTTTTAATGCCCAAGAAGTTATATGAGTTTAATGCTAAGTATAAGAAAGAAGTTGACAAATATCGAAGCCAGAAGGTATTTGAAGTGGGTGATAATGTGATAGTTCACCTATGTAAGAAGAGGTTTATGAATGAGACATATTATAATCTAAAAATAAGAAGATAGGCTATGTTCTGATACTCGAGAAAATCAATGATAGTGCCTATGTTACTGATCTTCTTACGGGCATGGAGATCTCACAGACTTTCAATATAGCAGACTAATATGAGTATCATAAGTCAAGTTCATTGAATAACTCAAGGACAAGTTCTTTCCAAGTGAAATGGACTGATGTAGGACGTGTCACATGTAGATGCATTCTTAGCAGGTTGGATCAAAAGAAGTCTACACAAAAGCAAAAGTAATCTGTCAGAACTGGACCCACCCTACGTATGGCATGACTTAACTAGGTGTCATGCATTTCGATTCGAAGAAATTTATTTTAAATATAAAAAAATTATCGTTATAAATTTTTACCATAAAAGAGTCATAACTTTTAATCCAATCATCATCATGAAACACACAATTTATTAATTTTTATGTAACAATAGTTTTAAGGTCAACTGACCTGTAAGTCACACACCTCTAGAAAATGAATACTTTCGGTTCAAAATTACAATTTTACTGAAAAATTAGTATTTTTGTTGTATCTCTTTATTTTTAGAATTTTAGAATTTTTATCTTTTTTACAAATTACTTGTAATAATGCTACAAAAGTTTATCTATATGTTTCTATTTTTGGTAAATTAGTCTTTATAATAGTTTTGCTATTTTGAATAACTTCTAAACGAATTGAAAAATTAGGTTTTAGAAGAGTTTTATTATTTTTAATAATTTCAAATTAGGATTTGAGTTTTCTTTATTAGTGGTGTAATCGAAAAATCATACATACATTATTCAATAAAATAATCAAATTTACTCTCTTATTTTTCAGAGACTTAAGAACTATCCTCATGAATTCAAGATTTTTATCACTTAAGGAAGATGGTGATATTCCTATCATTATTTCACTCTCTTCCCTACGTTACCTTACTATTTTACGATTCTCAATTCTATGACACTCACCTATTTAATTAGGCAATAGTTAATGATCTTAACTTATAGCTTTTCACTAATATTAAAGCTTGAATCTGTTTTCTATTTTTCTATTTATCTTCATGGATCATTTTCTTTAAGTGTAATGTCTCGAAAAAGTCCGTACAGGGACCTGGGCACCACCTCAGATAGAAATCACTAAGGACCAAATCCTTTATAAATTAGACGTGAATCAACTAAGTGTTAAACTAGATTACCTGTGAAATTAACACTAATCACTTTAAATACAATCTGCAAGACCCAAAACTAACAAAACTAGTGACACTACATTACTTTAAAACTTAGGATCCGTCTCAAAACCCAATTACTCTTGGAAGCATCATGAAACTCCGTATCGGACCTGTACCGCACGTCGAAAGTCCAATTATCCCAAGCCTATACGATTCTAACCACCTTGCTGGACTTGATAACCACATCAAAAATCAAGTCCTAATAGTATTCAAAAACGCACAACTTGAGCCCAGAGCGAAGTGTGTGAGAAACATGAATATATTTAGGAAATGAACTGAAATTTAAGTGAATTAAGTCGGTTCACTTGTAGGCCGAATCTAAGAACTCAAACCATCATATTTCGACCCAATTACACCCTCGAATCAGGAAAAATTTCCAACACAGGTCAGTGTACTTGTGACCTTGATCGAGTATCGGTAATTGTTGAACTGAAACAAGTCTCCTGCAGTCGATCCCTAAACCTGATCAGACTGAAAACTTAACCTGACCTAAATCTATAGTCAGGGAGCTTAAGTCCGATCACAAGTAGAAAAGGGGCCTCCAGAAGTGCTCCGTTAGACCGGAACAACCAACCTTTAGCTATAACCTAAGTATACCTTGGCTCTGGGGCTATTTTCATCAGTTCTGGACCTGTATAAAGGCCTTAAACCCGCTCTCTCCCTTGTCATACGAATTTTATAAAACCTTAGAAGAGAAAAGAGAAGAAAGAGAAGGAAAGAGAGAGAAAACGAGAGAGAGATTCAGGGTCTGTGCTTGGGATTCGATCCCACCTTTCCATGTGCTTAGCTACTGTATCCGTGTCGCTATACCGGTAATTTCGGTTCCGTACTTTGGTAAGAAATCCTAACCCTAATTAATTTTAGAGATTTAAGTAAAGGATGAAATAACTAACTTATTTCATGCTGTAAGTTGTCCTGTTGCCATGGACAAATACATCATGTTCAAACTGAGCTCGTTACGAGTCTACCGGCGTAAGGTGCGGACTATAGATGATTAGGTTATGGTTTTCAAGGCTTTCAATGTCAGTAATGATTTATGACTGACTTGATTATTGCCACACGTGCTTAATTTTGGTGTTTCCTGTCTATTACACATATATATAAACTATATTTATTTGTATGTTGAAATGTTTGAATGACTATGAAATTATGATTTATGCTTACCATGTTTATTGACTAACAATACCTGATTGTTGTACGTATGGTAACCCCTTATAAAAGGAATTTGCTATAATACCTTTTATAACTACTTTATTACATATATATGATAAGTGTAGCCTACGTGTTTGAGAAAATGCTTGAAGGTGAAAGTGCTTGTTTAAATGCATGTAATGAGGGTGTTGAGATAGAATTCTCAACTTCCTTAACTATAATTATAGTATCCTTGATATAACCCATCTTACTACTATGTGAGTTGGGGATGAAATGCCTATGTGTGGTAACATGCGTAGTATATGTTTTGTCGAATTGCATAAAGTAAGATTTATGATTGATTTTACTTCTCACATGCTGTCTTTGGCTACTACATGTGTATACTGTTGTTTGGAATGTGTTTGGGGCTACGACGTAGTCCAGGCGATCAGTAATGATTTATGCGCTAATGGCTAAGGTTGTTTCGCCATACAGGATGTGTTCAATGAATCCGAGTCATACTCTGGATGTCGACAGTGGTTAGGCCACACGAAGTGATTACGCACTTCATTTCGATCATCTCGATGTGCGCCTGTACCAGTCGAGCTTGTCAAGTAACCCGATTGACTCGATGTATGTTCACCATATATGGACGCTACTGCTTGAATCTAAGGTACCAAACTCACCAATAGAAACCCGTTTAACCTTGATATCTCGATCTGCTAAGACTCATGAGCTAGACATGGGGTATGGGACACAGTGGTCGAGTTGTCGGCCTACGCCGGGGTGACAAGCCCACCTGTAGTGACCAGTGAGCAACCCAGACTCGTGAGCCAAATGCAGTGGTATGGGACACTATATTCGAGCTGTCGGCCTACGGCTAGGTGACGAGCCATTCGTAGTGACCTCGAGCATACTCTGAGACTGCGCTAAGGTGACGAGCCTTTTCGTAGCAACTAGAGTATAAGATAGGCCTGCATTGAGGTGACGAGCCCTTGTATTGACCTAAAACTGCAACATCGTGTGAGACTAGATAGGACTGATGACCCTAGAATGGATCATTGTTTGAAAAATGATAAAAGGGAGGTACATTAGCTTTCCAATCCTGCTGTATGAAAAGGACTAATAAAAACTCGGTAATCACGTTCTTAACATCGCACTGCATGTGCCGTTGGTATTAGTGTAGATGTTGAGGGTCAAATATTGCATATCAAACCCCAGTTATTACCTGGATTTACAAGCATGATACCATTTAATGGGCCGATTTAATCGTGTTTGTAATGCAGAGTGTATTCAGGAGCATGGACTGAAAAAGGATGCTTAAAGTAAGGATTTGAGGCTCCAAAGTCACCAAAGCAAGGGACGGACACCAGGGGACCAAGATTGAAAAATTTACACGCCAGGGATCCGAGAAAATCAAGCCGTTCACGTTAAAGAGGCTCGAAATTGGTCCAGAATGTAATATCACATGGTTCCCGCCATCCTATTGACTAGAAAATTCATACATGGGATGAGGGCCATAAATAAATTGTACACGTAAAATTTCAGCCATTGAAGATCTTAGAAAGTGGGCCAACAGACAGATCAGCCCATTAATCTCCAAATTGGGGTCGACATGCTATCTGGAATTGCCTAAAATTTAGTATCGACAGTTTAATTAAGATAAGAAAAAAGATGGATGGAGTAGAATTCTCAGAAATAGTATAGTGGGCCCCATATATGCATGTGCGTGTACACCTTGCACATGTACACGCTGCGCACTGAAAACAGGCTTCCATTGCATTCAGTGCTTGCCCGCGACCAACATGGAAACAACGCTGTTGCGCATCGTGAACCGACGGACGACCCCTTTTTGCCAAAGTTTGTGGGACCCACCCATCACCCGTGTAAGACCCGTATCCTAATTCGCACTGTTCCGTTGATTTCCGAGACCCTTCTCGTCAAATTCCAGCAATCCGCGACTTATGGTTACGGTCGCATCCTATTCATTTGAGCCGGCTTAATCCGAGACTTGTATCATTGCGACCGCACCGTCGCCGCGGTTCCAACGCCGCAACTCACGCACCGATCTGATACCCAGATGATGAGATACGGACCCACGTTCAGTTCGAGCAAAAACACCGCGCGTTGCAAATCCCAAGGAATCTCTACAAAGTGTCCCATCAATCACATCAATCAATCCCATCAATCACCTCTCATGTCAAGTACAAGCACCCATACTTCCTTTCTCCACAAGTCAAGCAACCACCCAAGTCAACTAACACATCACCTCACCCATCACTCACATCCATCAACCATCACCCCTTCACATCACTCCATCTCTCATTAATCACCTCTCTCTCTCTCTCTCTCTCATTTCTCAACACTCCAAACCCAATCAAGGGAGAGCATCCAACGTCCAAGCCTTCCCATGGAGAGAAGTGCATATGTGAGGCCCACTTCCCATCTCCAAATCTCATCATCCTAGCCATCCATTTCCCATCTCCACCATCAAAGTAAAGCTTTATGAGACCGGCTATCCAACGGACCAAGAAGATCAAGAGGTGGGTGCTTTGATAGAGTAGTTTTCATGTTTTTAAGGTGGGCCAAGTGAGGCCAATCGATCAATGGTTTGGATCTCACTTAGGACCCTAAGATGTGGCCAATGGCTCATCTTGATCATCAAGATCATTCCATGATGGGGCCATTCTCCATGGACCCCATCATGATGTTTACTTTCCTTGTATTGAGGAGGTCATCTAGACCGTCCATTTCTAGTGGAGTGGGATCTCCACCGTCGATCTTTTGTTGATGGTCCATATGCAAGGAGGACCTTTGATGTATGATTGGATGATTGAAACGGAGGGCCCATAGTGCCGGGGTCCCTCCATCATGCGTGTCTCACTCTATTTCTCTCTCCCTCTCTTCTTTTTTTACTTGTATGCTAATGTAGCTATGTGGTCCACTTGGATTAGCCACATCATGAAATGTGTATTTTATCCAAACCATCCATGGGTGGGGCCCATCTTAAATGTACATCCATTTGGGGTGGCCCACCTAATCAGGGCCCACCTTGAATGTATTTCATACAACTCAAACAAAAAAAAAGAAAAAAAAGAAAGAGAAGACGTCCAGGCGCTAGACGTCACTGGAGAAACAAAAAAAAATATATATATAAATGAAGGCCAAAAGGGGTGGGCCACTTGTACGGGACCCACCTTGATGTATGTATACAATCCGTGCCATCCATCCTCTTCCCCAACTTATTTTAGGTGTTGAACCGAAAGATGAGGAAGATCCGGATATCTAGTGGGCCATGGTGTTGAAGATACCATCAATACCATTGAAATCCTTCCAGATTCCTGTTTACACGATGAAAGAGGCTCGATATTGGACTCGTTGGATTCGTTGCAGGTTGTAGAAACCAATGGCAGGAGTGGATTCTTCAGACGTGGGCCCCACACGATAAAAACTCCGAAAAATCTGGTTTTCAAAAAAAAAAAAGAAAACAAAGAGGGAGAGAGCAGTGTCTGCTGCGGCAGACGGTGCAGGCGCTTCCTGCGCCTGGCAGCGGGCGGGCGGACAGCAGCCCACGGCCCCCTGCCGTGGGCCCCACATGATGTATGTTTTGTATCCATGCCGTCCAGAGGGTGGTCCACCTTCTGAGGTGGTCCCTCCCCAAAAATGAGGCCCATCCAAGACTCAGGCGGCCCACACCACAAGAAACAGTGATGATTAGATTCTACCATTTAAATTCCTTGGGGGGTCCACAGAAGTTTTTGATCAAGCCGAAATTTATTTATTTTATTCACCCAGGTCCCTGTGACCTTATAAATGGATTGGATGGATTATACACATTATAGTGGGCCCCACATGGGACCCACAGTGATGTATGTGGCTAGTCCACTGTCCGCACGGACGGTGGAGCCCACGGCTGCCAGTGTGTGTGCGTGGGTGAGTGCGTTTGTGTGTGAGTGCGTTTGAGTGCACATGTGTGTGTGCGTGTGTGTGGATATATATATATATAAACATGTATATATAATATTATACTAAATATAATATTGTGTATATATATATATATATATATATATATATATATATATATATATATATATATATATATATATACATACTGTATATAATTTATATAGTATAATAAACATAATATGATTATGATGGTGGGCCTTCCTGTGACCCCCACCATGGTGCATAAGTTGCATCCTAACCGTCCATCCATTTTATCAACTAAAATGAGGTAGATCCATGGTTCAAATGGGCCCATTTTTGGCATGTATATAAGGCCCATGTTGATCCATTTATGGCCATTCATTCAGGCCCACCTTTGTGCACATCTAAGGCCATGGGATTAAGCCCATTTGGCATGTGCAATGTCCATGGGATTAAGCCCATTTGGCATGTGCAATGCCCATGGGATTAAGCCCATTTGACATATGTAATGCCCATGGGTTTCGGCCCATTTGGCATTTGCAATGCCCATAGAATCCAGCCCACTTATTTTATATAAGGCCCATGGGATTCAAGCCCATTTGATACATATTAAAGTCCATGTGATTAAGCCATTAGATGTGCATGGGGCACAAATGGAGTGGCCTAGTTGATATATTTAAAGCTCACGTGTATGGGCCCATCTGACATATTTAGGGCTCAAGTTGTGAGGCTACTTTGATGTATTTAAAGGCCCATGGATCATGGACCATTGCAATGTACATAGGGCTCGTTGGTGAGGCCCATCAATGTAACCCATTTGGTGAATGTGAGGCCCATGTAATACGACCCATTTGCTATATCTAAGGCCCAGGGATCGAGGCCTAACGGATGCCCTTAGGGTCCATTGCAATGTACGTTTATCATGGTTCTTGAAATGATATCTATGGCAAGCCGTGCCTAGAAAACAATGTTGGTTTGACGTCCACATTATATGTACAATGTTGGTTAAATGTCCGCATTGTAACTCTCTTTAGGGCCCATTGATAGGTCCATACCTGTTGCTATTCATTACCTTATAACATGCTTAGAATAATCTCATGACTCATGACCATACGCATCATATGTATGCTTGATATGAGTAATGACTGATCATAACATACGCCATTGGGCAGACCATTTATGGGGCTCGTTATGTGACTGAGCGCCCCACATGATCGCGTAGTACGCGCTGGATTGCTGCATGTTTTGACAGCGTGATTCATGCATCTCGCATACGTATGACTTGATCATTGCACGCCCTAGCGACATCAGGGCCGTGGCTCCATAGGTGCATCGTGGATGGCCGTATTGGATACCGAAAATACTTATTCTAGCACTATGGGCACTTAGGATGTCCTTGGGTGAAAGTCCCAGAACCTTTTTGGTACCAGGAGATGCTCCAGCGTCTGGACCGAGTGGATACATGAGCGCCCGAGTGCCGAATACCAGTAGGCCGCGTCTCCCACTGTGTCGTGGTCGGTTGGAAGGGGGTGTAGCCTTATCTGCCTGAGTGAGAGGGCGATAAGCTAGGCTGAGTTTGACTAGCTCGCAAATCAGTCCGCTATCGACGAGCCGGGTAGGTATTGGCATACTACTGGTCAGGCGGATAGTGAGGTCTTATCCGCTTGATTGACTATGCAGCTAGGGAGGTGGCAGTCTCTGCAAGTGTATTGGACCCCGGTGATATCCAGAGAGGAACTGTACTGATATACGTATTTGAGGAGTACCGACTTGCTTGGATTGCATTTCGCATATGACATTTGGCTATGTAGGCCTTGCATCGCATCGGTGTGGCCGATGACATCCATATCTCGCATCATGCCCTGCATTACATAGCCTTGGTATTTTCATGGACTTACCACATACTTCTGCATTCTTCTGATACTGTACACTTGGTGTTTGCCTTACGCATACACTTACACCACCGTCTAAGCTTTTGTAAGCTTAGGCACGATAGTTGCGTGCAGGCAGCGTTGGACGACAGCAGCGCTGAGACAGAAGTGCACATCAGGACCTTTTGGAGCTTTTTGATCACTTTGTATTTCCCTTTCTGCTTTGTACTTAAAATTTTGTTATAGTGGATATGTGGTGATGTCGTTTTGTGACTTGGTTATGCTTGTGGTTATGCTCCAAAAAATAAAAAATAAAAAAAAATCGTTCTGAAAAACCTCCTTGCAGAACCCCAAGATCGGAATCTGGCATTTGATTGTCGGGAGCCGAGAATGGGGCACTACGGAGGCTGTCGGCACCGGATTCGGCAATCGAAATTCATGTGAATCCGATTTTCGGATTTGGGGCGTGACAACCCGTATGGAAAATTTAACCCATCCAACGTGTAGAGGGCTTCAAATACTTCAAACCCAAGCTGAAATTTTACACCTATGCGTGCACACGTGTGCGATACAAAGGCCAAAAAAGAATTGCCCTGCAACGTTCAAAATGAATCTTAGTGTGATTTCTTCTCTGAACCGCGTCAATGGACGTTCAAAACCATCCATTCTTGATTGAAATTTCGTCATAAATGCAATGGACAAGGTAGATTTCCCTGAAAATACCTCTGTAGGGTCCATCGATCATGACAGTGAAGGAGTGCGAAAGTTTTTGCAGATCCGTGAAAACTGACTTTTTCAGGCAGTTGTGGCCCACCATCTTTCATCATATGGAAGATTTGAACCATCCATCATGTAGAGGGCTCAAAAACATCCTAAGGGACGATATTTCTTTGAAAATTGAGCAAGGGAAGTGGTGAGTTTTGAGGCACTAAAACTTGGCTGCGAAAAGTTACACTCCGTGTCCTGTTGCGACTCTGCCACCAACTCCAGCCTTTCGGCAGCTATAAAAGGAGGTTGTGGACGTGAGAGAGGAGGAGGATGATCACCAAGGCCGGCTTAGGCTGGATGTGGAGCACAAAGACAGCCAGTGGAGTAGTTTTTTTTTTAAAATTTTTCTTTCTTTTATTTATGTTATTTTTAGAGCTTAGCCTCACCATGTTGGGCTAAATCTCTTAGCTAGGGCTAAGAGGTGAATCTTGTAACGTGATGGGGAGGCTTTGATTATGCCTTTAGTTTATACTGAACTTATGGTGATTATAGTTTAATTAATGGAAATGTTTGTAGTCTTTAATGGTCTGTTGTGACTGAAATTACAATGGGTCTGCAATGACTTTAAGCATGTTCTTTTTCTTTTATGTTTATGACGTCAGGAAGCCCTATTATTCACCATCATCTCTTGGACATGGTCGGATGTTGGTACCCTTCCTAACCTTCATATCATGTTAATTGGTTGGTAATTAATTTAATTCTGTTATTTACTTTGTTTCCTGGGCATTGTTTGGTGATGGAATCCATTCTAATTCATATACTTTCATCTCTTGAAAACTAGATCAATGTAAGTTCAGTTTGATTTTCGTGGTTACACTCTTCAACTGGATGAAGATGAGACTCTAAGTCCAGTTGAGTTTTTGATGCAGACATAAGATCTCCCCGATCTCTATAAGTAGAACTTTTGAATCACTAGTTTTCTACCTCTAAATTTCTCTACGTTTTAGATAATTATTCCACCATTATTCTCTAAATTTTATTCAGTTTAGATTTCATCTTAGTTTAGTTCTAGTTCTACTTAGTTTCAGATTACGTACAAGTTTCAGTCTCTTGGGAATCGACCTCGGTCTTACCAAGTTTATTACTACATCACAACCCTACACTTGGAGAGTGAACAGTAGAGCACAGCGGGAGTATTGCATGCTGCGATCGTTAGATGTTTTCGCAAGAGAAAGTGCAGGCAAGGGTATGCATCTTTAATACATATCATGGTTGCATTAACCAGAGTACTTAGGGATGCTTAATTTTATTGTTTTATCATTACTGCTTGATTAAATTATCACATGTTAACCTTTGCTCTATATCTCCACTGAGTTGATCACTCACTCTCACGTTCTGGGATGATGTTTAAACACCAACCAGACTCTATTGTAGATGCAGGTGATGGCGATGCTTATGAGATAGAGTCAGACTATTACGATGACGAGGAGTTCTCCTATATGCAACTATCTGGTGGGTCTATGTAGACCTGAAGTTACACTGGCGGGGCTACAAAGTTTCGAATAGAAAACATTACACTTTCTTATTTTGTACCTTTTGGAACTACACTTGTAATTATTTAACCTAGTGACAATCATACTCTAAGGACTTACTAGTACTCCTATATAGTTTTTATACATATCACAGTCTTCCGCCTGCGTAATTTAAATTATCCCTGGAGTATGATAGGTTGATTTGGTATAATCCGACTCATATTTAAAACACTAATACGGACAACATTTAATCATCATTATTTATGTTGCATAAGTGATGTGTTGGAACTCGGAAGTTGGGCTCCTGCTCGACCCCTGATTTTCAGGGCGTTACATTAAGTCTTTTTATTTGATTTATAATTAAAAAATGCTGTAGACTTTATTTATTTTTCAAAAAATTCAAATTTAGTACATTAATCCAAAGACCTCCCATTAATACGGTAATATCAAATTTTCACAGATTTAAACCCATTGTAAATTGATCATCAAAACACACCTTCTGTGATTGAATAATAAGAAAATACAATAAATTTTAAGTTTTTTTAAAATTCATACTTAATATATTAATCTAAAACTTTTTTATTGTTATAGCCTTAACTTTTCACATATTTAACCTCATTGTAAATAAATTAAAATATATATTATGTGATCAAATCACAATGTGATTTTGCCTTTTGAATTTATTGATGTCAATCTTATACACTAAGAGGTCTCTTCTTGATCTGTCTTAGGTCAAAGATGCTGTTAACAGATGTTTTAAATTTGAGAAAATTCGACTAGCCCGAGAAAGTTTCAATGAAAATCCAGCAACAATTTATTTTAAAACTTTCGAGAAATTCAACCAGTCGAAGGACAAGTTCGACTAGTTGGAGGTTACACAGATTGTGCGCGGACTGCGTAAATTTGAGGCAGTTTTCAAATTATTCCAAGTCGGTGTGAAAGTTGGAGTTCCCCAACTATAAATAGAAGTTGCTAAGGTGCTCTTGTATTCATCATAAACTATTCAAGGTTTTCTAAACTATTCCACAGGATTTCTAAATAGTTCAAGGGTTTCAAAGGGTGTAGCAAAGGGTGAGATTTGAAGTTGTTCAAATCGGGTAAGTCATTTCTCTTTGTAATTTATTCTTTCATAGTGATTTTTTGTCGCTTTGTGCCGTGGTTTTTTCCTAAAAGAGTTTTTCACGTTAAATTTTTATATTCTCTTGTGTTTTCTTAATACTCTTCGATTGTTATCTTAGATCCATCTCTATATGATTTCACAATACAATATCTTCGACAAAAGATGTTAGAGAGTTATTATATCCGTGCCTTTGATATGAAACTAGGAAGATACACATTGCCCAATAATGTGGACCTCACACATCTACACGTGTGGAAGATGAAGAAGAGAAGATAGAGAAGAGAGATAGAATCTACACCTTTTTTTCTCTCCTAATGATGCCTAAAGGGGAAGACATCCAAGGTTCTCTGGTCGGTACCTCATTTCTAAGATATAATATATATTTATGAGTTATGCTTTCAAGAGTATATATGTATGATGCTTCACCATTTTACAAACTTCTTTATACCTTGTTGTATAAGGAAGTCCGTCTTTCTACCTTACTTATGCACATGGTCAGTATTTAATCCTTCCATTATCACGATTAAACCATCATCAAATACTATTAAAATAATTTTAACAATTAAAATAAAAAATTAATGATTAAACACTTTTAAAAATCATATTAAAAAATTTTAAATACTAAGCTCGACAATAAAACCATTTGATAAGTCATTGATTATCATATTTACGCATAAACATGTTCCTAGGTAATCCAAGTGGATCACTTATTAGCCGATGCAAGAATTAACTAACTCAGATAGATATACCCAATTACACCTACTTTTAATGGCCTCTTACTAGCCTTGTAAAGAGAGTCAAGGCCATCTAATCAGGACCATAAGCTTTGCATGTCTTTATGTCTAAGATTGATAATCTTTCATGCAACATTAAGTCTTGATCACAATGATTACAATCCTGTTATAAGCCTTTAGAGAAGTGACTGGAAATCGATCCTCCAATGCAAGTGTCTAAAGGTTCACAACTAAATTCTATTTCTATAGCATACTCACACTCTAGTGCAAGAAAAGGACGAAGGCACAACCAAAACCAAGTCAACTTCCAATGGTGGAGACCATTTACCATAACCTAAGTAAATCCCTTCACATAGGAAAATGCTACATCTCATCATAATGCCAATAGGTTTATCCTAAGTATTGGTAACAATCATGGCTCATTAGGGTACTGAGAAATATGGTTCACAACTCTCCTTAATCAATGGTCGTCTTATCCGATCTCAAGTTTTCAAGGACAACTTAAGGAGTCACTCCTCACATAACCTATATTCATATTTATTTAAAGTGATACCACACACTAGCTAAGGCATATCAAATTGTTCATGAAGGACAAATGTTCATCATGATCTTTGGCAATTGATTCTATCACATCCGCATGACCAATGGATTAGGGCTTACATTGGTTTTCTATATCATAATTTCAACGCTCACGACACTATATCTCATATATATATAAGGTTGAGATGGTTGCATAAAATCACCATTGTGGTCTCTTTAATGCATAAAAAAATACCATTAATGACTCCTTAGAAAATATTTTTTATATTGTTAAGAAAGAGAAAAATAGATTAAAAAATAAATAAACATCTCTTCTTATTCTTTATTATTTATTTTTTAACAACTTGTTTTTAGTGACATCATCACTATATTACTTTTTGAAAGAATATATATATATATATATATATATATATATATATATATATATATATATATATATATATATATATATATATATATATATATATATATATATATTCAAATATTGGAAAATCCAACAACATTTGACAAAAGCCATTTTTAGTTTTTTAGGCCTGTTGTAGCTAACTCAACTAGCCCAATTTTAATAGATCATTAGCTTGCATTCAAGTCCAAGGTTTGGGCCCACTCATGTCAACAGCTAGATTCAAAGTCCAAGTATATCGAGTCCAAGCCTAAACCTCGACCCATGTGTTGTTCAATTACAAGGTTAAAATTGAATCAAATTTAAGCCTAGAGTGAACAAGAGTTCAAATTATACTTAAAATCGGATTAGGCTACTTGATTGTCCATTTCTTACTGAAGCTTTGACGAATAATATCATTATCATCTAAATTTGGATTTTCAATGACTATAGCCTTCATGATCGTTTGATCAAGGTGCATATGATAGAATAAGATAATTAAACAATCGAGCTACATCAAGGCGTTGATTATCAATAAACATGAGGCCCACAAATGATAAAGATGATCTTTTTAAGTAAATCCACTAACTTCTTTTAAGATATTTATTTCTTTAAAAAATATCAAGTATTTCATATGAACTCACTTATAAAAGGAAAATAAAATATAAAAATTTCTAAAAGACAAACTAGATAGTTGCGATTAAACTAGTCAAAATAGACAAGCTAGACAACACGAAAACTTTACCATATGGAAAAGAAAATTGAATATTTGTTTATGAAAGCATATATCTTAAAAATAGATTTACTAAGCTTATCTAAAATCCCATGGAAGTATAAAAATACTCTATAAAAATTTGAGGAAGAAGACTTGATTGTTAGGACATCCATGTTGACCTTCTTGTTAGAAGATTTGATCAAGGTCTTTAAAGGTTGTAAAACTGCAAAGAAAATGATGAAAATTATTATTAAAAAATATAAAATAATGTCTAAAACACATCTTCAATTGCTTCGAAAAGATACAATGCCTTCAAGGTGGAAAAGGACGATAATGTAACTGAATACGTAAAAAAAAAATGTTAGTAACAACTAAGAATTTGATAGTCGCTAGCAATGAAATTCCTAAGCATATGCAAGTGTTGACCATCTTAAATCTCTACCTTCTTGGAAGATGATTATGATAGCTCTCAAGTTGAATACAAAATTCTTCAATTTGATCAACCTTCCCCTACAACCAGCCTTAGAATACAAGCGTATGAAAAAAGACCAACTAATGATTAATTGCCCAAGTTCAATATAAACCAAGTCATTCTTACTATATGCTATATTTCTACTAACAAAATACACCAAAAAATAATTATAATAAAATATTTAGTGAAACTTTAATAAATATTTTTAAAATATGAGGTAAATAGCCTCAAGACAAACCACATGTGCCTTCAAGTGTCATTAACCGAGCCACCATAAATCAACTGCCCATTGATGCAACAAACAATGGAAGTTGAAATAAAATTGAGAATAAAAGGTGAAAATGTCTACATGCATTTAGAGTGTCTGTTTACATAATATAACAACAAGGGTCAATGGATAAACATGAGAGCCAATCATCACATTGCAAATTTTAAAAATATTTTCAAGATCCTTCATGAATTCAAAATTGAAAAAAAATGAACTACATGAAAAATAACACAAACTCCAAAATATTGAGTGTGGGAACCTATAGACTGAAGTGCGAGAAATTAGGCCTTATTTGACCAATGTGTTTTATGTGTCAACTATGAGGCATAATGTTGTGTCGATCCCACTTTTGATATGTAGGGGCTTTAATGTTCGCTTTTGATTGTTGAAACTATTCATTGGAAAGCATAGTCATATATTTGCTTAGGGTTGTCACACTGAAGAAGATAACTTATTTATATTGGATGTAGTTGAAACGGTTTGAAGTTAGTCATCTACTTTATTTGCTTAGTTTTTACTACTGATTGTTGACGCATACACATGGCACCTTAAATTATGGCATGATCGTAAAGATGAAACAAAAATACTTGTTTGTAAATAGGCAAGAACATAAAGTATATAATTTGAAATAAAATTTATATAGTTTAAAGAAATCCTCGTGTTAATGATATTTGATATTCCATTAAGCTATACTCAAATTAGGTTATCTAGTGAATAATCTAGATCATTGTGTATTCACTCTAAAAAGTGGAAGTGGATTTATTATTCTTTTGTATGAGGATGATTTATTATTAGCCACAAATGACTTGTAAATTATTCAAAAGATAAGAGTCATAATTAAGTTCCAAGTTTGAAATGAAAGAAATGAAAGAGTCGTCCTATGTTTTAGAGATAAAAATCTTGTATATTATGTTTGAGTAAATGAGTTTTAGTCATCCATTAGCCTATCTTTTGAGTTACTGTAAAAAAAAACAAGCATGCTTTTAAACTTTTTCCAAATACCAGCCTGCCATTTTCGAATTACGATAAAAAAAAACTTACTTTTTTTACTTTAACTAACATCTTGCTACCAGGTTAAGCCATTATATGTGTAAAAGATAATTTTATCCTTTATTTTAAATTAATTAAACCAGCGTATCATGTATCACGCGCAGGGATGAATGCCCAATCCTTGTGTACAAGGGACTTTGTTGTGGGCTCCGCGACGATGTTTTTGTTTGATCCAGGCTGTTTATTTTTCTTGGATTATTATTTTAGGAAATGAGTAAAAAAATGAAGTAGATCAAAGTATAAGGTAGACCTCACTATATATAAATAGTGATTTATTGAACGTTTGCTATAAAAAAAAACTACATAATGCCCATTGTAATGTTTACTTGCCATCCAACTTGTTGATTAGGTCATGTAGACCTGGAAGAAGGGAAAACACAAATATCATCTTAATCCAAAATGGTGATAAGCAAAGGCAACTGTAGAAATTTTTTAACGGTATATGTTTAATGAATAATGTTTGTTAAGTCCACTTGAGATTTGGATATACATCCTGTTTGAGGTCATGCCCTAAAATAATGATCCTCAATTTATAGATGACATAGATAAAACACATACATTGTGGTGGGGCCCACAGTTCACAACACTAGAAGATTGCAATCGATTGAGAATTGTCATCGTAGGATTGCATTCATCTCATTTTTCTTGCCATAAAAAATTAAGTTGGCCCATCATGATATATATATGAAATCCATCCACACCACCACTTTGTCACCCCAATTTATGCCCATGGGCCAAAATTTTCTTCAATTTGTGATTGTAGTGGACCACACGATTGAAAAGAGTATTGGGAAACACTTATCCTTAAGACAGTTTCCATTCGTATGGTCTACCCGAATCACTGTTAGCCTTAAAATTTTTGTTTTGATGCATAAAATTTAATAGGCTACATCATGAATGGAGTGGATTTGACATGAACATGAAGGTGTGGTCCACCCTATAGCCAACTTCTTCTCTTTGTATTCCATTTGAAAAATAATTTATATACAATGTTTGTTCACCATTGCTTAGATTAGGTGTTATGTGCTTAGGTGTGGCTTGTACCTCCCAACAATCTAGGTGTTGTGTGCTTGGGTTTGGCTTGTACCTCCCAACAAGTTGTGGGGCCTAACTTGATGTATGTATTGCATATTAATGTCATCCATCAATTTTTTCCATATCCTATCTTTCAGTTTAGCCACAAAATTCATTTTTATTCTAACAATCCATTTCAAGTTATTGTTAGTAAAATTGTACATTTGGTGCAATATTTAGCTTCAAGCTTATGACCTACTAGATAGACAATTTGTAAAAAGTGTAAGGAGAGATAGGTTTTGTGTTGGGTCGAGATGGCGTGGTAGGGACTTTTGCATTCGATGAACACAATGAGGGAGAGAAGCGTGGGATGCGTTGGGTGAACAGGTGAGGGAGAGGGAAGGGAGTGGGTTTTGTTCAATGGTGACAGCGAGGGAGAGGGAGAGAATTTTAGGTTCCTCTTTGAGAGGGAGAGAGAGAGAGAGAGAGAGAGAGAGAGAGAGGGGGGGGGGGGGGGGGGGGGTTCCATGATAAGGTTATTAAAAGAAAAAAGAAAAAGATAAAAAATAAATAAATGTTCCATGATAGGGTTATTAAAAGAAAAAAGAAGAAGATATTTTTATCATTTGTAAAAATATAGTATGCTATACTTGACCATATCTGATGGTAGACGCCAAAATGACTAACGGTTGAAATGGTAAGAGGTAAGCTGATTGATGAATAAAGATACACACACACACATAATATTAAATAGGTTTAAAATCAAAAAATGAAAACTAGTATTTACTTTAGTAGAAATGAATTGAAATTATTTATTAACAATTGTCCAAAAGAATGACAAAAAAATAAATAAATGTTCCCAATGCATTAGCAGTAGATAGCCAATATATATTATGTTGAATACAAGAGCATATTTCAACTATGCAGTACGTAATCTTGGATAGAAAAGGTTGGCACGCAGTAAAAAAGATACTTGCATATATGTAAAAGATATAAAGCATTTAAAGTTGTGCTTTCAAATGGATAAGCATGAGGTCTTAGGTTACTTATACGTGATTTTGTTAAGGATAAGAACGATAGAAAATTCACCTCAACTCATATTTTTCTATTTGGATGAGCAGACGTTTCTTGGTCCACTAAGAAATAAAGATGTCTTACCAGGCATAGTTTATTACTTACAGCTTAGGCTCTGCTTTTGTCATCTAGATGAAACTCTTCATAAAGGATATGCGTTTGCATATACTCATTATGCTAGTTCATACTTGTTGTAATAACCAAGGTGCAATTAGATTAATACAAAGTAGAACTAATAGCTCAAAGGGTAAACACTTTGAAGTTTAATATTATTGTATTTAGATTTTAAAAAAAAGATAAATATCATTATATTCAAGATAAGTAAAAGTGAACCACTTATCTTTAAGTAATATGTTGTCGACCCATTAATAAAAACTATAGTGTGGAATTATTCGCAAAGATAAAAACTATATTCAAAACTTTTTTAAAAGATAAATATCAATACATAAAAGATAAGTAGCTATGAGTTATTTATCTTTAAGTGATATGTTGTTGATCCATTAATAAAAGTTATAATGCATAATTATTTGAAAAGCAGGAAGGCTTAATGACACTTAAGGACACCTAAGCTAGTAAAAATATAAAAGCATTTGGAAAAGATGAAATCATGAGATGCTGGATTAATGACCATAATACACTCTTGATCTTAATCGTTCATGGTGGAGATCCTGGGTAATCCTGATATTGGCTTGTTAATGAAACTTCTAATCAACTTGATTTTGTAATACTATTATTATTAATGTTATTTATTTTGTAAATTATTTTTTAACCATTCAAATCATAATTAAGAAGAAGATTAATGTTACCTGGATGACAATGTCATTTAACCTTGGGAGAGTTGATGATCCAACCATTACATTAATGGATCCGATTCTCTAAAAGGGGATTGACAACCCCATTGCAAATACAACCAGAAATCAAGAGAAAATTACATACTGGTAGAAAGATGATGCAGGGAAGGACGTGAGGTCGAGCACCGTCTTTCTCAAGATGATAAATATTCCGAATCCGCGGAATTTCTCTGAACTCCTCACAGAGACTTCTCGAATCCACGAGGAAAGAAAGTAAAAAATAAAAATAATTTCTAATAAATTCGAAATTGATTAATGAATGAAATAAAACGAGTTCACATCCCTTTAAATAAGGGAACCAAGCAATATGAAAGAAATCAGACTCAAACTACAACTAAAACTCCTATAATTCGCAACTTACTATAAATAGTAAACTTACTATTTATAGACGGTCGTGATGTCTACTAGTGTGCAAGGTTTTCGGCCAAAAATAGTAAGTGTCCTATTTGGCTTCACCAAACCGTTCTCCTAATTATCCTAAGAACTTTTCATATTGGACACAACTCCTAAAGCCCAACAGATGAAGAGTTATAATAAAACTAAAACTTACTATTTATAGTAAAAACAAAATTAAAACGGGGAAAGGAACGTCGATCAGGAGGTTTCTCGCAAATCTGAGCTGCGCAACCTGGCATAGCTGGGTTGGTTGGCTAAAGTAGCTCGTCCTACCCCAAATTTATATATTTTACGTTAGATAACTCATTCTGAATTGTGAGATATGCCCAATCTAAGGTCCGATAGTCTGGATCACTTCTATCACCGACCGTGCCTTTTCTGATCCATCTTGGCCATGAAATTGTCCGCAACCCGCTCTACATCAAAAGAACACTCTCTCATTGTGATTTCCAATCCTATTATAATCATCTCCCCATTTACCTAATAGTCAATAATTTTATTCTAATTTCTTTTATTTTTTTATTTTTACTCAACGATCAACAGTTCCAATGTTCTAGATTTTCATTTTTGCTAGAGCTTTTCTTTTTCTTCAAGTCTCTTGCCGCAAGGTTTCATTGTTATAAGGATGAGATCGTTGCATAAAATCGGCATTAAGTTTTCTTTACTACATGGAAAACAGCCATAAAAATATCAAGAGACATATCTCTTCGTATTCTTTATTATTTCTTGTTATTAGCTTATGATCAATGGTCCAAATCTTTCAATTTTCATTGATATGATTTGTTGCCATTAAAGTAACAGCAAAAATAAAATCAATTAATGGCCAATTATGTATAGGGATGAACCATAGACAAAGTAATGGACATGAAGCTCTCTCCGACTTTACTTTTAAAACACAAGTCGTCTTTTTCAGTGCCAGTGTATAAATGGACCATATCGATGCATCCCTTGTTATATGTCATAAATATTCATTTTGCTTTTGCTAGACTGATCACATCACATTCAGAATCAACTCCTATATTTGAGTAGTGCATGAAACATTTAAGTTCTATGAGACCTACCATGTTGTACATGTAAATCCACTTCATCCACCAAGTGAAACGCTTATTTGAATTGTATCTAAAAATAAGCTATTATTTCTGTAAGAAAAATTGAGTGGGCCACACCAATTAAAACAATGTAAAATTGCCCTTGAAAATTCATGCAATGTTGCCAGTTTTATATCAGAAATTTTTTTCCTTTCTTTCTTTAAAAGCACTTCATGACAGTGAGAGGCACCAAACTTAAAGCTACACACTGTGACGGGTCCACAAACAAACATATGGTTGGCATTCCATCTCCACCGTTCCTTGTGATTTGAGATCTGGATCTGGCTCATTTCCTTTTCAAAGCCCGAGAGTAGAGGATAAACCTGATGGAGGGTGTGGATTTTACGTATACAACATGATGTGAGACCTGTAGAGCTGGGGTGTTCTACGCACTGCATAAAACAGATGTTGTAGAGAATTTCATCTGCCATTAGTCCATAACCACCATAATTAATATTAGCCTTCTATTTCCATTCTACCAATGTGGCCCATCTGATGAGCTGACTGCCTTAGTGCCTACTTGATGAATGGCCAAAAATACCATTCAAGATAATGCAATGGCATTGCCCAATTGAAAAAATATACTTATTTTAAAAGAATATGTACATACGAATAAAAGAATGTACGATTGTGGTTTGTCGTCATACGTCACAACAACATAATCCTCTTAATAAAATATATAATTACAACTACTAATTGCTGGACGCGGATTGCCTGAACCCGTTCCTGTAGTTGGAAGCTATGTGGGGTCCATATAAGTTTATTTATTTATTTATTTATCAGGATGGCATTTGTGTCTACAGTTTATCCGAGTGGTAATAACCCTATGAACGGTTTGGATATCATATAAGGTTGGCTCCATGAAAGTTTCAACAGTGGACGTTTTCAGTTCTCATTGTTTCGTGGGGTGTGGCGCACATGATTCTTAAATCTACCTGATTTTTAGAATCCTATCCTATCGTGGTCTTACAAAACTAACGGACGGAGTGGATTTTCCATGAGAATCTCTGTGGGCTCCACACAGCTTCCGACTACAGTAAGTTCCTGTTCCCCGTGTGCAATCCGCGTCCCCTAATTGCTGGCCCACCTCAGGTAGGAGACTGACATCACATCCCAGAATCGTTTCGGTATTTTTTGTTTCTTCCGTAGCATCCAGACCAATCAAAATCAATGGCAATGTCATTGAAAATTAAAGAATGTTAATCAATGGATTTTCCTTAAGAGCCACGCTATTTGAATAATGCTACACGGCCAATAATTCTACCGACCCACAGCCGTGCAAACAACATCAACTGCTCCATTTAATCAAGTGATTTATATTTACTAAGAATATAAAAGTAGGTATGTTTCCGCGTCTTTCTGCAGCATCTCCACCGTACACCTGGCACACGTCCAACGCATGCATACGGAACTGTTGATCTGGTGGGTCACATTGGACCATCATCCCCAATTATTTGTGGTTTGTTTTGGGCCTGAACGGTGGGACCGAGCCCGATGGCACAATTACAAACAACATAAGGGTCAAGATTTCAAATGTTTGATATCACAGCATTAAAAAAATAGTGGTAAACCATCACCACAGTCCCGTTGGCATAGGTTAGATCTGGTGGACCACACGATTTTCAACTTTAAACCCAATTTTATTTTATTTTTTTTCCATCGCGTCTATCAGATCTGGTGGGTCACACGATATCTTCAAATGTCAACAAACTCGTAAACTTTTCAGGCACACAGATTGCACACTGACACTGCCAGTAGCAACCTACTAGACGGTGTTCTGTGGACCCCACAATGATATATGTGCTTTATCCATGCCGTCCATCCATTTTGGATCATTATTTGAGGAAATTATACAAAATATGAGTCATATAAAAATCTCCAGTGGACCACACCAAAGGAAAGCATTGGTAATTGAACACTCTCCATTAAAAACTTCCTAGGGCCCAATGTAATGTTTACTTCCCAATCAACCTATTGGTCCAAAAATTTTGTGGCCCCAAGAAGTTTTCAATGGCAAACGTTCAATAACCACTGTTTTCATGTGTCATGGTCCACTTGGATTTGGATGTCTCATTTTTTTTCATCATGCCATGAAATGATCTTGCGAAATTGATGGACGGCGTGGATAAAACAAGTAAAAAGCACCGTCTCACTACCAGCAGTGTTAGCAGGCAATCGTTCTCCAATCCGGCTCCGGATGGATTTCGATCCTTGACCGTTACTATCAACCCCAAAAAGAGGAAGATAAGAAGAACTGGATTATGAAAGTGATCGAGATCACAGATGACAGAGACTGAATGGCACGATCGAGATTCGACAGTCCCATCTCGTTCCTCATCTCGATCTCGATCCTTATGGGTCGTTTGGCACCTTGGATTGGAGGGGATTGAAGGGGATTATAGGGGGTTTGAAACCCCCTTGGTTGTTTGATAACATAAAGCAATTGGGGATTGCCGACCGAGGGGGTTTCCAATCCCCTATTTGAGGCGGTTTGTAATTCAGGGTGAGAGCTTGGATTACACCTAAAATGATTTCAATAGTTGTAGGTATAAATGTATGTCACTGTACACTATTATTTTACTGGGCACATGGCCCACTAACGACGATCAGCACCATCCAAATACTGTTCATGTAGATTAGTACCGTCCAAATATTGTTCAGCACCGTCCAAACATTGTCTATGTTAATCGACGATTAAAAATTATTTGTTAATCACTCAAACATGATCTTGTGCTTGCAATCCATCCGAGACTTGGAATTTCATCATTTTTAGCCAAAGCATATATTTTAGCGGGCTTATCACAACCACAATGTCAAAAATTATATATCTCACTAATTGGGGATAATAAAATTAATTTAGTAATTAAATTCAAATTCTAATAAATATACTACGTATAGGTATTTTTGAATTAAAGTTATTTACACTTCAAGGTGCCAAACAGACCATGAGAATTACCAATCCTGGGGGTTTCCAATCCTGAGGGTTGCGAATTCAGGGGGTTCTAAATCTACACTCCCAAACAGGCCATAACTTATTGATTAATGTACCAATGTCCTTTACTCGTCCATTCAAGGCATCTCAATCGGACACGGATTTCATGCAAAAGACTTTTGTAGGATGTACCGCTGCTCTGGGATGCAAGTTAGGGCCACTGTGTTGTTTATTAGAAATCCAATCCGTACATATATTTTTGGAGCTCATTTTAAAACGTGTGACAAAAAAAAAGAGGAGGGGATCCAAAACTCAAGCGGGCTATAGCAGATGTAAAAGTTGGAAAAGGATTGCTACAGTTGAAACCTTCCTAGGCTCCACCTTGATGTTTATATTCTATTCAAATTATTCATAAGGTCATTTTCACTAGGATGAAGCAAAAATAATAAAAATTAAATTGATACAAAAATTTTGTAGTTATATAAATGTTTCAACTGTGGTCACTAAATCTCCATTGTTTTCTCTCATGTGGCCTATTTGAGTTTTAGATACACCTTATTTTTAGCCGTGTATCTAAAAATGAGCTTAAAAAATGGATGGACAAAGTGACTTTCTCACAAACATCTCAGTGGGCCTCACCTAGATTCCTTTTGGTTGGATAGAAAATAAACATTATACTGGGCTTTAGGAAGTTTTTAACTGTGTGCGTTCAATCACCACTGTAGTGTGGTCCACCTAAGTTTTGAATTTGCATCATTTTTAGGCTCATGCCCTTGGATAATGATCCAAAGTGGATGGAAAGCAAGGATAACACATACATCATTGTGGGGTTCATAAAGTACCATTAAGTGGTTCACGGATTACATAGGACCTTAGTGATGGGCTACTAGACGATGATATGTGGACCCTAATGTAGCCGTCTTTAAACAATTGAGGCAGATTCAAAGCTTAGGAACTTCACTACATACTTTTTTGATCTGTTTCATTTTTAGGCGACGTAGTAACATGATCCCACAAAATGGATGAACCAGGTAGATTTCTCACGAACATCACTTGGAAGCTTCACCTTAATGGAAGTTCCTTCCGAGGCAATGTACGTCCTTAACGCCACCAAAGAAATCCTCAAGCGTCCTTTTATGAATTTTGGTAAGATCTCGAGCGTCGTTTTCAAACTGTCACCGTCAACAGAAATTCAAACATTTGCACTTGCATGGCATGCTACTGCCACTGACGTGAGCCAAATAACAGGAAAGGATGCTGCCAAAAAAACAAAAAAGCCGACGGTGGAATTAGCTGTCGGGAGTTATTTGATACTCTAGCAGGCCATAACGCTTGATACGCAGGCATCGAGAAATTGCACATGTGGCGTACAACTCAAATTAAACTAAATAAATTGTGGACCCGGTATCTCTAAGTCACAGTCCAATACCATTTTTGTCCTCTTAACAATCCTAACCTTTGATTACACTTATTTTTTGAAATCAGACCATTGGATAGCTTTCAATTTTAGCCGTCCAATAAGCATTTGCCAATCCCATAGTCAGATATTCAAATATCCCTAATTTCTTTTAGTTAATAATGCATCTAATAAACTGGAACACATTATTTGGACAGTTTAACTTGAACCACATAAAAGCCAGGTATGCAATTTCTACGTGCCTGTGTATTATCCATCACACTCTGCCAGAGTATCAATGCTTCTTCTTCTTCTTCTTCTTCTTTTTTGTCTTATATTAAAGGCGTTGCACCACAATGTGAATAATGTCCTGGCACGCTCGGTCTTTTACAAGTGGGCCCATGTTTCGTTGATCTCAAACCGTTATCATGTGGATTCATGAGAGATTACTCATCCATTCATCCGGCGCATGCATTTGCTTGACGGTCGCTGCATTTTTTTCCCTCCATATTGGAGGGTTAGAAAACTCAATACAATTGATTTATGGCAAAGTCACCATCTATGATTGTGCCATGCAAACTAACAGTTCGGATGAGTGATGTGTGAGCTGTTGGAATTTTGGGTATGCAAATTTAAAAGAATTAGATGTAAAAGGAAAAAAAAAATAGAAATTAAAATTTTAAGTAAAAGAGAAATAAAGAGAACTTATTGAATTCGAGTAGTGACGAAAGTTACTCGACTTGATTTGTCATCTTTTAAACGTTGTCCTAAATGCAACAAGAACACTTGATAATCAACTTCTAAGATACCCTCAAATATTACATTATCACACTGGTACGATCAATATACGAAGACTGAACTACTATGTGTTTAAACCCTAATATAGGCAAAAAAAAACGAGAAGCTTAGAGAGTTTAAACAGAACTTTTAGACTTTTCTTGTAAGTTCTTGTAGGGAGTATGGTGTTTCAACGAAAGCAAAATCTAATCATTTCCTTAAAAATGCTAAATCAGCTCTGACAATTCCAAAAAAAATAAAAATTAGGAAATCTCTAGCAACTAAAAAAGCCCTTATCTTTTTGTTTTTCAAACTTGAATTTCCCGACCCACCTTTGATATAAGCTACTTGGAGCCACCATGACGTCCGTGTATCCCACTCCCTCAATCTAGTTTCAACCGCTTATGCTAAGACATGGGCTAAAAAGTAAGGCACATCCGAGAATCAAGTGTGCTACTGGGGAGAGAAATGCACGTACCTTTCTAAGCCCACCGTACGTGGCGCAAGCTATGGAGGGAGTGGGAATAATGTAGATATCACGGTGGGCCCATGGAGCTCAAAATTACATGAGCGGAAGCAGACGGCGTATTGAGTTATGGCAAACTGTGTAAATTCTGTGGGGCTTACTGCAGATGTATTCGTCTTATCCATGCCATGCATCCTTTTTTCCATATTATTTTAAGGCATGAGCCTAAAATTGAAGCATATCAAAAGCTGGAGTGGACCACTCCACGTGAAACAGTGGGAATAAAGATGTCCACCCATGGAAGCTTCCTATATGGCCCACATTGACGTTTATTTGTCATCAAAACTGTTCATTAGGTAAACAGACAGTCATGGATGAAGGGAAAACATAAATTTCAACCTGATCAATTCAATGGTAGGCATTCAATCCACACTGTTTTGTGTGATGTCCACTTGAGAATAATGAGCCCACCGTTGAAAGCTTCTGAGGGCTAAGGGTGTATACGAACTGAGTTAGCTCGGTTACGTCGCTCGACTCGACTCGAAAAAGCTCAATTCGACACAGTACGAAGCTGAGTCGAGCTGATTTTTTGAGTTTGAAAAAATTTCGAACTCAATTCGAGCTTGCCCAAGCTCAACTCGACTCGGATCAAACCCCAACTTGATCAAATCAAACTCGGATCAAAGTAGTTCGGTGACTCAGCTACTTTGATATTGATGTCGCTCACTAAGTGTTTGGTGAAATGACTTAACAAAGAGATGGCTAGTGGCAAGGAAGGTATGTATATGAAACAAATACCATTTTTCCTTGATTTTGAAGTTGCCTATAAGGTGTTTGATGAAATACTTGTAAATAGTTGTTGTTATTTTACACACTGTAAGAAATTTAAAGTACACTGCATGTGTTTGTGAAAATCCCGCAGAGGCTTAATTTTGGCTCGAATTGACCTGAGTTGCTGACTGAACCGAACCGAGCTAGCCAGTCAGGCTCGAGGACCGAGCCAAGCTGAGTTCGAGCTGAGGTCAAGTAGTGGCTAAGCCGAGTCAAGCTGAGGTCAATTAGTGGCCGAGCCAAGTCAAGCTGAGGTCAACTAGTGGCCGAGAGCTGAGGCCAACTCAACTCAGTGTACACCCCTACTTAGGGCCATATTGATGTTTATTTGTCCTCTAATCTATTCATAAGGTAAAATATGTAGGAGAATCGTCCATGCATAAGTACCTTAATCTAGATTGAAACAAATGAAAGAAAATGAAAAATTCAAACAACCATGCACAAGACAAATGATTTTTATATGAAAATTTTTTGTGGAAAAAATTACAACAGAGAAGATTATAGAGATGGAGAGAACTTACAACAAAAAACCATGATGTGGTCCACTTGAGATTCATATGAGCTTAAATTTTGGGCTCATGCCCTAAAATAAGCTGATAAAATGGATGGACCGCATTGTATAAGAGACATGCATCACGGTACATAATCCGCTTACAACATGAGCTTCTTATGACTCTGAAATTCGCATCCCTTGTGGAAACGCCCACAACTGAAACCTCTTGGCTCACAAGAGAGGTTTTTGAGAGTGGACGATCAATCCCCACTGTTTCATGTGGCACACTTGAGTTTTGGCTCTCCCTTGTGCTAAAATGAGCAGGTGAATTAGACAGAAGGAAGGAAGGAGATGCAAAAAAACATGATGGGGGGTCCAATAAAGCTTGGGTTTTCAGGGGCTTTCTTCAACCTCCGGTGAAGGCCAGTGGCTTCCTTACCATTTATTTGCAAGTCACTTCAGTGCGTGTAACACATGGGCAGTTGGAAGGTGAGATTCCCTTCCCTCATTCGGTATCTCACTCACACGCATCCCGTCCTCATTCAATTCATCCTAACTGCCAATGAAAAACTCGTGCATTTCCTCTTCAGACAGTCGACCCAATCCTCTAGAGAGTGGACAAGGTGTTACCCGAGTAACAGCTTGGTGGGTGTTACCCTCATTCAGTGATAATCTCACTCGCATGTGTCCCGTCCTCATTCAATTCATCCCAACTGCCAATGAAAAGCCGATGCATTTTCCCTCCAGACAGTCGACTCAATCCTCTCAAGACTGGGCAAGATGTACAACAGCTTGGTGGGTGTTATCCTCATTCAGTGAGAATCCAACTCGCACGCGTCCCATCCTCATTCAATTCATCCCAACTGCCAATGAAAAGCCCCTGAATTTTCTCTTTAGATAGTCGACCCAATCCTCTCGGGAATGACAAGGTATTACCCCGTAACAGCTTGGTGGGTGCCACGCTAATTCAGTGAGAATCTCACTGGGACATCCTGTCCTCATTCAATTCATCTCAACTGCCAATGAAAAGCTCATGAATTTTCTCTTTAGATAGTCGACCCAGTCCTCTGGGGAATGACAACGTATTACCTGGGTAACAGCTTGGTAGGTGCTGGGAAAAATCCCGTCCTCATTCAACTCATCCCAACTGCCAATGAAAAGCCTGTGAATTTTTTATGCACCCAGTCCACCCAATTCTCTTGGAGCGGACAAGGTGTTATCTGGGTAACAGCTTGGTGGGTGTTACCCTGGTTTGGCATCTCACTCACACGTGTCCCGTCCTCATTCAGTTCATTCCAACTGCCAGTGAAAAGGCTACGCATCTCCTCTTCATCGGTCGATCCAATCCTCTCGAAATATTACTTGGCTAACAGCTTAGTGGTGTTACTCCTATCATGGGCCCATATTAGTAATTTGTTGTATATCCACCCCGTTCATTCATTTCTCCAGCCCATTTTAATATAAGATATTAAAAGTAATACATATCAAAATCTCAGATGGACCACACCATAGGAAACAGTTATGTCTGAGTGACTCACCATTAAAAATTCCTAACGGCCCATTATAAGGCTTTCGTAATGTTTATTTTCAATCCAACCTGTTGATAATGTCAAGAAGTTATGGATGAAGAAAATAGAAAGTTCAGATTGATCCAAAACGTTTTTAGCCCACAAAAAGTTTTTAATGGTTATTCATTACGGTTTCTTTTGGTATGGTCCACCTGAGATTTTTAATCCTCTTACGATTTGGGATGTCATAATAAAATAAGTTGGAAAAACAATATGGACGGTGTGGATATACAACAAATACATCAAGGTGCCCCCCACACGGTTAGGTTAACACTCACCGAGGTGTTACCAGGGTAATAGCTAATCCGCCGCCAATCCTCCCTCCCCCCTCTTTCTCAAAACCAGAGCTCGTTCTTCTTCTGGTGGCGGCCCTGTAATAGCAGATACATCTCTCTCAAAAGAGGAACTTCTTCTGCTCTTGGTGGTGGTGTTGTGATAGCAGATACATGCAAGAGAACGACAAGCCATGCTGCAAGCCCATGTTCTGGGTCTACCTACTCATATGCATTTCCCTCGTTTCGTTCGCTGGCCTCTTGTCGGGCCTTACCCCAGGCCTCATGTCCCTCAGCCTCGTCGATCTCGAGGTCCTTATCAAGGCCGGCCAACCCCAAGACCGTGAAAACGCCGGTCTGTTTCCACCCCCTCACCCTCCCTCTCATTTTTCTAAAATCTGGCCGAAATTGATTTGGAACTCAGATGTATTGGCTCAAGCAGGTTGAATTTCGTGTCGATTCGCCTTCTTTTTAGCTGAGTTGCCGACCGGATTCTGGTTACTGTTTCAAATTTGAAAATGCAAAAAGAGAAGGTTATTTTTTAAAAAAAAAAAAAAAGAAAAAAGAAAAAAAGAAACAGATAGTGGAAATTTTGTGTTTGTTTAATTTTCTGGGGGAGATTTGCTAGGTCCGCACACTCTACGTGCAGTCACATGTGCCAGGCCTGGAACATGGCATCCAAGGCACGGATCAGCTGGGGCTCGCCTTGTTGATAGATGATCTGGACCATCAGTCAGGCCAGCCTCTCTTTTGGTGATTTTTGAACCATACATGTATGGCCGACCAGAGGAAAGCTAACCAGCGTATTCTTTGGCGGGTTCGTGTACACGATGCATTGTAACCTAATGTCGTAATTTTGGTGTTTCAAAATAAATATATTTTTTTAAATAATTACAAAATTTCCCTCTAAATTTTCAAAAAGCAATAAAGTATTTTTGTCTCGTAGTAGTTTTGGTTTTAGTTTCACATCAGAATGGCAATAAAAAAATTTTACCTTTAAAAATGAAAATTTTGCGTGGGGCTTAACTTCTTCTAAAGGGCATATCAATTTGATTGTTTGGGGCTATATCATCAACCCCAACTTATGCCAAAAACCACGTGCACGTGCCATGCTAGGCTGTGGACGTGGTGCAGTGGCGTGAAGTGTGCGTGTGTGTACATGAGTATACTTGCAAGCTTAAAATTTTAGTTACTTTTTTTTTTTTTTAATTCCATTTTAAAATGATTATTTATTTTGTATTTCAAAACAAAGTTAGAAGAACAAAAATGTTTCTTCTTCAAAAACCTAACAACCATGTTTGTTGGCAGGAGTGTGTACACACTCATTCGAGACAACCTTTTAAGTTTATATAATGGACTTCTTTGGTTTCAAATTTAATAACAATAAAGTTTGATATTTTGGCTTTTTCTTTATCTCGCTTCAAATCTTTGTGACGATTTTATCTTCCAGTCTTTAAGTTAGATATACAGTGACGATTTGGGTCTTCATATATTTAGTGCACCGATGTGACAAGATAACATTTGAGGGTATATTAGAAATTGATTGTCTAGTATTCCTGTTGCAATATGAAGATCGTCCAAAGAGAACAAATCAATTTTAAACCGAGTGACTTTTGTTGCGCCTCAAATCAAATAAATTTTCTAAATTCGTCATTATTTAAATTTCTGTTTATTTTTATTTTTATTTTAAAATTTCAAGTTTCCATATTTACAAATTTACATATCCAAAAATTCCTACACCCAATGCATGGTTTGGATATTCCACATGCCTATCATTTTGCAGGCGTGGATGCATATAGGGATTAGTGCAGTGGACCATGCATGTGGGCCACTTAGGGCCCATTTGAATACTACTAAATAAGTAGTTTTTTTCTTTAATAAGCTACTTTTCTTAAATAATTTAATTTAGTTATTAAACTTAAATAAGTAGTTTATTTTAAGCAACTTATTTTTAGAAGTTATCTTTTATTGCCCAAGACCTCATGTTGAAACTCCTTAGAAGTCTACCCATAGGTGGTGAAATCCCACTATGGTGTGTGTGGGTGTGCGTCGGGTGCATGTGTTAAAAAAAATGGGTTACCTTTTATTGCTTTTCAACTTACTAATGTAACTTATTTTCTTCATTTTTATGGGGGCATGACAACTCAGAAAACTATTAAGAGAGTATGCTCTCTGTGGTCATTAACTCTTTTAAAGTTCATGAAATTGAAAAATCAATGGGTATATAATCTAATAAGCCACACATGATGATGGCCCATATTAACGTGGCTCCATATGATGGATGATCCACATCAAAAGTTTGCCCCTAATGATAAATGACTCATATCCAAGGCGAGCTCTGGGGGTGGGACCCACATTATGGGCAACCCACATCAAAAGTGGGCTCCATGTGATGGGCAATTAATAATGGTAAGCCTTACATGATGGATGATCCACATCAAGGTGGGCCTCATGTAATGGATAGTCCACATCAAAAGTTGGCCTAATGATGAGTGGCATAAGTAGCTTATTTAAAGTGACATATATATGATCCCAATGCCTCCCTATTGTCAGCTTCCATAAGAGGTTGATGTAGAGTGGATTGTGGACAGTTTCATGGCAAGATGGATAAGAAAAGGCTCGGTCGACGACAAGAGTGATCTGGACCGTCGGACCTTAAATCGGACGTATCTCACAATCGAATGAGTTATCAGACACAAAATATAAAATATATGATTTTGGGGTAGAACGAGCTACTTTAGCCAACCAACCTTTCTATGCTAGGTTGCACAAGCTAGATTTGTGGAATACCCCCCGGAGCGACGATTGTTTCCCTATTTTAATTCCATTTTTACCATAAATAGTAAGTTTTAATTTGATTATAACTCTTTATCATTTGGGCTTTCGGAGTTATGTTCAACATGAAAAGTGCATAGAATAATTAGGAGAATAGCTTGGCGAAGCCAAATAGGACACTTACTATTTTTGGCCGAAAACCTTGCGTACTAGTAGACATCATGACCAACTATAAATAGTAAGTTGCGAATTCTAGAAGTTTTAGTTGTAGTTTGCTTCTGATTTCTCTCCCGTTACTTGGTACCCCTAGTTAAAGGTAAGCTCGTTTATTTCATTCATTAATCAATTTTAAATTTTATAAAATTTATTTTCTTACTTGCTTTCTTTCTCATGGATTTGAGAAGCTTCCTCGTGGATTCGAGAAGCCTCTGTGAGGAGTCAAGAGAAATTCCGTGAATTTGGAATAGTTATCCTCTTGAGGGAGATGGTGCTCGACCTCATCATGTTCATCCCTGCATCAAAAGTTGCTCTTGGTGCATCCCAATTCTTGATCCTAAACATTCATTCGGTGGTTTCTACTATGGATAAATCACAGTAGAATAAAGGGTTCTTACTCTTGCTGGGGTGGTAGACTCCCGGGAGTTTCAACTCCCGGTCAAGGGTTTGAGTACCCATAGGTGGTGAAATTCCACCAGCGTGTGTGGGGTGTGTGTGCGTGTAAAAAGAAATTAAAAAAAAATCACAGTAGAAGAACCTCATGGGTAGAATTGCATCAGATTGGCTGGTAAAAGAGATTTTTTGGTGATGGCCATCATTCAACTAGGAAAAGGTTGACCAATCAGGTGGGTAGGATCTGCAAAATGGCGTGATGTGTGGAAAGTAGTCCAGCTGCAGCGTAAACTCTACAGGGCTCACTGTGGATGCATGTGACTTATTCGTACCATTCATATGCTTTTCTAGATTATTTTAGGGCATGAGACTAAATTTGAAGTATATACAAAACTAAAGTGCAATACACCACAAAAAATAGTGGAATAATGATATCCACCGTTGAAAGTTTCTTAGGGCCAGATTAATGTTTATTTGTCATTCAACCTGTTCATGAGGTATAATAGACATGGATGGACGGTGAACGAAATATCAACCTGATCTAAAGATTCTGTGAGCCCATATAAGTTTAAATGTCAAGTGTTTAATTCACATAGTTTCTTGTGGTGTTGTCTACTTGAACGGTTATGTTTTAATTTTGTTGTAAAATGAGCTAGTAAAACCGATACCGATGAATGACGTGGATAAGGCACATATATCGCAATGGGCAGGATAAAACTTAGATTGCATGGATAATTCCTTTAAACCCGGGTGAGAACCACGACTCACCCAGATGATGAGGCCCCCAACATGGTGCCCACCTTGATGTGTATGTATCATGTATCCTCATGGTCTATCAATTTTTCATCATTTTAGGGTAGTATTCCAAAAATGAAGTAGATACAATTATCAGGTGGACCATATATAGGAAACAACGGTGATTAACCATTAATGGGCCACAAAAGCTTCAGATCAAGCTATGTTTATCTTTTCTCTTCATCCAAGCTCATGTGACCTTATCAACAGATTGGATACAAATAAACACCATGTAAACATTAAGGAGTGCTCTAAAATGTTTTTAATGGTAGAGCATTCAATCACCACCTTTTCTTATGATATGGTCCACTTGATAGTTGAATATGTTTCATTTTTTGGATAATTTCCTAAAATGCTTTGAAAAGACTAATGGAGACATAGTACATACATCTAGGTGGGCCCCATGGTGAGGGCGCACCATCTTGGGTGAATCCCCACCGGATTAGGTGAGACTTCAAATTTCTGTTGGATTCACAGCTATGTATGTTTCCTGAAGCCACAGTGTCTAACTTTTTTGAAAGCACATTTTAGGGCTGAACCCAAAAATGAAGAAAATTCAAATCTTACGTGGACCATGCCACATGAAAAGTAGTAATTGAATCCCCACCATTAAAAACTTCGTGGAGGCACAGGAATGTTTATTTGCCATCCAACCCGTTGACAGAGTCACCAAGATCTGGCTGGAGAGACCACACAAATTCCAGTCCAAAACTTTTGTGGCCCACGGCAAGTTTTTCATGGTCGATTACCACTGTTTCCTGTATTATGGTCCACCTGAGATTTAGATCTGCTTCATATTTTGGATCCTATCCTAAAATGAGCTTTCAATGCAGATGGACGGCGTGGATATAGTCACATGTGTCACAGTAGGCCCCACAGTCAGGGGTCCCACCCACCTCAGATGCGGGGTCTCACCTAATCCGCTGCCGGAAACGGATTGGCTACTCTCCCTGACACCAGCCAATGGCTGATAGTTGGTGCTCTGTGTTCCCTACCATGATGTATGTGTTTCATCTATGCCGTCCATCTATTTTTTCAGATAATTTTAAGGTATGAGGCCAAAAGTGAGATATATCCCAATATCAACTGGACCACATTACAGAAAACTGTTTTGAATGAGCGTGGACCATTAAAAACATTTTGGGGGCCATAGAAGTTTTGGATCAAGATAAATTTTGTTTTTTTTCCCTTCATCTGGGCTGTATTACCTGATCAACATATGTTGGAAGTGAAATAAACAGTACAGTGGGCCTTAGGAGGATTTTAATGGTGGATATCTAATCAATTTTTTTCATGTGGTGTGGTCCACATGAGGTTTATATCCCTCTCATTTTTGGTATTAACTTATAAAATGATCTGAAAAAATGGATGAACGGATTGGATGAAACACATACATCATGGTGGGGGCCACAGAGCACCGACCACCAGCCACGGGGCTGATGGCAGGGGGAGTAGCCAACCCGTTTCCTCCGCTGCCCCTTCGGCATGTTACCTGAGGTAGGACCTCTACGATGAACAGGCGGGATCCTTCCAAGGCGGGATTCCCTTCCTCATTCGGCATCTTACTCGCACGCGTCCCGATCTTGTGAGCTTTCGTAAGCCTAGGCGCGTGTATAATTCAGCTCGTGCACGCGCCACCAATTTTGCCAGCCTGGCATAAAAGTAAGGAATCTAGTCCGTCCATCACGAGGGTCGGACAATGCTGACGTCTCAACCCAAGAATCAGTTTCGTAAACTCATCAGGAAGGACAAATTTTTAAAACAAATATACGGCTGAAAATCTTGTATATATTCTAGAATGCATGCATGATTCTTATATTGTGGCCCAGTTATTGATTGAATTAGAACCCAAGGTCAGATCTACCCGATGAACGGCTTAGATATTGCACTTGCTTGCTACACTTGAAAGTATGGTGGCCTATATATGTTTGCCGGGTACAGGCGCGTGGCACTCGGAAAGTTCAATTCATGCCAACAGCCAAATAAAAAAGCCCGCGCGTCTCCCCTTCAGGTAGACGGGCGAGTCCTCTCTCTCCTTCTCTCTCTCTCTCTCTCTCTCTCTCTCTCTCTCTCTCTCAAAACCAGTGCTCTTTCTTCTTCTGGTGGTGGTGCTGTAATAGCAGTCACATCTCTCTCTCTCTCTCTCTCTTTCTCTCTCTCTCTCTCTCTCTCTCAAAAGCAGAGCTTCTTCTTCTTCTGCTACTGGTGGTGTTGTGATAACAGATACATGGCATCGGCCGACGAGCCATGCTGCAAGCCCATGTTCTGGGTCTACCTACTCATAAGCATCTCCCTCGTCTTGTTCGCGGGCCTTATGTCGGGCCTCACCCTCGGCCTCATGTCCCTCAGCCTCGTGGATCTCGAGGTCCTCATCAAGGCCGGCCAGCCCGAAGACCGTAAAAACGCCGGTCTGTTTCCTCCCCCTCTTTCCCTCCCTCTCATTTTTCTAAAATCTAGCCGAAATTGATTCGGAATTCAGATGCATTGGCTCAAGCAGGTTGAATTTTGAGCCAACTCGCCTTTTTTAGTTGAATTACCGACCGGATTCCGGTTACAGTTTCAAATGTGAAAATGCAAAAAAAGAAAAGGTTTATGCTCGAAAATTTTTAACTGAAACGGGAATTTGTGTGTTTGTGTAATTTTCTGGGGGAGATTTGCTAGGTCCGAACAGTCTACATGCAGTCACATGTGCTAGGCCTGGAACATATGACATCTAAGGCACCAATCAGACGGGCTCGCCTTGTAGATGATCTGGACCATCAGTCAGGTCAGGCTCTCGTTTGGTGAATTTTGAACTATACATGTGTGTTCGACCTGACAAAAGTCAACCAGCGTGGGCAGGGTCGTCTACGTGGTGCATTGTACTTAATGTGTGGTTTGGATATCCAACACGCCTGTGATTTTGCAGGTGTGGACGCATGTAGGGGTAACTGCATTAGACCATTCATCTGGGCCAGTTATTGTGAACTTCCCTGAAAATTGAACTTGGTGCATACCAATTCATGGTCCCGAACATTCATTGGGTGGGTCCTACTTCGGATAAATCACGGTAGAAGATCCTCATGGGTCGAATGGCATCTGATTGAGCATTCGAATGGGTGGTAAAAGAGAATTTTGCTGATGGCTATCACTGAACTAGAAAAGATTGACCAATCTGGTGGGTAGGATCTGTAAAGTGTTCTGATTTTCGATTATTGGTCCAGCTGCGGTGAGATCTACCCAATGAATGTCCTGGATCGTGGATTGTTGTTCCATGTGTCCAATTTGAGGGGATTGTGCCGTATAATAAAACTGATGCAATGGCTGAGATTGGATTTTCGTTTATTTAATTACTGAATAAGTCATGACTGTCATGTATGCAGAGAGTATTTTAAATTTCATTCCGATGTGCTAGCTGAGGTTAGGTTTTCCTGTATTTAATTGCTGAAGAAGTCGTGTATGCAGAGAGTGATTTAAATTACATGAAATCGTGAAAGATCAAATGCACCCCTGCTCATGTGCCAATATGTCGTGCATGTGTTGCATCTGGGCTGTGCATAAGGTGGATGCTATAGTGAATATCACCTGAAACAAATTCAGGCCAGTCCATGAATTAGGAGTCCCATGTGTGCATAAATTAAGACTGTCGATAGGTGCGGTTTAAATCGTCAATTATTTAGATACAGGGTGCTCGTGTGTTGATTGGACTGGCCTGAGCTTTGCTTTAGGTGATGTTCATGGTGGGGCCCACCTTATGCCAGACTCAGATCCATACATGCACGTGATCTGTTGCATGTACATGTGAAATTCAAATCCAATGAATCGTGGGTGATCACTGAATCCAGTCATTGAGTAAACCAGGTTGAGTCTTTTAGTTGATCTGACCCACCTAGACAAAAAGTGGAGTTGGTATTTTGTTGAACATCTCCTCCTCTTCCTCATTCATATCGATTCTAAACTAAATTTAACTTTTCGTGGGCAGCTAAGATTCTGCCTGTTGTGAAGAATCAACATCTGCTCCTTTGCACCTTGCTCATAGGAAATTCTTTGGCAATGGAGGTATACATTCGCTGCTGCGTTTTTTGAATGCATGGTCTTTTTAGGCTTGCTTTTGAATGACTCTGGATTTCACTTTTTGTAGGCACTGCCCATTTTTCTTGATGCGCTTGTCCCTGCTTGGGGTGCCATACTGATATCCGTCACTCTTATTCTTGCATTCGGAGAGGTACATTTTATCTGTTGGTTCCTTGCTTAGAAATGCTATTATGATGCACACTTAATGGAAATTCCATGAAGCGGAATCACCACCATGTAGAAAATGTGTGATTTGAGACTGCTTGATCTGGCTGCCTCATTCATCGACCATAGCTCAAAGTCCGCTGTGATTGGTTTAGCTAGTCATTCGGTCTTTGTGAGTTATATCCATTCAGTGTGGATTGTTGCTTAAATTTTCCTCAACTTTGTATTAACCATCCATTTGAAGCCCACTGATCTGATCGCCCTATTCCCATTGCCTTGATAATTGCAGTAGGGCCCATCCACATGATGACCCACTGAATCAACAGTTCATAGCATCTTTTAGACATGACATGCCATGTGTATGGTAGAGACTTTTCGGTAACTCCATGGAGTTATACTCATCAATCAACATTTCTCAAAATTAAATAGAAAGAGATGTGGGTAATCTACTTGAAACTCCATGAAGTTTTACTAATCAATCAACATTTCTCAAAATTACACAGAATGAGATGTGGGTAATGGAACTGTTGAATGTGCTTTGTTCTTCTGATGGTCTTTTGTCCCGTTTGGAGAAGTTTGATGGGAGTAAATTGGCTGTTTATTTGCAGATCATCCCTCAAGCGGTTTGCTCTCGCTACGGACTGAAAGTTGGAGCTAAATTGGCTGTGGTTGTCCGCTTGCTTCTTTTGGTCTTTTTCCCCATATCTTACCCAATCAGCAAGGTAGTTTGCTATTCTACTTATTTGGTAGAAATGCCATTGATATTGAAAAAGGAGATGTTATGCTTGTTGTCTTTATTATTATTATTATTTTGTTTCTGTAAATAAATGTATGTCTATTTATCCGATGTCTGTTTGTTCTGTTTTTTTTTTTTTTTTTTTTTTTTCCTTTTGGTTCAATGATTTTAACCTCTAAACTTGTCTGTTATGCACTTGCAGATATTAACTCAATCAGACATCAATCATTAGTTTTATTTCTATATTTGATCAAGTTGATACGTGCAATTTCATCTTCTTCGGGTGCTTGGAAGATGGGTTGAAATGCATTGAGATAGAAGAGGCTAGATGCTATTGGAGTTCAATGTTAACACATTCATCACAATCTTTCTTATCCTGGATCAATGAATCATGTGTCAAGGTCAAATTGGAATGTGTAGTAACTGTGTTGTACTGTGGTTTCACAAGCTCATTTACTCTCCTTGCGTCGTTCATTGTTGATGTCCTGGCAAAAAGATTAATTTGGCTTCAGCATAGTAGGACAAGTACAAGACTTTCTCCTTGTTCACGGTCTTGTGAAACCAGGCTATGTGAGTGATGCAGGACATGAAAATTAAATGTGATATGCAAGATTTCAGGCTTAAGATCACGTTAGTTCATAAACAATTACACAAATTCCATATCCCACACGAAAGTTCAAACATTCAATTAAAGGGAATCTATATGGGTCCAGGCCTACACATGATAGGGCTGGATCAATAAAAATTATAAACCAAACGACACTCAAAGATAAGAAATAATCACCCACACATGCATAATAATCAGCCCTTAATCCAAGGGATTCAGAAATTTCAATTCGGGGAATCCTAGGGTGAGAAAAGAGGCAAATAAATTAAGGATAATGCGATATAGGGTTAGGGTTTATGAAAAATTGGTATGAAAGGGTAAAATAAGAAGAAAATCTGAACCGAAAGACACTTTCTACGCGCGGACAACAACAATGGCCCAAACGCTCGTGCGTGTGATCACGGCCGCACATGTGTGGGGCCCACTATTCAAAAAAAGGCCACCGTGGCCCTGGTCGGCCAACGATGGACTCCAAAACCCCCAAATATCAGCTCGATCCGATGTACGGTTTGTGCGTGGTGTTCCGCCGAAGTTTCAGCTCGCCGGCGGGTCGAAATCTATAAATCTGCTGTAATGAAGAAATTTGATGCAACAAAAGGGACGAATTCGAAGTATGGATGGTGGTGAAAGATGGAAAAGAAGATGATGGAGGATGGGGGTGAATCGGGGTCGATGTGGCTTCGCACCACGGTAGTTAACCCTTCGATGAAGGGAGGGCTTCGCACCCAATTAGGCTTCACAACTCAGAGAGTAGGAAAACGCAGAATTTTTATTAATCTTCAATGAATGAAAAGAACTACAAGGGGTGCCTATTTATAAGAAAAATTCTATACCCCAAAACTCGTACCATGTGTGTAACCTATTACTTAGTGGTGAAGTAAACTAAAATTAAAACCAAATAAAGAAATCCAAAGTGTTCACGATGTTCTACATAATAACAATAAGTAAAACCTAAAATATGACATCAATCCGACAAGTAGGCCACGATCATGAGATCCCATGATGGACTTTTCTTGACTATCGGGCCCACCCTTTTGAACCAAAACTTCGTCTTCTAATTAGCAGGCCCTCCCTGGACGTCACCATCGAGCCAGATCGATGGTGGGGCCCTCCTTGTGCTTACGTACGTGCGTAGGGAGTGGTGTGCATGCGCGTGTGCACATGATGTCCCCATCAGTGAGTCTGCAGTGTTGGTTGTCATGCCGTTAGTGCTTTTGGTCTGTGAGTGCAGTTGCAATATCATGTATGTGCAGTTGCCTCACATGTAAGCAACCAATCCAGGCACGTGAGTCAACATGCATGTATGATGTCTAGGTGATCATGGGTGTAGAGAAATTGATTTTTCCCATGCCATCACCATGTTATATATACATGTATTAATAGTTTGGCTTTGACTTGTGGGTGTGGTTTGAGGGAATGATCTCATTTCTCAATCAGAGCTTTTGACAATAGCAGAAACTAACTTCCAAATGGCTTTAAGCTAGCATGCTTTTCTGATGTGATTGAAATATCCTTGAGGTTAAGGTGTAGCATTTCATATTTTCTTATGGAAATGGTTGTAGTATGTTGCTTATGTGATGAGGACATCGTGCACACGCACGCCCGTACACCACCACCCCTACGCACGTACGTACGCAGAAGGAGGACCCCACCATTGATCTGGCTCGATGACGACGTCCAAAGAGGGTCTCTTAGGTAGAAGACATGTTTTGGTTCAAAAAAAGTGGGCCCGATAGTCAAGAAAAGCTATCATGGGATCTCATGATCGTGGCCCACTCGTCGGATTGATTTCATATTTTAGATTTTGCTTATTGTTATTAGTTAGAATATTGTGAACGCTTTAGATTTCTTTATTTGGTTTTTATTTTAGTTTACTTCGTCGCCAAGTAATAGGTTGCGCACATGGTGCGAGTTTTGGGGTATAGGATTTTTCCTATAAATAGGCACCCCTTGTAGTTCTTTTGATTCATTGAAGTTAATAAAAAAATTCCTGCTTTATTTTTCTGCTCTCTTTGTGAGTTGTGGAAGAATTCAAAAGTGGGTGCGAAGCCCTCCCTTTTCGAAGGGCTAACTACCGTGGTGTGAAGCCACATCGACCCCGATTCATCCCCATCCTCCATCATCTTCTTTTTCATCTTCTACCACCATCCATACTTCGAATTCGTCCCTTTTGTTGCATCAAATTTTTTCATTATAGCAGATTTTCATATTTTCACCCGCCCGCGAGCTGAAACTTTGGTGGAGCACCACACACAAACCGTACATCGGATCGAGCTGATATTTGGAGGTTTTGGAGCCCATCCCTAGCCGACCAGGGCCAAGGTGGCCTTTTTCTGAATAGTGGGCCCCACACACGTGCAATCGTGATCACACGCACGTGCGTCTGGGCCATTGTTGCTATCCACATGCGGGATCGTCTTTTCGGTTCAGGTTTTTATCTTCTTTTATCCTCTCATAGCTATTTTTTCATGAATCTTAGCCCTAGATTACGTTTTCCCTAAGCTATTTGCCAATTTTCTTACCCCAGGGTTCCTCGAATTGGAATTTCTGAATCCCTTGGATTAGGGGCTGATTACTATTCATGTGTGGGTGATTATTTCTTATCTTTGAGTATCGTTTGGTTCATAATTCTTATTGATCCAGCCTTATCATATGTAGGCCTGGACCCACATAGATTCCCCTTAATTGAATGTTTGGATTGTTATGTGAGATATGGAATTTGTGTAATTATTTCTAAACTAATGTGATCTTAAGCCTGAAATCTCGCATATCATATTTGATTTTCCATGTCCTGCATCATTATGACTTAATCATATCATCAATTTGTAACATTCTCTTTGGAGTTGCTTCTATTACACACCTCTGCTACTTCATTTAACCATCTTAATTTTCTAATTCATTGTAACCCTACCTTGGAGAGTCGGAGGACATTCTTAGTGTTTCAACATTCTTAAATGGTTTGTTCCGTCACACAGCTATCGGTAGCTTTTCTTCCTCATATGGTTTGGTGTTCTACACTAAATATTCTCATTATTTGGTCTTATTTATCAATTTATTTTGTTAAAAATTGGCATTGAAACAAGAATTGTGGGATTCCTATTGTGGGCAGTTACTGGATTGGATACTGGGGAAGGGGCACTTTGCACTTATGCGAAGGGCAGAGCTGAAGACATTGGTCAATATGCATGGAAATGAGGTTAGTCTCTGATATTCATCATCCATGGTCTTTTCTTTTCCATAAGGTGTTTACTGTTAACATTAGAAGTCTCTCAACACATCCTTTTTCTCTTCCAAGACATCTTAGAGCCCTTTTGGTTACCAACAAATAAGATACTTTTCTACTCACAGCAGTAGATAAGTGACTTATTTCAGATAAGTTTGGTTTATGATTAGTTATAAGTAACTTTTTTACTAAAAGTACTTAATCACTTCAGTTAATTTTTTTAGCTTTTCTACTTTTCATGAGTTGCTAAAGAGAGGCATCAGGAGAGACGAAAGAGAGGAGAAGCTGATAAGTATGTTGTTTACCAAACATAACTTTTCTTATTAAGTAGAAACTAAGATAAGCTCCTGTGGCATAAGTAGCTTATCTTAAGCAACTTATGATCCAAACGGCCCCTTAGTGGCAGTAAATACAAATCATCTGGCTCTTGGGACTGAATGGTTTCTAAGAAGCAAAACCAATGGCAATTAAAAGTTGCTTGAAAAAAGTCCAAAGACCAATTATATTATATTAGGAAATATTTAAATTTAAGTATATCATGACTCATGAGTGTTCCTAAAATTTGAACATGTTAATTGCCAACCTAACTAGGAAAATCTGTCAAATTTATAGATCTTTTGATCAAGGGGAAGGTATTGATTCTTAGTCCAAGCCTTAACTACTGAGCTATATACTCTTATGTCTCTAAGTTTATCTTTCCAGAATGTTCAAGTTGTCAATTGAGATTTGTTGAAAGGAAAAGAGAGTTGGGGGAATATGCTTACCAAAATAAGAGGGCAGAGAAGAGAATTGCGCATTGCTTGATTGTGTGTGTCTAATACCATATGAATTTTAATATAGACAATGTAGAAACATAGAAAAGAAGAAAAATAGTAGAATGGGGGAGGACAATCATATCATATGGTTGATCCATATGGGCTTATATAAGAGTGAGTATTACAAGTACAATTGCACAAATTCCCTTAATACACACAACAACACATGAGTATTATAAGTACAATTGCACAAATTCCCTTAATACACAATAACACATGTAAGTATAGGCTAACCCATTCATTTACAAAATTTACACAATAATACACAGTAACACATATAAGTACAAGTTAACACATTCATCTACAAAATTTTCTCTTTTAAGTCTCTTGTTCAATTTTATGTACTGTGTTTTTTTCCCCAAAAAATGGGGATTAGCCCCTTGTATCGTTGTTAATTTGAAACGAGGATGTACAGACTGAACTTTCGGGTGGGCTCCACAATAACATTGGGCCTCACCTATCATTTTGCCTAATTGGCAAACGGAAAATAGGAGAAAAAGAAAAGAAGAAACTGGAGGAGAGGGAACTGCTTCAGGTGTCGAGACGGAGGAACATCCGAATTTCGCTGAGTCAGGGACCCACAACTGCCGTGATCTGGTTTTTTCCTTTTTGATTTCCCAACTTGAATGCATTTAAATGTTATAAATCAGGGTCACATATGTATAACTGTTTGAATCAAGAAACTCACCACTTCCAGAACTGGAACTGGGACTGATGGAACTCTTTCCCTTGCCTTGAAATCTTATTTCTGATGTCGGGCCTAGAAATATCTGAAGGCTCTACTATGATTACAAAATTGGAATTTGCAGCATGGCATTTTAGAAGAAAATACCAACTGTTTATATGAATTAGACGTTAGACTGATGTAAAATCCTCATTTTGTAAGGTGAAAATCTATTAAAGGAATCCTTGAATAGTAACTTTCAAATCATTAGGTATAGTTTTGTGTTGGTATCCTTCTAACATTAACATTTCAAAATGCTGCTGTTTTTCAAACTTATTACAGCATTTGTTTGATATGTTATGTATGAGTTCTAATCAGTGTTTTAAATAGTGAATAGCATGTAGCTTAGCTTTCACCCCACTGATGCATGATGCATAAGCTACATAGTGTGTAGTGCAAGCTACACTCCACTTCTAGTTTTTAATCAAGGTTGTACTTGGTTGCACCAATTCTTGATATTTTGCACTAACTTATACTGATTAATAATGAAATTTAACAAAGTTTCATGACATTTGGTGCAACCAAATGCAACCTAAAGTAAATGGAAGGGGCAATGATTAAATATAAAGGTAAAGAAAGAGCAACAAAACTGATTTAATCTTGTTACTAATATTATTTTACTAAAAGCATTGAAAATATTAACTAATTTTTTTTTATTGAAAATAAAATAAAAAAAGTGTAGTCAATTATAGAAAACATTAATTGATTTTAATGTTGTAGTGAAAAATAACTTGTAATGTGAGCTATGTAGCGTGTAGCGTACGCAAATTATCACATAGCGTAGGCTACATGCGACCTGAGCTATTTTCATGAGCTACGTAGTGTTAAGGGTAAGCTATGCTAAATAGCGTAGCTATTTAAAACACTGGTTCTAACATCAATAACATGACTGTCTGCTTATTATTTGTCATGAATCATTGGTTGCACTTGTAAATTCAACGGAACTACTTGTTGAACTTCTGGTGTGTTGCTACATTCTTCGATAAGTAAACCAAAGATGATTACATCCATGGCAGCTGGCTGTGCTACAATCTTGATGTGCTCTTATTGATGCGTAGGCCGGGAAGGGTGGAGAGTTGACACATGATGAAACTACTATTATTACTGGAGCTTTGGACTTGACACAAAAGACTGCCAAAGATGCTATGACGACCATATCAGAAACTTTTTCCCTTGATATACACTCTAAACTTGACATGTATGTGTTAATTTTGCTTGATATTTTGGTATTTGCTTCTAATATTACTTCTCATATTACTAACTTTATTTATCCTTAGGCATACAATGCGTTTAATCATGACCAAAGGGCATAGTCGTGTGCCTATCTACTCTGGAAGCCCGTCAAATATTATTGGCATTATTTTGGTAAGCATTGCAGCTGCTTAGTGTCTATGGAAACTCCAACAGTTTTTGAGATGTGCAGATATGGAAGGGAATACTTAAAAGAAACATGAGTTTTACTAAATTTATTTATTAGATGTCAGTCATGCATGTGGATATACTTGTTTCTTGGATGTTTCCTTCTCCATTCTTTTTTGCTTGAAATATTTTGTAAGCTGTATTTGCTAATGTCTGAATTAGCGCAGCTTCTTATGTACTGCGGCAGTGCATTTCTTGGGGGCCATAGTTACCATGGAGAGTCATTTTTATGATATTTAACAAAGTCCATACTGCATATTCTTGAAAACAGAACTTGTAAGTATAACAGCATTACAATGAGTATTCATGAACATCACCTGAACTCTATTGCATGGGGTTATCGAATTTGTTCTAATCTGCTTACATTCTGACTTTTGCCTTTTTGGATATCCACTTTGGCATGCCATCATTTCACTCCACATGTCACTTTGCTATTCCATTTTAACACCATATCTATTAGTTGTTTTCTGAACAAATGAATAGCTGAACTGTGCTGGTAGCAATCTACCAAGCTTCCTGGTACCTACTCCCTATAATGCCCCTCAAGTAGAGTAAGTGCTGCAATTTGACCATTGTGCTTTGGCCCTGAATTGAAGTGGCAATCTGCTATCCAGCCTATCCCAAATTCATGCGTACGACCTGGATCCTAAGTCTGTAGTAGCTTTTGCATCTGCGACTAACACTTCACATTAAGAGTCAAACTTCGCTAAAGTAACTTGTATTTGATCAGGATAGAACCTCTTCATGTGTGGTAAGTCATGGAAAGCTGAGAATCATGATTCCCCTAATATTACCCATGTCAATGCATTCTCTGACAGCTAACACTGACCAACTGCTATAACTGAACCTCCACCAGCTATTCCATGTGGGGGAGTCCCACATTCGAAGGCATCAGTCCAAATGAACTGGTCTGATGACTTCAATGTGCATGAAATAAACAAGAAGAAATAAAGGAAAATCAGAAAGAACCACGTTACTAATACACACAGGAATGCCAATTAAAAATCAACCCATACTACCTCAATGATAACATAGAGAATAATGCCAAAGAAAATGCTTGTACCTGCCAACTTTCCATGATTTATGCAAACGAGGAAGTTTCTAATTGAAGTTTTCAGACAGAGCTTAATAAGTTGGTGAAATTGGTTTCCAGATAAACTTTCCTAACAAAAGGCATGTAGTCCAAAACCAGCTAATTTCATTTCCCAATAGACTGATGCATTTGCATTATGAGTTAGTTCCGATCTTGGGAAATGGTGGCTAATCTTTCTTGTTCATGGTAACAAATTGTCTGTGTTCATGTTGAACATGGTGGTCTTGATTCACCCTTTTTATATAAAATATACTCATCACACGTATAGCTAACCCTGCAAACATTCTCGTGCAATTATTCAGATGTCATATGTCTTCCCATAACATTTTGTGCCACTGGATTGGAGGCCTAATTTGGGAGTAAACGTGTCAGGCCTGAAATTCGGTACTCTGGTCGGCCAGAACCGACTCTGTATTCCAAGTCATGATTTATATTTTAAGTATTCACAACCACAACTCATCAACATCACATAACTTCAAACCATGCATTCATTAAATAAATTCAATAAAGTATTAGAGATCATCACAATAATCTAAACTCTCCTCTGTGCTTTCGCTATACACATTTTATTCTCTCATCGGATATAAATAGGAAAGACGGCTATGACTAGATTTTTGCTCCCTGACTAAATTTTGCACCCTGGAATATTATCAAGATGGGGGTGAGCATAACAACTTAGTGGGATCATATCCTGCCTACTTTTGAGATTTCTGAATTTATATAGTTAACGAAATAATATGAAATAAAGTATAAATGGAGTAATATCACGAATGACAATTCAAAAGATGTGATACGTGCAATACTTTCCACGAATCATAACTTAACCAACATTATCGCTTGTCAATACCTACTTTTAGGAACGTCCAGGGTAGTGCACCCGTGTAAGACATTTTTGGACGATTCCAGGGCAGAGCACCCGTGCTACGTTTTAGGGAATCCAGAGCAGAGCACCGTGTTCATTTCGGAATGTCTAGGGCAGAGAATCCGTGCATATACTTTTAGGACTTTCTGGGCAGAGCATTATGTACATTTTTTGTCTTAAGGCAGAGCACTTGTGCTTACATTTTAAGGAACCCAAGGCAGAACACTTGTGGTTATACTTTTAGGGAACCCAAGGCAGTGCACCAATGATCTCAATCTCAATTCTCATTCAAATTCAATAAAAATATGCATGTAACATGAATGTAAGTTCACAATGAACATTCTTTTCGAAGATACAAAATACTAAATTCAATATCATCATACATCTTACAATGCCCCAATTTCGTCATCGGTGTAGATCTCAAGTCAAATATCAGTTTAACGCTAAAATTCAAGTCTAGCATGAGAATATAATTTAATCTTATACATTTCATTAGTTCAAAATCTAACTAAATGAATTCTAACTTGTGATTATAGGGTTATAGTTTCAAAATTTTATCAATTCAAGGTTTGAGACGTTCGGTGTTGAATAACTTGGATTAGACAATTTTTGATACTAATTATAAAATTCAGAATTAACAAAATCGGGAGGATCACCCGCCAGATTTGGCGGGAAATGGACCCGAACTAGGCTTGACTCGGCTCGATTTGGTGTGACTTGGTCGGATTTCGACGTGACCTAGTGTGAATTCAGCATGAAATCACTCTGGCTGGTTCCTCAACTCTTACTCCAAAGTTCCATCTGCTGGACCTAAAGTCGACCTGAACTCTGTCATGACTCAGTAAGTTGACTTGGAGAGTCAATAAATACAACTAGAGAAGAACATAAACCTAAATTTTGAATGGAAAATCTGTATAAACGGCTTATCTACTGACTTGGCCTGATGCAGTCCAGAACTTAGACCTGTGGGCTCAGCATAGTGAGTTTGACTTAGCTTCGACTCCTTTTCTTTCTCTTTCTTCTCTTTCCTTCTCTCTCTCTCTCTCTCTCTCTCTCTCTCTCTCTCTCTCTCTCTCTCTCTCTCTTTTCTTCTTTTCTTCTTCTTTTCTTTTCTTTCTTCTTTCCAACCAACATGTCCGGCAAGGGTTGGACTCGATTTAACTCAGTTTGACTCCGTGAATTGAACTCGATCTCTCTCAATCGAAACTCTCTCTTTCACTCGATCTCTCTCTCGACCTTTGTTGTGACTTGATTCGCGAGTCTAATAGGGTTTTTATAACTCTTTTCTTAGGTGGTTCTACTGGTTCTAGAATATGCTCGAAGGTGGAGATGCGTCGGGGTTTCCGTTTCACCTTTGGAGAGTTCTAGTGGATATTTTCCGCAACCGTTTCGATCGGATTGTTGTAACTAAGCGCAGGTTGATTCTTGGCTAATGGTTGGTGATTAGATATCCATTGGATGGGCCGCACCATGGCTGTTTCGGATATGAGATTAGGGCCCATGTGAAGATCAGCGGTAGACTCTTGTTGGGAGAAGATAACGACTGCGTTGATGGCAGATTCTCGTCCGAGGGGTCTTTCTTCGAATCGATGCTCATGGGCAGTCTTAGATTGATCCCATGAAACTCAGGGACACGAGAGTTTTATGGGCTGGATCAGTTCTCTCGGTGGGTTTCGGGATTGAAACCTTTTTTGGTCATCGCAATTTGCTGAGAAAAGTGAAGAGAAAGACGGGTCGATGCTTCCTTTTTCGACAGCGCTGCTTTGCTGGAGATCTTAGGCACGCATGAGGACGATATTGAATAGGATTGGACGATGTAGATGAGCTAAGGCTCTCTTTCGTTGCTTCTTTCTCTCTTCCGCAGCGGAGAGAATCGGAGAACGGGAGGACTCGGCTGGCTTCTTTCTCAGTGTTGAGAACAGGGAATCAAAAGAGGTTCGCATCCCCCGGGCACATGTTGGAAGAAGAATGGACAGCTGGGATCTCTTCTTAATGCACGATTGGATTGATGTGATGGATAGTTTAGATGTTTGGTTGGCTGATGATGGTTGGCCATCAAAGTTTGGATGGTTGGCTGATGATGGTCTTTTGCATCTTAAATGAAAACAAAGAAAGGAACATAATGCACTTCTCAGCAGCGTGCGTTGAACTAACTGCTGCCAAAGTTAGGTCTTGGGAACACGTGTGAAGCATGGGGAATTTGGACGATTTAGATCAGATGGTAGGTTATTAGTTGGATGGTGTTCATACTGGGTGGTTTAGATCTATGTTGTGTTGGTAGATTTGGAAACCAAATGAGTTGTGGATGGGTGGTTGCACGAGTTAGTTGATAACATGGACCATTGAGAGGTTTTAAAAATACGAGAGTGGTCTATAGGGTTTTTTTTTTTTTTTTTTTGGGTGTCTAGGTGTAGATGCATGAGTGGTTCCTCATATCTATCGTCAGATTGAGGTTTATTAAGTGAGGGTCACGGTGTTGGATGTATGCGTGTTTACTAAAATATTTTGGTTTTAAAAATAGGAGGATGCTTATGATTCTTCTTGGCAGATTTGGAAAGTCTGAAAATAGGTCTAGATGCAATCCAATGTGAGAAGTAAACCAGTAAATTTGTTGGGGGTCGCTTATGGATCGTAGTGATGGTCGTTGTCTGATTTTCAAGCGGGCCATCTAGCGGATATGATGTGAATTTTGATGCACAGTTGATCTTGTGAACTAGATGTCTAGGTTGAATATGTACGGATCAACTGGGTTGGATAAGCTTGGTTAAATTTCCATTGCGATCGGATTCCAAATATAGGTTTTTCGAATGATAGTGTAGGGCAGTGATGTGTACATCATAGAAGGCCCTTAAATGAGTAATAGTTTGTTAGTAACTACTGGAATTATATTCTAACGGTGGAATATATTCATTAGTGTATTGGAAATGGGGTAGATGGTTTAGATTTACGGATGGACAGGCGTACATGTGGTTTAGAACATCTTGGGGCAAATTTGCCATGATGGGGTGGTCTACAGGTGATGTGGACAGTTAGATTGTTAGGTCTAAGTCTAAATAGGTATTTTTGTGGTTGGTTGGTGAATGATTGCCTATACGAGTGAGATGTAAAGGGTGATGAATGGATGGTCTAGGATTAGTGATGGAATTGGAGGAGTTGTATGCATTGGTTAATGGTAAGAGTTGAGGGATCGGTCCACCATCTCAGTTGGATCATTCTGAACAGTTTAGGCATATTATCACATGTCTTAGAGGGCTGATTTAAATCATGGGTTCAATGCTCATCAGTGATGCATGTTTATGGTGAAGATCATGAGTTAAATGAAGGCCGCTTGATCTCTAACTTTACGGGTTTGCTATCAATTGTTATAACTCGGGATTAGACAGTTTAGACTGTGCTGATTGGGTGTATAAGTGAGTAGTCTATTTAAGCAGATTTTTAGTGTAGTTACAAGGCCTTAATTGAGTGTTTTTGACACAGGGTTGAGTTCATGATCAGGTAGTTTTAGGGTATGTTCAACAGTTAGATATGAGCTAGTTTATGGATAAACGGGTGGTCTTGTAAGTTAAGTGGTGTGAGTACAAGTGTACATGTACACACAAAATTATATAATTGATAATTACATACGTCAATGGTTCACACTAACATATCGATCACACATATCATTGGTTACAACTTATATAGATTGATGGATGTGTGGATGAATGGATGGATCTATGCATGTATGCTTACATGAATGCAAGTAAACATGCATGCACACCAAAATCCCAGGCCATTACAAAAGGGACCTATTTATACTAAAAAAGGGAAAGAAGAAAAGAAAAATTGTAAGAAATTGTGTTTTTTTTTTTTTCATTGCTACAGCTTGCTGTGGTTACCTTATTAAACATCAAAATCTTTTTATATTCCATTCTTTTTCATTGAATTAGATTCCCAATGATAGTTTGTTGTTTTACTTATTACAATCCTTGAGTGCAGTAATGCATATTCATATGACACTTTCTTTTTTTCCAACCTCTTGATATGATAATCTTTGGGTCATGGATAACTACATTACCATTTTTCTTGGTTCAGGTTAAAAGTTTAATCACCTGCCGCCCTGAAGATGAAATCCCAATCGGAAATGCTACGATTAGGAAAATTCCTAGGTATGGGTATTTCGTAATTGATTTTGAAATTTATCAGAAATTTAGCACTTATTTGATCATATGCTTACAACATGCTCTCACCCCATTTGCAAACAACATTTGCGATATATATGCCCTTCAAATGCATGTTCATGTGTGTGTTGTCAATGCTTCTGTATGTGGTTCACTTTCTTTATGGTACCTGGGAGGAAACCCCTCATTTTGAGATTTAGATAATCCTTTTATTGTTTGACAATCCAGTGGTGCTTGATTAGATAACTATAAATAATACATATGCTTCTTTCTTGCTTATCTTCCTTCATTCCTTTTTCTTACCACACATTCTTTTACTAAGCTATGTATCCACTATATATTACATTGGTTCCTTTTCTTTACCTTCATTTAGTTCTAATTTAACTTGCTTCTCCTCTTTCTGGATAAAGGGTCTATTTCAATTTTCACATCTCAGACCACATTCAGTACAGTTCTGAATATTTCATCAACATTGTCTACTCATAATTGCACGTCCTTGGAAAAACTAAAAAGTATTATATGCAATGGTTTCCTGTAGACTAGAAACCTCAACACAGCCACAAACAACATTACCGACTCATATGTTAAGTGGTTGTATAGCAGGTTCATGTTTTTGAGAGAGGAATGAAATATCTGCCAATATTGTCCTTTGGGAGTGAAATTTCAAGATTGGTACTGACTGCAAAAGAAGAAGAATAACAAGATCCCAGATTTCGAACTTGGCACTGAATCTTTGAAATCAGCACCTATTGTTGATGAAAAGACAATGAACATCTTCAGAGGTTTGGAAGGCTGCAACAGAGTTCAAAGGTCACATGTAAAGTTGGACACTTGGAATATGGTGAAAACATAATCCCATTGGTGGGGAATAGATGGTACGGAACTTATGTTTGTGAAAACCTAATTCCAATAGTGGGGAATTAATGCAGGGGCATTTTCACATCGGGCTCGTGTGAGAATAGTGTATATTGAGAATATTGTGTGTATGGGATTGTGGGATTGTGTATTAGTTGTAATATACCATATATAGAGAAGCTCTAAATAAGCTTCCTAGTATAGTCTTGTAGAGGGGTTATTTAAACCCACCTTTGGGTTGAAGAAATACAGAAAAACATTCTCCAGATTCTTGCATTTTCATGGTATCAGAGCCATCATCCAGCTGCTGCAGATCTCTGCCATTCTAGGCATCATCGTCGTCATAGCTCCACTTCTCCATTGATTCCGGCGGCCCATACCTGCCGCACGTCCAACCACATCACTCCTCCACTGATTCCGGTTGGCCCATACCTACTGTACAACCGGCTGCAAGATCGGCCACACCTCTAGATCCGACGACACCTTCAGATCGGCCACACCTCCAGATTTGGTGAACACCTCCAAATCGGCCACACCTCCAGATTCGACGACACCTTCAGATCCAGCCATACCTCCACATCCGGCCACACCTCCAGATTCGGCTTGATTCGACGAATATCTCCATTAAATCCCATCTCTGGCTCACCACATTTGTCTTCACATCTGGATCCATTGAACCTATCAAGTTGATTATTCGTCAGATTCAGTCCGCCAACAATAACGGCTATACCTTTGCTTGTTAGATTCAGTCCTGCTCGCCCAGAAATCAGTGGTACATTTCTTCTTTGTGGTTTTTCTTTCTTATGGCATCCATGAATCCCTCCGATAAGATCGAAACTATCCATGTTAGGTTGGATGGGAAAATTTTTTCCTTGTGGCAATTTCAATTCAAGCTTTTTTTAGCAAGAAAGAGCTTCTACGGCTATGTAGATGGTTTTACAGGCAAACCAAAAGATGAAAAGGAACTCTTATCTTGGACCACAAATAATTCAAAGGTGGTCACATGGATCCTTAACAGTGTTGAGAGCAATATTGCAATTAACCTCATGTCATTTGAGATTGCATCCGAAATATGGGATTACTTGAAAATGTGTTATCAACAATCAAATTATGCTCGTCGCTATCAAGTAGAGTATAAACTGTCAAAATTAGAATGAGGAGCTTTGAGTATACAAGATTTCTATTCTAAACTTGCCTCCCTTTGGCATGAGATTCAACTTATGGATCCAGTTATTCCCGCTGCGGTCGTCGAGATAGTAAAGATACTTTGCAACATAAGTAAATTGATGCAATTTTTATATAAACTTCGTCTGGAGTTTGAACGAACCCGAGCCGCACTAATGAACCGGCCTGAACTTCCATCCCTTGAGGCGGCTCTATTGGGTTTGATGGCAGAAGAGACACGTTTGAAAACCCTTGCTTCTATGATGGAGGTTGTTCCTGATGTTGCCTTCATTACTCACAATTTTTCAGGAAAGTCACGAGACATGTCGAAAGTTAAATGTTTTGAGTGTAATGGTTTTGGTCATGTGGCTACTTGTTGTCCCAACAAGAAATCAAATCTGAAATCTTCTGGACCCAATACTCTGTTTTGACGATACTGCAAACAAGAAGGACATGATATAGCCAATTGCCTGACTCGCCCTCCCCTACCTACTCACTACCAGCGACGTGGACGTGCATTTCTGGCTCCCTCTGTTGAGAAGACTGACTCATCATCTATGGCCCCATCAGTACAACCTAATCTACTTTCCCTAGAATAAATTCAGCAAATCATTCAAGTGATGGGTTCTTCAGGTTTGAAAGGTAACATTGATCCTATAAATCCTTGGTATATTGACTCAGAGGCATCTAATCATATGACTGGGGACCCTTCTTATTTAATTGATTGTGTCCCATATAGAGGAATGGGTTCTATCTACATTGCGTATGAGAACCATTTACCTATCTTTCACATCGGGTCCTTGAAAGTATTCCCTTCATCATCTCGCAATTTCTTCCTTCGCAAAGTGTTTTATGTTCCTAAATTATTTGCCAACTTGGTTTCAGTTGCTCAACTGGTGGAAAATGACTGTGTGGTTTTGTTTTCTCAGTCCGGTTGTTTCATATAGGATCTGGAAACAGGGAAGCTGATTGGGAAGGGCCATAAGAGAGGAAGGCTATTTACTTTGGAGTTCGATCCCGGAGTTGTCTTTGAAAACAAAGAGAACTCCTTTGGTTTTCTTGTATTTGAGACAACCCAAAGGGGTTGAATATATAGAGATCTACGACCATCTATACAAGGTAAATTAGAAATACAGAATCATCTAATCAGCTATACAAGGCATGTGGCTATACAATGGCCTGCTTCTTACACTTCCAAGAGATGAGAGAAGTGCTGAGAAAAACACAGTAACCAGTGGTAGATCGTCATGTGAGAGCGCAACTGGCCCATTCCGCATCCGAATAAGCACGAAGGTCCAGAGGTGTCGTAGAGGAGAATAACAGTGATCGATCTAGAGTTCCACGTAGGTACCGAAGGATGCGCAACACCGCAGTCATATGCAGAGTCCGAGGACCGGAAACAAACTGGCTAATAACTTGGACAACGTAGGCAATATCAGGGTGAGTTATTGTTAAGTAAACTAGACTCCCAACCAAATGGCGGTGTAATGTGGGATCCACAAGAAGATGACTATCGTCACGGCCATATTGAACGTTAAGTTCTAAGGGAGTCTGAACTGTCTTCTGATCTGTCAATGAGGCTAAAGCGAGAAGATCCTTTGTATATTTACGCTAGCTGACAAGGATGCCACGTTGAGAATGTGAAAATTCAAGCCCAAGAAAGTATGTTAGAGGGCCGAGGTCCTTCATCTTCAAGGATAATTGCAAAACGTCCTTGAATGCCGAGATGCCAGTAGCATCGCTGCCAGTCAGGAGTAGATCGTCAACATATATGAGAACAATGACGATACCGTGATTAGTGGTGCGCAAAAATAACGATGGATCATGACCACTCTGAGTAAAGCCAACACCTATAACACATCGTGAAAGCGTTGGAACCATGCCCGATGTGCCCGTTTGAGACTGTACAGATCTTTTTTTAAGTGACATACCTTATTGGCTGGGATTAAAGAGCCAGGAAGAGATTGCAAATATACTGTTTCTTGGAGGTTGCCATGAAGAAAAGCATTTTTCACATCCATCTGAGCGAGTGGCCAAGAACGAACGGATGATATTGCCAGAAGAGTACGAACAGTTTTCATCTTGGCCACAGGAGTGAATGTCTCATCATAATCAATTCCGTGTTCTTGTTTGTATCCTTGAGCTATAAGCTGAGCCTTGTATCGATTTAATGATCCATAAGATTTGAGCTTTACAGAATAAATCCATTTACTACTAATTAATTGTTGGTCAGTGGGTCGAGTGACAATGTCCCACGTATGATTATCATCCAATGCTGCAAGTTCTTCTGCTATAGCCTTCCTCCAACAATCATGAGTGGCTGCCTAAGTGTATGAAGTACGAATAGATACAGTATCCAGAGTAATATTCATGGCAAACATAGAGCATATCAAGTGATCAACGGACGAGGGAGAGTACTCGAGGCAAAACGAATGTCAGGAAAGGCGGTAAGATCAGGAGAGTCTGGTGCGTGCGGAGGAGGAACAGATGAATGAAATGCAATATGTTCAAGAAAAACAACATGTCGTGAAACCCGAACGCGACGAGAAATCGGATCATAACATCAAAAACCCTTTTGAGTTTCTCCAAATCCCAAGTACATACATTTGACCGATTTTAGAGATAGTTTGTTACGTTCACATGAAGCCAGGTGAACATAACATACACAACCAAAAACACGAAATGTGGAATATGTAGGAGGTAAGATGGTGAGAACAAAGTAGGGAGATTTGCTGTTCAGAACTTTGGTTAGCATCCGGTTAATCAAGTAGATTGAATGTAATATTACTTCCGCCCAGAAAGAACAAGGAACACTCATAGCTGTCGTCAGGGTGTTGGCGGTTTTAACTATATAACGATTTTTGGGTTCAGCCACCCCGTTCTGTTGTGGAGTATCAGAGCAGGTGGTCTAATGAATAATCCCATGACCTTGAAGATATGTACGAAAATCTATTGAAAAATATTCCCCTCCTGAATCAGAGCGGAGAGTTTGAACTGGTACCCGAAATTAAGTGTCCGCCATAGAGTGAAATAACGTGAATTTTTCAAAAACCTGTGACTTAGAGTGAAGAAAGTAAATCCAGGTGTAAAATGGGAAATCATCAATGAATATAACATAGTATCGTAACCCAGAGAGAGATATAATTGGTGAAGGACCCCAGACATCTGTATGCACTAGTTTAAACATACAAGATGATTTTGTAGTACTTAGAGGAGATGGAATACACTTACTTTTTGAAAGACAACAAGAAGAACAAGAATAATTCAAATCACTTTTATTAAGAGAAATATTCCCTAACATGCCAGAAGAAAATAACTGAATTAACCGATCCGAATGTGGATGACTTAGGCGAAAGTGCCATAGTTTCCATAATATATTTGCCGAACAAATATCTGATGAAGATGGAGAAAAGAAACAAGGAGTTGGAGTGACAGATGGATCAAAGTTCAGCACGTACAGACAACCATGCTGCCAACCCATCCCAAGTACCTTCCCCGTTGCTAGATCCTGCACAAAACAATAGTTTGGAAGAAATATGACTCAACAGTTATTGGATATAATTTGACCAATAGAAATTAAATTGGCGGAGAGGTTAGGAACATGAAACACATCACAAAGGGTGAACTAGCGATGGGTAGAAGGAGAGAAGGTCAAGGATCTAACGGACTGAATAGGTAGTATAGTGCCATCCGCAGTATAAATAACCTGATTTTCGGTATAGGGACGAATATCACGAAGATGGGATACAACACCAGTCATATGATTGGAAGTACCCGAATCGAAGAACCATGTAAAAGATGAGGATATACCTGCCATATCGCCGCAGAAAGGGCCTGCACGATTTCCTGGAGCATCGCAGGAGTCTAAGGTGAGGAAAAACCTTCAGGAGAAACAGTAGATGCAGTATCACTAATAAAAGGCTCGGAGGAATTAGTGGTAGAAGTAGTAGAAAGAGCACGACCACGGCCATGATTATGACCACCACATCTACGGCCAAAAGAAGATGCATAGGCACGTGAACAGCAGTCCTGAATACCATGACCAGTCCGTCGACAATAAGCACACCAATCTTTGCACTGAGCGACGACATGACCCACTTTGTTGCAGTCGCGACAAGTCAAAGGAGTGAAACCACGGTTTGGTGCAGTGGTGGACACAGCAAGCACCAGATCAGATGATCCCGGAGTTGGGGAAGTAAGAGAGAAAACTTTCAGTCGTTGTTCCTTAGCCAATAAATCATTAATAACCGAATTCAATGGAGTAGGGTTACGGTTCAAGAGAGCAGCTCGACAATCTCAAATTCCAGACGTGGCTTCATAAGAAATTGTCGAACTTGCGTACTCTCGCGCATAGTTTGGAATATCTTAAAGCCATGAGGAAATGTAGGATCCATCATAGCCATCTCTGTCCAAATTGCGACAATTTTAGAGTAGAATGATTAAATACTGTCGTCACCCTGAGTAAGGTTAACCAGATCTTGTTCCAGGCAGTATAACCGAGCCGCATTACTCTGTTGATAAATTGTCTGTAGATGCTCCTACATTGCCTTAGCAGTGCGATGAGGTGTGAGGCCAACAACAATGGACCGATCGATCGAATCGAGAATCCAGGTAATAATCCGTCCATTTTTCATTTCCCACTCAGCTAATTTGTTGACATCGGTGGAAGTGGGGATAGTAATAGATCCATTAATTAGTCCCCACAAACCACGACCCTTGAGGAAGCTCTGAAAGTGGATTGCCCATAGATTGTAGTTGGTTCCATCAACACTACAATGTGGGGCCTCTGTACGGGATGAGTCATTGTCCATGGATCTGAAGTAATGGAAACCATGTGAAGAGTCGCAGCAGAAGGAGGTTCTGGATGTACCTGGCAGCAGAAGAGTCGCAGCAGGTAGCAGAAGGAGATACTCAAGGGATGGAGCGAATCGCAACAACAGCAACAGGGGTTGCTGGATTAGGATCTGGATCAAACACAACACTAGCAACAGGGGCATGTGGAAGGGCTGAGGGTGCGGCAGGGGTGATCAGATGAGTAGCAAGGACGGTCGGACGACGCAGGGGTGGTTGGACGATGCAGGGATGTCCAGACGACAGCAGGGGCGGTCGGACGACGTAGCAGGGTCGGACGCAGCAACTTCGGTGGTCAGACGGGGCCGTGTGACTGGCAGGGGTGGTCGGATTTGTCAGAAGATGACGCAGGAACGGCCGGATCTGTCAGGAGGCGGTGTCGGTGACGAAGGAGGTGCCGGATTAGGATCAGTATGCTCTGATACCATGAAAACAAAGAGAACTCCTTTGGTTTTCTTGTATTTGAGACAACCCAAAGGGGTTGAATATATAGAGATCTACAACCATCTATACAAAGTAAATTAGAAATACAGAATCATCTAATTATCTATACAAAGCATGTGGCTATACAAGGCATGCGGCTATAGAAGACGTGGCTATACAAGGCATGCGACCTATCTAACAGTCTCATCGCGTTGTTTCTGTCTTCCATCTTCGCATGATATTGCTTTTGCTAATAAATGTTGGAAACTTTGTCATAGTCGTTTAGGGCATCCAAATTCTAAAAAACATGCTTTTCTTATTTAGATTTGGTCTTTTAAATGATGAAGTCAATATTAGTCCCATTTCCATTGATATGAACTGTGTTAGTTGCAAAGTGTGTAAATGTACTGCATTGCCATTTTCATTGAGTAACTCGTACTCAGAATCTGTTTAATCTCGTTCATACTGATGTTTGGGGTCCATCTCCCATCATGGCTCATGGTGGTTCGTTGTATTACATCTTCGTGGATGACTTTTCAAGGCACACTTTGATTTATTTTATGAAACACAAGTTTGAAGCATTCTCATGTTACAGACAATTTTCCTCATATGTGGAGACCCAATTTGCAAAGAAAATTAAAATTCTACGATCTGACTCTGGGAAAGAATATGTCTTCCGAGTTTGAGACTTTTCTAAGTTCAAATGGTACTATACATTAGTGAACGTGTCCTCTCACATCAAAGCAGAATGGAGTAATAGAACGAAAGAATCGACACATTACTGAGGTAGCAACCACCATGATGGAATATGCACGTGTTCCAAAATTTCTTTGGGCTGAAGAAAAATCAACAGCTATGTATTTGATCAATCAATTACCTTTTAGTGTATTGGCCAACCGGAAAACTCTCATATTCTTCCTTCATGATAAAGATCCAGATTATAGTCGGTTCAGAGTGTTTGGATGCATTGCTTTTGTTCATCTTCTAGAATGAGAACGGGATAAACTTAGTCCCAGGGCAGCTAAATGTGTATTTCTTGGATATAGGGAGCATCAGAAAGGGTATCGTTGTTATGATCCATGTGCTCATCGTGTTCGTGTGTCTAGACATGTCACAGTTTTTGAAAATTTACTATACTATAAAGTTGTCGTCCATGCATCTCCTTTAGTTACTGTTGTTCTATCTTCCATTTCTCATATGTCATCATTTGAAGAAAATCATTCTCTGCCTCTTTCTCCCACTCCTCCTTTGTAGGTCTACCAATGTCGTGTGAAGCCTATCTTTCTTGGGTCCTCTCCCTCAGTTGCTCCTGCTTCCGATCAGGTGTCCTCTTCTCCTACAGCGTAGGTAACCGTCTCATTTTCCACTGCGATCCAATTACGTCATTTCAGTCGTCCATTTGTTCCTCCCTGTTGATTAAATCTTTTTGCCTCACATCATGCCTTATTTTTTGGATTAGATTCTTTGGATGTACCTACTTCTTATTCTCAGGCACATACACAACCGTGTTGGGTAAAGGCCATGGATGATGAGATTCAAACACTCGAGGAAACTGCTACTTGGACGCTGGTTCCGTTACCTGAGGGGAAGCAAGTGATAGGCAGCAAATGGGTATATACTGTGAAATTAAAATCTGATGGCAGCTTAGATCGATACAAAGCTCGACTAGTGGCCCAGGCCTATAAACAAGAGTATGGAGTTGATTATGATGAGACATTTGCTTCAGTTGGAAAAATGAAAACGGTCCGTTCCTTGATCGCTATAAGTTCTTCCAAAGGTTGGCAACTCAGTCAACTCGATGTCAAGAATGCTTTCCTCCATGAGAATCTCAAAAAAGAAGTTTACTTGAAGCAACCTTGCAGTTCTAAGTCCAAGAATCCACGCTTAGTTTGCAAGCTATCTAAAGTTTTATATGGACTCAAACAAGCACCAAGAGCATGGTTTAAAAAATTTCATGGGGTATTAACCACAACGGGCTATTCTCAAAGCTAATATGACTCATCATTGTTTATTCTCAAGTCCGATTCAGGTCTTGTTGCTTTATTGGTGTATGTTGATGATATTCTCATCACAAAAAGTGATGCTCAAGGAATTGCCGATCTCAAATCCTTACTTCACTCCTCAATTCATATGAAGGATATGGGGCCATTAACATATTTTTTAGGTCTTGAAATCTCTTGTAATACTCAAGGTTATCTCATGAGTCAATGGAAGTATACCTATGATTTGATCAAGCTAGCAAACCTTACAGATAACAAGACCCATGAGACTCCTCTGGAATTAAATGTCAAGTATGGCCATGGGAAAGATGATGGAGACCCTTCTCTCAGATGCTACATCCTATAGGCAGCTAGTGGAGAGATTAGTCTATCTCACTATGTCTCATCCTGATATCTCATATGCAGTTCATGTTGTTAGCCAGTTTTTCGTGGCACCTTGCACATTGCATATGACATCAGTTCATTGCATTATTCGATGCCTTCGAGGTACCTTTAATCAAGCGCTTCTCTTTACATCATCGCACGCTCTACAATTATCTGCTTACTTTGATGCAGACTGGGCGGGTTGTCCCATTTCACGACGATCCACCACTGGCTATTGTGTTTTTTTGGGACAATCATTGGTTAGCTAGAGGTGTAAGAAGCAAACCACGGTATGTAGATCAAGCATAGAGGCCGAATACTGTGCAATGGCAGATGTATGTAGTGAAATTACTTGATTCTAGGGATTGTTGACAGATCTTGGGATTCATTTGTCTTTACCGACTCCATTATATGCTGATAATCTCAGTGCGATTCAATTGGCCTCCAATCTAGTATTTCACGAGCGCACTAAACACATTGAAGTTGACTGCCACTTTGTGAGAGAAAAATACACAGCTGGAATCATTTCTCTTCCTCATGTGACAACAGAGCTACAACTTGCTGATTTGTTTACCAAAACTATGACCTCATCCCGTCATAGGTTTCTTTGTGGCAAACTGATGTTGATTCATTATCCCACATCAGTTTGAGAAGGGAAGGGGGGGGGGGGGGGGGGGGGGGGGGGGGGGTGAGAATATTGTGTATATGAGATTGTGGGATTGTGTATTAGTTGTAATATACTATGTATAGAGAAGCTCTAAATAAGCTTCCTAGTAGTCTTGTAGATGGGTTATTTAAAGTTTAAATAAACATCATTGGGGGCCATATAAATATTTCAACAGTGGAAATCAATACTTCCACTGTTTCCTTTGGTATGGTCTACTTGAGATTTTAATATACTTTATTTTTGGGCTCCACCCCTAAAATGATCTGAAAAAACGAATGGACGGTGTGGATGAACTAGATGCTAACCAATGAGCCCTACAGAGTTTACTTAGTACGATAAGAGCGTACGTAACTCAGTACGCAACCCGATTTCCCCATCCGCCCCTCTTTTCATCTTCCCTCTTCATTTTCACCTCCATGGCTCCATCCACGCAGTCCGACCCAGTTCCTCCCCTCAAATCTTATTCTGGAAGGAACGGTGAGTCGATCCGGCTTGATTCCTTGCCGGAATCTCCGAGAAAGAGGGAAGATGAAGAAAATGGGAAGAAAATCGCACTTACCTGTCGAATGGCCCACCTCTGATCACCGCTACAGCCAGGTACCCTCTGATTTCTTTCTCTCTTTTTTTTTTTCTAATTCATTTTTTTTTTTGATTCTCCATTGCTTGGATCTAATTTTTATGGTGTGTGTGGGTGGTTAGCTATAGTGGGACTCGTGAGTCCCCTGCAATCCACCCATGACTGTTCGTGCGTTGATGTCCGACAATAATGGAGAGGAAATGGCGTAATTTCGTTGATATATCGTGCGATATTACCTTGAAGGCATGTTAATATCGGCTCTGAGCTGTGCGCATCCTCTGCCTGATGATGTCAATAGCCTCTGAAGTCTCCTGCACAAGCTCGGGACCTAGGAGACGACGCTCTCCAACCTCGGTCCAACAACTCGGTGATCTGCATGGTCTGCCATATAGTGCCTCAAAAGGAGCCATGCCGATGGTCGCCTGATAGCTGTTATTGTACGTGAACTCAGTCAATCGCAGATGCTCATCCCAGCTACCCCCAAAGTCAATCGCGCAGGCCCGAAGCATGTCCTCAAGTATCTGATTGACCCTCTCGGTCTGACCATCGGTCTGCGGATGGTACGCGGTGCTGAGCTGCAATTCAGTCCCCATCGCACGCTGGAAGCTCCCCCAAAACTGAGACGTGAACCTCGAGTCTCGGTCAGAAACGATCGAGACTGGAACGCCATGCAGTCTCACAATCTCCTCGATGAATAGTCTCGCAAGCCGGTCCATAGACCAAGTCGCATGCATCGCAAGGAAATGTGCCGACTTCGTCAGACGATCCACAACAACCCAAATGGAGTCATGACCGCGCTGAGTCCTCGGCAAACCCATAATGAAATCAGTCGACACGTGCTCCCACTTCCACATCGGGACGCTCAACGGCTGCAAAAGACCAGGAGGTCTCTGATGATCGGCCTTGACACGCTGGCACGTGTCACACTCGGCCACAAAACTGGCGATCTGACGCTTCATCCCCGCCCAAAAATACTGTCGTCTCATGTCACGGTACATCTTCGTCGAGCCCGAGTGGATAGAAAACCGCGATCGATGTGCCTCGGTCATAAGATCTCTGCGTAACTCTGGAATACCCGGGACACATAATCGGCCTCTGAAGCGAAGTCCACCGTCTGTACCGATCTGCCAATCGGCCTGACCCTCAGATGCCGCCTCAGCCATATAACCCTGCAACGACTCATCAGCCTGCTGAGCCTCGATCACCCTAGCGACAAGAGAGGGTTGAATCGACAAGCTCGATAACTGTACAATGGAAGACTGCAAGCCGAACTCAAAGTCATACGCAGCAATATCCTCAAGCATCCGCCACTCCTGAATCATCATGTGCGCCACTAGGCCTCGTGGCTGACGGCTGAGGGCATCTGCCACCACGTTCGCCTTACCCGGGTGGTACTGAAGGTCGAAATCATAGTCCTTCAGGAGCTCCATCCAGCGCCTCTGTCTCATATTCAACTCAGACTGTGAGAAGAGGTACTTCAAGCTCTTGTGATCAGAGAAGAGCTCGAACCTAATCCCGTAAAGGTAGTGCCTCCACACCTTCAGTGCGAAGACAACTGCAGCCAGCTCCAGATCATGTGTAGGGTAGTTCAGCTCATGGACCTTGAGCTGACGAGACGCGAAGGCCACTGGTCTCCCGTGCTGCATCAGGACAGCACCTAAACCGATATGCGAGGCATCAGTGAATACAATGAAGCCGTCACTCCCAGATGGAAGAGTGAGGACAGGAGCGGACGTCAGACGGTCCTTCAACTCCGTAAATGCTCGCTCGCAGGCGTCACTCCAAATAAACACTGCGCCCTTCCGAGTCAACCTGGTCAGCGGGGCTGCAATACGAGAGAAACCCTCAATGAAACGCCGGTAGTAGCCCGCCAAACCAAGGAAACTACGGATCTCTGTCGCAGTAGTGGGCTGGCCCCACTGACGCACTGCCTCGACCTTCGAGGGGTCCACTGCGACGCCCTCCCTCGTCACCACGTGACCGAGGAACTTCACCTCCTCCTGCCAGAACTCGCACTTCTCCAGCTTTGCATACAGCTGGTGTGCGCGGAGGGTCTGCAAGGTAGTCTCCAAGTGCTGCTCATGCTCCTCATGAGTCCTCGAGTAGATCAGAATGTCGTCGATGAAGACTACAACAAACTGATCTAGATATGGGCGAAAAACCTCGTTCATCAGCTGCATGAAGACCACGGGTGCATTGGTCAGTCCGAAGGACATGACCTGAAACTCAAAATGACCGTAACGCGTCCTGAATGCCGTCTTTGGAATGTCCTCATCTCGGACCCGAATCTGATGATAACCGGAACGCAGGTCAATCTTCGAGAAGAACTGTGCACCCTGCAACTGGTCAAACAAATCATCAATCCTAGGGAGCGGGTACTTGTTCTTGATCGTGACTTTGTTGAGCTCGCGATAGTCAACACAGAGCCTCAACGAGCCATCCTTCTTCTTCACGAAGAGTACCGGTGCTCCCCACGGAGAACTGCTCGGACGGATAAAGCCCAACTCACGCAACTCGTCCAACTGCTTCTGCAGTTCCCGTAACTCTAACGGTGCCATACGATACGGGGCCTTCGAAATAGGCGCGGTACCGGGCACGAGATCGATCTGAAACTCGGTGAGTCGACGAGGCGGTAATCCCGGAATCTCCTGGAACACATCGGGAAAATCGCAAACTATCGGTAAATGGTCGATGCAAACGGCGACCGGCTCCTCTATGGCGCAAGACATCAAACAAGACAACCGCTCTCCTCTGGCCTCTGCAATGAACTGGAACTGTGGCACGCCGGGTATACAGAACGTGACGGTCCTCGCGGCGCAGTCCAAAATGGCATAGTACTCGGTGAGCCAATCCATGCCCAAGATAACGTCGAACTCGGACATCGGCAAAACAAACAAATCAGCAGGCAGGAAGGTATCCCCAACTAGAACGGGGCATGACGAGCAAAATCGTCCTAACGCTGCAGTCCTCCCCAAGGGAGTAGATACTAATAGGCTCTCACCAGCAGACTCCAACGGTAAGCCAGCCGATCGACAAAAGCTCTCGGCCACAAAGGAATGCGATGCACCAGAATCAAACAATACACGTGCAATGCATGCAGAAACTGGCAGTATACCCTCAACGACTCCCCCAGATGACTGCGGATCCTGCTGAGCCGCATAAAACCTAGCCTGAGCTGGCTGGGGAGGTGCCTGTCCCCTCTGAACGTGCTGCTGCTGCTGCTGAGGTCGCTGAGGTGGTCGAAACTGCTGCCTCTGCTGCTGTGGCCTCTGAGGCTGGTGCTGATGCTGATGCTGCTGCTGAGGTGGCCTCGGTGGTAGAGGCTGCTGTCGCTACTGCTGTCGCTGCTGCTGTGGGGGTCTCTGCTGCTGCGGTGGAGGTCTCTGCTGCTGTGGACCTCTCTGCTGCTGCTGGGGACTGGGACACTCCCATGAACGGTGTCCCGTCGCACCGCACCTGAAGCAAGTGCCGGTGAACTGTCTCTGAGGTGGTGGTGGAGGTGCTGATGGTGCTGATGGTGTACGGAAAGCTGGGCGACCAGTGCGCCTCTGCTGCTGTGGTCGACCCTGCTGGGAATGACTGGAAGAAGCCTGCCTCTTCCGGTCTCCCCTCTGACCACGATCAGACTGAGAACCGGCCCACTCAGTCTCGTATATCTGAGCCTTCCGCACTACTGCCTGGAAGGTAGGAAGCTCATGCCCAATAACGCGACCTCGAAGGCCGTAACGTAAGCCGTGCTCGAAACGGCGGGCCTTCCGCCCCTCATCATCAACCATGTACGGCGCAAATCTCGATAGTGCCATGAAACGGGCCGTGTACTGTGCCACGGTCATATCTCCCTGCACCAGAGTCTCGAACTCTAAGGCTCGCTGACGACGGATGTGGTCAGGGAAGTACTACTCCTCAAATCGGTCCACAAAGTCCTCCCATGTCCAAACATAATCAGGTCCAGCGACACGGGCGACAGAGGTCCACCAATGCTCGGCCTCACCGTGGAAGAGAAATACTGCTAACCGGACGCGCTGCTTGGTCGTGCACAACATGGAATCGAATATCTTCTCCACATCGGAGCGCCATCTCTCGGCTGCAGTCGGATCCGGCTCGCCCTGGAAACGAGGGGGATCATGCCGTCTAAACTCACGAAGTACGGCGCTCGCGCGCTCCTGCTCCGCCTGAGCTGGTGAAACAGCTGGGCGTCTACCCTGACCCTGGAGTGCGGCGGTCACAGCCAGTAACATCTGCTGTAACTGAGAGGCACTCACAGTCACCGTCGGCTCCTCATCGGTCTCAGGTGGAGGAATGTCATCCTCATGGGAAGAAGCAGGAATCTCTGAGGGTGGAATGGGAGACGCAGGTGGTAGAGCTGGAGTCTCTGATGGTGAAGTAGAATCCTCAGGTGGTGGTGCGGGAGTCAATCGAGTAACAGGCGCCATACCCTACAGGAAAGAGCGAAAGCGCCTATCATCTTCCAGAACTCTCGAATGTACGCATGTTAATGGTCTGATTCGGAAGGTCGTGAAGTTATCCGAACTTCGGAACTTAGCCATTCTTCACTCATAGCAAACATGTAATGTTGTTCTCGGTTATTCCCAAGTTATGCTCTGATACCAACTTCTGTCACGCCCCAAACTCGGAAACCGGGCTCACAAAATTCCCGATCACCGAATCCGGCGCCGACAGCCTCCGTAGAACCCCATTCTCGGCTCCTAGCTCCCATTCGCCAGGTTCCGATCCTGGGATGCTACGAGGAGGATTTTTAACATCAGTCTGATACGTAATGAGCATAACCAAAGGCATAACCCACAAACAACAACCAAGCACTCCATTACATTTCCACTATGATCAGAAATTTTACAAGTACAATGAGCATAAAGGGAAATACAATGGCAAATAACAAAAACTCCAAAAGGATCAGCAACGTGCTCCTGCCTCAGAGCTGCTGCAGTCTAACGTCACCTGCACGCAACGGTCGTGCATAAGCTTACAGAAAGCTTAGAGGGTGGTGAAAGTGTGTGCGCAAGGTAGTAATATGAATGCAATGTCAGAGTGATGCGGAATATACAGATGGAACCAAAACGTCATGAGCCGTACCAAGGCTATGCAATACAAGACATGAATGGTATCGGCCATCCCAAGGCCATGCAATGTACAATGCAACTCAAGCATACAGATACTCATCAATGTCCACACGTCAATACAGCTCAAAGTATGGAATATCACCGGGGTCTAGTACACTCTAAACCAGATTGCCGCCACATCGCGCGCAATAAGGTAAGTGGAAAAGACCTCACTATCCGTCTGCCAATATCAGGCGCGACTCGTCGATAGCGGACCCATTCCTCGAGCTAGTCAGACTCAGCCTAGCATTGCCCCCTACTCTCGGGCGGGTAAGGCCGCACCCCCTTCCAACCGACCACGACACAGTGGAGAGCGTAACCGTCTGGTAATCGGCACTCAACGCTCATCTACCCACTCGGTCTAGACGTTGGAGCAACCTCTTGGTACCATAAGGGTTTAGGAACTTTCACCCAGGGATATCTATAGTACCCCATGTAGAACAAGATTTCCGGTATCCAATCCTGCCAACCACGATGCGTCTGTGGAGGCTACGGCCCTGATGTCACTAGGGCGTACAATAACCATGTCACACAAATGCGGAATGCATGAATCACGCTATCCAGTCATGCAACCAATCCTGCGCATACCGTGCGCTCATGTAGGGCAGCACCGCCTAACCGGGAGCCCATAAACAACCTGCCCGAAGGTAAATGCTATGATCAGACAATTCTCACGTCAAGCATACATATGATGCGTATGATCATGAGTCATGAACTGTACTAAACATGTTATAACAAAATGAACTATTTACAATCCAGATGGACCTGGACGGCCTAAATACGATAAGTACGGCCCAGTAATGGATCCTAAGGAGAGTCGTAATGTGGACATCCAACCAACATTTCCCTCGCAATGTGGACGTCAAACCAACATTGTTTCCCAGGTACGATCTTCTTAAAATACCGTTACATAATCGGTAATGGGTTTACACATTGCAATGGACCTCATGTTCCTCCCATTGGGCCTTACATATATATCAAATGGGCCATAGCTTGTGGGCCTTTTATTCGTCAGATGGGCCACATAAATGGGCCACACCAATGGGTCTTATGTGCATTGCAATGGGTCAAAACCCGTGGGACTTGGATGACATCAAATGAGCTTAGTCTCCTGAGTTTAATGTATGACCAATGGGCCACACCAATTGAGTCCCACATGTGGGTCAAGTGGGCCTCAACCCATAGGCCTAACATGAACAAATGGGCCTAAATCCCTAGGCCTTACATATATCAAATAGGCCTAGCCCATGAGTCTCAAACAAGTCCAATGGGTCTAATCCCATGGGCCTCCCCTTTTATTTTTAATTTTATATATATATATATTTATCAATGGGTTTAATCCCACGGGCCTTATAGTATATCAATTGGATCCACTTCCATGGGCTTTAAGAATGCAACATTGGGTCCAATTTTATGGGCCTTGGATCACATCAAAAGGGCCTATTCTTAGGCCTTGAATGAATCCAATGGGCCTAGCCCATAAGCACTCCACAAACCAAATGGGCCCAGCCCATAGGCCTTCCATGAACCAAATGGACTTAGCCCATAGGCCTTTGCTAAATAAAAGGGATGGATGGCCTGGATGCTTCACATGCGTCAAGGGTGGGGCCCACATGAGGGCCTGTCATAGCATATATGATACGTTATATAATATCCATAACTACTTAATGTATATATATATATATATATATATATATATATATATATATATATATATATATATATATATATATATATATATATATACACACATATTGCACACGCACACGCTGCACACATGCTACACATGCACGCACGCTGCACACACACTATACTCACATGCAACACATGCACACACGCGGCGATTGGGCCCCACCGTCACGCTGACGGTGGGTATAAAACCCATACCTCACTGTGGGTCCCATGTGGGGCCCACTTGAAGCGATTATTATGCCATCCAGACCGTTCATAAGGTCGCACGGTACTGGGAGAAAGGGAAAAACAAATTTCAGCTTGATCAAAAACTTCTGTGGGCCCCAAAATCCTTGCAACGGTAGAACCTAATTCACACTGTTTCTTACGGTGTGGGCCACCTGAGTTTTGGACCAAACTGAAATTTGGAGGGGGCCCACCTGAGATGGGAACCCACCCAATGGACGGCTTGGATAGAAGACATACATCAAGGTGGGGCCCACGGCTGGGGCCGTGGGTCCCTCTTTGGACGCCACCGCCCGCCTGCACGCACGCCAGCACGCTGCTGGCGTGCAGTTTGTCAGAAGCAAGAGGCCTTGCCTCTTGCAAATTTTTGGAGGAACGCTTTTCTTGGAGATTTTTTGCACATGGGGCCCGCTGCGCCGAAATCCAACCCAGCCATTGCAATCAGTGGCTCGAGGCCGTCCAAATAAGTCCAGAGTTTGAATTTTTTTGGCGCATGGAAAGAGAAATAACACAAGAATTAACATTTGAGTGGTGAGGACGCAACATTCGGCGCTATGGTCCACCAGGTAATTGGATTAGCTCCAAACTTCTACCCAACGGCTAAAACGCCGTGGGTAAGAGGATGGGCGGCTTGGATCGGACTTAATCGCCAAGGTGGAGCCTATGCAAGGGGACCACCCAAAATCCTCTCATTTTCTTTCCTTTTTCTTCTTTTTGTTGTAAACGTCCAGCGTCTGGACGGTTCTAAAAAATTTCTTTGTTGTTAAAATGAAGGGCCCTGATGAAGTGGGCCCCACAGATGGGCGGCATGGGAGTAACAGCCAAGGTGGGCCCCACTTGAATAAAATAAAATATCCCAAGTGGGATCCATTCAAGTGGGCCACACCCTCCCATTGCAATAAAATATAATAAAATAAAATAAAATAAAATAAAATAAAAGAGAGAGAGTGAGAGAGAGATGGGGAGTGGGACACGGCTTGTGATGGAGGGACCCCGTCATTTTGGGCCCTCCCTTGCAATGAAACATACAATAAATGGATCCCTTTTGATCATGGGACCATCAAAATTATAAATCAACGGTGGAGATCCATTCTCCACCGTTATGGACGGTCTAGATGACCTTTTTGAAATGAAATAACCATCATGATGGGGTCCATGGAGAATGGCCCCATCATGGAACGATCATGATGATCCAAGTGGTCCATCGGCCACATTTTAGGGTCCCAAGTGAGATCCACACCATTGATCGGTGGGCCTCACTTGGTCCACCATAAAAACAAGAAAATCTACCCTATAGAAGCACCCACTGTCCGATCTTCTCGCTCCTAGGGGTTCCTTGGCACCTTGGCTTCAACTTCAACGGTTAGGATGAAGAATGAAGGGTTGAGATGGGAGATTTTGGGGTAGGAAGGTGGGCCACTTGGAGCTTAAGGAAGGTTGGAATTCTCATACGTGGGAGCCCTTGCAATTTCTTGTTGCTTGGAAGTTTTGGAATGAAAAAGAGAGTAAGAGAGAGAGTGATGTAAAGGGAGAGAGAGAGAGTGATGGATGGATGGGTGAGTGATGGTTGTGTAAGAAAAGTATGGGTTAGGAAGACTTTTGTGGCTTTTGTGTAAGAGAGGTATGGGATGTGGAGACTTTTGTGGTTGCTTGGGAAAAGGGATGGAGGTGATGTGTACTTGACATGTGATGGGTTGATGGGTGATTGATTGATGGGATTGATGTGATTGATGTGACACATCGTTGAGATTCTCTTGGTTTTCGCAACGCACGGTGTTTTCTCGCACCGAACGTTGGCTCATATCTCTTGATCAGGGTATCGCCTTGGCGCGCGAGTCGCGGTATCGGAACCGCGGCGACGGTGCGGTCGCTATGGTATTGGTCTCGGGTTGAGTCGACTCGGGTTGTCGGTACATGAATCCAGGTCGCGCGTCGATATTGTTTAAGGGTCGAAAGTTGCCGGAATTCGACCGGTACGACCGCGGAAGTGTACGGAAAGGTACGGACCAAGATACGGGTCTTACAAGACTCCTCACCGGGGGTGATTAATGTGGGGACATTTTCACACCGAGCTCAAGTGGGGTGGCCTGTGGAATGTAGGTGCATACTCGGGGTGACCAGCCTGCGGAAGCCGTGGATTTGGGGCCTAGGATGAGAGTTCGGCCGAGACCTAACCCATGGATTTGGGGCTTGGGCTATGAGATAAAGGGATTGTTTCGCCATGCTCTATCAATTCAAGCTTTTAGAGCAAGTGGTTAATTCTCCCGCATCAGGAATGGATGAGACAACACTCGTGTTGATACATGACGAATGCTTTCCTTATTACACAGAGATCTTAGCCAAATGAGTTCTTATAGGGACATGTGGAATCTGTTACAAGTCATGGGCCATTTGTCCAGCAGGCCTGTCATCTATGGTTTATCACCAAAAACTAGGCCAGTCGGGCGATCGTAAATTCTCAATCTGATGAAAGAAATGATGGGCACCCTTTTTTGGGCCCTGTGGGCAGGTCTTCCAATTGGTCTGATTCTTGGGTTATGACCCATAGATGGTGTAGTCCACCAGATGAGTGGTATGGATCTTGTACATGTATGCTACATGCCCTTATGAGAATTTTTGTGCAAAACATGCAATCGTCATTCCTTGTACTGGATTAGGACGGAGTGAAATTTTATCAGCATAGAACTGCTGTGAGTTCCATTGGTCTTCAAAGTTTCAAATGAAAGTATTATTTTAGTTTTCTGCATGTTACTTTTGCCTGCTTTTCTTGCGTGATTTAAGTATATGAATATCTTTATGTAGCTTACTTTGCCTTTTTGAATCATATTCCACAGTGTAAGACTATTCAACGCATATTTAAGTTTACCAGAATTTGGCCTTTTGACATGGAAGGTGGTAACTGTATGCATGTGCTCTGGTTTTCTCTAAGAGTCTGTTTGATTTTCCAATTACAACGGTAATTGGCTGGAAATGGGTAATGATTGTTTACCCCTGTAATTGTGTCATGTCATCCCTTACATTTGACTGCATGATTATATTATACCATTGTTTGTTTTACAGGGGCATCACTGTAAAAAGGTGCCTTTTGTTTTGGAAAAATGTAATAATTTCCTTTATCCATTTACTTTACATCTGTATTTGACTCTTGTTTTTTGTGCCATTATTCTCTCTTAACTAAACACCCTGAAAAGATAATGATGGCTCATTTACTTTGAATTACACTGGAAATTTGAAAACCAAACACGCCCCGAAGAAAACATGTTTGTTGTTTGTCAATTACTGTCTAACTATGTGGTGCTGTGTACCAGGGTCCCTGATTATTTGCCACTTTATGAGATATTGAATGAATTCCAGAAGGGTCACAGCCACATGGCGGTGGTTGTGAAGAATATGAAGGATGTTCATGGAACCGCAGAAAATGCAGAAGTCAGTGTTAGTATGCCTGGGAATAGGATGCATCTGAATAGGAAAAGCACACAAGCAGACGATAAGGGTACTACTGATCAGGAATTTGATTTTCCCACAAGCTCTGTGAAAATAATATGAAGCATGATTGATATGTTAGCTACCTATTTTAGTTTTGTGTGGACGAGCATATGATTCTCTACCCAGGGATACTTGAGGATATGTATGGTGAGGTTTGTTAAGCCCACTTGCATGTATAGCCCTGGCCATCTACACATCAGCATACTTGCCAATATGGAACAGGCATGTGATATCAAACTTTCCATCAGGTGGTACACTTTTATTAGATCTTCTATCTCAAAAGTGAGGCCATTTCAATCAGGTGGGCCACAATGTAGAACCAAATGGTTGGGTAAAACTTTTTTTTTTTTGGTACCCATAATTTGTTTTGTACTCTATGGCCCACTTGAGGAGTGAAATGACCTATTTTGTAGGCCAGAAGAGCCAAACAGTGAGGCCCATCCAATGGAATGCTTGAATCTTGCACACGTATGGCATGTGGATGGTCAGGGCTTCACATGCACTTTGGCTTAGTAAAATTCTGTGCGTAGTGTGCTTGGTTATTCAATTTGTAAAAGTGGAGCCAATGGTTATGTGATCCATTGCGGTGGTCTGATGAGCTCCATTGTTCACAGAACATGCTCCAAAATGTCCCAGGTTGGAAGATCCTCCCCATCCTAACTTTGGATATTCCAGTTGAGTGTGGATTGTCGCTGTTTTCCTTTTCTTAACCATTTATTTGCAGGCTACCAAAAAATCAAATGCTTGGGATTGTCTCATTGGGAAGATTCTTGGGGCATCATTCATCCACTGTGTGGTCCATCAGATCAACATCCTCATGATTATCTATTCCTCTCTGATCACTTAAAATTTAAGCTGTTCAATGTTTCATTGGCAAATGACAAGTTTACAAGAGAGCATTTGATTTGCAGATTCTGTGGTAACTGATCTTGACTTTGCAGGTGATGTTTCTCAAATGGTTCTTGAAGAGCAAGTGACCATTGTTACCAATGCTTCGTTGGTGAATCATGGAGTCGGTGTCAGTCATAGCCCTACATTAAAGAGCATCATGGAGCGACATGGAGATATGCTTCAACAACCAAAGAAGCGGGATCGAGGAGCACATGACAATATTGTTGATGTTGATCTGGATTCTCTTTCGAGCTATGCACCGGATGAGGAAGTCATCGGAATCATAACAATGGAAGATGTTATGGAGGAATTACTACAGGTTGAAAATGTTCGAGTCTTTGAGTCTTGGAAAGTATTCTTAGAATTCTCTAATTTGCATTGCTTTATTTTCTCTATTTGCTTGCTTACTCAAGGTTTTCTTAGCCCATGCGCCTGCATGGAGCTATGTGCATCCACACACAAGCACACATGCTGATATGGCACCCATATGTGAGATCTAAGCTTTCCTTTGAGTGGGCCACCTGTTTAGGTCTTCTGACATAGGAATCAGGTCGTTGCACTCCTTGGTGGGCCTGACTTGTTGAAAAAATAACCGAACAACAAGCTATCAATTTCTTTTGCACACTGTGGCCCATATGAGTGAAATGGCCTGATATTTAGACAAGAACATCTAAACAGTGGCCAAACTGATGAAGAGCTCAGATCTTGCACACGTGCGTATCGACTTGTGTCCTTTCAGTGGATGGCAGAGCTCCACAAGTGTGTGCGCTTTGCAAACTTCTGTTGGTTAACTGGTGCCATGCATCTCAGCTCTCTCATTTCTTCTATTATGTCTTTTTCTCTATATGGTTAAATAGTGCCATATGTGTTTGTCTACCTTTCCGTCCATCTGCCTGTCTATCATCCTGTCTTTCTGCCTTTCTGTCTCTCTATGACACATTGCTTCATCTTTTGTTTTTTGTTTTTCTAGTGTCAATCAAATATGTCTGCCAACTATGGTCCTTTACTAGATTTTCAGCTGTTCTCAAGTCTCAATTTGATGGAAAAGTATGGTTGCACAATAGATTTGAAAAGTTCCTGTTGTCGGGTCTCTGATAATTAGGAAGTCAAAACTGATGCTATTCAAAATCCCTAGGTTCTGAACATAGAATTTCTTTCCTCTGAGAAGCTATTTCTTAATCTTTGGAAGGCAGCTATGTAATTCTGCTTACCATGTGAAATATAAAGAACTAAGGCACAAGCAGATAGGATGAGCCAATATCAATAATTTAAGACAAATCATGGAGCAGAATCCCCAAACAAATAACTAATAATATTTCCAGCTACGACTATGCATACTAATGGGTAGAAATACCCACTGTTTTACTATTTCCTCTAACATAGTGTTCTTGTAAAAAGTAATTGCAGTCATCCCAATATATTACATAATGTGAAGCACTCCAACAAGGTGTAACCTGAATTTTTAGGATTAAAAACTTGTTTTCCAAAGATTCTCGCGTTGAAACAATTGAGCATTACCAATGAAATAATGCTTGTTTTAGTCTTATGAGACAGGAATGTTATTATCACCTTTAATGTGGCGATCTTATAAAACAGTATATGGAGTCATCTCACGGATTACATATAGGCAGTTTCCCTCAATCATTGACTTTTTTTGTAAAAAAAAAAAAAAAAAAAAAGACAATATGAAGCACCCCCTACAAGCTATCGCTTGAGGTATTAGGATTTAGCATTTGTTTTAGAAAGCTTCTCCCTTTGAAAGTGTTAATGAATGTAATATGGTCAGATGCTCCAGAATTAATTACCAATCGAGAATGAGCCTTAAATCCTAAACAAGCCAGACCTGAGGTCACGAATGTCTGTAGGGGTGGAAGTAGCTACAAAAGTAGTAGGAACAAACTGATTCTCTATATTGATCAACAACTTGGAATATTCTTCTCGAGTTAGAGTAACCCATGGAGGTCCTAGCAATTTTCAACATAATGATTTGAAAGCCCATAATGCATGCACTTTCGAGGTCCGTGACCTTTGCCATGATCACCTCTCATGTCATCATGACAACCTCTTTCACCATGGCCACCGCCACGGCCTTGTCCAGAGAACGATGCTAGAGTTGAGCTGTCATTTGTTTCACTTGTACAACTTAAAGATAAATGTTGGAGGCGTGCATACCCCTCGTTTAAAGATGACACATCTTTGCTACCCAAAATTTGTGAAAGAACTGTTTCATACTCACGTTTCAATCTAGATAAGAACTAGACCACTCAGAACTCTTCACGTTGTTGATGTAGTTTCTCTAAATCGGTAGTCAGGGGCTGATACATATTCAGCTCTTCCCACATTTCTTCAAGTATGGAATAGTATTCACTAAACGTTTTATCTCCTTGTTGAAGCTCAAATATTTCTTCATATAATTGACAAGTATGAGAGATTTTTTTTTTTTAAATGTTAAATGAACACATGTTTTATAGAGCATAATACACTACCTTAGCTGTATCTAAAAGCATGACATTTGCACAATGTTCCATACTATTTCATAATTAGGACATAATTTGGGCATTTATCTAGACGCATTGGTCATAAGTACCGGATTCTTCATTGTTGATGCAGAAATTTGGTTAGCCCTCTTCGAGCCCAAGCATACCTGCACAAAGAACGGACAAGGAAGACCCTGGCTAGCACAAGGGACGCTCCGATGCCAAAGTCAGGAACCTGGGTCCAATTGGGTGGTAATGGCTTAGGGCTATATATTGTGCGACCTCCCACCATCGAGGATGTCTTTATTTATAGATGGCAAGAGGTGGTGGCGCGAGAGGCCTCCCTATACTGGAGGTAGAGTTGTAGTAGGATTTGGATTCCGTAGTGTCGTGAGGATCTTTCTAGATCCTTGACTACACTATCGGAGCGGACTGTGGGCAGGTCGGCCCCCGTGCTCTTCGGCCGAGGACACGGGCTGACCTGGTCGAGACTCGTTTGAATCTCAGGGCGTGTGTTCAGCTATCCCAGGCTAGTCCGGCCTAATCCCTGGTCGTGGTCGATGGCGCGATTGTCCAAGGATGGGTGTTCCCGACTTGAGGTAGGTTAGCTTGTTCCCTGTAGGCTCGGCCCTAGGTGACGAGGTTGAGCTTGGCCTTTATTTACATTTGTTAGGAGAGGTCGGGCTCGACCGTACTTCACGCTCAGTCGAGATGGGCATCTGGGGTTCTCCAGCTACAGCTTGAATTGATGTAGAACATGAAATTAAATATGAGGTGTAAGATTTCAAGCTTTAGATCATATCAATTTCTAAACAATCATAAAAAAGAAAATCACATCCCACATATGTTTAAACATTCAACAAGGGAAATCTATGTGGGTCCAAGCCTACACACGTTTAGGGTTGGATCAAGTAGAATTATAAACCAAATAATACCCAATGGAGTGTAGATTCATCCAATCCTGAAAAGGACTGTTCCCCAATTCAAGAGATTCACCATGTTTCAAATAGGAAAAAACCTAGGGTTTACAAAAGTTGGAAATACTTAGGATCTGGGATTTTCTAGGGTTAGGGTTTGGAATTTAAGGCGAGAGAGGAGAGGCATAGAGGAGAGAGAAGAACCTAAGAAGGATCCTGTGTGTGGACACCAAGCCCACCTGGACGCAGGTGTGTGGCTGTTTGGCAGCACGTGTGTGGGGCCCACGAAACTGCAAAAGGACTCCTTGGATGCAGTCGGCTAGGGGAGGCCTACTCTCGTACAAAGTTTCGCGATGATTCACCTTCCGGTGTCTACGTGGTGCTCCGCCGAAGTTTCAGCCTCTCTGGTGGGCTAAAATCTAGAAATCTGCTGTAGTGGAGAACTTGGGCACAAAAAAAGATAAATTTGAAGAACGGAGGGCTGTGGAAGATGGTGGATGTGGGGTGGAAGAGATGGGGATGATTCGGGATAGTTGTGACTTCGCACCACAGTAGTTAGCCCTTGGAGGAAGGGAGGGTTTCACACCTAATTAGCTTCTTCAACTTAGAGGGGTAGAGAAGAAAAATGCAGAATTTTATTCATAAGCTTCAATGAAAAAAACCTACATGGGGTTGCATATTTATAAGAAAAACTTTAAACCTCAAAAGCCGCGCCATGTGCGCACACTATTACTTAGAGATGAAGTAACAAAAATAACAACTAATCAACGCAATCAAAACCTTTCATGATGTTCCTAATAACGATAATAATCAAAACTCAAAATCCTAGATTATCTAGGGTAGCAGGCCACGATCATGAGATCCAATGGTGGAATCCTTATGATAATCGGGTCCACTCCAATGCTTCATAGCACAGCCCCCTTACTAAGAGGTCCTCCATAGAGGTCGTCGTCGATTCAAATCGATAGTGGGGCCTTCCTCCTTGCATATGCACGTAGGGTGGGGTGTGTGCGTGTGTACGTGATGTCCCCATCAACTCTCCCTAGCTGCGAAGGTTTTGCCACTGGCGAAACAAAACTCCTGAACCATTCCAAGATGTCAGGATCAAGCCTCTGAAGCTCCTCCTCAGTGAGCCACGTATAACTTGAAGCTGAGTGTGACTTCCACTTTACAAGAAATTTTTAAAATCTGCCGTCCGACGTCGATACTATCCGTTGGTCCAGGATATCCTTTATCTCCTCTCTGGGTGGGGGAAGGGTAGGTATGAGAAGTAGAGGCTGGGAAGATGGGTTGGGAATGAGCCATGGATCAAGGGAAAGGTTTGGGGAATCATGTTGGTTCGGCGAAAGGCTGGACAAGGTATCTGCGGTCCCCTGAAATGCAACTAGATCATCCACATTGAATGTGAAACTAATTCCCATGGAAGGTGAAAGATCTATCACACACGCATTGAGACCATTTCGTTTTATAATTTTGGATGGTTCAGCGCTATGCGCGTGTAATTTACGAACGGCTCCCTGAGGGTATCACTCTGGCTTGATGTGGAATATCACAAATCCCCTACATTGAATTCCTTAAATCGTTTATGTTGGTTTGCAGAAGTTTTGTAATGTTCATTACTAGTATTGATCTTTCGCCTGATTTATGCAATGAATGAATGTGATGTGCAAATGACTTTGCAGACTCTGATGACTTATGGGACAGGGATATAGGGACAAGATCAATAGGCTTCTTAGGTTTATAATCAGTAACGACTTCAAAAGGACTTAAACCTGTGGATCTATTGATAGAACTATTAAATGCAAACTCGGCGATAGGTAGTGCAGTATTATACGTCTTGGTGTGTTCCCCCACTAAACACCTGAGCAAATTTCCTAGGCTCCTATTGACTACCTCGATCTGACCATTGGTTTAAGGGTAATAGGTAGAAGAAAATTGGAGCATAGTACTCATCATATGCCATAGTGTCTTCTAAAAATATCTCATGAGTCGCATGTTATGGTCAAACACTATGGTTTTGGGTAACCCATGTAGCTTGATGACCTCACTAAAGAACAACTTGGCAACATGAGATGCGTCGGATGTCTTTGAACAAGGAATGAAGTGGGCCATTTTAGAAAAACGGTCCACGACAACAAATTTGGAATCGTGTTTCCGAATAGTCTTGGGGAGCCCAAGCATGAAGTCCATACTGATGTCCTGCCAAGGGACGAATAGAACTGGAAAAAGGTGTGTATAGCCCTGTGTTCTGCTTTTTCTGCTTTGCAGCTGACAAGTACGACACTGCCCTATAATTTTGGCCACGTCTCGTTTGAGGCTTGGCTAATAGTGTTAAACAAGGCCACATGCCTTGCCTTGTATAGTTGATTCTATAGATAGACAATGTATAAATATGAGATTTTGTATTTATCATTTTACCTTATATAGTCGTTGGAGTACTCTATAAATTCAACCCTTCAGGGTTGTCTCAAATACAGAAAAGAAAAGGAGAATCATTCTTCCCAAAGTCTTCATTGTTTTTGGTTTGTTTACATGGTATCAGAGCAATACTGATCCTAATCCGACATCTCTTCATCACTGGCCATCCCCACGCTCGTCCCTGTGCACGTCCGGCCATCCCCTGTTAGATCCGGCCCTCCCCACGCACGTCCCTCTCCTCCCTGCGCACGACTGCAGGTCCTCTCTCAGGGGACATCTTAGGGACCATCTGACCTGGCACTTACTGTATCCACCTCTGCACCAAACCGTGGTTCCACTACTTTGATTTGTCGCGGCTGTAACAAAGTAGGACATGTCGTCGCTCAGTGCAAAGATTGGTGCGTGTATTGTTGAAGGACTAGACATGGTATTCAGGACTGTCGTTCACATACCTATGCATCCTCATTTGGCCGTGGACGTGGTGGTCGAGGTCATGGTTGTGGTTGTGCTCTTTTTGCTACTTCTGCGACTACTTCCGAGCCTTTTGTTAGTGATATTGCATCCACTGGTTCTGTTGAAGGTCTTTCCTCACCTTTGACCCCTGCGATGCTCAAACAGATCGTGCAGACCCTTTCTGCAGCCGGTATGTCAGGTATCACCTCATCTTCTCCATGGTTCTTCGATTCCGGTGCTTCAAATCATATGACTGGTGATGTATCTCATCTCTACAATACTCGTCCCTACACTGGAGATCAGGCTATTTCTATTGCAGATGGCACTAAACTACCTATACAGTTCGTTGGTTCCTTAACTTTCTCTCCTTCTGACCATCGCTAGTTTACCCTTCGTGATGTGTTTCATGTCCCTAAACTCTCCTCAAATTTAATTTCTGTTGGTCAACTTACATCTAATAACTGTTTGGTCATCTTTCTTTCAAATTGTTGTTTTGTGCAGGATCTGGCAACGGGAAAGATACTTGGGAAGGGTAGGCGGCATGGATGTTTGTACGTGCTGGACTTTTACCCATTCGTTACTCCAGCTCGTTGTTTCTTCTCTCCTTCTTCCTCAGATATTTCTTCGGCAAATAAAATGTGGAAACTCTGATACTTTCGCCTGGGTCATCCATATTCTGATCGTTTGATTCAACTCTTTTCTTCTGGCATGTTAGGGAATATTTATCTTAATAAAAGTGATTTGGATTATTCTTGTTCTTCTTGTTGCCTTTCAAAAAGTAAATGTATTCCCTTTTCTCTAAGTACTACAAAATCATCATCTATGTTTGAACTGGTGCATACGGATGTCTGGGGTCCTTCACCAATTATGTCTCTCTGGATTATGATATTATGTTATATTCATTGACGATTTCACCCGTTACACCTAGATTTATTTTTTACACTCTAAGTCACAGGTGTTTGAAAAATTCAAAATATTTCATTCTATGGTAGACACTCAATTTCGAGTAAAAATTCAAACTCTCCGCTCTGACTCAGGGGGAGAGTATCTTTCTACCAATTTTCGTACATATCTTCAGGGTCATGGGATTACTCATCAGACGACCTGTTCTGATACTCCACAATAGAATAGGGTGGCTGAATGCAAAAATCGCTATATTGTTGAAACTGCCAATACATTAATGACAGCTATGAGTGTTCCTCGTTCCTTCTGGGCGGAAGCTATGATGCATTCAGTCTACTTGATTAATCGGTTGCCAGCCACAGTTCTGAATAGTAAATCTTCCTACTTTGTTCTCACTGGTTCTCTTCCTACATATTCCACATTTCGTGTTTTTGGTTGTGATGTATTTGGGATTTGGAGAAACTCAGAAGGATTTTCGTTGCTATGACCCGGTCTCTCGTCGTGTACGGGTATCACGCCATGTTGTTTTTCTTGAGCATATTGCCTTCCATTCATCTGGTCCTCTTTCACCCACACCAGACTCTCCTGGTCTTACTATTTTTCCTGACATTCCGGTTGCATCGAGTCCACCTTCTTGTCCATTGTAGGTTTATTCACGAAGACCGCGTACAGATCCATCACTTACTACTCTCCCTATTATACCTGTCACCGATCTAGATCCTATCTTGATACGTCGTTCCACTCGTGAACATCGACAGCCTGATCGCTTGATATACTCTATGTCTGCCATGAATACTATCCTGGATTCTATATCTATTCCTACTTCATACCATCAGGTAGCCAGTCATGATTGTTGGCAGAAGGCTATGACAGAAAAACTTGCAGCATTGGATGATAACCATACGTGGGACATTGTTACTCGACCTCCTGACCACCAATTGATTGACAGTAAATGGATTTATTCTGTGAAGCTCAAGTCTGACGGATCATTGGATTGATACAAAGCTTGGCTTATCGCTTAGGGATACAAACAGGAACATGTAATTGATTATGATGAGACATTCGCTCCTGTGGCCAAGATGAAAACTGTTCGTACTCTTCTAGCAATTTCATCAGTTCGCTCTTGGCCTCTCACTCAGATGGACATGAAAAATACTTTTCTTCATGGAGACCTCCAAGAAACAGTATATTTGAAACCTCCTCCTGGTTCTTTAATCCCTGCCGATAAAGTCTGTCGCCTGAAGAAAGCTCTATACGGTCTCAAACAGGCCCCTCGGGCATGGTTCCAATGTTTTCATGATGTTGTTATGGGAGTTGGTTTTACTCAAAGTGGTTATGATCCATCCTTATTCTTACGCACCTCTGCGCATGGGATCTTTATTGTTCTCGTTTATGTTGATGACCTATTTCTGACTGGTAGCGATGATACTGGTATCTCGGCATTAAAGGACGTCCTGAAATCGTCCTTCAAGATGAAGGACCTGGGTCATCTAACATATTTTCTTGGACTTGAATTTTCGTGTTTTATACGTGGAATTTTGGTCAGCCAGCATAAATATGCCAAGGATCTTCTCGCCTTGGCCTCCTTAATGGATTAGAAGACAGTTCAGACTCCCTTGGAACTTAACGTTCAATATAATCGTGACGATGGTGACCTCCTTGCAGATCCCACATTATATCGCCGTGTGGTTGAGAGTCTGGTTTACTTAACAATGACTCGTCTTGATATTGCCTATGCGGTCCAAGTTGTCAGTCAATTTGTTTCTGCTCCTCGAACTCTTCATATGACTACAGTATTGTGCATCTTACGGTACATAAGTGGAACTCTGGATCGATCTCTGTTCTTTTCGTCCACGGCCTCTCTGGATCTTCGTGCTTATTCAGATGCTGAGTGGGCCGGTTGTACTCTCACTCCAAGATCTACCATTGGCTACTGTGTTTTTCTTGACACTTCTCTCATCTCTTGGAAGTGTAAGAAGCAGGCCACTGTTTCCAAATCAAGCACGGAGGCCGAGTATAGAGCTATGTCAGTAGCTTGTAGTGAGATTATTTGGTTACGTGAACTTCTTTTTGACTTGGGCATTCATCTATAAGCTCCTACTCCACTCCATGTCGATAATCTGAGTGCCATTCAGATTGCCTCTAATCCGGTTTTCCATGAATGGACAAAGCATATTGAAGTTGACTGTCACTTCATCCGTGAGAAGTTTCAGTCTCGGCTCATTTCGCTACCACATGTCACTTCCCATGATCATATTGCCGACATTCTCACGAAGTCCCTCACTTCTGCACGCCACTCATTTTTAGTTAGCAAACTATTACTTGTCGATGACCCGCATTAGTTTGAGGGGAGATGTTAGACAAGGCCACATGCCTTGCCTTGTATAACTGATTCTATAGATAGACAATGTATAAATAGGAGATTTTGTATTTATCATTTTACCTTGTATAGTCGTTGGAGTACTTTATAAATTCAACCCTTCAGGGTTGTCTCAAATGCAGAAAAGAAAAGGAGAATCATTCTTCCCAAAGTCTTCATTGTTTTTGGTTTGTTTACAAATAGCACCTACTGCCACTAGGGCAATTGTCTTGTCTCGACCAAAATGTAACAACGATGCGTACACAACTCTAAAATTTGGACACTCAGAATAATCCTCTCTGGCACGCTCTAGCCCTGTGACTTCGACACTCATGGAATTGAGTAACGCGACTTGGTGACTTAATACGTCGGTAGGCTTATTCTCTACACCGGCCTTGTGCTTAAGCACAAAAGTATACTCTTGAAGGAACTGGACGCACTTAGCGTGCTTAGGGTTTAATTTATTCTAAGAGTTCAGATATCTCAAGGCCTCGTGATCTGAGAATAAGATGAATTCTTGCGGCAGTAGATAATGACGCCAGTGGCACAACGATTGTATTACCACATAAAATTATTTATCATAGGTGGAGTATTTTTGCTTCGCCTCATTCATTTTTTTACTAAAGAAGGCGACGGGGTGCCCTTCCTGACTAAGTACTCTTATGCTAACTCCTGACGCGTCGCATGCGACTTCAAAAACTTTCGAAAAATCTGGAAGTCGTGTAACTAGAGCTTTGGTCATCTTAACCTTTATTTCCTTGAAGGCCTTTGAAGCTGCCTTCGTCCATTGAAACTCTCCTTTTTTTTTATACAATCCGTGATGGGAGCCATAATGGAACTGAAGCATCGAATGAACCGCCTATAGAAGGTGGCCAGGCCGTGAAAGTTGCGCACCTCGTGAATATTGCGAGGTTCAGGCCAAGTGATAATGGCTTTGACCTTCTCAGGATCCTGCCGACACACCCTTAGCTGACACAACAAAACTTAAGAAGATAACACTATTATACATAAACGCACACTTTTTTAGGTTGGTGTACAATTTCTTGGCTCTAAAGATCCCACAAAATTGTCTCAAATGGTTGAGGTGTTGCTCCTTGGTTATATTATAAATCAAGATATCATCAAAGTAGACGACCAGGAACTTCCCCATGAAGGGCCTCAACACTTGGGTTATCACATGCATGAAAGTACTTGGGGCATTAGTCAGCTCAAAAGGCATGACTAGCTACTCGTATAGCCCATCTTTCGTCTTGAAGGCCGTCTTCCACTCGTCACTAGGGCATACACGGATTTGGTGATAACCACTTTTGAGGTCAATTTTTGAGAAAATAGTAATGTTGGCCATCATATCCAACATGTTTTCAAGACGCGGTATGGGAAACTAATACTTGACTGTGATTTTGTTGATGGCCCTACTATTATCACACATCCTCCATGTGCCATCCTTCTTAGTTGTAAGAAGGGCAGACATGGCACACGGGCTCATCCTCTCTCGAATGAAACCCTTTTCTAGGAGCTTATCAATCTGTGTCTTCAATTTTGCATGCCCCTTTGGGTTCATTCTGTAATGAGGGAGGTTTATTAGAGTCGCCCCATGGACTAAATCAATGACATGTTGTATATCCCTCATAGTGGGAAGCCATTCGGTAGATCTGCAGGAAAGACATCACAGAACTCATCCACTACCAAAATGGCCTTAGTGGGTAACTCTACATTAGCCTCTGGTGCACTCTTCCTAACTACAAGGGCATACACTATCGAGTCCGACTCAGTTTCTCGCTCAAAGTCCTTGGCATTTAGAATATGGAGAGGTTTAGACTTAGACTTTGATTCCTTCGATTCTTTTGAGTCACTCACACCACTTTGTGTGGTGGACTCCTTTCCAGTCGTGTTCTTGGGTGGAAGTGGATTTAGCTTGACTTTCTTGCCCTTAAACCAGAATGTACACACATTTGAACGACCAAATATATGGCTCATGGTGCTAGTTGATGCCACATTGGCACAATTACCACTATCCACAATCATCTTGCAACGCTTATCATCACATTTTGTGTAAGTATAGAAGATCGTGTTGCGGCACTAATCGTTGGTATTCTTGGCTTGTGCAAAGGTGCAATACATAATTGCGAGGGTCGTAGACTCTTGCGCTCTGTCTTCCTCATCACTAGGAGTTTCTGCTAGCTCATATTCTTCTTCCTCATAGTCACTTTCTGGGGGCACTACTTCTACTTGCCCATCAATAAGGAATACCTTAGTGTCCTCTTTCGTACCACATTGGTGGGCAAAGTGACCAAACCCTTGACGTTTAAAACACTTAGTCGCATCACTTTTGCTGAGCTAGACCGGACAACTCCTTTACCCTTATCATCCTTGGGCCTAGACAGAGAACTACTGGAAGGCTTGTATTGATATCCAGTACTAAGCTTAGCCTCAGAAGGGTTGGCCTTAGCGCCAGAATCACGAAACTCAAACCGCCTTCCTACAGATGCTTTCAGGTATTGCTCGACCTCCAACACTACTTGATACATTTGTTCAAGAGTGTCTATGTCCTTGGCGAGCAACTCTCTCCTAATGTGGGAATGGAGGCCCGTCTTAAATCAAGCAAGAGTGAGTACGGGATCCTCATCAACTTCACACTGGGTCAAGTACTCTTTGAACTTCTTAATGTATTCAGTCACACTCATGGAACTTTGTCGAAGAGACTGTCATTCTTCAACCAACCTCAAGTGATAAGAGAAAGGGAGGTATTTTTCCTTAAGAGTTTCTTTCATTTTCCCCCAATGGACTATTGGGGGCTCCCTCGACCTTTCTTTTTTTCGCTCCACAGTAGCCTAAAACCTCTTTGCTTAGTCTACAAGCTTCATCTTCGCGATTCGGACTCGACGAACATCTGACATGTCATACCACTTAAAATAGTGGTCCATATCTGCCAACCAATCTAAAAAAGCTTTAGGGTCCAAGTGACTATCAAACATAGGAGCCTTTACTCTTAACTCCCTTGAGGAGTTGTGCATTTGGGTCATAATAATCATGATACCCCTCGCAGTGCGGGTGCACGGGTGTGCGCCCATGACCCATTCCTTGGTCACCCCCATTCCTTTGTCTATCCTCTTGACCACTTGCTTGAGACAGTGCATCTTCCCCAATGGTGGGGTTTGCTCGGGCGGAGGTCTCTAGTTGGGTAATGCGTGCATTAAGCTGTTCAAAGCGTTGGTCAATACGTTGTTCCAAACGCTTACTCAAAGACTCAAACTGCCAGGTTATGTTGTTCATTAACTCTTGCATTTGCTCTATGTTTAGTGTAGGGTGCAAACCAAAACTACAACCAGTACGTGTGGGCATTCAACCATTCACTCAACTTAAAGACCCTCTAATACAACTATATGTCTAAATGAGACTAAATGATCCTATAAGACTCTATATGAGGGAAACTACACAACGTTACTAAAATTCCAGCAATATAAATGCCCAAATAGTTTGTTAACAAAAAATTCAGCCAAGAAATTTGGAGATTTTCTGACAACAGAAAATTCAATAGCCCATATTGTGACTTATGGGTCCTAAACAACCCTATATGATGAGATTTGATGTAAAATAGACATAAACAAACTAAACCTTAAACATGCAATGCGTTCCCCTATGAAAAACCTAATCTTTGATACCAAATTTGATGCAAGACATAAATTAAATATGAGGTGTTAGATTTCAAGCTTTAGATCATGCTAATTTCTAAACGATCACAAAAAGAATCACATCCCACATATGTTCAAACATTCAACAATGGGAATCTACGGGGGTCGAAGCCTACACACGTTTAGGGCTGGATCAAGTAGAATTATAAACCAAATAATACCCAATGGAGTGTAGATTCATCCAATCCTGCAAAGGACTGTTCCCCAATTCAAGAGATTCACCATGTTTCAAATAGGGGAAAACCTAGGGTTTGTAAAAGTTGGAAATACTTAGGATCTGGAATTTTCTTGGGTTAGGGTCTAGAATTTAAGGCGAGAGAGGAGAGGAATAGAGGAGAGAGAAGAACCTAAGAAGGATCTTACGTGTGGATAGCAGGCCCACTTGGACGCATGTACGTGGCTGTTTGGCCGCAAGTGTGTGGGGCCCACGAAACTGAAAAAAGACTCCTTGGGTGTGGTCGGCTAGGGGAGGCCCACTCTCACACCAAGTTTCGCGATGATCCGCCTTCCGGTGTGTGCGTGGTGCTCTACTGAAGTTTCAACCCCTCTGGTGGGTCAAAATATGGAAATCTGCTATAGTAGAAAACTAGGGTACAAAAAAGGATAAATTTGAAGAAGGAAGGGCTGTGGAAGATGGTGGATGTGGGGTGGAAGATATGGGGATGATTCGGGATAGTTGTGGCTTCGTACCATGGTAGTTAGCCCTTCGAGGAAGGGAGGGTTTTGCACCTAATTAACTTCTTCAACTCAGAGCAATAGAAAAGAAAAAATGCAGAATTTTATTGATAAGCTTCAATGAAAAAAACCTACATAGGGTTGCCTATTTATAAGAAAAACCCTAAACTCCAAAAGCCGCGCCATGTGCGCACACTATTACTTAGAGACGAAGTAATAAAAATAATAACTAATCAACGCAATTAAAATCATTCATGATGTTCTTAATAACGATAATAACTAAAACTCAAAATCCTAGATCATCTAGGGTAGCGGGCCACGATCATGAGATCCAATGGTGGAATCCCCATGATGATCGGGTCCACTCCAATGCTCCGTAGCACTGCCCCCTAACTAAGAGGTCCTCCATATAGGTCTTCGTCGATACAGATCGATAGTGGGGCCTTCCTCCGTGCGTATGTGTGGGGTGGGGGGCGTGCGTGTGCGCGTGATGTCCCCATCGTGAATAGTTGACCTGACCTGTAAAGAGTAGGTCGGCCTACTTCCCCCATAACATTCATCAAGTCAAATATCTCAAATTTCCCTTGACCGTGAGAAAACTTGGATTGACTTAGACAACTGTAAATAAAATTTTTTTTATATCGAAGCTTAGATTCACGGTGCACGCCATTTTGCATAATTGTGCGATTTATTTCCTATTCCAGGTGTAACACTATATATATGGGTGTAAAACGGGATTAGGGTAGAACGTGGTAGAACAAGGAGAGCAAAATCGCTCCTAGGGTTCATAAGGGAGGAAACTAGGGTTTTCGCATATGTAAGTTGATCTAATCTCTTTTACTTTTCTTTTCATAGTGGATTGCTCGTCACTTTGTGCCTTAATTTTTTTCCACAAGGGTTTTTTTTTTTTCCACGTAAAATCGTGTGTTCTTTATGTTGATTTGTTTGTGTTTCTCTTTCGCTTTTGTGATTCTACACGAAGTTTGCTTCCTCGGCTCCCAACAAGTGGTATTAGAGGTATATGTTGGGATTTGAGTTTGAATATGAAACATGATAATGAAAGGACCAAACGTGAAATATGAGACAGAGAAGTTCACCGGGAAAAATTACTTTGAACTATGGAAGGTAAAGATGAGGGGTCTTCTAGTTCAATAGGGGTTGCAAGAGGCACTCAGTATAACAAAACATCCTATGACTATGAGCGATGAAGGGTGGGAAGAACTTGATCAGAGGGTGATTACCTCGATCTAATTATGTTTGGTGGATGATGTCCTTTATAATGTCATTGATCAAAAGACCACCGTAGGGATTTGGATGAAGTTAAAAAGTTTGTACATGACGAAATCTCTCAGTAATCGTTTGTATTTGAAGAAACAAATTTATAATCTGAAGATGGTAGAATGGTCAGATCTTAAATAACACATTAGCACGCTCAATCAATTACTTTGCGAGTTTACGAGTGTGGAAGTGAAAATCGATGAAGAAGACTAAGCACTAATTCTGTTGAATTCTTTTTCAGAGTTTTGTAGACACTATGTGCCAAGGTAGAGAGACCATTGATGTTGAAACTGTTATCTTAGCCCGTCATCTGAAGCAGTTGAGAAAGAAGGACAGCGGCAAGGTTCCTCTACGGATGCGCTGATTACTAGGGGAAGAACTTTTAAGCGGGAGAAGGGAAATTCGCAATATAGGTCCAAGTTGAAAGGAAAAAGGGAAGATGAAGTGCTGGAATTGTGAAAAGTTGGGGCATGTGAAAAAGGATTGTTGGAATCCTAAAACCCAGAAAGTAGAGAAGTTAGAGGATTCGCCGAGAGAGGCGAACACAACAAAATCCAGTGAGGAGGTGGGTGGTTGTGACGTATTGACTGCATCCAAATCCGGTATCTTAGCAACGGGTGGATTTTGGATTCGGGGGCTTCATGCCACATGACCTCTCATTGGAATTGGTCCACCAATTATAACGAGTATGATGGTAGCCAGGTGTTTATGGGTAATGACTTTTCCTGTAAGGTTGTTGGTATCGGATCGGTGCACATCAAGATGTTTTATAGGATGGAGCGTATCCTGACAAATGTGAGATGTGTTCCTGATCTAAGGAAGAATATGATATCTTTAGGAGACTTCGCGGCACTTGTGTGCAAGTTCACCGGATTTGATCGTGTCCTTAAAGTTTCAAAGGGGGTATTCATTATTATTAAAGCACAACGGAGTTGTAAGCTTTACAAGTTGATTGTGAATATTGTACCGGGTGGAGCTATGACGTTTGTAGTAGAATCCACGTCTGCACGTTTGTGGCATGCATGTCGAGGCCACATGAGCGAGCGCGGTATGAAGATACTTTTTGATCACTGTTTAATTCTTGCATTTAAAAGTGTTAATTTTAATGTATGTGAGCATTGTATATATGGTAAACAATCAGGCGTGTCTTTTAAGTTTGGAAAACATGCAAGTAAATATATGCTTGATTATGTGCATTCAGATGTATGGGGGCTTTTGCTCGTGGTTTCTGGGGGAGGATTGTCACATTCATTAATGATTTCTCTAGAAATGTGTAGGTTTATTTTCTTAAAAATAAATCTAATGTTTTTGTCACTTTTAAGATGTAGAAGGCGATGGTAGAAAAATAGTCAGGGTGAAAGTTGAAAGTATTGAGGACAGATAATGGTGGAGAATTCACTTCTAAGGAATTCAATCAGTTTTGTAAAAATGAGGGGATAGTGAGACACAATATAATAAGGCATACACCAGAGTAGAATGATGTGGCAAATGAATGAATCAGACTATGGTGGAGAGAGCCTGAATGTTGAGTAATGCTGTATTGGGTAATGAACTATGGATCGAGGCCATCAATACGACTTGTTACTTAGTGAATCGATCCTTGTCTATGGCCATAGATTATAAGATTCCAGAAGAAGTGTGGAGTGGTCATGATGTAGACTACTCAGGGCTGCGAGTATTTGGTTGTGATGCTTTCTCTCATATACTGTCAGTTGAAAGAGATAAGCTAGACCAAAGGACAAAGAAGTATAACTTTGTCGGCTATGGTGATGGTGTGAAGGGATATATGCTGTATGACTGGGCCATATGAAAGATCACAGTTGGCCGTGATGTCAGGTTTAATGAGGATTTCTTATTCTGCAAGGATGAACTTAAGGAAATGGAAAAGTCAGCGGTAATTGATGTTGAAATCGACAAGGGTGAGACACAGATGGAAGTCGAGCTGCATGAAGAGGTACAAGAGCAGGTGGAGTAGCTACCTTTGAGGAGAAATCTACTGAGAGATTGCAAATTACCGTCTAAATACAGAGATGACTCAAATGTTGCATTTGCTCTCAATACGGATGGGAGGAATCCATCTACTTTCTAAGAAGCATTGGAAGACACAAATGCTGAGAAGTAGATGGCGGCGATGCAGGACAAGATGAATTCTTTGTACAAGAATGAGATGTGGGAGCTGATGGAGCTTCCCGTTGGGCGTAAAGTGATCGGATATTAGTGGATTTACAGGAAGAAATATGATAAGTATAAGACGAGATTGGTTGTGAATGGATATACGCAAAACGAGGGTATCGACTTTAGCGAGATTTTTACGCTTGTGGTCGAGCATGTATTTATTAGATTTGTATTGGTGTTGGTTGTTCAATTCAATCTAAAACTGAAACAAATGGATGTGAAGACTACTTTCTTACATGAGGAATTGGAAGAACAAATTTATTTGCAATAACCAGAAGGGTTTTAGATACAGGGGTCAGAGAATAAGGTTTGTAAGTTGAGGAGGTCGTTTTACAGCTTGAAACAGTAGCCTAGGTAGTGGTATAAAAGATTTGATTCTTTCATGGTGGGTCAGCAGTTTACTAGAAGTAAATATGATTATTGTGTCTACTTCAATGCACTAAGTGATGGAGAATTCATTGTACTTGTATTGTATAATGATGATATGCTTATTGCTAGTCACAACATTTTTGAGATCAATATATTGAAGACTCAGTTATTAAGGATATTTGAGATGAAAGATCTGGGGGCTGCAAAGAGGATTCTCAGCATTGATATACATATAGATAGGGAGAGGAGCAGGTTACATTTGTCTTAGGCAGAATACCTTGAGAAGGTGTTGGCAGAATACCTTGAGAAGGTGTTGGTCAAGTTTGGGATAGCAAGGCTAAACCGGTTAGCACACTCCATGCTGCTCACTTTCAACTTTCTTTAGAGCAATGTCCCACTACAGATGAAGAAAAATAGTTTATATCTCGTGTGCCCTACTCAAGTGCGGTTGGCAGTTTGATGTATGCCATGGTCTCTATGAGACCGGACATTTCACATGCAGTCGGTGTTGTGAGTAGATACATGTCAAACCTTGGCAAGCAACATTAGGAGGCAGTGAAATGGCTACTTCGATATCTACGAGATAAGAATGACTACTTCTTGATATATGAAAAATCAGAGGACAAACTTGTAGGCTATGTGGATTAGGATTACGCTAGAAATGTGGACAATAGAAGGTCGAGTTTTGGTTACTCGTTTGTGTTAAGGAGTAGAGTGATCAATTGGATGTCGAAGCTTTAATACGTAATTGCTCTTTCCACAACCGAAGCTAAGCGTATGGTAGTGACAGAGGCATTCAAGGAAGGTGTTTGATTGAGAGGAATGATGAATGAACTTGGGCTTTAGTAGGAGGTCGTGTCGGTTAATTGTGAAAGCGAAAGTGTGATTAATTTGGCAAAGAATTCAATATATCATTCTCGTACTCAGCATATTGATATTCGTCATCATTTTATCCGACAAGTGTTAGAGGAAGGCGATGTTATCTTAAGAAGATCTACACGAGCGTAAATTTGACGGATATGCTTACGAAGGTGGTTCCTGTAGAGAAGTTCAGATTCTGTTCTACTTCTTTAGGATTGACAAAGGTTTGATAAATATAGAGTGTGCATGAAAAGCGACGATGGTGTTGATGCTATGATGGAGACGATTAGAGATTGCGGATGAAGCTTGGAGCAGTGGAGCATGTAGATTAAAACCACAATGAAGATTGTTGAAATCGGGTGCCTTTAATCTATGTTGAAACATGGGTCATCGATCGATCGACTAGCTGATCGATTGATTGAAATTCCTCGAATTTACTAGTTTGCTCGATGAACACTTTTAAGCATGTTCAATTGACCATGTTCGATGCTTAGATCGACAACACGCGTGGTTTTGTGTAACTGCGTAATTTATTTCCTATTCCGAGTGTAACAGTATATATGCGAGTGTAATACAGGATTAGGGTAAAACGTGGTAAAAAAAGGGAGACGTTCAGAATGGAGGAAACTAGGGTTTTTGCATCTGTAAATTGATCTAATCTCTTATACTTTCATTTTCATAGTGGATTACTTGTCACTTTGTGCTGTGGTTTTTACTCCAAAGGGTTTTTTCATATAACATCGTGTGTTCTCTGTGTCGCTTTGCTTGTGTTTATCTTTCACTTGTGTGATTCTACTTGGCATTTGCTTTCATGGCTCCCAACATATGCTACGCTCTTTACACTACATGTTATAGAGGGTTGAGTGCTATGCAACACGCTACCAATATTTAAAACACTGGGCCTAATTAACAAAAAGAATGAGTATTATCAAATAAATAATGCATATTTATTGTTATGAAAAGGAATGTGAAGTTGGGGCAACGCCAAGTGAATTCCTAATGGATTGTGGTTAGTGGCCAAGGCTATATGCTAAATTAAGTAGTGGAACTCCCTTCTTATTGTATTATGGACTTGGCCTACTTCGTTCTACCATGCTCATACGTGTTAGAGTGTGGCTGGTTTTTTTTTTTTTTTTTTTTTTTGGTATAGGTTGTATCTAGTGTTAGGATTTTAAAAATGTGGGAGCAAAACTTTTGTAAAACAAATGATTTTATTAGCCTAAGGATCCTTATGTAGAATACAATCAAAACCCTAAAAGAAAATAAATCACATATCTTTGATTTGGTTTGTTGATTGCAATGTAGACAATGCCAATGCTCTTCTCCAAAGTAGGATATCTCTCTCTTGATCTACCCCAAATGAAGGAGAAAGTAGAGCTAATGTATACCACCCTAGAGCTAGGCTAGGGTGTGAGCAAGGAGAGTCATCCATGAGGTGGACCCGCACTTGTAGATGTGTGGGTGTGGGAGGAGGAGAGCCTGGAGATGTGATCTCTCTCTCTCTCTCTCTCTCTCTCTCTCTCTCTCTCTCTCTCTTTGTGTGTGTTCTCTCTTCTTCTCTCTCCTCCTTTCTAGGTAATACCGAAGGGGTAGGGACGTGTGGACTCTGCTAGCTATCTTCCTCTAGGATAAGATCCGTATATGAGGAGTTAGGATTTCATGAGATGCACCTGTTATCACACACCTCATCCCTATAGACTTCCGAATGCCCCACTACATCAAAAGCCTGTGATCCCGGCATCCTGCCTATCCACGTAACCAAATTGACTTAATCCCTCTACTAACCATGGACATCCACCCTTGATCCAATAACTATGCAAATTAATAAGTGAACCACAAGATCTTAGCTATCAGAAATCTATTAAGTGTGATTAAAACATTTTTAACGGTTAAAAAAAAAGATCAATGGTTGAAAACATTTACAAAATTTTTTAAAACCATTTAAGTGCCGGGCATGGTAAAAACATCCCGGTAGATGATTTGATCGTTAAGATTTAAGCCATAAAAGTTTTCCTGTTCCCAGGCAACCAATGGATCCCTATCCTAATGCATACACCCAACCACACCCACATATGGAACTACTAAAGTGACTTTGTGAGGGCCAAAGTACATTACAGTAGGAACTTGAAATCCCCATATATCCTTAGGTTTAAGGATTAGTCAAAGCTAGTACATACACGATCGCTTTGGATCGGACATGATTGGTCTCCTGATCCAAAGACTTGAAATGATCCTTTAACGTAAGTGTCCAAAGGTTCTAATCACAATTTCCCAAATCCATGAACAATCACTCTTATGTGGGGTAGGGCAAAGGCGCCAACTTGTCATGGAGCCCGATGCTGGAGACTTTCCACCCTAACTTGTCATTAGTCCTCTCATGCAAGATTTCCACCTGCTACCATTGGTGGCCCAAACCTGCTTGAATGGTCATGGACATTCTAGGCATGAGATCAATTTCCCACAACTCTCCCTTGGCCAGTAGCTGTGGTGTTCACTCTCAAGTGCCTGAGGACAACCAGAGGAAACCCCCTCTTTTATCCCATGAATTCATTCATTGTTGAGGTAAAACCGCACATCAATGATGGCATTAATAACATGTCTGCACCAGATCCATGATTATCATAATCAATGGTCAAGATCAACATTGGCTTTCTAGGGTATACCGCCAACATTTGGTGCTTCTCCACCATATATTTTCTTGTATTAAGGTTTGAATATGTTTTAATAAAATAAGGTTAGGGAGTAATTAGACTCGTAACTCCCAAATTTTCCACAATCCTCTTCTTCTCTTCTATGGTACGGTTCTGTCTTTGTTGTGTTAATATATCAAGGCATTGATTATCTATAAAAGGATAATCTGGGTTATGTAACAGGGTGAATCATGAAACTGCCTCTGGGATTGTATTTGTTAGACATGCTCACATACCTTGTATAGCTAGTTTCCATATGTACAGGATTCTGTTTTCATTGTTTTATTATTTTCCTTGTATAGATAATTGTAGTCTCTATATATTCAACCCCTTTGGGTTGTCTTAAATACAGAAAACCATTCTCCAAATCCGTGTGTTTACATGGTATCAGAGCATCACTGATTCAAATCCGGCACCACCTATCACATCCGGCCCTATCTGCGTCCGACCGCTCCTCTGCATCTGCGTCTGCATCTGCATCTGCGTCCAACCGCATCTGCATCTACCTCTGCATCTGCGTCCGACCCCATATACGTCATCCAGATTCGGCCCCGTCTACGTCGTCCGGCCCCATCCACTTCGTCCAGATCCGGCGCCATCTGCATCTGCATCTGCGTCCGGCCCTATCTCTGAACACACCTGATCTCTGAGCGCATCTGCACCTCTGCTCGTCCGGCCCCTCAGCCCTCTATTCATCTGCATCACCATCTGATCCAGATCATCTGCATCACCTCTGTTCGTCTGTCCATCTGCGTCTGCGTCTGCCAAATCCAGATCTAGAACCTATTACTATTGTTATACGTTACCAATCCGCACCAGATCCAGATCCGATTTTGCCAGATTCAGATCTGAACTTGTTACTGTTGCTGTTGGTCCCAATCCGCACTAGATCCAGATCCGATTTTGTTCCTGTTGGTCCCGATTCAGATCCAGATCCAGAACCTGTTGCTGTTGCTGTACGGTACCATCTAAAACTTTCTTCTGTTACAACTCCTTGGGTGCTTTATAATACTTCAGCTCGATGGACAAGAACTCATCACGTCAAGAGGCCCCACATTGTAGTTTTGATGGTACCAACTATTCTCTATGGCCCATCAATTTTCAGCACTTCCTTAAAGGTCGTGGTTTGTGGGACTAATTGATGGATCGGTTCCTATCCCCACTTCCACCGATGCCGACAAATTAGCTGATTGGGAAATGAACAATGGACGGATTATTACCAGGATTCTTGATTCAGTCGATCGTTCCATTGCTGTTGGTCTCACACCTCTTCGCACTGCTAAGGCGATGTGGGAACATCTCCAGATGATTTATCAACAGAGTAATGCGGCCCGGTTATACCGCCTGGAACAGGATCTCGTTAACCTTACTCAGGGTGACGATAGTATTCAATTATTTTACTCCAAAATTGTCACAATTTGGACTGAGATGGCTATGATGGATCCAACATTTCCTCATGACTTTAAGATATTCCAAACTATGCGCGAGAGTGCGCAAGTTCGACAGTTTCTGATGAAGCTGTGTCCGAAATTTGAGCATTGTAGGGCTGCTCTGTTGAACCATAGCCCTACTCCTTCATTGAATTCGGTTATTAATGATTTATTGGCTGAGGAACAACGACTGAAAGTTCTCTCTCTTCCTTCCTCAACTCCTGGATCATCTGATATGGTGCTTGTTGTGTCCACCACTACACTAACACGTGGTTCCACCCCTTTGACTTGTCGCGGCTGCAAAAAGGTGGGTCATGTTGTTGTTCAATGCAAAGAATGGTGTGCATATTGTCGTTGGACTGGTCATGGTATTCAGGATTGCCGTACTCGTGCCCATGCATCTTCCTTCAACCGTGGACGTGGTAGTCGTGGCCGTGGCCGTGGTCGTGCTCTTTCTGCAACTACTGCCACTATTTCTTCTGAGCCACCTGTTAGTGATTCTGCATCTACTGTTGCTGCTGAAGGTCTTTCATCTTCGTTGACTCCTGCAATGCTCCAGCAAATCGTTCAGGCCCTTTCTGCTGCCAGTATGTCAGGTATATCCCCATCTTCTACATGGTTCTTCGATTCGGGTGCTTCCAATCATATGACTGGTGCTGTATCCCATCTTCGTGACATTCGTCCCTACACCGGCAATCAGGCTATTTCTACTGCGGATGACACTAGACTACCTATTCATTCTGTTGGATCATTGACTTTCTCTCCTTCTGCTCATCGCCAATTCACCTTTCGTGATGTGTTTCATGTCCCTAACCTCTCCTCGAATTTAATTTCAGTTGGTCAACTCACATTCAATAACTGCTTAGTTATATTTCTTTCCAACTGTTGTTTTGTGCAGGATCTGGCAACGGGGAAGGTACTTGGGATGGGTAGGCGGCATGGTCGTCTGTACGTGCTGGACTTTGATCCATCTGTCACTCCGGATCGTTGTTTCTTTTCTCCATCTTCATCAGATATTACTTCAGCAATGTGGCACTTTCGCCTGGGTCATCCACATTCTGATCGGTTACTTCAGTTAATTTCTTCTGGCATGTTGGGAAATATTTCTTTTAATAAAAATGATTTGGATTATTCTTGTTCTTCCTGTTGTCTTTCAAAAAGTAAGTGTATTCCATTTTCTCCAAGTACTACAAAATCATCTTTTATGTTTGAACTTGTGCATACGGATGTCTGGAGTCTATCACCAATTATGTCTCTCTCTGGGTTACAATATTATGTTATATTCATTGATGATTTCACACGTTACACTTGGATTTACTTTCTGAAATCAAAGTCACAGGTTTTTGAAAAATTCAAGTTATTTCACTCTATGGTGGAGACTTAATTTTGGGTTCCAGTTCGAACTCTTTGCTCTGACTCAGGGGGGGAATATCTCTCAACTGAATTTCGTACATTTCTTCAAGGTCATGGGATTATTCATCAGACCACCTGTTCTGATACTCCACAATAGAACGGGGTGGCTGAATGGAAAAATCGTCATATTGTAGAAACTGCCAACACCCTGATGACAGCTATGAGTGTTTCTCGTTCGTTCTGGGCGGAAGCAATGTTACATTCAGTCTACTTGATTAACCGGATGCCAACAAAAGTTTTGAACAACAAATCTCCCCACTTTGTTCTCACCGGCTAACCTCCTGCATATTCCACATTTCGTGTTTTTGGTTGTGTCTGTTATGTTCACCTGGCTTCACGTGAACATAACAAACTATCTCTAAAATCGGTCAAATGTATGTACTTAGGATTTGGGAAAACTCAGAAGGGTTTTCGATGTTATGATCCTGTTTCTCGTCGTGTTCGGATTTCACGATATGTTGTTTTTCTGGAACGCATTGCCTTTCATTCATCTCTTCCTCCTCGGCAAATTCCAAACTCTTCTGGTCTAACCACCTTCCTTGAAATTCCGGTTGCCTCAAGTACTATCCCTCGTCCATTGCAGGTTTACTCACGTCGACCACGTACAGATCCATCACCTATTACTCACCCCGAACCTACTGTACCTGTTGCGGATCCCGAACCTACCTCGATACGTCGTTCCGTTCGTGAACATCGAGCGCCTGATCGCTTGATATGCTCTATGTCTGCCATGAATGCTACTCTGGATACTGTTTCTATTCCTACTTCACACTCTCAGGCAGCCACTCATGATTGTTGGAAGAAGGCTATGGCAGAAGAACTTGCAGCATTGGATGATAATCATACATGGGACATTGTCACTCGACCCGCTGACCAACAACTAATTGGTAGCAAATGGATTTATTCTGTCAAGCTCAAGTCTAATGGATCATTGGATCGATACAAGGCTCGACTTGTTGCTCAGGGATACAAACAGGAATATGGAATTGATTACGATGAGACTTTCGCTCCTGTGGCCAAAATGAAAACTGTTCGTACTCTTCTGGCTATATCTTCTATTCGCTCATGGCCACTCGCTCAGATGGATGTGAAAAATGTCTTTCTTCACGGAGACCTCCAAGAAACTGTGTATTTGAAACCTCCTCCTGGCTCTTTGATTCCTGACAATAAGGTATGTCGCCTAAAGAAAGCTTTGTACGGCCTTAAACAGGCACCTCGGGCATGGTTCCAACGCTTTTACGATGTTATTACGGGTGCTGGTTTTACTCAAAGTGCTCATGATCCATCCTTATTTTTGCGCACCACTGCTCACGGCATTGTCATTGTTCTGGTCTATGTTGATGACCTCCTATTGACTGGTAGCGATGCTATTGACATTTCGGCTTTAAAGGAAGTTCTGCAATCTTCCTTCAAGATGAAAGACCTCGGCCATCTGACATACTTTCTTGGGCTTGAAATTTCACGATCCAACCGTGGGATCCTGGTCAGCCAGCGTAAATATACCAAGGATCTTCTCGCCTTGGCATCATTAACAGATCAGAAGACAGTTCAAACTCCCTTAGAACTTAACGTTCACTATGACCGTGACGATGGAGATCTACTTCCACAGCCCGATTTATACCGCCGTTTGGTTGGAAGTCTGGTTTACTTAACTATGACTCGCCCTGATATTGCCCACGCTGTCCAAGTCGTTAGTCAGTTTGTCTCTGCTCCTCGGACTCTTCATATGACTGCGGTGTTACGCATCCTACGGTACCTTCGTGGAACTCTAGATTGATCCCTGTTCTTCTCCTCCACGGCAACTCTGGATCTTCGTGCTTATTCGGATGCTGATTGGGCCGGATGCGCTCTCACACGAAGATCTACTACTGCCTACTGTGTTTTTCTTGACACTTCTCTCATCACTTGGAAGTGCAAGAAGCAGGCCACCGTTTCCAAATCGAGTACAGAAGCCGAGTATCGGGCGATGTCCGCTGCGTGTAGTGAGCTCGTCTGGTTACGTGGACTTCTTTCAGACTTGGGCATTCCTCTACAGAATCCTACTCCACTCCATGTCGATAATCTCAGTGCCATTCAGATTGCCTCCAACTCAGTTTTTCATGAACGGACGAAGCATATTGAAGTTGACTGTCACTTTATCCGTGAGAAATTTCAGTCCGAGTTCATTTCTTTTCCACATGTTGCATCCCACGATCAGATTGCAGACATTCTCACCAAGTCTCTCACTTCTGCATGTCACTCATTTCTAGTTGGCAAACTATTACTTGTCGATGACCAGCATTAGTTTGAGGGGGGATGTTAGACATGCTCACATACCTTGTATAGCTAGTATACCTTGTATAGCTAGTTTTCATATGTACAGGATTCTGTTTTCATTGTTTTATTGTTTTCCTTGTATAGATAACTGTAGTCTCTATATATTCAACCTCTTTGGGTTGTCTCAAATACAGAAAACCATTCTCCAAATCCATGTGTTTACAGTATTGACCACTAACGTGCTTTTGTATTGAAACACACAAATTAAATGCTTGTTTCTGGTTAACTTTAAGTAAAAAAGTTATAATTGATCTTAAACCAAACTTACTTATCTCAAATAAGTTACTTATCTATTTCTGTAAGTAAAAAAAGTAACAAAAGCAGAGTACCTTTGCATGAATACTTACTCAAAGTCATGGTTACTAAAATCCAAATATATTTTTCACCACTTCTGAATGAGTTTCTGTCACGCCCCAAACTCGGAAACCGGGCTCACAAAATTCCCGATCACCGAATCCGGCACCGACAGCCTCCGTAGAACCCCATTCTCGGCTCCTAGCTCCCATTCGCCAGGTTCCGATCCTGGGATACTACGAGGAGGATTTTTAACATCAGTCTGATACGTAATAAGCATAACCAAAGGCATAACCCACAAACAACAACCAAGAAATCCATTACATTTCCACTATGATCAAAAATTTTTACAAGTACAATGAGCATAAAGGGAAATACAATGGTAAATAACAGAAAACTCCAAAATGATCAGCGACGCGCTCCTGCCTCAACGCTGCTGTAGTCCAACGTCACCTGCACGCAACGGTCGTGCATAAGCTTACAGAAAGCTTAGAGGGTGGTGAAAGTGTGTGCGCAAGGTAGTAATATGAATGCAATGTCAGAGTAATGCGGAATATGCAGATGGAACCAAAACGTCATGAGCCGTACCAAGGCTATGCAATGCAAGACATGAATGGTATCGGCCATCCCAAGGCCATGCAATGTACAATGCAACTCAAGCATACAGATCCTCATCAATGTCCACATATCAGTACAGCTCAGAGTATGGAATATCACCGGGGTCTAGTACACTCTAAACCAGATTGCCGCCACATCGCGCGCAATAAGGTAAGTGGAAGAGACCTCACTATCCGTCTGCCAATATCGGGCGCGACTCGTCGATAGCGGACCCATTCCTCGAGCTGGTCAAACTCAGCCTAGCATTGCCCCCTACACTCGGGCGGGTAAGGCCGCACCCCCTTCCAACCGACCACGACACAGTGGAGAGCGTAACCGTCTGGTGATCGGCACTCAACGCTCATCTACCCACTCGGTCTAGACGTTGGAGCAACCTCTTGGTACCATAAGGGTTTAGGGACTTTCACCCAGGGATATCTATAGTACCCCATGTAGAACAAGATTTCCGGTATCCAATCCTGCCAACCACGATGCGTCTGTGGAGGCTACGGCCCTGATGTTACTAGGGCGTACAATACCCATGTCACACAAGTGCGAAATGCATGATTCACGCTGTCCAGTCATGCAACAATCCATGCGCATATCGTGCGCTCATGTAGGGCAATACTGCCTAACCAGGAGCCCATAACAACCTGCCCGAAGGCATATGCTATGATCAGTCAGTCCTCATATCAAGCATACATATGATGCATATGATCATGGGTCATGAAACTATACTAAACATGTTATAATGAAATGAACTATTTTACAATGTAGACGGACCTGGAGGGCCTATACATGGCAAATACGGCCGGTAATGGGCCCTAAGGAGAGTCGTAATGTGGACATCCAACCAACATTACACTCACAATGTGGACGTCAAACCAACATTTCTCCCAAGGCATGATCTTTGTAAACATCAACACTTAGTTTGTAATGGATTTACACATTGCAATGGACCGTAGGTTGTCCCCATGGGACCTTATATATATATATCAAATGGGTCATATCCTATTGGCTCTCATTTATCAGATGGGCCACATAAATGGGCCACACCAATGGGGCTTATGTGCATTGCAATGGGTCAAACCCGTGGGCCTTAGATTGCATCAATTGGACCTAGTCACAAGAGTTTAATATGTATTAAATGGGTCACACCAATTGGGCCCCCAAATGTATATCAAATGGGCCTCAACCCAGAGGCCTTGTATGAGTCAAATGGGCCTAAATCCCTAGGCCTTAAATAATTTAAATGGGCCTAATCCATGAGTTTGCATGCATATCAAAGTGGGCCTATTCCCATGGACCCTTCTATAATCAAATGGGTGTAGTCCCATGGGTCTTTCAATATAACAATTGGGTCCACAACCATGGGCTTTAAGAGGGCAATAAATGGGTCCAATCTTTATGGGCCCCTGAAGTACATCAAAAGGGCCCCTTCCTATGGGATTGGATCATATCAAGTGGGCCTAGGCCCATAGGCTCTTTTTACAGTCCAAAGGGGTTTAACCCAAAGGCCTTATATGTTATAGCGGATGGGCGGTCTAGATGCATCACTTGCATCAAGAGTGGGGCCCACATGAGGGCCTACCATTATATTTATTATAACAGTAATAATATGTACATATAATACCTATAATACATATAGTATATATATAAGTATATATGTATATGTATACATGCACACCCACACACGCATACACACCCACACAGCACGCACACACACACTGCACGCCCGCTGTGGCGTGCATAAAACACATGCATCAAGAGGGCTCCACCGTCCAGCGGACGGTGGAAGCAATACAACGGCAAGGAGAGCGCCACCGTCCACTGGACGGTGGTCTTTAACGCACACATCATTGTGGGTCCCATGTGGGGCCCACCCTATAATGTTCATTTGAAATCTAATCCGTTCACGAGGTCCCTTGGACCTGTATGAAGGTAAAACATAAATTTCAGCTTGATTCGAAACTTCTGTGGGCCCCAGGAAAGCTTCAATGGTGGAAGCTTATTCACACTGTTTCTTATGGTGTGGGCCACCTGAGTTTTGGATTGACCTGAAATTCGGAGGGGGCCCACTACTGGGGACGGCCCACCTCACGGACGGCCTGGATATAACATATACATCAAGGTGGGGCCCACGGCTGGAGGCCGTGGTCAGCGACGCCCGCCCGCCCGTCGCCAGGCTGCACGCGCCTGCGTGCAGGCGCTGGCGCTGTCAGAAGAGGCAGAGCCTCATCTCCCTTATTTCAAAATAAAAAAAAAATATGTTTTTCTGTGGTTTTTCGTGCGTGGGGCCCGCTGCACCAAGATCCGTCCCGACCATTACGTCCAGTGGCTCGACGCCGTCCAAATGAGTCTAGAGTTCCAATTTTTTTGATGCTTGTAGGTGAAATAAAATAAGAAAACGGAGATTGAATGGTAAGGGCACAACATTCAACGCTATGGCCCACCAGGTGATTGGATCAGCTCCAAACTTCTACCCAACGGCTAAAACACCGTGGGTAAGAGGATGGACGGCTTGGATTGACCATAAACATCAGGGTGGGGCCTATGCAAGGGGACCACCCAAGTCCTTTTCCTTTTTCTTTCTTTTTCTTCTTTCTTTTTCCCTTTTTCATATAAAGACGTCCAGCGTCCCCAGACGCTGGACGGTTGGCAGGTTAGGAATTGGTTATGGTGGGGGCCCTGATACGGTGGGCCACCACTGATGGAGGGCATGGGTTTAACTCTTAAGGTGGGCCCCACTTGAATAAAAATAGTTATATCTAGGTGGGATCCATTCAAGTGGGCCACACCATCCTATTGCAATAAAAATAAATAAAATAGAATAAAATAAAATAAAATGAAAGAGAGAGAGAGAGAGTCATGGAGAGTGGGACACGGCTTGAGATGGAGGGACCCCGACATTATGGGCCCTCCCATACATGAAATCATACATCAAATAGGTCATTTTTTGCACATGTGACCAAGAAAACTAAAGATCAACGGTGGGAATCCTTTCCCCACCAATATGGATGGTCTAGATGACCTTTCCAAATGTAAATAAACATCATGATGGGGTCCATGGAGAATGGCCCCATCATGGAATGATCATGATGATCCAAGTGGTCCATCGACCACAAATAAGGGTCCCAAGTGAGATCCACACCATGGATCGGTGGGCCTCACTTGGTCCACCATAAAAACAATAAAAACTATCCTATAGAGGCACCCACCGTCCGATCTTCTCGCTCCTAGGGGTTCCTTGGCACCTTTTCTTCAACTTCAATGGCTAAGATGAAGAATGGAGGGTTGAGATGGGAGGTTTTGGGGTAGGAAGGTGGGCCACTTGAAGCTTAGGGTCTTTGGAGAAATGCCATACGTATGGGGCTCTTGGAGTTGCTTGAAATCTTGAAATGAGAAAGAGAGAAAGAGAGAGTGATGTAAAGGGAGAGAGAGAGAGTGATGGATGGATGGGTGAGTGATGGTTGTGTAAGAAAGGTATGGGTTAGGAAGACTTTTGTGGCTTTTGTGTAAGAGAGGTATGGGATGAGAAGACTTTGGTGGTTGCTTGGGAAAAGGGATGGAAGTGATGTGTACTTGACCTTTGATGGGTTGATGGGTGATTGATTGATGGGATTGATGTGATTGATGTGACACATCGTTGAGATTCCCTTGGTTTTCGCAACGCGCGGCGTTTTCTCGCACCGAACGTTGGCTCATATCTCTTGATCCGGGTATCGCCTTGGCGCGTGAGTCGCGGTATCGGAACCGCGGCGACGGTGCGGTCGCTATGGTATTGGTCTCGGGTTGAGTCGACTCGGGTTGTCGGTACAAGAATCCAGGTCGCGCGTCGATATCGGTTAAGGGTCGAAAGTTGCCGGAATTCGACCGGTACGACCGCGGAAGTGTACGGAAAGGTACGGACCAAGATACGGGTCTTACAGCTCTCCCCTCCTTATAAAAATTTCGTCCTCGAAATTTACACAAGCGTCGCAACTAAGCATAACTCGCGAGGAATAAGAAACATAACGTCATCATATAGAATCAGGGACAGCGTACAAAATACAATACGTGATCATCAACCATCAAAGAGATGAGGATATCGCTCTCGAATCTCAGCCTCACGCTCCCAAGAAGCCTCCTCAACAGAATGGTGACCCCACTGTACCTTCACCAATGGAATGACCTTGGTTCTGAGGACCTGCTCCTTCCGATCAAGGATACGAACTGGCTGCTCAATGTAAGAAGCGTCCTCACGAACCTCCAACGGCTGCCAATCAATAACGGGAACTATGTCTGACCCACACTTCCTCAACATGGAGACGTGAAACACGTTGTGGACGCCAGACAACTGTGATGGTAAGGCAAGCCGATAGGCCACGGCGCCAACGCGCCCAGTGATCTCAAAAGGTCCTATGAATCTCGGGGCAAGCTTGCCCTTCGCTCCAAATCGAACTACGCCCTTCATGGGCGAGACCTTGAGATACACATGGTCCCCTACATCAAACTCCAAGGGACGACGCCGACGATCAGCAGAACTCTTCTGTCGGCTCTGAGCTGTGCGCATCCTCTGCCTGATAATGTCGATAGCCTCTGAAGTCTCCTGCACAAGCTCGGGACCTAGGAGACGGCGCTCTCCAACCTCGGTCCAACAACTCGGTGATCTGCATGGTCTGCCATATAGTGCCTCAAAAGGAGCCATGCCGATGGTCGCCTGATAGCTGTTATTATACGCGAACTCAGCCAATCGCAGATGCTCATCCCAGCTACCCCCGAAGTCAATCGCGCAGGCCCGAAGCATGTCCTCAAGTATCTGATTGACCCTCTCGGTCTGGCCATCGGTCTGCGGATGGTACGCGGTGCTGAGCTGCAAATCAGTCCCCATCGCACGCTGGAAGCTCCCCCAAAACTGAGACGTGAACCTCGAGTCTCGGTCAGAAACGATCGAGACTGGAACGCCATGCAGTCTCACAATCTCCTCGATGAATAGTCTCGCAAGCCGGTCCATAGACCAAGTCGCACGCATCGCAAGGAAATGTGCCGACTTCGTCAGACGATCCACAACAACCCAAATGGAGTCATGACCGCGCTGAGTCCTCGGCAAACCCACGATGAAATCAGTCGACACGTGCTCCCACTTCCACATCGGGACGCTCAACGGCTGCAAAAGACCAGGAGGTCTCTGATGATCGGCCTTAACACGCTGGCACGTGTCACACTCGGCTACAAAACTGGCGATCTGGCGCTTCATCCCCGCCCAAAAATACTGTCGCCTCATGTCACGGTACATCTTCGTCGAGCCCGGGTGGATAGAAAATCGCGATCGATGTGCCTCGGTCATAAGATCTCTGCGTAACTCTGGGATATCCGGGACACATAATCGGCCTCTGAAGCGAAGTCCACCGTCTGTACCGATCTGCCAATCTGCCTGACCCTCAGATGCCGCCTCAGCCATATAACCCTGCAACGACTCATCAGCCTGCTGAGCCTCGATCACCCTAGCGACAAGAGAGGGTTGAATCGACAAGCTCGATAACTGTACAATGGAAGACTGCAGGCCGAACTCAAAGTCATACGCAGCAATATCCTCAAGCATCCGCCACTCCTGAATCATCATGTGCGCCACTAGGCCTCGTGGCTGACGGCTGAGGGCATCTGCCACCACGTTCGCCTTGCCCGGGTGGTACTGAAGGTCGAAATCATAGTCCTTCAGGAGCTCCATCCAGCGCCTCTGTCTCATATTCAACTCAGACTGCGAGAAGAGGTACTTCAAGCTCTTGTGATCAGAGAAGAGCTCGAACCTAATCCCGTAAAGGTAGTGCCTCCACACCTTCAGTGCGAAGACAACGGCAGCCAGCTCCAGATCATGTGTAGGGTAGTTCAGCTCATGGACCTTGAGCTGACGAGACGCGAAGGCCACTGGTCTCCCGTGCTGCATCAGGACAGCACCCAAACCGATATGCGAGGCATCGGTGAATACAATAAAGTCATCACTCCCAGAGGGAAGAGTGAGGACAGGAGCGGACGTCAGACGGTCCTTCAACTCCGTAAATGCTCGCTCGCAGGCGTCACTCCAAACAAACTCTGCGCCCTTCCGAGTCAACCTGGTCAGTGGGGCTGCAATACGAGAAAAACCCTCGATGAAACGCCGGTAGTAGCCCGCCAAACCAAGGAAACTACGGATCTCTGTCGCAGTCGTGGGCTGGCTCCACTGACGCACTGCCTCGACCTTCGAGGGGTCCACTGCGACGCCCTCCCTCGTCACCACGTGACCGAGGAACTTCACCTCCTCCTGCCAAAACTCGCACTTCTCCAGCTTCGCATAAAGCTGGTGTGCGCGGAGGGTCTGTAGAGTAATCTCCAAGTGCTGCTCATGCTCCTCATGGGTCCTCGAATAGATCAGAATGTCGTCGATGAAGACTACAACAAACTGATCTAGATATGGGCGAAAAACCTCGTTCATCAGCTGCATGAAGACCGCGGGTGCATTGGTCAGTCCGAAGGACATGACCTGGAACTCAAAATGACCGTAACGCGTCCTGAATGCTGTCTTCGGAATGTCCTCATCTCGGACCCGAATCTGATGATAACCGGAACGCAGGTCAATCTTCGAAAAGAACTGTGCACCCTGCAGCTGGTCGAACAAATCATCAATCCTAGGGAGCGGGTACTTGTTCTTGATCGTGACTTTGTTGAGCTCGCGATAGTCAACGCAGAGCCTCAACGAGCCATCCTTCTTCTTCACGAAGAGTACCGGCGCTCCCCACGGCGAACTGCTCGGACGAATAAAACCCAACTCACGCAACTCGTCCAACTGCTTCTGCAGTTCCCGTAACTCCAACGGTGCCATACGATACGGAGCCTTCGAAATAGGCGCGGTACCAGGCACAAGATCGATCTGGAACTCGGTGAGTCGACGAGGCGGTAATCCCGGAATCTCCTGGAACACATCGGGAAAATCGCAAACTATCGGTAAATGGTCGATGCAAACGGCGACATGCTCCTCTATGGCGCACGACATCAAACAAGACAACTGCTCTCCTCTGGCCTCTGCAACGAACTGGAACTGTGGCACGCCGGGTATACAAAACGTGACGGTCCTCGCGGCGCAGTCCAAAATGGCATAGTACTCAGCGAGCCAATCCATGCCCAAGATAACGTCGAACTCGGACATCGGCAAAACAAACAAATCAGCAGGCAGGAAGGTATCCCCAACTAGAACGGGGCATGACGAGCAAAATCGTCCTAACGCTGCAGTCCTCCCCAAGGGAGTAGATACTGATAGGCTCTCACCAGTAGACTCCAACGGTAAGCCAGCCGATCGACAGAAGCTCTCGGCCACAAAAGAATGCGATGCACCAGAATCAAACAATACACGTGCAATGCATGCAGAAACTGGCAGTATACCCTCAACGACTCCCCCAGATGACTGTGGATCCTGCTGAGCCGCATAAAATCTAGCCTGAGCTGGCTGGGGAGGTGCCTGTCCCCTCTGAACGTGCTGCTGCTGCTGCTGAGGTCGCTGAGGCGGTCGAAACTGCTGCCTCTGCTGCTGCGGCCTTTGAGGCTGATGCTGATGCTGATGCTGCTGCTGAGGTGGCCTCGGTGGTAGAGGCTGTTGTCGCTGCTGCTGTCGCTGCTGCTGTGGGGGTCTCTGCTGCTACGGAGGAGGTCTCTGCTGCTGTGGACCTCTCTGCTGCTGCTGGGGACTGGGACACTCCCATGAACGGTGTCCCGTCGCACCGCACCTGAAGCAAGTGCCGGTGAACTGCCTCTGAGGTGGTGGTGGAGGTGCTGCTGGTGCTGCTGGTGCTCGGAAGGCTGGGCGACCTGTACGCCTCTGCTGCTGTGGCCGACCCTGCTGGGAATGACTGGAAGAAGCCTGCCTCTTCCGGTCTCCCCTCTGACCACGATCAGACTGAGAACCGGCCCACTCAGTCTCATATATCTGAGCCTTCCGCACCACTGCCTGGAAGGTAGGAAGCTCATGCCCAATAACGCGACCTCGAAGGCCGTAACGTAGGCCGTGCTCGAAACGGCGGGCCTTCCGCCCCTCATCATCAACCATGTAGGGGGCGAATCTCGATAGTGCCATGAAACGGGCCGCGTACTGTGCCACGGTCATGTCTCCCTGTACCAGAGTCTCGAACTCTAAGGCTCGCTGACGACGGATGTGGTCAGGGAAGTACTGCTCCTCGAATCGCTCCACAAAGTCCTCCCATGTCCAGACATAGTCAGGTCCGGCGACACGGGCGACAGAGGTCCACCAATGCTCGGCCTCACCGTGGAAGAGAAATACTGCTAACCGGACGCGCTGCTCGGTCGTGCATAACATGGTATCGAATATCTTCTCCACATCGGAGCGCCATCTCTCGGCTGCAGTCGGATCCGGCTCACCCTGGAAACGAGGGGGATCATGCCGTCGAAACTCACGAAGTACAGCGCTCGCGCGCTCCTGCTCTGCCTGAGCTGGTGAAACAGCTGGGCGTCTACCCTGTCCCTGTAGTGCAGCTGTCACAGCCTGCAACATCTGCTGTAACTGAGAGGCACTCACAGTCACAGTCGGCTCCTCATCAGTCTCGGGTGGAGGAATGTCATCCTCATGGGAGGAATCAGGGATCTCTGAGGGTGGAATGGGGGACGCAGGTGGTAGAGCTGGAGTCTCTGATGGTGAAGTGGAATCCTCAGGTGGTGGTGCGGGAGTCGATCGAGTAACAGGCGCCATACCCTACAGGAAAGAGCGAAAGCGCCTATCAACTTCAAAACTCTCGAATGTACGCACGTTAACGGTCTGAATCAGAAGGTCGTGAAGTTATCCGAACTTCAGAACTTAGCCATTCTTCACTCATAGCAAACATGTAATGTTGTTCTCGGTTATTCCCAAGTTATGCTCTGATACCAACTTCTGTCACGCCCCAAACTCGGAAACCGGGCTCACAAAATTCCCGATCACCGAATCCGGCACCGACAGCCTCCGTAGAACCCCATTCTCGGCTCCTAGCTCCCATTCGCCAGGTTCCGATCCTGGGATGCTACGAGGAGGATTTTTAACATCAGTCTGATACGTAATAAGCATAACCAAAGGCATAACCCACAAACAACAACCAAGAAATCCATTACATTTCCACTATGATCAAAAATTTTTACAAGTACAATGAGCATAAAGGGAAATACAATGGTAAATAACAGAAAACTCCAAAATGATCAGCGACGCGCTCCTGCCTCAACGCTGCTGTAGTCCAACGTCACCTGCACGCAACGGTCGTGCATAAGCTTACAGAAAGCTTAGAGGGTGGTGAAAGTGTGTGCGCAAGGTAGTAATATGAATGCAATGTCAGAGTAATGCGGAATATGCAGATGGAACCAAAACGTCATGAGCCGTACCAAGGCTATGCAATGCAAGACATGAATGGTATCGGCCATCCCAAGGCCATGCAATGTACAATGCAACTCAAGCATACAGATCCTCATCAATGTCCACATATCAGTACAGCTCAGAGTATGGAATATCACCGGGGTCTAGTACACTCTAAACCAGATTGCCGCCACATCGCGCGCAATAAGGTAAGTGGAAGAGACCTCACTATCCGTCTGCCAATATCGGGCGCGACTCGTCGATAGCGGACCCATTCCTCGAGCTGGTCAAACTCAGCCTAGCATTGCCCCCTACACTCGGGCGGGTAAGGCCGCACCCCCTTCCAACCGACCACGACACAGTGGAGAGCGTAACCGTCTGGTGATCGGCACTCAACGCTCATCTACCCACTCGGTCTAGACGTTGGAGCAACCTCTTGGTACCATAAGGGTTTAGGGACTTTCACCCAGGGATATCTATAGTACCCCATGTAGAACAAGATTTCCGGTATCCAATCCTGCCAACCACGATGCGTCTGTGGAGGCTACGGCCCTGATGTTACTAGGGCGTACAATACCCATGTCACACAAGTGCGAAATGCATGATTCACGCTGTCCAGTCATGCAACAATCCATGCGCATATCGTGCGCTCATGTAGGGCAATACTGCCTAACCAGGAGCCCATAACAACCTGCCCGAAGGCATATGCTATGATCAGTCAGTCCTCATATCAAGCATACATATGATGCATATGATCATGGGTCATGAAACTATACTAAACATGTTATAATGAAATGAACTATTTTACAATGTAGACGGACCTGGAGGGCCTATACATGGCAAATACGGCCGGTAATGGGCCCTAAGGAGAGTCGTAATGTGGACATCCAACCAACATTACACTCACAATGTGGACGTCAAACCAACATTTCTCCCAAGGCATGATCTTTGTAAACATCAACACTTAGTTTGTAATGGATTTACACATTGCAATGGACCGTAGGTTGTCCCCATGGGACCTTATATATATATATCAAATGGGTCATATCCTATTGGCTCTCATTTATCAGATGGGCCACATAAATGGGCCACACCAATGGGGCTTATGTGCATTGCAATGGGTCAAACCCGTGGGCCTTAGATTGCATCAATTGGACCTAGTCACAAGAGTTTAATATGTATTAAATGGGTCACACCAATTGGGCCCCCAAATGTATATCAAATGGGCCTCAACCCAGAGGCCTTGTATGAGTCAAATGGGCCTAAATCCCTAGGCCTTAAATAATTTAAATGGGCCTAATCCATGAGTTTGCATGCATATCAAAGTGGGCCTATTCCCATGGACCCTTCTATAATCAAATGGGTGTAGTCCCATGGGTCTTTCAATATAACAATTGGGTCCACAACCATGGGCTTTAAGAGGGCAATAAATGGGTCCAATCTTTATGGGCCCCTGAAGTACATCAAAAGGGCCCCTTCCTATGGGATTGGATCATATCAAGTGGGCCTAGGCCCATAGGCTCTTTTTACAGTCCAAAGGGGTTTAACCCAAAGGCCTTATATGTTATAGCGGATGGGCGGTCTAGATGCATCACTTGCATCAAGAGTGGGGCCCACATGAGGGCCTACCATTATATTTATTATAACAGTAATAATATGTACATATAATACCTATAATACATATAGTATATATATAAGTATATATGTATATGTATACATGCACACCCACACACGCATACACACCCACACAGCACGCACACACACACTGCACGCCCGCTGTGGCGTGCATAAAACACATGCATCAAGAGGGCTCCACCGTCCAGCGGACGGTGGAAGCAATACAACGGCAAGGAGAGCGCCACCGTCCACTGGACGGTGGTCTTTAACGCACACATCATTGTGGGTCCCATGTGGGGCCCACCCTATAATGTTCATTTGAAATCTAATCCGTTCACGAGGTCCCTTGGACCTGTATGAAGGTAAAACATAAATTTCAGCTTGATTCGAAACTTCTGTGGGCCCCAGGAAAGCTTCAATGGTGGAAGCTTATTCACACTGTTTCTTATGGTGTGGGCCACCTGAGTTTTGGATTGACCTGAAATTCGGAGGGGGCCCACTACTGGGGACGGCCCACCTCACGGACGGCCTGGATATAACATATACATCAAGGTGGGGCCCACGGCTGGAGGCCGTGGTCAGCGACGCCCGCCCGCCCGTCGCCAGGCTGCACGCGCCTGCGTGCAGGCGCTGGCGCTGTCAGAAGAGGCAGAGCCTCATCTCCCTTATTTCAAAATAAAAAAAAAATATGTTTTTCTGTGGTTTTTCGTGCGTGGGGCCCGCTGCACCAAGATCCGTCCCGACCATTACGTCCAGTGGCTCGACGCCGTCCAAATGAGTCTAGAGTTCCAATTTTTTTGATGCTTGTAGGTGAAATAAAATAAGAAAACGGAGATTGAATGGTAAGGGCACAACATTCAACGCTATGGCCCACCAGGTGATTGGATCAGCTCCAAACTTCTACCCAACGGCTAAAACACCGTGGGTAAGAGGATGGACGGCTTGGATTGACCATAAACATCAGGGTGGGGCCTATGCAAGGGGACCACCCAAGTCCTTTTCCTTTTTCTTTCTTTTTCTTCTTTCTTTTTCCCTTTTTCATATAAAGACGTCCAGCGTCCCCAGACGCTGGACGGTTGGCAGGTTAGGAATTGGTTATGGTGGGGGCCCTGATACGGTGGGCCACCACTGATGGAGGGCATGGGTTTAACTCTTAAGGTGGGCCCCACTTGAATAAAAATAGTTATATCTAGGTGGGATCCATTCAAGTGGGCCACACCATCCTATTGCAATAAAAATAAATAAAATAGAATAAAATAAAATAAAATGAAAGAGAGAGAGAGAGAGTCATGGAGAGTGGGACACGGCTTGAGATGGAGGGACCCCGACATTATGGGCCCTCCCATACATGAAATCATACATCAAATAGGTCATTTTTTGCACATGTGACCAAGAAAACTAAAGATCAACGGTGGGAATCCTTTCCCCACCAATATGGATGGTCTAGATGACCTTTCCAAATGTAAATAAACATCATGATGGGGTCCATGGAGAATGGCCCCATCATGGAATGATCATGATGATCCAAGTGGTCCATCGACCACAAATAAGGGTCCCAAGTGAGATCCACACCATGGATCGGTGGGCCTCACTTGGTCCACCATAAAAACAATAAAAACTATCCTATAGAGGCACCCACCGTCCGATCTTCTCGCTCCTAGGGGTTCCTTGGCACCTTTTCTTCAACTTCAATGGCTAAGATGAAGAATGGAGGGTTGAGATGGGAGGTTTTGGGGTAGGAAGGTGGGCCACTTGAAGCTTAGGGTCTTTGGAGAAATGCCATACGTATGGGGCTCTTGGAGTTGCTTGAAATCTTGAAATGAGAAAGAGAGAAAGAGAGAGTGATGTAAAGGGAGAGAGAGAGAGTGATGGATGGATGGGTGAGTGATGGTTGTGTAAGAAAGGTATGGGTTAGGAAGACTTTTGTGGCTTTTGTGTAAGAGAGGTATGGGATGAGAAGACTTTGGTGGTTGCTTGGGAAAAGGGATGGAAGTGATGTGTACTTGACCTTTGATGGGTTGATGGGTGATTGATTGATGGGATTGATGTGATTGATGTGACACATCGTTGAGATTCCCTTGGTTTTCGCAACGCGCGGCGTTTTCTCGCACCGAACGTTGGCTCATATCTCTTGATCCGGGTATCGCCTTGGCGCGTGAGTCGCGGTATCGGAACCGCGGCGACGGTGCGGTCGCTATGGTATTGGTCTCGGGTTGAGTCGACTCGGGTTGTCGGTACAAGAATCCAGGTCGCGCGTCGATATCGGTTAAGGGTCGAAAGTTGCCGGAATTCGACCGGTACGACCGCGGAAGTGTACGGAAAGGTACGGACCAAGATACGGGTCTTACAGTTTCTTACTTGATAACACATTTTTTCATAAGAGTTAGATGCCAATAAGTCTCTTTTTATCATTTATTGCTCATAAATCCCAAGCCCCAGTTTGCATGTGCCAAGTTTTATGGATGAGACTATCTATGTTTTTCTATCATCTCATGTAAAGGAACTTAATACTTTGTCTGGAACTGTTTTTGCAGGAAGAAATACTGGATGAAACTGATGAGTATGTTGATGTCCACAACAAGTAATGACCCATCTGATTTCCATTTTTCTTCTTCACTTATCTTTCAAGGATTTGAATATAATTCTGATTTGTCTCCCAGGATTCGAATAAATATGCTACCCTGCAGAAGGTCGTCACCAAGATCTTCTGGAGCTTCGTCTATTTCTCATTTCCCACGACGAACTCCAGTTGCATCTCCGCTCGCCTCTTATCATCATACTCCTGTATGGCGATCACCTGTTTCCCCATATATTCAAGTTCTATGTCCAAGACCAACGCTTTCTGCCTCACCTGGGAAATCTTCGGCAAGTTCTCCAGCAGAGGTTAAAGGTCCTGGTCACAATTCACCGGCTTCACATCGAGTAAGTGAAACATGCACAATCTACTTACTACAGCATGGTTTTTTTTGGGTGGATTACGCAATTGTTTCTTCAGACAAACTGTAACCATTACATCAATGGGACACAAAGCCTTGGGTTTCCCTTATGTAAAGGGGTTGTATTTACCAACTTGGCTACTGAGCAGTAGGTTACTGCGGCATGAGTTTGATGGTCAATGCTGCTTAGGACTTGTTCAAAATAGGCCTCACTGTGTGGCAGAATTTTGACTTACGGAACTGTCACTATTGAGATATGAGGAATGAGGAATTATGCAATCCTGCATATGAGGATATGCTAAGTATCGTTGGGTTTTCAGATTGTATACGTGGCACCCCTGGTTTGGTGATCTGGATCATTGATACCAGGGTCCAATATTTGATAGAACACACTCAAATATTCTCCCAGATTGATTGCCCTTTTTCTGTTGAATGTGGATCTGTGCTGCGTTTCTTTCCTTAACCGTCTATTTGCAAGCCATAGATTAAAAAATAGGTTTTGGTCCATCAGGGAGATATTGGGCCATGGTTCATATATGGTGCGGCCCACCAGTTCAAATGGTCTAGATAACCCAGCCATGGGCCTCATTTGCACAAGCTGAAGATCCAAGGATACTCTACAAGGTTGAGGATTATATAATTCCTCTTAAAAATATATTTGTGGTCAATGATGTATAGAACATTAATCATATCGGGAGTCACCCTGTACTGGGATTACAATTGACATTTATGACAGTTGGTCTTGAAATAATAAACAATTCTAGCTTATAGCTAGTTTGCCTCATCATTTAACACTTTTGGCTATCAGTATCAGGGAAATTTACTCTTTCTAGAAAAAATTTCTCTAAGGAGCTCAATGTTTGATAATATCATGAATCATCATTAGACTTTTTGCCTCATTTACAAACTGACAACATGCATTTTTTTTAATAACACAAGCACAGTATTAAATCTATAGAGAGATATATGTGCATGTGCACCTATTCATGTGGTCCTTTGGAGTACTATATGTTTTATGTTTCATTATTGAGTAAGGCTATGGCTATGGCTATTCACCCGAGTGATTCACCCTGTTATGCTAACACGTTCCCTCCCCACTTAATTGGCTGGAGGGAGCGCTTGTCGCAAAAATCTTCGTGTGCCCAACTTGATGAGTGTGGGACATCTACTCCGTCCATCATTTGTGGCAGCTCACGGTAGGATGTGAGCCCAAAAATCAGGCCAATCCAAAAGTTAAGTGGCCACACACATGGAACAGTGGGGATGTGTCACACAGCATTGAGACCTTCCTGGGAACCACCAATCCGCTTGATATTTGTTTTTTCCCTTCATCCTGGATTTACTCAAGCACACACCTTTTAAGTCTTATATCAACCTGATTTTTGGGACTTCTATTCTAATATGAACTAGAGAAACTGATGTATGGAGTAGATGTCACAAAAATCATGGTGAACCTCAGAGAGAATTTTGTTGCATGTGCTTTCCTGGTAAACGCCGGGATGGAGGGGACACGTGTCATCAATATACGGTGAATCATTGTAGTATTAATCTTTATTATTAATAAGAGTGTTAGTCCAATTAGACGAGCACATTACTGCCCTAAATCCTTCTTTTCTTCCCTCCTCTTTCTGTCCTCTTTTCACTTCTGCTTATCTTCCCTTAAATCCTTTATTCCTCAATCCTTTCCTTCTTCCCTTCTTTCTATTATGTAAAGAGATGCAGTTATGTGTGTGTTTATTTATGTGGTAGCTTGCAGTACCATATGTTTTATTATCAATAAGAAAGTGTTAGTCCACTTTGACTAACACATTAGTGCTCTAAATCCTTCCTCTCCATTCTCTCTTCACTCCTTCCTCTCTGTTGCTATTTTCTTCTAAATCCTTTCTTCCTTACATGCTTTTCTTCTACTCTTCTTTCTACTTGGTATCAGATCAAATCAATTCTCTAATTGTCTTTTGAATTAAGAAAGAGATCATTGTTGACGTTAGCAGTCCGTATGGCTGGCATCAGTGCTGTACAAAACAATGGTTCCAATTGGGGAAGAAAGGATTTACAGGAGGAGAAGAGAGGAAGGAGAGAGGAGAGATGAAGGATCTAGGACTAGTATCTGTTAGTCTAATTGGACTAAACATATAGTACTCCCCAGGACCACATAAATAAATGCGCACATATCTCTCTACAAAATCTAAGGGTCTGATGAAATACAGGATATGCACAGAGAACCTAGGAATTCATTTGAATCATGTTAATATATCACATATATTAATTATGAAAATTAAGTTTTATATTCTTTAATTGAATTGGGAAGGGTTTTTCTAGGAGCCATTGAATTAGCAGCCAGATCCATTTCCTTTCGAGGGTTTGACCTTGTGGCTCAGTGATAGACAGCCTGCATTTCAACACTGATGTCTCGGGTTTGAGCCCAATGTACCTACCAAAAAAAGAAAAAAAAGAACTTATTTGGGGACCTGTTTTGATGTACAGTCAACTTACGGTGCGATTATTAATTTATTCAAAATGTTTTTCCAGTTGAGAGATTTTAGTTGCATCTCGATGTTCTCGCACTTGTTTTTGTTCCCAGTTCAACTCAAAACTGAGAGTAAATACGTAATCACAAATCATGACTGATTATTTGCTCTGATTTGTGTGGGACTAACCCAACCTTGGACATTTCACTTTGCTGTGACACAATTATCACAATCTAATTTGATGGTGCTTCCAAACATGGCCTCAATCACATACGGACCATGGTTAGAAAATCTGTTGGTGCCTTTTAAGTGTTAAGGCAGATGGTTGATTGCTCTAATGACTTCTATAGCTTCTATGCGTATAAAACTAATTTCATAATTTAGTAGGTTTAAATGAAAAATATTGCTTTTGGAATAATTGTGTGATTATTCCTTCAATGATGATTTCAAGACCCTATTGTTTTGATGTCAGTCGTCTGTTGTCACCAACCATCATACATGTTTGATAAGGAAAAAGGAAAGAAGAAAATAAATCAGTAGAAATCACCAAAGCCACTGGACTAGGCCAGATTCTTTACCTATCAGCAAGCAACCCGTGGAGATAGATTGCTTGGAAGTTGAAACTTATCAACTCCTACAAAAATGAATTTGGGTCATGGTTCACAGCATTCTTACTCTTTAGAGTTTAAGGAATTATAGGATCCTTGACCTGAGGGTTTGTGATGCATCCATGAGTTTTCTGTTCTGATGAATGGGGCGCATGATTCCACAATCCAGATTGTTGGTCTGTTGTGTCCACTGTGGATGGACCATACACCAAAAATTTCCTCCATAGGACAATCTTAACCTTTCGATTTGTGGCCTACAAGTAGATGGTTAATAAGAGAAATACAACTGTCCACCATTCAAGTGAAAAAAAAATCTCTACCCCACTAATTTTTAGCTCTCAATCAATAAATGTCAGCGGTACCATCCACCTTCTCCAAAGTACAAAAAAAAAAAAAAAGAAGCAAAAGAAGTCTCAAGATTAGTGGATAATCTCCAATCGGGGAGTTTTTTGGGCATGATCCATCTACAGTTGGATGCAACGGACAAATGACCTGGACTCCCAAACCACAAGCTCTACTTGTCAGGACCTAAAACCCATGTACTGTGCAGTGCCTTGGGGAGCCATGGATCCTGCAATTCCTTGTTTAATTTCTACAAACCATGTACTTTTGACTTGACTCTCTGTTTCATGCCATTACTTAAATCAAACTTGCTCATCTTAGTCTTTTCGGTTTCATGCTATTTCTTCAATCAAACTTGCTCATCTTAGCTTTGCCTCACAGGTCTCAAGGAAACCATATGAGAAGCTCCAGAAACTTGATGCGGCATAGAGCCCCAATGCTTGTAAAGAGGGGTCTCAGGAGCTTGACAAGTAGTTCTTGAAGGTTTAAGCATTCCTGACCTCTCTTTTTAATGGTTAGATGTCTGTTGTGTGTTATATCATTATTTTTAGATTAAGGTGAATGGACAATCACTATTTTGTATAAATCAAAGTATACTCTGCTAATATCATCCACGGCTTTTGAAATAGAGTAGCTGATTGTATGTGTAATGAGGTATTAAGCAAGATTCGGGCAGTGAATTTGTGCAATAAGCTAGGATTTTTAGCTTTTGCAAATGCCATTGACAATATGGGTTTTGCTGTGGATGGCTCATGTAGCTAAACTTTCCCAGGTAAGAAGCTCAACCATTCACTTCACAGCCAGTGCTGGTTCACATGCAACCAAAAAGGTCCAGACTCAGCAAAACACAACAGAAACTCTACCAAGTTAACTCGATTTGATTTTTAAGACTATGGTGTAAAATGTGGTATACAACCAACTTCTATTATCATTATTGCCATCGTGTTTCAATCATAGCATTTGATCGTCGTTCATTTTGTATCTTTTCCCCATTCATCATCTTTAGTGCTTTGAAGTGGAAGAATTATATGATTTTAAAGACAGGCTCACCATACTCAGGTTTTCAGTTTGTGCAAATGGGGCCCATGGTTCGGTGATCCACACCATTGGTCTATTGCACCCCATGATGGTTGGACCATGCTCTGGAATATCACAGATTGGAAGATCCTAGCCACCCAGCCAATTCGCGCTGTGTTTCGGATAGAAATTGAAATGCTAGAATTGTCCTATTGAAGATATTTTTCTGGGCATGGTCTGCCCATGGCATGCTCCAACAGATCAGTGGTCTGGATCAAGGTTTGATGGGCCTCACGTGTACGAATCTGAAAACCTAAGTATACTGCATGCATCACGGATGTTTTTCGTCATTTTTACAATAAACCAAACATGATTTATATTTAATGGGAAATGCTCCAGAGTTCTTTGAGCACTGTAAGTTATAGCTCCTAGTTACATTGGTTCAATTGGACAATCTAATCGATTGATCTGAACTGTTCATCAAGTTCACAGCACATTTCATGGGCTGGAATATATGAAAAGGGCACTGACCGGACGGTCCAATCTATCCTTGATTAGGTATATTTTCCATAGCCATCCTTTTTTCCATGCGATGGATGGGATGGCTACAATTGCCTAATAAAAGTGATTCTTTAGAATCATAAGCGATCCACGATGGCTACTAACAAATAGATGAATTAAGTCGTTGATTTGACCTATTTTTTTGTAAATGATCTTGACCGTCCAGGTTAAAGGACATTGATAAATGATTAATATTTGTCAGATCAGTATTATTTATGTGTGGTAGGCAATGAAATGTGCCCTGGACCTAATGAACAGGCTAGATCAATGGATTGGACTCTCTTATTACAATTTAAGTGCTTATCCATATAAGTGTATTCTACATGCATTTTCCTTATATAAGCTTTGCTAAGCGTAGCCAGCATGGCACGTAGTTGCGAGGTCCAATCCAGCCCTCTGGTTGGTCCAACCTTCTACATGTTTTCCCATAAATAAATCTGGTACACTCAACATGTTGGCCCCAATATCGTAAAAAAGTACGTGGGTTAGATAACTTCAGCAACATTTTTCAGAGCCTTTTGTTTGTTTTGAAAACCGTGGCCCACCTGAACAGTGGATCAACCTAATTCTTAGGCTAGGGCAACAATATATTAGCATTGTTCTAACAGATGGACTGGATCTCGGACCTATCGTGCCATGCTGGCACGTATGGATTGTACATGAACTTTATTGTACACGCATGTGGGCTTAGCAAAGCCCTCCCTTGTATATAATATATAATTTGATCATTCTTAAGGGAGGTAAATGTATTTCTTTTATTTATCAACTTGCACCAATACCGAGTGGGACGTGGTGAACTTATATCACAGGCTGAGCATTCGTGAGAGTGGCCCCACCATGATGAACATGTGACATCCACTCACCATCAAATGCATGAGCGTATGTTAACCCTAGGGTCCAAAATTTATGCTGATCTGTGATTTAGGTGGGTCACACCAGGGGAAATAGTTGGGAGGAGGATTTCCACCCTTGATTTTTATGGGGCCCACTATGCTGTGTATGTGGCATCTAAACCGTTCAACGAATTCATATGCTATGCATGAATGGGCACAGGCCATTTTGCATAGGTGGCCCACCTGAATTACGGATCAACATAAACTTTGAGTTGTAGGCCTAAATCATGAAGGATCCACTCATTTGGGAAGGACTCTACCGACAGTAATGGATGCCTAATATCAGCATTGGAACAAAAATCTCAGCAGATAGGGCTATGAAAAAAAGAAAGAAAAAGGTCCCTACTAGAGAAGGCCAGCGCAAAAATCTCCACGCAGATAGTTTTTAGGATCACTTCAACTATTTATTATTAAAGACATGGGAAGAGCTTTAAATTAAACATAAGTGCATTTAGATACATTGGAGGTGAATTCTTGTGTTGTCCCCCGTACATACTTTCTTCAAATTATTATTATTATTATTATTTTAATCTCGAAATCACTGTAATGTCCCCAAACATATTTATTTTTTAGATATAGAAAATCTTTGATACTCGAGTAGAGAGTAACAATTGATACATAGGCGTGGAGAAATTCTATGCTTGGCCGCATCCAAATAACTCAAGAAACAATCCAAATTGTTACCCGCAATCATATAGACCATAAAGGAAAATATTACACTGGTTTCATTATCTAAATAGCGAATTGTTGGAAATTTAGTGGACAGTCCAACCAAAAATCCAATGGTCTGAATGTACCAGACATCCGTCCACTAATCGAAGGTTAGGACTATTTAGATGACATTGTTTTTAGTTAATGACCCATTCACAACAGGTTTTCCATTCGATATGGTTAAAACCAAGTAGCATATAAAACGTGTAAAAGTTCTAAATGCATGATCAAGTGTTATAATCAATTATTTAAATAGCTTGATAAAACAATGATTTAAAATGACATATAAGAGATAATGGACTAGAAATTGGGCATTAGAGGACAATACTTCCTACTTGTTAATGGTATCCATGTTCTATATCTTGTAGGCTTTTTGTGTGAATGTGTAGATTTCAAACTAAGAATTTATTAGATAAATTAGAACTTTACATCAATGAAAGGGACCAAACCAAAATCCCTTTTAAGTATATAGATACAACAAAGAACAAAGAGGTTTATTAGAATAAAGCCCAATGTGTTGCCGTAGGACGCATATGGACTTTAGTGATTGGATTTGGATTATTTTACATGAGACCGTTTATGTGATAGGAATACCGTTGGATGGGAGATGCCCAATAAAATTTCTCATATTGAATATCTTGTTACTTTGATTATACAAAGGTTTAGTTTGACTATCCATGTTCAAAGCTAAAGTTCCAATTATCGAAGAGTTGAAATGATTAACTTAGGAGCTTTTATTTAATGGTCATGTTGTTGTCAATTAAATCAAATTAGGCCACATCTGTAAGCTAGAGTTTGAATTAATTGTTTGTGTGAGGATAAGATGCGCGGGCATGTCAGAGTATGCTCAACTTAGAAGTTTTGATTGAATCACTGATAGATCTCACATTGAAATGAGCAGATTGAAGATTGGACCTAAATTTAGTTATCCTCTCAATTGTTGATTTGCATTTTGTTGAAGTGATTCATTAAATGGTAGGGTTAGTGCTTTTAAATGAGTTCCTTTTGCCTTATGACAATAGGCGTGAGTTTACGGTCTTAAAGACTTGTTCTTTAATATTTTTTTAAGTTTGCATGCCTCTTAAATGAGTAAGAATGTATGGATAAACAAAATAAGATAGAACAATGCCAACTTTTGTTGATATTCAAAATGTATGGACCATTATAATTGACAAAGTAATAATTAACCATAGAAATAAACGAAATAAAACAAAAAATAAATACCTAAATCATTTATTAGAATAGAAAATCGAGGTGGGTGGTCAACAGAATGTGACCTGATTGGTATGACTTAACGTTAATGATATTTACTCCTACTCCTAAGGTGATATTTACTCTCCAACCTTGTTGGATTTAATTCTCTTATATCTAAATGTCCATTAATGTACGGAATGAAAAATCTGGCTGAACCGATGTATTTGTCTTTACCAACAGAGATTTGAACCAAAGCCGAATTGACTTGGACAATAGTCTAATTTCCTGATATTTATAATATTCTTGAGCGATGCTCTCTCTCCAAATGTTTCTGGAAAGATCTTCCCTTTTAGAATGACCATGGGAAACAATCACATTGAGAATATCATCGCCATATCTATAATTAGATCCATTCCCTTGATAGTTTTTTTATAGCCATACTAGGTACGTTGCTTCATAATTGGGCACGTTAATCATGGCCATGAGGCATGCTATGATTCATTCTCCAAAAGCATGCATAAGGGTATATACCATTACGTTAATAAAAGAATGCGTAATGCTAAAGAAAAATCAACCGAAGAGATCTTTGGATATGTGTTCGTCTTTCATGTGTACCAAACGCATAGTATCACCATGTTGCAGTTTTCTATTGGACCACAACAAGGCGTCGACAATGAGTATAAACAAATCCATCATAAAAAGTGAGGCCCATCACATAAATAAGTTGGATCATTGGAAGATGACCCAGGTTCGAAGGCTAAAGACCTGACGTATCTGTGGGGATGTATCCTGGTAAACCACATGAACAAATGAAACATCCAAATTTACACGCTAAGGTCATAAAAACCAGATACATACATAAAAATCACATCCTAATATTAAACAGGTTCCTTCAAATGGATATCGATCATGGTTCCTTACTGGTCCTGATAAAGTCCGAGTCGACTCAGACAAGTTGAGTACAGCTCAGGCTACTCAGAAATCCATAACATCGACCTGATGGATCCGTTGTTGTAACGTATACAATCAATGTTACCATCTTATGATTGGGTAAGATTGGACAGTGAGATACTAACGGACCTTAGAAGATAAGTCATCAAAGGCTCACACTAATCAAAGAAAATTTTCGTTAGTGGCCATCCAACAATGGAGCCTGCAGGATGCATGGCTCAGATCGTTTCAAACATATGCTATGCGTGCCCTACATTAATATTGGGCCACGAAAATTCTTCTTCACTGGAGCCATTGGATCTTTTTCTATTTAAATTAATTAAACATTTTGGAAATCTCTAGAAGGGATTTATTTATGCTCCTGCTGCTTGTGACGCTTGATATGCAGGTCATCCATTAACTTGCACTAAACTGACTAGAAAATAAATCATTCGGGCTCATCCCAGCAATCATTCGGGCTCATCCCAGCAGTCGTACATCAGGTCGTACATCAGGTCGGGCAGAGGAGGTAGGATGAAGACTTAAGTGTAGATCTGGCCTAAACATATCAATAACAGAGAATTATACTTATTTGATTACCTTATTATCCAAATTACAGACATTTATTGGATAATTTTTAATTTGAAATATTTGCATTCAATGTATGTAATTTCTAAGTAATTTATTAGTACTTGCATATCATCCATTCCATTTTGCCAGAGTACAGAACTTTTTTTTTTTTTTTCCTTGAAGTGTCCATCCCTTGAAAATATCTAGTATGTTTAGGCAAAAGTGGAAATGAAGACTCTGAAAGCTAAAAAAGTAGAGAGGGAGGATTAGGTGGGCTACGTAGTGCCAACTCATCTGCCTCATAGTTAACAAAGGCCTGCTATACAATCAAATCATGTCACATATTTAAGAAAGAAGCCTGAAAATTGCCATTAATGGACAGTACCATACCACAAGCAGTATATAATCATTTCTCAAATAAAAGTTATGATCAGAACCGTTGGTATGATGGGTTTTGTTGTCGATGGCCCATGCACAAAACTCCCACGGACCAAAGTATCCTAGCCATGGTGATTTCTTCAAGCTCTGCGGTGGGTGGTCCAGTCCATCCGGGTAAGGCTCATCATATCGGTATTTTGAATGGCTGAACATGGTCCACGTTTATAGGGTACGTGGCCCACATCTTTGCACGGTATACACGGGTTTGCAGCTCTGGCAAGTGATTCCCATGGTTCCATAATCGACGCGTTTAAGACCCATATCAGGACCTTTTTCAGTTGAATGTGAATAGTGTTTGTAATTCTCAATCCCAGCCATCTAAATGTAGGCCACAAAATGAGAGGCTATTATTGTCTTTGAGCATAAATAAATTATTTGGATACCAATTCATGGGCCCCACTTGTATTGCTAATGCCGTGCAAAGATGCCAGCCACGTTTCCAATACAAGTCCTCTCCCTCATGTAGTCTTGTGGGGAGCGTATTAGGTAAGACCGGGATTCACCCAAGACGAAATGGCCGTTACAGCGGTGGCTACCTTGATGTATGCATTATGCATCCACACGGTCCATCTACTTTTCTAGATTATATTAGGGCATTATTCCAAAAAATGAAGCAGATCCAATGATGTAGAGCGCGTTCCAAACAATTTTATGGTTAAGGTGGACTGGAGAAGGTCCGCACAGAGGCAGAAGTAATTTGGACAGTCAGAAACTTAAAAAGGGACATATCTCGCAAACCGGAATGAATTATATGTCGTGCCATATATGATTTTGAGCAGGAAAAACTATTTTAACCACCCAACCCGCTACGTGGGTTTCCCACACCAAATTTGTGAGATTCCATTATATCGACGGTTGAAAATCAATTTTAATTTCATTTTTATTATTTATAATAAGTTTTAGTTTGATTCTAACTCTTTATCTGTTTGGCTTTAGGAGTTGTGTAAAACTTGAAAAGTGCTTAAAAAAATTAGAAGAATAGCATGGTTGAGCCAAATAGGACACTTTCGCTGAAAATCATGAAGTTTAATGGAAATTAGGACTATCTATAAATAGTAAGTCATGATTTTTAGGAGTTTTAGTTGTAGTTTGATTCGAAAGTTCTCCGTAGTGTTCATGTATAGCATTATTTAAAGGGTTGTAAACTTGTTTTTTTAACATCAATCAATTATTTTGGAATTTTTAGTGAGGTATCTTTCCGAGGAGTTTAGAAAAGTTTCGTGGATTCGGAGTAGTTATCTCTCTAAGAAGAGGGTGCTCGACCTCAATGCATCCTTCCCTACGTCATCCAATTATCAAGTGGACCATACTTTAGGAAGGAACAATGATTGATCATAATGGGCCACAAAAGGTTTAGATCAAGCTGATATTTGTTTGTGGGCCTTATTCAGGTGGGACCCATGGTAGGCGGGGGTCTCACCTAATCCGCTCCCCTTCATGTGGCTGAAGACAACCCGAGGGATGAGGGGCTAAAATCGTACAATAGAATAGCTAGTCAAAACTCATTGTTAGAGGAATCAATGCATTATTCTGCACCTGTCCTATCGTACGTGTGGGGCCCACCTTTGATTTACTTGGGTCGTCCCCATAGCACGTGCCCCTTACTCCATGGTCTAGAAAATCACTCGCTCAGTGATCTAGATTGTCCACTTACAAGTTCAACTAAGAAATAAAAAAGAAAAAGAAAAAGAAAAACTAATTAGAAAGTTAGGAGATAGTTTGGATGACCCACATAAAAAAGCTTATGCAATTTCTTAATTGTGGCCCACCTATGCGGAAATTCCGAGGATGATGTATGATTTTGCTTGGCTAAAAGAAGAAAGAAAACAAACTTGCAGGATTAGAGACCAGATTTTGAAGTTAGAGACCCAATTTGGAAGTGGGAAAGATCATCCATCTACTGTGATTTTTGTGAACAAACTCTCACGGCGCTGCCAACTAGACAAAGACTACACAACTTGTACATGCATGACATGTGTAAAGATCCATTCCTTAAAAAGATGCTTTCAGTCCATTGTTATCTGCGTTTGGATGCATTATGAAAATGAATATTAATAATTAGTTTAAAGCTACGATGACTATTGCTCAGGCCCACTAGATGAAAACATTGAATCTTTGTACTTGAGTGCCATGTATGGTGAATTAGGAGTTGGGCTTGGGTGGAGCTGGGTCAACCCTAGCTTGTCTTTGGCTCATTAGTTGGGGGGTGTTTGGCTCACGGTATTAGATAGGATTGGGTGGGATGACAATGCATCTGGTCCGTACAAACTTCATCTAATATTTGAGGAGAACGGGATATGATAGGATTAGGGTAAATGGAATTTGGTTACAATTTTGCTTCTGCGTTACAATTTGAAATTTTTTGAAAAGGTTCGTTAATGTCATCAAGTTTTATATGAGTTATCTAGGATTGAATCAAGGAAGAAGAAGAAAAATAAAAGAAACCTAACCTTCTAAGCTTGGCTTTTGACCTTAGTTCACCTCTTACTTGTTTTCGGTTTAAAGATGAAATTCTTAATAATAGTTGGTTATATTCACTGATTTTTCACAAGTCTTCTAAATAATTTGGATTATTGAAACAAGTTGAGGGGTCATTCATCATCAGTCTAGGGCACTGGGCATAGATTTCAAGCCTATCTTAGCCTTTGAAACAAGTTGAGGGGCCCAAACCTTGGCCTAACAGGCCGCCCGCTGCATTGCACCCTCACATATAATTCTGTATTTGTGCCGCTTACATATAATTCATTTATAGGTGCTTTTGGTTATGGCCAAGCAGCAATTACTTTCTTAGCATTAGATGTTAATTGGGCCCAACTTGCAATTAAATGCTTATTTGGTTAGCACTATATGAATGGAAAATAAAATACTCTCCCATGACGGGGTATTTTATAATATATTGATATAAGAAATAATTGAAAATTTCACATAATAATCATTACATTGTCACTTAAAATTAAAAAATATAAATATTAATAGTGCTCATAAAAATCATCATTAAATAATTATTATATTTTCTTTTCCTAAGCCTTGCTTTTTAATCGGGACTTCAAAGGAATACAAGTCAACATTAAATCATCATTACAATGTTTAATCATCTTTTATGGGTCAAAACCATGGTGAGAAAGCGTCATAAAATAAAATAAAAAGTTATGGAAAATATTCATGTTTAAGCCGTTTGAATTCTTAAATAGACATTGAAAATTCAGTCAAAGAAGTGAAAATTTAAAAATCTAAAGAAAGAAAAGCTTGGGTTTAACACGGTTTCAACTCAAAAAGGAGGTCAAAGAAAAAAGAATTCCAAGAAATGCATGAAATTTAAATGAAAGTGGTTCTATTTCTATGTTTAAATAGCATATTGTTATTGTTCTTTGCCTTTATCAAATAACTTATGTATAAATTGACTACTTTCCTCTAAAATTTTCCGCACGATTATATTAAAGGATGTTGACGTCCAATCTCTAAATATATTTGAACCACCTTTAAAAGTTTCTTTTTAAATAAAACCAGCCTTTTGAAAAATAAAAAGATTTAATTCAGTTTGTCCAAAAAGACTAGCTGTTTTGTGAAATATATGTTGTTTTAAACATTTATACCCTGTTTGGTTGCACCAAGTATCCCAATATTTTATGATATCTTGCATCAAATTTGAGTGATTAGTCCATAAACATCATATAATTTCGTGATATTTGGTACAACCAAACGTACACTTAACTAATCATATAGATATTTTTATTTTTCTTTGCAGATACTAAATTTAAATTGGCGTTTTGCTACTATCTATAAAATGACAAATCACAATTCAATGCACCTACAGCCAAACGTGTTCTTAACCTCTGTATTCGCTGCTACGATTCTACTGCTTCTAGAAGCCAGGATGAGACGTTTTTTTTTTTCTAAGAGGTATCATATAATGCTCTACTCTGGATATTTGCAATATGCTCCTGTGTTTATTTGTAGAAGTGGGGTCCATGATTCGATTATACAAACCGTTGATACTGTGGGTTCTATTCTAGATTGGCAATGCGCCAAAAATTTCCAACATAGTAAGATCCTAACCCTTCAATTCAAATGCAGAAAATAGACGGCTAAGCAACAAAAAAAGCTACAGTCTACATACAGAAAACATTTTCGGAGTTTCAGTTGCAGGGGTATTCGAGTCAGAGAGTGTTTCGTATCCACGGTGGGGACATCGTATCAACGGTTTGGATCAATCATTCTTGGCCCCACTTCTCTGGTCGATCATCTACAATGCCTCTTCGCAGGTCTACTTTTCTTAGCAAGGACATCTTTTTCAACGGTCAAAATCGGATAGAAACGGCAAAAGCACTAAAAATCAGAGAGACAGACGGAAAAGAAAAAGGAAAAGACACTTACAAAGGACAAATGGACCCTATCCGTACAAAATTCTAATTTTCAAGTAGATAAAAAATATTGAATGAAAAGTCGATTGTGAAACGCATGTTTTTCAAGCTCTCTATCTATGTAGACGTGGCACACGGATACAAGGTCTGGACGGTTCATCATTCGATCCGTAAGATACTAAGCCATTCACCAGATATCATATAGGTTGAATGATCCTAGCAACCCAATTTGAGGACCTCTTTCCATCAACGGTTAACTCTCTTGGGGGACTTTTGTATTTCTAGCCGTCCATTTGCAATTCTCAGTTGATAGGATACTCTTGTATGTTAATTTTGGCACATGTCTAGTCGGGCTCAGAAAATGGATGGTTCAGATCTTGTACGTGTATGCCACGTGTGGAGATAAGAGTGCTGCTCTCTGCTGACTTAAAGAATGCTGAAGTTCTGCGCAGCTCTCTCCTCACGGCCACGACTTGCCTGTGCCCTGAACACATGAAGTTCCGGTGGTCCGAAGCTATGTGGAGCCCATAGAGATTTCTGTGAAAAATCCACTCCGTCTGTCAGTTTCGAAGGATCGTAATAGGATCGGATTCCATAAATTAGATAGATCCAAAACTCAGATGGGCCACACTAGATGAAACAGTTAAAACAGAAACGTCCACCATTGAAACCATTATGTAGGTGCAAATATCATCCTGATACAAAACTTCCGTGGCCCCCACAAAGTTTCCAATGGTAGGTATTCAATAACTGATGTTTCGTGTGGTGTGGTCCACATAAGTTTTGGGTCTTCATTATTTTTCAAATCCTGAACTATTGTGGTCTTGCAAAACTGATGGACGGGGTGGATTTGTCACGAGCTTCTCCACGTGGTCTTCCAATGACTACTAATTTTTGGCCTATAGCTCATCCATGAGGTGGCCCACCTGATCCACGTGTACGGTGAAGATCGATCCGTACAGAACGTGTAAGACGTGAGATTATAAGCATTTCTAAAACATGTAATGAGTGGCGACATTATCACCATTATGTAAGGAGTAATGACTGGGAAAAGCAATTAAGTATACAAAAGCATGCATAACGACGACAATACAACCAGCATCTAAGGAAGACCCTTCATTATTTAAGGGGCTAGCTTCGTAGGTTAGTTCACAGCCATTTTTAAAATGGTGGTGGATCATCCCCTGCCTGGCACTCATCTACGAGCTATCCAGACCATCCAACTTTTGTGGGTGGTTGATATATCTAAAAATATCACACCGATCAAGCAATCCTAACCATCCAATTGATGGCTATGAAACAGACGGTAAAGAATAAAATACTGAGCTGTTTCAGTTCCAAGGACAAATCAAATGGTTTCTATCTTTTTGATCATACCTATCCACGGTTGAGCAATTTGAACTGCAGTTGATGGTGAATTATCATGGTAGAGTTAGTTAAGTAAGTGACGGGAGCTGATTAGGTGAGACCCCCGACTCATGCAAGACCATGAGGCCATTACCGTAAGCCCCACCTTGATGTATGTATTCTGTATCCAAGCCGTTCATCTGTTTTTTCAGATTATTTTAGGGTATTATCCAAAAAATAAATCATATTCCATTAGCAGGTGGACCATATTATAGGAAACAGTATTGATTGAGTTTTGGATCAAGTCAATATTTATTATTTCCCTTGATCCAAGCTTATGTAACCTTATCAATAGATTGGATGACAAATATACACTACAGAAACACGAAGGTGCTCCCTAATAAGTGTCTAATGATAGGGAGTTAAATCACCACTATTTCATATGGTATGGTCCACCTGATAATTGGATCTAGTTCTTTTTTTTTTTTTTTTTTTTTTGTAATGCAATAAAATTATCTAGAAAAATGGATGGATGGCAGAATACATACATCAAGGTGGGCCTCATGGTAAGGACTGCACTGTCTTTGGTGAATCCGTGGTCTCACTAATCCGCCTAGTTTTTGGTAGTAACATCATTTTATACACTTTTGGTAATATAAAATAGTCCAAAGTTAAACAGGGTATCATAGCTGTGGCAATGGACGGCCGTTCTGGCCCATCCGAGAGTGTGTGTGTATCTCGTCAGATGTGATGTTTCTCGTTATCTGCCAAAGCAAGTTTATTATAAATCAATTTTCTTTTGGTAATATGAAATAGTCCAAAGTTAAATATGTGAGTAGTGGATGTTACTTACATGTTATGGTGGCCCCAAGCTTGGGTTTGCTCCAAAAGATCCCTACATATTACAATATATAATATGTTTGGATCTTAGCCTTTAATGATTCAGGCCTTTTATATGATAAATATATAAAGCTTTGTAGAGCTTACTGTGACATATGTGTGAGATTTACTCTATCTATCATTTTCATTAGCTCAAGTTCAAAAATTAGCTTGATACGGAGCTCAAGTGTCCACACTATATTGCAGGAAAAGTAGGAATGAGACATCAACCTTGAGGCATTCTTTGGCCAAAAAGTTAAATATGGTATCGTAGCGGTGGCAATGGACGGCCGGCCGTCTTGGCAGATCTGAGGATATCCTCAGGTGTGATGTTACTCACATGTTATGGTGGCCCCAAGCTTAGGTTTGCTCCGAAAGATCCTTACGTTGTTAGAATATGATATATTTGGATTTTAGCCTTTAAATCTGGGTCTTTGGTGATTCAGGCCGTTTATATGATAGATATGTAAAGTTTTGTAGAGCTTACTCTAGCATATATGTGAGATTTAGTACTCTATCTATCATTTTCATAAGCTCCTGCAAGAATACAAGTTCAAAAATGAGCTTGATATGAGCTCAAGTGACCGCATTGCATTGGAAAAGTGGGAATGTGACATCGACTGTTGAGACATTAATTCTTTAGGAAGAAAGTTTTGGATCAAGTTCGTATTTGCCTTTTTCCATTCATTATTAATCACTTTTTGTGAAATGTTGGATGCTTATAAACAAAATGGTGGGCCACAAGAGGGTTTCAATGGTGGGCAACCCCGTCCCAACTATTTCATGTGATGTGACCCATTTAAGTTTTGGAATCGCTTTGCGTTTTGTGGATTGCATATATGCATAATGGTAGGCTGCCTTATTGAGTTTTGGAATAATCTCCTAACATGAGCTAATATAAATAATGGATGAAGTAGATCGTGCCTAAAACCTTTAAAATCATGGAAGTGGCTGCCTGATTTTTGGTAGGGCTGATAGTCGGGCGGGTTCAACCCGGCTGAGCCATGACCGACCTGACATTGGGTTAGGCTTGGGTAGATTGCATCGGGTTCGGTCTTGGGCTTGGGCTATACAAACACCAACCTGATAAAACTTGGGTCAGGCACAGGTTGAGGTCTTGGGATGCCTGACTCAACTCGAACACGATCAATATATACATTACTTATAAATTATAATTGAGTGAGGATGTCTGTGTCAAAGGCAGGCACAGGAGATTCCAGTGTCGTTGGGTCTCATTAGTCCACGTCATTTCCGATGACTCAAGCTAACAAGAAATGCTGGATTTCTCTCTCCCAAATAGATTGCATGCTATACAACATGACTTTTACAGGAGTAGTTGTCCTATATTTTAGTTTGTTTATTTAGAAAAAAAATGAAGTTTGTTATGATAAATAATCATATATATAATTAATAAATTCATAGATGTAAAAAATAAGATGTGTATTGAAATATAATAGACTAATGTAATAATGAAAATATTAGTATGTATCCACCCGACCAACCTGACCAACCCGACCGAGCCCGCTTGGGTTGAGAATTCCCAACCCAAGGTTAGGTTGGGTTGGGCTAGGGTTGAGCACCAACCCGACCCAACTTGCCCTACTTTCAACTCTAATTTTTGGGTGGCTCAATTTTTAGGTGGTGAGGTGGTGTTTGTGTATCATATGCACTCTCTCATGCCTTTTTTGTAGTTAATTTAACAATTCATCTTTAATATTAGCCTAGTTAGAAGGTTTGTCTTCAACGATGGCCTAATCAGAACGTTGATCTTCATTATGAATTCATTTGGATTGATCATCTTCAATATATGTAGAATTAACCTTTCACCTTGGATATGGGATGAACTATTTGTCCTAAATATTAGTTGAATCTAACTAGTTAACTTTAATATTAGCCTAATCAGGTCATTCATCTTTACTATCACTATAAATAGATGTAATTCAATATACTTTGATGGGGTTTGATTAACTTTGATCTACTTTGACATACTTTGATACGCTTCGATGCTCTTCAACATACTTCAATAAACTTCGTTCGACTTTGAAGTATCAAAGTCCCTCGAATTGCGTCAAAGCCCATTGATGTCTGTCAAAGTCTATCAACATTTGCTAAGTATGTTGAAGTTTATGAATATGCATTAGGGTAAGTCAAAGTTTGTTGGACTCCATCAACTTTGTAGATATCTACATACTTTGACAGACATCAATGAACTTTGTGGACTTCAATGTGCTTTAATGGGCATTAATATACATTTACAGATATCGATGAAGTTTGGCCAAGTATGTGAAGTGGACAAAAGCTTATCGAATTCTATCGAAGTTCTTTAAAATTTGTTGACATTTGTCAAGGTGTATTGAAGTCCGTCGAAATGTGTTCAAGGTCTATCTAAATCCATCCGAAGACTGGTGTTGAATTTGAATAATCTGATTAGGTCCATATAAAAGAAGATTGATTTGATTAGGCCAATATTGTTGCATAGTGGTCCAATTAGGAAAATTTTAAAGAAGAATCTAATATTTCCACCTATATTGGAGATATATATATATATATATATATATATATATATATATATATATATATATATATATATATATATATATATATGGTATTGAAGATCAATGGTACATTTAGGGGGTCATATCTGAGTTTGAGAGTGGCATGCTTAATGTCCATTTATAATACTAGGATTAGGGTTGTACACGAATCGGGTTAGCCTGATTAACTCACTCGACTCGGCCCGATCTGGAACTGAGTTCGGGTCGGGACGAGCCATTTTCTTCAGCCCGAAACTGAGTTTGGGCCGAGTTCGGATAAGTTCCATTTCATCCCGACTCGGCTCGAAACCCGACTCGACCTGGCCCGACCCGACTCGACTCGACCATATATATATATATATATATATATATATATATAATTTTTTTTCTAAATTCTTACCCTAATAATTTACAGCAATCCATGCCATCCAAATCGTGGATCCCTTTTGTCACGCCCCAAACTCGGAAACCGGGCTCACAGAATTCCCGATCGCCGAATCCGGCGCCGACAGCCTCCGTAGTACCCCATTCTCGGCTCCTATCATTCATATGCCAGATTCCGATCCTGGGACCTGTGGGTTATGGGTCACAGAATTCCCGATCGCCGAATCCGGCGCCGACAGCCTCCGTAGTACCCCATTCTCGGCTCCTATCATTCATATGCCAGATTCCGATCCTGGGATCCTACAAGGAGGATTTTTTTTTTTTTTGTACATATAACTAATAATAAGCATAACCACAAGATTACCCAATTCACAAGACAACATCATCATCACATATCCACTAATATAATCGTTTAAGTACAATACTGAAAGGGAAATACATAAATAAAAATCAAGCCCCAGAAGACCACTGCACGCTCCAAGCTCAGCACTGCTGCAACCTAACATCACCTGCACGCATCTATCGTGCATAAGCTTATAGAAAGCTTAGAGGGTGGTGTAAGTGTGTGCACAAGGTAAGTGCCAAGTATTCAATACAGTGCTATAATCATACAATACCGGAAAAATTGATAATCCATAAACCATACAATGTCTAAATAAGCAGAAACACTAACAAGAGCAGGAATTATCAGAGTAAGCGGAAATACTGACAAGATGTAAGTCATACGATAACAGAGTAAGTGGAAGTATGGACAAGTTTATAAGTTAATCAATATCAGAATACGCAATATAGAACAACTATGCGATAAGGAGTCATAAAGAGCTAAATCGCAGATGTCGAGAATGCAACGCAATATACAAATCCTGTTAAATCTATCCAGGTCATATAAGTGCAGAAATAGCAACCCAAGATGCCATATGCCTGCGGACGTAATGTGATATGCGATGCGAATGAAATAACCATGCTGGAGTGTGAAGTCGGGATGATAGTACGTAGTATCGCAGGCTATGGGGTCCACCACAAGGGACTTCTATCCAAACCAGTCCCATACCTAAATTTGGATAGTCAGACTCATTGTGATAAACTCCTGATCTCAAGCTAGTCGCGCGCCCAACCGAAATCCTTGCCATAACGAAGGTACACAACAATTAGTTGCGCACCACCAGCCCGAGTGGATAGTGAATGAATGAATGAATGAATGAACATATAACTCGTACTCGATAAGTCCACATATCAGTACGGTTCCTCTCTGGGAAATCACCGGGGTCTATTACACTCCAAGCCAGATTGTCGCCCCATCGCGCACAACAAGGTGAGTGGAAGAGACCTCACTATCCGCCTGCCAATATCGGGCCCGGCTCGTCAATAGCGGACCCATTCCTCGAGCTGGTCAGACTCAGCCTAGCATTGCCCCCTCCTCTCAGGCAGGTAAGGCCGCACCCCCTTCCAACCGACCACGATACAGTGGAGAGCACAGCCATCTGGTAATCGGCACTCGGCGCTCATCTACCCACTCGGTCTAGACGTTGGAGCATCCTCTGGAACCAAGAGGGTTCTGGGACTTTCACCCAAGGATATCTATAGCACCCCATGTAGAACAGATTTCCGGTGTCCCATCTAGCCATCCACAATATGCCTGTGGAGGCTACAGCCCTGATGTCGCTAGGGCATACAGTAATCACAACACACCATGCAAGATGCATGAGTCATACAATCCAGTCATGCATCAATCCTGTGCAAACCGTGCACTCATGTAAGACAATCTCCCCCTATCAGGGAGTCTCATAACAACCAGCACTATGACATATGCAATGGTCAATCATATCTCATAACAGACATGCAGATGATGCGTATGGGCATGCATCATGATGCTATGCAGTCACATACTCATAATTAGTATCAATAACTGACATCAACAATCGACCTCTACAATGTGGACATTTAACCAACATTGCCCCCAAGGAATGACCCACATAGGGCCAAACATATAATGGACTCATGGCCTCGCAAGAGGGCCACGTACACCAAGTGGGCCACATCACATGAGCCTAATACACATCACTATGGGCCGCATTATGTGGGCCAGAAATACATCTCAATGGGCCTCATCCTTTGGGCCTCTTATACATCAAGTGAACCGCATCACATGGGCACACCAATGGTCCTCATATACATCCAATGAGCCGCATTAATGGGCCATATACAACCTGAATCGGCCATATCTCATGGGCCTCAAATATATCATAATAGGCCTCAAACACGGGCTGCATACACATCACAACGGCCTCAAATACGGGTTGCATACACATCACAACGGCCTCAAATATGGGCTGCATATACATCACTTCGGGCCTCGACAATCGAAATTGACAATCGGCCTCGATCGATAATCGGTCAATCGGCCACGACCATCAGAATCGGCAATCGGCCACGGTAATCGGCCTCGATCGATAATCGGTCAATCGGCCAAGACAAGCAGAATCGGCAATCGGCCACGGTAATTGACATCGATCGATAATCGATCAATCGGCCACGACCATCAGAATCGGCAATCGGCCATGGTAATCGGCCTCAATCGATAATCGGTCAATCGGCCACGACCAGCAGAATCGGCAATCGGCCATGGTAATTGACATCGATCGATAATCGGTCAATCGGCCACGACCATCAGAATCGGCAATCGGCCATGGTAATCGGCCTCAATCGATAATCGGTCAATCGGCCACGACCAGCAGAATCGGCAATCGGCCACGGTAATTGACATCGATCGATAATCGGTCAATCGGCCACGACCATCAGAATCGACAATCGGCCACGGTAATCGGCCTCAATCGATAATCGGTCAATCGGCCATGACCAGCAGAATCGGCAATCGACCACGGTAATTGACATCGATCGATAATCGGTCAATCGGCCACGACCATCAGAATCGGCAATCGGCCATGGTAATCGGCCTCAATCGATAATCGGTCAATCGGCCACGACCAGCAGAATCGGCAATCGGCCACGGTAATTGACATCGATCGATAATCGGTCAATCGGCCACGACCATCAGAATCGACAATCGGCCACGGTAATCGGCCTCAATCGATAATCGGTCAATCGGCCACGACCAGCAGAATCGGCAATCGGCCACGGTAATCGGCCTCGATCGATAATCAACAGATAAACAAAGCGGGGTCCATAAATGATCAGCCCATCAACCATAGTATAAAGATCGGCACTCGGTCGAGGTTGTATCGAATCCGATAGCACGGAGCCATCCATCTACTGCGAATGGGGCCCACTTATTTGGGTTAACCCACTAAGGAAATGATGAGAATGGGCCTAACAAGGCCTAAGGGAAGGTCACAATGTGGACATCTAACCAGCATTGCTCCCAAGGGGTGGCCTACATAGGGCCAAACATATAGTGGGCCCATGGCCTCAAGTATAATCACGATGGGCCTCATTTACGTCATATAGCCTCGTCATATGGGCCGACATACATCTCATCGGGCTTCGAATACACAACAGGTGGGCTACTGCACTAATGGGCCTCTCACACATCAAGTGGGTCGCATCAATGGGCCGCACTAATGGGCCACAAGTATATCAAAGTGGGCCTCATATACAGCAAGCGAGCCTCATCAATGGGCCACACCAATGGGCCTTAATTACTTTTCATCGGGTGCAATCAAATGGGCCATGTAAACATCAAGGTAGGCCCCATGATTTAGACAGTCTGGGTGATTCAGATGGTTAGATGGTTTGGATACAACACGTACCTTTAGGTGGGCCACACGTCCCAAGGGCGGACGACAGAGATATACAATACGGGTATCAATGGTAGGCCCCACATGGCACCATCCAGCAATGGATAGTGTGAACATAGAATACATATATCGAGGTGGGCCACATTGCATAAGATAGACAGCGTGGATAACAAATATATCACGGTGGATCTCAGATGGACGGTACGATGAAACACATATATCATGGTGCGCACCATACCACCGTCTAAATGGATGGTGTAGTTATAAAGCATATACATCAAGGTGGGTCCCACCAGCCCACACGTGTGGGGTGGGCCCACCTCTAAACAGATGAATGACATGAATAATACGCATATAGTGTGGTGGGGTCCATAAGAGGGACGGTCTAGATATAACACATATACATCTCGGTGTGCCCACCGTTCAGAATTGCTTGACGGTGCAATTATCATCAACACATCAAGGTGCGGTCCACATAGGCGGACGGCATGGAGAAACAGTACATTGCGGTGGCCCCTGCACGAAAGACGAACAGTGAGGGTGCTGCACACGCGCAGCGAATGGGGCCACAAATGGCCGACGGTGTGGATTATTCCACCTCACCTACAACAGCAACATAACTAGTGTACGGTAGCCAGTGAGTCCACACGTGTAGAACTCTCCAGCAAAATTGATGGGTGGTTGTAGATAAAACACGTACACCAAGGTGGTTTCCACCAAAGGTTCGAATCCATTTTATTGGATGGACGGTGTGGACACACACGTTCATCAAGTGCGTCCATGACTGATGCACGAACGGCGTGGACACATACATCATATTGTGGCCCACCATCCAACCATCTAGATGGTGGTGAAGCAAACAGGTGGACTGCAAGGATCTAAAATGGATGGACAGCGTTGATAAATCACACACTCCTTGTGGTTTTCCACGTGCGTGTGGGTCCCACGGCTGCTGTGCAGCAAGGTAAAACACATATATCATGGTGCCCACATAGGACAAAACACATACATCAAAGGAGGGCTGCACAGATAGGTGATGTGGATTAAATCCAAACGCTGTACACGGCAGCTGGGACCCATCGTCACAATGGATGGTGTGGGTAAAACCCAACATTTCATGGGGTCCACAAGGATGGTGACGTCACTGCAGCTAAATAGCTGGTTTACATCAGCCAACCACGCCCAGAGATGGACGGACGGCATGCAAAAGACATATATAATGGTGGGTTCCACCGTCCAGCAGGCTGGACGGTGGATAGCAAGATGGATGGACGGTTGAGATTAACACATGCCTCGTGATCAGGCCTCAAAATTTCTGAGTATGCATTCCAACCAATCAGTTCCCACAGAAGCGGGTCCCACGTAGGGCCCACCATATGCTAATATATATAATATATAATATTATTTAAATATTACAAGTCCTGAAGTCCAGGTGTCGTGGACGGACCGTTGGGATGTACAGTACATCTTTCCAGCCATAAATATCACAATGCATACATTTGTGGGCCCCACCTCCACATGTGCAGCACGTGTGGAGTGGGTCCCACGATAGCCCAAAGATGGATAGCAGTTGGATGGCAAAAACCCCACTGTGTGCACCACCGTCCAGTAGCTGGACGGTGGGTACAACACATACATTATATGTCCGGCCACCAGAATTGGATCTGCCTCTTTGGTACGGATGCACCACATGTGCTAAACAGGTGGGCCCCACGTGATGGACGGTGTTGATATACACTGGTGGACCCACCTTAACTTGCTGACGTCCACCTTTAACTCTATAGCTGGTGCGGTACTCCAGCCATTTTACTCCCAGAAGCAGGTGGATCTTATGGTTTCAACGGTGGACGTTCACCCTCTACACTATTTTCTACGGTGTGTCCCACCTGATCATCAGATCTACTTCATTTTCAGTCCCAAGCCTCAAGATGAGCTTGCCAAATGGATGGACGGTTTGGATGTAACACATACATCAAATAGGGGTATAACACATGCCTTAGGATCAGACCCAGAAATAGCTAACATCAATACAGCAGCTGCCCCATGCTGCCAAGTTAATAGTACGGCGTCCAGGTGCTATTCCCACCTTTCCAACAGTGGACGGTGTGGACATCATATGTGTACGGTGGGCCACACCGTCAGCCAAACGAATGGACGGAGTAGAGTAGATTGGTCCACACACGTGGACACCGCATGCCATCAAGGAGGGCCCCACGGCTGATGATCAGCGTGGATAAAACACATGCATCACACGGTCTCATGGTCTAAATGGTATAGATATGATACATACATGTATCATCAGGTGGGCCACATATAGAGAGAGAGAGAGCAACACCCACAAAACAAAAGAAAAAGAGAGAAATAAGGAAAGGAAGAAGCACCCACCTATGATATTCTCCTCCTTTCACCAAAGTATTGTAGAGCATCAATGGATGAACTTCAACGGTCGAGATTAGATCATAGACGGTGGAGATGGGAGGTGGGCCACACCAAGCTCTCCTCTCTTGGAGATAGCTTGGACGTGGGTTGCTCTCATGGAGCTTAGGAGAGAATGAGAGAGAGAGATGAGAGAGAAAGGTGATGTGAGTGGTGGAGTGATGGGGAGAGAGATGGGTGAGGTGATGGGAGGATTGACTTTTGGGGATGGGTAGTTGTACTTAGGAATGGGTGTACTTTTGACAAATGATGTGATTGATGTGATGGATTTTCTTGGGACTAGCAACACGCGGTATTTTCCTTGAACTGAACGCGGGCCCACATCTCCTGGCCTGGGTATCGCCTCGGCGCGTGAGACACGGCATCGGAACCGCGGCGACGACGCGGTCGCACTGGTACAAGTCTCGGGTCGAACCGACTCAGACCGACAGGATCCGTCTCAGGATTGCGCGCAACGCCGGTTACAGATCGCGAGTCGCTGAAAATTGATCGGAATAACCGCGAAAGCCTAAGGAACAGTACGAATTAGGATACGGGTTTTACACCTTTATACATAGAGCAAAGTCTCAAAAATCTATGACAAAAGCCCTTCTCAAAAATTAAGGCCGTTCAAGTTACCTGTCAAAGGCCTTCCCATGGAGTAGATGGAGAAGAGTAAAAAAATCAAGGCCGTCCAAATCGTGGGTTCGAAACTGGCCCGAACTCGCCCGATGTCGGGTTCGGGCTGGACATGTTGGCTTGGTGACCGTGTCGGGCCAGGTTTGGGTTGGTTTGGCTGGTGATAGGGCCGGACCGGGTTGAGCCCAGTTCGACTCGGTTCGGCCCGATGTACACCCCTAACTAGGATGCATATGTTCGAATCTTTGTTCATCATGTATGATTACTTGTATTATCCTTATCGACTAATCTAATTACTCACCACAAAGATTGATATAATTGATATGTTCATCTTCATTATTAGCTTAATCAGAATGTTGATTTCAACATTAGCCTAATTGGACTATCAATCTTTACTAAAGTTTACTTGGATTCATCATCTTCAATATAAGTGGAATTAAACCTTTGATCTTCAATATTAGCCTTATCTAACCATTTGTCTTAATTATTAGTCATATCTAATTGTTTAATTATAATATAAGTGTAATCGGTGTATTCATCTTCAATATCGCTTTGATTAAATGGAGTTAGTTGGACTTCAAATAGGATTTATAAGTACTTGAATGAAATTTAATGGACTTGGACAAACTTTAATGTATGGATTTTGATAGTCTTTGAAAAATTTCAAAAGATTTTGACACTTCAAAGTTCATCAAAATTGTCACGCCCCAAACTCGAAAACGGGGCTCACAAAATTTTCGGTTGTCAAATCCGGCGCCAACAGCCTCCGTAGAACCCCATTCTCGACTCCCAGCTCCCATTCGCCAGGCTCCGATCCCGGGATGCTACGAGGAGAATTTTCAATGTCAGTTTGATTCGTAATAAGTATAACCAAAGGCATAACCCACTAACAACAACCAAGAACTCCATTACATTTCCACTATGATCAAAAACTTTACAAGTATAATGAGCATAAAGGAAAATATAATGGTGAAGAATAAAAACTTCAAAATGATCTGCAAAGTGCTCCTGCCTCAGCGCTGCTGCGCCCTAACGTCACCTGCACGCAACGGTCGTGCATAAGCTTATACAAAGCTTAGAGGGTGGTGAAAGTGTGTGCGCAAGGTATTAATATGATCATGCAATATCAGAGTAATGCGGAATATGCAGATGGATCCATAATACCATTAGCCGTACCAAGGCTATGCGATGCAAGATGCAAGTCAAGCATACAATCCTCATCTAAGTCCACATGTCAATACAGCTCAACTCTGGGATATCACCGGGGTCTAGTACACTCTAAACCAGATCGCCGCCACATCGCGCGTAATAAGATAAGTGGAAGAGACCTCACTATCCGTCTGCCAATATTGGGCTCGACTCTTCGATAGCGGACCCATTTTTCGAGCTGGTCAGACTCAGCCTAACATTGCCCCCTATACTCGGGCGGGTAAGGCCGTACCTTCTTCCAACCGACCACGACACAGTGGAGAGCGCAACCGTCTGGTAATCGGCACTCAACGCTCATCTACCCACTCGGTCTAGATGTTGGAGCAACCTCTTGGTACCATAAGAGTTTAAGGACTAACACCCAGGGATATCTATAGCACCTCATGTAAAACGAGATTTTCGGTATCCAATCCTGCCAACCACGATCGGTCTGTGGAGGCTACGGCCCCGATGTCGCTAAGGCGTATAGTAACCATATCACACAATGTGAGATGCATGAATCACGCTATCCAATCATGCAATAAATCTTACGCGTATCGTGCGCTCATGTAGGGCAACACCGCCTAACCGGGAGCCCATAAACAACCTGCCCGCATGCATATGCTATGATTAGTCACCTCTCATATCAAGAATACATATGATGCGTATGATCATGAGTCATGAAAATATACTAAACATGTTATAATGAGATGAACTATCTTCACAATGCAGATGAGCCTGGACGGCCTATACACAATAAGTACGGGCCTAATAATGGGCCCTAAGGAGAGTCGTAATGTAGATATTCAACCAGCATTACACTCGCAATGTGGACGTCAAACCAACATTTGCTCCCAAAGCACGATTGTCGTAAACATTGTTACATAATCGGTGTTGGGGTTACACATTGCAATGGACCTTAGGTACTTCCCATTGGGTCTTAAATATATCAAATGAGACATGTCATATGGGCTTTTTATTCATCAAATGGGCCACATAAATGGACCACACCAATGGGCCTTAGGTATATTGCAATGGGTCATAACCCATGGGCCTCAGAGTACATCATAATGGGTCAAATCACATGGGCCTTGTGTGTCTTAAATGGGCCTAATCTCATGGGTTTCATACATATCAAATGGGCCTAATCCTATAGGCCTTATCTATCAAGTGGGCCTACATCCATAGGCCTTATACATCAAATGGGCCTAAATCCATAGGCCTATATGAATCAAATGGGTCTAAAACCATAGGCTTTGGAATATATCAAATGTCCGAACCTAAGGGCCTTATAATACGCCAAATAGGCCTAATCCCATGGGCCTTGGAATATATCAAATGTCCAATCCCATGGGCCTTATAACATGCTAAGATGGGGTCCACATGGACTATGCATCTGGCCCATTCTTAAACTCATTTCACAAAATGAGCTGTTAAAATGGATGGGCAGATTGGATGCATTACCCGCATCAAGGGTGGGGGCCCACATGAATGCCCACCATCATGTATATTACATAATATAATATATATGTATATAGTATATACAATAACACACACACACACACACACACACACACACACACACACACACACACACACACACACACATATATATATATACACAATATACTATATAATATATATATATATACACACACACACAACCCCACACGTACACACACGCACCCACACGCACACACCCATCGTCCAGGGGACGGTGGGGTGACACAGATATCATAGTGGGCTCCACCGTCCAGGCGGACGGTGGGAGCAAAATACATGAATCATGGTGGGTTCCCATGTGGGGCCCACTGCAACATTTAAATGCCATCCAAACCGTTCATAAGGTCACTCTAACCTGGATGAAGAGAAACAAAAATTTCATCTTGATCCAGAACTTCTGTGGCCCACAGAAGGTTTTCAATGTCGGAGGTTCAATCTCACTGTTTTCTGCGGCGTGGGCCACCTGAGTGTTGGATCTAGCTGAAACTTGGAGGGGGCCCACTACTGGGGGTGGCCCACCTCATGAACAGGTTGGATAACAAATAAACCTCACGGTGGGGCCCACGGCAGCAGTCGTGGGGCCGTGCCCGGTCGCCCGCCCAAACGCTACACGCAGCAGCGTGCAGCAGCTGCCGCACGTCAGAGGCAGGGGCCTTTGCATTTCAAAAAACTTAGAAAAAAATCAATTTTTGAGGTTTTTATCGTGTGGGGCCCGCATCTAATGAATCCATTCCAGCCATTGGATTTTATGGCTCATAATGAATCCAATGAGTCCGCTAACGGCCCATTTTTGACGTGTAGAAGAAATCTAAATAGATTTTAATGGTAACAATGTTATTTTCAACACTATGGCCCACTACATACTCCGATCAACCCCATCTTTTGGCTCAACGCCTAAAATGATCCAAGGAATAGGATGGACGGTATGGATTGGATACAAACATCAAAGTGAGTCCTATACAAGTGGCCCACCTCCAATGCTTAAAAAAAAGCAAATATTTGTGTTTTTCACAGCTACGTCCAGAGACGCTGTATCTGTACTGGTTCTTTTCTTCTTTTTTTTTCTTTTTTTTTTTGTTTAGGTCAAGGAACTAAACAAGTGGCCCTGCTTAGGTGGGCCATCACATGGCTACCCATATACATACAAGGTGGGCCCCATCTATAAATGGATTGGATCCAATACATGCATCCTAGTGGGGTCCATCCAAGTGGGCCACACAATCATATTGTATTCTCATAAAATAAATAATAATAATAATAATAATAAATGAAATAAAAGGGAGAGAGAGAGATGGAGAGTGGGACACGCGTGTGATGGAGGGCTCCGCCACTATGAGCCTGTAAGAGATCATACAATAAAATGGGCCCCTTTACACATGGAACTAGCAAAAATTGAATTCAACGGTGGAGATCCTTTCTCCACCAATATAGACGGTCTAGATGACCTTTAAATGAAATGAAATAAACATCATGATGGGGTCCATGGAGAATGGCCCCATCATGGACGATCATGATGATCAAAGTGGGCCATCGGCCACATCTTAGGGTCCCAAGTGAGATCCAAACCATTGATCGGTTGGCTTCACTTGGCCCATCTCAAAAATATGAAAAATTAGTATTAACTAGCACCCACCGTTCGATCTTCTTGCTTCTATGGGGTCCTTATCTCCTTAGCTTTGATTTCAATGGGTGAGATGAGGAATGAATGGTTAGGATGAGAGATGATGGGGTAGGAAAGTGGGCCACCTTGGAGTTTTGGAAGAGAGGGAGAGCCTCATACGTATGAGGGGTTTTTGGTTGCTTGGAGTGGATTTTGAAAATGAGAAAGAGAGAGAGAGTTATAAAGGGAGAGAGACATGAGTGATGGATGGATGGAGTGATAGATGTGTGTAAGAACTTTTTGACTTTTGTGGCCTTTTGTGTAAGAAAGGCATGGGTTTGTAAGAGAATTTTTGACTTTTGAGGCTTGCTTGGGAAAATGTGAAAGGTGATGTGTACTTGACATGTGATGGATTGATGGATTGATTGATTGATGTGAAACCTCGTAGAGATTCTCTTGGGTTTCGCAACACACGACATTTTCCTCGCATCGAACGTTGGCCCACATCTCTTGACCAGGGTATCGCCTCGGCGTGCGAGTCACGGCATCGGAATCGCAACGATAGCGCGGTTGCTATGGTAATGGTCTTGGGTTGAGTCGATACGGGTTGACGGTATATGAATCAGGGTCGCGTGTAAATATCGGTTAAGGGTCGAAGGTTGTCGAAATTAGACCAGTAAGACCGCGGAAGTCTACGGAACGGTACAGACTAAGATACGGGTCTTACAAAAATCTATTAAAGTATGTAGAAATCCATGGATGTCTATCAATGTACATCCTAATATGTTGAACTGCATTGCATATGAAGTTTGTCTGAGTATGTTAAAAGTCCATCGATCTAAGGGCATTGAAATGTGTCAAGGTCCATCTAGGTCTGACAAAGCATGTCAATGTTTAGTGCCCGTTGAAGTTCGACATACTTCATTTAAATGTATTGAATTGGTTGAATATCGAGTATGAACAACCTTATTAGGCTAATATAAAAGAGAACAATTTGATTAGGTGGAATTTAAGGAGAATGGTCAAATTGAGTGGATGTTAAAGATGAACGGTTTATTTCCATTGATATTGAAGACAAATGGTCCAAACGAACTAATAATGAAGGTCAACAGTCCATTTGGACCAACATCAAATACCAAAGGTTATAATTGTAGTCAATTAAATATTAATAATTAACCAATCAAGCTTTTATTTTATCATATTTTTTAAAATAAAAAATATTAATTGTGGTCCAATATCCAAATGGTTACATTGAGTTATACATAAGCAACACTCATCAGCGTTCATCTTTCGCACTACACATATACACACTAGGGGTGTGCACGGGTCAGTTTAATCCAGTTCTAGGGTGAAATTGAAATTGAGTTTTTTCTAACGGTTCTACGATTTTTGGCACCGGAACTAGACCATTAGCACCTTAGAACCGAACCGAAACCGGACTGTGAAAAATGGTTCGGTTCCACGATCCTGGGCAACTGACAGTAGCACCCAGATAGAGACGACGAGAGAGAGAGAGAGAGAGAGAGAGAGAGAGAGAGAGAGAGAGAGAGAGAGAGAGGGAGGGGGGCAGCCGGCAGTAGCATATGATAGAGACGAAGAGAGAGAGAGAGAGAGGGTAGGGGTAGGGGCAAGAGCCACGCGGACGGCGAGAGAGAGGGCAGGGGTAGGGGCGAGAGAGATTAGAGTTTTTTTTTTTTTTTTTTGAAACCTAAGTTTGGATCAACAGTTCGGATCCAATTTTCGGATCCACGGTTCAGATCACGGTTTGGATTAACGGTTCGGTTCTATATGGCCTTAAACCGGAACAGAACCATATCTAACGGTTCTTAAAATTTTGAAATCGGAACCGAAACAAACCGGACTGTTGGATCGGTTTCGGTCCGATTCCACGGTTTTACCGATTCGATGCGCACCCCTAATACACACCAGCCATGTGGTTGGTGTGTGGTACATCGTCCTAGCCACTTCCCCCAAATCTCCTTTACCAACCTAACCTTCTAATTTGTAGAAACATACACCACCAGCTTTAATGGTGTGTTGAAGTCACCAAATTATGCAGACCAATCATGACTTCAAGAAATTCGACTAACCTAAAGATCTCTATATTGAAGAATGAGATCCATCAGGCTAAGGGCTTACCCCTGCAGCTGCTGGGCTCAGTCACTTCACTTGCTAGGGTCTCATATTGTACATTGACAAAGGTATCCTTTCTCACATGGAGACTTTTATGATGAAGTTGATCGCTAAACACCTAGTCATAACCAAGATGGTTTGCTCGGCGCATGTGTTATATTCATACTGTCCATCCATTTTGCAAAATAAGTTTAAGATATGGCTAGGAAATGAAAGGATCCAAAGTTCAGATTGAACACGTCGCTAACAAAGGAAAAATGATGTTGAAACCTTTCCAAAATTCACCATGTTATTTATTTGCCATCCATCTTGTTCATAAAGCTACGTAACTTGGATACTTGAAAATACAAATATTAGAAAACTTCTGTGAACCATGAAAAGTTTTAAATGATAGACATTCAATCGGATTGCTTTGCTTAGTCTTAAAATGATATCACAAAATATACAGGTCATGCGAATAAAACGTATACATCATGATGGCCCATAGAACTTAGTGACGTCAACACACCACCGAGGTCAGTGGTGTGTGGCACACCTCGCAATTCACTTCACCGGCAAATGAACGATTAAGAAGAGAAATCAGTCAACAGTCCACGTTGAACTAAAAAGGGACGATGATTGGTGGTTAGGATCTTTCAATCCATGATATTTTCCTATAATTATCCATCCACGTTGGGCCTCAACAGACAAACGGTCTGGATTAATAAAGATATAGCTCTCTTGTGAGAACTGAACCCCCGAGTACATTTGGAATATCCTCGGCCGAGGATCCTAAACTTCCCCTTGAAATAAGATGCCCTCTTCTCAAAACCACATGAGACAAAGCGACTGAGACAAGAGGCTCCGATAGAGAAGAGGAAAAAAAAATGATCGGCGCTGAGTCGGAGAATCCGAATCCGATTCCCATTCCGTCTCTCTGGTTTCCAGGGAAGACGGTTGTATACCCCGTCACAGCTTCCGCACGTGCGCAGGAGATGGCTAAGTACCGGGAAGAGCTGATCGGACTTTTGCGCAACGTGCCGGAATCGGACTACGAGCTCTCTCTCACGGACCTGGTCGAGAAGCAATCGGCGGTCGATGACTCAGTCGTCGAGTCGAGTTTTTCCGAACAGAGCAGGAATCGGTCTGGCGGGCTGACGTGGAAAGGAAAGCATAAGAAGAGCAAGAGCGCGAGCGGCAGCGGGCGAGGTGTGCTGCTGAACTTGTTCGTGCCCGTTTCGATGACTCGGAGCCTCACCAGGTCGGGTTCGTCCGTGTCGACTCGGGCTCCGCTCGATTGCAACGGAAGGTAAGAAGATCGAACTCTGGTGCGTATTTTAGCCCGTGGGGAATCCGATCTTTACCGTTCGTTTGGTTGGCCTATCTTGGATTAGACATTGAGAATCAGGGAGTTTTAATTATCCAACGAGGGGCTGGAAAGTGAACGGTTTAAAGAAGTTCTCTGATTGGATGGTTAGATTATCTGATTCGAGTGATTTTTGGCTTACGGATAATCTTGATTGAGGCCCGCCGGATGGACGGTCCAGATTATGGGTCGGCTTACTGGAATGCACCAATCAAGATTGGTAAATTTCTTTTGGAAGTGCAATCTGGTGAGTGAACATGTTAGTCAATCTGGACCGACCGATTCGTGATGGCCTAACGTAAAAGAATCTAGCCATTGAAAGTTCCTAACTATTTGATCTATGGGTCTTTTCTGGATCATTGATCTATAAATATTTTGGCCGTCCAAAGTTGGATGATGAATCAATTAGAAGGAATTTCCGGATGGGAGTGAACTTTGGGAGGTGATACACTCACTGGACGGTCTAGATCCATCACAAAAATACACCAATCAACCGCTTGGAGGGTTAGTACTATTTTCTAAACAGCACTCGACGGACACTGGATACTTGGTTGACACTGGATACTTAGTTGCGTTTTTGATTTTGTAGGATGGATGCGTCTCCCGGCTGCCTGTCTGTTATTTGGGACAGAAGCAAAAGCCGATCGAGGAGGCAGAAAGGAGAGAATCAATGAAGAGACGAAAATACCCTTGCGTGACGTCACAATCAACGAAATCTCCGGGCGCAATTCAGGGGCAGAACAGGAAGAGTTCATTTTGCCTCTGTCGGGACTAACGACGTTGCCGTTGCGTGCGTCGCCCATGTTTAGATGGTCCGATGGTTTAAACCGTCCCTGCTCTCCTCACTACCCTAAATAAGCTATTTAAGTAAGCTTCAGTGATGATCCTAAACTTTGAATTTACAGTTGAATGTAAGCCATCGAAACTTTTTATTTTCATTGTTCTAAATTCATCAACATATAGTGATGGTTACGATCATCTGTTCAAAAAAAGTGTTTTGTGAAGGATTATAGCATAAATTCATAACATGAACGGTTCCGATCTCAGGATCACTCAGAAGGTGGGCCCCAGTGTGCGGCGACGCACGCTGGATCCTGAGTCGCGACCCTCGACGGAGGCAAAACGAACTCGTAGCAGGAATTTGGGTAGGGCCATCACCCAAAATACACGTGGCATGTGACTTATCATTTGGGACCGTCCATCTAGTTTCCATTTCTTTGGATGACAAATTCTTCAAAAATACACAGAGACTGGACGGTCCAGGCATCTGACGTGGGCCCTTCAAAGAGACGGTAGAAAACAAAAACCGTTTCAACGGTTGACACTCAGGATTTTGTAATTGATAATAATTTTCACGAGTATGTCACCCATGATAGCTATCATTACATGAACGGTCGCGATTGATACAGCACCGCGTGATGTGTACGGTGAGGAGATTGTCTCTACTTTATTTTGTTTCCGCCGTCTTACCGTATCATCTACGCCGGCTGATGCAGAGAATTAGAATTTAAATTGGAAAAAATTAGCACTGTAGACGCCCACTTACGGCTGAAAACTTACGTCCTTAAAAGTAGATTTTTAGGAAGGAGTATTTATGTATAAAGTGGTAAAAGTCTAGATTGGTAAGATAAATTTTGTTAAGATCAAATAAAAAAAATGAATGACAGCGGGTATATAATAAAAAAGTATCCCTATCATTCAGTCCTGAATCTCCTGATTCATCACGACGTGAATAGTGTCCATATGCTCCAATCCGTGCAAATTGGTCCAATTTTCGGTGATCCATACTGTTAATCTGACGGTCCTTTGTGTATGTGAGATAACCCATTTTTTAAAATTTTTAGATCAGAGATTCCTCACCCTTCAGTAGTGGCCTGGAAATAGGGAAGCAACGGTTCAGAGCAAATGCTCAAGATTGGATGGCTAGCTGATCTTCTAATTTCTTTTTGGGCTATCTTCCATCTGAAGTAATTTCCACAAGATCAATCGCCTGGATCAATGAACCGTGGACCCAGGTGGAATCACGAGGTCCATTGAATTGAATCTCCTGTGGACCCTACTTAATATTATGCTTCATCATTTTTCCTCCCAACCGTACATTTGTAATTAGTGTAGCCAAGCGGTAGAATTCCTTGGTCGGTGAAATTCAAATGTTTGATATGGTGCGTCCACAGATGGGCCCACAAGAGGCTAACGTAATCAACACAAGTATCTGCCAAATGTATGGCAGAGATGCGCCCAGAGTATCAGTCTCTAATTTCTGTGACTTTAAGGCAGGCTAAGATGTTGACGTCTGGTTGGTGGCTGATGTGTGGTGTTGTGCCACATCGAGCGTTAAATAGGTGGGCCCGACACAGTTGCCAGGGCCTGTCTTACTTTTGTAATGCTGTGGTACTCCAGCTGACGTCTGTAATCCCAACTACCCCACGCTACAGAGCGTAGAAAAGTAACAGCAATGATGTTCATTAATGCTGGTTTACAAGCGTATAATGGAATCCACATCCAATTGCCTCCACCTGGAATAACAGGTGTTAGTGGGCCCCTCGATTTCATGCGTGTGGGGCCCTTTTTTCAGGAAACGGATTGGCTACTCCCCCTGCCACCAGCCAATGGCTGGTGGTCGGTGCTCTGTGGGCCTCACCATGATGTATGTGTTTCATCCATCCCGTCCATCTATTTTTTTCGATCATTTTATAGTATCACACCTAAAACGAGGTATTTCACAATCTCATGTGGACAACATTACAGGAAACAGTGTTAAATGAACGTCAACCATTAAAATATTTTTGGAGGACATAAAAGTTTTGGATCTATCTGATCTTTGCTTTTTCCCTTCATCTGAGTCTGTATGACCTAATCAACAGATTGGATTTCAAATAAACAGTACAGTGGGCCTTAGTAGGATTTTAATGGTGGATATCCGATCAATATTGTTTTCCTGTGGTGTGATCCACCTGAGATTTATATCCCTATAATTTTTGGTTCCAGACATAAAATGATCTTTAAAAATGGATGAAACACATGCATCATGATGGGCCCACAGAGCACCGTCCATCAGGCCCGGGGCTGGTGGCAGGGGAGTATCCAATCCGTTTCCCCCTTTTTCAGTGGTTTCAGACGCTTAATAATGGACGCGGTTTGGCTGTCACCCCGAACATCAGCTAGCTAGCTGGTGTCAAAGCTTTGTGGGCCCCACCATAAGTGTTTTATCCACGCCGTTCATCCATTTTGCTAGGAGCTAAAAATGAGGCGATCCAAATCTCAGGTGGACCACACCACACCAAAATATTGTTGATTGAAAACTTCCTAGGGCCCACTGTAATATTTACTTACCATCCAACCTGTTTATAAAGTCACACAGAGCTGGATAAGGGAAAAGACGAATATCAGCTTGATTCAAAACTTATGTGGCCCTTAAAAAGTTTTCATCTGCAGGCGTTCAATTCTCACTCTTTTCTGTGGTGTGAGCCACCTGAGATTCGGATCTAGCTTATTTCTGGGCTCATGCACTAAAATGAGCTGAAAAAATGGATGGACGGTGTGGATAAAACACATACATTTTGATGGGCCCACAGAGCTTTAACATCAGCTAACTGGCTGATGCGGGGTCACTGGCCAAACTACGTCCGTTAGTCATGCGGCTGTCAATGGGCCAGCTTAGCCCGTGGGCTTTCGGGTTTGCCGCGTGGGACGCGGATTACCTGGACTCTGTTATAAGAACTGGGGAGCTAAGTGGAGCCCACCGTGACGTATGTTAGAAATCCACCCTGTCCATCCGTTTTTTCAGCTCATACTAGGACATGAGCCTAAAAATGAGGTAGATCTAAAATTCAAGTGGGCCACATGATAGGAAACAGTAAGGATTGAACGTTCACCGTTGAAACATTCATAGGTCACAGAAGTTTTCAATCAGGCTAGTATTTTTGTCTTTTCAGTTCATCCTTAGGATTTCTGATAACCATCACAGTGGGCCCCACCTAGCTTCTGTGCGCAGGAACTTACTGGGACAGGGTCCGGTTGGCAATCCTTGTCCTGCCGCATGAGCCTAACATTTAAGCCCTTATGTATGGAAAAAAAGAAAAACAAAAAGCGCCTGAGTTTGGGACAGCTCATCTCCAGATGGGGCCAGTCGTGTCAATGTTACTTATTAAAGAAGTCCCGTAATTTTATTTTTTATTTTTAAAAATGAGTAGGTAAAGATTTACCGGCAAAGATATCAATAAGAGAGATAGCTAAGATTCAAGTCAAGAAGGTATAAAATAACAAAGTGCTTGAATTGATGAAAGAATCATTACTTGCACTAAATTTGTAAATTAAGAAAAGTAAATCACAAAAACCTCAAATTTAGTTCATATAATCTAACATAGGATTAAAGGAGTTTTAAGAAAATTTAATTAAGAAAGTGATTCACCTGGGGATAAAGAAGTATCATTATATATAGTTCCACAAAAAATATGAACCATCAATGAAATTTTGATTCGGACGCTTTGTTCCATATGACATCATATAAATTTGTTTTTGCAAATATTGATGATGTGATTGAAGTATAGTTTAAATGGGTGATGATATCATGTGTAAAATTTTATAAGGATTAAAAATGTTATAATTAATACATTTTATGATGTCATACGTATTTATAGAAAGCATTAGATCTCCAAGAGATTCTCCTGTTGTTTGGAAAGTTAGATGAGAATTGTTATAATTTTTTTAAGAGAAAATGGTTGATAAAAGATGATTAGAGGAGCAGTAGTAATTGTAAAAGGAAAGTTGATGTATGGTTTATATTGATTGATTGAAAATATTGTGGTTGGAGATGTAACCTGTGATAGCATTAAATAGTACAAAGCAGAATATATGTCAATTATACAAGTATGTGGAGATAAAATTTATCAAAAGAGATTGTTGGAAGAGTTAACATTTAAGTTGAAAATAATAATAATTTGTTGTGACAGTTAGAGAGTGTCACACTTGGTTAAAAATTTCACATTTCATACTTAGACCAAGCAAATTAATATTCAGTACCATTTTATTCGTGACATAGAGAAAAATGATAAAATTTCATTGCAAAAGATAAATATCAACAATAATATAGTAGATTTAGTAACAAATCCTATTACAAGGAAAAAAATTATTTTGTGCAGTACTTCTCTTAAGCTTGATGTTACTTAATATTTGATGTTTGAGCCGTTATTACTGTCACGCCCCGAAATTCGGGTACAGAGTATACACCTTCATATTCGAATTTTAATTCGTAACTCGTACACAAAGTGTACTACTTTAATTCCTTAATCAGTCTAATCAGATATGGTAATTATATTCAGTATAAGTTCCATTATAATCTTAATCACATATACATAACACTTAGCACCAATTAACCAAGCATACATAAATCTTGACAACCTTTATAATAAAATAAACTTTAAAAATCATTCATTTATTATATTATCGTACTATAATTATTTATATTCCATACTAACATTGTTTCAAAAAAATAAATCTTAATAATTTCTTAAAGTCTCAAAATCAATACCAATATGCATTATATGTTAATCAAACTATGTTAACAAATAAAACATATAATAAAAAATTATCTAATATCATTATTTCATCTTTAAAAAAGTATGACCATATTTCAGGTGGGCTATGTTCAGGTACGGTAAATCCTTCCGGTTCTTGTGCCACATTATCTACTAATGGCTCCTCTATACGATTTTTTCATTAATAAAAAGGTAAGCAGGCCAAACTTAGTGAAATAACCTAGCATGGTTTATAATCATAGCAATTAAAATAACATAAAAATATATGTACAATGATATGAATGCAAATGGTGTATGAATGCATCATATGAGGTGATCGTCCATCTGCTTGGGTTGGAGGTCGTCAACCAGCATCTACCTATTGGGTAGGCTTCCACCTTTCGGTAGGCTTGGGCATAGCCCGCATCTGGTAACGCTTTACCAGGATCGACATTTCTTTCAAGGAGGGCCCCTAGGATCGACCATGCATTATGTAAATGTAATGAATGATGGATGATATGTAAATGCATATTTTTTATATTTGGCATAGTTGTTTTGATGAGAATATTCACATATGAATTTAGCATACAATTATCATAACAAAATACTCGAATCAGTACATCAATCAATCAAACAATCATAAACGATTTATTTTAATTTTAATGAATTATGATACAAGTTGGGTTACTCACCTGAGTCTGGTAATGTAGAATTCACAAGGTAAATGGGTTGGTTTGAATTCAGAGATCCTATCAGTTATATCAACAACATTATTATTCATCTAGTTATTTTACATGGTGGGGCCCACATTTGATTAACATCCTACGTGACTAGATCTAAAATAATCAAATAATTAAAATTTTTATTTTATATTTTTATTTTTTATTTTCTTTTTAAGATTATAAAATTGATTGAAAATTATTTGATCGGAGTGGCCCATCGGATAATCACATCATTCAGATTCTTAAGGTTTGGTTATGTTTTGTCTCTGCACATTGGATGAATGGTGTGGATCTAACCACATATACACCAATGGCTCATCTCGAACTTTTACGCCAAGTGATACCAACACTTGTGCAAAAAACTAAGATTCCTTATTAAATATTTATATATTTGACTAGTGTAGCCTATCTGATGGTCAGATTAATTTGAAAATGATGACCCTTATATATTTTAGCCTTAAGGATCATATGATCCATACAGATTCATTTTAGCACAATTAGGTTTCATCCATTCAATATATTTCTAAAATATTACTAACTATACCTGAATCATAAAAACATCACTTTATTAAAATTGGCTCTACACACCTATACGATAATGGTATGAATCAAAATTGGCTCTACACACCTATACGATAATGGTGTGGATGATCCACATCATCCATTGTATACATCAAGAAGAAATTAACAACATAATAAAAAATAAAAAAGATCTAATGATTAGAACTTACCTGATCAAACCTTCTTAGAATTTCTTTATCTTTTTACTTTAGGGATTTCTTTTTTTTTTTAAAAAAAAAAAAATTTTTTTATAAAGAAACCTTCCGTATCCCTTTTTAAAGGGAATTCTCATAAGATAGGATGAGCACATCTCCCTTATCCTAAATTATTATTATTTTTTAAATACATTTGATAAAAAATTATTATTACTACTTCGAGAATTGATCCCTAAACCTCTCCCTCAACTAAGAACTCCACCAACTCAGTTATTAATTTATTCTTATTTTTCATTTAAAAATAAAATTTTTAAATATTCAACTTAGTTTTTTATAATATACCAAAATTTAGGGTTATTACATTCTACCTCCCTTAAAATAAAATCTCATCCTCAAGATTTAGAAACTAACATTTCAAAATTTTCTGATTTTAATGGCATTAATCACACTTATGTTACGGATGGTTTTAGACACTCGATTGGTCTCTTAGTTTTTTTCTAGTAGTGAATTTATAAGTATGTAAAATTTTGTTAAAAACTAAGGTTTATAGAAAATTAAAAAATTTAGATAGTGAGGGTTGTCTAGAAATAAAAGTTTTTTTTTTTTAAAAAAAAAATTGTTAAAAATAAAAATAAATTTTCTTTATTATTTTTTTAAAATTTATAGTTTCTTAATTATTTTCTTTTGAACTCGATTTATTAATATACGATGTGGCTTTTGAATCACTTTAATTGGACTCGTACTTAATTAGTTCTGAGTTTTCTCAAATAAGGTGACTTTCATTATTTAACAAAATATGACGGCAAAATTTATTTTATTATTTTTTTAATATTATGGAGTTTTAAGTTGGGTTTCTAAGTTTAAGATATCATAACAATCAATGATTTTATGTATTGCATCTCTCAAAATAACTAACAGAACATTTTAAATTTGGACTTATAGACACAATATTATTTACAAAATTTTAATATTCAAATCAAAAGTCATTAATTATATAATAAAAAAAATCAGATTAAAATTATTACTTTTACTAAGGTTTTTATCGCTGCAAAGGGAAAAAAATCTTACTGTCCAACAGTTGTTTTTATCGTTTACAATCTACTGTTTAAATGTTTATAATTTCTTTATAACTCGAATTATCGTAAAATTTTATGAAGTTGTCCAAGGCTATGTACATGGTTTAAAAAATATTTACGAATTATTTTGAGTAATAATTTTATTTGGTTTGATCAGAGATACTAAATTGGTCTAGATTCTTTATAATATTTAAATTTGTTAGAAAATTAGAAATAATTTCATACCTTAAAATATGGGGAAGACGTTGTCTTATCCCTAAAAAAAGATTCTATTAAGTTTGATATTTATTTATTTATTTTAAAGTAATTTTTTAAAGTATTTTTTTTCCCCACCAAATATGGACTTATGATCCTATAAGAAGGAATTTTTAAAATTTGATAAAGATTATGATTTTTTTAATACTTAATATATTTTATTCTTTAAATAAAGTACTTCAAATAAAAATATTTATTTAACCAAATGTAATTATCAAAATAAAAAATTCTGGTAATTAAATCTATAAAAAGCCAGTATGAGCAGATTGATTTTTAGTTTGATGACTGTTGTTTCTATCACATTTTATTATAGTTTAAAATTTCAGATTAGATTCAAAATTTTTCTTGATGTATTATTATAAGTTTATTATATCTTTGTAAAATCTTATCTAAAAATTTCAACTGCAATTTTGTTTTAAATTCTTGCATTCTGTCCTATCCAGAATTTGATGTTTTATGACCAGCCCATACTAACTCACTGGATCAGTATATTTACTATGAGATTCAAATTTTATTATTATTTTTATCTTAATATAGACTTGTCTATCTTTGATCAGACTTTTGAATCGCCTCAATCGGAATCGTACTTTTATAGTTATGAAATTTACAAGTTAGGTAATTCTTACTATCCATTGTTGTCCAGTAGAATTTTATGGATTAAATATCTTTAAAATTCATTTTTGTTATATTAATTCATATTAATTTAAATTATATTCAAATAAGAGTATATAAAATTTAAATTCTTATTTTTATGTTTAGCAAAAATTAATAAGAACTTAGTTTTGGGTCTCTAAGTTTATTAATCCATACATCAATCAAGAGGGATTCTAATGAAATGTTTCTAATTTCAAAGATCTACAATTTATGAAATTTAGTAGAGTACATAACCTACAGGTTATTTTAAGTTTTAGAAAAGACCTCTCTCTAATACTATTCTGTTACGCCCCAAAATTCGGGTACAGAGTGTGCACCCTCAGACTCGAGTTTCAGTTCGTAACTCGTACACAAAGTGTACTAATTTAATTCCTTAATCAGTTTAATCAGATATGGTAATTATATTCAGTCTAAGTTCCATCATAATCTCAATCACACATACATAACACTTAGCACTAATCAACCAAGCATACATAAATTTTGACAACCCTTATAATAAAATAAACCTTAAAAATTATTCATTTATTATATTATCGTATTATAATTATGTATATTCTATACTAACATTGTTTCAAAGTAATAAATCTAAATAATTTCTTAAGTCTCAAAAATAATACCAATATGAATTATATGTTAATCAAACTGTGCTAACAAATAAAACATATAATAAAAAATTGACTAATGCCACCACTTCATCTTCAGAAAAGTATGACCATATTTCAGGTGAGCCGTGTTCAGGTACGGTAAATCTTTCCGGTTCTTGCATTACATCATCTACTAATGGCTCCTCTGTACGATTTTTTCATCAATAAAAAGATAAGTTGGTAAGGCTTAGTGAAATAACCCATCATGGTTTATAATCATAGTAATAAAGATAACATAAAAATGTATGCACCATGATATGACTGCAAATGGTATATGAATGCATCATATGGGGTGATCGTCCATCTGCTTGGGTTGGAGGTTGCCAACCCGCATCCACCCATTAGATAGGCTTCCACATTTCGATAGGCTTGGGCATAGCCCGCATCTGGTAACGCTCTACCAGGATCGACATTTCTTTCAGGGAAGGCCCCTATGATCGATCATGCATTATGTAAATGTAATGAATGATGTATGATATATAAATGTATATTTTTCATATTTGGCATAATTATTTTGATCAGAATATTCACATATGAATTTAGCGTAAATTATCATAACAAAATACTCAAATTAGTACATCAATCAATTAAACAATCATAAACGATTTATTTTAATTTTAATGAATTATGATACAAGTTGGATTACTCACCTGAGTATGGTAGTTTAGAATTCACAAGGTAAATGGATTGATTTGAATTCAGAGATCCTATCAGTTATATCAACAACATTATTATTCATCTAGTTATTTTATATGGTAGGGCCCACCTTTGATTAACATCCTAGGTAGTCAGATCTAAAATAATCAAATAATTAAAATTTTTATTTTATATTTTCTTTTTAAGATTATAAAATTGATTAGAAATTATTTGATCGGAGTGACCCATCAGATAATCAGATCATTCAGATTCTTAAGGTTTGGTTATGTTTTGCATCTACACATTAGATGAATGGTGTAGATCTAACCACACATACACCAATGGCCCATCTCGAACTTTTACGCCAAGTGATACTAATACTTGCACAAAAATCTAAGATTCCTTATTAAACATTTATATATTTGACTAGTGTGGCCTATTTGATGGTCGGATTGATCTAAAAATGATGGCCCTTGTATATTTTGGTCATAGGGATCATATGATCCGTACAGATCCATCTTAGTACAATTAGATTCCATACATTCAATATATTTCTAAAATATTACTAACTAGACCTGAAATCATAAAAACATTACTTTATTAAAATTGATTTTACACACCTATACAATGATGTTGCGGATGATCTATACCATCCATTGTATAGATCAAGAAGAAATTAATAATATAATAAAAAATTAAAAAGATCTAACGATTAAAACTTACCTGATCGAACCTTCTTAAAATTTTCTCTTCCTTTTACTTTAGGACTTTTTTTTTTTTTTTTTTTTTTTTTTTAAAGAAACCTTCCTAATTTATTTTTAAAGGGAATTCTCATAAGATAGGATGAACATATCCTCCCTTATCCTAAATTAAAATTTTTTTAAAGATATTTGATAAAAAAATTATTATTACTACAAGAAATGATCCCTAAACCTCTCTCTCAACTAAGAACATCTCCACCAACTCAATTATTAACTTATTTTTATTTTTTATTTAAAAATAAAATCTTTAAATATTTAACTTAGTTTTTTATATTGTACTAAAATTTAGGGTTGTTACAATTATTAAGAGCATTTTCACACTATTTGAGAAATTAGGTTTTTAGTAGAAGAATATAAAAGTCCTTGCACCCCAAAATTAGAAGATTCTAGCAGAATAATATTTTTTCCTTGGTTGAATGCGATCTTCCAGTAGTGCATTTTCTTTCATCATAGCCAATTTGTTCACCACCCATAAAGATTAAGATTCTTCTAACCTGAGGGACTTTTCATACATGGGCGATCCACAAAGGAGGTCTATGTCAATTGTTTAGATCATTGGATGATGATGGGCCCACTGTAGCACTTGTACAAAATGAAATTAGGAATGAGATTGTACAAACAAAATTGATTTACATGGAAATCTACTTTTTCAAAGTTTGAGGAAAAAAAAAAGAAGGAAAGAAAGAAAAGCCAGCAGCAATGGAAATAGCTTTTCATTTCCTTGATTTACTCAGAATTTATGAAGGTTGATGTCTTTTGAAAAATGTGATAAATTTTCATTCCCTAGATTACAAGAAACACCTCCCTTCTTCTTCTTTTTCTTCTTCTTTTTTTTTTTTTTTTTGTTACACCATTGACCCAAAATCAACTGTCCAAATTAAACAATGTAAATTGGATTCAAGTGATTTTTCTACCAATTGGGATTGCATTTTAGATGCATGTGCTGGTCCGCTCTAGATCAAATGATCACCATCATCAATTTATTCCATCCTCTTTTATAACCATTGATTGGATGGCCCGATCATATGATCAAAGTGTTTGAGATGCATAGCCAGTAAATGTGGGATCCATATGATGGACAGTGGACTAATGTTCACCTTTTCTAAGGGCATGTTTGGATTCATGGAAAGTTTGGGATGTACATGAGATGCATAGACAATGAGGCCCTACTTTTCACTGTTTGTTATATATATATATATATATATATATATATATATATATATATATATATATATATATATATATATATATATATATATATATATATATATTGCGGAAAATTGTGAGAAATATCATTTTTTTACTTTTTATTTTTATTGGAAAATAAATGAATTTATTATCTCACTTCCATTCCTAAGAATATAATTTCTTACTATAGAAGAAAATTTTGTTTCTCAAGGGTTAAAGTTTAAATGCACTTCCTTTCATATTCAATCTCCTCACATGTGAAATGTGTTAAATAAGACATTTTCCATCTTTGATCATGCCCCCCACATGTGCGGCTATCTATTTTATCTTATACCACACATGTATAAAGAGCCCCCAATATGCTAATATACCATGTATTACAATTCATCTCCTTTTACGTCCCACATCTTACTTGTGCCCTGCATGTGCAAAGTACCCCACATGTGCTATTATGTCACGTGCACCATCATTCATCTTACTTGTGCCCCGCATGTGCAAAGCACCCCACATGTGCCAATGTGCTGCACATGCCATTATCTATCTTCAATCTTCCATATGTAGCATGTGCCAATGTTGCCAATGTGCATGAGTGTTGTCATCTAGTTTTAGTGCCCATATGTCAAATGTGATAATGCGTGTCTTGTGCCACGTGTTCTACCAAACAACTTCAAGCATCTTACATGTACCATGTGTGCCATAATTCAGCTTAAAGTGCCTACATATGCTGTGTATGCCATATTTGCGATTGTTCATTTCTAAGCATCCCATATGTGCCACATGTACTAACTAGCACATGTTAATGACATTTCAATTTTTTTTTTTATTTTTTTATGTTTAAATCAAGAATTTTTTGAGCCAAATAACAAACTTGAAAATAGCTTCTAAATTTCTATGATTTTTTTTTCGAAAAAAAAAATTGAAAAAAAGTGATGAAAAAAATATTTCCTTTATCATAGTTTTCTGAAAATTATAAGATTTTCCAATAAATACTATTTCATTTCTCATACTTTTCATGAATCCAAACAAACCCTAAATGATCAAGTAAGAATTCACCATCATCTGTTTCTTGCCATTCATTCAATGGATACAAATGGTTCAAGCGATTCTTGAAGGTGGGGCACAAGTGATAGACAACCCTCATCCAGGAACAAACATGCATTTTCATAGCCATTGCTCAGCTGGTTAGGAATTAGGATTGTCCAGACATGAGAAATAAAGGAATGTTTGCCATGATGGACAATCCAAATTAATAATCCTAATGAGAAATAAAGGAATGTTTGGCATGATGAACAATCCAAATTAATAATCCTAATGAGAAATAAAGGAATGTTTCGCATGATGGACAATTCAAATTAATAATCCTAACTAATAATCCTAACGTCTCCTAGTGTAAACATCATGGATCATTGATTTTCCTGGCCATCAGCTGTAAAATCCTTCAATCAAATTTGAAAATTTGGGCCTGAAAACTTGGACCCATCAAGCAAAGAAGCGTCAACCCAAGGTGAAATCCAACAAAAAAATTGAGCTGGGCTCAGCCCAGTTGGAAGCCTTTATTGATTTCAATGGACTCAAGAGGGAAGTACTGGTCAATACCAAGCGACAGGTGACTCCACTGAGTTGAATGGGACGAGTCAAGTCTCATCCGGTTCAGCATATCCTGAGAATAGAGAGGGTGCCTTGGCCCAACTCATCTGAGTCACTCCGGACATACCGAGTCGGTACACAAAGATGAGTCTTGAATTGCTGATACCAATTAAGGATTAAAAGTTGGTTTTGGTACACTGCATCAATCACCACTGAAACCATTAATTATGGGTCAATATGGGCTAATAAGACCAATCTTTTATCCGGACCATCCAATCAGATGGTCAGGATATCTTGATCATTATCTTCATCCACACCTTGCACAGAACCTGGGTTGCTGTATGCGAGTGCCATATATGAGCGGGGTGAAATTGTGGAACTCAACGTCTCTATGTCAAGTCCCAAAAAACTATATATATATATATATATATATATATATATATATATATATATATATATATATATATATATATATATATATAGTTTTTAACTGTCCAATAAACGTCAACTAATCTCATAGTTAGATAATCAAGTATAAATTTTGGTTCATCATGCATACATCTACACTAGGACCCGTAATAAATTGGACAGCTTAATTTTGATTACTTGTGCTAGGTCTAGCATTTCTAAGTGCCTGTATATCATTCATCACACTGTGCCAGACAAGGTTTTAAAATTGCTGGAAGAAGTTTGGGAACCTATGATATGTTTCACCTCACCTGGACACAATATCATAGGGTGACTGGGCCAGACGGCTGAATTGTCCATGAACGAACAAGTCAGGCAGACCAGTGGCAAATTGTGCTGTGTGAATTGTCCTTCATATATTTACCATGAGCTCCAAAATCAGGCTAATCCATAACTCAAGCAAGCCACAAAATAGAAAACAATAGGCACCATAGAAAAAATTGTGGGGCCCACTGAGGTTTGTATATGACATCCAACCAGTTCATAAAAATGTGCCTAGCTAGGATGAAGGATGACTCAAAATCAAGCTCATCCAAAATACAGGGTAGGACACAACACAATTTGAGCGGTTTGGGACATGCGTTTACAAGGGTTCTTATGCTGTAGTCCCTGATTTATGGGGTGGTCCATCTTCATTGTGGGACACACTTGTTGCATGGTTTGGATGCCATGAAGGCATCACTTTGGAGACAGTAAGTCACCATAAACTCGACTATGTTGAAAGGTTCCCTTCTTGGTTTTAACATAGGGGAGTGCAGCAAGAGAAGATAACAAATGGGGATGCATTATCATATAAGGTGAAACTTTGTTATATATTTCTACATCCACACCTGAACTCGCGAGGCCTGTATAGAGGAAATAGAGGATAGCATGCTTCATTACAAGACCTTCATGTACGGAAGAGTAATAAATAAAAATGAGTACTGTGAACATAAAAGTAACATTCGGTTCCGCATGTATATATGCTGAAAATGGATCCTATGTGAGATACATGAGTAGTTGGAGTAACTATATATGAGAAGAAATTTACCAAGGAATCATAGGTTACCGATGAGATAGAAAGAAGACTCAAATGTGACATTTTTCCTCATTGCGGATGATGAAGATCCGTCTACTTTTCAGGAGTCTCTTGATGAGCTAGATGCCGAAAAGTAAAAAATAGCGATGAATGATGAGATGAATTCTTTATACAAGAATGAGACATAGGAGTTAGTAGAGCTTCCTGTCAGCCGAAAAGCGATCGGGTGCAAATAGATCTTTAAGAAAAACGTGATAGATATAAGATAAGGTTGCTAGCGAATTGATATGTTAAAGAGAAGGCATGGACTTCACTGAGATATTCGTGTCGATAGTAAAACAAGTATATATCATATTCGTATTGGCACTGGTTGTCCAATACAATATTGATTTATAATACATGGATATGAAGATTTTTTTCTTTCATGAAAAATTAAAAGAGCAGATTTATATGAAGCAACTAAAAGGTTTTCAAAGTACAATGGGTAGAAAATAAAGTTTGCATGTTGAAGTGGTCGCTGTATAGCTTGAAACAGTCGTATAAGTAGTGGTACAAGAAATTTGATTCTTTCATGGTAAGTTATAAGTTTACCAGGAGTGAGTATGATAATTGTGTCCATTATAAGACACCGAGTTATGGAAAGTTCATTATCTTGATATTGTATGTTGATAACATGCTTATCACCAGTCATCGCATGTCTGAGATCAACATAATGAAGACTCAGTACATTCAAGATAAAAGATTTGGAAGATGCAAAGAGAGTCCTCAACATTGACATACATAAAGAAAAGAAGAGGAGCAGGTCATGGCTATTTCAGGCGAAATACTTTGAGAAGGTATTAATGAAGTATGGGATGAACAAAGCAAAATTTATCAACATTCCCCATGTGGCTCATTTTAAGCTTTCTTTTACATGTCCTAAAACATATGAAGAAAAACAGGTTATGTCTCGTGTATCTTATTTGAGTACAGTTGACAACTTGATGTATGTCATGGTTTGTACAAGACCAGATATTTCAGATTACTAGGTGTTGTTAGCAGATACATGTCTAACCTTGGCAAGCAACATTGAGAGACAATAAAATGTATACTTTGATATATTCAAAGTATGCAGGACTATATCTTATCATTTTGAAAAATCAAGGGATAAGTTAGCATACTATGTGGATTCTGATTACACGAGCAGTGTAGATAATAAAATGTTGAATTCAGGTCACTCATTTGTGTTAGCGGGTTAAATAATCGGTTGGATGTCGAAGCTTCAGTTTATGGTGAATTTTTACACAACCGAAGCTGAGTATATGGCGGTGACAGAAGCATTCAAAAAAGGTGTTTGGTTGAGGGGAGATGATAAATCAGCCGAGGCTTCAGCAGGAGGTCGTGTCAGTCAATTGTAATAACGAAAGTGTGATCAATTTAACTAAAAATTCTGTTTATCACTCACGTACTAAACATATTGATCTGCATTACCATTTTATCTGACGGGTGCTTGAGGAAGGAGGCGTGACTCTAGAAAAGATTCACACAAGCGTGAATTCAGCTAACATGCTTGTGGAGGTGGTTCACACAGAAAAGTTCAAGTTCTGTGTAACTTCTCCCGGCTTGGCAAAGGTGAAAATGGAAGACAGTGTGCACGAGAAGCGATAGTGGAGCTATGATGGAAGACAGAATTAGAGATGATGATTGAGGAGTAGTTATAATGAATGAAGATTAAAGATATGGTGAAGATTATTATTGATGTCTTAAATCTGTCAGTAACAAGGGTCTATCGATTGCATCGAGAAAATTCAAAAAATTCATATTGGTCACTAGAACGTTCTAGTGTTGTTACTCGATAGCATTGAATGAGTTTAATGCCATCGATAAAGCCTCGATGGGTGGTTGATGCCATCGAAGGTCCTATCGAACTTGTGTGCAAATTGCGTAAGTGCATAAGTTGTTTCCTATTCGATTGTAACACTATATATATATATATATATATATATATATATATATATATATATATATATATAAAGTGGCTTTTGAAGTAGATTCAAGGCTTTTGAATCGCTAAGATTCTATCTCTTGTAATTTCTGCTTTCATAGTGCATTACTTATTGCTTTGTGCTATTTCTCGTATAAATTTTTCACGTAAAATTTGAATTGTTCTTTTTTGAATTTGGTTGTACAATTACATATATTTTGTTTGATTTGTCTTTGGGTGTTTCTGCAGTTTTCAACAAAATTAGATTAAATTTTGAGTATATTATCATAGCCAACAGTTTAGATCACCAATCAATGGGCTTCACACAGTAACAAAAAATAGGTGAGTTTGGGATGAGACATAAGCACACGTACTGGACCAAATCGTCCCAACTTAGCCTGAGCCAGAGTTCGGCTGGTTATCATTTCTACCCTAAAGGTGGGGTTTACTATATCTTGTCTAATTAATGTTAATTAGTACACATGTGGCACACACTATGTGAACTCGTTTGTGTTGGGACGATATTTTAAACTCTGGCTAATACATTCCCAATCCGCCAAATTATGAAAAAGCCCAAGAACAGTTCAAGCTTGTAATGTGTTTAATTTCAAGAGACCAACGTTGCCTATAAAAAAGAAGTATATTCTTTCGTAATTGAAAGAAAGCTATAGCTTTGTTTGATAAGAGTGACTTCAGATCATTGATCTACTGACAAAATAGTAGATTTTATTAGTATAACACGTACCATATATATTTGTTTAGGGTGTGTTTGGTTGCACCAAATATCATGAAATTTTGAAGTAAATTGGACTGATTAATCGTGAAATGCAGTGAAATTGCATAACATCTGTTGCTCCCGAATGCACATTTGGGTCGAAAATTTCATGATATTGGGTACAAACAAATGCGCACACCTTTCGGTAGTAAATGTTAATAACAACTCATTGGGACTGTCTAGTAAAACCCAAGCCCAGCAGTCAGTTTTGGTGTGCTTGCAAGACCAGGCAAAACCAAACCGATGGACTGTAAAGGTAACCCAAAGCCCAGCCCAAGATAGCAGGACCATGAACCCCATTGTGTCTACCAAGTTCATCAATCCTACATGTTTTTGATCTAGTCGTTCACTAACCCCTGACCAAAACCTAATCCCAATTGAATTAGGTCACGGTTAAGGTTTTAAAATAAATAAATAATAATAATAATAATAATAATAATAATAAATCTCTGTAGGCCCTTCAATGGGCCGGGCCTGGGCTTATCAAACACAAGAATAGGCCTGGTCCAATAGCCTGGCATGAACGGTTCAAAATTTGGGCCTATGACAACCCTAAGTCCCACCAATTGAAGGTCCATGTGAACGGAATTTCACTAGCTTTGAAACTATTTTAAGAAATAATTTCTTGATTTTTTGGTATTTTTAATCCTTGAATATATTCATTTTATAAAAGTGGGGCATGTTTGGTTGCCACTTAATTATGAGTTCATGTCATTTTAGTTGATGGGTTGAAAATAATCTTGATAACTATTATATAAACTATGGTCTCTAATACATAATTATTATTAACTAAAATGAGATGAATTGATTTTTAAGTGGTAACCAGGCAGGCCTATAGCTTTTTATTTTTTGTTTTAAAACTTCCCTAACTACTCTATGTTTGTTTGGTTGTTCTATTTTATTCCTTGGTCTTATAAAGAAAACAAAAATGCGTCCATTGAGAAGTGGATATATAGTGGGCCCACAGTTCTAATAACACAACGATTCGAAAAATTCTTGTGTTTTCATATATATATATATATATATATATATATATATAGAGAGAGAGAGAGAGAGAGAGAGAGAGAGAGAGAGAGAGAGAGAGAGAGAGAGAGAGAGAGAGAGAGAGAGAGAGAGAGAGAGAGAGAGAGAGAGAGAGAGAGAGAGTCTTCATAGAGGTGAATCACCTGATACATGGAAAAGAATTACGCTGTACATGGAAAGTTGTTACTGCAACACATGAAAATGAGTAAATGTGAAAACAATCTAATCGCCATACATGGAAGGGAAGGATAATCAATTAATTCTTTTATCATAATTATCAAGTTCATCGATCCAGACTGCTGATATGAACACAGAATGAGTCATCTTAAGAATATTTGCAGATAAGAAGATCCCAATCTTTACATCATTGGCCTTTTTTTTAAAAAAAAAAAAAAAAAAACATACACTCTCACACTCACACTCTACCCCCCACACGTGCACTCAATCACACACACCTACCCTGCACACTCTGGCGCACTCGCACCACAAGGGATGTTTGAATGTGTATTGTCTCATGCAATGTTCCCTTGACCTTGTATTTTCATGCCACTGATTGAGGTGTTAGGATTATTGTGCCGGTGGAAAAGTCAAAACACTAATGGGAGAAGATGGAGAGTCATCGTAGCAGGGCTTGATTTCTCATTACTGTTGGACTTTTAAATGGGTGTGGATTAGGTGTTACCCTTACCGTATGGCCCATGCTGATGATACGTTGTATATTCACTCCTTCCATCCGTTTTTAGCCCATTTTAGAACATTGTCCCAAAAAATAAACATATCCAAATATCAGGTCACAAGAAATAGTGATGACAGAATGCTCACCATTAAAAACTTCCCAAGGCCCACTATAAGCAGATCCGTAAAGTTTATATATATATATATATATATATATATATATATATATATATATATATATATATATATATATATATATGTTTGAATGTGTATTGCCATCCAACCCGTGTTTTTTTTTTTTCTTGAGTTAGCTTGTTAGTACACCCCACTGTCAGTGCGCACTTCACTGTTAGCCATAGAGCTGGGCATCGGTCCTGTTCGGATCGGATTAGGTTCAACTCGACCAGATCCGAAATTTCATAGGCTTTACCCGAATCCGATCAAATCCGTGCCCGGATCTGGGCCGCATGATTCGGACAGATCCTATGTATGGTTTCTATGACTCGAACAGTGTCCGACTTGGTTAGTAAAACTGAGTCGGATCGGGTTGGATAGAATTCAGATGTATAAATTTAATTAAATTGTTTCATGTGGTGTGGTCTATTTTAACCTTTAATATACCTACTTTTTGTACTCAATGGTTAAAATAATATGTAAAAATTGATGAACGGTTTAGATAAAACATACACATCAAGGTGGGCCGCACATGGCTATGAGAAAACTTTCAATGTATGTGTACAGTGTTTAATATTGAATATAATATGTAACGTGCAGTGCACGAAATAAAGAACTTGCCTTTCACGCAAGCAAAGTTCTACAGGTTCTTTCTTAATCCAAGTGATTAGGTTTATAGTTCTAATCATAGAGTATGTGTTATATCAAAACCGTTCATCTATTTTCCAAGCTCGTCTTAAGGCTTGAGACAAAAAATAAGATGGATCTAACTATCGAGTCGACTACACGAATGGTTTGTCAATAAAAATCATTCTATGCTGCTATTTGTGGTGTGGGCCACATGATCTTTGGATATTATTCATTTTTCGAATAGTACTCTATAATTATCTCTAAAATTATATGAACGGTGTAGATATGATAAATACATCACTGTGGGGCCCATAACTTTGATCTCCTTTGAACCGTCCGTACAGCACGGAGCTCGAGGAGCGCCTACAGCTTGAGCGGGCGGACGAGTACAGCTGTACTCTAAAGGAAACGGACTGGCTACTCCCCCTTCCCATCGGACGACGTGGACGCCCATGCTCAGTGGGCCCCACCATGATGTATGTGTTTCATCCATGCCCTCCATCTATTTTTATAGATTATTTTAAGTCATTAGAAAAAAAAAATGAAGTATATTGAAATCTCATGTGGACAACATTGTAGAAAACAATATTGAATGAATTTTGACCATTAAAAATGTTATGTAAGGCCATAAAAGTTTTTGATTAAGCTGATATTTATTTTTTCCCTCCATCTGGGTCCTCATGACTTGATCAACATACTTTATATAATTTATGTATTTAATCCACACCGTCCATCCATTTTTAGGAAAAATAGGGTAAAAAATAAAAAATATATTTTATACTACCCGCCCACCTATCGGTCCGGGTCTATTCGGTGCGATTCGGGTCCCATCGGTTTGGGTATTCGGGTCGAGTCTGTCCGGACAGAGGTCCATCCGAACCTGATCCGAAAAAAATCGGATCTAGAAACCACAACCCGATCAGACCTGATCTTGATCGTCGGTTCTGTTCGGAACGGGTCGGATCTGGTCGGATCGGGTCGGATCCGCCGGATCGGGTCACAAATGCACACCTCTAGTTAGCCACCCCCACTAGGGAATCAATACCAAGACTTCAGTGTTTGAACAAGGTATCTTCCCTCGGTCTACCACTTGAGCTATGGATCAGGGTGTCCATCCAACCTGTTGATAAGGTAAAAAAGAAATGGATGAAGGGACAAGATAAAGATTAGTTTGATTCAAAACTTTTGTGGCCTACAAAAAGTTTTTAATGGTTATTTACCACCTTTTCCAATTTTGTGGTCCACAAAATATTTTTATTTGCCTAAGTTTTAAGATAACACCCTTAAATGATTCGAAAAAAAAACTGATGAGCGGCGTGGATATGAGATAAAGTCACCAATGTGGGCCTCACATGGTATGGGTAACACCCAGTACTCTGTTCTTACCAAGTTAATAGGTAATCTACTCCTATTTTAAATAAACTTGAGTTTCTTGGTTATGCATGGGTAAATAGTAATTAGCTAGTCAATGACTTGAGTAACAAATCATACTAATACTAGGATTAGAAGTAGTTGTTATTTTTTGTTGTTAATGTCTTAAATTTGTAAATAACAAAGTCTGTCTATGCCATTGACAGACCACTCACAGCTATCGAAAAAATTTGTTTTGGTTTTCTTATATATATATATATATATATATATATATATATATATATATATATATATATATATATATATATATATATATATATATATATATATTGGTTGTTGTAATGTTTTTTTGTGTTGTTACTCGATATCATCGAAGGTGTTCGATACCATTGATAAATTATGGATACCATTGAAGTCCTATTGAGCACACGCACGGAATTGCGTAAGTGCAGGATTTGTTTCCTATTCCAATTGTGATATTATATGTGCCATTATATATATATATATATATATATATATATATATATATATATATATATATATATATATATATATATATATATATATATATATATATATATATATATATATATATCAGGTGTAATCGGGATTAGGGAGGAAATAGAAGAGTTCCAGGGTCTTTTTGATTTATTCTTAAGGATTTCAAGGGCATCTTTGGCTTATGAAGTGGATTCAAGGCTTGTTTGAATCGGTAACACTTTCTCTTGTAATTTCTTCTTTCGTAACACATACTTGTCGCTTTGTACCGTGGGTTTTTTATGAAAGAGATTTTCTACATAAAATTCAAATTATTTGTGTTTGGATTTAGTCGTGTGATTGGTAGTACTTTACTTAGTTCGTTTCGGTGTACTTTCATAGTTGCCCAACAAATTTGTTTTAAATTAGCAAAGTTTCTATTTTAATTTGTAATGCTTGAAAGATACATATGTATGTATGTATGTACATACTTACTCGCGTATGTATTCAAGTACATGTAGATGCCTGTCAACGTGAGTAATGAGTTTAGGGTAAAGAAGGTTAATTTTATTTTTCAGTTGGTCTCGTGTGTTCAAGAAGGTCACTCTTGGGTTCTCATAGCCGGAGAAGAGAGAGAGACTGTGAGACGGTAAGAAAAAGACACTCAGGTGTGTGTGTGTGTCTATATATATATATATATATATAGAGAGAGAGAGAGAGAGAGAGAGAGAGAGAGATATCTGTATAATCTCAAACAGAAATAGAAATGTATTTTAAATGATTACAGGAGATAGATAATGAATTTTTCAAGCCCCAGAATGGCAGAGAAGAATAACTAGAACAATCATTCTAAAAAAAATAAAATAGAAGTAAACCCACAACAATTGCCTTGACGAACGAGGCAGAGCCCCGAAATTCCATATGGCAGTTGAAAACATAAAACGGACGCCACAGTTTACACCCATCCTCGTTGATGGATACACCTTTTTTTTTTCAACACACGCACGCACACCCCCACACACTCACGCTAATGAAATTTCACCACCTATGGGCACTCGAACCCTTGACCAGGAGTTTCATAGGTGCTCGAACCCTTGACCGGGAGTTGAAACTCCTGAGATTCTACCACCCGAGCAAGAGTAAGCACCCAAAAGGGTATGTAAATAAACTGCTAACATGCATTATGCATGCAAACAGTAAAAACCAATGACTATGAGGCTGTATATTGTAAAAAATTCATCAACCCTAGTTAGGCCATGTGTGCAAAGAAATGATGAACCCATCCACCGTTAGATGATATCTCCAACAACGGGTGATGATCAGGTCGCAGCTCGGACAAGCGGCGAGTGGGGCGACATTGCGCAATGCGGCGACATACTCCGAGGAGTCATGGTAACATCATCGAACCTTCGAGAAGAGAAGCTTAGCCGGAGAGACGTCTGCCAACGACGTTTCTTCGATGGCACCTCCACCTCCACCTCCTTGCTTTCAAAGACGAAGGCTCGGATCCTCTCTATCGCCACTCTCATTGTCTTGTCATCCATGTTTGCAAAACAAACCCTAAACCAGCCAGGCTCAGAGCAGTGAAACGAAGAACCTGGTGATACATTGAGCTTGACACGGTCGATGATTGTCCGCCACAATGCCATCTCTCCGTCACTTGTCGATTCTTTGAGAAGCGGCCGCAAATCCATCCAACAGAAGAGCCCGGCATTGCTCTTCAAGCAGCCTATTCCTACTTGAGCTAGACCACATGTGAAGATCTCGTGGCGAGCAGCTATTCTCTTACCACTCTCAGCTATGAACATGTTCACAAACTCATCGTCTGAAAGCATAGCTGCAATTAGATGTTGGGTCTGGGTCGAGACTAGACCGAAGCTTGACATCTTGCGGCCGCAGCTAACAATGGCATCGTTGTATGAGTAGACAATGCCGACCCTGAAGCCTGGCAGGCCCATATCCTTTGAGAGACTGTAGACTACATGGATGAGGTTCAAATTGCAATTTGGGTCTTGTTCTACTATCTCAGAGATGCTGATGAAGGTAGGTTGATTGAAGACGGTGGCGGCATAGATCTCGTCGCAGATTAGGTGGATGTTCTTCTCGTTGATGAAGCTTACCAGGCTAATTAGGGTTTCTTTGTCTAACATGGTACCTAATGGGTTAGATGGGTTGGTAACAAGAACTCCTTTTACTTTGATGTTTTCTTCTTGGGCTTTTGCGTATGCAGATTCTAATGCGACTCTGGTGATCTTGAAATCGTTAGAGCTGTTGCAAATGACTGGAAGTAGTTGCATTCCTGTTCGCCATCTCAGGTCTCGGTCGAATCTGTAATTCAATGAAAAGTTTTTTTGAGTTGAAACATTAACTGCTGAAAAAAAAAAGATGCATATTAATGTAGGATGGCTTACGATTATATATATATATATATATATATATATATATATATGGAAAGGTCAAGATTGTCCAGGAAGCAACAGACAAACGGTATTTATATATATATGGAAAGGTCAAGATTGTCCAGGAAGCAACAGACAAACGGTCTAGATTAAAGAAACATGAGACCCGATGGTCAGAATAGAACACCTGTGTAGACTAGGCAAAGCCTCGGATCGAGGATCATATAATTCACCCTGGCGTTCACAAAGGCCAATGCACTGTTGAAACGTAGCTTTGACGTTGATGCGTAGCATCATTACTACTTCATTAATAGTAACCCTACAAGAATAGATTAGGTTTGGCCCCGGCACACCCAAGACGGTACAGCCCCTACTATGGGGCCCACCTTGATGAATGTGTTCTAAATCAACGCCGTCCATCTGTTTTTTCAGTTCCTTTTAGGCCATGATCTCAAAAACAAAGTAGATGAAAATCTTATGTGGAGCATACCATAGGAAATAGTTGTGATTAACTATTAACAACTGATAATGGGTCACAAAGTTTTGGATCAACCTGATATTTGTATTTCTTTTTTTTTTTTTTTTTCCCTTTTTCCAGTTTTATGTGACTTTATCAACATGTTGGATGGAAAATAAACATTACGGTGGGCCCTAGGAAGTTTTAAATGGTTGGACGTTCAATCACCATATTTTCCTATAGTATGGTCCACCTGAGATTTGGATCAGCTATATTTTTGTACTTTCAACCTATTTGACTTAGCAAGACGGATGGACGGTGTAGATATAGAATACATACATCAAGGTGGGCCCCATAATAAGGGCCGCACCGTTTTTAGTGTGGCCAGGGCGTCACCTAATCAGCCCCCACAATTCCTCAGTACCCAGCACCTCAGGCAGCACACATGCCAACCAGGAAAGTGTGTCGGAGATCTGGGCGGTCCACAAGGTAGACTTCACCTTGAAGATCACGATATATGAGAAACAGAGAAGCGAGGCCATATTTCCTTAATCCAGATCGTTAACCATTCATTCCCAACTATCTAATGTACGAGATTTGTGGTAATCCCCCATCATGGTAGGTCCCAACAGATTGATAATCTAGATCATCGAACCACATGCTCGAGGTGCAGACACTAGTAACCCTACCGTTACTCTTACTGACCATACTTCAACGTTAGATGCAGGAATAGTTTTGAAACTAGCTTAAATATGCTAGATTTAAGGGAAAAAGAAAAAAGAAAAAGGAGAAAAGATGGTTTCCCAGTATATAAAAATTTAAACTTAGTTGAATAGAAGGTATTAACTTAGAATAATCTTACACTCTGTTTAAAAAGCAATGAAACTAATCATGTGGCTATTGAACAGTAATCTACTAAGAGGAAGAAAAATCATACCCTGGATAGTAAGGTGTGGGGACAAGGAATGCATCACCAGGGTCCGCTAGACAGAACGACATCAGCTCATGAGCCCCAGTCGCACCGCCGCTCATAACTATCCGGTCGGGGTCGAACCTCACTCTCCCTCCTCTCACTTTTCCCATGAAACTGGCCACGGCCTGTCCACGTTAACACCAATCTTACCATCAGCACCAGCAACCACATCTACCTCTACTTGTTGTAAGTCACATGCATGGTGTGTGTCTATATATATATATATATATATATATATATATATATATATATATATATATATATATATATATATATATATATATATATTGTTTTCAACAACGTTAATAAAAGCTGGAGTGTTATATATTTGCATATGTGCTGATGTGTGTGGATGGAACGCTTAGGATTGGACTGAGATGGCACAAAGGGAGGGTGCAATGGTCAATGGCGTTGATAAGTAGACCACGTCTCTATCCACGCTCGTAAACCGTAGTGGTCCAAGCCTTGACTTTTGCAAACGCGTGTCAAGAAAGTTGCACTCATGTAGCGTTTGACTTTTCCGTCTTATACTAGCCTCGAATATGTATTGACTATTGACTTTGTGGCGGTGGTTAATTGGTTATTAATGAGAAATCTTCTTGCCTCTGCCGCGACTTAGGATTGGCACGTGTGGCCATCAACTGGAGCCCACATGCTCAGTGGTCCTTTAATCAAAACTGTCCATGTTTTGGAATCGTTGCAATACAGGCCATCCTAAGAAAGCTGGAAAAGAAAAATTCTTTGGGACTAGCCTCTCACATATGAAAAACGTGTGTGAGATCCAAGACGTTAGTGGGGTAGGCACTGACGTGTAGCCACCTATCGTAAAAAGTCAGGCCGAAATGATCATCATGTGGGCCACACATGAATGTTGAAAATGGATCTTTGGTCGAATTCAATTTCATGTGGGAGCTGCCTTTTCTTTTGTATACCAACCTCATGACTAATCAGACTGACGTTTTATTCAAGTCACCCATAAGGTTATGTCTATTTCACTTGAATCTCTCACACATGCAGGGAGCTTCCACACGAGTAAATCATCACAGCATTAGATTTAGATTTCATACATTTCTGAATTCTGGGAGGCCATGATAATCTTGATAGAGTGCGATGTCCTTGAATTCTGACACGCCATCGGGCGTGCAAATCGATGCCTGGGGGTTTCTCTTGATCCAGTCCTCGATAAGATCAACGCAAAGCTGAAAATCAAACGTAAGAAAGCACGCTGTTAGTTCGGCTATTACAAACCATAATGTCTGTAATCGAGTGTTTGAAACGAAACTGAAATGAAAATAGACCTGATTTTCGGCAAGCCCCATCTGGATAACTCCCTCAGTGTTTTCTGTTGGATGGTATGGATTGGCGTCGTACGCCTTCCAACCATCGAAGTAAGGAGAATCCTCACCATGGCCGTTGTTCGTTGCCATCTTAGAGAGAAGGACATGGTTGTTGGTGGCCATTGAGAGAGAGAGAGAGAGAGAGAGAGAGAGAGAGAGAGAGAGAGAGAGAGAGAGAGAGAGAGAGAGAGAGAGTTGAATGTTAAGGAATGAAGGAGGAGAGTGGGATAGCTGAATGTTAAGGAATGAGGGAGGCATTTATAGAAAGTGTTCAAAGAAATTTCAAAGTTTTCAAGGTTCAAAAGGAGCACTGTTTTTCCAAACGTGAAAGAAAATGCGAACAAAGACGTGGAATGTAGGAAAAGAGATTTACTCCCGCTTTTTTTTTTTTTTTTCTACATTTGTCAAGAAGTGACAAAAGGTAAGTGGAACGTGCTGCTGAAGACTCGGGTTGTAAATATCAGTTTGGCTTTGACAATAGTTCGTTCGTTGCCTTTGTATACGAATCTCTGTCTTTCGCCCTTGTGAGTATAGCTGTCTTTCATTCAACTGAGGAGGTAGAAAAAAAAGACAATAAAAATAAAAAAGAAAAGGGTAAGTTTCCATGAAGGTTACAAGATGGATACGTCACATCACGCCTTTGAACGGGGGACGCAGCCGCGGCCAGGCGGCCAGACTTTTTCACCCATTCATCTATGGGAGCGAATTAGGTGAGTGTTACCCTAACCGTGGGGCCCACCTTGATGATGTGTTTAAATCCACGCTGTCCATCTGTTTTTGCAGATCATTCTATGATGTGGTTTCAAAAATCATGGAGATCTGAATCTCAGGTGGACCCATCAAAAGAAATAGTGGTGACTGAATACCTACCATTAAAAACTTCCCAGGGCCCACCGTAAGTAGATCTGTAATTTTTATTTGCATCCAACCCGTTTGATAAGGTCAACCAGATCTGGATGAAGGTAAAATACAAATCAGATTGATCTAAAATTTTTGGGGCCAGCAAAAAGTTTTTAATGGACGTTCACCACATTTTCCAATGGTGTGGCCCACAGGTATTGTTTTTTCGCTTAATATTTTGGCATGACAAATAAAATGAGTTGAAGAAGCGGATGGACGGTATGGATATATAACACATTCATAAAGGTGGGCCTTTCACGATAAAGGTAACACGCACGAAGGTGTTACCCAGGTAGCACCTAATCCATTCCCTCCATTTAGTCGCCTAAGCTGTATTTTATTATTATTATTTATTTTTTTTTAAGTAGGGGAACGGTCGGATAACACACCCGACCGGACCAGCAGGACCCGGCATCGCGCTGGGGTGGACTCAATAGCTCCACATGTGGGCCCAGCTTGGGCTTCCTATGCCATCACATTTTCTCAGGCTTAGGTTTACGTCATTTTACCCCGATCCAACATGGCCCAGCCTGACTTTATATTCTACCGGAAGCGGATTGCGTCCTACCCTGTGTGGGGCCCACCGTGATGTATCTGTTTATCTATACCGTCCATCGCTTCATCAATGATCCTAACCTTGAATTTTTTTTTTCAGTTGAATGCAAGCTATTGAAGATTGATGGACAGTCTGGATGAAAGGAACGTACATTAAGGTGGCCTATAGTCAGCGATCCACCCGCGCCCTCAGGGTCCAGCGTGTGTCGCTACCCATTTGGGGCCCACATGCTTCATAATCTTACTATCATAAATATTTGTCACTTTTCATCGATGATCCTAGCCTTTGAATTTTTATAGTTGAATGGGAGCTATTGAAAATCTTGTTTTCATTATTCATCACCAATGGTTACGATCAAATCATCCTTTTAGCATTAGTTTCTTACAGTAGAAATTCACGACTGTGGACCCCACCTTTAATCCAGTGGTTTTTCTGAAGCAAAACAAGCTTACCATATGTACTTAGACTTCAACGTACGGCCAAAAAAATTTCGGATGAAAATACCCCTCCTCTTCCAACCCCTTGCTTTTCACTTTCACCTCCTTTCCTTTCCTCTCTCCATTTCCACTAAGAAAGACAAAAAAAAACCCATATTTTGTGGGCCCCTTCTTTATCAGCATTGTATTGCTTCCTCTTCGTATATCAACATTTTGTCGTCTTCTCAAAATGGCCGGTCCAGTAAAAAAAGCACGCACTACAAGTATAGTTTAATATATTGTCTGTTGGATGAACATGATTGTAGGGCGTAGCAAGTGAAATTAAATTGCATACTGAGTTACTTAGTACGCTAGCTCCTATTGTACTAGGTATAAACTCAATTGGGCCTACCTAGAATGTAAGTAGTATATCCACGGGAAACAGTGGGGATAATGATTTCCACCTAATTTAAGGGGTTGAGCCCCAAATGTATGTAGTGCATCCGTTTTTCCATCTAAACTCAATTGGTGAATTATGTAGTGCATTTGTTTTTCCATCTAATTTAAGGGGTTGAGCCCGAAATTGAAGCATATGAAAAGATCAAGTAGATCATACCATGGGAAACAGTGTGGATAATGATTTCCACTATCCAAATTATACTAGGCCAAACAGTGATGTTTTTTTGCTATCAAACCTGATCGTAAGATCATACAGACATGGATTATTAGAAAACACAATTATAAGCTTGATCCAAAACTTCTGTGGCCCCTAAGAAATTTTCAATAGTAGAAATTTAATGCAAAATTTTCATGTGGTGTGGTCAATTTGAACATTGGATGTGTTTAGATTATGGGTCTCAACTCATGAAATTATCTGTTAAGTTTGCCCTGATCAATTATCTGTTTGCCCTACTCAATTTCATGTTTGCCTCGTTCAATTTTCAGTTTGGTTCGCTAAATTTCACGTTTACCGCTCTCAATTTTTAGTTTGGCTCGCTGAATTTCATGTTTGCCCCACTGGATTTCATGTTTTCCCCTCTCAATTTCATGTTTACCTTGCTCAATTTCACATTTTCCCTGCTCGATTTCTTGTTTACCCCGCTGATTTTTATGCTTGCCCCGCTCAATTTCATGTTTGCCCCGCTCAATGTCATGTTTGTCCCGCTAAAATTCATGTTTTTCCTGCTGAAATTCATGTTTACGCCGCTCAATTTAATGAGGTTATTGACTCGATTTTCAATACATGATATTGTACCATAGTAGTTTGGATGATAGACTAAAGCAGATGTCATATTTGTAAATTCGTAACGAAACAGATAGCTCGTAAATTCCTAAAAAAATAGCTAGCAACATGAATATAAGATCCCTAGAGATACTTACAGGCTTCCATAAGGATACTTACAAGCATACCAAAATAGCTTACAGGCTTACCTATGGATACTTAGAGGTATCTTGTAAATCCCTAACAAAATAGCTTCCATAAGGATACTTACAGGGTTACCAAGTTCGTATGAAGACTTATGTGATCGCTTATATAACCTTTTAAGCCTTGAGTTGTAAGATCCTTGTAGACATTAAGAATTCATGTTTGGCCCACTAAAATTCATGTTTTCCTAGCTGAATTTCATGTTTGCCCCGCTGAATTTCATGTTTGCCCCGCTCAATGTCATGTTTGCCCCACTGAAATTCATATTTTTTCGTTGAATCTCATGTTTGACCCGCTGAATTTCATGTTTGCCCCGTTGAATTTCATGTTTACCCCACTCAATTTTCAGTTTAGCCCGCTCAATTTTATGTTTGCCCCGCTCAATTTCATGTTTTTCCCGCTCAATTTCTATGTTTGCCCCACTCAATGTCATGTTTGCCCCACTAAAATTCATGTTTTCCCCATTGAAATTCATATTTGCCTTGCTCAATTTCATGTTTGTCCCGCTCAATTTTATGCTTGCCCCACTCAATTTCCAGTTTGGCCCTCTCAATTTCATGTTTTCCCCGCTCAATTTCATGTTTTTCCCGTTGAAATTCAAGTTTGCATCGCTAAATTTCATGCTCGCCCCACCGAATTTCATACTTGCCTTGCCCCACTCAATTTGTAGTTTACCACACTCAAATTCTAGTTTGTCTCGTATTTTGATAGTTTGTCTCTCAAAAATTTAGGTATTTCCTCTCTCAATTTCTATCTCGATTTCATATGAAGCTTGTTCTAATTTGTGAAATGGTACATTGTTTTCAATTGGCAAAAGGAAAAATAAGTAGAAGAGACTACTAAAGATGGTCTATGCTAATGAAATGGTTGTGATCTTGACAATACTTTAGACCTAGACAGTTATGAGAAAAAATAGACTACTATTAAATGGTCGTATGGTCAGTAGGTTGTGAATGAAGAATTACTAAGTAAAAACTCAACAATTTGAGGGATCCCACTTCTCATCCCGTTTATCGAAGGAGAATCAGAAGGGTACTGAAGCCCTCATATTACAAGGTTTCTCCATACTTGTCCTTATCTGCATTCAATACAACCCCTGGGGAGGTTCATAAACCCGAGCAAGTAACAAACTTTGCTACTTCTTCGATACCATTTCCTCTGTAGATGGATCCATTCAGGATACTATCCGCACAGGAAGTAAAAGAGGCAGATGACTGGTATAAAGCAAACAAGGATATGGCAGCAGAGAAATGGTTCAGTACGATATGGATGAAGGATGCGTGGGTTAATAGCAAGGTAATCATTACTAATTTATTCTTTATATGCATTGATTGACATATAATTAATAGTTATATTAATCTATAACTAATTCGTACTATCCTATTAATTAGGTTATCGATAAATACATTCATTTTCTTGAGAAAAGTTAGTCCGACCCACCACTTGCATATCCTCAGGATTGTAAGTTTTGTCCCACATTCTTTATGGTAACTGTTTAATTCGGCAAACCTTAATCTATTTTCCTTTTTTCTGTTACATATATTAATATTTGATCATGTTTGTAATAGCAAAGCCCATGAGGCGTGTTTACTAGTTTTGATCACATACAAGGCCTCTAAATCAGTGTCAGAACAGGCCTTGCTAATAGATGAGCTGACCACGGCCTACGCAATTACCAAGCAGCAAGATAAATCATACAAAAAAGTGATTTGGTGTTATGAACGGGTAATGCACTTGTCACAGAACATTATCTCTAACTGTTATGTGTTCTATTATGTTTTGACTAATATATTATCTTTTGAATTATAGACAGGTGTATGCGCTCATAAATCATGAAAATTCACATTGGTTTTTACTAGTCATCTATCCTAGAGAAAGAGAAATCGTTATTGTGAATAGCTTAAGCACAAATCCATTAATAACGTACAAGCAGAAGATAAAGAATATGACTGATGCACTCCCCATTATCTTCCATGCCACTGGAGACAACTCTGTGCTTGAAGGGAAGAAGTGGACCATCAAAGTCGATGGATCAACGTCGAAGCAAGACAATAGTTATGATTGTGGCATATTCATAATAAAATTTATCGACATTTTGTGTAGCGGTCTCACCTTGGTGGGAACAGATATGTAAAAATTCACCGCTGACTGGAGGAAGTCAATAGCTTATGATTGCTTATCTCTAATCTGGAGATGATATCAAGGGCATGGGAGGAATTTTACAGAGATTTTGTATTATACACATTATACATTATTGTCCCACTCATGTACCATTTCATGTTGTATACATTGTTGAATATGCATTGTACATTTGCCATTTTCCATATTGGCCAGGGTTACGTGAAATCCCTCGCTCAAATTTCAGTTTGCTTTGCTCAATTTCATGTTTCCTCCACTGAATTTCTAGTTTGCCTCGCTGAATTTCATGCTTTCCCCGCTGAATTTCATGATTCCCCCACTAAATTTCATGTTTGTCCCGCTGAATTTCATGCTTGCCCCACTCAATTTCATGTTTGCCCCGCTGAATTTCATGTTTGTCCCCCTCAATTTCATGTTTGCCCTACTCAATTTCATGTTTGCCCCGCTGAGTTTCATGTTTGCCCGCTGAATTTCTAATTTGTTTCGCTCAATTTCATGTTTTTCCCCACTGAATTTCATGTTTTTCCTGCTGAGTTTCTAGTTTGCCCCGCTCAATTTCATGCTTGCCCTGCTCAATTTTCAGTTTCCCCCACTGAATTTCATGCTTGCCTCGCTCAGCCCCGCTCAAATAACCAAGCTGCCCTCCTGGACTGCCTCTGGCGATGGAATTTGGTAAATTGTACGAGGTTATGTTTCCAGCTTATTCTAATGTCAGATCGCCTTTCATTACTTCTGGCAAAGGAGTGTTCTCACCCTCTAACTTATCTTGGATGCATGAAAAAGGGTCTAACTTTCATAGATCCAAAGCTCAAATGGTTAGTCTTATTTTGTTGAATGAGGAATATAGCCTCCACGATTTTTATTGATGAATCCTTTTATGGTAATGAAATTAGGGTGGTCATAGATTTCGAAAGTTCAATTAAGATAGTTATCGTTCAGTGCAAGTCACTCTCATCTTCGGGTGGTCTAACTAGTGTCAATGTTCTCTCAATGTTAAATTGCACCAAGAATATGAAAGAAACAGTGCCTTCTTATAGAAATGAGTTGGAAAGGATGGGTGTTGTGGTTGATCTCAAGGATGGGTGTGATTTTGTAGCGAGAGGTTTAAATATACCAAAAGAACCAGAACTCATAAAGTGAGAAAGTATCCTCTCTCGATATATCGATCAGTTATCAATAATCCAAACATGAATCAGCCTAAATTTCTTTTAATAATTAAAAAAAGTAAAAATATTTTAAAATTGAAACATTTGGCCATCGATATTATCAATACATCGTTGATTATATCAATTGTAAGTCATCAATATTATCGCGACTTGGTCGATAGAATCAATGATTAATAGATTATTCCTATGAAGATAGCTGCAGAAGCTCATATAAACACATATTGATATATCATCGATATTATTGAAGCCATAAGATCTCGATATATCGACCAGTTATTGATAATATCGAGTTTGCCTATAAACTGTCCAGCAACAACAATGAAAATTACATATTATCGAAGTATATGTATGTCAATTTATCGAAATATGATCGATAATATTGAATTTTCTTGTAATATGTCCAAAAGCAAATAGTGAAATTTGCATTAAATCTCGATATATCAAGCATGCCTCGATAATATCGATATTCAAAACTCGATATATTGATTCTTGCTTAATAATATCGACTTTTTCTCTAAACTATCCAGCAGCCAACACTAACATATGCATTTAATATCGATATATCGAGCATATATCGATAATATCGAAGTTCAAAACTTCAAGGAATTTTAATCCTTGATGTTAGGACAATCATTCTTTCATCTTTTAACCTACTCTAAGGAATTCAGTAGTCTCAACTCTTTTCGAAAAATCTTTAATTTTAGCATGCTAAAGCTATGTGGGACCAGACTAATTTAATGAATCTGTAACTAGAGCCCGCTCTTATGATTCACTTAAAAGAAACTCTAGTGCTGCATTCCTGATAAAGGTCTTTCCAAGTTTAAACTAGTGGATTTCTATGTCACTAATATACTGTCCAACACTGAACTGCAAAAAAGATGAAAAATAAGAAAATTACTGATTCCCTAGCAAGTCCCAAAACTATGCGATGAGTTTTTCTACTTTATCAGTGGGATGAGTATGACCTACCTCTATATCTCGTCCAAATACTTGTTCTTGTATAACAATGAAAGATGACTTCCCTTCAAATGAACTTAAGACACAACTAACAAGAAGTTTTCTCACTTTAGAACTTCCTGCATGATGCCTTATTACCACTCAGTTTTACAATTTAAGCTCCTTCATTTTCAGTTTACTGACTTGTATTTTACACTTCAATGCTAACACACAAGCTTGCAATCATTTGTCAATGCTTCATGAGCACAGTCCACAATCAATATTATAAAGAGGGAGATAAATTAACTGATATATTCATTTTGAGATATTTTCATTCATGTATTATTCGGATATTCCGATCTTTGTCCTACTCAATTTCATGTTTACCCTACTCAATTTCATGTTTGCCTCACTCAAATTTCAGTTTGCCCCGCTGAATTTATAGGTTACCTCGCTCAATTTCCAGTTTGCCCCGCTCAAATTACAGTTTGCCCTGCTCAATTTCTAGGTTGCCCCGCTCAATTTCTAGTTTGCCCTGCTCAAATTTCAGTTTGCCCTGCTGAATTTCTAGTTTGCCCCGCTCAATTTCTAGTTTCCCTCGCTGAATTTCATGTTTACTTGACTCAATTTCATGTTTGCCTCGTTGAATTTCATGTTTGTCTCACTGAAATTCAAGTTTTTCTCGATAAATTTCATGTTTGCCCCGCTGAATTTCATGTCTGTCCCGCTCAATTTTTAGTTTGCCCAGCTCAAATTCCAGTTTACCCTACTTAATTTCTAGTTTGTCTCGCTCAATTTTCAGTTTTTCCCGCTGAATTTCATGTTTGCCCCGCTTAATTTCATGTTCGCCCACTAAATTTCATGCTTGCCCTGCTCAAATTTCAATTTACCCTGTTGATTTTCATGTTTGCCCTGCTGAATTTCATACTTGCCCCGCTCAATTTCATGTTTTCTCCGCTCAATATCATGCTCTCCCTGGTCAAATTTCAGTTTGCCCCGCACAATTTAACTAGTGTGAATTTTCAAGAAACTTGCTTGAGTTTTTGTTTTAATTGACTCAACTCGACAAAGTTTGAGTCGAATTTGTATTTTAAAAGTATGATCTCAATATACTTTTATTGCGAAATAGAAAATTGAAGAACCCAAGATTTTCTACAAATTAAAGTGGTTAAATTCTCTTGCGATTTTTACAGAAACTCCATTTTTGATATCATTTAGCACATTGGTTTTGTCTATGATAATCCAATAGGAATGATGACTCGAGACCGTACCAATAAACAATAAACAATGGCTTAAATATAATGTTTATATTCGAAAATTGAAGAATTTTTACTCGGAATTGTTTGGTAAGAAATGAAAAGATTCTTATCTCACCACCAACCAATAAGCAATTCCTCGGTTAGATAAATAGAGTGATTAGTTAGTTCATGCATGCTCCTCAAATTACAATCAGATATTCAAGATATCACAACGACTTTAAAGCATTCAGTTAAACTGTGTTTTCTTGAGCAAATTAGTCTTAATCGTTAAGGCTGTATGACGGGCCATTAACCAATCCGGCATGTTCGATAAAGATGTAACTATTTGCATCAATATCTCATGTATAGAGAAAGGACAAAACACATCGAGATGAATCATCAACTTGCATCCCTATCTTAGCTGTAGAATAAGGACAAAACACATTGAGACGGACCATCATTTTGTTTGGGTAAAAGGTGTTAATACAAATGCATTCAATACAAAATGTTGCAATCATCCACCTTAATCACCAACTACATGTCAACATTGCTTCTGTACTCATGGGTTATCAGGGATGTAGATTTTTCAGTATAACCACTTCAAAATGAGACAACCAACATAGGAATTCGATAGCTACATAATGCATGCATAATTGCTTTTGAAGCATAAGCCAAATATCGCATTGAGATGGTGATACTAATAGTCGGATTTTGGACCATTGACTATTTTACTATAACCCTCCACTTGATGTCCATCAATTGGATGGTTAGGATTATATGATAAATCTGAATTTAGAGACATCAAATCAAACTAGTTATCTCATTCCAAAATCGAAAAAAATGGCTAATTAAAATAAAAATAAAAATGAGTGGTGCATTGATACTTGATTATGGAGTATAACTTAAAAATTACATTGAGAAGATGATGCTAACCATTTAATTTTACCTTGAAAAGTTACATCCTACTGACCCGGTCGACCCTGAGTCACTGTTGCACTTACCTGGTCAACCTGATTCAATGTCTTATACCATTGTCGACGTTAGCTGTTAGATCAGGTATGGTACCTAGGCTACGGATATAAACCGTAGCCACAGAAGGCTGCCGAATCCATAGCCTTGAATTGGCTTACTTAAAAAACAGAGATATTTTCGGCATCAAATACGCTGCCCGTGCGAGCAGCTCTAAGTTCATATGTTAAGTTTGTATTGCTTTATAAAACCGTTGGATAAAAGATGGGGTCCATAGTCGTATAATTCTTGTTAGCTTGGTAGTGCACACTCATGCCAGAACACACTCTCCTTGTTAGCCACCCCTGCTGGGGAACGATACCAAGACCTCAAGTGTTGAAACGAGGTATCTCCACTCAGTCTAGCGTTGAGCTATGGATCTGGGTGTGTGTAGCATATAGCTCACTTCATGGATGGTTGTGGTCATGGTATCACTCAGCGTGTGTGCCCAGCCGTGGGTACCAAGGCAAAATGCACTTTTTCTTTCTCCACGCCAAAAGATACAGTGCTCCGAGTCGTATCTCTCCAGGTGGACAGTCAATGTCTACCAATTTTTTTTTTTTTTTTTTATTTTTAATTTACACACGCACACACCCCCTCACACACTCACGCCTTAGTGGGATTTAACCGCCTATGAATACTTTTCCTTTCTTTTTTTTTTTTTTTTTTCTTTTTTGAGTTAGCTTGTTAATACACGCCAATGCCAGTACACACACACCATGTTAGCCACCCTCACTACGGATCGATGCCATGACTTGAGTGTTGAAACAAGGTATCTCCACTCAAACTTATGGATACTCGACTGCACATTAGACGTAACACAAAATAATAATAATAATAATAATAATAATAATGACCACTGACTGATCAGATCCATCCATAAGTTTGCCTTCCTTTAATATTTAAGTCTACGAACAGGATTATGGTCAGTTTGGGCGGTGGGATTAGGTGAGATGGGATTTATCTAGTTGCCCATTCTGCTTCATGTTTGGGAAAAATGAAAAAGCTTGGAATTACATTAAATGGAAGTGCATTGGTCCCCGGCCAATTTCACTTAATGTTAACAAATTGTGTAGGTCACACCATGATGTGTGGGCTATATTCACACCGTCCATCCATTTATCGAGATTATTTTAGAGCATGGGCCAAAATATCAATTAAATCTAAAGCTCAAGTGAACCCCACCATAGAAAGTAACTGAGATTGAATACTTATCATTGAAAACTTCTTTGGAGCCACATAAGTTTTAGATCTATCTCATTTTAGGCCCATGCCATAAAATGAGGTTACAAAATAAATGAACAGTTTAGGTATAACACATATATGTTAAGTAATTTTAAATGAGGGTGAGTATATCCATTCAATGTACCACCGTACCATCAACCAAGCATGACATTAAATTTATCTCACGGCAGTAGGGGACAATTTCCCATGGGGTAATAATTATATTTTTTTGAATTCCATCCAACCTAATCCCTTCTAATCCCACCGCCCAAACAGACCCTCTGGATTTCCTGACATAACTTATTCTTTTTTCCACGTCTCTAGGCCAGAGATTCGACGGGCGCATTAAGTTAAAAATTCCGTGGACATGTTGTGGTACGTAACATCTTTCCCACCAACATAGTCCTTGTTCGGGAAATCAGTAATCAGTACAATGAAAACGATGTGCCCCACCAAGATGACTATATTTTCCAAATTAAGATCTGATCTACTTGTTACTGGACCACACCTATTGTTACATCAAAACATCGGTTGCTTATTGATTCTAACAGCGTGGTCTAAATCATAAAAGGATCGGGCTGAATTTTATGCCAGCTGATATATGTAGCTGCATCTACTGGTTTAATGGTAATGATGTCCTCAAGAAACAGTATGGTAGGGTACCACAAGGTGCGGTGCCTTGCCTGTATATGATTAGTTATCTATCAAAAATTATGAGAGACGCACCATTCACCTTGTGCGCTCACAACCGCTCCATTTACCGTAATATTTGACGCGATACGTGCATGGGGACCACGCACAAAATAGTCTGCGGGTTTTAAGGATATAGGGAAGCGTGCATGAGATCTGGTAGACTACGAAAGGTTAACCGACAGAAATTATGCCACACTCCATTACTTAATTAAAAAATCCATCCGATCATATGTATAAGATTGCACAACTACTGTGACTTTGGGTTATAGTCCTTACACGGCGGTTGCAAACTAGATGATAGGTTCAGATCATGTATATATGCTTGTATACGGTGTTAGATTTAAACTTTTTTTTTTAAAAAATGTGGCAGGGACTTGGATTTGGTCGGTGCTGTTGCCCCAACCATGGTGAATGTGTTTTATCCATGCGTTCATCCAGTTTTGCAGCTTATTTTAGGTTATGAGCCTAAAAATGAGACAGATCCAAATACATGTGGACCACACCACCTGAAATATTGGTGATTGAATGCACACCATTAAAAACTTTGTAGGATTTATTTGCCATCCAACCAATTGATTAGATCAACATACCTAAAAGAAGGGAAAACACATATATTAGCTTGATTTAAACTTTCATGGTTTTAAGAAAATTTTAATGGTGAATATTCAACACCACTGTTTCGATGTGGACATATATCATTTTTAGGCTAGTAACCTAAAATGAGCTGATAGAATGTATGGAAGGCATGGATAAAAGTCCTATGTCATTGTGAGGCCCACAAAACCGACTAGTACCAACTTGGCATCGGAGTCGTCAACACTGAATCTAAGTCTAGCTAATAGGGTATAGTAGGGGTGCATACGGGTTGGTTCGGTCTGATTCTGAGGTGAAACTGAAACCGAACCGTTCCATATAGTTATAGGATTTTCAGAACCAGAATCGGACCATTAGCACCTTGGTTCGGTTCTGGATCGGTTACACGGTTCTGGGCTTTTTAAAATCAAACCCAATTGCATGTTTTATTTTATAATTTAACACATGTCCATTCGTGTTGTGATCTATTTGATGAATGGTTTAGATATTATGTATGGTGTGAGAAAATACATTTATGAAAACAATCAAATAGTGCATTGTAAACAATAAATTATGAGTCAAATATATAACTAAAATACATTGTAAACTCATAAAATAGTTCCAGATTCGGTTCACGATTCGATATTAGATTTGGTTTCACGATTTGGATCAATGGTTCGGTTCGGTTCTACATAACCCTAAACTAGAACCGAATCGAACTAAATAATTCTTTAATTTTTGAAATCGGAACTAGAATCGGTGCACTCTAAAATCAGACTAAACCGGACTATTTGGTCGGTTCCGGTCCGGTTCCACTGTTCTACCAGTTCGATGTGCACCCCTAGGGCGTAGGGCTGGGTTTATAGGGCTTTGAGTTGCAAGCCTGAGTCTGGCTCGATTTACAATCGGGCTCCTAATTTAATGCTGAACCCAAAGGCCCATCAGAACTATCCGACCCATTGACAGCCATAATAGGGTCATGGACATGACATGTATGATTATGATTATCCATGTTGTCTTTTCATTTTTCCAGCTCATTTTAGAGCATTAGACAAATGAGGCAGATCTAAATCTCAGTGTGATTAAATACCAACCGTTAAAATTTACATGGAGGCCATAAAAGTTTTTGATCGAACTAACATTTGTGTTTTCCCTTCATCCATTTCTATGCAACCTAATCAATAGGTTGGATGGGAAATAAACATTACAGTGGGCCTTTAAAAGAAAATTTAATTGTTAGCGTTCAATCACCACCATTTTCGGGTGGTGTGGTGCATCTGAAATTTTGATCTGCCTCATTTTTGGATAATTACATAAAATAGTGATCCAAAATATTTAATGGACGGCGTGGATGAAAGATATCATCATGATGGAGCTCACTGAGCACCATCTATGTCTAGTAGCGACTTTTTTTTTTTTTACACACGCACACACACACCCCCACACACTCATGCAAACATGCAGTAGAATTTCATCACTTATATATGGGTACTTGAACCCTTGACCAGGAGTTGAAACTCTTGAAAGTATACCACCCCGGGCAAGAGTAGTATATCACCCGGGCAAGAGTAAGGACCCAATTGGGTCCTTGATCTACTCGGGTGGTAGACTCCTTGGAGTTTCAACACCGGGTCAAGGGTTCGAGTACCCATGGTGGTGAAATTCTCCGGTGTGTGTGCGTGTGTAATAAAAATAAAAATTAAAAACAAAAAAGAAAAAAAAAAGAAAAAGAGTAAGTACCCAAACCTACGGACACTGCGAGTAGCGGCTCTTACTGGCAGTGTTCGTATCCAATCCGCGTCCGAACTTGCTACCCCTATAAGAGAGAGATACACCTGGCAGCACGGCACACGTGTCTGTTATCTGGTCCATTCAACAGTCAGGGTACTTCATTAAGCATACTCTGACCCACCCCAGTCTACTATCGGATGCCTCACGTGTCTAAGAGATGCTCAAACATCTCAAACGTACGCTTGTAGGAGAATAGATCAAACGATATTATGGTAGTATTTTCAAAATCTCTCAGGCTTAATGCCCACGATTTTATCTCGAAATTATCACGATTTTTTAACGTAAACAACATTTAGAAGCTAAAATAATTCGTTTTATAACTACATATTACATTTACTTATTTATGAACAATAAATATGTTTAAATAATTTATTTTCATAGCCATTTTCGGATAATATCAAAATAAAAATGTCAAAAATATGAAAATCTCAGGAGAAATTACCACCCGAGAAATTACCGACAACGAGATCTGTCACTCTGCTTAGCTGGGTCCAAAACAGCATGCATATCGCTTTTGGCGTCTCACTAATATATTTCATAAGAGGCCCACTTCATGTTTGTGGGCCACAGGGAACTTGCCTGTTGTGCGACTAGTTTGCACATGTGCGGCCCATGCTTGTTTAATCTAGTCCATTGATCTGATGGACTCATCATCGATGGACCATGCCAATCCATCGATCTACACTGATCATCAATCCAATCTGGGTTTTCTGTTTGTACAAGCTCACGGTTGAGTGATAAAGACCATTGATTTGATGGGTCATACTCTGGATGGTCCATTGCACGTTCCCTACCATTCGATGTGGTCTGTAAGTAGAAAATTAAGAAAACACGCACATCGACGGTTCACATTCAACTAAGGAAGGAGGCTAGAGATTGGTGGCTAGTTTGTCAAATTTGGAGATTTGGGAGACATACTGCAATCCATGGTGGGGCCCACCAGATCATTGATCTAGATATAAATAATCCATGGGCTCCACTTGTACAAGCTGAAAACCGCATTGTTCCTGAGTAGTGGATGGTTTGATTCCACGTGAATCAGATGGTCGTGGTTGGGTGGTTGAGATTTGCTGTATCCTTATCAGTCCTTATTTTCGTGACACGCCGAGATATTTGTCTTCAGTTTAGGTAGGGATTTCTTTAAAGTCAAAATTTCGAATGGACGGGTTGACCGTTGAATTCAAATCGATTTTCTTCCAAAGTAGAACTGTACAATCGAATGCATCGTGACGCTTAGTGTCCAGAAGCACCATTTCCATATGCAGCCCCATAATTTGGGAATCCAGGCCATTGATATAGTGGGGCCCACTGTGGAAGTGTAGTGGTTCAAAATCTCCTAGATAGGAAAATCTTAACCTTTTAAACAGTTGTCTTTAAATAGACGGTTCAAAAGCTACAGTAATATTTCCATGAAAAGCCAGAAATTGGTTGGGTAGGATCCTCCAAGCTCAAATAATTATTTTCCTTACTCATATCCACCGTGGGGCCTTTATATCAACGGCACAGATCAGTGAACCATACTTTCCACTTCTATGGTACATCAGGACACTGTACACACCCAATGAATCAGAAACCTACGGTTCATCTTCTTTGGACCAAAAAGTCTAGAAATGAGAGAAGGCTTCAAACATCAACGGCTGCTGTGATACTATATTAAAATTTCCAAAGAAATCTAACGCTGATGTACCATAAGAAGAATCTTCACCAAAGACCACTGATCTATGGGCGCAGCTGGAATCTTAAAACACACGTGTCAGTAAATATTTTTTAAACCCCGCTTTTCTGTGAATATGTTGGGATTGTTAAAACTTGCATCTGGTTGTATCAAAAGGTGAGGTATTAATACATTCTGGTACATCGGAATAGTGTCCTGATCCACTCATTTCCTGCGAGTGATGCTATTCAGACCGTTTAAATTTTTAGGGTCACTATGCTAGGTCTTTCACACCTCACACCTATAAAAGAACTTCTCAGTTTTTCTATTTTTTTCTTTTTAATGGGGTGAGAGGATCAAGATATTTATTTATTGAAAATAAAGATAAAGAAGCTTATCCATTATACCTTTCTACTCCAGGATTTTCATATCATAGATTTTTATATCTGACTTAATAACTATATACAGGGACAATGATTCAAGCGTTTCAGTCTATATTTACTAGCAATCATGACAATTGTAGTGGGTCCACTAAATTGTTCAATTTAAATAATCTAACAGTTAAACTTAAATTGATGATCATGTGTGGCCCACTGATAAGAATTTTACACGCTGTGGGTAAGGGATGATACAAAATTATTCGACATTTCAAAACAGCAGCAATCACATAATTGGCTTCTTTTTCTAAGTCACTGTTGTATTTTGTGCCATCCATTTGTGGTCCACCGGTCAAAGGGTTAGAATTTCTAATCCTGAAATTTTCTGAGAAATTCCTAACTCAGTTTAGGGAATAAAAGATCGACCATGTGGACGGCCGACCCATCGTTCCTTTTTGTAATGTAACGGTGCATGTGGAATTAAGCTAGCATGGAGGGAACGCCAGCGTGACTGAGGCAACACGTGGGCCGTGACTTGCGCAAACATGGAGGAAACGATTTCATGTTCACGAGATGCACGAGTCCATCTGGCGCATCTCGGTGGGCCACACAAGAGGGGATAGTTGGGATGGAGACGCCCACCATTAAACCTTTCAAGTTGGGTGTGGGGTCCACCGTAGTGGTCTCGTGCCATTCAATCTGATCATCTCAAACTTACCAACAGGATTAAGGTATCCAAAAATCGGACCCACTCACAAATTCACGTGGTGTGGTGGCTTCAAGCATGATTTTACATTGTTTGGGGATGCTGGGTGGGGCCACTGCAATGTATGTGAGAAATTCATTCCGTCTATCCATTTTGGTAGAGATGGATACTAAACTCAAGGGGTCACACGAGAGGAATTTGGGGAAATAAATTCCCACAGTTGAAACCTCCAGGGCTCCACCTTAATGTTTATATGCTATCCAAACCCTTTATAAGGTCATTTCAAGTGAGATGAAGTGAAAACATCAAAAATATAGTTTGATATAGAACTTTTATAGCCATGAGAATGCTTCAACAGTGCTCACCTTTTTTTATCACACGTCCTAAAATGAGCTCTTGAAACAGATGGACGGGATAGATTTCACGCAGACATATCGGTGGTAGCCACCCGGCATCCCTGCGCAGGAACGTGGTCTTTGCTAGGAAAACCGCTTCAGCGTCCGCACTACTGATGCATAGGGTGTATGCCTCCAGGTGGGTGCAGATTGTGTGGTCACGCTGACACCACTGACTTCTGTAGGGGGGATTTAAATGAGTCTTGTTGCTATAATTGATGGGAGCATGTTTGAAAGTTGTCAAGTGAATGCTTGGTCAACAAGGTTACGTGTACAATGGCTATGCGTTGGCTCAATAAAATCTCCCTTGTCAAGTCATTACAAAGGTTAGAGGTCACGGTCACCAGGTGGTTGGGGCACCAAATGTGAATGTTAATTACATAATGAGCTTGTTGTACCCTATTTTGGGTTATCTTGGGCAAGTTAATAGGAGGGTGGCGCATGTCATTGCATGATGAATAGAAAACAAATAAAAAGTATCTTCAAGGGTTAATAGTGATTTTTGTAAATTATAGTGGGCATAAAACTAGTTCTACATGTTAGTAAATAGTTAATGGAGTGTTGTGGTCGATATATAAGAAAGGTAGTCAAGTTGTCTAATATATAAAAAGCAAACGAGGATATAACTAAAACAAAACCTTGATCAACAAAAGCTCATAAGCACAACGAAATAGGAATAGTCATAAAAAAAGGATCTAGATAAGAGAATAATCTAAAAAGAATTTTCAACTACTGTAACAGTTGACTTAATGGAAAAAAGAATATGAAAGAATAAATTAGAATAAAACTCTATAAATAACAAATGAAATCAACAATACAAAGAATTTGACACCAATCAAATCAAACAAATCTATCATTTTACTTTATTTCATACTATATTAAGAATAATGATAATCAAATAATGGTAATTCTTAAACATAATATTTAGTTGTAATTCATGTCTACGGTTATATGTTGAATTTGATCTTTATTCAATATCAAACAGTTCTTTAAAGAGACTCATCTTTACAATTGCTCAAGATGACCAATTGTAAATTTTTTTCCTTTTATTTGATTTACACTGGTATTTTAAAAGTTCTTTCTTACTTAAGTGACAAAGTAACCCATTTATAGAGAAAAACCCCGTCCTTTGATTATCACTTGGTCATTATCAAAATTTACAAGTGGCTAAGTAAGCGATCAATCTTCTCATAATCTGATTATATACGTTCATATTGGATGTATCTACTTATTTTTACAGTTACAGTCAAAGTTGATCGGTTTACATCGAGCCGTTGTATCAATTCTGGCACACTTGCACAATAAAAAACAAAATGAGCTACCAACCAAGCTTACCACTAAGGACCTCCATGTTGATTGGTCTATGGAAGACCTACAATGATGTATGTCTTATACCTATGCATACATCCATTATACCAGCTCACTTTAGGGCATGCCTAACCCCCACTAAGTGAACCACATCAAACAAACGATTGAGCACCTACCGTGGGGGCCATAAAAGTTTTGGATTAAACAGATTGTGTTTCGACTTCATTCATGTCCATGAACAAGCTGGATAGCAAATAAACATTACTATATTTGGGAAGGTTTACTGATAGATGTTACTACTTCCCATGTTTCCTGTGGTGTATGCTTCATTTTTGGGCTGATATTTAAAATGAGCTGAAAAAAGGTATGTACAAGGGGACGTGGATTATGTCCTACCCCCACTCCCGAATATTAATTCGTACGGGTAGGGCTTTGTGGAGCCCATAGTAATGTAATTATTTTATTCACATTGTTAATTGCTTATATCATATCATTTTAAAGTATGATCATAAAAATGAAGCAGGTACATAGCTCCAGTGGACCACACCAAAGGAAGCCACGTGATAATGACACCCACCATTAAAATCTTTCTAACGGCCATCGTGATTTTTTTTTACCATCCAACCTATTCATAAGGTCATGTAAACGTGGATGAAGTGAAAAAATAAATATCAGCTTGATCCGAGACTTCTCCAAATCCTAAGAAGTTTTTAATGATGGACATTCAATCCTCACTTTGTAGTCCACTTAAGCCCTGTACCTACCTCTTTTTATTTTTTTTTTTTTTTTTATCATACCTTAAAATGATATGAGAAAAGCGATGAAAGGCGTGGATAAAACAATTACATCATGTTGGGCCCCACAGCACCCTGCTTGGATGGATTACCGTCCAGGTGGGGGTAGGACTAGGGTTGTACATGAACCGGGCTAGCCCAGTTAACTTGCTCGACTCAGCTCGAAAAAGCTCAACTCGGCCCGACCCAGAACTGAGTTCGGTCCGAGACGGGCCATTTTCTTCAGCTCAAAACTGAGTTCGGGCCGAGTTCGAACAGGTCCCAAGTCAACCCAACTCAGATCGAAACTCGACTTGGCTATATATATATATATATATATATATATATATATATATATATATATATATATATATATATTCCTAAATTCTTATTTGACTGGGCCAAGTGCGATCGGACAAGTTGGCCTAGTGACCGGGCCTAGCCGGATTCGGGCTGAGTTTGAGTGGTGACCAGGCTGGGCCGGGTTGAGCCCAGCTCGACTCGGTTCGTATACCCAGGTAGGACGCAATCCGCGTCCACGTAGAAGTGGATAAAAGATATACATTAGTTACCACAGAAGTCCTTGTTTGCAGGGTCCCCACGCAATCCGCCTACTGGGGTAGCAGGGTCGCCACGCAATCCGCGTTACCTCACTGTTGGATTCGGTCGTTTGGTCAGCGCAAGTCCTGCTAGGGCGGTTCGTTTTCATACGAGTGTCGTCTCCCACCGTGTTGGAGTTCGTTTTGCCTCTGTCGCTGTTCCAAGTCCCGTGTGTGGCTTCCTACCCAGGCACACGTGCTCAGTGGTCCAAATATCGGTACTGTCCATTTTATTAACTGTATGTTTATTGGGTACCTAATTAGATGATTTTTACCCTCACTACCTGTATATGAATTTAAAATAATGAAAAAAAATCAATGGTTTACATACAACTCTAAAAATCAAAGTATAGTATCATAAATAAAGATTGAATATGTAAAAATATTTTATTTATGATAATAAACAGAAAAGGGAATGTCCATATATATGAAAAATCTCTGATTGTGGGCCCCGGTGTGTTGCGATATACATAAATTCTCAGTCGCGACGGATGCAAAATGAACTCGCCCTTAAAATGTTGCGATGGAATTTCTCGTCGGCGTCTGGATACGAATCGTTTCTTCCAAGGAATTTATCTGGCTTTTGGCCTAACAGACGTGCATTACCGATCTGTACTCGTGCGAATATGTAGATATTTCGTGTCCACATACGTCAATCCAAACCATCCAAATTGTGGCCACATGGTAGAAAAAGCATAATACTAAAGTCTTGTGAAAACTTATAAGCTAACTTTCCAACTGATGGCCATGAAATGAATTTTTAGTATAAAAGGCCAAAAATCCATTTTGAATAAAAAAACACCCATTAATAACGGTTAAGATTGTAAACCGGTCTGATTTTGGAGATATTTCAAATCTACACTGGAATCCGTAATATGAACAGTTTAGATTGTTGAAAAAGTATGCCATATGTCCGAATAGCTGTGCGCGTGATTTGACTGGCTGTTTGGCGTGTAGAATTGCAATTATTAGGAATTGCAATTCATGACGTTAATCTAATCTAAGCTACCATTCATGTGCTGAATCATTGTAATAAGACCAGTATTTTTAAATAAATCTAAGGGCGCGGAAAATCGGCATGGAGTTGGCTTTCTTCCAGCATAATCCCTGGTGGGGGTGACTAACAGCGAAGTGTGAACTGGCAGTGGAGTGTGCTAACGAGCAAACCAAAAACAACAAAAAAAGGAAATTGCTGTGGCAGGACTTGGCCTAAGCTCTGTGGGGCCACCATGATGTATTTGTTTTATCCACGCCGTCTATCCGTTTTTCCAGATAAACTTAGTTCAGGATCCCAAAAATTATGCAGACCCAAATCTCAAATGGACCACACCACAGAAAATGGTGGCGATTGAATGCATAAAATTGAAAACTTCTCGGGGGAATGGAAGTTTTGGATGAAGCTTATATCGTTATATTCCCTTCATTCAGATCTATGTGACTTTTTTTTTTTTTTTTCCTTTCTTTCTTTCTTTTAGCTTGTTAGTATACATATCTGTGTGACCTTTTGAACAGGTTGGATGGAAAGTAAAACATCACGGTGGGTCCTAGGGCCATAGGAAGTTTTCAATGGTGCGTGCTCAATCCCTGCTGTTTTCTGTGGTGTAGTCCTCGTGAAACAGCATCATTTTTGGGTTCATGCAATAAAATGAGCTGAAAAAATAGATGGCGTGTATAAAATACATACATCATGATGGGTCTCACGGAGCTTGGGCTAGCTCGTGCCACGTGGAAATCCTTGTGGCGGGTGCCACAGGCTATCCACTTCCATTGAAATGTTCATACTCAAGGCTGTGACATAAATATGTAATTTATTTAATTTTTTTTATTTTTTTTTTTGCTTATAGGTCATTTCAATGGGACATCCGAGCCGTAAAAAGGGTGGACCATACCATGAAGTTCACTTGGAACAACCCACTCAGCAGGTGGGCCACACATACTTTATGTCAGATAATTAGGTGGATTAATATCTGGCCCACCTTTTTCACAGCCCGGATGTAGTATACAAGTGACACGTGAGTGTAAAATAAAAACGTGGTATGTTAAGTAAACATGCAAGCTTTGTGTCGACAGTTTCTCTGTAGATAAAGAAGCCGATAGGTAATCGGTTTTATGGTCTGATTGACTTGAAGGAATGTTGTCAAAAGGAGCTTTGAAAAGCACGTGGCTGATAAGCAGTCTACAATCTTATCCATTGGATTGACAACTCATCCGAGTTGACTCGGACTCTGCTCATGTTGCCTGATGTTCTTATTTTAAAGGTGCTCTCACCATGCAGCCCACGTGATTTATGAAGGACATCGGATCCGTGCATAAGATGAATGAGCTAATTTTAGCCTTAGGTATCGAAACTCATGTGAGCCATATCACGGGTAACAAGATAGGAGGGAATAATACCTTTGTTTTGCATAGGGGTCCACCCGAGTTGCAAAACAGACTGTTTTTTTGTTTGACCTTTCATCCAGGCCGTGTGAAGACCCTGAATGGCCTTGACTGGATATAAGCCACATGACAGCAACTTTTTTTATGGTGTGGCCCACCTGAGTTTTGGATACTGGAGGTAACTTGAGGTCACTCGTCTTATAGAGAGGCTGGTTGTTCTGATTACAACAAGTGGGCCCCACTTCTTTCCAATTACCACCGTAGCTTATAGTGGTACTGGTACAGCGGAGGGTGCCCTCTTATTCTGTCTGACCATCATTTCAATTTTGAGGAGTTATGGGATATTCTGGCTGCGTGTCGCCCTTGATAGGCATGGACTGTAAACATGGCACAAATTAACTCAAAATAAATCAACTCAAATTAAACCAAACTGATTTTGAAACAAAATGTAGCCAGATTAATTTGTAACATATATCAGATTGATTGAACAAATATCCTATCCAATGTGGCGTATGTTAGTGTGTAAATAAATAAATAAATACAATGCTATGGTCATCCCAGGCAAAGTGTGTTGGTAATAGTAGGCATAGTACATTTTAACACTAAATTAAAAAAAAATATAATAATAATAATAAAAAAGAAGAAGAACAATTCTATTAGTCATCGTAGTCATATACATGTTTCTTCTTTATACAAATGTCCTTTAATCTAATAGTTAGTGTTGGTATCAAATCTGATTGCGCAAGTGCTATGTGTGTGATGTGTCGGGCGTACCAAAGCTGATAGTGACTCAACCTAAATTGAACACTTTATGACCTAAGACGCCGAAATAGATAGATTAGGACCGGATCGGTGAATATCTGCCAACTATTTAACCACCGTAATGGGGAATCAAGTGATTTGCAAAGGGAATGGTTCATCCTTCTAATGAGTTATTTTTACCTTTGGAGAAAATATTTTTATTCAAGTGCCTGATAGATTACACTGTTCAATGTAATGATCATAATATAGCTTAAAAGAATAAAACTACACCGAAGTTGATCAACTAAATAAGTTTCAACTACAGTCGATTAGAAAAGTAAATGATAAAAATGAAAAATTAAAAAGGTTAGTTAACAACAATCCGTTTGTAGTGAGACAGTTGTTAGAAATGACTGTCCATTCCTGACAAATAGGTAATCAGGCATGAAAGTTAGATCATTTGCTTAATTAATTATATGGCTGGATGGTTTATCAAGGATGATAATCAATTCATCACGGGTTGGACTTCATTATGTGATACAATCATAGTTTATATGAAGGGGTGAATGTTCATCATACGACTAGCTTTATAATTCGATAATCCTTGTAGCGACTGCTTGCTTATTACGCAAAACCAGGTTCCATGGTGAGAAGGCTAATGGTGGGCAGATCTTTAACAGTTCATTCGTTGTATGGTTAAGCTTTGTGGGGAAATGGTCGCTGCGAAATGATAGTTTGTTTATTACCTAACATGGCTGAGCTTTATGGAGTGATCGGTCCATTGTTTAAACAATTGACCATTTCTCATTGAGTCACATTCTTCGTGGTGGGAAGGTTGGTGGGGTGATAACATGTTAATCGCTTCGGGTCCTCACTTTGTGGTGAGACAGTTGTTAGAAATGACTGTCCATTCCTGACAAATAGGTAATCAGGCATGAAAGTTAGATCATTTGCTCAATTAATTATATGGCTGGATGGTTTATCAAGGATGATAATCAATTCATCACGGGTTGGACTTCATTATGTGATACAATCATAGTTTATATGAAGGGGTGAATGTTCATCATACGACTAGCTTTATAATTCGATAATCCTTGTAGCAACTGCTTGCTTATTACGCAAAACCAGGTTCCATGGTGAGAAGGCTAATGGTGGGCAGATCTTTAACAGTTCATTCGTTGTATGGTTAAGCTTTGTGGGGAAATGGTCGCTGCGAAATGATAGTTTGTTTATTACCTAACATGGCTGAGCTTTATGGAGTGATCGGTCCATTGTTTAAACAATTGACCATTTCTCATTGAGTCACATTCTTCGTGGTGGGAAGGTTGGTGGGGTGATAACATGTTAATCGCTTCGGGTCCTCACTTTGTGGTGAGACAGTTGTTAGAAATGACTGTCCATTCCTGACAAATAGGTAGTCAGGCATGAAAGTTAGATCATTTGCTCAATTAATTATATGGCTGGATGGTTTATCAAGGATGATAATCAATTCATCACGGGTTGGACTTCATTATGTGATACAATCATAGTTTATATGAAGGGGTGAATGTTCATCATACGACTAGCTTTATAATTGGATAATCCTTGTAGCGACTGCTTGCTTATTGCACAGAACCAGGTTCCATGGTGAGAAGGCTAATGGTGGGCAGATCTTTAACAGTTCATTCGTTGTATGGTTAAGCTTTGTGGGGAAATGGTCGCTGGGAAATGATAGTTTGTTTATTACCTAACATGGCTGAGCTTTGTGGAGAGATCGGTCCATTGTTTAAACAATTGACCATTTGTCATTGAGTCACATTCTTCGTGGCGGGAAGGTTGGTGGGGTGATAACATGTTAATCGCTTCAGCTCCTCACTTTGTGGTGAGACAATCATGAGAATGACTATCTGTTAATTGCTAATAACCTCTATTCATGGGCAAAGCTATCGTCAAACAACCACCTATTCATCGTTCAATTTGTATTTGTGGCAAGGTATTCATAGTTAAATGATGACCTGCTCATAGCTTTGGTTGAACTTCGTGGCGAGATGGTTGAGCGGAATCTTTAGGCAAGTATCTTGATGGCCCTGCTAGCCATCTGTTCGAGATCCAAAGATCTTCCTGCGTCCAATGATGTGGTTACAAATATAGAGTGCTTACCCATCATATTCTAATTTAATCGATCCGAGCTGGTTTACAATATTTTTTGACTGATAGTGGAGAAGTTAGATTAAATAATAATTATTATTATTATCATTCATGGAGGATGAAGGATAGGTATCATTGCGCTGAAAAGAGTAGTGTTGTGCTGTATTGGAGTAGCATGGGTTCCTAACTCTTCATGCACTGTTAAATTTATAGATGGGTAAGGTGGTTTGCTAAAGAGAAACTTGTATTAGAATTGACCTCTAAGATCTTTTAATTAATTGGCCAATTAGCAAATATGGTTGATTATACTTTCAACTCAAGATGAGTTTGCTAGATATTCCTCTAATAAGTTAATTTCTTAGCAAATATAGCTGATTGTATTTCTATCTTGAGAGAGGTTTTTGTGATTTTCGTGTAATCAATTTGCTCCTAGATGCGTGTGGCCAAACATGTTATGCCTTTTGTCACTATTAGTATATCTTTTGTCACTATTAGTCACCGAGCTTTCCACTTATGGCTTTAAGTATATGCAACCACTTGGCTCTTACCATATATCATGAGAAGAATTACCATAAATTAAAACAGCGACTGTGAACGTCCACTTTAGGCCATGATGGAGCATATGGCCTCTCTTGTTTTACTATGTGTCATGTGATAGCTTTTATTCATGCGCAATTACACGTGTCTTGCAGTAGCAATTTTTCTTGTGCTTCACGATCTCTTCCTACCAATCACAATGACTGTGATGATCTCATTTTGATCTTTTGTACAATGGTTCCACCACGTCTTTGCTTACCAGCTGTCAAATTTGGCTTGGTCAAATCGGATATAAACAATTAGATAATTAAATAAAATCAATTTTTAGTTTTGATACATCTAAAATGGCACATGTAATTTGGATGGTTAAGTTCAAATAAATGCATGCAACATATGCAATTTCTTAGTAATTTCCATTTATGTGTGTATCATTCATCACACTTTATTGAAATATCAAAGTACAACTCTTGAATACTCTATAGCTTCTCAAAAGCTTCAGTCATGTGTTAAAGCTATAAAAGAAGGGTAGAGGTTACCATTCTTTAGATTATGATTTATATAGTAAATGAGATGAGACCACATACTTTGTGAGACGTGTGCATGAACATGATCACATAAACTTAGGACAAGTTCTACCTGATCAGCTTATCAAATCCTAGTGTTGTGGTTTCCAACCATCAGTCTGATTTAGTGGGTTAAAAATATAGATGATTTGCTCAACCAAACAGAAAACTTTGAGAGGAAGAAAAAGAAAATAGCTGAGAAAAAGAAGTTGATTTTGAATAATTGAAAATAACAAGAAGGTGCGTGTATGTGTGACAAATGATAACCCGAATCCGACATATGCGTTAGACCACACACGCGCTTGTCGAGCCAAGTATATGTACGGACTGAGGTTACACTCGCATCGTCGATTTTGCTCCATGAGTATACTTGTGATTTTATTTTATTTATTTTTACAATTTTCTTTCTAAAGATGCATTTGTTCGGGTGGTCACACTAGTTGGGTTCAACAAATTTAACCAATTTGAAATGATACTTTAGGTATCTAATTAAAGTATATAAATAGGCTTACTTTTAATTCAGTTTATTCATTCGCAAAATTCAATTTCTCTCTCCACTTCTTTAAACAAGTCTCTAGGTTTTTGCAACTGAGTTTGCTGTCGAGTCTAGGTCTAGGTCTATGTGCAGACTACGGTACACTCGCATCATCGATTTTTCTCCGTGAGTATACTCGTGACTTTGGTTTTGCACATTTTTATTTCTAGAGACATGTCCGTTCAGGTGGTCACACCAATTGGGTTTAAACTCAAACTTAACTCATTTGAAATGATGGTTTAAGTATCTAATCAAAGTCTATAAATAGGTTTTGTTATGCCCCAAATTCGGAAACCGGTCTCATAAAATTCTCGATTGACGAATTCAGTGCCGACAGCCTTCGTAGTACCCCATTCTCGGCTTCCAGCACCCATACGCGGGATCCTGATCCCGGGATCTTATAAGGAAGATTTTTCAATATACATTTATCTCGTAAGAAGCATAACCACAAGTTTATTCAAATTATAAAGACAACATCATCATCACATATCCACTAATATAAACAGTTGGATACATTGTTGAAAAGAAAATACATATATCGAAAATCAAAGCTCCAGAAGACAGCTGCACTCTCCATGCTCAATACTGTTGCGACCGAACGCCACCTGCACGCATCTATCGTGCATAAGCTTATTGAAAGCTTAGAGGGTGGTGTAAGTGTGTGCGCAAGGTAAGTGCCAAGTATGTCATATCAGAGCAATGTGAAAACATACTAGTAAGTCCATAAATACCATTAGTCTTACCCAGACTATGCGATGCAAAAATATAATAAGTCAAAATTATGTACTGAGGAAGCAATACAATATACAAATCTTGATGAGTTCACGAATACTATTAGCCGTATGTAGGCCATATAAATGCAGATACATAATAACCCTAAATGTCATATATCGCGGATGTAATGCAATATGTAGATCTTAACAATTCCATAATACCATTAACCTTATTCAGGCTATGCAAAACAGAAGCATAATAAACTAGATGTTATGCACTGATGATACAGTGCAATATGTGGTGCGAATAAAATAACCAAGCTTGAGTGTGAAGTTGGGACGATAGTACGTAGTATCGCAGGCTACAGGGACCATCACAAGAGACTTCTATCCAAACCAGTCTCATACCTAAATTTGGATAACTAGAATCAATATGGTAGACTCCTGATCTCAAGTTAGTTGCGTGTCCCAATCAAAATCCTGCCCATTATGAAGGTACACATAATAATTAGTTATGTACCACCAGCCGGAGTGGATAGTGAATGAATGAATAAATGAGTAAAATGCTGATTATGCACTCTTGCTCAATAAGTCCACATATCAGTTTGTACATGTTACGCCCCAAACTCAAAAATCAGGCTCATAAAATTCTCAATCTCCGAATCTGGTGCCGACAGCTTCCGTAGTACTCTATTCTCGGCTCCTAGCGTCTATACGTCAGATTCCAATCCTGGGATCCTACAAGGAGGATTTTTCAACGTACATTTATCTCGTAAGAAACATAACTACAAGTTTATCCAAATCACGAAGGCAACATCATCATTATATATCCACTAATATAAACATTTGAATACAATGCTGAAAGAAAAATACATATATCGAAAATCAAGCTCCAGAAGTCCGCTGCATAATCTAAGCTCAACGCTATTACAACCTAACGCCACCTATATGCATCTATCATGCATAAGCTTATAGAAAGCTCAGAGGGTGGTGAAAGTATGTGCATAAGATAAGTGTTAAGTATACAATGCAATGCCATAATCATACAATATCAAAAATACTGGCAAGTTCATAAGATATCAGAGTAAGCAGAAACATACTTGTAAGTCCATGAGTCATATAATATTAGAGTACGCAATGTAGATTATAATGAGCCAAATATCATATACTGCGGATGCAATACAATATATAGATCCTGCTAAGTCTGTCTAGGCCATATAAGTGTAGAAATGTAGCAACCCAAAATATCATATACCAAGGATGTAATGCAATATGTGATGCGAATGAAATGATCAAGTTGGAGTGTGAAGTTGGGATGATAGTACGTAGTATTGCAGGATACGGGGTCCACCACAAGGGACTTCTGTTTCAGTCCTATACCTAAATTTGGATAGTCAGACTTAATGTAGTAAACTCTTGATCTCAAGTTAGTCGCGCACCTAACTGAAATCTTGGCTATTGCGAAGGTACACATATCAAATTAGTTATACACCACCACCTCGAATGAATAGTGAATGAATGAATAAATGAATGAGTATACAATTCTTACTCAATAAGTCTAAGTATCGGTACTGTACATCTCTGGGATCATCACCAGGGTCTAGTACACTCCAAACCAGATTGCCACCCCATCGCGTGCAACTAGGTGAGTGGAAGAGACCTCACTATCCGCTTGGCCAGTAGTCAGCCAATACCTACTCGGCACGTCGATAACAGACCCATTTATGAGCTAGTCAAACTCAGCCTAGTTTTGTCTACTATGAATCGGGCGGATAGACCACGACATAGTGGGAGACACAACCTACTGGTATTCAGCACTCGGACGCTCATGTAATCCACTCAGTCTAGACGTTGGAGCGTCTCCTGACCACGGAGGTTCAGGGACTTTCACCCATAGACATCCAAAGTGCCCAGATGCTAGAACTAAATATTTTCGGTGTCTCATCTGACCATTTACGATATATCTGTGGGGGTCATAGCCCTAATGTCACTAGGGCGTATAGTAATCACAATCACATAATGTAAGATACAGGAGTCACGAGTCTAATCATGCATCAATCCTACGTATACCGAGCGCTCTTATGGGATAACTTCACCTATTAAGGAGTCCCATAAACCACCTGCACTATAGCATATGCAACGGTCAATCACATCTCATAGCAAACATGTAGATGATGCATATAGGCATGTATCATGATGCTAAGCTGTCACATACTAATAATTGGTATCGACAATCGACACTGATGATTAGCATTGATAATCGACATATACAATCAGCCTCGATAATCAGAATCGATCTCGATAATCGGAATCAGTAAGAATGGGCCTAATAAGGCATAAGGAAAGGTCACAATGTGGACATTCAACCATTATTTCCCATCAGTGTGAACATTTAACCAACATTGCTCCCAAGGAGTGACCCACATATAGTTAAATGTATAGTGGACCCATGGCCTCACATAAGGGCCCAATACACATCCTATTGGCCGCACACAAAGGCCTAATATACATCACGATGAGCCTCATCACATCACAATGGGCCTAATTGTATGGGATGGAAATATATCACAGTGGGCCATGGCATATGGGCCAAAAATATATCACAATGGGCCACAACATATGGGCCAAAAGTACATCTCATTGGGCCTTACCAAATGAGCTGAAAATACATCACAATGGGTCTGATCATATGGGCCAAAAATATATCATAATGGGATACGAAAAATGGGTAAAAAATACATCACAATGGTCCTCAACGCATGGCCTAAAAATATATCGCAATGGGCCGCTCATACGAGCCTAATATACATCACCATGGGCCATGACCCATGGGCCCCAAATACATCACAATGAGCTACGACCCATGGGCCTTAATATACATTATAATGGGCCATAACCCATGAGCCTCAATATATATCAAGTGGGTCGCATCAATGGCTGCACCAATGGGCCTCAAGAGAGAGCTTGGATTACACCAAAAATCATTTCAATAGTTGAAGGTGCAACATATGTATCACTATACACTATCATTTCATGGGGCACATGGCTCGCTAATGATGATCAGCACTGCCAAACATTCTCTATATAAATCAGCACTGTCCAAACATTGGACATGTAAATCAGTACTATCTAAACATTGGACAGCATCGTCCAAACATTATCTAGCACTGTCCAACATAATTTGGACAGTGTGGATAACAAATACATCACGACTGGCCCCTCATGGATGGACGGTGTATACAACACATCATCAAGGCAGGGCCCACCGTCCGCTGCTATTGGATGGTGGGAATATAACAGATGCATCAAGTTGGGTCTATAAGACCTGTATCCTAGACCGTACCGTTCCATAGGCTTCCGCGGTCCTCCTAATCGAATTTCAGCAACCCTCGACTTACAATCGGCACGTACTTATAATTCTAAGTTGCATCCTGTAGATCTAAGTCAGCTCGAGTCAAAACTTATATTTTTGCGACTGCACGGTCGCCGCAGTTCCAACGCCGCAACTCGTGCACCGATTTAACACCTTAGCTAGAAGATATGGGCCTACGTTCATTTTGAGGAAAACACCGTGCATTGTGAATTCTGAGAGAATCTCTATGACTCATCACATCAAATCAATCAAGTACACATCAATCATAAGTCAAGTACACCACCTATACCCCAGGCCACCTCACCTAATCACAAGTATAAGCACCCATTCTCTCCTTTACCTAAGTTAACTCTCTCTCCCCACCCATTCCTCTTTTACCCAAATTTCAATCAAACTCATACCTTCTCATCTCCATTCCTTACAAAATTCATTCTATCATTCCTTATCAATCCATAACTCCTCTCTCTCTCTCTCTCTCTCTCTCTCTCTCTCTCTCTCATTCTTTAACAATTCTCCAAACTTCCAAGAAAAAGCACCTAACGTCCAAGCTTTCCCAATCCAAGTGTGGCCCACTTTCCTACCCTCTCATCTTCCATCTTAACCCCCCATTCTTCATCAACCTCCATCAAGATTAAAGACAAGGAGCATAGGAGTCTAAGGAGCTAAAGAAGGATGTCACATGTAGGTGATCTACTGTTAATTTCTAAGTTTAAGGCCCACTTGTTGTGGGACCCACTTAATATATGCATTGAGGGCCCATTGAGGTTTTAACAGTGAAAAATCATTATATCCACCGTTATTTACGGTATGGTCTAGATGATCTTTTAATATGATTCATTTGTCTGGATAATGCTCTAAATTGATCTTTATAGATGGACGAATGGTGCAGTTGGAGTGGCCCATTGTGATGTATTTAGGGCATATTAGTTAAAGCCCTTTGTGATGTATATTAGGCCTATGTTAGAGGCCCATTGTGATGTATTTGGGGCCTATGGGTTAAGGCCCATTGTGATGTATTTGGAGCCCATGGGTAGAGGCTCATTGTAATATATTTGAGGCCCATGGGATGTGACCCTTTGTGATGTATATTTGGCCCATGTTAGAGGCCCATTGTGATGTATATGTGACCCGTATGATGCGGCCCACCTGATGTAAGAAAGGTCCATGGATGTGACCCATCATGATGTGTATTAGGCCCTTGTGTGAGGCCATGGGTCCACTATACATTTGGCCCTATGTGGGCCACTCCTTGGGAGCAATGTTGGTTAAATGTCCGCATTGATGGGTAGTGTTGGTTAAATATCCACATTGTGGCCTTCCATTAGGCCTAGTTAGGCCCATTCTCATCATTCTCTGATGGGTTAACCCAAACAATTAGGCCCCATTGATATTGCTTGATCCATCATCAGTCGTCCATCTATAGACCTCGCCTTGCGTCAATATCGATTATTGATACTGGCTACGGCTGTCGATTATGAGTTTGTGACAATATAACATCATGATACATACCCATACATATCATCTGCATGTTTGTTATGAGATTTGATTGGCCATTGCATATGCTATAGTGCAGGCAGTTTATAGGAGTCTCCAATAGGCTGAGTTATCCCACATGAGTGCGCGGTATGCACAGGATTGATGCATGATTGGATTGCGTGAATCATGCACTTTGCATTTTTGTGATTATGATTACTATACACCTTAGCGACATCAGGGCCATAACCTCTACGGGTACATCATGGATGGCCAGATTGAATACTAAAAATACTATTTCTAGCATCGGGGTGTCATAGATATCCCTGGATCAAAATTTCTAAACCCACTGGTATCAGAGGATGACTCCAACGTCGAGACCGAGTGGATATATGAGCACGCGAGGGCTGTATACCAGTACGCCACGTCTCTCACTGTGTTATGATCGGTTGGAAAGGGGTGTGACCTTACTCGCCTGAGTGAGGGGGCAATAACTAAGTTGAGTTTGACCATCTTGAAGAATGAGTTCGTTATCAACGAGCTAAGTCAAATATTGGCAGGCGAATAGTGAAGTCTCTTCCACTTACCAGTTGTGCGCTCGAATAGGGGCAGCAAGCTAGCGTGGAGTATACTAAACCTTAGTGATTATCCAGCGTGAGAATTGTAGTGATATTTGATGCTCTAGCAATGAGTTACATTGTCATGTGGATTCGGATGAGTATTGGTGTGATTGAATTGCATCTTGCATTAAATGGCCCTTGTATGGCTGACATCATTCACTCCTTATATCGTATGGCCTTGATATGGCCAATAACATTCATGCCTTTCATCACATAGCCTTGGTACGACTGATTTCATTCATAGACTGATCAGATGATTCCGCTTTACTCTAATATTGCATTCCAAGCACGCTCGTATTGTGCACACACTTACACCACCCTCTAAGCTTCCTATAAACTTATGCATGATTGATACATACAGGTGACGCCAGGACGCAGCCGTAGCTTAGTCGCAGTTGGACCGTGCAGTCGAGCTTCAGGATTTTTCGTTATTATCGTTATCTTGTATTTACCTTCATACGCATTATACTCAAAGTTTTTCATCATAGTGGATTTTGTGATGATGTTCTTGTGGTTATTGTTCATGAGTTATGCTTATTATAAATCAAAATCATGTTTGAAATCCTCCCTGTAGAATCTCATAATCAGAACCTGGTGTATGGGTGTCGAGAGCCGAGAATGGGGTACTACGGAGGCTGTCGGCATTAGATTTGGCGATTGAGAATTTTGTGAGCACAATTTTTGAGTTTGGGGCTTGACAGAAGTTGGTATCAAAGCATAACTTGAGAATAAACAAGAACAACATCACATGTTTACTATGAGTTTAGGACAATTAGGTCCCAAACGCGTAACGTCCTGATTTAGTCCCCTAACGTGCGTGCATTCAAGAGATTCTCAAGGTTGATTGGTGTCCTTATTCTTTCCTATAAGACATATTGTCCAGGAGAGCGACCTGAGAAACTCCTGCTCCACCACTTAAGGCTCCCGCTTTTTCACCTACTACTCCCTCTCCATCTTCAGAGATCCCTGCTCCCCAGCCTGAGGATATCGTTCCTCCACCTGAGACTGGTGTAGATCCGACCATACCTATGAGTGCCTCCCAGTTATAGTAGATGTTGCAGGCTGTGACGGTTGTCCTTTAGGGGCGGGGAAGGTACCCAGTTGTTTCACTAGCCCAGGTAGAGCAAGAGCTCGCGAGTGTCCTTCTTTGAGAGTTTCGACAGCTCGATCCCCCACGTTTTCAGGGCGAGCCGGATCTGACTGTAGTAGAGAGATGCACTTCGATGTGGAGAAAATTTTTGATACCATGCTATGTATGACCTAGCAACGGGGTTGGTTGGCAATTTTTCTTCTCTAGAGTGAGGCCGAGGACTTGTGGACCTCCGTTACTCGTGTTGCAAGGCCTGATTTTCTCTGAACATGGGAGAATTTCATAGACCGATTCGAGAAGCAGTACTTTCCCGACCACATTCGTCGGTAGCGAGCGTTAGAGTTCGAGACCTTGGTATAGGGAGATATATTTGTGGTACAGTATATGACTCATTTTGTGGCACTATTGAGGTTCGTGCCATATTTGGTTGATGATGAGGGGTGGAAGGCCCACTGTTTTGAGAACGACTTACGTTATGGTCTTTGAGGGCGTGTTGTTGGGCATGAGCTCCTGACTTTTTATGCAGTAGTATGGAGGGCTCAGATTTACGAGACTAAGTGGGCCAGCACGTAGAGTGACCGTGATCAAAGGAGAAATCGAAAGAGGCAGGCCCCCTCCGGTAGCTCCCTTCACCAGTAGAGGCGCACAGGCCACCTAGTCGCAAGAGCACCAGTAGCACTAGCGACACCTCAGGCACCACCTCAATGGCAGCTTCTCGATGTCTGTTATGGATGTAGTGGGATAAGACACCATAGGTAGGAGTGTCCCCGACCGCAACAGTATTAGTTGAGAGTACTGATTCTGCCTCTACAGCAACAGAGACAACAGCTCCCACTGCCAAGGCTCCCTCAGCAAAAGCATCAGCACTAGCATCCGAGACCACAGCAGCGGAGATAATAGTTTCGACCACCTCAGCGACAGCAGTAGTAGCAGCACCCTCAAAGGGCACAGGCACCTCCCCAACCAGCTCTGCCTTGGTTCTACACAGCTCAGCAGGACCCGCAATCATTTGGAGGAGTTGTGGAGGGTATTTTTTTCATCTCTACATGCGTCGCCTGAATATTATTTGATTTCAGTGCTTCGCATTCATTTATGTCCGAGGGATTTTGTCGTTCAACTAGATTGTCGATAAAGTCTTCTAGTGAGGGATTGACCGTATCAACGCTCTTGGGGAAGTCTACAATGTTGGGTCATTTCTGTTCGGTGATATCTTTTTGCTCGCTGACTTATTTATACGGCCGATGTCATATTTCGGTGTTATCCTGGGCATGGATTGGCTTGCCGAGTACCACGCCATCTTGGACTGCTCTGGAGGACAGTCACATTCTGTATACTGGGTTTGCCTCAGTTCCAGTTCATTGTGAGCTCCGAGGAGAGTTGTTGTCTAGTCTCATGTCTTGCGCAGTTGATGAGCCTGTTACCTTGTGGATCGATCAAGTGCCAGTGGCCTGTAATTTTCTCGATGTGTTTCAAGAGATTTCGGGATTACCGCCCCAACGGCCTATTGAGTTCCAGATTGATCTCATGCCCGGTACTGTGCTTATTTCAAAGGTCCCGTATCACATTGTACCAATGGAGTTGAGGGAGCTGTAGCGACTATTGGATAAGTTACGTGAGTTGGGATCCATTTGTCAGAGCAATTCGCCTTGGGAAGCGCTGGTACTCTTCGTTATGAAGAAGGATGGCTCGTTAAGGCTTTGTGTGCATTACCACGAGCTCAACCGGGTTACGATCAAGAACAAGTATCCGCTTCCGAGATAGATAACTTATTTGATCAGCTGTATAGTGCACAATTCTTTTTGAAGATTGACCTGCATTCCGGTTATCATCAGATTCAGGTCCGAGAGGAAGACATCCTGAAGACAGCCTTCAAGACGCGTTATGGTCATTTTGAGTTTTAGGTCATGTCCTTCGAACTGACCAATGCACTCGAAGTAGTCATGCAGTTGATGAACGAGGTCTTCTGTCCGTATCTCGATGAGTTTGTTGTGGTATTCAGCGATGACATTCTGATATATTCGAGAACTCGTGCGGAGCATGTGCAGCATCTGGAGATTGCATTACAGACCCTCCGTGCCCACCAGCTGTATGCAAAGATGGAGAAGTGTGAGTTTTGGCAGGCGGAGGTGAGGTTCTTCAGTCACGTGGTGACGAGGGAGGGTATCGCAGTGGACCCCTCGAAGGTTGAGGCAGTGCGTCACTGGGACTAGCCCACGAGTGTGTCCGAGATCTATAGTTTCCTTAGTTTGGCGGGCTACTATAGGCATTTCATTGAGGGTTTCTCCCGTATCACGGCCCCATTGACCAAGTTGACACGGAAGGGTGCAGAGTTTGTTTGGACAGATGCTTGTGAGTGAGCATTTATGGAGTTGAAGGACCGCCTCACGTCCACTCCTGTCCTCACTCTTCCCTCTAGGAGTGATGGATTTATTATATTTACTGATGCTTCGTACATTAGCTTCGGTGTTGTTTTAATGCAGTACGGGAGACTAATGGCTTATGTGTCTCGCCAGCTCAAGGTCCATGAGCTGAACTACCCCATGCATGATTTGGAGTTGATTGCAGTCATCTTCGCACTGAAGGTGTGGAGGAAATATCTCTATGGGGTTAGGTTTGAGCTTTTCTCCGATCACAAGAGCTTGAAATACTTATTGTTTTAATCCGAGTTAAATATGAGGCAGAGACGTTGGATGATGCTCTTAAAGGACTATGATTTTGATCTCTAGTACCACCCAGGTAAGGCAAACGTGGTAGTGGATGCTCTTAGCCATCAGACATGAGGCCTTGTAGCGCATATGGTCATTCAGGAGTGGAGGATGCTTGAGGATGTAGCAGCATATGATTTTGAGTTCGGTCTACAGTCTTCTATCGTGCAGTTATCGAGTCTTTCGATTCAACCCTCTCTTGTCACAAGGTTGATAAAGGCTCAGCAGGCTGACGAGTCGTTACAGATTTATAGGGTTGAGGCGACATCTGAGAGTCAGTCATATTGGCAGATTGGTTCTGATGGTGGACTTCGCTTCAGAGGTCGATTATGTGTCCCAGATATTCTTGAGTTGCACAAAGATCTTATGGCCGAGGCACATCGGTCACGATTTTTTATCTACCCTGGCTCGACAAAGATGCATCGTGACATGAGGTGACAATATTTTTAGGCCGGGATGAATTGTCAGATGGCTCATTTTGTGGTCGAGTGTAACACATGCTAGTGTGTCAAGGCCTATCATCAGAGACCCCCTGATCCATTACAACTGTTGAGCGTCCCGACGTGAAAGTGGGAGCACGTGTTGAGAGATTTCATTATGGGCCTGCTGAGGACTCAGCGTGATCATGATGTCATATGGGTTGTTGTGGATCGTCTGACGAAGTCGACACATTTTCTTGAGATTCGTACAATTTAGTGTATGGACCGGCTTATGAAGTTATTCATCGAGGAGATTGTGAGATTGCATGGCATTCATATCTCGATCGTTTCTGACTGAGACTCGAGGTGTAAGTCGCAGTTTTAGGGGAGCTTTTAGAGAGCGATGAGACTGTTTTATAGCTCAGCACCGCGTACCATCTTCAGACCGATGGCTAGACCGAGAGGGTCAACCAGATCCTTGAGGATTGACTTCGGGGGTAGTTGGGATGAGTATCTGCGATTAGCTGAGTTCGCACATAACAACAACTATCAGGCGACCATTGACATGACTCCTTTTGAAGCATTGTATGACAGACCATACAGATCTCTGAGTTGTTGGACTGAGGTCGGAGAGCGGCGTCTCCTAGGTCCCGAGCTTATGCAGTAGACGTCAGAGGCTATCGATATCATTAGACAAAGGATGCACACAACTTTGAGCCAACATAAGATTTTTGTTGATCACCGGCGTCGTCCCTTTGAGTTCACAGTTAGGGATAGAGTATATCTCAAGGTCTCACCCATAAAGGGCGAGTTTGAATTGGAGCGAAGGGCAAGCTTGACTCGAGATTCATTGGACCTTTCGAGATCACTGAGAGCGTTGGCGTCGTGGCTTATTGGCTTACCTTGTCATCTCAGTTATCTGACGTCTACAACGTTTTGCATGTATCTATGCTGAGGAGGTGTGAGTCAAACATCGTTCCTATTATTGATTGGTAGCTATTGGAGGTTTGTGAGGAGACTTCTTACATTAAGTAGCCAGTTCATATCCTTGATCGGAAGGAGCAAGTCCTCCGGACCAAGGTCATTCCCTTGGTGAATGTTCAATAGGGTCACCATTCCGTTGATGAGGCGTCTTGGGAGAGCGAGGTCGAGATTCGAGAGCGTTATCCCCATCTCTTTGATGATTGATTATATGTTGTATCTTGTATGCTGTCTTCGATTTTATATGGCGATGCTATGTTTCCTCTTTCTTTATGAGTTATGTCTAGTTGCAATGATTGTGAAAATTTTGAGAAAAAAATTTTTATTTGAAAAGGAGAGCTGTAAGACCCGTATCCTAGAACATACAATTCCGTAGGCTTCCGTGGTCCTCTTGATAGAATTTTGACAACCCTCGACCTGCAATCAGCACGTGTGCATAATTCTAAGTTGCTGCCTGTAGATCTAAGTCAGCTCGACTCAAAACTTGTATCCTTGTGACCGCGCCTTCGCCGCAACTCACGCACTGATCCGATACCTAGGCCAAAAGATATGAGCCTACATTCATTTGGAGGAAAATGCCTTCCGATAGAATCTCTACGACTCGTCATATCAAATTAATTAAGTACACATCAATCACAAGTCAAGTACACCACCCATACCCCATGCCACCTCACCCTATCACAAGTACAAGTACCCATTCCCTCCTTTCCCTAAGTCAAATCTCTCTCTCTCCCCACCCATTCCTCTTTTACCCAAATATCAACCAAACCCATACCCTCTCATCCTCATTCCTTACAACACCCATTCCACCATTCCTTATTAATCCATCACTCCTCTCTCTCTCTCTCTCTCTCATTCTTTAACAATTCTCCAAACTCCCAAAAGAAGCACCCAACGTCCAAGCTTTCCTAAGCCAGGTGTGGCCCACTTTCATGCCCTCTCATCTTCTATCTCAACTTCCATTCTTCATTAACCTCCATCAAGATCAAAGACAAGGAGTATAGGAGTCGAAGGAGCTAAAGAAGGAGGACACATGTGGGTGATCTACTGTTAATTTCTAATTTTAGGGCCTACTTGTTGTGAGACCCACTTGATGTATACATAGAGGGCCCAGTAGTGGCGGGGTCCCTCCCCTTTCATGTTGTCTCTCTCTCTCTCTCTCTCTCTCTCTCTCTCTCTCTCTCTCTCTTTTCCTTTTTTTTTTGTGTGATGATGATGTATGTGGCCCACCTGATCTAAACCGTCCATGTGTTGGGCCCCACCTCGCTCCTTGTCCATTTGGACAAGCCTGGATGAAGTAAAAACACAAATATCAGCTTGATGCAAATGTGGGGCCCACCTAGATGACATGCTGCCTCCAGCATGTGGGAACCACCTGAAATTGGAAGTGGATTAGCTGAGGTACCTCAAACCGGTTATATAGCCGTTGTATTTACGTTAGTAGGCAGTGTGGATCCCACTGGCTGTATAGCTGAGGCTATGACGTCAGTAGGTGGGCCTGATCATGAGGCAGGTGTTATGCCTACACCTTTCATCTGTGTGGGACCCCACATGTGATGTATATCCACACCGTCCATGGCTTGGACAGTGGGGGCCACCATGATATATGTGCTTTACGTCCAGGCCGTCCGTCCAGGCCTACACGTTGGGTGCTTTAAAAAAATGATAAATAATAGTAATAATATAATATTATAATATCATTATAATATTATATATATATATATATATATATATATATATATATATATATATATATATATATATTATGTGGTGGGCCCCACGTGGGACCCACCTTTAATGCTTATATACCAACAGTCCAGATGGTTGGACGGTGCGACCCACCACCTGATGGATGTGTTCCATCCAAACCGTCCATTCATTTGGCAAACTCGTCCCTGGTGGGCCACTTGCGTGGACCCCACCATGATGCAGTGTTGTATCCAAACTGTCTCTCCATTTTTACAACCAAATCGTCCATCTTTTGGTGATCCACACTGTCCGTCTGATGGACGGTGGGCCAGCAGCCACAGCTGCTACATCTCGGCAGCAAGTTCTATGGGTCCCTCTGATGTACATGGTACATCTATACCATCAATCCAATTGGCAACTCGTCTCAAGATCTGAGACCAAAAATAAGACAAATCTAGTTATCAAGTGGACCACACTGCAGAAACGGTGGGATTGAATGTCTACCGTTGAGACCCCTTTAGGTTACAGAAGTTTTGGACCAATATGAAATTTGTTTTTCCTCTTGGATCAGGTCTTTGTGACCTTATGAACAAGCTGGACAGAAAATAAATGCTATGGAGGGCCCATTGAGGTTTTAATAATGGAAAATCATTATATCCACCGTTATTTGTGCTATGGTCCAGATGATCTTTTGATATGATTCATTTTTCTGGATAATGCTCTAAATTGATCTTTATAGATGGATGAATGGTGTGGCTAGAGTGGCCCATTTGATATAGCCCATTGCGATGTATTTGGGGCCTATGGTTGAAGCCCTTTGTGTGATGTATTTGGGGCCCATGGGTTAAGGGCCATTGTGATGTATTTGGAGACCATGGGTAGAGGCTCATTGTGATATATTTGAGGCCCATGGGATGTGGCCCTTTGTGCTGTATATTAGGCTTGTGTTAGAGGCCCATTGTGATGTATATGTGGCTCATATGATGCGACCCACTTGATGTATGAGAGGGCCATGGATGTGACCCATCGTGATGTGTATTAGGCCCTTGTGTGAGGCCATGGGTCCAATATACATTTGACCCTATGTGGGTTACTCCTGGGGAGTAATGTTACTTGAATATCTACATTGATGGGCAGTGTTGGTTAAATGTCCACATTGTGACTTTCCCTTGGGCCTGGTTAAACCCATTCTCATCATTCTATGGTAGGTTAACCCAAATGATTAGGCCCCATTGATATTGCTTAATCCATCATCTGCCGTCCATCTATGGACCCCGCCTTGCGTCGATGCCGATTATCTATACCGGTTACCACTGCTGATTATGAGTTTGTGACAGTATAACACCATGATATATGCCCATAAGCATCATCTGCATGTTTGTTATGAGATGTGATTGGCCATTGCATATGCCATAGTACAGGTGATTTATGAGACTCCTTAATAGGCGGAGTTATCCCACATGAGCGTACAGTATATGCAGGATTGATGCATGATTGGATTGTGTGACTCATGCACTTTGTATTTGTGTGATTGTGATTGGAAAGGGGTGTGACCTTACCCACCTGAGTGAGGGGGCAATAATTAGGTTGAGTTTGACCAGCTTGACGAATGAGTCCGTTATCGACAAGAAGAGTCTGATATTGGCAGGCGGATAGTGAGGTCTCTTCCGCTTACCCAGTTGTGCGCTCGGATATGAGTGACAAGCTGGCGTGGAGTGTACTAGAAGCCGGTGATTATCTAGCGTGAGAACTGTACTGATATTTCATGCTCTAGCGATATGTTGCATTGTCATGTGAATTCGGATGAGGACTAGTGTGCTTGAGTTGTATCTCACATCGCATAGCCTTGGTATAGCCGACATCATTTCCTCCTTGCATTGTATGACCTTGATATGACTAATTACATTCATGTTTTGTATCGCATAGCCTTGGTATGGCTTATTTCATTCATGGACTCATCAGTATGATTCCATTTTACTTTGATATTACATTCTGAGCACGCTCGTATTGCACACACACTTACACCATCCTTTAAGCTTCTTATAAGCTTATGCACGATTGATGTATGCATGTGGCGCTAGGACGCAGCCGTAACTTAGTCACAGCAGGAGCGTGCAGTCGAGCTTAAGGAATTTCTGTTATTATCATTATCTTATTTTTCCCTTCATACGCATTATACTTAAAATGTTTGATCATAGTGAATTTTGTGATGACGTTTTTGTGGTTATTGTTCTTGGGTTGGATTATGCTTATTACAAATCAAAATCATGTTTGAAATCCTCCTTGTAGAATCTCAAGATCGGAACTTGGTATATGAGTGTCAGGAGCTGAGAATGGGGTACTACGGAGGCTGTCGGCACTAGATTCGGCGATTGAAAATTTTGTGAACCCGATTTCTAAATTTGGAGCGTGAACCATGTGTGGACTGTGGACAGAATGCATACATCGAGTGCGTCCCACGTGTGGACAGCCACTACATCAGGGCCCCACCATCCCTACGTGGACGGTGTGGATACAATAGATGAAACACATACGTCATGAGGGTCCCACAGACCTTATTGACGTCAAACGCACCAGCGGCAATAGCTGCTGGTGAGGTATGCCAGTCAATCCACTTTCGCTTATAAAAAAAGGGCCCCACATGAATGGACGGTAGGATATAACGCACACCTCATGATCAGCCCATCATCTTGAAGTCTGGATGGTGCGGATCTGAAGCATGCATCACGGTGGTCCTCACACCACCGTCCCGATGGAAAGTGTAGATAAATACATCACAATGGGCTCCATCCAGATGGACGGACGGTGTGGATCAAAGGGACCCACAGAAGTGACGTCACTACAGCAGCTGTTTAGCTGTGTGTGGTAGACCAGCCAATTCGCACCTCATCAGGTGGGTCCCAGTGGGCCCACCATAACGTTATATATATATTATATTTTTTTTTTTTCTTGTTTGAAGGACCCCAACGTCCAAGCCTTGGATGGCCTGGATGTAAAGCACATACATCAGAGGTGGTGCACTGTCCAGAGATGGACGGTGTTGATACAACTGATACATTATGGTGGGGTCCACACGTCCCACGTGTGGATGGTTGGCATATAAAACATCATCAAGGTGGGGTCCATGTGGTGGCCCACCGACTTTGGATTTAAGCCGAAATTTATGTTTTCTCTTCGGCCAGGTCTGTCTCATGGTGGACAGCAAGGCGGGTCACACCAATGAGACGTCCAAAAAATTCTGGACGGTCAGGATTTTGATCAAATCAGGTGGGCCACACACACGCATCATTATCATCATAACAAAAATACAAGAGAGGGAGAGAGAGAGAGCGAGCGAGAGAGAGAGAGAGAGAGAGAGAGAGAGAGAGAGAGATCAGAATAGTGGAGGGACCTCGCCACTATAGGCCTCTCTTTAATACAAATTATACATCAAGATGGGTCCAACCACAAGTGGGCCCTCAAATCATCAAATCCAAGCAAAAAATATATATAAATCTATTCCTAGAAAATGCTCACATTTGATCTCCTCTTCCTTCTTAGCTTCTAGAGCTCCAAGGGAATGATTTCAATGGTCGAGATGATCTTTGGATAGTGGATATGGGAGGTAGGAAGGTGGGCCACACTAGCTTCTCTCATGGAAGCATGGACGTGGGTTGCTTGGAGAATAGGGAGAGAGAGATGAGAGAGAGAGGTTGTAAGAGAGAGAGAGAGAGAGATGGGTGAGTGATGGGTGTACTTGGTTGTAAGAGAGAGAGTTGACTTTGGGGAGGGTGGTTGTACTTAGGGATAGGTGTTGTACTTTGACTAGTGATGTGATTGATTTGACACGTTTCTCTTGGGTTACAAATGTGCGATGTTTCCTCAAACTGAATACGAGCCCACATCTCCTGGCCCGGGTATCGCCTCGACACGTAATACATGGCATCGAAACCGCGACGACGACACGATTTTTAGGGTATAAGTTTCGGGTCGAGTCAACTCTGGAATATTGGATATGACTCAGGATCACGCGTAACTACTATCTAAGAATCGCGGGTCATCGGAATTTAACCAGGGGACTGCGAAAGCTTAAGGAACGGTACGGGCTAGGATACGGGTCTCACAGTACATCTCTAGGATCATCACTAGGGTTAGTATACTTTACACGTAATCGCTGCCCACTGGATGCATAACCATACAAGTGGAAGAGACCTCACTATCCGCCTGGCTAGTAGTCAGCCAATATCTACCTTGCACATCGATAACAGATCCATTTACGAGCTGGTCAAATTCAGACTAGCTATACCCCCTACCATCGGGCAGGCAAGGCCACACCCTCTTTCAATTGACCACGACATAGTGGGAGATGCAGCCTACTGGTATTTAACACTCGAGCGCTCATGTATCCACTCGGTATAGACGTTGGAGCGTCTCCTGGTCACGGAGGTTTAAGGACTTTCACCCAGGGACATTTATGGCACCACATGTAGAAAAAGATTTTCGGTGTCCTATTTGGCCATCCACAATATGCCTGTGGAGGCCATGACCCTGATGTCGCTAGGAAATATAGTAGTCATATCCCAAAATATGAGATGCATGAGTCATACTATCCAGTCATGCATCAAACCTGTGTGTACCGCACGCTCATGTGGGGCAAATCCGTCTCTCAGGGAGTCCCATAATAATCCGTCCAATGGCATGTGCTATGATCAATCACTCCTTATATCAAGCATGCAAATGATGCGTATGGACATGTGTCATGATGCTATACTATCACGTACTTATAATCGGTATCAATAAACAGCCTAACAAAGTGCCTAAGGGAAGGTCACAATGTGGACATTTAACCATCATTGCTTATCAATGTAGATATTTAACCAACATTGCTCCCAAGGAGTGACCCACATAGAGCCTAACATATAGTGGGCCCATAGCTTCTCATAAGGGCCCAATACACATCTGATTGGGCCGTATCACTTGGGCCTCAAATACATCACAATGGGCCGCATCACATGGGCCTAATACATATCACAATAGGCCTTATACAAGGACCTCATATACCTCTAAAACATGAGTGGTCGAGCAGAAGCTTAGCTCCTGAGTTTCAATACATCACTTATGCAATATAGATAATGATGATTAAATGTTGTCCATATTAATGCATTAAACATGAGTGGGATTACACCAAAAAAACATATCATACTCCAGAGTTAATGTAATTAAGCAAGTGGGAGACTGAATTTAATATAAAAGGTATAGGTACGTGTTTCATAACTTCTACAATATGATCATGTAGTTGGGCTGAATATATATACAAGTGTTGTTTCAAACTTATAAAATGCCAAAAATGTAAATGTTTAACTAATCCAATATCCCTGTAATCTCATCAAAGCAGCATAAGGTCTACATAAATCCGCCTGAGAGCTGCACGTAAGAGAACTCCTCCTCATCGTTTATGAAGACTGGATCCATCGCACAAACCTCGCTAGAACCTACATCTAAAACAGAGTCTGGTTGGTGTTTTAAAACACCATCCCAGGTGAGAAGTGAAACTATAAAGGTAAAGTTAACATGTTATCAATTCAATCAAGCAGTAATGATAAAACAATACATCAAACAGTCCTAATTACTCTTATCAATGCAGGGATAAAATGCTATAATGATACATGCTCTTGCCGGTACTCCCTCAACAACTTTATCTCACGGTCGCGCATGCAACACTCCCGCTGTGCTCAACTCCAACACCAAAGGCACATGCAATATGGTGCATGTTCGTGTTAGCCAAGTTTTTAATTAGACTTATTCATACAGCGGGTTTAGGAAGCTAAGGTACCTCCCTTTATATCATTTACCCAAGCAAAGATCCATCTAGGGTCGTCAATCCTAGTTAATCACATACAATGGACAATTCCAGGTCGCTACAGAGAGGCTCGTCACCTCAACACAGGCCTAGTTTATACTCGATATTACTGTAGACAGGCTTATCACCTTAGCGTAGTCCTAGTGTATACTTGATGTCACTCTATCAACACCCTACCAACTAGCAGTCTATTTTTGAAAGTTCGTCATTAACCCAACTGGGGACCATAGTTAGGCTGTGCCAGTATACGCTGACAGCTCGAATACAGTGTCGCATACCACCGTGTTCGGCTTACAAGTTTGGGTTACTTATTGGCCACTAAGGGAGGCTCATCGCCCTAGCATAGGTTGACAGCTCGACCACGGTATCCCATACCACCATGTCCGTCTCATGATTCTTAACGGATCGAAGTACCAAGGTTGGAGTGGGTTTTACATTGGTAAGTGGTGCCTTAGATTCAAGCAATAGTGTTCATATATGGTAAACACATAATAGGCCAATCAATTTATTAGATAAGTTCGATTGGTACAAACGTACGTTGAATTAATCGATACGATACCGCTGTCAACAATCATCATGGGACTCGGATTCACCGAACGCATCAAATATGACGAGACTAATTCAGCCACTCAAACAGGAATTATTACTGATTACCTAGACTACGTAATAGTCCCAATCATACTCAAATGCAGCATGTAGAGACATGTGATAATCATATAGGCATTTAATAAACAATTCAAATATAAATCTTATTTAACCATTTTAACAAACACATTGAACATGTTATTATACATATGTATTTCATCCATAGATCACGTAGTAGCAATTTAGATTACATGAATGAAACTACAAATACTGATAAGGTAATTGAGAATCTTATCTCAACACCCTTACTAAAATACATTCCATCAAGCAATTTCTCATTCGGTCATTTTATCAAATACTTAGACTACACATTACTTTATACATCGACTACATTAGTTATGGCATATATTATGACAAATCCTTTCACAAGAGGATTGTTATACATACAATAAACATGAATCTTAAATTAATAGTCATGACAAACAAAAATCAGGATTTCACACTCATTCAAATAATTTATCGAACACTTAGGCTACATAATACCACATACATGAACTAATTTAGTTATAACACATATTATGACAAATCCTTTCATAAAGGAATTGTCACACATACAATGAACATGTATTCTAGGTTAATAGGTATGGCCAATATAAATTATAATTTCACTTTCATTCAAACATTTCAACAAACACATAGAATGCACTTTATATTTACATAGTACACATGCATGTATAGTTTATCAGATACATCGTACAAAGATCATATGGTAGCAATCAAGTCAGACATAAATCATTACTGACATTGAAAGCCTTGAAAACCATAACCTAAGCATTTATAGTCTGCACCTTCTGTCATGCCCCAAACTCGGAAACCGGGCTCACAAAATTCCCGATCGCCGAATCCGGCGCCGACAGCCTCCGTAGAACTCCATTCTCGGCTCCTAGCTCCCATTCGCCAGGTTCCGATCCTGGGATGCTACGAGGAGGATTTTAAATACCAGTTTGTTTCGTAATAAGCATAACCAAAGGCATAACCCACAAACAATAACCAAGAAATCCATTACATTTCCACTATGATCAAAAACTTTACAAGTACAATGGACATAAAGGGAAATACAAGGGTAAATAATAGAAAAACTCCAAAATGATCAGCAACGTGCTCCTGTCTCAACGCTGCTGCGATCCAACGTCACCTGCACGCAACGGTCGTGCATAAGCTTACAGAAAGCTTAGAGGGTGGTGAAGGTGTGTGCTCAAGGTAGTAATATGTACATGCAATGTCAGAGTGATGCGAAATATACAAATGGAAACATAATATCATGAGCTGTACCAAGGCTTATGCGATGCAAGACATGAATGGTATCGGCCATCCCAAGGCCATGCAATGTATAATGCAACTCAAGCATACGGATACTCATCAATGTCCACACATCAATACAGCTCAAAGTATGGAATATCACCGGGGTCTAGTACACTCTAAACCATATTGTCGCCACATCGCGCACAATAAGGTAAGTGGAAGAGACCTCACTATCCGTCTGCCAATATCGGGCGCGACTCGTCGATAGCGGACCCATTCCTCGAGCTGGTCAGACTCAGCCTAGCATTGCCCCCTACACTCGGGCGGGTAAGGCCGTACCCCCTTCCAACCGACCACGACACAGTGGAGAGCGTAACCGTCTGGTAATCGACACTCAACGCTCATCTACCCACTCGGTCTAGACGTTGGAGCAACCTCTTGGTACCATAAGGGTTTAGGGACTTTCACCCAGGGATATCTATAGTACCCCATGTAGAACAAGATTTTCGGTATCCAACCCTGCCAACCACGATGTGTCACGCCCCAAACTCGGAAACCGGGCTCACAAAATTCCCGATCGCCGAATCCGGCACCGACAGCCTCCGTAGAACCCCATTCTCGGCTCCTAGCTCCCATTCGCCAGGTTCCGATCCTGGGATGCTACAAGGAGGATTTTAAATATCAGTTTGATTCGTAATAAGCATAACCAAAGGCATAACCCACAAACAACAACCAAGCACTCCATTACATTTCCACTATGATCAAAAATTTTTACAAGTACATGAGCATAAAGGGAAATACAATGGTAAATAACAGAAAACTCCAAATGATCAGCGACGCGCTCCTGCCTCAACGCTGCTGCAGTCCAACGTCACCTGCACGCAACGGTCGTGCATAAGCTTACAGAAAGCTTAGAGGGTGGTGAAAGTGTGTGCGCAAGGTAGTAATATGAATGCAATGTCAGAGTAATGCGGAATATGCAGAAAGAACCAAAGCGTCATGAGCCGTACCAAGGCTATGCAATGCCAGACATGAATGGTATCGGCCATCCCAAGGCCATGCAATGTACAATGCAACTCAAGCATACAGATACTCATCAATGTCCACACATCAATACGGCTCAAAGTATGGAATATCACCGGGGTCTAGTACACTCTAAACCAGATTGCCGCCACATCGCGCGCAATAAGGTAAGTGGAAGAGACCTCACTATCTGTCTGCCAATATCGGGCGCGACTCGTCGATAGCGGACCCATTCCTCGAGCTGGTCAAACTCAGCCTAGCATTGCCCCCTACACTCGGGCGGGTAAGGCCGTACCCCCTTCCAACCGACCACGACACAGTGGAGAGCGTAACCGTCTGGTAATCGGCACTCAACACTCATCTACCCACTCGGTCTAGACGTTGGAGCAACCTCTTGGTACCATAAGGGTTTAGGGACTTTCACCCAGGGATATCTATAGTACCCCATGTAGAACAAGATTTCCGGTATCCAATCCTGCCAACCACGATGCGTCTGTGGAGGCTACGACCCTGATGTTGCTAGGGCGTACAATACCCATGTCACACAAGTGCGAAATGCATGATTCACGCTGTCCAGTCATGCAACAATCCATGCGCATATCGTGCGCTCATGTAGGGCAATACTGCCTAACCAGGAGCCCATAAACAACCTGCCCGAAGGCAATTACTATGATCAGTCAGTCCTCATATCAAGCATACATATGATGCGTATGATCATGAGTCATGAAACTATACTAAACATGTTATAATGGAATGAACTATTTAACAATGCAGACGGACCTGGATGGCCTATACACGGCAAGTACGGCCGGTAATGGGCCCTAAGGAGAGTCGTAACGTGGACATCCAACCAACATTACACTCGCAATGTGGACGTCAAACCAACATTGCTCCCAAGGCACGATCTTTGTAAACATCAACACTTAGTCTGTAATGGATTTACACATTGCAATGGACCGTAAGTTGTCCCCATTGGACCGTATATATATATCAAATGGGTCATATCCTATGGGCTCTCATCCATCAGATGGGCGCCATAAATGGGCCAAACCAATGGGCCTTAAGTGCATTGCAATGGGTCAAACCCATGGGCTTGGATTGCATCAATTGGACCTAGTCACATGAGTCTAATATGTATCAAATGGGTCACACCAATTGGATTCCCAAATGCATATCAACTGGGCCTAAACCCCTAGGCCTTACATATATCAAATGGGCCTACTTTCATGGGCTTTAAAATTTCATCAAATGGGTCCAATTACATGGGCCTTGTACCTACCAAGTGGGCCTAATCCTGTAGGCCTTTATATAATTTAAATGAGCTTAAACACATAGGCCTTTTTCAAATCAAATGGGCCTAACTCATAGGCCTTATATTAGTCAATAGGCCGAAACCCCTAGGCCTTATATTTAATTTAGATGGGCCTAATCACAGGGCCTTGAAACATATCAAGTGGGCCCAATCCCATGGCCCCTTTTATAATTGAATGGGTTCAGTCCCATGGACCTTACAATATATCAAATGGTTTACTTCCATGGACTTTAAATTTCAACAAAAAGGGGTCCAATTACATGGGTCTTGAAGTACATCAAATGGGCCTAGTCTCTAGGCCTAAAATGAACCCAATGGGCCCAGCCCATAAGCATTTCACAAAACCAAATGGGCCTAGCCCATGCCCCTTTTGAAATTCCAATGGGCCTAGCCCATAGGCCTAACATGATCCTTTCAAGTGGATGGACGGTCTGGATGCACCGCCTATGACAATGGTGGGACCCACATGAAGGCGTACAATCATATATATATTATATAATATATAACTACATATAATATCATATATGTAATATATACAATATTATATGTAATATATATATAATATAATAATATATATGTGATATATATATAACATATATATGTGGCCCCACCGTTCAGTGGGGACGGTGTGGATTCAACAAGAATCACAGTGGGCATCACCGTCCACGGACCGTGGACGGTGTGAATAAAATACATAAATCACTATGGATCCCATGTATATGGCCCACCGTAATGTTTATTTGAAATCCAACCCGTTCATAAGGTCACTCAACCTGGATGAAGGGAAAACATAAAATTTCAGCTTGATCCAACACTTCTGTGGACCCCAGGAAGAGTTTCAATGGTGAATGCTCATTCACACTGTTTCGTGTGATGTGGCCCACTTAAGGTTTGGATCGATCTGAAATTTGGAGGGGGCCCACCTGAGAAGGGGGCCCACCTAATGGACGGAGTAGATAAAACACATACATCACGTGGGGCCCACGGCAGCAGCCGTGGGTGGCTGCACGGCAGCCCGCCCGCCGTGGGACGGCCGCACGCTGCAGCGTGCAGCGCTGCAGCTGCCACCAAAAATGACAGAGGCTCTGCCTCTTAGGAATTTTTAGAAAAATCACATTTTTTGAAGTTTTTCGCATGTGGGGCCCGCTAAAGCGAAATCCGTCCCAGCCATTGCGATCAGTGGCCCGAGACCGTCCAAATAAGTCCAGAGTTTGAATTTTTTTGATGCCAGAAAATGAATAAAATGATAAAATGGATCCTTGAATGGTCGAGGTACATTATTTGATACTATGGCCCACCAGGTCTTCAAATCAGCCCCAAACTTCTACCCAATGGTTGAAACTCTGTAAGTAAGAGAGTGGACGGCTCGGATTGGACGTAAACATCAGGGTGAGGCCTGTGCAAGGGAGCCACCCAAAAGTTCCCTTTTTCTTCTTTCCTTTATCCTTCTTACATTGAAACGTCCAGCGTCTGGGACGCTGGACGGTTTTAACTTTTATTATACTTTATATATATTTTTGATGGCGGGCCCTGATGAAGTGGGCCATCACATGATGGGCGGCGTGGGAGTAACATCTAAGGTGGGCCCCACTTGAATAAAATAAATACTACATCAAGATGGGATCCATTCAAGTGGGCCACACCATCCTTTTGCAATAAATAAAATGAAATAAAATAAAAATAAAAATAGAGAGAGAGGCATGGAGAGTGGGACACGGCTTGTGATGGAGGGACCCCGACATTATGGGCCCTCCCTTGCAATGAAACATACAATAAATGGACCCCTTTGATCATGGGACCATCAAAATTATAAATCAAAGGTGGAGATCCATTCTCCACCGTTATAGACGGTCTAGATGACCTTTTTGCAATGAAAATAACCATCATGATGGGGTCCATGGAGAATGGCCCCATCATGGAACGATCATGATGATCCAAGTGGTCCATCGGCCACATTTTGGGGTCCCAAGTGAGATCCACACCATTGATCGGTGGGACTCACTTGGTCCACCATAAAAATAATAAAAACTACCCTATGGAAGCACCCACCGTCCGATCTTCTCGCTCCTAGGGGTTCCTTGGCACCTTGGCTTCAACTTCAATGGCTAAGATGAAGGATGGAGGGTTGAGATGGGGGATTTTGGGGTAGGAAGGTGGGCCACTTGAAGCTTAGAGGGAGGTTGGAAATTCTCATACGTGGGAGCTCCTTGCAATTTTTGTTGCTTGGATTTTTTTTGGAATGAGGGAGAGTAAGAGAGAGAGTGATGTAAAGGGAGAGAGAGAGAGTGATGGATGGATGGGTGAGTGATGGTTGTGTAAGAAAGGTATGGGTTAGGAAGACTTTTGTGGCTTTTTGTGTAAGAAAGGTATGGGTTGAGAAGACTTTGGTGGTTGCTTGGGAAAAGGGATGGAAGTGATGTGTACTTGACCTTTGATGGGTTGATGGGTGATTGATTGATGGGATTGATGTGATTGATGTGACACATCGTTGAGATTCCCTTGGTTTTCGCAACGCGCGGCGTTTTCTCGCACCGAACGTTGGCTCATATCTCTTGATCAGGGTATCGCCTTGGCACGCGAGTCGCGGTATCGGAACCGCAACGACAGCGCGGTCGCTATGGTATTGGTCTCGGGTTGAGTCGACTCGGGTTGTCGGTACATGAATCCAGGTCGCGCGTCGATATTGTTTAAGGGTCGAAAGTTGCCGGAATTCGACCGGTACGACCGTGGAAGTGTACGGAAAGGTACGGACCAAGATACGGGTCTTACAGCTCTCCCCTCCTTATAAAAATTTCGTCCTCGAAATTTACACAAGCGTCGCAACTAAGCATAACTCGCGAGGAATAAGAAACATAACGTCGTCATATAGAATCAGGGACAGCGTACAAAATACAATACATGATCATCAACCATCAAAGAGATGAGGATATCGCTTTCGAATCTCAGCCTCACGCTCCCAAGAAGCCTCCTCAACAGAATGGTGACCCCACTGCACCTTCACCAACGGAATGACCTTGGTTCTGAGGACCTGCTCCTTCCGATCAAGGATACGGACTGGCTGCTCAATGTAAGAAGCGTCCTCACGAACCTCCAACGGCTGCCAATCAATAACGGGAACTATGTCTGACCCACACTTCCTCAACATGGAGACGTGAAACACGTTGTGGACGCCAGACAACTGTGATGGTAAGGCAAGCCGATAGGCCACGGCGCCAACGCGCCCAGTGATCTCAAAAGGTCCTATGAATCTCGGGGCAAGCTTGCCCTTCGCTCCAAATCGAACTACGCCCTTCATAGGCGAGACCTTGAGATACACATGGTCCCCTACATCAAACTCCAAGGGACGACGCCGACGATCAGCAGAACTCTTCTGTCGGCTCTGAGCTGTGCGCATTCTCTGCCTGATGATGTCAATAGCCTCTGAAGTCTCCTGCACAAGCTCGGGACCTAGGAGACGACGCTCTCCAACCTCGGTCCAACAACTCGGTGATCTGCATGGTCTGCCATATAGTGCCTCAAAAGGAGCCATGCCGATGGTCGCCTGATAGCTGTTATTGTACGCAAACTCAGCCAATCGCAGATGCTCATCCCAGCTACCCCCGAAGTCAATCGCGCAGGCCCGAAGCATATCCTCAAGTATCTGATTGACCCTCTCGGTCTGGCCATCGGTCTGCGGATGGTACGCGGTGCTGAGCTGTAAATCAGTCCCCATCGCACGCTGGAAGCTCCCCCAAAACTGAGACGTGAACCTCGAGTCTCGGTCAGAAACGATCGAGACTGGAACGCCATGCAGTCTCACAATCTCCTCAATAAACAGTCTCGCAAGCCGGTCCATAGACCAAGTCGCACGCATCGCAAGGAAATGTGCCGACTTTGTCAGACGATCCACAACAACCCAAATGGAGTCATGACCGCGCTGAGTCCTCGGCAAACCCATAATGAAATCGGTCGACACGTGCTCCCACTTCCACATCGGGACACTCAACGGCTGCAATAGACCAGGTCTCTGATGATCGGCCTTGACACGCTGACACGTGTCACATTCGGCCACAAAACTCGCGATCTGGCGCTTCATCCCCGCCCAAAAATACTGTCGCCTCATGTCACGGTACATCTTCGTCGAGCCCGGGTGGATAGAAAACCGCGATCGATGTGCCTCGGTCATAAGCTCTCTGCGTAACTCTGGAATATCCGGGACACATAATCGGCCTCTGAAACGAAGTCCACCGTCTGTACCGATCTGCCAATCTGCCTGACCCTCAGATGCCGCCTCAGCCATATAACTCTGCAACGACTCATCAGCCTGCTGAGCCTCGATCACCCTAGCGACAAGAGAGGGTTGAATCGACAGGCTCGATAACTGTACAATGGAAGACTGCAGGCCGAACTCAAAGTCATATGCAGCAATATCCTCAAGCATCCGCCACTCCTGAATCATCATGTGCGCCACTAGGCCTCGTGGCTGACGGCTGAGGGCATCTGCCACCACGTTCGCCTTGCCCGGGTGGTACTGAAGGTCGAAATCATAGTCCTTTAGGAGCTCCATCCAGCGCCTCTGTCTCATATTCAACTCAGACTGCGAGAAGAGGTACTTCAAGCTCTTGTGATCAGAGAAGAGCTCGAACCTAATCCCGTAAAGGTAGTGCCTCCACACCTTCAGTGCGAAGACAACGGCAGCCAGCTCCAGATCATGTGTAGGGTAGTTCAGCTCATGGACCTTGAGCTGACGAGACGCAAAGGCCACTGGTCTCCCGTGCTGCATCAGGACAGCACCCAAACCGATATGCGAGGCATCGGTGAATACAATGAAGCCGTCACTCCCAGATGGGAGAGTGAGGACAGGAGCGGACGTCAGACGGTCCTTCAACTCCGTAAATGCTCGCTCGCAGGCGTCACTCCAAACAAACTCTGCGCCCTTCCGAGTCAACCTGGTCAACGGGGCTGCAATACGAGAAAAACCCTCGATGAAACGTCGGTAATAGCCCGCTAGACCAAGGAAACTACGGATCTCTGTCGCAGTCGTGGGCTGGCCCCACTGACGCACTGCCTCGACCTTCGAGGGGTCCACTGCGACACCCTCCCTCGTCACCACGTGACCGAGGAACTTCACCTCCTCCTACCAGAACTCGCACTTCTCCAGCTTCGCATACAGCTGGTGTGCGCGGAGGGTCTGTAGAGTAATCTCCAAGTGCTGCTCATGCTCCTCACGGGTTCTCGAATAGATTAGAATGTCGTCGATGAAGACTACGACAAACTGATCCAGATATGGGCGAAAAACCTCGTTCATCAGCTGCATGAAGACCGCTGGTGCATTGGTCAGTCCGAAGGACATGACCTGAAACTCGAAATGACCGTAACGCGTCCTGAATGCTGTCTTCGGAATGTCCTCATCTCGGACCCGAATCTGATGATAGCCGGAACGCAGGTCAATCTTCGAAAAGAACTGTGCACCCTGCAGCTGGTCAAATAAATCATCAATCCTAGGGAGCGGGTACTTGTTCTTGATCGTGACTTTGTTGAGCTCGCGGTAGTCAACGCAGAGCCTCAACGAGCCATCCTTCTTCTTCACGAAGAGTACCGGCGCTCCCCACGGCGAACTGCTTGGACGAATAAAACCCAACTCACGTAACTCGTCCAACTGCTTCTGCAGTTCCCGTAACTCCAACGGTGCCATACGATACGGGGCCTTCGAAATAGGCGCGGTACCGGGCACGAGATCGATCTGAAACTCGGTGAGTCGACGAGGCGGTAATCCCGGAATCTCCTGGAACACATCGGGAAAATCGCAAACTGTCGGTAAATGGTCGATGCAAACGGCGACATGCTCCTCTATGGCGCACGACATCAAACAAGACAACTGCTCTCCTCTGGCCTCTGCAACGAACTGGAACTGAGGTACGCCGGGTATACAAAATGTGACGGTCCTCGCGGCGCAGTCCAAAATGGCATAATACTCAGCGAGCCAATCCATGCCCAAGATAACGTCGAACTCGGACATCGGCAAAACAAACAAATCAGCAGGCAGGAAGGTATCCCCAACTAGAACGGGGCATGACGAGCAAAATCGTCCTAGCGCTGCAGTCCTCCCCAAGGGAGTCGACACTGATAGGCTCACATCAGCAGACTCTAACGGTAAGCCAGCCGATCGACAGAAGCTCTCGGCCACAAAAGAATGCGATGCACCAGAATCAAACAGTACACGTGCAATGCATGCAGAAACTGGCAATATACCCTCAACGACTCCCCCAGATGACTGCGGATCCTGCTGAGCCGCATAAAACCTAGCCTGAGCTGGCTGGGGAGGTGCCTGTCCCCTCTGAATGTGCTGCTGCTGCTGCTGGGGTCGCTGAGGCGGTCGAAACTGCTGCCTCTGCTGCTGTGGCCTCTGAGGCTGGTGCTGGTGCTGATGCTGCTGCTGAGGTGGCCTCGGTGGTAGAGGCTGCTGTCGCTGCTGCTGTCGCTGCTGCTGTGGGGGTCTCTGCTGCTGAGGTGGAGGTCTCTGCTGCTGTGGACCTCTCTGCTGCTGCTGGGGACTGGGACACTCCCATGAACGGTGTCCCGTCGCACCGCACCTGAAGCAAGTGCCGGTGAACTGCCTCTGAGGTGGTGGTGGAGGTGCTGCTGGTGCTGATGGTGCACGGAAAGCTGGGCGACCAGTACGCCTCTGCTGCTGTGGTCGACCCTGCTGGGAATGACTGGAAGGAGCCTGCCTCTTCCGGTCTCCCCTCTGACCACGATCAGACTGAGAACCGGCCCACTCAGTCTCATATATCTGAGCCTTCCGCACTACTGCCTGGAAGGTAGGAAGCTCATGCCCAATGACACGACCTCGAAGGCCGTAACGTAAACCGTGCTCGAAACGGCGGGCCTTCCGCCCCTCATCATCAACCATGTACGGCGCAAATCTCGATAGTGCCATGAAACGGGCCGCGTACTGTGCCACGGTCATGTCTCCCTGCACCAGAGTCTCGAACTCTAAGGCTCGCTGACGACGGATGTGGTCAGGGAAGTACTGCTCCTCGAATCGCTCCACAAAGTCCTCCCATGTCCAAACATAGTCAGGTCCGGCGACACGGGCGACAGAGGTCCACCAATGCTCGGCCTCACCGTGGAAGAGAAATACTGCTAACCGGACGCGCTGCTCGGTCGTGCACAACATGGTATCGAATATCTTCTCCACATCGGAGCGCCATCTCTCGGCTGCAGTCGGATCCGGCTCGCCCTGGAAACGAGGGGGATCATGCCGTCTAAACTCACGAAGTACGGCGCTCGCGCGCTCCTGCTCCGCCTGAGCTGGTGAAACAGCTGGGCGTCTACCCTGTCCCTGTAGTGCAGCTGTCACAGCCTGCAACATCTGCTGTAACTGAGAGGCACTCACAGTCACAGTCGGCTCCTCATCAGTCTCGGGTGGAGGAATGTCATCCTCATGGGAGGAATCAGGGATCTCTGAGGGTGGGATGGGAGACGCAGGTGGTAGAGCTGGAGTCTCTGATGGTGAAGTGGAATCCTCAGGTGGTGGTGCGGGAGTCGATCGAGTAACAGGCGCCATACCCTACAGGAAAGAGCGAAAGCGCCTATCAACTTCAAAACTCTCGAATGTACGCACGTTAACGGTCTGAATCAGAAGGTCGTGAAGTTATCCGAACTTCAGAACTTAGCCATTCTTCACTCATAGCAAACATGTAATGTTGTTCTCGGTTATTCCCAAGTTATGCTCTGATACCAACTTCTGTCACGCCCCAAACTCGGAAACCGGGCTCACAAAATTCCCGATCGCCGAATCCGGCACCGACAGCCTCCGTAGAACCCCATTCTCGGCTCCTAGCTCCCATTCGCCAGGTTCCGATCCTGGGATGCTACAAGGAGGATTTTAAATATCAGTTTGATTCGTAATAAGCATAACCAAAGGCATAACCCACAAACAACAACCAAGCACTCCATTACATTTCCACTATGATCAAAAATTTTTACAAGTACATGAGCATAAAGGGAAATACAATGGTAAATAACAGAAAACTCCAAATGATCAGCGACGCGCTCCTGCCTCAACGCTGCTGCAGTCCAACGTCACCTGCACGCAACGGTCGTGCATAAGCTTACAGAAAGCTTAGAGGGTGGTGAAAGTGTGTGCGCAAGGTAGTAATATGAATGCAATGTCAGAGTAATGCGGAATATGCAGAAAGAACCAAAGCGTCATGAGCCGTACCAAGGCTATGCAATGCCAGACATGAATGGTATCGGCCATCCCAAGGCCATGCAATGTACAATGCAACTCAAGCATACAGATACTCATCAATGTCCACACATCAATACGGCTCAAAGTATGGAATATCACCGGGGTCTAGTACACTCTAAACCAGATTGCCGCCACATCGCGCGCAATAAGGTAAGTGGAAGAGACCTCACTATCTGTCTGCCAATATCGGGCGCGACTCGTCGATAGCGGACCCATTCCTCGAGCTGGTCAAACTCAGCCTAGCATTGCCCCCTACACTCGGGCGGGTAAGGCCGTACCCCCTTCCAACCGACCACGACACAGTGGAGAGCGTAACCGTCTGGTAATCGGCACTCAACACTCATCTACCCACTCGGTCTAGACGTTGGAGCAACCTCTTGGTACCATAAGGGTTTAGGGACTTTCACCCAGGGATATCTATAGTACCCCATGTAGAACAAGATTTCCGGTATCCAATCCTGCCAACCACGATGCGTCTGTGGAGGCTACGACCCTGATGTTGCTAGGGCGTACAATACCCATGTCACACAAGTGCGAAATGCATGATTCACGCTGTCCAGTCATGCAACAATCCATGCGCATATCGTGCGCTCATGTAGGGCAATACTGCCTAACCAGGAGCCCATAAACAACCTGCCCGAAGGCAATTACTATGATCAGTCAGTCCTCATATCAAGCATACATATGATGCGTATGATCATGAGTCATGAAACTATACTAAACATGTTATAATGGAATGAACTATTTAACAATGCAGACGGACCTGGATGGCCTATACACGGCAAGTACGGCCGGTAATGGGCCCTAAGGAGAGTCGTAACGTGGACATCCAACCAACATTACACTCGCAATGTGGACGTCAAACCAACATTGCTCCCAAGGCACGATCTTTGTAAACATCAACACTTAGTCTGTAATGGATTTACACATTGCAATGGACCGTAAGTTGTCCCCATTGGACCGTATATATATATCAAATGGGTCATATCCTATGGGCTCTCATCCATCAGATGGGCGCCATAAATGGGCCAAACCAATGGGCCTTAAGTGTATTGCAATGGGTCAAACCCATGGGCTTGGATTGCATCAATTGGACCTAGTCACATGAGTCTAATATGTATCAAATGGGTCACACCAATTGGATTCCCAAATGCATATCAACTGGGCCTAAACCCCTAGGCCTTACATATATCAAATGGGCCTACTTTCATGGGCTTTAAAATTTCATCAAATGGGTCCAATTACATGGGCCTTGTACCTACCAAGTGGGCCTAATCCTGTAGGCCTTTATATAATTTAAATGAGCTTAAACACATAGGCCTTTTTCAAATCAAATGGGCCTAACTCATAGGCCTTATATTAGTCAATAGGCCGAAACCCCTAGGCCTTATATTTAATTTAGATGGGCCTAATCACAGGGCCTTGAAACATATCAAGTGGGCCCAATCCCATGGCCCCTTTTATAATTGAATGGGTTCAGTCCCATGGACCTTACAATATATCAAATGGTTTACTTCCATGGACTTTAAATTTCAACAAAAAGGGGTCCAATTACATGGGTCTTGAAGTACATCAAATGGGCCTAGTCTCTAGGCCTAAAATGAACCCAATGGGCCCAGCCCATAAGCATTTCACAAAACCAAATGGGCCTAGCCCATGCCCCTTTTGAAATTCCAATGGGCCTAGCCCATAGGCCTAACATGATCCTTTCAAGTGGATGGACGGTCTGGATGCACCGCCTATGACAATGGTGGGACCCACATGAAGGCGTACAATCATATATATATTATATAATATATAACTACATATAATATCATATATGTAATATATACAATATTATATGTAATATATATATAATATAATAATATATATGTGATATATATATAACATATATATGTGGGCCCCACCGTTCAGTGGGGACGGTGTGGATTCAACAAGAATCACAGTGGGCATCACTGTCCACGGACCGTGGACGGTGTGAATAAAATACATAAATCACTATGGATCCCATGTATATGGCCCACCGTAATGTTTATTTGAAATCCAACCCGTTCATAAGGTCACTCAACCTGGATGAAGGGAAAACATAAAATTTCAGCTTGATCCAACACTTCTGTGGACCCCAGGAAGAGTTTCAATGGTGAATGCTCATTCACACTGTTTCGTGTGATGTGGCCCACTTAAGGTTTGGATCGATCTGAAATTTGGAGGGGGCCCACCTGAGAAGGGGGCCCACCTAATGGACGGAGTAGATAAAACACATACATCACGTGGGGCCCACGGCAGCAGCCGTGGGTGGCTGCACGGCAGCCCGCCCGCCGTGGGACGGCCGCACGCTGCAGCGTGCAGCGCTGCAGCTGCCACCAAAAATGACAGAGGCTCTGCCTCTTAGGAATTTTTAGAAAAATCACATTTTTTGAAGTTTTTCGCATGTGGGGCCCGCTAAAGCGAAATCCGTCCCAGCCATTGCGATCAGTGGCCCGAGACCGTCCAAATAAGTCCAGAGTTTGAATTTTTTTGATGCCAGAAAATGAATAAAATGATAAAATGGATCCTTGAATGGTCGAGGTACATTATTTGATACTATGGCCCACCAGGTCTTCAAATCAGCCCCAAACTTCTACCCAATGGTTGAAACTCTGTAAGTAAGAGAGTGGACGGCTCGGATTGGACGTAAACATCAGGGTGAGGCCTGTGCAAGGGAGCCACCCAAAAGTTCCCTTTTTCTTCTTTCCTTTATCCTTCTTACATTGAAACGTCCAGCGTCTGGGACGCTGGACGGTTTTAACTTTTATTATACTTTATATATATTTTTGATGGCGGGCCCTGATGAAGTGGGCCATCACATGATGGGCGGCGTGGGAGTAACATCTAAGGTGGGCCCCACTTGAATAAAATAAATACTACATCAAGATGGGATCCATTCAAGTGGGCCACACCATCCTTTTGCAATAAATAAAATGAAATAAAATAAAAATAAAAATAGAGAGAGAGGCATGGAGAGTGGGACACGGCTTGTGATGGAGGGACCCCGACATTATGGGCCCTCCCTTGCAATGAAACATACAATAAATGGACCCCTTTGATCATGGGACCATCAAAATTATAAATCAAAGGTGGAGATCCATTCTCCACCGTTATGGACGGTCTAGATGACCTTTTTGCAATGAAAATAACCATCATGATGGGGTCCATGGAGAATGGCCACATCATGGAACGATCATGATGATCCAAGTGGTCCATCGGCCACATTTTGGGGTCCCAAGTGAGATCCACACCATTGATCGGTGGGACTCACTTGGTCCACCATAAAAATAATAAAAACTACCCTATGGAAGCACCCACCGTCCGATCTTCTCGCTCCTAGGGGTTCCTTGGCACCTTGGCTTCAACTTCAATGGCTAAGATGAAGGATGGAGGGTTGAGATGGGGGATTTTGGGGTAGGAAGGTGGGCCACTTGAAGCTTAGAGGGAGGTTGGAAATTCTCATACGTGGGAGCTCCTTGCAATTTTTGTTGCTTGGATTTTTTTTGGAATGAGGGAGAGTAAGAGAGAGAGTGATGTAAAGGGAGAGAGAGAGAGTGATGGATGGATGGGTGAGTGATGGTTGTGTAAGAAAGGTATGGGTTAGGAAGACTTTTGTGGCTTTTTGTGTAAGAAAGGTATGGGTTGAGAAGACTTTGGTGGTTGCTTGGGAAAAGGGATGGAAGTGATGTGTACTTGACCTTTGATGGGTTGATGGGTGATTGATTGATGGGATTGATGTGATTGATGTGACACATCGTTGAGATTCCCTTGGTTTTCGCAACGCGCGGCGTTTTCTCGCACCGAACGTTGGCTCATATCTCTTGATCAGGGTATCGCCTTGGCACGCGAGTCGCGGTATCGGAACCGCAACGACAGCGCGGTCGCTATGGTATTGGTCTCGGGTTGAGTCGACTCGGGTTGTCGGTACATGAATCCAGGTCGCGCGTCGATATTGTTTAAGGGTCGAAAGTTGCCGGAATTCGACCGGTACGACCGTGGAAGTGTACGGAAAGGTACGGACCAAGATACGGGTCTTACACGATGCGTCTGCGGAGGCTACGGCCCTGATGTCGCTAGGGCGTGCAATAACCATGTCACACAAATGCGGAATGCATGACTCACGCTATCCAGTCATGCAACCAATCCTGTGCATATCGTGCGCTCATGTAGGGCAACACCGCCTAACCGGGAGCCCATAGACAACCTGCCCGAAGGCATATGCTATGATTAGTCAATCCTCATATCAAGCATACATATGATGCGTATGATCATGGGTCATGAAACTATACTAAACATGTTATAATAAAATGAATTATCTTACTATGCAGATGGGCCTGGACGACCGAAATACAACAAGTACGGCCCAGTAATGGACCCTAAGGAGAGTCGTAATGTGGACATCCAACCAACATTACACTCGCAATGTGGACGTCAAACCATCATTGCATTCCAGGTACGATCTTCTTAAACACCGCTACATAATTGGTAATGGGTTTACACATTGCAATGGACCTTAGGTTCCTCCCATTGGGCCTTACATATATATCAAATGGGCCATATCTTATGGGCCCTTTATTCATCAGATGGGCCATACCTTATGGGCCATTTATTCATCAGATGGGCCATATAAATGGGCCACACCAATGGGTCTTAAGTGCATTGCAATGGGTCAAAACCCGTGGGCCTTGGATTGCATCAATTGAGCTTAGTCTCGTGAGTCTAAAATATGACCAATGGGTCATACCAATTGGGTCTTACATGTAGATCAAGTGGGCCTCAACCCATAGACCTAACGTGAATTCAGTGGGCCTAAACCCCTAGGCCTTGCATATATCAAATGGGTCCAATTTCATGGGCCTTGAAGTACATCAAATGGGCCTAGTCCCATGGACTTGCAACACATCAAATGGGCCTAAGTCCATAGGCCTTATATGAATCAAATGGGCCTAACCCATAGGCTCTTTTATGAATTAAATGGATCTGGACCCAAGGGCCTTGGAATATATCAAATGGTCCAATCCCATGGACCGTACATCCACATCAAAGTGGGCCCCAATAAGTGACACAAATACATCGAGATGAGCCACAAATCATGCTAAGACGGGGTCCACTTGGACTGTGGATTTGTCTCATACTTTGACTAATTTCACAAAATGATCTTTAAAGTGGACGGCTAGATTAGATGTAGCACCCGTATCAATGGTGAGGCCCACAAGAAGACCCACCATCATGTATGAAATCTACAATGTCATATATATATATATATATATATATATATATATACACACACACACACACACTGCATGTATGCTCACACACACGCACGCACGCTCACATGCACGCACGCACGCCCAAAGGGGCTCCACAATCATCACCCTGGACTCCACCGTCCGTTGGACGGTGGAGATAAAACGCATACATCACTGTGGGTCCCATGTGGGGCCCACTGAAATGTCTATTAGCCATCCAAGCCACTCACTGGGTCACTCGGGCCTGGTTGAAGGGAAGATAAAAATTTCAGCTTGATCCAACACGTCAGTGGGCCCCAAAAGGATTTTAATGGAAAATTTCAATTCACACTGTTTCACTTGGTGTGGGCCACCTGAGTTTTGGATCTGCTTCATTTTTGGAGGGGGGCCCACCACTGGGGTGGCCCACCTAATGAACAAGTTGGATGACAAAATAAACATTGCTGTGGGGCCCACGAGCAGGGCCGTGGGCCACCTCCTACGCCCGTCCGCTGCCTGCACAAGGCTGCACGCAGGAGCGTGCAGCGCTGCCACCCGCCTGGCGCAAGAGCAGAGGCTCTGCCTCTTCTCAATTTCAGGAAAAAACCCGTTTTCCTGGGGTTTTTCACGTATGGAGCCCGCTAAAATGAAATCCGCCCCAGCCATTGCGTCCAGTGGCTCGACGCCGTCCAAATGAGTCCAGAGTTAGAATTTTTTTGATGCTTGGAAGTGGAATAAAATAAGAAATTATCATTTGAATGGTAACAATACAATATTTAGTAGTATGGCCCACCAGGTGATTGGATCAGCTCCAAACTTCTACCCAACGGCTAAAATGCCATGGGTAAGAGGATGGGCGGCTTGGATCGAACATAAACATCAGGTTGGGGCCTATGCAAGGGGAAACACCCCATTCCCTTCCTTTCTTCCTTTTTTTTTTTTTTTTTCTTTTTCTTCTTGTTCTCATTCCCTTAGAAACGTCCAGCGTCCTAGACGCTGGACAGCTGGCTCTCATAAAAATTTCTGTGGTGGGCCTGATGAAGTGGGCCACCACATGGTGGGCGGCATGGGAATAACATCTAAGGTGGGCCCCACTTGAATAAAATAAATACATCAAGATGGGATCCATTCAAGTGGGCCACACCGTCCTATTGCAATAATAAAATAAAATAAAATAAAATAAAATAAAATAAAAGGGAGAGAGAGAGACATGGAGAGTGGGACACGGCTTGTGATGGAGGGACCCCGTCATTATGGGCCCTCCCTTGCAATGAAACATACAATAAATGGATCCCTTTGATCATGGGACCATCAAAATTATAAATCAACGGTGGAGATCCATTCTCCACCGTTATGGACGGTCTAGATGACCTTTTTGCAATGAAATATCCATCATGATGGGGTCCATGGAGAATGGCCCCATCATGGAACGATCATGATGATCCAAGTGGTCCATCGGCCACAAATAAGGGTCCCAAGTGAGATCCACACCATTGATCGGTGGGCCTCACTTGGTCCACCATAAAAACAAGAAAATCTACCCTATAGAAGCACCCACCGTCCGATCTTCTCGCTCCTAGGGGTTCCTTGGCACCTTGTCTTCAACTTCAATGGCTAAGATGAAGAATGGAGGGTTGAGATGGGAGATTTTAGGGTAGGAAGGTGGGCCACTTGGAGCTTAGAAAGGTTGGGAAATTTTCATACGTGGGAGCTCTTGAAATTTTTGTTGCTTGGACATTTTTGGAATGAGAAAGAGAGAAAGAGAGAGAGTGATGTAAAGGGAGAGAGAGAGAGTGATGGATGGATGGGTGAGTGATGGTGGTGTAAGAGAAATTTGACTTTTGTGGCTTTTGTGTAAGAGAAGTATGGGTTAAGAAGACTTTTGTGGCTTTTTGTGTAAGAGAGGTATGGGTTTAGGAGACTTTTATGGTTGCTTGGGAAAAGGGATGGAAGTGATGTGTACTTGACATGTGATGGGTTGATGGGTGATTGATTGATGGGATTGATGTGATTGATGTGACACATCGTTGAGATTCCCTTGGTTTTCGCAACGCGCGGCGTTTTCTCGCACTTAACGTTGGCCCATAACTCTTGATCAGGGTATCGCCTCGGCGCGCGAGTCGCGGTATCGGAACCGCGGCGACGGTGCGGTCGCTATGGTATTGGTCTCGGGTTGAGTCGACTCGGGTTGTCGGTACATGAATCCAGGTCGCGCGTCGATATTGTTTAAGGGTCGAAAGTTACCGGAATTCGACCGGTACGACCGCGGAAGTGTATGGAAAGGTACGGACCAAGATATGGGTCTTACACCTTCCGTCGGTTTGCTTGTTACGAACTCGGTTCGTATACTACGTCACCGTCTACAACACAACGACTACCTAAATCATGAAATAAGTTAGTTATTTCACTGGTTCCTCTATTTGGATTCATAAAACAAGATTAGGATTATGATTTCTTACTCAAATCGAAGTTGTATTCGACGTTGTAGCTAGATGTAGAGGCGATTCAACACGTAGAGTAACAGGAAGGAACGACAGTAGCAAATTCTAAGGACCTCCCTTCGATCTCCACTCCTTTCTTCCCTTTTCTCCATTCTCTCTCCTAAGGTTTGGAGAAAATCGTATGGAATAGAAATGGGGTGGCTTTAGGCCCTTATATAGGCCCAGAATTGATGGTAATGGCCCCAGGGCCATGGTTTACTTAGGTTATAGCCAAAGGTTGACTGTTTTGGGCCAATAGAGCTCATTTAGAGGCCTATTTCCTGTATATGGTCTGAAAAAAGTTTTCTAACATTAGATCTATGCCAGGTTAAGGTTTTGGTCTGATTGGATCAGCGAATCGATCACAGAGGACCTGTTTCGGTTCAATGACTATCGACACTCGATCAGGGCCACAAGTACACTGACATGTGTTGAAAATTTTTCCTGATCTGAGGGTGTAGTTTAGTCAGAATCTGACAGTTTGAAATCTTAAATTTGGCCTATAAGCGAATGACTCAAATCACTTAAGTTTAAGTTAATTTCCTAAAGATATTCATATTTCTTACACACTTTGCTCCAGGATCAAGTTGTGCAGTTCGGGATACTATTTAGACTTGATTTCTAGGATGGTTGTCAAGCCCAATAAGGTAGTCATAATTGTATAGTGTTACGGTAATCGAACTTTTGACGCATGGTCTAAGTCCGATACGGAGTTTCAAGATGCTCTCGAGAGTAACTGGGTTTTGAGATTGATCTTAGATTCCTAAGTAATGTTGGGTTAGCGATTCTAATGATTTTGGGTCTTGTAATTCGTATAGAAAGTGGTTCAAGATAAATTCATCAATTATTTAGTTTAGTACTTAACTGAATTTCGCCCTAATTACGATAGAATAAGATCCTAAGGTAGGAGAAGATGATCTATCCAAACAACTTATTTATTTTGTGATATTCCCTAAGGTTAATGGTAAAAAAGTTTATTTTATTTATATATTTACTATTTATAGTAAATTTTAGTTTAAGTATTATTCTTCATCATTTAAACTTTAGGATTAGTGTCTAATATAAAAGTACTTAGAAAAATTGAAAGAATAAGGTAGTGAAAGGTGAGATGTTTGAAAGAAATGGGTTGAAAGGGGATTTGAGACTTTGAGATTGAGTTCTGAGAAGTTAATAAGGTGTTAGGATTGACCCATTGCCTAAGGATGTCTAACTCTAAGTTGAAAAAAATTCGAGATGTTACAATCTACCCCCCTTAAAAATAATTTCATCCCCAAAATTGGCTAAGGGTAATAAGTAAAGATTTTATTATTTCATTTGCTTAAATTTAATTGGTTTCAAGTTTATATGCGTGGCAAGGTGTACACTATCTATGCTAGTCTAGCTCATTTTAGTCTACCTTCCTTAAAACTTTTTTGCCCTGAAATTGGCTAAGGCTCCTATTGGGTGCGTATTCAATGAGCACATTGTAGATACACTGACGTCGGTTATTGTAATTTAGCTCATGCCCATTGTTAGGCCTATTCTTTAATATGATTTGGTTTAATGCTTGAACCCTAATTGTTTTCCTTCACTGACTTCATTATTGACATTATAAGGAAGATCCAGATCCTATTTACTGACCTAACCTTACGTATAACATGACTCAATTTCCTTTGATCCTGGGCTAGTGAGGCAGGGGCCCACCACGCTTTCGCTGCACCTCTTTGATCAAATGAATGTATTAGCTGACCTAACTAGATTGGGCTCATAATACTCTACCCCCCTTAAAAATTATTTCTACTCTTAAGGCTCAAGAATCGATGTCCTGATCCGTATGTCAGAACGAGATGTATTTTAAGACCTATCCTTGGCATGAAATGGGAAATGATCTCTCAATACATTGGTCTTCCTTTCATTAATGATGTATATTATGGCATTGTACCTATGGTTATAGAAATGATCTAAAAATGATGGGTGTTGTAGTTGATTTCAGGGACGGGTGTGAGTGTGTGGCAAGTGCTTAATTATACCAAAGGACTTTTTTCATGGTCCCGACTTACCTCCTTTAATCATGTACAGTTTAAATACTGTAAGATAATCTATACATCATCAGTACATAAGGAATTTGGACAAAATAGATTAACGGGTAGACTAACTTTATAAGGTCATATGCACAATATGTATGCTAGAATGGTTTGTGATTCGGGACCTAATTCCTAACTGTCTTTTATCCATTTGAGGAATTTCTTGGGCCTACAGAAAAAAATATCCTTACTGTCTATATGTTCTTAACACTTCTCAAAGGCGAAGTAATAAACTTTTCGTTGTAAGTGGTCGGGCAAACACGGAAGGAAAGTTGTGTAGTGAGCCTGATCCGGATACACAAACCTTCTGCCTAGGTATGACAAAAAATTTATCATATCAGTTCTTAATCCCAGTTGATCCCGATCTTCTTCTTGATCAGAGTATTGAGTTCATTGGTAACTATCAGGATTTATAATTCGATTTAAACCGCGAATGCTTCAATATATATATATATATATATATATAACGTCTTGAAAATCAGGGGTCGAGCATAAGCTCTACTCCTGAGTTTCAACGCATCACTTATGCAACATAAATAATGATGATTGAATGTTGTCCATATTAGTGCATTAAACATGAGTGGGATTATACCAAAGTAACATATCATACTCCAGAGACAGTTAAGTTTTGCAAGCGGAAGACTGCGATAGATATATACAATATATAAACTATTGTAAGTCCCTAGAGTGCGAACATGTTACCATGTTAAATATGTACATGTATACTCTAAAAATGAACAAAATGAATATACATGGGTATTCTAAAAGTGCAAAAGAATAAGTGTAAATGACATCTAATTAGCATCCCTGTAACTTCATCGATCAGAACATGGTTTACATAGACCCGCCTGATAGCTGCATATAGGTGAAACCCTCATCATCATCATAAAAATCCAGCTCTGCCACATATGCATCGCCATCATCTGAAACTAAAACAGGGTCTGGTGGGTGTTTAAAACATCGTCCCGTAATGTGGGAGTGAGTGATCAACTCAGTGGAATAATAAAATAAAGGTTAACATGTTATCAATTCAGTCAAGCAGTAATGATAATATAATACAACAATTAGGTCCTAAGTACTCTTGTTAATGCAAGAATGATATGAAATAATGATGCATGCTCTCGCCTACGCTCCCTCAGCGACTTCATCGCACAGTCGCGCATGCAACACTTCCTCAGTGCTTGACCTGATACGCCAAACGCACACGTAATGCGGTGCATGCACATGATTAGTCAGATTTTTACTTAGGGTTATTCATACAGTAGGATTGGGAAGCTAAGGTACCTCCCTTATATCAATTCCCAAACAATGATCCATTTTAGAGTCGTCAGTCTTAGTAAATCTCATACGATGTTGCGGTTCTAGGTCATTACAAAAGGTTCATCATCTGGTCAATGTAGGCCTAGTTCGTACTCAACTTGCTACGGAAAGGCTCATCACCTTGACGCAGTCTCAGAGTACACTCGAAGTCACTGCCACCCACACCCAACCAACCGGCAATCTATTTTCAAAGGCTCGTCACCAACCCCACTAGGGACCATAGCCAAGCAGTGTAAGGGTAGGCTGACAGCTCGAATACAGTGTCTCATACCACTGTATTCGGCACACAAGTTTAGGTTGCTCACTGGTCACCATGGGGCGGCTCGTCACCCCAGCGTAGGCCGACAGCTCGACCACGGTGTCCCATACCACCAAGTCTGGCTCATGAGTCCTAGCGGATCAATGTACAAAGGTTAAACGAGTTTTCACTGGTGATTTTGGTACCTTAGATTTAAGCAGTAGGGACCATACATGACGAACATACATTAGACAATTCGGGTTACTTGAAAAGCTCGACTGGTACAAGCGTACGACGAGCTGATCGACATGGAGCGCTAACCACTACCGATAAACATCGTACGACTCGGATTCACTGAGCGCATCAAATGTGGTGAGGCTAGCTTGGCCAATCAAACAAGAATTGTTACCGATTACGTGGACTACGTCATAGTCCCAATCACAGTCAAATGCAATTGACATTCATATGCACTAGTTAAGATACCATGTAGCAACTAATTCAGATATAAATCTCATTTAAGTATTTTAACAAACACATAGAGTACATGTTAACATACATAAACATTTCATCCATATATCACGTAGCAACAGGGTAGATTACATGAAGAAAACTATACTTGTAAATAAGGTAATTGAGAATCATATCTCAATACTCTCATTAAACACATTTCATCAAGCATTTTCTTATTCAAGCATTTTATCAAACACTTAGAATACACATATTAACATATATGTAATAAAATAGGTATGACATGTATTAAGGAAAATCCTTTCACATAGGAGTTACCACATGCACAACAATCATGTATTTATGATCAATAATCATGGTTAGCACAAATTCATATTCTATATTCATTTAAACATTTCAACAAACACATGAGATGCATTATAAATCAACCTAGCCTATATTTCTACGTAACATATGGAAAACCTCGAATCTGAGCACATGTGATAGCAATCAAGTCAGTCGTAAATCATTACTGACATTGAAGGCCTTGAAAACCATAACCTAAATATCTATAGTCTGCACCTTTCACTAGTAGATTCGTAACGAACTCAGTTTAGACACTAAGTCCTCGCTTACAGCACAACGACAACTTATAGTATGAAACAGGTTAGCCATTTCATACTTTACTCTATTTAAAACCTTAAAATAGGTCAGGGTTAGGATTTCTTACCTAATAATAGGGTCGAAATCGCTGGAATAGCGATACAGAAGCATTGACTCAGCACGTGGAGTGATGGGATCGAATCTCAGGAATAGACTTCAACTCTCCCTCTCACTTTCTCTCTCTTTTCTTCTCTTTTCTCTCTTCTCTCCCTTGGGGTTTTTCAAATTCGTATGGAATGAGAGAGAGAGAGAGGGTTTAAGCCCTTTATATAGGCCCAAGACTGATGGAAATGGCCCCAGAGCTAAGGTATACTTAGGTTATAGCCAAATAGGGTCTGTTCCGATCCAACGGAGTACTTTTGGAGGCTCCTTTACTGAATGCGGTCAGACTTAAGCTCCCTAACACTGGATCTCAGTCAAGCTAAGTTTTTAGTCTGATCGAATTTACAAATCGCTCATGGCAGACCAGTTTCAGTTCGACGGTCATCGGTATTCGATCAGTCGCACAAGTGCACTGATATGTGTGAGAAAATTTTCTGATCTGAGGCTATAATTGGATCAGATTCTAATGGTCTGAATCCTTATATTTGGCTCGCAAGTGACATGACTCAGTTTACTTAGTTTACTTAAGTTTCAGTTCATTTCCTAAAGATATTCACGTTTCTCACACACTTCACTCCGGGCTCAAGTTGTGCATTTATAGATACCTTTAGGACTTAATTTCTGAGATGGTTATCAAATCCAGTAATATGGTCATAACCGTATAGTTTCGGGTTAATTGGACTTTCGACGCGAGGTCCGGGTCCGATACGAAGTTTCAAGATGCTCCTGAGAGCAACTAGGTTTAGAGATTGATCCTAGGTTTCTAGGTAATGTAGCATTAGTGGTTCTACTCATTTTATGTCTTACAAATCGTATTTAAAGTGGTTCAAGCTAAATCCATCGATTGTTTAGTTCAGTCCTTAACCAAATTTCGCCCTAATTATGATAGAATAAGGTCTTAGGGCCATTCTATGTACCTTTTTAGCACTTCTAGTTAGTATATTATTTTAATTATTTTTTTAATAGTTCATCATCAATTTTACTCCGTATCCACCAAATTTTATAAGATTTTATATTGTATAAAAATTTTAAAATTCAAGAAGCAGTAGCTGTCCAACGAATAATTTTCAAATAGTTGTCACAATAACCTACTTTTAACTATATTAAATATTTTATTATATATTTTTAATTATTTTATATGAAACTATACTCATTTAGATTCAATCTGGCTTTTGAATCACCTAAATCAGAGTTTTAACGAGGAAGATATGACTTTTTAAAGTTGGATAAAAAGTGTAAAAAAATGTGGCCGAAAACAGGCTGCCCGACCCACCAGGCGGCGAGGCCTCGCGGAACCGGCGAGGTCCTCACCGGTCGCTGGACCCTGAGGTAATGCCATCCCCCCCCCCCCCCCCCCCCCCCCCCCCCCCACCTGAGGGTGCCAGGAATGTGCGGGACTCGCCTCGAGTCCCCCCAATTTGTGTTGTTTGGCCCTCCGAGTCTGTTTGATATGGTTTCACCGATCTGATATTTGAAACGGGTGCATCTTTTAATCTGGAATGTGTCATGTGACATACAATATATGATTTTGGAGTAGGAGAAGCTAATCTATGTAAATAACCTATTTATATCATGAGATTACAAAAATTTTAATGGTCAAAAGACCATTTTATTTCTTTATTTATTATTCATAGTAATTTTTAGTTTAAATATTGTTCTTCATCACCAAAACTTTAGGATTCATATCTAATGTGAAAGTACTTAGAAATTTTTGAAGCACAATGTGGTGAAAGGTGAGATTTTGAAGAAATGGGTTGAAAAGCGATTCTAGACTTTGGGATTAAGTTCTGAGAGGTCAGTAAGGTGTTATGGTCGATCCATTACCTAAGGACATCTGTTTCCAAGTTTTTAAAAAATTCAAGATGTTACAATCTACCCCTCTTAAAAATAAATTTCGTCCTCGAAATTGCCTAAGGGGAGTACGTAAAGATTTGATCATTTCATTTACCTAACTTTTATTGATTTCAAGTTGACATACGTGGTAGGGTGTATAATGTTTATGCTAGTTTAGTACGTTTTAGTCTACCCCCCTTAAAAGTTTCTACTTTTAAGGTTTGAAGATAAATGTCTAAATCATTATTATCGTGCTAAGTGTTTGATGATAACGTTTTCCTAAGGGTGGTATAATCTATCCTTTTTTATTGGGCTAATACGGAAAGACAATTGTAGTAGGCTCAAATCTGATACGTTGATTGTCTGCCTGACCAGGGCAAACAATGTTGTATCCCTTCCTAATCTTGATGGATCCTGGTCTTCTTCTCGATCAAAGCAGTGAGTCCTTTGGTAATCACCCAGGATTGAAAATTGGGTCAAGCCGTGAATGCTTCGCAATTGTATATTTCAGTAACTCCGTAGTTCGATCACTCCAAAAGCTTAGGGAATGCCCATCACTGAAAGGTTCAAATATTCTATTTGGGTCTTGGTCTAAAAGAGTCCTCGTCTAATTTATGTCCATGGTAGGAGTTAATAACTATCTTATAGATCATCCTAAAAAGGTGTCTAATAGTATAAAATTCACTAAGGCTCAAGAATCTATGTCTCGATCTGTATGTCGGAACGAGGTGTAATTTAGGACCTATCTTTGACATGGAATGGGATACAACCTCTCAATACATTGGTCTTCCTTTCGTCGATGATGTTTACTATGGCATTGGTACCTTGAATGTGGGCAGTGACTCCAAAGGCTAAGGGTGATGCAGCTGCTTTCTCAGATGCTCTAATCGCTAATACATGTACACGTGCTTATTGAGGACGATTTGGTTGCACTGCCATAGATTGTTGAGGTGACTGATCTTGAGGTACGGGCTGTTGGTAGACTAGCTGCGCTAGTGGTGCAGATTGTAGAGGTGGAGTCGGTACAACACGTGGTGGCTAACAAATAATCTTCTAAGGTGGCGTAAGACCGTTGTCTTTCATCTTGATAAAACAGAAGGGTTCAGTGTGTCACCCTTTGTTGCAATATGTACACTAACATTTTGTTCTCCTCTGCTAGGTCGGTGGAGCCATGGGCCTGGGAGGCAAGTCTACATGTGGCCTCTTACCTAAGATTGGATGGTATTGTAATTCGGGCCAAGGCCTCGGTCCATTGGTATACGTGTCCAAGAATCCTTGTCTCCATCTTGTTTTGCTTGTAGAGACATGTTGACTAGCCTATCATAGTTAGAAATGCTAGCGCAATACATCTTAGAGCGGATTTCAGGTCGCAGACCATCTGAAAAATGCCGCATTTTCATTGGCTCATCTGCTAGGATCAAAGAAGCGTATCTGGCTAGCTCCATAAATCTATCCTCGTATTCTGATATGGTCATCCTTCCCTATTGGAGGTGAAGGAACTCACTCTCCCTTTCATCACGGTAAGTGAGGGGGAAGTACTTCCCATGGAAGCATGTTTTAAATGCATCCCAGGTCCACACGTGCCCTGCGGAACTGTTCGCAGGATGTTGTCCCACCATAAACTAGCCTCCTTCTCGAACATATAGGTGGCTAGCTCAACTCGTTCTACCTCAGTGCAGTGTAGCGGTTTCAACATCTTAGAGATGTGATCTAGCCAGTAATCAGCCTCCTCGGGTCTGTGAGTACCCGCAAAAGTGGGAGGATGAAAACGTTGAAAGCACTCAAAAAGTCCACTGGTATTCATGTTCCTAGCAGGGTGCGTAGCTGATGCAGGTAGAACCACACTCATATTCTGGGCAAGGGCCCCTGCTATGGTGGCGAAAAGCTGCTACTGCTGCTGTTGTTGTTGCTGCATCAAGCGCATCATCTGCTCCAACCTATCAGGAAGAGGAGCCGACTGAGGTATGTGTGATGTCTATGTGGATGCACGGTTTTGCTTTGGAGCTGGGGGTGCACTAGGTGTTAGCCCATTAGTGGGGCCAGTGGCTAGCTGTGAATCTGGCATCGTCTCAAAGTCTAAGCCCAACCTAAGGTCCATGAGGCTATCGCTTAGAAGAGGTGCCCCGTCAAATGATCCGCCAAGTGTTAGACGCTTAGTGTCCCAAGTAGCTCTCGGAAGCATTTCCTATACATAATATAGGGTGCAACACATGTAAGATTAACATGACATCACGCAATTTCTCAGGCACTCTACACACTACATAGTGAAAGGAGCTACATGCATTTTGTTTAACCAAAATTTATCACAATACATGGGATGTAATCTTACACGAATCATGATAGAGGATGTATATGAGCTACCCTAAATAAGCTTTATACACTAAAACACACCAACAACCAGCCAAGCCTACCAAGGCTAGTACAAATGAAGACTAGCAATAAGACAATCTAAGAGACGGCTACACATATGATTCGTCATCCGAATCTAGTGATAGAAGAGGGGAACCCTTGTCCTGCATGCAGCATAGGGGAGCCTTCAAGGTGCGAGATATCTTCTTGAATTTCTGTTTCATGAAGGCCCTAACTTTCTTCAAGCTTGGCCCAGGTCCCTTTGACATCCTGTCGCTGGGTAACCTGGCCCTCCTCAATTTGAGCCAAACAGGCTTCTAAAGTAGCTTGATCATGACGACACTCATCTGTAGCAGGAGGAGAGCCCCCATCAGAGTCTCGGGCCTCCTCAATCTTCTTCTACACTCTCTCCTTCCTCACTTCCTTCTTCTGACTCGTTTTCTTCCTCCATCTCATTGCTTTCTTTTCACTTTTTGTCTCATCTCCATACTCGTCAAGTCGAGCTTGACACTGTCGAGGGCTAATCCCCATGTTACTGAGCTAGTCTCATTAATGAAGTGGGTAGGCGCAAATTCATCCAGGTTAAGCCTGTTTCCGAGTAGAAGCTTAGCTCCTGTATATAGGCGCAGAAGGCTCGGATAGTGCTCCCATTTGCACGAGACTTGCCCTCAAATATGGGACCCCACCCGACATCCACCAGGCGGTCCATCACCAGATAAAGCCCAGATATCTTCTTGTTCACATGTGCTTCAAAAAGGATCCTACGACCCTCAAATCTTCCATGGGACAGCTCCACCAGTAGAGCCCTTTCGAGGGGAGCCTAGGGATCGAGATCCCTCCTTGTCCTTATCTCCTGATCGGTGCTCACACTTGCGGTGGTGCCTTTCTGCCTCCTTGAACGAGTAGGGCGGCTAGGCCTGGCTTCATCCATGGAAGCCTTCTTCTTTTTCATGAGAGAAAGAATGGTGAAAATCGAGAATATGGCCGTAACAAGCTCGAATAAGGTCATGAAAAAGGGAAGAAAATAGGAAAATGGGATGGTTTATTGGGTTCTCAAGGATTTGAGACACAAAGTGGGGTTTGAATGCTCAAATGAAAGGAAATGAAGAAGGTAAACAGCTATGAGAGAGGGATTTGAAAGGGTGGTGTGAGTGGTACACGAAAATGAAAGGAGAAGCACTTGAAGGGGCGATTTAAGTGAAGATTTTTGAGTTTTCTTGAGAAAATGAGAGCTAGGAGGGGTGGGATATGAAGAGGGGCAGTCATGGGGGTGTTTTAAAACATCCCAACATAAATTAATGGGCCACATAACGCCCTAGGGGCGTCGGCCGGCACGGGCCTCACCTGCCAGGCTAGCCAGGTGGCGAGGCCTCCGGAACCGGCGAGGTCCTCACCGACCTCTGGACTTTCCGGCGAGGGGTCGCCGGTGGGGCGAGGCCTTCCTGCCCCCTGACCTCGGTTATTATAATTCAGCTCGTACCCATTGTTAGGTCTATTCTTTAATATGAATTAGTTTAATGCTTGAACCCTAATTGTTTTTCTTCGATGACTTCATTATTGACATTCCAAGAAAGATCCAGATCTTATTTAGTGACCTAACCTTACGTATAACCTAGCTCAATTTCCTTTGATCCTGGGCCAGTTGGGCAGGGACCCATCACACTTTTGCTGCACCTCTTTAATCAAACGAATGTATTAGCTAACCTAACTATATTGGGCTCATAATACTCTACCCCCCTTAAAAATTATTTCTACTCTCAAGGCTCAAGAATTGATGTCCTGATCCGTATGTCAGAATGAGGTGTATTTTAGGACCTTTCCTTGGCATGAAATGGGAAATGATATATCAATACATTGACCTTCCTTTCATCGATGATGTGTATTATGGCATTATACCTATGGTTATAGAAAGGATCTAAAAATGATGGGTGTTGTGGTTGATTTCAGGGACGAGTGTGAGTGTGTGGCAAGATGCCTAATTCAACCAAAGAAGGACTTTTGTCATGGTCCCGACTTACCTCCTTTAATCATGTACAGTTAAATACTGTAAAATAATCTATACATCATCAGTACATAAGGAATTTGGACAAAATAGATTAACAGGCAGACTATCTTTCTAAGTTCATATGCACAATATGTATGCCAGAATAGTCTGTGATTTAGGACCTAATTCCTAACTGTCTTTTGCCCATTTGAGGAATTTCTTGGGCCTACAGAAAAAAATATCCTTATTGGCTATATGTTCTTAACACTTCTCAAAGGCGAAGTAATAAACTTTTGGTTGTAAGTGGTCGGACAAACACGGAAGTAAAGCTGTGTAGTGGACTTGAGCCGGATACACAAACCTTCTACCTAGGTATGACAGAAATTTTATCGTATCAGTTCTTAATCCTGGTTGATCCCGATCTTCTGCTTGATCAGAGCATTGAATTCATTGGTAACTACCAGGATTTAGAATTCGATTCAAACCGTGAATACTTTGCTTATATATATGTAACGCCCTGAAAATCGGACGTCGAGCATAAGCTCCACTCTTGAGTTCCAACGCATCACTTATGCAACATAGATGATGATAATTAAATGTTGTCCATATTAGTGGATTAAACATGAGTGGGATTATACCAATGCAGCATATCATACTCCAGAGACAGTTAAGTTTTGTAAGCGGAAGACTGCAGTAGATATATAAAATATATAAACTATTGTAAGTCTCCAGAGTGCGAACATGTTACCAGGTTAAATATGTACATGTATACTCCAAAAATGAACAAAATGAATATACATGTATGTTTCAAAAGTACAAAATAAAAAGTGTAAATGGCATTTAATCAACATCCCTGTAACCTTGTCGATCAGAACATGGTCTACATAAACCCGCCTTATATCTGTATATAGGAGAAACCCTCCTCATCATTATAAAAGTCCGACTCCGTCTCATACGCATCGCCATCATCTGAAACTAAAACAGGGTTTGGTGGGTGTTTAAAACACTGTCCTGTAACGTGAGAGTAAGTGATCAAATCAGTGGAACAATAAAGCAAAGGTTAACATGTTATTAATTCAATCAAGCAGTAATGATAACATAAAATAATAATAAGGTCCTAAGTACTCTTGTTAATGTAAGAACGATATGAAATAATGATGCATGCTCTCGCCTATACTCCCTCAGCGACTTCATCTCACGATCGTTCTTGCAACACTTCCTCAGTGCTTGACCTGCCATGTCAAACGCACACGTAATGCGGTGCATGCACATGATTAGCCAGGTTTTTACTTAGGATTATTTATACAGTAGGATTGGGAAGCTAAGGTACCTCCCTTATATCCATTCCCAAACAATAATCTATTCTAGGGTCGTCACTCCTAGTAAATCTCATACGGTGTTGTAGTTTTAGGTCACTACAAAGGGATCGTTACTTGATCAGTGTTGGCCTAGTTCGTACTCAACTTGCTAAAAAAGGCTCGTCACCTTGACGCAATCTCAGAGTACACTTGAGGTCACTACCATCCACACACTACCAACTGGCAGTTTATTTTTGAAGGCTCGTCACCAACCCGACTGGGGACCATAGCCAGGCTGTGCAAGGGTGGCCGACAGCTCAAATACAGTGTCCCATACCACCGTATTCGGTTCACAAGTTCGAGTTGCTCATTGATCACTACGGGGAGGCTCGTCACCCCAGCGTAGGCCGACAGCTTCACCACGGTGTCCCATACCACCATGTCTGGCTCATGAGTCTTAGCGGATCGTCGTACCAAGGTTAAACGGGTTTTCACTGGTGAGTTTGGTACCTTAGATTCAAGCAGTAGCGACCATACATGGTGAACATACATTAGATAATTTGGGCTATTGGACAAGCTCGATTGGTACGAGCGTACGATGAGCTGATCGACATGGAGCGCTAACCACTACTGACAAACATCATACAACTCGAATTCACCGAGCACATCAAATGTGGTGAGACTAGCTCGGCCACTCAAATAAGAATTGTTACCAATTACGTGAACTACATCGTAGTCCCAATCACAGTCAAATGCAATAGGCATTCATATGCACTAGTTAAGATAACATGTAGCAACCAATTTAGATATAAATCTCATTTAAGTATTTTAACAAACACATAGAGTACATGTTAACATACATAGACATTTTATCCATATATCACGTAGCAACGGGGTATATTACATGAAGGAAACTGTACTTATAAATAAGGTAATTGAGAATCCTATCCCAATCCTCTCATTAAGCACATTTCATCAAGCATTTTCTCATTCAAGCATTTTATCAAACACTTAGAATACACATATTAACATACATGTAATAAAATAGTTATAATATGTATTACGAAAAATCCTTTCACATAAGAGTTATCACGTGCACAACAATCATGTATTTACGATCAATAATCATGGAAAGCACAAATTCATATTCCATATTCATTCAAACATTTCAACAAACACATGGGATGCATTATAAATTTACCTAGCCTATATTTCTAAGTAACATATAGAAAATCTCGAATCTGAGCACATGTGATAGCAATCAAGTCAGTCATAAATCATTACTAACATTGAAGACCTTGAAAACCATAACCTAAACGTCTATAGTCAGCACCTTTCGCTAGTAGATTCGTAACGAACTCAGTTTAGACACTAAGTCCTCGCCTACAGCACAACGACAACTTATAGTATGAAACAGGTTAGCCATTTCATACTTTACTCTATTTAAAACCCTAAAATAGGTTAGGGTTAGGATTTCTTATCTAAGAATGCGGTCGGAATTGCCGGAATAGCGATACAGAAGTGTTGACTCAGCATACGGAGTGATGGGATCAAATCTCAAGAACAGACTTCAACTCTCCCTCTCACTTTCACTCTTTTTCCTTCTTTTTTCTCTCCTCTCTCTTAGGGTTTTTTAAATTTGTATGGAATGAGAGAGAGAGGGTTTAAGCCCTTTATAAAGGCCTAGGACTGATGGAAATTGCCCCAGGGCCAAGGTATACTTAGGTTATATCCAAATAGGGTCTGTTTCGATTTAACGGAGCACTTCTGGAGGCCCCTTTGCTGATTGCAGTTGGACTTAAGCTCCTTGACACTAGATCTCAGTCAAGCTAAGTTTTCAGTCTAATCAAATTTACAGATCGCCCGTGGCGGACCAGTTTCAGTTCGATGGTCACTGGTATTCGATCAGGCGCACAAGTGCACTGACATGTGTGAGAATTTTTTTCCTAATCCAAGAGTATAATTAGGTCAGATTCTAATGGTCTGAATCCTTATATTTGGCCCGCAAGTGACACGACTCAGTTTACTTAAGTTTCAGTTCATTTCCTAAAGATATTTAAGTTTCTTACATACTTCGCTCCGGACTCAAGTTGTGCATTTTTGGATACCTTTAGGACTTGATTTCTGAGATGATTGTCGAGTCTAGTAAGACAGTCATAACCGTATAGGTTTGGGATAATTGGACTTTTGACGCGTGGCCCGGGTCCGATACGGAGTTTCAAGATGCTCCCAAGAGCAACTGGGTTTAGAAATTGATCCTAGGTTTTTAGGTAACGTAGAATTAGTGGTTCTACTCATTTTAGGTCTTACAAATCGTATTTAAAGTGGTTCAAGCTAAATCTATCGATTGTTTAGTTCAGTCATTAACCAAATTCCGCCCTAATTATGACAGAATAAGGTCCTAGGGCCATTCTATACCCCTTTTTGATACGTCTAATTAGTATATTATTTTAATTAGTTTTTTAATAGTTCATCATCAAGTTTACTCTATATCCACCCAATTTCATGAGATTTCGTGTTGTAGAAAAATTTTAAAAATTCAAGAAGTAACAGCTATCACGCCCCAAACTCGAAAACCGGGCTCACAAAATTTTCGATCACAGAATCCGGCGCCGACAGCCTCCGTAGAACCCCATTCTCGGCTCCTAGCTCCCATTCGCCAAGTTCCGATCCTGGGATGCTACGAGGAGGATTTTCAATGTCAGTTTGATTCGTAATAAGCATAACCAAAGGCATAACCCACAAACAACAACTAAGTACTCCATTACATTTTCACTATGATCATAAACTTTACAAGTACAATGAGCATAGAGGGAAATACAATGGTAAAGAACAAAAACTCCAAAATGCTCTGCAACATGCTCCTGCCTCAGCGGTGCTGCGATCCAACGTCACCTGCACGCAACGGTCGTGCATAAGCTTACAGAAAGCTTAGAGGGTGGTGAAAGTGTGTGCGTAAGGTAATAATATGAACATGCAATGTCAGAGTAATGCGCAATATGCAGATGGATCTATAATATCATGAGTCGTACCAAGGCTTATGCAATGCAAGACAAGAATGGTATCGGCCATCCAAGGCCATGCGATGTGCAATGCAACTCAAGCATACAGATCCTCATCTATGTCCACACATCAATACAGCTCAAAATAGGGGATATCACCGGGGTCTAGTACACTCTAAACCAGATTTTCGCCACATCGCGTGCAATAAGGTAAGTGGAAGAGACCTCACTATCCGTCTGCCAATATCGGGCGCGACTTGTCGATAGCGAACCCATTCCTCGAGCTGGTCAAACTCAGCCTAGCATTGCCCCCTACTCTCAGTCGGGTAAGGCCGCACCCCCTTCCAACCGACCACGACACAGTGGAGAGCGTAACCGTCTGGTAATCGGCACTCAACGCTCATCTATCCACTCGGTCTGGACGTTGGAGCAACCTCTTGGTACCATAAGGGTTTAGGGACTTTCACCCATGGATATCTATAGTACCTCATGTAGAATAATATTTTTGTTATCCAATCCTGTTAACCACGGTGCGTCTGTGGATACTACGGCCCTGATGTCGCTAGGGCGTACAATAACCATGTCACACAAATGTGAAATGCATGATTCACACTGTCTAGTTATGCAACAATCGTGCGCATATCGTGCGCTCATATAGGACAACACCGCCTAACCGGGAGCCAATAAACAACCTGCCCGAAGGCAAATGCTATGATTAGACAATTCTCACGTCAAGCATACATATGATGCGTATGATCATGAGTCATGGAACTGTACTAAACATGTTATAATAAAATGAACTATCTTACAATGCAGATGGACCTGGACGGCCTATACACAATAAGTACGGGCCTAACAATGGGCCCTAAGGAGAGTCGTAATGTGGACATCCAACCAGCATTACACTCGCAATGTGGACGTCAAACCAACATTGCTCCCAAGGTAGGATCATCACAAACATCGTTACATAAACCGTGTTGGGCTCACACATTGCAATGGACTTTAGGTACATCCCATTGGGCCTTAAATACATCAAATGGGCTACATCATATGGGCCTTTTATTTATCAAATGGGCCACGTCGATGGGCCACTCCAATGGGCCTTATGCGCATTGCAATGGGTCATAACCCGTTGACCCTTAGAATGCAACAAGTGAGCCTAAACCCGTAAGCCTTCTACAAATCAGATAGGCCTGTACTCATAGGCTTTGTACAATTTAAATGGGCCTAAACTCATATGCCTTATACAATTTAAATGGGCCTTACCCATAGGCCTTTTTTTTATAAATTAACTGGGTCTGGACCCAAGGGCCTTGGAATATATCAAATGGTCCAATCCCATGGGCCGTACATCCACATCAAAGTGGGCCCCAATAAATGTCACAACTACATTTAAGATGAGCCTCAAATCATGCTAAGATGGGGTCCACTTGGACCGTGGATCTGGCTCATACTTTGACTCATTCCATAGAATGATCTGCTTAAAATGGATGGGCAGATTGGATGCAGCATCTGCATCACGGGTGGAGCCCACGTGAAGGCCCACCATTGTGAATGTTGTGTACATATATAGTATATAAACCATGTATATAATATATATATATATATAATATTTTATATATATACTATATAATATAAGTATGTATGTATATGTATGTACACACACACGCATGCACACCCATACCACACACGTACAACACGCACACACTCTGCACACACGCTACACGCACGCCGGTGGTGGCATGCATAAAACACATGCATCAAGAGGGCTCCACCGTCCAGCGGACGGTGGAAGCAAAACAACAGCAAGGTGGGCGCCACCGTCCACTGGACGGTGGACTTAAGACACAAATCATTGTGGGTCCCATGTGGGGCCCACCCAAATGTTTAGATGCCATCCAACCCGTTCATAAGGTCACTTGGACCGGGATGAAGGGAAGACATAAATTTCGGCTTGATCCAATACTTCTGTGGGCCCCGAAAACTTTTCAATGGAAGAATTCAATTCACACTGTTTCACGTGGTGTGGGCCACCTGAGTTTTGGATCTGTCTCATTTTTGGAGGGGGGCCACTTTAGGGGGTGTCCCACCTCATGAGCGGGTTGGAATACAAATAAACAGTATGGTGGGGCCCACACGCAGGGCCGTGGGCTCCTGCGTACGTCCGCCTGTCCCACTGGCTGCACGCAGGCGCGTGCAGCCCTGCTGCCGCTGACAATGGAAAGGGAGAGGCTCTGCCTCTTGGATTTTCTGTTTTGGAAAAATACAGTTTTCTTGGGGTTTTTCACGCGTGGGGCCCGCTAAAATGAAATCCGCTCCGGCCATTGCGTTCTGTGGCCCGAGGCCGACCAAATGAGTCTAAAGTTTGATTTTTTTTGGAATTAGAAAATGAAATAAAAATAAAAAAGGATCCTTGAATGGTAGTGGTACATTCTTTGATGCTATGGCCCACCAGGTGCTCCGTTCAATCTCATTTTCTGGCTCAATGCCTAAAATGAGATGGTGAAAGGGATGGACGGCTTGGATTAGAACGATACATCAGGGTGGGGCCTATGCAAGTGGGCCACCCAAATGCCTTACTTTACTTCTTTCCTTTTTCTTCTTTCTTATGAAACGTCCAGCGTCCCAGACGCTGGACGATTTACTCTCCTTAAAAAATAGTTTGTCGTGGGCCCTGATGAAGTGGGCCACCATGGATGGGTGATGTGTGTACAATGCATATGGTGCGCCCCACTTGAATAAAAACTTGCACAAAATAACTCTCAAGGTGGGATCCATTCAAGTGGGCCACACAATCCTCTTGCATAAAAATAAAATAAAATAAAATAAAATAAAATAAAAGAGAGAGAGAGACATGAAGAGTGGGACACGCTTTTTGATGGAGGGACTCCGACATTATGGGCCCTCCCTTACATGAAATCATACATCAAGTGGGTCATTTTGCACATGTGACCATCAAAACTGAAGATCAACGGTGGGGATCCTTTCCCCACCAATATGGATGGTCTAGATGACCTTTCTAAAGAAAATAAACATCATGATGGGGTCCATGGAGAATGGCCCCATCATGGAATGATCATGATGATCCAAGTAGGCCATCGGCCTTATCTTAGGGTCCCAAGTGAGATCCACACCATTGATCGGTGGGCCTCACTTGGTCCACCATAAAAATAAGAAAAACTACCCTATAGAGGCACCCACCGTCTGATCTTCTTGCTTCTAGAGGTTCCTTGGCACCTTAGCTTCAACTTCAATGGAGGAGATGGAGAATGGAAGGTTGAGATGGGAGATGATGGGGTAGGAAGGTGGGCCACTTGGAGTTTAGGAATTCTTGCAAAATTCTAAACGTATGGGCTCTCTTTTGCTTTGGGATTTTGAAATGAGAAAGAGAGAGAGTTGTAAAGGGAGAGAGAGAGAGTGATGGATGGATGTGGTGAGTGATGGTTGTGTAAGAAAATATTGACTTTTGAGGCTTTTGTGTAAGAGAGGTATGGGTGGTGAAGACTTTTGTGGCTTTTTATGTAAGAGAGGTATGGGTGGTGAAGACTTTTGTGGTTGCTTAAGAAAAGGGAATAAAGTGATGTGTACTTGACATGTAATGGCTTGATGGATTGATTGATTGATGGGATTGATGTGATTGATGTGACACATCGTAGAGATTCCCTTGGGTTTCGCAACGCGCGGTGTTTCCTCGCACTGAACGTTGGCCCATATCTCTTAACCAGGGTATCGCCTCGGCGCGCGAGTCGCGGCATCGGAACCGCAACGACGGCGCGGTCGTTATGGTATTGGTCTCGGGTTGAGTCGACTCAGATTGTCGGTATATGAATCAGGGTCGCGCGTCGATATCGGTTAAGGGTCGAAGGTTACCGGAATTCGATCGGTAAGACCGTGGAAGTCTACGGAAAGGTACGGACCAAGATACGGGTCTTACAACAGCTGTCCAATAAATAATTTTCATATAGTTGTTATAATGACCTACTTTTAACTATATTAAATATTTTATTATATTTTTATTTATTTTTATATAAAACTAGACTCATTTAGCTTCAATCTAGCTTTTAAATCACCTAAATCAGATTTATAACGAGGGAGATATGATTTTTTGAAGTTGGATAAAAAGTGCAGAAAAATGTGGCCGAAAACGGGCCGTCTGACCCGCTGCAGCCCGCCAGGCTTCGAGGCATCATGGAACCGGCGAGGTCTTCCCTGGTCGCTAGACCTTGGGGCGTTGCCATCCCCCCCTCCCTCGGGGGTGCTGGGAATGTGCGGGACCCACCTCGTGTCCCCTGATTTGCGTCGTTTGGCCCTTCGAGTCCTTTTGATGTGGTTTTACCGATCTGATATTTGAATGGGTGCATCTTTTAATTTGGAATGTATCACGCGATGTGCAATATATGATTTGGGGTAGGAGAAGCTAATCTATCCAAATAACCTATTTATATCATGAGATTACAAAAAGTTTAATGGTCAAAAGCACATTTTATTTATTTATTTACTATTCATAGTAATTTTTAGTTTAAATATTGTTCGTCATCACCTAAACTTTAGGATTCATATCTAATGTGAAAGTACTTAGAAATGTTTGAAGCACAAGGTGGTGAAAGGTGAGATTTTGAAGAAAATAGGTTGAAAAGCGATTCTAAACTTTGGGATTGAGTTCTGAGAGGTCAGTAAGGTGTTATGGTCGACCCATTGCCTAAGGACATCTGTTTCCAAGTTTACAAAAAATCCAAAATGTTACAATATAATTCCTCTACTCCGTGTTCCCGATTTTAATAAGTCCTTGGAAAGACAATTCTAAGGGGTGTGTTGACTTGACTTAACATTCAATCCAAGCGATATATAAGTTTTTCTCTAAACATGGCTAGTTTCTAAGTCAAAACAGCTTTCATAAGAGTTATTAAAGAAGCCTATAAGTATCAAGGGAATCTAACGAAAGAATGAGGTCTCACTCCAACCTAATTAAGCCGACTAACTAAGTCTATCATTCAATTATCTTATCATAATTAATCTTTTACATTCCTTAGTATAACCAGTAGCCTAGTTTTAATTTAGGAGTAGTGATAATCTAATAGTTGTAATCCAAAGTCTATGCTCATACGCTAGATGATTTCATACCATTTCTAATATAAGAAATTGTTTTATCGCTTAGGGTCAAAAGTTATCTGATTGAAATTGAGTTGCTCAGACTTGAATTTAACTGTACTCGAGCACTTCACATATGCTCATACCAGCTAAAGAGGTCCTAGAGTTCATGTTCTTAATTTATTGGGTTTCCTATACGATCAGATTTTATATAATCCTCATTCCCAAGGCCCAAGGGTAGTTTTATACCCTTTTCTGGTACTTTTAGTCAGTATATTATTTTAATTATTTTTTTTTAGTTTTTCATTAAGTCTACTTCATCTCCATCAAATTTCATTAGATTTCGTATTGTATAAAAATTCTAAAAATTATAGAAGCAGCCGCTGTCCAAACTAATAATTTTTGGATAATTGTCACAATGACCTATTTTTAACTATATTAAAATTTTTATTATATTTTTTAATTATTTTTTTATACAAAACTAGACTTATCAAGCTTTAAGCTGGCCTTTGAATCACTTAAATACGAGTTATATCAAGGGAGATATGATTTTTTGAAGTCAGACAAACATTGCAAAAAAGGGGCCGCCCGGCCCGCTGGACGGCTAGGCCTCGCCATTGCTGCGATGGCATTGCCTCTCGCTAGACCTTAGGGCGATGGTATCCCCCCAGGGTACCAAAAATGTGTGGGACCCACCTCGGTTACCCTCGATTTACGTCGCTTGCCCCTCCTCCCCCCTAGTCTTTTTGATGTGGTATCGGGTTAAATCTTGCATATATTCACACTTTCTGGGTATTTTGAGTGTAGAATACGTCAAATTATCATCTAAATCCGTCGATTACGGTCTAGAAAGGAATCGGGATCATCTATCATGATCACAGGTGCATACGGGTCATACTTCAATTGTCAGTTTCGCTTCAACAGTCATATGATCACCGACGGGCGAAACTTGCAATCCTAATGTGGTTTCTATATTCCATCGCCCTCTCCTAAATCAGAGTGTGTTAGACTGCGTTACGTTACCATAACCCAGGTTCAATTTAATCCAAATCATACTTTAATACCATCTTGTAACGCCCTGAAAATCGGGAGTTGAGTAGAAGCTCAGCTCTCGAGTTCCAATGCATCACTTATGCAACATATATAATGATGATTAAATGTTGTCCATATTAGTGCATTAAACATGAGTGAGATTACACCAAAACAGCATATCATACTCCAGAGTTAATGTAATTAAGCAAGCGGAAGACTAAATTTAATATAAAAAGTATAAGTATGTGTTTCATAACCTATAGAGTATGATCATGTAGCTGGGCTGAATACATAACTTACAAAATGCCAAAAATATAAATGTTCAACTAATCTAGTATCCCTGTAATCTCATCGAAGCAGCACGAGATCTATATAGACCCACCTGAGAGCTACATGTAGGAGAACTCCTCCTTGTCTATGAAGACTGGCTCCGTCGGCAAACCTCGCAAGAACCTGCATCTAAAATAGAGTCTGGTTGATGTTTTAAAATACCATCCCAGGTGGGAGTAAGTAGCTAATACAGTGAAACTATAAAGTAAAGGTTAACATACTATCAATTTAGTCAAACAGTAATGATAAAGCAATACATCAAATAGTCCTATCTACTTTTATTAATGCAGGGATGATATGCTATAATGATGCATGCCCTTACCTACACTCCCTCAGCGACTTCATCTCATGGTCGCACATGCAACACTCCTGCTGTGCTCAACTCCAACACCAAAGGTATATGCAATGCGGTGCATGTGCGTGTTAGCCAAGTTCTTATTTAGACTTATTCAAACAGCAGGTTTGGGAAGCTAAGGTACCTTCATTTATATCATTTACCTAAACAAAGATCTATCTAGGGTCGTCAATCCTAGTTAATCACATACGATGGGCAGTTCCAAGTCGTTATGGAGAGGCTCATCATCTCAGCGCAGACCTAGTTTATAATCGAGGTCACTACGGAAAGGCTCGTCACCTTAGCGTAGTCCTAGTATATACTCGAGGTCACTCCACCAATGCCCTACCAACTAGTAGTCTATTTTCGAAGGCTCGTCACCAACCCGACTGGAGACCATAGCCAGGCTGCGCTAGTGTAGGCCGACAGCTCAACCATCGGGTCCCATACTACCATGCCCGGCTCATGAGTCTTAGCGGAACGTGGTACCAAGGTTGAAGTGGGTTTAATATTGGTAAGTGGTACCTTAAATTCAAGCAATAACGTCCATACATGGTAAACACACAATAAGCCAATCAGTTTATTAGACAAGTTTGACTGGTACGAGCGTACGATGAATTAATCGATATGGTACCACTGTCGACAATCATCGTATGACTTGGATTTACCGAACGCATCAAATGTGGCGAGACTAATTCAGCCACTCAAATATGAATTTTTACCGATTGCCCAGACTACGTAGTAGTCCCAATCATACTCAAATGCAGCATGTGGAGATATGTGATAATCATATAGGCATTTAACAAATAATTTAAATATAAATCTTATTTGAGCATTTTAACAAATACATTGAATATGTTATTATACATATGCATTTCATCCATAGATCACGTAGTAACAGTTTAGATTACACAAAGAAAACTACAAATACTGATAAGGTAATTGAGAATCTTATCTCAACACCCTTACTAAAATATATTTCATCAAGCAATTTCTCATTCAATCATTTTACTTTATACATAGACTACATATTACTTTATACATAGACTACATTAGTTACGGCGTATATTATAGTAAATCCTTTCACAAGGGGATTGTCATATATATAACAAACATGAATCTTGGATTAATAGTCATAACAAGTACAAATCAGGATTTCACACTCATTCAAACAATTTATCGAACACTTAAGCTATATAATACCACATACACAAACTAATCTAGTTATAACATATATTATAACAAATCCTTTCATAAAGGAATTGTCACATATACAACGAACATATATTCTAGGTTAATAGGCATGGCCAATATAAATCATAATTTCACTTTCATTCAAATATTTCAACAAACATATAAAATGCACTTTATATCTATATAGTACTCATACATGTATAGTTTATCAGATACATCATAACTAAGATCATATGGTAGTAATCAAGTCAGAAATAAATCATTGCTGACATTAAAAGCCTTAAAAACCATAACATAAGCATTTATAGTCCGCACCTTCCGTCGGTTTGCTCGTTACGAACTCAATTCGTACGCTACGTCACCATATACAGCACAACGGCTACCTAAATCATGAAATAGGTTAGCTATTTCACTGGTTCCTCTATTTGAATTCCTAAAACAAGATTAGGGTTAAGATTTCTTACCCAAATTGGAGTTGGATTGGATGGTGTAGTTAGATATAGAGGCAATTTAACACGTGGAATAGCAGGAAAGAACTACAGTAGCAAACTCTAAGGACCTCCCTTCGATCTCCACTTCTTTCTCTCCTTTTCTCCCTTCTCTCTCCTAAGGTTTGGAGAAAATCATATGGAATAGAAATGGGGTAGGTTTAGGCCCTTATATAGGCCCAAAACTGATGGTAATGGCCCCAGGGCCATGGTATACTTAGGTTATAGCCAAAGGTCGACTGTTTCTAGCCAACGGAGCTTATCTGGAGGCTCATTTCCTGCATATGGTTTGAGAAAAGTTTCCTAACATTGGATCTATGTCAGGTTAAAGTTTGGGTCTGATCGGATCAGTAGATCGATCGTGGAGGACCTGTTTCGGTTCAACGGCTATCGACACTTGATCAGGGTCACAAGTACACCGACATGTGTTGGAAAATTTTTCTGATCTGAGGGTATAGTTGGGTCAGAATCTGACTATCTGAAACCTTAAATTTGTCTTGCAAGCGAACGGCTCAAATCACTTAAGCTTAAGTTCATTTCCTAAAGATATTCGCGTTTCTCACATACTTTGCTTCAGGCTTAAGTTGTGCAGTTCGGGATACTATTTGGACTTGATTTCTAGGATGGTTGTCAAGCCCAATAAGGCGGCCATAACCGTATAGTGTTGCGGTAATCGAACTTTCGACTCGTGGTTTAGGTCCGATATGGAGTTTCAAGATGCTTCCGAGAGCAACTGAATTTTGAGATTGATCTTAGATTTCTAGGTAATGTTGGGTTAGCGATTATAATGATTTTGGGTCTTGCAGTTCGTATAGAAAGTGGTTCAAGCCAAAGTCATCAATTATTTAGTTTAATACTTAACTAAATTCCACCCTAATTACGATAGAATAATGTTCTAAGATAGGAGAAGCTGATCTATCTAAATAACCTATTTATTTTGTGATATTCCCTAAGGTTAATGGTAAAAAAGCCCATTTTATTTTTATATTTACTATTTATAGTAAATTTTAGTTTAAGTATTGTTCTTCATCATTTAAACATTAGAATTAGTGTCTAATATAAAAATACTTAGAAAAATTGTAAGAATAAGGTGGTGAAAGGTGAGATTTTTGAAGAAAATGTGTTGAAAAAGGATTTGAGACTTTAGGATTGAGTTCTGAGAAGTTAAAAGGTGTTAGGATCGACTCATTACCTAAAGACGACTCCAAGTTGGAAAAAATCTAGGATGTGGCAACATCGCATTGGGCAACACTCATAGGCCTCATATAGATCACATTGGGCCTCATCGCATGGGTCTCACAGATCACAATGGGCCACATCACATAGGCCTCTCACTCGGGCCGAATATACATCACAATGAGTCGCTCACACGGGCTTAATATACATCATAATGGGCCTCATATGCATCACAATGGGCCTCTCAGACGGGCCTAATTGACATCACAATGGGCCGCTCACACGGGCCTAATATACAATATGTCGGGCCTCACTCATGGGCCACATATACATCACAATGGGCCTACATTACATATGTCTTGGTAGGCCCAATACACCACAAAATGGGCCCAATGGGCAGCTCATAATCCAGGAAAAATGAATGGGCAGCCTGAATATACAGCGCATTCATTAGGGTGGGCCGTTACCCTGGACAGTGAGGATGAAATACGTACATCATGGTGAGCCTACGTCCAAAACACATATCTCGTGCGGCCCCCATAGATGGATGGTGTGTATATAATACATACATCAGAGCTGGCCCCACCATCCAGGGGTCAGCACCCAACATCACGTGGGGTCCACACGTGTAGAGTGGGCCCTGCAGATGAACAACATGGATATACATTCATCAAGGTGGGTTTCCACCGTCAAGAAGAGCTAGACGGTGAGGATATGCATATGTACATCAAGGTAGGCCCCACACAACCTATATAGGTGGACGGGCTGATCTACAATACATCAAGGTGGGTCCCATGGATGCCACACGTGTAGGGTGGCCTTGCAGATAGATGGCATGGTTAGAATAGATACATCAGGCCCCACCGTCCATTGCTGGATGGTGGGATGCAATACATACCTCAAGGTGGGCCATGTGGGTGGGGTCCACGTCCCAGCAAGGGACGGACTATTAGGATAAAACCCATACCTTATGTTGGGGTCCACATGTGTGGCTTATCAGTAAAATGGACGAACGGTATGGATTAATCAGATACAGCATGGTGCGTCCCACCGTCTAGGCAAAATGGATGAACGATATAGATTAATCAGATACAGCATGGTGCGTCCCACTGTCCAACATCTGGACGGTGAGGATGGCATGTAAACATCATAGTGGGCTCCACCATCTGGATAGTGAGATAGGTGGATGGTGTGGATGGAATCACACATCAAGGTGGTCCACGGAATTTGATGACGTCACTACAACAACCATCTGGCTAGGCTACTGGCCCACCAGAAGATGGACGGTCTGGATTTAATACATATCACATGATCAGACCCTTTAAACCTGCTGACATCATGCAGTGGGATCCACTGTTGGATGGTTAGATACAAATACATCAAGGTGCGTCCAGCACCATCCCACGTGCTGGACAGTGCACACACAACAGGTGGGTCCCATGCCTCACACACGTCAATACAGTAGCTATACAGCTGTTGCAAGGATCAACAGCTAATCTGCTTCTAACGCATGGTGGGTCCCACGTGTGGCTCACCTGCTTTGTACGAAGCTGGTATTATGGTTTCCTTCATCTAGGCCCATCCAGGATGGACGGCTAGGATCAAACACACCTAAATCAAGATAGATCCCCACCGCCCATTGCTAGACGGTGGAGTCCATATGATCATCAAGTGGGGTCCACGCTATGGATCAAGCTGCTATTTGTATTTCCCTTCATCCAGCGTCCTAGATGGACGGTATGGACAGAACACAGGTTAGGACCCCACCATCCAAAGCATCTGGATGGTTGGATGGCATGGATGGAAAGCATACATCAGGTGGCCCACGGCTTGTACAACATGGATCAAGTGGGCCACACCCATCATGAGAGAGAGAGAGAGAGATATAGAGGGACCTCTCCACTATGGGCCCCTCTTGCTTACAATACATACATGAAAATGGGTTCCATCATAAGTGGGCCTTACATCCAAATCAAGATCTAATGCTATGAACACCTACTGATTTCACTCCTTCTTATTTCATTGGACTCCTAAACTCTTTAGCTTTTCCTTTGATGGTTGAAGATGAAGATAGAAGTGTGGAGATGGGAGATCTTGGGTATGGAGTGGGCCTCACACATGGCTCTTCTCATGGAGAGCTTGGACGTTTCCTCTCTTTGGTAGCTTAGAATGGAGTGAGAAATGGGAGAGAGTGGAGTGGTGTTTAAGGAGAGATGACATGGAGGGTATAGTGCTCGTTGACTTTTGGGATGAGAGGAGCGGGCTAAGCATGTGTTGTTTTGACTTGATGAAGAGAGGTATATATGGGTGAGTGAAGGGTTGTGATGAGATGTACTTGACTTGATTGATGTGATTAATTTGATAGATTCTCTTAGATTTTACAAATACGCGGTGTTTTTCAGAAATATGTGCGGGGCCACAACTCCTGGCGTGGGTATCGCATCGGTGCACGAGACGCGGCATTGGAACCACGGCAATGGCGCGGTCGCAAGAGTACAATTCTCGAGTCAAGTCGACTCGGTTTGATAGTGTGTAACTCAGGATCGCGTGCAAACGTCGTTTACAGATCGCGAGTCACCGGAATTCGACAGGGAAGACCGCGGGAGTTTATGGAATGGTACGGTTTATGATACGGGTTTTAAAAGGTTACTCCTGATTTGGTTTATTCATTTGTAAAATTTGATTCTCTCTCTCTCTCTAAACAAGTCTCTGAATTTTCTGTAACTGAGTTCACCACAAAATCATCTCACTTCGGTGTATATTCAGTATATGGATTTGAGCCTGTATACAACAAGTGCACCATTGAGATTAAGTTATAGTTGTTGTATTTTGGAGGCCAATTGTCCGTAATTTCTATTATACTTGTTACGTGGTACAATGAGGACAAATTTAGCTTGAAGCCAAGTGGCTCAATCAGGCCTCAACTCAACACAATAAGTTCTCCATACTACACCCTGATCGATAGCTCAAGTGGTATACTGAGTGAAGATACCTCATTTCAACACAACAGTCTTGGCTTCGATTCCCTAGTGGGGGTGGCTAACTGCAGGGAAAAAAAAATAAAAATCTCCATACTTCAATTTAGTTCCTATTTATTTTATTTTCTGTCTTCGAATTTTCTATCTATTGTTTTTAACACCAAATGCCAACAATCTAACTTATTAATTACTTAATTAAACTGAGTAATTATAAATTTCCTAATGTCAGCTTTCCCTGCTTTCGGTTGAATTTTAAGATATAGTCTTCCTCGTACTCATGAAAAACAACGGGTAGGAGTCACGTCGGCCCAGGTGATTATAAGAAATTGTAGAACCAGAAGATCCGTGTAGTCTCAGGTCGGATTCATGTATAATCAATGCATTACACGTGAATGTACTGTAACATTTCGTACCTCGACAAGTAGGACGGGAACGCATTGGCTTCTTCCCTGCCATCAGCTCCGTGCTCTGTGGACCTACCATGTTGTATGTGTTTCATCCATTCCGTTCATCCATTTTTGCAGATCATTTTAGAACTTGATTCCAAAAAAAATGGGGATATAAATCTCAGGTAGACCACACCACAGGAAAACAATAGTGATTGGATATCCACCATTAAAATCCTATTAAAGCCGACAGTACTGTTTGTTTGACATCCAATATTTTTATTAGGCCATAGAGACCCAGATAAATGGAAAAGACAACGATCATATTGATCCAAAACTTTTATGGCCCCCAAAAAATTCTTAATAGTCAACGTTCATTCAACACTGTTTGGTGTCATGTGGTGCTGTTGAGATTGTTGTGTACCTCAATTTTTTTCTCATATTATAAAATGATCTAGGAAACTAGATGAATGGCACGGATGAAAAACATACATCATTGGTGGGCTCACAGACCACCAACCATGAATAGCCAATCCGTTTCCAGTAGGACCGTCTATATGCTGGACAGCTTCACGGTTACGTCATTGCTAACATCAGTTACTAGTTCCGTGTTTACCAAGCAACGACCAACTAGTGGGTAACATTTCTACGTTGACACTTCCGCTCTTCAGTTACATCTCGACCGTTGACAATATTTAAAAATAAATAAAAAATAATAAATAAAAGTCTCAGTTTTAAATGAGCACTTGGGCACAGTACTAGATGGCTTTCCGACGTGTTGGCAGTTGGGAATGCTACAGCATTCCTACCGTGGGCCACCACGTGAATTTCGAGGTTTCTGCGCCCTTATACCTTATCTCATATCACGTGGATTGATTTGATCGGCGTGATTTTTAGGAGATCCTGACCAGGTTGATTGATGGATGACATACATAGATATATTTGGTCCTGACATACAGCTAATTGCGTGCGAGACCTTCCCGGGTTGAAAATATAGGAATGTAGTGTTTGGTCAGAGTCTTGTTGGGACACGAGGTTTTGACGCGTTATGGTTGGTAACACCGGAGAGGATTAATTCACACGCAAGGTGCAAGACATTCGAATGTAATGTTTGATAGACCAAAATACAATATGGTTTGTATGGTTTGTTAGAAAAATGTGTTGGAAATATCTAAAATTAAAATGAAATTATTTATTTTATTTTACCATGTTGAATTAGGTAAAAAACTAAGCTAGTCCTTAAAGCATAATTCGTCCGATCATACATACAGCAATCACGAAGAGTTCACTTAAGAATAATTTAATGCGGCAGATCTTTTGGTAAAATCAAACGTGGATGTCTTATATTCTAAAATGTTAAGTGCGCCAACTAATGTTATCATAGTCACATTGCCCTCACTTGAATTCACAAGCGTACATATTAATGTATAGCACTGGAATATTATACCTGCACGTCATAAACTCCAAAACTCTAAATAAGAATATTACACAAACATCCATATATTAATAGTAATTTTCTTCTTTTCATTTTGAATTAAGACAAAAGCATACACTGCACTTTTTAATTTTAAAATTTCAAAAAATGTTTTAATGGTAATATGAAAATCCAGAATTTTTTGAGTAATTTCATTTTTCAAAGAACCACCAATTTCAACATGGTTGGATTGGAATTTATGGTTTGTTTGGTTCTTAAACATTTTGTCAATACCTTGATCAGGAAGGATAGAGTACTAATGGGCCTTTGATGGAGATCTAAAGGCCAAACAAGTCAAAAGTAATTAAAGTAATGACAAAGAAAAAAGGTGGTCCACTAATGAAATTGTTATGATTATCATAATAAAAAAATACATCATAAATGCACCATGAGCTAACATCTTACGTTCTCGGTATAGTCTATGTGTCACAGTCTATTTTTACTCGTATTTCCAAGACAACATGACTTTGATACCGTTGACCAAGGTAGCCTTTGCCAAATGCATTTTTGCTTGAAATCCAAGGCAACTTTGCTTACATACAAATGTGACGTAGAGTGGTCGTGATCAATTTTATAACCAAGATGGATCAGAAAAGGCCTAGTCAACAACAAAAGTGATTCAGACCGTCAAACTTTAAATTGACCGTATCTAACAATCCAAAATTAATTATTCAATATATCATATATGATTTTGGGTTTAAGACAAGCTACTTTAGCCACCCAAACCTGGTATAACCTCATTACACCGGGTTACTCAGGTCGAATTTGTAAAATACCATCAAATTGACAGTCAAATTCCCATTTAATTTTCATTTTTACTATTTATAGTAAGTTTTAATTTGAGTATAACTCTTCATCCGTTGGGCTTTAGGAGTTGTGTCAAACATGAAAAGTGCTTAGAATAATTAGGAGGACATCATGGTTCGACCAAATAGGACACTTACTATTTTTTGCTGAAAACCATGCGCACTAATAAGACATCACAACCGTCTATAAATATAAATAGTAAGTTTACTATTTATAGTAAGCTGCGATATCTAGGAGTTGTAGTTGTAGTTTGATTCTGAAACTTCTCTCACATCTTAGTATCCCTGTTTAAAGGGTTGTAAACTCATTTATTTCATTTATCAATCAAATTACGAATTCTATAAAATTTATTTTCTATTTTTCTTACTTTTTCCTCGTCAAGAAATCTCTGAGTCCAGAGAAGCTTCATAGATTCAAAGTTATTATCCTTGAGGAAGATGGTGATCGAACTCATCATGTTCATTCCCGCGTTAGAACAGCATCTTAATGGTGTCAATGGACCAGCAGCCCAGCCCTGTAGGGCCAGGGCATGGGCCTAAACATAGGCTAAGGAATGGCCATGAGCTTGAAAGCTAGGCCTGGTGTTCAAGCTAGGTTGGTTTGGGTCTGGGTCAATAACGAATTGTTAGTTCAATCATCAAGTTGCCCTCTTTTCTTTCTTTCTTTTCTTTCTTTTTTTTTTTTTTTTTTTTTTTTTTTTTTTTTTTTTTTTTTTTTTGCATATAAAAGGAGTCCAATGATCAAAACCATTTATATGATAAAGTGAATAGGGGACATAGATTGGTGATGAGAATGCAAAATGTCATATTTTTCTCCCTTAATATTGAGTCTTTTATACTTATTTGGTGCTTAAATGTACTCATTATTCTTATATTTTAATTTAGGATACAAATGGAGGTGTTAAATGCAAAATGAAGCTAATTGGGCTATTTTGGATAGTTTTGACATCGCTTCGTAATCTGGGCATAACTCTCTCATTCGAGCTCCGATCGAGATGATTCAAAATGATATGGAACACCAAGAAAAATCTCTACAACTTTCATGTTTTGAGTTTTGAGAGATGTTGGCTGCATCAAGGTCAAAATCAGGCTTGAAGTTACTGCACCTGCACCCTGCTGACATACCAGAACGTTCCTTGGCCTGAAATTCTAATACGCGGATCTTAAGCGGTTTATTTTTGAAAGTTTTCAAAAATCTAGTGCACAAAAATTTCCAGTTGAAAAAACCACTTTCCTAGTTATATTAGGACTTTATTTGATTTTTAATATTTTCCTTGATTAGTTAGATTTGGATATTGTTATTTTAGGATAATACTTAGAATATTTTTAAGAGATTTTGTAGGCTTAAAAAAATAAAAAATAAAAACTGAATTTGAACGTGATAAGAGGGAGAAATCAGGAGACGGAAACGTCTCTCCCTCCCCTGTTGAGGGTCAAATAATACATATCAGACCCCAGTTATTTCCTGGATTTACGTATAAGATACCGTTTAATGGGCCATTTTAATCGTGTTTGTGATGTAAGGTGTATTTACAAGCTTAGACTGAAATAGGTACTAAAAGCATGAATTTAAAGTTCTGATGACACCAAAGGCAAGGGATCGACTCCTGGGGACCAAGATCAACGCCAGGGATCAGCAAAAATCAAAGAACTGAAGCTCGAATGGCCTAAAACTCATCCAGAATGCAAGATCACATGTTTCCTACCATCCGTTCGGTTCGAAACTTTATACGTGGCCTGAGGACAAGAAATTAACCGTACAAGTCAATTTTCAGCCATTAGATCCCTCTAGAAGTGACCCAATGGATAGATCAGCCTATAAATCAGTAAATTGGGGCCCACCTGCTATTCAGATACGCTTCAACTTTGGTTCACACGGTTAAATTGATATGGTGAAAAGGATGGATGGAACGGATTTTACATATACATCAAGGTGGGATCCACCTTACATGAATGGAGTGCACAGTGGCTGTGCACTCACAAAGCGCCAAACCAGAAGCTCGGTCAACAAAGCTCTTGATCGAGCTTTCCTATTTCTTAAAGGATTTTGAATCCTTCTCCCGCTTGCGAAAGCTCAAACAGAGCATGCGGAGGAGTTTCTATGGGCCACCACCGTGCGTCAAAGATGTGATCCAGACCGTCCATTCGTTCTCTGAGGTGGCAAAAATCCATGCCTAGGTGGCAGTTTTTCAATTGGCAGCGAAGATCTGGTTTTAATCGTTCAAACGAAAGATGAACGGCTGGAGGAAAATTCAGTGGGCAACATCAAGGGCGATCCAAATATATGCTTTCCTAACCGAAATTTCGACGTGGTTCTAATGGACGGAGTGGATTTCTCATTCGACTCTGAGCATGGACCCCACATCATTCACCGCAATCGGTAATGCGTTAAAAGCCTCTGCGTCCGTGAAAATTGATGTCGGTGGGGCATTATCTGACCTTGGCGATGATCGGATCAGATTTCCAGACCGTTCATTCGTCTAAGAAGAAAAAACCGACCGTACCATAATCCATTTTCTGCTTTTCTCATAAGCTGCATGCAGATGAAGGTGTAGACGCAGGCTAGATGGGTGCCAAGAAAAACGCCATGAGTCTCGACGAAGCTGACCCAAAACCGATCAGGTCCGACCAGTTTTTCATGGGTAATCGAATGGACGTCTTGGATTTCTGAAAATAACGACGAAGCGGGCCCCACCATCGTCACTGCGTAACGAATGTGTGTTCCCTGTTTCAGCGTTCGAACGCAGCCGGCAGTTGCGGGCTGTTCTGTGATCACAACCATTATCAGATGATAGATCTGATCCAGTCATCGTGTAGGCCATACCAAAAAGTCCCAAGGGATGGCGTTCTTTTGGATGGGAGCAATGAAAAATGACATTTTTCTGGGACTGTATTCTTGACTACGTAACAAAACTTACGTAGGAGAGGTCTTTTGCTCCGACTAGACTGCTGGACCTGCATAAGGAAGCTCCGCACCGACTCCCAGCCTCACGAACGTGCCGCCCTTTCTGTATATAAAAAGAAGAGAGGAGAGAGAGCGAAAAAAGGAGGGTTTGGACAGCAAGTGGGGACGTTGGAAGCAACCGTGGAGATCTTGGGGAAGGAAGGCTTGAGCCGGGAGTGAATTCAGATCTGTGGAGAAGCACAACAGGGAGAGATTATTTAACTGTTGTTTTTATTTATTTTAAGATGTTTAACTCGTTCATGACGGGCTAAACCTCTTAGCTAGGGCTAAGAGGTGAAGCTTGTAGTGAGATGGGAGATTTTATTTTATGTTTTTAATTTAATTTTAATTTATGAATTGACATTAATTTTAGTTGATTATTATGGGAATGTTTTAAGTTTTTAATGATCTGTTGTGACTGAAATTACAATGGGTCTGCAATGACTTTGAGCATGTCCCTTTCCTTTTTATGTTTATGACGTCAGGGAGTCCTGTTGTTCACCATCGTCTCCTAGACATGGTTGGATGTCAGTACCCTTCCTAACCTTCATGACATGTGATTGGTTGGTAATTAGTTTAATTATGTTGTTTGCCATAGTCTCCCAGGCATGGTTTGGTGACGGAATCCATTCTAATTCATATACCTTTCATCTTTTGAAAACTAGATCAATGACAGTTCAGTTAATTTTCATGATTCATGAAACAGGCATAAGATCTCCCTGATCTCTACAAGTGGATCCTCTGAATCCCTAGTTCCCTTCCTCTAAAGTTCTTAAGTTTTAGATAATTAGTTCATCAATCATTATCCCTCAAATTACATTCAGTTTAGATTTCATCTTAGCCTAATTCTAGTTCTAGTTAGTTTTAGATAGCGTACAAGTTTCAATCCCTTAGGATTCAACCTCGGTCTTACCGAGTTATTACTACATCACAACCCTGCACTTGGGGAGTGAACAAGTTTTTGGCGCCGTTGCCGGGGACTGACGGCTACGTTTTTCTGAGATTAACTAGTTTTAGGATTAGTTTAAGATTAGGATTTGTAGTTTCAGATTTTTGTTTCTTAGAACTAACTTTACTGTTTTGTAGGGTCCTTGATAAATCTTCTAAAGTGGTAACTTTATCCGAATTTCTCTACTTTTTCTATTCTTTAGATTAGGTCGTATCTCTTAGATACTAACTATTTTATTTTGTTTTTCAGGTTTTAACCTAGGAATCTCTAATCGGGTAACTTCTTTCTAACTTCTCCTCCTCTTACTTTCCACATTGTTGTAGAATTTTTTTTCTTATATTTTCCTTAGGATTAAATTCAGATTAATGGTTTTATCATGTATATGAACGAGTGGCAACGTCAGTATGCTGAGAAGAATAACTTATTTTGGGATGATGATGATATAAATCAACCTATGTCTCAAAACTTTTCTGAAACTATCATCGAGAACAGATCAAAATATAAAAATCTACCGGTTAAGAAGTCCTTACGTGATTATATGCAGGAGAACAATTGCACCCCACGGATTAACAAAACAGTACGTGAGTGTTAGGGTTATCATAACTATGGTTGTGAGAATTATTATCACCCATCCGATAAAACAATGCGTGATTGTATCATGAGTGATAATAAGTATTACCAACCAGCAGATTCTCTCACCTATGATCCGTATGACTACAATCAGTGGAAACATTAATATTGAAAAAATGAACCAACAACATGTTATAATGATTATTCTCTTGGATCCCCTACCTTTGAGATCCAACCAAAAATGATCCAAGAGGATTTATATCAGAGTGACATGGCTTGTCTTGAGAAAATTTGAAACGCAGTGGAAACACTCATGTTGCGCCTTGAAAAGATAGAGGAGGCTTGCTCATCCCAACCACAACCCAATCTAGAAATACAATGCGAGGAAAGTGATCCGCACTCACTTTTGAAAGAATCTGGAATTTGGAATGAGGAGTTGGATTCCGTTAATGAGCATATAGTTCAATTTCCTGAGGAGTCGATCTCGATGACTGTTCGAAAGAATGGTGAAGATACATGGGTGTCTTTTAAATACATTGATGATGACACAGTTTCCTTACATGACACACAATATTTCAATGATGAGGAAGAAGTTAGTTTATGCGAACCTCAACTCATGTTAGGTGTAGAATGTGAGGAAAGTGATCCCATCCCAAATGTGCACTGCACTAGACTAGACAATGATGCGTATTGGGATGATGATCATGAATGTGCAGCCCAAATTCTCCCTAAATCAATCTCAAATCTGGTCCAGGTCAACGATCAAGACGTGCACGAAGTGATCGGTCAGGAAGATCTACTCCACTCATCTGACATGCCTGATTTAAATGTGGAGAATGAACCTCTTACAACCGACTCTTCTAACTCTTGTGAGACATGTTTAGACCACTCCCTTGAATTGAATGATGATATGATTCGGGAGGAGGAGTTGCCCGCTACGACTCTGAAATTTGAAACCACTCAGTTGAGGCTACCATCTGAGCTGCAAACAATTGAGAATTTAGCGCCTCAATTGAGTAATTTCAATGAACAGAGTGATCACATCAATGCTTCACTTACTGATTTTCAATCTATCTGTGCAGGACTGGAGCAAGAGAGCGTACCTCCATCCACTTTCAAGGATGATGGATTCTTTGCGCAGATCATCACAAGCCACAATAAGTCACACTCAGCTGAATTTTCTAACTCTTGGGATTGCTTGACACACTTTATAGTTTCAAACGATCCCATGTTAAGAAACAAAGTGGATGCCTTGCGAGCAACATCTCGGTAGTCATCACTGATCGAACGAACCCTTATTCTGAAACCCTCTCTTCTCCTGATCCTAAACGTCTACTAGTAAAGGAAGAGGAGCTGAATCTAGAACCGAAGTTTGGAGCTTCGGAATATGTTGAGACTACATCACTTTTTAAGAAGTTTTCTAAACTTTATTTACTTGTAGTCTTTGATTCACCATGCGATACTAACATTGAAACTTCTTCTGTCATAGGTGAATCGTATATATTACGGATACTTCAAGCGATTCAATGGAAGATTTCATATGAGGTACATAAGTCTCTCTGGGAAGTCATGATCTAGGGCGCCCAAGCCTATTGCAAAAAGGGCTTTTGGATGATCCTGTTGAGGAATTTACTGAGAAACTTATCAAGATATTGGCCGGAAGGGGAACCTTGCGGCATGATCGATTCAATGTTTGTGGGTAACATTACTGCAAACCTTCACGAGACTACAACTCGTCCACTAGGGTAACCTAGGGGTTTAAAGGCTTATTGCATATGCTAAATGTAATCGAGAGCACCTGCAAAAGTGGTATAGGTAGGATTTTATTTTTGTTATTTTTGTTTTACTTTTGTTACTTTCTCTCTCGTGCTAACTTGCTCTCTCCTAGTGATCTCTTGAAAAATCTCTCTCGATTCGTTATGCAGGTACTATCTTCCCATCACGTCTTATTTACTTTTGTTGTCCCATGTGCATTGTATGTTATATCTTTTACATTGAGGATAATGTAGATTTTTGGTTGGGGGTGGGAGATTAGGTTGCCTAATCAGTATTCTTTTAGTCTTGAGCAAAAATTGTGAAAATTTTTTAAATTTTTCTGGAAACTTCTTGTGAATTCGAAGTGATTTTGACGGACATCTTTGATTTAGAATCATAAGATACGTAATATTAGTAATTTATGACTCTTGGATTCAGCATCTGTTAGATTTCACAGTTAATATTGAAGTGTTAATCCAGAATTAGAAGTTATATACATTGATTGAGTCATGACTTTACATGGTACATCTCGCCTTCACATTAAGGTTTCAATTTGATATTGAAGCGTTACTTGGTAACTACTAAGCATGTAAGGAACCAGTCTGAAAATTTGTTTGTCATGATCAGTTCAAGAAAAAGAAGATACTTAGCTAAAAAAAAATAAAAAAAATAAAAAATAAAAAAGAGAAAGAAGAAAAGGATACCTTTGGAAAGGGTTGGGCAAATAATCTTCACCATAGGTTTGCTCCCTATATGTGTAGATTTATTTCCCCATGGATGATATGTGAAAAAGGTCTGGATGTATAGTCCTCACCATAGGTTTGCTCCCTATAGGTGAGGATTTGAGTAACCCTTCTTGGCGTTACTCTTAATAGAAAAATCAAGGGCTGAAAGAAAGAGAAAGAATGATCTAGGAAGCATGTTTTTGGGTGTCCTGAATGCTCTTGCTGGTTACCAATGGTATCATGGAATAGAGAAGTGAATTTTAATGTTGATAAGCCGAGATTACACTATACACTCATGGATCTTAATGTTTATAAATTGTCTGATTTATGGATTAATACTTTGAACTTGATTATGAGTTTACCATGTGCCTAAGTCCAGCAGAAGTAATGCCCAACTTTCATAAGTTTTAGAATTATAGTATTTGGATTGTTTTCCAAAAATCACTCGAGTTCATAGAAATCGTCTTATAATTCTCAACTTATTTTTTGCATACTTTGCTCGGGACTAGCAAAATGCTGGTTAAGAGTTGTGTTGAGGATCAAATATTACATATCAGACCCCAGTTATTTCCTGAATTTACGTATAAGATACCGTTTAATGGGCCATTTTAATCGTGTTTGTGATGCAAGGTGTATTTACAAGCTTAGACTGAAATAGGTACTAAAAGCATGAATTTGAAGTTCTGATGACACTAAAGGCAAGGGATCGACTCCTGAGGACCAAGATCAACGCCAGGGATCAGCAAAAATCAAAGAACTGAAACTCAAAGGCCTAAAACTCATCCAGAATGCAAGATCACATGTTTCCTACCATCCGTTCGGTTCGAAACTTTACACGTGGCCTGAGGACAAGAAATTAACCGTACAAGTCAATTTTCAGCCATTGGATCCCTCTAGAAGTGACCCAATGGACAGATCAGCCTATAAATCAGTAAATTGGGGCCCGCTTGCTATTCGGATACGCTTCAACTTTGGTTCACATGGTTAAATTGATATGGTGAAAAGGATGGATGGAACGGATTTTACATATACATCAAGGTGGGATCCACCTTACATGAATGGAGTGCACAGTGGCTGTGCACTCGCAAAGCGCCAAACCAGAAGCTCGGTCAATAAAGCTCTTGACCGAGCTTTCCTATTTCTTAAAGGATTTTAAATTGTTCTCCCGCTTGCGAAAGCTCAAACAGAGCATGCGGAGGAGTTTCTATGGGCCACCACCGTGCGTCAAAGATGTGATCCAGACCGTCCATTCGTTCTCTGAGGTGGCAAAAATCCATGCCTAGGTGGCAGTTTTTCAATTGGCAGCGAAGATCTGGTTTTAATCGTTCAAACGAAAGATGAACGGCTGGAGGAAAATTCAGTGGGCAACATCAAGGGCGATCCAAATATATGCTTTCCTAACCGAAATTTCGATGTGGTTCTAATGGACGGAGTGGATTTCTCATTCGACTCTGAGCATGGACCCCACAACATTCACCGCAATCGGTAATGCGTCAAAAGCCTCTGCGTCCGTGAAAATTGACGTCGGTGGGGCACTATCTGACCTTGGCGATGATCGGATTAGCAATCCAGACCGTCCATTCGTCTAAGAAGGAAAAACCGACGGTACCGTAATCCATTTTCTGCTTTTCTCATAAGCTGCATGCAGATGAAGGTGTAGACGCAAGCTGGATGGGTGCCAAGAAAAACGCCTTGAGTCTCGACGAAGCTGACCCAAAACCGATCAGGTCCGACCAGTTTTTCATGGGTAATCGAATGGACGGCTTGGATTTCTGAAAATAACGACGAAGCGGGCCCCACCATCGTCACTGCGTAACGAATGTGCGTTCCCTGTTTCAGCGTCCGAACGCAGCCGGCAGTTGCGGGCTGTTCTGTGATCACAACCATTATCAGATGATAGATCTGATCCAGTCATCGTGTAGGCCATCCCAAAAAGTCCCAAGGGATGGTGTTCTTTTGGATGGGAGCAATGAAAAATGACATTTTTCTGGGACTGTATTCTTGACTACGTAACAAAACTTACATAGGAGAGGTCTTTTGCTGCGACAACACTGCTGGACCTGCGTAAGGAAGCTCCACACCGACTCCCAGCCTCACGAACGTGCCGCCCTTTCTGTATATAAAAAGAAGAGAGGAGAGAGAGCGAAAAAAGGAGGGTTTGGACAGCAAGTGGGGACGTTGGAAGCAACCGTGGAGATCTTGGGGAAGGAAGGCTTGAGCCGGGAGTGAATCCAGATCTGTGGAGAAGCACAACAGGGAGAGATTATTTAACTGTTGTTTTTATTTATTTTGAGATGTTTAACTCGTTCATGACGGGCTAAACCTCTTAGCTAGGACTAAGAGGTGAAGCTTGTAGTGAGATGGGAGATTTTGTTTTATGTTTTTAATTTAATTTTACTTCATGAATTGACGTTGATTTTAGTTGATTATTATGGGAATGTTTTAAGTTTTTAATGGTCTGTTGTAACTGAAATTACAATGGGTCTGCAATGACTTTGAGCATGTCCCTTTCCTTTTAATGTTTATGACGTCAGGAAGTCCTGTTGTTCACAATCGTCTCCTGGACATGGTTGGATGTCAGTACCCTTCCTAACCTTCATGACGTATGATTGGTTGGTAATTAGTTTAATTCTTTTGTTTGCCATAGTCTCCTAGGCATGGTTTGGTGACGGAATCCATTCTAATTCATATACCTTTCATCTTTTGAAAACTAGATCAATGACAGTTCAGTTAATTTTCATGATTGATGAAACAGGCATAAG